>OW026358.1:142452526-144952526 GCA_932273835.1 Sarcophaga variegata | reverse complement strand
AGAAATCTTTACTATGCCAGTACAATATAAAATATAAGTGGGCATAAAATCTTCTCTGTTAGCATTTGCAGTACACAGCCTTAAGACTCCACATTCCTTTAGTAACATATTGTTACGAAAGTGGAAAATCTATATGCTGGTGTTTTGCTTTTACATCGCTTAACATTAAAATTAAAAACAAAAACTACAAAAACAATGAACTTGTTTACAAATTATCGCACTGCATACTATACCAGTAAACACCAATGAAAGGTTCTTACTGGCGTATTGTGTGAACGACTGAAGCCACTTGTCAAAACACTGATTGGACCTTATTAGTGCGGCTTCAGACCTGGCAAGTCCACCATCGACCAGATCTTCATACTACGCCAAATCCTAGAAAAGACCCACGAAAAACAAGTCGGCACACACCATCTTTTTGTCGACTATAAGGCAGCCTTCGCCACCCCATAAGGGATCGTGTTTTTGCCGCAATGTCTGAGCTCGGTATACCTGCGAAGCTGATAAGGCTATGCAGAATGACGTTGAGCAATTCCTGCAGCTCCTTCAAGGTAGGAAAGGACCTCTCCGAACCTTTTGGTACCGTGCGGGAGTGCATCGCAATGGCACTATTCTTCAAAAAAGTGTCCAGTTGCTTGCGTACGCTGATGACATTGACATCATAGGGCGTACCAAGCGAGATGTTGCTGCTGCCTTTAGTGCCATTGAACGGGAGTCTAGTAAGATGGGTCTGGCAGTAAATGAGAGCAAAACAAAGTATATTTTATCGACAAGTAGAGACGCGCGGCGTATTGATTCTCAGATTACGGCCGATAACTATACTTTTGATACGGTCAAGCAATTCGTCTATCTTGGCTCCGTTGTTACCACCAGAAATGATGTCAGTCTGGAGATCAAGCGCAGGATCACTCTTGCCAACAGATGTTACTATGGTCTCAATAGGCAATTGAGTACCAGAGACCTCTCTCGCGCGACAAAATTAACACTTTAAAAGACACTCATCCTACCCGTGCTTCTTTATGGCGCAGAGGCATGGACCCTATTAAGTACAGATGCAGCGGCCTTGAGAGTTTTCGAGAGAAAAGTACTGCGCAAGATCTTCGGTCCAGTGCGAGTTGGCGATGATTTCCGTATCCGATCCAACAGTCGCTGTATGAGCTGCTCAACTACATGGACGTTGCACAGCGTATTACTATTCAGCGGCTGCGCTTGCTCGGCCATGTCGTTCGAATGGAGGAGGACTCTCCGGCGAGACGGGTATTTGATGGGGGAATCTGCGGAAGTCGGCGAAGAGGACAATCTTGCATCTGTTGGAAGGACCAAATCGAGGAAGCCCTGTCATCGATTGGTGTGACCAACTGGCGTAGGTGCGCACGAAGCAGAGGCGCCTGGGAGGATGTGTTGGGGCAGGCTGAAATCCGATAAACGGGTTGTTATGACCAATTAAGTAAGAAAGTAAGTAAACACCAATGATAAACAAGTAAACAAAAATACAACAACAAACACTACAAGAATAAATGTTAACAAAATACACAAACAACAATAATGAAACAACAATGTTTACATTTATAGAGATCTCAAGAAAGCAAAGCTGCGATCATTCGCTTTCAGTAACATTCATCAGACATTGTCATATAAAAGGCTAGGCAAAGCAGGCAACGGAGTTAGTAGAATTTCAGTCAGTCGTGTGTGAAGACGCAGTGTGTTTGAAGAGAGTAATCGTGATTCAAAGACCTCCGTTACAAAGATTTGTCGAACAATTTTGTAGTAATTGTTATTGTTTATGCAAAGGGTGTAAACAGAAGAATAACAAAAGAAAAACAATTGTTGTTGTTAGATCACTTGACATCAATATTGTCCTCAGAGATTTTAATGCGAAGACCGGTTAAGTAGTTTTCTTAGGCCCATTGTCAGTCAGTTAAGCTTCCACACGACCTCTACTGCAAATATTGGGACGGTTATCGGTATAGTAGTATGTATCATACATACATACATACATAATTGGTCATTACAACCCTACAGTCGGGATTACGACTTAGTTTCTCACACCACTTATGTTGTGTGTGTTAATTGTATACATGAGTGGTGGGACCTACAGTTTAAAGTCGACTACGAACGACAGATTTTTGAGAAAATTTTTCATGGCAATTTTTATTTACTCTCAGATTTTTTGCCAGAATTCTGCTGAGAGAAAGTCGCCGAAGAAATATTTTTGTACTTTGTTTTGATGTCTGGCCTGGGCCTCGAACCCTGGCTTTACGTCTAATAAGCCAACACACTACGTACTAGACTACGGCGATAGTATGTATCCCCAGATTTTATTATACACCGATGCAGCTGCCATGAAAGTATTCGAGAGAAAATTTCTACGTAACATCTTTGGTACAGTGCTAGTTGCCGATGGTTTCAGCATCTGAATCGAGGATGAGCTCCTCAACAAGATAACCATTGGTCACTGCATTAACCACCAAATCGTTGAGGTAGAAGAAAAGGTTACATAGAAGGCGACCTTGTCTGCGTTGTTAAAGCTGTGCCATCGTTTGGTGTGACCAACTAGCAACGTATGGACATCGGTGAAGAAGTGCGGAAATTTGGCCAACGGAGGATTAAGGCAAATTAAGTGAGAAAGAGCAGAGTCTTGCAGAATAGGGTGATGTAGAATGAAGTTGAGCGAAGAGAAGTACAGTATAGTAGAGGGGAGTTACTTTTTTTTAACACGAATTTGATATGCGCAGTTATTGTTGGAATTTCTTAAACCCGGATTAACACGTTTGTTTGTTGTTGTTTGAACCCAGTGAACTAGAATAAAAGCGAGTATTGCTGAGCAAAATTCGACTGAGGACACTGAGTGCAGTAAATTCTAAATTCTTTCTAAAAATGTTGCTTTGCTAATGGCACTCATCACTGCACAATACTGTGATGTTGTAGCTTCCATAGAATGTCACATTTTGGGTTGGAAAATCTACTCCCAGGAAATTGATGTGATCGTATGTATATTAAAGAAAGGAATTACAAAGGGAACACAAAGATGGAAATTAAATTTTAAATTCGTTTATTAGTAGGGGTTTTGTAGGGTAGTGCAAATAAATTTCTGGTTATCGAGCATCGTTTGATTTTGATTGGCTTCAATTTTCTTTCCCTTCAAGGGAAATATTCATGTGCCAATTTTGCGTACGGAATTGGTATTCACTATGCATATTAAGAGGCCTTCATAAAGCGTCCGCCAAATAACTTTTTTTTTTTGAAAATGCTTTAAAGAAAAAACTACTGAATATTTTCTCAAATTTCTTTTTTTATTTGAAAGTACAATCCTTCCGGTTAATAATGGAAAATAATTTCATTTAAATGGCTGCCTAGGCTGGCCTTGCAGTAGCCTACACGATCGGTCCAATTTTTAAGCGCATTATCGATTGTGTGCAGCTGTATTTCACCAATGGCTTCACGAATATTGTCCTTTAAAGCGTCAATTGTCTCTGGCTTGTCGGCGTAACAATTATCTTTCACGGCTTCCCACAAATAATAGTCCAACGGTGTCAAATCGCAGCTCTGCGGCTGATAATGCGATCTTCAAAAACAGGGCGCAAAACATCGAGTGTAGCTTCGGCTGTGTGGCACGTAGCTCCGTGCTGTTGAAAGCATATGTTGCCAATATCCTCCTCTTCAAATTTTTGTGAACAAAAATTCGTTCAACATGGCCCGATAACGATCGCCATTGACTGTAACGGCCACTCCTTGCTCATTTTCGAAGAAAAATTGCCCAATTATGCCTCTGGACAAAAATCCACACCAAACAGTGACTAGTTTTGGGTGCGTCGGCTTTTAAATGCATGCGTGCGGGTTTTCTGTGCCCCAAATGCGACCATTTTGCTTGTTTACATACCTGCCAAGATCAAAATGAGCTTCATCTGATAAGATGATTTTTTTTGCCAAAATCGGCATCTTCTGGTGTAGGCTACTGCATGGCCAGCCGAGGCAGCCATTTGAATGAAATTATTTTCCATTATTAACCGGAGGAATTGTACTTTCAAATAAAAAAAGAAATTTGAGAAAATATTCAGTAGTTTTTCTTTTTTAAAGCATTTTCCAAAAAAAAAGTTATTTGGCGGACCCTTTACAATTCATTAATTCATGTGTAACCGAGTCCTTTTTATGTTCATCACTTTTCAATTTTCATAACCCTAGCGATTAAACTCAGTATTTATTAAAAATGCAAACATCTTTTGAAAAACCTCATAACCTTGTTATTGTTACTGATGATGATGATATCGTGTAACCTCTTTTATTATAATGGCTTAATGCAACATTATGATTATTTTTATAACTTTTTTCTACTTTTTCTTCTTCTTTTTATTTCTGTGGTCACCATTGATTGTTTGACCTGCTTTTTCTTGTTAATAAAAAAGGAGAACAAAAAAAATGTTTTTCTAAAAAAACAGAAAAAAAGAAACCAAAAAACATATCTAAAACGAGTGACATTTTAATATGCCAATAACAAGAACAACAACAATTATTTGCATTTGTTTTTTTTTTTTTGTTTTCTGTGCCTTCATTAGAAACAATACAAAACCATTAAAATTTATTGAAAATATTGGATTTAAATTGTACAACTGCGAGTACATATGGAAGCCATTCACCACCACTTTAATTAAAAATGCTTTTTTTCTATAATCAAGCAACGTTTTTTTATAACAATTTATATGCAAATGTTTAATAAACAATCTTTTTTTTCTTTGGTTTTTTTGTTTTTTTTTTTTACAATACAACATCCAATACAATATGCACGTTTTGGTAAAAGTAGTTAAATTGGTTTTAGATTCCACTGCCATTCCAATTTCAGTTCCATTCCAACTCCAAGTTGGCAGCTACCACCGCCACCAATTACGTTAAAAAACTACTTTGTGAGGCTGGCCAGTTGGGGACAAAAAATATTCATTTGTGGAGTAGTTTGCAGTCACCCGCTACTGAAGCGTAAAGATACAACAATTGAAGTAAGAGAAGGAAACAAAACAAAAAAACAGAAAAAACACTCAATTTGCAATAAAAATATATGTATTCAACCTGTCAATCAATGGGTTACGATTCATATGAAATCGTTTTTTTTTTTTAAATCGTTAAAAATACCCTACACAGGAGAGTATGAAAGTATTTGGGTTCTAGAAAGGTTTGGAACTTGGATATTTTAAATCCAAAAGTGTCTTATCATTGGGAGGAATTCTACTGTGATAATATAATCTGGCGATCATCAAATATATTTCCAAACTCAAATAACGGGTTATGCATTTCGTGGTTTCAAAAGTAACCTCCACGCGAAGTGTTGCAAGCATTTATTCTTTTGAGGTAATTTTCGACCACTTTTTGACACACATATTGGACGGTATCTCAGCCATAACTTGACGAATGTTGGATTTTAAGTGCTCAAGAGTTGAAGGTTTATCTGCATAAACACGATCTTTCGCGTAGCCCCACAAAAAAAGGTCTAATGCTGTCAAATCGCATAATCTTGGTGGCCAGTTGATATTGCCACGATGAAAAATTACGCGGCCAGGAAAATAATGTCTTGCAATAAAGCCATATTTGCTCGAGTTGTGTGGCATGTGGCACCGTCTTGTTGAAACCACACATTCTCCAATATGACCATAATGCTCCGAATTGACGGTGACAGTCGTTCCATCGTCGTTTTCGAAGAAGTAAGGTCCAATCACACCTTCGGACCAAAGAGCACACCAAACAGTAATTTTTTTTTTTTTGATGTAATGGCCTCTCTTCAATTACTTGAGGATTCTCAGAACCCCAAATACGACAATTTTGTTTATTAACATACCCACCGAGTGTGAAATGCGCTTCATCGCTGAAGAAAATTTTGTTCGAAAAATTACCGTCCACCGCCTGTTGTTCAAGCACCCATTCCACGTATCTACGACGTTGTGAATGGTCAGCTGGCTTCAGTTGTTGCGTGAGCTGGACTTTATATGGATGTAGGTGTAGATCTAAATGCAAAATACGCCATAATGTGCCGTAAGACAGTCCTAATTCCTGAGAATGACGAAGAATCGACACATTCGGGTCTTCGGCAACACTTTCACTTACAATAGCGATATTTTCAGCGGAACGAGCGAAACGATGATGCACAGGCCTTTCAATCTCTTCAAATTCCTTCACAATTTTGCAAATTACTTGCGTATTTGGACAATTATTTAAACCATAATCTCCTCTTAAAGCACGATACGTGGCTGTGGCAGAATCACCATTTTTGTAGTAGGTTTTGATAATTTTTATGCGTCGTGTGATAGTTAAGCGATCCATTTTGCTCAATGTCCGACTTTCAACTGAAAAGAAAAAAACTGGTTTCACTACTTAGTTTGACAGACGTCGAATTCCAGTCCTATACTTTTGAAACCACGAAATGGATAGCCCTTTACGATGTTGCAAATGAAAAAATGTGAGGATGTTTGCGCATTTGCTAAATAACGTTGATGCAATAAATTGATTGATTGGTTCCAGATCCAAATGAAATGCCCATTTTGATAGAAATTATCATTGAATTCCATTTTGGAGACTTTTTTTTAAAGCGATTGTTTACTATTTGTGGAGTTCTGTATCGATCAAGACAAATTGTACAGGAAAGGGACAAAGTCCGGACTATGAAAAAAAATTTCCCAATCAAAAAACCTTTTAACTACAATAGGTGGTCGATTGTTGAAGTTATGTTACGTTACTGCTTCAGATTTGTTCACTGTATTCCAAGTTTTTCATTGCATTTCGGGTTCAATCAAATCGTATGTGTTCGGTGAAAGCCCCTTGTAACTATCTGATCCCATATATGTATGTAACTAATAATACTTGATATGTTCCTTCACTATTAATAACCTCAGCACTCACACATTAAGTACTAATACATGTTCCTAAAGCGGTTCATATGGTGTATAGCATGATGTCTTATATGCATTAGCGCAGTATACAGTGAGCGTCAAAAGAAACTTTACATTAAAAAAATTTATAGATTAATAAATTACCGTTATTTTTATTTTAAAATTGTTTCATTGCCAGTTTTGAAAATTGAACCAAAAAAAAAAAATACAAAAAAATTTCAAAATATTGTCAAATTTTTTCAGGCACTCTCCTTAAGTGGTAAACGTTAAGTTTGGTGATTGTTAGAATTTAATACATATTTTTTTTTGTCTTGAGCCGGAGGTGGGAATCTTCGAAAGATACTTTTGTTACCAACAAAAGAGTGCACGATTCACCATCACTGGTGCCTACATACTAAACTCACCCCCTACACACTTGAACCACTCTCTCCCCGCGGGACTGTCGTAAGGTATTACTTCGCGGAGGGCTGGCTGGTTGAAAACTTTATCACATTAAGTCAAATTTCGGATCCGTTCCTCCAGTCTTCGGAGACTCCATTTTGCAAGTACAGTTAATTTTTTTTATAAAGTAATGGTAGAATAAACTTATTTCAAACTTCTTATAGACCAGATCTTGTTCCATCCGATAACCATTTGTTACTATAGATGCGTTATGATCACACTGGAATACTCTGGGTGAACAAGGGTTTACACGTTTTTAAACTAAAAAAAATGAGAAGAAGAGAAATCTGTATGTTGTCAGAAATATGGTAAAAGGCAAAGAGGGTCGAAAATCTAAAGACGCAAAATATGTCAAAAATGCCGCATTTTTAAGCTTTTCCCATACAAGGTTTCAATAACGTGCCTTCAGTTTCTACCTGAAATAGGGGGCTTTCAAAAATTATATTCATCTTACACGGTCTCCCCCTTTCCATTTTGCTTTGCTTAAGCTTTGTTAATGTAATATTTTCCAGAAGAGCAGCTGTTTGATTGGTTTATTGCAGCAGAATATTAACAAAAAAAATTATTTTATTTTCTCTGAAGACCTTTATAAAGTCGTTAACACCTTCAGCAATTAGTTTCGCTGTATTTATTTATTTTAGTGGCATATTTGTTTTTAAATGGTTTTTACAAAACTAAAATTTTATTTTTTTGTTTTTTTTTACTTTTTTATTACTTGCCAGTATTTTGTCTTTTTTTCTACACCCTTCAACTGGTAATTTATTTTGCAAAAAAATAAGAAAAAAAATTATTGACATGCATAAAAGTAATTATTAAAGGAATAGGCGTAAAGACCGCAATTTTAACTAAAAATAAACATACACATACACCAGTGTGACACTTAATTTAGGGGTCAGTTATGTGAGGGACAGGTAAACCTATGTAAAGGGTCCGCCAAATAACTTTTTTTTTTGATAATGCTTTAAAAAAAAACTACTGAATATTTTCTCAAATTTATTTTTTTATTTGAAAGCACAATTCTTCCGGTAAATAATAGAAAATAATTTAATTCAAATGGCTGCCTCGACTGGCCATGCAGTAGTCTACACGATCGGTCCAATTTTTAAGCACATTATCGATTGTGGGCAGCTGTATTTCACCAATGGCTTCACGAATATTGTCCTTTAAGGCGTCAATTGTCTCTGGCTTGTCGGCGTAACAATTATCTTTGAAGGCACCCCACAAACTATAGTCAAACGGTGTCAAATCGCAGCTGCGAAGTGGCCAAACGACATCAGCTCTGCGGCTGATAATGAGATTTTCAAAAACAGGGCGCAAAACATCGAATGTAGCTTCGGCTGTGTGGCACGTAGCGCCGTCCTGTTGAAACCAAATGTTGCCAATATTCTCCTCTTCAATTTTTGTGAACAAAAACTCATTCAACATGGCCCGATAACGATCGCCATTGACTGTAACGGCCACTCCTTGCTCATTTTCGAAGAAAAATGGCCCAATTATGCCTCTGGACCAAAATCCGCATCAAACAGTGACTCGTTTTGGGTGCGTCGGCTTTTCAATGTATGCGTGCGGGTTTTCTGTGCCCCAAATGCGACAATTTTGCTTGTTTACATACCCGCCAAGATCAAAATGAGCTTCATCTGAAAAGATGATTTGTTTTGCCAAAATCGACATCTTCTGGTGTAGGCTACTGCATGGCCAGCCGAAGCAGCCATTTGAATGACATTTTTTTCCATTATTAACCGTAAGGATTGTACTTTCAAATAAAAAAATAAATTTGAGAAAATATTCAGTAGTTTTTTTAAAGCATTTTCAAAAAAAAAAAAGTTATTTGGCGGACCCTTTAGTATATTCACAAAAAAAAACAAAAAATTCAAACCAAAAACTTAAAATTTCATGCTGCCTTGAAACCAAAGCAGAGATAGAGACAGAGAGAGAGAGAGAGAGTGACATAAAAACTTAAATAATTGGCAACTAAATTTTAATTTACAAAACCCATTTAATTTTTATTATTTTTTAATTGTTTTTATTCCTTATGGCTTCAAATAATATTCAAAGCAATAAAAATAAAAAGAAAAAACTTTTAAAACGTCAGTAAACTAAGCCAACAGTTGCCAACTGTTGTGTCTGCAAACAGTTTTAAAAAACGTTTGAACGAACATTTGAAAGGATCGTAACGACATTAATTGATCATACCATGCCATGCCAGTATAAAAGCACCACCATTTAAGAGGCTGCCTCTTAGCCAGCTTAATTGTCCATTTCCAGTAATAATAATGCAACCAACAGATGGTTTACTTATGCACTTACCTGTCTGATCATTATCCGTTTGCCAAAAAAATGTTTTTTTAAAACTGTTGTGTTGTTGTTTTTGTTTTTGTTTTTTTTTAATTATTATTGCCACCACAGTCAAAAATAATTATTTCTTACGAAACATGCAAATCTGTCCAGATTTTAAGCACCATCTATGGCCACCATCAGCGTCGTCGTTTAGTATTATTGCCCGTCACTTGTCGTAAGCTATTGATGAAAACCAAAAACAAAAGCAAAAAACAAGAGAAGCAGGAAAGAGGGGGGAAAAAATATGATAAATTTTATACAAAATATTGGTTGCTGCTCTCGTATTAAATACTTGTCATTCGGTCAGTCATCGTTTTTGATACGAAATTTTTATTTAAACCAGAATAACGAATCACACACTGTGTTGCAGAACGAAATTAACAAATGCAATACACAGGGGAATTAAAGGAATGCTTTCAATAAATTAAAGACTAAGATTTTACAAAAGTAAGAACTACTTACGAAAAGGTAGGCTCTAGCATAGCTTTAGAATCTCCAGCATTTTATTCGATTGCCGTTCTTATATTTCATTTGTTTCAGTTACAATTCCTCAAATTTTTTTTGTCTAATCGGGCGATTGATCTATTGTAGCCGAGACTTTGTAAGTCAACATTAGCATCTATAAGTTATTTATAACTGTATGACGCCGTAATTTAGAAGGTAGTGTTTTGCTTTATCAGACGAGACGTCATGGCTCAACCGCCAGTTCTGGACATAAACGAAAATGGAAAAAAACATTTGTTACGACGACTTCCGTCATTCATAGTCTTTAATGTCGGTACTGTAGGTACCGTCACCCAGGGAAAATTAACGAAACCAGTATGGGTGGTGTGAGAAGCTAGTTTGTCGCCCTGGCATTTAAGACTAAATTGACTGTAAATTCGATTTTTTATAGTGTGTAGTCATGAATAACTTTTCTAATTAAATCCTTCTCTTTCCAAAAACCTTTCTTACTGACCCTCCTACAACATTTGTTACTGCAGCAATCTTTTCCGAGTGATTAAACACCTTCTGAATGAAATATTAGCGATTTAGTAGTTGGTACTAATTCTCCAATCTCCAATAGTCCAGGGAGCTAAAGCTTCTTTCCAATTTTAGCAATCGTTTTTTTAACGAGTATGCTAACGACATACAGACATACATAATTGGTTATTAGAACCCTTCAGTCAGGATTATAACCCAGCTTCTCACACCACCCATGTTATGTAAGTTAATTTTATATATGAGTAACAGTACCAACAGTTTAAAAACGACTACGAATGGTAATTTTTTAAGAAATTTTTTGTGGCTATTCCTCTACTTAGTCGCCTGAATTCTGTCGCAGGTTGGGAGGTATGTTGCTGGTTTGGCTCTTATAAAGGGTAATTTTTTTTAGAGCTATAGGAAAATTTTTCAAAAAAAAAAAACATAAAATTCAGAAAAATTCATGAAATCTTTATTTGAATCGATAGTACGGTCCATATAATTTAATGTTTGAAGATTATTTCATGCAAATGTTCACGGCGACTGCGCCTCAAATGGTCCATCCGCTTAGTCCAATTTTGGCATACTCTTTCCATCATTTCGGCCGGTATCTCACGAATGAGAAATGCTTCAATGTTGTCTTCCAATGCGTCAATTGAAGCGGGCTTGTCTGTATAGACATGAGCTTTAACATAGACCCACAAAAAATAGTCTAAAGGCGTTAAATCGCACGATCTAGGCGGCCAATTGACCGGTCCGGGACGTGAAATAAAATGTTCACCGAACTCGCCTCTCAATAAGTCCATTGTTAGGCGTGCTGTATGGCATGTGGCGCCGTTTTGTTGAAACCACATGTCATGCAAGTCAAGCTCTTGCATTTTGGGCAAAAAAAAGTTGGATATCATCTCACGGTAGCGCTCACCATTCACAGTTACGTTACGATTCGCAGCATCTTTGAAGAAGTACGGTCCAATGATGCCAACAGCCCATAAACCGCACAAAACTATGAGTTTTTCTGTATGCATTGGTAGCCTTTGCAATGCTTCTGGCTGATCTTCACTCCAAAATCGATAATTCTGCTTATTTACGTATCGATTGAGCCAAAAATGAGCTTCGTCGCTGAACACAATTTTTCGATAAAGAAGTGGATCTTCGGCCAACTTTCCAAGAGCCCATTCACCAAAAATTCTGCGTTGCGGTAGGTCGTTCGGCTTCACACCTAAATTCTTCCGCAAAATTTTCCACGTTGTTGAGTAACAGAGGCCGAATTGCTGCGAACGACGACGAATCGATATTGGATGGTCATCATTAACACTGGCCGATACAGCTGCGATATTTTCTTCAGTTCGCACTCTATGTAAGTGTAAACGTGTTGGTGGTTTAATGTCCAACAATATAAATTTTGTGCGAAATTTAGTCACAATCGCCCGAATAGCCGCTTTAGTGGGTCGATTAAACTGACCATAAAATGGAAGAAGCGCGCGATGAACTTTCTTAACAGAGCACGCATTTTGATAATAAAATTCAATGATTTGCAAGCGTTGTTCGTTTGTAAGACGATTCATGGTTAAATTTTAGGCCAAACTGAAGATGTTTGACAGTGAAACAAAATACGAAACGTGCGTGAGCTGTTTAAACCAGTGTTGCCAAAAAAATAATTGCTACTCATATAATATAATAATTGATACTCATTATTAAAATTTTTATTTGTCCTTTCAATATGATTTCATTCTTTTACAATCTGTATAATAATTCCATTCAATTCACAAGTGGCTACGCTCGATTTGTTCAAAATGCTTGTTTTTTTTTCGTTGTTCATCATTTGCGATTAAAAACCATTTAGAGAAACAAAAATATTTTTTAATAACATTATTCCGTTTAGTTGTTGTTGTTGTTGTTTTTGTTAGTTGTTGTTGTTATTAGTGTTTGCTACTGCTGCTGTTAAACACACATTATATTTGTATTCTTCTTTTATGTAGTTGTTGTTATTGTTAAAGAAATATTTATTATTTGTTCGTTTTATTAAGCATTTGTTCGCTTTATAGCTTCTGTTGTTTCCCTGCGGTGCTGGCAAACATGTTGTTGGCTGATGGTCGATGATGATGGGGTCCACTATTGTTCGGCTCATTGTTATTGCTGTTGTTGTTACTTTTTCGTCTTCTTCTCGATTTTTAGTTGTGTTTTGTTTCTTGCCATAAACATTTCCACCTCTAATTACAACACAATGAGGTGGCAAAATTATATTTTTTTGTTTTTTTTTTTCTGATCATCTCTTATACTTCTGGTGTCTTCTGTTTGATGCCGGAGATGTTGTTGTTGCTGTTGTTAAAACAATATTTTGAGTTTTCAGTGTCTTCATATGCATGGCTTGGTTTGAAATAAAAATATGAACGTTTTTTTGTTTGTTTTCGTTTTACTTCAATAAAAGTGACATGTTTTTTGTAGTTGTAGTTGTTGTTGTTGTTTTTTTTTTTTGTTTTGCTTCATTACAAAATATTATTTTAATGTGTGTGTCGTTTGTATTTTAAATTTTTTTAACGTTTTTTTTATTCCACCAAAAACATGATTTGCAAATATATTGGCTGGGCCCAGGCATTGTTAGCCCAGATACCGGGTTAAAAATCATATACAAGCCAGAAACCATACTGAATATGACTTATTTTGCTTGGATTTCTTTTCAAATATTTTTTTTACTTCATGGCTATTATTTCTTAATGAAATTAAAATTATTTTTAACACTTTCCATATGCCTATGGCAAGCTCAAGTACATACATTCATTCATACATATGTACGTATGTATGATTTGCTTTCATTGCCACTAACTTGTAGCTTTGGCTCAATGTATACCTCGTATGAGGCTTAGTATGCAAAAAAAGCAACAAAAAAAAACGCCTTTCATATGCAACAACACAACATATAAATTTTATAGCCGTCGCCTAGAAAGTCATAGAAGCCCCCTGTAATGAGTGAGTGATGGTGTCTGATGGAGAAAATTATATGAATAAACAAATGATTAAGAAAATATACACACAGGCAAATAATAGGCAAATCATAAAGAATTTATATGTACTCGTATGTACATTGCCATGACGGCTATAAATTAAAGGAAACCAAAGAATAATAAAATTATAACTCATCTAGCTTTGGCTACTCCACACACCACATAATGACCAGTTAACAACAATGGTGTTGGATTAAGCCGGTTTGTTTCAATATTTTCTTCGTTCGTTATCTTTATAATATTAAAACGGATATAAAAATTGCTGTAAAAATTTTGCTCTCAGGTGTTGGCTTTATGTAGTAAAACAACACAATATCGGATAAATTATCATCAGAATTAAGAGCCAGACCTCGATACGGCCTCATAGTAATTGTACGATAATCTACAGAATGATGATCTCCCCAGCATTCGATTTTTAAAGACATTGAATAGGCTCTCGCTAACCTCTGGCATGTTATACGGGATTTGCAGGTATGTCTAGATTCTCCTGAAGAGCTTGACAATAAAATTTTTATATACAGGCAAACAAACTATTGCATCTGACACGAAAGCCATTTCATCCGTTTGTTTTCTGTGTCTAAAAGCAATAAACGGGGTTGGATTATGCCATTGTTCTCTGTACAGTCATGAAAAAGTCCTTGAACTATAACAAGGAACCACTTCGGAGTACAAAATTGTTAGTATGTATCAAGAAACGTACAAAAATCGCAAGTAGAGGAGTATCATAAATAGACACGAATAAAACAAAGGTATTGCGAAACAACTTTTCAATTCAGAAAGCTGCGTAGTTGATACCGAAAATCTCTAAGACTCTGCTAAGCGACATTCGAACTTTTGGGGACCTGATGCACTTTCAATGATAAAATTAGAATTTTCAGCTCAAAACGCCTAGTCAATGATTCTTGAAATGGTTGCCATTAATGACACAAACATACATATGTACAGGGTGTTTTTTATAGAGATATAGAACTTTAAGTTGCAATAAAACAACAATGGATTATTCGATTGACATTAATTTTATTTATCCGAAAAATAATCTTGTGGCATTACATTTTAAATATGATTTCTGGCATATGACCGCCATGGCTGGCGCGGATGTAGTCCAATCTGGACGTCCAATTTTCGATGACTTTTTCCAACATTTGTGGCCGTATATCGGCAATAATACAGCGAATGTTGTCTTCCAAATGGTCAAGCGTTTGTGGCTTTACCGCATAGACCAATGGCTTTACATAGCCCCACAGAAAGTAGTCTAGCGGTGTTAAATCACAAGATCTTGGAGGCCAATTCACAGGTCCAAAACGTGAAATTAGGCGGTCACCAAACGTGTCTTTCAATAAATCTATTGTGGCACGAGCTGTGTGACATGTTGCGCCGTCTTGTTGAAACCACATCTCCTGGACATCATGGTTATTCAATTCAGGAATGAAAAAGTTAGTAATCATGGCTCTATACCGATCACCATTGACTGTAACGTTCTGGCCACCATCGTTTTTGAAAAAGTACGGACCAATGATTCCACCAGCCCATAAAGCGCACCAAACAGTCAGTTTTTCTGGATGTAACGGTGTTTCCACATACACTTGAGGATTACCTTCACTCCAAATGCGGCAGTTTTGTTTGTTGACGTAGCCATTCAACCAGAAGTGCGCTTCATCGCTAAACAAAATTCGCTTATGAAAATCGGGAACAACGGTAATCTTGTTTTGGGCCCATTCGACGAATCTACGCCTTACTTGATGATCGTTTGGCTTCAAATCTTGCACGAGTTGGATTTTGTAAGCACGCAAACCAAGATCCTTCCGCAAAATCTTCCATAAAGTGGATGGACACAGATCCAATTCCTGTGCTCGATGGCGGATGGACTCATTTGGGTCTTCCTCAATGCTACGCTCTACAGCAGCAATAGCTTCTTCTGTACGCACCGTACAGCGTCTCTGAGGATGTGAGTTATCAATAAGAGTAAACGTGGTGCGAAAACGTTCCATGGTTAATCGAATTAACTGCTCTGATGGACGATTTTGTCGACGATAACATGGACGTAGTGCGCGATACGTTTTCCGCACAGAACCATTATTTTCGAAATAAAATTGCACTATTTGCAAGCGTTGTTCAGGCGTGAGTCTATTTTCATGATGGATTGCCAAACCAAACTGAGAATAAATCATTTGACAGCTGTTAAATCGGTCGCCATCTTGATGTAATGAAGTAATGCCAACTTAAAGTTCTATACCTCTATAAAAAACACCCTTTATATACATCTGTGTACATATGTATGTATAAATACCCTTCACTCAGGATTACGAACTAGTTTCTCACACCACTTATGTGGTGTGCATTAATTTTATGCATGAGTAGCGGGACCTACAGTTTAAAGTCAACTCCCAACAACGTGATTCTTGAGGAACTCTTTCATTGCTATTTGATTTAATCCCAGAGGTTTGCCTGAAATATGCTGAGGGATAAGTCGCCGAAGAGATATTTTTTCATATTTTGTTTAGTCTGACCTGGGGTTTGAACCGAGGCCTCACCTCTAATAAGCCAACACAGTACCTACCATATTACGGCGACTACAAAAACAGATCTTTCTAATCATGAAAACGTTCTTGAACCAAAACGAGGAACCACTTTGGAGCTCAAAATTATTAGAATTTGTCAAGAAAAGTAACAAAATCGCAAGGCAAAGCAAGATCATAAATAAATGCGAAAGTATTTCGAATAAACAGCGACTGATCCAGAGCTTTCAAAACCAACGGAGACATGAACAGTTTTCGAACTTAGACAAATTTATAATGAACTCCCAACGCTCGCTAGGTGACACCAAAAAACGCAGTAACTCTACAAGTCGAACATTTAAACCACTGTCGTACTTTTGGAAGCATACTCCATTAAAATTAGAATTTACAAAGCAAAACGTCTACACAATAACACTTGAATTGGTACAAGCCTTTCGCTGTTCAAAACCTAAGCAACTTTTAATATTTGGTATGATATCCTTTGTTTTTTACGACCACAGCGCATCTTTTGGGCATAGATTCAATAAGATTTGATAGAACAGATGTTGGTATAGCTTCCCACTCTGATTTTAGACAGTTCATCAACTCCAGTTTATTTTTAAAGCGTCGAGTTCCAACTCTCCGTTTTAAAATGCCGAAGAGGTTCTCTATCAGATTCAAGTCTGTCGATTGAGGTGGACAATCCAAGACTTGAACCCCATTAGCTGATAACCAATCCTTGACCAACTTCGATGAGTGTTTTGGGTCATTGTCATGTTGAAACACCCATCGAAGTGGCATTTCCCACTCAGCATAGTTAAGCATGTGAGTGGCTAAAATGTCTCTGTAAACAAAACGGTAAATTTTTGTTTGAATTTCTACAAAGGGACCAACACCACTGGCCGAAAAACAAGTCCAAACCATCACATTGCCATCCCCATGCTTTATTGTGGCTTTTGAGTACCGAGGATGTAGCCGTTTTCCTTTTGGTCTTCTCACGTGGAAACCTATGATATGCTTCATCGTATCTAAATTACGGAATATTAAACCGAATATCTTTTGTATTTCCTATTATAAGTACATGACAAATGTACCACAGCCGACTATGACTTAAACTGACTATATGATCTTTCAAAATCAATCAATCTTTCAAAATAATTCTTAAATAAGAAGAATGATTTCTAGATTTCTAAGAGAATACAGTGGCCAACCTTCTATTTCTTAACGTATTTACCTTTTAAAAATGGTTAAAATATGTGTGTAACAACAACAATTACTTTTCTTTGTTATTCCTCTGTTTACACACTTCGCATAAACAATAACAATTACTAGACAATTGTTCGACAGATCTTTGTAACGCAGATCTTTAAACCACAATTACTCTCTTCAAACGCATAGCGTCTTCACACAAAACTGACTGAACTTCATTAACTCACTCGCCTGCTTTGTCTTGCCTTTTATATGGCAGAGTAAACAGTCTGATGAATGTTCTTGAAGTCTAATGTTCATGGCTTCGCCTTCTCGAGATCTCTATAAATGTAAGCATCGTTGTTTCATTATTATTGTTTGTGTATTTTGTTTACATTTATTCTTGTAGTGTTTGTTGTTGTATTTTTGTTTACCTGTTTACCATTTTTTATGCAGGTATTTGTTGTTGCATTTTTGTTTATAATTTTAATGTTAAGCGATGTAAAATTTCTTCATTTTCGTAACAATATTTTGCTTTTAAAAATTAAACCCTGACTACATGTTGTTTCATTAGAAACTTTATATGCTGGCCTAAGTTTATTTTATCGTCAAAATCATCAAAGACGTTTATTAAAATCGTCAAAAAATCGTTAAAAAAATCGTCAGAAAAAATAAATAAATAAATTAAAAGTTAAATTATTTCTATTGTAGTAAGACATATAAAGTCAATATATGTACATATCTGAGTTCAAAAATATAACATTAAAAAAAATTTTATAAATTAAAAGCTGGCGTCCCTCATCATCATTTATTATTTTTTTTTTCCAAAAACGGAGAAATTTGATATCATTTTCAAGTAAAAATTGGTTAAGGTTTAGACAATCTATTCCATTGTTGTTTAATGCCACATAAACGCAGCAATAATATTGCATCATCTTAATCTATGGGTGGTATAAATAAATATTAAGGAGTCAGAAGCTCTTGACATTCTGAGCATGAAAATTCAGTGTAATGTTGGCTTCAACCTACACATTTTTCAGTTCCTTCTTAAGATCTTATGATCTTACTATTTACACCATTCGTAACCGACCAAGACTGGAATACAAAACTCATGTAAGGGTCGGCGCCTTAACGTCTATTTCAAGGTTTCTCGATCGTGTACAAGAGAGGCCGTAGTAGCTCGGTAATGACGGTAGCCTATCCAACTCCATTGAATCATTGGAGCATTGTTGCAATGTGGTTTGTGTTTCACTGTTCAATCGACAAAAGGATATTGATCGAACGAAGTAAGAGAACTTTTCCCGAAAATCATATATTCCTACGTAACGCTCGTCTTTGTCGGCCACCTCACTCAGTGGATCGCACACTGCATTACAGTATAAATACGTTTTTTAGTCAGATTATTCGTTTGTGGAACTCATTTTCTGCGGATGCTTTTCCTGTTACTTATGGTATAAATATATACAAGCCTTGTGTCCATAAACAGTGTTCTCTCTTTCCTTCATTCCACAACATATTTTCATAGTTTCAAAGACAATGCCATCGATCCCCTAAGTGTTGGTCGTACGAAACAAAATAACGGCGCTTTCCTTTGTTCATCCGATGGCAATATTAGAAGCTATACTCGAATTTTTAAAATTGTGTGCAACGACAAGTGATAAATTGTTCTCAACTACGACGTTATTTATGAGTTGTAATTTTTTGGCTTTTAAGGGATTAAAAAGGAATAAAATACGGAAAAATCATCACATGTATTCGAAAGCAACTTAAAAATATAATACTTTGCTCCTTGTTTTTACTAACTTAAATTTCCAACAATTGCAAAGAAATTACGAAGCTTAAAGTGGCTTTTAATATACTAAAGTAAAGAATATGATGGAAATTTTTAATTTCCAAAAATCGTCAAAATAAGGATATAAATCGTCAAATCGTCAATATGGAGCTGAAAATGGTCAAAATGACGATAAATCGTCAAATCTGGCAGCTATGATTGCAAAGCCTGTGTTTTCTCCTTTATGGACTTCTCTTTACATACAAAAAAATGGACAAGAATTGGCAACAAATTCAAGGTGTTTTTTAAGTTTCCACTTTATTATCATCACAATTTGTTTTCTTTGTTTTTCGGTTTTTGGGTGTTAAAGAAATAAAGACAGATTTCCTCGAATAATGCCATGCAGTGCCATTGCTGTGATATATCAACATGGATCCACATACATCATATGAAACAAATGCGTTTTTAAAGCATTTCATTGTGTGTGTGTGTGGCTGTGTTAATAATGACGTCTTTGTCTTGTGTGTGCGCGAAGATTAACTCAATGACTTGTAATTCACTTTTTAAAC
This sequence comes from Sarcophaga variegata, assembly GCA_932273835.1. Classification (NCBI taxonomy): domain Eukaryota; kingdom Metazoa; phylum Arthropoda; class Insecta; order Diptera; family Sarcophagidae; genus Sarcophaga; species Sarcophaga variegata. The sequence goes on along the minus strand of OW026358.1, from coordinate 144,932,891 downwards.
CACACCGTCAACATGCATGCATACATGCATACATACTCCCCTTGAATGTTTTTTGCTGTAATCACAGCAAAATACAATGACAACTTACAACCCAACAAAGCAAAAAAAAAAAAGAAGAGAAGAGAAGAAAAGAAAAGAAGAGTAGAAAACAATTGTATGCCACACAATATGAAGAGTGGATAACAAATCAAGTGGTTGGCACTCATTCAGTCACTGATTTATTCATTCATTCATTCAGTCATGCATTCATACATTCATGCATTCATTCTGTTTTGGTTTCTACTTCTCTTTAACTCTTCGTATGATGAGTGCGGTTTCTGTCTTTCCAACTCCAGCTTATGTTGTAAATGTTGCACTCACACCAAATCGATGTATTTCGACAGAATTCTAACAGACATTATCATTGTTTATGTGACACAAACAGTCAACACCTGCCCGTGTGCTATAGTACTAACACATTCATGCATTTTTGTATACACATTCATATGTACATACGTATGTATTAAGACAGAATGTAAGTCTTATAGACAGAGAGACAGAACAGACAGCCTTATACGTACTTATAGAGACCGACCGAGTGAATTTCTGTGTTCTTGGTAGCTTAGCCGGTATTGTAATCCACAAACATGTTGAATTTGAATGCAATTTAATACGAGTGGGGGCTTTGCAAAAATGCTGCATTTCATGCATAGACACTGTGACTTGACTGCATGCAGTATCAGCTTAAAGGAATATCTCGACTTTATTTAACACAAATCGAAACGATTCAACTTGAATTGCTTTTTTCTCTTTTTTAGTCCTGTATCCAACTTGTGTTTCTTTAACAGGGGAGGGAGAGGGGAAAAAATTGCAGCAATATGGCATATAAGACCTGAGAGGGCGCTACTTTTTCTTTGTATTTACCAAGAACACTCAGTGTAGGCTAGCATCACTCAGGCAGGGCAGTGTATTGAAATTAGGAAAATCGATTATGGGAGGAAGGTAAGAGGAAGTAGCGAGTAAAGTGTTCTTGAGTAACACACGGCATTTAATCTAGGCTCTGGTCTTGCAATGCTTGCACTTAATTAATGTCGTTTGTAGCGATATGAACCTGATAATACGACTGAACAACTAAGTAAGCCCCAATTTTTTTTTTCGCCGAGAAGGGGTAAATGTACCTAACCGCACCATAGAGGAAGTCGTCACATCCTCCGTGTGTGTGGCCCTTACCCACTAAATCCTCCCTCGTCCCTTGTGGACTTGTTTGTGAGCACTCCGGAAATACGGTGGTATTACTTCGGAGTGGAGTCCTCTTGGCCCTTTGGCCCCTTCATGTTCATATCCGCGTCCGGATTGCGAATCGAAAGTTGAGGGGTCATCTAAGCCACTATTCCTTTCGTCTAGATCATAGTCTCGGTTACCTATGCCGACATGCCTACTCGTTCAGCAGCTTCAAGATCTCTCTTCTTCCGTCTCAGAATGCGCTCTGCGTGATTCACCACCGAGGTCCAATTTTCACTACTCGCAGTCATAACCCCGACAATATTAGCAGCTGTGATCGTTCCGACTATTGACGTCAGTACAGGGCGATAGCTCTGCCAGCGTGCACACTCGAAAACAGTGTGCTCTGCGTCATCAATTAGCCCCCCCTTCCTCGTACAGGCAGTAAGGGGAGGCGGCCTTGCCCATTCTGTGCAGATATTTCCTAAAATATCCGTGACCCGATAGCATCTGTGTAACGTAGTAGTTTATCTCTCCAAATTTCCGACCGATCCATGGCCTTGTGTCCGGGATAAGTCTCGCGGTTCATCTTCCTCTATCTTCCTCGTTCGTTCCATCGTTGTTGCCATTTTGAAATAGAGTTTTCCCTGAAATGAGCGGTTATGTGACCTCCAGCCGATTTCGCCTTATAAATCTCCATTCGCTCTGCTGCCAGCAGATCCACAGGGATTATACCCGCTATCCCCAATACGGCTGGAGCGGACACTGTACGGTACGCCGACGCGACACGCAATGCAGCCGTTCTCTGTACCGATACAAGTGAGTTTGCCCGCTTCTTAACAGCTAGTGTTTCGGCCCAATTTTCGCTCCCATAAAGCATAATGCTGTTTCCAACATCCATCAGGAGTCTCCGTCTCGCCGGTAGCGGTCCTCCAATATTCACCATTAATATGCTGAGCTGTCCAACGATCTTCTGGGCCTTGTTAGCCGAGTACTGAATCTGATACGAGAATGTCAGTCTGGGGTCCAGCCTTATTCCCAGGTATTTCACCGAGCTCTCGGTCCTAATTGTCTCGTTTCCAATGCTCATGTCCACATGCAAGGGGATACGACGACCAGTGATTAGCAGCAATTCCGTTTTATGCATGGCCAGGTCTAGGCGGTGGGAATCCAATCATGCTTTCGTTCTTAGCATAACGCCCTGGAATCCTATCTTATGTAAGTACCCTGTCTTCAGTGTCAGTCAGGTCAGTGTACTTCTACGCTTCATTATTAACCGACTGGCTTTTAAAAATTATGCAAACCTTTCGAAGAAAGCAAAAAAAAAACACGACAATGCTCCTATGTCTGTCCACATGAATTGCAAAAATTGCTTTAAAAAACATACAAACATACGTGAGAAACATAAATACAAAGGAAGAAGAAGAAGAGATAAAAAGATATGCAAAGCTAAACGAATATTCAAAAGATGAGGCGTAAGGCATGAGGCATAAGGCATAAAGCATGAGGAATGAGATATTCATGCCACCATGTAAGGGATGTAAAAATCGAGGCAGCTACACTAGTATCGGCATCAGCATCAGCATCAGCATCATCAGTAGAAGTAGATAGAAATGCTGATTGCAAGATTGTTGTTGACGTTGTTGTTGTTTTCTTTCGTTGTGTACGTGTACGTGTATGTGAATGTGTACGTGTTCGTATAGTTTGAAGTGAAATGTGTAAAGCTTTGACTCAACTTTAATGCTGATGCAATCAGTATGCGTGTTGTACGTTTTTTTTTTGCATGGGGATAGTATAAGTCGTTACGAGGGTAGAAAGGTAATTTTCCTAAGCCGGTCGTAGAAAGTTATGTCATTAAAATATTTGGTCAATTCACACCAGCCGTTGTATCGTTGTATTCATTGTATTGTTGGACGACTATACAACAGTGTATGCTTGTTGTTGATAATTTACATGTAAAAATACGATAAATTTATACACATTTTTTCATATGTTTTTAAAAATTGTATTGGTTTCGTGCTATCAAATTGTTTGAATGCCAAAAATTATGAAGAAGAATACGACGTACACAATACAGCATAGCACTGAGCGTTCACAAACAACCAAGTGTATTCAATACAACATACACGATACAAAGTCGTGTGAATTGGCCAATTGTAACAAATACGGACTGGTTTTAAACAAAATTTTTATGTTAGAAGGTGGCTACTTTATAGGGCCTTGGAGCAAATTTTAAAACGAGAAATGCAGAACGAGCAGAGGCCTTTGGTCTTAGAAAGCTGAAGATTAGGAATTTTATTTGAATTTGATATTAAAAGCCTCCACAGGCTAGTAGGCTAATTAGAGGTTCAAAACCTAATTCATTAGTGGTGGTACCTACAGTTTAAAGTTGAATCCGAACGACAGATTTTTGAGAAACTTTTTCATGGCAATTTTATTTCACTTTTAGAAATTTTGCCAGAAGACTACTGAGAGGCAGTTGCCGAAGCAATATTTTGTTTGTCAAGTATTCATACAACCGTTTAGTCTGGATTACAACCACCAAAAGTCAAGGGAGTCTGTATAAGAAACTAAAGACCATAAAAGAAACGAACGATGAAAACAGAGCTCAGTTTTAGCATCAGCATCAGCAACCGGCCATAATTCTAATGGCTTGGGAAGACGAGAAAATTGTTCATAAAGAATGAATTTAAAGAACAGCTGCTGCTGCTGGTGATGATGCTGATGGTTTAGAAAAATCAAAGAATTTAAGAATCAAAGATTGTGTATTGTATTGTGTTATTGGATTATAATGCGCCGGCGCCGTAATATTACCCAACTTGGCTTAAATAATGTCGTTTTAATGTTCTACCACATTATGCGTCTTGGTTAAGCTTCTTTCAGTGGATTCTAGAGTAGTTTTGTTTACTTTTGTTTGCCTTTAATTTGATTTTGGTGAATGCGACACACGTATTTTTTTATTGTTACATCAAGGATTTTATGTTTTTAAGGACATTTTGATTTGAAGGCTCAATACAAAGGACATAAGACAGCACAGTGGTGTAAATAATTTTTTTTGAACAGTCAGTTCCTAAACCAAATCTGCTTTAGAACGTGAATATAATAAAACGTAGAAAATAATACACAGTTTCACCCATATTTCAACACAGTAGTTGGCAACTAAACGAAGATAGATGTGCAGGCAATATCTGTGTCTCCAGAGTAGATGTTCTTGAAAGCATAAATGAAACCTAGAAACACTACTAACCTGGCCTTATTCATGAACGGTCGTTATGATTTCTACACTCTGGATGATTATGCTTTCTCTTCTTAGTGAATAAGGATGCTCTGAAGAATGATTTAAGGATGCATTACGCCTTATGAAGTCCTCGCAATCTAGTAGGTAGTGTGTGTTTTCTTATTAGACATGAAGCCTCGATTCAAACCCCAGGTCAGGCATCACCAACAAAACAAACCACATACATACATACATAATTTGTCATTACAGGATTACGTCATCAGGATTACGACCTAGTTGCTCACACCACTTATGTTGTGTGTGTTAATTTTTATACATGGGTGGCAGGACCCACAGATTTAAAGTCGACAGATTTTTGAGAAACTTTTCATGGCAATTTTATTTCGCTCCTAAAGTTTTTGCCAGAAGACAGCTGAAAGGAAGTCCCCCAAGAAATATTTTCTCATATTTCGTTGGAGATGTCTGATCTGGGGTTTGAACCATGGCCTCAAGTCTAATAAGCTAACACACTACCTACTAAACTACGACACTTTCCTTATCTGAACTTCTTGCAAAACAAATCCAAATGAAGATAGAAATTCAGCACAATATGATTGTTTTTTTCATTATGAAGCCACCCTCGCATATAGATGTGACCTGTAATAAAAATGGAAAATGCGTTACAATGCAACACAATCTCCCAAAAGGTGCTGTTGTCCTGAATGCATTTTTAAAGCAAGAGTGTTCGTATGTATCTATGTATGTATGTATGTATGGATATATGTGTGTGTTTGTAAACAAAAAAATTCAAGTGAATTGGCACTTTTGTACGTGTGTTCATGTGTTTTTTTTTGTTTTTTTTTTTGTTGCTTAAGGGGTTTCTTATTCTCAATTTTTTTCTCTTTCATTTTCGATTTTTAAGCATTTTTTCTTTTTGAGATTTTCATCATGTGATTTAAAAAAAAAAAACACAAAAACAATACAAAACCCTATTTGCTATGACATAAATACAACAACAACAACAACAATAACAAGAGAGAAATTTTATATTTTTCTAGAACATCAACTGAAGTGAACATTTTACTTTCAAAACAAGATTTGAAAACTTAAGCAACAACAACAATCGTTTAAGAAAAATTGCATTGCAGACAATATTCTGCTGTTCGGACCATATAGTTGTTATTGGAGATGCATTTTATCTTTCAAACCCCTCTTACAAAAAAGGGGTGAGTTTCTGTTTGCATTCATTGTGTTGTGTTGTGTCTTCGGTTGTTATTGATTGTCTGTCTGTGTTTTGCCTGACAATACTGTTGCATCCAACATAAGTATGATTGGTATGCATGAAGCGTGTATGCGAAAACATTGTCAAGCTTTTGTTAATCTTTCGATTGAATTTCATCGAGATACACCAAAAAGTCCTTCTTCAGCTTTTGTTAAGCACAATATTTATGTGTGTGTGTGTGTGTGTGTATGGTTGCTTGTCGAAACAATGATGACCAGCATCGTCATCATCATCATCATCATCTTTAAACTGAGTCAGCACAATTGCCATCAGAAAACCTCTCAAAATCATCAACTAAAGAAAGCAGCAGCAATAGCAACAACATCATCCTCAGCATCAGATGCATGCAATCTAAACAATTTTGCGTAGTAATGTTTTGCAGCCAAAGCAGGACGAATGCCAACAAGAGGAGTAGAGTAGTCCACTTGATTGATATTATGGCCTGACAAACTGAATGAATGTAACTGACTTTGGCTAAGGGCTTGTCAAGACGTGTTCCATCTTCTTATCTTGTTGTTATTGACAGTTCTTCCTACTGCTTGCTGTTTTCGGTACTCTACTCCGTCTATAGACCGCCCTTCATTTGTAGCATATTTTTGTTGGTTTTTATTGTCATGTTGCGTCTGTAATTTTCAACCAACGACGTCAATTAGTTTTTTTTTTGCTGCTCTCTTCAGCTTACAATGTGTTCCTTATGTTGGAATATGACGTGCAAGAGCAGTTATTTTGGTGCTGAAAACATTTTTTAAGGATTTAAAATTTGTTTAAATTGTATTTTGAGGTTACAGCTGTATGTGAGAAAGTAGCACCGGAGGCTAGATAATATATTGTTACGTTTTTAACTTTTAAAAACGTTTAAAATATGAGCTCGTAGACTGCTAGTAAAATAAAAATTAATTTGTGTTTAGTTTTAATCAAATTTACCACTGTTCACAACTTGATGTATACAACAACAATTGCTTTCCTTTGTTTTCCTCTGTTTACATCCTTTGCATAAACAATGCAATTACTACACAATTATTCGACAGATCTTAAATAAATTGTATAACTCCTTCTTGAACACAATTGCATTGCCTATGTTTTGAATATAATTAGGTAAAGAATTCCAAAGACTGATAGTGTGTATAAAAAACTGTCGCTGTGACTGAAGAGTCCTATGTCTATGTTGGATAATTTTCATACAGCGATTGGATCTAGCAAATCTAATCCTGCTAAATAAGTATATTGGCTGTTTCAAAGTAATAATCTTATGGAGGAGAATAAGGCATTTAATATTTAAAAGACTATCAAAATTAACTCCAAATATCTGGTAAGAAAAATTGAGATATATGGTCTCGACGTACCTTAATAAATACATATCTGGCTATATTATTATAAGCCAAGTTGAGTTTCCGCTTATCATCATACTGATACTCACAGTTTGTGAAAATTTCAGATCCGTATAAGAGAACAGGAATCAAATAGGTTTTAGCCAGTTGCATATGTATGGCAAATATAATAAAGACTGTTTTTTTATAGAGGTATAGAACTTTAAGTTAGCATTACTTTTCAAGATGGCGACCGATTTAACAGCTGTCAAGTGATTTATTCTCAGTTTGGTTTGGCAATTCATCATGAATAGACTCACGCCTGAACAACGCTTGCAAATAGTGCAATTTTATTTCGAAAATAATGGTTCTGTGCGGAAAACGTATCGCGCACTACGTCCATTTTATCGTCGACAAAATCGTCCATCAGAGCAGTTAATTCGATTAACCGTGGAACGTTTTCGCATCACATTTACTCTTATTGATAACTCGCATCCCCAGAGACGCTGTACGGTGCGTACAGAAGAAGCTATTGCTGCTGTAGAGCGTAGCATTGAGGAAGACCCGAATGAGTCCATCCGCCATCGAGCACAGGAATTGGATCTGTGTCCATCCACTTTATGGAAGATTTTGCGGAAGGATCTTGGTTTGCGTGCTTACAAAATCCAACTCGTGCAAGATTTGAAGCCAAACGATCATCAAGTAAGGCGTAGATTCGTCGAATGGGCCCAAAACGAGATTACCGTTGTTTCCGATTTTCATAAGCGATGAAGCGCACTTCTGGTTGAATGGCTACGTCAACAAACAAAACTGCCGCATTTCTAGTGAAGGTAATCCTCAAGTGTATGTGGAAACACCGTTACATCCAGAAAAACTGACTGTTTGGTGCGCTTTATGGGCTGGTGGAATCACTGGTCCGTACTGTTTCAAAAACGATGATGGCCAGAACGTTACAGTCAATGGTGATCGGTATAGAGCCATGATTACTAACTTTTTCATTCCTGAATTGAATAACCATGATGTCCAGGAGATGTGGTTTCAACAAGACGGCGCAACATGTCACACAGCTCGTGCCACAAAGATTTATTGAAAGACACGTTTGGTGACCGCCAAATTTCACGTTTTGGACCTGTGAATTGGCCTCCAAGATCTTGTGATTTAACACCGCTAGACTACTTTGTGTGGGGCTGTGCGGTAAAGCTACAAACGCTTGACCATTTGGAAGACAATATTCGCCGTATTATTGCCGATATACGGCCACAAATGTTGGAAAAAGTCATCGAAAATTGGACGTCCGGATTGGACTACATCCGCGCCAGCCGTGGCGGTCATATGCCAGAAATCATATTTAAAATGTAATGCCACAAGATTATCTTTCGGATAAATAAAATTCATGTCAATCGAATAATCCATCGTTGTTCTATTGCAACTTAAAGTTCTATACCTCTACAAAAAACACCCTTTATAACATAAGTTTCTAAGCACACCGTAAACTTTACTTTACGATGATATTAATGTGGCTAGACTATTTTAGCCGACCATTAAGGATAATACCCATATTGGATGCAGATTCAACAAAATCAATTTTATTCCCCCTGATAATAATATTCGGCACTACAAGTGTTGTTCTAGTTCTGGAGAGTAGTAAACTTTTTAATTTAGAGGGATTCGAACAAAAAACCATTGGCCCAAGCATAGTTGTAAATTTTTTGTAAATCATAGATGGTGTCTTCTATACATGGGTGGATATCCTCAATACGTGTGCTCCTATAAAGCAGAACGTCATCAGCGTACATATTGTTACGCAAATCGAAACGACCTAATATCGTTTAACAACAAAAACGAAAAACAAAAGCCACACGATACAAATACACACTAATACTAAAAATGCAATAAACGTGTCGATTATCTAAAGCTGCACACACACATATGTACAACGAACCTGGTTGCGCCTGGTACCAACAACAACATGTATGTGACAAAAAGGGATAGACAACATAAGCAAAGTACACAAACAACAATGTATTAGCAATAGAACTCTCGAGAAGGCGAAATCACGAACCTGCCACTTCAAGAATGTTCGTTAGACTGGTTGTGTCGGACTATAAAAGGGCTGGACAAACCAGGCAGCAGTCAGCTATATTTCAGTCAGCCTTGTGTTAAGTTGCGTTGAGGTTTGAACGTACAAGTGACATTGCTTGCAAAAAGGTTGTAAGCAGAGAAGATCTAACGAACAGTTGTTAGTGTTAACGCGGACAGAAGTATGAAATAGAATAGCGGACAAGCAAATTATTGTTGTATCGTTAAGTTGTATACGGTGGCACGCAAAAGTAGTGTAAAGAATAAAGAGAGTTTAAGGGGAAATAAACACATATTTGTTTTTACTTGGTTTGCAATTAACGAACTCATATTTAAACGTTTTTAAAAAGGTAAAAACGTAACAATATGTACTCTACAATTATTCAAAACATCAGTTAGGCCGTTAATGTATATACAGAACAGAAGAGGTCACTAATATTAATCCCAGAGGAATACGTCTTCCAACAACATTGACTAAAGCAGTAGTGCAGCTCCTAGATTTCATAAATCTTGATTGTTTATCAGATATGAAATTGTTATTTTATGCTGTAATTTTGTTTACTTGTTGTTTACTTGTTTACCATTCTAGATTCTTCATTTTCGTAACAATATTAAAAGAGCAAAATTACGCTCCCACAAAAGTTTACAAAGCTATATTGTCAAGGAGACCCTTTTAAAACTTAAAAACATTTCTTTGTTTATTTTTAAGCTGCAGGAGAAGCAATACCATTTGCTTTGTTACTAACTAAGAGGCCATGACTGTAATATTGTATAGTTACTGCTGCACGTGTTGAACTTAAGTTATGTTATTTACAAGTATGACCACAACAAAATAACAGCAACAACAACAATGGAAGTAAGAAAAAAACGAATATAAAAAAGGAACTATTAAAGTATCCCCATGCATGCATGCTGTTGATGTAATTGGAGCATTTCATTGTTCAATCATGTGATGCTGCTGCCGGTGTTGCAGTCTCCTGTATGCATTCTCTCTTTCTCTATACATGTACATGAGTGTACTTACGTGGTCAGGCATAGAGGAATATCTGCTTAAGTCCATCACTCTGTCTTTCTGTTTTCTTTTTCGTTTCGTTTTCTTATTTAATATTTTCGAATATGTTTTGTCTTGTATTTTATTATACAAGCTTAATATGCATGTATAAGCACAACATAGAAAACGAAATTATGTACGTTGCTTGCCAGTTATCCTTGAACGAACCCCTCTTGAACACTAGTTGCAGTCGATTTACTTGACTTAAAGCACACCATGTTACCCAAAGTAAAAGAAGAAAGAAGTCAAGGTTTTTTTCTCAATTTTTTTTTGGGGAATTTTTTTTTATTATTATTCTTGCTCGGGGTTTCATTTTCGTTTCGGTTTTCTTTTCTTCTTAATTTTATGGAATTTCATATTTTTTTCTTCTCCATTTTCTTGCTTTTTTTTCTTGAACTGGCATATAAAAACTCAGACAACAAACAGGACTTGGCGTTCCTTTTTTCGTATTTTTATTTTAAATATTTTTTTCGATTCTTTTTTTTTTTTGCATTTGGTAAGCGTAACTTTTATGATGTTTTAAACATAAAAAGTTCATGTTAAAAATGTTGACACATAAAAAATACGAAATATTTCTCCCAAAAAAAAAAAATACAGAAAAAATGGCAAGAGAAATACTCATTTTAAACAAATTACTTTGTTAGCATATCTGTTTTGGTATGTACTTTAAGGGGCATATAAACAGAAATTGTTTTTGTTGTTCTGAAGGTCAAAACACAAAAGAATTTCAATTTTTTTTTGTTGTTTTGGGCGAAAGTTAATTCAATATTTAGATTTCATCACCACAATAAATTTGTTTCTGTTCAACTAAGGCTTTAAAATGAAATTTAATCAGGAAAACAAGCAAGAATTTTGTTTAAAGGGAGTTAAGTTTAGAAAGGTTAAGTGATCCTAATAAAATAGGACGCTCACGCTACCATATATAAAGGTTTGTCAGGATAAAAGCCAATAGAGTTTTGGAAACCTTCCATTAAGTCCTTATAATGTTCTAGAGTGGAGATTCGAGATTCGATTCTACGAAAACACTAAAGTTTCAGAAGATTTCTCTGATTTTATTTAGACAGTCGGGCTCAAAGTTCATTAAGAACGCCGCCTCGATGAACGTCGAATGAAACTTGGAATTCCATCGAAAAGAAGAGACTATCTTTCACCTCACTTTCAATGTTCGGGGGAAGTACACATACATAATTGGTCATTACAACCCTTCAGTCAGGATTACGACCTAGCTTCTCACACCACTTATGTTGTGTGTGTTAATTTTAGACATGAGTGATGGGATCTACAGTTTCAAATCAATTTCGAAAGACAAATTTTTTTAATGGCTATTTTTATTTTCTCTCAGAGTTTTTGCCAGAAATCAGCTGAGAGGAAGTCGCCGAAGAAATACTTTTTGTAATTTGCTTTGATGTTTGGGCTGGGGTTCGAACCCTGGCTTTACGTCTAATAAGCCAACACACTACCTACTAGACTACGGCGACATCGTAAAGCGATTTGTAAAGGGATTTCTCTGGCTTTATTTCGACAGTCGGGCTCAAGTTCATTAAGAACGTCGCCTCGATGAACGTCGAATGAAACTTGGAATTCTCCGATAGCCAGACTGCGATAAAGTCTCTGTCGAATGTTGCGGACAATTCCAGGATCGTCAGAGAATGTCGCCGCTGTCTCAATCTCCTTTCTGGGCGCTTCAGCGTCACACTTGTCTGGGTTCCCGGACACTGTCCATTGCGCGGAAATTCTCCCGGGATGCCAACCGGTCCTGGATCAATTAAGAGTCCTGCTCCATCGCTTGGCTCACTTGGCCCACAATGGATAGAAGGCGTACCAACCAGTTACTTGGACTTGGCCGTGTTATGGGTAGACACGCGGAAAGAACGCGACTCCCATTTAACGACTTCTGCCGTGGATGCAGATCCGCCGAGGAGTGTAATGAAAGTAATGTTTGTTTGTTTGACAGGCGAATGTCATCCACTTCCTCTACCAATGCCCATCCCTTGCGGGGTGCAGATATAGGTTATTTATCTCTCCAACCCTTGTCAGCTTGACGGAGCTATCGTCCATTGATATCAAGGGCATAGCCTCGTTTATCAAACTTTCTGGCTAGTTTTCCAGCGTGGGGTAGTCGTGCTTCTTGAAAATGTGCAGCTCTTACGCTGTCCAACTTCCCCCTCCTTGGATCGGAGGAACTTGGTCAGTACAGAGGCTGCGTTCACCTGTGGCATCACAACGGGTCTCTAAGCGTGCTCAAGTGAGCTTTTTGGTAAATTAAAGCTACCACGCTAACCTAATCTAACCTAACCAGGTCTCACTTATGTGATGGCAATGTTACATACATATAACCCTTCAGTCAGGATTACGACCTAGCCTCGCACACCACTTAGAATGTGTGTGTTAATTTTATACATGAGTGATGGGACGTACAGTTTAAAGTCGACTCTGAACGACATATTGTCGAGAAACTTTTCATGGCAATTTTTATTTTATTCTCAGAGTTTTTGCCAAAAATCTGCTGAGAGGAAGCCGCCGAAGAAATATTTGTAAATTTTCGTTTTGATATCTGACCTGGAGTTCGAACCGTGGCCTCACCTCCAACACACTACCTACTAGACTACGGCGACTTCGGTGATGACAATGTTGTTTGTCCGAAATCCAAACAATTTCAATGTCAAAAATAAGGTCCCTAATAAGGTCAAGAATAAGGTCTCCAATATTCCCATAGGAGATTTTGCATGGTCCAAGCACAGACGTATTAAGTGATTCTCGCTTTCTTACGTTTCCTTCGAAATGCAAGTGCTTCAGAAATTGAGCAAGGAGGCGCTTTGCTAGTGAGCAAGCCTCCAAGTTAAGCAACGCCCTGTGTGAATAGAGTTCACATAAATATGTGAAATCGGAATAGAAGAGTAAGCTTTTTCGTCCTCCATTGGGTAAGATTCGGTTGAAGTAATTTTTTCTTATTTCTAGAAGCGTTATCCAAGGAGTGAATAATTCCAGTCTAATTCTGGCGAAAGTGACTCCCATGACTGCACCACATAAAAGATTTTCCAGTGTGGTAGCTGTTCTGGCCAAAACATTCGTAACACAAATAATGAAGACCTTGGCATAATCAAACACTTTCCAAAAAAAAAAAAATATATATAAACGACATTCATAGGCATACTTGGACATCAATACAACATTTGAAGGGGATTTTATGGGTAAGCTGGCAGTCGGAGTATATATATTCAGGGAATATTGTGCTCTGTGCTGATCAGTCCTTTAGGTTAGGTTAGGTTAGATTAGAGGACGTGTACTTGTCAATTAACACAAGTACAGTAGCCGGAGGTAGAATCGAACCATTATACAACGTCCTAGTTTCTCACACCACTTATGTTATGTGTGTTAATTTTATACATGAGTGGTGGGAACGACAGATTTTTGAGAAACTTTTCATGGCAATTTTTATTTTATTCTCAGAGTTTTTGCCAGTAATCTGCTGAGAGAAAGTCGCCGAAGAAATACTTTTTGTATTTTGTTTTGAGGTCTAGCCTGGGGCTCGAACTCTGGCTTTACGTCTAATAAGCCAACACACTACCTATTAGACCACGGCGACTTCAATAAGTATTCACAATTTTTACCTCCTCGGATTTCGTGAAAATTCTCTAAAGGCTGGCTTAAGCTTGATTTGACTTTGGACATCTGAATGATTGTTTTAAACTTCAACTAGATGTGATTTGCCGGCTATTCTCTTATTACTGCTTTTGTTTGCATTTAAACTTTTCTTGTACTATTTTAGATTTCAAAACACAGCTTAGCTTTTAAAATCGCATCACCTCTGATGTTCAGTGAACGTCTGTCTACCATATTAGACCATGTGATGATGGCCGATATTCCTTTCAAAACGTATGGGTACTCTTTCTGGTACCTTTTTAATTTTATAGGAATATCCTTTAAAAAATTTATAATTTTTAATCCTTTAAGGATGTGTATGTATACGCCATTGCATGCATGCAAAAAGCCTTCAATATTATAGTATTTAAGAGGCAATGTCTCTTCATAACCTTACCACTGCAACGCCTACATTGAGTGGGCTTAACAGATGCAAAATGTTCTTTTTCATTAATTTCATTTCCTTCGATAAATAATTTTGCCGTCCAGAGTTTTTTTTTTGTATTTTTCCCGTCTTTCATTATTCGTTGCAACATTTTCATTTCATTTCTCGCCTTCATAATGAAATGAAATGCGATTTATTGAGTACAGAAAACAAGAAAAAAAAAAGAAACCGAAACAAATAATTGAGCCAAAAACAACTACAGAACAAATATATGTTGTTGTTGTTGTTGTTGCAACATTTAATTGCTGCAAATTTGCAATCGTTACTTGGGTTTTTATTTCGCAAAAAAGCGAAAAAATATTGAAAAACTATTAATTTGCGCATGTAATTGCTGTTGAATATTGTAAATTGCATAAGTATGAGTCCAAATACATATGTACGAGTATGTGTGTGTGCATGTGTTAGTAGAGTAGCATAGTAGTATGTAGTTGGGCAATAATTAATATTATTGATACGCTCTTGTTATTTGGGATTATTTAATGGCCATAAATTCATATTGTGGCTGGCGATCATTAAACAAATATTCCGCTTTTCTTTACACCAGCGGATCCCCCTCCCTCGCTTCTTCTTTTTTCGATTTTTTTTTTTTTTTTTTGGTTGAAGAAAAATGATTTTCTGCCATTGTAATGGCAGATGTTGCTGATAATTCGCGCGCGTATTTAACAACTGAAAAGAACAATACGAACAACGATGGCGGTTTATGGAAAAATATTTCAAGTAATTAAAACGATTTAAATATGAAGAAACGCAGCCATATTATGTATGTGTGTGCATTCTTCTTATTGCAAGCCATGTTAACCCAGCAAACAATATATGGTAGACTTCGATGATGTTATAGAAGGACAACAAGAATGATTGCGCCCAAGTTGCTGGAGTACAGCGTTTTTCACTATAAAGTTAAAGCCTAACAGGCTAACCTAAGTAACATTAGCTAATGCAAGTAAGCAAACCTGTTTACAAATTATCGTACTGCTTAACATAACAACAAGCACCAGAATAAAAAATGGTAAACAGGTAAACAAAAATACAACAACAAACACTACAAGAATAAATGAAAACAACAATGTTGACATTTATAGAGATTTCGAGAAGACGAAGCCACGAACATTCAACTTCAAGAACATTCATCAGACTGTTTACCCTGCGATTTCGAGAAGGCGAAGCAACGATCATTCGCTTTCAATAAGGTTCATCAGACATTGCCATATAAAAGGCAAGGCTAAGCAGGCGAGTGAGTTAGTGAAGTTCAGTCAGTCTTGTGTGAGTAAGAGAGTAATCGTGTTTTGAAGATCTCCGTTACAAAGATCTGTCGAACTGTTGCTTACTGATTGTTACATCAAGTTGTGAACAGTGGCACCCAGAATTGTGTGAATAATAAAGAATTTTAATTAAAACTAAACACAAATTTATTATTATTTTATTTGCAATCTACGAGCTCATATTTTAAACGTTCTTAAAAGGTAAAATGTTAAGCTAGTTACCAGTCTCTGGAACAACTCTTTAGTGTAGGTTGTCATGCTAGACTGGAGCTCTTAAGTTTGCATCTCAGTTGAAATAAGAAAATATGTCTTCCGGCGACAGCAGTCTTCTGCTGAGCAGGGATTTGCTCTTGTTGACAACCAGTATTTTGAAGTTTGTTTTGGCTATAGGCTTTAAGTCGCCGTAGTTTAGTAGGCAGCGCATTGGCTTATTAGCATCTGGGTCAAACCCCAACTGGGGCATCTTGAGTAATCCGAACTTTAAAAAAATATTACTTTCGTCGACTGCGGGACATCGCAGCAGGCTTCTGGCAAAACCTCTAGGCGTAAGTAAAATCGTCATGCAAAACTTCTCAAATTTGTTATTCGAAGTGGGAATTAAACTGTAGGTCCTGCCTACAGAAAATTATCAACCATTACTTAATTTATATACGAAGCTAGATCATAAGTCTGACCAAAAGATTGTGGGTTGTAACAGTTGACCCTTTTAAGATAGTTTCGACCACTTTTTCGGATATTTCGAGCCATATCTCGCCGAGAACTTGATAAATGAGGGCTGTAAAATGATATAACGTTAGCGGCATGTCCAACATCTTTAATGTAGTCCCACCTAACGGAATCAGATCTCATTGTTTTGTTGACCAACTCATGTTGCTAAAAAGATAAATTATTTTTCAAAATTTCTCATGCCCTGTGCCCTGTAGAAAGATAGGGTACCAATCTTAGGTTATTCCTGGATAGTCTAATGCATGTCTCCGATCTCCCTTTATTGTAACAACAACCGTTTTCATTGCCTCAAACCCACTTGGATTGAGAAGAGTCTTTGTCTCTCTTTATCTTCTCTTTTGTTTCGCCTACCTTTCCATACATCCTTCCCCACTCTACTCCAGAGAAGGGTTTCATTATTGCGTACAATAAGATAATACACCAACCTGAACATATCTTTAGCGTTTCCAATCTTCTTCTTTATAATCCTGCCAATTGCTTGCGCGATAAGTTGATCATAATGACTATAATCACCCCGTAATGTTTAAAAAGGGTTTCAGTCGTTGAAATCACACTTTTTGTAGGAAGTTTTAATTCCAATCTCGAAATTGATGACACGATATAACAATCGTGTGCTCTGCTTAAGAGCAGAAATATGGAAACCGTAAGTTAGGAGACCGTATCACAACAAAAAAGTTTTTTGATTCTGAGGTTGATGGCTATGTTAAGAAGCTAGATAAGCAGCTCTTACCTGTTGAATACCGTTAGAAAAAGTGGAACTAGTTAAAGAAAGCTTTACTTTTTCATTGGTAGGTTAGGTTAGGTTAGGTTAGAGGACGTGTACTTGTCAATTAAAACAAGTACAGTACCCGGAGGTCGAATTGACTCATTGTACAACGTCCTAGTTTCTCACACCACTTATTGTGTGTGTGTGTTAATTTTATACATGAGTGGTGGGACCTACAGTTTAAAGTCGACCTCGAACGACAGATTTTTATTTATTGAGAAACTTTTCATGGCAATTTTTATTTACTCTCAGAGTTTTTGCCAGAAATCTACTGAGAGGAAGTCGCCGAAAAAATACTTTTTGTATTTTGTCTTTGATGCCTGGCCTGGGGCTCGAACCCAGGCTTTGGCGACTAATAAGCCAACACACTACCTACTAGACTACGGCGACTTCAAAATTGGTAAGTCGACAAATAAATTTAAAGTCGTCGTAGGTTAGGTTACGTTAGGTCGTACGCAATCAAGCTCACTTGGTGGACCCATTGTGATACCCAGTGTAAGGTAAGCCTTGTCATGATGCGCTAGTGGTGGGCTTGAACCACCCCGAGCTCCGGATGGAGCCTGCCAGTTCGTCATCATACCCAGATTTTCGAACATTTTGTCATCCTGAAGAGCTGGACAAAAAAAGGTGTTGCACCAATTCGTTTCCTGCACATCATGGCTGCTGCGATAGAAATCCTGGTGGGACACACCGAGCTTGTCAGCGAAGGTTTCATTAAAAATTTTGTAAGAATGCGATACGTTTTTCGTCAAACTCATGTAGTTCCCTCGTCCTACCGCTGTCCACTGCCGAATGAATGTCGTGCCACCCACGTTTTGTTAAATTCCATGCTTCTTTTTCCAATTTGGAAAAGTATTCGTGTAGAGGAGGATATATCTCCTATATCGTCTCCTAATCAGACATGTCCGAGCCCTTCCGTTCCAGTTCGTCAACAACAGAAGCTGTCTACCAACGAAACCACGGGAGCCAGTATCCACTCGTTGTTTTAAAATTTTATCGTGATTTTAGTCCAATAGGAACAGGAATTACAGGATAAGTCTTTACGAATTTGAATCAAATTCAAACTCATCATTTAATATCGTATTATCCACAGGGGCAAACCCTTTCTGATCGCTTTTACCAGGAGGAAATTCTTTAACAAACAGTCTTTACTTCTTCAACGAGATTATGAACATACAGGAAGTAAAATAAATTTTTAAATCTCTTTATAATTCTTATTTTCTTTTTCTTCTCCACAGTTTCTTATTGTCTTTTCTTATTTTGTATTTTTTAAATAAGAAATCTTAATAAAAATAAAAAAAGCGTATCCACTTAACATTTTTTTTTATAAAATTTATCGTAATTGCGTAAAAGCTGTTAAAATGCGCAAAAAAAAAACTTTCTTTTTGACAGGAATTTCTGTTTTCATTTCATTTTAATTTCATTTCACATCTCCCCTGCTGGTGTTCGGCATTCAGTGGAGAAGCACTCCCGCAAACAAGGGAAAGAGTCAGATTGGGCTCAAGTTATTTTATGAGTTTTTTTGTTTTTTAAAACCGGTCTGAATCGGTCGCACGCCAATCCAATTTATTTTAAAAAAAAAACAGAAAAATTGTGTTATTATTTAAAGCCTTTTGTGCATAATTGGTAACTGTTTTGGAGCGAGCACAGTACAGAGCACAGTAGAGAGCAATTTTATGGCAATCGAATGTACGAGGGAGGTGACAAAAAAGCAAATATGTTGTATAGATTCCGGGTGTAGTTGAAAGACGTTGATTTAGTGAAGTAACATTAAAATATTGATCAAGTTTACACAACAAAACTACACAGAAATACAACGAAATAGAACATAAAAAAGAATAACAATAACAAATCAACAGTAAGGTTCTAGATGTTGACAGATCGAAGTCTATATAGAGGTTAAGGTTACGTAAAAGTTAACAGAAACTTTTTTTGCGCGCTGCAAGACTCAAATCCAGATTCCATATTGTTGTCTACACTATTTTCTTAGAGCCAACAAATCAGACGGTCTTAGTGAATTGTAATGGTCAGTTTTATGATTTTCCCTTCGCAAATGGACTTCGAATGATAGAGGTCTTATTGAGGATTTGCCACCCGATCATCTATTGGATTCTTATGCAACAAATTTGGAAAGACGGAACGGATTGGGACGAATTTTTGAAACCCATGACGTTTAACTTGAGTTTATCGATGATTATTCGCACATCGAAAGGATTAGCATCCCCCGTTGGGTTAATTTTAACCCTCAGTGTGAAGTACAACCTCATGCATTTTGTGATGAGAAAGCATATGCTGCCACTCTGTACAGTAGAGTCCAAACCCCGTCTGGCGAATTTGTCACCCACTTACTCGCTGCCAAAACAAAAGTTGCGCCTAAAAAGTGCAAACTTAATCCCGTTTAGATCTCTGCGGCGCAACTCTATTGGCGAAAATGGTACATTCACTTCGTAAGGAGCTGAATCTTAGCAGATCGGAAGCCTTCTATTGGACAGATTCGACATCGTTCTGTCCTGGCTTCAAAAAACCCCGTGCTATTGGCCAACTTTTGTGTCAAATCGAGTATCGTATATCGTGGACCAGGTAGGCCCGTAATCGAGATTATACGAGCTATCCCAACGAGCACCGAAGAGGCGGTAAAGAAAATCCATTAAAGCGAATACATATACTGAAATCCGACTGAAGGTACATGAGCTAGCTGAGATGATGTGAATAATTCCGCGATAAGAAAACTCTCAGACATTGTTCACAATATAAGGAAAACTACGTCTTTGAGATATTTTTATAAAGTGTTTGGTGATGTTTTAGCGCAAAGGGCAATTCCAGGCGGACGGGTTGGCATTACAGGCTGCTGTTAATATTATTTGGGATTCGACTATCCCCAGTGGAAACATCAGACA
This sequence comes from Sarcophaga variegata, assembly GCA_932273835.1. Taxonomy (NCBI): domain Eukaryota; kingdom Metazoa; phylum Arthropoda; class Insecta; order Diptera; family Sarcophagidae; genus Sarcophaga; species Sarcophaga variegata. The sequence goes on along the minus strand of OW026358.1, from coordinate 144,913,020 downwards.
GTCGGCTATCAGGGCTCTGGTCTTAAATGTGATGAATTCCAGGACGGTCTACGACGGTCGGAAAGACCTGAGCAGGGTGGCGAAAAGGTATAATGTACACATCATTTGGGGTCCGTAACGCAGTGATATCCCGGGCAACTGTAGAGGAAATGAACTGGCCAGACACGAATTCTTATGTATTGGGGTCCCTTTGGGAACCTGCAGCCTCATGATTGACAACAAAGTCACGGACTCTATCAAGCACAGATGGGCAGCTAAGGATAAGGGCAAAGTGGCGCGCATAATCTGGCCGATGCTGGATGGAAGACGCACTGCAAGGCTGCTTAAAATCCAAAGAAGCGTGCTTATGGGTGACCACGCGAGGCGCATTTGTCTGGGACACCTCGCAAATGATTTCTGTAGAAGCTGCAGGGACGAGGAGAAGGAAGAGACTGGTGCCTCCTACATCGATGATCTGGGTGATTTGTCGAACATTGAAGTCGGCAGTTTGAGTCTCTTCATTGTAAGCTCTAAGTGGTTCCAGGTCATGAATAGTTAACATGAACTGTGTTATCACAATGGGCCCATAGTGGTGTGTTATTAAAACTTATCCCCCATTTTAATGCCGAGCTAGGTCCTAGTCTGTGTACATAAGGACTTCTGCTGTAAAATCTTGGATAAAATAGTGAACTGTAATGCAATAATGGCACTCAATAAACACGAAGACAGTTATAACTGCTGATAGTCATGCCAAAATCACTGTCTTTCAGTTCAAATGTCTTCATCTCTAACTCTCGTGGATTATTTTCTTATTTCAAACATAAAAAAACTGTGCGGGTAGTAAAAAAAATAGGACGGCAATTAATTAAACGCATCTGAGTTTCTAAAAAGCTAGACAGCTAATTTCGGTGCAGCCCTCGTACACATGCTAAATACACATACGTTAAAAGAGTAACATTTAAACTGAGATCAATTACGCATTGCAAAAGTGGGACAATTGAAAAGTTTTTAAATTAAAATACAAAGTAAGGAGGGAATGAGTTGCATAGATAATGCGCCCACATAACCAGAAAACATTAGCATTGAGAACTCAGTTTTCCATATACGAATCCTATGACCAGAACATAAATGATCTTGAAAGCCATCATCGAATAAATTTTTAATTCAAAAGCGCTTGTACAACCTCTGAACCATTTTCGTTTAATCCATTTGGCTTGACCGTGCGCAATATCGCTTTTAAAAACCAACACTTCCTTCCCTTATTATTGAGTGTGAATAAGATTTTTCGGCTTTTTCTATAGTATTCAGGCTCTAAACTCGATAATGGAGTTGGAAGCGGTGTCTACTCTGAGAAACTGGACCTGAACATTTCTCTCCGTCTGCCGGACTACTGCAGCGTGTTTCAGGCGGAAGTGACGGCAATTTACCGGGCCCTTCAATGGATCCCCGTCAACGGTGCTCCTTTCACTCGCGTCTCGGTCTTTTCTGATAGTCAGGCCACGATAAGATCTCTATCGAGTTTCGTGAATAACTTTAGGATCATTAGGGAATGTCGCCGCTGTTTCGACCTTCTTTCTGGGCGCTTCACCAGTGTCTCACTGGTGTGGGTCCCCGGGCACAGTAACATTCCGGGAAACTGTAGGGGCGACGAGCTCGCCAGAGCTGGTGCGCTACTTCCGGAATCCTCTTCAATTGAATTGGGTATATCACTTGCCTCGGTCAAGTTGGACATTGCGTGGAAATTCTTTCGGGACGCCAACCTATCCTGGGTCAATGAGGAGTCCTACTGCACCGTTAGACTCACCTGGCCCTTGATGGATAGAAGGCGTACCAACCAATTACTTGGTCTTGGTGGTGACGTCATCTCAATCACAGTGGCCATGCTTACAGGTCATTGCGTTATGGGTAGACGCGCGGAAAGAATTAGGCTCCCATTTAACGACTTCTGCCGTGGATGCAGATCCGCTGAGGAAGAGAAGACTGTTATCTACTTTCTTTGTCAGCGCCCGTTTCTTGCTAGGTGTAGATATAGGTTATTTGGCTTCCCATTTCTTGTCAGCTTGACGGAGCTGTCATCTATTGATATCAAGGATATATCTTCGTTCATCAAACTTTCTGGCTAGTTTTCCAATGTAGGATAGTCGTGCTTTTGATGTGCAGTCCTTGCGCTGTACAACTTCTTCCTCTACCCTGATTTTGGTGGAACTTGGTCAGTACAGGGACAACGGGCCGCTATGCGTGCTCAAGTGAGCTTTGTGATATCAGAGCTACCACTCCGACCTAAACCTATAGTATTCAACGTCTCAAAACCTATTCTTCTTGTTGATAGCGCCTGTTACAGGCTGTGTCAATAAGTTTCTGAATGAAACAAATTTTTCAACGTTGTCTCCTTCGATCTCTATACACTTTGACCAATGTTTCATTCTTTTCTTTATTCATTCCAAAAATTAAATGTTTGTCGAGGTCATCAATGAAGATTATTTCATCAGCGGAGTGAAATTTTTTTCCTCCAAGCCTTGGGGAAAATTTAGAGCATAGGGCAGGTGAAGAAGTAACTGTCAAACACAAAGTGAAGCAGTGTATTTACATTTTGACTGGATTCAACTGACGGATGCATTTCAATAGGAGCAGTGTTTTCCTTTCAATTGAGTGAGAGAAAATTCAAGAATTCAAGGAGTTTTTGTCTCAGTCGCATATAGAAAAAGTGCTTTACCTTATTGTGCTCCATTAAGAGTATTCTAAATAGTATCACAAATTAGCTCCGCAAACTAATTTATCAGAATACCCTGGAAAAATTTCGATCAATTATCGCAACTTGATTTGTGCAAATTTTAATGAAAATATTAATTTCGCTTCATTTTAAAATTCCCCACGAGCATGTAAAATCATTTTTAAGTATGCAAACAAGGAATACGAATGCATACAAAACCAAAAAACTTATACAAACACATCATTACACTCACTACATACACTGTGTAAGAGAGTGTACAAATAAGTTTTTAATACACAAAGCTTTCTCTCTTTTCAATACGAAACACACACGCATACATGCAAACATGTACAGGCACATGATAATTTTTTTAGCAAACAAGGTTGTTTTTGTCTTCGTTGCTGTAAAAATTTAATGTGCCATCGTCGTCGTCATCGTCGTCGTCGTCGTCGTTGTAGTCTGTTAAACATTTTACAATAATTACCTGAAAGCCGATTCCAATAATTAAATGTGCTACAAACCGTTATAATTGCAGTTCAAACAACTCAGCATGGCAGCATGTGGTGTTGTTGTCATTTTTTTTTCACACACACTCTCTCACTCTGTCTCTATTTGTTACTGTTTTCCTTACGCATTAATTTAGTTGTTGTTGTTACAGTTGTTGCTGTTGTTGTTGCTCAACATTTTTATTCAAATGGATTTTCATAATTTCGTTTTTGTCTGCCTCGTTTTTTTTTTATTATTTTCGTTAAAAATTAATTCCATTTTTAAAGTGCGCGTATGTGTGAGAGTGTAAGTGTTTACATTAACTTGGTTTGATAGCCATAGTACGAGCAAACACACATGCAATGCATGTAACTGCATTCGGATAAATATTAAATGAGCAAAAGTATACGGCATTTATACTCTCTGCGAACAAATATATTCGTATCCTTAATACCTATACCCTCCTGATGCATGCATAATCTCCTTCCTCCTCCTTTTACAAAGCAAGCTCTACTGTGTACATTTACATGAAACAAACATAAAAATACCAATACACTCTCCACACTCCCTCTCTACAGCTTTATTTACAAGTCATATCGTTTTGATTCGTTTTTTTTTAACTCTCGTACGTATTGATTCCTATTTGAACAATTATTCATAAGAGCGGAAATTTCTGATTTGTTTTTGGTATTTTCTCTCCCTCTACCTCTCTCTCTCCCTCTCTTCTTGTTGTTATTATTATTGTTGTATTATTGTTGCTACAATTATTTGCTTGCAATCTTTTGTTGCTCATTTTTTATGTTTTCATGCAATTAATGCATCGGCTATTTGCTGTAATACGCAGAATTGCTTACATTTGCATGCATACCAGTGTATTGTATAATTATTGTACATGTGTAAGTAAATGTAAGTGCGTATGTGTTAATCCTTACAAAGTCATTGTATTGCCAGTGTATTGATATTTACAGATTTTGTTTATATTCGGGCTTAAAATCCCTATTTTTTTTATTAAAATAAAGCACGTATATAAAATTGTTATGTGGATAAATAAAAACAAATACAGGCACAAACTCATACATACACATACATATACAACCTTGCACTCTTATGTTCATAGTAATGAATTTGAATATTGGCATACGTACACTGAGAAAATTTCATACGTTATTAATAGTAAGGGATTATACTCGGATTAGAAATCTTTTTGTTGTTGTAAGTGAACAAATTATGCCGGAATTAGTATCCGTGTTGGAAGATTAACTTTAATAGATCGCGGCTAAACAACTGATTTACTTTATACTTGATCTACAAGCATGCGTCGCTATTGTATCGACGTTCTTTCTGAGCGCTTCAGCGTCTCACTTGCCTGGGTTCCTGGGCACATTAGTCCAGAGTTTAACGTGATTTCCGCCATGACGGCATACCCCACGGTTCTCGAAGCACGGGTGGAAACAAAGCGTCTACAAGGCGCCCCCACCCATAATGATGCACAGAGCATTATTACATCATCATACGTGTGTACCAATTCCAAGCATTGCATTTGGACAAGACTTCCCTCTTGGTTAGGGGTGGAAGACTATCTAAACTCCGCTTTTTACAGTGGTTGAGAGTGTAAAGCCACACCGAGCTTGCGCTCTTCCCGCGATTTGAGTTTAAAATACAGCCACCACGTTGCTCCCATAAGAGGGCCTCACTATTGTCGGGCAGAGACGAATCTCTGAGGCTGCCGACACCCGTGGTACCAGTCCAGTCTGCTACCGGTTGGATCGCAAACAGTTCGGGACTGGTGACTCTTTGAAAACAACGACCCAACTGAGAGAAGCACAAAAAACAAGGCTAATGAAAAAATAATGGGCAGAAGGAACGCCATAAAAACTACTAGAGGAGGAAGCCAAACACCTATGATGATACCGCCGACAATACGGACCGCTACATCGGCACCCACTAGTGTAGGATGCGCACGCAAACATAGAGCCTCATGGGCTAACCAACGGCAGAAAACCCACGCCGGGCGATGCCAAAGGGGTAACCTAACATCAACGAGTTCCTGGGCACAGTCATATGCAGGGTAATTGCAGAGCCGACGTGCTTGCCAGAGCTGGTGCACTCCTTCCGCAATCCTCGTCAATCGACTTGGGTATGCCACTTACCTCGGTTAAATTGGCCATTAGTTGGAAACTCTTTCGGAACGCGAACCATATCCTGCTCCACTGCTAGACTCACTTGGCCCTCGATGGATACAAGGTGCACCAACCAGTTAGTTTAGAGGACGTGTACTTGTCAATTAAGGCAAGTACAGTACCCGGAGGTTGAATTGACGCATCCAGTTACTAGAACTTGATCATAATGTCACCTCGATCATAATGGCCATGCTTACACTTCATTGTGTTAAAGGAAGACACGCGGAAAGAATGCTGCTCCCATCTAACGACTTCTGCCGTGGGTGTAGATCTGCTGAGGAAAAACAGACTGTTATCCACTTTCTTTGTCAAAGCCCATCTTTTGCGAGTTGCATATATAGGTTAATTGGATATCCAATCATTTTCAGCTTGAAGGAGCTATCATCCATTGATGTCAAGGATAAAGCTTCGTTTATTAAACTTTCGTGCTGGTTTTCCAACGCAGGGTAGTCGTGCTTTTAATGTACAGCCCTTGCGTTGACCAACTTCTTCCCTAGTTTGGTGGAACTCGCTCAGTACAGAGACTACGTTTATCTATGGCGTCACAACGGGCCGCCATGCGTTCTGAAGTGAACTTTTGGTATCAAAGCTACCACGCCAACCTACGTACCTAGAAGCAATTTACGAAATGTATCGTATGGCCCATTGAAGTTGCCGTAGTCTAGTAGGTAGTATGTTAACTTATTAAAAGTGAAGCCACGGTTCATACCCTAGGTCAGACATCTCCAATAAAATGAAATAAAAAAAATATTTCTTCAGCGACTTTCTCTCAGCAGACTTCTGGCAAAAACTCTGAGCGTAAATAAAAAATTGCCATGAAAAGCTTCTCAAAAATCTGTCGTTCGGAGTTGACTTTCAACTGTAGGTCCCACCACTCGTGGATAAAATTAACACACACAACATAAATGGTGTTAGACGCTGGGTCGAAATCTTGATTGAAGGGTTGTAATAATCAATTATGTATGCATATGTAAAGTTTACCAAATTATTACTACTCTAGCTCATACATTCCCTTATCGCACTTACCTCCGCTGGATGAACTGTATTATGGTCCGTTAGCCGGTGTCAAAGTTCAATTTTTGGATATTCTCTATATAAACCCAGTACCGTACGATTACCATGTTTTGAGCCATTGGTGTAGCAACAGGTTAGGTTAGGTTAGGTTAGAGGACGTGTACTTGTCAATTAAGACAACTACAGTACCCGGAGGTCGAATTGACCCATTGTGCAACGTCCTAGTTTCTCACACTACTTATGTTGTATGTGTTAATTTTATACATGAGTTGGCCGTGGTCGTCTAGTGGTTAGGACCCTACCTTGTGGTGTAGCAACAAGTTTCCACGGAAATCTGTGCCACGGATCTGTTTGACCAAGAAAATCGATCTAATATTATAGAAGATCTGGAACAGATCCCAGGCAGACTATTGCAGGTCATGTTGCGATGAGGAGCAATTGGAGACTATCGAGGTTGAGGTTGAGGACCCTTGGCCTTCTTTGAGAGTTTGAATTCTGTGTCGAGAGCCGACATCAAGGCTGTCCACAGATTCATTAGTAGCTTGGGCTGGTTGAGAGGTGCTAGGGCTTCATCAGTGTAGTCGCGCTCTCCCTTTATGTTGTGTCTGCTCTGTGTAATTCTTCCGCTTCCCATTCTCCCCATCCTCTCCTTTTTATCCTATTCCCTCTATTATCCTTTCCTCTTTAAGGACGTTGTACAATGGGTCAATTCGACCTCCGGGTATTGTACTTGTCTTAATTGACAAGTACACGTCCTCTAACCTAATACTATGTTCAGACATGCACTTTTATTGTGTCAATATTCGTTTTATTGAGTACAATATTTTAAGTGTTCAAACATAATAATATACGCAGTTCAGCTGCTTATTCAATATGGTTGTTTCAACAACATTGTTTTTATTTCTTCGTTGTTGACGTTTGAGTTGTCAAATATCAATAGAAAGTGTTCGGAAAATTGTAATATGCTCACTGAACGTAGTTATGACAGTGCTGTATTTAAAGCTTTAATCAATATTATAACAATTTATGAATTTATTGAGCAATAATTAATTCACATTTTGTATTTAATATTGAGATCAATAATGCCGTTTATTGCAATTTACTCAATATAAGTACATGGCTAAACATAGTATAACCTAACCTAATATTAGAGAATTACACGTCATGCTAGAATCCGTTTAGTATCGCAATTATACTCTGGTGCTACTATTTGTGGTTCTGGTGGATCCATCCGCCCATAACTGGAAGCCGTGTCTCTATCGGCTAGATGAGGTGTATTATATTCAATGCTTCTGTGATACCACTACTGAACAACACATCCCTTCAACATTCTAAACTTATCATTGTATTCTCAGAGAACTTACTGTTACTGAACCGACATTTGATGACCACAAGTGATAGTTGTGACTACCACCTGCAGAGCTATCTGTGTCTATACATGGGTGTTTGTTGTCTAAGTCTACAACAAGCACACCACAACTAGCTTTGCCATCATATTCCATTCACCATGCTCTCCAAAATAACCCAAGCCTGTCTCAGAAATCGTCTGCGTAGGGTTATCTTTCTGTGATCATCAGTTTTTTTTATTTATATTTGTTTTGGACTCTCATATTTAATGAATTTTACATTAGAAGTAAAGATCAGCTTTAAAAATGCTTGACATTTATTGCGCTACGCCGCTGGGGATTCTGTCAATCAAATTTCTTAAACGTTAATTGATAGGATGAAGTCGCCGTAGTCTAGTAGGTAATGTGTTGGCTTATTACACGTAAAGCCAGGGTTCGAGCCCCAGGCCAGACATCAAGACAAAATACAAAAAGTATTCCTTCGGCGACTTCCTCTCAGCAGATTTCTGTCAAAAAATCTGAAAGTTAATAAAATTGCCTTGAAAAAATTTCTCAAAAAATCTGTCGTTCGGAGTCGCTTTTAAACTGTAGGTCCCACCACTCATATATAAAATTAACACACACGATATAAGTGGTGTGAGAAACTAGGACGTTGTACAATGGGTCAATTCGACCTCCGGGTACTGTACTTGTCTTAATTGACAAGTACACGTCCTCTAACGTAACCTAATTGATAGGATAGCAACGCAGTCAATTTTTAACTTTCTTGAAGTAGATGATGACTGTAGCAAATACTTCGATTGCTTTACCACGAACTGCTCACTGTGATCATATGCTCCTCCATCAAACATACTATTTCTTTGAGTGTAAACTTATCCACGGCATTAATAATTTTCTGCAACAATATTATGGAATCGTATAACCAATGAACTTTAACTATTAAATTGAAATGAATTGAATTGAAAATTTAACCCATTAAATATTAACAATTACACATCCGCATACATATATACATATTCATACATATGCATACATATGCACTTGCATACATAATATTATGCAGTAAATAGTTGTAGAAGTAAAATATCGGCATAGGAATTATTATCCACAGATGGGCACAATTTATTACTGGAGAGAGGGAGAAAGAGAGTGAGCCAGAGTGAGAGAACAGCTGGTTCAAATAATTATGAGTTTTAAATAATAACAACAATAACAACAATGATAATAGCATCGATTATATTGTGATAACATCGATAATAATCGTGATTTTTATTAATAAGCCTTATGGAGTGTTAATGCCAGCGTACATGAATGCAGCAGTTTTGCATGTCGAACGGCAAAAATTTAATCACAATTTAATTAATATGACTCACAAGGTCTAGTGATTCTGTAATTTCTGTTAATTTCATTTAATTAACGCCACTCTTGATAAGAAGATGTAACCGGAAATTTCATTTAAGGGCGTATTCCGGTTTAGAAATTTTAATAAATCGATCGATTGACTTTAGACTCTTAGGTTTTTTCGATATTCACCTTATTTTTCGTGGTATATTAAGCTGTATTTGTGCTACATGACTTGACATGATGTTGTTCGAGGAAGAGAAAATTATGACCACCATGCTTGACAAAAAAAAAGGTGCTACTATGGTCTCAATAGGCAATTGAGCAGCAGAGACCTCTCTCGTACGACAAAACTAATACTTTACAAGACGCTCATCCTACCCGTGCTTCTTTATGGCGTAGAGGCATGGACCCTATTAAGTACTGATGCAGCAGCCTTGAGAGTGTTCGAGAGAAAAGTACTACGCCAGATCTTCGGTCCAGTGCGAGTTAGCGATAATTTCTGTATCCGATCCAACAGTATGAGCTCCTCAACAACATAGACGTTGTGCAGCGTATTAATATCCAGCGGCCCCGCTAGTTCGGCCACATCGTTCGAATGGTGTTGGATGCTCCGGCGAGACGCGTATTTGATGCGGGGATATGCGGAAGTCGGCGAAGAGGACGACCTTGTATCCGTTGGAATGACCAAGTCGAGGAAGCCCTGTCACCGATTGGTGTGACCAACTGGCGTAGGCGCGCAAGAAGCACAGGCGCTTGGAAGGATGTGATGTGGCAGGCCAAAATCCGTTAATCGGGTTGTTATGGCCGATTAAGTAAGTAAGTAATGCTTGATAAAATTCCAACCTTTTTATGGTACGGAACTACAAATTTTTGTATAAGTATAGCCCAGACCAGGAAAAACAAAATGAATTCAAACTGCCATGTTGTTTGTCCTTCCAAGCATATACAGAGGGCCTTACAGGCTTGCTGAAACTCTGATAATAATCCCAACGGGAAAATATTTTCTAAGGTCCACTTTTTATAAAATTTCTTTAACAGAATATCAGCCACATTGTGAGCCACCATACTAGTGTTCGTTTCGAATGATGAGCGTTTGACTGTACCCAAGTAAGCCTCTGGCTGTGAATATATTGAATGGAGGGATTTGGAAGATACGTACTATTTTAGGAAAGCGATCATCTGCTACATCTGTCTTGGAGGGGCACAGAATAAAGGCGTTTGGTCCAAGAGTGAAACATTCGTATCTCATGAAGAAACTCGCAGGTATTTTCCAAACGGATGTATACGCTTTCGAAAGATGTGCTCCATTCAACAATAATATGATCTAGATATGCAGAAATGCCAAGAAGAACAAAAAAAAGGGCCCGCCAAATAACTTTTTTTTTTTGAAAATGCTTTTAAAAAAGAAAGCTACTGAATATTTTCTCAAATTTCTTTTTTTATTTGAAAGTACAATCCTTCCGATTAATAATGGAAAATAATTTCATTCAAATGGCTGCCTCGGCTGGCCATGCAGCTTGGCTTGTCGGCGTAACACTTATCTTTGACGGCACCCCAACGGTGTCAAATCGCAGTTCCGAGGTGGCCAAACGACATCAGCTCAAAACGCCATACTAACTTCTATTCTATTGATTGGAAAATGATATGAGTATACCTAGGCAAGATGAATCAGCTAGGCATGGGGAATATATTCACCTTTAACTAAATTTCAGACCATGTGCAAATTTAAAGCAATGCTTGAGAGCTTATATTTCGCTGATTGGGATTAACACCATTCCAAAAATATGTAAACAAGATGCAGAGGCTGAAACTGTTCACAATTCAAACAAAGTTGTTGCAAACTTTTGTTGAGTAATTATAGCGATTTTAGTTTTTGTATCAGGAAATCCAGAAGAAGCCTTAGGATAGTGAAGGGACTTTCTGACCGGACACTGAAGACTCAACTAATATTTGTATAGATTGTGATAAAAAAAAACGGATCACCAGAACACAGTCTTGGAATTTCTGTATTTTTAATGAATCTCGAAAGTAAATATGTGGGTCCTTATCTTTTATTAGGAAGGCAGATATAATCACCCTGTTGTTGGCCAGAATAACTGGGTTGATGGTCGTATGTGTTGCCTTACCTTCTATCAAGGTATGGACAGTGTTGTCGATTATAGTTCCACTTAAGCACCATTCTATCTTTATCGGGAACTTATTAGGCTTTCGAAACCATATATTTTAGACAAGCCGGGTTGCTGTTAAAGAGTGTTCACCACACTATATATTTCGAAAGGATATAATGAGCCACCGTAAATTAGAAGGCATTTTTTGAGAGGCTTACCTGATACGATTCACTATTCCAATATCCTAATGTACGCTGATGACGTAACAATTTTCTTAAGTTATCGCCAAAGTTCCGATAAGAAACTACTTCAAAATGACCTAAATTCGTTTCATTTATGGTGTAATTTAAATCTAATGCAGCTTAATCTCAAAAAATTTAAATACATGAAATTTGTAAGAAAGAATCCGATTCCTGCAAACTATGCTTTTGATGGATACGAGCTTGAGCTTGTAGATGACTTCCTGGATATAGGCGTTCTACTTGATCCCAAACTAAATTTGATTCCGCACATAACTATGACAGTAAATAAAGCTAGAAGCGTTCTTGGTTTTATAAAACGGTGGGCAAAAGAATTTAACGATCGTTATGTTACTAAATCGCTCTACACATCTCTTGTAAGGCCTATACTCGAGTATGGATCCATAATATGGGATCCTCTATATAAAAAATATTCCGACGTCATCGAATCTGTACAAAAGCAATTTCAGATGTTTTGTCTCCGAGGACTGAATTTTAATCCCACAAGTTTACCTTCTTATTCTGCCAGACTAGCATTAATCAAACTTCCATTATCAATACAATTTTTTAGATCCAACTACGCTGGTGCTGATCCAATAAGGAGAATGTGTAAAGAATTTAATAAATTGTATATGCTAATAGATTTTTCTTCATCGAATAATGTTATAAAAAATAATGTAATTATATATTTAAATTCATAGTTTTTTAAAATTGATATTTTGTAACATTACTAAATTGCCTGCAAGGAATATTTCCATAGGCAAATAAAATAAATAAATAAAAAAAATAAAAAATAAAAATTAATTGCAGCCTTCACATGACCTCTGTCTTCAATAAACTACACAACTTTACCTCTACATTGTGGGTAACGTGGGTACTACGTCTTAATGTTGTTTGGTTTTTTTCATGAAGAAAAAGAATCGAAAAACCTTTTGTGAGGAAAGATGAACTCAGTTTTAAGTACATCATCTTTGAATTGTATTCTGACTGCAAAATATTTTCGATCTACACTTCTCTACTATCGGGTCCGCCATCTAATGTTTTTTTCCAACTAGTGCTTATTTCGTGAATGGTAACACTTAGCTCATGCCTGATTTGACAGATAATTAGTTTTATCCTTACGCTGAACGAATATGGTTGTCTATACGCTTGAACAACGCTGGGAAATATTCCGACATTACTTTGAAAATCATGGTAATGTTGCAGAATGTGAGCGAAAATTGCGTACGGATTTTGGAAGAAGAGAAGCGAAGCACCGTCAGCTCCGTATGTTCATTATCTTGTGGAAAAAGTGCAAGAAACTGGCATCCTCATCGATAAACCAAAGCGGGAAAAGCCAAAAACAGTGCGTACACCCGAGAATATTGCTGCTGTGGCAGAAAGTGTGCGTGAAGCGCCATCAACATCAATTCACCGTCGTTGTCAACAATTGAACATTTCGGAACTTGGTATGACGCCATACAAAGTCCAATTGGTTCAGGAGTTGAAGCCAATTGACCGTTCAATGCCTTTTCGCTTCGCTAAGTGGGCCTGCGATCGACTTACAGAAGATGCCGATATTGGCAAAAAAAAAATCATCTTTTCAGATGAAGCTCATTTTGATCTTGGCGGGTATGTAAACAAGCAAAATTGTCGCATTTTAGGCACAGAAAACCCGCACGCGAACATTGAAAAGCCAACGCACCCAAAACGAGTCACTGTTTGGTGCGGATTTTAGTACAGAGGCATAATTGGGCCATTTTACTTCGAAAATGAGCAAGGAGTGGCCGTTACAGTCAATGGCGATCATTATCGGGCCATGATGCACAAATTTTTGTTCACAAAAATTGAAGAGGAGGATATTGGCAACATTTGGTTTCAATAGGACGGCGCTACGTGCCACGCAGCCGAAGCTACACTCGATGTTTGGCGCCCTGTTTTTGAAGATCGCATTATCAGCCGCAGAGCTGATGTCGTTTGGCCACCTCGGAGCTGCGATTTGACACCGTTGGACTATTATTTGTGGGGTGCCGTCAAAGATAAGTGTTACGCCGTCAAGCCAGAGACAATTGACGCTTTAAAGAGCAATATTCGTGAAGCCGTTGATGAAATACAGCTGCACACAATCGATAATGTGCTTAAAAATTGGACAGATGGTGTAGGCTACTGCATGGCCAGCCGAGGCAGCCATTTGAATGAAATTATTTTCCATTATTAACCGGAAGGATTGTACTTTCAAATAAAAAAAAAAAAATTTGAGAAAATATTCGGTAGTTTTTTTAAAGCATTTTAAAAAAAAAAGTTATTTGGCGGACCCTTTAGTTATAAGCGATTAGAAAGAAGTGTATTTTAAAACACACTTATTCCGTACGTGGTGTACACAGTAGTCTACTATTCGCTTTCGGTGTTCTAAAACTAGTGGTGGATCATTGCATTCCAAGGGAATTCTGTGATCCCCAAATACATTGGTACTCTTAGCAATTGTAAGTTCCTATTGTGATTTCCCTCGGCTTATATCACTTTCAACATATTCCAGATGCCAAGAGGATTATAAAAATATGCTGCAATATCTTCTTCTTATAATTTCACACACCTTCAAAGGGCATATCATTACAGTTCTGTGGTGGTGAAAAATAAAATAAAATTAAGAAAGAACGTAAGAAAGAATATGAATATGAATGTGAATGAAGGGATATTAAAATACGTTCTGTGGTTTGTTGAAACGATATGCAACAGCAAAGAAAACATAGCCCAGAGATTCCTTTGTAGGTCTTCTTCATTTACTAGTGCTGCTGCTGCTTCTACTTTGGCTGTCATTATGAACAAATCCTCTGTTGCCACCCCGGTGTTATCAAGAGTATCAGCCAAAACCAAAACCAAAAAAAAGGAAAAAAAACGATTGTAACATTCATAACGTTTATCGTCAATAATAATTTGCCAATCCTTTTGCCAACAACAGCAATGACGACAACGACAACGACAACGACAATGTTGGTAAGTGCGAGAAACTATAAAAATATATGAAATGAAATGAAATCATATAACGACCTTATTTACCTTCTCTTTCTCTCTCTTTCTATCCCTCTCTCTCTTTCATTTTCACATTGTCTTTCAGTTCAATTTGTTTTTTTTTGTTTTTCGAATTTTACGTTCATGGTCGCTGTAATAAAAACTTAAAAACTCCAGTAAATCTGGCTGTTAAAGAAATGAAACGTAGCAGAGAATGAAAAACCTTAACGTGAACGGAGGATAAATTCTTGGAATTGATTTCTTGTGGTTTTTGTGGTGCTGTTTTCTATCTTTTCTTAACGAAAAAGAACGTAAAAACAATGCCAATAACAATAACAATAAGAAATTTTTATGATAATAATTTTTACCATAAAAACCCATATTATTAGTATAACTTAACAGCAACTACAACTACATCTACAGCAACTACAACTACAACACGAACAACAATAGCAACAGCAACAATATTAAAACATTTAAAACAATATTTAATTTAATAAATTATTTTTACATCCCCATTACCCAATCTCCAATCCCTGCACCCAGACATAGCATCACAGCATCAGTTTTTAACTCAACCATTAAACGAGTATGGTGTGGTGGGTATGAAAAGTTGTTAGGCGGGAGCATACAAGAGTACTCGTATACAAGGCAGGTGCTATAAATGAGTTGTATACCTATGATCACTAATCTAATGCAGGATGAAGTTTCTTTGTCTATGACAAACCACTTTTTTTTATTATGTTTTCAACAACAACACCAACAACAACACCAAGAAATCTTTTCCTGAAGTTTATCATCATAAAACCACACTTTTTTTTCGTCGTCGTGGGTAGGGGTAAAAGTAACAAGAAAGGCTTAGAAATTGTTTATATTTAATCACTTTGCTGGCTGGTCGCCATAGTCTAGTAAGTAGTGTGTTGGTTTATTAGACGTAAAGCCAGGATTCGAGCCCCAAGCTAGACATCAAAACAAAATACAAAAAAATATTTCTTCGGCGACTTCTTCTCAGCAGATTTCTGGCAAAAACTCTGAGTGTAAATAAAATTGCCATGAAAAGTTTCTCAAAAATCTGTCGTTCGGAGTCGACTTTAAACTTTAAGTCATGTAAACTCATGTATAAAATTAACACACACATTACAAGTGATGACAGAAGCTAGGTTGTAATTCAGACTGAATGAGTATTCAAAACGATGATTAGATTCGAATAATACTTATAATTTCTGATACTTATACGCATTCATACTTATTTTAATGTCATACTCATACTACTCATATTCAAAGTTTGAAATACTCATGGTACTCGCACTTAACAATACGCATGATGTTATTGATTTCGTCTCTCCATGACTCATCGTATAAACGAATCACAAAATAAGTATGATTCGCGTACGAACAGTACAATACTCACAAGAAGGTTGTGTGTTTGCTCTGTTTGCTGTCTTTTTCTTTTTTCTTTCTTTGTAAATGCAACAACAACTAAGACTGTAAATTTTGGCGGATGATTCGAATCACTCGAATCATTTATGAGTAGTATTATAAGTATTTTTCTAAATTTATGAATCTGAATGAGTAGGCGTATGAATCAAACATAGTTCGAATGTTATGAGTTTGGTGTCAACGTTGTACTCATACTCATTGCAACTTGTACTTATAAATCAATGTTTTACTGTTGACTCACTCTTACTCAAAATGTCATGAGTACTTATGAGTAGCGAAAAAGCGATTCATTGCTAATCTCTGGTGTGGATGTAACTGATCGACCTAAATTTTCGACTATAAATCTCATAAAATTTTTTGTTGATGACTATGCGCGCGTGACAAAAATATTTTAAAAAATTTTCTAAGACGTTGGTTTAAAAACAACATCCGTTTACTTTGTATTCCTTCTGTAACAAACCAAGTCCCATAATCACAAAGAGTGTTGGACTGAGGTTTTGTTCCGGTACTGTAAGTGTTTGTATTTCTAGGTCTCATGCAATCATCCAGTTTCTCCTGAAGTTTGCAGAGCTTTTAAAGGAGTTCACATTTATTAATCGCATAATAAAGCTTCTCTAGCGAAATATCAGGTTCCAGGGAATTCCGCAATTTATTCCTGCTACCAGTAATATGTGGAAAAATTGCACCGGCTACAGTTTAAGAACAATGGTGACAGCAAACAGCTCAATCTACTGCCTAGTATGGCAGCCAAAGATTCAGAGGTTTCCTCTCTATGCTAGATTGGGACCTGAAGTCTTCTATTGGTGCAAGTATTTTTAGTAAAACATACATGTTCCTCTGTTCGGAACATATGGTTTCCCTCTTACTTACTTAATTGGTTCTTACAATACTTTAGTCAGGATTACAACCTAGTTTCTAACACCACACATGTTGTGCGTTAAAAGACGACTTCCAACGACAGATTTGTTTTTGAGAAACATTTCATGGTAATTCTATTTTACTCTCAGAGTTTTTGTCTGAGGACTGCTGCTTGGAAAGTCGCCGAAAGAAATATTTTAATTTATATTGTTCGAGAACTTTGATCTTGTTTTTCTTAGAGTACACAAATAGTTGCAACTCTCTGTTCAATTATTGTCCTAATGGTAGTGATCTATTCAACATAAGAAATTTGAAATTTGCCTTTTCAAGCATCCTCTTTCGCTACACATAAGTACTCATGAAATTTGAATATAAGTGAGTCAACAATAATGAAATTTATTCATGTACTTTGATTCATTCGTACTCAGTACAATGTTGATTTATAACTACAGGTTGCAATGAGTATGCTTACAACTTTCACATCAAACTCATACCATTTGAAATATGTTTGATTCATAAGCCTACTTATTCAGATTCATACATACATACATAACATACATAATTGGTCATTACAACCATTCAGTCAGAATTACGTCCTGGTTTCTCACACCACTTATGTTGTGTGTGTTAATTTTCTACATGAGTGGCGGGACCTACAGTTTAAAGTCGACTCCGAAAGACTGATTTTTGAGAAACTTTTCAGGCAATTTTTTATTTATTCTCAGAATTTTTGCCAGAGATCTGCTGAGAGGAAGTCGCCGAAGAAATACTTTTTGTATTTTGTTTTGATGTCTGGCCTGGGGCTCGAACCCTGGCTTTTCGTCTAATAAGCCAACACACTACCTACTAGACTACGGCGACTTCTTTTAGCTTCAGATATATAAAACTGGAGAATCTATTAAAAATGTCCATGGTACTGGCAGTATAGCTCTTTAAATAAAATATTACTCGCCGTACCACGACCGATATTCAAATCGTGTTTTTTACCCTCATTTGCTCCTCAGTGATTTTTATTTTTTTGGGTTTTAGTTTCTCACAAGCCTTGTGTAAATTGATTTAAAAAATCTCCTTTCCACAGTGCATGAGACCCCCTACCCAATAGATCGTAAAAAAAACAATGTTTTGTTACGATAATTACGTTGGGTTAAAAATACACCTGGTTTGTTTTGATTTGTTTTCTTATATTGTTGTTCACCACGTTGTTCGTATATTACATGAATACTTATATAATAAATATAACATGTGTGTTTTACATTGTTGTTGTTGCTAATGATGTTGTTGCTAATAATTTTCTAGTTCAATTCTTGATCAATTCCAAAGCCTGGGAACATTTTTTATTTCATAGAAGAAGAAAAAAAAAACTACGATATTTTTTTGTTTCTGCTAGAGACTCCATCTAAATGTTGTTTTTTTTTATTTAATTTACAATGTTTTCTTTATTAGAGTGGATGATGTGTGGAGAAATAAAATGGAAAAAACTGAAACAAAAATAATCTACATTAAGCACTTGGAAAAGTACGAGCAAAGCATTGATTTCATGCACAAGAAACTAGTAACTGGACAGACAGACAGACAGACGGGCCTAAGTGACCACTGCTAACAATCTATTACGACCACTACTTACTTATGGCTGCTGCTGCTGCTGATGGTGATGGTGTTGGTGCTAGTGCTGGTGCTGGTGCTATTTCTAATGCATTTATTATGTGAAGAAGCAAAAGCAGAAAAAGACGAAGAAGAAGAAGAAGAAATCTCATTCATTATTCCACACACCACATACGATTAGCAATTGCAATGGAAGCTCTTTGGGTGTTTTACAGAAAAAAACAGAAACAGAAACAATTTCAATGAAACAAAATCACCAGAAAAAAACGAAGAAAAAAACGTATATTTTTTCACATGTTCTTGTAAACTCGACTTTGACTTGAAATCATTGGATCAAGCGTACAGAAAATATCAATGCAAGTAAAACTATGTACAACAACAACAACAACAATATTACAAATAATATCACCACATTGGCGATATAAAATATTTTAAACAAAAAAAAAAACCCAACAACAAACAAGTCTTCAATATTAAAAAAAAGGGGGGTCTTTTAATAAAAACCGAGATTGAATGTTATTAAACGAGTTAATGCCTTAGAATAGCTAGATTCATGCTCTTAAACACACATCTACAGAGACATACTGATACTGTTTGGAACGCACCTTTAGAATAATAACACAGTGGAACTACAACACTGTGGATTGGTAGAAGAAGCATAACTCAGCACTCATGCAGTTTATCTTGTTGTAACCCGAATTGCTTTACATTGTCAGAAATATGAGAATGGTTCAGCAAAAAAATGTTTGACATTTGAAAACTGCAGTTAAGGAACGATTAGGCATACGACTGTGGTGGAAAGAAGCCATGGAATGGCGTATCCCACAGTCATTATTAGCCATATTGTACCTTGTCTTACCTACGAATGTGGTAAACGAAGTTTTCCCACTCCCCAGAAGGCCTTTCACTGAATTCCAGATCATATGTGAATATAAAGCAATAATTGGGAGCCAATATTTCGCTGATTGGGGCCAGCACCTTTACGAAAATATGTAAACAAGATGCAGAGGCTGAAACTATTCTCAAGTCGAACAGAACTGTGGCAAACTTTTCTTAGGTTTTTATAGAGATTTAGATTTTTATCAGGCAGTCCAGAAAAAGCTTTAGGATAGTGAAGGGTTTTCTGAGCGGACTTTGAAGGCTAAACTAACATTTCTACACAATGGAAATTGTTTCAAGCACAATGTGTAGATTTTGTGATAAGGAAAACGGATCACCAGAACGTATTCTCTGTATTTTTAATGAATTTCGAAATAAACCAGGATAGACTTGACTAGATAGGGTCGATGCTCACATTTGCTGTTTTTCCATCAATTAATGCACGCACAGTATTGGCGTTCATAGTTCCACTCAAGCAGATCCTACGTTTATTGGTAGCCTATTAGGCTTTAGAAGATTGGCTCCAAATAAGGCGTTACTAAGATATGTTTATTGTATTAAAAAAGTCGCCGTAGTCTAATATGTAGTTTTTTCACTTAGTGGACGTAAGGCCAAGCTTCAAACCCCAGGTCAGACATCAAAACGCAAATATAAAAAAATATTTCTTCACCGTCTAGCTAGCTGACTATAGGGTTCTAATGACTAATTATGTATGTATGTATGCATGTATGTATCTGTCTTCAAAAATTAGTCAAGAGTTTTCATAACTAAAACTAACTCCCAATCTTCTCCATATTGCATGCTACATGGACTACAATTAGATCGATGCAGTGATGTACAAGCCATGTTCTCTAATACACACGCCACACCAGATACCTTTAAGATTGGGTTTGCAATACAGAAAAGGTGTTCGTGTGTCAGTACCACTCACTCTTCACATATCTTTTGTATTACATCGAACCGCCTATATACCAGAGATCAGCAATGAATCGCTTTTTTGCTACTCATAAGTACTCATGAAATTTTGAGTATGAGTGAGTCACTTAACAGTATTGAAATCCAACTACTCTGATTCATTCGTACTCAGTACAACATTGATTTATAAGTACAAGTTGCAATGAGTATGAGTACAACGTTGACATCAAACTCATAACATTCGAAATATGTTTGATTCATACGCCTACTCATTCAGATTCATAAATTTAGAAAAATACTCATAATACTACTACTCATAAATGATTCGAGTGATTCGAATCATTCGACAAAATTTACAGTCTTAGTTGAGCAAACACACAACCTTCATGTGAGTATTGTAGTGTTCGTACGCGAGTCATATTTATTTTGCGATTCGTGTATACGATGAGTCATGGAGAGTCGAAATCAATAACATCATGTGTATTGTATAGTATGAGTACCATGAGTATTTCAAACTTTGAATATGAGTAGTATGAGTATGACATTAAAATCAGTATGAATGCGTATAAGTATCAGAAATTATAAGTATGATTCGAATCTACTTATCGTTTTGAATACTCATTGCTGACCACCGGTCGTAATCCTGTCTGTAGAGTTGTAATGAGCAATTAGGTTTGTATGTATGTATTAAAAAATCTCCCGTATGATATGTATGTATGTATGTGGATATGGCAGTAACTGGGTCTAATCCAAGAAAACATTCCAAACAAGCGGTATAAAGCAGGCGATATTAATCGCTACTGGGCTTATTGTGCCTGAATCACAAAGAGGTTGCAATGTGCCCATAAGGAGCTTTCTAATATCAACTGACGCCAGATTTGTTGCTTGTTTCAGAGAGGGTATTAAGCGTTCTCCAAACATTTTCAGACTCCAAAGAACACAAAAACTCTTCGGCCATTTATTGATAATAAATCGTGTAATTCGTCTAAAAAATTTCAACACTGGGGTAGTTTCTAATATCTCAGCAATTTAGGGCAGCGAAAAATACTGTGCATAATGCTCTCGCTTCCTACTTATGTGCTACTTCTTTGGAGCTCAGTATGTAGCAGATCCAATAGACATCAACCAGTAATTATTCTCACTATCACTCATAGATGGCTTCTGTGATCACAAGATTACAAGATGATCTGGGTTTATGAAAACTCGATCAAATCGCTTACAAGTTCGTTTGAAAACTAAAAGGATTGTTACTAGATCGGCCAATTCATCGAGAAAGTTATTATGCAGGAATAGCTTCCAATTGGTGGGCAATGTAGGGCAATGTTAGAGGTAGTGAGTACTAGTATCGTTCTGCACTACACATTTGCATTTCCTTTAGAGGCCGTTATGTGAAAAACCCAATATTATCGCATGCGTCTGTATAATCAGTAATGACTCGCACTACTCGTCATAGGAGGCTCCTACACACATTGGACAGCATAAAGTCATACTTTGCCATTATGTTAGCATTAAATATGCCACGAAATAAACCAAGTAGTCTCTCTCAACAGTTCTAAGCACATCTTTTTTAGTAAGAACAGCAAACAACGATCACGTCATCGGCATGCGAAACACTGAAATCGAATGCGTGTCTTTGCACCCTCAATATTCACACGACTTGAACCCAGACAAAGCTGAAAATGGAGTGCCTCATTATCTCATTGAAATATATTTTCCACTCCTGATCAGAATTGATGATGTTTAGACTCTTTCCACGGCTTTTAAAGTTGACGTACTGGTATATCGGATGATATGGCAAAAACAAATAATGGGATTTGATCAGATGATACGATATGATCAGGTGGTGTGGGAACATTAGATGATACAACATCATCAGCTGATGCGACTACATCTGATGATACCAAATTGTTGGATGATATTGAAAAATCAGATGGTACGACGTCATCAGCTGATACGACAACATCAGCTGATATGTCAACCTCAAATGATATGGCAACACCATATGATGCGAAATCATCAAATGATATTAAATAGTTAAATGATATTGCAAAATCAGATGGGACGGCATCATCAGCTGACACGATAACATCAGCTGATATGACAATCTCAGATGATGTGCAAACCCAGAGTATGCGACAACATTAGATAATATGACATCATCAGATGATAGTAAATGATCAGTAAAAAGTTTGGCACCACATAATAGGGCATCATCAGGTGATACGATATCACTATGTCGCCTATGAGTCAGTTAAGGCAGATTTAGACGATCAGACAAGTCATATGACATGTCAAGTTTCTGTGTAGAAGAGATCTGATAGTACCGTATCAACTCAATATGTAATTAGAGCCTACAATGGGAGAAAATACGGTTGGAAATTTGAAAGTATTATTACATACATACATGCATACATAATTGGTCATTACAACCCTTCAGTCAGAATTACGACCTAGCATCTCACACCACTTATGTTGTGTGCGTTAATTTTATACATGAGTGGCGGGACCTGCAGTTTAAAATCGACTCCGAACGACAGATTCTTAAGAAACTTCTCATGGCAATCTTAATTTACTCTGAGATTTTACCGAAGAAATATTTTTTCATATTTTCGTTTTGATGTCTGATCTGGGATTTGAACCCTGGCCTTAGGTCTAATGCGACACACTACCTACTAGACTACGGCGACTACGACGGACGATACATCATCAGATGATAAGTCATCATCAGATAATATAGTAGCTCCAGATGATACGACATCTTCAGATGATGTGACATCATTAGATGATATGACATCATTAGATCATATGGTATGATGATATTGCCACATCATATGATATGGCAGCATTAGATGGTATCATCAGAAAAAAGGGCATCATAATATGGCATCATCAGATTAAGCAATTTCACCACACGATACTACATTATCACTATGTCGCCTATGCGTCCCTTAAGACAGAATTAGATGATCAGACAAATCATAAGACATGTCAAATTTTGGTGTAGAAGAGAACAGATAGTACCATATAAACTCAGTAAACAGCGTATAATGAAAAAAAAAACGAATAAAAACATCACAAGCCATTAGATCGGGGTTGTAAAGGGTCCGCCAAATAACTTTTTTTTTTGAAAATGTTTTAAAAAAAACTACTGAATATTTTCTCAAATTTCTTTTTTTATTTGAAAGTACAATCCTTCCGGTTAATAATGGAAAATAATTTCATACAAATGGCTGCCTTGGCTGGCTATGCAGTAGCCTACACCAGAAGATGCCGATTTTGGCAAAAAAACATCATCTTTTCAGATGAAGTTCATTTTGATCTTGGCGGGTATGTAAACAAGCAAAATTGTCGCATTTGGGGCACAGAAAACCCGCACGCATACATTGAAAAGCCGACGCAACCAAAACGTGTCACTGTTTGGTGCGGATTTTGGTCCAGAGGCATAATTGGGCCATTTTTCTTCGAAAATGAGCAAAGAGTGGCCGTTACAGTCAATGGCGATCGTTATAGGGTCATGTTGAATGAATTTTTGTTCACAAAAATTGAAGAGGAGTATATTGGCAACATTTGGTTTCAACAGGACGGCGCTACGTGCCACACAGCAGAAGCTACACTCGATGTTCTGCGCAATGTTTTTGAAGATCGCTTTATCAGCCTCAGAGCTGATGTCGTTTGGCCACCTTGGAGCTGCGATTTGACACCGTTGGACTATTATTTGTGGGGTGCCGTCAAAGATAAGTGTTACGCCGACAAACTAGAGACAATTAACGCTTTAAAGGACAATATTCGTGAAGCCATTTGGTGAAATACAGCTGCACACAATCGATAATGTGCTTAAAAATTGGACCGATCGTGTAGGCTACTGCATGGCCAGCTGAGGCAGCCATTTGAATGAAATTATTTTCCATTATTAACCGGAAGGATTGTACTTTCAAATAAAAAAAGAAATTTGAGAAAATATTCAGTAGTTTTTTTTAAAACATTTTCAAAAAAAAAAGTTATTTGGCGGACCCTTTACAACCCCGATCTAATGGCTTGTGATGTTTGAGAAAATATTCAGTAGATTTTTTTTTAAAGCATTTAAAAAAATGGTTATTTGGCGGACCCTTTATTTTTATGCCAATAAAACCATATGCAGACATAACCAATATGTTTGCCTCATCGAGAAGTCTCCCTCCATGTGCACAAATTGTAATTTGCTTACAGTTGAAGATTTTATGAGAGATTCTATGGCCAAATGCCATGTAAGCGAGAGAGCTTCAAATTCTTATGCTTCTTCCAGCACCTTTTTCCAAATCATTATCCAAAATTTCACTCGAACGCTGAAACTTTTTCCTTCTTATAGAAATTTTTATTTTTCCAAAACCAATCATATATTTATCTACTTTCGATCCACTGTGCATACCTAAGTATGTTGCGTTGTTTAGAACATTTTGGTTAAGAACATAAAAGAAAACACCTTGCGCTCCTAATTTACAACGAATAACTGCAGCGACTACTAAACAAAAAATCTACATTCACTGGCCAGCTAAATAGCTACTCACGTATTTGGTGTGAAATGTTGGCAAAAACACAACAACAAAAACAACAACAAATGGTCAGAAGAAAAAACAAAAAGGAATACGCTGCAAACAAACATGTTTTCATATCAAATTGTAGAGCCATCAACACAACTTATTAACAAAAACAACAACAGCAGGTTGGCTGCAATCACAGCCATTGAGTTGGTCTGTTGGTTAGAATCACAGCAACTACAACAACAACAATCAAGTGAAGAAAAAATGAAGCAGCAGTTCAGAAACAGATGCTGTTTTATCCAATACAACAACAACATGAAAACAACAACCATGAAAACTAAGATTTAAGAACGCAAACTGGTCAAGTCTTTGTGTCTCGCTTAATATACTCGTACATGTACTCGTATACATACGTATATAATATTATGCAGCTACTCATTCATACTTGAAGGTAAGCCTTTAACCGTCTTAAAGCTGTGACCAATACCTGTGATCTCGACCACCAAAAGTCAAGGGAGTCTGCATAAGAAAATAAAGACCACAAAAGAAACACAAGAACGATCAAAACAGAGCCCAGCATCAGCAACCAGTAACCATAATTCTAATGGCTTGGGAAGACGAGAAAATTGTTCATAAAGAATGAATTTAAAGAACAGCTGCTGCTGCTGGTACTAATGCTGATGCTGCTGATGTTGTTGTTGTTGATCTTCTGGAAAAATCAAAGAATTTAAGAATCAAAGATTGTGTATTGTATTGTGTTATTGGATTATAATGCACCGGCGCCATAATATTACCCAACTTGGCTTAAATAATGTCGTTTTAATGTTCTACCACGTTATGCATCTTTACTAAGCTGCTTTCAGTGGATTCTAGAGTAGTTTTGTTTACTTTTGTTTGCCATTAATTTGATTTTGGTGAATACGACACACGTATTTTATTGTTACATCAAGGATTTTATGTTTTTAAGGACATTTTGATTTGAAGGCGCAGTACAAAGGACATTAGACAGCACAGTGGTGTAAATGGATTTTAGATTTTATTTTTAAAAGGCCCTTGTAGGGTATTATATGGACAGTGACTTCCTAAATAAACCTGCTTTAGGACTTGAATCTAATGAAACGTTTGAAATAATACCCCATGTCATCAATATTTCAACTCTATAATTGGCAGACGTGCTAACAATATCTGTGTCTCCAGAGTAGATGTCCTTGAAAGCATAAATGAAACCTAGAAACAGTAATAACTAACCTGGCCTTATTCATGAACAATCGTTTTGATTTCCACACTCTGAAATATTTTGTTTTCAATTCTTAGTGAAGAAGTATGCTTTGACGAATGATTTCAGGATACATTAGGACTTATGAAGCTGCCGTAATTTAGTATGTAGTGTGTGTTGGCTTATTACACATGAAGCCTCGGTTCAAACACCAGGTCAGACATCACCAACAAAACAAACTACATACATACTTACACTGAGCGCCATAAGGGAGTCAACACTTTTGTTCGTAAGTATAAAACAGTTCCTTTATCATGAATTGTTGTTTTTGTTTTAACATTTTATAAGTAATAAATAAACGTTTTTATTTTTGGAAATTTATTCGACTATTCTCATTTACTTTTCTCGCTATCCTAAGAAAATGAATTATTTCAGTGGTGTTTACTCACTTTTGGCGCTCAGTGTACATAATTGGTCATTACAATCCTTTGGTCAGGATTACATACGACCTAGTTTCTCATACCACTCATGTTGTATGCGTTAATTTTTTTAAAAGAGTGTAGGGGACCTACAGTTTAAAATCGACTCCGAACCACAGATTTTTGAGAAACTTTGCAAGGCAATTTATATTTTACTCTTAGAAATTTTTGCCAGAAATCTACTGAGTGGAAGTCGCCGAAGAAATATTTTCCTCATATTTCGTTTAGTTTGAGAAGCCTGACCTGGGGTTTGAACCAAGGCCTCACGTCTAATAAGCCAACACTACCTACTAGACCACGGCAACTGCAACAAAACAAACAACGAAAAAAAAATTTCGTCGACGACTTCCTCTCAACAGATTTCTGGTAAAAGCTCTGAGAGTAAATAAAAAATTGCCATGAAAAGTTCCTCAAAAATCTGACGTTCGGAATCGACTTTAAACTGTAGGTCCCGTCACGCTTGTACAAAATTAACACACCCGACATAGGTGGTGTGAGAAACTAAGTCGTAATCCGGAGTTGTAATGACCAATTATGTAGGTATGTTAGGATTAAAGTATGTTAGGATACAATGCCTACGAGTTTGATAACAGAGCAGATGAAACCTGTTCCGCAAATGGGTTTCAGCTGAGCCTTGAATTGATCTCAGAGGCCAAAACTGATTTTTAATTGATTAATCATCTCGAACTCGGTACACGTTGGAAGAGGTATTCCTCAGGGATCAATTTTAGGGCCCCTTTTGTTCTGTATATACATTAACGACCTACCTGATGTTTTGGATAATTGTAGCGTACATATGTACGCTGATGACGTTCAGCTTTATAGGAGCACTTGTATTGATAATATCCGACTTTGTGTAGATACGATCAACGATGATTTACGGAAAATTGACAACTGGGCTAGTTCTAATGGACTTTGTATAAATCCCTCTAAATCTAAATGTTTATTGCTCTCCAGGTCTAAGAGAGCATTTGATGTGCCGGATATTATTATCAGGGGGAATAAAATTGATTTTGTTGAATCGGCATCTAATCTGGGTGTTATCTTTAATGGTCGGCTTACGTGGTCTAGCCACATTAATGTCATCGCTGGTAAAGTTTACGGTATACTTAGGAACTTATGGGCTGTTATAGATTCGACTCCTTTTACTATACGCCTGCAACTGGCAAAAACGTTTTTGATTACTGTTCTTTTATATGGATCGGAAATTTTCGCAAACTGTGATACGGATGATAGGCGGAAACTCAACTTGGCTTATAATAACATAGCCAGATATGTATTTATTAAGGAATGTCGAGACCATATATCACAATTTTCTTACCAGATATGTGGTATTCATTTTGATAATCTATTGAATATTAAGTGCCTAATTCTCCTCCATAAGATTATTACTTTGGAACAGCCAGTATACTTATTTAGCAAGATTAGATTTGCTAGATCCAACCGCGGTAGGAAAATTATCCAATTAAGGCAATAGGACTCTTTTGTCGAAACGATAGTTCTTTATACACACCGTCAGTCTAATTATATTCAAAACATAGGCAATGCAACTAAGTTCAAAAAGTAGCTATACATTCTGTTTAAGTAGTTTATAATATATTTTGATTGTTTTATACATTTTTACTCTTCATTTTTATTAGTGATTATTTATTTTCATTTTTCTAATTTATTATTTAAGTTTCATTGTATCTCATTATATGAATATATTTCTTTGTTTGTATTTTTCTTTATATTTGTATCTTTCCTAATTTAGTTTTTTACATATACTCATTTTCTTATCCAAATTTTTTTGTATCGATTGCTATTTCCTGAGGTTAAATCATGTTCTTATTCTTATTCATTTTTATTTATACTGTACTTCAAACAATTCATTACTCATATAATCAGCGATTTGTTATTACTTTTTCCTCTTTGATGTACTCCCATAGCACATTATTATCTTGTTTGCTATGATTAATAATAAATAAATAAATAAATAAATAAATAATTTTCAATCAATAAAATAATTTTTAAATCAATTCAGTTGTAGGAGAGTGAATCCACCTAACGCAAGAATTTCTGTACCCATGGGTAAATCTTCAAGTGTCTTCAAACGCTAAGCCCCTAAGCCTTAGTTACACGAGTATTCAAAATGGTGTGCCTAAGTGCTTGATAACAAAGCAGAAAAAACCTGTTCTGAGCCTTGTGTTAATCCCAGAGGCCTAAATTGATTTACAAACCAATTCAGGTGTGGCAGAGTGGACCGAACTAATGCAAGAACTTTTTTACCCATAAGCAAACAGCCAAGTGTCTTCAAACTCTAAGGCCCTAGGCCTTAGCTACATGCGTGTTCAGGATAGTATGCCTATGTGTTAGATAACAGATCAGATGAAAACTGATCCGCAAAATGAGTTTCAGCTAAGCCTTTTGTTGATCATAGTGGTCTGAATTGATTCATAATCGAGTAGATGTAGGCGAGTGGACCGAACTAATGCAAGAACTTCTTTACCCATAAGCAAACATCCAAGTGTCTTCAAACGCTAAGGCCCCTAAGCCTGAGTTACATGCGTGTTCAGGATAGCATGCTGGTGCACTTGATAACGGAGCAGATGAAACCTGTTCCACAAAATGTGTTTCAGCTGAGCTTTGTGTTAATCCCAGAAGCCTAAATTGATGTACAAATGAATCAACAACCAATTCAAGTGTAGGAGAGTGGACCCACCTAATGTAAGAATTTCTGTACCCATAAGCAAATATTCAAACGTCTTCAAACGCTAAGGTCCCTAAGCCTGAGTTACATGCGTGTTCAGAATAGCATGCTTGTGTCTTTCATAAGACAGCAGATGGAACCTGATCCACAAAATGCCTTTCAGCCGACCTGATCATGGTCAAACCGCCAAGTGTCTTAAAATCTCCTAATGCCCCTAAGCCTTAGCTACATAAGGGTTTTGGTGTTTGATAACACGGCAGATGAAACCTGAGTTGCAACATGAAATTCAGCAGAGTCTTGTGTTGATCCTAGATGCCTTAATTGACAATCGACGCAAAGACAATTCAGGCGTGAAGAGTGAACCGAAATAATGCAAGAATTTCTGTACTCATGGGCAAATCGTCTTCCAATGCTGAGATTTCGCATCAAAGGGGTATAAAAGATGCGTTTTAAATAACCCAAAAATTTATTTCCATTACATCCAGGCTTATTTATCAGTGCTGTGTCCTATTCACACTTCATTTAAGGGGCTGTCATAAAATTAAAAAAAATTTTAGTGCCTTCAACTTGAATTTAAAAACAAAATTTGATTTTATTGGAACCAAAAACACACAAAAGACATGCACTTAACACTTTTTCCTAATACGGACAGGAATCTGGTCATTGTAAGAAGCCACTGCTTAGATTTTGTCATGTCCAAGCTATTTTTCAAGATTAGTACTGCTTTGGCAGCTCCAGTATATCCTGTATTAAATGTACAAAAAAATTTGCCATCAGGTTTCCAGGACTCGCAATGAGCTTTTCCACTTTTTCGATCCTTATACACGACCATGTAAACTTAACAGATGCAGCCAGAGAAGGTTTGTCTTCAGCCAGCCAAAATTGACACGAAATAATTGTAGGCATCTCGTTGATAAATCAGCGACATCGTCAGGTTCAGTAACTGATGTCAGGTTCTACAACTGGCATCTATATCAGATACCGATGCTGCATCTAACATTGAAGTTGACTTATTAAAGATACCCGCTTTTAATGTTTTCTAATGTTTTCATTTCAATTTTATTTACTCTCAGAGTTTATGCCAGAAATCTGCTGAGAGGAAGTCGCCGAAGAAATATTTTATCATATTTCGTTTTATTGGAGATGCTTGACCGAGGCCTCACGTCTAATAAGCCAACACACTTTCTACTAGACCACAGCGACTTCGCCGTTCTGTTGACTCCAAAGAAATTATTTCCGATAATTTACGATCATATACTAGGTTTAGACCCCGTAACTCAGTCCACCATTAACCATATAAACAGCTTACGTATAATTCTGTAACAAACTGTAGAAAGGCACTCAACACTACTCAGTGTTTGAGGTACTTTGAGGAAGCATACGACGTCCTTTTGTTTTTTTTTTCATTAATCCTCTTGGGAGCATATGGCTTCCACAAAGCATTTTTATCTTACCCGGTTGACTGCTGTTATTTTTGCGTCTTCTCATATAAAATTTCACTGTCCTAGATCTTGGAATATCGAATGATGAACCAAACAATTGGAATGTAGGGTATAATACATCTGAAACTCATATGCCTCCTAGAAAGTCTATAACGTAAAGCCTGTTGTTGAATAAAACTTGACAAATCGCTGAGTGCAATGGTGGAAGTTAGATTCTAATCTGTGGCCGCTTAGAGTTCATATGGTTCTGCGCACGGTCCTTGAGAAAGCTCTTGTGTACATCGGTGAATGGTATAAGTACTACATGGTCGCCGAAAAGACATTTTTTAACTGACGCACAACTAGGAAGCATAACAACGATCACATTATAGAAAATCAGAATATCGGAGGGCATATAATAAAATTAAACATCAATCGAGCACCATTTCTTTACTCGTTTAACGTTTTCAAAGCGTGGTGTAGTGGTTAAAGTACTTGATCACAAATCCGAGCACTTTAGGTTTAAGCCTTGAATAAGAGCAACAAAATATTCCATTTACCCTAAACGACCTTACAAGAAATGATAACGTAACCAACAAACATTGCAAGGAGATCCGCCACTTGAGAAAGACTAAGACTCAATCAACAAGGCACCATGACTTCAGAAATTCTGGAAGGAAGCTATAAGTGAAGATATCTTTTCGGAATGTACTCGATCATTGCAGGATATTTTGGAAGGAATTTTCGGGCGCAGGGGTATATTTTTGATTGAAACTCGTCTGTCAGGACATTATAATGACCTCTTGTATGGTCCATGACTGCCGGATGGCTCTCAATAAGATGGTGGTGTAATAATGTTTGTGCACTCTACAACAGTTGTTGCATTTAACACTGTAGCTAACTTATCTAAGATACCCTCTTTTTAATGGTTTCATGCCAAAGTCTGCATTACAAAATCCCCAATTTTCTTATGTGCAACAAAATACGGAATAACTGAGCACTGCAATTGAAGAGATGTGGAAAATGAGTCCTTGAATGTTGAGTTCGTATAGATGACAGCTTCGTGTGAAAAGCTAATGGTAGAAATACCGTCTTCTAGGTACTCAACAGCCGATTCCGAATTATAAAAATTTGCTGCCCATGCTTGTAATACTTCTGCAACAGAATAACGCTACAGCAGATAATTTGTCTGGACAAGACATCCTGTTTTGTTGTGCAGCACATGATGGAAGGCATTCTAAATACCACGTCAAATTCTATTTTCACTTCCAACTTTTTTCTCTCGTTTTTGATCGTCAGCAAGTGTTGCTTAACACTTTCCTTATATTGTGGCGACTTTTTTCCCCTTAATTCGGTGGTTTTAATAAGTAACTGCATTTGAGGTTTCACTGCAGTATCTGCATACGTCACAATTCTGTTTTTAAATTCACTGCGAGGAATATTTTTTTGCTTTATTTTCTGAAGTTCCTTAAACAGTTGTTAGAAAATGATAAAGGTTCCGCCAAATAACTATTTTTTTTTTTTAATCCTTTAAAGAAAAAACTACTGTGAATATTTTCTCAAATTTCTTTTTTTATTTGAAAGTACAATCCTTCCGGTTAATAATGGAAAATAATTTCATTCAAATGGCTGCCTCGGCTGGCCATGCAGTAGCCTAAACCAGGAGATGCCGATTTTGGCAAAAAAAAAATCATCTTTTCAGATGAAGCTCATTTTGATCTTGGCGGGTATGTAAACAAGCAAAATTATCGCATTTGGGGCACAGAAAACCCGCACGCATGCATTGAAAAGCCGACGCACCCAAAACGAGTCACTGTTTGGTGCGGATTTTGGTCCAGAGGCATAATTGGGCCATTTTTCTTCGAAAATAAGCAAGGAGTGGCCGTTACAGTCAATGGCGATCGTTATCAGGCCATGTTGAACGAATTTTTGTTCACAAAAATTGAAGAGGAGCATATTGGCAACATTTGGTTTCAACAGGACGGCGCTACATGCCACACAGCAGAAGCTACACTTGATGTTTTGCACCCTGTTTTTGAAGATCGCATTACAAGCCGCAGAGTTGATGTCGTTTGGCCACCTCGGAGCTGCGATTTGACACCGTTGGACTATTATTTGTGGGGTGCCGTCAAAGATAAGTGTTACGCCGACAAGCCAGAGACAATTGACGCTTTAAAGGACTATATTCGTGAAGCCATTTGGTGAAATACAGCTGCACACAATCGATAATGTGCTTAAAAATTGGACCATGGTTCGTGTAGGCTACAGCATGGCTAGCCGACGAAGCCATTTGAATGAAATTATTTTCCATTATTAACCGGAAGGATTGTACTTTCAAATAAAAAAAGAAATTTGAGAAAATATTCCGTAGTTTTTTTCTTAAAGTATTTTCAAAAAAAAAAGTTATTTGGCGGACCCTTTTGAAAGTCACACTGATTTTGTTAATCTAAGTAGCGGAATTAATATTCCAGTAATAAAAACAGAAAATAAAAGAAGAAAATAAAAAAAAATACAGTGCAAGGCAAAATTAAAACGATTTAATAATTTCAACTCATGGCAGGTCGCCACTGTGTAGTAGGTAGTGTGCTTGTTGGCTTATTAGGTTGTATTGTGCTTATTAGACGAGAGCTTGTCATTCAATCCCCGGCTCAAACATCTCCAACAAAACAAAATACGAAAGAATAGTTCTTCGACGTCTACCTCTCGCCATTCTTTTTTTGGCAAAAACTCTGAGAGAAAAATAAAATTACCATGAAAAGTTTCTCAACAAATCTGGGGTTGGTAGGCAACATTAAAATCTAGCTACCGCCGCTCTTGTACCAAAATTAACTTACATAACATGGTTGGTGTGAGAAGCTAGGTTGTAATCCTAACTAAAGGCCAATGTAATGGCCAATTAAGTATGGAAATAAAACATGCGCAGGAGGCCATAATCCTACACCAGTAAAGCATTCTTAAACAGAAGATTAGCTAAAGTGGCGTAGCCTAGCTGAAGCGTAAGATATCTCAGGCCCAAAAATATTTTTTAAAACTTTGTTTAGAAAGAACATTGGCTTGTGATCATTGTCCTGGAAATTAAAAATGTGTGGCTACTTTGCTGGGTAACTCTAAACGTTTACTTACATACATACATTGTAATGAACAATTACAACCCTTCAGTCAGGATTGCGACCTAATTTCTCACACCACTTATGTTGTGTGTGTTAATTTTATCTAGGAGCGGAGGACTGTTTAAAGTCGACTTCAAACAACAGATTTTTGAGAAACTTTTCATGGCAATTTTTATTTACTCTCAGAGTTTTTGCCAGGCATCTGCTGAGAGGAAGTCCCCGTAGAAATACTTTTTTTATTTTCGTTTTGATGTCTGACCTGGGAAGTCGAAGTCGCCGTGGTCTAGTAGATAGTGTGTTGACTTATTAGACGAAAAGCCAGGGTCGAGCTCCAGGCCAGACATCAAAATAAAATACAAAAATAAATTCTTCGGCGACTTCCTCTCAGCAAATTTCTGGCAAAAACACTGAGAGTAAATAAAAATACCATGAAAAAGTTTCTCAAAAATCTGTCGTTCGGAGTCGATTTTAAACTGTAGGTCCCGTCATGTATAAAATTAACACACACAACATAAGTGGTGTGAGAAACTAGGCCGTAATCTTGACTGAAGGGTTGTAATGACCAATTGTGTGTGTGTGTGTGTGACCTGGGATTTGAATCGAGGACTTATGTCTAATAAGCCAACACACTACCTACTAGACTATGGCGAATTCGTTTACTTGGTTGTTATTATTACGTCCTGAACCGCGCTCAGTTAAGGTCAGCATTAACTCTCTTAGAAATTTAATTTCTAAAGCACTGGAAGAGTAACGATAATTGTTTGGAAGTATGCCCTGTCTTTTAAGTACGAAAAGAAGAATATTTAACGGCGCATTGTATTTTACACTGCATTACAAATGTATAACTACCTTCTGTTTTAATTCGAAAATTCTTCCTCAATTAATTTTATTTTAAAAACCAAAAAATCTTTG
This sequence comes from Sarcophaga variegata, assembly GCA_932273835.1. NCBI lineage: Eukaryota > Metazoa > Arthropoda > Insecta > Diptera > Sarcophagidae > Sarcophaga > Sarcophaga variegata. Next base: position 144,878,588 of record OW026358.1, on the reverse strand, counting down.
GGTTTTTTAAAATGTTCGCATACCTCATAGGTACATATGTGTTACACTTTTGTCAGGCACTGTAATATTTTTTTTCATGCATTTGTTTTCCTTTTTTTTTTTTTTTTTTTGTTCGAAACATTAATTCCGTTATTCGTCTGTATACAAATCTCTAAAAGAAATCAATTTATTGTATTGCCATTCGCCCATTAGTGTTAAACCGAAATGAAATTGCAAATAAAACTCTCCAACAACAAATGCTTAGTACTTGAAATAGAGGAGACGAGAACGGTTAGAGAGCTGAAAGAGAAATTGTCACAGTATCTGGATTTGCCCAGAAATATTGTCATCACCTATGAAGGCAAGATATTGGAAGACACAGAGAAACTGAGTGCCTATAATATCGATGAGAGGAAGATTTTAACCACAATCATACCCAAGAAACGACTTAATGAGGCAGCTGCCCTAGAACCGGAAAATGATGACGAGTTGCACAGGCGAGTTACACCGGAAAACATGGCAAGTGTTGATCGGATGATGAAAGAGTTGGCAAAATGTGAATCGGCAGGAGAAGCCAATAGAAATGGTGCATTAATAGAACTCATAACAGGCATGGGTTTTGCAGAAGATGAAGTCAGAAGAGCTTTGGCCGAATGCTGTTATAATCCTAAACGTGCTGTGGAATATATATTGGATAACAGACCAATAACGCCATCTTCCGTTGATAGTGAATACTATTCGGATACAGATGATGAGACACCATTGTCGTTCCGTGAATTGTTTCATAATGAGCCGGCATTAAAGAGGCTGCGATATGGCATTATTCATGAGCCATATTCATTAAATGCGGCCGTAGAACACATGACTGAAGAGGATCCTTCTTTGTTGGAAGTTATTGATGAAGATCCAGAGAATTTCTTGGATTACTTTCAAAACTATGAGTTCGAGGGCGACAACGAACCACCAGAGAATAACCTTGAGGCTATTGAGGATGAGCAGGATGGGCAGGATGGGCAGGATGGGCAGAATGGGCAGGATGACTTAGATAAAGACGGTAATGATAATGATAAGGATAAAGACAAAGACAAAGATAAGAAAGAAGGCGATGAAGTTAAGAATGACAATATTGAAGGGGATAAGAAGTGAGGGTTTGCTATTGTGTTAAGCAATACATTTTGTGTGTGTTTTTTTTTAGTATTTTTGTCACTTTTTTCTTTTAAACGTATGTACATACATTCCATAAGTAATTAATTAATAAAGTTTTCCTTTTTTTTTTGTGTGTCCTCAATTCAAGGACTGAGTGAGTGTCGTTTTTGTTGTATAAGAGGCTTTTTAGGTTGGCCGTGGATATGTACTCAAACGTTACAAAGTAAACCATATGAAATTTTATTTCAGACTGAAGGGAAGGTATCCTAGTACTTCATATAGAGAGATTTGAGCTCTAAAGCTTTAAGAGGAAGCATCAAAACTATTATAAGGGAACTATAAATTGAAATTATTTTGCTAAGCGGGCCATGTTGCAGATAAACTAGAGACCACTATGTGATCGGTAGTATAGAGAAACTGCTAAATCAAGAAACAGCAGAAAATTGTATTCTGTTTTCTGTGCAATAGTTCAGCTATGTGAGATCTGTTACGCATGGGAAACATAAGGTTGATTGCAAAGCCTTGTAGTAAATCTTAAATATTCTGAGGATATCACCAGAATTAATGTGTCCAAGTGAACCTAAAAATGACAAACTTCCCATCCAACGCAAAGAGTCTACGCAGTATAGACATTAAGGTTGTTTGGCAGTTCTGTAAAACTTGTTTGCGATCCCTTTTTGCTATCACTCAGTATGAAACTTATCAGTTTATGACATAACCTTCTTAGACGTTAAGGTTAAAAGGCATTGCCTTATTCGACATAAACCACCAGACATCATATCGTACTAGCTGTAATGATGAAGTGCAGAGAACGAAACACAGTAATATTCTGATAGGCCACCCCTCGCTTCTATAGGTTTGACTAAAAGTTTGTGTTCTTATACCATCTAAGCAAATAGGTATCCCTACACACCACACAAGCTGAGGCCGTATCCTTTCTGGAAAGAGAAAATGTTAGTATGCTTAGGTTTAGGTTTAGGTTAGTGTGGTAGCTTTCATACCAAAATCTCACTTGAGTACGCATAGCGGCCCATTGTGACTCCACAGGAGAACGCAGTCTCTGTACTGAGCAAGTTCCTCCGAACCAAGGAGGAGAAGTTGGTCAGCGCAAGCACGACTACCCCACGCTCGAGAACCAGCCAGAAAGCTTGATTAACGAGGCTATATTAGTATGCTTAGAAGACACAGTAAACCGAGAGAGAGCCGGCGACAAAGCCGAGAGGTATGCGACACATAAGTGATTCTGAACCGATATTATAGACTCAGAGAACATTTGCTCAGGGTGACGATTGCCAATTAAAAGTGTTCTAACCAAATATACTAAGACCCTGTGCAGCGTTAATGCATTTTACAGTAAAGCTAGCAGAGAGTAATATTTGCTGACACCAAGCAGTATCCTGAGGTTCATCTGAACTAGACTAGGGGTTAAAGTATATAACGAGGAATGGATAGGGTCTCATGGTCGCAGCATTTCAATATCTCCACAGAACAATACAATAATGATTTATAAAACTTTCGCTTCTTGTTATTAAGGTCGCGAAGGAGTACCTTAGTATTGAATCCATATGATTGATCTATTGTACTTTCCTCCAAATTTATAGAGTATCTGAACAATGTTTCATCTAATCTTATTGCTTTGACCCACTGCAGGATCTTTCTCGGTGTCAATAATGACAATTCCCTTCCTATTATATGATATGCAACCCGATGTTTCCTTCTAGGAAGCATTAATGCCCCAAAGATTCTAAGAATATGTTCCTCTAAATCATTCTCAAAGGCACAGAATCTTCATGTTTGATCACGAAATAACTCCATAGCGGAATAAGGGTACTTTAAGTCTACAGCGCCCAGTCAAAACACCGGTCTGATACGTGACTCTAATTTTCTCTGATTGTAATATCCCAACAAAAGTTTTGATTGCCTTGAAACCATTTGGTTTAAGAAGAGTCTTTGTCTGTCTTTATCTTCCCTTTTCTTGAGCATAGTTTTCCAAACATTCGCCCCCTTAACACTGAAGTGTTCTGATTATCTTCTGGCAAGCTCGCGTGCTTGCTTATTGCCGAGAATTCTCACAAGTTTTAGCAGAGTTGATTACCAATGAGTTGATTTAGTTTCTCCAGACTGTCCAATAATATTTATGATTCAATCTCATAAGGGCCGAATTCTCGAATAGCGGTCTGACTGTCATATAGTTCGTATGTTCTGTCTTTTGGCACTCCTGTACAAGTTGAATTGAGCACATCTTTCGATGGCATAGACTTCCGCTTGGAAGATACTCCGGAGTTGAAGTCGCCGTAGTCTAGTAGGTAGTGTGTTGGCTTATTAGACGCAAAGCCAGGATTCGATCCCCAGGCCAGACATTAAAGACAAAATACTAAAAGTATTTCTTCGGCGACTTCCTCTCAGTAGATTTCTGGCAAAAAGTCTGAAAGTAAATAAAAATTGCCATGAAAAAATTTCTCAAAAATCTGTCGTTCGGAGTCGACTTTAAACTTTAGCTTCCGCCACTCGTATATAAAATTAACACACACAACATGGGTGGTTTAAGAAGTTAGGTTGTATCCTGACTGAAGGGTTGTAATCGTATTTATATTTTGTAATATTCTGAACAGATATTATAGACCCAGAGTATATTTGTTCAGGATGGGAATCAGTTCTAGTCCCATTACATGTGTTCTAACCAAACCTACCTAGACTTCACAGTGAAGCACCTGATTTTTAATCAATCATCTGAGCAAGAGTAGGTGTTAGACTTTATAAGGAGGAATGGATGAGGTCTCTAGGTCGAAGCATTTCAATAACTTTACAGAACAGAAGAGGTACCTTAGTATTGCACCCATACGATCGCTCCAAGTCTATAGGGTATCTCAAAAATTTCTCGTGTAAGCCTATTAGCCTGACAATAATGACTTCCTATTATATGATATGCACCCTGCAGTTTCCTTCTAGGAAGCATTAATGCCCCATAGATTCTAAGGATATGTTCCTTTGAATCATCCTGAACGTCAAGGAATCTGTACGTTGGCTTCTAAATAACTGCCATTTGGAATAAGAGTACTTTGAGTCTATAGTACCCAGCCAAAACATCGGTCTCTGATACATAACTCAGATCGCCTCTGATTGTAATTTCCCAAAAACTGTTTCTTTATCCCGAACCTACTTGGTTTGAGAAGAGTTTCTACTTTTCTTCATCTTTCTTCTAGTCAAGCATACTTTTTCAAACAAACAGAAGCTCACATTCTTGTAAGCTCGCTAAGAATTTCCACATCACCTGGGACCCACTAGACGGTGACCTTATTTTGCCTACCTAGCTGATTCAGTTTACCTAAACACTACCAGAGTATCTGCGCTATAAACTCATAAGAGACGTATGCTCGAATGGCGGTCTGACTGTCAGATAGTATTTCCGTGTTTTTGAATTGAGCTTATCTTTCGAAAGTTTACTCTTCTGCTTGGAAGATACTCACAAGTTTCCTCATTGACTCTAGAACCAAGAGCCGTTTCCTGTTTCCTCTTTCAAGAACCTCTTTTAAAACAGTGAGCAGCGTATAGATTACTCTGTGCCGACAGTAGATAAGAAATCTGAGCTCTCAATTCAGCACAAGGTTGTCATATCTTCGGAACAGTCATATCTGCACTACAATTTAAATTTGCCTCATAACTAGGCTAAAAGTACTTTGACAAAGTCTGTTTGGTATGTGAGAGAGTTAGATCAAGTTTGTACAATGGTCAATTCGACCTCCGGGTACTGTACTTGTCTTTATTGACCAGTACACGTCTCCTAACCTCTAACCTAGATCAAGTTTTTTATTCAATTCAATAATGGGACCGAGGCATGATATGGGAATGTGGTCTCTTAAGCAGTTCAGCGCGCCATTGGGGACGATAAAAGCTTGGAGATAGAAATCGTGGTTCATCATTGAAATTATAAAAAATAACGTGTCTTAAGCCTCAAAATTCTTAAAACACGACGAATATTCGTTCAAATCTGGATAGCATTTCTACTCAAAAATTTTCCTACAGATTTTTAAAACATTTTTGGTGGACAATACGATTGGCAGGTAAGTTATCTTATAGGTGAACTGACTTAGAGGTCCATTGAATGCAAGAAGTAGAGGTCTTCCCTATTGGCAAAGCTGTGGCTATGATTCCAATGAAGATTAAAACGTTTGACTAAAGCCAGGGCCAGGTGAAGAAAAAATGTTTTGTGTTGTAGCAATTAGATACCGGAACGGATTAGTACGAATAGCAAAAAAATTATGTTAAATTCAAAGCAGTTTGGGAAACCCTGTATGCTTACATTTTCAACCGATATTCATATTTAGTCTCTAGAAATAACATGAGTCCGAGTAGCAATCTTTAAGGGAAACATATTGTACAAAAAGAATTGAATTTGAAAACGTTGTCACATTTTTGTCTTGCACTGTATTTCTTTTGTTATTATTTTATTGGAATATTAATGCCGCTATTTAAGTCATTGCGATATTAGTTTAGTTTGTTTCCAAACGTCATAAGAAAACAAAATAAAATCAAGAAAATCTTAAACAACAACACTTCAGTGATTAAAAGAGAAACTTTGGAAATGATAAACGGACTTTAAACGGAATCAGCTGAAATATTGGAATGAAAACAGAATTGCAGCAATTCCCAATATAACGGCAATTGGAATTGGAAATTGAAAATGTGAAGAAACCAAATTTTTTATTTGAAACAATACTTAAGAAGCCACCAAGTAAGGCAGTTCAAAGAGGATCGATAAAGTGGAACAACAACAGTCGGTTGGTTACACCAAAAGAGCAGTGAATATACGCAAAGGAAACTAATCAGAAAGAATGCAAAAAAAAAACAACAAACACGCGAATGGTTAATACAAACTTTAAGCCTGAATTAGTAATTCCGAATGCTGAGAGATATGGCAGCTAGTTTTTATTACCCTTAATATGCTGGGGACTGTTTGAGGGATGACATTCCCATATCTGCCTCTATTCCTAAATGAAACCTATCCGACTCGGCAATACCAGTTTGATTTTCTGCATTTTTTTTCGCCTTATCGACATGACAAGAATTTCTTTGCTGTAGTTATCACTAGCGATGGTACGATATGGACACCTCGATGGGAAACAATTCAAAGCGTTTCGCTGACCAGTCAGTTTCTGGGTTAGATGCGGCATCTGCATTTGGTACAGATGCCAGATACATGCGGAGCATCTGTATCAAATGCAGTATCATACACAGTATCTGACAGTCCAGTGGAACTCTCTGCATAGTTTCGCATCGATCTCTCACGATCGAACAATGGCTTTTGATAACTACAGCACACAAATTCATTGCATACAGCCTCTGAAGGGCGGTATTAGAGAATCAAATATTGTATTTGTTTTTGTAGGATAGATTTTCGATTTTTAGAGAACGAGGTATGATATGGGAATGTGCTCTCTTAAGCAGTCCAGCGCACCGTTGGGGACGATAAAAGCTTGGAGATAGAAATCGTGGTTCATCACCAAAATTATTAAAAACTACGTGTCTTAGAACTCAAAATTGTTAAAATAATGTTGTAATCGTAATATTGAAATTATTGTTAATAATTATAAAAGATTTGTACATTTTATTGTACATACATATGTACACATATATTCAATATGTTTAATGACCTTGAATGTAAAATTTAAAAATTCTTGTTTTCTGTGTTTTTTGTTTGTAAAAATTAAAAGAAAAAGGATTGTTAATAAAGATTTAACTATGTATTGTTTTAAATACAAAGCCTTACAGACTGAAATTTATTTTCTTTTCGTAAGAGCTTCTAAGCTGGTCTTAGTATATTCCATCACAGTTTACAAATAGCATTTGGCATCGGGCTGATCAGCCTATCTAGAAGGAATTGAAATATGTGGGGCGCTTTAGCAGTAAGGTCTTCCAGTTTTTATTTTTTTTGCGCAGATCATTTGCTACAATTTGAAAAGTGAAAGATACTACGTCCTATTGTTGAAGTTAATTTATAGATCAATACACAGTTGGAGGTATGGCAATTTTATACAAAAATGATAAGAGAGCCGAGTAGAAACCAAAAAAAAAAAAAACAGTTGATCATCACAAATTGTCTCTAAGAAAAGCATTAATTCTCAGAAGTAGTAGTTTATGGTTCACTTTCGGATGAGCATATGATTATTTTACTAATCTGCAACCTAATTTCATGCAATTGGACTATCAGACATGCACGTGAACCGCTGAATATATGTATATATAGTCGCCTATTTTTACTTACACGGATTGGGTCAAACAAACACTACCTAGGCAATCGTCAGCCAACCATGCCGGTAAACCTTTATCCCTAAATGCGGTACACTGTACGCCAACTGTACTCGTAAAGTTAACTATTGCTGGACAAAGAAGAAATCCGCAATCCAAATAAATCCGAATACGAGTACGCCACTCTACAGCTGAGTTATAAGAAAACAATGAATTTGCTTTGTATTAAAGTACGATATGACACCACCTACTGTTATAGTAAAGAGTATGAAATTAAACACTAAATTTTCGGCGTCCATTCCATTCTAAAGAGAAAGAGAAATTGTCACAGTATCTGGATTTGCCCAGAAATATTGTCCTCACCTATGAAGGCAAAATATTGGAAGTCACAGAGAAACTGAGTGCCTACAATATCGATGAGAGGAAGATTTTAACCACAATCATACCCAAGAAACGACTTAATGAGGCAGCTGCCCTAGAACCGGAAAATGATGATGAGTTGAACGGGCGAGTTACACCGGAAAACATGGCAAGTGTTGATCGGATGATGAAAGAGTTGGCAAAATGTGAATCGGCAGGGGAAGCCAATAGAAATGGTGCATTAATAGAACTCATAACAGGCATGGGTTTTGCAGAAGATGAAGTCAGAAGAGCTTTGGCCGAATGCTGTTATAATCCCAAACGTGCTGTGGAATATATATTGGATAACAGACCAATAACGCCATCTTCCGTTGATAGTGAATACTATTCGGATACAGATGATGAGACACCATTGTCGTTCCGTGAATTGTTTCATAATGAGCCGGCATTAAAGAGGCTGCGGTATGGCATATTTCATGAGCCACATTCATTAAATGCAGCCGTAGAACAAATGACTGAAGAGGATCCTTCTTTGTTGGAAGTTATTGATGAAGATCCAGAGAATTTCTTGGATTACTTGGATTACCAGAGAATAACCTTGAGGCTATTGAGGATGAGCAGGATGGGCAGGATGGGCAGAATGGGCAGGATGACTTAGATAAAGACGGTAATGATAATGATAAGGATAAAGACAAAGACAAAGATAAGAAAGAAGGCGATGAAGTTAAGAATGACAATATTGAAGGGGATAAGAAGTGAGGGTTTGCTATTGTGTTAAGCAATACATTTTGTGTGTGTTTTTTTTTTTAGTATTTTTGTCACTTTTTTCTTTTAAACGTATGTACATACATTCCATAAGTAATTAATTAATAAAGTTTTCCTTTTTTTTGTGTGTCCTCAATTCAAGGACTGAGTGAGTGTCGTTTTTGTTGTATAAGAGGCTTTTTAGGTTGGCCGTGGATATGTACTCAAACGTTACAAAGTAAACCTTATGAAATTTTATTTCAGACTGAAGGGAAGGTATCCTAGTACTTCATATAGAGAGGTTTGAGCTTTAAAGCTTTAACAGGAAGCATCAAAACTATTATAAGGGAACTATAAATTGAAATTATTTTGCTAAGCGGGCCATGTTGCAGATAAACTAGAGACCACTATGTGATCGGTAGTATAGAGAAACTGCTAAATCAAGAAACAGCAGAAAATTGTATTCTGTTTTCTGTGCAATAGTTCAGCTATGTGAGATCTGTTACGCATGGGAAACATAAGGTTGATTGCAAAGCCTTGTAGTAAATCTGAAATATTCTGAGGATATCACCAGAATTAATGTGTCCAAGTGAACCTTAAAATAACAAACTTCCCATCCAACGCAAAGAGTCTACGCAGTATAGACATTAAGGTTGTTTGGCAGTTCTGTAAAACTTGTTTGAGATCTTTTTTGTTATCATTCAGTATAAAACTTATTAGTTTATGACATTTCGTGCTTAGACGTTAAGGTTAAAAGGCATTGACTTATTGGACATAAACCATCAGACATCATATCGTAGCCGTAATGATGAAGTGCAGAAACGAAACTAAGAGTTTGTGTTTTTATACCATCTAGGCAAATAGGTATGGTCCACACCACACAAGCTGAGTAGGTATTCTTTCTGGAGAGAGAAAATATTAGTATGCTTAGGTTAGTGTGTTAGCTTTCATACCAAAATCTCACTTGAGTACACATAGCGGCCCATTGTGACTCCACAAGTGAACGCTGTCTCTGTACTGACCAAGTTTCTCCGTACCAAGGAGGGAGAAGTTGGTCAGCGAATGGGCTGCACAAAGGGCTGGAGAACCAGCCAGAAAGCTTGATAAACGTGGCTTAGTATGCTTAGAAGACACAGAAAACCAAGGAAGAGGCGGCAACAAAACTGAGTGGTATGAGACACGTAAAGTGATTCTGAACGGATATTATAGACTCAGAGAACATTTGTTCAGGGTGGCGTTTGCCCATTACAGGTGTTCAAACCAAACATACTTAAACCCTGTGCAGCGTTAATGCATTTTACACAGAAGCTAGCAGAGGGTAATAATTGCTGACACCAAGCAGTATCCAAAGGTTCAACTGAACTAGACTAGGGGTTAAAGTATATAAGGAGGAGTGGATGGGGTCTCTTACAAAACAATACAATAATGATTTATAAAACTTTCGCTTCTGTTATTAAGGTTGCGAAGGAGTACCATAGTATTGAATCCATATGATTGATCTATTGTACCTTCCTCCAAATTTATAGGGTATCTGGACAATGTCTCGTCTAAGTCTATTGGCTTGACACACTTCAGAATGTTGCTCGGTGTCAATAATGACAATTCACTTCCTATTATATGATATGCACCCCGATGTTTCTTTCTGGGATGCATTAATGCTCCACAGGTTCTAAGAATATGTTCCTCTGAATCATTCTTAAAGGCACAGAATCTTCATGTTTGATCACGAAATAACTCCCTTGCGGAATAAGGCTACTTTACGTCAACAGCGCCCAGACAAAACAGCGGTCCGATACGTGACTCAAATTTTCTCTGATTATAACAACAACAAAAGTTTTGATTGCCTTGAAACCATTTGGTTTAAGAAGAGTCTTTGTCTGTCTTTATCTTCCCTTTTCTTGAGCATAGTTTTCCAAACATTCGCCCCCTTAACACTGAAGTGTTCTGATTATCTTCTGGCAAGCTCGCGTGCTTGCTTATTGCCGAGTACTGTAACAAGTTTTAGCAGAGTTGATTACCAATGAGTTGATTTAGTTTCTCCAGACTGTCCAATACTATTTACGATACAATCTCATAAGGGCCGAATTCTCGAATAGCGGTCTGACTGTCATATAGTTGCTATGTTCTGTCTTTTGGACCTTCTGTACAAGTTGAATTGAGCACATCTTTCGATAGCATAGACTTCCGCTTGGAAGATACTCCGGAGTTGAAGTCGCCGTAGTCTAGTAGGTAGTGTGTTGGCTTATTAGACGCAAAGCCAGGATTCGATCCCCAGGCCAGACATTAAAGACAAAATACAAAAAGTATTTCTTCGGCGACTTCCTCTCAGTAGATTTCTGGCAAAAAGTCTGAAAGTAAATAAAAATTGCCATGAAAAAGTTTCTCAAAAATCTGTCGTTCGGAGTCGACATTTTCGTATATAATGGGTGGTTTAAGAAGTTAGGTTGTATCCTGACTGAAGGGTTGTAATCGTATTTATATTTTGTAATATTCTGAACGGATATTATAGACCCAGAGTATATTTGTTTTGGATGGGAATCACTTCTAGCCCCATTACATGTGTTTTAACCAAACCTACCTAGACTTCACAGTGAAGCACCTGATTTTTAATCAATCATCTGAGCAAGAGTAGGTGTTAGACTTTATAAGGAGGAATGGATGAGGTCTCTAGGTCGCGGCATTTCAATAACTTTACAGTACAGAAGAGGTACCTTAGTATTGCACCAATACGATCTATTCTACTTCGCTCCAACTTTATAGGGTATCTCAACAATGTCTCGTCTAAGCCTATTAGCCTGACAATAATGACAATTCCCTTCCTATTATAAGATGTGCACCCCGGTGTTTCCTTTTAGGAAGCATTAATGCCCCATAGATTCTAAGAATATGTTCCTTTGAATCGTCCTGAACGTCAAGGAATCTGTACGTTGGCTTCGAAATAACTGCCATTTGTCATAAGAGTACTTTGAGTCCATAGTACCCAGCCAAAACATCGGTCTCTGATACATAACTCAGATCGCCTCTGATTATAATTTCCCAAAAACGGTTTTCTATGCCCCGAACCCAATTGGTTTGAAACTTTACTTTTCTTCATCCTCCTTTTAGTCAAGCATACCTTTTCAAACAAACAGAAGCTTATATCCTTGTAAGCTCGCTAAGAATTTCCACATCACCTGGGACCCACTAGACGGTGACCTTATTTTGCCTACCTAGCTGATTCAGTTTACCCAGATAGTACCAGAGTATCTGCGCTTTAAACTCATAAGAGCCATATGCTCGAATGGCGGTCTGACTGTCAGATAGTATTTCCATGTTTTTGAATTAAGCTTAGCTTTCGAAAGTTTACTCTTCTGGAAAGATACTCACAAGTTTCCTCATTGACTCTGGAGCCAAGATCCATTTCCTGCCTCCTCTTTCAAGAACCTCTTTTAAAACAGTGTGCAGCTTCCAGATTACTATGTGCCGACAGTAGATAAGAAATCTGAGCTCTCAATTCAGCACAAGATTGTCATATCTTCAGAACAGTCATATCTGCTACTACTATTTAAATCTGCCACATGAGTAGGCTAAAAGTACTTTCACAAAGTCTGTTTGGTATGTGTGAGAGTTAGATCAAGTTTTTCTTATTCAATTCAATAATGGCACGAAGAATATTCGTTCAAATCTGGATAGCATTTCTACTCAAAAATTTTCCTACAAATTTTTAGAACATTTTTGTTGGACAATACGATTGGAAGGTAAGTTATCTTATAGGGGTACTGACTTAGAGGTCCATTGAATTCCGGAACTACAGATCTTCCCTATTGGTAAGGCTTGGATTTTATGCCAATAAAGATTAAAATGTTTGACAAGAGACAAAGCCAGAAGAAGAAAAAAAGTTTGGTGTTGTAGCAATTAGATAACGGAACGGATTAGTACGAATAGCAAAAAATCAGATTAAATTCAAAGCAGTTTGGGAAACCCTGTATGCTTAAATTTTCAATCGATATTGATCTTTATGCTCTAGAAATAACATGAGTCCGAGTAGCAATCTTTAAGGGAAACATGTTGTAAAAAAATAATTGGAATTAAAAACGTCAGAACATTTTTGTCTTGCACTGTATTTCTTTTGTTATTATTTTATTGGAATATTAATTCCGCTATTCAAGTCATTGCGATATTAATTTAGTTTGTTTCCAAACGTCATAAGACTAAAGCAAAACAAAATAAAATCAAGAAAATCTTAAACAACAACACTCCAGTGATTAAAAGAGAGACTTTGGAAACGATAAACGGACTTTAAACGGAATCAGCTGAAATATTGGAATGAAAACAGAATTGCAGCAATTCCCAATATAACGGCAATTGGAATTGGAAATTGAAAATGTGAAGAAACCAAATTTTTTATTTGAAACAATACTTCAGAAGACACCAAGTAAGGCAGTTCAAAGAGGATCGATAAAGTGGAACAACAACAGTCGGTTGGTTACAGTGAATATTCGAAGAGGAGCTTAAGAATTTGAAAACTATACAGAAAGAAAGAAAAAGCAAACAACAAACACACAAATTGTTAATACAAACTTTAAGCCTGAATTAGTAATTCCGAATGCTGAGAGATATGGCAGCTAGATTTTATAACCTCTAATATGCTGGGGACTGTTTGAGGGATGACATTCCCATATCTGCCTCTATTCCTAAATGAAATCTATCCGACTCGGCAATAGCAGTTTGGTTTTCTGCAATCGTTTTTCCCCTTCCCGGTATCACAAGAATTTGTTTGCTGTACGCATCACTAACAATGGTTCGATATAGACACCTCGATGGGAAACAATTCAAAGGGTTTCGCTGACCAGTCAGCGTCTGGGTTAGATGCGGCATCTGCATTTGGTACAGATGCCAGATACATGCGGAGCATCTGTATCAAATGCAGTATCATACACAGTACCTGGCAGTTCAGTGGAACTCTCTGCATAGTTTCGCATCGATCTCTCACGATCGAACCATGGTTATTGATGACTACAGCACACAAATTCATTGCATACAGCCTCTGAAGGGCGGTATTAGAGAATCAAATGTTGTATTTGTTTTTGTAGGATAGATTTTCGATTTTTAGGGAACGAGGTATGATATGGGAATGTGCTTTCTTAAGCAGTCCAGCGCGCCGTTGGGGACGATAAAAGCTTGGAGATAGAAATCGTGGTTCATCACCAAAATTATTAAAAACTACGTGTCTTAGAACTCAAAATTTTTAAAATAATGTTGTAATCGTAATATTGAAATTATTGTTAATAATTATAAAAGATTTGTACATTTTATTGTACATACATATGTACACATATATTCAATATGTTTAATGACCTTGAATGTAAAATTTAAAAATTCTTGTTTTCTGTGTTTTTTGTTTGTAAAAATTAAAAGAAAAAGGATTGTTAATAAAGATTTAACTATGTATTGTTTTAAATACAAAGCCTTACAGACTGAAATTTATTTTCTTTTCGTAAGAGCTTCTAAGCTGGTCTTAGTATATTCCATCACAGTTTACAAATAGCATTTGGCGTCGAGCTGTTCAGCCTCTCCAGAAGGAATTGAAATATGTGGGGCGCTTTAGCAGTAAGGTCTTCCAGTTTTTATTTTTTTTGCGCAGATCATTTGCTACAATTTGAAAAGTGAAAGATACTACGTCCTATTGTTGAAGTTAATTTATAGGTCAATACACAGTCGATGGTATGCCAATTTTGTACAAAAATGATAAGAAACTATAATAGGAACCAAAAAAAAAAAAAAAGTTGATCAACACCATTTGTTCCTAAGAAAAGCATTAATTCTCATAAGTAGTCGTTTATGGTTCACTTTCGGATGAGCAAATGATTACTTTACTAATCTGCGACCTAATGTCATGATTGGACTATCAGACATGCACGTGAACCGTTGAATATATGTACATACAGTCGCCTATTTGTACTTACATGGATTGCGTCAAACAAACACTACGTAGGCAATCGTCAGCCAACCATGCCGGTAAACCTTTATCCTTAAAGGTGGTTCACTGTTCGCCAACGGTACCCGTAAAGTTGACTATTGCTGGACAAAGAAGTAATTCGCAATCCAAGTAATTCCGAATACGAGTACGTCACCCTACAGCTGAGTTATAAGAAACAATGAATTTGCTTTGTATTAAAGGACGATATGACACCACCTACAGTAAAGAGTATGAAATTACACACTAAATTTTCGGCGTCCAATCCATTTTTGGTGCAAATACACCGCAATAACCATAACCAGTTTGTATATAAAGCCTTAATAAATAAGCAGAAGTATTAGCAGATTTCGAGATTATTTATGAATTAAAAACAAAGAATATAGGGGCTTGTTAATGCCTTTTTCGTACCGACATTTTCGTAAGAGATTTCATTCAAACTGAATACGTTAATACAATTAAGACAAGACCCCGAGGTCAAATTGACCCATTGTACAAAACTGAATACGTTACATGGCTAGGAATAACTGTATCTAGGTCGATACACATAATGTTTACAGACATCGAGATTACATGGCGTTGCTTTGAAAGAACTCATTGCTCTTTTATCATATGGTGATTGGCTGTAGTAACCTCACTTTGTGAATACCTCATTAAAAATTTGAACTTTAGAGAAAAGCAAAGAAACCTACTCTTTGGATCAAAAATAAAAATCCGGGACAATTAAATCCACAAAATCTCAAAAAAAAAAACGCCTCAAAGTCACATTTTCCCACATGAGAAATCGAAATTCTATGGCTTTAAGCTACTTATCTAGTTAAGGACAGTATAAGTCTATTTTACACGATATGTTTAGCAATATGAAGTCGCCGTAGTCTAGTAGATAGTGTGTTGGCTTATTACACGTGAAGCCTCGGTTCAAACCCCAGGTCAGACATCTCCAACTAAACGAAATATGAAAAAATATTTCTTCGGCCACGTCCTCTCAGCACATTTCTGCCAAAAACTGTGAGAGTAAATAAAAATTGCCATGAAAAGTTTCTTAAAAATCTGTCTTTCGGAGTCGACTTTAAACTGTAGGTCCCGCCACTCAGGTATAAAATTAACACACACAACATAAGTGGTATGAGAAACTAGATCGTAATCCTGACTAAAGGGTTGTAATGACCAATTATGCATGTACATATGTTTTCTAAGTCCAATATTTTATACACAGGCCCACAAAAGTCTACATACGATTAACAAATTTTAGAAATTTTTCAAATAGTCGCCGTAGTCTAGTGTCTCTGTCTAGTGTGTTGGCTTATTAGACATGAGGCCATGGTTCAACAAAACCCAGTCCAAATATCTCCAACAAAATGAAATACGAAAAAAATATTTCTTCAGTGACTTTCTCTCAGCAGATTTCTAGCACAAGTTCAGAGAGTAAAATAAAATTACCATGAAAAGTTTCTAAAAAATCTATCGTACGAAATCGACTTTAAACTTTTGTGCAATGTTGTAATTCTGACTGAATGCTCGTCGGCGTAGTGCAGTAGGTAATGTGTTGGCTGATAAGACGTGAAGCCACGTTTCAGGATCCAGGTGGGACACCTTCAACAAAATGAAAAACGAAAAATTATTTTTATTAGAGGTCAGCAATGAGTATTCAAAACGATGAGTAGATTCAAATCATACAGACATGTTCTGAAAATCACAAGATTTCAAATCACTTGTGCTTTTGAAATCACAATTGTGATTTACGGGTGTTCTGAAAACCACAAAACTTTTAATTTTTCGGTGTGATTTTGCCTTTTCGAAAACACAAGGAAACAGCTGATTTTTTGTTTAGACAACAAAAAAATAAATACAAAATCACAAAACCAAATAACAAAATTTCTTGAAATTTAAAGTGTCTTTAATTTTTTCAAAATTGTATACGTTTTTGATCCAAACTTGTTCATTTTACTATAAAAATCAATAAAAAAACATTATAAGTTATTCATTTAATTCATTTATTGTGAAGTTCAAAAAAAAAAAGGGTTGAAAAAATAACCAAGTGATTCTAAATCGGCAGCCACTTAACTGACCGGTTTCAAATCACAAAAATTACAAAAGTTTTGTGTCCAGAACACCTTTCTTATGATTTCAAATCACATTCACAAAAAATGATTTTCAGAACATGTCTGATAGTTATAGTATTCACAGCCTGATTACGTTGCGCCTCTGAAAACAAAACTATCATCATTATCAATCGATAAGCTTGAGATTCCGAGGGGCTGACTGGAGGTTTGTATTTCTTAATCGGTTGACTATGGTATTAAAGGGTATCATTTAGTTGACTTTAATCCTCTGTAATTATTGTTATTATTATTATTTTTTTTTTGTTTATTTTAAATTGTAATACGAGACTAGTTTTTCTATTTTTTGTTCTGCATTCATCGATATTTGAACCTGTTTAGCGGGTTTGAATTTTTGCTTCAATTTTCTTGAGAGATTTTTTTCCACAAACAGCCCCAAACCTGATGTATTTTATTACGACACAATCATTCTTGAATTAAATTTTTGTTTACGTTCAGATATTCTCGCTTTAATAATCTCTCATACAGCGACGTTCTCATGTGACGTTCGAAAAATAATTGAAGAAGAAGAAAAAAATCTTAATTTTACTGGAGGCTTAAAACTCAAATGATGTCCAATGATGTTGATGAAGATGAAGATGATGATGATGATGATAATTATTGAACAGCTTGAAGGCAAGGAATCTGTCTTTCAAAGGCGACATTAATGAATGATTAAGTTAAACTGAAAATCTTGGCCAAAAGCATAACAACTTCTAAAGTCTTAAATATTATCGCAAACAATTAATAATTCGACGACGCTGCTAATCATTTGTCAAAGTAAGCAGGCTGACACATACAGCAGCGCTTAGAATTTCAATTTTTCTTTCAACTTTTTTTTTTTTTAAATTTTTTAAAAATATTTAAAAAATTTTTTTTTTTATTGTAAATGAATTGAAAATCAATCAATTGAAATTTGAAATTTTATTTTGTTCTCAATTTTTGTTGTTATTGTTGTTGTTGCACGTTATGAAAATTTTAAAGTTTATTAAACTTTTCATCGACTTTTTCGACTTTTTTTCTTTCATGGACGGGATTTTTGATTTAAAACTAGTTGTGCTGTCTGTTTATATTTTATTGTTATACTTGTTTTATTATTTTTATATTTTGTTGTTATTGTTATTGTTGTTCTTCCAAATATCAAAGTTTAAATTTATCATTTTGTTTGGATAGTTTTTATGTTTTATTTAAATATATTTTTTCTTATTCAATTTTTTCTGATATTTTTGGTGGTGTTTTTGCCTAGTTTTTGCATCACTTTTGTTTTTATTTTTATAGTTTTTATTAAACGGTTTATGCAGTTTGTCTCTTGTTTTTTTTTTTTTTTTGCTCGATGCAGAATTTAAAAGAATGCATTCCTTTTGCATTCATTAGGAGTTGAAAAACCTTGCTTACTTTCCCACATTGGCGATTGGTGTCATCATCAACGTCAGAGACTCATTTTGCGAAACTGCCACGATTCAAAACATACTTCAAAAGCTTATCAAGCATTTGATTGTTCTTCCATCTTACCATTCAGGTTATACGTAAATTAATTAGGTCCTATTAAAGGCCCATTTTTACGCGATTACATCTCTTTTGACGGCACTTATCAGGTGCTTAGTCGATTTTATGATCGTATGAGTTTTATCCAAATTCTTTTTGGATAGACAAATACATACATACATACATGACTACATAATTGGTCATTACAACCCTTCAGCCAGGATTACAGCCTAGTTTCTCCCATCACTTATGTTGTGTGTTAATTTTATACATGAGTGATTTTTTAAGAGCTAGAGGAAAATTTTTCAAAAAAAAAACACATAAAATTCAGAAAAATGTATGAAATTTTTATTTGAAACGATAGTACGGTCCATGTAATTTAATATTTGAAGGTTATTTCATGCAAATGTTGACCGCGACTGCTCTTAATCCAATTTTGGCATACTCTTTCCCACATTTCGGCCAGTATCTCACGAATGAGAAATGCTTCAATGTTGTCTTCCAATGCGTCAATTAAAGCGGGCTTGTCTGTATAGACATAAGCTTTAACATAACCCCACAAAAAATAGTCTAAAGCCGTTAAATCGCACGATCTAGGCGGCCAATTGACCGGTCCCGAACGTGAAATAAAATGTTCAACGAACTCGCCTCTCAATAAGTCCATTGTTATGCGTGCTGGGTGGCATGTGGCACCGTCTTGTTGAAACCACATGTCATGCAAGTCAAGCTCTTGCATTGTGGGCAAAAAAAAAAGTTGGATATCATTTCACGGTAGCGCTCACCATTCACAGTTACGTTACGATTCGCAGCATCTTTGAAGAAGTACGGTCCAATGATGCCACCAGCCCATAAACCGCATCAAACTGTGAACTTCTCTGAATGCATTGGTAGCTTTTGCAATGCTTCTGGCTGATCTTCACTCCAAAATCGACAATTCTGCATTATTTACGTATCCATTGAGCCAAAAATAAGCTTCGTCGCTGAACACAAGTTTTCGATAAAGAAGTGGATCTTCGGCCAACTTTCCAAGAGCCCATTCACCAAAAATTCTGCGTTGCGGTAGGTCGTTCGGCTTCAATTCTTGCACCAGCTGTATTTTGAAAGGCTTCACACTTAAATCCTTCCGCATAATTTTCCACGTTGTTGAGTAACAGAGTCCCAATTGCTGCGAACGGCGACGAATCGATAATCGGAGATCTTCAAACCACGATTACTCTCTTCAAACACACCGCGTCTTCACACAAGACTGACTGAACTTCACTGACTCAGTCGCCTGCTTTGCCTTGTGTTTTATATGACTGTCTGATGAATGTTCTTGAAGGCGAATGTTCGTGACTTGACGATGTTTATTGTTTACATTTATTCTTGTAGTGTTTGCTGTTGTATTTTTGTTTAATTGTTTCCCTTTTTATGCTTATGTTTGTTGTTATATTAAGCAGTACGATATTTTGTAAACAGGTTTGTTTACTGCATTGTTTTGTTTTTGTAGCTTTTGTTTATAATTTTAATGTTAAGCGATGTAAACGCAAAACACCAGTATCTTAATTTTTCATTTTCGTAACAATATTTTCGTTTAGTTGGAGATTAGAGGTCTGTTCTGGGGTTTGAACCGTAGCCTCACATCTAATAAGCCAACACACTATCTACTGAACTACAAGATTCAAGTTATACGTAAATTAATTGTGTCCTCTCAAGGACCCCTTTTTACATTATTGAACCTGTTTTGATCACACTTATCAGACAATTTTATGATCGTGGTATGAATTTCACACAAGTTCTCTCGGGCTAGACAAGTTCTGTGGATAATCTCCAAAGTGCCCTAGCATCAGGTAATGACAGAGAGTATATTGAGTACAGTTTGTGCAAATGTGTTGTATGATTTTGCCAACCTTTGGGTGAGCACACCTAGGGGCAGATGTATTCCTATGTTTATGAATCATTCGGTCTACATAAGCTGAATAATATCTTAATGCCGCTCCTCCATTTCATTCCATTCACATATATACATACATAATTGGTCATTGGAACCCTTCAGTCAGGATTACCACCTAGGTTCTCATGCCACTTGTTTTGTGTGTGTTAAATTTTATACATGAGTGGTGGCACCTACACTTTTAAGTCGATTTTGAACGACAATTTCTGAGAAAATTTTTCATGGCGAACTCTCAGAGTTTTTGCCAGAAATCTGCTGAGAGAAAGGCACCAAAGAAATACTTCTTCAAATCTTCTGTTATATGAGATGTCCATTCCTGGGTTTGAAGCGTAGCCTCACGTCTAATAAGCCAACACACTACCTACTAAACTACGTTGACTATCATTTCATTCACTTCCTTTAAAAGTCTGTCTTAAGCTGAATGGAAAATGTTGTTGTTGTTGTTGGTTGCAAATAGCACAGTAACAACAAATTGAAGAGATAGAAGAGAATAAAAAGAAAAACAATTTTTTGAAATAAAGGTTGGGCTGCTGGTGCTGACTGTTGGGTGACTAGGCATCCAACATACAACAACAACAACAATAACCATAGCCATTGTATGGTATCAACTCTATAACGGAACGAAGTTATGGTAGATTTTCTATTCTTTTTTTTTCTATTTTTATAGAGCAATGATGTGGTTAGTGGCGGTAATTTTGGTCTTGTTTGGCTTGATTGTGTGTGTTGGCGGTTCAACCCAAATTTGGCTAATAAACGGGTTTTGCAAATTCACACAAAAAAGTCCCACTTCAACAAAGACAACAACAACAAAAAAGCAACAAATTTGGTTGAAATAAAATTTAAAAATTTGTACACTTTCAATTTTTAAATGTTGACTGACTGTGAGTGTGTGTGTCAGCCATAGTTTTGGCCATTCAAACCAGCAGACAAAAAGTCAGTTGGAGAGGCAATTTTTTTTCTCGTTGTTGGTTTTTTTTTGGCCTAAAAGCTACACATTGTTTCCGAAATACAATTGAGTCTAGTGCAGCAGTTTAATAGGTTGGAGATTAAAATTTTAAAGTTTGAAATTGTGTTACACACATACAGAGAGTATTATTTTCTCTTTCTCACTTGCTCTCACTCGCTCTCGTATTTACTCCCCATTGCCATTGTGCAAAAGGTCAAATGTCAATAAGTTTTTAAATGTATTTGAAAATGAGAAAAAAAATTCTTTTTTTGCCACAAAAGAGGATGACGTTTCTAAATTTCGTTATAAATTTTGTCCACAGAATTTTTATTTTAATTTTTCAAATTTATCTGGAAAAGTTTGTATCTAAAAATGTTCGTATAGTTAGTTGTACATACATGTACGAACACACCCAATGTGAATTCTAGATTTTGTTGAGTGCACTTTTTTTTGTCAACTAAAATTGAATAGTTTTTGTTAAATCAAAAAGGCCATATGAATGCATTGCATGAGATTTTAATGAATGATTTAAAATCATCGAATTTATTCACATACTCATGTACACATAATTCGAGTA
The DNA here is from genome assembly GCA_932273835.1 of Sarcophaga variegata. Classification (NCBI taxonomy): domain Eukaryota; kingdom Metazoa; phylum Arthropoda; class Insecta; order Diptera; family Sarcophagidae; genus Sarcophaga; species Sarcophaga variegata. The sequence continues at coordinate 144,857,117 of OW026358.1, read as the reverse complement.
CAGTGAGTGACAGGTCAATGGGCCAGTTGTTCTATATGAATTTCAACAACTTTTGATTGATCAGTGCCTGCGGGCGTATTTATATTTTGTTTAGGACTTTACTTTTTGAAAATACTGGGTAAAGAAAATATTTTAAAATATTTTTTTCTTTGCTGCAGACCCCTTGTCACGCCCTCAGCCGATGTGAACGTTATTTGTAATTTTTTTCATTCCACTAAGGCAGAATGAACATTTTCATGAACATTTCTTTGTTTTCTTTTCAGTTTCTTTAATCAAGTTTTTCAATCTAAGCAGTTGAATATGGGTCCACTGTATCAGAATTATTTGCCGTGGCCTAGATAAACCCCTATCTATGGATGCATTTGTGAAGAATGTTGCTGATAAGGTAGATAGGTAGAGGTAGCTGCCCATCCAAGAAAAATTTTTGGATGGACACACTTAGGCCGCATTGGGCCCATTGTGCTACCACAGTCATCCGTTATCCCCTAGTCTCGAAACCATTCGGAGATTCAGGCTGCCAATGTCAATCCATAACAATTCCTCCAGATCATCCATGTAGTAAGTACCTAAGTACTTCCTTCTCCTTTGGCATAGAGCCGGACATGTACCCAGCAGATGAGGGGCAGCCTCCTCTTCCTCCTCATCTCTGCAGCTTCTGCAAGTTAGCAAGGTGCCCAAGACCTATGCGCCTCGCATGCGTACCCACAATGCAATGCCCCGTAATGACACCGACAACTACACTGAGCGCGCCTCTTTGGAGTTTAAGTAGCCTCATTGTGCGCCCCTCATCCAGCCTTGGCCAGATTTTACGAGCCGTTCTACCCGTGTCAGAGACCGCCCACCTGCCGTTGACGGAATCGACGATTGCATTATCAATTATGAGCTTGCAGGTCCTCATAGATATGCCCATATTCGAGAACTCAGCGGTGAGTTCGATGGTCGTGCCCCGCCTGGCAAGTTCATCAGCTCTACAGTTACCCGGAATACCACTGTGCCCCGGTACCCATACGATATGGATGTCATATCGTTCCGCTATCTCGTCGAGATATCTGCGACAGCCGTACACCGTCTTGGAGTTCATCACATTAGAACTCAGAGCCTTAATAGCCGCCAGGCTATCAGAAAGTATGGTGACGCTCCGCTTGGAGACTTTTCCATCCCCAATAATACTCGCCGCAGCCTGTATGGCTACCACCACCGCCTGAAAGACACTGCAGTGGTCTGGTAGTCTTATAGACTGAGCTATTCCAACCGATTCCGAAAAAATTCCACTGCCAACCGCTCCGTTCAGCCTAGAGCCATCGGTGTAGATTTGTACGGAGTCTCTTAACAGGTGGGTCACACCACCCTTCCAGGTCCCGTTGTCCTGAACCGATGTCCTGAATCTCCTCGTGAAGCCGTACCGCGGTGTCATGTAGTCACTGCTCCCGACAGCTCCAACTTCCCTCAGGATCCTTGCGTGGCCTATATCCGAGTCATGCCACTGTGCAGTCGCCCAGAGACGTTTACTTATTTTAGGAGCCACTCCCCTACAGAAAAGGTCAAGCGGAAAGAGGCTCAAAATTATCTCCAGGATATGGTAGGTAGATTGGCAGAAATTGTTGTAAACACAAGGCGGTAGATAAAGTACGGCCTGTAATCATTCAGAATATCTGATAAAAAACCATTTGAACTCTTAATGCTCATCTCCGACAGAAACCCAAACGCTTCCTTCTTCTCAGATATCTATGGCCCTGCCTAGGCAATGAGTACCAATAAGTGGAGAACAGTTTTCTTTCCTCGTGCCCCCCCCCCCCATTTCTGCAGAAAGCATTAATCTTACTGATAAGAACTGTGCATTCATCTCGTATACTTAGAATACTATATCCAGTAGTAACTCCAACAATTATAACAAGCATGCGTGGTTATGCAGACTTTTGGTGCGGCCTTTATTATTTCGTTGGCGACTTCCTCTCAGCAGATTTCTGGCAAAAACTCTGGGAGTAACTGAAATTGCCATGAAAGGTTTTTCAATAATCTATCGTTCGGAATCGACTTTAAACTGTAGATCACGCCATTCATGTATAAAAATTAACACACACAACATAAGTGGTGTGAGGAACTAGGTCGTAAGCTTGACTAAAGGGTTGTAATGACCAATTATGTATGTATGTAATTGTATACATAGCGCCCATACTCCATAATATTTTTTTATAATAATAAAAGGGCTATAATGACCCCATAAGCTATTTTAAATTGAAAAATTTTTTAAAAAAAAAATTCTCTACTTGTGGTTTTCTTTTGTAAATTTTTTAATTTTTTATTACATTTGATTTGTAAAATAATTGCACAAACGATTATTTAAATTTGAATTAAATTTAAAAATAATCTGCAATAGTATGCTAAGTATTATTCATAACTTTTTTTTGTTGGAATTTTAAATAAAAATTCACTTTCATTTGGAAAATTAAGCAAAAAAATTGAATTCCTTTATGCAGTTAATAAAAATCAATTACTTTTTAAATTGCCAATAAATTATTCAATTGATTGCAACTAAAAAACCGAAAAAAAAAAAAAAATGAAACTTTTCTTTTATAGTGTAATGCAATACATATTCATTTTATATTCATTGTTACGAATGCATATGGTATGTAAATATTAGTAATTATTGCAAGGATTAATGATGACTGGCCTCATAGTATTTGTATTATACTAGGAATGCTGAAATAACAGCAAAAAACAAACATTTTATATCCGATAAACCAGGCCATATAACTTCTCTAGAATTCCTAGTGGGTATTTAAATTGCCATACTCAAGTACACTGATTAACGGGAATTTGGGAATTATTTGCATTGATTTCAGGCAAAGGAATTGTGCCAAAGTAACGGGTGATTTTTTAGCTGTTATCTTTTTGGCAACACTGGTTTAAACAGCTCTCGCACGTTTCGTGTTTTGTTTCACTGTCATCACATCTTCAGTTTGGTCTAAAATTTAATTTAATTAATCGTCTTACAAACGAACAACGCTTGCAAATCATTGAATTTTATTATTAAAAGGCGCGCTCTGTTAAGAAAGTTCATCACGAGCTTCTTTCATTTTATGGTCATTTTAATCGACCCACTGAAGCGGCTATTCGGGCTATTTTGACTAAATTTCGCAACAAATTTACATTGTTGGACATTAAACCACCAACACGCTTACGTAGAGTGCGAACTGAAGAAAATATCGCAGCTGTATCGGCCGGCCAGTGTTAATGATGACCATCAATTATCGATTCGTTGCCGTTCGTAGCAATTGGGCCCCTCAGTTACTCAACAACGTGGAAAATTTTGCGGAAGGATTTAGGTGCGAAGCCTTTCAGAATACAGCTGGTGCAAGAATTGAAGCCGAACGAATTACCGCAACTCAGAATTTTTGGTGAATGGGCTCTTGGAAAGTTGACCGAAGATCCACTTCTTTATCGAAAAATTGTGTTCAGCGACGAAGCTTATTTTTGGCTCAATGGATACGTAAATAAGCAGAATTGTCGATTTTGGATTGAAGATCAGCCAGAAGCATTGCAAAAGCTTCCACTGCATTCAGAAAAGATCACAGTTTGGTGCGGTTTATGGGCTGGTGGCATCATTAGACCGTACTTCTTCAAAGATGTTGCGAATCGTAACGTAACTGTGAATGGTGAGCGCTACCGTGAGATGATATCCAACTTTTTTTTGTCTAAAATTCAAGAGCTTGACTTGCATGACATGTAGTTTTAACAAGACGGTGCCACATGCCACCCAGCACGCGTAACAATGGACTTATTGAGAGGCGAGTTCGATGAACATTTTATTTCACGTTCGGGACCGGTCAATTGGCCGCCTAGATCGTGCGATTTAACGCCTTTAGACTATATTTTGTGTGGCTATGTTAAAGCTCATATCTGTACAGACAAACCCGCTTCAATTGACGCATTGGAAGACAACATTGAAGCATTTATTCGTGAGATACCGGCCGAACATTAACTTATATGGACCGTACTATCGATTCAAATAAGGATTTCATGCATTTTTCTGAATTCTATGTGTTTTTTTTTTTTGAAAATTTTTCCTATAGCTCTTAAAAAATAACCCATGACTTTCGAGTTAAAATTAATTCGAATATATTCTAAAAGATTTTGAGACTCAATAAGAGTGGCATTTAGCTTCCTGGCCGAGATTTACGTCTGTGCTTAGGTGTTCTATGGTGATGGCAAGTCTGTTATAAAAATTTCTGGCGGTTTAATTAAAAAACAATAAAAATTAAAGGAAATTAAACTCTCTTGACCATGCATTAAAGATTAAATAACACACCCGTATGCAGGCAATGCTTGTCAAACCCAACACAATTAATTGTCACTTTAAGGCAAAGAAATTAAAATTGAAAGAAGAGTTTTAAAAACCCAGTAAACAAATTAAATTAGAATTCAAAATCGTTAAATCAAGCAAATGATTTCAAATGATCATCAAGACCAACGTTTAAGAATATTCGTTTGGCCACTTAAAAGGCCATTTGCATCGTTAAATAAATTTTTAATTTCTCAACATTCTCTTAACAGCTGTGGCCATCAATAATTGATTGCCGTGTGTAAATAAATCAAGATACGGGAGGCAGTTTATCGTCAAACGCTTATAAAAATTCAAAGCTTTTCGAATGTTTTCAGAAAAAACTGAGAAATTTATCACCTGAATTGATGACAACAACGACAATTTCAAATTGGAATTTTTTTAATGGCGCTCTTATCTCTTCAAGCTTAAAAGCAAATCAGTTATCGTTGCTTAAGAAGATGATAAGCAAAGTTATTGAACTAAATTTAGAAATTTAATGATTTGATAATCATTTGAATTCAATAATATTTGTTTTCTAATTTCATTTCATTTCATTTCATTTCAAGAGATAAAGTGATTAATTAAGAACAATCAGATCTCAGAAGTTTATTTTTAATGGATTTATTATGGTCAACGAGATTTTTAAATCGATTCTGAGAAATTCCCAGCAAAATGCATTAAAAATCTAAAGATTTTGAATGACGATTAATGGTAGCAAGCATTTGATTAATCGATTCAGTGTTATGCACTAACAGCTGTTAGATGGCACTTCAAACCAAAATCTTCTTCTTATAAATATATAAAAATTAATGTGTGTTTATTTGTTTGTGAGTTTGTTTGAAGTTTATAGACGACTAAACGGCTGGACCGAATTTCTTGAAATTTTCGCAGTATCTTCCTGTATATCTGGAAGGAGTTATAGGCTACTTTTTATTTTAAAATTTCAAGTAGGTGAGGTGCCACGCCCACATACCCAATAAGTATTTAATGTCGTATATCTCATAAACTGAAACAGCTGGAGTCCTCACATTTTGTACGGACGACTTTGACGTATATTTGAACAATATGGGCGGATTGGCTATAGTGCGCGTGTCACCTGCCATAGTCCACATATATAAAAATGAATGTTTGTTTGTATGTATGTACCTTATAGAATCGTAAACTATGCATTTGATCATGTTATGATCTTTATCAAAATTGTTGCCCATGAGCCGGGGAAGGTTTCTAAGTTGGTATGACCAATATCCGATAGGTGGCGCCACTAAAAATTACTCAAAATGAATTAAATCGTAAACTGTGAATTCTTTAATAAAGTTGTTGCGCATGTGTCGACGGAGGTTGGTCCGATTAATTTCCGATGGATGGCGTCACTGCACGGAAGAAAAGAAGTGAGATTAGAAACTGATCGAATGCGTACTACTCAGGCCCGTTCATCTGAATCATCAGGACAACGGGAAACAAAATCAATAAAATGATTCAAAATTAATTGGACATTTGTGTAATGTCTTTCCTTCAAATTTAATTTAGTTGGTGGCGCAGCACCTGCGCATGTTGCTGAGGGGTTAAAGACTAATTCTACCTTTAGCATTACGCTGAACATGTTGCCAATGCATTAAAAGTTGAAAAACGTAAGACATAAAATATTTAATAAGAAAAGAGTACTATCTATAAGCGCCACGGGTGTACCGGTGTAAATTCTATACAACACTGATCTCACACCACCCCAAAATTTTGCCAATAAAATTGACGTTTTGCAAACATTCATTGTTAATCTATTCATGGTGGAATGACAAACCTTGCTGAGCATTTATGACCTCGCAACATGTCACTGAAGTTTTTTGCTATGCTAAAGAAATATACATATAAAGTCTATAACGGTAATATGGCTGTTATAGTTTACTCTTATACTATGTTCAGACATATGCACGTATATTAAGAAAATCGCAATAAACGGCATTATTGATCTCAATATTTCATATTTCAAATGTCAATTAATTATTACTCAATAAATTCATAAATTGTTATAATATTGATTATAACTTGAAATACAGCACTGTCATAAGTACGTTCATTGAGCATATTACAATTTTCCGGACACTTCCTATTGATATTTGACAAGTCAAATTTCAACAACAAACAAAAACAAAACAACGACAAAAAATGGAAAGGGATGAGAAAATATTTCCCATTGATGTCATATAAAAAAGAATTTTAATAACATCACCGACTTGATGACGTATTTAATTTTATATTTTAATCCTTTCGATCCCAATGTTGTTTGATGATAATTTCTAATTTATTTCGAAAAGTTATTTATAATACCCTGAACTAAGATATTACTGGGAATCCAGTTCCTGCTCTGAAGAAAGCAGCTTCTGTTTCTACCTGTCTTCTCCAAGTATGACTGACTTTCTAGGTCTTGACTGATAAGCTATAACAGTTCTCGCAATTTCATCCTCGGGTTTATGCAGAATATGTATTTTGAAAATACGACGTATTCAACAGTTAACAACTAAAGACCTTTGAGTTTCAGTTTCCTCTAACAGTGCCATAAGCCAAAAGTTTTCTTTTCTGCAAGCTATGCAGTATTATCAAATATTTCTTTCTCATTCTGCTGAGAGAAGCCACTTTGGAGTCAGAAATATTCCCGTCTAAACGCAACAGGTCGGCGTTTTGGGTTATCATTAATAAGACCTTTTCCAATGTTAAATTGTTTTCCATTTTTTCTCAAATTTGTTTGGCACTAATTTTCGCGATGAAATTAAAAGCAATGTTGCTGAAGCAATCATCTGTTTTGCTTACTAGCTGTCAAATAAATTTTGTGTCTGAACACTAAAAATATTGTACTCAATAAACCGAATATTAATTCAATAAAAGTACATGCCTGAATCAAATCTAAAATTTTCTAAACATTTATCATCTAAAAAAAGCGGTCCTATTACATCTTACTACGCATACACTGACATTTAGAAGAATGTATTACAGTTATTAATTCTTCTAAATGTCAGTGTATGCGTAGTAATATGTAATAGGACCGCTTTTTTAGATGATTAATGTTTAGAAAATTTTAGATTTGATTAAAAAATAAATGAAAATAAAAATTTTTGTATACAAATATAATTTAATCGATTGGTTGAATATATGTAAATATGTTTAGAAAATATATGTTTTTAATTAATAATGTTGACCAAAAATTATTATTAAAATTCATATCATGCAGTCGATTCAATTAATAATTTCTGTCCACCTCTAACTTCGCATCGAATAAATCTTTTAACGAAAGAAGTGAAGTGAAGTGAAGTGAAAAAAAAAACAAAAACATTTGAAATGTAACCTGCAATTAATTTCTAGCGCCAGGTCTTAACATATCGAGCACAGGCTATTGAGTAGCCTACAGTTTGTCTCACTCACTGTCGGTGTTTCTCATTTATTTCACGTGTATTTTTGTTTTTTTTTTTTGCCTTTAAAACTTAAATAAAAACCAATTTGTTCTCATTTAAAATGTGCATAAATTTCAGATTAAATTTAGATTCGTGAACTCGTTAATCACTCCAATTCTAATAGGCTAGCCCAGTGGCTGTGATTACTTCGAAATAAAAAAAAAATAAAAGAAAAAGTAAATGTAAGACAGGCGGACAGTTAAAGATAAAAATATTTTCATTAAAAATAAATTAATGGAGTTCTGTTTAAAAGGAAAAATAAAAACAAAAAACCAAGAAACCAAACACCACTTGCCAGAATTGTTAGTAAAATCGTTACATTATGGAAGGCCTAACTAGCTTTCCATTTTAAAATATTCGAAGAGTATCGTTAGACTCTAATTGGTCTCATGTCCCCCAAAATACATACAGTAAAGTGGTTTGAAATGAAAAGCTTTTAAAAAATTAAGACATTTCTATTAAAAAATTAAAATTAAATGAATAATTAAGAAAAATTTTAATTTTAATAAAAAAAAAATGAAAATGGAAATTGTTTTCGGTAATAAATTAACACGATAAGGCGTTTCATATACGACATCGTTTACATAAGATCATATGGCAAGCTATGGATATTACTTTCTCTCTCTCTCTCTCTCTAAATTAATGGCCATTACAACCCTTCTCTACACCACTTATGTTGTGTGTGTTAATTTTATACGTGAATGGTGGGAACTACAGTTTAAAGTCGACTCCGAACGACAGATTTTTAAGAAACTTTTTCATGGCAGGCTTATTTACTTTCAGAGTTTCTGCAAAAAAGGTGGTCAAGGTAAATACTTTTTGGTTTCAAGATGCCAGAGCTGAGATTTGAATTTTGTACCTGGCGTCTATTCGGCCAACGTATGTATGACTCATTAAACTTCAAAGACTAAACAATCCAAGAAATTTTTCTTTACGCACCTTTAGACAATATATCACTTTCCGTATACCGATAATGAATACCAGCCGAGACATTACGCATCTCTGACGAACGCGAGTATCGTTACATTGCTTTCAACGAAGCACTCCGTTGCCGGAAATTCGGTTATTTGTTCCCAACAACTTTTGTTTAAAAATTTCATTTTACGTGGAAATCACACGACTTATAAGTCCCAATCCTAACCAGCTAATTCGTAGTTTTGGCTTTAATTTTTGTGATTTGCTATGTTTTTAACCTAGGCTTCGATTTATTCGTTGTTGAATATTCGTACTCCTGGTCTTAACGCGTGATATCCTATGTTTTCAATCTAGGCTGCAATTAATTCGTTGTTGAGTGTCAAGAGACTTTCTTTGGAGAGTCAGAGGACTTCTGAATATATTTTAAGTCTTTATGCAAACCAATTTTATTTAAACAATTTAAACAAACAATTTGAAGTCGCCGTAGTCTAGTAGGTAGTGTGTTGGCTTATTAGAGGTAAAGTCAGGGATCGAGCGCCAGACTAGACATCAAAACAAAATACAACAAGTATTTCGTGGGCGACTTCCTCACAGCAGATTTCTGGCAAAAACTCTGAGAGTAAATCAAAATTGCCATGAAAAAGTTTCTCAAAAATCTGTCGTTCGGATCCGACTTTAAACTGTAGGTCCCACCACTCATGCATAAAATTAACACACACAACATAAGTGGTGTGAGAAAATAGGTCGCAATCCTGACTGCAGGGTTGTAATGACCAATTATGCATGCATGTATGTTAACATAGATTGATGACGTGTCGAGGAGTCTATAACAAGAACCTTGTTAGCATTTTCTCCATTGAAAAAAAAAATGTCTTCAAATATTTTCTTTACCCAGTCATTTCAAGGTGTCCGCTGTTTTAATTGACAGTCCTAAGCAAAATATAAATTCGCCCGCAGGCACTGATCAATCAAAAGCTGTTGAAATTCATATACAACAACTGGCCCATTGAACTGTCACTCACTGTACTCGAATTGTGTGTGCATGAGTATGTGAATAAATTCGATGATTTTAAATCATTCATTAAAATCTCATGCAAGGCATTCATATGGCCTTTTTGGTTTAACAAAAACTATTCAATTTTAGTTGACAAAAAAAAAGTGCACTCAACAAAATCTAGAATTCACATTGGGTGTGTTCGTACATGTACAACTCATATATATATATATAAGTTATATATATATATGCACTATATTTACTCAATATAAGTGCATGTCTGAACATAATATTATGAACAGTATCACGGCTTCTAACTACTAAGTAGACAATCCTTCTGATCTGTCGCGAGTAGGTATTGGCAGCCTAAATAGCTTTGTCAGTGCCACAGGATGATTCTAAAGAAATAAATAATCGTGGTATCACAAGGGGCCCACACGTGAACTAAGTGTGCCTATCGTCTTGGTTTGACAGTTGCTCCTACCTAAGTATGTAAACTCAAGGCAACGAGTGATTGAAGTGTGAACGAGTGATTAAGTGATTGAAGAATACAGGAAGTCTTTTTTTCTTTTTGCCAAACAAAATCTTCCAGCAAATTGTGTCATTTGTGTTACTTAAAACACTTGAGAAAAGTAATTCAATATTGAATTGAAAGTTGCCATAATGAGTTCTTCCAAGAAACTCTAAAACAAAAAAAAAAAAAATCGATACACTTGCCTTTAACTGAATCGATCGCAGAAAGACATTTAAAATGAAAAAAAACGACATGACAAACCACAAAAGCAGTGCATTCAACACCTCGCCAAAGCGACTTGAAACCGCAATGCACGATCTTGAACTCTCATATTTTGTTGAGGCAAACGAATCCAATAGTTTTTGAACGAAAAACTCAAACAAAATCGATACAGAAAATATTAACAATTTTTTGCAGTTTTTTTTTTTTGCTTTTTTTAATTAACAAATCACATCATATGTTATAACAAAAACAACAACAACAACAAAAATTAACATGAACATTAATTTAAAAAAAAAAAACAAAAAAATTGGAATACAAGAGCAACACAAATGCGATCACAAAGTGGTGTTTCAGCTTCAGGGTAAGGCAGTGTTAATGGTAAAGTAGTAACGTGGTGGTGCTGATGCAGTCCATAACAATAATGCTTAAAATTGTGTTTTAAAGCGTTTAATAATCGCCATAAAAACATGACAAACGTAGAGACTGACACAGACGGACTTGCATCTTAAAAACTTTATTATTTTATTATTTCATTGTTGTTTTTGTTTTTGTTCGTTATTGGTTATTATTTTTATTATAATTTCAAAAAGCACTCCATAATACTCTTAAGAATTGCATTAAAAAATCAAAAAAAATATCAAAAATCACTTGAAAATTTAAACAAAGCCAGGCTTTGTTATATGGTCAGCAACGCAGGCCTTTATTTCATCGCTCATTGAAAAAACCCGGCTTAAAAAACAACGTATGTCTTAGCCTTCCTTTTTAAAACATTTATTTGGTGTTTGTTACGGCATCATTAGGCATAAAATTTTTTTCTTCGGTTTCGGGACGGACCCAGGTATCTCTTACATATGTAAAGTCGCCTACGCGACCAGCTTTATTATTCAAATGATTGTTTTGGTTGGTTTTTATATGGCCAGGCCTGCCTACCCCTCCAAAAAATAACAAAAACAAAACAAACCAAAGTAACCATTTAGCCATTCATGCATTCGAACAAACAACGAAAATGGGGGCTCCAGCCAATTCTGCCTTGTACTTGTAAATTTCCAGTTCAGCTCAGTGTAACTGTGAAAATTACTGCAGCCTCGTTTAAGTTACAACACAAGGGCAGAAATATAAAGCAGCGTATTCTTGAAATACCTTTTGAATAGGAACTTAAAAAGCGCTCTTGTAGCGCAACAACATCTGATATATACTTCCTTCAATTCTATAAGAATCATAGAGCCTTCGTAAAGCTTTCTTCTTTTCCTCTCTTTTTTCTTAAAATTCTTTCATTTGCACGTTTTTTATACCTCGTTTTCAAAAGATTTTCGCTATTTCGAACCACGGTGACATTCCCTAAATAAGCGAACCAAATACCGGGAACAGATTAGCTTTCAAACAAGTTTTCTTCCTTTAGGTTAGGTTAGAAGACGTGTACTTGTCAATTAAGACACGGAGGTCGACGTCCTAGTTACTCACCAGAGGTCAGCAATGAGTATTCAAAACGATGAGTAGATTCGAATCATACTTATAGTTTCGGAGACTTATACGCCTTCATACTTATTTTAATGTCATACTCATACTACTCATATTCAAAGTTTGAAATACTCATGGTACTCATACTTAACAATACGCATGATGTTATTGATTTCGACTCTCCATGACTCACCGTATACACGAATCACAAAATAAGTATAATTCGCTTACGAACACTATAATACTCACATTAAGGTTGTGTGTTTGCTCTGCTTGCTGTTTTTGTCTTTTTTGTTTATGAGTCTCTCTTCCTTCTTTGTAAATGCAACAACAACTAAGACTGTAAATTTTGATGAATGAGTCGAATCACTCGAATCATTTATGAGTAGTATTATAAGTATTTTTCTAATTTTATGAATCTGAATGAGTAGGCGTATGAATCAAACATATTTCGAATGTTATGAGTTTGATGTCAACGTTGTACTCATACTCAATTGCAACTTGTACTTATAAATCAATGTTGTGTACTGAGTACGAATGAATCAGAGCAGTTGAATTTGAATACTGTTGACTCACTCATACTCAAAATTTCATGAGTACTTATGAGAAGCGAAAAAGCGATTCATTGCTGATCTCTGTTACTCACACCACTTATGTTGTGCGTTCTAATTTTATAGATGAGTGGCGGAACCTACAGTTTAAAGTCGACTCCGAACGACAGAGTTTTGAGGAATTTTTCATGGCAATTTTATTTCCCTCTCAGAGTTTTTGCCAGAAATCTGCTGAGAGGAAGTCGCCGAAGAAATACTTTTTGTATTTGGTCTTGATGTCTGGCCTGGGACTCGAATCCTGGCTTTACGTCTAAGAAGCAAGCACACTACCTACTAGACTACGGCGACATTGCTTGCTTAAGTTATCGTAATAATCACCGTGGATTACTATTCGCTTTTGAAGATCATCCAGGGCACAATCCATGAATAGATGAATGATGACAAATAGAATTATTGAACCTGACTTCAAGTGGCTTGGATACGATTCTTTCAATTTACCACATGGGTTTGTTTCTGTTTATCGCAGGGCTTATTCGTGGTAAAGAATCGAGAGAAAAATACGGAGTTATTATACCAAATGCTCTGTTGAAACCTATTCACAGCGTGCTAGCGCGGTACTCTTTGCACGCAGAGCGTTCCTATCGGGAGATTATTGATAAATATACGATGTAAAGCACTTTTTAAGATGCCCATCACTTCGGCTATGTCATGCATCTTCCGTGAACGATTATTTAACAACATTCTCTCGACTTTCTGAACACTTCCTGGCCTGATTGCCCTGATAATGATCTTGTCGGTTTGCACAGACTTATTTGAAGTCCACCAACCGATCAATAAACGTCTTGTTGGTCGATTTTAAAATTTTCTCTTGCAAGTGAACACATGAATTCATTCCTTTACATACATTTGGCTGCTACCTTTAAGGCAAATTTTTTTTTTTTTCATTTTTTGACTAAAAACAAATGGCCAAATACTTAAGTCACACCATATACGGCATATTAAAATGAAATGAAAAGCAAACCAATTGAGTTGGGCTGCACTGCTTTGCAATGCTTTGCATGCATGCATGCATGAATCTGAGCAGTGTAGTGCATAGCTGTTATGACCAAAGGCTGCCTAAACAAGTTGGTCTGGTGATTTTCAATTTGTGTTTGGTTTTCTTTTTTCTTTTTTTGTTTTGCTTTCTTCATGCCAAACTGAGAGGCTGTTTAAGTCATATGATGTGTGTGTGTGACACTGCAATGGATATTCTATCAGCTGTGAATGCATTTGCTTACAGCAGCAGCAGCAGCAGTTGAAGCTGCGTCCGTCACTCAGTCAGTCAACTTAACTGCTTACGAAATATTTGTTATGAAAATGTTAAAAAAAAAATCACCAGCATTTCAAGTGTCATTGAGACTTGAGTTTAGGCGCCAACATCTCTTTTCTCTTTCTCTATCTCTTTAACTAGAGCTCTGTTTGGATTTCTCTCTGGCTTTTAAGTTAAAGACTTAAGAGCTTAAGTTATAGACAAACAACAGCAACAACAACAACAACAACAAATCAAAATGTGTGGTGGTACTTGAAAGCCGTTTGTTTTTGTTTGGAGCTTAAAAAATAGACCAATTCAGTGTGTGTGTTTTTGTTTTTATTTTTGTTTATTGTAGTTGTTGTAGACAAGTTTTTATGCAAATGTTGCAACTACAACTGGTTAAATAAAAAGTGACTTTTTTTCTTGTTGTATTTGTATGCAGCAGTTGTAAGTAAGTTGAGTTGGCATTGCAGTTTCAATAAATTGCAAGTGGTTCTCTCGTTCGTACTACGTTCAATGCATTCAAATGATTTTTTTCTTTCGTTCTTTTTTTTCATTCGCGTTTATTATTTATTAGAAATAATCGTTGGCTTTTACAAATGGTTTTGGACAAATTTATTTAGTCCGAGGGTTGTAATTTACTAAGGCTAAGGCATATTTACAACTTGAACAAGAACTTTAAATGGAAACCAGTCTGATAGTGTCATGTTTTCTGATTTTTTTTCTATTTTTTCCCTGTTCATGTATTGTGTTGTGGTTGTGAAATAATAATTTTTTTACGCGAATTTATTTGTTTTATATTAAATGTTGCCTTTTATTACAAATAATTATAATTAAACTATGTATCTCACTTTATTAATAAAGAATTTAATGGCGTAACAAAAAAAAAAAAAAAAAAAAACAAAAAAAAAATAAAAAAAACTTTGTTTCAAAGAAATATGGTATGCAGGGGGCTATAATTATGGCAATTGCCATGGGGATATACTTATGAGATGCATGAGATAATACGATAATTATAATGCAAAATTCACTAAACGGCTTATGTTTAGTTAATCGCCATTAAAACTGTTCTTATTTACCATAAATTGTTAGAAATTCTGTAAAATTAATACAAATTTAAACAAGAAACTATTATTATACCAGCATGCAGTGGGCGTGTTCCAACCTTCATACATGTATTTTTTTCATTGAGAGCAGGAATACAATCAGGCAATTTCAGATCCCTCTATGCACATGTAATCGTTTAAGAAAATCTATATAATTTGTGGATTCAAAGTTACCAGAGCACCGAAATTATTCTTTCTGGGTTTTTTCAAATTTCTACATGGTCCATACAGAACACTAAAGCATAAATAATCAGAAAAAAAATCCACTTACGCCGCTGTTTGTAAAAAGTGTTATGGCCATAAGATCTCTGTCAGGTGTTGTGAATAACTCCAGGATCGTCAGGGAATGTCGTCACTGTGTCGACCTTCTTTCTGAGCGCTTTGGTGTCTCACTGGTCTGGGACCCTGGGAACTGCAGAGCCGATGAGTTCGCCACTCCTTCCAGAATCCTCTTCAGTAGACCTGGGTATGCCACTCGCCTCGGTCAAGCCAGCCATTGCGCGGAAATTCTTTATAGATGCCAACCTATCCTGGGCCAATGAGGAGTCCTGCTCTACCGCTAGACTCACCTGGCCCCTGATGGATAGAAGGCGTACCAACCAGTTACTTGGACTTGGTCGTGGCTTCATCTCAATCACAGTGGCCATGCTTACAGGTCACTGTGTTATGGGCAGACACGCGGAAAGAATGCGGCTCCCATTTAACGACCACTGCCGTGGAGGCAGATCCGCTGAGGAAGAGGAGACTGTTATCCACTTTCATTGTCGGTGCCCATCTCTTGCGAGGTGCAGATATAGGTTGTTTGGCTCTCCATTTCTTGTCAGCTTGAAAAAGCTATCAGCCATTGATGTCAAGGATATATCTTCGTTTATTAAACTTTCTGACGGTTTTCCAGTGTGGGGTAGACGTGCTTTGATGTGCAGCCTGTGCGCTGACCAACTTCCTTGTCTTCCTTGATTTCGGTGGAACTTGGTCAGTACAGAGAATGCGTTCGTTCGTGGCATCACAACGAGCCGCTATGCGTGCTCAAGTGAGCTCTTTGATATCAGAGCTACCACTCCTAATCTGACCTAAAATGTGTTATGGCGGTATTGAAGACAAAAAACGTATATAAAAAAATAAAACCGACAAATTATTAGAAAAAAAAATTCACAGTATTGTAGTGTGCGTAGACTTTTTTCTGTGACTGTTGTTCGGCTAGCCCGCATAAGTTCGGCAAGGTTAAGTTTGATGACGTTAATAGGCATAAAAATATGTAAGATTTCCATATAAACCAAGATATTTGGCATACTTCCTTAACAGGTGTTCATTTTATCCTTAAGTCGCGGAACCTACAGTCTAAAGTCGACTCTAAACGACGGAGTTTTAACAAACTTTCATGGTAATTTTATTTACACTCAGAGTTTTTGCCAGAATACTGCTGAGAGGAAGTCGCCGAAGAAATATTTTTTTGTCCGAAATGTCTGAGCTGGGGTTTGAACCACATCCTCCCGTATAATAAGAGAAACACATTACCTACTAGACTAAGGCAAGTTGGATACGTTGTGCAATCATATTCCATTAATTCTAAATTAAGATCCACTAGCCTAAGCCACCCAGACTCAGACTTATATACCGATTAATATCCCTTAGCCTAAATTCAAACGGTTCCATTAGGTATGTCAAGAATGTAAATGCCTGTGTAAAGAACATTGGCGCGAGTGCTTAAAAATATCACATTGAGTGCCATACGCTTTTTTCCTTCATCGAGTCGTAACTTTTGGAGGAATGACTTAAAGTGGCGCCTAGTTGGCGGGTGATTACGGGAGACCACGTAATAAAGTCAAGTCGATAGAGAAAAATGAGCTATTTTGTCATCTCTGGATCAACATAGGCGTGAATTGCTCTTTTTTCTATTCAGGAAGCGTTAGTCAAGAAATGGAATTCTTTCCAGCTTCCGGCCTGATTGTGATCAAGAAGACAACAATGCGTGGATATATTTGGGATTTTTCAGTGTGGTACCCTGTGCCAGGGAAATCAAGCAAAAGACGTCTTAGTATAATCTACCATTTTCTGGTGAATTAGACGAAAGTTATGGTCAAGTCTAGATGTGGATATATTGCTATCCAAAAATAACGGTATAACGGCCATTAGAGTACCCATGACTATTACCAGAAATCCTCTCCAATGAGCTGGAAGTCACTGTAGAATTCTGCGGATTTCGCTCAAAGCGAAATGAACCATAATTCAACTGAACCTCATCTTGATAAAGGATTACGGACTAGAGTTACAAGCAGATCATCAGAAAACCTGATCATCCCCTAGTATTAGATGTTAGCCTTAACAAACGATTCTAAATTTGAGAAGAGGGTAGGCTGTGGAATTTTCTAAGGAAGGCATTGAACTTAAACTATCTCGTAGCTTTTCAAACTGCTATATCGTCCGTGTAATAGCAGAAAGCTCAATCGAATGTAGATCAGTTCTATACTTAACATTTACCGACTTCGGGAAGGCTTTCATTACCCTTAATCATAACATCATATGGAGCGCTGCCTCACGAGTACTTACAAATATCATAAGCCTCAAAGGTATCTTCTGCGCTAATGTTAATTGTGGCATACTCCATAGAAATTATTGGGCGACAGAAACATCGTAAAAGCGCTTGTGAAACAAGGGTGCGTTTTGCCTCCGTATCTATTTAACTCTGTCGCGTGCCAACAGACGTAACTACAGTGAAGATGAGTTGAATAGCAAACTGGTATGCAGGTCCCCGATACCTTTTGCAGATATGCATGCGAAACTAAATCTAGTTCAGAAAGCACAAATGCTACAAATACTGAAACGTTTTGTACGAATAGCAAATTGGCAATCGGGATGGATTCGCCTTACTTTCAGGAAGTAAGTCGTTTGGAACCAAAAATTATATTATTAAACGGATAACAAGGAAACCAAGCTTTATATTCAAATTCTTCGAACATTCTGGTCGAAAACAATAAAAAGCAATGAACTGTAGGCATTAACAGCAACAGCTCTATAGTAAAAAATAGTAGTTGGGGACGCACAAGCCATACTCGAAGAAAATTAGCGATTGATACAACAACTGGAAGCTGCAGGGTAGCTGATCTGAATCTGATCTGGACCGATTAGTATTACCTGCACAAAGGGGATAAAAAATAGACGGCACATTTTAACTAAACTTCGGCATGGATCCACTTAAATGTGTTCATTATACACGTAGAAGTCGCCGTGGTCTAGTAGGTAGTGTGTTGGCTTATTAGACGTAAGACCACGGTTCAAACCCCAGGTCAGACATCAAACAAAATATAAAAAGAATTTCTTCGGCGACTTCCTCTCAGCAGATTTCTGGCAAAAACTCTGAGAGTAAATAAAAATTGCCATGAAAAAGTTTCACAAAAATCTGTCGTTCAGAGTCGACTTAAAACTGTAGGTCCCGCCACTCATGTATAAAATTAACACACACAACATGAGAGATGTGAGAAACTAGGTCGTAATTCTGACTGAAGAGTTGTAATGACCAAATACTTATGTATGTATGTATCCACATATTGGTTCCTATTATTCGTTACATGGGTTTTGAAAAATTCCAAGCATCCCTAAAGGAGTTCATAAGATTTCTGATGTATGCGATCATGCTCTTGTGAACATGTATGCAGTAGAGTAGCTAGTTCTAGGTGAGCCATGTTTAACTCTAACACTCATGGATCTATAAATTGGATACTTGTAGTCCCACTACGAGTAGCATATGGTCATCATCCAAGTAGCATATGCACACCTTTAACTCTGATATCGACTTTGTGTGTATAAGGTGGGGCTGAGGGAGAAAATAATTATTTTAATTGGATTCATTGACAGTCCTCTCCCCTTTCCTCCTTCTCACCTTGCCACAAAACTGATAAAAGTTAAGTAAGTATACCTCCTTCATTATAAAAGTGTAGGGTGTTATATAGTCCGGCTTAAACGCCTTACTGCAGCTCATGTCAATTCAATTAAAAATAATTGTCAGTCGCTAAACAAAAGCACATTTAAAGATATTAAACGATGATAAGCCAAGCTTAACAAATCGCTTATTAAACGAAACTGATTTATTTTTATCGCAAATTGAAGTGAATTGAAATGATTTTAAGGAGTACAAAGAAACAATACAATCCATACTCCCCTTGACGAATAGCACAGTGGCAAAGGGGGGGTTAGTTTTCAATTCAATTTCAAATCCACTTTGGTTTGGAATTACAGGCAAAAATAAACTAAAAGAGAATATAAAGCCATTAAAATCGAAGAAAAAAATTCAAAGATTTAAACATTAATGGCCGGAATTTGTGATTTTAACTGCCACTGGCTAATGCAAGTTAAAAAGGCCTAAGGCAACTGCTAGCATAGTTGCAGCACCACTTTTATGAAGTAACAGCTGGAACAGCTTGAGCCTGTGTATGTGTATCGCAAAACAAACCCTCAACATGACCGGGCAAAAATCAAAAATTAGTTGACAGGAGAGACTGAGTAGAGTGCGAGGGGGGCAACTTAAAGGTGTTACTTATTATCATTGTTTGCATTGTTGTTCTTGCAGCAAGGAATGTTGATTTTCAATTAACGTTAATGGCGGGGATTTAGCCGAAGCTTATTGCTGTTGAAATTATTATCGTTTTGGGCTTGGGCTGCTCACTGTTTTCATTTTATGTTTTCCGAAATTAATTACAAAACTTTTTAAAGCCAAACTGTCTGGGACAGCAGAAATCTAAACTCAAAACAAACATTTTGTAAAGCCCAGCCAAAAACGAAACAGAGAGAGAATGGAAAAACAAAAGATGAAATGAAATTTAGAAGGAGTTAAAATGACAATAACAGCGACAATAGCTTTATTTTTAGCTTCGTCTGTGCAATTGTGACACAAGAGC
Organism: Sarcophaga variegata; assembly: GCA_932273835.1. NCBI lineage: Eukaryota > Metazoa > Arthropoda > Insecta > Diptera > Sarcophagidae > Sarcophaga > Sarcophaga variegata. The sequence continues at coordinate 144,837,410 of OW026358.1, read as the reverse complement.
GGCTACCACCAGCCTTAACACCCACTGCCTAACAATGATTTCTTGCTGGTGTGTACTCGCCAAGGTAGCCGCTGTCTTTTTTTAATATTCCTGTTGCTATTTTAAGTAGTGGCAGCAGCAACAAATATTTTAATTCTCTAGTAGCCACAGCAACAATATCAGATGAAATGTATGAAGGAAATTATGGTCGGTCACTTACAACGGACATAAGTCTTTACACCACAATGTTTACGTTGCAATAAACTGTTTAACGGATGGACTGCACTGGTGAAATCCTCAATGTGCTGGTGTCACACCCTATCAACTGTCACAACTTTCGGAAAGGCCTCGTGTGCTTCGTACTATGTGAGCATACGGCTACACAGGCAAACATAAGGCAATTTTTCCGTGAACATTGGAGTCGCCGTAGCCTTGTAGGTAGTATGTTGGCTTATTAGACGTAAAGCCACGGTTCGAGATCCAGGCCAGGCATCAAAACAAAATACAAAAAGTATTTTTTCGGCGGCTTCCCCTCAGCAGATTTCCGGCAAAAACTCTGAGCACAAATAAAATTGCCATGAAAAGTTTTTCAAAAATCTGTCGGTCTGAGTCGACTTTAAGCTGTAGGTCCCGCCACTCATGTATGAAATTAACACACACAACATGAGTGGTGTGAGAAGCTAAGCCGTAATCCTGACTGAAGGGTTGTAATGGCCAATAACGTACGTATGTCAATACAAACAAACCTCGGAAAGGCCTCTTATGCTTTATAATTTGTGAATATATGGCAACACAGAAAAACCTCTCAACAGCATTTCTGGCGTTATTTACTCCTGCTGTAACGGCCAAATAGCAGCCTTGGCATCACAATAACTACTACACCACGGTAGGATTTTATTACCTCACCTATGAGTATTGAGAATTACTTACTTAAATCAGAATTAGCCTAACGTTCGGGGAACTTATAAGGGTCCGCCAAATAACTTTTTTTTTTGAAAATGCTTTAAAAGAAAAAACTACTGAATATTTTCTCAAATTTCTTTTTTTATTTGAAAGTACAATCCTTCCGGTTAATAATGGAAAATAATTTCATTCAAATGGTTGCCTCGGCTGGCCATGTAGTAGCCTACACGATCGGTCCAATTTTTAAGCACTTTATCGATTGTGTGCAGCTGTATTTCACCGATGGCTTCACGAATATTGTCCTTTAAAGCGTCAATTGTCTGTGGCTTGTCGGCTTAACACTTATCTTTGACGGCACCCCACAAATAATAGTCCAACGGTGTCAAATCGCAGCTCCGAGGTGGCCAAACGACATCAGCTCTGCGGCTGATAATGCGATTTTCAAAAACAGGGCGCAAAACATCGAGCTGTGTGGCACGTAGCGCCACGCAATTTTCGCACACATTCTGCAACATTACCATGATTTTCAAAGTAATGTCGCAATATTTCCCAGCGTTGTTCAAGCGTATACACAACCATATTCGTTCAGCGGAAGGATAAACTAATTATCTGTCAAATCAGACATGAGCTAAGTGTTACCATTCACGAAATAAGCACTAGTTGAAAAAAAAACGTTAGATGGCGGACCCGATATTAGTTTCTAGCAAGTGAAAGGCAGTGATAGCGATTACAGAATCATAATGGAATTTTGATGCACATTTACATTATTTTCGTACGCTGTACCGCTGTGCGCTGTACGAACCTATGTTCCGTTACGTTCCACGAACGTTCGGCTAATTTTGCCTTTAATTGATCATTACAAGCCTTTTGGTTAGGGTTACAACCTTGATCCTCCACCACTCATGCTGTGTGTGTTAATTTTATGCATGAGTGGTTGCATCTGCAGTTTAACGTAAACTCCGAAAGAATCCGAATCGACTCCGAATTTTTATTTACTTTCAGTGTTTTTGCCCGCAGACTACTGATCAGAAACTAATTCTGTAACAGATACCTGCGTTGTGAATTCAACACAGAAAGTTCTCTTAAGGGAAAGGTTGAAGACTGAAGAGTTGTTAGGTGCAACATTGACCTCAACCAAAGCTACACAGAAGAATAGACATGATCCAGTCAATATTTTCCGTCAGAAGTTCCTCTGTGAGAAGGTTAGGTTACAGGACGTGTACTTGTCAATGCATACAAGTGCAGTACCAGGAGGTCCCATTGACCCCCTGTGAGAAGCTAAGTCGTAACCCTAGCTGAAGGTAATGATAAGTGTATGTTCCGCTGTAGGGTACGAAAATAAGTACATCCTCAATACATACAACAACAACAGCAATTGTCATACCAACAATAACTGTATTATAGGGCAGCTGCAGCAGCATCAAAAGAGCAAAAAAGTATTTAAAAGCTAATGCCCATCCACATGAAAAGTTTTGTTGCGAAAAAATTACGAAAATTTATGATTTTTCTCTGTTACGGTTCCTTTAATGGGTGTTTTTTTACTTATATTTGTTATTGTTTTTGTTATTGTACCCTATAGAATACGAGGTAAATTGGGTTCACCCATATGCTACGAATTTTTTAACAATTATTCGCATTAATTTTGCTCAGACAGGGTGTGTGATAATAATAGTGTACCCTACAGGTACAATTGATTCCCACTAGAGACTCTGTTCTGTTACACTACACCGATCATATGGTTGAAGTTACTCGGCTCCAAGGATTTTTAAAAAGAATTCTTTTGGCCAAGATGAAGATGTTGTTCCATCAAGACAATGCATCAGTTCGTACACCCGCTATTTTACTATGGCTCCCTGGGATTATTTTCTATTTCCAAACCTGAAGATATGGCTCGAGGTTAAATGGTTTGCCAATAGCAAACTAGAAAAGTATAAAACTGATGGCTATTTTAAGAAGCTAGGCAGACAGTTTTTTTCTATAAATAGTGTATTAAAGCTTTACTCTAAGTGTACGAAAGTTAATGGAGATTCTGGTGAGAAAGGAAATAAAATCCAAGCCTATTGTTTTGGGCCTCGTACCTTAATTTCTTTCACGATACTGGCTTAAAGAAATTTCTTGAAATAATGCAGGGTATGATTTGTGTCGGCTTAAGTTACCTTTACCTTCAGATGTTGTTTGTTGTTTTTGATAACAGTTTTGTAGCGGTGTTTTGACACTGTTTTCGGTTTTTCTTTTTGTCTGGTACTGTTGTGGTGTTGGTGTTCTTGTTATTATAAAAAGAGAGATTTATTGTGGTGTAAAGACCCTTACTGGAGAGTTTTTAATTAAATTTTATGTACTTTTCATAACACTGTCCATCATTTGAATGGTGTTCGATTCATTGTATATGCTTCACGTGCAGCAAATATCTCCTTAGTTATGGGCGAATAGGAAATAAATAGTAAATGTGGGAAGACATTCCTAGCAATACGGGTTAAATTTTGAAAAATACTTGATTAGCGAGTAGCACATAATGCCAGATTATCGCAATTCACTTCCTTCGAAATTATCCAAGTTGTTCAAAGTATTTTGAGAACTTGAACATGGGACAATATTTGCGTTTGCTCTTACCAAAAACAGAAGAACATTTTGCGATAATTCCAGAAATTTATTTCACCTAATAAGGAGCACAACACAATAACTGCATGACTCTAAAAAAGACTTAAAATGAAATCCTAGGGTTATAAGCCAGGAATTAAATACTGGATGTATACCAGAGGTCAGCAATGAGTATGATGAGTAGATTCGAATCATACTTATAATTCCTGATACTTACGCATTCATACTTATTTTAATGTCATACTCATACTACTCATATTCAAAGTTGGAAATACTCATGGTACTCATGCTTAACAATACGCATGATTTTATTGTTTTCGACTCTCCATGACTCATCGTACATACATACATACATAATTGGTCATGCAACCCTTCAGTCAGGATTACGACCTAGTTTCTCACACCACTTATGTTGTGTGTGTTAATTTTATACATGAGTGGTGGCACATACAGTTTAAAGTCGACTCCTAAAGACAGATTTTTGAGAAACCTTTCATGGCAATTTTATTTTACTCGCAGAACTTTTGCCAGATATCTGCTGAGAGGAAGTCGCCGAAGAAATACGTTTTGTATTTTATTTAGATGTCTGACCTGGGGCTCGAACCCTGGCTTTTCGTCTAATAAGCCAACACACTACCTACTAGACCACGGCGACTTCTTAATCATCTCATCGTATACACGAATCACAAAATAACTCATTTATGAGTATTTTTCTAAATTAATGAATCTGTGGAGTAGACGTATGAATCAAACATATTTCGAATGTTATGAGTTTGATGTCAACGTTGTACTCATACTCATTGCAACTTGTACCTTTAAATCAATGTTGTGTACTGAGTACGAATGAATCAGAGTAGTTGGATTCAATACTGTTGGCTCACTCATACTCAAAATTTCATGAGTACTTATGAGTAGCGAAAAAGCGATTCATTGCTGATCTCTGATGTATACTGATCGTACCAACCTACGGGGCTATGGTGCTGGATAAACAAAACGAATTTGAAATTCATCGCAAAAATACTTGCTAATAAAAATGAGTGGAGTAACCTGGAGAATACATACTCTTTTATTGGAGGGACCATTCTCTGGTATAATTCGTATACCAGGGTTGAGAACAGTTATTCGGCCAGGAGGGGCAGCTTTTGGCATCAGAATGAAATATTTCAAATTCTTGGGGAAACCCGCTAGTGTTGTCTAAGCGGATGTCTATGCCAGAGAAAGAGTTACCAGTTCAACTTGGATAGAACATACAAAAGACATGATATATCAATACTATCCAACCATTAGGCCACCATCCGAACACTCTGCTGTTGTGAGGTTAACCGAAAATACTATCGGCAAACTGGATCAGCTGAATGCGAATAATCCGTTTAGTTTCTGTTGTATGCCAGGTCATGTGGGAATTCGCCACAAAGAGCAGACAGATAAGCTTTTGAAGATGGCAGCTACCACGCCATTGATGCGGTCCGAATCTTTCGGGGTGGGGGGGCGGCCAGGTATTTGGAAAGATATACCCAATGATAGGAAAGAAAAAGAGAGTCATGAACTTTCTAAAACCAAATGTGTTTGAGGCAATCAGAACTTTTGTAGATACAACACGATAAGAGGAGATTGGAGTAGTGCATCTGGCTATTCAGATATAACCAAAGGTTAGTAGCCGGCCTTTTGTTAAAGCATTGTAGTACATTAGAACATATTCTTGGATGTTGTGAGGCATTAATGCATGCCAGACACTTGGGTTTCTATCATGATAGGGAAATGTCGCTGAAATTTTTTAGACATGATATTGTTACGAAAACAGATACTCGTGTTTTGCTATTACATCACTTAACATTAAAATTATAAACAAAAAATACAACAATAAACACCAGCATAAAAGAAATGGTAAACAAATAAACAAAAATACAACAACAAACGCTACAAGAATAAATGTAAACAATGATGTTTACATTTATAGATACATATTTCGAGAAGGCGAAGTCATTAACATTCACCGTCAAGAACACTCATTAGACTGTTTACCCTGCCATATAAATGGCAAGGCAAAGCAGGTGAATGAGTTAGTGAAGTTCAGTCAGTCTTGTGTGAAGATGCGGTGCGTTTGAAGAGAGCAATCGTGGTTTGAAGATCTCCGTTATAAAGATCTGTCGTATAATTGCTTACTGATTGTTATTGTTTATGCAAAGGGTGTAAACAGAGGAATAACAAAGAAGAGCAATTGTTGTTGTTTACATAAAGTTGTGAACAGTGGCATAAAAAATTGTGCGAACAATAAAGAATTTTAATTAAAACGACCACACAGGTCGTAATCCTGACTAAAGGGTTGTAATGACCAATTAGGTATGCTATGTGAAAAAGTAAAAACGTGACAATGTATTTGGAGAAGACATGATAGGAATACTCTATGAACAACAATGGAGGCCGTACAAGAGATTGTATGGTAGAAGTACTGTGCCAGTTCTTCACGGCAATAATAATACTATGGGAGTTGCAAACATTCTGGACTTGAGTTTTTCCGGTATGTTTAGTAAAACTCGCTAATAGACAGATCGGTTTAGAATTCTTTACATTACAACAGTTGCTGTTTTTCACTTTAGCGATAAGGATCGTCCTTATTTCTCTGAACCATTATCAGCCTACGGCTTGACAGTCGGGGTGCGATAGGTGATGTTGACTGCAATATTTTTATTTTTTGTTTGCTGGGTTCGCTGGTATGTTCTCTCTTTATTCAAATGTCTTGTAGGGTTTAATAAGATTACGACGACTATTTTCGCATACCTACTCTGACTATGTTAAAGAAAAAAAACGAATTTCATTTTGCTTAAACATATTTTAAGCAGAGAAAAACGTCATTAATTTTGTTTTTATTATTATTTAAAGCGATTTTTATATGCAAAAAACGGCGAAAAAGAAAAAATTAAACGCTTTTAAGAACAAAAAAAAACGCACTTAAATTAAGCACCGGCATACGGAGTAGGTAGGTATGTATGTAGATACACAGAAAACAGATAAAAATTGAAGTTTTGCAAGAATTTTGCCAAATTAAACTTCAGAATAAAATAAAGATGACCTAGTATTTCATAAAAATTATTAGCATTTTAGCAGTGCTACTGCTACTGCTACAACTACTATTGCTACTGCTCTACTGTTGATGATGCTACAATTACTATGAAATAGCAAGCCACGGCTAGTAAATATTACCTTAAGAGCTGGCTACTAAAACCAAAAGCGTATAAAATGTAAAGCGAGCGTTTTTAAAGATAAAAATGTTTATGGCAGGCGAATAGAAAATTTTTTTTATAACTTTTAAAAGCAAAAAATAAAAACCAACTCCCAACAAGTGTAGCAGCAGACAATGGCAGCATTAAGCTGCTCAGAATTTAATTTTTTTTTTTTGGTTTTTTTGTTTTGTAATAAAAACTAAAAATGAAAACCTTAAAAAAGCGTAACAAAATTAAGAGAAGAAAACTAAGTTTTAAAGAACTTTTGCGAAATTAAAACGATAAGAAATTAAAATAAAAAAGTGAATCAAGAGATTGCAAAAGTCATTAGAATTTCACGATAAGAATTAAAAAAAAAGAAAATAACGCATTAAACAAACATTATTTTAAGCATTTAAATAAAAATTCTAATTCATGGAATTTCATTTGAAAGTTCAAACAAAACATTTTCATTAACTTTGCGATACCGAGATTCCCATAATAAAGTTACAGACGGTTACCTAACTAGTCCAGCTGGTCAGGGGATCACAGCAGCAGCACCGTCTTTGATTAGTTCATTTTCCCAGAATACGATGTCTATTAACTAACGGTTATCAATTTTAATTAAATTCGCCCATATTAAGTAAACAATTCAAAGGAAATGTAAACGTTCCAGTATAAAAGCAATTTACTTGGAAAGTCATTATGTAACGTCGTGATACGAAATGACGTAACGTTTTAATTAGCAAATCTCACACAATTTTAATAATGGGATCCGTGTTTGCATGAATTTGAATGAAATGTCTTATGACCTTTCAGTAAAGGTACATGGTTCATATAATACCAGGTCAATAGGGTGTCTAGTGAAATCATTCAGGCTTAAATTAATAGATTTTGGCCATCGCAACTTGATGAAACGATGCTTTATTGCTTACTGCTGTTTTCACTAATTTTAACAGTTAAAGTAGAATACATGCCGACGTTAATAGTATTTTTTTTTTGGCTGCGGTGAGAATTATTGTGTACAAAAATGTTCACAGGCGAAAAATCACCATACTTTCCGATAGCTAAGCGGCCATCAAAGCATTGGATTCTAGTGTAATAAACTCCAAGACAGTGTACGATTGTCGCAGATGTCTCAATGAGATGGCGAACCGATATTATGTCTGTATCACATGGGTATTGGGACATAGAGATATTCCCGGCAACTGCAGAGCGGATGATTTGGCCAGAAGGGGCACGAACATCGAACTCTCTGATGAATTCTCTACATTGGGGATCCCTTTGGATACCTGCCGGCTTATAATTGAAAATGCAATCGTGGACCTTGTCAACAGTAGGTGGGCAGCTTCGGATAAAGGCAGAACGGCGCAAAAAATCTGGCCAAGGCTGGATAGGAGGTGCACGGTGACTCTGCTTAAACTCCAAAGAAGCAGGCTTAGCGCTGTTATCGGGGTTATTACGGGGTATTGCGTTATAGGAGCGCATGCGAGGCGTATTTCTGCAGAAGCTGTGGAGATGAGGAAGAGGATGAAACTATTCTTCACCTACTGTGCACATGTCCGGCACTTGGTCAGAAGAGAAAGGTACGCCTGGGTGCCTACTACATGGAGGACCTCGATGAACTGTCATGCATGGATATTGGCAGTCTGAGTCGTTTCATCGGAAGCTCAGAGTGGTTCCTGAAATAGGGGAGAATGTGAAACTGTAGTATCACAATGGGCCCTGTGTGCGGCCTAAGTGTGTCCGCTCATGACTCCATCGAGGGGCCAGCCACTTCTACCTATTTACCTACCTAATAGTATTTTCCTTTCGCACTTACGCCCATTAAAAGAAAAAAGAAAAGACACCAATAACTTGCCTGCAGACACAACTTGCTCACCACTTGCGTTCTTAATGTTTCTGCCAATTCAATACACTGCCAGGTCTTTTCATTGTTAAGCAATCTATTGCAACCTCTTCCCGAAGGTTTCTTTATTCTACTGTGAGCAAAGTCGATAACTATCTAGCTAGTCTTGCCTCCAAAAGTATAGCCAATGGGGGATGCACAAACCTTTTTAAAATGCCTAACATATCACATAAGACATGCCAGTGCCTTTAGAGGTGTATGAGACTTTTCATGACTTTCAGCGTCCAGCGTCAAATGAAAGCAATTTTATTGCCAGTCTGACAAATCCTGTTGCAAAGAAAGTAAAAATGCCTTATAAGTTCGTACTGCAATCTGCCGGGCCGCACAGTGGATCCTCGCGTATGGTGTTCCTGTCCCTTTCACCTGTATCTCGATCTACTCTGATAGCCAGGCTGCGATAAAGTCTCTGTCGAACGTTACGGATAATTCCAGGATCGTCAGAGAATGTCGCCGATGCCTCAATCTATCCTGTCTGGGCGCCTCAGCGTCACATTGGTCTGGGTTCCCGAACACTGAGATATTCCGGGAAACTGCAGGGCCGACGAGCTGGACAGGGCTGGCGCACTACTTCCGGAATCTTCCTTAATCAACGTGGGAATGCCACTTACCTCGTTCAAACTGGCTATTGCGCGGAAATTCTCCCGGAATGCCAACCGGTCCTGGGTCAATGAGGAGTCCTGCTCCATCGCTAGGCTCACTTGGCCCACAATGGATGGGAGGCGTACCAACCAGCTGCTTGGACTTGGCCGTAATGTCATCTCGATCACAGTGGCCATGCTTACAGGCCAGTGTGTTATGGGTAGACACGCTAAAAGAATGCGACTCCCATTTAACGACTTCTGCCGTGGATTCAGATCCGCCGAGGAGGAGGAGACTGTCATCCACTTCCTCTGCCAATGTCCATCCCTTGCGGGATGCAGATATAGGTTATTTGGCTCTCCGACCCTTGTCAGCATGACGGAGCTATCGTCCATTGATATCAAGGACATAGCCTCGTTCATCAAACATTCCGCTGGTTTTCCAGCGTGCGGTAGTCGTGCTTTTTGGAAAATGTGCAGCCCTTGCGTTGACCAACTTCCCCCTCCTTGGATCGGAGGAACTTGGTCAGTGCAGAAGCTGCGTACACCTGTGGCATCACAACGGGCCGCTATGCGTGCTCAAGTGAGCTTTTTGATAAATTAAAGGTACCACGCTAACCTAACCTAACCTCGTACTGCAATCATACGATCTAGTGTACCCCTTCATATTTTATAACCTACTAGCTGTACCCTGCGCGTGTTGCTGCGCCACCAACTAAAATAAATTTGAATCATTTTATTGATTTTGTTTCCCGTTATCCTGATAATTCAGATGAACGGGCCTGAGTAGTATGCATTTGATCAATTTATAATCTCTTTTCTCATTGTTCAAGTGGTTCAAGCGAACGGCATATACTCGACGGCATATACTCGAAGATTTTCCAGTATCAATGCTCGTCTGATTCTGAGGCTCGTCAAGCTCTTTCCTACTTGAGGTGTATTGCTTGTCATTCATTTTGAATAATTTTCATTGACGCCATCCATCGGAAATTAATCGCACCAACCCCCGTGGACTCATGCGCAACAACTTTGTTAAAGAATGCACAGTTTACGATTTAAGTCATTTTAAGTAATTTTCAGTGGCACCACCTGTCGGAAATTGGACATACCAACTTGGTAACCTTCGCCGGTTCATGCGCAACAACTTTGCTAAAGATCATAACATAGTTTACGATTCTATAAGGTACATACAAACAGACATTCATTTATATATATATATATATATATATACATATATACTATAGGAGGTGACACGCCCACATAAGCCAATCCGCCCATTTTGTTCAAATATACGTCAAAGTCGTCCGTACAAAATTTGAGGACACCAGCTGTTTCAGTTTATGAGATATGCGACATTAAATACTTATTGGGTATGTGGACGTGGCACCTCGCCTACTTGAAAATTTAAAATAAAAAGTAGCCTATAGTTCCTCCCAGACATACAGGAAGGTACTGTTAAAATTTCAATAAAATCGGTCCAGCCGTTTTGCCGCCTATAGACTTCAAACAAACAAACAAACCCACAAACAAATAAACACACATTCATTTTTATATATAAGATTACCCTCATTGACCTCAGGAAGCTGCATGGCGTTAGCATTGACAATTCCCTGTCCAGCACCTAGTATGCACTCAGATGCTTTCTCCTGGGATGCATTAATGCTTAATAGGTACCAAGAATGTGTTCTGATGATACATTCAGCTTGTCACAGATTCTACATATTGGGCTTGAAGAGAACCTGCATTCTGTCAACCCATAATCTGAGTGCAGTGGCCTGTCAAAAGACCGATTATCAATACCAGGTTCTATTTCACAATAGTCTGATAGATCTCAGATCTACTTTGATTGTAAGTTTCTAACAAAAGTTTTGATTGCCTTAAACCCACATACATAGTTTCAGAAAAGTGTTCTCCTATCTTTACCTTGCCTTTGTTGAGAATACCTTTCCAAACATCCACGGCTTTCTACAGAAGGGTTCTGGCCCCATCAGCGATGTAGAAGCTCCCCTTTTCACAAGCTTATCTGTTTGCTCATTGTTGAGAATTTCTACATTCATAACTCCAATCATTCAATCATTCATTCAATCATTCATTCAATCATTGATTCAATCATTCTTTCAATCATTCATTCAATCATTCATTCAATCATTCATTCAATCATTCATTCAATCAATCATTCCCTGGCATCCTGATAGTTTTATGGTATGATACTAATCACCTGCGGCTAGATACTTTCTGTCAATAAATTCTGAGTGTCCAAAAATTCTCCGTCTCAGATTCTCTAATGCCTTATAAGATGTTCTGTGCTCTCCTGCTTTTTCGTTATTATTACAGCTTCGCAGAAGTCATTGAGAGATATTCTCCGATGCCGGGCGTTTGCACCTAAAGGCCAATGCCCCATTACAATTGCTATGAAGTTCCTGAGATCGACTCTGTTCTCTTCTGGTGAACTGTTTTCTTTACAAGTTGATTCATCATCACATCTTTCGTTCGTGAGATCATATGATTGCTCCTTTGCAGAGGTAGGTAGGCTAATGTCACGTATGAATTCATTGCAATTTTCCATTGTACCAGCCTTTTCAAGTGCGTCAGCTTTGTTGTTACCTTCAATGTCCACATATGTACACAGGAATCTGCATTAGGATAACCGTGTGCTCTTGGATTGAGTGTTCATATTCCAGTTCAGTTTGCTGACCGATATGGTTGCAGGATAATGCAGTCATAGTGATTTGTAAGTGACACGGAGAGTATTTTTAACCTCTTTTGTCGCGTTTCAGAAAAAAATGTGGGAAATGTTTGGACTAACAGTATCATCCTAACACTTCCTTACGATGAATGCTGCGTTTATCGTTTTATCTCCTGTTGAAACCAGAATATGTAGTCTATCCAGTCAAAGATTCATAAGACATCCTTTTAGCATAGATGTTCACGATCTTCTTACTTTAACTTGAGGAATTTAAAAGCTCCTCGAAAAAATGATTTCAAAAGAAATTTAAATTATTATTTTTTTTCTTGTTCTTGTTGTTGTTTTCTTTGTACTTTGTTAACTAAAAATTGCTAAAATTTACAAAGACTAATGGTTTTGGACCTTCCAAATATATGGCCCTCATTAAAACGCCCAAATATTAAAACAAAAATTTTTTTTCTTTCAACCTGTAATTTTGCTTTGGTAAATGAGATGAAACAAACAACAACTAATTTATTAGCAAAGCTTCGTACCCCCTTTCTTAAGAATAAAAAACGAAAGAAAGAAAAAATTTAAATTTTTATAAGAAAAATTTGTTTGCAATGTGATCTTTACAGTTGAGGTCATCAACGGTTTTAATTGTGGCTCATCACCAACAGCACCACAACCATCAGTGGCTGATTACAGTAGCATGAAGAAATTTTTATGAAAACAAATTCATAGAATTTGTTCGGGGCTTCTTGTCTTATTAGTATTCTGTTGTTTCCATCCTGCTTTTTTTTGTTTTTTGCGCCTGTACTTTATATGCATGATTTAATTCCCAACAATTAATTAATGCTGCTTCTTCTTCTTGATGTTTTATGAATTTTTTTGTTAATCATTATTCTTCTTTCTATGCTTCATTCATTTATTCATCCATTCTTTCGCTTGTATCGTAAATGTGTGTCTGTCCGTTATCAACATCGCTATCATAATCACCATGAATGACGCTTCGTCAGTCAACGTTGTCATTGTCACAATCGCCATAAATTATAGTCAAATAATGGCAGCAGTAGCAACAGTAGCAATAGCAGTAGCAGTAGCATTTTGCAGAAGCTAAAGCAATGACTTACCAGCACAGTCGTTCAATTCATTCATTCATTCATCCGCTCATTCGTTTAGTCGGTCAACAACTTATGCTACTTCCCCAATAATACGTCGTACAATATTCTTTGACAGCGAATTTCTAATCAAAAATATTTCGTTTCTTTTTTATCCACAAACTCTACTTAATTAAAAATGTTTTATTGTTGCCGGCTAGTTTCCTGTACTCCAACATGACTTTTGTTTTTTGTTTTTGCTTCTACTACTACTACAACAACAACAATATCAGCAAAACATTAGAAACTCAACTAATTGTACTCCATCTCTAATATGTACGAGTATAGGCGACCGACCCCATTAATAAAGTTCCGAGCATTTTGTTTTTTCGAGATACGAAACGCTCGTATGTTATGGAGAGAATGCCAATGTTTTTTAAAAAGTCACTTTGTTTTGCTGATGTGTCCAAGTGGCAAGTACGGTGAAAATGTATGACTCCATACAGTGGAGGGCAAAATAAACTATCATCTCTAAAAGAAAGCTCAGTCAGTTTTTTTTTTTGCGGGAAGGAGGAAAGGTGATGATCGTCACCAGACATGATATGTCGGACTCTCCCACTGGGTATACCGAATAAAAACCCGCCTTGTCTCCTCACCGGGGAATCACTCCACCTCGAAACCACGGTTGTATTACTTGGAGGTGGACCCCTTTTCTGGCATATGTTCCAGTTCCATCGTCGTTAGCCTGCGTCCAGGCTCCGCTCTATTCTCAGTCTGCTGCGTCTAGGTCAAATTTTTTCCTTCGCAGGACGTGCTCTACAAAGTGTTTTACTGCGTTCCAGCTCTCTCTACTGTTTATCATTTTCAGCACGACGTTTGTGGGGCTAATGACGCCGATTGCAGCTTCGAGTCGCTGACGGCTTACGGCCCATCGACAACAGCTGAAGAAAGTGTGTTCGGAATCATCTAAAGTTTCTTTCTCTTCATAGATACAGAATGGCGAGCGGCATTTCCCCATGCGATATAAGTTCTTTCTGAAATAACCGTGACCGGTCAGCATCTGGGTTATGTAGTAGTCTACCTCGCCGTTTTTTCTGTTTTTCCACACTTGCAACTCGGGAATCAGTTTATATGCTCAGTCGTTAGCGGACAATAAATCGTACGCCCTAACCCAATCTGGTGTTCGGGTTGAAGTGCTGGACCGCAAAGTCCTCAGTTATGGATTTAAAAACAATTTTTCATCGTAGTTGATATGAATTTTAAAAGCTTAAGGAGAAGCATTTCCCCATCTCCGCGTTATAATCCATCCAGATTCCTGCTGAACCTTAAAGATTGTGTGAAGCTCAGACAGATGAAGTAAAAGAGAATAGGAACTTACCTTACCCTGATATCCACTAAACTAATCCACTACTTTTATCAGTTTTCCATGGAAAACTTTAATAATAAGGATCAGCAGTTGGCAAGCCTATTATCATAGAACTTGTCACAGGCATGTATAACAAGCATGTATAACTGGACTAAAACTATTAATGAATCTGAAGTAACTCAAAATTTTCTCGCAGTGCAAATCCGTTTGTGGGCGATTGGCCAGTGGATCGCACACTGCATTAAAGACAGAATTCTTTCTTTAGCCGAACTATACGTATGTGGAACTCTCTATCTGTAGAGATTATTCCCGCCACTTATAAGATAAAAAAAATTCAAATCTAATGTCGACAAATACTACTCCCTCTATCTTCCTTCCCACAATTTATTTTCCTAATTTCAACACAATGCCCTACATGAGTAGGGGCCATCCCCTCTTATAAAAAAGGAAAGGCTTTGGAGATATACCAATGCTACTTAAAGGAACTGGACGAATAATAAAAAAGGAAAAAAAATTAAACCAGGGAAGTTATACCAAATGTTAACAGTGGAACCAACAACAAATAACGAAAATGAAGGGAACAGTTACTGTCCATTCGGGGAATATTAAGCTCCACTAAGTACTCGAGTCGTAAGTAATTATAACCAAAAGACCAGTAATTGGTGTCACTCAATCGATAAGCTTGTACTCAGAGAACAAAGTCTGAAGTCTACAATTGAAAATTGCGGGTCCAATCAGCAGTCCAATTTAAACAGAAACTAGAGCAGAAGCCAAAGAATACGATCTTGAGCTTTAAATGATCTTAAGCCTTTGCATGTTTTTGGAACACGATCTATTAGCACAATAATACAAGACGGTTACGAAATATTACCTCGGAAATAAAAAAGGGCTGCTTTAAACCGGCACCATAGGTTTACTTTATTTCGAACATATTCGATGGAATTTATGACATAAACAGCCGATTTACACTGGAAACATTAAAACATTATTCGTTAAGGAACTGAATACCTACCAAATAAATTTTCCATTCACAAAGTAAAACCCTCAGGCAATATGCCATGAGGCTTAAACTGTCTTTAAGACGTCTAGCCCAGATGAAGTTCAGTTCGTAATTAACCCCAAACTAATAAAAGCAGCGGTAGGTAGGTAGAAGTGGCTGTCCGCTCGATAAAGTCATGGACGGACACACTTGGGCCGCACACATGACCCATTGTGATACCACAGTTCCACATTCTCCCCTATTCCAGGAACCACTCGGAGCTTCCGATGAAGCGACTCAGACTGTCAATATCCATGCATGACAGTTCATCTAGGTCCTCCATGTAGTAGGCACCCAGGTGTACCATTCTCTTCTGACCAAGTGCCGGGCATGTGCACAGTAGGTGAAGAATAGTTTCATCCTCTTCCTCATCTCTTCTGCAGAAATCACTCTCGAGGTGTCCAAGACCAATACGCCTTATATTCCTATAATACAATGCCCCGTAATAACCCCGATAACTGCGCTGAGCTTACTTCTTTGGAGTTTAAACAGAGTCACCGTACGCTTCCTATCCAGCCTTGGCCAGATTTTTTGCGCCGTTCTGCCCTTATCCGAAGCTGACCACCTACTATTGACAAGGTCCACGATTGCATTGTCAAATATAAGCCTGCAGGTATCCAAAAGGATCCCCAATGTAGAGAATTCATTGGAGAGTTCGATGGTCGCACCCATTCCGGCCAAATCATACGCTCTGCAGTTGCCGGGAATATCTCTATGTCCCAATACCCATGTGATACAGACGTCATATCGGTTAGCCATCTCATTGAGACATCTGCGACAATCGTACACCGTCTTGGAATTGTAAAAGCAGCGGTAATTAAACTTTCAATTGAGAACTGAACTTCTCAAGAAATTCATACTTAAGCTGCTCAGGAAGGAAATCATATAGGTCGGTAGGATGTAATTTTCTTTCAACAAATCTTCAAAACGTATTAATGGACTACATGATCACCCACATAGTGGTGCTACCTGTAGATTGGCAATCATCATTAGATCATGTGTGTAAGCTTGATGACATGGATTCGGTGCCGTTTACAAGGAATATTGAAAAAATCTGATCAAATGCAATTGAAATCGCCACAATCGGATCAAAATGTTGTGTCTTTGCTAAATGAACTCTGAAACATATTTCATCGAAAAATTATCTTCAGCGATGAGACTCATTTCCGGTTGAATGGACACAAACAAAAATATCCAATTCTGGCCGATACCGATTTACATGAGATCCAAGAGAGAACAATGCTTGCCGGAAAAGTCTCTATTTGGTGGGAATTTAGCGCTGGCAACGAACGTCGTCGGTGAATATACCAATTTTTTTTGTTTTTTTGGCCTGAATTATATGATATGGATGCCAACAATATGTGGCTTCAACAGGAAGATAGATATTCTGCACTAGGACATGATCCTCTCACTGTGATCGTTCGATTTGAACCCGTTAGATTTTTGTTTTGTGGGGTTTTCTTAAGTCCAGGTGAATGCGAATAAAGCATGATGCGCTACAGCCAGAGAAGCAGTGACGGAAATTTGAGCGATGCTACATGCATCAATAGGCTTTTCAAAGGATTAAAACATTACATACAAAACATTATATTTATATTAAAAGAGAGGAAGCGCTCTCTATGTTCACATATAATATATCGAAACACAGGTTTAAACACTCTCTTTTACTCTCCACTGTTATGATATTTAAATCAAAATCCAAAAGCGGACTTATACTACAACATGCTCCTACTTGTACACACACTTCCCCCATAAAATACATTCTTTGTCCCGTAAATATATGAATGGAAGCCTAGGACCACTAGTAGACGTAGTACATTCACTGGCATGCCTAGCGCTATACGGTTAACATACAATATTTTTTTTTTTTTTGTTATTGTTGCCATGTTTTTTTGTTTTTGTGTGTTTGTCTAATGCCCTTTTATTAATTTTCTGCGGAATTCTATTTGAAACCGGAAGCCATTAATTTTTGTGTTACTCACTAACAAAAAAACAAAACAAAAAAATTTTTTTTTCTTTAAACGAAAGAAACAAAAACAAAAAAGGGATTGAAAATTTAGAAAAAAAAACAAAAAAAATTCGAACGTAAAATAGTAAGTTTTGAAACTCTCGACATTTTTTACAATCAGGAAGGACTTGATTAGGTTTTTGTGTTACTTTGGGTTCCTTTTCTTTTTTGTACTCCTTATTTTTTATTGTTTTTGTTGTTGTTGTTTTTTTGTTAATATCTGCCACATATTGTACATAGCTTGGAAACAAATGCACTCATAAAACTAATATTAGTTGCAGTAAATTTCGTACTGCGTGGCATGGACACCCTCTCATAGACTTTTGTAACCTTTTATGGGGGGGGTGTTTAAAAGGAAAAATTCATTTCACATTTTAATCTCTTTCAGCTGATAAAAATTGTACAAAAAAACAAAAACAAAAGAAAAATCAAATAAATGAGTCACATTATAGATCACGGAGGTATGGTTAACGGCTAACCATTAGTCAGTCAGTGTTGCTAAAGCAATGAATCACCTTCAGTACCGTAACTTCTATAAAAGGAGGTGGTGTCGCTTATGGTCTTTGTACGGCATTTTAAACTGCTGCCTGTCAAACATTTCAATCCCAATTTTAAATTTAATTTTCCACAAAGAATAATACTTACTTACTTACTTACTTACTTAATTGGCCATAACAACCCGTTTAACGGATTTCGGCCTGCCGCAACACATCCTTCCAGGCGCCTCTGCTTCTTGCGCGCCTACGCCAGTTGGTCACACCAATCGATCACAGGGCCCACTTCCGCAGATTCCCGCATCAAATACCCGTCCCGCCGGGGCATCCTCCTTCATTCAAACGACATGGCCGAGCCAGCACAGACGCTGGATATTAACACGCTGCACAACGTCTATGTCGTTGAGGAGCTCGTACAGCTCATTGTTGGATCGGATGCGGAAATCATCGCCAACTCGCACTGGACCGAAGATCTTACGCAGTACTTTTCTCTCGAACACTCTTAAGGCCTCTGCATCAGTTCTTAATAGGGTCCATGCCTCTGCGCCATAAAGAAGCACGGGTAGGATGAGTGTCTTGTAGAGTATAAGAACAATGTTTTGCAATATCTGGCAATTTGAAGGCCCGGGTACAATCCATCGTATTGAAGCACCAATTACAAGCTTAGTCCCCAGATAGAATCAGAGGATATAAGCAATTTTGTAAGAAATCAGTTCAGTTCAGTTACAATAGTTATCACACCTGTCACCATGTTATCATGAAGAGCTAAAGGAGGGTACTCAATAAATCAGCGGACCAAACTTCATGGCATACCTTAGCGATCCCTGTAGCTACCAGAATGCCATCTATATCTGTCAGTGAGTGTCGCCGTAGTCTGTGTGTGGTAGTGTGTTGGCTTCTTAGACATGAGGCTTTGGTTCAAACACCAGGTCGGACATCTCCATCTAAACGAATTTGGAAAAATATTTCTTAGGCGGCTTCCTCTCAGCAGATTTCTGGCAAAAACTCTGAAAGAAAATAAAATTGCCATGAAAAGTTTCTCCAAAATCTGTCGTTCGGGATCGACTTTAAACTGTAGATCCCGCCACTCATGTATAAACTTAGCACACACAACATGAGTGATGTCAGAAGCTAGGCCGTAATCCTGACTAAAGGGTTGCAATGATCAATTATGTACGTATTTACCTCTCAACCCGAACACCATGCCATACCGAAGAGGTCAACCGGCGCATTCAATTGACCAACGGACCAAAATTCGTAGCTTACCTTAGTGATCCCTCTAGTTACTAGATTACCTTCTACATATATCTGTCGCTGAGTGTATAATGACCACTGCCCTATTAGGCAGTATACCTTGAGATGGATCTTCTTACCTGTATTAAGAGTCTGGTCAAGCTAGCGCTCGAAAAGATTCTCTCTTCTATCCATAGCGTGTTATCCAAGGCATGAACTTTTTCCTCAATTTCCAATGTTCTAAGTGCAGATCACATAGGAGGTTTTCCAAATATCCGTCCTTGCCGAAATGTCCGTTGGCGTATGCCCTTGAAGTCGCCGTAGTCTAGTAGGTAGTGTGTTGACTTATTAGACGTAAAGCCAGGGTTCGAGCCCCAGTCCAGCCATCAAGACCAAATACAAAAAATATTTCTTCGGCGACTTCCTCTCAGCAGATTTCTGGCATAAACTCTGTGAGTAAATAAAATTGCCATGAAAAGTTTCTCAAAAATCTGTTGTTCGGAGTCGACTTTAAACTGTAGGTCCCACCATTCATGTATGAAATTAACACACACAACATAAGTGGTGTGAGAAACTAGGACGTTGTACAATGGGTCAATTCGACCTCCGGGTACTGTACTTGTCTTAATTGACAAGTACACATCCTCTAACCTAACCTAACCTAACCTATGTCCTATGCCCTGAGGCATAAATAATTGAAACTTAAAAACAAGCAAGGTTCATGGATAAACTTGTACGTTGATATGATGCACGCAAGAGACTTTTTGGAAGCCCGGATGTTGGAGATAACAACCTACATATGTTGAGGTCACATAGGAAATTTTCTAAGTATCCGTCCTTGACGGTATGTCTGTCGAGGAATGTCCTATGCCCAGAGGCCCATATAATTTTTTTTTCGCCGAGGATGGGTAAATGTACCTAACCGAACCATAGAGGAAGTCATCACATGCCCCGTGTATGGGGCACTCACCCACTAAATCTTCCCACGTCTCGTGGACCCGTGCCCACTCCGGAACTACGGTGATATTACTTCAGAGTGGAGTCCTTTCGTCCCTTTGCCCCTGCGTGTTCATATCCGCGTCCGGATTGCGTGTCGAAAGTTGAGGCGACATCTAAGTGTCTCCACTATTCCTTTCGTCCAGGTCGATGTGTCGAATTTTGTTTGACAAGTGTACAGTTATAACTATCTTCAGTCTTAGGATACGCTCCACGTAATTCGCCACTGAAGCCCAATTCTCTCTACTCGCACTCATAATCCCGACAATGTTAGCGGCCGTGATCGTTCCAACTATTGACGTCAGTTCAGAGTGATAACTCTGCCAGCGTGCACATTCGAAAATAGTGTGCCCTGCATCATCAATTACTTCCTTCTCTTCATAAAGGCAATAAGGGTGGCGCTCTTACCCATTCTATGCAGTTACTTTCTAAAATACCCCTGCCCCGATAGCATCTGTGTAGTTTAGTAGTTCACCTCTCCGATTTTCCGTCCAATCCATAGTCCAATATCCGGGATAAGTCTCGTCATCCACCTTTTTTTTTTTTTTTTTTTTTTTTTTTTTTTTTTTCGTTTATTTATTTATTTTTATTTATTTATTTATTTATTTATTTATTTATTATAATTAACATAACACAACAAGATTTTAATCTTATAAGTTATAGTGCTATGCTTAGGATCAATAAGATATAATACATAAATAAAAATAATGAAAATTATGAAATATAAGAAATTAAGTAAGACTAACAAATTAATATAAAAAACAAATTAATTAAAATATTAAAATATTAAAATTGAGTAGAATATAATTTAATCGATTTAATTATTTTAGGAAAATAAAAAATAAAAAAGTTAAAAAAGATAAAGAATTCTAAAGATATAAAAAAGAAATATTTACAAAAATTGGTATAGAAAAGTAAGGATAAATATTTAACCGATATAATAAACATGCTAAGAACGTAACAAACTTTTCATTAAGAGAACAATTTAAATAACTCCTTTTTGAACGCGTTTGCATTGCCTAACTTTTGGATGTAGTTTGGTAGGGAATTCCAGAGACTAGTGGTGTGTATAAAGAACTGTCGCTGTGACAGAAGAGTCCTGTAACGTTGTTGAATAATCTTCATGCCTCGGCATGACCTAGCAAACTTAATACGGTCTACTAAATATTCCGGCTGTCCCGTATTAATAATTTTATGGAATAGAATGAGGCATTTAATTTTCAGAAGATTATCAAATTTCACACTAAATATCTGATACGCTAAATGAGAAATATGATCCCGGCGACCTTTAAGAAATACGTATCTTGCTATATTGTTGTATGCCAAGTTTAATTTCCGGTTGTCATTACTATCGCAGTTTGCAAAAATTTCGCACCCATACAATAGCACAGGAATCAAATAAGTTTTAGCAAGTTGCATACGAATTGCAAAAGGAGTTGAATCAATGACCGCCCATAAATTCCGTAGCATGCTGTAAATTCTGCCAACAACGACACTTATATGGCCAGACCACGATAATCTGTCATTAAATACAATGCCCAGATTAGTAGCAGACTTGACATAGTCAATTTTATTTCCCCTGATACTCAATCCAGGTATGGCAAACGAAACATTGGTCTTCGAAAGCATTAAACATTTGGACTTTGAGGGATTAATACACAGTCCATTCGCCGAAGCCCAACGGTCAATCCTATCCAAATCACGGTTAACAGAATGTAAACAAGAATCAATATTCTCCTTACGAGTACTGGCATAAATCTGCACATCATCAGCATACATATGAACACGGCAGTCAACCAAAACATCCGGTAGATCATTAATATACATACAGAACAGCAGTGGCCCCAGTATTGATCCCTGGGGAACACCTCTACAAATATTAAGCGAATCAGAAATCTTCCCATTTAAGTGAACCCTCTGACATCTGTCTAACAAATAAGAAAAAATTAGACTAGCGGCAGAATCAGAAAAATTAAACAGCTTCCGGAGCTTATTCAATAAAATTTTATGATTGACTGTATCGAAAGCCTTTGTGTGATCGAGAAGAACTAAAAACGCTACATTATTTACATCCAGCTCCAACCTGAGATCCTCAACTACATTTAATAGAGCGGTAGTACAACTCCTACCTTTCATGAAACCTGACTGACTGACTGATAAATAATTGTGACATTCCAGATAACCATTGATCTGTCTGGCTATAATGTTTTCCATTACCTTCGACAAAAAAGGAAGAATGGCAATTGGCCTAAACTCATTGTTTGACTTGGGAATGGGAAGAATCTTGGCAACTTTCCATTCATTAGGAAAAGTAGACTTAGTCAGCACTGTATTAAATAAGTGGGTATAATATGGCAAAAGTCTAGGTGTCAAAACTTTCAAAAACACAGGATCTATATCATCGGAACCAATTGCGTTCGATTTTACCGCTGAAATACATTCCAAAACTTCGAACTGATCCACGCAACGAAAACTAAAGGAGTATTGTGGAGGGACACAACAAAGGTCATCATACATATCACCAATTGCCGTTGGAACACTTGAATATACAAACTGGTCATTAAGTTTATTCACATCTACATCAAAATCAGTTCTAGGATATTTTCCACCAATTCCTATTTCACGAATCACATTCCATTTGGATTTATTGTCCATCGCATTACAAAACCTTCTACCATAATACAACGTTTTCGCAATTCTTATTTGCCTAGTAACCTCTGACCGTGCGGATTTATGAAGAGCTTTCAAGTCATCAGTTCTGTATTTCTTCCACCGCCTGTAGGCACTATCCCTCTTCTCAATTAGTGCTTTTATCTCAGTAGTAAACCATGGATTCTGCTTGGGTTTGATAAGCTTGGTTTTGACAGGAACGCATCTGTCATAAAGCTGACGAACATTCTCCTGAATAAATGCCAATTGGTCATTAGCATTAACCAGTGTATAGACCTGGTCCCAATATATATTATCCAACTCAGTATCCAACGTTACATAATCAATATTCTTAATGTCACGATAAGTGATATATCTATCAACAGCACACCTTCCCCAGGGGCCCGTATAATTGAAATCAAAAAATTAAGCAAAATTTATGGAAAAGCTTGCACTTCGATATGATATACGAAAGAGACTATTTGGCAGCCCGGAGAATATTCTCGTACTATAGTGGTCATAAGAATAGCTGTGATCTCCGAGCCAAGAATATTTTCGAATTCTTTTGACGTACGTTTCTGATTTCATACAAAACTGTTTCACATGCCATTTACGACTTAGCTTTGGCAGACTTTAAAAATTTTAAAGTGAACTCAGCTAACTTGCGTCACATAAATATTCCTCAAGATTCCTCAAGGTTAGGTTAGGTTAGAGGACGTGTACTTGTCAATTAAGACAAGCACAGTACCCGGAGGACGAATTGACCCATTGTACAACGTCCTAGTTTCTCACACCACTTATGTTGTGTGTGTTAATTTTTATACATGAGTGGCGGGGCCTACAGTACGACAGATTTTTGAGAAACTTTTTCATGGCAATTTTTATTTACTCTCAGAGTTTTTGCCAGAAATCTGCTGAGAGGAAGTCGGCGAAGAAATACTTTTTGTATTTTATTTTGATGGATGGCTTGGGGCTCGAACCCTGGCTTTACGTCTAATAAGCCAACACACTACCTACTACACTACGGCGACTTCATGATTCCTTAAAGATCTTTAGAATCCGAAACCATTTTTTATTAAAAGCCTAGTGCCTCGATCCAATGGATTTTCACTGAATATTTCAAGATATTTTCCAAAATATTAATGAAACTTATCGACTTGCTTTTACCACACTCCCATGAAACGTAGCCTCTACAACTACAAAAAGTACCAAGAACCGAGAACATAGAAGAAAAGCTTGAATCATAAAATAAAAAATAAAAAACCCCGTCATTGAATATCTGCAACAACAAAAACAAAAAATTGCATTCAATTACCAACCAAACCATTTAAAATTCAAATCAATTCTTATTCATTTTGACACTTTAACGCTTCTTAAAAACCTTCGTTCGTTCATTCATTCATTCATTCCTTCATTCCTTCATTCCTTTATTCATTCTTTCAGTCTTGTGCAGCAGCAGTCTGCTGGAGAGGGCAGTTGGTTTCGACTGTCGGTAGTTGCTTTTAGTCGTAGTGTGTCAAAGATTTATGCCACCAAACTGCATTGAAATCTGTGATATACAGCCAACTTCACGTGGGAAAGAAAGAGAGAGAGAGAGAGAGAGAGAGGGAGAGAAGCAGAAGGGAAGAGAAAGAAAGAAACATAAATTTAAATGTAGTTGTTAACCTGAACAAATTTATTATTTTTAACAATTTTTTTGAAATGAATTACAATCGGTACAGGAGGCCGACGACCTACTGCTGTGCGTTTGTTTGGACGACGGTTCACTCTGAAAGAAATCCGAAAGAGAAATAAAAAAAATTTAAACCATTTATTCCTACACTTGTTTTCTTTGCATTTTTTTTGTTTTTTTTTTTTTTGTTAAATAAACGTACGAGTACTTTACTGGCCATTCATTATTTTTGTACATTTTTTTCCTTCGTTTTTTTTTTTGGGTTGAGGCTTTACTGTAACTTTTTTTCCTTCCTTCTTTTCTTCTGGCTGTTACTGCTTGCTGTATGGAGCATGAGTATTAAGGCCCCCAAAAGAAAATTTCGGAAAATATAAGTGATTTTTGTAATTTTTCTTGCTCAGTTTTACTTTTGGCCCCCAATGGACAGTGGCTACAGGTGAAGGAAATATTTCTTAAAAAAAAAAAAAAATACAAAAAAGACATCGTAATTATTATTGAAATTACAATAAATGTTGTAATTAATTACCCGTCTTAATTGGCCCAGCCGCAGGGTATTGCAATCATGAACACAAATCTGTACAGAAGCAGCTTGATTACGTTGAACAAATTAATGCGCTTTCATAACCGGCACCACAGCGCTTAAATGGATTTATTTTATTAATTTTGATCATGTGAAGAAAAGGCATTTTTATGGTACTTTTTTGTAGATTGTAGTGAGATTTTTTGGTACTTTTGGATCATGTGAAAAAAAGGCATATTTATGGTACTTTTTTGTAAATCGTAGTGGGAATTTTCGGCACTTTTGGATTATGTAAGGAAAAGTATTTTTATGATACTTTTTGTAGATTGTTGTAGATTTTTTGGTTGTTTTAGATCATATTAGAAAGACCATTTTTATGGTACCTTTTATTGTAAATTATAGTGGGATTTTTTTAGTACTTTTGGATCATGCGAAGAAAAAACATTTTGATGGTACCTTTTTTTGTAGATTGCAATAGATTTTTTTGGTACTTTTGGATCATGTAAGAAAGAGGTTTTTTATGGTACCTTTTTTGTGAATTGTAGATTTTTTGGCACTTTTTGATCATGTAAGTAAGATTTTTATGGTACTTTTTGTAAATTGTAGTAAATTTTTTGGCACTTTTGGATCATGTAAGAAAAAGCATTTTTATGGTACCTTTTTTTTGTAAATTGTAGTGGATTTTTTTTTTGGCACTTTTGGAGCAACTAAGGAAAAGCATTTTTATGGTACCTTTTTTTGTAGATTGCAGTAGATTTTTTTTTTTTGTACTTTTGGATCATGTGAAGAAAAGGCATTTTTATGGTACTTTATTTGTAGATTGTAGTCGATTTTTTGGTACTTTTATATCGTGTGAAGAAAAAGCATTTTTATGGTACCTTTTTTGTAAATTGTAGTGGAATTTTTTTTGGCACTTTTGGAGCATGTAAGAAAAAGCATTTTTATGGTACCTTTTTTTGTAAATTGTTGTGGGATTTTTTAGTACTTTTGGATCATGTATTCATTCATTAATTTCGGTATTTTTGGACCATGTACGGCAAAATCATTATTATGATACGTTTTTGTAAATTGCAGTGGGATTTTTGGTACTTTTGGATCATGTGAAGAAAGGGCATTTTTATGGTACTTTTTTTGTAAATTGTAGTAGATTTTTTTTTGGCACTTTTGAATCATGTACAGGAAAGTCATTTTATGATACCATTTTGTGAATTGTAGTGGAATTTTTTGGTATTTTTGGTATTTTTGGACCATGTGAAAAAAAAGCATTTTTATGGTACCTTTTTTTTTGTAAATTGTAGTGGGATTATTTGGTACTTTTGGATCATGCAAGTCAAACTAAAGTTGTGATGTATTTGGATCTTCGATGCTGGTACCAGCAAAATTAGTTTTTTGTTATTTCTGTGTCATATCAGCAAATACGATTTTTGGTTCTTTTTCGTTACAAAGGGTCTTGCATTAAGCGTTTCCTATCTTTAAATTGAAATAAAACAAAACGTGTGTGGGATATCATCAATATTTTGCATTCGTTTGAAAGACCTTTTGATGCCATTATGGGAGAACTTCAAATGCCTGACAACACTCTACGAAATGTGCAATTTTCCACGACTTCGAGGCGTAAATCAGGCTGCATTTGAACAGGTTATGTTGTCTTGTGGGCTAATATGTAGTGTGTTGGCATATTAGATGTGAGGCCACGGTTCAAACCCCAGGTCAGACATCAAAACGAAATATGAAAAATATTTCTTCGGCGACTACCTCTCAGCAGATTTCTGGCAAAAACACGAAGAGTAAATAAAAGTTTCCCAAAAAATCTGTCGTTCGGAGTCGACTTTAAGCTGTAGCTCCCGCCCATCAGGTATATAATTAAAACACACAACATAAGTGACGCGAGAAGCTAGGTCGTAATCCTGCCTGAAGGGTTGTAATGACCAATTATATATGTATGCATGTATGCGTGTGAGATATGATCAATATTTTGCATTCTTTTGGAAGACCTATTGATGCCCTTATGCGTGGAGTATAACATCGTTCAAAACTCTTTCGAAATCTGCAATTTTTCATGACTTTAAGACATAAATCAAACTGAATTTGCACGTTGTATTTGAGGGTTTGTAGTTTATTCACACATACTATCACCTCCAAGAGATATGACCGTGCCCTCAAATACAATCGATATCCAATGTGGCATACGCTGTGTGGTACATAGCGCTGTCCTGTTGAAACCACATATCGTTGGTGTGCAGACCTTATAGTTGAAGCCAAAAGAAGTTGGTTATCAGTGCGTACATTATTATCTCCACGTGAGATGACCATGCCCTCCAAGCCAAATTGCTCATCCAGAATATTCAATGTGGCATGAGCTGCGTGATACATAGCATATATCGCTGCTGTCCAGATCATACAATTCAAGCGAAAGAAGTTAATGATCATCAAACTACGGTGCTCTTCTTTAACAGTGATGACCTGATCAATGTCGTTCCCACAGAAGCATGGATTAATTGCGGCACCCACTTAAAATTCACAGCAAACAGACACTTTTGGATCTAATGTGGATTCGCATGGTCTCAAATGTTAAATTGATTCAGAATGTTAACATTTGGCAAAGCTGTGGTTCATGGCTCATTCGCATACACCTGTAACGAGGTCATATTGCACAATCTCGGTGGTTAGTTTACATCCCCTTCACGTGGCATTACCATGCTCTCAAAGGCCTGCTGCAGTATGGCACATAGGTTCGTTCTGTTGAAACAACGTGTCGTTCAGATCATTTAATTTACGGTAAAAGAAATTCGTGCTATATTGGCCATTGTTCAGAATGATGAACTGGCCAACGTCGCTCTGAAAGATGAATAGACTCCTGAAAATATCAGCCCAAGTCCACAGCAAACAGTTACTTTCTCATGTGAATATGTTTGGTCTCAAATTTTTTTGGTTCAGGCCTCATCGCTGAAGATGAACTTTTGATGGACGGGTTGGATCAGTTGCCAACTGCAGCAGAACGATTTAGCGAAACACACTTAATGACTCATGATGGTCAACGGCTGATTTGACGAAACTGACTGAACAAATGACAACTAATTTGATAGTTGTTGTTGTTTAACAAAAGGCTGTCTAAGTTCAGAGGTCGAAATTTGCGAAATTTTTTCTGTTACTTATCAAAATTTTGACAATGCCGATAGAAAACTAAATCGGAAAGAAAATCCTCAAACTACATCCGGCATGTTTCACTAATGATTAGGACTGATAAAGAAGGACTGCCCTAAGCACACATTTTTTGGTACTTTTGGATCATGTAACTAAAATTATTTTTATGGTACTTTTTTTGTAAATTAAGGTGGGATTTTTTTGATACTTTTGGTACATGTTAGAAAAAGCATTTTTATGGTGCTTTTTGTAGATTTTTGCAAATTTTTTTAGTACTTTTGGGTCATGTAAGAAAGAGCAGTTTCATCATACGTTTTTTGTAAATTGTAGTGCAATTTTCTTGGTACCTTTGGGTCAAGTGAAGAAAAAGCGTTTCTATGGTACCTTTTTTGTAATTTGTAGTGGAAGCATCCATCACAGACCATAGGCCATATGAAACATTATAAAGGGTCCGCCAAATAACTTTTTGTTATTAAAATGCTTAAAAAAAACTACAGAATATTTTCTCAAATTTTTTTTATCCTTCCGGTTAATAATGGAAAATAATTTCATTGAAATGGCTGCCTCGGCTGGCCATGCAGTAGCCTATACGATCGACCCAGTTTTTAAGTACATTATCGATTGTGTGCAGCCGTATTTCACCAATGGCTTCACGAATATTGTCCTTCAAAGCGTCAATTGTCTCTGGCTTATCGGCGTAACACTTATCTTTGACGGCACCCCACAAATAATAGTCCAACGCAGCTCCGAGGTGGCCAAACGACACTGCGATAATGCGATCTTCAAAAACAGGGCCCAAAACATCGAGTGTAGCTTCGGCTGTGTG
Organism: Sarcophaga variegata; assembly: GCA_932273835.1. Classification (NCBI taxonomy): domain Eukaryota; kingdom Metazoa; phylum Arthropoda; class Insecta; order Diptera; family Sarcophagidae; genus Sarcophaga; species Sarcophaga variegata. Next base: position 144,808,531 of record OW026358.1, on the reverse strand, counting down.
GCACGTAGTGCTGTCCTGTTGAAACCAAATGTTGCCAATATTCTCCTCTTCAATTTTTATGAACAAAAATTTGTTCAACATGGCCCGATAACGATCGCCATTGACTCTAACGGCCACAACTTGCTCATTTTCGAAGAAAAATGGCCCAATTATGCCTCTGGACCAAAATCCGCACCAAACAGGTGCGTCGGCTTTTCAATGTATGCGTGCGGGTTTTCTGTGCCCCAAATGCGACAATTTTGCTTGTTTACATACCCGCCAATATAAAAAAAAAGATGATTTTTTTTGCCAAAATCGGCATCTTCTGGGGTAGGCTACTGCATGGCCAGCCGAGGCAGCCATTTGAATGAAATTATTTTCCATTATTAACCGGAAGGATTGTACTTTCAAATAAAAACAGAAATTTGAGAAAATATTCGGAATTTTTTTTTAAAATCATTTTCAAAAAAAAAAGTTATTTGGCGGACCCTTTACCTAAGAAATCTAACAGGAAAGAAACTGAAGTAGGCATCATTATTTATTAACCCAAAGTTTCTAAGAAAAAGGAAATCCATAGGTTTACTCTAGTCTAGCCCTTTAAATATCTTGGGTAACTTTCTCCGTCTTCCTTTAATTTCAAACTCAACTTTCCCCATTTTGCCGCATGTTTCAAATTCACTTTTCTTTTGCTGCAGCACACTTTCGAATATGAAATGCAATTTGTCATATAATTTTGCCATAACATTAGTTGTGTTCCTGTAATTAATTTTAATAAATTACCGGGAATTTAACCCACTGTCTACTTAAAAGGTTTTCCTGCTGCTCCTGCTCTATTATGTAACATCCACCTTCAGTAGCAACAACATGAATGGTTGGCTGTATGGCCTTACTACCGTACGATGTAAGCTGGAGCATGAAAAGTGAAAGAAAAGAAAAAAAAAATTGGTTCAGGTGTTTCATTTATGGCTGTCTCCTACGGACAAATTAAGATGACCTAAAGTGTCAGGCTACAGCACACACATTCGCAACAGCAGTTGGTTGTTGCGACTTGTTGCATTATGCATACAAGTCTGGGTGGCTGGCAGAAGCATAGACAACCACTCAACCAACTAACTCAACAGTTTGCGTATGATGTGTCGTCTGCCCTTTCAGGCATTTGGTTAGTATTCTTCTCTTCACTGGTAACACATGACAGACAATAATTCAAATGCAGGTGTGGGTTGCCTGGTGTGCCAAACAGCCTAGTACATCATAATAATGACCATGATGATGATAACGATGATGATGAAGCTGAATATGATGTTAGTGTTGACCATAACTAAACCAAAAATTTTTGTAAAACTTGTAAACCAAAAAAAAAGTTTCAAAATCAGTTTAAAAAAAATCCCTAGAAACCCTTGGCAATGTAAAGGCTTAAACACCTTCAGGTTTTTTTCTGTTTTTTTTTTGGTATTTGAATCACGCAGTGCCAGTTAGTAAAACAAAATTTTCTTTGGCTAACGTCTGCTCAATTGCTCGTCTTTAGCAAATGTGTGTCTGTATGTCCATGTGTGTGTCTCTGTTCACTTGAGGCACGTATTTATGAGTTAAACTGTAAAATTCTTGTAAAATGTCGTTTTGTGTTGCATGTTGTTGTAGGTTCTGGCCATAGTCAAAAGAGGGTGCAACATTCTACAGACATTTATGGCATTATGTTGTAAGTAAAAAGCTTTAAATGTACAGAAAGAGATAGCAATAGAAAGAAGGAGAGAGAGAGAGAGAGAGAATTAATTGATTGACGGATTGCGTAGCACAAGTAAAATTCTTTTTCTTTTTGAGACCTGACATGCATTCATAGAACATAATTTCAGTACTTTGGCGCTACATGCAACTTTTAGGTAAGTTTTGTTAGTTGGAAGAGAATGTAACAGTCTAGGGGTTCATATCTGGTAAAAGGTTTATGGCGGAGATCACGAAATATCTGTCACCATAAGAAAATGCTCGACTACGTAAAAACCTTATTACTTAATTGGCCATAACAACCCGATTAACGGATTTCGGCCTGCCGCAACACATCCTTCCAGGCGCCTCTCTATTGTTTCGGTTTTCATTGGAGAATATTTTTTATGTGGTGGGTCCCAAGCCCTACACACAACCCCAATTTAACGTCCAGGGGTTTGGACTTCGCCGCACGCATAAGTTAACATCAACGGGTGCTAGAATGCCATCCAGGAGGGACCACGAGGAGGCTGTGTGTCAACTTGAATACACCAAGACAAGGATCGTCCTGGTGGTCGCCACGTTGACCACAGGCAGAAACTTTACCTTGTTTGCATGCATTCCATTCCTCCCATAAAAAAAAAACTTATAGAAAATATAATTTTCATAAGAACTACCAATAAAGCCACGCTATGCTTATCATGTGGTTGCATCATTGTTTTCACCCGTGTTTAGAGCACCGTAGGGTAAGCCATCATGGCGATACTCACGTAAAACCCTGGACTAATAAACCCACGCTATTCTGAGTTTTTACAAAAGAGGATTTTGTCCCAAATCCTTTTCTGAGCCACAACTTTCGCGTATAAGAGCAGGCAACTGATTAGTTCGTTCACTTAAATCTGCAAAAGGTCTCACTGACCACTACTGCCTGAGGTATCAGACAAATAAATTGAATACAATATACACCAGGCCCCAACGATTCAGCACTTTGCAAAACAACATCTCCATTATGCATTGGGCTCCAGGGAAGCCAAATTATTGACTTAACCCTTTGACATACACCAAAATTTTAGGAGACCTTCCCGTGGGACACTTGCTGTATCTCCGTTATTTGGCAAGATACGAAAATTATGACGTGTATACACGTCATGTCCCCTCAGAAACCCTTGTTATGACGTCTATAGACGTCAGTGTCCGTAAAAGGGTTAAAAAGCCTTAAAGCTATCCGCAACGGGAATAGCATGGTTCTTTAAGAATAAGCCTCAGCGGAATCAAGAGAAATCTGAAAGAAGTAGATTGGATTTGCAGATTAAGTACCAAAATGGCTCAAACTCAAGGCAAGGTCAGACCCTTTGCCTGTTGATATAAGCACAGTATATATTTTCCTAATTTTCTCCAAGATTTTCCATCGCTTGAGCAATGAATTTAAGAAGAATGACCCCATTTGAGGAACAAGAATGAATTGTTTCATCAAGACGAAACCGTAAGTAGTTTATGCAAATCACACTATTTTTGTTCGTAGTGCTTCACATTGCTTAGCCATGGGATCATTACTCATCACAATTATTTCCCTCTGATTATTGTCTAGTCGGTGTAGTCTAGTAGGTAGTGCGTTGGCCTGTTAAACGCGAACCCGTAGTTCAAACCAGAGATCAGCTATGAATCGCTTTTTCGCTACTCATAAGTACTCATGAAATTTTGAGTATGAGTTAGTTAACAGTATTGAAATCCAACTACTCTGATTCATTCGTACTCAGTTCAACATTGATTTATTAGTACAAGTTGCAATGAGTATGAGTACAACGTTGACATCAAACTCATAACATTCGAAATATGTTTGATTCATTCGCCTACTCATTCAGATTCATAAATTTAGAAAAATACTCATAATACTACTCATAAATGATTCGAAAGATTAGAATCATTCGTCAAAATTTACAGTCTTAGTTGTTGCTGCATTTACAAAGAATGAAGAAAGAGACATAAACAAAAAAGACAAAGACAGTAAGGAGAGCAAACACACAACCTTCTTGTGAGTATTGTAGTGTTCGTACGCGATTCATACTTATTTTGTGATTCGTGTATACGATGAGTCATGGAGAGCCGAAATCAATAACATCATGCGTATTGTTTAGTATGAGTACCATGAGTATTTCAAACTTTGAATATGAGTAGTATGAGTATGACATTAAAATAAGTATGAATGCGTATAAGTATCAGAAATTATAAGTATGATTCGAATCTACTCATCGTTTTCAATACTCATTGCTGACCTCTGGTTCAAGCCTCAGCTCAGACATCAAACGAACAAAACCGAAATATGAAAAAAAAAACTTCTTCGGTGACTTCCTCTCAACAATTTTCGGGCAAAAACTCGGGAAGTAATAAAAAAATACAATAAAGAGAAACAATTGTTCGAAGTCCTGCCCCTTATGCCTTATGAAATTAACATACACAAGCCATCTTGACAGTCGTCTTAATAACACAATTTGCTGCAAAAAATTCTTTCAACGTGCGTTCACTTTCTTCCCCAAATACCTTAACGATGATTTACTATTTTGATTCCGTGTGCCTTTAGTTACTTGTCCAGCACTGAACTCCAAACACTAACACATAAAGACCCCCAAATGCGTAAGTGTAGCCTCCTAAATTATATCATAAAGTAAAGAGCTATGCCATGCACTTTATGGCAGACGTCTGAACATTTGCAGATCTGGGCATGGTGGCGAACGTGCAGCAAAGGGAACTGGCAGGTTTCATTAAGAGTTCGGCGTGGTTCAAACCTACCACTAATCACTGCATTATGATAAGGGGGCTCTTGACAAAAAGCATTTTATCAGTCGTCTTAATAACACAATTTGCTACAAAAAATTCATTCAACGTGCGATCACTTTTTCTCCATATACCTTAACGATGGTTTACTATTTTGGTTCCGGGTGCCTTTAGTTACTTGTCCAGCACTTAACTCCTAATACCTATATTTAAACATGCTGCTTATGCACGCATATAGCCGTGTAAATTGTATTACAAAGTAACGAGCGCTCTACACTTCATGAGAGAAATCATCGATTTTTGGGTGACAGAACATTTGAAGATCTGGGCTTGGTGACGAACGCGCCGCTAAGGGAACTGGCAGATTTCATTAAGAGCTCGGCGTGGTGCAAACCAGAGGTCAGCAATGAGTATTCAAAACGATGAGTAGATTCGAATCACACTTATAATTTCTGATACTTATATGCATTCATACTTATTTTAATGTCATACTCACACTACTCATATTCAAAGTTTGAAATACTCATGGTACTCATACTTTTAACAATACGCATGATATTATTGATTTCGACTCTCCATGACTCTCCACGGCTCATCGTATATACGAATCACAAAATAAGTATAATTCGCGTACGAACACTACAATACTCACAAGAAGGTTGAGTGTTTGCTCTACTTGCTGTCTTTGTCTTCTTTGTTTATGAGTCTTTCTTCGTTTTTTGTAAATGCAACAACAACTAAGACTAAGTTTTTACGAATGATTCGAATCACTCGAATCATTTATAAGTATTTTTCTCAATTTTCGAATCTGAATGAGTAGGCGTATGAGTCAAACATAGTTTGAATGTTATGAGTTTGAAATCAACGTTGTACTCATACTCATTGCAACTTGTACTTATAAATCAATGTTGTACTGAGTACGAATGAATCAGAGTAGTTGGATTTCAATACTGTTGACTCACTCATACTCAAAATTTCATGAGTACTTATGAGTAGCGAAAAAGCGATTCATTGCTGATCTCTGGTTCAAACCCACCACCAACCACTGCAAGGGGGCTTTTAAGAAAGGCATCTCTATCAAATTTTGTACGAAAACAAAATTCTTTTGACTTTCAAGTACTGGCCTCCTGTCTAATGTTCAAATACTTTTACGATGATAAAGATGCAGGCATATACCCGCCTAAATTGTATTCACAAAGTAGCTTTAAATTCAGAAGGAGAACTTCTGCTTGACAAATGTCGTCTTAATAACCCAATTTTCTACAAGAGAAAAAATTCTTTTGATTTTCAACTACTGGCGTACTGTCTAATGTTCAAATACTTTAACACTGATTTACTATTGTGGCTCTATGTGCCAATAGTTACTTGTCCAAACACTAAGAAAAAAAATATCCTCCTAATACAGGCGTATACCCGCCTAAATTGTATTCACAAAGTAACGTTAAATTCAGAAGTAGAACTTCTGCTTGACAAAGGCATCTCAACAGTCGTCTTAATAACTCAATTTTCAAGAAAAATTCTTTTGACTTTCAACTACTGGCCTCCTGTCTAATGTTCAAATACTTTAACGATGATTTACTATTTTGACTCCATGTATTGTTGGTGACTTGTCTGGCTGGCACTAAGACTCCAAATAGCTTCACTGGTCAGTGAAGTGTATTGCATAGAAATTAAAAGCGAGGAGGCAATACATCAATGTCTTTAGGAAACATGTGAATGAGTGAGTGAATTAAAGTGTGTGTGTCCAGTTGAAAAATAAAACTGAAAAATATTTGATGGAGTTTTCAAAAGTCTAAGTATTTGAAGGGGGTAGCTACAAACAATCTAAAAATGTTTGAGTTTGATAGACAGTTTCGTAAGAAAATTAATGCCGTATTACCACCATTTGAATGACTTGTTTAATAATACTCCTTCGTTTTATTTGTTGCTAAGCCTTTAAGTAAGCTACACTTCTCTACTAAGGTGGTGGTTGTAGTTGATTTCAAACGTTTTAAATTAAAGGTTTTCAACTCAATCTGTTTCATGCTGTTCGTTTTTTTTCTTCTTCTCATTTCATTTGATCCCCACCTTTAGCTCAGATAATCATTGGATTTGTTACCACAATTTGTATTGTATTACGATAGCTTTTAAATGTTTTGTTGATTTCGGTTTCATATACCATATCAGTCAAATATTTGTTGTTGCTACTAACATAGTAACCAGATTTAATTACGAAAAAACTACTCAAAATGTAAACCCCATTTGAACATGCAGTTTCAAAAGTGTTTTTTTTTAATAAAATCTCACGCTACTTTAATACTGCTGCCACTTTTTTGTTTTTTTCTTTCTGAAATTAAAACTGTTGCTGACTGGCTGTCTGTTTATTCACCTTAAAACCCCCGCTATTTTTAATCGTTTTTCTCTTTGTGGTCTTATCTTGCTTTGGAAGCTTAAAAAAGTAGCCAAATTCATTCGCTTAAAAGGGTATTTAAAAATTTTAATTGAGTTTTATTATGATTTTCTTTATCTTTTTTTCATTCTCTGTTTACTTTTTCATTATCTTCTTGAAATTTGTTGACCTGTAGCAGCAATACAATAATAACAACAACAGTGTGGCATTAGGTTTTGATAAATATTGGCTTGGAGAAGAGGTAATTATGGCATGAGCCATGTAGGTAAAGGCAGATCAAAAAATTTTAATTTATTTTCTCGTATAGAAGAGACCATCATGTAGATAATCCAATATCCTATACAATCAAACCACACAGAGTCAATCAACGGCATATCGTGCCAATATCACACAAAGTAATTGGTCATTACAACCAGAGATCAGCAATGAATCGCTTTTTTGCTACTCATAAGTACTCATGCAATTTTGAGTACGAGTGAGTCAATAGTATTGAAATCCAACTATACTGATTCATTCGTACTCAGTACACAACATTGAATTATGAGTACAAGTTGCAATGAATATGAGTACAACATTGACATCAAACTCATAACATACGAGCAAAGCAAACACACAACCTTCTTGTGAGTATGTAGTGTTCGTACTCGAATCATACTTATTTTGTGATTCGTGTATACGATTACTCATGGAGAGTCGAAATCAATAACATCATGCGTATTGTTAAGTATGAGTACCATGAGTATTTCAAACTTTGTGTGTGAGTAGTATGAGTATGACATTAAAATAAGTATGAATGCGTATAAGTATCAGAAATTATAAGTATGATTCGAATCTACTCATCGTTCTGAATACTCATTGCTGTCCTTTGATTGCAAACCTACAATTAGGATTACAAGCTAGTTTCTCACACCCCTTATGTTGTGTGCGTTAATTTTATAAATAAGTGGCGAAACCTATAGTTTATAGTCGACTCTGACCAACAGATTGTTGGTGGAGCAATTGGTTCGTGTTTCTGTGATAACAACTTTGATCAGACTTTCACTGTTAATGGCAAGCACTGTACGTTAATCATCATCATCATCTTTTGGCATGAATTATGTGATCTGGATACCAACAATATGTGGTTTCAACAGGACGCTGCTAAGTACCAAGCAGTTTATGTCATATTGAATATACTGCACGAGAGATTTGAGGGCATGGTCATATCACGTGAACGTGATGCGAATAAACTACAAACCACATCGGTCCACAAAAACAACATACCCCATACATACATAATTGGTTGTAACAACACTTCAGTCAGAATTACGACCTAGCTTCTCTCACCACTTATGTTGTGTACGTTTATTTTATACATGAGAGGCGGGACCGACAGTTTAAAGTCGACTCCGAACGACAGATTTTTGAGAAACTTTTCATGGCAATTTTATTTCACTTTCAGAGTTTTTGCCAGAAATCTGCTGAGAGGTAGTCGCCGAAGACATATTCTTTCCAAATTTCCTTCTGTTTGAGATGTCTGACGTGGGGTTTAAACCGTGGACTCACGTCTAAAAAGTCAACACACTATCTAATAGACTACAGCGACTTCTGGTTCTGGCCTTATCATCTAATAATTCACTGTCCTGAACTCATACACGACGTGGGATCTAGCGGAATCAATATCGTGATCAGTAAAGCGTATAAATATTAGACAAGATTAGGTAGGCATGAAGTCGCCGTGTTCTAGTAGGTATTGTGTTGGATTATTAGACGTGAGGCCTCGCTTCAAACCTTAGGTTAGAGATCAAAACGAAATATGAAAAATTATTTCTTCGGCAACTTCCTCTCAGCAGATTTCTAACAAAAACTCTGAAAGTGAAATAAAATTGCCATGAAAAGTTTCTCAAAAAAGCTGTGGTTCGGTGTCGACACTTTAAACTGTAGGTCCCTTCACTCATGTATAAAAATCAACGCACACAACATAAGTGGTGCGAGAAAATAGGTCGTAATCCTGACTAAAGGGTTGTAATGACCAATTATGTATGTGTGATAAGGAAAACCAATCATCAGTAGCTAAGAGATGTTAATCCATCTCGCCTGGGAATTATTCGTCTTTGACGAATTCCAATCAAAAACCTCCAACAATCTCAAATCGCATGATCTTTGTGGTCAACGGGATTCACCAAAACGAGAGTTAACTCTTCTTGGAATCTTCGAAAGTATTAGTAGGACTATTAGCATTGTCTAATTGCAACCACACTAGACTTGTACAGTTCATATTCCTCAATTGCAGGCCACAAAAAATGCGGTTATGATATGGCCAGGCGTCTGTTAGTAAACCCTCTATCAGTATGTAGTTCGAAACTTTCGAAACTTTTCGAATATAAACGCTGAAATTTTTTATGTACGTGTTCAGGCCACGGCAACAGAAGCCTCCACCTGAAGCACTCAGTTGTCTTTACTGGAACGCACAGATAGGTTAGGTTAGGTTAGAGGACGTGTACTTGTCAATTAAGACAAGTACAGTACCCAGGGGTCGAATTGACCCATTGTACAACGTCCTAGTTCCTCCCACCACTTATGTTGTGTGTGTTAATTTTATACATGAGTGGTGGGACCTACAGTTTAGAGTCGACTCCTAAAGACAGATTTGTGAGAAATTTTTTCATGGCAATTTTATTTACTCTCAAACTTTTTGCCAGAAATACGCTCAGAGGAAGTCGCCGAAGAAATATTTTTTGTATTTTGTTTTGATGTCTGGCCTGGCTTTTGCGTCTAATAAGCCAACACACTGCCTACTGGACTACGGCGACTTCAACGCACAGATATAAAATTTAAAGTTTGTTATATGGGCATCGAGTATGTTATTAATCAGGATGCCTTTATCGTGAGGAAGCTAAAATCCTTAGCTTATCAATAATACCGGCTCTTCAACGAGCGTCCATCTTATAGAAGCTGCATCTGTCCACTTTGTTGTCATTTATTTAGTCTGTTTAGCCAAATGACCATGAATGGATACAGCATTCAAAATATGTGGAAATAATAAAAATATTTAATCGAAATGGATGTGTTGTGAGGGAGTATGCTACTTACGTCCATAATTATTCCACCGAGGAAGCTATTTGCAATGCAGTGCATAAATTCGTGTCCATAAGTTCAGTAAAAGGTCAACAAATCAACACCACCAGTACGTCGACAAAACGCAAGACCTGTCAGAAATATCGCCCCAGTCTGTCCAGAGTGTGCAGAAGAAACCTAAGCAATCCATATCGCCTAACATAGAAGAACTCTGCATTTCATACATCACAGCCTAGCGAATTTAACGTTGTGACTTATGACTGCTCTCCTAAATCATCATCTGAATCGGGTATTCAAGCTAAACGACAATATACAACAACATGTGCTTGCTAAATGGGTTCTGGAGTAGTTGGCAAAAACCATCTTCAGCGTTGAGATCCATTTCTGAATGATTGGATACGTGAACAAACCAAATTTTAGATCAAACTAATCCGCATAAGATCCAAGAGTGTCCAATTCAACCAAAAACGTTGCTGTTTGAAGTCGACTATAGACTGATGTCCTCATGAGTCCATTCTACTTTGAGAACGATGTTGGCCTGCCCATTATTGTGGACGTTGGCCAATAAAGGTCGATGATGACCAAGGTCTGAATTGGATTATCCAAACACCAAAGACATGTGGTTTCAACAGTACGAAGCTATAAGCCATGCAACACATTTCACATTGGATATTCAGCACTAGTGATTTGAGGGCATGGTAATGCCACGTGAAGGAGATGTGATTTACCCACCGTGATTGTGCAGTTTTACCTTGTTAACCTTTTTCTGGAGGGATTTTCTTAAGTCGCAGGTGTATGCGAAAGAGTCACAACTCACACTGGTGCCAAAGAATAGCATTCTGCATTCATTTAACCTTTAAAGCAAAGGAAAATTTTAATTCAAACGAAATGGTTTTTTCCCTCACCCAATAATAGTTTTCGATACTCTGAATTGATTTGTTTTCTTACACTTTTCGTTGTTTTTTTGTTTGTCTTCCTTTTTAAAACTTCTACTGCTTTCGATTAATTATCGTTTTTGATTTTGATTTTGTATAAAAAAAAACCGAGGAAAAAAAACCAAAAACATGTCATTAAACACGTGTATCTTCCTCGTATATCAGCATATCACAATAAAAGCGAAGGATTTTAACAGAAGAAAACACATCTCCGTACAAATAATAAGCATGTAACAGAGTTACATTTACAATTTTGTTACAAACTATTATTGTTGTTGTCATTGCTTTAATACTCATCCAGAAACTTTTTAAAGTCTGACTTGCTTTACTACAGTGTGCACCTTTTTTAAGTGAATTTCTGTGTGAATTCGCTTACACATACACTCTAATGATTTTCATAGTAAAAGTATAACAATGTTTAACTCTCTCTCTCTTTCTCTTTCTAACCGTATTTAATATTCATGCAAATTTTTCATTGCAATAAAAACAAACCAACCAGCTCAATCAAGCATTCTTCACACCCTCCACCCCAAAAAGATTGTTTAACAAAAACAACATAATTTTTATCACAACAAAAATAACAACAATTATGACAAAAAAAAACATTTAAAATAAACAAATAAAAAAATAAAAACTAAGTGAAAAACATTTTAAAACACTCACCAAACACACACACACACCAATTCAGTTTCCTTCAAACTCTCTCTCCCTCCGCTTGTCACTGTATGTGTGTTTTAAAACAATTTTTTTGTATTCTTGTCACCATAGAAATGGCTGACTAGAACAACTATGTATAGCCAACGCTGTATTAAACTGCAGTGGGTTCGATAGTCACAAAATGTGATCAAATTTTGTTTCAAAAAACTGAATGATTTTAAGGACACTGCAGGCTTCTACAGAATTCTATCAGGAACAATAAAAGGCTCTAAGAATGGGGATACTCTTTCACCCCTAACTACTAAGAGAAGGGGGGTTGTTACCAGTAAAAAATCTTCCATTTAAAATATCATTCAATCAGTTAAATTTGTGCCACACACGAATATGAATCGTTTAACAGCAAAGAACTTTCAAAAGTTGTTGATTCAAACGTGTTGCGGGATAAGCGATCCACTGCTCAAGGAATTGTCAAGCTTATAAAACAATTTGAAGAGACTGAAAGCATTACAGGTTAGGTCTAGGTTAGGTCTGAGTGGTGGCTCTGATTTTACAAAGCTCACTTGAGCACGCATAGCGGCCCGTTGTGATGCCACGGGTGAACGCAGTCCCCGTACTGACTAAGTTCCACCAAAATCAGGGAAGAGGAAGACGTTGGTCAGCGCAAGGGCTGCACATCAAAAGCACGACTACCCCATACTGCAAAACCAGCCAGAATGTTTGATGAACAAAGCTATATCCTTGATATCAATAGATTCGTCAAGCTGAGAAGAAATGGAGAGCCAAATAACCTATATCTACACCTAGCAAGAGACGGGCACTGACAAAGAAAATGGATAACAGTCTCATCTTCCTCAGCGGATCTGCATCCACAGCAGAAGTCGTTAAATGGGAGCCTCATTCTCTCCGCGTGTCTACCCTTAACGCAATGACCTGTAAGCACGGCCACTGCGGTTGAGATGACGTCACGATCAAGACCAAGTAATTGGTTGGTACGCCCACACCAGTGAGACACTGGAGAAGCGCCCAAAAAGAAGGTCGAGACAGCGGCGACATTCTCTAACGATTCTAGAGTTATTCACGAAACATGATAGAGATCTTATCGCGGCCTGACTATCAGAAAAGACCGAGACGCAAGTGAAAGGAGCACCGTTGACGAGGATCCATTGAGCGGCCCGGTAAATTGCCGTCACCTCCGCCTGAAACGCGCTGCAGTAGACCGGCAAAAGGAGAGAAATGTTCAGGTCCAGTTTCCCAGAGTAGACACCGCTTCCAACCCCATTATCGAGCTTAGAGCCGTCGGTATATATATCCACGACTTCCGGGGGGCCAACCGTATTAGGATTCCAGTCGTCCCTACTCGGAATCAGAGAGTGGAAACCCCTATCGAGACAATATTCAGCAGGGATATAGTCGATGTTCACGGGGGCCACTGGATCAACCTCCAGAATAGTGGAGTGACCAGGTACAATGTGCCAACGAGACAGGGCATTAAGTCTAGTCGCAGCAAACTTAGCCGCCTGCTTAGCGAGAAGCACAGTAGGAAGCCAAGTGAGCATTGCGAACAAGGCTTTCGTGTGGTTGGTGCGCAGAGCGAGAGTTATATAAATGGCCGCAGACCTTCTGACCTTGTCAAGAAGTCTGACGTTGTATTGTCTGTCCAGAACAGTACACCAGAAAGCAACACCGTATAAGAGGTTGGTATTCGATTGATTCGAATCATTCGTCATAATTTACAGTCTTAGTTGTTGTTGCATTTACAAAGAAAGAAGAAAGACACATAAACAAAAAAGACAAAGACAGCAAGGAGAGCAAACACACAACCTTCTTGTGAGTATTGTAGTGTTCGTACGTGAAAATTTTGTGATTCGTGTATACGATGAATCATGGAGAGTATTGTTAAGTATGAGTACCATGAGTATTTCAAACTTTGAATATGCGTAGTATGAGTATGACATTAAAATAAGTATGAATGCGCATATGTATCAGAAATTATAAGTATGATTCGAATCTACTCATCGTTTTGAATACTCATTGCTGACCTCTGATGTTGAAGTTAACTTTAACTCATATGAGCTCAGTGCCCAGATAGGCCTTCTGTCTGTAAAATAGTATTTCAGTGTCTGGACGTTTTTTCTCTCTATCCAAATTGAAATGGGCACATCTTTCGATATCGCAGAATGTCTGCATGTGTTCGAAATATTTCGTTTAGGTTCTGAACACTGCCGCTTCTAGCCCACTATATGCCTTTGAACTAGCCGTATACATAACATAATTGGTCATTACAACCCTTTAGTCAGGATTACAACCTAGTTTCTCATACCACTTATGTTGTGTGTGTTAATTGTATACAGGAGTGGCGGGACCTACAGTTTTAAGTCGACTCTGAATGACTGATTTTTTGAGAAACATTTCATGGCAATTTTACTTTACTTGCGGAGTTTTTGCCAGAAATCTGCTGAGAGGAAGTCGCCGAAGAAATATTTTTTCATATTTTCATTTTGATATCTCACCTGGGATTTGAACCGAAGCCTCACGTCTAATAAGCCAACACACTACCTAAAGGGTCCGACAAATAACTTTTTATTTGAAAATGCTTAAAAAAAAAACTACTGAATATTTCCTCAAATTTCTTTTTTTATTTGAAAGTACAATCCTTCCGGTTAATAATGGAAAACAATTTCATTCAAATGGCTGCCTTCGCTGGCCATGCAGTCGCCTACACGATCGGTCCAATTTTTAAGCACATTATCGATTGTGTGCAGCTGTATTTCACCAATGGCTTCACGAATATTGTCCTTTAAAGCGTCAATAGTCTCTGGCTTGTCGGCGTAACACTTATTTTTGACGGCACCCCACAAATAATAGTCCAACGGTGTCAAATCGCAGCTCCGAAGTGGCCAAGCGACATCAGCTCTGCGGCTGATAATGCGATCTTCAAAAACAGGGCGCAAAACATCGAGTGTAGCTTCGGCTGTGTGGCACGTAGCGCCGTCCAGTTGAAACCAAATGTTGCCAATATCCTCCTCTTCAATTTTTGTGAACAAAAATTCGTTCAACATGGCCCGATAACGATCGCCATTGACTGTAACGGCCACTCCTTGCTCATTTTCGAAGAAAAATGGCCCAATTATGCCTCTGGACCAAAATCCGCACCAAACAGTGACTCGTTTTTGATGCTTCGGCTTTTCAATGTATGCGTGCGGGTTTTCTGTGCCCCAAATGCGACAATTTTGCTTGTTTACATACTCGCCAAGATCAAAATGAGCTTCATCTGAAAAGATGATTTTTTTTTGACAAAATCGGCATTTTCTGTAAATCGATCTCAGGCCCACTTAGCGGATCGAAATGGCATTGGATGGTCAATTGGCTTCAACTCCTGAACCAATTGGACTTTGTATGGCGTCATACCAAGATCTTTATGGAAAATTCGTCTCAATGATGTCTCCGAAATGTTCAATTATTGAGAACGATGGTGAGCGGAAGGATAAAACTAATTATCTGCCAAATCAGACATGAGCTAAGTGTTACCATTCACGAAATAAGCACTAGTTGAAAAAAGAAAAACGTTGAATGGCGGACCCGATACTAGACTATGGCGGCTATCCGTATGCCTCTCTTAAATAAATCAGTCTCAGAGTGCTCAGAGTCGTTGAAAAGTATTTTCAAACTTTTTATTGCTTCTGTCCAGTGGGCACGATTGCATCCTCTTGCTATAAATTCTTCCTGTTTATCCAAACCACTGTGCCACATTACGTTGGAAAACTTTGTCATTTGGAGTTTTTCATCATGTTTTGGTTTTCACTTTTCTCTCATAATTTTCTCTTTTTCGTTTGTTTTCTTTTTTTTCTGTAATTGCTGTTGTTGTTTTATATTTTTCAATTGCCCTGCTATTTATTGGGAGGCAAATGGAAAAACTGTGTTGTTTTTTCCATTTTTTCCTGGAAAAACACAAACCAAATAAACATTAAAAAAAAGAAGAAAATTAAGACAAAAACGATTTTCATTTATTTCATAATTTTTATTTTTATTTTTTATAATTATTTACCCTTGTGCCACAACAACGACGAGTTGTACGTGTTGATTTTTGATTTCAAAACTCTCCATACAATTCACTCTTTTCTAATGGAGCGGGGATGGGAGGTGTAGTACCATTTACTTGAAAATAAAACGGAAAAAAACGACAAACGTTCTGTAAATGCTGGGGATTGTAAAATTTTACAGGGATTTACGAACAATAATTGCTACCAGGCAACAACAGCTCTTGCTTAAAACGTAAAAAAACGAAAAAAAGAATGGAAGTCTAAGAGAGAGAGAGAGAGAGAACGAGACAAACAGGAGGATAAATTTGTTAAAAAGTTGAAATTAAAGTTGGACATGCGGTGCGGTTTAAACGTTCATTTTGGCTTTGGTTTTGTAAAAATTTTAATTGAAATTTATTTCATTATTTTGAATAAATGCTGCATGAAACTGAAATGATTTACAACAACAATAGCACAAATTAAATTCTTTTTAACTGCAACAAATTTAACTAAAAATGGACTTCATCTAGCAAATATTTACAACAAATTAAACAATTTTTTTATATTGTTTTAAACATTAAAGAAAATTAAAAGAGTAACACTTTGTATTCTTACGAAAATTTAAAAAATTTAAATACTGGTTTAACATTAAATTATAAAGAAAAGGCAACAACAAAACACCAACATAAAAAAATGATAAACAAGTAAACAAAAAATATACCAAAAAACACTACAAGAATAAATGTAAACAAAATACACAAACAACAATAATAAATGAAAAAAGATCTCTTTATAGAGATCTCAAGAAGGCAAAGCCACGAATATTCGCCTTTAAAAAACATTCATCAGACTGTTTACGTTGCCATATAAAAGGCAGGCAACGGAGTCAGTAAAAGTTCAGTCAGCCTTGTGTGAAGACACGATGCGTTTGAAGAGGGAAATCGGGGTTTGAAGATCTCCGTTACATCGTATTGACTAGTAGTTGTAATTGTTTACGCAAAACAGGAATAGCAAACAAAGCAATTGTTGTTGTTTACATCAAGTTGTGAATAGTGGCATACAAAACAACACAAATTTATTTTTATTTTATTTGCAATCTATGAGCTCATATTTTAAACGTTTTCAAAAGGAAAAAACGTAACAGTATTGATTTAAATTAGAGGTGAGACTGTCATTAGCAGCTTCACTCACAAAAATTTAAAGGGAATGATACTGTCTTTCAAAGTTGCTTAGTTCAGTAGTTTAAAAGATGTAATGTATTCCTGCTTTTTATGGAACAGGCAAACAGAGAAATTAATTTTCGGATAACTCGATCAACTCAAAAATTAATAATCCAGTTCTCTTTGGAGGGCATGACTAACTACAGGGGAGATGTAATCTTTCGTTATTTTGATATCCAACCTACTCCATGTGAGTTATAAGTCTCAGGATTGAGCAGAGACTTTTATAAACTGATTATCTAGTAGGATCAAAGGATTTCTAACAAGGCACAATCTTCGTCATACCAATTCTCAATATGTGCGAACGGGCTTTTGCTTCCAATTCGTTCCTTTAAGGACTTTTGCTTTGTTTTCCGATTGTCTTTCAGCTGAACAGGTAACAGCAGGTTCTAGAATCAACGTCTTTTGTGAAAATGTATTGGGCTGTTGTATTGGGTATGGTAAAGAGGTCCTACATACATTACAACCTTTCAGCCAGGATTACGACCTAGCTTTTCACATCACTTATGTTATGTGTGTTAATTTTATATATATGAGTGGTGGGACCTACAGTTTCAAGTCGCCTTCGAACGACAGATTTTTTTTGATAAACTTTTCATGGAAATTTTTTATTTTCTCTTAGAAATTATGCCAGAAAACTGCTGAGAGGTGGTCGCCGAAGACATATTTTTTCAGATGTTTGGTCTATGGTTAGAACCGTAGGCTCATATTTAAAAGCAAACACACTACCTACTAAACTACGGCTACATTTTCCTACTATTACTTCCAACTGTTCTATGATATTTTTTGTTGATATTATCCACTCTCTAGAACCAGAAGTCATGGTATTCTTTGATATATTAATTGCAGAGAAATTTAAATACATTTGTATTAAAAATTGTTCTCCTAGTTCCGAGCATAGTTTCCTTGGCTCCTCAGCCAAGATGTTTAACCTCCACACCACATCATATCGAGTCTCTTTTGAGCCTCTTGAGACCTCATTTTTAACCAGCAAATGGCTTAAAGTATCACATCCAAGTCAATTTCAAATTTTTGTTTCCATAAGAATTCTCAATCCAGAAGAAGTCATACATTCAGCGAGTGAATGATGTCTTCAAGTCTCAGCAATTCAGTTTATTATAAGAGTGCAGGTGGTGGAGAGTTTTGGATTGCTAATGACATTGACTTTACACATTTATTTGAATATTTAGAAAGAAAATTTAAGCGATGAAAATCTCTCCTTGTTATTTTTCTTCGTTTGGATGTATGAGAACGGAGTAAGTTGTATATGACACTTAACAAGACACTGAGCAAGCAGACGAGCTTGCAAGGAGGGGAATTTCCATGGACTTAAAAGGGTCATAATACATACTTGGAGTTGGGTCTGATGTTCAGGTATGCCTAACGAAGAGGAACATAAAAAGAGTTAAAGATTCTCCTCAAAACAAGTAAGTTATAAGGCAATCCCAACTTCTGCTGAGAAACTAAAATAAGAGGAGGTCTGAGTCAAGCATCAGACTCTCTAGAAATAACTTGTAGTGGGTTCACCAGTTTTTTAACGAGCAGAGTATAATTATTCCGAGTACACTTATTTGCAATGGGTGTTGTCCTGAGCCTAACATGTACATTCTGTAACGATTCGAATGAATAATCAAAACACATGTTAGGAATCAGTGAGGCATTAACACTAGATTTACCACGCCAGTCAAAATGACTGGTTTTGCCTTATTAGTCTTAAATATTGACTTTGTATGAATATTTTTTTCCGAAACTATTGTATGACTTTTATAACGACAATTAAATACAATCAATTTGATAACTTATTTTGATCTTGTGTCCAAAATAAAAAATTAATATTTGTTTTTGGTACTTATACCGGCAGCAGTCATTTTGACTGTTATGTTTTTCTATTGCAGAAAACAGTGTTCCTTTGCATAATACACAAAAACGAATGCGTATGTGGTTTCCTTCTAGTTCTGAAGAGGATAATGAAAACGGGGAAATACGTATATGGAAAAAAATAAAAGAAGGAGGTGTTACTGGAAGGTTACCAACTCATTGCAAATTCAAAGATTTATCTAGGCCTACAGCATATGCTGGAATAAATATTATGGAAGAGAAGCCAAGCAGTGCCTTTTTACTATTGATTGGCCACCATATATTAGAGCATATCAAAACTTGCACCGAATTAGAAGCCTCTAGAGTTTTAGGGAAGAAATGGACACTTTTACAGGATAAATTGAAAGCTTTCATTGGAATACTGTTTGCACGAGGTACATACAGTATTCAAAGGGTTGCAGCTGTCGTATTTATGGAACAAAAAATGGGGTCCTGAATTTTTTTCTAAAACTATGAGTATACTATGACTTTACAGCAATTCTACGTTCCATTCGTTTCGATAAAAGAAATGAAAGGAGTCAACGCTTGCAAACTGATAAATTTGTATAAGTGTCAACTGTTTGGAACAAATTTATTGTGAACGGCCAAAACTGTTTCAAACCAGGAGCAAATATTACATTAGATGAACAGTTGTTTCCAATGAAAGCCAGATGTATGTTTACACAGTATATGCCAAACAAATCAGACAAGTTTGGAATAATATTCTGGCTGGCTTCTGACGTTGAAACGAAGTACGTTGCAAATGGCTTTCCTTATCTAGGAAAAGATGAAACACGAAATTTGGTAACACTTCTTAGTGAATTTGTAGTAATGAGACTACTGGAGCTTTATATCATGAAAGGTAGGACTGTAATAACCGACAACTTTTTTACCAGTGTTTCTTTAGCTACTAAATTATTAGCCAAAAACACTACTTTGATTGGTACCGCACGTTCGAACAAACGTAACCTTCCAAAAATTTGCAAGGAATAGAGGGATAGTATGGCTCGTTTTTCAACATTACTATATGCAACAAATGAATGTACACTTACAGTTTATAAGAGTAAGCCCAACAAAAAGTTGTTTTATTGAGTACTATACACAAAGACGTCAAAATTGACCAAATACCGACAGCAAGAAACTAATTGAAACTGTGTCTTTTTATAATAAAACCAAATTGGTGTCGACGTCATAGATCAAATGGCACGATATGGCTAATGGCATATATTGTGAAATCAGGATCTAGGGTTGGCCACTTCAAGTATTTTTTAATATTTTAAATTTTGTCGGAATAAATTCCTGGATTTTGTATAAAAACACAACCGGAAAGAATATTTCAAGAAAGGATTTTTTGTTTCGTTTGGCTGAAGAACTCACTTTTGATCATCAGTCATCATCAGGTCAAGAGATAGGAAGTGAAGCTGCCTGTCCAACAACAACAACTCCTCTTCCAAAAACATTTTATTATTATTTTATCAATACTGTTTATTAATTCTATAAAACATTATAGCACATACAAAATTTACACACTCAAAACGTTACTTTTGAACGCCAGTCATTTTGACTGGTGTTGGTATAAATGGGTATGAAAATTTCTTGGTAAATCTAGTGTTAAAGCATTCAAAAAGGAGAAGTTTGGGTGCATATTAAGAGGTGAGCAGGTAATTGTCATTGTTGGCACCCCACAGCATCCAGAAATGTATCAAGGCAATAGGAGAAGAGGGGAGGGGTGTATAATACATCATCTGGTTGTAGTACTAAGACACATTTGTAAGACGAATAGATATGTGATCGACTTCACTATTTACCTACCAAAATTGTTACATAAATTTCGTATTACTTTTCTATACATACTGGATTACTACGACTGCATAGTAAAAGTATTGTGGATATAAAATATTCAGGCAACTTCTAGTGACTATGAGGCACAGCGACATATTTACGTCATTGCGATAGGCCTTTTCAAACCATGACCTTTATTGACTAGGCGAGTACACTTATTGGATTGCTTGTCACTACTGCTCATTGATGGAGAAAAATAATTAAAAAACTCATACGCGTACTAAAGTATCAAATTCGATGAATATATCTGAAGAAGAATGAGATTTTATAGACCAAAAGACTAAGTGTGTGCTCACAGTTCAACTACTGGCGCCCGAAGCTCATTTCGAAAACATAATTCGGGTACATACCTACTTCATCATTACAACCCTTCGATCAGGATTACGATCTAGCTTCTCACACCACTTATGTTGTGTGTGTTAATTTTATACATGAGTGACGGGCACTACAGCTTAAATTCGACTCCGAATGACAGTTTTTTGAGAAACTTCTTCATGGCAATTTTTATTTTACTCTCAGAGTTTTTGCTAGAAATCTGCTGGGAGGTCGCCGAAAAAATATTTTTTTCGTATTTTGTTTTGTTGAAGATGCCTGTCCTGGGAATTGGGCCATGGCCTCACGTCTAATAAGCCAACACACTACCTACTGGGATACGGTGACAACAATTGAGGCTTTTTACTTTCATTATAAGTGTGCAACGGTAATGGAATATATTGCTCCTAGCAATGCTATTGAAAGCATCAAAAAATTACTTCGAGCCTAGTCAAATCCAAATTTACCAAATTGAGCTACAATAGTTTGCACATTTTTGATGGGAAAAGAGCCCTTTTAACCATTTCTAATAAAGTATGTACTAAGAAAAGTGTCACAAAAATTTTAAATTCATCTACACACAGATAAAAAACAAATTTAGTTGGGTTAGTCCAGTAGATCAGTAGACGAAATAACGGCCAAACGTCATTGAATAACTCTGTACTTGGATTGTTTTCTTTATATTTAACCTAGCTTCGACTGATGGCTTTAAGTTAGCCAATATAATTGGCGATGATTTCCCTATCCGATCCAACAGTGAGCTGTTTGAGCTCCTCAACGATATAGACGTTGTACAGCGTATTAACATCCAGCGGCTGCGCTGGTTCTTTCATGTCGTTCGAATGGAGGACAATGCTGCGGCGAGACAGTTATTTGATGATTTTTGGTCGGCGAAGAGGACGACCCTGTTTGCGTTGAAAGGACCAAATCATGGATGCCCTGTCATCGATTGGTGTTACCAACTGGCGTAGGCGCGCAAGTAGCAGAGGTGCCTGGAAGGATGTGTTAAGGCATGCCGAAATCCGTTTAATCGGGTTGTTAATGGCCAATTAAGTAAATAAATATAATTGAAGATACTATAATCAAATGCTAATGAAATTCAAGAGTGGATTTCATAAATATCACCCCCCCTTAAAAACCTTACAATTATTCCATAATTATATCCCCAATTAAAACGGATTTCTCTTTAAATAATCATTGGAAAATAATACCAAATTGTATAACAAATTAAAGTTAAACTAATGTTTTTACATCGCTCTCTCTCTCTGACTGAATTTTTACATGATTTTTCATTGTGTTCGAATATTTCGTTTTAATTTCGTTTGGCCACAATTTGTCTCACCACAAGGGGTATTTAAAATTATTGCGCCATTATTTCCCCCCCTAAAACTACAAAATGATCATAAAAAAATGCCACCATTTGGAAATGCTGCTGCTGCGTCGTCCGTCTATAGGATTTGGGGCAACAGAATTTTTTGAATGAAAAAAAAAGAAACTAAATTCCAATGATTTTAAAATGTTCATTCATAATGGCATTCACAACATTTAATTCGCCAACGGACTGGCTGGCTGACTGACTGGAGTTCTGAGGTTACTCTTACTTTCACTCTCTCTCTCTCACTCTCACACTCTCTCTTTCTCTTTCTCTCTCTCTCTCTCTCTTTGTCTCTCTATAATTCCATTGTTTTTATGAAATTTAAAACAAATGAGGTTTTATGTTTTTAATTTCATAGTTAAGCTGGAGCTGATGTTCGGAAAAATTATTTCAAAATTAAGCAGGTGCCTCGAATCGAATACGGGAGGCACTATAAGGTTGTTATATAAAATTGAATATAATTCATCATTTAAGGTATGGGTGTTATGAAGTCGTTTACTTATACTCAATGTTCTGTTTTTTTTTCATGGATGCTGGTTTTAGCTCCAATTTCTATTATTTCATTTGATAGTCCAATTGAGAAATGCCCAATGAATACCTTGTGAAGTATTAGAAGGGCCACTGTCTACAGATTAACTTTTATTGCTCCTGTCTCAAGTCACGAACTTGAAGTTGTGGACAGAAGCATAGGCAGTCACATCTACAGACCACACAGTACTTTCCAATAACTATAGATTGATTACGCTTGTATCTCACGCTATATCCTTTGCCCGTAGGACTCGCATGCGTATCATCTTAGTCTCCTGGTTATACTTCCTCTCTTAAAGTTAAAATCGTTTATAGCCGTGATGGAAGCTAATCTATTCATATCCCTTCTGTGTGTGGGAGATGTTCCTTTATTTAGCCACTATTTACTCAGTAGACCGTACATCTGAACCCAAAGAATGGGAGACTATTGATTTGAGAGAATAACAACCAACTTACCCACTGAAACTACCCTCAATATTTCGTATTACTTCGCGGATTTCTCAACCTCCTGGCTGCCTTTCTATTTGACTTGATTTCTCACGAATTTTCTTTGCATTTATTATTCGTTACACACTGCGTTGATTGAATGGCGTTCTCCAAAGCTTTCCAATTCTTACTTACTTACTTACCCCTCACGAATTCCAATTCCATTCGATGTTCGCAAAATGTATTCGAACGCAGCATATTTTGCAGTTCCCTTTCCATTTGACCATTAGTAAGGCGTCATCCCTCAATGTATGAAACTAGATTTTTGGTTCAACGACTTTTGCACTCTTGGAAATCATCATCTCTCCATTGTGTGTATATTTGAGAGACCTATTGTGTCTATCACGGCTTTTCTGAGTGGAGCCTATCGGTAGTATTACATTTTTGCCATGGAAAATTGCGTATAAAGCAGACTGCCCAGTTCACACCACCTCGACGTGAGATGACCCCGACCCCAAACTGCCTGCGAAAAATATTCAAACTGGTATGAGCCAGAGGTCAGCAATGAGTATTCAGAACGATGAATAGATTCGAATCATACTTATAATTTCTGATACTTATACGCATTCATACTTATTTTAATGTCATACTCATACTACTCATATTCAAAGTTTGAAATACTCATGGTACTCATACTTAACAATACGCATGATGTTATTGATTTCGACTCTCCATGACTCATCGTATACACGAATCACAAAATAAGTATGATTCGCGTACGAACGCTACAATACTCACAAGAAGGTTGTATGGTTGCTCTGCTTGCTGTCTTTGTCTTTTTTGTTTATGTGCGTGGACTAGGACAATCGAATCATTTATGAGTAGTATTTTAAGTATTTTTCTAAATTTATGAATCTGAATGAGTATGCGTATGAATCAAACATATTTCGAATGTTATGAGTTTGATGTCAATGTTGTACTCATACTCATTGCAACTTGTTCTTATAAATCAATGGATTTCAATACTGTTGACTCACTCATACTCAAAATTTCATGAGTACTTATGAGTACTTATGAATAGCGAAAAAGCGATTCATTGCTGATCTCTGGTATGAACTGTGCTATACGTAGCGCCGTCTTGTTGAAACCAGCTCATCCAATTCAGTTCGAAAGTAGTTGGTAATCTAATCTACCTAAAGTGCTCGCCATTCACGGTGATATCATTCTCAAACATCTGACGCTATCACCCCAAAATTTATACCAAACAGTGACTGTTACGGGATGCAGAATGCTGATGTAGTTTGGTGTCGTCCCAAATTCGAAAAGTTTATTCGGTCACATACACATTCATCCAGAAATTGCGCCTCATCTTTGAAGATGATTTTTCGATGAAAATTAAGTTGGAGTTACTAACTGCTATTCAGCTTACATTGGGCATTTACAGTGTTCCAGCATCAGTTGAATTTTGTTTGGATGTAGGCTCAAGCCAAGACATAAACAAATCATTAAGTTGTGATCTGCAAAAGGTAGAGTTTTTGTAATCGACTAGCCCATGTAACGGGCTCACTTCGTTGTCTAAAATCTTCCACAGGGATTTGGCAAAACACCCCGAATAAATGACAACTAATTTGACAGATGCAACTTCAATAATACTGCCGTTATCAACTGTCAATGCTCGGAAGACAGCTGCCTTATTGGAAAACCTTATATACAGATAATATCTGCTTCAATCCCTTAAGCATATGTTTCTAAAAACTGATAGCTTGCTTCGGAAACTTTGCGTAGGAAGCTCAACTTCTATTCTACTTAACATATGCACATAATTGGCTATTACAACTGTACAGACAGGATTACGACTTAGCTTCTCAAAACACTTACATTGTGTGCGTTAATTTTATACATGAGTGGCGGACTACAGATTAAGGTCGTCTCCGAACGACAGATTTTTAGAAAACTTTTCATGGCAATTTTATTTTACTCTCAGAGTGTTTGCTAGAAATCTGCTGAGGGGAAGTCGCCGAAGTAATATTTTTTTGTATTTCGTTTTGTTGGAGATGTCTGACCTGGGATTTGAACCGTGGCCTTACGTCTAATAAGCCAACACAATACTTACTCGACTGTGGCGACTTCTGTTTAAAGAAGATTGTAAAAGAGTACAGCAACTGATAAGGTAAAGCCATCTTGCCTATATTTCCTCAAAGAGAAGTCGCCGTAGTCTAGTAGGTAGTGTGTTGGCTTATTAGACATAAAGCCAGGGTTCGACCCCCAGGCCAGACATCAAAATAAAATACAAAAAGTATTTCTTCGGCGGCTTCCTCTCAGCAGATTTCTGGCAAAAATCCTGAGAGTAAATTAAAATTTCCATGAAAAGTTTCTCAAAAATCTGTCGTTCGTAGTCGACTTTAAACTGTAGGTCCCGCCACTCATTTATAAAATTAACACACACAACATAAGTGGTGTGAGAAACTAGGTCGTAATCCTGACTGAAGGGTTGTAATGACCAATTATGTATGTATGTATGTTCCTCAAAAATCCGTTATTTATATGCCATGAAACCTGGTTTCAATTTACCTTTAAACGCTGCTTCATTTTCAAATCATTTCTTCAGTAACAAGATACTGAAAAGCAGCTGCCATGTGTGTAATAAACGGATATTGGATGCTCATCATTCATCCATGGAATGATCGAAACATAAAATTATATTTAGGAAAATAATCCCCCCTCCACCCTGTCTCTGGCCATAACAACAATACTAATAAAATATTGTTTATGCAACAAGAAGAAATTCAATTTTGTGTGTGGCAAGTTTATGAATATGCCTGCCATTGCAGGAGTTTATTGAGTAGAGAGCGAGAGAGAGACATTTGGTTGGGATTTAGTTTTTAGTAACAATTTTATCAATAAAACATATATGTATGTATGTGTTTATGTATGTTGCATTAAATATATATGAAAGCATACATACATACGTTTATGTTGCTCATAAAATTTACCTTTAACAGCAGCTCTAATAACAACAAAGCCAGGAAGTAAAACAAAAAAAAAATGAGCATCACTTTGGTATTTTGAAACGTTCATATTGAATATTGAATGGCCATCATGCCACAATATGTGGCACTCATATACACATATACACATACACTAATACTCGTATGTATTTCTATGTATATTGCTGGCATAAAATAAATAACAAAGTGGTTGTGTGTGTGTGGCATGAGGAGTTGATAGAGCAGATAGACATGGATTTTTGGAAAGTATTAGAGAAAGTTTTTGTTTTTGTTGTTGTTGTTCCATTTGTTTCAAATTAAATTTAGTTTCGGTTATAAATTGCTGCCATACACAGATAATTAAAGTTACGAATTTATTAGTAAAAAGGGGCCGGGGGAAAGAGAAGAGGGGAGAATTTTTATGTTTTGTTTTCACTTATTGGTTTAGTTGTGTGGCATTAAGTGAATATTTATTTTAATATACCATCACATACATATGTATGTGTAGACAATATTTGCATGTGTAAGCTTTAACTGTGTGGTATACCATGTGCCAGGCATTACTGCAACAAAAATACAATACAATACAATAAATTGTTGTTGTTGTTGTTGCAACAATTACTCTTCTATTGTATTTATATTTTGATAGAGACGGATCAGTGATTGAGAGTTATAAGCTGAGCTAAGCTAAATTATTATTTACAAAATCCATGTTGCAACAAATCTCAGTGTGTCCATATATAACCATATCACAGTATGTGTGTGTGTGTTTATGTATCACTGCATATGCCCGTTTTACACGTTACAATGTTTCAGTAGGGATGCCACGGAGTCAGTGTGTTTGTGTAATATTTATGCGGTGGTTGCATTGATTTTAAATTCTATTCTAATCACATACGCGTACATACATGCATGCATGCATACATGCATTCATTCATTCATTCATTTAGTCATTCGTTTCATACGTACATATTTATTTATTTTGTGACCATCATTTAAAATTATTTGTGATTTTAAACTGTTTGTTTCTATAGATGTTGCTAATGTTGCAATTTTAGTATTGGGTATGGGCAAAAATAAATTTTCCTTTTAAAGGTGGTAAAAAAAACCAATCAATTCAATCGTTTTTCTTCCACTTTTGTTTCTTTTTTTTTGGTTTCTCGTCTATCTTCTGCATGTCTTGTGCGATATCCAGCGCCGTCCTATAGAAACCATATATAAAGCGTCCGCCAAATAACTTTATTTTTTGAAAATGCTTTAAAAAAAAACTACTGAATATATTTCTCAAATTTCTTTTTTTATTTGAAAGTACAATCCTTCCGGTTAATAATGGAAAATAATTTCATTCAAATGGCTGCCTCGGCTGGCCATGCAGTAGCCTACACGATCGGTCTAATTTCTAAACACATTATCGATTGTGTGCAGCTGTATTTCACCAATGACTTCACGAATATTGTCCTTTAAAGCGTCAATTGTCTCTAGCTTGTCGGCGTGACACTTATCTTTGACAGCACCCTACAAATAATAGTCCAACGGTGTCAAATCGCAGCTCCGAGGTGGCCAAACGACATCAGCTCTGTGGCTGATAATGCGATCTTCAAAAACAGGCCGCAAAACATCGAGTGTAGCTTCGGCTGTGTGGCACGTAGCGCCGTCCAGTTGAAAACAAATGTTGCCAATATCCTCCTCTTCAATTTTTGTGAACAAAAATTCATTCAACATGGCCCGGTAACGATCGCGCCATTGACTGTAACGGCCACTCCTTGCTCATTTTCGAAGAAAAATGGCCCAATTATGCCTCTGGACCAGAGATCAGCACCAAACAGTGACTCGTTTTGGGTGCGTCGGCTTTTCAATGTTATAAATGCGACAATTTTGCTTTGCCCGCCAAGATCAAAATGAGCTTCATCTGAAAAGATGATTTTTTTTTTGGCCAAAATCGGCATCTCTTCTGTAAGTCGATCGCAGGCCCACTTAGCGAAGCGAAAACGCATTGGATGGTCAATTCGCTTCAACTCCTGAACCAATTGGACTTTGTTTGGCGTCATACCAAGGTCTTTATGCAAAATTCGTCTCAATGATGTCTCCGAAATGTTCAATTGTTGAGAACAACGGTGAATTGATGTTGATGGCGCTTCATGCACACTTTCTGCCACAGCAGCAATATTCTCGGGTGTACGCACTGTTTTTGGCTTTTCACGCTTTGGTTTATCGATGAGGATGACAGTTTCTTTCACTTTTTTCACAAGATAACGAACATACGGAGCTGACGGTGCTTCTCTTCATCCAAAACCCGTACACAATTTTCGTACACATTCTGCAACATTACCATGATTTTCAAAGTAATGTCGCAATATTTCCCAGCGTTGTGCAAGCGTATACACAAACATATTCGTTCAGCGGAAGTATAAAACTAATTATCTGTCAAATCAGACATGAGCTAAGTGTTACCATTCACAAAATAAGCACTAGTTGAAAAAAATAACGTTAGATGGCGGACCCATTATTTGTGGCTTTCATACTCATTAGTTTTGTCTTATTTAAGATGAAGCCCCAACCGACTTTGAGTTGGCTTAAGTGATACGTTTTTGCTTTATCACCGCTTGCATATGATAACAAAGAAATCCAATATGATCGATGTAATCATTGGAGCATTCATTTTCCATAGAATTCTGAGAATAGTGCTGCTCATCATTTACTGCTGCCATGACAATGTCTAGGAAAAGTAAGAAGATGAGTGACACCTAATCTGTGCAGTCAATTTAATTTAAACGAAAAATTAAGATTTTCCCAGCAATAAATCTTTGACTTATTCCCCTCACTACACTCGCATATATGTAGTCGTATGTAAGTATATGAGTGTTGGATGCATTATTTCATGGAGCCCTGGGCCAAAGGTAAATGCACTTTCTCTCATAACTTTAATGACTGTCTCCCCGTTTTTAGTGTGTTTTTTTCTTAATTTTTCATAAATTTTCTGTTGTGTTGTAATAATATTTTAATTTTCCTTTTTGTTTTTTAATTATTATTTACGAGTATGTTTTTAATGTATTTGTTGTTGTTGTTGTCATATAAATTTTGTCATTCAATTTCGTTTTTTTTTATTGAAAATAAAAATTTATTTTGGATCGTAATTTTATGAAAAATATTTCTATTCACAGTTTGGCTGTGACTGAGCCAGAGAAAGAAATCTGAGTGAATGGATGGTGATGGCTGGCGCTGTTATAATTCATTAAAAACTTTAAATCATTATGAGTGCGGGATAAGCGATTTATAATAGGGACTTTGGGGGACTTTTTTTATTGTTGGTGTTAAAAACGAAATTCCGTTCTCCTGTTGAGAAGGAACTGAGGAGCGCAATGAATGAAGCGTCGCATCATCATCATCATCAACAAAAACATCACATTAACGACAGATATCACGTCACTTTAGCCAGCCATGGACAGCCAGCCAGCCAGCCAGTCAGCCAGCCAGCCAGCCAGCCAGTTGGTATTGTTAGTTGGCACTACAGCATCTCACCAATGAAGAGTCGTCATAAAATTTTTGTTTACATTTTCATTGCTTTTTCCTTCACTTTTTTTAAAACATTTTTTTGTTGCATATTCATTATGTTGTTGTTCGTAGAAAGAAGGGAAAGTGGAGGGAAAGGGGGGTGGGAAAACCATTTGAAATATTTAATTACGAGCAACTGAAATGAAAATTTTCAAATTGTCCAAATTATTTCATCATTTTCGTACTCCCCCATTGCTTAATGGCCAACACTAGACAGGCTAATGGTTTTTTGTGGTATTTAAAGGCAACAATTAAAATTATTGTCGTTGACATTTCAATGAAATCCATTAAAAATATTTTAGAATTCAAAACCTTTTGGGACAAATTAGCGGTTGAAGTTAAACACACTGTCTCTCAGTCTTTAAAAATTTGAACATGTGCGTTTCAAATTCCATTCGAGACAGGATTGATGATTGCCTATTTGCTATGCCACTTCACAGTGTTTTTATTGCAAACAATAACTGAAGAAAACAGCCGCCTAAATAAGGCCCACTGAAGAGTAACTGTACTACGTTAGGAGAAAGTCCAGGCACAAATATCGATTAGACTCTCATAGGACTATGGAGCACCTTATGGAGCAAAAAAGATGTGGGTTATTAAGCTAAACAGGTAAACTACGAATGCACTTCACTTTAATGGTATAGGCTGTAGTCGCTGTAGTCTAATAGGTTTAGGTTTAAGTTAGGGTATGCGCACTTGCAATTGAGACACGTACAGTACCCGGAGGTCCAGTTGACCCATTGTAACGGGTGGTTTTTTAGTTATTATCTTTTTTGGCAACACTGGTTTAAACAGCTCACGCACGTTTCGCGTTTTGTTTCACTGTCAAACATCTTCAGTTTTGTCTATAATTTAACCATGAATCGTATTACAAACGAACAACGCTTGCAAATCCATGAATTTTATTATCAAAATGCGTGTCCTGCTAAGAAAGTTCATCGCGCGCTTCTTCCATTTTATGGTCAGTTTAATCGACCTACTGAAGCGGCTATTTGGGCTATTGTTACTAAATTTCGTACCAAATTTACATTGTTGGACATTAAACCACCAACACGCTTACGCACAGTGCGAACTGAAGAAAATATTGCAGCTGTATCGGCCGGCCAGTGGTAATGATGACCATCAGTTATCGATTCGTCGCCGTTCGCAGCAGTTGGGCCGCTGTTACTCAACAACGTGGAAAATTTTGCGGAAGGATTTAGGTGTGAAGCCTTTTAAAATACAGCTGGTGCAAGAATTGAAGCCGAACAACCTACTGCAACGCAGAATTTTTAGTGAATGGCCTCTTGGAAAGTTGGCCGAAGATCCACTTCTTTATCGAAAAATTGTGTTCAGCGACGAAGCTCAGTTTTGGCTCAATGGATACGTAAATAAGCAGAATTGTCAATTTTGGAGTGAAGATCAGCCAGAAGCTTTGCAAAAGCTACCAATGCATCCAGAAAAAGTCACAGTTTGGTGCGGTTTATGGGCTGGTGGCATCATTGGACCGTACTCCTTCAAAGATGCTGCGAATCGTTACGTAACTGTGAATGGTGAGCGCTACCGTGAGATGATATCCAACTTTTTTTTCCCCCAAAATGCAAGAGCTTGACCTACATGACATGTAGTTTCAACAAGACGGTACCACATGCCACACAGCACGCGTAGCAATGGACTTATTGAGAGGCGAGTTCGATAAACATTTTATTTCACGTTCGGGACCGGTCAATTGGCCGCCCAGATCGTGCGATTTAACGCCTTTAGACTATTTTTTGTGGGGCTATGTTAAAGCTCATTTCTATACAGACAAGCCCGCTTCAATTGACGCATTGGAAGACAACATTGAAGCATTTATTCGTGAGATACCGGCCGAAATGTTGGAGAGAGTAGGCCAAAATTGGACTAAGCGGATGGACCATTTGAGGCGCAGTCGCGGTCAACATTTGCATGAAATAATCTTCAAACATTAAATTATATGGACCGTACTATCGATTTATATAAAGATTTCATGCATTTTTCTGAATTTTATGTGTTTTTTTTTTTTGAAAAATTTTCCTATAGCTCTTATAAAATCACCCTTTGCAACGTCCTAAAGGAGCCTAATTGGTAGTGTGTTGGCGAATTAGACGTGAGGTCACAGTTCAAATCAAAGCTCAGCTATCTCGAACAAAGCGAAATACGAAAAAAAATTTTGCGGCGTCTTCCTCTCAGCAGTTTTTTGGCAAAAGCTCTGAAAGTGAAATAAGAAATTGCAATGAAAAGTAAATTTCTCAAAAATCTGTCCTTCGAAATCGACTTTAAACTGTAGGTACCACTCACGTATAAAATTAACACGCACATCATAAGTGATGTGAGAAGATAGGTTGTAATCCTGGCTGAAATATTGTAATCACCAATTATGTGTGTATACCGCCATAATGAGACCCATTCCATCATACAAGTGCAGTGTTTGGTGTAAGGTCAGCGAAAGAAACGTTTCGTGATTGAAGTCACTAACAAGAACTGCATGTATAGAAGCAACGAGAGCACAGAGGCAACGTTGGATGTCTTGCTTTATCTCGTGCCTAGAGACTTTCATATTTTACTCACTTTCTGGTCAAATACTCTTCCCTTGGAGGAAAGCAATGCAGCATCATTTGCATCAAAAATTATTTGCAGATTTGTTCTTCCATCATAAAGACGGTGAAGGAAGGTGAGACTGCGATCATAATGATCCCGCAGGAAAATCTTGGCAGTGCAACTCCGTATGTACTTGTTGCTTAAGATGATGGTGAGGCCCATGGTGAAAAGCATATGGAGACATAGTCGAGACAATGAAAACCTGTCTTACAGCAGGGTTGTAGGATCTGTTGGATTTGAGCACGTTGCATACAGTGTTAAGGATCAGAACTACGAAAAGGATAATGGGAGACCAATTGGATACGAGATTCCTTAGCGGCTATTGAAACCAGACAAATCGAGAGGCAATTATTCCAACAAATTCTATGATTTTGAGAAGTCCTTCATAATGAGACTGAATAGTTTGGAGTAGTTTGGATGCTATATACCCCTTTAAGAAAGGAATCATTCTATGGTACTCTAATAAATTGTAATCAGACTGAGTAGTTTCGTGCAGTTCGGAGACTATATACTCGTTTAAGAGAGTAAACATTCTACCATTCTCCGATAATTCACAAACGGTACTGGGGAATCGGTTTTGAAATATCCGAAACTCATGGGGAAACTGGCGGGCATCTCATATAAGCGAAAGTCTACACCATAAAAAGATGCACAATAAAAAATGTTGAAGTTTAACTTGGACAGGAAGTATAAAGAACGGGGCATTGCAATGCTATCTGACAGTCAGGTCGCCTTCTAAGCACTCAATTCCCGCAAGGTTGACTTAAGAGTGGAGGAAAATAAGGTCATAGTCTGCTGGATTATAGATCATGTTAGAATTCACTGCATTTGGAAGGCGGATAACCTTGAGAAGAGGCGAGTTTTCACGCTACTAACAGGACAAAAACATTGATGTGGAGCGTGAACGTTCACACAGTTACTAAAGTATACATACGGTTAACAAATTTCAGAAATTTTGTAACAAATCCGTTTTCGTTGAAAATTTTTATAGTTTCCTTGATGTTAAGACGGTCTTTTGCATTGGTTAAAAAATTTCTGAAATTGAACTAAATTGTGGCCCTGCACAGGCCCACAAAGGTATACATCCGATTAACAGATTTCACAAATTTCTGAACCAATTCAAAAGACCGTCTTAAAATCGAAAAAAGTTGGCAGACAATTATAAATATTTTCAACGAAAACGGATTTGGTAAAAAATTTCTGAAATTTGTTAACCGTATGTATACTTTTGTGGCTGAGTGTATGTACGAAAGTGTATGCTTGGGCAAACGGAAAATACAGAAAATACAGAGAGACCCTTCTCAAGCGGAAATCGTGCATAGTAATCTAAACTTTCGTTGCTAGATTGGAATGAAACAAAAAAATGTGACTCATGTATCATACTATCCAGGAGTGTTTTTTCAGATTGTATTGTCCAAAGAGTATTTATGCAGAATAAGAACTCGTTTCAAACCAAATATGTAATGAAGTACATGAATCTTTAGAACACGTTCCTGCAAACTGTGCTGCATTAATGCATCTCAGAAGGTAACACCTTTTTGCATATCAAATTATGGGCAGCAAGTTATCCTTACAGACACTGATCAACTTCTTGAAGTTTATCAAGGCAACAGGTTTGAAACGGACGTTAT
This sequence comes from Sarcophaga variegata, assembly GCA_932273835.1. NCBI lineage: Eukaryota > Metazoa > Arthropoda > Insecta > Diptera > Sarcophagidae > Sarcophaga > Sarcophaga variegata. The sequence goes on along the minus strand of OW026358.1, from coordinate 144,774,697 downwards.
GGGGTTTCCGGATATGGGTTGAGGGCACTAAAATAGGCAGTACTATGGAGTCTCTACACCAATACACTAATAGTAGATGCAACGTGTTATATCACTAGATAAACTTGACACGAACAAGACTGAAACATTAAGAATAAAGCCAGGAAACGTATCCCCATAAACAGCTACAAAGTCCACTTCTGGAAGTGTACCAGAGATCAGCAATGAATCCCTTTTTCGCTACTCATAAGCATTCATGAAATTTTGAGTATGAGTGAGTCAACAGTATTGAAATCCAACTACTCTGATTCATTCGTACTCAGTACACAACATTGACTTATAAGTACAAGCTGCAATGAGTATGAGTACAACGTTGACATCAAACTCATAACATTCGAACTATGTTTGATTCATACGCCTACTCATTCAGATTCATAAATTTAGAAAAATACTTATAATACTACGTATAAATGATTCGAGAGATTCGAGAGATTCGACTGATTCGAATCATTCGTCAAAATTTACAGTCTTAGTTGTTGTTGCATTTACAAAGAACGAAGAAAGACACGTGAACAAAAAAGACAAAGACAGCAAGCAGAGCAAACACACAATCTTCTTGTGAGTTCTTGGAGTGTTCGTATGCGAATCATACTTATTTTGTGATTCGTATATACGATGAGTCATGGAGAGTCGAAATCAATAACATCATGAATATTGTCAAATATGAGTACCATGAGTATTTCAAACTTTGAATATGAGTAGTATGAGTATGACATTAAAATAAATATGAATGCGTATCTACTAATCGTTTTGAATACTCATTGCTGTCCTCTGAAGTGTACTGGTGATAGTCGTAGGAATTTATGGACACGTCTAACATATAAGGAAGAAGTCGCCTTTGTTTAGTAGGTAATGTGGTGGCTTATTAGACGAGAGGCCACGGTTCAAAATCTCAAGTCAGACATCACCAACAAAACGAAGTATGAAAGAATAAGAAAGAATTCTTCGACGACTGCCTCTCAACAGATTTTTGACAAAATCACTGAGAAAAAATAAAATTTTCATGAAAAAATTTCTCAAAAAATCTGTCGTTCAGAATTGACTTTAAACTGTAGGTCCTGCCGCTCACGTAAAGGGTCCGCCAAATAACTTTTTTTTTAAATGCTTTAAAGAAAAAACTACTGAATATTTTCTCAAATTTCTTTTTTATTTGAAAGTACAATCCTTCCGGTTAATAATGGAAAATAATTTCATTGAAATGGCTGCCTCGGCTGGCCATGCAGTATCCTACACGATCGGTCCAATTTTTAAGCACATTATCGATTGCGTGCGGCTGTATTTCACCAATGGCTTCACGAATATTGTCCTTTAAAGCGTCAATTGTCTCTGGCTTGTCGGCGTAACACTTATCTTTGACGGCACCCCACAAGTAATAGTCCAACGGTGTCAAATTGTAGCTCCGAGGTGACCAAACGACATCACCTCTGCGGCTGATAATGCAATCTTCAAAAACAGGGCGCAAAACATCGAGTATAGCTTCGGCTGTGTGGTACGTAGCGCCGTCCTGTTGAAACCAAATGTTGCCAAATGTCTCCTCTTCAATTTTTGTGAACAAAAATTCGTTCAACATGGCCCGATAAAGATCGCCATTGACTGTAACGGCCACTCATTGCTCATTTTCGAAGAAAAATGGCCCAATTATGCCTCTCGACCAAAATCCGCACCAAACAGTGATTCGTTTTGGGTGCGTCAGCTTTTCAATGTATGCGTGCGGGTTTTCTGTGCCCCAAATGCGACAATTTTGCTTGTTTACATACCGCCAAGATCCAAATGAGCTTCATCTGAAAAGATGATTTTTTTTTTTACCAAAATCGGCATCTTCTGGTGTAGGTTACTGCATGTCCAGCCGAGGCAGCCATTTGAATGAAATTATTTTCCATTATTAACCGGAAGGATTGTACTTAAAAAAAAAAAGAAATTTGAAAAAATATTCAGGAGTTTTTTTTTAAATCATTTCCAAAAAAAAAATGTTATTTGGCGGACCCTTTATAAAATTAACGCACACAACATACGGTTGTGTGCAAGGTGTGAGAAACTACGTCATAATCCTTATTGAAGGATTGTAATGACCAATTATGTATGTATGTATGTAATACGCAAGAGAGAGACTGCTCACCAAGCTGCCTTTCATACGTTAAATCGAAAAAGTCATAGGCTTTGTAAATGCAACCGATGCCCATCTCGCTATGGATTGTCATTAAAGCAAGTACCTGCTACTCTTTGATCTTAAAGACGTATGAATTTGCTAAAAACATCGTTATAAGGCCTTATTCCTTAACGCAATGAATTCGTTTAATAAAGTGTTTAATAAAACCTCTCCTACAGCATACACTCTTCCTTGAATTTAAATTCAAAATGAAACATATTTTGACGTCATATTTTATGGTTGATTACTCTCGCCTGAATTAAACGTTTGTTTGATTGGCAATCAATATTTTTTTGGTTTTCTGTTATTGTTGTTGTTGTCGTTCTTTTTATTTATTTATTGGGAATATTTATTTGACAAAATAAAAGCAAAAGATGGAAAAACATTTTGTGGCAAATAAATTAAGTGTGTTCAGTCGGTAATGCTAAAATCAAATGTCAATCTCTGCAGCTTTGACAAGATTTTGTTTGACGCTCCCATGGGGCATTTTTCATTTGAAAAATTGCAAATATTTTAAAAGCAAATCGATAATAAATATGCAAATATGTATGTGTTTGGAACAAATAAAACATATTAAAAGGCATTATGAATACAACAAATTTAAATTTTTTAAAGGATTTTTCACCTTCATTCACCTCCTCCTTCTGTGCTTATCCCAATTTTTTCTCTGGAAAAATCTTTAGAAAACTAGAAAACAACTGAAATACAAAGAGAAGTGAAAGAAACAGGACACCTAAACCGATAATCTTTGTAACATTTATGTTTCAAAAAAAAATAAAAAAGTCCTTAACGCTCCATATGTTTCTCACATAAAAGTTAAACAGAATGTTTAAACAAAAAACAGAACTTAACCAAAGCAAAACCATGTTAAACATTTACATTCATTTTCTTCAGTCATTCATTCATTCATTCGCTCATCCAGCCTGCCAGCCTGCCAGCCAGCCAACCATTCAACGATTTACACGAATTTTTTCTTTGTATTTGCCACACCAAAAATCTTTATCGAGTTTGTACGCACATTTGGTGCAGCTGCTGCTGTCACCTGAAGTACTAAATGTCTGAAGTATTTTTCCCAATAAAAGCCGAACGGCCCATCTGTTTATGTTCAAACAGTTACAGAAGCTTAAAGGAATTCAATCTTTCTTTGCCTGCCATAACTGTTTAATCATCGAAAAGTCTTTGTATTGAATTTCATTTCCTTGCAACAGACTAACTGCTGTTGAAATCAATTCCAAATGTTATTCACTTCCCGGTGATTAAACTCTTTTAACATCCTGATCTACCCTACCTTGCCATGGCCTTAGACGTGTGTGTCTTGTCTATGTCTCTATAAGTATGAAAGCATGCCTGTGTATGTGTGTCAATTTTTATTAAATTTCTCGTCTTTGGTTATGCATTTCGGTTTCATGCTGTCTATGTGGGTTTTTCTTATTATTTCCACAATAAAATAATAATTTGTTTTTGTTGTTGCCACTGCCTCATTCCAATGAAACTTCCATTTTTTGCCACACACACACACAGCCAGAGGAGGGTGTGTTGTCAGTGAATATTTACAACTAAACAGCCAGACAATAGTAACAACAACAACAAAAAGTAAAAAAAATAATAAAACTAAGCAACCAGCGTACCAACCTACAACAACTTATGTGCCATGAAGTTATAAAAACTCACATACACACCAATACAGTGACAAAATTGTGGCAGCAACAAATTGTCTGCAACCGAGCAGAAATTTGTCATGAAATATTAAAATTCACTTTCACTTGCTCACAAAATCATGTAAAAAGAGAGAGGGAGAGGGAGAGAGAGAGAGATATTCAGAGAGAGAGATGAATATTAAAAGAAATTTTTGTTTTAAATTGTTTCTTGTTGTTGTTGTTGTTGTAGTTGTTGAAAATTTTCTTTTTATGTCATACAAGCCGTACTAACATGACACAGCTTAACATACATACGTATACCACACTTAGAGACTTGAATGCACACACTATCTTTGCCTATAATCCTGCTCTCCTTTCCGTTTATCCTCTCTTCCTCTTCCTAGAGATGGTTATACAGACAAGAGATATACAAACTCGAAAATGTGTGTGTGTCATGCTTCAAGTTGCCTTAGTCTAGTAGGTAGTGTGTTGGCTTATTAGACATGAGGCCCTAGGTTCAAATCCCAGCTCAAATATCTCTAACTAAACGAAACACTAAAGAAAATATTTCTTCGGCGACTTCCTCTCAGCAGATTTCTGGTAAAAACTCTGAAAGTAGAACAAAATTACCATGAAGACACAGCGGTAAAAATACCCATTATGTACTCGCTTATTTAAGCAATATTTCGTGGCTGTCAGTGGTGATGTTTTCACTAAGTTTCCCACTTAGATTTAACATAAAAGTGTCATAGGCTGCCATATCGATGTGCTCTCGCTTAGAATGTAAGCCACAATATCATTAGGCTCTATTAACGTTTCACTTACATAATAAGTGGAGTTCTAAGCGATGTTGATGAGAAGCCTATATAGACTTGCAAATTAGAAAGTATGGTATGCAGATTACAGTGCTACTTGCATTTGTAAGTTAAAATACCAGCAATAGGATTTTTTATTAAAAGAAAAATTTTTTATTAATACAAAAATTAAATTAAATAAATATGAACTATTAAACATCATAATTTAATGATATATATACATCTTTATGCAATAACCTGCCAAAAATTTTTTCTAAGCCCCTGTTCTCAAAATGGTCTTTATTTTTGGAATCTGGAATAAGATATATATTTATAGATTAATGGTTTTTGTTATTTGATTTTAAGAACTTACATATGAATCTGGATCTGCAGAAATTAGGCTGTTAACTCTTTCTATGTCTTCAACATTTAAAATAGGAAAATCGGAATCTTTTCCCGCATGTACGTTTTTTTTACAAGTTGTTTAATTATTGTAGTATTTTATTTTATGTATTTAAAAATTTATAATTCTCCCTAAAATACAAAACGTTCTAACACTTTACATATGTTAATAACAAGATTTAAAAAATTAACTGCAAAACAGCAGCAAAAATGTTAAAATTTCAGAAAATAATGAAAATTGTATATAAGTTCAAAGTTTCACTATTTCTAAAATTTAAGTATAAAAATCTAAAATGCGATTAGAAATATTCCAGCCGTTTTAATATTTCTGTGAAAGTATGTAAATGTGAGTTAGGACGTTTTGGGTTATCACTTTCTGTTATTAGCTATGTATATTATATTAGCTTTAATTACATACCTTTTAATTTATCCAGCTGATTTTAAATTTTTTCCATCTTTTCTAATAAGGTTTTTTGATTATTTATAATATTATTATATTTATTAACAGACATATATTTCACAGACTGTTTTTCACAAAAAAACAAACGGTTCTTTATTATTTTTCTTTAAATAAAAACAAAACATAACATAAAAATATCATTATATGTTGGATTACGCATAGATTATACTCTAAGTACTTAGATCGCTCGCTTAGAATATCATACCTACGTCATCGCATATTGTCTAAGTACGTAGTTTTATTTACCGCTGGGGAGTTTCTCACAATTCTGTTGTTCGATGTCGAATTTAAACTGTAGGTCCCGCCAAATACATGCACAATTGGTCCTTACAACGCTTTGGTCAGTACGAACACCTAGTTTATAATGTCACTTATGTTGTATGTGAGGAGGAAGGTCCCGCCACTCGTGTATAAAATTAACACATGCAACATAAGTGGTGTGAGAAGCTTGGTTGTGATCATGACTAAAAGGTTGTAAGGACCATTTATGTTTTTTTTTATGCCGAGGAGGGGTAAATGTACCTAACCGCACCATAGACGAAGTCGTCACAATCTCCGTGTGTGGGGGCCCTCACCTACTAACTCACCCCCTCGTCTCCTGTGGACCTATTTGTGCTCACTCCGGAACTACGGTGGTACTACTTCGGAGTGGAGTCCTTATGGCCCTTTGGCCTCTCCATGTTCATATCCGCGTCCGGATTGCGTATCGAAAGTTGAAGAGACATCTAAGCGTCTCCACTATTCCGTTCGTCTAAATCATCATTTCGGTTCCGCTTGGCACGTGCATTTCGCTCCCATAAAGCATAATGCTTTTTCCAACCTCCATCATTATGCTCTATGTTGTATATGTATGTATTATGTTTATATAGTATGTATGCATGCGTATGAGTGTAAATATTTTTTTAAAACCAAAATCTTCTAATCATACACCGAATTAGTCAACTTTAAGCCATGATTAGCCGAACGTTCATGGAACGTAACAAAACATGGATTAATTAAAAACGAATATTTGATCAGATACTCTATCAGTTAAAATTGATCAGTTAGAATGGAAATTGGAAGACTTGTGGATGTTCTCATATGAGCTAAGACGCTATTCGCGATACGCTTACCATATCGCTCAAACAATCTTCAGTAAATTCAAAATTCTTTGCACGGTTCCTAACTTCTACAGGGAAGAAATCTGATTTAAAAGCCAAGTTACAATAGCCTAACATACATAATTGGTCATTACAACCCTGCAGTCAGCTACTCATCTAGACCTAGCTTCTCACACCACCTATGTTGTGTGTGTTAATTTTATACATGAGTGGCGGAAGCTATAGTTGAAAGTCGATACCGAAGGACAGACTTTTTTGAGAAACTTTTCGTGGCAATTTTTATTTAATCTCGGAGTCTTAGCAAGAAATCTGCTGAGAGGAAGTCACTGAAGAAATATTATTTTTCTTATTTCGTTTTAATGTCTGACCTCCGCTTTTGGCATGAAGCTACCACATTAATCTCACCTGACCCCTGCTTTAAACTGTGGCCTTACGTCTAATAAGCCAACACACTACCTACTAGACTACGGCCACTACAATAGCCTAAGCTTGGATCTAAATTCACGTAAACACAAAATTTAAAAAACCAACCTCGTATGTCTGGCCATTCACTTCATTTATTATTAAACGCTGAACCCCCTTTTCCGTTTTGCATACGAAACTAAATGCCTTCCAATTAAATTTATTTGCTCATCTTCATTTCTATCATTCATTTCTAGTCCGTTTTCTGTTTTTTTCTGTTTTTTTTTTCATTTTCTCCGCAATTTGTCAAAGCTAGGTACGTAGCATATAAATAATCGTCAGAACAAAAGAACGTCAAGACTGTCTGTTGTTAAAAGGGCAGTGAATTCAAGAAAAAAACGATACGATACGTTACGGTGTCTATTACAAGTTCAGAAAACTTTTGAAAGATTTAGAGACTCAAGTACCTACCACCACCACCTGCCTGTCTGTCTGTTGAACCGTAACAACCAGAACAATGACTGCAATTCAGAATTCTTTTCTTATTTTTCTCTGTCGTTTTTGTTCTTTTTTTTGGTTGCAATTATTTTTTTTTACCAAATAAAGGACCATAAAGTTTACTTTTCTTACGTTTTTCTTGCTCCTTTCGACTTCCATAAATATTTAAAAAATTTTTTTTCGTTTCGTTCTTTCTGTTCGTAATTTAAATTCGTATTAAAAAGTTTTAAAGAAATTTTCCTTAAAATGTATATAAATTTTCTTCTTCGTTTTTCTTCTTCTTCTTCTCGTCGTAAATAATTAATTAATAAAATTGTTTAAAAGAAAAACCTGGTAAAAGAAAAAAATTTTTTTTTTAAATTCCAAGCACGTCTCAGTCATAGCGATTGAATGCAAGAATTACAAGCCAACACATTCACCACCAACACGGTGGCAATATATGGTTTAAGGCCCATGACCAGACTATAATTTAGGATTTAATTTATGCAATACTTTACTTTACTTACGTAAAAAAAATAGAAAAAATAATAACAACAACAACATACATATACCGTGATATTGTAAATTTAATTGTAAAAATAGCTACGGCGAGAAATATTGTGTATTGAATTGAATTTTTTTTTTTTTGGTTTTTTGTTGTATTTTTGATTTTTTTTTAATAAATCTCCTCAAATTAACGTTTTCTCGTTAAAAACAAGGGACAATAATTTATTGTTTTTGTCTTTTGTTTTTAATTTTTATTTCATTTAAAAAATTATTCGTAATTTATGTGTTGCACAGAACACAGTCAACGCTTTACCCATAGCACTGCACTTATGCCTTTAATGACGGGCAAAACATATTGTTACTAAAATCAAAAATCTAGATACTGGTGCTTTGCTTTTACATTAAAATTGTAAAGAAAAGTTACAAAAACAAACCAATGCAGTACACAAACCTGTTTACAAATTATCGTACTGCAAACACCAGCATAAAAAATGATAAGCAAGTAAACAAAATGTAAACGAAATACACAAACAACACTACAATAAGAAATGTAAGCAACGATGTTTACATTTATAGAGATTTCGAGAAGGCGAAGTCATGAACATTCGCCTGTTTACTCTGCCATATAAAAGGCAAGGTAAAGCAGGCGACTGAGTGAGTGAAGTTCAGTAATCGTGGTTTGAAGATCTCCGTTACAGAGATCAGTCGAACAATTGTCTAGTAATTGTTACTGTTTATGCAAAGGCCATAAACAGAGGAATAATAAACAAAACAATTGTTGTTTTAAACATTTTTAAACGTTTTAAGAGGTAAAAACGTAACAATATAAATAAATGGAAAAAGGCCTTCAAACGGCCGACAAAGCCATCACAGGCTGCACGAAAGTGGCTCTGCGGTATTTTGGCCCATTCCCGGCGAAGCGCCGTCTTGAGATGATCGAAACTTTGGTATTTTTTTAGTGAGAACCTTACTCTCCAAAATGCCCCAGGCGCAAAAGTCCAACGAATTGAGATCGGGAGATTTTGGTGGTCATTGTGCGGTAGAAATGAAGCGAGGAACCTCCTTTTTAAGCCATTCTTGGTTGACTCGTGCTGAGTGCGGTGGTGCTGAGTCCTGTTGGAATGTCCATGGTCTGCGGCCGAAATGTTTGTCTGCCCAGGGCTTCAATACTGTCTTTAAGACATTTTCCCGATAATATTCGGCATTTATTTTGACCCCGCGGTCGATGAATACGAGCAGGGAGCGACCATCGGCCGTTACGGCGGCCCACACCATTACCATCGGCGGCGCTTGAGTTCTGGTGGCCAATCGCAGATGTAAATTTTCAGCTGACCTCTTTGGCAAGTAAACCCGATCATTTTGTTTGTTGACAAACTGCTCAATTTGGAATGGCTTCTCATCGGAGAAAACCAAATTTGGTAACTGGCCACTTTCGTGCAATCGAAGTAAGTCCTTGGCTCTTTCCAGTCTAACTTGTTTTTGTCCATTGGTGAGCTCTTGCACTTTTTGGAACTTCAATGTCTTTAGTCCAAGCTCATTTTTCAATATGTATTGCATCCGTTCTCGCGATATGTTCAGCTCACGAGCAATTTTTCTACCACTGCGGCGATTTGATCGAAATCCAAATCTGGCCTTCACTTTTCGGATAATTTCTGGTGTTGTTACCGTTTCTTTCGTCCACTTTTTGGAAGCGATGCAACACTGCCAGTATCACGGTAACGAGGAATGGTAGGAGAAACAAAAGATTTATTCACATTTAAATGCTGGAGGGCTCTAACGATAGCCAACTGTAGTTTTCCAGCCAAATATAAAGCAATCACACTATCACGCTTGAATTCCATCACGATTAACTTTTTTTCTGAATGCAATAAATCAAAATGCTTTTTTAAGCTTGTAAATAATAAAATGAACTGTCACTGGAATAAATCTGTCAGCTGTCAGACGAGCGGTTTACAAATGATAACAACCTGAAGTTGGTTGCAATACATATCAGCAACCCTGTAGTTCTGGTTTTCTGATTTCAAAAAATCTCTGAGAGTATATACAATTACCATGAAAGAGTTTTTTAAAAAAGAAAAAATTGTCGTTTGGAATCAACTTTAAACTGAAGGTTCCGCCACTCGTGTATAAAATTAACACACCCAACATAAATGGTGTGAGAAGCTAGGTTATCATACTGACTGAAGAGATGTAATGGCTATATATGTATATTTACATATGGGTGGCTGAGATAAGGTGCTTTTCGGCTTCTATAACTTTAACTGATAGCGAGTTACAACTATGTCCTCATTTATCATAACCAATATTCAACGGTAATTATTATATTTATTCCTATTTCCTGGCTATTCATTTACATTATATCCCTTTGGTCAGGATTACAACCCTACTTCTCACACTACCCTCGTTTTGAATGTTACTTTTACCCGTGAGTGGCGAAACCTACAGTTTAAAGTCGACTCCGAACAATAAATTTTTTGAGAATCTTTTCATGGCAATTTTTTATTTACTCTCCGAGTTTCTACCAGAAGACTGCAGAGGACTGAGACAAAATCATCAAAAAAAGTATTTCTTTTCTTATTTCGTTTTGTCAGTTTTTAGCCTGTAATATTGTTAAATAAGTTAAATCCATTCCACTGAAATAAATCCATAAATCGTCCCTGGACCGCAGTCAATAGAAGTCCCAAGCGGATGCCTTGGATTGATAAAGTCATTACTGTGTTGCAGTAACATCACTTCGTTCTTAGTAGCTGCCCCGTGGCCAAAAATTATTGCAGAATCCTTAATTCATATGCGAAAACATACAGGATGCTGTAGAAAGTACAGGTTCATAGATACTCCGCATTAATGCGGCTATTACACTAGCGTACTTCGCTTATAAACGAGACCAAATATCAAGTCAAATATGAAAAATGTTTGATTTTCAATAGGTTAAGTTTACAGCTTGTGTTTGCAGGCGCAGTTCACTATTTGAATAGCCGTTTAAATGTTTTCTGAACACACATGACAGTATCCTAAGTGGCAATAGTTGTAATGTCCAGAAAAATGCCGACAGTAAAAGTTTAGTCGTTTTTTTAATACTTGAGGTGCAGAATCGTCGCAAGGGACAAAAATCAGAAGAGCACTCACAATCTATCAGAGAATCGCAGCAAAGCTGGGAGACGAATAACAATTGTAGATACACATACACATACTTTGTATCAAAATGTAGACTGAAATAGCTCGCAGTAAACTAGGTATCCGGTCAGGTGCGTTTTCTACAATAACTGCATCGATAGTCCTATGCTTTCATATTACCCGATTGTACTCGAAACAGTGGAAAATAAAACTTTCGAGTGTGACAGTTTCATCGAAGGATGATATGTATTAGAGGAGGTTTTTGTCTGCAGGCAACATATTTATCGAAAGGTAATGTAATGGTAATGGAAATTCCATCAAGAATTTGCCATTAGAGTTTTACACAAATTCGGCACAACCGAGAGGGAGAATGAGAAAGAATACAAAGCTCTGCACAACTAAAGTTATAATGGCATTGACAGGCAGCAGGGGTTTCAGGAAAGCAAAAAACGTAAAGCGACAACTGAACTTTAATGAACATACACGTTTGAGTATAGTATTCTAGGTGGCCTCTTAACGTGAGACTAAACGTGCAGTTCCGGAGGGATTTAAACGTCGGAAGCTGTTATGATTGTTGTTTATGATTTAACTGAAGCTTTTAACTTCAGAAAGAAGGATGCGTGAAGTACTAAATTTTCCGAAATTAGAGTTCTCTTGTGACACAAATGTCGACATTTAAAACAGGGACATCATCTTAAAGCCCGACTCCCATAAATTAATTAGAAAACCAGCCCGAGAGTTTAATGAAGATAGCAATTGATCTGATAATGAGAAGCATAAGCTCCATTAAATTTTCAAGAGACCATAAGCGATATGAGAAAAGTCTGCGGTGCGCTAGAGGCAGATACAGGCTGGTTAATTGGAATATAAAGAGTCCGCCAAATAACTTTTTTTTTTTTTGAAAATGATGTAAAAAAATTTTATTCAAATGGCTGCCTCGGCTGGCCATGCAGTAGCTTACACCAGAAGATGCCGATTTTGGCAAAATAAAAATCATCTTTTCAGATGAAGCTCATTTTGATCTTGGCGGGTATGTAAACAAGGAAAATTGTCGCATTTGGGGCACAGAAAACCCGCACGCATATATTAAAAGGCCGACGCACCCAAAACGAGTCACTGTTTGGTGCGGATTTTGGTCCAGAGGCATAATTGGGCCATTTTTCTTCGAAAATGAGCAAGGAGTGGCCGTTACAGTCAATGGCGATCGTATTCACAAAAATTGAAGAGGAGGATATTGGCAACATTGGTTTCAACAGGACGGCGCTACGTGCCACACAGTCAATGCTACACTCGATGTTTTGCGCCCTGTTTTTGAAGATCGCATTATCAGCCGCAGAGCTGATGTCGTTTGGCCACCTCGGAGCTGCGATTTGACACCGTTGGACTATTATTTGTGGGGTGCCGCCAAAGATAAGTGTTACGCCGACAAGCCAGAGACAATTGACGCTTTAAAGGACAATATTCGTGAAGCCATTGCTGAAATACAGCTGCACACAATCGATAATGTGCTTAAAAATTGGACCGATCGTATAGGCTACTGCATGGCCAGCCGAGGCAGCCATTTGAATGAAATTATTTTCCATTATTAACCGGAAGGATTGTACTTTCAAATAAAAAAAAGAAATTTGAGAATATATTCAGTAGTTTTTTTTTTAAAGCATTTTCATAAAAAAAAGTTTACGACAGCCATTAGTGGCCAAACGAAGCTTTTGTCAATTACACAATTATTATTATATGTAGTGCCAGAGATATCACTACGATCCAGGCTAAGTAGGTCGCTTTTCATTCAATTGGGATCAGTTGAATCTTGGAGTGAAGTAAAATTTCTGCTCAGACTAGGCAATAGATAATTTTTCCTTGTGGAAGCTTATCGACTACCGGAGATGTCCATGCAACCAGAAACCCATACAATATGGACTTAAAACTGCTGCAACAGTAGATCAAGTTAATCGCGGTCGCTACTAATCGCTTTATATTTGAAAGTTATGCTTGAAAAAGAAGTGATTGCTGCATGGCTTTCAGAGAAGATGAAGATGCTAGTAGTAGAAGATCTGAGTGAATTCCGCAGCATGATTAATCACGGTTCAAAGTAGAAATCTCGATATAGGGCACTCCATGATTGCACCTACTTACGGATGTGCACAGGAGCCACTCTGATGAGTACAGGAGCAGTTCTGTTTAACTAATTGGCTCAGAACAAAGCATGCTTAAAAGAGGGATTTTATAAAAACTAGACTTAGAAGTACATTTTCTTTCACAACAATTTCTGCATTACACTTCAGCCTTCATGTGTTTAACATTCTAGGCCTTTCCATCTTCTTTCGAGCTCGGGCTTAATATGAATTCACTATCAAATTTTCTGAAAATTCAACTTAACCTCAATCATTTGTAGCTCTGCCGTTAAAATAGAGTTTATCACGATAAAATTAAAAAAAAAGAGAAAAAAGTGAAACGAAACGAAACGAAAACAGAAAAAGACTGCAAATAAATTATGAGGCCGTTTAAATATTTTATATTCGATGCACTTGAATAAAATTTTTAATTTTAATGTCCACACCGGGTAAAACGAATCGATTTGAACGTATCATTACGCCCGTGACTACAACAACAACAAATTGTTCAATTTTAATTCGAATTTTAATGCCACTTTTTGTCACTCTTTGTCACTTTTTGTCACTTTTTTCTCTCTTTTTTGCTGTTTTGTTGCCTGAAATTCTTATTAAAAATTAAAACGCAAGAAATGTTTGTTTGTTTGTTTGCATGGTTGTCTCTTTGTGTGTGTGTATGTATGAATGTAATATTTGTTTAAATAATTTCCATTGTTGTTGCTGTTGTTGTTGTTGTTGGCATTGCATTGGAATTTATTTTTAAACTTAAAACCATTACAGGCAGACATCAGTACAGAGAGAGACAGACATTTGGACAGAAAGATAGACAGATAAACACCGCCTAATTATATGCAAATAAAATTCATATGAATGAATACATACACACACACATGTGTATCTGTGTGTGTATGGTGTATATGTGTGTGTATGTATAAGTGGAAAGTGTGATTTTTTTCTACATTGTTTTGTTTTCTTTCGTTTTCGTTTTTTCCATTATTTAAATGAAGCAAAGCGAAGTGGGTCAATTGAAAATTCTATGCCTACAGAGGAGAGGTTTTTCTTTAAAGCGAATGAAAATAAAACAAACAAAAGTTATGACATACAGCAGACTGTGGCTTAGAGAATGAAAAAGAATTCATTTGCATTTCTTTATAGTTTTCGATTTAAAGAATAATTTAAAACGACGGATTAAATTAACGAACGTAAGACAAATGCAACACATGTGGTTCGAATGTTGCAACCGTGTTACAGCCTCTAAGAGGTTAAACCAATGCAAATAGAAATTAGAAAACTATCTGGAGCAAGATGCAATTTGAAAACTCTTCTATGCTTCGTCTTGTATCACTGATTATATACGTAAATGTAAAAAAAAACCAAGAGAGAAGTAAGAAGGACTTATATTACCCACTGTGATGTTACTAAAAAACCAAGCGTGATGATGATACGATAGGTAGCCAATTCATAAAGGTTTCCTTGACAGGCTTTTCTTCAGAAATCAGCTTACTTACCTAGTTGGACCATACAATTCTTTAGTCAGGCTTACAGCCTAGCTTCTCAAGCCACCCATGGTATGTGCGTTAATTTTATGCTTGAGTGGCGGAGCCTACAGTTTAATGGAGACTCCGAACGACAGATTTTTTAGAAACTTTTCAAAACAATTTTATTTTTTCTTAACGTTTTTTCAGAAGACCGCTTAAAGAAAATCGTCGAAAGAAATATTTCTTTTTATTGATTGGGTTTGTTAGACATGTCTGAGCTGGTATTTGAAACACGGGCTGTCGTGGAATTAGCCAAATTTCTACCTACTAGACTACGACGATTTCAATCACCAATTTATTCTGTAAAAAAACAAACACTTAAATATCGTTGGCAAGCTCAAAACTTGTTGAAGTCATGAGCTGGTAGAGCTTGTCAATATCCACAGACGCCAAGTCAGCTAAAATACGCCTGAAACAACCACACAGTTAATGACAACTGTAGGTTAGGTTAGGTTAGAGGACGTGTACTTGTCAAATAAGACAAGTACAGTACCCGGAGGTCGAACTGACCTATTGTACAACGTCCTAGTTTCTCACACCACTTATGTTGCGTGTGCTAATTTTATACATGAGTGGTGGGACCTACAGTTTAAAGTCGACTCCGAACGACAGATTTCTATTCTTTTCATGGCAATTTTTATTTACTCCCAGAGTTTTTTCCAGAAATCTACTGAGAGGAAGTAGCCGAAGAAATACTTTTTGTATTTTGTCTTTGATGCCTGGCCTGGGGCGCGAACCCAGGCTTTTGCGTCTAGCCAAGCCTAAGCCAACACACTACCTACTAGACTACGGCGACTTCAAAAATGACAACTGTAAGCAATGACAGATGAGGCATTTGATAGCCTCATTCTCCTTATCCTCGTCATTTCTGCCATTGCAAAAGCCTGAAGCTAGTCTGCTAATATTAGCACTCATGAGACTCCCCTACAGAGAACAGGCAGCAACTTTGAATTTTGATCATAACAGACTACATAATGTGTGTTTCTATGTGCCACCATCCGTTATCACTATACCGTCTGGATAACAATAATATTCGACTGGTTGTTCTACGTAATACAAACATAAATACATACATACATACATACATACATACATAATTAGTCATTACAATCCCTCAGTCAGGATTACGATCTAGTTTCTCACAGTACTTATATTGTGTTTGCCGGGACCTACAGTTTAAAGTCGACTCCGAACTACAGATTTTTTTGAGAAACTTTTCATGTCAATTTCATTTACTCTCAGAGTTTTTGCCAGAAGAGAGAATTTTTTTCCTTTTTCGTTTTGTTGAAGATATCTTACCTGGGGTTTTGAACCCCGGCCTTATGTCTAATAAGTCAGTACAATACTACTAGACTACGGCGACTAACCACAAGCCTTCGTTTATTAAGCCAATATACAGCCTACCAACCTTAGCTGCGGTTTGAACCACGGGTTATTGGCTAATAAGCCAACACTCAACCTACTACACTACAGCGAGTATTTAGTCCTAATCTTCCTATATAACCACTCATGAGGCCTCTAGTCATATCTATTACACTGCACAGGCAGTACCTTTGAATTCTGGTTATAACAGACTACATAATGTGTGCTCCTGTGTGTCACCACTCGTTATCACTGTCTAGTATCCGACTGGTTGGCTTTTTAGCCCAATGCTCTGCGTAGTAATATTGTTTATTCTCAAGGCTTTGATTTCTCTCATTATTCATTACAAACATACAAGTTTTGCTTCCTTAACAACAGCAGTTGAGGCCTAGAGCGCAATTCTTGTGCAACAGCAACATTTGCATGAAAGTGTCAATTGAGGCTCCTGTGTTCAACAACTGACAGTTTCGTTGATAATATCACCCAGACCAATGGTAAATAGATGAGGAAATAGCGAGTCTCTTTGTCTTATTGTAGAACTAATGTGTTCTTCTGCTACTCCCTTTGAGTAAAATTCGATACTTGTGAGGTCTATTTCTGAAAATCAATGGATTTCTGCCAAACAGTAGTTACAGAGGAGTACACTTACACAGGACACAAAGGCCTGATTTATGAGGTTGCTGTTCGGCTCGCTGTTTACCTGGTCAACTTGGAGTACGTTTTCTTCAATATTGCGAAGACTCTCCTGTAATATGGTTACAAGTAGCTCAGGCATTAAGAAGAATTATTTCTCTCCAGATGATGCAGTCCTTTAAGTCTCCTTCTTTTCGATAGCTTTACAATGAATGTTTTTCTTCCACATTGGAAGCAGCCTTGTATTTTACCAGATTGATGTTTCCGGACAACTAAATCGTATTCAAAAAGCAAAAAATTCAAAAAAAAAAGCTTGAATGTAATTGGTTAAATTATTGTTACGCAAATCGAAACGACCTAATATCGTTTAACAACAAAAACGATAAACAAAAGCCACACGATACAAATACACACTAACACTAAGAATGCAATGAACGTGTTGATTATCTAAAGCTGCACACACACATATGTGCAACGAACCTGGTTGCGCCTGGTACCAACAACAACATGTATGTGACAAAAGGGGATAGACAACATAAGCAAAGTACACAAACAACAATGTATTAGCAATAGAGCTCTCGAGAAGGCAAGATCACGAACCTTCCACTTCAAGAATGTTCGTTAGACTGGTTGTGTCTGACTATAAAAGGGCTGGACAAAGCAGGCAGCAGTCAGTAAGAATTCAGTCAGCCTTGTGTGAAGTTGCGTGTGGATAAAATAAGTCGTGGTTGTAAAGTTCCAGTGAATACTTGTGTGAATAAACAGATTATTGTTGTATCGTTAAGTTGTATACGGTGGCACACAAAAGTATCGTAAAGAATAAAGAGAGTTTAACTGAAATTAAACACATATTTGTTTTTACTTTGTTTGCAATTAACGAACTCATATTTAAACGTTTTTAAAAAGGTAAAAACGTCACATTATAAACAATAATTTAAAACTCGTCAGTCAGGATTACAACCTTGCTTCTCACGCCTCTTATGTGTTGTGTTTGGTTATTTCATACATGAGTGGAGTGACCTTCAGTTTAAAATCGATTCCGAACGCCAGGTTTTATTTACTTTCCAATTTGCCGAAAAATTATTTTTGTTGGAAATGTCTGACCTGGGGCCTCACGTCTAATAAGCCAACATACTATCTACTAGACTACGATGACTTCTAATATATTGTTACGAAAATGGAAATGATGTTACATCGTTTAACATTAAAATGATAAACAAAAGCTACAGAAACAAAAACTATGTACTTGTTTACATGATAAACAAGTAAACAAAAATATACCAACAACACCAGTATAAAAAAGAGGATAAACAAGTAAACAAAAATGCAATAACAAACAATGTAAACAAAAAACACAAACAACAATGAAACAACGATGTTTGCATTTATGGCGATCTCGAGAAAACGAAGCCACGAACATTCGACTTCAAGAAAATTCATCAGGCTGTTTACGTTGGCATATAAAAGGCAAAGCAAAGCAGGCAACGAGGGAGTAAAAATTCAGTCACTCTTGTGTGAAGACGCGGTGCGATTGAAGAGAATAATCCTGGTTTGAAGATCTGCGTTATAGAGACCTGTTGAACAATTGTTAGTATTTATGCAAAAGAGTGTAAAGAAGAATAACAAACAAGGCAATTGTTATTTTTTACATTAAATTAAGAACAGTGGCACACAGAATTGTGTGAACAATGAAGAATTTTAATTGAAACTAAACACAGATTTATTTTTTTTTTTATTTGCAATCTACGAACTCATATTTTAAACATTTTTAAAAGATAAAAACGTAACGTTGATATCAGAGTTAAAGACCTTTATGCTTTCAAATGAGCGACCCAAATCAGGCCATAACCCTTACTCGTGCATTGAACTATCTTTGAAGACCGATTTTATTGCTTTAAAGCAATAAAAGAAGTTTTTCAATTATTTTAACTTTAAGGGCCAAGTGTCATGTCGTAAACTATTTTCAAACGTTGATTTTTTTCCATATTAATCTCATAAATCTCATCTGTGTCCATATGTGCATGTGATTAATTAAAAATGTTGTACGATTTAAAAGATAACAAAATTTTTATTTTTTTTCAGGTTTTTTTCATTTTAAAATTTTTGTTTTATTTTAAACAGCCTTCAATCGTTAATATTTTACGCACAATTTATAGAAAATTATCGTAATTTGATTACAAATCTTAAATACGGTTAATTTATATGGTTTTCTATTGTTGTTGTTTTTGTTTTTTGTTGGGCTTGACATATCACCTGAAGGGTTTTATGGTATCTATGATGCTTCCTTGATTGTTTTTTTATTTTATGATATACGAGTGCGTGTGCATGTGGCAGAATGACTGACCCTCATGACTACTTGATATGAATCTATGCAAATGAAATGGAATATTCTTGTAATATGAACAGATTTTAAAAGAGTGAATTCTTTTTGCTGAGAAATTTTTGGAAGAAAATCATGAGAAAAATTTTTGTTACAAAAGAAATTGCGGTCTAAAACGTCTAAATCTTTTAAATTAAGAATAAAAATCCAAATATTATTAAATGAAAAAATAATTTTCCAAGAATACATTCCTTTAAAACCCTGGTTTTTATTTTACTTTAACAAAACGAATGCTATAGCTAAAAACCAATATTTTGAAATTATAATAATTTTTTGTATTTAATTTTCCTCTAATTAAGTTAAAACGTACACTCACACATACAATGTTATAGGAAAACCTCTTGAAAAACCACAGCCAAGCAACCTTTTGCTTGGCAATGAAGTGAAGTCTTTTTGTTTTTCGAATTGATTCGTTCGATTTGAGTTGGATTTTCAAATTAAAAGTGCATGTTTTTCTCACACTCTCATTTAAATAAAAATTAAAATGAAAATTTCCAATCAACATACATGCGGTAGTCGTTGTCGGTTGCCTCCAATCAGACAGAAATCAGAAATCAAAAAACAACAAAATCAAAAGATAAACGAAACGAAACCAAATTTAGAACAAAAAGAAAATGCGGGGAAAACATTTTTAAAATAAACACATCAAAAGCAAAAACAAAATCAAACGAAAACAAAAGAAGAATAAAAAACAGAACAGAATGTTTAAGTTGATCCAGAACGGCTTAGTGAAGGCCTATAGTGAGATGAACTTTAAAGAATAAAGAGTGTTTTGTAGTGGTTTTTTATTGAACAAGTTGCACTGGATAAGCTCTGTATAACATCAGCTTTACTAGCCTATTTACATCCTTGATACAGCAGCCAAATGATATTGGAGGACACCTTATAACAGATTGCAGGCAGCTGTTGAAGGCGATAGAAGAACTTCTTTTAACTCGTCTATCTTTCGAAATGTAAAGCCGAAGACAGATTTAATTCAGAATGTACGGAATGTACGCATACATACGTACATACATACATACGTACATACATACATACGTACATACATACATACGTACATACATACATACATACATACATACATACGTACATACACACATAATTGGTCATTACAACCCTTCAATCAGGATTACGACCTAGTTTCTCACACCACTTATGTTGTGTGTGTTAATTTTATAAATGAGTCGCGAGACCTTCAGTTTAAAGTCGAATCCGAACGACAGATTTTTGAGAAACTTTTCATGGCAATTTTATTTCACTCCCAGAGTTTTTGCCAGAAATCGGCTGAGAGGAAGTCGCCGAAGAAATATTTGTTCATATTTCGTTTTGTTGGAGATGTCCGGGCTGGGGTTTGAATCGCGGCCTCACTTCTAGTACGGAATATGGCCACAACTAATACGGAAAGTTAGCGATTGTTATGCCAGTCGGAATGGGACACATGCTATGGCGTCGGTGGAGATAAAATGCGCTCGTGTTTCTGATCTGAATAGCCAGGAACTACTTCTCAAACAGGATTCTGTGTTAAGATTCCCAGAATTTATAAAATTTCGTTGAGTTTTTTCTAAACGTTGAGCTAAAGATGATGGCAGGCTTCATTAAGTCTCAGTAATTCAATTCGTTGAATTTTGGATCCAGAAGTTGTCTGTAATTGCTTGTTCCACTAGCTTTAGAAGTGATTCATTACGAAGGTAGCGTTTAGATTCTGTCTGTTGATGAGAATAAATCATGAGGATATGATGAGAATAAATGTTGAACCGGTTAATTAATCAAGGAAGGAGGCACTTGGCTGCCTATGTCGGTCAGGTCAGGTCGGAGTGGTAGCTCTGATATCACAAAGCAGTCCCTGTACTGACCAAGTTCCACCAAAATCAGGGAAGAAGAAGAAGTTGGTCAGTTGGTTGGAAAGGGCTGCACTATGTCCCCAGTGCTAGGCAAAAAATTGTCCTTGTGGACATCCATACTGCAGATAGTGATAATAAAGAAGAGTTTTCTAAGCTGCTATTGTCTATACACACTGCCTCACTGTAGGGTAATAGAAAACAAATAAATGAACAAACGAACGACGTCGCCAATAACAAACATCACGATGTAAAAGAAATAAAAGAACAACAACAACATCAACAACAAGAAATTATATTTGATTGGAAAAATAAACATTTGTTTGTTTGTATTAATTTCTCTGCTTTTTTTCTTTCATTTTTTTATTATGCTTGTTGTTGTTGCTGTTAATAATATTACCAGTATTTATTAATGTTTGTATTGTTGTTGTTGTTGTTTTTTACTTATTTTTTTGTATTTCCATAAATGTAAACGTACATGATTAGCATGACCAAACAGTGGCAATAAACACAATATGCTGATGACGATAATGATTTGAGAAAAAGCGAGCACAATGAAGGCAAAAGAACAAAAAAACAAAAAAACAACAACGAAAAAGGTTTAATCCACGGTAATAATAATAACAACAACAACAACAATAGCATTTATAAACAGTTTTTTTCTTTTGTTATTATTATTGCTGTTGTTGTTGTAAACTAAACAGAGTTTTACAACATGTTACTCGTAATAAACAAAACACAGGGAGAGAGAATGTAATTTACATACGAGTACACATGCATGAAAAAGAAGAAAAAAATAAACCCGAAATATTAATACACACGAACACACACTCAAGCATAATAACTGCATTGTAAATGTAATGGTAAGTTTATTTAGATTTGTTATGCTAATCAATAAAGAGTTAATCAGGCCTTTAAATCGATCCCATGCTAATGATGTCGGTAAACACACACACACATACACATGTATTCATGTATGCAAATGTGTAATCATCACACTTTACAACCAATAAATAAATAATGTTTGTATGTGTGTGTGTGTGCAATCAAAATAAAAAAACAAAACATAGAAAGAAAAGTAACGCTCTACTACAAATCGTTAAAATGAAAGAAAGAGATTATGGAGAGTCTCTCTATGCATTACTCTCTTTAATACTTACCTAATGCAAGTGCATATGGTGGTAGTAAATGTCTGGACTAACCGGTTGAACAGTAGTCCGTTAAGAAAATTAATTGAATGGTAACAGAACTGGTCTCCCTGAGATGCTTTACAAGTCATTTGAATTGATTTTTCCGGTGATGCTTTGGCACAACATTGTAATTAAGAGTGATTGGGCTGTGATTTGTTTAAAACGAAAATTTCTTGAATTAAATTTTCCTGTTTCAAGAGAACAGTGTTATTAGAGAACATTTATGAAATTCAAGATTTATTAGGAATGATTCATGGACAGAATATTGGGTTATATAAAAAGTTGCAGGTTTACTTAAAATGTGATTGACTTTGGAAATCGCCGTAGGTCTAGTAAGTAGTGTGTTGGCTTATAAGCCGCGAGGCAATGGTTTAAACCTTAGGTTAGGCGGCTTCAATAAAACGAAATACGAAAAAAATATTTCTTTTGTGACTTCCTCTCACCAAATTTCTCTCAAAAACACTGAGAAAACCCGTAAAGTAAATAAAATTGCAATGCAAAAGTTTCTCAAAAATCTGTTATTCAGAGTCGACCAGCCACTCACGAATAAAATTAACACACACAACATAAGTGGTGCGAGAACCTACATGTGTCGTAATCCAGACTGAAGGATTGTAGTGACCAACTATGTATGTATGAATGCATGTAAAGGGTCCGCCAAATAACTTTTTTTTTGAAATTACTTTAAAAAGAAAAACTACTGAACTACTACAAATTTCTATTTTTATTTGAAAGTACAATCCTTCCGGTTAATAATGGAAAATAATTTCATTCAAATGGCTGCCTCGGCTGGCCATGCAGTAGCCTACACCAGAAGATGCCGATTTTGGCAAAAAAAATTATATTCGAAAATGAGCAAGGAGTGGCCGGTACAGTCAATGGCGATCGTTATCGGGCCATGTTGAACGAATTTTTGTTCACAAAAATTGAAGAGGAGAATATTGGCAACATTTGGTTTCAACAGGACGGCGCTACGTGCCACACAACCGAAGCTACACTCGATGTTTTTCGCCCTGTTTTTGAAGATCGCATTATCAGCCGCAGAGCTGATGTCGTTTGGCCACCTCGGAGTTGCGATTCGACACCGTTGGACTATTATTTGTCGGGTGCCGTCAAAGATAAGTGTTGCGCCGACAAGCCAGAGACAATTGACGCTTTAAAGGACAATATTCGTGAAGCCATTGGTGAAATACAGCTGCACACAATCGATAATGTGCTTAAAAATTGGACCGATCGTGTAGGCTACTGCATGGCCAGCCGAGGCAGCCATTTGAATGAAATTATTTTCCATTATTAACCGGAAGGATTGTACTTTCAAATAAAAATAGAAATTTGAGAAAATATTCAGTAGTTTTTTTTTTTTTGAAAGCATTTTCAAAAAAAAAATGTTATTTGGCGGACCCTTTATATGTGAGTGACTTGATATCGTCGTAAATTCTCCAGTTGGCAAAAGTTAGTAAATTTTTCTGATTTACTTCGTTTAAATAATCGAATTCCGTGGAAATTGTAACTGATAATAGGATAATTTGCTTTGGTGCCATAGTACTGTGACCAATCTAATGTGGTACCCCTTCAAACTTTATAGGGAATCTCTATAATACCTCCTACAAGCCTATTGCACTGACACACTTCAGTATGCTGCTCGGACATTTGCCTGCCCGGTAACTGATATGCTCCCAGGTGTTTATTTCTTGGATGCATTAATGCCTCACACATTCCAAAAATGTGTTCTGATAATACATTCTCATCATCACAGAAGCTAGTATATGTTGGCTTCTATACGTAATTCATTCTGAACAAGGGTATTTTGCGTTAACAGTGACCTACCAATATGGGGATAACTAATCTCAGGTTATTCTTGTGTAGTTTGATGCATAACTCATCATAGATTATGTAAGTATGGTAGGTCAATTCAATACTACTCACTAAGGCCTCCAGATCCATTATGATAGCACGATACACTAACACAAGATTCTCACTAAGATTCTCATCATTTCTAAGATAAGTATTGAAACACAATAGAATTTCAAATCTGAGCTATTAGATGTACCACCGAAAGCTGCATTTGTAATTTTGAAAGCGATATCATGACAGTAGCATAGCAACATAGAATCTGTTCTATAATCTCCGCTTTGTAGTGAAAACTACAGCTGTGAGAGGAATCGTAATATCGCTCACATAGGGTGTATATGACACCCTAAGCAATATGCCGTAGTACCAATCAGGCTACATTCCTTCGATTCATTGCTATTAATGAAGTCGTCGTACTCTAGTAGGTAGTGTGTTGGCTTATTAGACGTAAAAACAGGGTTCGAGCCCTAGGCCAGACATCAAGACAAAAATACAAAAAGTATTTCTTCGGCGACTTCCTCTCAGCAGATTTCTTGCAAAAACTCTGAGAGTAAATAAAAATTGCCATGGAAAAGTTTCTCAAAAATCTGTCGTTCGGAGGCGACTTTAAACTGTAGGCGCCACCACTCATGTATAAAATTAACACACACAACATAAGTGGTGTGAGAAAGTAGGACGTTGTACAATGGGTCAATTCGACCTCTGGGTACTGTACTTGTCTTAATTAACAAGTACACGTCCTCTTAGCTAACCTAACCTAACCTTGTCATTAAAGAATTTGTGAGTTTATTAACAAGATGGGACGTAAATGATAGGCTAGCAGCCCGTTTCTCATATCCTGTAGTATTACGCTGGTTATTGAGTTTACATGAGAACACTCACGCATACCAAAGCCGGTGAATCTGATAAGGAAATGCCAGCTCTAGCAAACTCATTGGCTCTACCAATATCTTGTCTGATCTTATGCCATTAAAGCCATATCATCTGTATGCGAAACTCTTCGGCCGTTTCACTACGATAAGGAGAATTTCTTTTCTTCCATTTTCCTCAAACGCTCAAAATAAAGCCTGTTTGCTATCTGTCTAATCCTTCAGTCTTTGATCATAATTTTTTCATTTAATATTCTTGTTCTCTTTGTCCGTAATACTTAGATTCAAGTGTTTTTTCTATTGTCGGCAGTGATGATTTATGTGCCACCCAAAAGCATTCCAAAGAGTCATGCAATTGCTGCTCAAAGCCTACGCTGGCTTCTGAAGGATCACTTTTTACGTTTTCTTCCACCTCCTTCATATTCTCAATATACGACTTGCACTTACAGAACACTGCGTACTGTAAGATCCATTGTCTCTACCTGCTATACTATACATATTGTTTAGCTGATCTGCTTTCATAATGAAAGTGACCACAATTGAGGCCAAGTGCTTCTGTTTAAATCCACAATCACATAATGAGCGTTCTGCTAATTCCGATACCTTCAGACATAATCTGCAAAGATCCGTATTCTCTTTAAGTTCACAATGCTCCGTATGCATAAGAATATTCCAGCTACTGCCAAACTTGGTATAGATTGTTATCTTCGCCCGCTTTAGCCCCCTTTGATCGTTCCACTGTTGATTGAATTTGGAAATTTTTCCAAGCCTTGAATGGATTAAGAATAGTAGGCAACTGCGCTGCGCAGTACATTACTGGATCCCTTCATAGATGTGTCTATAGCCTATGCATTGGTAGCTATATCCAGGTACCAAAAACCACTGGAATCCATTTCGCAATTTTCATTATTGAACTTAAACTTGACTCTGTATCAGAGATCAGCAATGAATCACTTTTTCGATACTCATAAGTACTCATGAAACTTTGACTATGAGTGAGTCAACAGTATTGACATCCAACTACTCTGCTTCATTCGTACTCAGTACACAACATTGTTTTATAAGTACAGGTTGCAATGAGTATGAGTACAACGTTGACATCAAACTCATAACATTCGAAATATGTTTGATTCATACGCCTACTCAATCAGATTCATAAATTTAGAAAAATACTCATAATACTACTCATAAATGATTCGAATCACTCGTCAAAATTTACAGTCTTAGTTGATGTTGCATTTACAAAGAAAGAAGACAGACAGCAAGCAGAGCAAACACACAACCTTCTTGTGGGTATTGTAGTGTTCGTATGCGAATCATACTTATTTTGTGATTCGTGTATACGATGAGTCATGGAGAGTCGAAATCAATAACATCATGAGTATTGTTAAGTATGAGTACCATGAGTATGTCAAACTATGAATATGAGTAGTATGAGTATGACATTAAAATAAGTATGAATGCTTATAAGTATCAGAAATTATAAGTGTGATTCGAATCTACTCATCGTTTTGAATACTCATTGCTGATCTCTGCCCTGTATGTCTGCATTTGGTTAGTATCGGTTGGTATATCACGATAGCTATCTGCAGTGGTTATATTGTACAATTGGATTGCAAACTAGGGTATCAAATAATCCATATACAGCGACTTTTAATTTCAACCCGTATTCTACATAAACATGCTATTACACATGTAAAGTATAATCGATTTACAAAAAAAGATATCGAATTACATGCCACAAATACTCAACCTTATCAAGCTCAAAACGTTATTGTACTGGGGAATCAATGTCAGTTTAATCGTAAATGATTTTCCGTTTAATAACAAAATTTTGTTGCAGTTTTTCAGTTTTGTGGGGCAGAGATTGATAAAAAGCTGAGGCTGATATCAGGTAAATAAAATCAGACAGAAATCATGTACAAAAAAAAACAGGAGTAGAAAACTGAACATCAAATTCAAATGAAAATAAAAATTGACGTGGTATAGTTATTATCGTTGGTATCGGTTATCATCAATATCAGACACAAATAATAATAACAATAATAGGATAACAGCGTATCACAATAAAAAAGGATGCCACCAACAATAAAAAAACCAAAGAAATTTGAATACTTTTTTGTAAACGTTAGCAGGAGAAGGTGGATGGTTGTCTGGTTGGCACAAACATTGGTTTTCAGTGGTAGACACAGAAATGAATTGTGAAACTGAAAAGAGGAATAAAAATTTATTTTTATTTAGAAAATAATCGTTAAAGTATACGGCGAAAACCAAAAGTAAAGCAATGAATAAATAAATGAACGGGGGATGATTGGAGGAACATTAATTCGAATGATAATTACCGCGATTGTGATGTTGAATTTAAAATATTTGACAATACTTTCGAGAGATAGTGGAGATGAAAAGGTATTCTAAAAATCAATATAAAAAATTAATTAAATTTTATTACATCGGGTATTTCATTAAGCGCTTTCTGTATTTAAATCTAAAGCACACTTATCGTGTAAAATATAATCGAAGTTATTTATTTGAAAGAGCTCTTCTCGGCATTATGTGAGGCATGTACCAGAGGTCAGCAATGAGTATTCAAAACGATGAGTAGATTCGAATCATACATACTTATAATTTCTGCTACTTATACGCATTCATACTTATTTTAATGTAATACTCATACTACTCATATTCAAAGTTTGAAATATTCATGGTACTTATACTTTATACGCATGATGCTATTGATTTCGACGCTGCATGACACATCGTATACACGAATCACAAAATAAGTATGATTCGCGTACGAACACTACATACTCACAACAAAGTTGTGTGTATGCTCTCCTTGCTATCTTTGTCTTTTTTGTTTATGCGTCTTTCTTCTTTCTTTGTAAATGCAACAACAACTAAGACGGTAAATTTTGACGAATGATTCGAATCACTCGAATCATTTATGAGTAGTATTACGAGTATTTTTCTAAATTTATGAATCTGAATGAGTAGGCGTATGAATCAAACATATTTCGAATGTTATGAGTTTGATGTCAACATTGTACTCATACTCATTGCAACTTGTACTTATCAATGTTATACTGAGTACGAATGAATCAGAGTAGATGGATTTCAATACTGTTGCCTCACTCATATTAAAAATTTCATGAGTACTTATGAGTAGCGAAAAAGCGATTAATTGCTGATCTCTGATTACGACCTAGCTTCTCACACACCCAATGTTGTATGTGTTAATTTGAATACATGGGCGGTGGGACCTACGGTTTAAAGCCAACTCCGAACGACAGATATCTAAGAGACTTTTCACGAGAAACTTTTATTTATTCTTAAAGTTTTTGTCAGAAATCTGCTGAGAGGACACCTACGAAATATTCTTTTTCACAATTTCGTTTTTATGTCTGACCTGGCGTTTGAACCGTGGCCTTACGTCTAATAAGCCAACACACTACCTACTAGACTATGGCAACTCTGGCCTAAAATCAGGCTTAAGTTGATCGTTGGTGAGGGATTATCTTGTCTTTGGGGATCCCAAAGTAAGTAAACTCCACAAGAAAATGTCTGACCACACGATGGTGGTTGCCAATTTAGATCATCTCCACGTGATATGACCAGAATTTTAAGCCCCTTAAGCAACATATCCAATGTTGTACGTAGAGTTGTCCCATTAAAAACCACATTTCATTAGCATCCAGACCGCCAAGATGTTATCGACCTATAGTGCTTGCCGTTGCCATTGATGGCCTGGTTAGCTTCGTTCACAAAGAAATATGGACCTATGACGTCGCCTACTGAAAATCCACACCAAGCATTTTTTCCGAATGCATTGTACGTCTCTGGGTCTCTTGTGGATTAGTATCGTCTCAAATTCGAAAATTTTGTTTGTTCACGTACAAAGTCATCCAGAAATGGGACTTATAGCTGAAATAATTTTTCGATGAAAGCTGGGGTCAATTGCCAACTGCTTCAGAACCCATTCAGCAAACACACGTCTTTGTTTATGGTTGTTTATGGCGATTTAGGAAAACAGTTTGAACAAATGACAACTAATTTGACAGATGTAGCTTCAAGAAGATGGCCGTTACCAGCTGTCAATATTTGGAAGTCGACTCGCATGCTTACGCACAGACAAGTTTTAAAAGTGATTCTAATAAATCATCAAAAATTTGAATTTAAACTTATGCTAGTGTAGCATAAAAATTATTTGTGTGTGTGTGTGTGTGTATTTTTGTTTAATTTAATTTTATTTATATTTGTATTGATTATTTAGTTTATTTATTATTGTAGCAACAAAAAACCGGCATTACCAATATTAGATACCAAGAATTTGCGGAAATATTTTCACACAACAATTGAAAATGAATTTTCCGTTGCAATAATATTCGTTCGTTTATTCACATTTTCATTCAGTCATACATTCACTCATTCATTCACTCGTTCAATCATTTCATTTATTTATGGATTTTTGTGTTGTTCTGTTAAGAAAATAACATGAAAATAATTTCATATTCTGTTTCGTTTAAATGTTGTTGAAATTTATTTTGAATTAAAATTTAAATTTAAAGTTTAACTTCGTCTCTGAACGACAGATTTGAGGAACTTTTCTTTGGTATTTATTTACTCTGAGAGTTGTTGCCAGAAGGCTTCTGAGACTTTAAACAGTAGGTTCCGCTACTCATGGATAAAATTAACACACACAACATAAGTGGTGTGAGAAGCTCGGTTGTAAACATGAGTTAACGGTTGTAATGACCAATTAAGGATTATTATTACAACTTGCCTTTAAAGTCACCTTTAACTTCTTTTCGTTATTACAACTTTATATAACTTTAGCTAAAGTGAACTTTAAAGTCACCTTTAACTAAACTCAACTTTAAAAGCAAGTTGTAATAATGGCCCTTAATTGGTAAAATAAAGTTAACTTTTTCAAAAATACAGCAATGCCGCAGCAATGTCGATAATACTGCTCAATTAAATAAGTTTTATATAAAGGCAGTGGCAACAACTGGCTTTTTGTTTTTTTTTTTGTTATATTTGCTCATTTTGTTCATATTTAAAGTTGCCATATTGAATATAATATGGCAAGTTCAAAATTAAATTTAAATTTAAAAAACTTAACGCACACTTCTATCTTATTGTCCACTTATAATAATGAGTAAAATATTATATGCCCGTTAAAATCCTTACCTTTAGTTAACGGCAAGTTGAAACAATGGCCCTAAGTATGTTAAGTGAGTACGTTTTTCTGTTATATTCCTGCCATATCTAATGTGGTCTCTACTTCGATGTGGTATTCTTATCGTAGTCATTCAATTAATGTTTGGAGGTAGACTAGCTATGTGGAGTTCGTTTAATTGTCGCACTGATTGTAAATACATGCAAAGGTGTTAGATGCTATGTCGTAATTGATTATTCTGGTAGATAGCATTTAAGTGATACAAAACTATGATTTAAAATAGGAAACAAGCTTTATGAGTCCTTCAATAACACCAGATGTACTTTTTTCACGCCGAGGAGGGGTAAATGTACCTAACCGCACCATAAAGCAAGTCGTCACATCCTCCGTGTGTGGGGCCCTCACCCACTAAATATCCCCCCTCGTCTCGTGGACTCGTTGTGCCCACTCCGGAACTACGTTGGTATTACTTCGGAGTGGAGTCCTTTTGGCCCCTGCGTGTTCATATCCGCTTCCGGATTGCATGTCGAAAGTTGAAGAGACATCTAAGTGTCTCCAGTATTCCTTTCATCCAGGTCCCTGCTCTGAATTTCGCCTGACACCTGTGCCAGTTTCATCTATTCCGGCGTGCCCACATGTTCCGCAGCCTCAAGATCCCTCATCTTCAGTCTTAGAATGCTCTCCACGTAATACGCCACTGAGGTCCAATTTTCTCTACTCGCGATCATAACCCCGACAATGTTACCGGCCGTGATCGTCCCAACTATCGACGTCAGTACAGAGCGATAGCTCTGCCAGCGTGCACACTCGAAAACAGTGTGCTCTGCGTCATCAATTACCTTCCCTTCCTCGTAAAGGCAGTAAGGGGAGGCGGTCTTGCCCATTCTGTGCAGATATTTTCTAAAATATCCGTGACCCGATAGCATCTGTGTAACGTAGTAATTTACCTCTCCAAATTTCCGACCAATCCATGGCCTTATGTCTGGAATAAGTCTCGCCGTCCATCTTCCTCTATCTTCATCGTTCCATTGTTGTTGCCATTTTGAAATGGTAATTTCCCTGAAATGAGCGGTTATGTGACTTCCAGCCGATTTCGCCCTATAAATCTACATCCGCTCCGCTGAAAGCAGATCCACAGGGATAATACACGCTATCACCACTACGGCTGGAGTGGATACCGTACGATATGATGACGCGATACGCAATGCAGCCGTTCTCTGTATCGATACCAATGCGTTTAAACACCAGATGTATAGGGCTTTGTCTTAGGAAAGGACCTCTATGAGCCATTTAATAGCAGAGAAGGAAAAGACTTTGTGTACTCGTATTCCTTAAAGGAGAGGAGACCATTTGAAGAGTCAAGTGTCAGACGGAGGATTATATTTCCTGCTGGAAGTATGAAGAAGGAAATCACTCTGCCTTTAAAGGTTTTTAAACCAAGAAAATTCATTTTTTAAGATTACTTACAGGCTTTTAGAAGTCGCCGTAGTCTAGTAGGTAGTGTGTTGGCTTATTAGACGTGAAGCCAGGTTTCGAGCCCCAGGCCAGACATCAAGACAAAATACAAAAAATATTTCTTCGGCGTCTACCTCTCAGCAGATTTCTGGCAAAAACTGTGAGAAGAAAATAAAATTGCCATGAAAAAGTTTTTCAAAAATCTGTCGTTCGGAGTCGACTTTAAACTGTAGGTCCCACCACTCATGTATAAAATTAACACGCACAACATAAGTGGTGTGAGAAACTATGACGTTGTACAATGGGTCAATTCGACCTCCGGGTATTG
The DNA here is from genome assembly GCA_932273835.1 of Sarcophaga variegata. Lineage (NCBI taxonomy): Eukaryota > Metazoa > Arthropoda > Insecta > Diptera > Sarcophagidae > Sarcophaga > Sarcophaga variegata. The sequence continues at coordinate 144,742,891 of OW026358.1, read as the reverse complement.
TACTTGTCTGTAACCTAACCTAACCTGCAAGCTTTAAATTCGATTCTTTCTAATTTAAACTTATTTTTGAACTCTTTCTATTCATTCCTTAAATAAAATCGAATATTTATTAAATATTTTTGCTGCAACTCTCCTCTTAAATCATTGCAAATCTCTCAATATCTTCATCAACCTATCATGTAATTTCTTTTTGTATTAATTTCTCAACAAATCCCATCCTAGCCTGAAATGTGTTTACAAATCCCAAGACATAAAGCTATAAAAAAAAATCTTGTGCTTAATTGTTTTGTTTTCCCCAAAATACTCCCAGCTCTGATGTGATATGAATTCGTAAATAATTGTTGTGAAGCATTTTCAGTTCTTTTTCAGAAGATAAAATTCTTTCAAAGTCATTAAATTTTATCGACGTTTTTATTGTTGTGTTAATTTTTAATTAATTTTTTTTCCATTCTTTTTATTTATTGCTGCTGATGCTGCTGCTGCTGGTGATGCTGATGCTGATGCTGTTGTCGTGTATTCCCTTTATCAGTGTGTTAGCAATTAACACAAATAAATTTGTTGTTGAAATTATCATATAAATTTGTGGTCGTCGAATTAAATAATAATTTTTGTTTTGTGTTTTTATTTTATTTTTTTTATTTCGATTTTTATTTTATTTGTTCGTTTGAATGTTTTTTTTTCTGTAATTTTATGACTCCTAAGCTTAGAAGTAAAATAAAAAGTTTTGCACGATTTCTGTTGTGTAAAAACTGTCATAAAAAGAGTAAAAATTAATTCCATAAATTAAACAAATTAAATAAAATTGTTTAAGTACTCGTTAAAGCATTGTTTTTGCCACAGGCTTTGAGGCAATATTAACAAATTTTTATTAACTTTTTGTTTATAAGGAATTTTAGTATAAATTTTTGACTGAATAATTAATTTCCATTATTCTCAGACTATATTCAGTTTCAAATTAATTCATATTTCCGTCACTGAAGATCGGCAATGATTTTCCGGCTAAAAACTTTACTATCTCTTCACTGAAAGTGTAAGGTTCGTGTTATATGGTGGGTACCAGAGATCAGCAACGAATCGCTTTTTCGCTAGTCATAAGTACTCATGAAATTTTTAGTATGAGTGAGTCAACAGTATTAAAATCCAACTACTCTGATTCATTCGTACTTAGTACACAACATTGATTTATAAGTACACGTTGCAATGAGTATGAGTACAACGTTGACATCAAACTCATAACATTCGAAATATGTTTGATTCATTCGCCTACTCATTCAGATTCATAAATTTAGAAAAATACTTATAATACTACTCATAAATGATTCGAATAATTCATCAAAATTTACAGTCTTAGTTGTTGTTGCATTTACAAAGAAAGAAGGAAGAAAGAGACAGCAAGGAAAGCAAACACACAACCTTCATATGAGTATTGTAGTGTTCTTAAGCGAATCATACTTACTACTTACTTTGTGATTCGTGTATACGATGAGTCATGGAGAGTCGAAATCAATAACATCGTGCGTATTGTCAAGTATGAGTACCATGAGTATTTCAAACTTTGAATATGAATAGTATGAGTATGACATTAAAATAAGTATGAATGCGTATAGGTATCAGAAATTATAAGTATAATTCGAATCGACTCATCGTGTTGAATACTCACTGCTGAGCTCTGGACTGAATAATTTCCATTATTGTCAGACTGTATTCAGTTCCAAATGAATTCATAATTCCTTCACTGCAGCGATTTTCCGGCTAAAAACTTTACTATCTCTTCACTGAAAGTGTAAAGTTCGTGTGTTATATGGTGGTGAACGTCAAAATTTCCTATGTAATGGGTTCTTCACAGATCATCAAATATATATATGGCCTAGCATTTTAGCAAGGAAGTGAAATACCTATAAGACGCTTGCTATCTTGCGCCCTAAAATCTAAAACTATGGTTAAAACGAACACGTTTTACATCCAGTATAAGAGAGAAAAATACCTCTCCAGACCATTTTATTTTAGACTCAGAACCATGATCATTACAACCATTTAGTTAGGATTACAACCCAGCTTCTCATACCGCTTATGTATGTTGTGTGCGTTACTGTTTAAAGTCGACTCCGAACGATATATTTTTGAGAGGCTTTGCATGGCAATGTTATTTATTCTTGTATTTCGGTGCGTTCGAGATTTGGGATTTAAACCACGGCCTCACGTCTAATAAGTTACTCACACTTCTTACTAGACTACGGCGACTTCAGTATTATACTAACATAAACCAAAACCACCACGAACAGACAACCACAAAATATACACATCGTACGGTACACAGAATTGTACAAACAAGGAGAAGGAGATTAAAAATCCATCACTTTCTTGAAATCTGGCTCTGAGAAAATTTCCAGGAAAGCTTCGAGATTACTCCGCTCATTTGTGTTACTATGTCCTGTTGCAAAGCACTTAACAAAATAGCAAAGCCTACTGATTCTGTTCAGAGAAGAGTTAAGGAGCGAGCTGTCAGCCGGTAGATTCCTAAGGTCCCAAAATCCCAAAACAATTTCATATTAAACTTGTCTCTCAATACCACTCGGTTGTTAGCTCGATTCTTAGTACTCGATATTTGGGAGCATTAATGTCATGTTGTCACGGTAGTTGAGGAATTGCAATAACAGGAGTTCTAATTGCATCAGACTATCCAGGATTGAGCTCAACGTGTGGGTCCTGCGATGATGAGAATCTTAACACATTCCTAGAATCTGTAGGATATTAATAGGTGCCAGAAATAAACATTTGAAAACATGTGAGATACTAGAATTGTTATTCTTGATACTGAGTAGTATCCTGAAATTTCTCATGGCAAGAGGTTTGTAGCGGACATTAAAGAGATTTCTTCTAAAAAATGAGAAAACTGCAATAGAACGCATGGTTGCAGGTTACTTAGGCACCTTTTCACGGCAACAATAATAGCGTAACGGTGTAGCAGTAGTAATAGGTGAAATCTCTTCATTAGAAGAGTGCAGTTCTGCAATCCTTTCTTCCTTCCTCTAATGCTTGTCCAGTGCCCAGTAGTTTATTGTAGCTATGTACTGATGGCTGTGAATTTCCACGTGTACGACAGCTCAATTTGCCAAATTTCACTAGAGGCAGAAGCATCGCAAGGGTGTATCTAATGACATAGTTTAGCATCGTATTTGACTCCATTTTGGTTCGCGTATCTGCAATGTCGAAGATCGAGTACATACCCCTGACATATATTGCTTAAGTATTGTTTAGGTTTGCTTAAGTGTTTGACTAAGTTTTTTTTTGGACTCGCGTATCTCAGTATAACAGAGGCGATTCCGCAGATCTAGTGCATACCGCTGATATCTGTTTTCTCGCACATATTGAACAGAAAGCTAAAGCTAGCAGCTTTTGCTTAAGTTTACTGCAATATTTATTAAGTTTGCTTAAGTCTTTGTATATGTTTGCTTAAGTTTTTGCTGAATATTGCTTAAATATTGAATAGGTTTGCTTAAGTGTTTGATAAAGTTTTTTTTACCTCGCGTATCTCGGTGTAACAGAAGCATTGCCGGAGATCTAATGCGTACCGCTGATATCTGTTTTCTCGCACATATTGAACAGAGTGCTAGAGGCAGCTGCTTTTATTTTAGTTTCCTCCATTATTTGTTAAGTTTGCTTAAGTTTTTGTCTAAGTTTGCGTAAGTGTTTGCTTAATAATACCGCTGATATCTGGTTTTTCGCACATATTGAACAGAAAGCTAGAGCTAGCAGCTTTTACTTAAGTTTAGTGCAATATTCATCACGTTTGCTTAAGTTTTTGTCTGAGTTTGTGTAAGTTTTTGTTTAAGTTATTGCATAAGTTTGTTTAAGTATTTAATAAAGTTTTTTTTAAGTTTGCTTAATTTTTGTTAACCTTGTTTTTGCTTCTCTGCTTAGATTTTCACTTCGATTTTTGCATAAGTTTGCTTAAGTTCTTGCATAAGTTTGTTATATTTCTGCTTAAGTTTAAACTTAAGTTGACTTTAATTTTTTTAATACGTTTCCTAAAGCTTTTACTTTAGTTTTCTAATGTTTTTCTGTAGTTTACTTAAGTAAGTTTTTAAGTTTTTGCTTAACTTAGCATCAATTTACAGGCCTTTACCGAATGTTGCTTATGAATTATTAACGAATATTGTGTTTTGAATTTATGAAATAATAAATATATCGGCCATAAAACGGATCTTAATAAATAAGAAACATAAACCCTCCACATTATCCACTACCATCGCTCTTTATAAGACTCCATAGACCATTCGTATCCTCATATTTCGTTGGATAAAATTCTACCCACAAACAAAACTTCTGCCATTTTACCTTCTTCTTCTTTTTTTTTTTGGTAACTGAATTATTACTTTGGTTTTATTGTTGTTGTAACAGTTCTAACCATTGAACGAGTGCATTAAATTATTTGATCGTTAATAATTTATTTTAAATACACTCCAAAAGAAGAAGATAAGAAGACAACAAATTCGGTTCAAAAAAAAAGGAACGAAATCAAAAGGAAGAGGAAAGCCTAACTAAGTAAACACGACAGACAAACTGGCAGGCAGTTAGGCAGGCAGGCAGGGATACGTACATACATGAAAGGAATACGTGGATATAAAATAAATAAAATCAAATACAAATAAAATGAAAATAAAAAATATAATAAAATGATATGAGAAATAAAATAAATAAAGAATAGAAAATTCTAATAGTCGTAACGACAACTTGGGTTTTAACCTCAACCTCGCCGATGCCAACAACCCACACAGACGTACCATTTCAATAGCATAAGTAACGCATATCCAGAGACAAATAAACTCAAGGAAAATTGCAAGTTTACACGCACACACAAGGAAATACTCATAAATATCTTCATAAGTGTATTGAAGGTATTAAGACAAACACATCAAAGCCCTACTCTAGCGGGTAGTCTAAGATAATGAATGGCAATCTCCAGCCAGTGCAAAAAAAGTTACTAGAATTACTAAAGAATTTTCAAAGGTACTGTATCTGACAAGTGCAACATCGTCTCGATGTAGTGTGAATTACATGTGAGCGACTTTTTTCTATCGCAAACGCAATCTTAAAAGTATCTGGTGTAGTAAAGGGTGTTTTTTTATAGAGGTATAGAAGTTTAAGTTGCAATAAAACAACGATGGATTATTCGATTGACATGAATTTTATTTATCCGAAAGATAATCTTGTGGCATTACATTTTAAAAATGATTTCTGGCATATGACCGCCATGGCTGGCGCGGATGTAGTCCAATCTGGACGTCCAATTTTCGATGACTTTCTCCAACATTTGTGGCCGTATATCGGCAATAATACGGCGAATGTTGTCTTCCAAATGGTCAAGCGTTTGTGCCTTTACCGCATAGACCAATGACTTTACATAGCCCCACAGAGATTAGTCTAGCGGTGTTAAATCACAAGATCTTGGAGGCCAATTCACAGGTCCAAAACGTGAAATTAGGCGATCCCCAAACGTGTCTTTCCATAAATCTATTGTGGCACGAGCTGTGTGACATGTTCCACCGTCTTGTTGAAACCACATCTCCTGGACATCATGGTTATTCAATTCAGGAATGAAAAAGTTAGTAATCATGGCTCTATACCGATTACCATTGACTGTAACGTTCTGGCCACCATCGTTTTTGAAAAAGTACGGACCAATGATTCCACCAGCCCATAAAGCGCACCAAACAGTCAGTTTTTCTGCATGTAGCGGTGTTTCCACATACACTTGAGGATTACCTTCACTCCAAATGCGGCAGTTTTGTTTGTTGACGTTGCCATTCAACCAGAAGTGCGCTTCATCGCTAAACAAAATTCGCTTATGAAAAACGGGAACAACGGTAATCTCGTTTTGGGCCCATTCGACGAATCTACGCCTTACTTGATGATCGTTTGGCTTCAACTCTTGCACGAGTTGGATTTTGTAAGCACGCAAACCAAGATCCTTGCGCAAAATCTTCCATAAAGTGGATGGACACAGATCCAATTCCTGTGCTCGATGGCGGATGGACTCATTCGGGTCTTCCTCAATGCTGCGCTCTACAGCAGCAATAGCTTCTTCTGTACGCACCGTACAGCGTATCTGGGGATCCGAGTTATCAATAAGAGTAAACGTGGTGCGAAAACGTTCCATGGTTAATCGAATTAACTGCTCTGATGGACGATTTTGTCGACGATAAAATGGACGTAGTGCGCGATACGTTTTCCGCATAGAACCATTATTTTCGAAATAAAATTGCACTATTTGCAAGCGTTGTTCAGGCGTGAGTCTATTCATGATGAATTGCAAAACCAAACTGAGAATAAATCACTTGACAGCTGTTAAATCGGTCACCATCTTGAAAAGTAATGCCAACTTAAAGTTCTATACCTCTATAAAAAACACCCTTTAGATTTAAGATTTCATACTCTTTAAACTATAAAAGTTTACATATGCCGATAATTTAGTTGACCACCGAATTTTTTCTGTAATGTACTGTGCAAATCACTAGCCAATCGACCATGTACTTCCAAAAATATACGTATTTTCCAGAACAAGTTCCTGTATTTTCCTAGAGCATATTCCCCTTGAAGTAGGTATCAAACAGTGAAAAAAGAAGCACTTTGTGACGGTGCTCTATTAAATCTACTGTAACTGATAAGTATACTTGCTCTATACCGAAATTTTTATTCTCTTACCATTTATTCCATTTTCGGAAAGTATAACTAACTGTTTAGTTAGGATCACAACCTAGCTCACCCTCGTTGTGAGTGTTAATTTTTATATTTGAGTGACGAGACCTGCAGTTTAACATCGACACCGAATGACAGATGTTTAAAAAACTTTTCATGGTAGATTTATTTACTTCCAGAGGGTTTTTAAAAGACTGCAGAAGGGAAGATGCCTAAAGAAATATTGGTTTCATATTTCATTTTGTTCTCGATATCAATACTGAGGCTTAAGTTTATGAGCCTAGTAATCCGAAACAATACCTACTGGGCTACTACAATTTACGGAAGGTGAAAATAATATGTAGACCAGATGGAGTGAAGCACTGCAATTGTATAATAAGTTTTTGCCCCATCCAGAACGTTCTATCCCCAGAGATGCGTTAATTTTCGGTAGTATAGAAGGGGTGTAAATAGTTTGGATATTAGATCAAGATACTTGAATGCTTACTGCGACACTAGAAAAATATGCGAATATCGCATTAAAGATGGCATTGTATGTTAAAGAGAGGCATTGTAAGAAAAATAAGAACGAGAGTAGGAGTTAGAACAGAACTACTTAGGAACGCATAAATCTTTGCAACTATAACGGTCGTTAGAGCTCTACAACTTTCGGACTATAAAATAGGTTCGCTTGTAGAAACTTTTACAGCCATTTTTAGCGGAATTAACCAGGACCCCCCAATTAGGTACTGACGAGTAATAACCCCAACTACTGTCCAGGACAAAAAAATTGGTTATGTCGATAAACGGATCAAATCTTCCCAACTTCAGGTTAAAGTTTAAATAATTTGAAGAAATATTCCGGAGTGTTGGATTACTCATGCTGACAATAATTGTGTTGCTCAGTTTGAAAGGAAATAATAAGCAATTAATGAATAAAAGGACTTATTGGCGCCGTAGTCTAGTAGCTAGTATGTTGGATTTTTACATGTGAGCCCACGGTTCAAACCCCAGGTCATCTCCAATGAAACGAAAAATGAAATAATTTTTCTTAGGCGACTGCCTCGCAGCAGATTTCTAGCAAAAACTATGAGAGTAAATAAAAAATTGTCATGAAAAGTTTCTCAAAAAATCTGTCGTTTGAAAGCGACTTTAAACTGTAGGTCCTGCCACTCATGTATAAAATTAACACACACACAGCATAGGTAATGTGAGAATCTAGGTCGCAATCCAGACAGAATGGTTGTTATGTATGTAAACTGTGTAAATTATTTTTCCGAAATCAGCTTCGGAAGCCAGAGGTTGAACCATGAGCACACACTTAGGGCCATTATTACAACTTGCCGTTAAAGTTGGGTTTAGTTAAAGGTAACTTTAGCTAAAGTGAACTTTAAAGTCCATTTTAACTTCTTTTCGTTATTACAACCTATAAATAAAATAAAGTTAACTTTTTCAAAAATATGGCAGTGCCGGAGCAATGTCGATAATACTGCTCAATTAAACAAGTTTTTTTTAAACGCAGTGGCAACGAAGGCCGTATTTTTGTTATTGTGTTTCCTTATTTTGTTTATATTTGAAGTTGCCATATTGAATTAAATATATAATATGGCAAGTTCCATAAACTTAACTTTAAAAGTTAAAGTTAGGATGATCCTCTCTTTAGCTTAACGCTCACTTCTACGTTATTGTCCACTTATAATATTGAAAACCAATTCATCTGCCCTTTAAAATCCTTTCCTTTAGTTAACGGCAAATTGTAATAATGGCCCTTAGTCTTTTGGCCTATATAATCCCGTTCTTCTCCAGATAACTTCTTCGAATTTGATTGACTTTACTAGGCATATGAGTTTTTTAATTCAGCGGCTCCTACAATAGCCAATAGTAGTAGCCATTTACTTATTTTAATTCTCTTGCATATCAACGTCCAACTGTGGCGTACCGGCTTAGGTGCCTCTTATAGCGTACAAACGTATAACACATGGAGTATGAATAGAAGAACGTACAAATGAAATAAAAATAAAAAATTTATTTTCAAGAAAATTGAAATAAATACTAGAAAACCAGAAGACGACTAAAACTTGTAAAACCCACATGCCACATAAATAAACGAAATATGAACCTGAATGGCTTCTTCTTCAACTGCTGTTGCTGCTGCTGAAAACCGAAAACCATTCTATGAAATCAACAAGGAAGCGAAGGTGGTTTCGAATACATAAATACCCACCTCCTCTCCCCCAAATAATAGTCATACATGGTTAAGGGTAATAAATGTTTGAAAAACGCTTCTGAATTATGAGGGGAAGACAGCCAAGGTATGGGGCTTAGAAAAATAGACGTGCGGTGCGTGTACACATAGGGAGGTATGATGATGGTTTTATGGTGGAAACATAAGGTTAAAGAAATAGTCTACAGGTAGATATTGCACATAACGTTTTATGATTTTTATGATGTCTTTGTGGGCGTTTTATTGTTACTGTTTTCGGCTAAGTGGAGAAAAGTTTCGCAAGAATTTTTAAAGAACTTTAAAGCAGTTGTAGTACGATGTCCGACCTGGTGTTTAAACTGCGGCTTCAGCTTTAATAAGCCAATATACTACCTACTAGACTACGGCAACTTCAGTACTATATTAACTTAAACTAAAATTACACAAACGGACAACAACAAAATATACATACGGTACGGTACATATACGGTACACAGAATTGTACAAGCAAAAGAGTATAAAATTAGGAGAAGGAGATTAATAATCTAACAGTAATACCTTAATAAAGGCATTATAAATAAAAAGGAGATATGGAAACACTACTTCTGGCTTGGTTAACACACTTGATTGAAATCTGGCTCTGGGAAAACTTCCAGGAAAGCTTCCAGATTACTCCATTCATGTATGTTACTAAGTCTTGTTGCGAAACACTTCCCAAAATCATAAAACCTACTGGTTCTGTCAAGAGAAGAGTTAAGGAGGAAGCTGTCAGCTAGTACTTTAAAGCAAATGTAAAACGGGAAGCGTAAATAGTTTTAGTCATACATACACGGGAATACTAAACTAAGACGGAAATAATTTTTAAAATAGTTACGGAAACATAACTATTGAGACACTGACTCACATATGCCATCTAACCATCCAACTTCAGCGTTTATTTTACTGCGATTTTCGAAACAATTTTTTGTGTTTCCCGTGCAGCCAAGGATACCTTCATCCCCCATCCTAAAAAGACGTTTGTTTCGTTGCTCTTTGAAGCAAAAACATGAAAAGTTTTTTGGTCCTTCTACTGCTGCTGCTGTGTTTGTGGCCTTATGTGGCACACTAAAGTTTTATTTTCGTTTGTTGGTCATACGAAATGTGGTTGTATGCTGGTCCAGCTAATACAGTCTTTTAAATATTGGCCTCTACACCACTAACCACATCCGTTATCATGCCGCATCAGTTTCAACGAACAGGAGGGGTATGAGATTATAACGTCACTACATTTAATTTAAAGCTCCCACGAGTCTTGCCTTCAATAGTTGTGTTGTGTCCATTTCAAACAGCATTGGAGCCATTCAGTTTGTTTGGTTGACCCAAAAAAGAAGAAATGAAACGTTTGAGAGAGGGGAAGAGAATGAAAATCTTTATGGCTTACTGTCCGCCTTTATGTCTTCGACGTTTGGTACACGTTATTGATTTCAAATTGAAAAATTTGCTAAAGTGGGCCTATTTTAAGCTACTTAACGCCACCATAGAGAATAGCAAAATAAAGAAAACTTTATTAATAATACTTGAGATATTGTGAAATACAACAAAAACAATAATAATCCCAACAAACAAAGTCAGTCAGCCAGGCAGCCACATGTATCGAACCACATGTACATACCCGGCTAGAAAAATTATGTTTTTTCTGTCTTTCTTTGTTTATTTAATGGTTATGGTTATTGTTGTTGCCGTTGGAGATTGAGATGGAGGTGGAGGTGTAGAGAATTAAAATATTCATGTTAATAACTTTATTTTTTTATTTTATTTGCTATTATTTGTATCATGTTTTTTTTTCTTTCCTTACTTTACTATTCATGAATGCTCTTCTCATATATTTGTTATTTGGGGGGTGGGGGCCTATTCAATAATGGAAATTATTCCAGAAATAAATACCACAAATCCCAAGACAAGTCGTCATAAAAGCTAATTCAAGTAACAAAATTAGGTTCTTGTAAGGACTGACCCCACTTCTAAGGATTTATCTTATACATAAAAATGAATGTGGGTTTGTTTGTTTGTTTGAAGTCTATAGACGGCTAAACGGCTGAACCGATGTTCTTGAAATTTCCACAGTACCTTCCTGTACGTGTGGAAGGCTACTTTTTATTTTAAAATTTCAAGTAGGCGAGGTGCCACGCCCACATACCCAATAAGTACTTAATGCCGCATATCTCATAAACTGCAACAACTAGAGTCCTCAAATTTTGTATGGACGACTTTGACGTTTATATGAATAAAATGGGCGGATTGGCTATAGTGGGCGTGTCACATCCTATAGTCTTCATATATAAAAACGAATGTTTGTTTGCATGTACCTTATAAAGGGTGTTTTTTATAGAGGTATAGAACTTTAAGTTGCAATAAAACAACGGTGGATTATTCGATTGACATGAATTTTATTTATCCGAAAGATAATCTTGTGGCATTACATTTTAAATATGATTTCTGGCATATGACCACCACGGCTGGCGCGGATGTAGTCCAATCTGGACGTCCAATTTTCGATGACTTTTTCCAACATTTGTGGCCGTATATTGGCAATAATACGGCGAATGTTGTCTTCCAAATGGTCAAGCGTTTGTGGCTTTACCGCATAGACCAATGACTTTACATAGCCCCACAGAAAGTAGTCTAGCGGTGTTAAATCACAAGATCTTGGAGGCCAATTCACAGGTCCAAAACGTGAAATTAGGCGGTCTTTCAATAAATCTATTCTGGCACGAGCTGTGTGACATGTTGCGCCGTCTTGTTGAAACCACATCTTCTGGACATCATGGTTATTCAATTCAGGAATGAAAAAGTTAGTAATCATGGCTCTATACCGATCACCATTGACTGTAACGTTCGAGTTATCAATAAGAGTAAACGTGGTGCGAAAACGTTCCATGGTTAATCGAATTAACTGCTCTGATGGACGATTTTGTCGACGATAAAATGGACGTAGTGCGCGATACGTTTTCCGCACAGAACCATTATTTTCGAAATAAAATTGCGCTATTTGCAAGCGTTGTTCAGGCGTGAGTCTATTCATGATGAATTGCCAAACCAAACTGAGAATAAATCACTTGACAGCTGTTAAATCGGTCGCCATCTTGAAAAGTAATGTCAACTTAAAGTTCTATACCTCTATAAAAAACAACCATTAGAATCTTAAACTATGCATTTGATCATGTTATGATCTTTAGTTGTTGCGCATGAGCCGGGGAAGGTTTCTAAGTTGGTATGACCAATAACCGATAGGTGAAAATTACTTAAAATCAATTAAATCGTAAACTATGCATTCTTTAACAAAGTTGTTGCACATGAGTCAACGGAGGTTGGTGCGATTAATATCCGATGGATGGCATCACAGAAAATTATTCAAAATGAATGACAAGCAATTGGTCGACCTACACCTCAAGCACGGAAGAAAAAAGCATTACGAGCCTCAGAATCAGACAAGCATTGAGACTGGAAAATCTCCGAGTATATGCCGCTGAGACCCGTTCGCTTGAACCACTTGAACAACGAGAAGTGAGATTAGAAACTGATGGAATGCGTACTACTCAGGCCCGTCCATTTGAATCATCAGGACAACGGGGAAACAAAATCAATAAAATGATTCAAAATTAATTGGACATTTGTGTAATGTCTTTCCTTCAAATTTATTTCATTTGATGGCGCAACATCACGCGCAGGGTACAGCTAGTTTGTTATAAAAGGAAACCTTTAGACTAGGGTTGGTAACTAGCCTCAAACCAAAAATGACAAAAGTGGCTTTAGTCGACTTAGGTTTGATGATAGATAGCGTATGTTAAGTGCTACATACCACAAAATAGATTACAACCAAGCTTCTCATACCTCTTATGTTGTGTGTGTTAATTTTATCCATGAGTGGCAACATCTACAGTGTAAAGTCGACTCCACATGACAGATTCTTGCAAAACTTTTTCATGGCAATTTTATTTCACTCTCAGAGTTTTTACCAGAAATCTGCTGCGATGAAGTTGCTTAAAAAAATTTTTTTTGTTTTCGTTTTTCTGGAGATGTCTGACCTGGGGGTTTAAACTGCGGCCTTACGTCTAATAAGCTAACATACTACCTACTAGACTACGGCGACTTCAGTACTATATTAACTTAAACTAAAACCACCACGAACAGACAACAACAAAATATACACATCGTACGGTACACAGGTTTGTACAAACAGATACGTATAAAATTAGGAGAAGGAGATCAAAAAATCCAACAATAATACCTTAATAAAGACCTTATAAATTGAACGAAGATATGGAAATACTACTTCTCGATTGGCTAATACACTTACTTGAAATCTGGCTCTAGGAAACTTCTAGGATTCTGGATAGCTTCCAGATTATTCCACTCATTTGTGTTACTTTGTATTGTTGCGAAGTACTTAACAAAATCGCAAAGCCTGCAGATTCTGTTCGGAGCTGTCAGCCAGTAGATTCCTAAGACCCCAAAATCCCCAAAACAATTTCTTATTAAACTTGTCTCTCAATACCACTAGGTTGTTAGCTTGATTCTCAGTACTCAATATTTGGCAGCATTAATGTCATGTTGTCACCGTAGTTGAGGAATTGCAATAAGAGGAGTTCATAGTGCATCAGACTATCCAGGAATGAGCTTAACATGTGGGTCCTGTGATGATCAGAATCGGAACACATTCCTAGAATCTGTAGGGTATTAATACGTGCCAGAAAGAAACATTTGAATACATGTGAGATACTAGGCAAGGAATTGTCATTGTTGACACTGAACAGCATCCTGAAATTTGTCATGGCCAGAGGCTTGTAGCAGACATTACAGAGTTTCGCCATTAAATCATGAGAAAACTACAGAAGAACGTATGGTTGCAGGTTACTTAGCCAGCTATTCACAGCAACAATAATAGAGTAACGGTGTAGCAGTAGTTATAGGTGAAGTCTCTTCATTAGAAGAGTGTAGTTCTTCAATTCTTTCTTAAGACCTAATTTCTGTACCTCATGCTTGTACAGTGCCCAGTAGTTTATAGTGAGGCTGTTCGACTACGTACTGACTTCTCACAATGCTGCATATGGTTTACAGTTTTTTTCAATACAACAAGTGAATGTGCTGTAGAGAAGTTAAGAGACTTAATCTCCTCCATTCCTATTCAATTATCATGCACTGAGTATTACATTTCATTCCGATTTTGCATTTTATTGAACGTAATTTTTAAATTCTTCAAAATCCTTAACCAAAAACCAAAGGCAATGCTTCCTTGTCTACGGACAATATTTTATCCTGTCTTTCTCTTGTGCTACAAATAGTGCCGTTTGATTTATTGTTTCTCTAAAACAGGCTTCTCATAAAAGAAACGCTCCTCGAGAAAAAACAGATCCATTTTCTCTCCATTTTTTTTCCTAACAATACGGGCAAAATGGCAGTCAAGTTTTTGTTAATTTTATTAATGTCATGTTGTCACCGTAGTCTAGTAAGTAGTGTGCTAGCTTACTAGATGTGAGGTCATGGTTGTAACCCCAAGTCAAACATCTCCAACTAAATGAAGAGCGAAAAAATATTTCTTCGGTTACTTTCTCTCAGCAGATTTCTGGCAAAAACTCTGAGGATAAAATAAAATTGACATGAAAAAGTTTCTCTAAAAATCTGTCGTTCGGAGACAACTTTAAATCCTTTAAGTTCCGCCATTCATGTCTAAAATTAACACACCCCACATAAGTGGTATGAGAACCTAGGTCGTAACCCTGACCGAAGGTTTGTAATGACCAATTATGTATTTATGTATGTATGAAGTTACTCGTGACGTAAACACTTATAATTCATCATTGCAGCCTGATACATAACTCATGATCTTGGTTCAATACTATTGGCATCTGGTACGCACGAAATTTTACACAAAAAGCAAGGTATGATAATAACGACACAATATTTCCTAGCATTACCTATAATCTCGCTTGTCTTTCTGGACATATTTAAAAGGAAACCATATTGGATGCACAAAATTCTATCGAGCTCCTTAGAGTCTGTCAGAAATTAAGTGCATATTGCCCTCTTGACGTTATTATCCTGAGTAAAAATATGCCTGTAGTCGCCGTATTTGTTTGTACAATTTTGTGTACCGTATGATGTGTATATTTTGTTGTTGTCTGTTCGTGTAGTTTTAGTTTAATTTAATATAGTACTGAAGTCGCCGTAACCTAGTAGGTAGTGTGTTGGCTTATTAGACGCATTCAAAACCCTGGTCAGACTTCAAAACGAAAATATGGAAAGATATTTCGACGGCGACTTCCTCTCAGCAGATTTCTGGCAAAAACTCTGAGAGTAAAATAAAATTGCTATGAAAATTCTCTCAAAAATCTGTCGTTCGGAGTCGACCTGGAACTGTGGGTGCCGCTACTCATATATAAAATTAACACCACACAATATAAGTGGTGTGAGAAGCTACGTCGAAACCCTGACTGAACGGTTGTAATGATCAATTGTGTAGATTGTATGTCACAAAACTGCTGTGATTTCAGTATGGCAAACACCCTTAAAAAATTAATTGAACTGTACATAGAAGTTATGCGCTCTTATTATAACGACCAGTGCTGTAAGCCAATTCAAAATTAGATTTTTAACAAATTTCTCTGTAAACTTCATTATACTTCAGCCTCTATTTGTCATTTTAAATGTCATCATTTCAAAGTGTGATTTTATTAACAGAGAATCCTTTAATTTGATAAGGGAACCAGAATCTTTGTCATACTCTGTGTTTTAAAGACACGAATTTCTTGAAAATGAATTACGGAGCAACCGTCTTTGAGTGATTGCGGTTAATGGAAAATTTAACACACATTCTCAGACAATTTAAGATGGTAACTGTAACTGTAACTGTAACTGTTGAGATAAATTTTTATTGTGTTAAGTTTTCTTATTTAAAGTGAGTGAGTGATACTTTAGTTTGTACTTGTCACCGTGACATGGCCACAGACAATGAGTTGCCAGCCGAAACTTACATTTTTTTAAATTTAGTTTTGGCATCGTTACAAACGTAACACTTTTTTGGAAACTTTTTCTTTATGTTCTTCCAATTTTTTTTTTTTTTGTTTTTTTTTTATTGAAAATTCAACCAACAAAAGGAAAAAACTTTTTTTGTGGAAAATCTAAAATTCCATTTTGCTCTTTATAACTCAACCAACAAAAGTATTAACGAACGGATTTATTGTCAACTTTCTTTTGTTTGAAAACAAAATTCAGTTATAAATACAATGAGAGAAACTGAGAAAGTTTTTGTTAACTCTCGTTTACAATGAATGAAGAGAAGCTGGACTGGGTATGGCACAAACAGCCATAGACAGCCGCCATGTAGCCATTGCAGGAAATAACAATGAAAAGGCGTGCTTTGGACAAAAGTAAGAGTCCATAGTCAGAGCAACCTTTAAAAGAGTACGCCTTTTGTCAAGATACATACACACATTCACTTGCTTATTTAAAATTCTGGTTACTTTTGAGAGAAACTTTCTTTCATTTTATTTCTGAAGTAAAAACTGTATTAAAAGCAATCAGCATTACCGAGGAATTTTTGTTTTTTTTTTTTTGTTGTAGAACAGATGGCATGGGAAGGTAAAAATTTTTGTCTCAATTTGGATTAATGTCAAGCGCTTATCCTTTTGGTCCTCCTTACAAGAGTTCAATAGGTCAAGCAAAAGTTATTTTTTTTTTGTTTGTTTTCAATATAAGAGGTAGTGGGTTGCAAAAGCTTTAAGAATTGAAAGAATAATAATATAATATAAATAATATAATAAAGAAATATAAGATTATTGAAGTTTGAGTTTCATTTTCAATTAAGCTTTTTTTGCTTTGAAGCAGGCTCTAAAGTCGGATACATGCCCACATGTGCGCACGTACGCATTTGGCCATTACAACCCTTTAGCCATGGTTTCGACGTAGCTTCTCACACCACTTATGTTGTGTGTGTTAATTTTCTACATGAGTGGCGGCACCCACAGTTTCAAGTCGCCTCCGAACGACAGATTTTTGAAAGACTTTTCATGCCAATTCTATTTTACACTCAGAGTTTTGCCAGAAATCTGCTGAGAGGAAGTCGCCGTCGAAATATTTTTCCATATTTTCGTTTTGATGTCTGACCTGGGGTTTGAACCATGGCCCTACGTCTAATAAGCCAACACACTACCTACTAGGCTACGGCGACTTCAGTACTATATTAACTTAAACTAAAACTACACGAACAGACAACAACAAAATATACATATCATACGGTACATAAAATTATGCAAACAAATACGGCTTCTACATGCATATTTTTACTCAGGATAATATAGTCAAGAGGGCAATATGTACTTCATTTTTCTGATAGCCACTAAGGAGCTCGATGGAATTTTGTGCATCCAATATGGTGTCCGTAGAGCAAGGTTAACAGTTCCTTTTAAATATGTCCAGAAAGACAAGCGAGGTTATAGGTAAGGCTAGGAAATATTGTGTCATTATTATCGTAGCTTAGGTTAGGTTAGGTTAGAGGACGTGTACTTGTCAATTAAGACAAGTACCAGTACCCAGAGGTCGTAGTACAGCAAACGGAGGTCGAACGGATTGTACAACGTCCCAGTTTCTCACACCATTTATGTTGTGTGTGTTAATTTTATACATGAGTGGTGGGACCTTCAGTTTAAAGTCGACTCTGAACGACAGATTTTTGAGAAACTTTTTCATGGCAATTTTATTTACTCTCAGAGTCTTTGCCAGAAATCTGCTGAGAGGAAGTCGCCGAAGAAATACTTTTTGTATTTTTGTTTTGATGGCTGGCATGGGGCTCGAACGCTGGCTTTACGTCTAATAAGCCAACACACTACCTACTAGACTACGGCGACTTCAAGAACGATCGATTATCGTAGCTAGCTTCGTGTGTAAAACTCCCTGCGTACCAGATGCCAATAGTAACCAACCAGGATCATGTGTTATGTACCAGGCTGCAATGATGAATTATAAGTCTTTACTTCACGAGTAGCTTCTCGAATGTGTTTTAACACCACTATAGTGTGTAATATAAGGAACACTTGGAATTTATACAACTGTATGTAAACGATGACATAGGGACATTAACCTCCCGATGCAGTCGATAAATCGTCAGAGCATTTGTCCAAAACAATCTCTGCGAAAATGGCAACGAAATTTTAAAAACATTTCAAACCATTGGTAGACTTAGTCATTAAAATCAGTGGGGATAGGCATTGCAACTTGGAAAGGAAACTCGCAAGACCCTTATGGTGATATATCCTGTGCTACAAAGGCCGCTTAATGGAAAGGCAGCCAGTAAACTGATCACAGAGTGCTGTAGTAGTTTAAGGGTAATGAGAGAATTTCCTTCCTGACTTATGAAACTCTAGCATTACTAGTGTAGAACTTGGGTTTTGATTATTAAAACTACTCTCTTAAACTCTGCTTAACTCCACTGTAAATAATTTTTACGTTTTAAAGCATGAATAGATTTTCGAAGAAAAACATCCTGTGCTACCTTAACAATGTTGCATATTTCAAGCAGCAGAGCTACACTTGCCAGTGCTTAAATGCTTACAAAACTCTACAAAAATTATTCACAAACTTAATATAACTTCCTACCTCTTTATCTAATTTTTATTTCTTTCTCTTTCTTTTCAATAGTAAGCTGGGTGTCGTATGGCTTAAAGTGACAAACGTTTATCGATTCTCAATAATTATTGATTCCTCGGCAACGATGCAAAAAAGACAGAGAAAAAGAGAGAAGGTAAAGAAACTTTACGGTAAAGAAAGTACAACAAATGCAACAAAGTGGAAAGAAAAAGGAAAAGGAAGAAAACCTGCACAAAAGTTACTTGAGGTCTAATGCGACTTTAAATGGTATCCTACAAGGCCCTAAATTATGTTTATCTTCGATTAATCTTTTCTTGAAGTTAATAACAAACTGCAGGGTATCAGCTATAGTCGCCTTAGTCCAATAAGTAGTATACAGTACAGTAAAGTATAGACCTTTGCCGCGTGCCAAACCTCTGGCATCGTGAAGCGAACGAAATATGAAAAAATCTCTTCCTCAATAGCTTTCTGGCAAAACCTCTGAGAGGAAAATAAAATTGCCATGAAAAGTTTCTCAAAAATCTGTCGTTCGGAGTTGACTTTAAACTGTAGGCCGCCCCATTCATGGAACAAATTAATACAAAACGAGGGTTGTGTGAGAAACTAGGTTGTAATCCTAACTAAAGGGTTGTAATGGCCAATTAAGTAAGTAAATAAGTAAGTAGAGTATCAGCTATCGAGCTTTTTTTTGGAAATTAAAATGATTGCACGTCCTCCTTTAAACCTGCCAGCATTTCTTTGGAATATGAAGGCAGCAAGTAAAGGAATATTATGAAGACTGTATTACCTGGCTTTAAGGTCAGCATGAATTTCTGGTCTTTAACTGGGCATAAATGGAAGTCGCCGTAGTCTAGTAGGTAGTGTGTTGGCTTATTAGACGTAAGGCAACGGTTCAAACCCAAGGTCAGACATCAAAACGTCATCAATAATATTTCTTCGGCGACTTCCTCTAAGCAGATTTCTGGCAAAAACTCTGAGAGTTTTCTCTTATTTTATACGTATTTGTTTATACAATTCTGTGTACCGTATGATGTGTATATTTTGTTGTTGTCTGTTCGTGTAGTTTTAATTTAAGTTAACATAATACTGAAGTCACCGTAGTCTAGTAGGTAGTGTGTTGGCTTATTAGACGAGAGGCCAAAGAGAGGCCAATAAAATGAAGTTTAAATTTATTTTCGGCAACTTCCTCTCAGTAGATTTCTGACAAAAACTCTGAAAAGTTTATCAAAAATCTGTCGTTCGCAGTCGACATTAAATTGTAGGTTCCGCCACTCATGAATAAAATTAACACACACAACATGAGTGGTGTCAGAAGTTAGGTCGTAATCCTAACAGAAGACTTGTAATGTAACTGGGCATAAAAATACACGGAAGTGTTTAGCCTTTTCGTAAAAGAGTTGGCGATATTGTTTTCAGTGCTAACTCCAGAAGTTTAAAGGCTATCCATTCGGTTTTGCGAATTTTTGCTGTTAAACTTGAGAGCAGGATCTTATTATCTCTTATTCAGTCATCTAAAGGGTCCGTCAAATAGCTGCCTCGGCTAGCCATGCAGTAGCCTACTCCAGAAGATGCTGATTTTGGCAAAAAAAAAATCATCTTTTCAGATGAAACACATTTTGATCTTGGCGGGTATGTAAACAAGCAAAATTGTCGCATTTGGGGCACAGAAAACCCGCACGCATACATTGAAAAGCCGACGCACCCAAAACGAGTCACTGTTTGGTGCGGATCTCTGGTCCAGAGGCATAATTGGGCGATTTTTCTTCGAAAATGAGCAAGGAGTGGCCGTTACAGTCAATGGCGATCGTTATCGGGCAATGTTGAACGAATTTTTGTTCACAAAAATTGAAGAGGAGGATATTGGCAACATTTGGTTTCAACAGGACGGCGCTACGTGCCACACAGCCGGGGCTGCGATTTGACACCGTTGGAATATTATTTGTGGGGTGCCGCCAAAGATAAGTGTTACGCCGACAAGCCAGAGACAATTGGCGCTTTAAAGGACAATATTCGTGAAGCCATTGGTGAAATACAGCTACTGCATGTCCAGCCGAGGCAACCATTTGAATGAAATTATTTTCCATTATTAACCGGAAGGATTGTACTTTCAAATAAAAAAAGAAATTTAAGAAAATATTCTGTAGTTTTTTTAAAGCATTTTCAAAAAAAAATATATATTTAAATACGTTGCTGCAGGGGTAAAATGTTGGCTGTGGCTCTTGGCAGTTTCCTGGGCAGCTACTCCTTTCCACGCATTTAAATCTAACAATTTCTTTAGGGAAGATAGGCCAAGAAATCGAATCTTCATGCCTACACGGTTGCAATTGGCAGCTTTTTGGGGGGCCAAGACTGACTTGTTTACTGCGTACGTATCCAAAATAACCCGTGTTACAAACCTACAGCCTAAACCCAATATAACCTCCCGTTTACCTATGCTTTAGTAGCGTACTGGAAAAACTACAAACTTTTTGATAAAAAGGCCAACCAAAGTTCAGAAAAATACGACAGAAGAAGAAGAAGAGAAGGCAAAAAAAACTTCTTTTTCTGCAGAAGTAATTTCAATAAAACTTTCAAAAACTGAGTTGCTCAACTTTTTTTCTGTTTTGCAAGTCATTTCAAGTCATTTTAATACAATTTAGTTTCCTTTCCTCATTCAATCACCTTAAAAGTCTTGGCCATAAAATCTAGTAAATGACCAAGAAATACCAGCCAAAAAGCTTTAAGTGAATTAAGGGCGGCCAAGGGGGTAGTATGATGATGGCATGTCATTGAGTCCATGTTCACTTGAGTGATTTGATGGAATATTGAATCTGGTTTGTATTAAATTGTCGTAAAAATGCTTAATTTAAGTATTGTGCGCTCAAGCATCATTCAAATTCGATTTCTTTTCTTCTTTTCTTTGTTGCTCCACTTGTTCTGTGTTATATTCCTTCTTCCATTTTTCTTTTTTCTTTGCCTCATATTTTTCGTTCTCTTCCTGATTGTGGTGGTGCACACACAAACACATGCCAACATGCCATAAATTTTTTCTGAAAAAGGACTTTAAATTTACAACAGAATTGTTTTTATGTTGTTGTTGTTTTTTCCGTTCTGCTTAAGCAACATAGGCCTGTAGAGGGAAAAAACGCAATAAAACATGCAAGCATTTGTCTTCGTAACTGCACATTATCATGCCTTTGTTCCTCCAGCAAAAAATCGAAGAAAAAAAGGAAAACAAAAATTTAACAAAAACCCGACTGCCATATTGCCCGTATTGTTAGGAAAAAATGGAGAGACAATGGATCTGTTTTTTTTTCGAGAAGCGTTTCTTTGATGAGAAGCCTGTTTTAGAGAAACAATAAATTAAACGGCACTATTTGTAGCACAAGAGAAAGACAGGATAAAATATTGTCTGTAGACAAGGAAGCCTAGCCTTTGGTTTTTGAAGAATGGATTGGATTTGAAGAATTTAAAAATTACGTTCAATAAAATATAGGATTGGAGAGAAATGTAATGCTCAGTGTATGATAATTGAATAGTAATGGAGGAGGTTAAGTCTCTTAATTTCTCTACAGCACATTCACTTGTGAAGTCCTCGTAGCCTTTTAGGTAGTATGTCGGTTTATTAGACGTAAGGCCATGGTTCTAACCCTAGGTCAGAAATCCTCGCTTGTCTTTCTGGACATATCTAAAAGGAATTGCTCTTCGGAAACCATATTGGATGCACAAACTTCCATTGAGCTTCTTAGCGGCTGCCGGAAATTGAGTGCATATTGCCCTCTTGACTATATTATCCTCAGTAAAAATATGCATGTAGTCGCCGTATTTGTTTGCACAATTTTGTGTACCGTATGAGGTGTATACTTTGTTGTTGTCTGTTAGTTACTTTAAGTTAACTTAGCACTGAAGTCGCCGTAGGTAGTGTCTCGTATTATTAGATGTAAGGCCGCGGTACAAAAACCAGGTCAGACATCAAAACGAAAAAGTGAAATGTATTTCTTCGGGGACTTCTTCTCAGCAGATTTCTTGCAAAAACTCTGAGTACGAATAAAATTGTCATGAAAAGTTTCTCAAAAGTCTGTCCTTCTGAGTCGACTTTAAACTGTAGCTCATGAGTGGTGGCATGTATAAAATTAACACACAACATAAGCGCTATGAGAAGCTAGGTCGTAATCCTGACTGAAAGGTTTTAATTACCAAATACGTACATGCACACATGTGGGCATGTATCCGACTTTAGAGCCTGTTTCAAAGCAAATAAAACGCAATTGAAAACGAAACTCAAACTTCAATATTCTTATAAGTCTTCTTAAATTATTCTTTCAATTCTTAAAGCTTTTGCAACCCACTACCTCTCACAATGAAAATAATAAAAAAATAACTTTTGTTTGACCTATTGAACTCTTGTAAGGAGGACAAAAAGGATAAGCACTTGACATTAATCCAAATTGAGACAAAAAATTTTACTTTCCCATGCAATCTGTTCTACAACAAAAAAAAAAAAAACAAATCCTACCCGGTAATGCTGATTGCTTTTAATACAGTTTTTACTTCAGAAAAATGAAAGAAAGTATCTCTCTTTCGCTTATTGTATTGAAAAACTTTAAACCATACGCCGCATTGAAAGAAGTCAGTACGTAACTAAAGAGCCTCAAAATAAAATACTGGGCTCTGTACAAGCATGAGTTACAGAAGATAGGTCATAAGAAGGAATTGGAGAACTGCACTCTTCTAATGAAACTTCACCTATAACTACTGCTACCCCGTTACTCTATTATTATTGCAGTGAATAGCTGCCTAAGTAACCTGCAATCATACGTTCTATTGTAGTTTTCTCATGCTTTAATGGCGAAACTCTGTAATGTCTGCTACAAGCCTCTGGCCATGACAAATTTCGGGATGCTGCTCAGTATCAACAATGACAATTCCCTGCCTACTATCTCACATGTATTCAAATGTTTCTTTCTGGAATGTAAATATCCTACAGATTCTAGGAATGTGTTCCAATTCTCATCATCACAGAACCCACATGTTAAGCTCATTCCTGGATAGTCTAATGCACTTAGAACTCCCGGTATTGCAATTCCTAAACTAAGGTGACAACATGACATTAATTCTCCCAAATATCGAGTACTGAGAATCGAGCTAACAACAGAATGGCAGTGGGAGACAAGTTTAATAAGAAATTGTATTGGGGATTTTGGAATCTACTGGCTGAAAGCTACCTCCTTAACTCTTGTCCGAATCTGCAGGCTTTGCGATTTTGTTAAGTGCTTCGCAACAAGACGTATTAACATAAATGAGTGGAGTAATCTGAAAGCCTTTCTGGAAGTTTCCCAGAGCCAGATTTCAAATAAGTGTATTAGCCAAGCGAGAAGTAGTTTTTCCATATCTTTTTTCTGTGTATTTGTAATGCCTTTATTAAGGTATTACTGTTGGATTTTTAATCTCCTTCTCCTAATTTGATACGTATTTGTGTGTTCAATTCTGTGTACCGTAGGAAATGTATATTTTGTTGTTGTCTGTTCGTGTGGTTTTACTTAACTGTTAACTGACGACGCCGTAGTCTAGTAGGTAGCGTGTTGGCTTATTAGACGAGAGGCCGCATTTCCAACATCAGGTCAGACATCTCCAATAAAACAAAATTTTAATATTTCTTCGGCAACTTCCTCTCATTAGATTTCCGGCAACAACTCTGAAAAGTTTCTCAAAAAATCTGTCGTTCGGAGTCGACATTAAATTGTAGGTCCTCCGCCACTCATGTGTAAAATTAATACACACAGCATAAATTTTGCGAGAAACTAGGTCGTAATTCGGACTGAAGGTTTGTGTTTCCATCAACGGCGTGGAAGCTGCCCTACTAGGGTCCGACTTGGGACCCAGCGGAAGGTAAACATATTTCACAAACTTGGCCGATTCAGCTTCCGTAGATAGTTCCATACTATCTCTGATTTTACCCAATAACAACCGAGTGCCTGAGTGGAGGCCTGAGTATCAGATTACTATGTATCTGTATGCTACACAAAGCAAGTTCAAAGTAAGTTCAGACTAAAAGACTACCGTGTCGTACTGAGATGAGATGTTTTAACAATGTTTAGCTTCTCAAACTTACGTTAAAAAATAATGCCAGTAAAGTGAGTTTGTAAACGTATTGTCTGGAATGGAACACATTTCCATTGATCAGCAGTTATCAGATTGATTAACCTTACCCTTCAGTGAGTGATTCAACAAATACTTTCAATTCTATCAATAATGCTTCAATGGTTACTAAAACTTTTTTAGTATCCTTGCATTAGTATTGGAGAGTATTTTTGAAGAATTTTTCATTTCCTGCTTAAAAGCCTCACTTACCTGTAAAGATGACGGAACAATAATGTTTTTTTTTTAATATTTTACCAATGCGAAGAAAGAGATTTTCATTTCATTTTAAGCACACTAAAACGATATTCTCTGAGGATTTTTTTCCTTCGTTTTCTCGTTCAAAGATTTCATTTTAAAAATTGCAACCGGAAATGAAGAATTTTTCTCTCTTTCTCTCTGTGTATCTCTCTCTTTGTCGTTTTAAAATAAATGTGTTGGAGAATATGTTGTTGCTCAGTTATAATGTTTTTCTAAATGTTTCTTCGAAATTTTTTCTGTAGCAACGTACACAAAGGAAATAAAAAGAAAAAACAAAATGAAGATTTCTTAAGGAAAAAAACATGGGGTTTTCTTGACATAAAAACTCAAATTTATAGAAAAAAAAAACAGAAGAAGAAAGTTAAGAGCTATCAAGCCTGACTTAAGGATGAGCTTCGATACGAATGAACTTTTATGGAGAATTTGAAAGAATTTGCTGGATTCACGTTATACGTACCTATGTTGTGAGTGTTAATTTTATACATGAGTGGCGGAACCTACAATTTTAAGCCGACTCCGAACGATAGATTTTAAAGAAACTTTTCATGACAATTTTTATTGACTCTCAGAGTTTTTGCCAGAAACCTGCTGAGAGGAAGTCGCTGTAGGAATATTTTTCCATATTTTCTTTTTGAAGTCTAACCTCGGGGTTTGAACCGAGGTCCTACGTCTAATAAGCCAACACACTACCTACTAGGCTACGGTGACTTCAGTACTACATTAACTTAAACTAAAACTACACAAACAGACAACAACAAAATATACACATCATACGATACAAATACGGCGACTACATGCATATTTTTACTCAGGATAATATAGTCAAGAGGGCAATATGCACTCAATTTCCGGCAGCCGCTAAGAAGCTCAATGGAAGTTTGTGCATCCAATATTTTTTCTATAGAGCAAGGTTAACAGTCCCTTTGAAATACATCCTGAAAGACATGTGGGGCTTACTGGAGTTAAAATTAATTATTAAAGCGATGTATACTCATGTCATGAGCCCTACATCAGAGGTCAGCAATGAGTATTCAAAACGATGAGTAGATTCGAATCATACTTATAATTTCTGTTACTTATACGCATTCATACTTATTTTAATTTCATACTCATACTACTCATATTCAAAGTTTGAAATACTCATGGTACTCATACTTAACGATACGCATCATGTTATTGATTTCGACTCTCCATGACTCATAGTATACACGAATCACAAAATAAGTATGATTCGCGTACGAACACTACAATACTCACAAGAAGGTTGTGTGTTTGCTCTGCTTGCTGACTTTCTTTTTTGTTTATGTGTCTTTTTTCTCTCTTTGTAAATGCAACAACAACTAAGACTGTAAATTTTGACGAATGATTCGAATTACTCGAATCATTTATGAGTAGTATTATAAGTATTTTTCTAAATTTATGAATCTGAATGACTAGGCGTATGAGTCAAACATAGTTCGAATGTTATGAGTTTGATGTCAACGTTGTACTCATACTCATTGCAACTTGTACTTATAAATCAATGTTGTGTACTGATTACGAATGAATCAGAGTAGTTGGATTTCAATACTGTTGACTCACTCATACTAAAAATTTCATGAGTACTTATGAGTAGCGAAAAAGTGATTCATTGCTGACCTCTGCCCTACATAAGCTCACACAATAGAACTTCACGGACTCATCTGAGAAGCGATAGAGTCGAAGCAAACTGGTTGGAAAGTTCTGGACAAAACAGAATTGATGGCAAAATAGTGATAGTGTAGGGTGCTTATAAATGCTACATGTTGAATTAAAATCAATAAAAATGCTTTCAAGGGATAATATTTCCATTTCTATCATTTCATTTCGTAGAAAACCATTTTTTGTTGTTGTTGTAATAAAATAATAAAAAAAATAATCTCACTTTTGTTGTTGCCTCATAACATTTTTAACATTTTGTTGAAATTTCCTTTTTAATCCTATTGTTGTCCCCCCAGTTTAATATGCTGATTTCATTAAACACTGTTTTCCTTTCCATTTTCAGTTTTACTTTATTTGTTCTTTCAAAAATAAAAAGTTTTATTTCATCACGCTACCCCCCCAAAATAGTATCCTCTCTCGTAATAATGGTCACTCTAGTGTATAATACACGTATTACAGCGAAGTTATCAAATTTGTCTTGTCTTGTCATTTGTCGGAAATGAGGAATTTTTTGTTTTTTTTTTCAGAAAACTTTTTAATAAAAAAACCAAGAAAAGCGAAAAACCAAGACATCAAATACAATGGAACATTAGAAAATTATTAGAAAGTAACAGAAAGAATCAAACAAATAAAATTAAAAACTTGGCAAATTGTTAAGAAATTCCCTTTTCTTGGCCCCATAATGGCGGCATACGAATACCATATATGGGTTAAAGGAATTTTAGGAAATATTTGTTGTTGTTTCTATACGAACGGATGTAAGTTCATGTTGTCATTTGTAACCAATATGTTGCACATTGGAGTTGTATGTGTGTTGTACATGTACATACAGCCAAGAAAAATTGTTCGTCATTTATGTAGTTTACATTCCTAGAATACTTATTTACTTACTTAGTTGGTTATTACAACCCTTTAGTTTGGGTTACAACCTAGCTTCTCGCATTACCCATGTTGTGTGTGTTAATTTTATCCATGAGCGGCAGGACCTACAGTTTGAAGTCGACTCCGAACGACAGATTTTTGAGGAACTTTTCATGACAGTTTTATATTACTCTCGGAATCAGAAAACTGCTGAGAGGAAGTCACCGAAGAAATGTTTATTCAGGGTGTCTGAGACAGTTGTTGAACCATGGACTCATGTATAATCACCCAACACACCATCTACTAGACTACGATGACTTCTTACAAAGTATTTTTACGTTCTTGCCTTTTAAAAGCGTTTAAGATATTAGCTCGTAAAGAAATTAATTTTTTGTTTAGTTTTAATTAAAATTCTTTATTATTCGCACAATTATGTGTGCCACTGTTCACAACTTGATGTAAACAAAAACAATTGCTTTTCTTTGTTATTCCTCCGTTTATACCCTTTGCCTAAACAATAACAATTACTAGAGAATTATTCGACAGATCTTTGTAACGGAGATCTTCAAACCACGTATATTCTCTTCAAACACACAGCGTCTTCACACAACACTGATTGAACTTTTACTGACTACTTCGCCTGCTTTGTCTTGCCTTTTATATGGCAGAGTAAACAGTCTAATGAATGTTCTTGAAGGCGAATGTTCATGGATTCGCCTCCTCGAGATATCTATAAATATAGACATTGTTGTTTACATTTATGGTCCGGTCTATAGAAGCTGAAACTGATAGGCATAAAGAACAAAGTTAATCTTCATTGGGTTCCACATCTTTTGGGAATTTTCGGCAGTAAGCAAGCAGTTGAGCTTGCATCCTCGGCGTTGATAAGATCAGAACCCCACTTTGGAGTGGCAGCGGATGTTTGCAAAGCGATGCTTTATGAGAGGGAAGGTAAGAGAGATTCTTTTCAAATCAAGTGGACTATCAAGAAATATCCTGATGTTGAGGGTACATTTATGCAGATTTAGTCATATAACCCTACGGAATCACACAAACTATAATTTTTCTCTGAGTGTGTCCGTCTAAAATGAGGCTACCAATTTTATTGGCGACAGCATATAAATTGGGCCACAAACAATATGGCGTCAGATAGAAATTTTTGTTTTAATTTTTTAAAAAATTATTTTTTATTCCATTTTATTGTGCTTTTTTTCTCAGCTTTTTTTTATATTTTTTGGCAAATTGTCGAAAAATATTGCTATTAATTGGACATTTTTACCATATTTATGCAGCACATGTGCTATTTTCTGTTTCGAATCCTCTAATGCAAGTTTATCTGGATTAGCAATGCAAAATTGTCTTTCTCTCTCTTTTTCTTTTTTTTTTTTGGAATAGAAATCTACGTTTATTTTATTATTTTATTCTGTATTTTATTTTATTTTTTTTTGTTGTTTTTTCGAGTTAGAAATTATAAATTGTTTTAAAAATATCATAAATATTTAGGTTAACATATGAAATTGTGGGGGCTAAGATATTCTCGTTCGTTCGTTTTTTGTATTATCATGTGAACAGCAAAACACAACAGCACATCATACTCTTGCCAAAGGTCATTTAAATTTTCAGCATGTGACACAATGCAACTTAAAAAATAGAAGAAGAAGAGAGAGAAACATTTTTTTTATTGAATTTTTGGAATTTAAATTTTAAATTTTATTTAATTGCTGAGAGGGTAATATAAGGAAATTGCTGAAATTGAAATAAAAATTTAAAGAAAATGTTTTAATTTTCCACTTTAAATTAAAGCGTTTCTTTGGAGAAAATAAACGATTAAATTTCAATAATTAAGAGCAAGGCTCGAGTAGTCATTGGTAAATCAATGTAACTAACCCCAACGATACTTAATAGCTGCACCGTCATCTGGCGATCAGCAGATCGTTTTAGGCACGGAGATATCAAATGGTAGCTGCTCTATGTTGTTTTTTATACTCTGCCACATTAACATAACATAACATAATTGATGACGACCTAGCTTCTCGCACCACTTGTGTGCGTTAATTTTATACATGAGTGGCGTGACCTACAGTTTAGTCGACTCCGAACGACAGACTTTTTTGAGAAACTTCTCATGCCAATTTTATTTACTCTCAGAGTTTTTGCTAGAAATCTGCTGAGAGGAAGTCGCCGAAGAAATATTTTCATATTTTAGACTGAAGTCTGACCTGACGTTTGAACCGCGGCCTAGACGTAAGCCAACACCCTACCTACTAGACTACGGCGACTCTGCCACATAATATTTTATAATAGTAAGCAAAGGAATAGACTATCCAGAGCAGAAATATTAAAAAAAAACTCCTTTTCATCTCCGTTTTACATAGTCAAGTACTGCGAAAGGAACACAGTATTTTACTCTCACATTACCAAATTTGTTCGTCTCCAACAGACTGCCATCAGTTTTCTTTTCGCTTACGCTCAAACTTTTACTGCTTTCTACTTAATTGGGTTACAGCCTAGCTTTTCTCACCAACGATATTGTGTGTGTGTTGATTTTATACTTGAGTGGCGGGACCTACATTTTAAAGTCGACTCCAACCGTCAAATTTTTTGAGAAATTTTTCATGGCAATTTTATTTTACGCTCCCAGTTCAATTCAGAAATCTGCTGACATGAAGCCGCCAAAGAAATATTTTTTCGTATTTCGTTTTGATCGAAATGTCTGGGCTGGAGTTTGAACTGCGACCTCCTCGTATAATAAGCCAGCACTCTACTTACTGGACTACGGCGACAACATGACATTAATGCTCCGAAATATCGTGTATTAAGGATCGAGCTAACAACCTAGTGGAATCGCAAAGGAGACAATAGACAGATTTTAACTCTGCTGATAAGATCAACTTTGTTCATTACGGAATTGGAATACTCCATGATTTAGTTTAGCCAACAAAGACTGTGTTTTGTTGCCGTGTAGAGTTGCTAGATACCGCGATCTTTAGAACTACATATTTATATCTCAATTCTGTTGCCTGATCTAACTTAAGAAAGCGGTTTGTTGTCCATAAGTATAACTCCCTGCCTAGTAATTAATATGCATCCACTTGCTTCCCTCTGATACGCATCAACATAGCATAGCTTTCATGTATATTTTCTGATGATCCATTCTCCTCTTCACGAAATGTATATGCGGTATTGAAGGCGATCCCTATTTCCAACAGGTGCTTTTTGAATCTACGCTGGTCAGTTAAAAAGCCAATGTCCTTAGGCTATTACTGAATTGTTCGTCTGATGTGTGATTTAAATCTCTTTCTACAATGATTACAAAACAAAAGTTTTGATGGTGTTAAACCCATTTGGCTGGAGACAATCATCTTCATCTTAACTTTAGCCGAGTTTACCATTTCAAATCAGAATCTTTCTGTGGAGTCGAAAGACGTAATGCGGTGGCAATCTGTACCAGTTGAACAGAGTGCACTTACGAATGGAAGACACTGGAGATTTTCCTATTGCACCCAAAAAAATTTATAGGTAAATTTAACCAATTTTGTTGGTTAAAATTGCACCAACCAACAAATATAGTAAAAATAACCAATATGAAATTGTTAAAAAATTATTTACAAAAAACTTGGTTAGAGTACAATTTTTCTGGTTAGGCTACAGATTATATTGTACAAAATACCACGGATTATAGTATTTTTACAGAAATAATTGTAAAATAACTTTTAACGGTAAAATTACCATTAAATTTGTATAGTAACAATTTTTTTGTAACAATACAATTTTAAGTAACATTACCATAAAACTGTAACCATACTATTTTTACAGTAAAAGTACAATATTTTTTGTAAATTTACTAAAATATGGTTTTTATACTACCTTTTTTGTGTTTACAAAAAAAAAATTATTTTGATTTACTTAGTAATTTTTTATTGATTTATATGTAAGTATATTAAATATATTACATTTTATTATCTTTTAATTCAACAAAGGAGATAAGTTTAACTTAAATCTAGATAAGAAAGTTAATAAATACTACTTGTATTTTAATAATACTTAGGTCGAATATATTTGTTTCCATTGGAAGAGTAACTTAAATGTAATGGCGATTTAAAAAAATCAGCTGGTAAAAAAAAGTTGATATTATTAAATATATTTTAACAATATTACACAATACTTACAAATTCACCAGAAGCAATACTGCGTTCATACTTTTTGAAGCTTAAATTAGTAGAATAGGTTGACTGATTTGTGCTTAAGGAAACGGTGTCAAAACAGCCCTAGATAAATTGACATATTTTAAAAAGTTGGATAAATTTTTATTTATGTATATTTTGTATTGTAAATAGTATGTTACCTTTTCCTTCTTCCATTCTAATAAACGAAGACGAAATTCAGCCTTTTCTCCAATTTTTTCGTTTTTAAATAAGGGGTCCAAGACGGATTCTGTTAAAAATCGTAGTCTAGTCAAATTTACGGCTTCAGCTAGGAGTAAAAACAGTGAATATCATAGATTAAGAGTTTTTTTTTTTTGTAAGTCCAATTTAACTGTGGAAATTGTTACTTTGCTGTCTACCTATATTATGTTTACTATAAAAGTTGTTAAATTACCGATCTCGCTGTAAACAAATTCAAAGTCATATTTTTCACTACAAAAATACACAAAAGCATAGCACACAAGAGAAATGCCGTTATGATGCTCATATACGTCACTGTATGTACGTATATATTAAGGTATTTTCTCATTAATTTGTTAAACATAAACACTTTTTTATTAAAAAGTTTTAAAGTCTAACAATTAGAAGGAATTTTTATTAAATTGTACTCACATTGTAATTTCTCCAGCATGTACCCAAAATTCCATTCATCCAACAATTTAGACAGCTCCTCTTCCTGGCTAGAAAGAGAACAGGTTGATGAACTCGTACTTTTTTCCACATTACATTGGGTATTACCACTTTTGACACTTTAATTTTATTTATTTATTTTAATTATTTATTATTTTTTATTAATTTAATATTTTTCACTTCACAATAATGTTAATGTAGAAAAAAGACGCACCACAAACTGAAGCCAATAAGAAATAAAATTATGAAACTCACGCTTTAAGAGTTTCCATCGTTACTTTAATTAATACAATATTCACAGGTTTACAAGAGCAAAGGTTATAATCTGTACATGGCAATCTTTCCGTGAGTTTGTGATAGACAAAAACAATATAAAATCCATTATTTCAAGTATTTAACAATTTTATTTGTTAG
Organism: Sarcophaga variegata; assembly: GCA_932273835.1. NCBI lineage: Eukaryota > Metazoa > Arthropoda > Insecta > Diptera > Sarcophagidae > Sarcophaga > Sarcophaga variegata. Next base: position 144,710,221 of record OW026358.1, on the reverse strand, counting down.
TTTAACCGATATAATAGTAAAATTTTATTCTTATATGTTAACCATGAGTATTGGTTAAAATTTAACAATTAAAATAGTTAAAATAAAATAACAATTTATAATAAAAGTTCTTTGACTAATTTAATAGTTATTTTAACCAACAAAATCAGTTTAAAATACAACAATAAATTACATGAGGGTCCTGTAACCATTTTGTCATGGTTATTTTAACCACCAAAATTTGTTAAATTGCAACAACAATTTACATTTGCAGTAATGTTACTATTGAAAGTTGTTTATTTTTACCAATCAAAATTGTTTGTTTATAAAAATTCCAACAACAATTTACATTAGTAGTTCAGTTACTGTTAAAACTTGGTTATTTTAACCAATAAAAATAGTTTAACCATAAAAATTGCAACAACAATTTGCATTAACAGTAAATTAACAACTAAAATTGGTTAGATTAACCAACAATATTTTTTTGAGTGTGGTTACTAATATTTCACTCTGAAAACGAATACATCCACTCATGTTCAAAAAAGTGCCCTTATGTGTCCTTAACTCATTCCTATAGCACATTCTTCTTGAAAATGTGGTCTGCAAATTACTCGATTCATTCTTATCACCTAACTTCCTAGCAAAAAAAAAAAAAAAGTTACTGATTCTGTCCAGCGTTCATATAAGAAATCAACGGCCAACAACTCGCCTGAGTTTTTCACAAATTCGTTCTGCCTGTTTACAGGTAACAAGATCGGAAAGGATAATCCTACAAACGAAAGGTCACGCTACATTTCCAAGAATAGAAAGGCAAGAACAACGGTTCTCAAACCCAACATAGCCCATGACATCAAATTCAACCAGATTTATGCGCGAGATTTATGGAAAATTGAATATTTAGGATGAGTTTCACTTAGAGAAGAAGTGGCGGACATTTAAACGATGTTATATTCCACGCGTAATGGACTTTCTATCGAATAAATATAATAACTTTATTAATATTGTTATGAAAATGGAAAAATCTAGATACTGCCTTTTTGCTTTTACATCGTTTAACATTAAGTGAACTTGTTTACAAATTATCGCACTGCGTAATATAACAACAAACGTCAGATAAACAAGTAAACAAAAATATACCAACAAACACTACAAGAATAAATGTAAACAAAATACACTAAAACAATAATGAAACAACGATGTTTACATTTATAGAGATCTCGAGAAGGCGAAGCCAAGAACATTTGTCTTCAAGAACATTCATGAGACTGTTTACTTGCCATATAAAAGGCAAGGAAAAGCAGACAATTGAGTGAGTAAAATTTCAGTTAGCCTTGTGTGAAGACGCGGTGTGTTTGAAAAGAGTAATCGTGGTCTGAAGATCTCCGATGAAAAATCTGTCGTATAATTAATTAGTGATTGTTATTGTTTATGCAAAGGGTATAAACAGAGGAATAACAAAGAAGAGCAATTGTTGTTTATATCAAGTTGTGAACAGTGGCACACAGAATTTTAATTAAAACTAAACATAAACTTATTTTTATTTTATTTGCAATCTACGAGCTCATATTTTAAACGTTTTTAAAGGGTAAAAACGTAACAATATTTTCCATACACTTTGTTTTACTCGTATTCAAATATGGAAACACTTACTTCAAGGCCCGAAAGTAATACGGATGAATTCAGAATATTATTATTAGTATTCATTTGTTTACTGACGATTAAATGATCTCCTAGAGGTTTCCTTCATTCACAAGGAAAATCTGAGAAAATTACACTCGATATTAAAACCACAAGGAATTCAACTTAAATGCTACTTAGCGGTTTTAAGAGGTCTTGGCTTATGGGTATAATACCGTGCCTACTCGGGAAATAACCTACACAACTTTGATAAGATCTATAATGACGAGGAAGAAAAGGAAACAACTGAATACTTTCTCTCATTGTTTAGCTCTTAATGACGTAACAGAGCTACATACATTCATACACAATTGATCATTACAACCCTTCAGCCACGCCACTTATGTTGTGTGTGTTAATTTTATACATGAGTGACGGGATCTACAGTTTATAGTCGACTCCGAACGACAGATTTTTGAGAAACTTTTCATGGCAATTTTCTATTTACTCTCAAAGTTTTTGCCAGAAATCTGCTGAGAGGAAGTCGCCGAAGAAATACTTTTTCTATTTTATTTTGATGTCTAGCCTGGGGCTCGAACCCTGGCTTTTCATCTAATAAGCCAACACACTACCTACTAGACCACGGCGACTTCACATAACAGAGTTAATTTGGCTCAAATTCATAGACTCAGTATGACTGAAATATGCCATCCAGGAATTATAGGCACGAGGTAAAATCGACACAACTGCACTGCAACGTCAGTTTGGTAGATCCAATGTTATGTGCTTCAAGAAAATAAAAGAACCCCTTATTAATACCATCTTGAAATACTAATCTGTGAATGCAGCCCCTTGAAAATCCTTTGCAAATAAAATAGAAATTAGTTCCCCTTTAAGTTACATTAAATGCAAGATTTTTCAATTTCTTAAGAACAATTATTATGGGTTATTGTTTTTATAGCCTTTTGTTGTTGTTGTTGTTGTTGTTAAAAGCAACAATGCAAACAAATAACAACAAGAACAAACGTCACAAACGTCAGAAATGTTGTATTATTTTCCTTAATAAACACATTGACAGCACAGCCATTCATTCATAACACAGGAAGACAGCAAGAAAGGAGAACAACAACATCAACAACAATAATAATAAAATGGAAGAAAAATAAATACAAACACAAATGCTATGTATGCATGTGTGTGTGCAAGAGTGTGTGTTTTTTTATATTTATTTGAAGGCTGTTTCCTTCCGTCTTTGCGCCTTAAGGTAGACTAAATAAAAATATTTTAACACATACAGACATGCATACGCAGGCATTTACACTAACAGGAAAAAAATAGGTGTATGTATGTGTGTGTGTAGTAAACATCATAAGAAGTATAAATAATTTCTTTATAATGAGGTTTTTTTGTTTACTTAACGTTGGTGTGGCATAGAGTTTTAGCTCCGCTTGTTTAAACAAACCCACACATCCATCAACTACAATAACAGCAACAGAAACAACAACAATAAAATAAAACAACATCATTATTAAAGTGGAATTGGAATCGTTACACAGTCCTTGCCATTGTAATGGTTGGTTGTGTTGACTGGTTAGCTCGGTTCGGTTCGTTGTTCGATGTTGGCTGACAGTCGTCATAATTGTCAACACACTGCCATTCGTCATCTTCTAAAACATTGTCTTGACACACAATCGCTGGCATACTTAAACATACACACATACACACTGTGTGTCGCGCACACTCTCACACCTTGTTATCTTCTTTAAATGATGAGTCCTTTTTCTTATTCTTCTGTCCACGTTTTTGTTTAATTTTTTTCTTTCTGTTGGCTTTCATATCCTTTCCTGTTGTATTATTGTTGTTGTTGTTTCTGTTTGTTGTATTGTATTCGAGTTAAAGTCGTAAATGAATGTTGAATTTTGTGTTGATTTCAGTTAAATTGCGTTCTTTTGTAGTGTTCTAAAGCGAATGTGTGTGTGTAGAAATGTGTGAGTGTTGTTGACTTCGCAGGTTGTTGTCATCATGATATTCTCTTTCCAGACACGTCATACTGAAGATATTCCGTTTTAACTTAAATTTTTTATGTTTTATTTCAGTCGTGAGGTTTTCGTTTTTGTTTTCTTCTTTTTTTTTGCAAATTGTATGACAATTTCTTGAAAACGTGCGATAAGACAGTTTTTGGCGCAAAGAAATATTTTTGGTTAAGGCTCAGAGCCTTAAAGGTATTTAATGTTGTTTATTAAGAATTTACGGAAACAAGTTATCAGGTTCTACAGATTTTATTAACTTTGAAAAAAACATTTCCTGGCCTTTGGTGACATATTTTGTAAAATCAAGGAAATGAAAGCAAACCCTGTGTGCAATAAGCCTAGATATTGTTACGAAAATGAAAAAATTAAATACTGGTGTTTTGCTTTTACATCGTTTAACATTAAAATTATAAGCAAAGGCTACAAAAACAAAGCAATGAACTTGTTTACAAATTATCGCACTGCGTAAAACATACCAACAAACACGATCATAAAAAATGGTAAACAAAAATACAACAATAAACATTACAAGAATAAATGTAATCAAAATACATAAACAAGAGTAAGGACACAACGATGTTCGAAGGCGAATGTTCGTAGCTTCTACTTCAAGGCATTCATCAGCCGGCTTACTCTACCATATAAAAGGCAAGGCAAAGCAGGCGAGCGAGTTAGTAAAAGTTCAGTCAGTCTTGTGTGAAGACGCGGTGTGTTTGAAGAGAGTAACCGTGTTTTAAAGATCTCGAACAATTGTCTAGTAATTGTTATTGTTTATGCTAAAGGTGTAACCAGAGGAAGTTGCCATAGGCTAGTAGGTAGTGAGTTGGCTTATTAGACGTAAAGCTAGGGTTCAAACCCCAGGCAAGACATCAAAATAAAATAGAAAAAGTATTTCTTCGGCGACTTCCTCTCAGCAGATTTCTGGCAAAAACTCTGAGAGTAAATAAAAAATGCCATGAAAAGTTTCTCAAAAATCTGTCGTTCGGAGTCGACTTTAAACTGTATGTCCCGCCACTCATGTATACAATTAACACATACAACATTAGTGGTTTGCCTGAAGGGTTGTAATGGCCAATTATGTATGTAACCAGAGGAATGACAAACAAAGCAATTGTTGTTATTAACCGTATATCTGCACAGTCATGTAGCCTGTTGGCTTATTAGACACGCGGATGTGATACAAATACCTGCTCAGACATCTAGAACAAAACGAAATATGAAAAATATTTCTTTGGCGACTTCCTCTTAGGAGTATTCTGCAAAAAATTCGGAGAGTAAATATAATTGTCGAGAAAAGTTTCGCAAAAATCAATTGTTTGGAGTCGACTGCCGCCCATGGATAAAACTAACACACTGGGTGGTGTTTAAAGGTTGGTTGATTGATTGGATTGACTACAGGGTTGTAAGGATGTATACATCGAGTTGGAATGGATCTTCGGTAGTCCTCAAGTGAATGCTTTTGAAAGTGAAATGATATTAACGATATACCAGTTAGTACTCATCTAATTCACTAATAAGAAGAAAATGTTCTGACTGTCTCTACAAGGACTACCTCCATCAATTGCTGCTATATCAGGTTTGATTCACTTAAACATTTTTGTTGTCCCCTTCTTTTTTCCGATACCCTCTTCAAATATTTTTCACAGTGAAATTGGATGAATAAGGATGGCACTCCTTACTGCCCTTAATAGTCCTTGGTTGCCTGATTGTTTATTAACTGCTTCAGTGAGCAATGCCAGTTATATATTGGCTCAGAGTTGGTGAATAACAATATACCTGTGACTCTGAAAATACCTAAGAGGGCCACATTTAGCATTCTCTTGAAGTAAATTCTCGTCTATAAAACAGAATAGTATTTGCACAGTTTATTCTCCTTCAAGAAGTTTGTGAAGACTTCGTTCCAATATTTTTCTTTACAAGGCAAATAAACATCGAAGTCCGTGTGCTATCTGGCCTTGAGGCTTTGGAGCGATAAAAAATATTCGTTGTTAAAATTATTTCCACAATATTCCTTTTATTTCTTTCCCTTTCTAGTTTATTTTTTAATTTTATTTCGTTTCATTAAAATTTCCTTTTAAGTTCTCCTCTCCCTCATTTTCAATTCACTATAAATTGTTCACTTTCATTATTGAAAATAAATTGCTTGTGAAAATACTTGTTTTTCTATTTTTTTTTTCTTTTTTTTTTGTTGTAAATTGAAATATTTATTGATAATATTTAATAAATTTTTTAAATAATTATGCTAATTTCAGCATAATTAATTTCATTTTCTTTTTTGTATGTATTTTTGTTTCTGTCATCGAAAAATTGTTTTTCCTTTCAATTGGTAATTTTTCAATTATACGGTCAAAAACTACATGAAATTGAAAAAATAAAATTCAAATTATAGAGAAATAGAAACAGAAACTGTTAATTTAAATGTTTCACAATGAATTCACAATTTTTTTTCGAGGAAAATTATACACGAGTTTAAATGAAAAAAAAGGAATTCAAGTGAACAATTTGACACATAAAAAGGGACTACAAGCGGAGAAAAATTTGCCAAGAACTACTCTACTGTATAAGTTTTGTAAAAAACTCGTAATAGTGAATGTATGAACTGGTACATTGTCATGATAATTTTATCCAGAAACCGATCCAATGTTTCTGTATAATCCCGGCATAATCCATCAGTTTGACAACTTCTTTGATTTCAAGAAAGAAGTAGTGGATCCATATCTCCATATCTCCACTTTATTAATGTATTATTGTTGGATTATTTGATCTTCTTGTCCTAATTTCCTAAGTATTTGTTTGAAAAATTCCATGTACCGTACGATGTGTATATTTTGTTGTTGTCTTGTTTACTGATTTTCTTGTAATTTTAGTTTAAGTTATTATAGTACTGAAGTCGCCATAGTCTAGTAGCTAATGTGTTTGTTATTAGACCACGTGAGGTCGCGGTTAAAAACCTAAATGAAGTGGGAAAAAATATTTCTTTGGCGACTTCCTCTTAGCAGATATCTGGCAAAAACTCTGAAAGTAAAATAAATGTTCCATGAAAAGTTTCTCAAAAATGTGTCGCTCTGAGTCGACTTTAAACTGTTGGTCCCGCCAGTCATGTATAAAATTGACACACACAACATGAGTGGTGTGAGAAACTAAGCCGTAATCCTGGCTGAACGATTGTAATGGCCAATTATTTATGTTATATACAGATTTATAAAGATCAACTTTAACGGAAAGATCAGTGCCAACCTAAACCAGGCTTGCGTGAAGGCAAATTAAAATAAAATATAAAAAAATTGTTTATTTCCTAATATAACCTATTAAGTACGATACACTTTTCCTGGCGACAGTTCTATCCCTATTCTCAAAGTAAGAAGTGAAACTTTTGAAATGAAAACTACGATGTTTAATAAAGCAATTACTTCCTTAATTTATCGACTATAACTATCGGAACAATGAATGTATCAGGATAATTTTATCATATAATTTTATCAAAAAACCGTCTCTGTATAATCCTAGTATAATACATCAGTATGACAATTTCTTTGTCTCCAAGCGAAAAGCACTCGATCCATATCTCCGCCCTATTTATACTACTTTTTTCAATGTATTTTTGTTGGATTTTTCATCTTTTTCTTCTAATTTCCCACGTATTTGTTGATGATGATATGATGCCATGTACCGTACGACGTGTGTATTTTGTTGTTGTCATGTTCACCGATTTTCGTACAGTTTTTAATATCAAATATCGTAGTACTAAAGTCGCCGTAGTCTAGTAGGTAGTGTGTTGGCTTATTAGGCCACATGAGGCCACGGTCAAAAACCCAAACGAAATGCAAAAAAATATTTCTTCGGCAAGTTCCTCTTAGCAGATTTCCGGCAAAAACTCTGAGAGTAAATAAATGTGCCATGGAAAATTTTTCCAAAATCTGTCTTTCAGTGTCAACTTTAAACTGTAGGTCCCGCCACTCAAGTGTAAAATTAACACACACACAACATAAGTGGTCTGAGAAGCTAGGTCGTAATCATGAAAAAAAATAAGCACATAACCTTACTTAAAGAAATAACTGCGCATGCTTTTTAAATATGATTTTTCCCAGTCTATTCAATGGACTAGTTTGACTCTTTCTTTATCTCCAAAGAGGGAAGTGGTGAGGTCATGATCATTAGCAATTAAGTTCAAAAATTTGTTTTTAATTGCTATGGAACATCGCCAAACACTCTATTCAGACACTACGACTCTGTTTTTATATGAATAGACTTCCCGATGCACCAATTTTTCAACTAAAATGTACGATTTTTGAAATCTCTATCACTTTAACCAGTTCATGCACATACAGACTATGACCATTTAGTATCACTTTGTAGAATTTATTACATACTCGTACATACATAATTGGTCAATACAAACCTTCAGTCAGGATTATGGATTATATTGTGTGCCTTAATTTTATAGCTAAGTGGAGGGATCTTCAGTTTAAAATTTTTTGAAAATTTTTCAAGGCAATTTGATTTACTCTCTGAGAGTTTTTGCCAGAAATCTGCTGAGAGGAAGTCACCCAAGAAATATTTTTTTTTTCGGTTTGATGTCTGACCTGGGGTTTGAATCGCGGCCTTACGCCTAATAAGCCAACAAATACACTACCAACTAGACTACGGCGACTTCGAATTTATTATTAAGCGTTTGTATTTAAAATCACTATTGCGTTCGCCTTGGTAGTTAGTCATCCTTATTCAAACAGTCTTAAACGAATAAACAGATTCCATTGATTGAAAACAGATCAGTTTACAAGAGTTCACTGAGATTCTGGACTTTTCACGGATCTTAAAAAATGTATAAAGTAAGGGGAAAAAATTAAACTTATAACAAATATTGCATAGGGTGTCCTTCACTCCATTAAGTGTTCTTCAAATCGCTAACCACTCTATATAAACCTACTGAATGATTAATGGACTAAGAAACTTAGGGCCATTATTACAACTTGCCGTTAAACTTGGGTTTAGTTAAAGGTAACTTTAGCTAAAGTGAACTTTAAAGTCAACTTTAACTTCTTTTCGTTATTACAACTTACAGATAAAATAAAGTTAACTTTTCCAAAAATATGGCAGTGCTGGAGCAATGTCGATAAAACTGCTCAATTAAACAAGTTTTTTTTAACGCAGTGGCAATCGCGGGCTTCTTTTTTGTTGTATATGCTCATTTTGTTTAAATTTGAAGTTGCCATAATGAAAATAATATATAATATGGTAGGATGATCCTCCCTTTAGCTTAACGATCACTTCTATCTTATTAGGTACTCATAATAATGAAAAACAATTTATCTGCCCATTAAAATCCTCCCTTTAGTTAACGGCAAGTTGTAATAATGGCCCTTAGAGTAGCAAACATCGCCTTTCTTTTTTGTGAACATATGAAGAGAGGCTAAAAGTTGAAAGCGTATCTAACCTAACCTAGTATTTTACGCTGCTATTTTTCTCAACTTCACTGTATCTTTTTATTAGGGCAATATGAATTTTTTGTTTTTTGTTAATTTTTTATTCGCATTTAAATTATTATTTTCCTGTAAATATCATATTTATTTCTATTGGCTTATGTACACATGTATGTATATTTAGTTCATTAAATTATTTAGTTTTTCTGTTATTTTTCATATTATTTCGATTATTTGTCTGTCTGTATTCGAATGTTAGATTGTAATATTTAATAATACACGTATAAACTGTTTCTCTTTATTTTTTTATTCTCTTTTTTATTTATTTTCAATTATTTATATTCTGTATGTATTTACTACATACATGCATACATACATGCATTGCTTTAATAATCGTAAATCACTGTTCACATAAAATCCGTCTATGTTAGAGATGCATATCAGAGGTCAGCAATGAGTATACAAAACGATGAGTAGATTCGAATCATTTTTATAACTTCTGATACTTATACGCATTCATACTTATTTTAATGTCATACTCATACTACTCATATTCAAAGTTTAAAATACTCATGGTACTCATACTTAACAATACGCAAGATGTTATTGATTTTGACTCTCCATGACTCATCGTATACACGAATCACAAAATAAGTATGATTCGCGTACGAACACTACAAGAACTCACAAGAAGGTTGTGTGTTTGCTCTGCTTGCTGTCTTTGTCTATTTTTGTTTATGTGGCTTTCTTCTTTCTTTGTAAATGCAACAACAACTAAGACTGTAAATTTTGAGTCGAATCACTCGAATCATTTATGAGTAGTATTATAAGTATTTTTCTCAAGTTATGAATCTGAATGAGTAGGCGTATGAATCAAACATAGTTCGAATGTTATGAGTTTGATATCAACGTTATACTCATACTCATAGCAACTTGTACTTATAAATCAATGTTGTACTGAGTATGAATGAATCAGAGTAGTTGGATTTCAATACTGTTGACTCACTCATACCATGAGTACTTATGAGTAGCGAAATCGCGATTTATTGCTGATCTCTGATGCATATGAAAATTTATGTATGGTGGCTCTAAAAATTTTGGAAATCTAACATTGTCCTGGAGTTTGATTAAAAAAATTTTCAGATTACAAAACACTACAAATATACGTGTGAGCTACATATGCAAAATCTAATACGGTCTACACAGTGGAGCTAAGAACTTTCTGAGCAACAACAACACTAAAGTAAGGAACAACAACAAGAATTGGCCTGCGAATAAATCCGAGTCTGATCTATAGAACAAATTGTTTAATAAACCAATCGGTACTCCAACTTATAGATTATGAGTATCGTAATATCATATAGTTTTATGAAAAAACTGATCCAATGACTCTATATAATCCTAGTATAATTCATCGCTTTGACAAATTTCTTTGGCTCCATGCTAGAAGTAGTGGATCCATATCCCCGTTCTATTTATACATACATAACATACATAATTGGTAATGACAAACCTTCATTCAGGATTATGGACCTAGTTTCTCACACCACTTATGTTGTCGGTGTTAATTTAATGCATGAGTAAGCGGGACTCCGAACAACAGATTTCTTGAGAAACTTTTCATGGCATTTTTATTTAACTCTCAGTATTTTTACCAGAAATCTGCTGAGATGAAATCACCCAAGAAATATTCTTTTCATATTTTCGTTTTGATGACTGACCTAAGTTTTGAACCGCGGCCTTACGTCTAATAAGCCAACACACTACCTACTAGCCTACGGCGGCTTCAAGCACTATTTATACTGCCTTTATTAAGGTAAAGGGCTATCCATTTCGTGGCTTCAAAAGTATGAGACTGGAATTCCACATCTGTCAAACTAAGTTGTGAGACCAAATTTTTTCTTTTCAGTTGAAAGTCTGCTATTGACGAAAATGGATCGCTTAACTATCACGCAACGCATAAAAATTATCAAAACCTACTACAAAAGTGGTGATTGTGTCACTGCCACGTATCGTGCTTTAAGATGAGATTATGGATTACATAATCGTCCAACTACGCAAGCAATTGGCAAAATTGTGAAGAAATTTGAAGACGCTGGAGTACAGTGGACATATAAAGTCCAGCTCACGCAATAACTGAAGCCAGATGACCATTCACAACGTCGTAGATACGTGAAATGGGTGCTTGAACAACAGGCGGTGGACCGCAATTTTTCGAACAAAATTTTCTTCAGCGATGAAGCACATTTCACTCTCGATGGGTATGTTAATAAACAAAATTGTCGTATTTGGGGTTCTGAGAATCCTCAAGTAATTGAAGAGAGGCCATAACATCCAGCAAAAGTCACTGCTTGGTGTGCTCTTTGGTGCGAAGGTGTGCTTGGACCTTACTTCTTCGAATACGATGATGCAGCGACTGTCACCGTCAATTCGGAGCATTATGGTCATACGATAACCGACTTTTTTTGCCAGCTATTGAAGAATACGACTTGGAGAATATGTGGTTTCAACAAGACGGTGCCACATGCCACACAACTCGAACTCGAATTTTTGCCTTTATTGCAAGAGACATTTCCTGGCCGCGTAATTTCTCGTCGTGGCGATGTCAACTGGCCACCCAGATCATGCGATTTGACATCATTAGACTTTTTTGTGGGGCTACGCGAAAGACCGTGTTTATGCAGATAAACCTTCAACTCTTGAGCACTTAAAAACCAACATTCGTCAAGTTATGGCTGAGATACCGCCCAATATGTGTCAAAAAGTGGTCGAAAATTACCTCAAAAGAATGAATGCTTGCAACAATTCGCGTGGAGGTCATTTAAATGATGTAGTGTTTCACGCATAATGTCAACGTTCAAACTTTACAATGAAAAAGAAATATCATGAAAAGAAATATTTTATATGGGTTTTATTTACGTTTACTTTTGAAACCACGAAATGGATAACCCGGTATTATTGTTGGATTTTTGATCTTCTTGTTCTTTGTATTGTTTACGTCCGTATTTGTTTGAAAAATTCCAAGTACCGTACGAAATGTGTATTCTGTTGTTGTCGAGAACTTTCTCGCTATGAATACAAAAAAGTTATTCAATAACGTCTCTGCTTCTAGCAAAACGGATTTCATATGAACAATATTTGTTCTATTTTTAAATTCTATGTGAATATGTACAAATGTGTGCTTTTCATGTTGAATATATTATTATAAATATTTATTAAAATATATATGTATGTATGTGCACATACATATGTATGTACATAATACCATATATGTACGCATTTTTTTTTTGCTTTCTAAACACACACAATAAATGTTTAATTTTTGGAAAATTGATTCAAAATAATTTCGATTTCATTCTGCCATTACATCCATTAACAAAACATAAATATTTTATCAATTACAACAGCCAGTAAAAATAAGAACAACAAAAAATGGCAACAAAATCAAAACAAAACAAGAAATATTGTAACAAATATTGTTGAGTATAGCATTTCCTTTCAGCAAATATTGTTACACTTGTTTAACACTGGGCTACAAAAATTTATGACGCTTTAAACAAAGAGAAATAGCGCAGTACATACATATATATCATGCTATTTATATAAAAACAAATGATTGCAGCTATTGTCCAATTATTCTTCCAAATAACAGGTGCTGATCAGAGGTCAGCAATGAGTATTCACAGCGATGAGTAGATTCGAATCATACTTATAATTTCTGATACTTAAACGCATTCATACTTATTTTAATGTCATACTCATACTACTCATATTCAAAGTTTGAAATCCTGATGGTACTCATACTTAACAGTACGCATGATGTTATTGACTTCGACTCTCTACGACTCATCGTATACACGAACCACCAAATAAGTATGATTCGTGTACGAATACTCACATGAAGGTTGTGTGTCCTCTGTGCTTGCTGTCTTTTTCTTTCTTCTTTCTTTGTAAATGCAACAACAACTAAGACTGTAAATTTTGATGAATGATTCGAATCACTCGAATCATTTATGAGTAGTGTTATAAGAATTTTTCTAAATTTATGAATCTGAATGAGTAGGCGTATGAATCAAACATATTTCGAATGTTATGAGTTTGATGTCAACGTTGTACTCATACTCACTACAACTTGTACTTATAAATCAATGTTGAGTACTGAGTACGAATGATTCAGAGTAGTTGGATTTCAATACTGTTAACTCACTCATACTCAAAAATTTCATGAGTACTTATGAGTAGCGAAAAAGCGATTCATTGCTGATCTCTGGTGGTGACGGCTGTCTGTTTTTATTACAAACAGGGTATCGTAGCTATTATATGTCCCTGTTAAAAATTTAACAAGCTAAAGGGCGATAATTTCTTTAAATTTGTTGTGTTTTTCTTTTTTATTTGTTTTTTTCTTATGTCACCTAATTTTATGATTAATGGTGAGTTTAACAACATGTCCACGATGTACATAAACCGACAAGGGTAGCTCCGGCAAACTGAAAAAACTTAAATAAAACAGTGGCTGAGAAAACAACTTTTAAAATTTAATTCCACCTTTTTTTTAATATTTTGCTGGTAGTTCTGTTTTATTTTCTTTATCTTATACTCTCTGTTTTTATTTTTGTTTGGTTTTTTTTCCAGTCGTATGTCATGACCACATTATGAATATTTTGGTAGAGAATTATGAAAAATTCAGAATGACTAATAGTAGTCAAGGTACAACCCCATTCTCTTTCCTTTTTTTTTGATACGGAGTTTCGTTGCTGTTATATTTTGGGTGTAAGTAACTTACCACATAAAAAAATTTTACACTCTTCCCCATACTTTACCCTCCGACCAGATAATAATAGTTGATGGTGTGGCGGTGGTGTTCATATAGGAAGTCTTTGCATTTATTATTCATGTTCTTAAATACTCTCCCCTCTATTATGAGATTGTTTTACGGTGATGAATGGTTTTTTTGGTGTTGTTGTTGTTGCTGTTTTGTTGCCATTGCGTGATATTTTATCACAGAAATAATATTTTGTCAGATTTTCATGTGCTTTTTAACTACATGACGCCTCTTTAAAAAAGTTTGCTAAAAAAAAAAGTTTTGCGTCGCTTTCCTTTTTTATAAACGAAAATAAATTTTGAATTAAAGGATGTAAATTTACAGGGGTTATGAGAAAATAGAAAGAGAATGTTCTTTTAACTACAACAAATTAAAATTTGGCATAAGGTCCTGGAACCTAATAGAATAGTGGGGCACAACTATCTCAATCTCAAAAGGAGACAGAACGTTTTTTGTGGACCTGCAATTAGCAATACAGTTACTATTAACCCTACTTACAACTGTCCCTCATAAAGTAAGACCCACATAAGTAAGTCGAACCCTGCATAAAAACGAAAATTAACGAACCCACAATTTCTGAATGGAATTGTAAAGCATAGCTTAGCAGTCATAAGATAGCCGAACAGTTTTCATCTGAACTATGCTAAGGAATCGCAAATATGAAACCAAAGCGTCTTATCTCATAGAATACTTAAACTAGAGAGGCCAAACACTGCAAAATGTAATCAACAAGGAATTAGTAAATATAGGCCACTAAGCCCTACCTATTTCGCTTTCTACAGATCTTGGAAGCGAACAAAGCGGCTTCCTATTTAGCTAAGCATCCCTACAGTTTACATTTCATAGTGGAGCAATGTGTACAATGTAGATCTCTAAGACGTTTAATATTTCCAGACTTTATCGAGTCAAACAACATCAATCATCATCAGAAGATCTGGCAGGTTTTTAAATGCAAGTGAGTTGCACGTAAAAGTTCCGTATCAGAATTCAAAAACAAAATATTGCTTCAACCCTTCAACAACATAAGCACCAGCACCAAGCCAAAAATCTTCTGCTAGGGTATCAAACCTATATGGTTGCACTACTTGGAACACAACAGATCTAATATACTAGGAACCCAATTCGATAATAAACGGTAAAAATCTCCTACAATGACTGATTGAAGCTAGCCTTCTTCGTTTTAAAACTGAAATCTACAGGTGCAGATAACCCTTGAGAAGGACACACCACCATCAATCAAAATTTTCATCAATCAAAATTTTCATCAATCAAAATTTTCATAAATCAAAATTGCAGGACATGCATCTGGGCTAGCATACACAGAGCCACAGCAAATCTATGAGGAGTCGAAATACATCGGCACTAATAAAGAAAATTGAATGTAAGCGGCGCAATATAGTTTACAGCAAGCGATTGATTATTATACTCGTACAATATTCGGATGTTAGTTAAAGTACAGAAGATACCGTACCGTCTTAAACACTCCAAATGCTTGCTTTGATTTTTCGATTCTAGTCTCAATGTTCGGAGAGACAGGCATGTGTTGGTATAACAGGAGCAATGTGAACCTGGCCTACAGCAACGCTGGAGATTCTGCTGGACATAAGGCCTTTGCATATGATAGTGAGGGCCAGAGCTTTGGACTCTATGGTTAGGATAATAGGATGCAAGTTTAATTCGAGGTTCATCAAGCGGCATCGTGATCTGATACCTCATGTAGTTAACAGCTCCCTCCTTAAGTGTCCCGTGGACAGAACCAAAGGCTCTGTAATTTGAAGACGAAATTTGAAGGCTCTTTATTCTTGGAAAAGAGGGCCCATTCTATGGCAGACGATATAGAAAGAGATTGGCCCTTCAAAGAAAGATATTGGCCTTCCGATCTTATGGGGTAACTTACGTATGAGGTGGACTCGATATTAATATAAGACTGCCTGTGAAAACTGAATCAGATAGGCAGAGGAAGAAGGTCACCCTCATCTACTGTATAATATGAGAATTCACGACAATAAGGAGAGAGATAAGCTGGTATGAGGACGAGTATGTATAGATGTTTGCAAGGGTATACTCGTCAAAAGTGAACTTGGAGGAAGGCAGAGAGTCTAATGGGTTGGAAGCATTTTTTATTGACTAATTACGCTAGGAAGAGATATGAGCCATGTATCGAATTATCCAAGTTAATAATTAACCTTTCGACTGGGCGTTGTAGACATAAAGAGTACTTGTTCACAGCTCTGAGCTCAAGATGTAGTGATGAAGGGAATGAATCATCCGAACACATATTTGCAATCTTTGAGGCTTTAATAAAGGGTGTTTTTTATAGAGGTATAGAACTTTAAGTTGCAATCAAACAAAGACGGATTATTCGATTGACATGAATTTTATTTATCCGAAAGATAATCTTGTGGCATTAAATTTTAAATATGATTTCTGGCATATGACCGCCACGGCTGGCGCGGATGTAGTCCAATCTGGACGTCCAATTTTCGATGACTTTTTCCAACATTTGTGGCCGTATATCGGCAATAATACGGCGAATGTTGTCTTCCAAATGGTCAAGCGTTTGTGCCTTTACCGCATAGACCAATGACTTTACATAGCCCCACAGAAAGTAGTCTAGCGGTGTTAAATCACAAGATCTTGGAGGCCAATTCACAGGTCCAAAACGTGAAATTAGGCGGTCACCAAACGTTTTTTGCAATAAATCTATTGTGGCACGAGCTGTATGACATGTTGCGCCGTCTTGTTGAAACCACATCTCCTGGACATCATGTTTATTCAATTCAGGAATGAAAAAGTTAGTAATCATGGCTCTATACCGATCACCATTGACTGTAACGTTCTGGCCACCATCGTTTTTGAAAAAGTACGGACCAATGATTCCACCAGCCCATAAAGCGCACCAAACAGTCAGTTTCTCTGGATGTAACGGTGTTTCCACATACACTTGAGGATTACCTTCACTCCAAATGCGGCAGTTTTGTTTGTTGACGTAGCCATTCAACCAGAAGTGCGCTTCATCGCTAAACAAAATTCGCTTATGAAAATCGGGAACAACGGTAATCTCGTTTTGGGCCCATTCGACGAATCTACGCCTTACTTGATGATCGTTTGGCTTCAAATCTTGCACGAGCTGGATTTTGTAAGCACGCAAACCAAGATCCTTGCGCAAAATCTTCCATATAGTGGATGGACACAGATCCAATTCCTGTGCTCGATGGCAGATGGACTCATTCGGGTCTTCCTCAATGCTACGCTCTACAGCAGCAATAGCTTCTTCTGTACGCACCGTACCGCGTCTCTGGGGATGCGAGTTATCAATAAGAGTAAACATGGTGCGAAAACGTTCCATGGTTAATCGGATTAACTGCTCTGATGGACGATTTTGTCGACGATAAAATGGAGGTAGTGCGCGATACGTTTTCCGCACAGAACCATTATTTTTGAAATAAAATTGCACTATTTGCAAGCGTTGTTCAGGCGTGAGTCTATTCATGATGAATTGCCAAACCAAACTGAGAATAAATCACTTGACAGCTGTTAAATCGGTCGCCATCTTCAAAAGTAATGCCAACTTAAAGTTCTATACCTCTATAAAAAACACCCTTTATTTTTTAAAAGGCAGAAAGTAGTGCTTATTTCAACTTGAATGGAAAGTAGAATGAACAGATCGTGGCTATGTTATCTGATAGTCAGTTCAATATCCACTAAACTCAACTCCTATGAGATTGACTACAAATTTATGTGTGTGTGACAGTCTAGGCAAGCTGCGCGCAGCTAGGCCTAAGCCTCTTATACATCCTATATCATATAAGAAATCATTTGTGTGCAGATGAGCTTGCGAGTAGGAATGTGTGGTAGGTATGTGTGGTATGTGTGGGAGGCATCGACTCTTCTCAAGTCTAATAGTTTAAAACAGAAGAAATTAGAGTCATGCATCACATTATCCAGAAGTAACCTGAAGTTACAAATTGGATTTTCAACATAGCGCTGTAGATACAAAGAGCGCTTATTCGGTTCCCCGAGCCCAAAATGTAGAGTCTGCGATGAGGGGAGTGATTCATCAGAACACATCACATTAATGCATTCGAGAATGAAACACATGAGTGCGTATAAAACACTAGGTAGAGTGTTTTCTTTGCTGATACCGAGTTGCAACCTGATGTTTATCAGGGCAACATTATGGCAGAATCATTATAGGAATACCTTACACAAACTGAGGATAATACAATAGGTCATTTGGTAGCAGAACTTTAGCACTTTTAGACGGTAGAGGTTGAGAGTAACAACCTATCTTCTTTACAGCCAGAAAGAAATTTCTGGACTTAAGTGGGAATGTATTTTGAGACCGACACAACAAAAATTAATTTTTACAACGACTGGATGATGTGATATAAAATAAATTCTCCTGTAAACGAGTTCAAACGATCGATTTAAATTTTCTTTGCGTATTAAGATCATTGGAAACTAAGTACTACCATACGACACACATATCAATATACCGGAAATGTTGAAAAATAATCCCCTTTGTTCAGTAGATAAGATTGTAATCACACTTAAATAACTCATCATACACGACATGCCACAAAACGCTTACAAAACTTTAACAAAGTAAAGGTTAGAGATTAACAAAAATTGCTCATAAATTTAGCACCATATCTTTACTCTCCTCCCCACTATTCTCCCCTTCCTCTCTTTGGAGAACACTAGCTTATCTGGAGAAACAAACACGGCAACTTTGTATTAAATTTTAAGGAAACATAATGGTTTTCAGAGGGTATCCTCTTTATGAGAGCAAAGATGAGAGTATATTTTTTCATTTTTTTTTATTATTTTCTTCACATAATTTTATACACATACACACATACGAACACACACAAATACACACTCATTTCATCTCACAGGACTTTATGCATTATTTTTTTTTCTTCATTTACGAAGATGTGTGCAAGTGCCTGTGTGTGTAGCACATTTTGTTCATATCAACCGCTTTTACAAAACTCATGTGTCCTTTAGTTAATGTTCTTGCTCCTGCTGTTCTTGTTGTTTTTATATACACTGACATCACTATTTTTGCCAAGAAATAAAATAAGAAAATGGAACTCCACAAGAACAAAACAAAAACACCAACAACAGCACCAACAACAATAATAATGTCTTGGCTTGATAGTCTTGCCAGAAGAAAAAAAAATAAAAAAAAATAAAATTAAGAAGCAGCACCAGCCAGCGCTTCAACTATAAAAATAAACTCTTCATCATGCATTGTTAATAAGATACCCCCGACTATACACATACATACGTAAGACCAGAGACAATATGCAGGAGAAGGCAGTAAGAGAGGGTCAACAAGGAGCCATGGAAGAATGGCAACAAAAATAACGTAATAAATAATAAAAAAAAAATTATTATGAAAATATTAAGAAAATGAATAAAAAATAGAAGAAAAGAAGGAGAAAAAATAATAAAAAAAAATGGGAACATGAAATGATAAAAAAACAAAACAAAACAAATAGTGGCGGTTATAATAGAAAAACACAATGATATTGGACAGCCAGTGTAATAAGAGAATGAATTCATTTATTGGATATTTCAAAGGAGTTTAAGCTGCATTAAGGGAAATATTTCGAAAAGGACATTGGATGATCCAGAGTTAACCAAAATTATTTCGTTTCCAGTCGTTAGGCTATATTGTATTCTATTTTCCTGTCGAAGAGTTTATAACCTTCCTTCTCTGATAGTCAGCCTGCTATAAAACCTCTGCTGAGTGTTATGATTAACTCCAGTATCATTAGGGAGTGTCGCCGCTGTCTCGACCTTCTTTCTGAGCGCTTCAGTGTATCGCTTGTCTGGGTCCCTGGGCACATTTACAGTCCGGAAAACTGCAGAGCCAACGAGCTCGCCAGAGCTGGTGCACTCCTTCCGGAATCCTCGTTAATCAACCTCGGTTAAGTTGGCCATTGCGCGGAAATTCTTTTGGGGTGTCAACCTATCCTGGGTTAATGATAGAAGGCGCACCAAATTACTCCGACAATGGCCATGCTTACAGGTCATTGTGTTATGGGAAGACACGCGAAAAGAATGCAGTTCCTATCTAACGACTTCTGCCGTGGATGTAGATACGCTGAGGAGGAGGAGGAGACTGTTATCCACTTTCTTTATTAATGCCTATCTCTTGGAAGTAGCCGTAGTCTAGTAGGTAATGTGTTGGCTTATTAGACGTAAAGCCAGGGTTCGGGCCCCAGGCCAGACATCAAGACAAGATACAAACAAGTATTTGTTCGGCGAACTTCCTCTCAGCAGATTTCTGGGAGGAAACTCTGCGAGTAAGCTCTGAGAGTAAATAAAAATTGCCATGTAAAGATTTTCAAAAAACCTGGCGTTTGGAATCGCCTTTAAACTGTAGGTCTCGCCCCTCATGTATAAAAATAACGCACACAACATAAGTGGTGTGAGAAACTAGGGCGTAATCCTGACTGAAGGGTTGTAATAACCAATTACGTTACGTAAGTATATCTTGCGAGGTGCAGGTATAAGTTAATTGGCTCTCCAATCCTTGTCAGCTTCAAGGAGCTATCATCCATTCATATCAAGGACATAGCTTCGTTTATTAAACCTTCGGACTGGTTTTCCAGCGTAGAGTAGTCGTGCTTTTAATGTGCAGCCCTTGCGCTGACCAACTTTATCCCTAGTTTGGTGGCACTCGATCAGTACAAGGACTGCGTTTACCCGTCGCGTCACAACGGAGCGCTATGCGTGCTCAAGAGAGCTTTTGGTATCAAAGCTACCACTCCAACCTACCTACCTGTAGCCAACAAAAATAAAACAGCAGAGACGTCAGAACTTTTATTTGAAAGGTATCGCTCGAACCAATATTAAAGTCGACCTAGATTCTAGCCAGGGATAGTATGTTCCGTCGCTTACGACTATAAACAAAAGGGTCAAAATTTACTCGTGAGGATTCCATCCCATCAGACATTCAGAGTTTCTTTAATCAAAAATATGGCAACTCCTTGTCGCTGTAGTCTAATAGGTAGTATGTTGGGTCTAGGTTCAAACCCTAGCTTAAAGAAAGTCAAGATAACGAGAGTAAAAGAGGAAAACTCTTCTTAAATCAATAGCTCAACGAAAAGGAAGCAAAGACTGTTCTTAAATCAAGTGGATTTGAGGCAATCAAAACTTGTGTTGGAAAATTACAATAGGAGGAGATTTGAAATTCATTAGACTAGCAAAGATAACCGGTCTTTTGACTGGGCACTATAGACTCAACATACACTTATTCGGAATGGTGATGGTTTTACGCCCAAAATGAAGATTCTGTAACGATGATAATGAATCATTGGAACCTTTTCTTGTAACCTGTGTAGCATTAAGGTAACCCTGGAGGAAATATCGTTTGCTAGGCAAGGTATTGTCATTGTTGACACAGATCAGCATCCTGTTCTTTTTATCAATTGTTTGGCGAAAAGCTTGGAAAAGACACTAAAAATTTGAGGGAAGTACAGGATCATATGGTAGTAGTGCTAAGGCACATTTTCATGGTTCAAACCCCAGGTTAGACTTCAAAAAGAAAATATGAAAAAATATTTCTTCGGCGACTTCCTCTCAGCAGCTGAAACTAAAATAAAATTGCCATGAAAAGTTTCTCAAAAAAGCTGCCGTTCTCAGTCGACTATAAACTGTTAAGAAACTAGGTCGTGTTCTATGCCACCAAGTAAGAATGATATGATTAGGATGCATGATCCATCAGAAATTTTGAAAATTGAAATTTTAATTCGTTTGAAAGGCCTATTGCTGCCACTATATGTGGCATATAAAATTGTTCAAATATCCGCCACGCCTTCTCTGTGCATAGCGCCTACAAAATGGGCAATTCTCTATGACCATGGCATATCAATCAGACTCAATTCAACCGATTGTCAATTTGACCGATTGCTATGGGTTATGTTAGCCTTGAGGACTGCTGTGGTTCATGATTTATTCGCATACACCTGCGATCTACGGAAACCCTATAAGGAATAGCCTATCGTGGTTAAATCATACGATCTCGGTGAGATAGAGTGGCCAGCAAAATACTCATGCAGAATATCAAAAGTAACATGTACTGGTTGGCACGTAGGGCTGTCCTGTTGAAATCACATACCGTAGGTGACCAGAACATCCAATTTAGAACAATGATGTTGGTAATCATCGATGTATAGTGTTTGCTATTGACATGGATGGCCTGGACAATTTTATTTCCAGAGAACCATGGTCCGATGACGCCGCCCGTCCAACATCCACACCAAACAATGACTCTTTTGGGATTCATTGGACTCTCATGTATCTCATGTGTACGGTCTTGGCTTTACGATCTTGTCAACGAACCTATTCATCCAGAAATGGGCCCTTCATTACTGCTATTTGCTTCAGAGACCATTCAGAGAATACACATCATCTGCCTATGGTTTTCCATGGTAATTTGACAAAATAATCTAATTTGACAGATTTTACTTGAAGAATGAAATTTCAAGGCGAAAATGAAGGTGGATTGAGTGGTTAGGTTTGATTGTTTTTTTCTTCTTCTTTAAAAAAGTTGTAAACCTTTTTTGCAATGCTGACACTCTCAATGTAATTGTAGACCTTATGGGGTATATTACCTCCACTTAAAAATGGTTAATGAAAGCCAAGGCAAGCAGATAATGATGGAAGAATTCAATTGTGGCCCCCTTTGTTTATTTCATTTAGTGCGGCATTGTTTTTTCGAAGGGAGGTGATTCCTCTCATGATATTAAAAACATTTAGCATCAGCACGATTTGTACGAATAAATACAGATAAAGAACATCGACTACTAATAGAAACTCATTTCAAAATTGCACGAACGATTTCAACACTCGAAAAACGGTTTGTAGGTTCACACGTGATGATTTTGGCACAGAAGACAAATACCGCCTTGACTTGGAGGCTTTACTCCAAACACAAGATTATTAGGAGGGGTTTTAACAACCAATTTGAAACAGAAACGACTGAGAAAATCCACCAAATAATACAAGATGATCGTCTATTGAAAATGCAAGGCTTGGTGAAATTAACGGCTTTTCAAAAATAGTCTATGCAAACCAAGTTGAACAAAAATTCTGAAACACTAGTCAAGAAATTAGGGAGCAGAGGCCACAGTTAATGTTTATTTTGGGATGCTCTATAGGGTATTAACAGAGTATCGAAGCTATTGTGTATCGAGGGGAAAGTCTTTCAACCTAAAAGTTGTTTAATTTGGTAAAGTGAAGAAAATTTATTATATTGTTACGTTTTTACCTTTTTAAAAACGTTTAAATATGATTTCGTTAATTGCAAACCAAGTAAAAACAAATATGTGTTTAGTTTTTCTTGAACTCTCTTTATTCTTTATACTCTTTTGTGTGCCACCGTATACAACTTAACGATACAAACTTAACAATACTAATCTGTTTATTCACTTTACTAGTTCACACAAGTATTCACTGGATCTTTACAACCACGACTTATTTCGTTCACACAAGGCTGACTGAATTCTTACTGACCTGCCTGCTGCCTGTTTTGTCCAGCCCTTTTATAGTCCGACACAACCAGTCTAACGAACATTCTTGAAGTCGAAAGTTCGTGATCTCACCTTCTCGAGAGCTCTATTGCTAGTACATTATTGTTTGTGTACCTTGCTTAAGTTGTCCAACCCTTTTTGTCACATACATGTTGTTGTTGGTACCAGGCGCAACCAGGTTCGTTGTACATATGCGTGTGTGCAGCTTTAGATAATCAACACGTTCATTGTATTCTTAGTGTTAGTGTGTATTTGTATCGTGTGGCTTTTGTTTATCGATTTTGTTGTTAAACGATATTAGGTTGTTTCGATTTGCGTAACAATATTTTCTCTACTAGATTGGCTAATTTGGGAAGTATTCTTGTAAGCGTTATATTCCATTCACAGCAATTTGTCGGTCATTATCAGGAGATAATTCAGTTGAAATAATTCCTTTCCAACTCTGTATTTAATGTGCAGCATATACAATATTTTCTAGTGCTACTTTAAGTTTCTCTTTGTCACACAGGCACACATACACACACACAATACAACCAAGCATGAGTGCAAATATTCGTAAGTGGGGAACAGTTTTTTATGTTGCATGGGAAAGCACATCAACACACATAAACTGTGTTAAGCTCTGGTGAAAAGGAATCTTTCTTATGGATGTGCTTCAACATGGACTTTCTTACTCCTGTGTATATCTGTCTGTGTATGTGTATCTGCCTGTGTGTCTGTTCGTTTGTTTGTTTGTTTATTTGTCCATAGGTTTTGTTCATACTGTGTTGACACAACTTATGGTTCGTACAGGCAGACAGACAAATATGGACTATGTCTGTGTTATGCTCAGCTCTGCTCTGCCATGAATTTTTCTTTATTTTTTCTTTCTTTCTTACATTTTTATTTATTTGGTCTGAGTGTGTGTGTAGTGGTACACAGAAAAGAAAGAGAAAAAAGAAGGAACAAAACAATCTAAAATATGTTTATATTATCCTACAATAAAAAACAACAACAACAACAAAATAACAGAGAGCGACAGAGAGATTGTAGAAAAAGCTCTGGAAACCATAAGAGCTTGAACACAGCTCCGGCTATTATTCATGTCGATGATATATTTACACAGCAGCAGCAGCAGCAACAGCAACAGCAACGACAACAAAGACGACATCGAGAAGAAACGATAACGATAACGTTAGAAAAGTACACGTTTAATGTTTTCCTCTCCAATGGTTTGGGGCAACAATCATGGCTGGATAAATATGCACATACACTCACAGACCCACACACATATATGTATGTATGTGCATGCATAAGCATTTATCCTTTGGTTGGAGGGAATATTCCAATCAGTAGGAACGTTTTTTTTTGTTGTTTTTATTTCAAATTTTATTGGTCGTGTCTGTACAAGTAAAGTATTTCTGATCAAATATTAATTGTTGAGCGGCATTTAAAATGAAATATTTTGAAATATTTTATTGCACCAGCATCTCAAATAGTTGTCTTAAATTGTTGTTGCATCATCAAGCCGTTTAAAGTTTTCGTGTCTCTAGATTATGTTTGAATTCATAAAAGGATTGCTGCTTACTTGTCCAAATATTTGGAGAGTCGTATTGAGGAGTATAAAATGCTCTCCAGATAAGACTGGGTTGCTCAATCTATTGATAGGAAAGCCACGATCTCAGTTTTTGCTGGTGGCTTAAAGACGAAACGTGGCACAGGATCGGAAATTTGTTCTAATGAACTTCACCTCTCGATCGCTCTCAAATTTTTTTTGAACGAAAACTACAGTTTGCTCGATGAGTACAGATTATCCAATGCTTACTTACTTAATTGGCGCTTTTGTTGGATTTCGATCTGCCTTAGCACTTTCTTTCAAGTGTCCCTGTTTCGCATGAGCCTATCAAGTGATCACACCAATCGATGACACGACTTTCTTAAACTAGGGCTATGAGCCCGGTTTGGAACCCTCCATATAAAAACTTTTTTTCAACGGAAACTACAACAGTTTGCTCGATGAATACAGATTATCCAATACTTACTTACTACATTATCCCAAACAACCTGTTTGTCGGATTTCAGCCTGCCTTAGCACTTTCTTCCAAGTGTCCCTGTTTCGCATGAGCCCATCAAGTGGTCACAATAATCGATGACACAACTTTTTAAAACTATTATGAGTATGGTTTGGAGCCCACCAAATAAAAACTGTTTTCCAATGAAAATATAACAGCTCGCCTGATGAGTACACTACACTCTAGGCAGCGGTTTAAGCCATTGATTGAGCCACAAGACATGTTCCTAAATTGAAGTTCGGTCTGCATATACAGTGGTGGCCACGAATTTAATACACGACATTTTACTTATATATTAGTTATAAACCTCAGCTTCATAAAATAATCCTGGTATTGAGTGGGAAATCCTTTATTTTGGATCACAGCAGCACTTCTCCTGGGTAAACTTTCGACTAATGCCATACAATGTTGCTTTGGAATCGCTTACTAAGCTTTTTGGATTTCTTCTCACAAATCATTTAAATTTTTTGGTTTTACTGCTCGATTGAAGTCCGGGGATTGAGCTGGCCAATTTAAAACAGTGATATTGTTTTCCTCTAAGCAACTCTTCACTAGCGTGAGGCATGTTGTCTTCAGCGAATGGTAGCATAGTGTCTGTTGAATGAAAATTTTGTAAACGTGCTGGGCCATTTTAGCATTAATCTTGTAAATGGTATCTACACCATGTCAGGAAAATGCTGCCCACACCATCACATTTCCACCACCATGTTTGATCGTTCTAAGGGTGTACTTTGGGTGATGCTCCAGAATTGGAAGGCGCCATACATACTGCTTTCCATCAGAGTCGAAGCGGCAAAACTTCGACTTGTCGCTCCAAAGTATATTTTTCCAAAATATCATCGGTTTATTGGGATGTTCTCTCGAAAATGCTAGTCGTGATTTGAAATTTTTTTTTACACAATTGAATAACGTTGTGCAATGCACCCACGCACGTTTTTCTTATTTAGACGTTTTCTTATTGCCCTAGATGAAATATCAATACCAAAATCCAATGCAATTTTATTTTTTATTTTACTTGAGCTCGTGAAAGAATTATTAGTAGTTACCCTAGGGCGTAGTTTTTCGGGCTCTAGGTTGCTGTTTGACATTCTTGCTGGTACCATGTTGTTTGATGTGTTCCAGAAAGTTGTGAATCTTGCATCTAAAACATTTAACCAGCTTCAATATCTCCATTACTATTTTTCCATCAAATTTTAGTTGTTGGATTAGTTTTCGCTCGACATCGGAACTCCAAGAAGCTCTGGCCATTTATAATTAAATATTTCTATGTAATCCAACATAAAATAAAATAAAACATTCGTTGCTCACTGTTTAGCTTCAAAAACCACCAAAAAATCGTTTAAAAACCTGATATTTCTAAAATGTCTTAAATTCGTGGCCAGTTCCATATAAACGTTTTTACAATAATATGATTCGTGGCCACCACTGTACGTCAAAAGCAATTTCGCAAACAGTGTTCTCAAGAAATCGAAGAGTCTTCTCAGTTGCTTTTGCACACTATTCTCGCTTAGCTGGCGCCACAGCGAACCTTAATAAGTACCAAGTTATTCGCACATACTCCAAAATAATTTGCAGATAAGTGCGCTAATTGGAGGTTATTACTTAAAAGGCCTTCACCTTTCGGTGAGCTATCGATCT
This sequence comes from Sarcophaga variegata, assembly GCA_932273835.1. Taxonomy (NCBI): domain Eukaryota; kingdom Metazoa; phylum Arthropoda; class Insecta; order Diptera; family Sarcophagidae; genus Sarcophaga; species Sarcophaga variegata. Next base: position 144,683,113 of record OW026358.1, on the reverse strand, counting down.
TTGAAGACAAACGTGCATTGAGGGCAATACAACTCAGATAAGCTGATAAGGAACATACAGGATCCTCTGCTTTAGTCTATGGAAAGGACGATATTATTGCTTTTTTTGTGAGAGCATGTCTTTTAATTTTATCCATGAGTGGCTTAACCTACAGCTTAAAGTCGACTCCAAGCGACAAGTTTTTGTGAAACTTTTCATGGCGACTTTATTTTACTTTCAGAGTTTTTTTCAGAAAACTGCTGAGAAGAAGACGCCGCAAGGAATATTATTTTCTTAATTCGTTTTGTTCAGGATGTCTGGGCTGAGTATCACGTATAATAAGCCAACATACTACACTCTAGACTACGGCGACTCCGCTAGATTAGACATTAGGAATTTTTGATGTAACAAAATTGGCCACAGGATCTTGGAGTAAACTTCGGAGACGATATATTGCAGCCTAACCCAACTGCAATAGTTACCCTAACTATTATTCAGACTTCCTCCCTCATCTTCATCTTATTCAATTTCTTTTGTTGTATTTGTTTTGTTGAAACGCTATTAAATAAGTTTTTCAGACGGGCTTTTATTCGACTTTAATGTTAAGTTCTGGAATGACAGGGTTGCCAACTTTCGTTACTCGTGAAAATGTATGTTAAAATCTATTCGACTATTGTATTGGGTATCCGCCTACAAACAGGTTTGTCATTTAAAATTTATAGGGCAGGTCCCTAAAGTTCTTTTTGCGAGATTGGCTCATTGAATATAAACCATCGGACCACATTAGTGCATCGTAAGAAACTACCTACTCGATTAGTCTCAGTGACAACATCTTATCAAAAAATTAATTCCTTAAAGTTTTAAATGCTTCTACGATGATTTCACTTGCGTGATTGCGGCAATTTTAATATCGCCGACTGCTTTAATTGTTAAAGCAATCACAGACGAAATTAAGTGATAAGCCAGCTCTTTAACAACTTCCGGGCTGCTTACCGTATATGCCAAACAAGATGCGAATTAACAACAAAAACAACAACATTTCAACACATTGAAAATGTGCGTAAAACAAAAGGATGATAATAAGCTTTGATCTGTAAACAATAGAATAAATTGACTAGACGGTATTGTTTTTGTTGCTGTTGTTGTATCCTTGTCAAAGGATCTCTTCCACGCCTCTACAGTTTCCATATGAATAACAGGCGAATAAAATGCGTTTCATATGCGTAAAAGCAAGCGTTGAAGCATGTTGAAGATGTTTGTTGTTTTCTTTTAATGCGTTTCTATGCTGCCAACACTTCTTTTCTTTGCCATTCATCAAGCGTTCAGCGGTAAGACGGAATGGAAAAATACTTTTTTAAATACTTTTAGCCTAGGCTGAGAGACATCAAAGGCAATAGTTGTTGTGAAAATATTAACACACACACGCAGCAGAAGAAGAAAAGCCTGTGGAGTGTTTGTAAATGTTGAGTTTATTTTTGTTTTTTTCTCTCCATAAATTCTTATGCTAATGCAACACACGCCGACAAACAGAAAATTTTTTATGTCAACTACACAAACTCATTCTGATGATGAGGTTGTGAATAAGCAAGCGCTTGTACTCCTCTCTCAGACTAGGGGCAAAGAAAAAATCATAAAAAATAAGTCGTACACATTACATATGTTAATACGAGGGCGGTCACTAAAATAAGGCGATCTATGCTCACATAATCGACATTCCTTTTCCAACGATAAGCTGTTTGTCTAGGTTTTTATACGGCTTGTTATTGTAAGAAACCTTATTTATCAGTCCTGTTCTACTAGAACAGATTTTGCTTCCAGATTGTTTTATGATTCTGGTTGTCAATGTTATATTTCTGGATGGACAGGAGGCTTCTGTATATAATAGTCAAGCAATTTAACCACTGTTCTCCCTCTGCCCCCTGGAATTATGGAATACCGAACTGTGAACATATTGTTACGTTTTTACCTTTTAAAAACGTTTAAAATATAAGCTCGTAGATTGCGAAAATAATAAAAATAAATGTGTGTGTTTAGTTTTAATTAAAATTCTTTACTATTCGCACAATTATGTGTGCCACTGTTCACAACTTGATGTAAACAACAACAATTGCTTTTCTTTGTTATTCCTTTGTTTACACCCTTTGTATAAACAATAACAATTACTAGAGAATTATTCGACAGGTCTTTGTAACGGAGATCTTCAAACCACGATTATTCTCTTCAAACGCACCGTGCCTTCACACAAGACTGACTGAACTTTTACTGACTCACTCGCCCGCTTTGCCTTGCCTTTTATATGGCAGAGTAAACAGTCTGATGAATGTTATTGAAGGCTAATGTTCGTGCCTTCGCCTTCTCGAGATCTCTATACATGTAAACATTTTTGTTTCATTATTGTTGTTTGTGTATTTTGTTTACATTTATTCTTGTAGTGTTTGTTGTTGTATTTTTGTTTATTTGTTTAGCATTTTTTATACTGGTGTTTGTTGTTATAACGGGTGATTTTTTAGCTATTATCTTTTTGGCAACACTGGTTTAAACAGCTCACGCACGTTTCGTGTTTTGTTTCACTGTCAAACATCTTCAGTTTGGTCTATAATTTAACCATGAATCGTCTTACAAAATAATAACGCTTACAAATGAAGCGGCTATTCCCGGCTATTATGACTAAATTTCGCACCAAATTTATATTGTTGGACATTAAAGCACCAACACATTTACGTAGAGTGCGAACTGAAGAAAATATCGCAGCTGTATCGGCCAGTGTTAATGATGACCATCAATTATCGATTCGTTGCCGTTCGCAGCAATTGGGCCTCTGTTACTCAACAACGTGGAAAATTTTGCGGAAGGATTTAGTTGTGAAGCCTTTCAAAATACAGCTGGTGCAAGAATTGAAGCCGAACGACCTACCGCAACGCAGAATTTTTGGTGAATGGGCTCTTGAAAAATTGGCCGAAGATCCACTTCTTTATCGAAAATTTGTGTTCAGCGACGAAGCTCATTTTTGGCTCAATGGATACGTAAATAAGCAGAATTGTCGATTTTGGAGTGAAGATCGGCCAGAAGCATTGCAAAAGCTACCAATGCATCCAGAAAAAGTCACAGTTTGGTGCGGTTTATGGGCTGGTGGGATCATTGGACTGTACTTCTTCCAAGATACTGCGAATCGTAACGTAGCTGTGAATGGTGAGCGCTACCGTGAGATGATATCCAACTTTTTTTGCCCAAAATGCAAGAGCTTGACTTGCATGGCATGTGGTTTCAACAAGACGGTTCCAAATGCCACACAGCACGCGTAACAATGGACTTATTGAGAGACGAGTTCGGTGAACATTTTATTTCACGTTCGGGACCGGTCAATTGGCCGCCTAGATCGTACGATTTAACGCCTTTAGACTATTTTTTGTGGGGCTATGTTAAAGCTCATGTCTATACAGATAAGCCTGCTTCAATTCACGCATTGGAAGACAAACAAAGCAAACAAAGCAAAAAGCAAAACACCAGCATTTAGATTTTTCTATTTTCGTAAGAATATCTTCTATGCTAACTGCCTTCTTGGTATGTCAAGTTAGCAATTCTTGCTGCCAACCTCATATAAATAAACACAAAACCTTCCCTCTTTCCTAACAGAATGTATTTTAAATTGAACACGTTTATCGTCACATCTTAGTTTTCAGTTTTCCAAAGTTTCTGTTTTTTTTTTTTTTTTTTTTTTTTTTTTGATGAAGATGGCCAACCCAATTTTCACTAGCATCTCAATTTCCATACAAGTTTCTTAAAATTTTCTCTGATAAATTATTTAATCCTTTAATAGTTGTTTCCTTTTTAGTTTCCTTTTTAGAGTTTTATTTTCTTGCTGGTGTTGTTGTTGTTGTTTTTATTATCGTTTCATTTTTCCAAGAAATTTTATTATTTTATACGGCTGCCTCTGTCTCTGGCCATCTTACGGCAACGTTTGATTGCATGGCTGGATGGATGGATGAATGGTTGGTTGGTTTGTTGATTGGAGGAAATGCTTTCAATTTAACTTTTTTATATTTTATTTTTTTATTAATTTTAAGCAGAATATTTAATGCATTTTCATATTATGCGAGTATGACAGACAGACATTAAAAGGCAAAATGAAATGTCGTCTCTATTGATACAATATTATCGATGATATATTCTCTATTTTATCCTTTTTGCTTCCGTTCTTTTTCTTTTTATTTTATTAAATATCGATTATTTTCTATTAAATATTTTATGTTTAAACTTTTACTGGGACATTCTTTCTGAAATTTTTTGTTATTTTTTAAATTTTTTACGGATTTTAGATGTTTATGATGAATGAATGGAAGGAAGCAGGAAGCTGTTCTAACACACAAGGGAAGGAACAACGAAATGAAAAATACCTGCAGCAGGTTGTGATATTTTTCTGTTCTACGTTGGAATCCATTTATGCCTAAGCTTTCAAGTTGTCAAAAGCAGGGAATGAAAGAACAGCCGATTAACAGATTTCGACCTGCTTTAACATATCTTTGCAGGAGCCTCTGCCATGGTTATACCAATCGATGACAGGGCTTCATCGATTTGGTCCTTTCAACGGAATCATGATTATTTTCTTCGCCGACTTCTGTAAATCCTCGCATCAAATACCCGTCTCGCCTGAGCATCATCCTGCATTCAAACAATATAGCCGAGCCAACTTATTAGACCTAAAGCCAGGGTTCGAGCCCCAGGCCAGACATCAAAATAAAATACAAAAAAGTATTTCTTCGGCGACTTCCTCTCAGCAGATTTCTGACAAAAACTCTGAGAGTAAAATGAATAATCATTTTTTAAGATTTCAAAGATTTTGTGAACTTTTATGGTAAATAATACAATATTTATGCTTTTTGAAAAAGAATTGAAAGTTAAGTGTGGAACGAAAGTGATTGAAGTAGTCGTAGTCTAGTATGTAGACGTCCGACCAAAATTCAAACCTCAGGTCAGACATTTCCAATTTATAACGAAAGGTTGTAATGACCGATTATATATTAATTATATATGTAATATTCCTGCTGCTAAAGTCTTTGAAGAAGATAAAAATATAAGCTCGTATATATAATATAAGAAAGTATTGGCACAACAGACATGACAACAGGATGTTTATCGCCAAAGATGGTTGTACATGGAACAGAACAAATTGCCGCTAGTAGTTTGGGATGAAAAAATATTACCAATTTTCACGCAGATTGCTAGCAGCAGTTTCCTGAAATGTTGTAGAGTCTTTCTTACTGCTCTTCTCATATTTATCTCACGTGACAGACAAACATTAGAAAAATGTGTTTCGTCCCATGTTTTATTACAGATAATATTATTTCGGTCAACTACGTACGTATGAGATAATAGAATCATTCGCTTTGATAATGATATTTTTACACCTATTACGGCTTTTCGAAAAATGAGCTGAAAGTCTTGCAAACTTTAATAATCATACTTAAAGCTTTTTTTTGAAATTCGAATGAAAAGTATTTTTTTTCTAAATTTTTCTTAACCATTTTCATAAAACTTTTATCACACAACTTGTAGTTTTATGTAAGAAATAATACTCTATAAATAGTTTGGGATTAGCTATCATACTTTCAGAGCAGCCCATATATCCTTTTTTAAGATTTTTAAAAATTTAATTTTTTGTTCGTCTAAAAGGTAAGAAAATTAAACAAAATATATTTAAATAATGATGGTTATGTTTTTATGTTCCTTTTTCGTATATTTTCATCTCAAATTAAAGTTTTTTAGCAACAGAATTCAAAAACTTTTTAGTTTTATTGTGAAAATTGAAAATTACCTCCAGCGATTTTAATTAAAATTTGATACTTAATGATGGAATACTTACAGTGATTGTTAGGGAAATTAATTTAAGGATATTTGTATAAATCAAGCTTCAATCGTGACTATTCCATGTACTACAAGTATGTATCAAAAGTGATACATAAGCTAGAATTATGAAGTTTTTTTAAGGCTCGATCTACGGTTAATAGTGTCCATACTTCTAAGCCAAAAAGAAGCACGAGAAGAATGAGCGCCTTGTAGAGTATTAGTTTTATGGAACGAGAGAGATCGCTGCTACTCATGTGTTGAATTCCAGAAACTACAAAAACTGTTAAAAATTTTGCCAACGGAGTCATTCAGCCATTCTGACTTACTTAATTGGTCATGACAACCCCTGAGTCAGGATTATAACCTAATGAGTGACACCACCCAAGTTGTGTGTGGTAATTTTTATACATGAGTGGCGGGACCTACAGTTTAATGTCGACTTCAAATGACAGATTTTTAAGAAACATTCAAGACAATTTTATTTCACTCTCACAGTTTTTGCTAAAAGATTGCAAAAAGAAAGGAAGGCGCTGAAGACAACATTTTCAATATGCCTAAGCCAGGTTTTGAACCACGGAGTGCTACCTAGTAACCCAATACATTACATACTAATCTACAGAAACTTATTTCAGTTGTTCATGTTATGTTACCCTGGATAGCAAAAGTGTTGTTACTATACATAGGATTGTATAGGAGAGAATAGATTTTGCTCCGATTGACCAGTATTTACGGGGCATTGTGATATCACAATTAATATCCAACCAGTGGAACAAACATTGTCAAAACACTCCTAAGGTAAACCTACTTGACGGCAAGATAAATCTTACTATTGTAGCAATCTTTAAACTGTAGAATTTAGTCAAGAATTATAGAGCACTAGCTGTACGCTGCGCGTGTTGCTGCGCCACCAACTAAAATAAATTTGAAGGAAAGACATGACACAAATGTCCAATTAATTTTGAATCATTTTATTGATTTTGTTTCCCGTTGTCCTGATGATTCAGATGAACAGGCCTGAGTAGTACGCATTCCATCAGTTTCTAGCCTCACTTCTCGTTGTTCAAGTGGTTCAAGCGAACGGGCCTCAGCGGCATATACTCGAAGATTTTCCAGTCTCAATGCTCGTCTGATTCTGAGGCTCGTAATGCTCTTTTCTACTGTGCTTGAGGTGTAGGTCGACCAATTGCTTGTCATTCATTTTGAATAATTTTCAGTGACGCCATGCATCGGAAATTAATCGCACCTACCTCCGTCGACTCATGTGCAACAACTTTGTTAAAGAATGCACAGTTTATGATTTAATTCATTTTAAGTAATTTTCAGTGGCGCCACCTGCCGGAAATTAGTCATGCCAACTTAGAAACCTTCCCCGGCTCATGCGCAACAACTTTTCTAAAGATCATAAGATGATCAAATGCATAGTTTACGATTCTATAAGGTACATGCAAACAAACATTCGTTTTTATATATGTAGACTATGGGAGGTGACACGCCCTCTATAGCCAATCCGTCCATTTTGTTCATATATACATCAAAGTCGTCCATACAAAATTGGAGGACTCTAGCTGTTGTATTCTATATTGTATTATATTGTAATTATAAGATGAAAGAGAACCTTCGACTCCTCAGGTCAAGAGCAGGGCATTAGCACATCTCTTCCTCATCCTTCAAACCCACAACTTATTCAGAAGTTATTGGATGAAATTTCAAGTCAACCGGCATATCTTCCAATAAGCCAGTGTCCCATGAGCAAATGTTCACTGATTGCCGGTGCAACTGGAGATCAGAAGTGTCCAGCCGAGCTTAGCAATATTGAATGCGTTCATTTATTGTTTTACTGTAAGACGAAAGTCAATAGCAATTCCAATTTAAAACGATTGGAAACCATTACTCTCAGATAGTACATGGACTCTGTTTCCATTAAGCGGAATTTTCGAAGGATATATTTTATGATATGTGAGGTGAAGTGATGTAGCTAGTGAAGGAGAAAAAATATTCATTACAGTATTCATATTTAAAAATATCAATCCTTTCCAAATAATTCACCCAGAATTCTCTCTGGCCTCTGAGCTCCTAAAGAGCCTGCACATAATAAGAAGAGTAGTCAACGGCACCAGTTGTTTTTACATATCAGACAGATGGCAACCTTATCATTCCAGAACCTTTTATAGGAGATCAATTACTAGCTTATTATCGAATACCGCAAAAAAATTTATTAGAAGATGGATTGGGAAGATTTCTTATTACAGCCCTTTGCCACTTGATGATGATAAATGGATGAAAATAAATAGAAAACCCCGAAATGCTGTCTCTTTTTGGGGACGAATCTTGGATGAAAAGAGTGCATTTCGACTAGCCACTACAAAAAGTAATAGATGGCATGGCACCAAACGAACTAGACCCCCACAACCGCTGAAATATTATGACAAAAGGCAATTGAGTTGCTTTCTTCTTACCAAGCGCAAGCATGGCACAAATCTTGAAGCAGATGTATGAGCTCCTCAACGATCGGCACTTTGATGGGTGATTTTTTAAGAGCTATAGGAAAATTTTTCAAAAAAAAAACACATAAAATTCAGAAAAATGCATGAAATCTTTATTTGAATCGATAGTACGGCCCATATAATTTAATGTTTGAAGATTATTTCATGCAAATGTTCACAGCGACTGCGCATCAAATGGTCCATCCGCTTAGTCCAATTTTGGTATACTCTTTCCAACATTTCGGCTGGTGTCTCACGAATGAGAAATGCTTCAATGTTGTCTTCCAATGCGTCAATTGAAGCGGGCTTGTCTGTATAGGCATGAGATTTAATACAGCCCCACAAAAAATAGTCTAAATTCGTTGAATCGCACGATACAGGCGGCCAATTGACCGGTCCCGAACGTGAAATAAAAAGTTCACCGAACTCGCCTCTCAATAAGTCCATTGTTATGCGTGCTGTGTGGCATGTGGCACCGTCTTGTTGAAACCACATGTCATGCAATTCAAGCTCTTCCATTTTGGGCAAAAAAAAGTTGGATATCATTTTACGGTAGCGCTCACCATTCACAGTTACGTTACGATTCGCAGCATCTTTGAAGGAGTACGGTGCAATGATGCCACCAGCCCATAAACCGCACCAAACTGTGACTTTTTCTGGATGCATTGGTAGCTTTTGCAATGCTTCTGGCTGATCTTCACTCCAAAATCGACAATTCTGCTTATTTATGTATCCATTGAGCCAAAAATGAGCTTCGTCGCTGAACACAATTTTTCGATAAAGAAGTGGATCTTCGCCCTACTTTCCAAGAGCCCATTCACCAAAAATTCTGCGTTGTGGTAGTTCGTTCGAGTAACAGAGGCCCAATTGCTGCGAACGGCGACGAATCGATAACTGATGGTCATCATTAACACTGGCCGATACAGCTGCGATATTTTCTTCAGTTCGCACTCTACGTAAGTGTAAACGTGTTGGTGGTTTAATGTCCAACAATATAAATTTTGTGCGAAATTTAGTCACAATAGCCCGAATAGCCACTTCAGTGGGTCCATAAAATGGAAGAAGCGCGCAATGAACTTTCTTAACAGAGCACGCATTTTGATAATAAAATTCAATGATTTGTAAGCGTTGTTCGTTTGTAAGACGATTCATGGTTAAGTTGTAGACGAAACTGAAGACGTTTGACAGTGAAACAAAACACGAAACGTTCGTGAGCTGTTTAAACCAGTGTTGCCAAAAATATTATTGCTAAAAAATCACCCGTTACAAGCTGAATAGACTAAAAAATATTCCAATGATCAGATGTGAATCAAAAAAAGAAACTTTGGCATTCCTGTGCCTCTTATAAGACCAACCTTTAGCGCACTGTTTATGCCAAAAACTGCATTTTGTTAGAAGATACTCTCACATTATCAGTCTCACAACCACAATATTTTTCATTAGAAAAACAATAACTTTTTTTTATTATTGCTTTGCCAAGTGTCTTCTCTGAATCAATTTTCCATAATTTACCATCACAGCCCCCCCCACCCCCCCCCCCCTCTAGACGTAGCTGCTCTCGACAAAGGCATAAATCTTCACTGTCACATTAAAATTGAATGAAACACAAATGGTGGTGGTGTGGTGTATGACCCTTAAAGAAAATTTTTACAATTTTTATTGCCTTTCTCGAGAAAAAGATGTTGATACCCGAGTATATCATCAATATTCTAGGTTTTCTTGTTTTATGGCATAAATTTTTAATGAAAAAACAAAATCTGAGAAAAAACCAACAAACAAAAAGAATATGGTACGCACAACTATAGTTTAATTTAATAGATGCCATAACTTAAAAAAACGGCAACAACAAAAACAATTTTTATTTTTTTTTTAATAAAATTTTACATTAAAATGGAAACTTCCTTCCTGCCTTTCTGGGCTTACCTTTCCCTTGCTTTGTTTTTTTTTTTTTTTTTTTAACAACTTGAAAGTATTTCTTAAGATTTAAACAATTTAATCGAAAAGTTTTTCCTTCTAGACACACGGACGGACACACGGACAGACACACGAACAGGCAGTTAAAAAGGCAGTCAGTCAGTCAGACATTTAGTGAGAGAGCCCTCTGTTTAGCAACAATTACACACAAGGCGGCACTTTTACGACTTGAAATTTTTACGATTTTGTAAATAACAATGGAAATGAGGATGAGGACTCTCTATATTCTATTCCATCCTTCATCTCCATGCCACTCTTTTTCTATTTATTTTCTTTTCTATTTTTATTTCATTGAATTTCTTTCAGTTTTTCTTTTCTTTGTTTTATTCTCCTTCAGCTTCCCTCATTTTAATGTTTGTGAGTTTTTTCTTTTTTTCTTTTTTTGCATTTTAAAGGCAAGTTATCGAGTGTCCCCCCCTTTACCATTTCGATTAATTTTGTTTTCTTTATTTCCGTTTTTTAATGTTTGTCTGCCATTAAATGTTTGGTTGCGCTTATTTGGTTTTTGTTGTTGAATGAAATTAAATTTTAAATTCGGTTTTTCCATTTCCCCCCTTGCTTTTTTCCACTTGAAAAAGATGACGTCGATGTTGCGGTGACTACGTCAATGTAATTTTATGTTTAAAAATAAATTCCATTTCAATATGCACGAGAGTGAGTACTGATGGCAGCATTTTTATTAGAGAAACAGAAAAGTTGACTTGAGCAATTGTTGTTGCAGTTGTGGTTGTGTTTACACAAAAAGTTCACAGAGTTAGTCACACAAATTCCAAGACCAACTTTATTAAATGGCTTCGCGAAAGGATACTGTTGCCTTTGATGTACATATATTTTCATTTCACTGGAAGAACACTGGGTTAATCTCTAAACGGAATATTTCTCAACTATTAAGAGCCCAAACTATTAGTCTCATAGGTAGTGCTTTAGCTTATTAGACGCGAGTCCGTGGTCCAAACCCCAGAGCAGACATCTCGAACAAAAATTAATAAATAATACTCAGCGACTAGAACTCAGCAGTCTTCTGGCAGAAATTCAGGGAGACAATAAAACAAATAGTATTTGTATATTTGTTACTCATGAACAAAATTAATATACACCACATGGGTGATGTGAGAAACTAGGTCGTAATCCTTGTAACCTAGTGGAGATAATAGCAATAAAAAATATCAGAGGTAAGTCGGGCAGATTCGAATGACACTTACCTCGTTCAAGCTGGCCATCGCGTGTAAAATCTTCTGAGACACCAACCTATCCTGGATCAATAAGGAGTCCTGCTCCACCGCTTGGCTTACTTAGTCCTCAATGGATAGAAGGCGCAGCAACCAGTTACTTGGACTTGGTTGAAACATCATCTCGATCACAGTGGCCATGCTTACAGGTCACTGTGTTATGGATAGACACGCGGAAAGAATGCGGCTACCATTTAACGACTTCTGCCGTGCTTGCAGTTCCGCTAGGGAAGAAGAGACTGTTATCCGCTTTCTTTGTCAATGCCCATCTCCTGAAAGGTGCACATATAGGTTGTTTGGCTCTCCAATCCTTGTCAGCTTGACGGAGCTATCGTCCATTTATGTCAAGGATATAGCCTCGTTTATCAAGCTTTCTGGCTCGTTCTCCAGGGTGGGGTTAGGTTAGAGGTTAGAGGACGTGCACTTGTCAATTAAGACAAGTACAGTACCCGGAGGTCGAATTAACCCATTGTACTCTGGTTTCTCTTCAGTTGTCGAATAAATCGTTCGCCTTTTACAAGGGTGGGGTAGTCGTGCTTTGAAATGTGCAGCCCTTGCGCTGACCAACTTCTCCCTCACTGGTACAGAGACTGCGATCAATTGTGGCGTCACAACGGGATGCTATGCGTGCTCAAGTGAGCTTTTGGTATGAAAGCTACCACACTAACCTAACCTAACCTAAGTCTGGCAGAGCGGCACCCTCTGAGAAAGAATTAGACTCGTTGAGTAAAGTGCTTCACCATACACTCAATATAATAATCCAATGCATTTTAGTAGAGTGAGTTACTTGGAGTCAATGACAGACGATTGTACTACGACCCACAACAGTATTCCTACAACCACCTGGTTAGTTGGAAAAACTTTATTAATGACTTTGAAACTAAAATTTCTATCTTTAGGAGGAAAGCAAATTAACAGTTTGAGCATCAGCTCTGGATTATATTCTCTATGGTACTTTGACATCATGTTTCGATCCATATTTTTATGTGGAGTGGTATTAGGTTTCAAATCTCTTCAAAGGTAATTGGAGTAAATCCTAAAATTATCTGATCTTCTTTTCACCAAAACATTTAGGATACCCTACAAAAGTGCCAAAAACTCATAGAAAATTCTAAAATTATAGCTCTTATCTCTGATGAGTTTAGGATTTTAAAATAGGTAGCCATTAAACTGGGACTCGTACCTCAACAATTTCGATAACCCATTCTCAATAGTTTCCTAGTAAAAGCTTTGAGAGTAAACTCACTGCCATAAAAAAGCATTTCAAATCTGTAATTCGGATACAATGTTAAACTGTTGTATTCGGTCCTTAATCTTGACCAAAGGTTTGTGGTGAGTTATAATGAAATGCCACTACCTACTGACCTGATCTCACTTATTACGCTACTTATAATCAAAAGCCGACTAGGCTAGTACTCGAACCAGATCATACCTCTACGCTGGCTCGCCAAAATACACTTCCTGCGGATTAAAGTACTCATACTTTATCGCAACATACGCAACAAAAACAACACAACAAAACTTTATTTGCTGAATATAGGTTGAGATGAATGAATATGAAGCTAAGGTTCAACTTAATTGCTACTTGTAGCGTTCTTTTCAGGCTTAAAGCTGGTTAATATATACATACATAATTGGTCATTACAACCAATCAGTCAGGTTTTAGCTTCCCCTACCACTTGTGTTGTGTGTGCTAATTTTATACATGAGTGGCGGGACCTACAGTTTAAAATCGACCCCGAAGGACAGATTTTTTTGAGAAACTTTTCGTGGCAATCTATTATTTACACTCAGAGTTTTTGCCAGAAATCTGCTTTCTTGTAGTATCCATACTTACTTAATTCAGCATTATAACCCATTAATCATGATTACAACCTAGTTTCTTACACCAGCCATGTTGAGTGTGCAATTTTATCCTTGAGTGAGAGGACCAACAGTTTGCCATCGCCATCAAAATATAGATTTTTGAGAAACTTTTCATGGCAGTTTTATTAACACGCATAGATGATAGACTAGAATTTTAGTGTATTTTCAATACTATCACCGTGAGAATTACAATGAGCTAATAAAAGAATTTTTCAAATGACAGAATTGAGTTCGAAGTCGCTGAAGTCTAGTAGGAAGTGTGTTGGCTTATCAGACGTAAGGCCAAGGTTCAAATCCCAGATCAGACATCTCCAACAAAACGATATACGAAAAATATATTTCTTCGGCGACTTCCTCTCAGCAGATTTCTGGCAAAAATTCTGAAAGTAAATAAAATTGCCATGAAAAGTTTCTCAAAAATCTGTCGTTCGCGGTCGACTTTAAACTGTAGGTCCCACCACTCATGTATAAAATTAACACACACGACATAAGTGGTGTGAGAAACTAGGTCGTAATCCTGACTGAAGGGTTGTAATGACCAATTATATATGTATGTGTGTAATTGTTATTAGTAGTATTTACCTACTGACCGGATCTCAGCTCTAAAGCTGATTATTAAAATTTCGAGGCCGACTATATTAGTAATATGGACCAGGAACAACAATCAGTCACACCTCTATACTGGCACACCGAAATCCAATTTCTGTCGTTATAACCACACATACCTCGCCGACAGATACATACCAAAACGTAATGAGTCGAATAGGGATGCAGTGGACAATGGCTTCTTTATAAGATTAATGAATACGGAGCTAAGCCTTAGAGAAGCAGCCGATTATAGCATTCTTTAAGCCTTAGAAGCTAGTATTTGTTAAATAATACATTGCTGTAACAATACTTACTCAATTGGTCATTAAAACCCTTTAGTCAGGATTGCAACCTAGTTTCTTACATTAACCATGTTGTGTGTGTTAATTTTGTACGCGAGATAGGACCTACAGTTTAAATCGATCCCGAATGACAGAGATAAACTTTTTAAGGTTATTTTATTTACATCTCGATTAACAGGAGGTATTTCTTCGGCGTCTTTCTCTCAGCAGATTTCCTGCAAAAGCCCTGAAAAAGAAATAAAAATGTCTATCAAAAATTCCTCAAAAAAAAATCTGCCGTTCAGGGTCAACTTTAAATGGTAGATTCCGCCGCTTATGGATAAAATTAACACACACAACATAAGTGGTATGGCAAGCTAGGTCGTAATACTGACCAGAGATCAGCAATGAATCGCTTTTTCGCTACTCATAAGTACTCATGAAATTTTTAGTATGAGTGAGTCAACAGTATTGAAATCCAACTAATCTGATTCATTCGTACTCAATACAATGCAATGAGTATGAGTACAACATTGACATCAAACTCATAACATTCGAACCATGTTTGATTCATACGCCTACTCATTCTGATTTATAAATTTAGAAAAATTCTTATAATACTACTTATAAATGATTTACAGTCTTAGTTGTTGTTGCATTTACAAAGAAAGAAGAAAGGCACATAAACAAAAAAGACAAAGACAGTAAGGAGAGCAAACACAAAACCTTCATGTGAGTATTGTAGTGTTCGTATGCGAATCATACTTATTTTGTGATTCGTGTATACGATGAGTCATGGAGGGTCGAAATCAATAACACCATGCGTATTGTTAAGTATGAGTACCATGAGTATTTCAAACTTTGAATATGCGTAGTATAAGTATGACATTAAAATAAGTATGAATGCGTATAAGTATCAGAAATTATAAGTATGATTCGAATCTACTCATCGTTTTGAATACTCATTGCTGACCACTGATACTGACTGAATGGTTGTGATGACCAATTATATACATATGTATGCATGTATGTATTAAGTGAAGAGATTTATTCCAAAGTAAATTTAAAAAATTTGGAAGCGTTGTCCTGGCATAAAACTGCTCATGAAGACTTGCTATTGCTTACTGAATAGAAATATCAACGCAGTTAGACATTTTTAGCTGCCTACCCAAGTAGCTACAATAAAAAATGGTTCATAGGTTAGTATACCATCGTTTTGATCATCTTGAGGGTTACAGGACAGACTTGGCTCTAAAATTGCTGGTTGATTATTTATTATTACAGTATTACATAGTATTATTATTATAGTATTACAACACGGGAAATAATCCAAAGTAAATTACAACTGGACGTCGGCACAAAGAGAACATTATAAAAATGTGAGTGTATTTGTAAGAGGCATATGTTAACCCAGAGAAAAATTGTTGGTAATATTTTGAAGTCTACTTATTAACCCAATAATATGTATATGTGAGCGGAAAATATAGAAAAATTGTACTGCGCTAAGTCCCTAAAGACACCGTATTTAACTTGGCAAGTATTCTTCCAAAAATCGAAATCATCTCTCATTGATATTAGCGAATCCTACTGTAATATTTCTTTGGGTGTATAATTGAAGGCTGAAAAAAAGCGACATGAACCTTCTTCTTTAGAAGCTGACAAGCAACCGAATGCATTTTTACGCTCTTTTTAACGAACATTGTTGCTGTTCGTGTCCTATATGTGTAAAAAGTCGAAGATGTTATTCCCCTGGGGTACATTGGTGCCGATGTCGGATTATCACACGTTTTGAAGATTTTAGCTTGAAGCCTGATCCTATCATTCTTTAAAGCGTTTAAGACCAACGCTGCCAATGTGACGCATTTTTATTAAAAATCAAAAAGTTTCGTATTTGACTACTAAAAAATAAATTCGTTACTTGAAAATATTCTCTCTTTAACGTTATTTTTTATATTCTCCCCCTATTCTGTTTTTCTATTTTAAAATCTTTTAAAGCGCTTCACAGAAAGATTAATAGAAGGATTTGCTTTGAAATAGTTTTCCTTTACTTATACCCTGAGCAGATATTTTTCTTTCTATTTTTCTTGCCCGTTTACTTCGCATAGTTTTCTAACACTTAATGGCATTTAGTTTCCCTTTTTAATTCTATATTTAGTTTTAACGCTGTTTTTTTAATCTTTTTAAATTAATTTTATTTATTTTTAATTTACAAACAGCAACATGGCCATCAACATCATCATCCTTACCGTCAGCGTCAGCGGCATCATCAACTTGGCATTAGAAGAGGGGCAAAATTTAAAAAAAAAATTTCAAGACTTTGATTATAAATTCGTAGAAAATTTTTTATGGATTTTTATTTATTTTTTTTATTATTATTTTATTTACAGATTAAATTAATGTTTGTGGCGTTAAGTATGTGAAAATACTTTTGCGTGTGAGTGTATGATTGTCAAAAAATGAAAATTTTTATGGCAGACTTTAATAGGGTTTGACGTACATAGTTATGGGGTGAGACTGATAACAAATATTTTATTTGGGAAAATTATTATTTAATAAAGAGTGTTTCTTATAGAGGTATAGAACTTTAAGTTGCAATAAAACAACGATGGATTATTCGATTGACATGAATTTTATTTATCCGAAAGATAATCTTGTGGCATTACATTTTAAATATGATTTCTGGCATATGACCGCCACGGCTGGCGCGCATGTAGTCCAATCTGGACGTCCAATTTTAGATGACTTTTTCCAACATTTGTGGCCGTATATCGGCAATAATACGGCGAATGTTGTCTTCCAAATTGTCTTGCGTTTGTGGCTTTACCGCATAGACCAATGACTTTACATAGCCCCACAGAAAGTAGTCTAGCGGTGTTAAATCACAAGATCTTGGGGGCCAATTCACAGGTCCAAAACGTGAAATTAGGTCCAAACGTGTTTTTCAATAAATCTATTGTGGCACGAGCTGTGTGACATGTTGCAACGTCTTGTTGAAATCACATCATCAATTCCATCAATTCAGGAATGAAAAAGTTAGTAATCATGGTTCTATACCGATCACCATTGACTGTAACGTTCTGGCCACCATCGTTTTTGAAAAAGTACGGACCAATGATTCCACCAGCTCATAAAGCGCACCAAACAGTCAGTTTTTCTGGATGTAACGGTGTTTCCACATACACTTGAGGATTACCTTCACTCCAAATGCGGCAGTTTTGTTTGTTGACGTTGCCATTCAACCAGAAGTGCGCTTCATCGCTAAACAAAATTCGCTTATGAAAATCGGCAACAACGGTAATCTCGTTTTGGGCCCATTCGACGAATCTACGCCTTACTTGATGATCGTTTGGCTTCAAATCTTGCACGAGTTGGATTTTGTAAGCACGCCAACCAAGATCCTTCCGCAAAATCTTCCATAAAGTGGATGGACACAGATCCAATTCCTGTGCTCGATGGCGGATGGACTCATTCGGGTCTTCCTCAATGCTACGCTCTACAGCAGCAATAGCTTCTTCTGTACGCACCGTACAGCGTCTCTGGGGATGCGAGTTAATCGAATTAACTGCTCTGATGGACGATTTTGTCGACGATAAAATGGACGTAGTGCGCGATACGTTTTCCGCACAGAACCATTATTTTCGAAATAAAATTGCATTATTTGCAAGCGTTGTTCAGGCGTGAGTCTATTCATGATGAATTGCCAAACCAAACTGAGAATAAATCACTTGACAGCTGTTAAATCGGTCGCCATCTTGAAAAGTAATGCGAACTTAAAGTTCTATACCTCTATAAAAAACACCCTTTACATACGTACATATGTATGTATGTACGTATGATTAAACAAATGAAATTCGCCAACAGTGCCTGCTAAAAATATCGGTTACATCTTGTTTATGTTACTGATGACGAATGTTCATTAAAGTTATGGCCGATGTTACGAATCGCAATCGTTCAGTGAATTAAATTGAAACGATGTGAACGTAAATATTTGTTTATGACACACAGCCGGCTGTGTGGCTTGTTATTTATACTGTGTGGAATACATTTAACGATTATATGAAATGGCTTTGAACTGAACTGTTTGTACTTTCCCTCATTGCATAAATAAAGATAATAAAACGAATGACAAACAATATATGCGATTGACATTTTCCATCTAAAAATGATTCTTAAAATAACGGATAACCAGTCGATTGATATGCGAGTTAAAAAAGTAAAGTTCAATAAATCACACGTGAACTTTTATTTCATTTTAATACCAGGACCTTGTCGAGCGTCTCTAGCTAGGTAGGTAGGTAGGTAGAAGTGGCTGTTCCATACATGGAGTCATGAGCGGACACACTTAGGCCGCACACAGGGCTCATTGGGATACCACAGTTCTTCATTTACCCTATTCCAGGAACCATTCGGAGCTTCCGATGAAACGACTCAGGCTGCCAATATCCATACATGACAGTTCATCCATATCCTCCATGTAGTAGGCACCCAGGTACCTCTTTCTCCTCGGACTAAGTGCCGGACATGTGCACAATAGGTGAGGAATAGTCTCATCTTCCTCTTCATCTCCAGAGCTTCCGCAGAAATCACTTGCAAGATGTCTAAGGCCAATGCGCTTCGCATGCGCTCCTGTAATGCAATGCCCCGTAATAACCCCAATAACAGTGCTGAGCCTACTTCTTTGGAGTTTAAGCAAAGTCACTGTGCGTATCCTATCCAGCCTCGGCCAGATCTTTTGCGCCGCTCTGCCATTATCCGAAGTTGCCTACATTCTGTTGACGAGATCTTCGGTTGCATTGTCAATTATAAGTTTGCAAGTACCAAAAGGGATCCCCCACGTAGAGAATTCATCAGAGAGTTCGATGGTCGTGTCCGCTCTGCAGTTGCCAGGAATATCATTATGTCCCGGTTCCAATGTGATACAAACATCACAACACGCTTCGCCACCTCATTGAGATATCTGCGACAGTTGTACACCGTCTTGGAGTTTATTACACTGGAATCCAATGCCTTGATAGCCGCTTGGCTATCAGAAAGTATGATGATTTTCCGTCCGTGAACATTTTTCTCCACAATAATTTTCACCGCAGCCTGAATTGCTGACACCTCCGCCTGAAAGGCGCTGCAATGATCTGGTAGCCTTATAGACTTGGATATTCCGATTGATTCCGAATAG
Organism: Sarcophaga variegata; assembly: GCA_932273835.1. NCBI lineage: Eukaryota > Metazoa > Arthropoda > Insecta > Diptera > Sarcophagidae > Sarcophaga > Sarcophaga variegata. The sequence continues at coordinate 144,663,696 of OW026358.1, read as the reverse complement.
ATACCAATTCCAACGGCTCCTTCCAGTTTGAAGCGATCGGTGTAAATTTGTGCGGAGTCCCTTGGGAGGTTCACTGAACCACTCCTCCAGTCCTCCCTTTCCGGAATGGATGTCCCAAAGTTCATTGAGAAGTCATATCGCGATGTCATGTAATCATTGCTTCCGACAATATCAATTTCTCCCAGTATCTTTGTATGGCCAATGCCCGATGCATGCCATTGTCCAGTAGCCCAAAGACGCCACGCTCCTGCAGAAGAGATCAAGCGGCAGAAGGTATAAGATTATCTCCAGAGTGATCGTAGGAGTAGTGCGCAGAGCACCACTGACAATTAGATAGGTTGCAACGTTTTTTTTTTTAATAATTTTCGACTACTTTTTCCCCTATTTCGGGGAGAAACTCAACCATAACTTGATTAACTTCGGCTATAAATCAACTATAACTTGATTACTATAACGCCAGAAGATCACACAAGTAGACTTTGTTCGAAACGTAGCTCTTCCAAAAACAAATTTTTGAACATCTTCGAAACACATGAGTTTGATGTTCAACTTACAATAAATCAAAAATTAGTCATGTTTTGTAACTTGTAGGAACCACATACCGTCCTAACTTATATATTTAGTCAGGATTACAACCACTCATGTTATGTATGTTAATTTTATTCATAAGTGGCGGTACCTACTGTTTAAGACGTTGACTGCCGCGGCAATTTTCAGAAAACTGGCCACGCAAGCCAACATTGACTTTTTGTTCTTTTCCCAGAAGCCATTTATCGATACTAGCACTGATATAATACGATTTTATTCGTAGCTACACAAAAATGACAGGTTTAGTGAGTACGAGATAACTCGTAGTTGGCTCCGTAGAAGGGAACGTAATCTACGAGTTATCTCGTAGTTGTTGAATCCGAACGATAGATTGGAGAAACATTTCATTACAATTTTATTTTATTTCCATAATTTTTATAGGAAGACTACTGAAAGGAAGTCACCGAAAGAAATATTTTTTGTTATTTTCGTTTTATTCGAGATATTTGAGCCCGAGCTTGAACCGCGGACACTATCTACATACATATATACGTAATTGGTCATTACAACCCTTCAGTCAGTATTGTAGACCTAGTTTCTCATACCACTTATGTTGTGTCTGTTAATTTTATATATGATTGGCGGGACCTACAGTTTAAAGTCGGCTTCGAACGACAGATTTTTTTAGAAACTTTTCATGGCAATTTTATTTTCTCTCAGAAATCTGCTGAGAGGAAGTCACCGTTGAAATATGTTTTCTTTCATATGTTGAACCGTGGCATAACGTCTAATAAGCCAACACCCTACTTACTAGACTACGGTGACTTCACTATCTACCTACTAGATAAAGATGACATCTGCTCATAATATTCAATTTCATGCCAAAAAACAAAGTCGATTTCTTTCTGAATTACCTTCAACACCATCGTTTAATGTAAGCCTCAGCCCATAATGCGCAAAAAATCATTCACTTGTTACACATACAATGGATTTATTTCACAATCACTTCAAGGTTCTCTGAATTCGAAATTGTCCGAACTCCATATGCGACAATTTTACTTATTGACCTAGAGTTTAAAGTCACCATAGTCTAGCACGTATTGTGTTGGTCCAAACTCCTGGTTTGACATCAAAACAAAACACGGAGAAAATATTTCTTCCGCAACTTCCTCTCAGTAGATTACTGGCAAAAACTCTGAGAGTGAAATAAAATTGCCATGAAAAACTTTCTCAAAATTCTGTATTTCGGAGTCGACTTTTAACCATAGGTCCCACCTCTCGTAAAATTAACATACACAACCTAAATGGAATGAGAAGCTAGGTCGTAATCTTGACTGAAGGATTATGTATGTGTGTGTGTATGAACTTAAGTTCGAACTGTGCCTTATTGCCGAAGAAAATCTTGCTCGAGCGCCCATATTGCTCATCTAAGAAGCTGTGTAAATCCAAATGTAAAATACATCATAATGAGTCGCTAGATAGGCCCAATTGAGGAAAAATCCGTAGAATTCACAAATTCTGATTATCCGCTACAGTTCCTGCAACAGAATGAATATCTTTAGCAGTGCGTACATAGCGATGATGCACAGAGCTAGTTGAACACATTCTTAACTCCTCCAACGTCTTGAAAATTTACCAATTTTATGGGGTGTTTTATATGATTTTACCATTGAAGGACTCAAAAGAAAATATGAGGAACGTGTAGGCAGCACTAAAGGGAGGTCGTTACTGTGTGAGACAACATTAAGGCTACAATTTTAAAAACCGGCAATGCCGGGAAAACCTAAAATAGATATTGAGAGCGCTAAAATTCAAAAAAGACCGGTTGGCGCTAAAGGCCATGCTAACATCTCCAGCCAATGCGAGTAATACAGTCACGGTGATCGAGAGGCTTATAGCACGAGTGCTTTAAGTTCATGAAAGTATCCCTTTCGGTAAAATCCACTTAGAACCTTTTTTGGCTTCATTCTGTAGCGAAATACATGTTCCTACATTCACAGACAGATAAAATTATTGGTTTGAGAAGTTAGTCAACAATCCTGCAATATTACATGGTCACTTACTTACGTATTTACTTAATTGGCCATTAAAAACTCGATTAACGGATTTCGACCTGCCTTAACATATCCCTCTAGGCGCCTCTGCTTCTTGCGAGCTTTTGCCAGTTAGTCACACTAATCGATGACCGGGCGTCCTCGATTTGGTCCTTCCAATGCAAACAAGTTCGTTCTCTTCGTTGGCTTCCACAAATCCCCGCATCAAATTCGCGTCTGGCCGGAACGTCCTCCTTCATTCGAACGACATGGCCAAGCCAGAGTAGCCGCTGGATGTTATTACGCTACACAACGTCCATATCGTTGAGGAGCTCATACAGCTCATTGTTGGATTGGATGCGGAAATCATAGCCAACTCGCACTGTAGTGAAGATCTTACGTAGAACTTTGATCTCGAATACTCTCAACAGCGCTGACAGGCGTCTCTGCTTCTTGCACGCCTACCCTAGTTAGTCACACCAATCGATGACAGGCCTATGACAATCTGGTCCGTCCAAAGCAAACAAGTTTGTCCTCGAATTCCGCATAACTCCGTATCAAATACCCGTCTCGCCGGCGCATCCACCTGCATTCGAACGATATGGCCGAGATAGATGTTAATACGCTGCACAACGTCCATGTCCTTGAGGAGCTCATACAGCTCACTGTTGCATCAGATGCAGAAATCATCGCCAACTCGCACTGTAGTGTAGATCTAACGTAGGACTTTGACCTCAAATACTCTCAACACTGCTGCATCAGTGCTTAATAGTGTCCATGCCTCTGCGCCGTAAAGAAGCACGAGAAGAATGAGCGCCTTGGAGAGTATTATGCCAAATTTCCGTATCTTATCCTTTTATCCTTACAACAGTACAATCCTAAATGAAATAATTATTAAAAGAATACCAATTTTTCCTTTTTTCAATTTGATTTTAGGCTCCCAAAAATAAATGACAGAACACACCACACTTTGCCTAACCTTCTCATTTGTATCCTGTCTTATGATATCCTTACATTACACACATACATACATACAATAACGATTAATCCTTAAATAAATCCTTTAATTAATATTCTTCATCTGTTTTCTGTTGCCGATTTTGTTTCCTGCTTTCTTTTTAACCACATGATATCCCTCATGTGCCATCGCTATAAGGGGGGGTCCTATTTATCATAAGGCCCGTAACATCAAATGGTCATTCATTTAAATCATCTTTTAATTTCTGGGCGATTATTTCCGTTTCTTGACTAATTTTCCCAAGCACTCATCATATGATATTCGCATTGCGTTATTAAACATCCTGCAACCTACAACAACAACAATTAAGTCCTTAGGGCTGCTACTCTTCAGTCCGGCATAGAAGTCAAAGAAGAAGAAAAAGTGGGCACTTTTGTAAAAATGAGTTGAAGTAAATGCTGGAGAAGAACAAGAAAAGAAAAGTAAACTTTATATTCCAAAAAAGAAAGAAAAAGTGAAAAGAAGAGAGGGAGAGGAAGAGAGAGATAGAGAAACCATAATTAACGAAACGGATTTAATCTTCATTTGCTTTCTTATAATTTCATCTCATCACACAAAGAAAGAAAGAAAAACGAGAAAACCAGCAGAGAAGCAAAACGAAGAGGAATTACCACCAGACATTAAGCAAATACTAGACAAATATTGTGTATATAATGGCATGCGATTAAAGCAGAGAAGGCCTCTTAACATTGTCGTTACTATTCTATGGCATGACTGGCTGTTGGCGTAACAAACCAGGCTTTCTGTTCATAAGTGCCTATGGCTGACTACCGCATGGCTGGTCTGGTCTGGCGTGGTCTGATCTTTTGTGTGTGAAGCATAAATTCTTCCAGGCACATGCTAAAGTATTGAAATGAAATGAATGATTTCATTTGAAAATAGTGTGTAATATAATAAATACTGACAGATATTCATTTCATTCATTCATTCATTCATTCATTCATTCATTCGTTCATTCACTCTCACTCGTTCATTCACTTTCTAATGCTGCCGGTTCTGCTATGGCGGGTGCTGCTGTTGCTGCTACTGCTGCTGCTCGAGTTATTCATATTCAAAGAATATTTATTCATTGTGTTCTTAATCTTCTCTTTTATTTAAATAAAAACAATATACCAGACCCCTTAAGAACTTTGGAGCGTTTCTTATTTCATGAAATACACCCCCCTTCCTATTAATAAATTCCCTTCTTAAGTTATGCTGGCTTGAATGAAAAGTGAGAGCTGCACAATGGCTTGGTAAGCAAGTAATTATTGTGAAAGCTCTGTACCTCTCTGTAAAGCGGGAAAGGAGCCTTTGAATAAAGGTTAGGCCAGGAAATATTACCCTGGATGCTTAAAAGATTTTTAACTCGATGGGGAGAAGTCACAGCTTGTAAAGGGTGGTCCAACCAAAACTTAATTACTTACAGTAATCCTTCGATTTACGTTGCCTCGATTAACGTTGTTTCGATTTACGTCGTCAAATTTTTTGTTCCCTCTAACTTCAATGTACGTCGTCATTCGCCTTTTTTGCAACCAACTGCGACGTAAATCGAGGGATTACTGTAACTTTTTATGTACTTTGTAGTATCAGCAATATAAAATTCGATTTACGTCGTTTCGATTTACTTTGCCTTTTTTTTAGAACCAACTGGGACGTAAATCGAGGGATTACTGTACTTACTTGCTTACTTGCTTGCTTACTTACTTGCTTACTTAATTGGCCATTAACAACCGGATTATCCGATTTCGGCTTGCTTTAGCAAATCCCTCCTCGCACTTCAGCTTCTTGCGTGAATTCACCAGTTAGTCACACCAATCGATGACAGTGCTTCGTTGACTTGGTTCTTCCAACACACACAAGGTCGGGCATGAAATACCCGTCTCCTCGGAGCGTCCTCATCCATTCGAAGGGCATGACCGAGCCAGCGCCGCCGCTGGATGTTAATACGCTGCACAATGCCCACTTCGTTGAGGAGCTCACACAGCTCACTGTTGGATCGAATGCGCAAATCATCACCGACTCACACTAAACCGAAGATCTTACGTAAAATTTTTTTCTCGAATACTCTCAAGGCTGCTGCATTAGTGGTTAATAGTGTCCATGCTTCTGAGCTCATCTGAGGTCCAACCAAACCGCTCGATATTTATTGTTTCTTATTATTTCCCATTATGATGGAAAGTGTTCTGGCATAAATGAGGTTCAATGTCGTTAATATGCCGAATCATTTCATCCTTTAGGTCTTGAATTGTTCTTGGCTCATTGACAGACACTTTTTATTTTAAATATCGCGCCAAAGAACCATTGCTTCGATAGCGAACACCAACCGGTTGGAACCACATATTGTCCAGGCCCATTTGGGTCACCAGTCCTGAACTGTTTGGGGTTAAACTTATAGCAGACTGGACTGCGAATCCTAACTGGAAGTTCAATTTTGGTACCACGGGATTGGGAGCCACAGAGACTTGTTTCTGCCCGATTACCGTGAGTTCCCCTTGTGGGAGCAACGTGGTGGCTGTGGTTTCACCCAAATCGAGGGGAAAGCTCGAGCTCGGTGTGGCGTTACACCTTTAATCAATTTCACAAAAGAGTATAGATAGTCTCCGACCCGTAAGTAAGAGGAAAGTCATGTCCAAATGCATGACTTCGAATTGGTACTCACGTACGGTGATGCAAACTATCGTAGTCTTACAATGAGGCTGCCACATTGTGCCTGGGAAAGTTGGTAATTGAAGTCGCCGTAGTCTAGTATTCAGTGTGTTGGCTTATAAGACGTAAAGTCAGGGTTCGAGCCCCAAGCCAGACATCAAAACAAAATACAAAAAATATTTCTTCGGCGACTACATTTCAGCAGATATCTGGCAAAAACTCTGAGAGTGAAATAAAATTGTCATGAAAAAAGTTCCTCAAAAATCTGTCGTTCGGAGTCGACTTTAAACTGTCGGTCCCACCACTCATGTATAAAAATTAACACACACAACATATGTGGTGTGAGAAACTAGGGAGTAATCCTGACTGAAGGGTTGTAATGACCAATTATGTATGTAAGTACGAGTTGGTAGGCACGTTGTTTCTAACAGTGCTTAGAGCACTGGGGCACGTATAGCCCTGGACTAATGTCCAGCTCTATATCCTCAACTTTTGGCCACAATAAGTTGTTTATAATCCTGCGTTAGCGGACATCATTCACGTTGACTGCTTGGCCGACCTCTTTTCGAAGAAGTACAGCCTGATGATGTCGCCAGTGCAAATAGTCACTCATGGTAAATGTATGGGCTTTTCAACAATCACCCGCGGATTCTTAATTGCCCAAATGGGGCAATTCCGTTTGTTAACGAATCCATTAAAGTGAAAGAGAGCCTTATTGCTGAAGAATACTGTCTTTATAAAGTCACCATTCACTTCTGTCTGTTCAAATAACCACTCTGCGAAATAGAGACGCTTGAAATAGTCAGTAGGCTTCAGCTCTTGAGTCAATTGAAGCTGCTGGTACGCGTGGAAATTGAAACCTTCATTCAAAATTCGCATCAGTTATGCCCGTGAGATGTTCAATTGCTGGGCATGACGGCGAATCGAGGGTGATGGCTATTCTGCCGCGCTATCGCGAACAAACGCAATGTTTTCCGCCGAGCGAACTCTGCAAGCATTCATAGATTCGATAAGATTTTCATAACAATTACTTAGTCTCGGAGCTGTTGCCAGAAGACTGATGAGAGAAGGTTGCCGGAATGTTCAGTAGACTTCAGCTCTTGAGTCCATTGAATCTTGTAAGCGTGTAAATACAAATCTTTATTCAAAATTCACATCCGTGATGCTCTCGAGATGTGCAATTTTAAGACACGACGACGTGTCGAGGTCTGCCACATTATCCCGAAATACTGGAATGTTTTCCACAGAATAAACTGGGCGAACATGCACAGATTTGATCAACTTTTCATAGCAGTTACTTAGTTTCAGCGCTATTGCTAGAGGACTGTTAAGAGGCGTGTGCCGAAAGATGACAGAGCTGAGGCTTGAACTCTAGAACACTCGTGTAGTAAGCCAACAATCCACTACGAACTCGATTACCGCTACTAGCCATTGTGCATTTCGATAATTAAAAATGTTGCTACACATATATGTATACATGATACACGCGCGAGAGTGTGTGTGAGCGAGCGTGTGTGTGAGTGTATATTTCGTCTGTTTATTGTTCGCTAATAAATCTTAATTTCATAAAACGTAGAAAAAAGTAAAGAAAAGAAAAAGAAAAAATTATTTTTATTTCCATCAGCGGCATAGTATGTACGTGTATAAGAAATTCTAAAGAAAACAAATACAATAAACGGAAATAAATACTTCTACATGTATTTGTAGAAGCTTATGCTGTGTGTATAGGTAAGCCAAGTATCATAAAAAGAAACGAAAAGAAAGAGAAATACAAGAAAACAGAAAGGAAAACATTTGTATTTGCAGATGAAGTGTTTGCTTAAATTAACTTTCATTAAATGGAGAGCATCAAGTCAACCAACGTTAAATAATAAAGAAATATGAGGACATTTCGAAATACCATCAGTAGATACAAAAACCCCGCACACACACTCGCACATACATACTCCATATTCATATGCATGGACATATTGTTCATGTAGTACGCATACAATCTTATTGCCTTATAAGGATACGGATGGGGATACTGGTAAGCCAGTGCCAATTCGTAGTTTATGTGGACGCACACACACTTACATAAACGCAGATATAAAGATGTTGGAGATTTGAGAATGAAAGCAACCAGAGATGTAAAGGAATTTATGCATGTTGTTTCTTTCTTAGGAAATAAATTCTATGGTAGAGACTGTGACAAAATTTCTCTCTTTCATCCTCGTATACTTTACTTTGTTTTGTTTTTGTTTCATTAATCAGTTGATTCTAGGATGATAGGATTGCCAACTGTCGTTATCTAATAACAACGCCCAGTATGAAAATTTGAGCTCAGTGTAGTTGTCGGCGTCATTACGGGACATTGCATTATGGGTACGCATGCGAGGCGCATTGGTCTTGGACACCTTGCTAACGACTTCTGCAGAAGCTGCAGAGATGAGGAAGCGGAGGAGACTGTCCCTCATCTGCTGGGTACATGCCCGGCTCTTTGCCAAAGAGTACTTGGCTACCTACTACATGGATGATCTGGAGGAACTGTCAACGATTGACATTGTCAGCCGAAATCGCTTCATCGGCAGCTCCGAGTTGTTTTGTGACTAGGGGATAGCGGATAACTGTGGTAGCACAATGGGCCCAATGCGGCCTAAGTGAGAAAAATTCTTGGATGGACAGCCACCTCTACCTACCTGCCTACCATGAAAATTTGAGTTGAAACTTATTCGGTTTAAAGATCTGATCTTCCCAAGAATTGAAACTTCCATGCATGATCACGAGGAAGTGGCCGCTCTTTGTTTTCGTTTCCATTCAATACAATACAACAATACAACCTTAGCCAGTGGCTTCTTATTATTGCTGCCTTTCCTAGTCTGAGTTTCTTAGCCTTCCTTCTTCTATTGAAACATACAATTACGTTGATTTATAGTTACAACGCTTCAGTCATGATTACAACCTAGCTTCTTACATCACTTATGTTGTGTGTGTTACTTTTATAGATGAGTGGCAGTTTGAACCGTGGCCCTATGTCTTATAAGCCTACACACTACCTACTAAACTACGGCATTATGGTGTGAAATACATCTGCAAGTTTCATTGCATTTATACGTAGACAGCCATGTTCCTTTTTAACTTCTCGAATTAATTTGCAATTCCGGCAAGCATTTTCTCAGAAAACTCTTTTATTAACTGTGCCAGTATTACCACCATATATTTCATTTGGGTATCCTTCCCTTCCATAATATTTGAATTCTTAGCATTTTGTATATTATTTTATAGAAATTTAATTTTCAATTGCTTTAATGCATAAAAATTGAAAATTCTGTTTTTGAGATATCCTTCCGTTATGTTTTCATGGCCTAAAGTCTCCAATAATATTTTAATTCGTGGCATTTTGTCCATTATTTAGTAGAAATTTTATTTTCAATTGCTTTAATGTATAAAAAATTGCAAATTCTGTTTCTTAGATATCCATCCCCTATGTTTTCATGGCCTAAAGTCTCCAATAATATTTTAATTCTTGGCATTTTGTACATTATTTTATAGAAATTTAATTTTCAATTGCTTTAATGTATAAGAAATTGCAAATTCTGTTTCTTAGATATCCTTCCCTTATGTATTCATGGCCTAAAGTCTCCAATAATATTTGAATTCGTGGCATTTTGTACATTATTTATTAGAAATTTAACTTTCAATTGCTTTAATGCATAAAAAATTGCAAATTCTGTTTTTGAGATATCCTTCCCTTATGGTTTATTGTAGCTTAAAACTCATACTGTAATATGGAGAAAAATTTTGAATAGAAATTAAATTCTTTTATGATTTTTAGTAATAAAAACCTTGATATTTATACATTTGGGTATCTTTCCCTTTAATTTTCATTATTTCTTGCAGTGTGGTTCCCTTTATCTTTTTAAATCCTCGCCCTATTACGCAGAATTTAGTTCTTCCACTAAAAATTAATTCATTCCTTGACATTCCTGCAGCAATATCGGTTTGTATGTAATGCCTGTGATTGTAGCCAACTCCATTTAAAACCATAAAGTATGAGGCACCACTGAGCTGGAGTCCAGCAACAACATTTTAAGAGGTTGCTGCTGGTTCAAAGTAAAAGATACTCCGCTTTGGATTGTAAGTATTACCACATACAGACCAGGATATGCCATATAAATGGCTTTGACACACTTCTACTTACATACACACGCATAAACGAACACACCTACACCCTTATACTTATGCCAACTAGCATACATTTATGAGGATATCAGCGTGGCCAAGACTAAGGCCGAGTGAATGTTTGACTAACAAAAATTGAAGTCATAACTGACAACACCAACACCACCACCATCACCACCACCACCACTTGCTCTAGCCATTTACGAATGTAGTGGTTAAGTGAGAGAGCAATAAATGCTAAGTGCGTGTGTGTATGTGTGTGTATGTAAGTGTGTGGTTGAGAGTATCATATTCATAAGGGGATTCTAGTTAATGGTAGCCAAGATTAAGTTAGAAAAACGAAACCCAATAAAAAGCTGCAGTTACAGTTACATTTACAGTTACATTCAGAGTGTAGAAGAGTTGGTTTTGATTAAATTAATATTGTGTGTGTGAGTAAATATTTTTTAAGGTCCTTAAACAGGACATTTTTACAATAACAAGCCAAAGAATGGATGAAAATAACCAGGGGCAGGGAGAGAGAAAGAAATTTTAATGGCTTTTTTTGGGGGTGTATGTATGTATGTATGGGTATGTGTGTATGTGTAATTTAAAATTTTAGCCACAATTAGTTTAATCAGAATCCTTTTCCCATTTTTTTTTTGCTTTAAAATAGTTGTGTGACAGTTACTGGTGGTGCATGAACAGATTATGTACATGAATATAAGCCAAACACTTGTTGTTGCTGCTTGTGCTAATGTGGCAACATGGGTAGGCAGTCTATATAATTAACATGTTGCCACATACCACATCTACTACGGTTTCTTTTCTCTGTTTTTCGTTTTTTTGTGCATATTCCACTAACATATCACACCCACTACTAACTAAAACTGCTAATTATGAATTTTTCAAAAAATATTTCAAATATTATTTGTAACACACATCCAAATACATATAAACTTATACGTATACATACAAACATATATACAGGGTCCGCCATCTAACGTTTTTTTTTTCAACCAGGGCTTATTTCGTGAATGGTAACACTTAGCTCATATCTGATTTGACAGATAATCAGTTTTATCCTTCCGCTGAACGAATATGGTTGTGTGTATACACTTGAACAACGCTGGGAAATGTTGCGACATTACTTTGAAAATCATGGTAATGTTGCAGAATGTGTGCGAAAATTGCGTACGGATTTTGGAAGAAGAGAAGCACCGTCAGTTCCGTGTGTTCGTTATCTTGTGAAAAAAGTGAAAGAAACTGGCATCCTCATCGATAAACCAAAGCGTGAAAAGCCAAAAACAGTGCGTACACCCGAGAATATTGCTGCAGTGGCAGAAAGTGTACGTGAAGCGCCATCAACATCAATTCACCGTCGTTCTCAACAGTTGATCATTTCGGAGACATCATTGAGACGAATTTTGCATAAAGACCTTGGTATGACGCCAAACAAAGTTCAATTGGTTCAGGAGTTGAAGCCAATTGACCATCCTATGCGTTTTCGCTTCGCTAAGTGGGCCTGTGATCGACTTACAGAAGATGCCTTTCAGATGAAGTTCATTTTGATCTTGGCGGGTATGTAAACAAGCAAAATTGTCGCATTTGGGGCACAGAAAACCCACACGCATACATTGAAAAGCCGACGCACCCAAAACGAGTCACTGTTTGGTGCGGGATTTTCGTCCAGAGGCATAATCGGGCCATTTTTCTTCGAAAATGAGCAAGTCGTGGCCGTTACAGTCAATGGCGATCGTTATCGGGCAATGTTGAACGAATTTTTGTTCACAAAAATTCGGTTTCAACAGGACGGCGCTACGTGCCACACAGCCGAAGCTACACTCGATGTTTTGCGCCCTGTTTTTGCAGATCGCATTATCAGCCGCAGAGCTGCTGTCGTTTGATCACCTCGGAGCTACGATTTGACACAGTTGGACTATTATTTGTGGGGTGCCGTCAAAGATAAGTGTTACGCCGACAAGGCAATTGACGCTTTAAAGGACAATATTCGTGAAGGCATTGGTGAAATACAGCTGCACACAATCGATAATGTGCTTAAAAATTGGAACGATCGTTTAGGCTACTGCATGGACAGCCGAGGCAGTCATTTGAATGAAATTATTTTCCATTATTAACCGGAAGGATTGTACTTTCAAATAAAAAAAGGAAATTTTAGAAAATATTCAGTAGTTTTTTTAAAGCAATTTTAAAGAAAAAAGTTATGTATTTGGCGGACCCTGTATATTGTAGTTAATATGGGGCCTCTTTTTTTAATGGCATTGCCAAAATGGCAAAATATTAGCAAGAAAAGGAAGAAAAAAAAGGATGCCTTAATTAGATTCACTATCTTTCTGGTTTTTCGCCCCCTCTATTTGGATAAAATTAAATGCTTATGGTGTGTATAATTTTGTGAATATTTATTTGACTTCTTTTTCTTGTGTGGTTGCCATTACTTGTTCACAAATTTAATAAATTTTCTCCGTCGAAAAAAAAAAATTGCTTGTATGAAGTCATTTATCTGTTCACATTATTTGTGCTCAATTTATTGCATAATTTAAGAAATTAATGATGAAGAAATAATTCTACATCATCATTAAGATTCATATTCATTTATCACCACATTACAGTTAATGATTACAAATTAAAATTCATGGAGTCTGGTTAAGGAAAAATTTAGTAGGATAAAAAAGCCTTGCAAGGCACATAAGATGCCAGTTAATAAGTTGTTTGTTCTGTTCGAAGTATAATCGCTTTCAGAAATAAAATGCTTGTAACACTACGTTGGCCAATTGTCGAGCAATTTCCGTAATACTGCCTCTCTCCATCGTAGCCAAGCAGTAGCTTTCAGAAATAAAATGCTTGTAACACTACGTTGGCAAATTGTCGAGCAATTTGTGTAATACTGCGTCTCTCCACCACAATGTCTTCAATTTTTGGAAACAGAAAACATCACTTTCATATTGAGAAAGCAATTCATACCAGAGGTCAGCAATGAGTATTCAAAACGATGTGTAAATTCGAATCATACTTTTAATTTCTTATACTTCTACGCATTCATACTTATTTTAATGTCATACTCATACTACTCATATTCAAAGTTTGAAATACTCATGGTACTCATACTTAGCAATACGCATGATGTTATTGATATCGACTCTCCATGACTCATCGTATACACGAATCACAAAATAAGTATGATTCGCGTACGAACACTACAATATTCACAAGAAGGTTGTATGGTTGCTCTGCTTGCTGTCTTTATCTTTCTTCTTTCTTTGTAAATGCAACAACAACTAAGACTGCAAATTTTAATGAATGTTTCGAATCACTCGAATCATTTATGAGTAGTATTATAAGTATTTTTCTAAATTTATGAATCTGAATGAGTAGGCGTATGAATCAAACATATTTCGAATGTTATGAGTTTGATGTCAACGTTGTACTCATACTCATTGCAACTTGTACTTATAAATCAATGTTGTGCTGAGAACGAATAAATCAGAATCACTCATATTCAAAATTTCATGAGTACTTATGAGTAGCGAAAAAGCGATTCATTGCTGATCTCTGATACATACCACAGTCTAATCTGTTAAGGAGAATAATTAAATCCAAAGCAAGTATTATGGCTTCTAAAAACAATTCGAACACAATGGGTTGCATGGCCTTCGTATATCTACCTACCTTGGGTGACAACTAATCACAACTGTAACGGTGTTCATGCATTAAAACTCGATCACCCCTATTCCTACATTTGCAAGGAACAGTAATAACATAGAGAAAGATAAGATTACCATACCTTTCTTAGTCTCTGTAGAGCACAGTCAATAAACAAAAAATCTGACTAGCTTAGCTGAACCGATATCTGTCGGCGTTCGTAAGCTTTGTGAACTAGAGCCTCAAAATGATTCGAGCGTGACTTAAGCTAATCCGCAATCTTTTCATTATTGTCGCCAGGATTACAAATTAGTTTCTCACACCACTTATGTTGTGTGTGTTTATTTTATACATGAGTGACGGGAGTAAATAAAATTGCTATGAAAAGTTTCCCAAAATTCTTTCATTCGAAATCGACTTTAAACTACATGCCCCGCTACCCATGTATTAAAATTAACACACACAATATGGGTGGTGTAGGAAACTATGTCGCAATCCTAGTGAAAGCGTTGTAATGACCAACTGAGTAAAGTGAGTATTATTCAGATCACGAGATATCTTCCCATATTTAGCGAATCAATACCACCGAAAAGGATGAGATTTATATACACTTTCTCAGTCACCGTCTGGCACAGTCAACAAACAAGAAAAAGGTTCCGGTATGGGAATTCTCTGATTAGTTTGACTAAAGTGATATCTTTTGGTTTTGGTAGGAATTCTGTGGATTCATTAGAAATCAAAAATGTTTCGAGCGCGACTAGAGCGAATCCATGTATAATTGTAGTACAAGCGACTATTTTGGGTTTTATGAGTTGATTGGAACTCGCCTAAGTTTGAATAAAATATAATTCCTAAGTGGCACATGATCATATCATTTCCAACCACAATAATTGTAAAGAAATTACCTGGATGTTGCAGACAGCTCCTACTGCATCAATCTTCATTGGATTGGATATGGTGATCGTTCAATGCCACGTTGCCGACAACCTCATGGGGTATTAAAATGGAATCATTAGTTCTGAACTCTAATCGAGATTGTAATCACCTCTTACTGCTCTGCAATTCCTCATACCCAGCTTTATCTCCGTTGCCTCGAACTTATTTATTTATTCTCTTCCAGCAGAAGTAACATATGGCTGACACAAATTATCCCCAACATATTCTTAGTATTTCTTTGTTTTATTTCAGTTTCTTTAATAAAGTTGTTTAGTTGAGTATGATGAGCGTTAAGCTACGAAATTACTTGGACAATGTGATCTAATGTATGTTGTCCTCAATCTGCATAGGATATCCCTCTATTATTTTTTCTATTCATGTTGTCTTGTTCAACTTGAGGATGTTGTTCGGTGTCAGTACAAAGAACTCTCGGTCTAATACTTGAATCGTATGCAGGCGTTTGCCTCTGTGCCAAGTACATGTTCTGACGATTCATTATCCTCATCACAGGGTCTACATATTGATGCAATTCCGAATCTAAAAAGTATACTTTGAGTCTACCGTGCCAGATCAAAGGACATATTACTATATTTAGGCAATTTCGGAACATCTTCTCCTTGTAATTACCCAACAAAAGTTTAAATTGTCTTAAGCCAATAAGCAGAGCAGCTGCTTCCACAGTTAACTCTTGAATGATAGGTTGCAATTTCCTTTATATATAGGACATCTCTGGCGGAAAGAAACTTTTAAAAACAGAATCATTCTGTTTAAAATTTCTTATAATATTTGTTGTCGACTATTTATATTGTTATGAAAATGAACAATTTAGATACTGGTGTTTTTATATTGTTTTGTAAAATTATAAACAGAAGCTACAAAAACAAAACAATGCAGTAAACAAACCGGTTTACAAATTATCGTACTACTTAATATAACAACAAACACCAGCATTAAAAAAATGGTAAACAAGTAAACAAAAATACTCAAACAACACTACAAGAATAAATCTAAGCAAAATACACAAGCATCACGAACACGAAGTCATGAACATTCCCCTTCAAGAACATTCATCAGACTGTTTACTCTGCCATATTAAAGGCAAGGCAAAGCAGGCGACTGAGTAAGTGAAGTTCAGTCAGTCTTGTGTGAAGACGCGGTGTGTTTGAAGAGATTATTTGTGGTTTGAAGATTCCTTTACAACCTGTAGAACAATTGTTTAGTGATTGTTATTGTTTTTGCAAAGGGTGTAAACAGAGGAATAACAAGCAAAGCAATTGTTGTTGTTTACATCAAGTTGTGAACAGTGACACACATAATTGTGCGAATAATAAAGAATTTTAATGAAAATTAAACACAAAATTTATTTTTATTTTATTTGCAATCTACGAGCTCATATGTTAAACGTGTTTAAAAGGTAACAACGTAACCGTAGAAGGCGCCATAGTCTAGTAAGTAGTGTGTTGGCTTATTAGACGAAAAGCCAGGGTTCAAATCCCAGGCCAGACATCAAAACAAAATACAAAAAGATTTCTTCGGCGACTTCCTCTCAGCAGATTCCTGGCAAAAACTCTGAGAGTAAATAAAATTGCCATGAAAAGTTTCTCAAAAATCTGTTGTTTGGAGTCGACTTTAAACTGTAGGTCCCGCCACTCATATATAAAATTAACACACACAACATAAGTGGTGTGAAAATCTAGGTCGTAATCCTACCTAATGCGTAGTAATGGCCAATTATGTATGTATGTATGTAACAACGTAGCAGTATTGATGCAATCCAATCAAAGAGTCTATCAAAGGGTTGATTACTATACTTAATCTGTTTAAGAATAGTTTGCTACATGATTCAAATCTCTCCTCTTTGTAATTACCAAACAGAAGTTTAAATTGTCTTAAACCGATAAGCAAAGCCGCTGCTTCTCTCATACTGCAGCTCATAGGGTTGCCATCTTCTTTACATAAAGGCAGCACTATCTCTGATGGAGGGAAGCTTTTTCAGAATTATTCTCTTTCAACTTTCGTATAATATTTGTTGTTGAATTTATCCATTCTGCGAGATCAGCAGAAATGTACTTGCTTGAATGAATTATTTCAAGCCTCTTAATATTTAAAATTCTTTAAGTTTTATTGAGAAATTCAGTTTCCATGACCTGCATTTCATTTGCAAACTTTTCACATTTTTCAATAACTTCTTGCACTTCTTTTCAGTTTTCATTTCCAATTACATTTCCATTTGAATTTCTTAATCATTTCGTTAGCTTTCGCTCTTTTGTATTAATTACTCAAGAATTAGTTTCGTAAACTTAAAGAAAAAGCCAGCTTTGGAAACACGCTTAATTGAAATCCAAGAATCTCAAGGAGGAACAAGCAAAACAAGCAGTGGACAAAAGAAGTTCTTGGACAAACTATTTTACTTTCAGTTCTTCGTTCATTTTGGAAAACTTTTCCCAACATTTTCCCATTGATTTTCGAACTTTTTTTCTTTGGTTTTTTTCTTCTTGTTGTACAACAACAATAAGAGAAGAAAATTAAATTAAATTTAAATTAATTTAATACAAATAGAAGAGGCAACAACAACAACAACAAGAAAAAAATCTTTTTAAAATATTTATTAAAAGGAATTCTTTTGTCGACAACAATTCATTGGATACCCAGCAACAATGCAGTGTAGATGAGGCAAGAGCCTACAACTACTTGGGTTAAGTCTGGGTAACTGCATACAAAACGATTGTAATAGTGGTAGTGGGGTTGGTGAAAAGACAAATTAAAAGGATTTTCTTACAATAAAAAAAGAGACAAGATGTTCTCACTCCCTCTCTTTCACTTTCTCTTTCTCTCGCTCTGTAGGCTCTAAAGGCAAAACAATGAAAATCAAATACGATTTCAGCAGCATGCAAATACGAGAGCTAACGGAGCACCCATTCACCATCAACTTAATTATTAGGCACATCATTATCATAAACATCATTATCCTTACAAACAACACTATGTAGGTACACATACTAACACAACATAAAGTTTTTTTTTAATACCATGACACCATACAACTAAGTGAACTAAATTGTAAATTAAATACACGACTACCTGGGGGGTGGTGTGCGAAGAACATTATCTTCTACCTGCTATGCCATGAAAACTTTACTAAAGCACTGGATATTATGACAAAAGAGCTACAATTCCCCTTTCCTCCTGCTGCTGCTTGTTGCTTAATATTTCGCAATGAAATGGAAAGTTTTGTTGCACAGAGAAAGCGAGAGAGCGAGAGAGCGAGAGAGAAGCAATTTAATTAAAAAGTTGCATTAAATCCCGTATTTTTTTCTTCTCCTTCTTCTTACTTTTCTGTAGACTGACTTGACTGCAAGGACAACAACACTCGCTAATGGGAACGCTGTGTGCAACCATAGAACAAGAAAGGGTGGATTTAAAGATTTACCTCGAAAGGAAAGGAAGAATGAAAGAAAGAAAATAATAAAACTGGAACGGAGAAGATTAAAAAAAGAGGGGTATAAGGTTATACGAGCATTATTGTTAAATTGTATTGTAAATAAAAATGAATTGTAATGTTGTACCTTAAAAAAGGGTGAACCTCGAGCATGGCTATTGAATTTTAGAAGAGGAACATACTAGGGAATCCTACAATAGAAGATCTCAGTAACAGAAAATATTATGCTGGGTTAGGTGCCTTAATGTTAGGCGTCCTTTCACTCGTGTATAATAATTTTTCCATGTGAATCGAGAATACTTCCTCTCCCACATTTATAATTAACAACAGATATTGACCCCAGGCCAGACATTTCCAACAAAAATGAAATACGAAAATTAAGAAACTAAATACTGGTGTTTTGCTTTTACATCGCTTAATATTAAAATTATAAACGAAAACTATAAAAACAAAACAATGTAGTAAACAAACCTTTTTACAAATTATCGTACTGCTTAATATAACAACAAATACCAGCATAAAAAAATGGTAAACAAGTAAACAAAAATCCACAAACAACATTACAATTATAAATGTAAACAACAATGTCACGAACGTTCGCCTTCAAGAATACTAATTAGAGTGTTTACCCCGCCATATAAAAGGCAAAGCAAAGCAGGCGAGTGAGTTAGTGAAGTTCAGTCAGTCTTGTGTGAAGACGCGGTGTGTTTGAAGAAAGTAATGGTGGTTTGAAGATCTACGTTACAAAGATCTGTCGAACAATTGTTTAGTGATTGTTATTGTTTATGCAAAGGGCATAAACAGCGGGATAACAAAGAAAAGCACTCCACCACTCATGTATAAAATTAACATACACAGCATAAGTGATGTGAGCAGCTGGGTTGTAATCCTGACTAAAGGGTTGTGATGACCAATTACGTATGTATGCATGGACTGATCGACAAGAGGTCTATATTATTGACCTATCCAAGGAACTGCTGTAGTTGAGGATGAATTTTAAATTCAAGGAATGAGTACGAATAATTATGCTTTCGTCTAAGGTATGTTTGCAATGTCCTTCGAGGTGAAGTTATGGATATTTATAGGGCCTTAAATAACAGGAATCATCTTAATTTAGCTTGTGCTTCAAACCACAGCCTAGACATCAAAACGAAATACCAAAAAAAATTTTCTTTTAGCGACTTCATGTCAGCAATCTTCTGCCAAGAACTCTGGGAGGAAAGCAAAATTGCCAGGAAAACCTTCCCAAAATCTATCGTTCAGAGCCGACGTTAAACTAAAGATTTCACCACTCATGTCTAAATTAGCACACACAATATAGGTTGTGTAAGAAAATAGCTTGTAGTGCTGACTAAAAGGCTGTCATGTAATTAAGTAAGTATGGACTGTAAATAGACTAAAATATTACCAAAAATACAGTGAAATTATACGGATTTTTACACATAATCAGGCAGCTTTGGAGGCGTTGGCTTTAAATTATTGAAAGATGTGGTCTTTTAACCTTTTAGATTTAAATAATTCGAAAAAATCGGGTTCAAACCGCAGGTCAGGCATCTTTCTTCGATGACTTCTTCTCAGCAGATTTCTGGCAAAAACTCTGAGAGTAAATAAAAATTGCCACGAAAAGTTTTTCAAAAATCCGTCGTTCGGAGTCGACTTAATCTGTAGCTACTGCTACTCATATATAAAATTAACAAACACCACATAAATGGTGTGAGAAGCTAGGTTGTAATCCCGATTGAAGGGTTTAAATGACCAATTATGTATGGATTTATGAATGAAATATTTATTTGAGACGTTAAATGAACGCCTGCCGTTTCAAAAAGTCAATAATCATGGCATGGTGCCTTCTCAATTGACTGTAGTGTTACGACTTTCATCATTCTTGAAAGAGTAGGATCTGATGATGCCAACGGCCCACAAACCCGACTAAAGGATAATTGGATAATTTGTAAGCGTTGTTAGATTGTTAGTTTATTTACATTGAAATTATTCAAGCTTATTAAGCATTTGTTGCATTGCCACATGTCACGAAGCTTCTTTTATACTCAAAAAAATTTACACTTAAAACCCAATCACCAATTACATGATGGAAACTGTTCGAAATCCTGAAAGAAGAACCCATGGCTTCAGCAAAACAATAAACCATCTAGGCATTCATCAGGTGCAATCACAATCAAGCCTCAAACACTTTCGTTCTCTTTTCTGTTCCCTAGAATAACAGGACCCGCGAAAGCAAGGAGAGTTGCTAGGATTAATGAAATGAAAATTTTGTTGCTTCTTCTAAAAAAGGATAAAGTGAGTTCATTGGAGAAATAACACCAAAAATAATTTATTTTTTGTTTGTAAATTTTCTTCCTTGTTATGTTCTTCCACTGTTATATTCTTTGGCACCATGGCCATGACAAGGCAAATGCACTAAGTACAGCTTTAATAAGAATACCATAAATGCTTCACCCTGTTACTGTTCGATTTCACTTAAATTAATCGAAGAGTTGTGAAAAAGTAAAGAAGACTCAACAATACTTGTGTACAAATTTTTTTCGTGTTTTTTTTTTCCTTGGCTTCTCTCCCTCTCTTCCCATTTCGTTTTAATTATTTTCGACTTAAAAAATAAGGAAACAAAATTTTGTTCGTTTGTTGTTGTTTTTGTTTGTTGTTGTTTTTTTTATTGTTAAATTAAGTTTTATTTTTTTCTCCTTCTTCTGTTTGTTTAATTTGCATTATTCGGTATTCGGTACACGGTATTCAACATTAAAGTTGGAATTTTCTTTCGATTCTTTAATACGTGAATCAATACGCAAACAAATACGAAAAAATCTTCTTCTATTGAAAAACACTTGTAAAGAATGACACACATACAGTCACAAGCACTTACACATTCATGAGGCCATTTAATTTCCTTCCTTTCATTTCCATTTCCAATACGATTACGTTTTCGATTACAATTTCGATTTTAATTCAATATTTATTTGTTAATTAGTAATGATATCATCATCATCATCATCATCAACATCATCATTGAATCATTCATTCATTTATTCATTCATTTGATATCATATTTGATAAATTAAACAATTGTTGTCCACTTAAGTGGTGAAGTCATGAATAATTGCCTTAAGAAAATTCGTATATGAGTAGTACAGGGGTGGTGGTGGTGGTGGCTGTGATGATAGTGTTGGTGTCATAATGATGATGATTTATGATATAAAAGCAATAAATAATTAATAATTCCTATTATAACGGCATAAATAATTAAAGAAAATTTTACAAAAAACCGAAAATAGTTTCAGGGCAATATGGAATACAAAGAAGTATGAAGGTTTACATATGAGGGTAACCGTCTTAATTTGAATACTCATTGCAAGCATTAGATTAGTACCATAAGCATGATTACTTATGTTGACAAGTTATGTTGAAAACTTTCATTCGAAAGTTCATTTTCATTTTCTAAAGGCTGTTTTATATAGAGGTATAGCACTTTAAGTTGCAATAAGACAACGATGGATTATTCGATTGACATGAATTTTATTTATCTGAAAGATAATCTTGTGGCATTACATTTTAAATATGATTTCTGGCATATGACCGCCACGGCTGGCGCGGATGTAGCCCAATCTGGACGTCCAATTTTCGATGACTTTTTCCAACATTTGTGGCCGTATATCGGCAATAATACGGCGAATGTTGTCTTCCAAATGGTCAAGCGTTTGTCGCTTTACCGCATATACCAATGACTTTACATAGCCCCACAGAAAGTAGTCTAGCGGTGTTAAATCACAAGACCTTGGAGGCCAATTCACAGGTCCAAAACGTGAAATTAGGCGGTCACCAAACGTGTCTTTCAATAAATCTATTGCGGCACGAGCTGTGTGACATGTTGCGCCGTCTTGTTGAAACCACATCTACTGGACATCATGGTTATTCAATTCAGGAATGAAAAAGTTTGTAATCATGGCTCTATACAGATCACCATTGACTGTAACGTTCTGGCCAGCATTGTTTTTGAAAAAGTACGGACCAATGATTCCACCAGCCCATAAAGCTCACCAAACAGTCAGTTTTTCTGGATGTAACGGTGTTTCCACATACACTTGAGGACTACCTTCACTCCAAATGCGGCAGTTTTGTTTGTTGACGTAGCCATTCAACCAGAAGTGCGCTTCATCGCTAAACAAAATTCGCTTATGAAAATCGGTAACAACGGTAATCTCGTGTTGGGCCCATTCGACGAATCTACGCCTTACTTGATGATCGTTTGGCTTCAAATCTTGCACGAGTTGGATTTTGTAAGCACGCAAACCAAGATACTTCCGCAAAATCTTCCATAAAGTGGATGGACATAGATCCAATTCCTGTGCTCGATGGCGGACGGACTCATTCGGGTCTTCCTCAATGCTACGCTCTACAGCAGCAATAGATTCTTCTGTACGCACCCTACAGCGACCAGAGTAAACGTGGTGCGAAAACGTTCCATGTTTAATCGAATTAACTGCTCTGATGGACGATTTTGTCGACGATAAAATGGACGCAGTGCGCGATACGTTTTCCGCACAGAACCATTATTTTCGAAATAAAATTGCACTATTTGCAAGCGTTGTTCAGGCGTGAGTCTATTCATGATGAATTGCCAAACCAAACTGAGAATAAATCACTTGAGAGCTGTTAAATCGGTCGCCATCTTGAAAAGTAATGCCAACTTAAAGTTCTATACCTCTATAAAAAAACACCCTTTATTTACCTTTTAGCAAGAATAACCTTTAAAACTGCTCTTCCCATTCTCCACTAATGTTCAGACCTCTTACTTTATTTAATCGGACTTTATAACGCTTAATCAGGGTTACAAGCTAGCTTATTACACCACCCATGTTGTGTACGATAATTTTATCCATGAGTGGCGGGCCCAAAGGTTTAAAGTTGACAGATTTGTAAAACTTTTCATGGTAATTTTATTTATACACATACATAATTGGTCATTACACAACTCTTCAGTCAGGATTACAACCTAGTTGTAATCACTCATGTATTTTAATTTTATACATGAGTGGCGGGACTTATAGTTTAAAGTCGACTCCGAATGACAGATTTTTGTGAAACTTCTCATGGCAATTTTATTTCAGTCTCAGAGTTTTTGCCAAAAATCTGCTGAGAAGAAGTCGCTGAAGAAATATTTTTTTCATATTTTCGTTTTGATGTCTGACCTGGGGTTTGAACCGAAAACTTACGTGTAATAAGCCAACATACTACCAACTAGACTACGGCAACTTTTAGTTATACGACTTCTGTAGTATATGAGTGGATCTAATTCTGGTACTGTTATGGAAACAATGGTGTTTGGGTCGATATTTTAATATAAAAATCTGTATCCTCCAGACAGTCAGCCCGCTATTTAAACAGTCGGTTCGACTGTGCTTGCCTCAAGATTTATAAAAGACTGTATTGTCAAGATGAATTAACTAGACAAGTGAAATGAAGTCATCCCTTGATAGATGCCGTTTGATGTGGAAATTCGGGGCAATCACGAAGCAGTTAAAAATCGAAAAAGAAATTTCGAAGAGTATTCTGAACGAAAGGTACGAAGAAGAGAGGCGTAGACTCTTCTCAATCGAATCAAAAGTTACGATAAGCATTTTAAATGACAAGAGATTTGAGCCTATCATCAGACTACCAAGGAATAGATTTTGAAATAGGCTTTGTAAGCTTAGGTGAGTATGTAATAAAGCAAAATTATTGCATAAGGTGTTCGACCAATTACCGTCAGTTCAGAGCGGTGGGTTATATATATGGGGTCAGAATTAGAGAAGAAGATATTTTTATTTTAATCTCTGAGGTTTTGTTATAAATCTGCTACGAAGAAGTCGACGCAGAAATATTTCGTTTTTGTTTGAGTGTCTGACCTGGGGTTTAACTGTGGCCTCGAGTCTAATAAGCAAACACATTACGTACTATATTACGGCGACAGAGTGTTATAGCCGTAAGAAAACCGCCTTTACTTGGCTGCAATTGAAGTTTATGAACTGGACGGTGTTTGGTTTCAACATGACCGTGCGACCAGCCTTTCAACATGATCGATTATGGCTTTATGCCATGAGAAGATGCGAGCTATTGAAACTTAAGATGTGGACTGTTGATAACAGCGCCACTATAATCTAAGCAACATGCGTATAGGATTAGTAAATCTATGACAACAGCTCTTGTAAACAGAGTGGAAGCTATTAGGAGTAATTGAGTAATTTCTTTATGTAGAAGGATCATTTGAGAACGCTTCTCAGACGGTCATGGAAGAAGCCTTGAATAGACGGGGTATGGATCATATGACATCCGAATCAGAGGTTAGCAATGAGTATTCAAAACGATGAGTAGATTTGAAGCATACTTATAATTTCTGATACTTATACGCATTCATACTTATTTTAATGTCATACTCATACTACTCACACACAAAGTTTGAAATACTCATGGTACTCATACTTAACAATACGCATGATGTTATTGATTTCGCCTCTCCATGACTCATGGTATGCACGAATCACAAAATAAGTATGATTCGCGTAAGAACACTACAATACTCACAAGAAGGTTGTGTGTTTGCATTGCTTGCTGTCTCTTTCTTTCTTCTTTCTTTGTAAATGCAACAACAACTAAGACTGTAAATTTTGACGAATAATTCGAATCACTCGAATCATTTATGAGTAGTATTATGAGTATTTTTCTAAATTTATGAATATGAATGAGTAGGCGTATGAATCAAACATATTTCGAATGTTATGAGTTTGATGTCAACGTTGTACTCATACTTATTGCAACTTGTATTTATAAATCAATGTTTTGTACTGAGTACGAATGAATCAGAGTAGTTGGATTTCAATACTGTTGACTCACTCATACTCAAAATTTCATGAGTACTTATAAGTAGCGAAAACGCGATTCATTGCTGATCTCTGATCCGAATACATGAGACAAGTTCTATACACACAATTGGTGGAATTATAAGGTGGATTATGTTAAAGGATGAACTCACGTTGAATTTTTTTGCGATTCTGGCCTCCAGGTCCATGCGAACTACATTCATAGTTTCAATTATAACTTGAAAAACTATGTAATTTGACGATATCAGATACTCATGAAAATTATGCAATTTGCGTAAGCTTCTAAGGCTGGAGCATAATCTATATAAAAAACATGATACGTTTATTTATGGAATGTAACATTAAATATATTTTGTTTTTTAATTACGCCCATCCCTGGCAAGTATATCCATCTCTGCCTGTGTTTATAAAGGCATAAATTTTTCTAACGCCTTGTCTTTGTTTTGAATGTCATTTTAATTGAAATGATGAGCGTGTAACTGACATTAACTTGTCAAAAAGAAACATTCTGAAACACATTTTAATTAAAATTTATTAAAAAGTTTTTTCATTTAACAAAACGTTTAAACAAACATTTTTAAATTATTTTAAGCGTTTTTGTTGTAAATTTTTTTCCGGGCATAATTAAAAATTAATTAAAAAATAATTTTTTTTTTTGTTTATCCATCATTTCAATTAAGAGTTTTCCAAAATTTTAATTGTCAAAACAATACCAAAAACAATAACAATATGCTGTGCTGCTAATAATAATTCTCATTTAATTTAAAATAATTTATTCATTCGTATTCATTCGTATTCAATTTCATTTCATTTTATTTTATTCTGTTTTATTTATTCGTTTATTTCCACTCGTTACGAAATTGTTAAATACAAGTGCGGGTGCGAGTTCGGGTTTAATGTTTAAAATTAGAAAATTAACGAACAAGAAACAATAACAACAACAGCAACAACAACAACACCAAGAAAAAAACACTTGCAAAAGGCGATCATTTTAATTGAAGGCACACTTTTGAAAATGGTCGAGAAAATTGAAAAAGAATTTCATGCTGGGATGACAGTGACAAAAATGATGATTTGAATTGAAATGAGTTGGAAAATAACATGACAATGATGTTAAGCAGCGCGGCAATGGGCATAATCATAATGATGATGCCGATGATAATGGTAATCATGTTGATGATTTCGATTAATTTATGTTAATTGTTCACTAAATTGTTTTGAAAACTTCAATTAAAATGACGGCAACAACCAGCCATGTTGTTATTAAAGACAATAACGGGAATCTCTTACTCATGTACACGCACACGCACACTTAGAATTAATTTAAATTCATGAGAATCAAAGAGTCAAGTTTTTTTTTTAAATTCGTTTCAATCAACAAACACAGTCTCAATAAAAATAATGAGAGTGAGAGAGACAGAGACAGAGAGAGTTAATTGGAGTACATACATATGTATGTGTTCGAAAAACAGTATTGCTGTTGTATTAATACTTTACATGATACATTGATAGGAATACAATGGCTTGCCATTTTGAATGAAACACATGATGCCAGGGCTGGTAAATCAATGGAGACAGATGTTGTTCTGGCAAAAACTCTGAGAGTAAATAAAATTGCCGTGAGAAGTTTCTATAAAAAATCTGACGTTCGGAGGCGCCTTTAAACTGTAGGTCCCGCCACTCATGTATAAAATTAACACACACAACATAAGTGGTGTGAGAAGCTAGGTCGTAACTCTGACTGCGAGTAGCTTCCAGATTTCCTTATTCGTTCTTAGTACTCAGTCCCATTGTAATGCATTTTGCAAAATCATAAAGGATACTGGTTCTGTTTGGGGTATATTTAAGGAGGGAGTAGGGTACTCACCAGAGGTCAGCAATGAGTATTCAAAACGATGAGTAGATTAGAATAATACTTATAATTTCTGATACTTATACGCATTCATACTTATTTTAATGTCATACTCATACTACTCATATTCAAAGTTTGAAATACTCATGGTACTGATACTTAACAATGCTCATGATGTTATTGATTTCGACTCTCCATGACTCATCGTATATACGAATCACAAAATAAGTATGATTCGCTTACGAACACTACGATACTCACAAGAAGATTGTGTGTTTGCTCTGATTGCTGTCTTTGTCTTTTTTCTCTCTTTGTAAATGCAACAACTAAAACTGTAAATTTTGACGAATGATTCGAATCACTCGTATCATTTATAAGTACATATTATAAGCATTTTTCTAAATTTATGAATCTGAATGAATAGGCATATGAATCAAACATACAGTTCGCATGTTATGAGTTTGATGTCAACGTTGTACTTATACTGATTACAACTTGTACTTATAAAACAATGTTGTACTGAGTACGAATGAATTAAAGTAGTTGGATTTCATACTCAAAATTTCATGAGTACTTAAGAGTAGCGAAAAAGCGATTCATTGCTGATCTCTGGTACTCACCTATTATATTTCATCTTGCAAATGACTTAATCTCTGAAGTAAATCTTGTTGGAAAAGTCAGATTAAAAAGCCTGTCGCTCTGGCATCTAATTAACTTGTCTAGGGCATTGTAAATGTTAAGCCGGATTTATCTGTTACGTGAGACGGACTCTATACGGATGAATGTGCAAATTCATATGGAAAATATGGCATAATGAACCATAACAAAAACCAAAATTTTGACAACGTCGATGAATTAGCAAATTCGTATTATTTACCACACTTTGAAAAAGGAGTGACCATCTTAAGGCCCGTTTTGATTCGTTTGATTGTCAGTCTAAATAATTTTGTAGTTTTCATCGCCATTACGGTAAAAAATTGTTTGCATTTAAAACTACAGTGGGAGCAAGAAGGTAAACGAACTTTAAATATGAGTTACCGAATAGGATAGGACGGAAGGATGTGATTCCCTTATAAAGGGTCCGTCAAATAACTTTTTTTTAAAGTGCTTTAAAAAAAAACTGCTGAATATTTTCTCAAATTTCTTTTTTATTTGAAAGTAGAATCCTTCCGGTTAATAATGGAAAATAATTGCATTCAAATGGCTGCCTCGGCTGGCCATGCAGTAGCCTACACGATCGGTCCAATTTTTAAGCATATTATCGATTGTGTGCAGCTCTATTTCACCATTGGCTTCACGAATATTGTCCTTTAAAGCGTCAATTGTGTCTGGCTTGTCGGCGTAACACTTACCTTTGACGGCACCCCACAAATAATAGTCCAACGGTGTCAAATCGCAGCTCCGAGGTGGCCAAACGACATCAGCTCTACGGCTGATAATGCGATCTTCTAAAACAGGGCGCAAAACATCGAGTGTAGCTTCGGCTGTGTGGCACGTAGCGCCGTCCTGTTAATACCAAATGTTGCCAATATCCTCCTCTTCAATTTTTGTGAACAAAAATTCATTCAACATGGCCCGATAACGATCGCCATTGACTGTAACGGCCACTCCTTGCTCATTTTCGAAGAAAAATGGCCCAATTATGCCTCTGGACCAAAATCCGCACCAAACAGTGACTCTTTTTGGGTGCGTCGGCTTTTCAATGTATGCGTGCGGGTTTTCTGTGCCCCAAATGCGACAATTTTGCTTGTTTACATACCCGCCAAGATCAAAATGAGCTTCATCTGAAAAGATGATTTTTTTTGGTCAAAATCGTCTTCTTCTGTAAGTCGATCACAGGTCCACTTAGCGAAGCGAAATTGCATTGGATGGTCCATATTCGTTCAGCGGAAGAATAAAACTAATTATCTGTCAAATCTGACATGAGCTAAGTGTTACCATTCACGAAATAAGCACTAGTTGGAAAAAAAAACGTTAGATGGCGGACCCGATAGAGTCCAGTATTACACTAATGAAGTTGCAAATACGATTTTTTTTAAGTGTTACAAACCTTTTAATATTACAATATTGACCCAAACACCATTGTTTCTATAACAGTACCAGGATTAGACCCAATCGTATACTACAGAAGTCGTATAACTATAAGTCGCCATAGTCTAGTTGGTAGTATGTTGGCTTATTAGAAGTAAAGCCCGGGCTCGCATCCCAGGTCAGACATCAGAACAAAATATGAAAAAAAAATATTTCTTCGGCGTCTACCTCTCAGCCGATTGCTGGCAAAAACTCTGAGACTAAAATAAAATTGCCATGATAAAGTTTTTCAAAAATCTGTCATTCGGAGATGACTTTAAACTGTAGGTCCTGCCACTCACGTATAAAAGTAACTCACACAACATGAGTGGTGTGAGAAGCTAGGCCGTAATTATGACTGAAGGGTTGTAATGGCCAATTATGTATGTATGTATGTGTGTATGTATGTTACAAACCTCAATAACCTCACTCAGAGGTGTTAAATGCCATAATTTGAACCACTTAACGCTTTATTTACATAGAAAAGCAAAAGTTACATAAAAATTAAACAAATTTACGAAACCAGCAACATTGTTAATGAATACAAGAAAATTGCAAGTGAGCGTATATGTATGTGTGGGTAAATGTACATTGTGAACATTGGGGAAGTCAGTTGAATGCTCTTATAAAACAATTGCTGGCTGGTCGGTAAGTTGAGTTGTTTGGTTCATTGGCATAAAAAGAGGGTTAATATTTGCCGTTATCGTGTTTTCTTTTTTTCTTAACAATATATGCGTTTAAGAGAGCCATGTTTGCAGTGTAAACAGCTGGGATTTTTGTATGGAAAATGTAAACAGAGAACAGACGAAACATCAAATGAAGAGAAATATTTTAAAAGAGATTTATAAGCCGTTGAATAAGAGAAACATAGGAAAAATTAAAATACACTGCAAGCTGTATAATTATAACAGAGATTAAGCGGCTACAAAATATCACACAAGTCAAGTACTTATTCTATTATTAAGAGCTGTTATATACCAGACACGTTAAGTATTCTACTCTTATTAAGATCTGTTACTTATTAATTAACATAACAAACAATGTAAACACAAAAAGAGATTAAGCAGAGTTTCTTGTTTACATGAGTTAAACGGAGGGAACATAACAGTGGAAAGATAACAGAGATTAAGCAGAGATTAATGCTTATGTGAGACAAAGTAAACATAACAGATAACAGCATGCGTTGGCTTTGTTTTTCTGCTATTAAGAGGTTAACAGAGAGCAGTAAACAATGAACAATATAATAAACAAACAACAAATTTATAACAGAGATTAAGCAACTCAACACCAAAAGAAAAAAAAAAAGAAAACAACACGTATTTTTAGAAATAATCAAGAGAGTTACTATTGAAAAACTCCACGAGTCTAGTAAACAAAACCGAGCAAAATATTTATTTTTAATGCCAGGAGACTGGTTACTCTTTAATTATGCCTACAAAGTTACAGTTTTCTCTTGAAATTTGTAACATTATGCTGCTAAAATTTAAAAGAACCTGTTTGCTCCTCCGCTACACTCTTTTAAATTTATTTCAACATTTCTGGCTGCAAAATTTATTTTAGAAGAGTATGCTTTAGGTTAAGAGAGTATACGTATACTCGTTTTGTGGTTCTCTTAAAAGCAGTACAGACCTTTACTCTTTACTGTTATTCGTTTGTTTTTCATGGCTCTGTTATATACACTGGCAATTATGAGTTAATGTCTGTTGTTTTTGTTTTACTAACACATTTTAGGTTAAATATGGCTGTAGATTTTTACTCTCTCCTTCTCCATCTCTTGTATGCATGCATGCACACATACACACTTTAATTTATGCCTAGACAGACTATTATTAGATCTTGTATTTGTTTTGTTTACTTTTTTTTTTGTTTGGAGTCTTGTTTGTGTTTCTCTCTGTTTTTTTTCTGTCTTTCTGCCAGTTTCTTATTTTTTATTTATTTATTGATTTTCTTTATAATTTTGTTTTTGTTGTTGCTGTTGTTATTGTATATTTTTCCTTAAATCATTCGTTGAGCCCACCTTTCACTTGCAGTTGCAGTTTTTAATAAATTTTTCTTGTTGTTGATAAACACCTATATGGACCTACACACACACATGGATTTTCTTTTAATGGCAAAATATTACCAAAGGGGTTTGTATTTTTCTCTCATTTTTTTAAGCATAAGTGAGTAAGTGTGCATGTGTGTGCATGTGTGTTTTATATTTTTAATTGTAATTAACATGTTGCAACTTGACTGACAAGCCAGCTTCCTCATCAAAATGTCAAATACCCCACCAACTTTAACTCAATTTACACTGATGCTCTTCGTTTAGCCAGAGACTATGTATTAATAAACGGTACCAACGAACTATAAACGAAACAAAAAAAAGTACAGAGAGAGAGAGAGAGAGAGACAAAAACGATAGCAATGATGGGGATTTTTTTGCTTTTTGGTACAGCAGCTCCAACTGCTCAAATGGTTCATAAATTTATAAGGCTTTGCATAGGTACTGTAATATGCATGCATGAGTATTAGTGTTTAGCTGTATATATGTATATGCATGAGTGTGTGCATTGTGTATATTGTATTGTATTATGGCTGGTTGTTTGTGTTGGAAATTTATTCATTATTAAGGGTCATCATAACCTAAAAACCCACTTTAACTGCAGTGCAGTGCAATTCAGTTCTGTTGCTTTGTTTTTTTTATGACAATTAATGTTGCCTCCTCCTCCTAAACATAAAGACAGCCGAGTTAAAGGACAGGATTTTTTTTTAATTGTTAAGGTTTGTAAGTGATTTTCAATTCTTGTGGCATATTTTAATAAATTTAAACGCATAACGTTCAACAGACAAGAAAATTAAAAAAAGTGCCAGATAGACCACAATATAATTTTTTTTAAAAGAATTTCAAAATTTAAACGAAATATTCTGTTTTGGTATGGCAAATAAGAAGTCGCCGTAGTCTAGTACGTAGAGTGTTGGCGTATTAGACATGAGGCCACTGTTCAAACCACAGGTCAGACAAATTCAACAGAACGATACATGAAAAATTATTGCTTTCGGTGACTTTCTCTCAGCAGATTTCTGTCAAGAATTCTGAGACTAAATAAAAAATTGCCATGAATAGTTTCTCAAAAATCTGTCGTTCGGAGTCGACTTCAAACTGTAGGTTTCGCCACTCATGTAAAGGGTCCGCCAAATAACTTTTTTTTTTTGAAATTACTTAAAAAAAAAACTACTGAATATTTTCTCAAATTTCTTTTTTTATTTGAAAGTACAATCCTTCCGGTTAATAATGGAAAATAATTTCATTCCAATGGCTGCCTTGGCTGACCATGCAGTAGCCTACACGATCGGTCCAATTTTTAAGCACATTATCGATTGTGTGCAGCTGTATTTCACCAATGACTTCACGAATATTGGCCTTTAAAACGTCAATTATCTCTGGCTTGTCGGCGTAAAACTTATCTTTGACGGCACCCCACCCAACGGTGTCAAATCGCAGCTCCGAGGTGGCCAAACGACATCAGTTCTGCGGCTGATAATACGATTTTCAACAACAGGGCGCAAAACATCGAGTGTAGCTTCGGCTGTGTGGCACGTAGCGCTGTCCTGTTGAAACCAATTGTTGCCAATATCCTCCTCTTCAATTTTTGTGAACAAAAATTCGTTCAACATGGCCCGATGACGATCACCATTGACTGTAACGGCCACTCCTTGCTCATTTTCGAAGAAAAATGGCCCAATTATACCTCTGGACCAAAATCCGCACCAAACAGTGACTTGTTTTGGGTGCATCGGCTTTTCAATGTATGCGTGCGGGTTTTCTGTGCCCCAAATGCGACAATTTTGCTTGTTTACATACCCGCCAAGGTCAAAATGAGCTTCATCTGAAAAGATGATTTTTTTTCTGGTGCAGGCTACTGCATGGCCAGACGAGGCAGCCATTTGAATGAATTTATTTTCCATTATTAACCGGAAATAAAAAAAGAAATTTCAGAAAATATTCAGTAGTTTTTTTTAAAGCATTTTCAAAAAAAAAGTTATTTGGCGGACCCTTTAGCTTATAATGACCAAACATGTATGTATGTATGTATTACATAGCCTCTAGCTTCCACTAGCAATCGATGAGCCCAGAATCGGGAGTATTTGGCGACAACGCGTTTCATTGTTACAATATACATACATGTTCTTGATTGTGTTTTTTACGGTTCTCCTACAAAAACTGTCTGTTCACTACGTCGCTATATGACATGGCTTATGGCAAGGTTTTTTAAAACTTTCTCTCTTCTCTTCAGCATGAAGAACTGGTTGGTCTGTAGAACTTATAGAGTTCAATGGTTTTACTGCCATTCGAAATTCTCTAAAAGTCTTTGAGAAAGTTTACATTTTTTTCATTGCACGAACAAGAATTAAATTTCCTTTGGAGGTTAGGACTAGCAAAATGTCGTCTGATCCTTGTGTTTAATAATGACTCCATCAACAGTTCGAAACAAAGTGTAGTGCTGACCACACGCCGTGGTCCTTTCGTCGCCACCACACGATGGACGAAGTTTGCAGTCAAATGCTGAAAGAGCTCCATTGTTTTTTAGAAAGTGTTAATGTAGGCACCATCCTTTCCGCCAAGTGTTGCTACCGCTTTTGAAAAAACACCTGCTCGTTTGCAAGAAATTCCCTGAGTGCCTTACATAAGTGTTCCCATGATTATTTCTTACACCTCTTTAGCTGTTTGCTACAAAGAATCAGTTTGTCTCTGTTAAATTTCCGTTTCATTCAGATACACTCCTAGTGGATTACTTTGTTCTAATTGGACAAATCCTCAGCTGATGTAGTAGGAAATATAATTCTCGTAATTATAAATTGTAGTCACCACATATTTCATGATGTGTTTATAATAAGGTGTAGAGCTCTCATCACAGACAGTTGTTATCTACCAAATCAAGGTATGAAGTTGCTATGGACGTTTGCCACTCACAGTTATAATGATTTCAGGGGAACTTCTCAGTGTGTTTCCTTACTATTTTACATTTAAGACAAGAAGAGATGTATCCTTCATTATTGTTACGCAAATCGAAACGACCTAATATCGTTTAACAACAAAAACGATAAACAAAAGCCACACGATATAAATACACACTAACACTAAGAATACAATGAACGTGTTAATTATCTAAATATGCACACACACATCTGTACAACGAACCTGGTTGCGCCTGGTACCAACAACAACATGTATGTGACAAAAAAGGGATAGACAATATAAGCAAAGTAACCAAACAACAATGTGTTACCAATAGAGCTCTCGAGAAGGCGAGATCACGAACCTTCCACTTCAAGAATGTTCGTTAGACTGGTTGTGTCGGACTATAAAAGGGCTGGACAAAGCAACAGCAGTCAGAAAGAATTCAGTCAGCCTTGTGTGAAGTTGCGTGTGAACAAAATAAGTCGTGGTTGTAAAGATCCAGTGAATACTTGTGTGAACTAGTGAATAAAACAGATTATTATTGTTGTATCGTTAAGTTGTATACGGTGGCACATAAAAGTAGTGTAAATAATAAAGAGAGTTCAACTGAAATTAAACACATATTTGTTTTTACTTTGTTTGCAATTAACGAACTCATATTTAAACGTTTTTGAAAAGGTAAAAACGTAACAATATGTTTTAACAGACTCCAAGGTGGAATAAAATTTAACAGCGACACTACCAAAGTTGCATTAAGCCAACTTGAACATAGGCCATGATGGTTATAAATTTTTATTGTCGAATTACAAAAGCAATTCCCTCCTTTGTTTTGATAAATATTTACTTTTCGATTTGACACTTCATTGAGAACTTCTGTTGAGCGTGTGTGTGTGTGGCCAATGTATTGTCGTATTATTCGCCTGAGACCCCCCACGGTATAATATAGTCAGCGTTAATATAACACAACTTAATTAATTTTTTTTCTGCTTTGTAATACAATGTTATATTGTATAATTATTATTACAAAACAAATTATCAGTTGGCAGAAAATGCCTCTAATTATACCCTACAATGTCACAGGTAGTATTATGTTTCTGTTGAATTTAAAAAATAAGAAGAAACAAAACTGATAGAACAACTCCTTGTTCGGAAAACGAGCAAATTCTTCAGGGCAGGGTGATTGAATCAACATTTGATACCATAAAACTATTTGATCCACTAAGCATGTATTTAGTATGTCTGTTAGAGATAGTTGCTACGAAGTTTTACAGGAAGCTGATCAGAAAGTTGTAAACTATACTCTGGAATCATTAAAGATGATGCTGCCGCAACTGTAACCGTATATCAAACCTCCAGTTTCTATTCAAATCAGGCAATCTAGTACCTACAATCTAACTGAACTACAATCAATTTGGCTTGAAATAAACTTACATCCTTCAACTAAGAACCTGGATTAGGGTGGATATGTCTGGCCATTTAGTACAGGATTCGGATGCATACTTAGAATGATAAGCATAATTTTATTCAATATTTAGCAGGCAGTCTGAAGATTTTTACAGACTTTTATTGTGGCTAACTTACTCAGCAACAGAAATATTAGATTTGTCAACAAGATCTTCCGCAATTTGACAGTTAATAACGACCATCTTGTTTGAAGCTACTTCTGTAAAATTACTTGCGATTTATTCAAGTCATCACGAATGATCATAGACAGCTTAATGTACATAAGTGCTGAATGGCTTCTGGAACATTTGGCAATTGCATATAACTTACATAGAAAAATCATCATCAGCGGTGACGCCCATTTCTGGATAAATAGGTACGTCACCAAATCCAATTGTCGTATTTGAGGCAATACTACATGAGAATCAAGGGCATCCGAAATCTGTGATCCCGAAAAAGTCTTTTTTCTTTGACTGACGTTTTCAACGCCGTTGGCCAGGCCCCCACTGTTAACGACGAACACTGTGTGTCGATGATTAAATAAAGGGTACACCAAATAACTTTTTTTTTGAAAATGCTTAAAAAAACTGCTGAATATTTTCTCAAATTCCTTTTTTTATTTGAAAGTACAATCCTTCCGGTTAATAATGGAAAATAATTTCATTCAAATGGCTGCCTCGGCAGGCCATGCAGTAGCCTACACCAGAAGATGCCGATTTGGCAAAAAACAAAAAATCATCTTTTTAGATGAAACTCATTTTGATCCTGGCGAGTATGTAAACAAGCAAAATTGTCGCATTTGGGGCACAGAAAACCCGCACGCATACATTGTAAAGCCGACGCACCCAAAACGAGTCACTGGTTGGTGCGGATTTTGGTCCAGAGGCATAATTGGGCCATTTTTCTTCGAAAATGAGCAAGGAGTGGCCGTTACAGTCAATGGTGATCGTTATCGGGCCATGTTGAACGAATTTTTGTTCACTAAAATTGAAGTGGAGGATATTGGCAACATTTGGTTTCAACAGGACGGCGCTACGTGCCACACAGCCGAAGCTACACTCGATGTTTTGCGCCCTGTTTTTGAAGATCGCATTATCAGCCGCAGAGCTGATGTCGTTTGACCACCTCGAAGCTGCGATTTGACACCGTTGGACTATTATTTGTGGGGTTCCGTCAAAGATAAGTGTTACGCCGACAAGCCAGAGACAATTGACGCTTTAAAGGACAATATTCGTGAAGCCATTGGTGAAATACAGCTGCACACAATCGATAATGTGCTTAAAAATTGGACCGATCGTGTAGGCTACTGCATGGCCAGCCGAGGCAGCCATTTGAATGAAATTATTTTCCATTATTAACCGGAAGGATTGTACTTTCGAATAAAAAAAGAAATTTGAGAAAATATTCAGTAGTTTTTTTTAAGTATTTAAAAAAAAAAAGTTATTTGGCGGTCAATTACATTACATTGGTCATTACAACTCTTCAGTCAGGATTAGGACCTAACTTCTCACACAAGTTTTGACGCAAGTGTTAATTTTTATACATACATGAGTGGAGGGACGTATAGTTTAAAATTGACTCCGAATGACAGATTTTTTTTTGAGAAACTTCTCATGGCAAATCTATTTTACCCTCAGGGTTTTTGCCAGAAATCTGCTAAGAGGAATTCGCCAAAGCAATATTTTTTCATATTTTCGTTTTGAGGACTGGACCTGGGGTTTGAGCCCTGGCCTTACATCTAATAAGACAATACACTATCTATCTATGACTACGGAGACTTGCGATGGTCGATGATTACCATTTTATTTCAGATGTTTTGGACACCAACGCCATGTGGTTTTAATAGCACAGCGCTACGTACTCCACAGTTCAAGCTGCTTTGAACATACTGCATAGGCGGCTTGAGACCATGCTGATCTCACGCGGAGGTAAAGTAATCTGGCCACCGAAATTGTTCGATTTGACCACGTTAGAATTTTTTTGTGGGATTGCCTTAAGTAATATGCATATGCGAATAAGCCACAAACCGCAAAGGCAATATAACCTTTGTCATCGTTGGAATTCAACAGGATATACGCAACAAAGCTATGGAAAATTAGATACTATGGATGCTCTCCACCCAGAGAAGCCATGGTGGACATTTGAACGGTCTCTTAATGACATTCCACACCTAGTGGTATTAAAAATGTTGATGGTATTTCACACACACACTTTAATTTATTTAAATTTAAAGAGAGAAAACGGTTAATGAAAGACCCTATAGTATTATATCTATTATTCCAGTGATGCAATAGAAATATGCGACTCCTATGGTGATATATTCGCTTTAAATTTACTTTAAAATTTTCTAAATGCAGATAAAACTCGTTATAGCAGGCTATTATTAAGTCCCGGTCCGTATATTATTAGTGGAGTAGCCACACCAGCAGTACAGACTTGGCTGAAATGTTTCTAATTCAAATACTTACATGTTATAAAACAAACAATGTGTCCTAACTAGCCTGTGGGATACATTTCAGTGCTCATATTAAAATGAAGATACAGCAATATTATCCCCAGCCCACCTTAATATCAGTTTCCTTACTTCGGAATCAGTCTAACAAACGCAGCAACCGACTCTGTAGAGTACCAAAGCTATGGACTTGGCTAATTATTATTGTTTTGCTTGCTTTGTCTAGTTGTATGACCACCATTTAAACAAAGTTATTAAAAAATATCGAAAAAAAACCGCCACAAAATATGTCAGCAATTGCTTAATTTAGTAGCGTGTCAAAGCATACGAACAAAAACAAAAAAACTTTTCTTTACAGATATTTAAATAATTAATATATGTGTATGTATGCATGTATGTGTATGCGAAATATTATAATTTATTTATTAATTATTTAAAATATTGCTAAATTAGCAAGAAAAATTAACAGAAAAAAATATTCTTGTTAAGGCAGGCAAAACAGCACAAAATATTATCACACACACAGCATTAGCGATTCAGCAAAATATCACGAGAAATTAATTTGTTTTGGAACAACAACAATTAATTTGTTAAGCCAGCTATTATTTTTCTATTATTTTTTCATTTAATCGACTGGCGGTCATTTAAAGGAGAGAAGAGAATTAATTAAACAAAATAGGAGTTCATGATGA
This sequence comes from Sarcophaga variegata, assembly GCA_932273835.1. Classification (NCBI taxonomy): domain Eukaryota; kingdom Metazoa; phylum Arthropoda; class Insecta; order Diptera; family Sarcophagidae; genus Sarcophaga; species Sarcophaga variegata. Next base: position 144,624,994 of record OW026358.1, on the reverse strand, counting down.
TGTTCATGAATAAATTATTTTCGTTTTTGATCAGCAAACTCATAAGCCGCACTCGAACGTTTTTGGTTTTTGTGAAAAGCCTGGGATATTTGAAATTATTCGGGTTATTTTCAATACTTGACAAGATAGCTGAGACGTGATGACACCCAGGAATTACAGACACATTGTGTATACGTTTGATACTATGGTATTACGGCAAAATCTTTAATTGGACCCATGTAGCGCATACATGGTTCAAGTCTTAGCTGCGAACTCGCGAATAAAACAAAATAACGGGTGATTTTTTTTACCTATTATCTTTTTGGCAACACTGGTTTAAACAGCTCACGCACGTTTCGTGTTTTGTTTCACTGTCAAACATCTTCAGTTTGGTCTATAATTTAACCATGAATCGTCTTACAAACGAACAACGCTTGCAAATCATTGAATTTTATTATCAAAATGCGTGGTCTGTTAAGAAAGTTCATCGCGCGCTTCTTCTATTTTATGGTCACTTTAATCGACCCACTGAAGCGGCTATTTGGGCTATTGTGACTAAATTTTGTACCAAATTTACATTGTTGGACATTAAACCACCAACACGCTTATGTAGAGTGCGAACTGAAGAAAATATTGCAGCTGTATCGGCCGGCCAGTGTTAATGATGACCATCAATTCGTTGCCGTTCGCAGCAGTTGGGCCTCTGTTACTCAACAACGTGGAAAATTTTGCGGAAGGATTTAGGTGTGAAGCCTTTTAAAATACAGCAAGTGCAAGAATTGAAGCCGAACGACCTACCGCAACGCAGAATTTTTAGTGAATGGGATTTTGGAAAGTTGGCCGAAGATCCACTTCTTTATCGAAAAATTGTGTTCAGCGACGAAGCTCATTTTTGGCTCAATGGATACGTAAATAGCAGAATTGTCGAGCTTGGAGTGAAGATCAGCCAGAAGCATTGCAAAAGCTACCAATGCATCTAGAAAAAGTAACAGTTTGGTGAGGTTTATGGGCTGGTGGCATCATTGGACCGTACATCTTCAAAGATGCTGCGAATCGTAACGTAACTGTGAATGGTGAGCGCTACCGTGAAATGATATCCAACTTTTTTTTGCCCAAAATGCAAGAGCTTGGCTTGCATGACATGTGGTTTCAACAAGACGGTGCCACATGCCAGACAGCACGCGTAACAATGGACTTATTGAGAGGCGAGTTCGGTGAACATTTTATTTCACGTCCGGGACCGGTCAATTGGCCGCCTAGATCGTACGATTTAACGCCTTTAGACTATTTTTTATGGGACTATGTTAAAGCCCATGTCTATACAGACAAGCCCGCTTCAATTGACGCATTGGAAGACAACATTGAAGCATTTCTCATTCGTGAGATACCGGCCGGAAATGTTGGAAAGAGTATGCCAAAATTGGACTAAGCGGATGGACCATTTGAGGCGCAGTCGCGGTCAACATTTGCATGAAATAATCTTCAAACATTAAATTATATGAACCGTACTATCGATTCAAACAAAGATTTCATGAATTTTTCTGATTTTTATGTGTTTTTTTTTAATTTTCCTATAGCTCTTAAAAAATCACCCATTATAAAAAAAATATTTCTACCGAGACTTCCGCTCAACAGATTTCTCGCAAAAACTCTGAGAGAGAATAAAAAATTGCCATGAAAAGTTTCTTGAAAACTCTGCCGTTCGGAGTAGACCTTAAACATTAAAACACACAACCTGGGAGGTGTGAGAAACCAGTTAAGTAAGTAAGTAAGAGTCCGATATCTCTAATAAAATGAAATGTGAAATAATAATACTTCAGCAACTTCCTCTCAGCAGTCTTCAGGCAACAACTGTGAGAGTAAATAAAATTGCCATGAAAAGCAATCGAACAGGGTCGACTTTAAACTGTAGGTCCCACCACTCATGAATAACATTTACACAAACAACTTGGGTGGTATAAGGAGCTAGGTTGTAATCCTGACTAAACAGGGTTGTAATAATCAATTAAGTAAGTAAGTATGAGTCAGACATCTCCAACAAAATGAAATATGAAATATTATTTCATCGGCAGTATTATTGTTGGATTATTTGATTTTCTTGTCCTAATTTGCTACGTATTTGTGTGTATAATTCAGTGGACCGTTTGTAGTGTATATTTTGTTGTTGTCTGTTAGTTTTGTTTACTTATTTTCATGTAGTTTTCGTGTAGTCGTAGTACTGTACTCTGGTAGGTAGTGTGTTGGCTTAGTAGGCTACGTGAAGTGACGGTTAAATCCTAAACGAAATGCGAAAAAATTTCTACAGCGACTTTCTCTCAGCAGTCTTCTGGCAAAATTTCTGAGAATAAAATAAAACTTCTATGAGAAGATTCTCAACAAATCAGTCCTGCGGAGTCGACTTTAAATTGTAGATCATGCCTCTCATGTACATATAACATTAACACACACAACTTGTGCAGCGTAAGAAATTAGGTTGTAATCCTCACTAAACAGGGTTGTGATGTTCAGTTAAAGTATGTATTGCAGAGGCAAATTTAAACTTTCACCTTTAACTGGCTTGATTTCATTGTAAAATTTAAAAAAAAAACCCAACATATTCCTTGCGTACATAGATAAACATTTTAAATTTGTTTAAAGCTCCTGTTCACTTTTCATGTATTTTTTTTAAATATTTTCTGAAAAAAAACAAAACAAAACACCAGTCGTCATTACCATTTCATCATCATAATCGCTGACTGCATGTATGCATGTCGTTGGCACTGAAGCTCTCGCAACTGAACTGAACTCAATTCATTTGAATTGTGAATGAAACTTTTCCAAGTTGAGTTTACGAAAAATGGCCAAAAGCTGTTTAGAGTGGAAAAACTCTTTGTGAAAATGATTTTAAAATATTCACACAAAAAAAAACAAACAAAAATCTCAGAAAATAAAACAGATTTATGGGATTATGAGAAAACAAAAAAACAGAAACAATAAAAAAAAAGATTTGTTTTCTAAGTATGTATTTGTAAAATGTAATACAAACAAAAGGAGGAGTGAGCATTAGATGTGTAGGTAGAGTTTACACATGTTAACAGCATAGGGACAGAACAGACAGACAAGATAGGCAGACAGACAAGACTGACTTACATTTATAGTCACATACAACATTGTTAACTCATGTTAGGGACTAATTTGCAGACGGCAAAAGCACAAAAAACAAACCATATTAACATTAATAATAACCTAAGGGAACGAGGGTAGTTAGGGAAATTTGTTCAAATAAAATCTTGAGCATCTTTTAAACTTCACTACAATAAAACCATAAACGTTGTATTATTCGCACAATTCATTGCGCCACTGTTCACAACTTGATGTAAACAACAACAATTGTTTTTCTTTGTTATTCTTCTGTTTATAGACTTTGCATAAACAATAACAATTACTAGACAATTGTTCGACAGATCTTTGTAACGGAGATCTTCAAACCACGATTACTCTCTTTAAACACACCGTGTCTTCACACAAAACTGACAGAACCTTTAATAACTAACTCGCCTGCTTTACCTTGCCTTTTATATGGCAGGATAAACAGTTTGATTAATGTTCTTGAAGGCGAACGTTCATGACTTTGCCTTCTCGCGAACATCGTTATTTGCGTTTATTAGTGTGGTGTTGTTGGTATATTTTTGTTTACTAGTTTACCATTTTTTATGCTGGTGTTTGTTGTTGTATTTTTGTATTCTTTTTTACCATTTTTTATGCTGGTTTTTGTTGTTGTATTTTTGTTTACATTTAATGTTAAGCGATGTAAAAGCAAAACACCAGTATTTAGATTCTTCATTTTCGTAACAATACGTTCCACGTATACCTCCTGTATGGCGAAATCTTAACATCATCAGAGTGAGATCAGCAAATAAAACCTTAAGTATCCATCCTACAGCAGCAATTAGAATAACAGAGAATCTGAATCAGAGAACTCTGTACTAAGGTGTACTTATGTTAGGTGAAGCTGCCATAATCTGGTAGGTAGTGCCTTGGCTTATTAGACGCGAGTCCGTACTTCAAACCGTAGCTCAGAAATCTCGAGCAAAACAAAATATGGACATTACAGCCCATTACGACATAGTTTCCGATAACACCCATGGTGTATGTGTCAACTTTATCGGCGAGTGTTGAGACCTGCAGTTTAAAGTCGATTCCTAATGACAAATATTATTGACATACATACATACATAATTGGTAATTACAACCCTTCAGTCAGGATTACGACCTAGTTTCTCACACCACTTATGTTGTGTGTGTTAATTTTATACATGAGTGGTGGGACCTACAGTTTAAAGTCGACTCCGAACGACAGATTTTTAAGAAACTTTTCATGGCAATTTTATTTACTCTCAGAGTTTTTGCCAGAAATCTACTGAGAGGAAGGCGCCGTAGAAATACTTTTTGTATTTTGTCTTGATGTCTGGCCTGGTGCTCGAACCCTGGCTTTACGTCTAATAAGCTAACACACTACCTACTAGACTACGGCGACTTCAATATTATTGACGCTCAGAATTTTTTGCCAGAAATCTGCTGAAAGGCAGCCGCCGAAGAAATATTCTCTTCAAACTTCATTTTGTTCGATAGGTCTGGGTTCGAGTTTGATCCACGGCCGCACGTCTAATGAGCCAACACACTACCTACTAGACTACAGCGACTTGAAGTTTACTTACACATCCATAAAAGTGATGTACAAAATCATGAATATAAAGTTAGGATTGCCCCATGCCAGATTTAATTCCTCCCTAGCAGAACTGAGTGGTAAAAATTTTATTGGAAAAACGGCATCGATTTGTTAGGAAATTATGTTGAGTAGTACGGAGCATTATTGCCAAACTTCTTGCATTTTCTTTGTTTTATCGCATAATTTTTAAAACCGCCCTCGTATACTTGCACAAAAAAAAAGAACTTCGCCACAAAAACTTTGACATGTACAGCTTGTGCATATGTTTAACGTTCATTGTTAAGCCATCCCTCGTAGCCTAAACGTTATACAAAATTTTTGTGTTTTTGACTGTATTTTTAATTTCAAAATGAAATGTTTAACATGCAGGCTGGCATTATTGTTCTGTTCATGAATAAAATTTACATTCAAAATTTTCAAACGAAAGAAAAATCAACAACAACAACAGCGGCAGCTACAACTAAACTAAGCATGAACATAAACTATATGACTCCACCAGATGACTGACTGACTAACTGGAGATAGCTGGTTATAAGCGAACAAACGAACGGCTTAAAACGGCAACAGCAACAGCAACGGCAACAGCAAATAAAACATACAATCAACATGGGAGGTGGTGATGCACATGAATGAATCAAATTGAGGTGGATAACAAGTCAACTCAACTCAACTCCAATCAAATTGAAATTCAAATTCGAATTCAAATTCTGTTTCCATATTTCGTTCCATATTTCATTCATTATTAAATATTTTAGCAGAGAATTTATCATAAATTGAATCAATTAAAATCGTTTTTAAGGCAATTATTGTGGTGAGCTCCAACAAATGGCGTTTAAAAGGCAATTAAAGTGGAAGTAAGGGTTGCAGGATTTTCGTTTATGATTTAAAATCGTTTCAAAAGCGTTGGAAAATGTGTAGCAAATGGGGCTTTTGTCATCACGCTACACGTGAGACGTTCAAAGCTAAATCTCATGTGGTTTCTTAGATGTGGGGACATTCGTATAGAAAATCGTAAACAGTCGATCATATTGCTACGTTTTTAACTTTTAAAAATGTTTAAAATAAAGCTCGTAGATTGCAAATAAAATACAAATAAATTTTGTGTTTAGTTTCATTTCTTTACTATTCGCACAATTCTGTGTACCACTGTTCACAACTTGATGTAAACAACAACAATTGCTTTGTTTGTTATTTCTCCGTTTACACCCTTTGTATAAACAATAACAATTACTAGGCAATTATTCGACAGTTCTTTGTAATGGAGATCTTCAAACCACGATTACTCCCTTCAAACACACCGCGTCTTCACACAAGACTGACTGAACATTTACTAACCAACTCGCCTGCTTTGCCTTGCCTTTTATATGGCAGGTTAAACAGTCTGATGAATGTTCTTGCAGGCGAATGTTCGTGGCTTGCCCTTGTCCACACTTCTATAAATGTAAACATCATGGTTTACATTCAATATTGTTGTTTACATTTATTCTTGTAGTGTTTGCTGGCATATTTTTGTTTACTTGTTTATCATTTTTTATGCTGGTGTTTGTTGTTGTATTACGCAGCCTGATAATCGGTAAACATGTTCATTGTTTTTTTTTTTTTGCAACTTTTGTTTATAATTTTAATGTTAAACGATGTAAAAGCATTTTCGTAACAATATTCATAAGCCGACTTAACTTGTTCGCACAAAGTAAGATGAGCACTGAATCCACACATCGAGAAACAAGTAAAAACTGACCTTTTATGGCTACACTGTGATACCTAGAATGCATCTTATGAACTTCAGACACTGACGGACCCAAAGTCATACGCGCAAAAAGGCAGAGAATACAGCAATGATATGTACAGAAGCTATAATGAGGAGAAAGAAGAGAAGGCCAATTAACTTGCCGATGAAAGATAGAGAAGTAACCATTATCCACCACTTGAGGACTAGAGCAGAAAAATGTTCGAATATCAACCAATTAAATACAAAACTTGTGTACATAGCCAGTGATGAGTTGAACTCTAAAATTGACAGAACAGCTGAGAAATAATGCCAGTCAAGAATTGAAGTCATACAGTGGAACAGTAAGTTAATGATATTAGAATAGAACCTGCGACGTGACTCACAAGAGTTATGCATGAAACAGTTGGCAATTTAGAGAAATACTTTTTGTATTTTGCCTTAAGGTCCGGCCTGGGGCTCGAACCCTGGCTTTACGTCTAATAAGCCAACACACTACCTACTAGACTACGGCGACTTCAAGTAGGTTTAATACGACTATTTGTTTCAAAATTTTCCATAATTTGGGGAATATATTGTTTATAAGTTTACATTACTTTATATCAAATGGTACAACACAAATTATTCTAGAACAATTAAGCGATAGAAAATTAGGTTTTTGTGGACACTGCCACGATGTAGGCGACTATGAGACTATAATTCACTGATTCTATCACTGTCCAATGTTATCTGTAAGCAGAGAAAGGATGCAAGAACGCCAAGTTTGGTATAACGTAGCTAGTCTTGCGTCTGCGAATGTCGTAAGGGAATGAGAAGGAGTATAAATACGTTTCATTGCATAGGCAATTGATTTCCTAATACAAAATAGCGAGCTATTTCACTGAAGTCGTGATTTTTCAGACAGATACCCTATAGGGGTATACTATATAGGTACCCTTTGGCACCATAGTAGTTTTAAAAACTTTGCTGTACGATTTTGCTTGCCAGACAATTAGTTTCTTACCACTTTGTTCGGTTAAAGTAGTAAAATATTGTTCTACTTACTTACTTACTTACTTATTTGCCCATAACAACCCGTTTATCGGATTTCGGCCTGCGGCAACACATCCATCCAGACGCCTCTGCTTCGTACGCGCCTACGCCAGTTGGTCACACCAATCGATGACAGGGCATCCTCGATTTAGTCCTTCCAACGGATGCAAGGTCGTCCTCTTCGCCGACTTCCGCAGATTCCCGCATTAAATACGCGTCTCGCCGGAGCATCCTCCTCCATTCGAACGGCATGGCCAAGCCAGCGCAGCCGCTGGATATTAATACGCTGTACAACGTCTATGTCGTTAAGGAGCTCATAAAGCTGTTGGATTCGGAATCGCAAATCATCGCCAACTCGCACTGGACCGAAGGTCTTGCGCAGTACTTTTCTCTCGAACACTCTCAAGGCCGCTGCATCTGTACTTAATAGGGTCCATGCCTCTGCGTCATAAAGAAGCACGGAGAGGTTTCTGCTACTCGCGCGAGAGAGGTCTCTGCTACTCAATTGCCTATTGACACCATAGTAGCACCTGTTGGCAAGAGTGATCCTGCGCTTGATCTCCAGACTGACATCATTTCTGGTGGTAACAGCAGAGCCAAGATAGATGAATTCCTTGACTGCATCAAAAGTATAGTGTATATAGATGCATGCAAACAAGGTAAAGTTTCTGATTGTGGTCAACGTGACCACCACCAGGACGATCCTTGTCTTGCTGTATTCAAGTTGACACGCAGCATCCTCATGGCCCCTCCTGGATGGCATTCTAGCACCCGCTAGATGTTAACTAATGCGTGCAGCGAATGTCCAACCCCCTGGACGTTAAATTTGGGTTGTGCGTAGGGCTTGGAACCCACCACGTAAAAACAAATATCCAATCAAAACCAAAACAGAATCCTATGAAAAGATCCCCTCAAAAGTTGACGACCACGGCAAACGTATAAATGACTATGATTTACGTATTGGCACATGGAAAAATATTGTTTTAGCATTCAAAAAAAGAAGGAAGGAGCTAATTTTCTTGTACAGATAATCCTTCTTGTAAAATTTTGTCCTTTCTTTTACACAATGCCCACAGAATGAAGTCGAGGTGTACAGACAATGTTCACGTCCAAACATTCCCTCTTCCATTACTCCACAACCCATTTTTCTAGCTTCAGCACAATGTATTGCATGAGTACGATCATCGCCTGAGTGTTTGCCATTTTTATCGCCATTTTACTATGGACTTGTGCTCATACATAATTGATCATTACAACCATTTAGTCAGGTTTACAACCTAGCTTCTAACACTACTGGTGTTGTGAGTGGCGTGACTTGCAGTTTAAAGTGGATTACAAACGACAGATTTTTTGAGAAGCTTTTCATGGTAATTTTTTTTATTTTCACCAGAACTTTTGCTAGAAATCTTCTGAGAGGAAGCTGCCGAAGAAATATTTTTTCATATTTCGTTTAATTAGAGATGTCTGACTTGGGATTTGAACTGAGGCCTCGTGTCTAATAAGCCAACACACTACCTATTAGACTACGGCGGCTTCACTTGTGCCCATATTTCAGCCTTGAACCGGGTTCTTCTATCTTAGTTTGATGCTGTATCAATGAGGATCGTTAATACTTTGACTCACTTGCCGACTTCCTACTGCCTTAGTATTCCCCGTTTGTTCAGAGTTTTGTTATCTTTTTCGACTTTCCCTTTAACCTCCTTCTAAGGTATTATGGTACTTTTTTAGAGCGTTGTGTACATATGAGTCCCAACCTTGGCATTTGAAATACGTCATCTTTTTGAACCCTCTTCTCTCATATAAGTTGGCACTTATACAATTTGTTTCGATAAATAATCATGGAAGACCATGGACAACGACTTGTTAGCTTTGTGGGTTCTGGAGCAGGTTGAGGTGCCCTTCTAATCCCCTGTCTTGAGTTTCTAAAGGATGTGTTTACTTTGTGGGTTCTAGAGTGGATTTCGGTGTCGTTTTAATCCCTTCTCTGGAAATTCTAAAGGAATTGTTTGCTTTCTGGGTTCTAGAGCAGATTTCGGTGTCGTTTTAATCCCCTGTCTTGAGTTCCCAAAAAACTAAAGATGCTCGAAAGTCGGTTAGTAACTCTCAGGACGATATTTTAAAGGAATTGTTTGCTTTCTGGGTTCTAAAGCGGATTTCGGTGCCGTTTTAATCCCCTGCCTTGAGTTTCTAAAGGAAGTGTTCACTTTGAGGGTTCCAGAGCTGATTTCGGTGTCGTTTTAAATCCCTGCCTTGAGTTTTTAAAGGAAGTGTTCGCTTTGAGGGTTCGGTGCCTTCTCTGGAAATTCTAAAGGAAGTGTTCGCTTCGTGAGTTCTAGAGCAGATTTAGGTGCTGTTTTAATCCCCTGGTGTGAGTTTCCAAAATCCTTAAGATACTCGAATGTCGGTTAGTAACTCTCAGGACGGAATTTTATTCCATGCTGCACTAAAGTCCATACTCCTAACGATCTAGGTATTCTTAGCCTGTTAATGACTATAATTAGTAGGTACTGTAGACGTTTGCGTGCTTGCGATACATTGATTGACCATTAAAGAGGGGAGGGAAATACTTATTTTCTTTTAAACTTTATGATCATGGCAGTTAAATAAATAAGAAGAAAAGCTGAATAAACATCGTTGATTTTAATAATATTTGGAATTCGTGACTGACATATTAAATTCAAAAAACCTGTGTTTAAAACGTTAAATTACATTTCACCACCACCAAGAGATAACATATCACACACAGGGGGATAACAAAAGCCTTGTAATTTACTCATAAGCGCTATCAAAATATCAATTTGAACGATATGATCTCTTTACAATGCAATTAAGAAGAAGGAGACGAACAACAACAAAAATTGGTTAAGAAATGCAAAAAGTTTAAAAGCCCATTGAATTATGCCCAGCAACCAACAGAGGAAGGAGTTCATTACAAAGCTTACATTTCTTTCTTTCATTTTTATGGCGGTTTGTGGTGAATGGCTTCTTTGTCTTTCCACTTTCAATACCATTTCCGAAACGCTCCTCGAGCTATAAACATTAAAATGAATGACCATATCATGGGCTTGTAATGAATTAACGTTTACAACAGCATCCAACGAGTGAAAGAGAGAGGGAGAGAGAGGAAAAACCAAAGAACTCCCTCCCGATAACCATTAATAAGTCGGCAAACAATTATTCGTCATATTCATTCAATTATTTTTTTTTTTCGATGATGGCCAGGCTTAAAACGAAAAGCATTAAGAAAAAAATATTTTTGCTGTGTGACATGGTTTTCGGTGTTTTGCCTCGGCAAAAGAAATGCTGGAAAAAAACCGCATTTCATTTATATTGTTGTTGTTGTTGTTGTTGTAAATGTCTTAAAAGACATTTAATGTCCAATCACTGATGGCCATGTCACAGCTTTTCTTGGCTTTAATTTGAATTTTTTTTTCTGTTTTTTCTCTTTGGTTTGTTATTGTTTTCGCCCATGTCATCATCACTTTGTTTGTTGGTGTTGCATCTCATTTCATCATCAGCAAGCAATAAATAAATGAGGTGGTGCTGCTGTCACACTCACTCGCTCACTTACTCACCGATGATGAGCAAGCATGTGGTTTATGTTGTTGCCAACTCCTCTTCATTTTAAACAAAAAAACGAAAACAACTGATGAAATTCAAAAATTAAATTTTTTTTTGTTGCCATTTCTTCCAACTGTTAATTGCATACTTACATGCACAACAATGTACATATGTATGTAGTGTGCATGTGTATGTGCATAATTCGATCATTTGCCGCCTAAAGGGCCCAATTTTCAATCAATTTTTTCCGACTCAATTTTTTTTTGAGATTTTTCTGGGCCACAGTTTTGCAATTATTTTTTAAACGACATCATGTCAACATTATGGCAGAAAGGTTTATAAAAGGTACTAAAATTGAAAATAGTACCTAAGTACCAAAAAGGCGATTATGTTTTTTATTAAAACGAAAGGATAATAAGTTACAAAAAATACGAAGAGATACTTAATAGTGTTATTGAAATGGAAATGGTACTTTTTTTATTCCTAAAAAAGGTACTAAAATTGAAAATAGTACCCAACTACCAAAAAGGTTTAAAACATAGGCGAATATTTTTATTAAAACTAAAGGAAATGAAATTACAAAAATACTACGAGATACGCAATAGTGTTATTGAAATGCGAATGACACTTTTTTATTCATAAAGAGGTACTAAAATTGAAAATAGTACTCAAGTACCAAAAAGGTTTAAAACTAAAGGAAAATAAATTACAAAAAATACTAAGAGGTACGTAATAGTGTTATCGAAATGGAAATGGTACTTTTTAATCATAAAAAGATACTAAAATTGAAAATAGTACCTAAGTACCAAAAAGGTTTAAAACATAGGCGAATATTTTTATTAAAACAAAGGAAAATATATTACCAAAAACACTAAGAAATACGCAATAGTGTTATTGAAATGGAAATGATACTTTTTTATTCATAAAAAAGGAACTAAAATTGAAAATAGTACCTAAGTACCAAAAAGGTTTGAAACAGAGGCGAATATTTTTATTAAAACGAAAGGAAAATAAATTACAAAAAGCACTAAGAGGCACGCAATAGTGTTATTGAAATGGAAATGGTACTCTTTTATTCATTAAAAAAGGTACTAAAATTGAATATAGTACCTAAGTACTAAAAAGGTTTAAAACACAGGCTAAAATTATTATTAAAACGAAAGGAAAATAAATTACAAAAAATACTAAGAGGTACGCAATAGTGTTATTGAAATGGAAATGGTACTTTTTTATTCACAAAAGTACCAAAAAAAATTTATGAGATAATCCAGAAAAAAATGTCAATAAATAAAATTTGGTTTAATAGTGTATGCTTAAGAATTTTAATAAGAAAAATAGGGATTGGTACTAAAGTGAAAAAAGTACTTTTGTAATTAAAAACGTATGCAGAACATTTTTGAGTGATACTAAAGTGATAAAAATACATTTGTAACCAAAATGAAATGAATCATAATTTTTATGGAAAATTTCGTTCAGAAATGGTACCAAATATTAGTAAAAAAAAGGTACTTTTACAGAAAGGTTTCAAATAATTTTTTTAAAAGAGTACTTAAGACATTTCAGTTAGTAGAAATGGTACTAAAATGAGAACAGAATTCCTCTTTGGTATTCCATTTGACAACTTTAGTTTTGTTTAATAACGTATACTTAAGGATTTTAATACCAAAAATGGGGATTGGTACTAAAGTGAAGAAAGTACTTTTGAAACCAAAAAGGTATTCAGAACATTTTTGAGTGATTCTAAAGTGATAAAAAATACATTTGTAACCAAAATGAAATAAATTATAATTTTTATGGAAAATATGGTTCAGAAGTGGTACCAAATATTAGCAAAAAAGGTACTTTTACAGAAAGATTTCAAATAATTTTTTTAAAAGAGTATTTAACTGATTTCAGTTAGTAGAAATGGTACTAAAATGAGAACAGAATTCCTCTTTGATATTCCATTTGACAACTTTAGGAGTTTTGTTTAATAACGTATGCTAAAGGATTTTAATACTAAAAATGGAGATTGGTACCAAAGTGCAGAAAGTGCTTAGTAACCAAAAAGGTATTCAGAACATTTTTGAGTGATACTAAATTGATAAAAAATACATTTGTAACCAAAATGAAATAAATTATAATTTTTATGGAAAATATGGTTCAGAAGTGGTACCAAATATTAGCAAAAAAAGTACTTTTACAGAAAGATTTCAAATAATTTTTTTAAAAGAGTATTTAATTGATTTCAGTTAGTAGAAATGGTACTAAAATGGGAACAGAACTCCTCTTTGATATTCCATTTGAGAACTTTAGGACTTTGAAGCATTTTGATATAAACTCGTGACTTCAAGTATTCCATAAAAAGAAGTCCAGCTTTGTTAAAGCGGTCTAACAAATTCGAATTAGGCAACCTAAAAATAAAAAATTTCAGTTATTGGTCCTGCAGCAAGTAAAGTTACTCCATGCTTTTTGAATCATATGTTCCACAGTCGGAATAATTCCAGTTGAGCGTCGATTTCTAAAAAATAAGAAAATAAGAGCCGTCAGGGTTAAGATACAGATTACAGGAACATTGAACAGGTGTAACAGTGTAACGAGTGTTATATGCGGATATTTGATGCCTCAATACCGATGATTCTGCTTAATTACAAAGGTGGGTGGATGCCCTCCCTGTGGTCGATCCCCAGAATTTGAGTGTACATAGCTTACGCAAGGCTGACGGTCAACGTCTAGCAACACAACCTGTATTTGGTAAGGGAACATCTTCTCTTCATGAAGTCGCCGTAGTCTAGTAGGTAGTGTGTTGGCTTATTAGACGTAAAGCCGGCGTTCGAGCCCCAGACATCAAAACAAAATACAAAAAGTATTTCTTCGGCGACTTCCTCTCAGCAGATTTCTGGCAAACACTCTGAGAGTAAATACAAAATTGCCATGAAAAGTTCCTCAAAAATCTGTTGTTCGGAGTCGACTTTAAACTGTATGTCCCGCCATTCATGTATAAAATTAAGACATACAACATAAGTGATGTGAGAAACTAGGTCGTAATCCTGACTGAAGGTTGGCAATGACCAATTATGTATGCAAAGGGTGTTTTTTATAGAGGTATAGAACTTTAAGTTGCAATAAAACAACGATGGATTATTCGATTGACATGAATTTTATTTATCCGAAAAATAATCTTGTGGCATTACATTTTAAGTATGATTTCTGGCATATGACCGCCACGGCTGGCGCGGATGTAGTCCAATCTGGATGTCCAATTTTCGATGACGTTTTCCAACATTTGTGGCCGTATATCGGCAATAATACAGCGAATGTTGTCTTCCAAATGGTCAAGCGTTTGTGGCTTTACCGCATAGACCAATGACTTTACATAGCCCCACAGAAAGTAGTCTAGCGGTGTTAAATCACAAGATCTTGGAGGCCAATTCACAGGTCCAAAACGTGAAATTAGGCGGTCACCAAACGTGTCTTTCAATAAATCTATTGTGGCACGACCTGTGTGACATGTTGCGCCGTCTTGTTGAAACCACATCTCCTGGACATCATGGTTATTCAATTCAGGAATGAAAAAGTTAGTAATCATGGCTCTATACCGATCATCATTGCCTGTAACGTTCTGGCCACCATCGTTTTTGAAAAAGTACGCACCAATGATTCCACCAGCCCATAAAGGGCACCAAACAGTCAGTTTTTATGGATGTAACGGTGTTTCCACATACACTTGAGGATTACCTTCACTCCAAATGCGGCAGTTTTGTTTGTTGACGTAGCCATTCAACCACAAGTGCGCTTCATCGCTAAACAAAATTCGCTTATGAAAATCGGGAACAACGGTAATCTCGTTTTGGGCCCATTCGACGAATCCACGCCTTACTTGATGATCGTTTGGCTTCAAATCTTGCACGAGTTGGATTTTGTAAGCACGCAAACCAAGATCCTTCCGAAAAATCTTCCATAAAGTGGATGGACACAGATCCAATTCCTGTGCTCGATGGCGGATGGACTCATTCGGGTCTTCCTCAATGCTACACTCTACAGCAGCAATAGCTTCTTCTGTACGCACCGTACAGCGTCTCTGGGGATGCGAGTTAT
Source organism: Sarcophaga variegata (assembly GCA_932273835.1). Lineage (NCBI taxonomy): Eukaryota > Metazoa > Arthropoda > Insecta > Diptera > Sarcophagidae > Sarcophaga > Sarcophaga variegata. The sequence goes on along the minus strand of OW026358.1, from coordinate 144,609,911 downwards.
CAATAAGAGTAAACGTGGTGCGAAAACGTTCCATGGTTAATGTAATTAACTGCTCTGATGGACGATTTTGTCGACGATAAAATGGACGTAGTGCGCGATACGTTTGCCGCACAGAACCATTATTTTCGAAATAAAATTGCACTATTGCAAGCGTTGTTCAGACGTGAGTCTATTCATGATAAAATGCCAAACCAAACTGAGAATAAATCACTTGACAGGTGTTAAATCGTTCGCCATCTTGAAAAGTAATGCCAACTTAAAGTTCTATACCTCTATAAAAAAAACCCGCTATGTACATCTTCTCTTCTAACAAAATTATATGTAAAGAAAGCTTATTGTTTTCCAATTGCGTGATTTCTCGGTAAAACTCTCAGCAGAATGTTTGCTTCGGGAACGCCCAGTCTTGACAGCATCTCTTGTCGTTCCACAATTTTCTAGGCGAATTGCTGCAGACCTTACTAACACTAAAACGTGTATGCTTCACAAATGGCAAAACTGAACGGTAACACTAACCACCTTTCAAAAATTATAGCGTCTTCCGATTGAGTGATAACTTTAAACCACCCTGCTGGCACAAGTACGCATATTTTCTTGCAATTATCATGTTTTCGACAGAACAGAACTTTCACCACTTTGATGACATTGTCATAGCTCGTGGAATGTAAATCCCCCTATAGAGGTTAAATTCCCTGTAGTCTTTTAAAGGGTAGAGAGGAACACAGCTTTGCATAATAGATCCTTTCAACTTTAATGTATACGGCATAGGACATCGAGGCACCAATCATCCAACGTGTATTCTACAATCAATTGATGCAAATAAACTGATGCATGCACATTCCCCACCTCATCATTTCTCTTCTTATACAGTCAAGTTGGCTGTCCATCGCCATTGACATTCTTGTTGTTTTTCAGCGGAGTATTTCAACCTCATTCTTGCTGGATAAAGTACACTCGACACTGTCGTGTGTGGTTGATCTGGAACGTTTTCATTGCCTCTCTATATTATATCCTACGAACTACAGTGTTCCCATATGGGCAGATTTTTCTCTGATCATACCATGTGTGTCTCAAAGAAAGTTTCTGAATCCTAAGTTAAGGGTTTTTTTTAATTTTCCAGGTAGTGGGGAAAGTATGAGCTACACCCTGGCTAACTATTGTTTTTAGTTTCTAAATTATTTCAGCCACATTTAAGTACCAACTCTTTAAAAAGAGAGTCCAATTTGGTACTTTTGTTTAAACGATTTACCCAGGCTTACGATTATAAAACTGCATGCATTCGTTATTGCAGTCTTAAATGGTTTTTTAACAAAATTCTGTTTAAACTCCATTAAACGTTAGTCAAGTACCCACTTTTTAAAAGTACAAAAGTACCAAAGTACTTTTTATTTTGAAACCATTTGAACCTCATCCACCTTTTGTTTTGTGTTTTTTTTTATTGATAATGATTGATTTCCCTTCAATGCTTTGTGGCACTTAGAACTGTAGTTTGCGTTAAATGCTGCTCCTTTGGTAGTGTTGATGGCGTGTACATATGGTTAGTTGGTAAGCAGGGCTGTTAATATAGTTTTTTCGTTCTGCTTCTGCAATAGTTGTTGTTGTTATTATTGTTTTTTCCCCATTATGGTCAGTTCGCTCGCCATCAATTGTAAAAATGTGTGAAGACAAGATCACATTGGGTACGAATAGTTGGGCTGGTTAAATAGTTGCTGAATGCCGATGCTGCGTTCTGTTTGTGGTTTTATTCACGAGTTTTTTTTCTTTCTTTTTAATTTTTTTGTGTTTTTTTTTTTTCTGTTCAACGTGTGGCATGTTAGCGGCAGCCACAGTAATGTCAGCGGCAAATGCAACCAAATCATTATAAGGACGTAAAATTCAATCTTTATGAGCCAAAAAGCAACAACAACAACAACAACAACCAGAGCAACAGGAACAACAGTAGACAAGTATCAATATCTGGTTATAAATGCGTATCAATACCCCAAGCAAAAGACTGAAGAAAAAAAAGAAAAACTGCAAAAAACTGGATGAATTGCCCACAAAATGCGAATGAACGCAGCATAAAATACGCAAAGGATGCTAACTACGAGAGGATAGGAAGGTGGCGGGTAAGGAAAGGAAATCAACCAGCAGATGTACACACGCAATTGTACGAAATAAACTAAAGAACAGCAACATCAGTATCAGCAACAACAACAACAACACCAGCAACACATATATGTTGTATTGCTTTGCATTAAATCACCGAGACAAGAATGAAAATATAAAACATTGGGTAACGTAACGTTGATAACATTTTTTAAAAAACATTTTTTTTCTGTTTTAAACCGAAAAAATTATTGCACAGAAATTGAAGACAAAAAATCGAAGAAAAACAGAAAAAAATAAAGAAACCTGCAAACGATACAAATCACACAAAAACCACACTCATGCTCTTTTACGTATATATACACACACACACACATAAAGAAATAAAATAAAATTAAATCAGTTGCATGTGTACGTGTATGTATGTGTATGTGTTCCTTGTTGTATACATACAGGATCAGTTAGAGCACTCGACTCGACTCTCTCTGGCCCAACAGATGTACAATTCGTTGCGAGTATCCATGTGATGCTGTTGTGTTGTGTTGTGTTGTGTTCTGTGCTTAAGGGTCTCCCCAACTGGTGCTGGTGCAACTGAACATGATTGTTTATAACAACAGCATAAGAACAACAACAACATTAACATAAGCTCAGCACAAGCATGTGGCACTCACTATAACATGGTGAACAACTTGATATTGGCTGTGCAAAGGTTGTGTTATTTGCTTATAACCAACCAACCGACCAAATGGCCAAACCGACCAACTTCAAAACTAAATTATTGCAACATCGACAGAAATTTCAACATCAACATCAGCATTGGCACTGGAATACAACGAACGAAGAAAACCGTAAGTAAGTTGAAGTTCTAACTTCAAATATAAATTAAAAACTTTAAGTACACTCCTAAGCCTATTGAGTTGCTTGTATCAGTACCCAGTCTCACTTTGATCCAGAGAGCGCAATCTAGACCTACAAATCCACTCAACTGTCCGTCAATTAGTACTTTTTTGTCTCTTTTTGTTGTGTAGAGCTGAGGTTATCCCTCTATTACTTGTTCCAATCCTTTTCCCCTAGCAAACTTCAAGATGTTTTTCGTTGTCAGTAAAGACAACTCGTTGTCTAGTACGAGATAAGCACTCAGATGGTTCTTTTTAAGATGCCTTAACGCTGCACTGTTTCCAATTATACGCTCTGATGTGTTTGTTTCCCTCAGCACAGAACCTACACATAAGATTTGAGGCGATCATTATTCGGAACGAATCTCCTCAGGCTTCTTCTGGATAGTCTGATGTAACCACTCTCTTCTGATTGTAATTCCCCAAGAAAAGTTTAGACTATCTTGAACGTATATTCGCTTATCTTCACCTTGCCTTTTATCGAGGGTACTCATCGAAGCATCTGTTCATACTTCACACTCTGCCTGCTCATTGCCGTAAATTATCACTTGACATAAGATCCTGCAAAGTATAAATATATTTCTCCTGTCTAGCTGAATCAGTTTGCAATCCAGTCCCATAACATTTTCATGACCATAACCTCAGAGTTCTCGGACACTAACTTCGCTGACAGATAGTATTGCTACCATATGACCTGTACTCTCTGTGCAAGTTACATTGAGAAAATCTTTCGAATTCAGAATTCCGCTTGGAACATACTCTGAAATTTCCATGTGTACCGAATATTTCTCTTGAAGCACAAACACTTCAGCTCCTGTCCCTTTGTCTGTTCTTAATCTATAACAACTCGATTAACGGATTTCGGCCTGCCCTAACACATCTTTGCAGGCGCCTCTGCTTCTTGCGTGCCTACTACAGTTGGTCACACCAATCGATGACAGGGCTTCCTCGATTTGGTTCTTCTAGCGCAAACAAGGTCGTCCTCTTCGCCGACGTCCGCAGATCCCCGCATCAAATACCTGTCCATCCGAGCCAACGCAGCCGCTCAATGTTAATACGTTCCTCCTAAGTTGGAAACAATGCTGAAGCAATCTGGTCCAATACCATTGATCTATACAGGGATCCACATCAATGTTGTCTTTCATTTGTCTAAAGCAGTCAGTTATGCTCTGCACAACAGCTTTCGTTCCCTACTTCGTGTGAGATACTCTGCAGGAACTCTTTAAAGCTTCATTCATTCTTCAACTGTTGGACTCTACTTCGGGCTGTGCTAGACAGGTTTTACGTTTGTGTTGGCAGTGTCGTTCGTCCACCACGAGCTGCCATCATCTGAATCTGGTCAGCGATACATCGCAGGCACATTTTACCTGTGCCGCCTGTTGTAAGGACGGCATTTTTCTGCCGTATGGAAGTAGTTGGCGGCGGGCGTATGTTGTCATATTTAGTGTCATGATTATAGCAACATTGCCCCTGTTTGTATAAATGATGGTGATCAGCGTTCTGTATGACAAGCGCTTTTTTTGTACGATCAACACTCAGGGGTGACCCCAACTCAAGCAGAGCATTGTGTTAGAACCAGGAAAATATGTTATGAGAAGGAGGAACGAAGGAGTAGTATTTGTTGACATTAGATTTGAATCTCTTAATATTCTAAGTGGCAGGAAGGGAGTTCTAGAGTTTTAGGTACGGATAGTTCGTCTATAGAACGAATTCTGTCTCTATTGCAGTGTTCGATCCACTAGCCAATTGACCACAAACGGATGTGCTCTGCGAAAGAGACGAGTATTATGTACGAATGCATGATACTCAACCTATTACATACATGCATACATACATACATAAATAATTGGTCTTTACAACTTTCCAGTTAGGATAACGACCAGAGATCAGCAATGAATCGCTTTTTCGCTACTCATAAGTACTCATGAAATTTTGAGTATGAGTGAGTCAACAGTATTGAAATCCAACTACTCTGATTCATTCGTACTCAGTACACAACATTGATTTATAAGTACAAGTTGCACTGAGTATGAGTACAACGTTGACATCAAACTCATAACATTCGAAATATGTTTGATTCATACGCCTACTCATTCAGATTCATAAATTTAGAAAAATACTTCTAATACTACTCATAAATGATTTGAGTGATTCAAATCATTCGTCAAAATTTACAGTCTTAGTTGTTGTTGCATTTACAAAGAAAGAAGAAAGAAAGAGACAGCAAGCAGAGCAAACACACAAACTTCTTATGAGTATTGTAGTGTTCGTACGCGAATCGTGTATACGATGAGTCATGGAGAGCCGAACTCAATGACATCATGTGTATTGTTTAGTATGAGTACCATGAGTATTTCAAACTTTGAATATGAGTAGTATGAGTATGACATTAAAATAAGTATGAATGCGTATAAGTATCAGAAGTTATAAGTATGATTCGAATCTACTCATCGTTTTGAATACTACTCATTGCTGACCTCTGATAACGACCTAGCTTCTCACATTACTTATGTTGTGTGTGTTAATTCTATACATGAGTGGTGGGACGTACAGTTTAAAGTCGACTTCGAACGACAGATTTTTGGGAAACATTTCATTGCAATTTTCTATTTACTCTCAGGATTTTTGTCAGAAGACTGCTGAGAGGAAGTCGCCGAAGAAATACTTTTTGTATTTTTGTCTTGATGTCTGGCCTGGGGCTCGAACCCTGGCTTTACGTCTGATAAGGCAGCACACTACCAACTAGACTACGGCGACATCGTATGGATAGTCCACGTATGGATAGTCCAGCTAAAGAATGAAGTCTTTGTGTAGGGCAGTGTACGATTTCCTTGCCCAATTGACCACAAACGGATATGCTCTGCGAGAAACACGAGTATTACGTACTAATGCATGATTCTCGGGAACAAGTCCCCTTATCTCGCTCTAGCAAAAAATCCGTTGTAGTAACAATACATACATACATACATAATTGGTCATTACAACCCTTCAGTCAGGATTACGACCTAGCTTCTCACACCACTCATGTTGTGTGTGTTAATTTTTATACATGAGTGGTGGGACCTACAGTTTAAAGTCGACTCCGAACGACAGATTTTTGAGAAACTTTTCCATGCCAATTTTATTTACTCTCAGAGAAGAAGAAGAAGTCTGCTGAGAGAAAGTCGCCGAAGAAATATTTTTTTTGTATTTTGTTTTGATGTCTGGCCTGGGGCTCGAACCCTGGCTTTTCGTCTAATAAGCCAACACACTACGTACTAGACCACGGCGACTTCAATTAACAATAGAACCTTGAAATACAAGCCACATTGTGATGGTCCTCTAATGAATAGAGTTGGATACCCTACCATCATTAATGAGCACCTTTGTCTTCTTATGTACGCGATCGAGAACTCTCAAAATAGAATTCAAGGCATCGACCCATATATGAGGGGCGTATAACATTCCCTAATGCAATCGAAGCTGTATGAGTTACTCTAAGGACGGTTGCTTAGGCGTATTGGGCACTGCCACTCCCACTCATACCCAAAATTAATTTTAAATTTACTTCTAGTTGAAGTAGAGCTTCCACAAGAAACCTCCTATTGCAAGCTGTAGAAGGAATCAAAATTACTTCCCCAATTACCGTACCACACTTTTCCATTCATTCTCTGTATGATAAAGATATAAAAAAAGGAAATTTTTTAATAAAAAAATAAAAAATAAAACAAAAGCAAACAAGACAAGAGAAGAGAAAAAAGGAATCAACTCTGGATAAAAAGAAATTAAACCAGAAAAAAAACCACACAAATTTCCACAACCAGAGATGATGATGACGATGATGATGATGGTGCAGCAGCAAAAATTTTAATATAAAACAGGAGGCAAATGATTAAACGAACGGGAGCGGACTTGCGTTCAATTCTTGAGTCGCCTTCATTTAAAGTCGAGTGTACGAGTGAGAGTATATGCCGATGCCGTTGCTGATGCTGTATGTGGTGTACAGGGAGTATGAAAGGTAAGTTGAAAGACAAGCATTAGACCTGTTTCGTTCGAAGAGAGAAATATACAGAAAAAATGAATTAAAAGCCCAGGAAAAGACTGGCATGGCAATACATATTTCCAAATGTTTATTTCTTGCTTTTGTTGTTTTTGTTTTTATTTCTGTGCGGTTTAAAATGTATTTTCATTGCATAAACCCAACAAAATATACAACAAAATCTGGTTTCTTTAGTACGATGAACGACAGCACTTTGTGTGACTTGAATTGGTTCAGAGTTAGAGGTGCAACCCCTTGGTGTTACCCTACTTACTGGCTGTTTGGAATTGGAAGTTATTATGCCACTCGGAGGATTTTTGTTTTCAAGAGTTTCCATTTTCAAGGCTTTTCTACTTATTAGCAATAAGAATAAGAAAAACAGCGAGAAGACGATGTTTTGCGGAGGGATCAACTTTTAACTACGACCACTTAACTCGGATCATAGGTGGAAGTGAACATACGTCGTTACGAGGAATTTTGTTAGTGAATGAAATGAAATCGAGTTCATGTCATACTGCTTCCAATGTATAATGAGAACTTGTTCAATTAGCGAATGATCCTGCACTATACTACCGTAGTTCTGGATTATGTAGCAACATGAAGAAATTTTTTTTTTTGGCAAATTGTTGAATGGAGCCCAATATCTTATTCGAAAAAAATAAGAACTTGAAATTCTTTCCCTCTGAATATATGCACAGCCAACGTATATTATAAGTACAGGTTGCAATGAGTATGAGTACAACGTTGCCATCAAACTCATAACATTCGAACTATGTTTGATTCATACGCCTACTCAATCAGATTCATAAATTTAGAAAAACACTCATAATACTACTCATAAATGATTCGAGTGATTCAAATCATTCATCAAATCATTGCATTTACAAAAAAAGAAGAAAAAAAAAGACAGCAAGCAAAGCAAACACAAAACTTCTGGTGAGTATTGTAATATTCGTAGGCGAATAATACTTATTTTGTGACTCTTGTAAATGTTGAGTAAAGGAGAATCGAAATTATCATCATGCGTATTGTTAAGTATGAGTACGCTGAGTACTTCAAACTTTGAATATGAGTAGTATGAGTATGACATTAAAATAAGTATGATTATAATGTACTCATCATCATTGCTGATCTCTGGTTCCCACATACGAACGAAGAAGAATAAAACATAACGTTTTATGCAGAATTCAGTTTCTATTTTTAAACAGTCTTTAGCAGATTTATCGCATGCCCTCAAGCAGGATGATGTGATTGAAGAAAGGAGACTGTATTATTTGGTACATGGAATACTTATGTGCTTAAGGCTGTCCAAGACTCAAGTTCGATACTTTTCTAAATATATAACGCCTTACTTCGGAGTTTAGGTGGGGTACGTGTGAAGGATGGATGAGCAGTGAGCAGAGATTCTAAGTTCCCACTATAGGCATAGTAAAAGATTTCATATAACTTTGCCGTTAGCTATCCGTAGCCCTAAAGAATTCTGGTTCACTGTGCTATAACCAGCTATGGCACGAATAAACGTGTTGACTGGGGGCATATTTAGCATCGGATTAAGTTGGGAGAGAAGTTCAGATACATTGTCTATTCAGTTGATGCATTAGCTCGAGTCATAATTAAGCCATTTTGAGGTTCTAACGTGACTACGAATGTCCTTAGTGAAGGTAGCACAAACTATGAAGAGAGTTTTTATGCTGTTTTATTAAGAACACCGGAAGAGGAAGTGGGTGATAGTTGCATCTTCCTCCATATCAGTGGGTCCCTGTAAAAGACATGATGCAAAAGATCTAGTCTTGGGCATAAATGAGGTGGTGATCGGTAAACAAACTAATTGCAACTGTTTCCAAATATGCCTCTTCATTGCATTTGGTCGTTTTGATCGTTGGTAGAACGCGATTTACACATGTCAGCTCTAAGAGAGAAGAAATGGGCAAATGTAACGTGATTAATAGCCCACCATTTGACGAACAATATGTTCCACAATTAGCAGGACCATGTGCGCTTTACGTATACCTTTGGAGAAAGTGGATGCCAGCAAAATTTCACTTCTGCATTACAGTTGTTCCCAAAGAAAGCAATGCGTTCATTTTGGACTTTAATTGCGTGAATGTAATCTCTCTTATAGCGTAAGCTCTTTATGAGCTTTAGATCGAGTTAGCAATTCTTTTGCTCTAAACTAGGTTGGAAGAACATAAGAACAGAGGCCACTTTGTTCATAAATGTCGCCATATTCACACGTCGTAACTATGTTGTATTGAGTACGAATAAATCAGAGTTGTTGGATTTCAATACTGTTGACTTACTCTTACTCAACATTTCATGAGTACTTATAAGTAGCAAAAAACGATTCAAGGTTTTTCCAATTAATCAGGTGCTTATTCCACTAATAATAGGTTTTATAACAGAAGGGTTGCCATTTGTAATTGTGTAGACATAATAGAGTCTATGAACTGGAAAACTGAGCGTGGTTGTAACGAAATTTGCTTACTGAGTGCTCCGATTACTTCTTTAAATCTGGCGCCGCTTGGCATTCCCATGATATTCGTTGTTGACATTATCCTTCTGGGCCTCTCAATGAATTATTGGATGATTTAGAGATTGATACCTTACATACATAATTGGTCATTACAACCTTTTAGTCAGGATTACGAGCTAGCTTCTCACACCAGATTTTTTTGAGAAACTTTTCATGGCAATTTTTTATTTACTCTCAGAGTTTTTGCCAAAAATCTGCTGAGAGGAAGTCGCCGAAGAAATATTTTTTCATATTTCGTTTTGTTGGACATATCTGACCCAAGGTTTGAACCGTGGCCTCACGTCTAATATGCCAACACTCTACCACTAGACTACGACGACTTGAAACCTCTTAATCCTTGTAATTCGAACACAATAATGAAAATAATTGTGTGCTTCGGTCCAATTCCTACTAAAGGGTCCACCAAATAACTTTTTTTGTTGAAAATGCTTTAAAAAAAAACAAGTGAATATTTTCTCAAATTTCTTTTTTTATTTGAAAGTACAATCCTTCCGGTTAATAATGGAAAATAATTTCATTCAAATGGCTACCTCGGCTGGCCATGCAGTAGCCTACACCATCGGTGCAATTTTTAAGCACATTATCGATTGTATGCAGCTGTATTTCACCAATGGCTTCACGAATATTGTCCTTTAAAGCGTCAATTGTCTCTGGCTTGTCGGCGTAACACTTATCTTTGATGGCACCCTACAAATAATAGTCCAACGGTGTCAAATCGCAGCTCCGAGGTGGCCAAACGACATCAGCTCTGCGGCTGATAATGCGATCTTCAAAAACAGGGTGCAAAACATCGAGTGTAGCTTCGGCTGTGTGGCACGTAGCGCCGTCCTTTTGAAACCAAATGTTGCCAATATCCTCCTCTTCAATTTTTGTGAACAAAAATTCGTTCAACATAGCCCGATAACGATCGCCATTGTCTGTAACGGCCACTCCTTGCTCATTTTCGAAGAAAAATGGCCCAATTATGCCTCTGGACCAAAATCCGCACCAAACAGTGACTTGTTTTAGGTGCGTCGGCTTTTCAATGTTTGCGTGCCGGTTTTCTCTGCCCCAAATGCGACAATTTTGCTTGTTTACATACCCGCCAAGATCAAAATGAGCTTCATCTGAAAAGATGATTTGTTTGCCAAAATCGGCATCTTCTGTAAGTCAATAGCAGGCCCACTTATCGAAGCGAAAACGCATTGGATGGTCAATTGGCTTCAACTCCTGAACCAATTGGACTTTGTATGGCGTCATACCAAGGTCTTTATGCAGAATTCGTCTCAATGATATCTCCGAAATGTTTACATGTTGAGAACGACGGTGAATTGATGTTGATGGCGCTTCACGCACACTTTCTGCCACAGCAGCAATATTCTCGGGTGTACGCACTGTTTTTTGGGTTTTCACGCTTTGGTTTATCGATGAGGATGCCAGTTTCTTTCACTTTTTTCACAAGATAATGAACATACGGAGCTGACGGTGCTCAATCAGACAAGAGCTAAGTGTTACCATTCACGAAATAAGCACTTATTGAAAAAAAAAACGTTACATGGCGGACCCGATATAACCTCTGCTTCACTATATTCTTTGAACGATTTTTTCAAACATAACCTCACAAGTCTTAAATGCTGGTAAATTTTTCTCAAAAAAAATTCACTTTTGGTTGATGCAATAAATTGTTGTTGTTGTTGTTGTATTTTTGCTTTGTTTTCACCCATTTTCGCACGATTTAAAATAATGGACTTTTTTGAGGAGCAGCAGCTGGTTATATGACTGCCTGTTTGCTTGCCAGCCTAACGGGCTGCTGTGTCTGTTTCTGTCTCTCTCTGCCTGTCTGCCTGTGTATGTCTATTTAAATGAGTGTGTGTGTGTGTGGTGAAGACTTTGTATTTGCCAAAGAAAAATTCATTGATGCTGTGGCTGGTTTGAATGGATTCAAAAAGTTGTTTTGTTTTCTTGGCTGATTTCAATTTTTTTCTTTCAACATTTTGCTTTTAAATGCTTTGTTTACTATTGTTGTTGTTGTTGGTGTTCTTTATGATTTTATTTTCGTTGTGCCATTTTCTTTGATTTTTTTTTCTTTGTTTTGTTTTCATTTTATTTTGCTTTTTGCGCCTTTTCCAGTTTTTTCCATATTTTTCCATTTTTTTTCTTACGTTTACACTGATTTCAAGGAGCGACGTCAACAACAACATGATCACACCTGTGCTAAGCTTTTGACATTTTAACAAAAACTGATCTTATTCAACCTTTTTTGTTGCTGTTGTTTCTCGTTGTTTTTATTGCTTGATTTTTGTTGTTGTTTTCTTTGGTTGATTTGTGCAATATGGTTTATGGGGCTCTTATTGTTTTGCTGTGTGTTGTTGTTTTTAGTCTTGTTAACCACTATTCCTGGGTTGTTTTTTTTTCTTTCTTTCTTTTCAATTGTAAGTTTTTGTTTTTTAAAGTAACTGTCGTTGTGTATGTGTACATGTAAGAGATTTTTCGGATAAACAGTGCAAGAGAGTCGTGTTTTTTTGCAAATGTGTGCATGTGCATGTGTGTTAATAACAATTTGAAAACAACAATAAAAACTTGTAATTCTAGTGTTTAGTGTTGTATTTTGTTGGGTCGGCAATACAATTTTGTTTTTATTTTTGCTTAACAATAAGCATTTTAATGCTTCTCTTAAAAACAGTTATAAATTTGAGAAGCCATGTTTATAATTGAATTATGCTTACGAGTATTTACATTTTCTTGCTGTTGTTGTTGTTGTTGTATTACTCATAAATCCCATGTTATTGTTGTTATTATTACTGCAGTTAAGTTTTAATTTAAAAGCAATAAAAGAGCAACAATTTAACGATCGATTTTGAGATCATCAATTTAATTGAGAGTAATTGAGAGAGCACACAGAAAATATTAACAGTTACTTGACTCCTATAACAGCACACAGTTTAAAAGCCTTTGCATTGAAAAAAAGAGAAGTTTTGAAATTCTTATTGAAAAAAAAGAAACACAAAAAAAAACTTGTCTTTTGATTCTTTTTTGCCTGGGGTTTGTTTTATCATCTATAATTACGTAAAAGGAAAGGAAATCAATTAAAGTGTATCACTTTTATTAAAGTAATTACCATATTACTACATATACATACATACGTTATATAACATTTTTATCACACATTTATGTTATCGTTTGTTTGCAAGCAGAATACAGCCACAGTTGGAGCCTGTAATGTAATGCCACTTTTATTGAAAGTAAATTTTGGCTTTCCACGATGCTTTTACAAAACTAAGGAGTGTGCACGAAAAATTTTGGAGACTGTAATGTAATGCCACTCTTATGGGAAGTAAATTTTGGAGCGCCACGAAGCTTTTACAAAACTAAGGAGTGTGCATGAAAAAAATTTGGAGACTGTAATGTAATGCCACTCTTATTGGAAGTAAATTTTGGCTCGCCACGAGGCTGCTTAAGAATTCTAACACTTATTTAAAACTTTTACAAAACTAAGGAGTGTGCACAAAAAATTTTGGAGACTGTAATGTAATGCCACTCTTATTGGAAGTAAATTTTGGGGCTCCACGAGGCTACTTAAGGATTCTAACGCTTATTTAAGGCTTTTACAAAACTAAGGAGTGTGCACGAAAAAATTGGGGACTTTTATTTATGAAATTTAAAAAAAAAATTCATAATAAGAAAATGCTGTGTGATCTTTAAAAAATTAAGGCGATCTGTAGCACCTTAGTCTAGCAGGTAGTTTGTTGGCTTATTAGACGTGGGGCCATGGTTCAAACCCCAATAGATTTCCGTTAAAAGCCTTGAGAGTGTATAAAGTTGCCATGGAAAGTTTCTAAAAAATCTATCGTTCGGAGATAACTTTAAACTGAAGGTCCTGCCATTTGTGGATAAAATTAAAAGACACAAAATGGGTCACTGATAGGAAAAGCTTGGTCGTAACCCTGACTAAAGGTTTGTAATGACCGATTATGTATGTATCTGTTGCATTACGGATTATGGGTACTTTGAGCGCTACCCCTACAAGAATTGTCTTTGCTATGCTCAATTGGCCGCCATCTAGAAGCACTTATGGCAATGCGACTTAACGCACTGTCATGCTGGCAAGTTATTAGCTCTGAATACTCCTCAACGTAATTTGTGGATCCTCACATTCTAAGTGAAATTAATTATACCTCGTGTGATAGGATCAATACTGGAGATTCAATGCAGTGAAGACTGGTCTTCACTCATGATCTGCTTCAGGGATTCTGTGGAAATCTATACGGATAATTATTTAGTATAAAGTATAGTAAAGTTTTTAACAGAGTGCTAAAATTCTAAAATTTTAGGATATATCTTCGCCTCAGACTGAGATAATTGTTGCGAAACTAATTCTGATTAAAGCACTTGCAATTTTGAACATATGAAGTCATCGTAATGTGGTAGCTTATTAGATGCGATGCTGTGGTTCAAACCTCAGCACGGACATCTCTACCAAAACGAAAAATGAAAATAAGTTCTTTCGGCGACATTCTCTCAGAGTCTTCTGGCAAAAACCCTCAGGCTAAATAAAATTGCCACGAAAAGTTCCTCGAATTTGTCAAAGGCAATATTTAACTGTAGGTCCCGCCACTCATGTATAAAATTACCACGAAAAATTCTTCAAATTTATTTGTCAGAGTCAACGTTAAACTATGGGTACCTCCAGTCATGTCTAAAATTTATACACACAATATGGATAGTGTGAGATAAACTAGGTTGCAATCCCGACTAAAGTGCTGTAATGACAAATTTAGTAAGTAATAAAGCGTTGGCGATGTTTCATAGACGCATGGTCTGCGTCGTCACATGTAAGTAACAGTCGAAGATATTGGTTGGTTGGTTGCTAAAATTGTATCCAAATTGGCAGAAAACTGTTCCAAGTGCAATAGAAGCCTTGGCGTTTGTTTTTTTGTTTGATTTTTACGATAGAAAAGCAAATAAGGAGAGAAGTGTAAGTTCTAACAGCGTTTACGTTATGAAATTGAACAAAAAGGGTAAAAGTGCTGAAAATTCTTGTCTCATCTTGACAAAGCATCAGTTCAGACATTTACTACCACGATATCCAATTATTATCGATGAGTGATGGCACTTACAGTTCAACGTAGACTCCGAACCACAGATTTTTAAGAAACTTTTCATGAAAATTGTATTTCCCTCGCAGCATTTTGGTCTAAAGCTACTTATCAAACTGAAGTTGCCGTAGTCTAGTAGGTAGTTGTTGGCCTATTAAACGTAAGGCCACAGTTCAAACCCCAGACATCAAAACGAAATATGAAAAAAATATTTATTCGGCGACTTCGTCTCAGTAGATTTCTGCTAGGAACTCTGAGAATAAATAACAAATTGTCATGAAGAGTTTTTTTTATAAATCTGTTGTTCGGAATCGACTTCTGCAGGTCCCGCCACTCATTTAGGAGATTAACACAAACAACATGAGTGGTGTGATAAGCTAGGCCGTTAGCGTGACTGAAGGGTTGTAATGACCGATTATGTATGTATGTATGCATTTTGGTCTGAAGTTGCCGCGGAAATATTTGTTCATATTTCGTTTTCTTCGAGATACATTAGCTGGGACTTAAACCACAGGCTCTTGTCTATATGTAAACCAAACCCCACTCCCTACTAGACTTCGGCAACCTTTTGTAGTTTTAATTGGTAGGTTGGAGCGGTAGCTTTGACACTAAAAGCACACTTGAGCACGCATAGCGGCCCGTTGTGACGCCACAGATTGTAGTTTTTGCACTGCAACGCTAAATTTCGAACTTCGAAACCCTTGTAAAGGTCTATCTATTTCGTGATTTCAAAAGTATGAGACTGGAATTCGACATCTGTCAAACTAAGTTGTGAAACCAATTTGTTTTCTTTTCAGTTGAAAGTCTGACATTGACGAAAATGGATCGCTTAACTACACACAACACATAAAAATTATCAAAACCTATTAAAAAAAATGGTGATTCTGCCACAGCCACGTATCGAACAAAATTTTCTTCAGCGATGAAGCACATTTCACACTCGGTGGGTATGTTAATAAACGAAATTGCCATATTTGGGTTCTGAGAATCCTCAAGTAATTGAAGAGAGGCCATTACAACCAGAAAAAGTCACTGTTTGGTGCGCTCTTTGGTCCGAAGGTGTGATTGGACCTTACTTCTTCGAAAACGACGATGGAACGACTGTCACTGTCAATTCGGAGCGTTATGGTCATATGATAACCGACTTTTTTTGCCTGCTATTGAAGAATACGACTTGGAGAATATGTGCCAGACGATGCCACATGCCACACAACTCGAGCGAATATGGCTTTATTGCAAGAGACATTTCCTGGCCGCGTAATTTCTCGTCGTGGCGATATCAACTGGCCACCAAGATCATGCGATTTGACATGCGATTAGACTTTTTGTGGGGCTGCGCGAGATACCGTGTTTATGCAGATAAACCTTCAACTCTTGAGCACTTAAAAACCAACATTCGTCAAGTTATGGCTGAGATACCACCCAATATGTGTCAAAAAGTGGTAGAAAATTACCTCAAAAGCATCAATGCTTGCAACACTTCGCGTGGAGGTCATTTAAATGATGTAATGTTTCACACATAATGTCAACGTTCAAATATCATGAAAAGGAATATTTTATATGTGTTTTATTTACGTTTACTTTTGAAACCACGAAATGGATAACCCTATATTTGTTTTCTTCGATTGAAAATTTTTATTTTTGAATTTCAAATGAAATCAATTCATCTTCTGAGATCTAAATGAGCATGTAATTCTGTTGATGTATACGTTGATGATTACGAATAGTTCCACTAATTAAATGCCGTATTAAATTTCATTAAATTCATGAATTAATTGTAGAACTATGCCGTACTTTCAAAATATTTTTGCTTTTTGGATTTCAAACTGATTAATGTTGTCTTGTCTTTATGAATAAATCACGTCAAATTAAAAACTCCCGTTTAAATAAAGAAAAATGGCCAAAAAAATGTTGTTGTTTAATTCCAACTGTCGCCATACAACTCATCTTTAAAGCATACGTTCGTTCATAGCCCTTGGTGTTAAACGAGGTTAAGCGTAGCGTTGTGTGTAATTAATCTTTTCATGGATTTATTTATTATACGATGGCAGCTTTTGATCATCAACTCTTGAATTGTGGATTGTGGTTTATTGATTTGGTGTTTCAAAATAAAACACAGCGAAGCCAGAAACTTTGTAAACGACAACAATTTCAAAACAAATTATGATTGTCATAATAAAGATGATGATGATGCTGATGATGCAGATGATTATGATGACGAAAAAGTTATTTCTTGTATTACAAGAGCCCTTAAGCATTAAGGTGTCACGCATCTATTTATCATCAGTTTATCTATCGCTTAAGTACCAGGTACAATTAATGCCACGAAGAGTAACAAAAAAAAAAAAAAAACAAGAGGAGGCTGTAACAAAAGTTATACGTCGCCTCGCCACTTGCTTTTGTTGAGCGCACTTCTTTATATTACTTTGGTCCAAGCACTACAATTAAATTGGTTCGAAGTGAACCCATGACCATACCTAACCAAAGCCAAAGAGACCACAACAGACGAACCAATATACATACGAGTACATAAGCCTTCATTTTTCATTGCCCTTATGGGGGGGACTTTATGTGCCTGTGAGACTGACTGACTGTCGAACTGACTGACTGACTGCCTCTCTGACTTACCAAATAGAGATCAATGGTTGGCCAATTGGTTAAACGGCTGATTGGATAGATGGATGGATGTGTATGGCTTGCTTGAAAATATTTTAAATTTTTTATTTCGATTTTTTTTTCTTGTTTTTTTACTGTCGTACGTGTTGTGCCTGATGTAGTTGACGGCAGAAAATCAAGAGCACCTTGGCTCTCTGTGCCATAGACAATGACCAAATTGGTCTTTAGCTTGCGAGCGAGACAAACAAACAAACGTAATTGAAATTGAAATAAAAAACAATAAAAAAAAATTATTTAAAAATCGATTTTTATCTTAAAAATCGCAATCATTAAACGTACTTGTACTCGTATTCGTATTCGTACACGTAGCACGTGGCATTTGTTCAGTGATTTTTCATTTTTTTTTTCTTTCTGTCATAACATGCCAGTGATTGGCAGTAAGCTGAGTTTAACTTATTACAAGTAACGATATGTTGTTGTCTGTACAATATTTTACATGGCATTCCTATGTCATACAAGCAAACAATATTTGAAAGTGTGTTACAATCTTAGTTCTCAGTTATTGTAGGTTATACTAGAACTTTTTTAGAAGTCAATTTACAGGATCATGCTTTACATACGTAAAGTCAGAGAGAAAATATGACATTATTCTATTCGTATTTTAAAAATGAAAGTAAAAATCTAAGTTTAGGTTAGGTTAAACAGCTGACTGCCGCCTAACCAGGCACTACTTACTTGGGTTCTGTAAGCTCCCGTTATTATATTATCCATTACATACATACATATATAACTGGTACTTACAATCCTTCAACCAGGATTACGACGTAGCTCCTCACACCACATTTGTTGTGTGTGTTTTAATAATGGGTGATTTTTTAAGAGCTATAGGAAAATTTTTCAAAAAAAAAAAACACATAAAATTCAGAAAAATGCATGAAATCTTTATTTGAATCGATAGTACGGTCCATATAATTTAATGTTTGAAGATTATTTCATGCAAATGTTGACCGCGACTGCGCCTCAAATGGTCCATCCGCTTAGTCCAATTTTGGCATACTTTTTCCAACATGTCGGCCGGTATCTCACGCATAAATGCTTCAATGTGGTCTTCTAATGCGTCAATTGAAGCGGGCTTGTCTGTATAGACATGAGCTGTATAGACATAGCCCCACAAAAATTAGTCTAAAGGCGTTAAATCGCACGATCTAGGCGGCCAATTGACCGGTCCCGGACGTGAAATAAAATGTTCACCGAACTCGCCTCTCAATAAGTCCATTATTACGCGTGCTGTGTGAAATGTGGTAGCGTCCTGTTGAAACCACATGTCATGCAAGTCAACCTCTTGTATTTTGGGCAAAAAAAGTTGGATATCATCTCACGGTAGCGCCCGAATAGCCGCTTCAGTGGGCCAATTAAACTGACCATAAAATGGAAGAAGCGCGCGATGAACAGAGCACGCATTTTGATAATAAAATTCAATGATTCGCAAGCGTTGTTCGTTTGTAAGACGATTCATGGTTAAATTATAGACGAAACTGAAGATGTTTGACAGTGAAACAAAACACGAAACGTCCGTGAACTGTTTAAACCAGTGTTGCCAAAAAGATAACAGCTAAAAAAATCACCCGTTATTATACATGAGTGGCGGGATCTACACTTAAAAGTCGACTCCGAATGACTCCAGATGTTTAGAGAAACTTTTTCATATTAACTGTTAGTTACCCTCAGAATTTTTGCCATAAATCTGCAGAGAGGAAGCCGCCGAAGAAATATTCTTTCATATTTGAGATGTCTGTTCTAGGGTTTGAACCGTGGCGTCACGTCTAATAAGCCAATACACTTCTTACTAGACTACGGCGACTACGATTCCAATATCCATTTCCACATAATTATAACTACTGTTTGGTATCCCTCAACCATCACGAGAGTCTTATGAAGACGTGACCAGACATGTGTTGTCACTAAATTCTGGGCGTCCAAAAATTCTATTTCTTAGGCTGCCAAGCTCTGGTCAATGGCACAGAGAAGATGTTCTGTCGTCTCCTCTTGTTCCTCGTCGTTGCAGCTTCTGCGTCAATCATTATGAGGTATTCCGAGTCTTATAATGTAAGCACCCAAAGGCCAGTGTCCCGTTATCACTTACTATGTTCATTGCAAGTTGTATTCTGCATATATCCAAGTCGGATCAGATCTGTCTTGTGTTTCTTGAAGTTTCATTTCCCCTTTCACATTTTTTCATTATCCCACCTTACTTTTCTTTTTCTCATTGTAGAGGAATACTTATCTCATATAGAAATTCATTTGAATTTTCCGTAACGCCAGACTTGACAAGTGCGTAGGCCTTGCTGTTGCGATCAATGTCAACGTGCGCTGTAAGTGAAGCGAGGGCAACTGTTAAATCTTTCGCTATTTCCTCCAGAGACATCTGGCATTCTTGGACAATCTGAATTATGATGTACACACTCTATAGGGACCTATTGGCCGCGTATATCATGCGATACACTCTCATACCGAATTCACACGGCGGTGATTTTTGTAGCCTGTAAAGTACTGCAACAAACTGGTAATGCAAGAGACGATATCGACTTTGTTGTGCGATCTGGATCCATCAGTGAAAACTTGAACGATGTTTCCCAAGAGATTCAAACCATTATCATAGAAGGATCTATACGGTATCTGCGTTGTAAAGCTAGAATCTAAAGCAGGTGCAGTTATCATGTAGTCGATATGTATATTTAGACCAACCATACTAAAGATTATAGCATCTGTGCTTCAATGCTCTTATGGTACTCAGTTTCATTGCCGTGTTAGCAGCCACTTGTATCACTTGTACATGTCTGGTGATAGCCAGTTAAGGATAATAAACAAAGCCTTGGATGTTGCAGTCCCAAGGGCATCTGTCATCCTGATTGCCAGCATTGTCATAATCTGCTCAAACCACGTTTGACAATTCCCTTTCTCTAAAGTCAACCACCAAACCGTGGCCGCTTAGAATAGCGTTGGTTTGATTACAAAGTTGTTTAAGAGTTAATAACACAGTTCAGGCCTATGGCTTTCCTGCAACAATAAAGAACAGTGGCCATCTTAGTGGTTCTGGATTGTGTATTTAAGCTGCAGTTAAGTTTGTTGTTTTGGAGTCGCCGTAGTCTAGTAGGTAGTGTATTGGCTTTTTAGACGTAAAGCCAGGGTTCGAGCCCCAGGCCAGACATCAAGACAAAATACAAAAAGTATTTCTTCGGCGACTTCCTCTCGGCAGATTTCTGGCAAAAACTCTCTGAGAGTAAATAAAAATTGCCATGAAAAAGTTTCTCAAAAAAATCTGTCGTTCGGAGTCGACTTTAAACTGCAGATCCCACCACTAATGTATAAAATTAACACACCCAACATAAGTGGTGTGAGAAACTAGGTCGTAATCCTGACTGAAAGGTTGTAATGACCAATTATGTATGTATGTATGTATGTATAGACATCTGTTATCGTGATCGCCAGCATTCTCGTAATCCGCTCAAACCACGCTTGACAATTCCCTTCCTTTAAAGCCAACCACCAAACCGTGTCCGCTTAGAATAGCGATGGCTTTTTATTACAAAGTTGTACAGCCAGTGCATAAGTTAAGGGTTAACACTATAGATTAAGCCTATGTCTCTCATGCAACAATAAGAAACAGTGGCCACCTTAGTGGTTCTGGATTGTGTATTTAAGTTGCAGTTAAGTTTGTTGTTTTGAAGTCGCCGTAGTCTAGTAGGTAGTGTGTTGGCTTATTAGACGTAAAGCCAGAGTTCGAGCCCCAGGCCAGACTTCAAAAAAAAATACAAAAAGTATTTCTTCGGCGACTTCCTCTCAGCAGATTTCTATCAAAAAAAACTCTCAGAGTAAATAAAATTGCCATGAAAAAATTTCTCAAAAAAATCTGTCGTTCGGAGTCGACTTTAAACTGTAGGTCCCACCGCTCATGTATAAAAATTAACACACACAACATAAGTGGTGTGAGAACCTAGGACATTGTACAATGGGTCAATTCGACCTCCGGGTATTGTACTCGTCTTAATTAATAAGTACACGTCCTCTTACCTAATCTAACCTAACCTTGTTGTCCAATATGGTCCCAAAATGTTTGACACTGTTTGGATAGAGTAAGTGAAGTTGTAGACTAATTGTCGTATATATGGTTACGACACAAAAACTCGCCTTAATTATGGCGAAACATCGACCAAAAGTGTGCTGAAACGTTTTCACAACACTGTTCTTGTTCTATTATGAGAAAAATTGGCAACCATAGATGCATCGCTATTGAAGTACCCATCACTTCAGCTAGTTAGTGCTCTTTCGACCAGATGTTATCCAGTCAACCAATAATCATTGTGGATTTTCCAAATCATTTCTAGCGTGGATACCTCAATTGGTGTACCCGTATTCGGAAAGCCCGTTTAAACTCAATCACCAAATATTTTTTTTGTAGTCGTAAAAGAAGGAACAGATCCCTACAGACTAGAAACTAGCTGAACTTGAATATTTGTTGACCTGTAACTTTTTTATTTTCTTTGTTTAGACATTCACTCACACAGTATATCAGTAGGACTAAAGACCACGTACATACTATGTTAGTTTCGTCACCACCCTCATATGACTGACGATTACATTTTCATTCATTAGATTTAATTCTTTATAAACAATAAAAAAATCAAAATAATCTCTGCTAAAACGAAAAGCCAGCCGGGTTTTAACTTAAATAAATTGCTTGGCTCATCTATGATTTGGACCCGAACATGCCACAAGACCACAGTAACCTGCCATCTTCAAATAACGTTCTATAAATGGATGGAGATAGAGACCCTTTATGCCACAAAAAATAAAATAAAAACGATAAAACATGTTGATGTTGTTGTCATTGTTAATCAGGTAACGGGCTACTGTTTTTTTACCATTTTTTAATTTTTTATGCTCTTGAGCACAACAATATTTTATTTGAATTTAATTTTTATTATTGTTGTTGGGGTCTTTGCGCTACACCATCATCATACAGTAATCCTTCGATTTACGTCGCCTCTGTTAACGTTGTTTCGATTTACGTCGTAAAAGTTTTTGTTCCCTCTAACTTCAATTTGCGTCGTTATTCGGTTTACGTCGCTTTTTATGGAACCAACTGCGACGTAAATCGAGGGATTACTGTATATAATGGAGATGGAGATCCCACTAGATAGATGACTTTGGCACTCTACAGTTCACACTTAATTAGCGATGGCATCAAGCTCTTTTACTTCAAAAACAAAACGCCAATCAAGGAATGATGTGATGTGATGTGAAGGATATTTATTTGCTCTGTTGGTATTATAATATGCTTCTATGCTCATGCCAGCTTTGTAAACCAAAATGTTCGAAAGGTCCTTAAAATAATGAAAATCTTTAAAAAAGAGTAGAACTCAATGCCAAAAAGTTTCTCATCACAACACACAAAGCTTTATTACTTCTAGACAACTGCACATGGCAATCCTGCCATTCTAGAATCTTCTACAATCACCAGCTTCACTAGGAAAAATTTGAAAAATGAAACCAAATCAAAGAAAAGGAATAGGCTTTGTGGAGCCCGGTATTCGTTTAAGGAATAAAAAGCAATAAAAGAAGTCTAAGCTTCATATGCTATTTGATGCCACTTCGCAACACAATCAATGCATTTCTGGCGCAGACTTTTAGTCGTAATATAAATGAAGTCAGTTACGACACTATCAAGAGTAAAGATGGTCGCAATCAAGTTTGAATGAGCTACAGTGCATAAGAGATTTGAAAATAAGAACGATTTGATTGGGTATTTGACAGGATTGCCAGGTCATCCCCTATAAACCAGAGATCAGTACTGAATCGCTTTTTCGCTACTCATAAGTACTCATGAAATTTTGAATATGAGTGAGTCAACAGTATTGAAATCCAATTACTCTGATTCATTCGTACTCAGTACACAACATTGATTTATAAGTACAAGTTGCAATGAGTATGAGTACAACGTTGACATCAAACTCATAACATTCGAAATATGTTTGATTCAAGAGCCTACTCATTCAGATTCATAAATTTAGAAAAATACTTCTAATACTACTCATAAATGATTCGAGTGATTCGAATAATTCAACAAAATTTACAGTCTTTGTTGTTGTTGCATTTACAAAGAAAGAAGGAAGAAAAAGGCAGCAAGCAGAGCAAACACACAACCTTCTTGTGAGTATTGTAGTGTTCGTGCGCGAATCATACTTATTTTGTGATTCGTGTATACGATGTGTCATGGAGAGTCGAAACCAATAACATCATGCGTATTGTTAAGTATGAGTACCATGAATATTTCAAACTTTGCATATGAGTAGTATGAGTATGACATTAAAATAAGTATGAATGCGTATAAAGTATCAGAAATTATAAGTATGATTCGAATCTACTCATCGTTTTGAATACTCATTGCTGACCTCTGCTATAAATAATCTCCTCATTCAGATCTAGAATGGCAATAGATGATACGGTTGGAGAATGCAAACTTGACAAACTGTGTGTAAAATATTGTCGCCCACGGCTTCCCAGGGTGCAGCGTATCCAAACTTTCCATTACTCTGGCTCATAAATCAGGCTATATTTATCCAATTGCATGGGTTATGATGGCTCTGAGGAGTAGTTTGTCGCTTATCCTCGACATTTCGACCCACAAGAAAAGGTCCAGGTTTGGTTAGGTAAGGTAGCGGGCCCCCATGACTCTTGCGCATAAATCAGGCTGTATTTGACCGATTGTACGGGTTATGATGGCTCTGAGGAGTAGTTTGTCGCTTATCCTCCACACTCCGATGCTCAAGAAAAAGTCCAGGCTTGGTTAGGTAAGGTGGCGGACCCCATAAAAAATTAAAGGAAGAGGCCCAGCATTTAGGCTCACTTTGATACCACAATCAAGACTGAACATACATACATAATTGGTCATTACAACCCTACAGTCAGGATAACGACCTAGTTTCTCACACCACTTATGTTGTGTGTGTTAATTTTATACATGAGTGGTGGGACTCCGAACGACAGATTTTTGAGAAACTTTTTCATGGCAATTTTTATTTCCTCTCAGAGTGTTTGGCAGAAATCTGCCGAGAGGAAGTCGCCAAAGAAATACTTTTTGTAATTTGTTTTGATGTCTGGCCTGGGGCTCGGATACTGGCTTTACGTCTAATAAGCCAACACACCACCTACTAGACTACGGCAACTTCAATACTGAACCCTTGTATTAAATATTCTCTGGAGGGACACAAACCGTGTCCAAAATAAAGCTTTCTATTGCAGCAGCCTTTAAAGTAGGGAGATCAGTTAAGGATGTTAGAAAGTGAGAGGTTAAAAACTTAGATCTCTTTATGACAAAAGTAGGGCACTCACTTAGGGCACTCCTCCTCAGATCCACAGCTCCTGCAGAAGTTATTTGCTGGAATGTCGAGCCAGCATAACAAAAATTTCAGAGACCTGTGCGGATCGCCTTTGTGCGATGGATGTTGATGTGATTTAGGAACAGAAGTGAGTCGGTCCTCTTCTTATCTATAAGTGTCAAGCAGACTCGAGCAACAGAAATGATCTGACGTACTCAAATCGCACGATCAACAGTTCACATCACCCCTACGTGAGATGAATATACCATCAAATCGCACATACAGCAAATATCATATGAGCTGCGTAGTACGTAGCGCAGTCCTGTTGAAACCACATGTTGTTGTTGTCTAGAACATTCAATTGAGGACATAATTGTTTAGTAATCATCGACCCATAGTGCTCGCTGTTGACAGGGATGAACATTCTACATATCATTGGTCTCTAGATCATCCAATCATCAACCTATAGTGCTCGCTGTTGACAGTGATGGACACTCTGTTCAGATCAATCTGTTCTAGACGAAATGCATACTAATGCCAGTAACTTGAATGTCCAATGCAGTGTAGGGTATCGTACGAACAAGTTTTGCCGTTTGTAACCTTTTCACTTTCGTTTTATTTTTTTGCTGTTGTTTTGGTTGTTTTTGTTTAGACTGCCTTGACTCGTGTGTTTTTGTTTTGTTTTAAAACTGGAGCTATTTAAACGCCCACATTATTTTAAAATTTTTTTGTTTTGTTTTTTTCCCTCATGTTTTTGCTACTGTTGTTGTCGTGTGACTTTACCTTGTGTCTTAAATTCTAAGTCTGTTATGTTTTATGGCCCACAATCAAGAAGCAACAGCAACAGCATTAACTGTCTTAAAACAAAAAACAAAAACAAAAACAGTTTTAAAAATTAAGCTGACAATACAATTAAGTTGGCCAGCAAAATAAAAACAAAAACAACAACAACAAAAAAAGAGCTTCAAATGAAACTTAAAAAATTTCTGTAGACTCCTCTGGTCCAAACGGCAGTTAAAGGTCTGTGGCCATAAAAGTGTGTCTGGCGCTGGCTGGGTTTATGCGTATGTGTCACTTTAAAGTTAAAATTTGAAAAATAAAGCGAAAAACAAAAACAAGAGAGAAGAAAAAAGTTGTGTAAAGAATTCCTTGTAAATACGAGTAGTCTTGTTCTACTACCAAGTAATTAACGTAACGTAAAGGTCATTTGGCTTTGGGTTTGGCTGGGCTGTTGCTACACATACTTGTTTGGTCTAAGCATCGTATAATTTTTTTTAAGTTGTTTTTTTCATAGCAAATGACAACAACAACAACTATAGAAACAAAGTTGTTAGTGAGTCCAAAAATTTAAACTAAACAACACGTTTACAGTGAAGGAGAAAATGGTTTGGAATTTTGAAATGAAATTGAAAAATATTGTTACGTTTATATCTTTTAAAAACGTTTAAAATATAAGCTTGTAGAATTTGTGTTTAGTTTTTAATTAAAATTCTTTATTATTCGCACAATTCTGAGTGCCACTGTTCACAACTTTATGTATACAACAACAATTACTTTGTTATTCGTCTGTTTATACCCTTTGCATAAACAATAACATTTATTAGACAATTGTTCGACAGATTTTTTTAACGGAGATCTTCAAACACACCGCGTCTTCGCACAAGACTCGCTGAACTTTTACTAACTCAGTTGCCTGCTTTGCCTTGCCTTTTATATGGCAACGTATACGGTCTGATGAATGTTCTTGGAGGCGAACGTTCATGACTTCACCTTCTCGAAACATCTGGTCAATTCACACAAGCCGTTGTATCGTTGTATTCATTGTATTGTTGGACTATACAACAGTGTATGCTTGTTGTTGATAATTTTCATGTAAAAATCCGATACACTTATACACAAATTTTTCATATGTTTTTAAAAGTTGTATTGGTTACGTGCTATCAAATTGTTTGAATGGCAAAAATTATGAAGAAGAATAAGAAGAAGACATTTGGAATGCTAAATACACAACACACCATAGCATTGAGCGTTCAAAAACAACCAAGTGTATTCAATACAACATACACGATACAAGGTCGTGTGAATGGGCCAATCGTTGTTTACATTTATTCTTATAGTGTTTGCGTAGTATTTTTGTTTACTTGTTTACCATTTTTTATGCTGGTGTTTGTTGTTGTATTTTTTTGTTTTGTTTATAATTTTAATGTTAAGCGATGTAAAAGCAAAACACCAGTATCTAGAATCTTCATTTTCACTTTTTGTGTGAACCTCTGGTGAATTTTTGTTATACTCAGTTGAAGCATACTTTTGCATATTTTGCCTTATTTTCACTTAAGCGTGGTTATTTGGAGCACACCGTACAACTGTCGTATCCACATAGGTCATTGCATTTGAAATATTTGCTCATAAGGTTTTCATCCAGTTGATTTAATCGAGTTTTTTGCCTTTGATTTTTACGTGTATGCTCGTGTGTGCCAGCACGGTTTGGTCTTGAGGTTTTTGGTTTTAAAAATAGTAGGATGAGTAACTTTCCAAAGACTCTGTTAACTTCGTGTATTAAGAAAGTTTTTTGGGTGCTTCCTGTAAAGCCACCTTTAGACTGGTTACTTGGTTTCTTACGCGACACTACGAGATCAGACCGCTGATAAGGATTTGGAACAGATTCCCCAGCCTGACTACTGCAGGCTATGTTGCGAATTGGAAGAGTTAGAGTCTATCGAACACCTACCCTGTAACTCTCTAGCCCTTAGTAGGATGCAGATGAGGTTTATAATGGATTTAAGCTGATTAAAAAGTGCTAGGACACCGAAACGGTAGTCTTCTTCTGCCCCTTCTTTCTTTCTTTCTGTATCGTTTGTAACTTTCCAACTAGGATGCGATTTAGGATTCTGGGTAGAAGTTTCTGTTAGAAATTATGGTCCTTCTGAGATTTATAATGGGTTTAGGCTGATTGAAAGGTGCTAAGAAACAGAGGTGGTAGTCTTCTTTTGCGCTTTTTTATGTGACGTGGTCGTCTCTTTAACTTTCTTCTCCTGTCTGTCCTTTTCCTACTTCTTTTCTCCTTTTTCTCTCCTTCTGAATCATTTATTAAGTATTTTTAGGACGAATATAATGGATTAGTTAACCTCTACGTATTTGTACTTTTCTTGATGACAACTATACGTTCCCAAACCAAATTTTTGAGGGCAGACCATATTCACCTAACGAATTACAAATGAAATGACAATCAACTTTATGGCAAACAAGGTTTGCCTAGTCTGGATATTGATGAGGGAGCATGGCTCTAGAGCAACAATATTTAGAATTGCAATTCAAGGAGCCGATAAGCGTACAGAGAGAATTGCACTGTAAGACATATTACGTGTTCATATTCTGGAGGATTTGGATGAACTCTTGTCGAAAGATTTAGACACTTGGGTTATAGTACTGCGAAAAAGTATTAAATTTTTCAACTGCAATACCCATCGTTGTTGACCGGAGAGCAGTAAACGGCTTCTTTTCCATATCCAAGAGAAATTAAGTAACATTCGGGTATTCCATAACTTGGGTCATTAAGACCCCATCGATTTCCTATATTAAACTGACCCACTACTGCCATAATGTCTACTACGACGAGGTCACATAAAGAAACGATAACACAAAGCAACCATCTCACCAACTCCATTCTTTTGTGGCAGCGGGCAAATTAGCATTGAAGTAAAGGATTTTTACAGAATGCGTTATCCCATCTAGACGACGACGAGTGACGATAGAGTATCAATATCCTTGTCAGAGTTTGGACTAATTGGGAGAAAAGTGTTATACATACATACATACATACATAATTGGCCATTGCAGCCCTTCCGTCAGGATTATGGCCTAGCTTCTCACACCATTGATGTTGTGTGTGTTAATTTCATACATGAGTGGCGAGACTTGGAGTTTAAAGTAGGCTACGAACGTCAGATTTTTGAGAAACTTTTCATTGAAATTTTATTTTACTCTCAGAGTTGTTGCCACAAATCTGCTGAGAGGAAGTCGCCTAACAAATGTTTGTTCTTATTTCGTTTTGATGTCTGACCTGAGATTTGAACCAAGGCCTTACGTCCAATAAGCCAACACACTACCAACTAGACTACGTCGACTTCAAAGTCGCCGACGCATAATCTCTTAGTTCGGAATGTTGTCGGCTGTGGTGTCTTAGTTTATGGCTTAGGCTTGCAGTCCGAGTCTTGCAGTCCAAATGTTAGCTTCAGCCGTTTGAAAAGGGAATGAAGATTTTTAATTTCGGAGTTTGAAACAACTGTGATGAAAACAGTTTTCTTTTCTGAAGTATTCGACGCTGTTTACGTTTCGTAGCGTATTTCTCATTCTCGTTAGAAAGATTTCATGTCTCTTCAAAAGAAGCAATACAGCTGGCATAGCATTTGCCAATAGTCTCCATGTGTATCAACGGCTTTTTCCTCGGCAACTGACGACTGTTGTAACCGAGTTTCATTATGGCTGTATCTAATCCACTACAACTTGCAGTGTCGTATTTAAAGCGGTATTGGTTGTTAACGTGTGGTTCGTACTTCTGTTTGTATAGTTTTGAATACCAAAATTGATTGACGATAATATTTCGTCTGACACTGTACTTATGCGTATTTATAATTCTTTCTGCCTCTCTCTCTCTCTTTCCCTTCCCTTGTTTACGTATTTATTTGCTTTGGCAACCGTGCATGGCTTGTTTATTTGAAACCCTTTAGGGCTATAGTCAGTGGTCAGTTATTTGGCTAAAATTTTTAGTTTTATTCGTGTGTTTATTTAAAAATCATTTACACACACACTCACTTACATATGCGCACACACATACATTAATTCATGAATAGGAGCACAAAGTCTGACATTTACAGATACGGTGTAGTGTGTTGAAATATTTTTTTTTTTGGGAAATTTTTAAAATGACAAATGCAAAGCAAGGATATTTCCTTTCTTTTTGTTGTTGTTACAACAAATAGAAACTAATACATACATACATACATTTTATATATTCTAACTAGTCACTGAAGAACCTGAGAACACCCACCGCCATACATATTTGCAACAATTAAAGCAGATTCCTTCGGATATTCACTCTTTGGATGTGGGATGTTGTTGGACATCATTTCAGATTGTCATTGAAAAGCAGAAAAATTTTAAATGTTTTTTGGCAACTAAAACTACTAAACAAAGCATGAACATTTCATTTCTGTAGCAATACATATGAATTTATTGAAATCAAATGAGAGAAAAAAATTAATCGCACAGTGTGGGTTTGAATTTTTGTTTTCACAATTCAATGTTAAATTAATAGAAACAGAAACACAATAAAATGTTTCAAATGTTTTACAAATTTGTTTGTCTTTGAATTGGTTTTTAATTATCTAATCAATCTCTTTTAATTGTGCTTTTAAATTATAATTCAATAAATCCTCATGGTTTTATTATTGTTTCTACGAATTAAGCTGCATTTAATCTTAAAAAAACAACCACAATTAAATTTGACCGTGTCCTAAAGTTTTTTTATATTTTTAAAATTATATTCGTTATGACAAGGTGTAGTAAATAGAAAATATGCAGTAACACTAATGCGTTACCAAAGTTTGAAATCGCCGTAGTCTAGTAGGTAATGTGTTGGCTTATTAGACGTAAAGCCATGGCTAGAGCCCCAGGCCAGACACCGACACAAAATACAAAAAGTATTTCTTCGGCGACTTTGTCTCAGCAGATTTCTGGCAAAAACTCTGAGAGTAAATAAAATTGCCATGAAAAGTTTCTCAAAACTCTGTCGTTCGGAGTCGACTTTAAACGGTACGTCCCGCCATTCATGTATAAAATTAACACACACAACATAAGTGATGTGAGAAACTAGGTCGTAATCCTGACTAAAGGGCTGTAATGGCCCATTATGCCAAATAGAGTTTTTGCCATCTTTCATCACAGTAAACCTAGCTTAGAAATCGATTCTTAGTTAAAATGGATTTATAGAAACACGTCCTAAAAAACCAAAGACAGTTCCTTCTGTCTTCTGTGATGAAATAAGGAAAATAGCCTCATTTATCAGAGAGAAATTAACATTCAAAGCAGTTTATTGGGTTTGCCGAACCTGATCCAAGGAAGGCGTTTACATTCCAACAATGACAATTGAAAGGGTGTTTCAATTGACTCAATCAAAGGTCAAACGCTGACCTAACGACAATGACAAGTCGTTTAAGATATACTTTAGCTCGTTATTGTTTCGAATTCAATATTGATTCACTGATATTTTAACGGATCTGACGTTAAAATCAGTGTTCAAAACAAAATTGTATTGTTTGTTCTTTAAGTATCGACGCCATAATTTCTACAAAGAGAAATATTACAAATTAATAGTGAACTGCTTAAAGTCTAGTTAGTTGACACTTACGCACCCATCAAGGAATTTGGAATAGTTACTAAGTAATTAACATGAGACATATAATATCGACGATAAAATATTCAACGCTATAGAAGTTTCAGAACATCCATTAGCTCAGTTTTGCAACTAGCATTTCTATCAGACAGATATCTATAATGAAATTGCCCTCAAAGTGCAAATTATCGAATAAAATGTTGCTGCATGGGGTCTGAGGTTAGCTTAGATTTGAAAGATTCCTTTTTTGTTATATCCATGAAAGTGCGTGAAACCACAATCATATTGGAAAGAAATAGACACGAAGACTATTTACCCAATGTAATCCCAAACTCAACTCAAGTCGCCGTAGTCTAGTGTGTAGTGTGTTGGCTTATTAGACGTAAAGCCAGGGTTCGAGCCCAGGCCAGACATCAAAACAAAATACAAAAAGTATTTCTTCGGCGACTTTCTCTCAGAAGATTTCTGGCAGAAACTCTGAAAGTAAATAGAAAATTGCCATGAAAAGTTTCTCAAAAAAATCTGTTGTTCGGAGTCGACTTTAAACTGTAGGTCCCACCACTCATGTATAAAATTAACACACACAACACAAGTGGTGTGAGAAACTAGGAAGTTGTACAATGGGTCAATTCGACCTCCGGGTACTGTACTAGTCTTAATTGACAAGTACACGTCCTCTAACCTAACCTAACCGAGAACGTCTTTTATGGATGCTTTATTAGAAATATGTTGTAACTATTAAGCCCACATACTAACAATTCACAACTGTCTGTCGTAAGGTTTAATAAATAAGTAAAGTCGACCCTTCATGAAGAATTGTGTTACGAGTTTACCTTTTAAAAACGTTTAAAATATAAGCTCGTAGATTGCAAATAAAATAAAAGTAAATTTTGTGTTTAATTTTAATTAAAATTCTTTATTATTCGCACAATTCTGTGTGCCACTGTTCACAACTTGATGTAAACAACAACAATTGCTTTTCTTTGTTATTCCTCTGTTTATACCCTTTGTATAAACAATAACAATTACTAGGCAATTATTCGACAGATCTTTGTAATGGAGATCTTCAAACTACGATTACTCTCTTCAAACGCACCGCGTCTTCACACAAGACTGATTGAACTTCACTAATTCATTAGCCTGCTTTGCCTTGCCTTTTATATGGCATGGTAAACAATCTGATGAATGTTCTTGAAGACGAATGTTCGTGACTTCGCCTTCTCGAAATCTTTATACATGTAGGTCTCTCCACTCAATGGATACAATTAACACACACAACATAAGTGGTGTGAGAAACTATGTCGTAATCCTGACTGAACGGTTGTAATGAGCAATTATGTATGTATGTATGTATGTATGTATGTAAAACCAAACTCACCAAAACTATTGAAGAAACTCTGGCCTGGAATCTGCTTTTTGGGCCAAACATAGAGAATATGTACGACAGACATTCGTTGCCCTATGTTGCTATAAAAACAAGAAAAGGAGCTACAGCCTAACATAAAGGTCCTTGCTATCTGAAGCAATAGTCGTTAAATAACCAATCTAGAACCCTTCTCAGTTTCAGCACTCAATACATTCTAGAATAATTAAACCTGGTCCCTATCTGCTTTATCATCTGATCGATCAACTCAAAGAAGTATTCCAAAGGATG
This sequence comes from Sarcophaga variegata, assembly GCA_932273835.1. Classification (NCBI taxonomy): domain Eukaryota; kingdom Metazoa; phylum Arthropoda; class Insecta; order Diptera; family Sarcophagidae; genus Sarcophaga; species Sarcophaga variegata. Next base: position 144,577,264 of record OW026358.1, on the reverse strand, counting down.
TATAACAACCGATCATTAGGTTCGTGCTCTCGATCGCTCATTCTCTTGCCATTGTATCAGCAGCCTCATTATCCCACATATCATAATGATTTCAAACTCAACACAGTTTTACCTTTCTTCCCATTTAGAAGCAGAAAGAGGGTTCTCTTGCAGACTGCAATCAATTAGAGTCTCATCAGTAGTTTCAAGGGAACTTGATTGTCCACATAGCTAAACACCATATCTTTCGGCGCAATACATACCCAGACCGTCTATGCTGTCCTGTTGATTCTAAAGACCTCAGCCTGGAGTATACTTTACACAATAGCAACCGCCATAAGACATCTTCAGACATCCTTTTACAAAACAGAATACCCACCCGAGTGCCAGTTTGCATCTTCGAGGCTTTCGTAAACATTGCATGACAGTCAAGTAGACAACCTTCACCATTACAAATGAGTCGTAAAACCTTCACTGAAGGTCCATACGCCAACACCGAAAACTGCTAAAAAGCTGGAATGTTGAAACCTCCCTGCTAATTACTGGAAAATTGTACATTTCGGATAAGCTCCGACCAGAGAAGATGTGGAATTATTTTATATTCCATACATACATACATAATTGGTCATTACAACCCTTCAGTCAGGATTACGACCTAGTTTCCCATACCACTGATGTTGTGTGTGTTAATTTTTATACATTTGTAGCGGGACTTACAGTTTAAAGTTTATTCCGAACGATAGATTTTTGAGAAACTTTTTCATGGTAGTTTTAATTTAACTCTCAGAGTTTTTGTCACGAATCTGCTGAGAGGAAGTCGACGAAGAAATATTTTTTCACATTTTAGTTTTGATGTCTGACCTGGGATTTGAACTGAGAACTCACATGTAATAAGCCAACACACTACATACTAGGCTACGCCGGCTTCACATCTGTCAATTTATTTGTTATTTATTCTGTCAGCTTTGCGAAATCACTATGGACGTCCATACACAACAACTTGCATGTGTGAATGGACTATGTAGCAGTTCGCAACTGACCCTGTTTTTAATAGAAAAGTCATCTTTAGGCATGTGGTTCATTTCAGGATGGAATATTACTTGAACAAACAAACTCATCGCATATAGGGTATCGTAATCCACATGATATCCAAGAGCTTTAAATACTTTCGAAAAAGTCACAATTTTTGTAAATGCATTTTAAGATCATCGTTCCACTTTTCTTTGAGACGACGTCAGCCATGCCGCCACTGTCTACAGCAAGCATTTTAGGTCGATGATTACAAACTTTTTTTGGACTGAATTTGAATGATGTGAACACCAACGACATATTGTTGGAACAGGACGGCGCAATATGCTGCACAGCTTATAAGAGAGTCGTGGAAAATTGGAGATTTCGTAAGCAGCCGTGGATGATATTTGAACGATGTTACATACCACGCATAATGGCATCAAAACATCTTTCGAACGAATAAAATATTTCAATTATACGTCAACAAAAAAATTGCCATGAAAAAAATTCTCAAAAATCTGTCGTTCCGAGCCGATATTAAACTGTAGGTCCCACCAATCAATGGATAAAATTAACACACACAACATAAGTGGCGTGAGAAACTAGGTCGTAATCCTGACTGAAGGATTGTAATAACCAATTATGTATGTATGTATGTATGATATGTCAACAAAGTGTGTTTTTTTCATTTAAATTTAAGGAGAAGAAGCACTTAAAAAAGATCCGACTATCGGGATTGGTTGCAGCACTCTAACTTTCCAATGTAACGCTTATACAACATTTCGGTGGATATTTTGACGCTAACTTGACGAATGTTGGTCGTTAACGAACTCCCACAAGAAAATTCCACGACCTCAAATGGAAAATTGGAGGTATTCTGCACGAGTGATTTGAAAGCATGGCAATCTCACGTACAATTGATGTGCACTGGCTATGGAGATCGTGAAATTTGACCGTGTTACTCTTTTTCTTGTGGAGTTTTCCTAAGTCGCTGTCTTATGCGTGAAAGCCACAAATCACACTGGTTCTCAAAGTCATCATAGCCCATGCCATCGATCAAATTCAGTCTTATTAATGCGCCAGAATCGTAGAAAATTCGATATTTTGGACGTGATATACCTAGAGAAGCCATGCCGGACATTTAAACGATGTTACATGCCACACATAATGCCATAATGCCATGCCTCATAGGTCTTTCAAACGAATAAAAAATTCGATGATATGTGTTGCACAGTTTGTTTCATTTGAATTTAAAGATAGGAAACCCTTATTGAAAGACCCTTTGTAATAATAAATTGAACTGTTTTTCTGCTTGTGCACAGTCTATCAAGCATTGAATCAATTTTAAATCATTTCCTTATTGATTTCCGTAATAACTGCGAATGAAATCCAATACTTTGCAACACAAACTTTATTGACATTGATTTGCATAAAATTTGCTGGAAAATCGAATATTGAATGAATTTTGAATACCAACTCTTATCATAGGAAAATATGCTTTTAAAGTTTATTAAACAAGTTCAAACCAAATTACTGACTGTACTGACGCATAAATCTAAAAGATATGTTAAGTTTTGGTTAAAAAAATAAACAAAAAAAAAATGTCTCTGGTTTGTTAAAGTGGTGCCCCCCTTCAGATTTTAAGTCTTTGTCATGAGAAAACCAATCTTTTGTAAACTGTTTTGAATTGCAAAAACCGATGACATCGATGATAAGTGGTTTGTCATTAAAACTGAACGCCTTAAAGGCATTCAAAATCCTCTTCTATTCTTGCACTCTTCTCTTGAGGTTTTTTTTACTTTCTATGGAAATATGATTATCAGGAGTAGTTTTGCTATTTTTCTTCTTCTTTTTCCACTTTTTTTTCGCGTCGCATGGAATGTATTTTCTGTATCAAGATTATTGTTGCTATTACTTGTGGCAAATAAGATCTGAAACATTATTGTTCAACGAGAGGCGACACAACACCACAACAACGTATGAATTTATCAATTTCTGTGGCACATGGAATTAAGAACACGCACAAGGTTGCTCTGCTGCTACTGTTGGTAGATTAGTTGACTGGTGGAGTGGTACGTTCATTCGTTGGTTGGCTTTATGGTGTCATATGCTATCATTTTACTTTAAAAGTCGATTTAAAACATTCCAATCAGCCAACATACGCTTACAGATTAAGATTGAATTAATATGACTACAGACAGTACGAGAAAAAGTTTTTACACATTGGTGGGCATTTCTTTTTTATTTTTTTGAAAAGCCTTGCTCATCAAGAGCCGTAGTCTAGTAGGTAGTGTGTTAGCTTATTAGACGCAAAGCCCGGATTCGTATCCCAGGTCAGACATCAAAACGAAATATGAAAAAAAAATTTCTACGGCGACTTCCCCTCAGCAGATTTCTGGCAAAAACTCTGAGAGTAAATAAACCTGCCATGAAAAAGTTTCTCAAAAATCAGTCGTTCGGAGTCGACCGCCACTCACGTATAAAATTAACACACACAACATGAGTGGCATGAGAAGCTAGGCCGTAATCCTGACTGAAGGGTTGAAATGGCCAATCATGTATGTATGTTGCTCATCAAGAGTTATTATGGTTATAACCGAGGTACTGCCCGAAATGTACGAATAAGTGTACGTCGAAAAGATCGACTGATGCCACAAATCCCCCTTATAAGCAAAGTATGTGTGGAAAGATCAATTGATGCCATTATGTGTGGCATGTAACATCACTCATATGTCTTCCACGCTATTAAAAAGTTCAATTTTCCATAACTCTGGCTTACAAATCAGACTGAGTTCGATTGATGGCATGGGTTATCTTGTAGTTTTTTTCGTATACAGCTGCGACTTAAGAACACCCCACTATTAAAAGGTCAAAACGCACTTCACATCACATCCACCTGGAATAACCATGCCCTCAAATCGGTCGAGCAGAGCATCTAATGTGGCATAATTAGTGTAGAATGTAGCGGTGTCCTGTTGAAACCACAGATCATACACTTCCTTCCAAAATAAGTTTAAAATCAACGACCTATAGCGCTCGCTTTGATATTGGCGGTGTAGCCTTCATCGCTCCTAAGAGAAATATGGGCCCATAATGCCGCCAGAACATAATTCCAACCAAACATTGATTTTTTTGGGATTCATTGATTCCCAAATTTAACAATTTTTTTCACGTTCACGTACCCATGCATTTGTTGCCAACAGCCTCAGAGCCCATTCTGCAAACACACGCGATTTGGCAAACCAGATTGAATAACACATATGTACGTACATAATTGGTCACTACATCCCCTTAGTTATGATTACGACCGAGCTTCTCACATCAGCTATGCTGTGTGCGTTAATTTTATACATGAGTGGCGGGACCTACAGTTTAAAGTCGACTCCGAACGATAGATTTTTGAGAAATTTTTCATGGCAATTTTATTTACTCTCAGAGTTTTTCCAGAAATCTGCTGAGAGGAAGTCGCACAGGAAATATTTTTGATGCGCGGTTTGAACCCTGGCCTCACGTCTAATAAGCCAACACACTACCTACTAGACTACGGTGACTATATCTAGTGCACAGTCTAGGAAATATTAAATACTTGGGCTTGAGGGACACTACCATTATTCTGTAGACCTTTACTGAATAAATGGCAACTAATTTGACAGAAGTCACCGTAGTCTAGTAGGTAGTGTGTTGGCTTATCAGACGAAAGCCAGATTTCGAGCCCCAGGCTTCACATCAAAACAAAATACAAAAAGTATTTCTTCGGCGACTTCCTCTCAGCAGATTTCTGGCAAAAACTCTGAGAGTAAATAGAAAATTGCAATGAAAAGTTTCTCAACTGTAGGTCCCACCACTCATGTATAAAATTAACACACAGAACGTAAGTGGTGTGAGAAACTAGGTCGTAATCCTGACTAAAGTAATGACTGTAATGAACAATTATGTATGTATGTATGTAATTTGACAGATGTCAGCATGATGACCGTTATCAACAGTCATAGTAGTCGCCGTTGGACGTTATGATTACTCTCATGTGTAAGACTTTATTATCAGAGTTCTTTACCTCCACATCCAATATAACAACCCTTACATTTTCACATACGGAATAGTTGCTAGGCAACATAGTGACGGCTTTATCCTGCTATTATTTATTGCACTAGAGATGCTGTTGAAAGGCTGGTGCTTCCGGAAGTAACGAAAAATAATACCAAAAAGTAGTGGTACTTTTAAGGTCCTTCTTTCATTGTATTCTCTATTGTCAAGGATCTCCACCCTGTAACCCAATCTTCCTGATACAGAAAAGAAACATTAGAATATGGAATCATATCCAAAGCCTTATCGAACTTGCCACAGATTCTCAAGATATTTTATCATTATACTGATACATACATAATTCGTCATTACAACCAACTTCAGTCACGATTACGACCTAGTTTCTCGCACCACTTATGTTGTGTGTATTAATTTAATACATGAGTGGCGGAACCTACAGTTTAAAGTCGACTCCAAACGTCATATTTCTGAGAAACTCTTTCTCGGTAATTTTATTTCACTCTCAGAGTTATTGCCCCAAATCTGTTGAGAGGAAGTCGCCGAAGAAATATTTTTTCATATTTTCGTTTTGTTGGAGATGTCTGGTCTGGGATTTGAACCCTTGCCTCACGTCTAATGAGCCAACGCACTACCTACGAAAATGCGGCAACTTCTGTAGTTAAAGCACTGATAAAATCTTTCTTCAAAGAGAAGATCACCACCGATGACCATGATTTGATGACCAATAACGTGGTGTCCCTTTGTGAAACTTTAGAGAGCGTGCTTAAGGTGCTTGACTGTAAACCCATGTAATACGGGCTTAAATCCCACAAAAGGCGATTAATTTGTCTTCATTTGACCCATCTTCTAGAGGACCCATTAGAGAGTCTAAATCATATGAAAGTCTCAAAAAAAAACTGCAAAGATCATCGAGTCTCTTAAAGTTTTTTAATTTCATATTTAAGTCCATGATGTCTTAACCTGTGGACATTAAAGAGAAATTGTGAAGACACATCTCAACGATTTTCGATTTGTTGCATTTACAAAGAAAGAAGAAAGACAAAGACAGCAAGCAGAGCAAACCCTCAACCTTCATGTGAGTATTGTAGTGTTTTTACGCGTTTAATATTTATTTTGTGATTCGTGTATACGATGAGTCATGGAGAGTCGAAATCAATAACATCATGCATATTGTCAAATATGAGTACCATGAGTATTTCAAACTTTGAATATGAGTAGTATGAGTATGACATTAAAATAAGTATGAATGCGTTTAAGTATCAGAAATTAAGAATATGATTCGAATCTACTCATCGTTTTGAATACTCATTGGTAACCTCTGGTGTGGAGCTCACTTGGGTCCTATAAGGTCTTATTGTAGTGGCGATAGTTCACTTCCCTTATACATTACTCAGCCATTCCGATGGACGGAGTTGATTCAAATCATGGCAAAGAACACTTTGTCTTACATTCCCAATCGGCATATAATGACAGAGAAGATCATAAGGGGTATCCTCTTTATTCCCGTCATTACAGCTTCTGCAGCAGTTGTTGTGCGGTATTTCCAGATTTTGGGGTGTGCACCAAGTATCCCGTTATACATACATACATATATAATTGCTATGTACTTCCTCAGTAGGGTATTATAGTTAGGTTTCCTGCATATTTTTCTCTGAATATAGCGATATCGTGCCGGATTTTATTTAACAATTGCTAAGATTGTCAAACAATCAATCAGATTTTTGACAAAGTTTTCATGGCAATTTTATTTACTCTGAGAGTTTTTGCCAGAAATCTGCTGAGGTTCGAGTCTAATAAGTCAACACACTACCTACTAGACTACGACGTCATTCTTCACGAAACAATATCCTAAGCGAGTAAGACTTAATAGCTTCCTCTTGTATATCCGATGAACACAAGTCCTCAGTGAAAACATTTTCGTGTATTCTCTTTGTTCTGTTTTAAATGTAACAAGTAATGGAAATTAATCTTATGACTCTATTGCTGTAGCTATACTGGATACTACGGGGTATAGTGAATTTAAATTAAGTTTTTAAAGCAATTATCGCCTAAACAATTGCCGCTGCAATACATACATATTTACTGGCGATAAATGTTGCATATTATTGTGCAGACAATTCATATTGTTATTGTTGTTGTAATTGTTGTTGTTGTTTTTTTTGTTTTTTTTTTTGTTTCACAAACGGAATATTTTAAAGGCACATACATAAATTCCAGAACGTTTAGCATTACGGTACGGTGGCTGGTACGGTACCATTGTAAAGCAATACGTGTGTTCGTTGTAAAACGAACGTTGAACGAACGTCATATTCAAAATACAATAACCAAGGCTTTAATGGTTATTTGTAGAGCCGTAATAATGGCGGTGGTGGTGGTAAAAAGGCAGGAAAACAGGAAGACAGGAAGGACATGATGAGGACACAGAGTATAGGGAAAACGTTTGTAAAGAATTTTAAATGTTTGTCTATGGGTTATTGCTGATTGTTGTTGTTGTATGTTTAATGAGCTCCATACATTTAACAAATTGCCTGTCGTGAAATTGTTACCAGCAAACCAACACCACAATAACATTTAATGTGAATGTCGTCGTTGTTGTCATCAGCGTATTTAGCATGAGTAGTTCGCAATCAAACAAACAAACAAACAAACAGTGGTGGTGGCTGATAACTTTAGTGTGACAGTAGAGTAGAGAGAGTAGTGTAGTGCTCTAGTGCCAGTTTAGTTGTCTATTTGATGACTAGTCGCCTGCCTGGCATGCTTATGTCCACTGTCAGGTCATACGTATTTCTATCATCAAATATTTTGTCTGGTCTGTTCTCTTCCTTCATGCTTCATGGCTGCGCTTATTTTAATTTTTATTTTCGTTGTTTCTTTCCTTTCCTTTTGTTTCTGTTGTTGTTGTTGTTGTCATTGTTGTTTGTTTTTATTGCTGCTTTCGTTCAACAATTTTTATTTGAACCCATCCCATCGTCCATTCCCTTTCCACCATCATGGCTGTTATAAATGGGCTTTAAGGATGGCCGTAAACAGTTAGTGCAACTAACTGACTGACAAACTCATACATCCTTTCAATGTGTTTCTATTTTATATATATAACAGGGGTGTAGTAAATAGGAATCCATTACAAACTAAAACAAAATAAAGCATTCAGTGGTAATCGATCACTAACCCCTTAGATATCGCATTGGTGCGACCTTTACTCTTCAAATATGTTTTTAAACCAGATTTTCGATTCCACTTTGAATTCCTTTTCACTACCCCTTTGCATTTGTTACTCTTTCAAAAGCTCTTGGTGATGATGATGATGATGTTGTTGTTGCTGTTATTCCTGCTGTTTTGATGAGGCACTTATTCTTCTTTAATTTTCCTCTCTCTCTCTCTCTCTTTAGCTTTGTGTGTGTTGACTAGACAAACATATTTGAATTACGATGACGAGAAGAACAAGAAATAGTAGAAGAAGAACCATGAAAAAATACCAATGAAAAGTGAAAAATAGTTCGAGTGAAAATAAATGACAGAATGAACGAATGACGACTGTGTCGTAGTGAGGAATATAAATTGCCAGCAACAGAATAGAATAGAAGAGAACAGAATAGAAGAGAATTTTTACTCGCATTTCCTGCTGTGACAATGTGTTATCGGATAACGACCAACTACAAAAAAATATCACACACCGACACGAACATCTTTCAAAAGGAGGAAGGAAAGGTGTGCGATTTTGTTAATTGACCTTAAAAACGTAACTAAAAACCAAATGCAATCGTAATGGAAAGTGGGGGGGGGAATACATAGTGATTGTCACGAATCTTGTCAAAAAGGAATTCATAATCTGTGAAATGGTTTGATGGGCTTTTCCTCAAGATTAAATAAAGGCTTTTTAAGTTAACTGCTTAACATATTTATAAGACCTGTGTTAATAAGTTTAAGTAGCGAGCCATCAAGTCCGCCAGAACAGCCGTCAAGATTTTTGGCTTTACTTTCTCTTTTGACAGGGAAAATTATTGTTGTTTTCATGTTGTTTCTTATCAATCTGTACATGAATGATGCTCGTGAAACAAACTTTCTGAGATTAGTTGCAATAAGGTATCCGAGGTAAATGTATCGTATGATATTCCACTGAAGGTAGATCGATGATGTCGTATGCGCAGATTCTTTACTTCTTTAAAGTTTTAATCAAAGGCCGTTAAAAAGGTCGAATATTTTTGTAGTAGATGACCATATCTGCCAGATAAATGAGGCACCAAATCGTCAAATATTTGAGAAAAAATCGTCAAATACGTTTATTGAAATCGTGAAAAAATCGTCAGAAAAAATAAATAAATAAATTAAACGTTTTTAAAAACCAAAATTATTTCTATTTTAGTAAAATATATAAAGTTACATACATTGACTCGTTGAATACTCGTATCTGAGTTCAAAAATATCTGAAATATTCTCATCTTCATTTATTAATTTTTTACCAAAAATGGAGAAATGTTATATCACTTTTAGGAAAAAATTGTTTAAGGTTTAAACAATCTATCCCAGTGCTGTTTATTGACACATAAGCGCAGCAATAATATTGCGTTATCTTAATCTATGGGTGGTGTACATATTAAGGAATCAGAAGCTCTTGACATTCTGAGCATGAAAATTCAGTGTAATGTTGGCTTCAACCGACACGTTTTTCAGTTCCTTCTTAAGATCTTATGATCTTACTATTTACACCATTTGTAACCGACCGAGACTGGAATACAACTCTCATGTATGGGTCGGTGCCTCAACGTCTATTTTTAAGTTTCTCGATCGTGTACAGGAGAGGCCGTAGTAGCTCTTTAATGACGGTAGTGTATCCAACTCTATTGAATCATTGGAGCATCGTTGCAATGTGGTTTGTATTTCACTGATCTATCGCTTCGACACAAGGATTTTACTCGAACGAAGTAAGGGGACTTTTCCCGAAAATTATATATTCCTACGTAACGTTCGTCTTTGTCGGCCACCACTTCCGTATGTGGTCGATTGGCCAGTGGATCGCACACTGGTAAAACTACGTTTTTTAGTCGGACTATTCGTATGTGGAACTCATTTCCTGCAAAGCCTTTCTTGTTACTTATGGTATAAATATATACAAGCCTAGTGTCCATAAACACTGTTCTCTCTTTTTTTCTTCCCATAACATATTTTCATAGTTCCAAACACAATGCCATCCATCCCCTGAGTGTTGGTCGTACGTAAAAAAAGAACGGCTCTTGCCTTTGTTCTTCCGATGGTAATACTAGAAGCTATACTCGAATTTTTAAAAATGTCTGCATCGACAAGTGATAACTTATTCTCAACTATGAGGTTATTTATGAGTTGTAATTTTTTGGCTTTTAAGGGGATAAAAAGGAATAAAATACAGAAAAATCATCACATGTATTCATTAACATAAATTTCTAATAGTAACAATAGCAAAGTAAATATAAAGCTTAAAGTGGCTTTTAATGTACTAAAGTTAGGAATATGATGTAAATTTTTAATTTCTAAAAATCGTCAAAATAGGAACATAAATCGTCAAATCGTCAAAATGATATTTTTGGAGCTCAAAATCGTCAAAATGACGATAAATTGTCAAATCCGGCAGCTATGTAGATGGCCTTCGGAATTGCTATAGCGTATCTGCAAAAGTACGTTTGTGTCACGCGGGGAGGCTTCAGAGAAAAATTGTCTTCAAAGTTTTTTTTGATTGATTGTTTGACTTAGGAATTGTTAAATAAATCCGGCACGATATCGCTATATTCAGAGAAATATTTGCTTGAAACCTAACTATAATACATCTCTTAGGAACTTCATAGCAATTATATACTCGTATGTATGTATGTATAACGGGATACTTGGTGCACAACCCAAAATCTGGAAATACCGCACAACAACTAATGCCAAAGCTGTATGGATGAGAATGAAGAGGATACTCCTTAAGATCTTCTCTGTCATTATATGCCACTTGGGAACCTAAGACAAAGTGTTCTTTGTTATGATTTGAATCAAGTCCATCCATCGGAATGGCTGAGTAATGTATGAGCGAAGTGGACTATCGCCATTACAATAAGACCTTACAGGATCCAAGTGAGCCACACACGGTACTACAGAAGGACAATTTCTGAAAAAGTTTGATAAACTAATGAAAATCGTTGAGATGTATCTTCACAGTTTCTCTTTAATGTCCACAGGTTAAGGCATCATGGACTTTAATATTAAATTCAAAACCTTAAGAGGCTCGATGATTTTTGCAGCTTTTTTTTGCCAGACTTTCATATGATTTATGATTTAGACTCTCTAATGGGGCTTCTAGACGATGGATCAAATGAAGACAAATTAATCGCCTTCTGTGGGATTTAAACCTGTAGTACATGAATTAGGTCAAGCACCTTAAGCACACTGAATTTAAAGGCAGCAGATTCCGTTCGCAAACGGACACCACGTTCTTGTTCATCAACAGATGGTCATCGGTGATCTTCTTTGAATAATGATTTTGTCAGTGCTTTAACTACAGAAATCACAGCATTTTAGTAGCTAGTGCGTTGGCTTATTAGACGTGAGGCAAGGGTTCAAATCCCAGATCAGAAATCTCCAACAAAACGAAAATATGAAAAAATATTTCTTCGGCGACTTTCTCCCAGCAGGATTCTGGCAAAAACTCGGAGCGTAAAATAAAATTGCCATGAAAAAGTTTCTCAAAAATCTGTTGTTCGAAGTCGACCTTAAACTGTAGGTCCTGCCATTCATATATTAAATTAATACACACAACATAAGTGGTGTGCGAAACTAGGTCGTATGTATGAGTATAATGTTAAGATATCTTGAGAATCTGTGGCAAGTTCGAGAAGGATTTGAATATGATTCCATATTCTTTTGTTTTGTTTATATTTCAGGAAGATTGGGTTAAAGAGTGGAGATCCTTGATAATAGAGACTACAATGAAAGAAGAACCTTAAAAATGCCACTACTTTGTCGTATTATTTTTCATTATTTACAGAAGCACAAGACTTTCAGCAGCATCTCTAGTGCAGTAAATAATAGCAGAATAAAGCCGTCAATATGTTGCCTAGCAACTATTCCGTCTGTGAAAACCTAAAGGTTGTTATATTGGATGTAGAGGTGAAGCATTCTGATAATAAAGTTTTACACATGACTACCCTATAACGTCCAACAGAGACTACCGAACTTTGACAGTCGATAACGGTTATCTTGTTGAGCTACATCTGTCAATTTAGTTGTCATTTATTCGGTAATGGTAACTAATATTTTCTAGGCTGTGCACTAGGTATAGTCACCGTAGTTTAGTAGGCAGTGTGTTGACTTATTAGACATTAGGCCACGGTTTAAACCCCAGTTCAGTCATCTCGAACATAAAACGAAATATGAAAAAATATTTCTTCTGCGATTTCTCTGAGAATAAATAAAAAATTGCCATGAAAAGTTTCTTAAAAATCTGTCGTTTGGAGACGACTTTAAACTGTAGGTGCCGCCACTTAGATTCCATTGCCAAAGCTTTGGAAACCCTTCAACTGCATAAATTAGACAATGAAAACTTGTGAAGAAATTGATAATGTTGAGAGAAGTATTGACTACGCAAAAAGAGTTCGTGCAAAAATATAAAAAAAATACTTAACATGACAAACACACAACAACAAAATACACACATCATACGGTAAACCGAATTGCTCAAAGATATACTTAGGAATTTACGTGGAGAAACACAACAAAGATTTAAATCCAACGACAATAACAACTTCAATTAAGGCACACAACATAAGTGGTGTGAGAAACTAGGTCGTAATTTTGACTGAAGGATTGTAACGACCAATTATGTATGTCTGCCTCAACTATAGGGCCATCTGACAGGGTCCTACAATGTTTGACAGTCAAAACATGGATTTATTGTTGAAACTACTTCCATCTAATTAGTTGTAATTTATTCTCTCCTTTCTGCCAAATCACCACGGGCGATATTAGGCAACGACATGTGTTTGAAGTATAAGTTCTGCAGCTACTAACGATTTCATTGGAAAATCCTCTCCAGCAATGAGTCTCATTTCTGGATGAATGGGCACGTAAACGAACAAAATTGTCGAATTTGTGACATTACCACTCCAAATAATATCCAAGAGCTTTTAATGCATACCGAAAAAATCACTGTTTTAGATGTGAATATTTGGGATGACAGCGCCGTCTGTCCATATTTGTTTAACGAATACGACCTACCAACGGCATTTAGGTCACTGCCAATTACCAACCTCTGTTGGCCTATATTGGATCATCTGTACACCAAAGGCGGCATGTGCTGCTTACTGCTGCAGTAGAGCGATCGGAACCAGAGGGGGTCTTCGCCCAAGGATCATGCGTTGGATATATTCTACGGTGATCGAACCCAACCTCTTATACGGTGGTGCTTTCTGGTGGACTGCTCTGGACAAACAACACAACGTCAGACTTCTTGACAAGGTCAGAAGGTCTGCCGACATTTTTATAATTGGCGCTCTACGCACCACCCCCACGAAAGCCTTGTTCGCAATGCTAAACTGGCTTCCTACAGTGCTTCTCGCTAAGCAGGTAGCCAAGTTTGCTGCGACTAGACTCAATGCTCTCTCTCGTTGGCACATTGTACCTTCTGGTCACTCCACTACTCTGGAGGTTGATCCAGTGGCCCATGTGAACATGGACTATTTCCCTGCTGAATATTGTCTTGACAGATGTTTCCACTTTCTGATTCCAAGTAGGGATGACTGGAATGCTAATACGGGGTCGTCCCCCCGGAAGTCCTGATATATATACGGCTCTAAACTCGATAATGGGGTTGGAAGCGGTGTCTACTCTGGGAAACTGGACCTAAATATTTCTCTCCGTCTGCCAGACTACTGCAGTGTGTTTCAGGCGGAGGTGATGGCAATTTACCGGGCCGCTCAATGGATCCTCGTCAACGATGCTCCTTTCACTCGCGTCTCGATCTTTTCTGATAGTCAGGCCACGATAAGATCTCTATCGGGCTTCGTGATTAACTCTAGGATCGTTAGGGAATGTCGCCGCTGTCTCGACCTTCTCTCGGGGCGCTTCACTAGTATCTCTCTGGTGTGGGTCCCCGGGCGCAGTGAAATTCCGGGAAACTATAGGGCTGACGAGCTCGCCAGAGCTGGTGCGTTCCTTCCGGAATCCTCTTCTGTTGAATTGGGTATGCCACTTGCCTCGGTCAAGTTGACCATTGCGCGGAGGTTCTTTCGGGACGCCAACCTATCCTGGGTCAATGAGGAGTCCTGCTCCACCGCTAAACTCACCTGGCCCAGGATGGATAGAAGGCGTACCAACCGATTACTTGGTCTTGGTCGTGGTCTCATCCCGACTACAGTGGCCGTGCTTGCAGGTCATTGCGTCATGGGTAGACACGCGGAAAGAATGAGGCTCCCTTTCAACGACTTCTGCCGTGGATGCAGCTCCACTGAGGAAGAGGAGACTGTTGTTCACTTTCTTTGCCAGTGCCCGTCTCTTGCTAGGTGTAGATATAGGCTATTTGGCTCCCCATTCCTTGTTAGCTTAACGGAGCTATCTTCTATTGACATCAAGGGTATAGCTTCGTTCATCAAACTTTCTGGCTGGTTTTCCAGTGCGGGATAGTCGTGCTTTTATTGTGCAGCCCTTACGCTGACCAACTTCTTCCTTTTCCCTGATTTTGGTGGAACTTGGTTAGTACAGGGACTGCGTTCACCCGTGGCATCACAACGGGCCGCTATACGTGCTCAAGTGAGCTTTGTGATATCAGAGCTACCACTCCGACCAAACCTAACCTAACCTAACACCAACGACGCGTGTTATCAATTGAAAGGCGCTCATGCCTTTGCTTTTGATATTCTGCGCGACCGATTTAAGGGCCCGCTGATTACAAAGAGAGGTGATGTGAACCGAAATCGTGTGATTTGACCCCGTTCGAATTTTTCTGTGGGGTTTTCTCAAGTCGGGGGTGAACGTGAATATACCACAAACCACCGCCTGATTTATGAGCTGAAGTCGTAGAAAATTTGACATTTCGCGTGCGTTTCACCCAGAGAAGCCGTGACTGACATTTAAACGATTTTATATTCCACCCATCGTCGTATCAATAGGTCTTTAATTTAAAAACAATTTCTTGCAAAAGAAAATACGATTGAATTGCATGTCATTGTCAACAAAGGTTTTAAGTACATAGCAAAACTCAGCAAAAAAAAAAATGTTGACTTAATTCAGTCCATGCAAGCTGCTTCTTCATTCATTTACTACCAAGAATTTTTGCAATTTTTGTTGTATTTTTTTTTGTTGTTTTAATTTTAATTCTAACAAGTAAATATTGTTACTGACTATCAATGTCTACGTTCACCTTCTTCTCATGGTGTTTTCTCCGGGAGTGGGCACACGGCATTGTCTGTCTGTCTGTCTGTTTGTTTGTCCAGTTATTATTGTTTTGATTTCATTTTTATTGAGTCCAAGTTCTTTCGCATCTCGACAATACCTGTGTTGCGAAAATAATACGTTTTATTGCACAATACTATGTGGGTACGAATACAAAGTAAACTCTCGATCTCTCTCTCTCTCTATCCCTGTACGTGATAGCTAAAGGTTACAGTGAGTTTGTAAAAGTTTTCATTCATCAATTTTCAGTTTTAATTCGATGACTTCTTTTAATTAATTTTGTGGATAAAATGGGGCGGATTTTTTGACACTCCCTTTAAATATCTAAACTCTTGTCGCCCTTTTTAATTGTCAAACAGTTGGTCAAGCTGGATTTACTCATAGAAATTGATTTTAAAATGCCATTAGAAACATGAGGGTGTCTTTGAGGGTATCTTTTGACAAAAAAGAACACAATTGTTTCGTGCTGTTGTTCTAATTCCTGATACATGGCAGCTGGTTGCCACTAAATCTAGCTACTAAGGGTAGCCCTTAAACTGCTTAGACATCCCGTGTATGTGTTAAAACTAAACAGGATGTACAATTCATTAGCCACACATGGCATTAAAATTAGTTCCGCTTGAAATTACTCAACAGCAGGAACAGGGCTTTGTATTTTCCAAAATTTGAAACAAATCAACACTAATTAAAGACAAGAGGGGGGCTTAGCTATTTAAGTAAGACTTTAATCTGATTTAATTGAATCAGAATTAGACAACATGCGGTAAACTGTTATCGCGTCGCGTACTAATTGTTGAATTTTTCCATTTCGTTTGAGACCTCTACTTAAGGGGATGATTCTGACACTGTAGTAAAATGTGGGGAGAAAAAGGAAATAGTGTTTAAGGACAGATATATAGAAAAGGTAGAAAAGTCTACTGATGCAAGATTGTTCAGCACAACATACCTCGTAGGCTTTTGCTAGAAGACTGCTGAGAGGGAGTATTTTTTTAACATATTACAGCAGCCGTATGAGCTCGTCCACCGTGCGACATCATAATGCAATATCATGAAATGTGATGTCTAAAGTAGTAGTGGATTCTAGTCTTAGCATTATTAAGTACTCTGTCCAGGGTGTAGTGAAGAGAGTAAAATACCAGTCATATTGTTACGAAAATGAAGAATCTATATACTGGTTTTTTGATTTTACATCACAATGGTAAACAACTAAACAAAAATACAACAACAAACACCAGCATAAAAAATGGTAAACAATTAAACAAAAATACAACAACAAACACTACAAGAATAAATGTAAACAAAAATACACAAACAAAAATAATGAAACAACGATGTTTACATTAATAGAGATTTCGATAAGGCGAAGCAACGAACATTCGCCTTCAAGAACATTAATCAGACTTTGCCATATAAAAGGCAAGGCAAAGCAGGCAACTGAGTCAGTAAAAGTTCAGTCAGTCTTGTGTGAAGAGGCGGTGTGTTTGAAGAGAGTAATCGTGGTTTGAAGATCTCCGTTACAAAGATCTGTCGAATAGTTCTCTAGTAATTGTTGTTGTTTACATCAAGTTGTGAACAGTGGCAAACATAATTGTGCGAATAATAAAGATTTGAAGTAAAACTAAACACAAATTTATTTTTATTTTATTTGCAATCTACGAGCTCATATTCTAAACATTTTTAAAGGGTAAAAACTCAACAATATCTTCGTATTCTATCAAAAACTCTGCTATACTCATTGTCTAAATAACATAGATAAACGACTCTCCGTTAGATCTGAAGATACCCCTAATTTTCAAAGCCTATTGAAAGTAGTGCAAATTCCATAGCTGCCCCTCAAAGTTGCTTGATAAGCGGTTATAATTCAGTCGCACTTGCTAAACTTAACCCATCTTCTCACAACATCCATGTTTAATTTCGACACCGAACGACAGACTTTTAAGAAACATTTCAAGGCAATTTTATTTTTCTCTCAGAGTATTAGCCAGAAAACTGCTGAGAGGAAGTCGCAAAGAAGAATATTGTTTTAGTGTTTCATTTTGAACTGGGCTTTGAGCCAAGACCTCTTATTTAATATCCCAACACACTGCCTACTTAACTACAGCAACTACAAATAGCGTATACGTCTTATAAATTGTAGAGGATTGAGGAACACTGCCGTTATACTTTCCAACGAAACTAGTCATCTTGCCCATTAACTTAATACAGGAAGCAGTATTCCGCTGCTGTTCTTAATTTTAATTTATTGATGTGTGGATCTCAAACTGGTCAGTTTCGTTTGGAGGTAATATAACATATCTTTCCGGGATATAAACTTTATTCTCTAGTACAGATAAGCGGCCACATATGTCCCACACAGATCACATCGTGATAATGTTTAGTCTCTAAACAGCATTCTGGCAGTATTTTTTCGACCTCATTTTTCTGTGTATTATTCTGCATGTTGAAGAATTGTGTTCCTTATGTTCTTAATAAGTACCGGATATGTTACATGGACATCTTCCTTTCCTTTATGTGCAACATTACCACTAGATATGTGCCTTCTTCCTCCCTTATTAACGTCATTACAAGGTTGTCTTATATTTTTTGTTTTGCCCTGGTTAAAGGAGTTTAGTTGTGCAATTTTTGCCATCTCGGAAATCTCTCCATACCAGAGAACGTTAAAACTACAAATTCGCATCTAGCATCTTTTTCTCTTCTCCTTAACGCAAAGTATGAAATAGGAAGCCATGGGATTCAAGGGAATGTAAAGGGTCCGCAAATAACTTTTTTTTGAAAATGCTTTAAAAAAAAAACTACTGAATATTTTCTCAAATTTCTTTTTTTATTTGAAAGTTAAATACTTCCGGTTAATAATGGAAAATAATTTCATTCAAATCGTTGCCTCGGCTGGACATGCAGTAGTCTACACGATCGATCCAATTTTAAGCACATTATCGATTGTGTGCAGCTGTATTTCACCAATGGCTTCACGAATATTGTCATTTAAAGCGTCAATTGTCTCTGGCTTGTCGGCGTAACACTTATCTTTGACGGCACCCCACAAATAATAGTCCAACGGTGTCAGCTCCGAGGTGGCCAAACCACATCAGCTCTGCGGCTGATAATGCGATCTTCAAAAACATTGCGCAAAACATCGAGTGTAGCTTCGGCTGTGTGGCACGTAGCGCCGTCCTGTTGAAACCAAATGTTGCCAATATCCTCCTCTTCAATTTTTGTGAACAGCATGGCCCGATAACGATTGCCATTGACTGTAACGGCCACTCCTTGCTCACTTTCGAAGAAAAATGGCCCAATTATGCCTCTGGACAAAAATCCGCACCAAACAGTGACTCGTTTTGGGTGCGTCGGCCTTTTAATGTATGCGCGCGGGTTTTCTGTGCCACAAATGCGACAATTTTGCTTGTTTACATAACCGCCAAGATCAAAATGAGCTTCATCTGAAAAGATGATTTTTTTTTTGCCAAAATCGGCATCTTCTGTAAGTGGATCGCAGGCCCACTTAGCGAAGCAAAAACGCATTGGATGGTCAATTGGCTTCAACTCCTGAACCAATTGGACTTTGTATGGCGTCATACCAAGGTTTTTATGCAAAATTCGTCTCAATGATGTCTCCGAAATGTTCAATTGTTGAGAACGACGGTGAATTGATGTTGATGGCGCTTCACGCACACTTTCTGCCACAGCACCAATATTCTCGGGTGTACGCACTGTTTTTGGCTTTTCATGCTTTGGTTTATCGATGAGGATGCCAGTTTCTTTCACTTTTGTACAAGATAATGATACGGAGCTGATGGTGCTTCTCTTCTTCCAAAATCCGTACGCAATTTTCGCACACATTCTGCAACATTACCATGATTTTTAAAGTAATGTCACGATATTTCCCAGCGTTGTTCAAGCGTATACACAACCGTATTCGTTCAGCGGAAGGATAACTTTAATTATCTGTCAAATCAGACATGAGCTAAGTGTTACCATTCACGAAATAAGCACTAGTTGAAAAAAAAACGTCAGATGGCGAACCCGATATATCAGTTTTGAAATAGCGTAATGTTGTAAGTAATGCATTGGCTTTGTTGACGTAAGACTGGGGTTCAAATCCTACCTAAGACATCTAGAACAAAACGAAAATTAAAGAATATTCCTTTGGCGATTTCCTCTCAGCCGATTTCTGGCAAAAACTCGGAGAGTATATTAAAATTGCCATGAAAAGTTTCTCAAAAAATCGGTCTTTCGGAGTCGACGTATAAAATTAACACACATACAAGATAAGTGGTGTGAGAAGCTAGGTCTTAAGCCTGACTGAAGGGTTGTAATGATGCACGTTTATACATTTCATTGCGATTGGACTGCAAATACATCTGCAAGTGTTGCATTATATTTGTTAGCCACTGTATTGATTGTTTGTATTGCACACGCAGTCTGTATTGGCATTTAAAATTGTGTTTCTTTGTTGCCATTGCTGTTGCTGCTGATATTGTTATTCCAATACATTGTTGTTGGCGTATTCTTGTTGTTGACTTTGTGAATTTGTTATTATTTTTGAATGTCGTTATATTTGCTATTGTTGTTGTTGTTGTTGCTGCCAGTGTACCTAGCTTATGTTATTCTAACTACAGAGTTATTATTGTTGCTTTAATACAACGTTGCTGTTTTCCTTGTTTTTTCTTGTTTTTTTCTTCTTTTTTTTGCCATACAATCCATGCCGGTGATTATGAGGATATTGCTATTGCTGTTACCAATGTTGCTGTTGTTGTTGTTGTTGTTGGTATTGGCTGTGTTTGGTCGTTGTTAGTTGTACATCGCAACATACATTCTTTAATGTTTTGTTGGTGCTTTTGGTCATTTGTGTGTAGAATATCAATTACTTCAACTAAACACCTGCTGCATAGGAATTTCAAAATCTATACGTTGCTATTGCTGCCGCTATGCTCTCCTCTCCTGGTTATTTTTTCCTTTTTTTTGTCCTCTACTTTCCTGTGGAATACCACAGCAGCTAGAAACCAGAGTAAACCAAAGCAAAAAACCAAACAAAATAACAACAGCAACAACCAATAAAGAAAAACCCAGGGAGAAGATGCATTCATTAATGCACGACTACAGGAGAAACATATTCTATTGGACGTCTATACGTCTGTACGTTTGTACGCTTGTACGTCTACACGTTTTGCTGGAATAGTTTGTTTAACAGCCAGTAGATACCATGGCATAGAAGCGATGGAATTGGCATTTTCAATAAATTTTAATGTTGCTGCTGCAGCAATAGCCATTCAATCGTCAAAATTAGTATTTCAACTCGTAAAAACGCTCACTAGAATAGTTTAACGCATATGTTGCGTATCCAATAAATCGTTATCACTGTGCTGCAACTCTCGGCAACCAGTTTATAAGCCACACAGTCCGTCAACCAGGCAGCAACCATCGATTCTATTTCCATTTCGTGTTTTTTCATTGAAATCAGTTCGTTATTTAACGCACTTCGTTAGAGTCCAGCGTACGTACGTTTGAACACGTAGTATGTGTAAAAGAGTTTAATAGGCGCTGTATTCCTTTTTTGAGGATTTATAGGACTGCAGAGCACAGTGGAACCGTAGCATTTAGATCGAATTTGTTGAGTAGAATCTGTACGTTCTATGACAACTGACGGTTTGGTCAGTTTTGTGTTCGTTGGGGGAAAGTGGCAAAGGATCAGGTTAAGTTAGGTGAGGTTAGGTCAGAGGACGTGTACCTGTCAGTGGCATAAGTACAATACTCGTAGATCAAAATGACCCATTGTAATACGTCCTAAAGGCGGGAGCGAGGATAATAAACAGGATAGTAAAAAGGGGAGGAGGTAGATAAAAGAGGATAAACAGACGGAGGAACAACATAGATCACAAACACACAAGAGACCTCGACTACAGCATGGAGGCCCTAACACTGCTCAACCACCTCAAACTATTAATGAATCTATGAAGAGCATTAATGTTGGCACTCGACAAAGAGTCAAAACCTTCGAAGAAGTCACTGCCAGGGGCCCTGGCGCGCTCATTTCAGGGAAAACACCATTTCAAAATGGCAACAACGATGGAACGAGGAAAATAGAATAAGATGGACAGCGAGACTTATTCCGGACATAAAGCCATGGATTGGCCGGAAATTTGGAGAGATAAACTACCACGTTACACAGATGCTATCGGGTCACGGATATTTTAGAAAATATCTGCACAGAATGGGCAACACAGCCTCCCCTTACTGCCTTTACGAGGAAGGGGTGATAATTGATGACGCAGAGCACACCGTTTTCGAGTGTGCACGCTGGCAGAGCTATCGCTCTGCGCTGACGTCGATAGTTGGGACGATCATGGCCGGTAACATTGTCGGGGTTATGATCGCGAGTAGAGAAAATTGGACATCAGTGGCGAATTACGTGGAGAGCATTCTCAGACTGAAGAAGAGGGATCTTGTGGCTGCGGAACATGTGGACATGCCGGAATAGATGAAACTGGCACACGTGTCAAACGAAATTCAAAGCAGGGACCTGGACGAAAGGAATAGTGGAGACACTTAGATGTCTCTTCAACTTTCGACACGCAATCCGGACGCGGATATGCACACGCAGGAGCCAAAGGGACTCCACTCCGAAGTAATACCACCGTAGTTCCAGAGTGGGCACAACAAGTCCACGAGACGAGGGGGATTTAGTGGATGAGGGCCCCACACACGGAGGATATGACGACTTCCTCTATGGTGCTGTTATGTACATTTACCTTTCCTCGGCGTGAAAAAAAAACTGTCCAGGGTCTTCAAGAAGAAGTGTTCGATAGTTTCCAATTTCTTCTCATCGAAACATACCCTGCAATACTCCGGCTGGGATCTCTTCCAGTTCCTTGTCAGCGATCGAATCTCGCAGTGTTCTGTAATAAAACCAAGAACTAACTTCAGGCGGTCCTTATCTAAGGCCAGCAGGAAACCAGTTCTATTACAGTCTATGGCAAGCCATAAACACCTAGACAAATAACATACTGATCTATTCCCCTAACGCCTCTGCTCTTCCCCTCTGATCCACCCAAAGATGAGGCCGTAGAGGTGGCAAATTGGGGGATCAGGAAATGGATTTCTCGTAATGAATTGGTTGAGATTACGGTAGACTTAAGTTAGGTTAGGTTAGGTTAGAGGACGTCAATTAAGATAAGTACAGTACCCGGAGGTCGAATTGACCCATTGTACAACGTGCTAGTTTTTTATACATGAGTGGTGGGACCTACAGTTTAAAGTCGACTCCGAACGACAGATTTTTGAGAAACTTTTCATGGCAATTTTTTATTTAGTCTCAGAATTTTTGTCAGAAATCTGCTGAGAGGAAGTCGCCGAAGAAATACGTTTTGCATTTTGTCTTGATTTCTGGCCTGGGGCTCGAACCCTGGCTTTACGTCTAATAAGCCAACACACTACCTACTAGTCTACGGCGACTTTCTTCGTAGACTTCCTTTTCTACTATTTGCTCTACAATTCTAATGCATACATTACCCCGTTTTGACACATGTCATGGGTTATGTTGACTTTGAGGATGTCTCAAGAAAACTCCACAAAAAAAAATTAAATCCCACGATCTCGTTAGCCAGTTCATAACACTTTCACATGAGATGACCATGACTTCTTATAGCAGCGTCATACCGTTGAAGCCATATGTCGTTGGCACCCATATCATCCAATTCAGGTCAAAAGAAGTTCGTAATCATTGACCTTTAGCGCTCGCCTTTGACTCTGATGGCCTATTTAATGGCGGTCTCAAAGAAATATTGGCCCATAAGGCCTTCATTTCAAAATTTACAATAAACTGTGGCTTCTTAAGGGGTCATATCTCTTGGTAGTGGGTAGTGTGTTGGCTTATTAGACGTAAGGCCTCGGTTTAAACCCCAGGTCGGATATCAAAACGAAAATATGAAAAAATATTTCTTCGGCGTCTAGCTCTCAGCAGATTTCTGGCAAAAACTCTGAGAGTAAAATAAAATTGCCAAAATCTGTCGTTCGGAGTCGGCTTTAAACTGTAGGTCCCGCCACTCATGTATAAAATTAACACACTCAACATAAATGGTGTGAGAAGCTAGGCCGTAATCCTGATTGGAGGGTTGTAATTGCCAATTATGTATGTATGTACGTATCCAATCACTGAAAGATGATTTTTCAATATAAATAAGGTTCCGATAGCTTCAAACACCATTCAGCGAACACACGTCGTTGTATACGGCCATCCATCATGGTTTGGCAAACCAAACTAAATCAATGACAACTAATTTGACAGTTTGCGGCTTCAACAAGATGGCCGTTAGTAACTGTTACAGTTCGAAAGTCACTGTTTCTCAGTGTATTTCTTACCTTACATTCACCTCGTTGCTCCCACTGTGCATGCATGCAGTAAATGAAGTGTGTTTTCAACTTGAATTCAGTTTCAGTTATTTATTGTTGTTGTTATTGGTTTTATTGTTAATGTTTTATTTTTTGGCGTATGTATGTATAATTCAAAATGCATTTATTGATCTTGATATCGCCAGTAAAAAATATAGAATTTTGCGTTCATCCTACGTTTTGCTATCAAATATTGCTTTGGGGCGCTATTTTTTTGTTTTTTTTTTTGGCGGTGGTGCGAAGGAAATGAGCTCGAATTGTGAATTTGACCTGCTACTGATTGTGCATCTATTTCTAGATTCTGTTTGCTTTCATTTCGATTCTTAATATCCACATACAGACAGAGCTCTTATCGCTTCGTAATTGTATTTTAACTTCAATTTAATGAACAATTTTCTATTCTTTTACGAGTATATGTTTTGTGTTTATTTTTTTCCGCTTTTTGTTTCTGTTTCTTGTTTTTTATTTTTGTTTTTATCTTCTTGGTTTATAACATTTAAACGTTCTTGTGAAGCAGAAACGAACCCCACAAATTGGGTGGATGTTATTGTAGATGGAATTAACAATTTGTAATTTTATTATTTGCCAACTAATGCCAAAAGTTAAAATATACAGACATAGCCAAACAGCTAAACAGACATATAGCCAACCAAACAACCAACACCAAAATTCAAGCAATAATTGTTTTTACCCGACAGGGGCTATAAAACTATGAAATCGAAGATGGCCGGTGCATCCCTAAAAATTTTCTATTTCCCTTAAACATGTTTTCAATTGCCGCAACGAATTGTTGCCTGCCTAAACTAAAATGTTTTAAGTATCCTTGTATTGCTCCTCTGATAAGACAGTCAGCTTTTAAATATAGTTCGTCGGAAGCCTCAGAGTTCTTCCTTGAAGGTAGAAGTCCCCATTTTGATATCACAATCAATATTCAACCCAAGAGAATCCCGACCCAGAGTCAAAAATAAATCTTAGTTTTGCAGCAGTACTCGCTCGCAATTGTTAGAAAGTGGGAGGTTAAAAACCTGTGTCACTTTATGATAAGAGCAGATCTCAAGGTCCTCAAACTCACAGCTCCTGTAGATGTCATTTGTTAGAATACCAAGTCTTTCTTCCAGAAAGTCCAGAGTCTTACAATATTGTATGTACCAGAGATCAGCAATGAATCGTTTTTTCGCTACTCATAAGTACTCATAAAATTTTAAGTATGAATGAGTCAACAGTATTGAAATCAGAGATCAGCAATGAATCGCTTTTCCACTACTCATAAGTACTCATTAAATTTTGAGTATGAGTGAGTCAACAGTATTGAAATCCAACTACTCTGATTCATTCGTACTCAGTACACAACATTGATTTATAAGTACAAGTTGCAATGAGTATGAGTACAACGTTGACATCAAACTCATAACATTCGAACTATGTTTGATTCATACGCCTACTCATTCAGATTCATAAATTTAGAAAAATACTTATAATACTACTCATAAATGATTCGAGTGATTCGAATCATTCGTCAAAATTTACAGTCTTAGTTGTTGTTGCATTTACAAAGAAAGAAGAAAGAGACATAAACAAAAAAGACAAAGACAGCAAGGAGAGCAAACACACAACCTTCTTGTGAGTATTGTAGTGTTCGTACGCGAATCATACTTATTTCGTGCTTCGTGTATACGATGAGTCATGGAGAGTCGAAATCAATAACATCATGCGTATTGTTAAGTATGAGTACCATGAGTATTTCAAAATTTGAATATGAGTAGTATGAGTATGACATTAAAATAAGTATGAATGCGTTTAAGTATCAGAAATTATAAGTATGATTCGAATCTACTCATCGTTTTGAATACTCATTGCTGACCTCTGGTACGTACACTCTTGCAACCCTTTAGTCAGAATTATGGACCTAGTTTCTCACACCACTTTATCCATTGAGTGGCGGCACCTACAGTTTAAAGTCGACTCCGAACGACAGATTTTTGAGAAACTTTTCATGGCAATTTTTATTTACTCTCAGAGTTTTTGCCAGAAATCTTCTGAGAGAAAGTCGCCGAAGAAATATTTTTTTGTATTTTGTTTTGAAGTCTGGCCTGGCTTTACGTCCAATAAGCCAACACACTACCTACTAGACTACGGTGACTCCGAGTGTATAACATCCAATTTGACTGAGGCATTCGGAATACCTATACCCTGCAACATTGTGGACTTCATAACAGCCCTGGTCAACTCATTAGCAATGCAATTGCCGACGATAATCCTGGTTCCAAAACCAGAATAAGTATTACCTTTGAATGAACCAAGATTTCCCTCAAAAAATTCTCGGTATTAATGGACAAGGAGACTGCAGTAAAGAAATATAAATTCAGGAGCAGGCAATAGAATTTCAATCTTTTGTTGTTCTCAAGCGCTATCACGTGACCGCATTTGGCAGACTTCGTGTGAATATATCATCAACATTATGAAGATTTCCTGCCAATGCTATCTGTATGCCTGCTATTACAAGGTGGTTGTGGAACAATAGTGGCGATAAAATACACTCTTGTCGTATTCAAGAGGCGTTCAGTCCAGCGCTTAAGTCTAAATTACTTGCAGATTATTTGGGGAAGTCGATTACGATCTGATATCATGGAAGTCGCCGTAGTACTAGACTAGTGTGTTGGCTTATTAGACGTAAAGTCCGGGTTCGTATCCCTGATCAGTCATCAAAACAAAAATATAAAAAAATATATCTTCGGCTACTTCCTCTCAGCAGATTTCTGGCAAAAGCTCTGAGATCAAATAAAAATTGCCATGAAAATTTTTTTCAAAAATCTGTCGTTCGGAGTCGACGTTAAATTGTAGGTACCGCCGCCCATGTATAAAATTAACACACACGACATGAGTGGTGTGAGAAACTAGGCCATAATCCTGACTGAAGAGTTCGAATGGCCAATTATGTATGTATGTATTATGGACAGCGCGATTCTACTGATAGATAGACTGTCTTCGCAAAAAGGCCAGTTGCGATGTGATTTAGTATAAGTGTGCATTCATAACTCCTTACTGATCATTGTCAGCAGAATATTTTTACATTCCGTTGTAATTTCCTTATTGGCAAGCTTCATTATGCCCACTTAGCTTTAACAATTTTTAGTTGGATAACTGAGTCTCCTCAGTTGAAGCTCAGATCTTTGCTGAGCTAGTTAATGTTGGTAATACCTGCTTTGCTGTATAGGTTAGAGGACATGTACTCCTCAATAAAGACGAGTACAGTACCCGGAGGTCGAATTGACCCATTGTACAATGATTGAATGTGATTGATGGTGTCTGATGGCGATTGATGGTGATTGATGATGCTTGATGGCAATTGATGCAGAAGAATGACAAGGAATAATATGCTGGCATTTTATATTATTTCTGCTGTTTGTCGTTAGCCAGAAACTATGCCCTTCGCGAACATATATTGGATATAGTGGAAAATAACTTCCCTGATTCAGTCCTACCCCTTGGTGGATGGAAGTGGTGGTGTTGCTCATGTTCTTCTCTCTGGGAAAGACAACGATCAGGAAGCTTCCTAAATGGTTTATTTTGAGGGCATTAACACATTTTAAAAATGAAACTATTTCGATCTTCTTTGAAATTAGAATGAAAACTGCTTGGGTATGTTGTAGTCAAGCAGTTTAACCAGTATACACCAGCTCCTTCAAATCGGGCTACTAACTGGATTATTATTGTTCAATATTTAATGGCAAATGGGTATTAAAGTCGCCGTGGTCTGGTAGGTAAAGTCTTGGCTTATTAAACCTGAGGCCTCGGTTCAAACCCCAAACTAGGCATCTCCAACTGGACGAAATATGAAAAAATATTTCTTAGGCGACTTCCTCTCAGCAGATTTAAAAAAAGTAAATAAAATTGCCGGTTAATAATAGAAAATAATTTCATTCAAATGGCTGACTCGGTTCGCCATGCAGTAGTCTACACCAGAAGATGCCGATTTTGCCAAAAAAAAAATCATCTTTTCAGATGAAGCTCATTTTGATCTTGGCGGGTATGTGAACAAGCAAAATTGTCGGATTTGGGGCACAGAAAACCCGCACGCATACATTGAAAAGCCGACGCACCCAAAACGAGTCACTGTTTGGTGCGGATTTTGGTCCAGACGCATAATTGGGCCATTTTTCTTCGAAAATGAGCAAGGAGTGGCCGTTACATCGGCGATCGTTATCGGGCCATGTTTAACGAATTTTTGTTCACAAAAATTGAAGAGGAGGATATTGGCAACATTTGGTTCTAACAGGAAGGCGCTGCGTGCCACACAGCCAAAGCTACACTCGATGTTTTGCGCCCTGTTTTTGAAGATCGCATTATCAGCCGCAGAGCTGATGTCGTTTGGCCACCTCGGAGCTGCGATTTGACACCGTTGGACTATTATTTGTGGAGTGCCGTCAAAACTAAGTGTTACGCCAACAAGCCAGAGACAATTGGCGCTTTAAAGGACAATATTCGTGAAACCATTGGTGAAACACAGTTGCACACAATCGATACTGTGCTTAAAAATTGGACCGATTGTGTAGGCTACTGCATGGCCAGCCGAGGCAGCCATTTGAATGAAATTATTTTCCATTATTAACCAGAAGGATTGTACTTTCAAATAAAAAAAGAAATTTGAGAAAATATTCGGTAGTTTTTTTTTAAAGCATTTTCAAAAAAAAAATTATTTGGCAGACCCTTTATAAAAATTAACGCACGTAACATAAGTGGTGTAAGAACCTAGGTCCGTAATCCTGACTTAAGGGTTGTAATGGCCAATTATGTATGAGATTCGCAACTCTTTACAAATCTATACCACTGTTGGTCCCTTAGGGCACTGCTCTGACCAGGTTATTTAAATAGATTTCCTGATTACTTGGTATTTTTGTAGATAAGATCCTCGTTAAAGTAGAATTTATGGTACGTATTCAAGATGTTCTCTCATAAAAGAATGCATCTGCTTACAAGACACTTAGAAAATCAACAAATGACTTGTGGGCATTACTTTGGGTATATTTTGCCTGATTGCGAATATTCCACTGTGATAAAGGATGGTACTTATCGACATAGGTTAGGTCAGGTTAGGTTAGAGGACGTGTACTTGTCAACTAAGACAAGTACAGTACCCGGAGGTCGAATTGACCCATTGTACAACGTCCTAGTTTCTCGCACCACTTATGTTGTGTGTGTTCATTTTTACACATGAGTGGTGGTTTAAAGTCGATTCCGAACGACAGATTTTTGAGCAACTTTTTCGTGGCAATTTTTATTTACTCTCAGAGTTTTTGCCAGAAATCTACTGAGAATAAGTCGGCGAAAAAATACTTTTTGTATTTTGTTTTGATGTCTGGCCTGGGGCTTAAACCTTGGCCTTACGTCTAATAAGCCAACACACTACCTACTAGACTACGGCGACTTCACTTATCGACATAACATCTTAATCTTCTGTATCGAATGATTTCATTCTTTTAAAATTCTGTTCTCTGAGTCATAGTGTTTTGCTTGTCAGAAAATCATTTGTTTGGTTGGCTGACTGTCTGCTTTAAACGTATTGCTGGGATTAAACATGCTGTTGCTGTTGAATGTTGAATGGAAACTTCTTTCTGGTTAACTTTTCTAATGAAACTTGCACTGTAAAGTTGATTTTGCCCAACTACAACAGCCCCAACGTATGTATGTGAGTCTGTATTACAGAAGAAACAAAAACGAATAAAAGTTTCTATAAATTGTTCACATCCATAAGTACAACGTTTTAAAGATTTCAAGCAAATGCATTTGACTCGACGGTTTTTTATTCTTTTGTTCCAAAGAAACAGAAAAAAACCTAAAGCTGGTGCAGCATTAGAAATCATATGTGAACACATGATTATAGTCTCTCTGGTCACCACCATATTTATTCACAGGCAAACGAAAAAAAAAAAAACGAAAAAGATTTTCAAATTAAACTAACGACGGACGATGGATAGATAGATAGACGACGACCAACGACAATACCAAACATATTGCCACTCTCATGATTGCTCTGCTGAGACACTAACTGAGCTTTTAGTTTAGTTACGCTAATGCAAGTTGTTGTTGTTGTTTAATCTCTGCTTGTATGTTGCAATATTATTCTTAATTTTTTTCAAGTTGCTTTTAGCAAATGATTGGGCGTGCCCAGCTTTAAATATATATGTATGTATGCATTTGCTAGTGTGTGTGTATGTAAGTATGTTTGTCAAATTGTTTTTTTTTTTGCTAACAACAGCTGCTCTAGCAACCAGATTTCAGTTGCTTAATTTGCTTTAATTTGAATTGAACAACACATAACAACAACAAAAACAATCATGCTTGGATTATTGGGTGTTGTTTTGGTTGAGATGGCAAGGAGAGACAATTCAGAGTTAAGTTAACAGCTTTAGCAGATGATTTTCAAGTGGGTTTATTTTTGTTTGAGTATCATGGATAAGAGGAATACCAACCATATTTACCAATAGTCAGGTTATAATTTAGATTGTCAGATAAAATATGCTTCAATTTGTTTGTCTTGTCTTGATTTATTTTAATGCCAATCAAATAAACTCTGTGATCTAGGATATGTAATGAAATTGCATATGAGAGACCCTATTGTTATTAGTAGATTAGGTATCTTGGGAAAGAACAGTAAATATATGAGCAAGTAATGATCATATCATGAGTTATTTAAGAAAAGTGAGTAATCCTAGGGAATCTTGTCCAATCTAAGTATAGTATCCTATGATAAAGTACATGACTAACGACAGTTATTTAATTGGATGCTAATCAAGGCTTAAATAAACTCTTAATCTTAATCTTGTCTTAATCATTAAGAAATCCTAAGAAGGCCAAGGAAAATTTTATTTGATATTGACTGTCTTTCGATAGTTCCATTCATTAAGAGATTTAAATACTTCTTAGGTGTGGTATTTATGAAAGTTAATTCAGCAACAACAGCATCTGTGGTCTTCTCCTGGAACTTTTCATTACAAAATCCATTGAGAGTTACTGCCAGCCTGTTTTCTTGTATGCCTTGGATGTTAGTTGTCTATTGTAACTGCTTTCAGGTAACTAAAATGGTTTCTGGTTAGGTTTCATTGAATTTTGTTCTGGTATAAAACATTTCTTGAAGTCGCTGTAGCCTAGTAGGTAGAGTGTTGGCTTATTACACGTAAAGTCAGGGTTCGAGCCCCTGGCCAGACATCAAAATAAAATATGAAAAAATATTTCTTCGGCGACTTTCTCTCAGCAGATTTCTGGCAAAAACTCCGAGTGTAAATAAAATTGCCATGAAAATTTTCTCAAAAATTTGTCGTTCGGAGTCGACTTTAAATTAAACTGTAGGTCCCGCCACTCATGTATAAAATTAACACACTCAACATAGGTTAGGTTAGGTTAGAGGACGTGTACTTGTCAATTAAGACAAGTACAGTACCCGGAGGTCGAATTGACCCATTGTACAACGACCTAGTTTCTCACACCACTTATGTTGTGTGTGTTAATTTTATAAATGAGTGGTAGGACCTACGACAGATTTTTGAGAAACTTTTCATGTCAATTTTATTTACTCTCAGAGTTTTTGCCAGAAATCTACTGTGGGTGCTGATAGTCTAGTAGCTTAATAGTCTAATCTAGACGCGAGCTCATGGTTCAAATCCCAGGTCAGACATCTCGATCAAATCGAAATATGTTTCTTCGGCGACTGCCTCTCAGCAGACTTCTGGCAAACACTCCGAGAGTAAATAAAAATTGTCATGAAAAAGTTTCTCAAAAGTCCGTCTTTCGGAGTCGACTTTAAACTGTAGTTGCCGCCACTCATGTATAAAATTAACATAACTGATGTAAGAAACTAGGTTCTATTCCTGACTAAAGGTTTATAATGAACAATAATGTATGTATGTACATATGTGTGTAATCCTGACTGAAGGCTTGTAATGATCAATTAAGTAAATAAGATTTTGTTTTTTTTTTGAGGGAAGGAGGGAAAATGCTTTATGCATTCGTGATGGTCGTCACCAGACCTGATATGTCGGACTCTCCCACTGGGTACACCACACCGACTAAAAACCCACCTTGTCTCCTCACCGGGGAATCATTTCACCTCGGAACCACGGTTGTATTACTTCGAGGTGAAGCCATTTTCTTGCATATGTTCCAGTTCCATCGTCGTCAGCGCCTGTGTCCAGGCTCCGCTCTATTCTCAGTCTGCTGCGTCTAGGTCAAATTTCTTCCTTCGCAGGACGTGCCCTACAAAGTGTTTTACTGCGTTCCAGCTCTCTCTACTGTTTATCATTTTCAGCACGACGTTTCAGCTTCGAGTCGCTAAGGGTTTTCGGTCCATCGACGACAGCTGAAGAAAGTGTGTTCGGAATCATCCAACACAGCTTGTGTCGATACCGTGCGATACGAGAATGTCATTCGTAGAGCAGCTATTCTCTGCGCAGACAGTAGTTTTCTAGCCCTGATCCGGGTTTCCAAAGTAGAAGCCCAGATTTCAGACCCATAGAGGAGTATGCTATTTCCAGCCTCCATGACTAGCTTCCTCTTACTTGGGAGCGGTCCACCAATGTTTGCCATCAGTCTACTTAGTTGAGTTGTTATTCTAGCTGCTCTCGCTGTTGCATACTCTATCTGCTCTGAGTAGGTCAGTTTCGAGTCCAGTCTAACCCCAAGGTATTTAATCGATTTCTTCGTGGGAATAACCAAGTCGCCTATGTTGATTTCGATCTCGAACGGAATGTGTCGTCTGGTTAGTAGCAGCAGCTCGGTTTTATGCATGACCAACTGTAGGCCGTGAGATTCCAACCAGTGCTTAGTCCACATCATGACTTGTCGTAATCTGCGTTAAAGTAAATAAGATGGAAACCTGAATATAGCATTAGGCTGTTTTCAATCCTAAATCGCTCAAAGTGTGTATTCATAACAAGCGACTATTGGTATGCGTCTGTCTCCTTTACCATTGGAGTTTAAAAAGCCTGCCAGTAGGCATACAATGCAGATTGTACTACTCATCCTTAGGAGAAAACCACGCCCAGAGTATCCTAGGGAGGATTTCATAAATTCCGTAGAACCCAGTACTAAAAAGTTAGACTACCTTGTCGGACTTTAGGCAGGTGAATGCTACTGAAACCGTGATTAATTAAGAAACGGCTCTTGGCCCTACTATCCAGCATGCTACCCAACCGCTAAATCCAACAACGGTCACGCCACTAGACAATCAACGAAGCGTAGAACCTGGCATTATGAAACCAAGTACCTCAATGGGTTAAGGTTTCGAGATGGGTCCATATCCTAATACAGCCCACAGTTCTGGTTCTCAGTTAAGTTTTGCATCTTACTTTAGCACATTAGTAGAGTTTTGTCTGCGTTCATTTGTTCGTTTCTCTACAGCGGAAAACCTATTTCACGTATGAAGTCGCTCGAATATTCTGTTGTACCCGACTTCGCAATGTTGTTACAGTTAACGTCACTTTGTCTAGAAATTTTCATGCAGATTACCATACGTTTCACTCAATATTCCTGAAGAATCTTACACGACGTTCGTTTCATGGGCAGTATATAAGCGTGCTTCTCCACTCGACCTACTCTACAACTGGGTTCGTGCAGCAGTCTTTATAGTCATTATTTCAGTCTGATTTAAGGATGCTAAAAATGAATATTGAAAAAGAAAACCAGCCCTTTTGATGCCTTCTAAGCATCAAATTGATGGGCTTCCCATCAAACCCAATTAAACTTCATGAAATGCGAACATTTTTCTCATTGCATTGCTATTTTAAGGTGAAGAGTACTAAGCAATGACAAATAAGCCAAGAAAACGCTCCAAGTGCTCAAATTTCAATTTCTCGGGAAATACAAATTTTCAGACGTAGGAGAAGACATATGACCAGCAATAGACTTCTAAAACAAAAAAATAATAAAACCAAACCGTGCGATTATTTTGCCTTTAAATTACGCTATGATCCAACACACAAGTTCAGTTTCTTAAGGAGTTCCAATTAATTTATCGCTTTAAATCATAATTTCAATTAAATTTAAGCCCCCTTGCGGGCTAACCTACACCCTCACTCTGTTTTTAGTTTTATTAGAATAAAAACGCAAACAAAAATGGAAAAAAAGTTGTCGTTTTATTGGCGTGTCGCTCTATTAAATGCAAATGCAACTGCAAATGCAACTGCAAGTGTGAATAAAACTTCACAAACAAAGTTACTGAAAACGTAACGCCATTAAACAAGCCACCACCACCACCACAATACTCTACTAACTCCATCGCCAAATGATGACAGAGGAGATGTATTAACGACGACGACCCACACCCTGTTTAGATTTTCTCACTGAACTCGATTACTAGAAATAAAACATATACACACACACAGATACACACATAACTACTTTAATAAATATTGGATGAGAGCAGAAGCTATCTGGGGTTTTTTGTTTTAAGCAAAGATTTTTGGTAGAGCCATGGGCCATGGCGCAACTGCAAAAAAGTGGTTGATAGTCTAGTTACTAAGATGTGCCAATCAAGTGGAATGCCGGCCTACTATTTGGTAGAGTTTTTCGCAGACTCGGCATAATCAAGAGGACGTGCAAGGCAACAACTGGTCAGCTGGTTAGGCGGACGTTGCAATAAATCGATAAATATACAGTGTCAACAGAGTTGTAATGAATATTATGTTTTGAGCACAATGCTCTGGACAGCTTCCTGACGTAATACTTAATCTGTAGTTCTTGCAGGATTTAACTGCCGGACATTGGTGTGATCTTAGTGGGTGGAAGTCCCACACTTGCTGCGGTCTTCAACTGTTTTACTTTAAAAAAGTTTCTAAGGATTCTTACTTAGGACTTCTACTGTGGTATTTGAAGTATGACAGTGAGTTTGATTCTAAAATTCTGAATGGCTCAACCACCTTTAAATTCGTTTGTGAAATGAGGAGCATGTTTGTAGCAAAGATTTCGACCACGGCCCAAAACAAATGCAAAACTAAGGAAAATGATGTTCAGTGCTTAAAATTTAGTCCTGATCGCCTTGCAGGCAACCCTCGGTCGACCAGAGTTTCGCATCAAGCTAAGCCACAATATTGATGCTACAATCTGAGAAGAGCTGAGACGCAGCATGAGAAATTTTATCAAAACAGTTCATCAAATAGCGAAGAAAATCTACAAGAAAGCCGATTCGCAATCGTGAACAATGTCAGCTCTTCTAATTGGTTCGTTTGCAAGATGTCGCCCATACTTAAATTAAGTCCTGAATGAGAATTCGATGTCGTCAGATTGTTTGCTAGGATGGCAGTTCCATTATTAGAATTGCATACAGCAGACTAATTGCCGTAGTCTAGTAGGTAGGATAGAAATTTTGTGATTATTGCATGATGAAGTCGGCATAGTCTAGTGTGTAGTGTGTTGGCTTATTAGACATGAGGCCACGGTTCAAACCCCAATCAAGACATCTCCAACAAAACGAAATATGAAAATTCAGTTCTCCGGCGACTTGCGCTCAGCCGATTTTAAACTATTGGTCCCGGCGCTCATGTATAAAATTAACACACACAACGTAAGTGTTGTGAGAATCTAGGTTGTAATACGGACTGAAGGCTTGTAATGACCAATAGTGTGTGCACCATTCCAGTTATTGCCGAATACTTTATGGTGCCAAATACAAATTTTGTCAGCTTAGCTGAGAATGTCAAGCTTGTTGTCCATTTCCCCGGGTCTGTCCGCTATTGTGCTGGTATACCTAGTAAAAATGTAACCCTATTTTATGCCCCTACTTACTCATATTCGAGAGCTGAGATACTTTCCATCCTGTATGCGTTCTTGAGCTATACGTTTATGTCGTTTACAAATACATCATTGCGAGAGATGATTATATTCATGAGAGAGATTTTATTGTTCAGTATTCCTTTGCATTGTAGTGCATCGTATACCGCATCGTGTCCATTTATGCAGAAGGGAGATGCCGCTCCATTATGCTGTTCGCTTTACAAATTACTTGATGAAAGCTGAAGGTTTCTTTGTTGCTTCCATTGATACAAACCAGAGGTCAGCAATGAGTATTCAAAACGATTAGTAGATTCGAATCATACTTATAATTTCTGATACTTATACGCATTCATACTTATTTTAATGTCATACTCATACTACTCATACTCAAAGTTTGAAATACTCATGGTACTCGTACTTAACAATACGCACGAGGTTATTAATTTCGACTCTCCATTACTCATCGTATACACGAATCACAAAATAAGTATGATTCGCATACGAACACTTCAATACTCACATGAAGGTTGAGAGTTCGCTCTGCTTGCTGTCTTTGTCTTTTTTGTTTATGCGTCTTTCTTCTCTGCTGCGAATGCAACAACAACTAAGACTGTAAATTTTGATGAATGATTCGAATCACTCGAATCATCTATAAGTAGTATTATAAGTAATTTTCTAAATTTATGAATCTGAATGAGAAGGCGTATGAATCAAACATATTTCGAATGTTATGAGTTTGATGTCAACGTTGTACTCATACTCATTGCAACTTGTACTTATAAATCAATGTTGTGTACTGAGTACGAATGAATCAGTGTAGTTGGATTTCAATACTATTGACTCACTCATACTCAAAATTTCATGAGTACTTATGAGTAGCGAAAAAGCGATTCATTGCTGATCTCTGATACAAACCATATTTCGCTTCTGTGTTAAAGTACAGGCTTCACATTCGCTTTGGATATACGCAGATGATAGTTGCCGGCACATACATAATTTCCGAAGACTTACAAAGGCCTCAAGTCAAAACTTGATTTCAGTCTGATACGATTTAACTTAGTCGCCGTCATCTGACAGGTAGTGGGTTGGCTTATTAGACGAGAGGCCGTCATTCAACCACCGGCTTGGGTATCACCAACATAAAATATTGCCATGAAAATGTCGTTCTGAATCGATGTTAAACTGTGTGTCCCGCCCCTCATGAATAAAATTAACACACACAACAAGGTTAGTTTGAGAAGATAGCTTGTAACCCTGACTAAAGGGCTACAATGGCCTATTAAGTAAGCGATTTGAATAGCACGCTAAGTAGATATCCACTGCTTTCACGGCTTTCAACAATACGGAATGGAATGCCACAGCATACAACAGTTTGGAGTGGCATCTAATACTACCAGAAATATATGTGGAAAAATAATACACCCTTGTGGGACAGCTGGGAAAGTCGCCGTGGTCTAGTAGGTAGTGTGTTGGCTTATTAGACGTAAAGCCAGGGTCTGAGCCCCAGGCCAGACATCAAAACAAAATACAAAAAGTATTTCTTCGGTGACTTCCCCTCAGCAGATTTCTGCCAAAAACTCTGAGAGAAAAATAAAATTGCCATGAAAAGTTTCTCAAAAATCTGTCGTTCGGAGTCGACTTTAAACTGTAGGTCCCGCCACTCATGTATAAAAAATTAACGCACATAATATGAGTTGTGTGAAGAAGCTAGGCCGTAATCCTGACTGATGGATTGTAATGACCAATTATGTTATATATTTGCATAGTGCAGCTATTTAGCCTTACTTGTGGTCTATGTATGTCCAGCCTTACTTTCCATTATGACTTTGCGTACCGTGGGAATACCAATCTAAAGGCATGTATGTCAGCTTTCACAACACGTGTCCTATTCAGAATCCTTTTTCTTCAGTTTTAATCCATAGAGCAATAGGTTGGTTTTTTCCTGCATCATTTGTAAAACTCTGCATAGGAAATCCCGAGGTGGAGTCACGATTCTCATATTCGAGAATTGCTATATTGTGCACATTGTACGTGTCCTCTCGTATTCGAGAGCTGATATATTGTCCACATTGTACATGTCCTTGACGTAAACGAATCCGTCATTGCATATTACCTGCGTGAGCAAGATTATATTGTTTAGTATTCCTTTTGCACTTTAGAGCTTCGTAGTTCGCTTCATGTTCATTTAGATTAAAGGACGTGGCCACTCCATTACTCCATCCTTTTCACAACTTATTCCTGAGGCAACAGTTAATGAAAGCTCGAGGTTTGTTTGTTACTTCCGCTGATACAAATCTCATTTCGCTTTCGTCACGAATGGACGCATTGGATATTCGCAAATGATAGTTGCTGGCACATCCATAGTCTTCATAGGCTTGCAAAGGCCCCAAGACGAGCTTTAACAACCGTCTGGTATGATTTGCTTGCCAAGGTAAGTAAAACATGTTTACTACTTTAAGAAGCTTATTATCAATTGCGTTTAGAGAGCGAATTGTTCACACGCATGGCTTTTGTTTTATTGGCATTGATCCATAATGGGTATTTGTGGGCTCATATTTGACCTGCCTGAGCACTCGTTTGGTGAACATCAATTCAATATCATCAGTCTAAGGTTGATACTAACAGGGTGAATAGAGAACAAATGAAGAATGCTACTGGTATGAGTAGTTTAAGAATCGTCTTCGATTACTATCACAAACTTAAGAGGGGAATGAATGTGGGACACTTGAAGCAATATGAAGGATGTATGGAACATGAACAAATTTACCATGAAATCTTCGTTTTCATACCCATGTCCTCTGGGCCCAATTGAATTAATGTTGTCCCGATATATCAACAAAGAAATCCCGTTTACCTTTTATATGCCCTAATAGTCTGTCTTATATCTGGCCTTATAAGTGCCATGCCATGGTTAAAATAGCAAAATTGTTGCCAACTTAAATAGAAAAAACCAACAATCACACACAGTTTATAAGCCAAAGAAGTTGGTGTGTTGAAAAGCAAAAAAAAAAAGAAGGAAAAAAGGTCCAGTAAGTGAGTGAATAAATAAGTGAATACAAACGAAGTTTCTTAAATAATAATTTTTATTTTTAAAACTAAAAAGAAAAAGAAACAAAGAAACCAAAGCTTGGAAACTAAACATTAAATGCTACAGTGTAGCAAATACTATAGCAAAGGCAACAGCATGAGCAGCAGCAGCAGCAGCAGTGGCTGTATTTAACGATTTTAACTTGCAGATGATGCCGATGCCTGTGGTTGGGGTTTTTCTTCTTGAACCGATAAACATCATCTAATAATACGTGATGTGGCTAAAACTTTGACTGGCTTTTAGTTTCAGTTTGGTGGGCTGTATGGCTGTGCTTAAGCCACCAGCCCACATTTAACATTTCAAACTAATTTTCCTTTTTGATTTTCATTTCCAAACAGTTTTGAAATTTAAGCCAGAAAACCGAAAATTTTTTGGTAGATTTTTAAGCTGCAACCATAAATCATATTGAAAGAGGCCTCTTGTTTAACAGAAAGAAAAACAAAAGATGACGGAGTGCTTTTTTTTTTGATATTAAAAGTTGGCCAAAAAATATGTTTTCGTTAAATTGACCAGAGAATTATTAGAGCAATTATCAAATTGGCAACACAATATAAGGCAACTTTAAGTCAATACTTCACCCACTTGCCTGGTACAAGGCCCTGCATAATAGAAATAAATCTTAATTATTTGCAGACAGAGAACAAAAAAAAAAACAAAAAAAAACATAACAAGTCATGCCAGTAATTTCTAAATCAAACATAATTAGAGCGACAGCCGTAAAAGCAGCAACAGCGGCAGCAGCAGGTCTATTTACAGTTGCCATGTTTTAATTTGTCTTGTCTTTACCATTTTTTTTTACTGTTTTTTGCTGTGGTTTGTTGGAAAATCTGTGCCAAAAATATTAAAAAAAAATTTTTTTTTTCTTACTTTATGGCTAGAAAACCTACATAAATGCTCACACAAATATTTATTGTACTCGTCTTTACATACATACACACATGTCAGTAAGTAGTTGTCTGTCTGTCTGCCTGTCTCTCAGTGTAACTCCCTGGTAACATTTTATGTAGTTTTTTGTTTCTTGTGGCATTGCCTGTTGTAGGTGGCACAATTATCAGACAGTAAAAGAAATGGAAAAGAAAAAACACAAGAAAAATGGTAAGAAATCCCAACCTAAAGACCGCAATCTTTTAAAACGTTTTTGCTTTCATTTTTCACTCACTTCACTTAAAAAACAGAAAAGAATGCCATGAAGAAGTTGGAAAAAGAAAACAAAATTTAAATATGCTTTCGTACGTATGAAGTCAAATTTAAGTGCTTGTGTGTTAGACAATGTTGCCAGACTAAGAGAAACGGTGTGACACCGAGATTCTTATTCTGCTTTCTATTGTCATGAAACTATTCTCACAAGTTTTTAAGCTATTACGCTCAACACTTTTCTTAATTAATTGATCATTACAACCATTTAGATAGGATTGCAACCTAGCTGCTCACACCACCCATGTTGTGTGTCTTAGTTTTATCCAGAAGTAGAGGGACCTACAGTTTAAAGTCAACATCGAACGGCAGATTTTTGAGCAATTTTTCATAGCAATTTTATTTACTTTCAAAATTTTTGCCAGAAATCTGCTGAGAGGAAGTCGCCGACGAAATATTTTTCATATTTCGCTTTGCTGGAGATTGTCTGAATTGGGGTTTGAACCGTTGCCTTAGACAACGGTGACTTCGACAAAGAACACTAGGCTTACATAATTTGTAATTACAACGCTTTAGCTAGGGCTACAACCTAGCTGCACATACAACCCCTGATGTGTGTCAGAGATCAGCAATGAATCGCTTTTTCATTACTCATAAGTACTCATGAAATTTTGAGTATGAGTGAGTCAACAGTATTGAAATCCAACTTCTCTGATTCATTCGTACTCAGTACACAACATTGATTTATAATTACATGTTGCAATGAGTATGAGTACAACGTTGACATCAAACTCATAACATTCGAAATATGTTTGATTCATACGCCTACTCATTCAGATTCATAAATTTAGAAAAATACTTATAATACTACTCATAAATGATTCGAGTGACTCGAATCATTCGTCAAAATTTACAGTCTTAATTGTTGTTGCATTTACAAAGAAAGAAGAAAGACACAGAGAGCAAACACACAACCTTCTTGTGAGTATTGTAGTGTTCGTACGCGAATCATACTTATTTTGTGATTCGTGTATACGATAAGTCATGGAGAGTCGAAATCAATAACATCATGCGTATTGTTAAGTATGAGTACCATGAGCATTTCAAACTTTGAATATGAGTAGTAAGAGTGTGACATTAAAATAAGTATGAATGCGTTTAAGTATCAGAAATTATAAGTATGATTCGAATCTGCTCATCGTTTTGAATACTCATTGCTGACCTCTGATGTGTGTGTTAATTTATTGAGGAATGGTAAGACCTACAGTTTACAGTCGACACCTAACGACGGATTTTTTTCAGACTGATTTAGGCGTACATAGATGCATACATAATTGGTCATTATAACCCTTCAATCAGGATTATCTCCTAGCTTCTCACATCACTTAATTTGTGTGTTAATTTTGTTCATGAGTGGTGGGACATACAGTTTAAAGTCGACTCCGAACTACAGATTTTTGAGAAACTTTTCATGGCAATTTTTATTTACTTTCAGAGTTTTTGCCAGAAATCTGCTGAGAAAAAGTCACCGAAGGAATATTTTTCCTTATTTCGTTTTGTTGGAGATGTCTGAGTCAAGTTTTGAGCAACAGGACCTCGTCGAATAAGCCAACACACTACCTACTGGACTACGATGACTACATCTAGTGCACAGCCTTGTAAATATTAAATACTTCGGCTTGAGGGACACTACCTTTATTCTGTAGACCAAAGCTAATCAGTTTTCCAATACCACTGCCTTCGATTTTAATCCATATGTGTAGATCGCATTGCGATCAACTCCGTTGAGCATAAGCTCTCTGATAGAGGGAATACTACAGACTGGGATATTTACTTCCTTCTTTCGCACGGAGAGGCAGAAACAAGTGTTCTACAGTTCTCTGGAAATATGCTTCCCCCTCATGCATGAACATAACCATACCTTCACCCGCCTTATTAACTTCATTAGAAGGTTGACCGATATTTTGGTTTTTTACACGGGTTAAAAACTTATTGGCAAATTTTTCCATTTTATATCGGTTTTCTCTCCATACCAAAGAACGTTGAACTTAGCCCTACGCATCTGGCATCTTGTTCTCTTCTCCTCATTGGAAAGTATTAAATGGGAAGCCATAAGATTTTAGGGAATGTATGTACAATATCTGTTTTGAAGTCACCGTAGTCTAGTATGTAGTTGGTAAGACGAAAGCTGATGGTTCAGATCCTAGCTAAGACATCTAGAACTAAATGCAAATAAAATAATATTTCCTTCAGTAAATTCACCAAAACCAAAATAAAGTTGCCATGAACAGTTTCTCAAAAAATTGTCGTTCGGAGGTGATCCCGAACGGAGGTGATCACACGTTTTGGTTGTAAACCCGACTGTAGGGTTGTAATGACCAAGTAAGTTAAGTAAGTCAGAAGTAGTCATAGTCTAGTAGGTAGTGTGTTGGCTTATTAGACGTGAGGCCTCGGTTCAAACCCAATGCCAGACATCAAAATGAAAATATGAAAAGAAATATTTCTTTAGAGACTTCCACTCAGAAGATTTCTGGCATAAATTTTGAGAATAAAATAAAATTGCCATGAAATGTTTCTTAAAAATCTGTCGTTCGGAAACGGCTTTAAACTGTAGGTTCCAACACACATGTATAGAATTAACACACACAACATCAGAGAAGCTAGATTGTAATCCTGACTAAAGTGTTTCAATGACCAGTTCAGTTAAGTACGTCAGTAAACATATCAATTCGAGTAAGGATTTCACGGTGCTTGCTAATGGATTGCAATGTAGTTGGGGTACAAAAACGTCTGTAAGTGTTGCATTATACTTGTCACCCACTATGCTAACTACAACGTGCCTGTTATGGTCGTTTTTACACCAAGTTAGGTTAGGTTAGGTTAGGTTAAGTGGGAGTAGTAGCTTTGATACCACTTGAGCAGGCATAGCGGCCCTCTGTGACGCCATAGGTGAACGCAGTCCCTGTACAGACCAAGTTCTATCAAACCAGGGAAGAAGAAGTTGGTCAGCGCAAGGGCTGCACCAAGTGAAATATCAAAAAAAGTTTGTGAAACTCTGTGAAAAAAAAAATTCTCTGAGGAATTTTAAAGCCTTGCTGGCAACTCTTTCTTTCGTAGTAAAGTAAGTTGAAGAAATCTAAAGCTTGCAACAAAAACAACAACAACAACAACAAAAATTAAAAACTATTTAAAGAAGAAAACAACAACAACAACAACAATAGCAAAATAAAATTCCGTTTTTCAAATGCAAACATGCAACACCAACAGGTGGTTGGTTTGCTAGCTTAGCCAGGCCATTCATTTAGATTTTGTAGGGCTTTTGCTTTGCGTCATTTGATGAAATGCTATGGAATTGTGGAGTAGTGGGTGGCATGTGCATGCTTAGGCCACAAGCCGCATGTGTGTATGTGCATTGCTTATTGAAACTAGAAAAGCAATAAAAAAAACAAAACAAAAAAGAAAATGAGAATTATAACACAATGCATGAGATTTACAAATATTCGAGTGTATATATGTATGTATGTATATGTGTAGTAAGTGTGTGTAAGCATGCAACATATGTTGTTTTGCAAACATTTTGGATGGCGTTGCTGCATGTCGTAAATTTGTAACAATTTATTGCTGCTGCTGTTGGTCTACTCTTCCTCTTGTGCTCAAGCCTAGCTTTGGCTAGAACGCTGTTCATTTAACAATTTTACAATGAGAATGGCTATGGTGATGGCTATGTGTGTGCATAGTATATGGCAATGGAAATAGCAACAGCAACATATTGCTCGTTGCTGTTTCCTTTAGGAAAATTTACATCATCAAGTAATTCATTTGCTATTTACACTCACTCTCACTCACTCTCACTCACTCTCGCCCTATACAGTACAGTGAGACACATTTTTGTTGAATTTTTTTTTTTGTGAAAATGTGACGTATTTTTGTATGTGGAATGCAGCAGCAACAGCAGCAGCACTGCGTGTTAAAAGAAATTTACATTTTCTACTCGATTTGAATGGATGGATGGCTGTTAAATTGAATTCTTTTTCTTGCCTTTGCCAATGCATTACATTTTTTACCCACCAAAGAATGCTGGCATCAATGTCTGTTCGTTCGTTCATCCGTCTGTCTGTCTGTCCTTTCTGAATATTTATTCTGGCTGGCATTGTTCTCTTGTTCTCTAGGAAAACCGGCAAATACTTCGTATGTCTCTCTAGCACTTCTATTTGTATTTCTATTACAATTGCTTTGCCTTGCCTTGCCTTTGCCTCTGCTCTGCTATGCTGCATATTTGTAACTTCATTTGCTGTGTTGTGTTGTATTTCAAATGCGACATGCAACATAATTCTTATTTCCCTTCATGTTCTGGCCTTGCAACCGCATTCGCATAAGAATGCAACAAACAAACCAGCAACAGCCACAGTCGCATCAGCAATATTTTTTTATTGTTCTCTTCTTCTTCTTTAAATTCAAATTTTAGGAAATTTCTCAGGCTCCCCTCCTTGGTACAAATTATTGTTACAAGTAGAGCACCATCTATGTTTGTAAATATGAGTGTATGTGTGTGTGTGTTTTTTTTACATTCAAAATTAATTACCCGTTGCTTTACAACTTGTTTGTATTCTCAAACAATTTCAATTCAATAGAGCGTCCTAGTCAAACCATATTTCTTGAAACGTTTTTCTTCTTCTATCCGTTGGCTTACAATTCATTCGAATGAATGCCTTTTCCAATGGCATAGTCGTGCAGCATTTGTAGCTCTTAACCACACATATTCGCCTACAGTTGTTGGCCCATTCAAATTAGGACTTTAAAGCCTGACCCAAGCCAGCTTATGTCGTTTTGTATTCGATACCCAGCAAATTACTTAAGGCAGTTGCCACATTTTGTACTGAGCATAGCTTTGTTAAGGCCCTTGAATGTTTTAGGCTCTGAAGCCATTCAATTTATATTCATAAAGATAATGCTCGAGTCACACTATAAACACAGTTGAGGACATCATTATCATAACGAGTAAACTTTTTAAAAATCTTGGAAAATTTTGGGGAATGCGATCCAACGGTTAGGCTTTGCATGTGTACCTAACCTTCAGGCTAATTGCGTCTTATAGAGGCATTATTTAAGCATGCATAACTCATATGAAAACAGCTCAGGAGAAGCTGAATAAGTAATAGAGGTGTTT
This sequence comes from Sarcophaga variegata, assembly GCA_932273835.1. Taxonomy (NCBI): domain Eukaryota; kingdom Metazoa; phylum Arthropoda; class Insecta; order Diptera; family Sarcophagidae; genus Sarcophaga; species Sarcophaga variegata. Next base: position 144,532,295 of record OW026358.1, on the reverse strand, counting down.
GGCATGCATTTTCATAACCAGAGAAGCTAAGAATCTGTTCTACAGCGGCTTGAGAGCCGTAGTGAAGACTATGGTCTATGGTATGGACTATGGTTGAGGAAATTATGGTTAGGAGCCGAACGGGAGATTTGAAAGAGCAAAGCAAGCTGGCAAATGGAGTGATTGACAGCTGTCTCCTCAACTGTCCTCTAAGCAGAACCAGCATTTAGGAAAATGTTTCGCTGTGACACTGACTAATGGCATTGGATTGAACAATTTGCAGACTAAATGCTCTTTTAAGAAAGAACCTTTCTACGGCTTCATCTCCCAACGCTTTTGAGGCTTCCTGGAGAATAACATTGACGAGGGTAGACTCCACAAGGTAGACTCAAGGTCAGACGGAAAGTGTGTTGGAAAAATGTGTGCATAGGCCAAAAATTTTCTTTGTAGTGGGAAGAGAAATTTGTAACTAAATACTAACAAAAGCGAAGACAAGAAGAGACAGAGATTCCTTCAAGTTAAACGGATGTCAGACAATGCAACCTCTTGATGCGTAATTTCAAAAAAGAAAGAACTAAGTCATGCATCAAACTATTCTGAAGTAGAGTAGAAACCGACTCAAAAAACACTGGTTCAGGGTAGGGAAAGCATCAAGCTATACATAGATTTTGTGTGGTGAGAAAAAAAATGTGAGGCGTAAACCAGAAAAAAATACCCGGAGATATTTCAAACTCGCCGTGAAGTCGCCATAGTCTTAAAGGAGTATGTTGGCTTATTAGACCGTAAGACCACGGTTCAAAACCCAGGTCAGACATCTTCAACAAAATGAAATGAAAAAAAATATTTCTTCGGCGACTTCTTCTCAGCAGATTTCTGGCAAAAACTCTGAGAGGAAAATAAAATTGCCATCAAAAGTTTCTCAAAAATCTGGCGTTCGGAGTCTACTTTAAACCAACGCTTGTGTATAAAATTAACACACACAATATAACAACATTCATCCAGTTTATCAATTTGCGGTACCTTAGTTATACGTATACTATACGATAATAGTTAGGCTGCCTATGAACAGACACTTTGACCAAATTCACTTTAAAACGAGTGATGAACCAAATTTTCAATCCTTCACCATTATAAATACGAACTTTACTGCAGATAACGTTCAGTTAACCACAAATGATTACCTGTACTCACCCATCAAAATGTTCCTCTATTTGAAAGGGCTAGACTGAGCAACTTCTCCGTTGTCTAAAATAATCGACTTCGATAGAATAAATATGATTTCCTCCGGATACTAACTCTGTTATCCTAATGGTATGATCAATAATGCCCACTTTCCGTAACCTATGCTACAGGAAAAATACATTAAAAGTCGTTTGACTTGTCGCAGACCGAAGACCTGACTTTTGTTCAGACAATTTGGTTTAAGAACTCTTGTCATAAAGAATGAAGAATTATATGACATGTACACACAGTTACTAAAGTATACATACGGTTAACAAATTTCAGACATTTTTTAACCAATCCGTTTTCGTTGAAAATCTTTATAGTTTCCTTAATGTTAAGACGGTCTTTTGCTTTGGTTAAAAAATTTCTGAAAAGTATACATCCGATTAACAAATTTCACAAATTTCTGAACCAATGCAAAAGACCGTCTTAAAATCGAGGAAAGTTGTCAGACAATTATAAAGATTTTCAACGAAAACGGATTGGTTAAAAAATTTCTGAAATTTGTTTACCGTATGTATACTTTTGTGGCTGAGTGTAACTCTTCAAATATGCGTTCATTAGAGATTAGCAAATCAGTGTTGGCTTATATACGGGTATCCAGTATATACAGAAATCCAGTGAAAATAAAACTACATTAAAACGGGTCATTCCCCTCGATAACCTTATTTTTAGAATTCGATCTTATATATGGCTGTACCACCGGTTTCAAACCTAATTCTATTAAAAAAATAATGTTTTTGCAATAAAATTGTTTACTGGGTTGTATATATGGTAGTTATTGTATATATGTAGTTGTATTAGTAGCAATAGCTATTGTCAATGCAGTATTTGTTGCACATGAACATTTTTCATTTTTATTTTCAATCTATTGCTGAATAAAGCCATAAACTACAAATATTTCACACACACACATACACACACTAACCCTCTTTCTCTACGCCATTAAAACTAATTTTTGTTACTCACACTTACAAGCAAATTGCCGTTATGCTTTAATTTTTATTTTTTATTTTTTGCCACTCTTCCACTACAAGGTCCCTTTCAATCAAACGCAAGAGTGCGAGGGAGAGTGTAGGGAAGAGCACTAAACAGAAAAAAGAATCAACACTTATGCTGGAGTTACCCACACGTAACGTAACGTACCGTAGAAAACGTTATCTTTTTAGCATATGGAGAACAATGTAAACGCTTACCCAAACGTTCTCTCTCGTTAGCAAAACGGAACGATCTGTATAAAACAGAATTCTCCCACGTTTTTACGTGACATTTGAACATAAGAGAGAGAACATGAGAGAGAGTGCAGTGTTGCCACGAAAAAAAAAATATTCTAACCAACATTTGTGAAAAAATCGCCAAAAAAGGAAAAATATGATCAAAATTAAATTTGCAGTTTTTTTATTTTATTTTTTTTCAAATTTAAATTATAATTGAGAAAAAAGAAACAGAAAATAAGAAAACAAAATTATAGTCTCATAATTAATTAATTTTAACAAACAAAACAAAAGCTATTTTTATAAGAAAAATAATAACCAAATCCGGAATAATCTACACATTGAACAAAAAACGGCAACACTGATGATGAGTCTGTATACCAATTTCTATGCATTGTGTTGTGTTTGTTTTTGTGTTGCTTTGTGTTCTGTTTCGTTTTTATTTACATTTTTCGTTGACATATGTCCCGTTTTAAACGTTTCTATAACTACACAAACGTTTTTAAGGCTATGTACGTTACGATTTTACGTTTCTAACGCTTGGGTAACCAAGGCATTTAAGGCTACGTACGTTACGATTTTACGTTTCTAACGCTTGGGTAACCAAGGCATTAACAATTGAACAAGAGAGAGTATGTTTTTCTTTGTTTATGTTTGTATTTGTTTTTTATTATGTTTTCAATAATATTGTAGGAACACAGCATAAGAGAGAGAGACTGGATGGTAGGAGCACCAACACACACATACACCACAACAAAAAAAAGAGCCATCATCTCTAATACGCTCAAAACGTTATTTTTCCATGGTATTGTTTAGTATGATGCAGCAGACGTGGTTATACATTCTTCCTTGGCTCTTTCGTTTGCTGCTACACCCTGTATAGCCTTGTAAATGTTGTAGCACAAGTACATATACATAACTGTTGTATGCTGTTGTTGTTGCTGTTGTTGTTATTGTTTATATGGTCATTTGTTTGATGTATTGCACTGTGTCCGGCATTTGTTTGTTTTTCGACGTTTTTTTTTTAGAAAGTGGATTCACTTTCCCTCTCTCTTTCTCTCATGCTCATTGCTTTAGTTTTTGCTCTATTTACCGAGTAGATTTTCTCATTTATTTTTTTGTTCTTTCTCTTTCTCTTACTGCTTCTGTTTAATATTCTTTTTCTTTGACACTTTTAATTCCCATAAAAACTTTTGTTTTGTTTTTTTTCCTTCACACCAGGCGAGAGATGAATACCAGAGAAAAAAATTCAGGATTTTTTACTCGAATTTTTTTTCTTCAGGATATTTTGCAAATTTTCATCGATTATTTTTACAAAATGGAAGTTTTCATTTAATGAAATTATTACAATTTTTCTCTTCCATTTTTCTACTCTTTTTTTTGGTTTTTGTTTTTTGTTTGTTTTTCGGAGGCTATTGTTTAACTTTTTTTATGCTGTTGTTAATTAGTGTTGCATCAACAAAAAACAATGAAAAGAAAAATTTGTTGAACTGTGTTAAAGAGAAAAGAATGAATTGTTAGAATTTTATAAGAAAAATTAGTTTTAAGGAGCTATTGTTTGCTTAACTATCAAATATAGGGTGATGAAAATTCAAAATGAATGTTAATTGTAGCCATGGCTTATTTAATCCTTGAAACATTTGTCAGAATTATTACTTACATACATACATACATACATGCATACATAATTGGTTATTACAACTCTTCAGTCAGGATTACGACCTAGCTTCTCCCACCACTTAAAATGTGTGTGTTAAATATATTGTTACGAAAACTGAAAATCCAGATACTTGTGTTTTCCATCGCATTAAAATTATAAACAAAAGCTACAAAAACAAAACAATGCAATGAACAAACCTGTTTACAAATTATCGTTATGCTTAACACGTTGACTGACGCGGCAATTTTCAGAAAACTGGCCTCGCAAGCCAACATTGACTTTTTGTTCTTTTCCCAGAAGTCATTTGTCGATACCAGCACTGATATAATATGATTTTATTCGTAGCTACACAAAAATGGCAGGTTTAGTGAGTATGAGATAACTCGTAGTTGGCTTCCTAGTAGCTAACGTAATCTACGAGTTATCTGGTATTCGGCAGTCAACGTGTTAATATAACAACAAACACCAGCATAAAAAATGGTAAACAAGTAAACAAAAATACAACAACATACATACATAATTGGTAATAACAACTCTTCAGTCAGGATTACGACCAAGCTTCTCCCACGACCCCGAACGACAGATGTTTTGAGAAAATTTTCACGCCAATTTTTTTTTTATTTTCATCAGAACTTTTGCCAGAAATCTGCTGAGAGGAAGTTGCTGATGAAATATTTCTTCATATTTCGTTTTGTTGGAGATGTCTGACCTGGGTTTTGAACCATGACCTCATGTCTAACAAGTCAACACACTACATACTAGACTACATCGACTTTAAGAATTCTTACTTACTTAACTTAATTGATTATTGCGATTATCGTGTCCCTGAACCGTCTTACCTACCAGCTGCCAATGTAATTATAGATTATGTTGCTGTGGTAGCCTGTAGCCCCTCTCGAGTATGTTGAATCTTTCTCTCAGTACGCATCCGTTTGCGTGCGATTGGTCAGCACACACACTGCATTACACACAGAATTCGCTAGGTTAGGTTAGGTTAGGTTAGAGGACGTGTACTTGTCAATTAAGACAAGTACAGTACCCGGAGGCCGAATTGACCCATTGTACAACGTCTTAGTTTCTCACACCACTTATGTTGTGTGTGTTAATTTTTATACATTTCTTTTCTTTTTCAATTCTTTCTTATGACCTACCTTCCTCTAATGATTGTCCAGTGCCTAGTAGTTTATTGTGAGGCTACGTACTGACTTCTTACAATGCGGCGTATGGTTTACATGGTTTCAATACAGCAAGTGAATGTACTCGTACATAATTGGTCATTAGAACGCTCCAGTCAGGGTTACAACCCAGCTTCTCACACCACTTATATTGTGTGTTAATTTTATACATGAGTGGTGGGACCTACAGTTTAAAGTCGACTCCGAACGACAGATTTTTGAGAAACTTTTCCATCGCAATTTTATTTACTTTCAGAGTTTTTGCCAGAAATCTGCTGAGAGGAAGTCGTCGAAGAATTATTTTCATTTTTCGTTTTGATGTCTGACCTGCTTTTTGAACCGCGGCCTTACATCTAATAAGCCGAGACACTACCTACAAGGCTACGGAGACTTCATAACAGAATTCGCTCCTTAGTAATATCCGTATGGAGAATTCTATACCTGTAGTGGTCTTTCTTAACACTTAGAATATAAAAAAAGATTCATATCTAATAACCACATAATACTAATCCTTCTGTCCTCCTTTCCATAGCCCAGTTTCCTAATTACAATGCAATGCACTGCATTAGTAGGGGCCATCCCCTGAGTTTTGGTCTTATAAAAAAACAAAAATGAAACTCGTCTGGCAAATAAATACTGGAAAATAAAATTTTCAATGGTTAGTCGACGGCTAAAAGAACTTTCTTCATATACGAAATTGTCCTTTAAATCCAACGCACTCCTATTATTCATTCGAAAACGTAGAAACCGTCATTCCCCTCAAATATGAAGACACGTACATAACATACATACATACATACAAAATTGGTCACTACAACCCTACAGCTAGCATTACGACCTAGCTTCTCACACCACTTATGTTGTGTGTGTTAATTTTATACAGGAGTGGTGGGACCTACAGTTTAAAGTCAACTTTTATTCATTCTCAGAGTTATTGCCAGAAATCTGCTTAGAAATATTTTTTCTTATTTTCGGTTTGATGTCTGACTTGCGGTTTGAACAGTGGCCTTACGTCTAATATATCAACACACTACCGACTGGACTACGGCTACTTCCGACTAGAATTTTAAAAACTGAGAGCATGCTTATGGGATCCTTAATCCGTTATGGAATTCTTCTTTTCTCTCCGTCGGAACCAAGATCAGTATATCCAATAGCACTGTTAAATCAATACTGCTTTGTGGAAATGAGACATGAAAGGATGCACTAAATGATATCACTAACATCCCATATTTGATTATTTCTTGTCCTCGCACAGTATTGAAAACCTTCTTTTCCCTTATTTGCCATGGGATACCATGGAAAGATGCTCACCACACAAGCATACACGGAAAAGTCAACAGTAAAAAACTGAATGAAGTCATTATGAGCAAATATTACTCACTTAGTTGATTAATACAACCCTTTAGTCAGGATCACAACCTAGCTTCTCACACCATTCGTGTTGTGAGTGTTAATTTTATCCATTAGTGGCACGGGTTAAGTTTTAAGTTTTTTTTATGAAGCTTTTCATAGTAAATTTTATTTACTCTCTGATCTGGGGTTTGAATCACAAATACTACTACTACCTACTAGACTATGACAACTTTAATTTTCAGAGCTATGCAGTCAGATTTATTTACGCTTCATATTTAGATTGATTGCATGTATAAAATTAAATAACACACAGCATAAGTGGTGTGTGAAGGTAGGTTGTAATCCTGGCTAAAGCGTTGTAATGACCAATTAAGTATGCAAGTAAAAAATTTCCGTAACTTCTGTTTCTGTATCAGCATGAAACCCAAGCAAAATTGTGTCACAGCTTGCAGATAAGTATCCTTCCATTCATATGGAAGCTTTGCCTGATTAATTTTAATTTAATCTCTCATTCACATCCCCTATCTTATTATTATTTGTCGTAATCAACATTAATTTTCTTTACACCACCTTCTTGTCAAAATAGTTGGATTTTAATAATCCATGGTCATTAGTTTACCTTTTTGGACAGCAAAATGCTGCCATAAAACACCTTCAATGAAATGAAAATCGATTAATTATTTCATTAGACCAACACTAGACCACAACACTGTACAACACTATCCTCTATGTATTCCATGTATTCAGTCCTCTCAATGTCTGGCTGTACAATAATGTTCTCCACATGTTAGCGTTTCCATGCTCTAGTTTTGTTGGCCATCATATCTGTGGGACACAATCATTTATTATGGGCTGTCACACCATTTTCCAAGTCATTTGAATTTGTTTGTTAGAATTTGTTCGTTTGTTTGGCAATAGATTTGGCAACATATGTTTGTACTCATGTCCAACGGCGATATCTATCATTAATCCCCCCCCCTACAAATACCAGTGGAGTGGAGTGGAATATTTGACAAGCGTCCAACTACTACTACTTATCGGCAGAGTAGTAGCAATATTTGACATGCAATGGAGGAGAGATGTGAAGAGCAAATAATACTATGTAATGACTAGGTCCACTGACCATTCGACTTGATTTGTTTATCACACTCAGGCTCCTGTCTTACATGCATATTGTCCACCGTCCAAGTGTTAATTTTGTCCCAAAATAATAATAAATTAATTTGATTAAATCAATACACATACCATTAAAGATATTTAATTTTATTTCGGTGTGTGTGTGTGTTTCAAAAAAAAACAGAAAAAAAATCTCTCGAAGGTATAGTCGAGTGGTTATCCACGTATGTATGTATCTCCTCGTAATTGTCACAGTATCACCTCTCATTTATTTATTTTTTATTAAAAATATAATTTTCATAGTGTTGTTGTTGTTTTTATTTATTTATTTATATTTTATTATTGTTTTTGTTGTTGTTATTGTTCTTGTTGACAAAACATTTGTAAAAGTTTCGTTTTTTTTCTTCGTATATTTTCCCACTTGCCTGAGTGTGTGATAAAACACAAGTTGGCCGGCCATTGATTACATTGTTTAACATGCAATGTACTGTATACAGGAGACAGTAGGGTCTCAATTAATGTATTTCAAGATTGAAGATCCCTCGAAACATTGTCATCGCACTTAAGGTATCTAAATCCACTTGACCTGTACGTCCAGCTTTGTGTGGCTCATATTGCCAGACGCTTCAACATGTTGACCGCGCGAGCAGTCACTTATACATACGTACATACATAATTGGTCGTTACAACACTTCAGTCAGGATTACGACCTAGTTTATCACACCACTTATGTTATGTGTGCTAATTTTATACATAAGTGGTGGGACCTACAGTTTAAAGTCGACAGCTTTTTGAGAAACTTTTCATGGCAATTTTATTTGCTCTCAGAGTTTTTGCCAAAAATCTGCTGAGAAGAAGTCGCCGAAGAAATAATTTTTGTTTTAATGTCTTGCCTGGGGCTCAAACCCTGGCTTTACGTCTAATAAGCCAACACACTACCTACTAGACTACGGCGACTTCAAGTGGTCACTCTTACAAGCAAAATGTATTTTCACCGCTGATGTGGAGGGAACTTATGAAGAGAACAATCGATAACCGAACAGCGACCGCTCGAGCAGTTACTCCTACATTTTGAATGTCTTTTCTCTGCTGATAAGGAGGGAATTTAGAAAAGAAATATCAAACATAGGATGTCTTTATCTCTGAATATTTATCATAGGTCACCAATGAGTGTTCAAAACGATGAGTAGATTCGAATCATACTTATAATTTCTGATACTTATACGCATTCATACTTATTTTAATGTCATACTCATACTACTCATATTCAAAGTTTGAAATACTCATGGTACTTGCACTTAACAATACGCATGATGTTATTGATTTCGACACTCCATGACTCTTCGTATATACGAATCACAAAATAATTATGATTCGCGTACGAACACTACAATACTCACATGAAGGTTGTGTGTTTGCTTTGCTTGCTGTCTTTGTCTTTCTTCTTTCTTTGTAAATGCAACAACAACTAAAACTGTAAATTTTGATGAATGATTCGAATCACTCGAATCATTTATGAGTAGTATTATAAGAATTTTTCTAAATTTATGAATCTGCATGAGTAGGCGTATGAATCAAACATATTTCGAATGTTATGAGTTTGATGTCAACGTTGTACTCATACTCATTGCAACTTGTACTTATAAATCAATGTTGTGCAGTGAGTACGAATGAATCAGAGTAGTTGGATTTCAATACTGTTGACTCACTCATACTGAAAATTTCATGAGTACTTATGAGTAGCGAAAAAGCGATTCATTGCTGATCTCTGATATCTATATCGGATAGGGTTCTGTGTAGCGTGAACGAGGATCTTCCAGTAGTGGATGGAAAGCCTTTATGATCAGATGGGTCGCTGACGCTAAGTATTTCTGTGAGAATCTTAGACTACACCTTCAATATAAACTGGATGACAATCTTGGTATTATTGAGGCGACTTTATTTGCTGTTTACTGTCGTCACTTCTTCAAATGCAAGTTTAACGTGATTTACTTTGACAGCTAGGCTGCATTGAGAGCGATGAAATCGGAACGAATTATAATGATATTCTTGGAAACAGACGAGCTGATGCATTTGCCAAGTTGGTGGTATTGGCGTTGATTCTAATGGAATGGAGCTATATTGCTAAGTGTATAGATTGGCATACTGCATAGAGAGGAGAACTATTTATCATCGATAAATGTAGAGTGGACTCACAACCGGGACTCCGTAAGCCTAGAATGAAACTGGCGAGTGTGTTCCTTATAGGACATTAGAATGTTAAGTGACTTGCGGGCATCTGAGAGTAATTTCTTTTACTTTTTAACCATTTACCATTTCAACGGAGAGAACACAAAGGATACCAAGTCCTGCGAGTATCTTTATAATTGCCACTATAGCAATAGAAGTCCTCCTGTGATACTGTTGACATGACACAATCCCGAGCAAATATTGTACCGAACGCTTTCCTCAGTGTCCAATGCCTATATAGGGACTACACCCTATCCCAAGTAAATTGATTACATTGCGATCAGCTGGGGTTTATTGAGCAATTACAAATTGGTGCCCATACACCCGTCTGAAGGCAATGTACTAAAAAAAATTCAGTCAGCTACCTCCATCTCGGAAATCCAAGTATGCTCAGGGCTGCCAATTCTGTGATTACCTTACGGATTCCACTCTATAGTATCCATCGCAATATAGCCATCGGGTTTTTGCAGTGTGCATAAATTTATCTTATTTGTGCAATGAAATCGGCGTTTAACTTAGCGCGGTTTTCAACCACAAGGAGTAGTTGAACATTATCGCTGGCTAGAATTTTCTATGTTTTGAAGTCGCCGTGGTCTAGGAGGTAGTGTGTTGGCTTATTAGACGTAAAGCCAGGGTTTGAGCCCCAGGCAAGACATCAAGACAAAATACAAAAAGTATTTCTTCAGCGACTTCCTCTCAGCAGATTTCTGGCAAAAACTCTGAAAGAAAATAAAATTGCCATGAAAAAGTTTCTCAAAAATTTGTCGTTCGGAGTCGACTTTAAACTGTAGGTCCCGCCACTCATGTATAAAATTAACACACACAACATAAGTGGTGTGAGAAACTAGGACGTTGTACAATGGCTCAATTCGACCTCAAGGTACTGCACTTGTCTTAATTGACAAGTACACGTCATCTAACCTAACCTAACCTAACCAATAGGAGTCCTCAAGCCTATTACCGAAGCTTTCAGTATAGTTTTTTTGTGTGATACTATTGATATGACACAATCCCGAGCAATTGTTGTACCGTACGCTTTCCTCAGTGTCCAATGCCTAGATGAGACGTATTCCCTAACCCAAGTAATTTGATTCCTCTTGTTCCTCTTGCTATCAGCTGACGGCAGTTATAAATTGTCTGCAATTATACATTTTTGGAGACAAAGGTTTTCAGTTCATCTGCTTTCTATCCGGGTACTCCAAATATGTGCTGGTCTACCAATTCTTCGATTACCCTGTAGTTTCCACTCTATAGTTCCCATCAATGGTGTATCACCATTGGGTTCTTGCAGAGTGTGCACAAATTCATCTCAATTGCACAATAAAATCTACGTTTAACTTAGCGCGGTTTTCAACCACAAGGAGTAATTGAAGATAATCGCTGGCCAGAAATGTCTAAAAATTTTTGAATGTCGAATGTCTGCAGTACGCATTCGCAAAGTCGTAGATTTCATACTCATTCACTGCAATACGATACGGCTTTTCATACCATCTTATATATAAAAATGAACGGGTGTTTATTTGTTTGTAGGTTTGTTTGTTTGTTTGAAGTCTATAGACGGCTAACCGGCTGGACCGATTTTCTTGAAATTTTAATAGTAACTTCCTGTATGTCTGGAAGGTATTTAAAATTTCAAGTAGGCGAGGTGCCACGCCCACATACCCAATAAGTATTTAATGTCGCATATCTCATAAACTTCAACAGCTAGTGTCCTCAAATTTTGTATGGACGACTTTGACGTATATATGAACAAAATGGGCGGATTGGCCATAGTGGGCGTGTGACCTCTCATAGTCTACATATATAAAAATGAATGTTTGTTTGTATGTACCTTATAGAGTCATAAACTATGCATTTGATATAAGCCGGAGGTTTCTAAGTTGGTATGATTAATTTCCGACAGGTGGCGCCACTGAAAATTACTTAAAATCAAATAAATCGTAAACTGTGCATTTGATCAGGATATGATTTGTTGCGCATGACCAGACGAAGGTTTCTAAGTTGGTATGACCAATATCCGATAGGTGGCGCCACTGAAAATTACTCAAAATGAATTAAATCGTAAACTATGCATTCTTTAACAAAGTTGTTGCGGATGAGTTGACGGAGGTTGATGCGATTAATTTCCGATGGATGGCGTCACTGAAAATTATTCAAAATGAATAACAAGCAATTGGTCGACCTACACCTCAAGCACGGCAGAAAAGAGCATTACGAGACTCAGAATCAGCATTGAGCATTGAGGCAGGAAAATCTTCGAGTACAACCGCTTGAACAACGAGAAGTGAGATTAGAAACTGATCGAATGTGTACTACTTAGGCCCGTTCATTTGAATCATCAGGATAACGTGAAACAAAATCAATAAAATGATACAAAATTAATTGGACATTTGTGTCATGTCTTTACTTCAAATTTATTTCAGTTGTGGTGGCGCAGTAACATGCGCAGGCTATAGCTAGTTAGCAATAAAAGTGGAGACAGCAGCAGCAATAATGCATATGGTAATCAATTTAGAGGCTTTAGAACCTCGAGTCCGACAAGGTCTCTAGTTTATTTAGTGAAACGTTTACAATTTTCAAATATACATCGGTTGGCAGTCCATGAACGGGTAAAAATAATTTAAATTGACAGCAAAAATAGCCACTTTTCATGCATTACGGGGTCCTCGAGCAATATTGTGATCCTCATAATCGTCCGTTTATTGCGCAAGTAAATGGGCAGAATTAGTAAGAAATTTAAAGAGACTCATAGAGTTACAGGTGCTGCCAGATCTATGCTTCAGGTCTATGCGTCAATTCCATTGCTTATGCTCAGCAACTGGACTTATATTACGGCTCATGGTGGTTATGGTTTCAGACCAAAACGTAATTTGAACCCAAATCTTCAGCGAAGGCTTCGATCCATGGAAAGCAAGAAGTATAAATAGTCTTGGACACCTAACAAAGGGGAAGTTTATGACAAAATTCATGTCTTCGAATAGATAGTAACTGTGATGAGTCACATGTAAAGGCCCATGTTAAAGTTTTGTTTTCAGAGGGGCTATTGAGCACCATGCGAACGAGCACTCACATTAAACTCGACAGATTGATTTACGACTCATTATGGTATGTCTTTCATCCTTATAAGGTTTAATTCGAGCAATCATAAAATCCTGTTGAACCATCAAAACTTTGTAGATATACCAAGTGGGTGCTAGAAGATCAGGCTTTCAAAGCTGCTTTTAAGAAAACAAATTTCTTTAACGATGACGTCCATTTCTCACATATTGGAATCAAAGAGCCATTGCATCCTAGAAAAATTGTCAGTTTTTGTATATAAAGGGTGTTTTTTATAGAGGTATAGAACTTTAAGTTGGCATTACTTTTCAAGATGGCGACCGATTTAACAGCTGTCAAGTGATTTATTCTCAGTTTGGTTTGGCAATTCATCATAAATAGACTCACGCCTGAACAACGCTTGCAAAAAGTGCAATTTTATTTCAAAAATAATGGTTCTGTGCGGAAAACGTATCGCGCACTACGTCCATTTTATCGTCGACAAAATCGTCCATCAGAGGAGTTAATTCGATTAACCATGGAACGTTTTCGCACCACGTTTACTCTTATTGATAACTCGCATCCCCAGAGACGCTGTACGGTGCGTACAGAAGAAGCTATTGCTGCTGTAGAGCGTAGCATTGAGGAAGATCCGAATGAGTCCATCCGCCATCGAGCACAGGAATTGGATCTGTGTCCATCCACTTTATGGAAGATTTTGCGGAAGGATCTTGGTTTGCGTGCTTACAAAATCCAACTCGTGCAAGATTTGAAGCCAAACGATCATCAAGTAAGGCGTAGATTCGTCGAATGGGCCCAAAACGAGATTACCGTTGTTCCCGATTTTCATAAGCGAATTTTGTTTAGCGATGAAGCGCACTTCTGGTTGAATGGCTACGTCAACAAACAAAACTGCCGCATTTGGAGTGAAGGTAATCCTCAAGTATATGTGGAAACACCGTTACATCCAAAAAAAAACTGACTGTTTGGTGCGCTTTATGGGCTGGTGGAATCATTGGTCCGTACTTTTTCAAAAACGATGGTGGCCAGAACGTTACAGTCAATGGTGATCGGTATAGAGCCATGATTACTAACTTTTTCATTCCTGAATTGAATAACCATGATGTCCAGGAGATGTGGTTTCAACAAGACGGCGCAACATGTCACACAGCTCGTGTCACAATAGATTTATTGAAAGACACGTTTGGTGACCGCCTAATTTCACGTTTTGGACCTGTGAATTGGCCTCCAAGATCTTGTGATTTAACACCGCTAGACTACTTTCTGTGGGGCTATGTAAAGTCATTGGTCTATGCGGTAAAGCCACAAACGCTTGACAATTTGGAAGACAACATTCGCCGTATTATTGCCGATATACGGCCACAAATGTTGGAAAAAGTCATCGAAAATTGGACGTCCAGATTGGACTCCATCCGCCCCAGCCGTGGCGGTCATATGCCAGAAATCATATTTGATATGTAATGCCACAAGATTATCTTTCGGATAAATAAAATTCATGTCAATCGAATAATCCATCGTTGTTTTATTGCAACTTAAAGTTCTATACCTCTATAAAAAACACCCTTTACTTTGTTCTGCATGTCAATACTAGATCCATCAATCGTGTTGAGAATTTTTGTTGAGATAGTAAAGCGAGTCTATGAATAAGAAATAAATAAGACAACATAGCATTACATGCCATCAACTCAGTATGAAAGTATTTGCTTACTAGCTATACCAAGAGTCACTTTATTTGGGCTATTTCGTTAGTGTCAGTAGTATAGTTCTTCTTTAAGATTTATTAATGAACACTTAAAGTGATGGCAAGTTATTGCCAGAGATCTTCCATTAGTTGCCCTTAATGGTATGGAATGCAAATTTGGTATTCAATTTTCTCACCTCGGTTAGCATATTCGAGACCCTACTCTATTTTTTTTTTTTGTATTCACGTATGAGTATATATTTTTAATTGAAGTGCATTCGAGTTAAAGTGTTGTCTGTGTATGTGTATGTGTACTTTTGTGGCTAAGTGTACGTTTATATGGTTGTAACACAGAGTCGAGTTGAGTTAAAGTGTCACTTTAATAGTGACATTATAAACAAACATTAATTGGCTGTATTTTTTTATTTTTTTGTTACTGTTACTGTTGCTGTTGCTATTATTGTAATTTTTATTTGGTTTTTTATATTCTTTTTTTACAACAAAATTGTTAATTATACTGTGACAAACACATAAAAAACAAACGAGAATAAAAATAAGCGACAACTTTATTTTTCACAACATTTTTTTCCACAACATTTTTTAATGAATTTATTTTGTTTTTTTATTTGAAAATATTTATCAGAAAGCAAAATTAAATTAAAAAAGAATTTTTATTCTAAATTTAGTTTTTTTCCTATCAAAAAAAAAATCAAAAACTGTTGAATATTTATTGAACGTGTCGCTCTGGTTGTCTGTTGTCAGCAGCCTGATTTAGATGGTGTCGCCTAAACCGTATTTCAATTTACACCTAAAAATTCGATAAAATTTTTATTAATTTAAAACAGATTCTTGTGTGTATGTGTGTGCAAGTGTAATTAAATATCAGGCAGGCAATTAAAAATACTGAAAAAATTTATGGAAATAGTGAAACATAGGTGACCAAACCAAATCTCTTTATAATGCCAGAGTCACTAAAATTTTATATATATCGGGTCTATTTTAAATTTAAATAAAACAAACTATCCTATTGTTGGCAATATGTGTGGAATATACTGTTATGTTTTTACATTTTAAAAACGTTTAAAATATGAGCTCGTAGATTGCAAATAAAATAAAAATAAATTTGTATTCAATTTTATTTCAAATCTTTATTATTTGCATAATTCTGTGTGCCACTGTTCACAACTTGATGAATACAACAACAATTGCTTTGTTTTTTCTCCTATGTTTACACCCTTTGCATGAACAATAACAATTACTAGACAATTGTTCGACTGATCTCTGTAACGGAGATCTTGAAATCACTATTAAGCTGGATTCACCCATTGTTTCGGAACAAAATGCTTGTTCGGAACAAAATGTTTGTTCCAGAACAAATTCAGTTTGTTCCGAAACGATTCACCCACTTCGAACAATTGTTCTGTAAAAACAAGGCTACCATATGAAATATTTTTGTAAACGATGCGAGTTAGTTTTACAATTAGGCAGCACAGTACCAGATGATTGTAATTCGTTTGTTTTCTTGGCTTGAGTGTGATCATATTTTTTATTGTGTTACGAAGAAATTGTAAATTAAAACAAATCTGAAATTGTTGATGTGAAAAAAATGGATAATAATGGATATTATACATACATAAATAGATACATACAAATGTACATATAATATGATGTGGCAGCTCAGTTCAACTTTACTTAAAAAAGTAAAGTAGCTGGCAGCACTGTTCGATTGTTTCGGAACCAAAATTTAAATTAAACCAATTCGAGCTGAAAATGCTCTGAAGCAAGCTTACTCTCTCTCTCAAAAAGAGAAACGTCAAACTACATATAAAAAATATTGTTTCCGAACAAAAATTTTGTTCCGAAACAATGGGTGAATCCAGCTTTACTCTCTTCAAACAGATCGCGTCTTCACACAAGACTGACTGAACTTTTACTAACTCACTCGCCTGCTTTGCCATGCCTTTTATATGACAGGCTAAATAGTCTGATTAATGAAGGCGAATGTTCACGACTTCGCCTTCTCGAAATCTCTATAAATGTAAACGTCGTTGTTTCATTATTGTTGTTTGTGTATTTTTTTACATTTATTCTTGCAATGTTTGTTGTTGTATTTTTGTATACTTGTTTACTTGTTTTTATGCTGCTTTTTGTTGTTATATTTTTGTTTACCATTTTAATGTTAAGTGATGTAAAAGCAAAACACCAGTATCTAGATTCGCCATTTTCTTAACAATACATACATACATACATAATTGGTCGTTACAACCCTTCTGTTAAGATTACGACCTACATATCTTCTCACACCACTTATGTTGTGTGTGTTAATTTTGTACATGAATGGCGGTAGCTACAGTTTAAAGTCGACTGCGAATGACAGATCTTTTGAGAAACTTTTCATGGCAATTATATTTTATTCTTAGAGAAATCCGCCGAAGAGATATTTTTCCATATTTTCGTTTTATTGTCTGCCCTGGAGTTGCAACTGTGGCCTTTACGTCCAATAAGCCAACAACCTAACCAGAGGTCAGCAATGAGTATTCAAAACGATGAGTAGATTCGAATCATACTTATAATTTCTGATATTTATACGCATTTATACTTATTTTAATGTCATACTCATGCTTAACAGTACGCATGATGTTATTGATTTCGACTCTCCACGACTCATCGTATACACGAATCACAAAAAAAGTATGATTCGCTTACGAACACTACAATACTCACATGAAGGTTGTGTGTTTGCTCTGCTTGCTGGCTTTGTCTTTTTTGTTTACGTGTCTTTCTTCTTTCTTTGTAAATGCAACAACAACTAAGACTGTAAATTTTGACGAATGATTCGAATCCCTAGAATCATTTTTGAGTTGTATTATAAGTATTTTTCTAAATTTATGAATCTGAATGAGTAGGCGTATGAATCAAACATAGTTCGAATGTTATGAGTTTGATGTCAACGTTGTACTCATACTCATTGCAACTTGTACTTATAAATCAATGTTGTGTACTGAGTACGATTGAATCAGAGTAGTTGGATTTCAATACTGTTGACTCACTCATACTCAAAATTTCATGAGTACTTATGAGTAGCGAAAGAGCGATTCATTGCTGATCTCTGCTACCTACTAGACTACAGCGACTTCGGAATATAACATCGTTTCAATGTCCACCACAACTTCTCTGGGTTGAGCGCATCTGAAGTCCGCAATTTTCCATTTGACTGATGGCATGAGTTATGTTTTCTTTGAGGACATCTGTTGTTTGAGGCTTCTTATAATAACTAATATACTTTGATTACCAAACTTGAGCACGCTTAGAGGCCCATTGAGACGCCACGGTTAAGTGCACTTCCTGTACTGAACGAATTCCACCAAACTAACTAGAAGTTAGTCACCATAAGGGCTGCACCTTATACAAGTGATACTTAATAAAGAAAGAAAAGGTATAATAGGCTCAACTCGGTGGCCAGTTCACACTAGTTTTCCATGAGATAACCATACCCTCAAATCGCTCATCAAAAATATCCAATTTTCCATGACTTCAGCCAATACTATGAGTTTTGTTGGTTTAGAGGGCCTCCAATGCTTGTGGCTTATTATTATAAACGTGAGACTCTTAAGAAAACCCCCACAAGAAAAGAACTAATGGTCAGTGCACATCATTTCCACATGATATGATCACGCCTTCAAATTGCTCATGAAGAATAAGCACTTTTCCATGGCTTCAGCTGATGTTATGAATTATTTTGGCTTTGAGGACCTCTGTAGTTTGTGGCTTATTTTTAGACACTTGAAACTTCAGAAATCCCTTCACAAAAAAGGCCTAATGCGGTCAACTTGGTGGCCGGTTCATAGCATGTTCACATGAGATAGCCACACCCTCAAATTGCTCATGGAAAATATTCAATGCGGCATGAGTCGTCTCTCACGTAGCGCGGTGCTGTTGAAACCCCTTGTCATTGATGTCCAGATTATCCAACTCAGGCCAAAAGAAGTTGGTAATCACCGAATTATAGAGCACACCCTTCATAGTGATGGCCTGGCCAATATCATTTCACAGATAAATGGTTTGATGACCCCACCAGAACGCAATCCATAACAAAATGTGACTTTTCGAGATGCATTGGATGCTCTTGAGTCCCAAGGGGATTGGTATCGTCTCAAAGCCGACAATTTTGTTTGTTTACCAACCCATTCATCCAGAAATAAGCCTTATCGTTGGAGGTGGTTTTTCGATGTAAATGAGGTCTGTTGGAGACTGCTCCGGTGTAAACACTCGCCGCTGTCTATGATCGTTCATAATCAACTGGCAAAACAGATTGAATAAATGACAACTAATTTCACAGATGAAGTTTCCGTAGTCTAGTGGGTAATGTGTTGGCTTATTAGGCGTGAGCTCAGGCATTTCCTGCAAAACGAAATACAAAAAAATATATCTTCGGCGACTTCCTCTCATCAAAATTCTGGCAAAAACTCTGGTAGTAAATGAAATTGTCATAAAAAGCTTCTCAAAAATCTGTCGTTCGAAGTCGACTTTAAAGTGTAGCTACTGCCTCTCATGTGTAAAATTAACAGAAAAAATTAAACAAGTAAACAAAAATATACCAACAACACTACAATAATAAACGTAAACAACGATCTTCACATTTATAGAGATATCGAGAAGGCGAAGTGATGAACGTTGGCCTTCAAGAACATTCATCAGACTGTTTACTTTGCCATATAAAAGGCAAGGCAAAAGAGGCGAGTGAATGAGTGAAGTTCAGTCAGTCTTGTGTGAAGACCCGGTGTGTTTGAAGAGGGTAATCGTGGTTTTAAGATCACCGTTACAAAGATCTGTCAAATAATTACCTAGTAATTGTTATTGTTTATGCAAAGGGTGTAAACAGAGGAAAATCAATTGTTGTTGTTTACATCAAGTTGTGAACAGTGGCACACAGAATTGTATGAATAATAAAGAATTTTAATTAAGAATTAAACACAAATTTATTTTTATTTTATTTACAATCCACGAGCAGATATTTTAAACGTTTTGAAAAGGTAGAAACGTAACAATATACAGTGAACGCCATAAGTGAGTCAACACTTTTGTTCTTAAGTATAAAACAGTTTTGTTCTTAAGTATAAAAAAGTTCCTTTATCAAAATAATAAATAAACGTTTTTATTTTTGGAAATTTATTCGACTATTCTCATTTACTTTTCTCGGTATCCTAAGAAAATGAATTATTTCAGTGGTGTTTACTCACTTTTGGCGCTCAGTGTATATGCATGTAATCTGACAGATTTAGTTTCAATAAGATGCCTGTAATCAACAATCAAGGTACAAAAGTCCCTGTTGAAAGACCATATACTTGAAACCCAATGTTTTTTTATTCTTTCAATTTAACTTCAGTTCTTGTTTAATGCCATTTAACTGAGCCGTCATCACATTCGACGATTTTATTGCGAAACTAATTTTCAAAAGGCAATGCAAACGTTTGCCAAATTAGAACACAAATGAGCTTAAAAAACTATCATTTGGCTTCTGGTTGTTTAATAAAAAATTAAGGCGTGGAAGCAAAATAAATACGTTGCCTTCTTTTTCTTTTTAATTCCCCTCCATAACAACATCAACATCCGGATTAACGCAACGCAAAAGAACAAACAAGGTTCTCTTGAGCATTTGCTTTGAATAATGCCGCCAAGGTTGCATGAAATCATACATACACTTGGTATTGAAGTACAAATTGGAGTCTGTTGTTGGCATCATAATGTTTAATTTAAAATGATTCTCTTCAATTAAGTTTTAAGTAAAGGGAGAGCGAGCGAGCGAAAGATAAGAGAACAAGATCACAAGATCTCAAGATCTAATCGCGTTCTAATAATCACAGAGGATGTACATTAAGACTCCACTCAGAAAGGAATGAAATATGGAATCAAAGGTTAACAGCCGCTTTAAATTATAATTAAGTGACCCGGGATTATTTCTCACCTTTTTAAGGTATCACCAGTTAGAGTTATTGGAACGCATCCTCCTCCTTTATTTAATCGTTACAAAGTAATTCGTTATTTAAAGTGAGGCAAATCGAACATCATGATGATTTTTTTTTTAAATCTTAAGACCTTAAACAGGCAGTGATGAACTCTTAAAGAAGAAAACAACAACAACAAACCAAACATTATGATTATCATCAGCATCCTCTCCACAACCATTGTTATGGCTGTGGTAGCCATCATCAACGCCACTATTATCCTGTTCGAACCAAAAACAAGAAAGAAAGAAAGAAAGAAAAAATTTAAGTGAAATGAAGTGTTGTGAAGTGTTTGGCATTCGAACTCTTTTTAACACTCAACTAATAGGGATGACGCCGGCCGAAAAAGAGCATAAAGCTGAGGATGACGTTGTCTATACGGATATGCCAGTGTTGCTGGTGGGACCTTCATAAATCATTATTATATCATGGATATCGTCGTTATCATCGTCATCATTCTCACTTTTCATATGTTTTCATATGCTTTCTACCATTTTTTCGTCTTTTGTGGCAGCTAGTGTGTGATGATGGTGTGTTTGTGCAGCATATGTGCCGTGGTAACATGTGACTGAGACCTACTGCCACATCCCACCCATCCTGTCTACATGCTGAAGATTAAAATTTATTGCTCCTGGTCAAAACTCTATAATTTGTCGGCAGGATATTTCCTTGGCCTTCGTTTGTTTTGTGTTGAAATCTCCAGCAGGAATCGTTAAAAATTTAAAGAATTTTCATTGGATTTCTTAAATTAAATTTGGAGTGCTCGGAGATGTCACGTGACACAGAAATATTGTGTACTGCCAAGGCATTATTAAAGTAACTGAAGCGACAAGGATGAGAGGAAACAGTTTTTTAACTATTGGGTACATGCCCAGCCTTATATCGAAGAGGAAGGCAACACCTGGACTTCTATTATGCAGATGATCTAACTGATCTGTCAAAATAATGGAAGGGAAACAGTTCTTCAACTATTTTGTACATATCCAGGCTTAGGTCGAACAAGAAGTCAACACCTGGACTTCTATTATGCAGAGGATCTTACTAATCTGCTTGCTAATCAAGCTTATCATCGATCCACTCAATAACAGATGAGCGGCTTCAGACAAGGACATAACTTCACAGAAAATTTGGCCCAAACAGAATGGAGGGCACGTGATAAGGCTGCTTAAACTCCAATGAAAGACACTCGGTACTGTAGTAGAGATCATTACGGGACATTGCATTGTGGACACGCATGTAAGGCGCAGTGGCCTTGGGTACCTTTCAAATAATTTCTGCAGACGCTTCAGAAATGAGGAAGAGGATGAGGCTGTCCTTCAACTACTGAGAATGTACGCGACGCTATGACAGGTAAAAAAAGGCACCTTTGCGCCCCCTACACATATGATCTGAAGCAACTGTCATGCGTCGACAGTGGCAAGCTGTGTCGCTTCATTAGAAGCTCCGAGTTGTTTCGGGACTAGGGTATAACGAACAGCTGTGGTATCATAATAGGCCCTATATAATAATCATAATATGACCTAAGTGTGTACCTCCAGCATCCAACTTGAATTGACAGCTAACTCTACCTACCTGTCTACCTAGCTGACTAGAATCGAAAAAGATTTTCTGTGGTTGAAGCTCGATATACAATGCATTATGTGTCGGAAAGTAGGTCAGGTTAGGTTAGGTTAGAGGACGTGTACTTGTCTATTAAGACAAGTACAGTACCCGGAGTTTGAATTGACCCATTGTACAACGTCCTAGTTTCCCACACCACTTACGTTGTGTGTGTTAATTTTTATACATGGGTTACGGGACCTACAGTTTAAAGTCAATTTCGAACGACAGATTTTTGAGAAACATATCATGGCAATTTTTTATATGCTCCCAGAGTTTTTACCAGAAATCTGCTGAGAGGAAGTCGCCGAAGAAATTCTTTTTGTATTTTGTCTTGATGTCTGACCTGGGGCTCGAACCCTGGCTTTACGCCTAATAAGCCAACACACTACCTGCTAGACTACGGCGACTACATCGGCTGCTACATCGGAAGCTCAAAAAACTCACCGGGCTGGGAGAAATGAACGACTGGAGTAAAACGGTAGGCTACATAAAGCGTGGCTATCCCCTAAGGTTTTTAGCCATTTATACCTATTTATTTGCATACCTATCTTCATCTCCTTACCCCAATCTCTTTATTATACATCCAGGCCCCCTAAATGATATTTTTAACCTACTATCCAGGCTTTACAATCTAAATCTTGTGATTAAGTACAGAAAAACGTGAGCAGAAACCAAGCTTGAGATCGAGCGGATGCAGACAATATGAAGTGATTTATCTTTCTTCCCATTGCTCCTTTTCCTGGTTCATGTTCATTGGTCGACTATGATTTCTTAAAATATGCGTCAATTATGTGTTGCCCATAGTCTTGATTATAATGCTTTGACTAATTCACGTCCGCTTTCTGCCTTTTGTTAATTTTAGTTTAGGATTCAAACATAGATTCCAGAGGTCCCAGTTACTAATAATTTTGCATTAGAATATATTTTTCATGGGAATATTTATTCACTGCCAGAAGGCTGCTGAGAGGAAATATTTTTCATATTTCGACTTGATCGAGATGTCTGACCTGGGCTTTGAACTGCGGCCTGACGTCTCATAAGCCACTACACTACCTACTAGACTACGGAGTTAATACAAATTGTTTCCTTCTTAGATGAGAAGTCGCCGTAGTCTAGTAGGTAGTGTGTTGGCTTATTAGACGTAAAGCCAGGGTTCGAGCCCCAGCACAGACATTCAAGACAAAATACAAAAAGTATTTCTTCGGCGACTTCCTCTCAGCAGATTTCTGGCAAAAACTCTGAGAGTAAATAAAATTGCCATGAAAATATTTCTCAAAAATCTGTCGTTCGGAGTCGACTTTAAACTGTAGGTCGTGTAGTACACGTCCTCTAACCTAACCTAATCTAACATAGATGAAGGTAATGCCACACAGGTTCCAATTATGTGTGCTGATGATTTTTTCTTCTCATTACAAAATCTTCACACTGGACTTGCATCGATCGGTATTCTTAGAGTTTACTGTGCCCATATAAAACGCCATGCTCAGGCCACTTATGGATAGTCTAATACGGTGTTCAGATAGGCACCTTTATTGCGTAAATCGCAATAAACGCGATTATTGAGCTCAATATTTCATATAAAGTTTCAATTAATTATTGCGCAATAAATACGCAAATTGTTATAATATTGAGTAAAACTTAAAATGCAGCACTGCCATAAGTATGGTCAGTGTGCATATTACAATTGTCTGAACACTTTCTGTTGATTTTTGACAACTCAAATGTCAACAACGACAAACAAAAAAAAACAACAAAACAAAATAAAAACAATGTGGTTGAAACAACCACAACAACAAATGTTTTGTTTACCAACTGTCAAAAGAATATTGAATAAGCGGCTTAACTGCTTATATTGTTATGTCTGAACACTTAAAATATTGTACTCAATAAACCGAATATTGACTCAATAAAAGTGCATATCTGAACATAGTATAATGCGTGATTCGAATAACTTTTCATTGCAATTATCCAACAAAAGTTTCGATTGTTTCAAGCCCGTCTAAATTGGGGAAACGTCTTGGCATAACTCCGACTTCCATTTAATCAAACTTCTCACTAAACAAAGAGGTTCTGATGCTATCAGCGGCATGAAATTTTCAAATTCATTTGTCTGATCACTGCCGAGAAGTCTCACATGACCTGGTTTCTAGCAGAGAGTGACTGTATTTCCTCTGACTAGCTGGTTCGGTTTGCTTAGACAATATCATACGATTCTCGACCTCTCAACTCTCTCAATCTCGTATGTGCAGACCATTTAGCAGCATTGAATCGTGTATCAAAAAGTCCCCTAGTACAGTAGCTGCTTTACATTCTAGTCATTTATATACTATATAGGCAAGTAGAATAGTAAACCCTCAGCCTTTTTTTTTATTTTTTGGTCTACAGTACGATTGCATATATGAAAAGGCATTGCAAAACATGTTCTATGAATGAAAGAAGGAATGAAGGAATGAAATCCAATCGTAATGACATGAGAGATTTATTTTAAAGTCATTCTTATATTTTATAAATCGTAACATAACAGAATGAAATCCAATTTTAATTCAGGTTCTTTTTAATTAATTTAATTATAAGACGCTTAATATTAACCAAAGATTTTTCCTTTTTCTATAACCACCTGGTAAAACAACAAGACATCAGCTGAGATGGTTTCATGGCAGCAACGGAAATCAGTGGCGGTGTTTTATTGTTTTTTGTTTGTTTTTTATTTCAACCAGTTCTTCTTAAAAAAAAAGAAAGAAGAACAAAAAAAAATTTTATTTCATAACAGAAACGCCACACAAAAATCTACGTTTCAATAGCCACCACAGTATTGACGAAAAGCCCTCATTAACAAACTCCCAAAGGGTTTAACGAAAAAGCAACACACAGACACACACAGAGACAGAGAAAGAGAGAGAGAGACACAGTCAAATAAAATAAAATAAAAGAAGAAGAGGTAGAAGGGAAAGGGAAAGAAACCATGACATAAAATATAATAAAGCCTTTGGCTCCATATAAATTATTATTGTTGTTGCTGTTGTTGTTGTTTTATGTTGTTGGCGACGGTGTCTGTTCCTATTAATCAAAGAAGATCTTTATTTTTGAAGCTTCTGTTGTGTGCGTTCGTTCATATTGTTCGTATTTGTATATCCCTCTCTAGCTGTCTGTCTACTGTTTTAATAGCCTCCCAGCCAATATGGCTGTCTGTCTGTCTGTATGTCCATCCATTCCGTTGAATGATAATTATAATGTATTTTTGTTGTTGTTTTTTTTTATCAAAAAAAAAATAAAACAAATCTCTGCCTATTTTTTTGTCAGTCATTGGGCACATCAACATCATCATCATCATTATCATCATAATCTATGCCACATAGATGCTGTTATTAGACTCGATTTTTGGTTTTCAACAACAGCAGCCAAAACACTGTTGTTGACTACCTGTTTAGGAAATATTAAAGATCAATTTATACTCTACTCTCTCCATCTCTGAGACGTTTTTTTTAGTTTCCATTTCCTCTTAAGGTGATAATTAAGAAGAAAAAATAATAATTGAAAAGGTCCTTATGAACGTCTTAAGCAAATATCGTATCAGGTGTGGAAATCTGTATCTCCTGTCGTAAAACGACAATTGGATCCCTTTAGCCAGTTGGCATTGGAAAGAAGAAAAATAAGTTTCTACATTGTTAAACCTAGCATATGAAAATGTGGAGAGCATCTCTGAATGTGTCGCAATAGAAGGTAAAAACGCGCAAAATTTTTTAGGAAAAATTGGTAGAGTGTTAGCACATCAGACGCGAAGGCGTGGTTCAAACCCCAGGTCAGACATCTCAAAAAAAAAAACCAAATATGTATGCAAAAATATTTCTTTCTGGCAAAAGCTCTGAGAGTAAATGAAAAATTGCCATGAAAAGTTTCTCAAAAAAAATCTCTCGTTCGAAGTCAACTTTAAACTGTAGGTCCCGCCACTTATTGATAAATTTAACACACACAACCATAGCTGCCAGATTTGACGATTTATCGTCATTTTGACGATTTTGGGCTTCAAAAATATCATATTGACGATTTGGCGATTTAGGCCCTTATTTTGACGATTTTTAGAAATTAAAAATTTACATCATATTCCTAACTTTAGTACATTAAAAGGCACTTTAAGCTTTATATTTACTTTGCTATTGTTACTATTGGAAATTTATGTTAATGATTGCAAGGAGAAAAGTATTATATTTTTAAGTTACTTTCGAATACCTGTGATGATTTTTTTGTATTTTATTCCTTTTTAATTCCTTAAAAGCCAAAAAATTACAACTCATAAATAACCTCGTAGTTGAGAATAATTTATCACTTGTCGTTGCAGACAATTTTAAAAATTCCACTATAGCTTCTAATATTACCATCGGAAGAACAAAGGCAAGCGCCTTTATTTTTTTCGTACGACCAACACCAACAGGGGATGGATGGCATTGTATTTGGAACTATGAAAATATGTTATGTGAAGAAGGAAAGAGAGAACAGTGTTTATGGACACTAGGCTTGTATATTTTTATACCATAAGTAGCAGGACAGACCTCTGCAGGAATTGAGTTAAACATACGAATATTCCGACTAAAAAACGTACTTTTTCTGTAATGCAGTGTGCGTTCCACTGACCAATCGACCACAAACGGATGTCCTGGCCGAGAAAGACGAGCGGTACGTAGGAATATATGATTTTCGGGAAAAAGACCCCTTATTTCGTTCGAGCAAAATCCCTTTGTAGTAGTGACAGAACAGTGAAACACAAACCACATTGCCACCATGCTCCAATGATTCAATGGAGTTGGATACACTACCGTCATTAAAGAGCTACTACGGCCTCTCCGATCGAGAAACCTCAAAATAGACGTTGAGGCACCAACCCATACATGAGAGTTGTATTCCAGTCTCAGTCGGTTACAAAGGGTGTAAATAGTAAGATGATAAGATCTTAAGAAGGAACTGAAAGAACTGAAAAATGTGTCGGTTGAAGCCAACATTACACTGAATTTTCATGCTCAGAATGTCAAGAGCTTCTGACTCCTTAATATTTACACCACCCACAGATTAAGATGATGCAACATTATTGCTACGCTTATGTGTCAAAAAACAACACTGGGATAGATTGTTTAATCCTTAAACAATTTTTTCCGGAAGATGATATAAAATTTCTCCATTTTTGAAAAAAAAAAATTAATAAATGAAGATGAGGGACGGTAGCTTTTTTTCTAATTTCTAAAAAATTTTTTTAAATATTTTATTTTTGAACTCAGATACATATGTACATACATATGTGCATAAGTACATTGACTTTATATGTTTTACTACAATCGAAATAATTTTGGTTTTTAAAAACTTTTAATTTATTTATTTATTTCTTCTGACGATTTTTTCACGATTTCAATAAACGTCTTTGACGATTTTGACGATTTTTACTCAAATATTTGACGATTTGGCGCCTCATTTATCTGGCAGCTATGCACACAACAAAAGTTTCATGAGTAGCTAGGTCGTAATCCTGACTGAAAGGTTGTAATGATCACTTATGTATGAATGCACGTATAGCAGAACACCATTGGTAGCTCTTCCATGTGATGCGTTTTTTTATTCAACTACGAAAATGCAATCAAATTGATGCTCAAGTTAATACATCTTTGAATTACTCATTCGCTATTTATTTCATTTGCAGCACACGAGTTAGAGTGTTACCTTTTGCTTTTGTATTAGAGTTGTAGATTGCCATTGTCAATGTCAATTGGTTATAGCATATGACGTACTTCTATCCACTGACGACATATTTATCGCCAGAAATTATCAGACTCCAGCCTATTTTGTCCTTATGCCTGTATCGAACGAGCTGTTGTGAACGTCATTGCCTTGTGGTTCCTTTTGTTATTATGAAACTCAGCGCTTTAAAGAACTTCTCTACTGACTGTCAATTCTTCTTCCCAGATGACACTGGGAAACATGTTGTTTTTAAGTAAAGAAATAAAACCACTAGGTGCTGATAATAGTCGATACCGGCTGTTGTCCGAGAAGAACTGGCAGTCCGTAGAGAAGTCCTTTAAAGCGCTAACTGAGTTTCATAATAACAGAAGGAACCACAAGGCCATGACATTCACAACTGCTCGTTCGATACAGGTCGACTAATCATTATTTGATTACTGAGGGTATCTTCATAAGATAAGGAAGGCAAAGTCGCGTAGTCTACATAGTAGGTAGTGTGTTGGCTTAATAGATATGAGACCTCAGTTCAAATACCAGAATATGAAAAATATTTCATTGGCGACTTTCTCTCATTAGATTTCTGGCAATCTCAGAAAGTAAATAAATTGGCCATGAAAACGTTTCTCAAACTGTAGATAAGATCCCGCTAATCATGTGTAAAAGTAACACACACAACATAAGTGGTATGAGAAACTAGGTTGTAATCCTGACTGAAGGGTTGTAATTACCAAATATGTTAGTATGTATGTACGTACTAGGTTAGGTTGGCCTGAACCTAACTTCAATTATCATATCTCAGAATCCCTTTAGAACTAAGTTTGTATAGGGAGCCTTTATCTTGTACAAATTTCTTTAGCATCTTCCAGTCCAGTTCCTGTAAGACGTGCTATGTCTAGTATAGTACATCACATACATACATAATTGGCCATTACAACCCTTCGGTCAGGATTACGGCATAGCTTCTCACACCACTCATGTTGTGTGCGTTAATTTTATATGTTAGAGGCGAGACCTACAGTTTAACATCGACTCCGAACGACAGATTATTGAGAAACTTTTTCATGGCAATTTTATTTACTCTCAGAGTTTTTGCCAGAAATCTGCTGAGAGGAAGTCGCCGGAGAAGAATCTTTTTGTATTTTGTCTTGATGTCTGGCCTGGGGCTCGAACCCTGGCTTTGAGGCTAATAAGCCAACATACTACCTACTAGACTACGGCGACTTCAGTCTAGTATAGTGTCTTCTACAAAATATTGGGATCCCGAGCTTAGGCAAGCTGGGCAATAATACAAAAACCTGACACACATACTTTATTCTTTTCTCATCAAAATTATCCAATAAAAGTATAGATTGCCGCTAACCAACGGATTCTTTGATGACAATTAATGAGTGAATGAGCGATAGGGCCTTATTTGTGGCTGCGATTATCAGACATTGTCTGATAAATAAACATGCAAAGCAGTTGGAGGTAGTGAATTACGTCTATCACTGCTTCTGCGAAGTTGAGAATGGAGCGGAGAGCACGTTAGTGTCCTCGTTTTGCTGATAGACTTCTAATCATAATGGGGTGTACTTTTTTGCAGAATCCATCTGATGACTTAGATTTCAAACTGCTGAGTAATTTAGGCTCTGTTCCTCTGCCCAGCTGGTTCGATTATTGATTCTAAGGTGGAGACTCTGTTTAAGAAAGAAACGATTTCGTAAAGAGCATTCGAATATCTGTGATTAGCATTGCATTCAATCAAATCTACTCATCATTCGTGCTATAGCAACCTTACATAAAAAGCCCAAAGTTTCTTTTAAAAAGCCTCACGATATGTACGATTACTCATCTTCAAAATGAATATCTTTCTACGGAAGAGTTTACTACCACAGTTTTAAAATTATTTTCTTAAATTTAGTTACGCTCCAGAAAAACAAGCCACACCAATTCAATCAATTCTAACTTTCTTTAATAAATTCATTTGAAGCCGGCCTTTCCAATGCAGGTCGTACATATAGTAGACGGTGTCTAATTGATTTATTCATGGATTAATTAAAGAAACTAAAGCAGCAGATGCAGGCAAAAGAAGAGTTTAAAAAAAATTGATTTCATTTGGTTATTAAAAGGGTTCACTCTATGAAGTGTAAGGGGAAGGTATGCCCGCCAGCATAAATGAAATAAAATGTTTATTTATTTGGTATAAAAGGGTAAGACAATGCAATTTTCAGTTTAAAAACTTAAGGAATTCTTATTGAATTAATAAATGCTTTAAGTAAGGTATGCTTCCCTTGATTTTTGAAAATTTCTTTTAAAATTTTATTATTAAAAGCACACATGTTTCTCACATCTTTAGTACCAATGCAAGACATTAAAACCGTGTGTGTGTTTTTTCTTGTGTCTCTAATGATTTTTAAAAAGCTGAGCTGGAGATGGTAAGTTGTAGCACGCCATGGGGGAATACATATTCATTCACTTGTTCTTTGGCTTTAATTTCTTCAAAAAAAATGATTGCCTGTGGTTGTCATATTAATCGATACCACCATCAACGATTTCTTTTGTTTTCTTTTGTTTTGTTTTGATTTTCTTTGCCTCTCTGTTTTGTTTTCGTTTGTTTTTTTTTTTTTTGTTCTATGTTTTGTTGTTAATTTAATAAATTCGTTTCATTATTGACAAATAAATTTATTGTTGTTGTTTCAACGCAATGACGTTTCAAAATGTTTGCTGGCTGGTTGGAGTCAATAGCTGCCTTATGTTACAATAGAGTTTGAGTGTGTCATGCAAATGTCTCAGGAAAAATGAAAAATTATTCTTTAATGTGTGTTGGAATGTCAATATTAAACTGAACAGAGAAGAAAAAAACACACGTTTTTCTTTCTTTGTTTTTTTTTGCTTTTCTAAGCTGATGTTTATGCAAATATTTCCGATTTCTTTCATTTATGTTACAAACACATATTCAAACATACGTACATATATACATACATGAAGCAGGTGAAGAAAAAATATTTGCTTTCCGTATACAGTCGGTGAGTGGTACAACGGTGTCACAGAAGATGGTTATTGTCTCCTCTGCATGGTATCGAACGGTTTGTCATAAAAGATTATTTTCTAAGTCCCGCGATTTATACTTCCAGCCGTATATCTTATGTAGAAGAGCGCTCGTAAAAGTAATTATCATAACAAAATTGCTTTAAATTGCAGAGGGTCACTCTGAACACTGGTCCATCTTCCTTCCCTTAAGTAAACTATTTTCCTGGTTATAACACTACCCACTGCTTAAAGACTCTCTTCTCTAGTATTGCCTTTCCATAGATCTCTCGCAAAGCATACTCCCCATCTTATTTGTTTTGTTTTGTTTCAATTTCATTAATCAAAATTTTTCAACAAGTCTGATGACATATAATTGCAGGTCTTAGATGATAGGGTTGCCAATTTTCCCTCAATAAAAACATTTTGGCTGTTGCCAGACTTTTCCTTACTTTTCTTAGTTAATGTTGTCTCTCTGGGGAAGGCACTGACCACGCATCGCATGGATAGATTATTGAAGCTGCTATTCGGGCTATTGTGACTAAATTTCGCACCAAATTTACATTGTTGGACACTAAACCACCAACACGCTTACGTAGAGTGCGAACTAAGGAAATATCGCAGCTGTCCAGTCCGCCAATGTTAATGACGACCATCAATTATCGATTCGTCACCGTTCGCAGCAATTGGGCCTCTGTTACTCAACAATGTGGAAAATATTGCGGAAGGATTTAGGTGTGAAGCCTTTCAAAATACAGGTGGTGCAAGAATTGAAGCCGAACGACCTACCGCAACGCAGAATTTTTGGTGAGTGGGCTTTTGGAAAATTGGCCGAAGATCCACTTTTTTTTATCGAAAAATTAAGTTTAGCGACGAAGCTCATTTTTGGCTCAATGGATACGTAAATAAGCAGGATTGTCGATTTTGGAGTGAAGATCAGCCAGAAGCATTGCAAAAACTACCAATGCATACAGAAAAAGTCACAGTTTGGTGCGGTTTATGGGCTGGTGGCATCATTGGACCGTACTTCTTCAAAGATGCTGCGAATCGTAACGTAACTGTGAATGGTGAGCGCTACCGTGAGATGATTTTATTTCACGTTCGGGACCGGTCAATTGGCCGCCTAGATCGTGCGATTTAACGCCTTTAGACTATTTTTTGTGGGGTTATGTTAAAGCTCATGTCTATACAACAGACAAGCCCGCTTCGTTGACGCATTGGAAGACAACATTGAAGCATTTATTCGTGAGATACCGTCCGACATGTTGGAAAGAGTATGCCAAAATTGGACTAAGCGGATTGACCATTTGAGGCGCAGTCGCGGTCAACATTTGCATGAAATAATCTTCAAACATTAAATAATATGGACCGTACTATCGATTCAAATAAAGATTTCATAAATTTTTCTGAATTTAATGTGTTTTTTTTTGAAAAATTTTCCTATAGCTTTTAAAAAAAAAGCCTTTAGTAACTCAGTTCTACACATCTTTAGCAGATTTAGAAGATTTAAAGGTTCGTACTGACTCCCAGAAAGCCAGAAAACATTAAGACAGTCTGCTCGGGAAGATCCATAAGTGTCTTGGAAGATATTGGCAAATAACTGATGAAACCCAACAAGGAGATGAAAGAATTTCATGCAACCACTATACTTACGAAAGGCAAGCAACATAAATTAGTCGAGAAAGGCCACTGGGATTAAAGATGAGCCCCCCACTATCACCCTGTACACTAATCACTCATTTTACCAAACGAATTGAGAACATATCCAGACATTTGTGAGGAGGTTCAATGTATCTGAATACCTGAAGCGAAAAGTCTACAAGCATCTCTAAAAACTAATCCCAGAATGTTGATGATAGGAGATCGTCAAGGTTCAAAATCGGAACCGAATGTGATGCATACCTCATGAGGTCATCCTTAACTTAACTCAGTTCTCGACGGAACTTGGTTGTTATGGAAGTCTCCTACATCCTTTTGTAGTTCACATCTAACCCAAATATTCCAAATGTCCCAATGTCCAAGTAAAGACGAAATTGAGCAAAATATTGTGTATAGGTGCCCGATATTTAGGAAACACTGACTGGAAACAGAATTTGTGAGCGATAAGAACGTCAATATATACAGGAGATGATGCCATGGATGAATATGAGGCTACTGCTCGAGTCCAAGGATTCGTTATTTACAGAACATGAAATGGAAATCGATGCTGTGACCGCCAAAATCAGAAGTTATTGCTACCAATGGAGTTAATGGTAGAGTCGTTAATACATACATACATACATTATTGGTCATTACAACTCTTCAGTCAGAATTACGACCTAGTTTCTCACACCACTCATATTATGTGTGTTAATTTTATGCATGAGTGGTGGAACCTACAGTTCAAAGTCGACTCCGAATGATAGATTTTTTTGGGAAACTTTGCATGGAAAATTTATTTTACTCTCAGAGTTTTTGCCAGAAATCTGCTGAGAGGAAGTCGGCGTTTAAATATATTTTCATATTTCATTTTGTTGAAGATGTCTAACGTGGGGTTTTTTGGTCTTATATTTAATAAGTCAATATGCTACCTATTAGATTCTGGCGACTACGTGCCCCATCTCATTCTTATTATCTGATTTGCTTTGGTTCTTCTTCTTCTTAATTAGTTATTACAACCCTTTCAGATAAGATTACAACCTGGCTTATCACACCACTCATGTTGTGTGTGTTCATTTTACCCATGGGTGGCGGAAAACCTACGATTTGAAGTCAAAACTTTTGAGAAACTTTTCACTCTCAGAGTTTTAGGAAGGACTGCTGAGGGGAGGTCACCAAAGAAATGTGTTTTTCGTAGTTCTCAGTTCGTTGAAATTGGCGTAGTCTAGTAGGGAGTGTGCCGGACGTATGGCCACGGTTCAAACCCAGACATCAAAACGATACGAAAATATAAAAAAATATTTCTTCGGCGACTTCCTCTCAGCAGTACTCTGGCAAAAACTCTGTGAGTAAAATAAAATTGCCATGAAAAACTTTCTCAAAAATCTGTCGTTCGGAGTCGACTTTAAACTGTAGGTCCCGCCACTCGTGTATAAAAATTAACACACACAACATCAGTGGTGTGTGAGAAACTAGATCGTAATTCTGACAGAAAGGTTGTAACGACGAATTATGTATGTATGTTCGTTAGACCGTACCGGTTGAACCTCGGGCTTTCGTCGAATAAGCCAACACACTACCTTCTAGGGGAATGGAGCCGTATGCGTATGTGTCTAGGTGTCTATGGGCTGCCATAGAGAGTGAAAGAGCAGGTTTTCAGCTGGACTTAGATAAGGCCAGTCTGAGGTTAGTTATTGGTTTCATTACAGGCCACTGCGAGATTAGACTGCTGACAAGGATCTGGATCCCAACTATTGCAGGACATGTTGCGACGAGGAGGAGTTGGAAAGTTGGCAGGTTGAGGTTGAGGTCCTTAGGCAGGGGCTTCTTCAAAGGTTTAGACGCTTTGTCGAGAGCCGACCTTGAGATTCTCAATAGATTCGTAAAAAGGTGGAGCTAATTGAGGAGTGCTAGGGCTTTAAAGTTGTTGTCGCGTTCTCTTAAGTGTTTGTAATTCACTTGATTTTTCCTCAGTCTCTTTATCCTCCCTTTCCTACCTCCTCTACTTTTCCAATTTCTCTATCTCCTTCACTATCCTCACTTGCTCTCTCTCTCCTCTAGGACGTATATGGAGCGGGTGATTTTGATCTCTGGGTATTGTACTTGTCCCAATGACAAGTACGCGTCCTCAAACCTAACCGAACCTAACTTTCTAGGCTATGGCGACTTCAAAAGCGTATGGGGAAGATCTGGATATTGTACTTGTCCCTATAACAAGTACACGTCCTAAAATCTAACCTAACCTAACTTTCTAAGCTATGGCAACTACAAAAGCGTATGTGGAAGGACGACTAATGGATGAACAACTAGAAGACTGATTTGACCTACAGTGCTGAAGATAAGGTGGTTTTAGTGCGTATGCCTAATTTGAATTAGGACCTACAAAAAGTTCTAATTTTTTAATATGAAAAGTGTTGCTTTTGACCATATTTTTTATCACTCACTGTAATAAAACGTTTAACCTATAAATTTATAAAGAAATTCTATGTATGTATGTACGTTCATGTTAATCTATCTCCAACACTCTGACTTTGATTTGCACACACACTTATTATGCTTTACCTATATACACACACAAACACACATACTCTATATTCCATTGCTGTAATCCATATAACAATCGACAACATAAATCTCTCGATTGCCACGTTACAAATGCATAAAAAACAACCTTTACACACACACATATATATATGCGAATACAAACATGCTTATGTAAACAAACAGTGGTGATAGAAATTCATAGAATTGTATTATAATATAACCTACAAATAAAGAGAGTACGTGTGTGTGAGAGAGAGAGAAAACAAAACATTACAACGAAAGGAAAAAAACAACAAAATAATGACTTTACTTCCGTGACCACTCAACCATGAGTAGGATGGCAGCCGACACCAAAACACTAATACAGCTATAACAGTGTTAAAACAACAACAATACTCGCAACCATGAGCAGAGAAATATTTATGATTTATTACACGAGTCAACTTTGATTGATTTCTAGTGTAGATTTCTGTTTCTGTTGTTTTGTTTTGTTTTGATTTCTTATTGTTGCTGTTGTTTTTTTTTTCAAGCCAATGAATAAAGGATTTTTACATATACACACACCTACACATAAGCAAAACAGTTCTAAACACTTTCACACACTTAAACAAACAAATCTTTAATGGTCGTGTATTGTGTAGAGCACATCGAACTGGGTAAAGCATTTGATGTTTTATAGATCAGTGCTTACATTTTTCGTTCTCTCTCTCCCTCTCCCTCTCTCTTACTAACTTTCTCTAGGAATATGTATGTATATTTGTATTGGTGTTTATGTATGTATTTCTTTGGGTATTCATTCATACATATGTATGTACGTTTATTGGTCTAAGCGAGTGCACAATATAGTTGGTGTCAGAACTATCGACACGTAAGTAAATCTCAGTGATTTTCCATTTTCTCTGTGTGTTTATTTTTCCTTTTGATTTGTATGTGAAAAAAAAACGGTTTTCAGCAAACAAACAGTAATCATAACAACAACAACAACAACAACAACAACTTACCATACAACTACAATAACAACAACGCAGCAGCAGCAAGCAAGTGAGTAGAATGAATGAAAAACCGAAAGGACCTTCTCATCATTCATCTGCAACAGAATGAAGCAAATCGTCATCATCATCATCATCATCATAAAATATAAAAAAAAATATCAGCAACGCCAAGCACCAGCTTCTCTCTCTCTCTATCTCTCTCTTTCGCTCTTATTGGTGTTATTATCACCATGCATGGCGTATGGTCAGAGAGTGTATTGTGTTGTTGTTGGTGACTGTTTTATGGTCACATACACATGGTTTGTTGGCTTTGGCTTTGAATTAGAAAAGTTAAAAATCTAAAAAACATAATAAACTTGAATGAATTTCATTAAATTCGGTGCTCGGAAAGGAGGAGAAGAAGAAGAAATGTTAACAGGAAGAATAGGAAAATAGGAAAATACACTGAGAGAAACAAGTAGAAAATGAGGCACTTCACTTGGATGGCTTGGTGGTAATAGATCTGACAACAATAAAGAGTTGGAAGCTATTTTAAGGAACATAAGCATATATTGGGTCCGCCAAATAACTTTTTTTTTGAAAATGCTTTAAAGAAAAAACTACGGAATATTTTCTCAAATTTCTTTTTTTATTTGAAAGCACAATCCTTTCGGTTAATAATGGAAAATAATTTCATTCAAATGGCTGCTTCGGTTGGCCATGCAGTAGCCTACACCAGAAGATGCCGATTTTGGCAAAAAAAAATCATGTTTTCAGATGAAGCTCATTTTGATTTGGCGGGTATGTAAACAAGCAAAATTATCGCATTTGGGGCACAGAAAACCCGCACGCGATACATTGAAAAGCCGACGCACCCAAAACGAGTCACTGTTTGGTGCGGATTTTGGTCCAGAGGCATAATTGGGCCAGTTTTCTTCGAAAATCAGCAAGGAGTGGCCGTTACAGTCAATGGCGATCGTTATCGGGCCATGT
This sequence comes from Sarcophaga variegata, assembly GCA_932273835.1. Taxonomy (NCBI): domain Eukaryota; kingdom Metazoa; phylum Arthropoda; class Insecta; order Diptera; family Sarcophagidae; genus Sarcophaga; species Sarcophaga variegata. Next base: position 144,495,124 of record OW026358.1, on the reverse strand, counting down.
TGAACGAATTTTTGTTCACAAAAATTGAAGAGTAGGATATTGGCAACATTTTATTTCAACAGGACGACGCTACGTGCCACACAGCCGAAGCTACACTCGATGTTTTGCGCCCTGTTTTTGAAGATCGCATTATCAGCCGCAGAGCTGATGTCGTTTGGCCACGTCGGAGCTGCCATTTGACACCGTTGGACTATTATTTGTGGGGTGCCGTCAAAGATAAGTGTTACGCCAACAAGGCAGAGACCATTGACGCTTTAAAGGACAATATTCGTGAAGCCATTGGTGAAATACAGCTGCACACAATCGATAATGTGCTTAAAAATTGGACCGATCGTGTAGGCTACTGCATGGCCAGCAGAGGCAGCCATTTGAATGAAATCGATCATAAATTTATCGTGTTTTTTACTTGTCAGGTCAACTCACTAAATAGCCCCTCCGGCATTTCCCTTTTTTGCAGTGTATTTAACGGTATATGTATTGTTTTATTCATGCATAAAAAGGGTATCGCATACGAGCGACAACAGTTTTTCAGTTTTTTTCCAAGTTTTTTCCTTTTCTTCTATGACAAGGTCTTCATGAAACCTAATACATACACACACACTCACATAATCGTATATGGAGATATAGTAAATGTTCTCTCGTATGAGTAAGAGGTTTTTAATAGAGTTGCCTTGTTAACTTTTTGTACAGTTTAATACTCGTACTCACCTCATATTAATTAGCAACAAAAAAATGTCAAAATATACACACACAACTACACAAACAAGAGCAGCAGCAATCGAAAACATAAGCAATAAAAGTAGAGGCAAGCAGCAGCAATAAAGCAGGCCATCGCTTTTTCGATACTCATAAGTACTCATGAAATTTTGAGTATGAGTGAATCAACAGTATTGAAAGCCAACTAATATGATTTCTTCGTACTCAGTACAACATTGATTTATAAGTACAATTTGTAATGATTATGAGTACAACGTTGACATCAAACTCATAACATTCGAAATATGTTTGATTCATACGTCTACTCATTCAGATTCATAAATTTAGAAAAATACTCATAATACTACTCATAAATGATTCGATAGGTGAATCGAATCATTCGTCAAAATTTACAGTCTCAGTTGTTGTTGTATTTACAAAGAAAGAAGAAAGAAAAAGACAAAGATAGCAAGCAAAGCAAACACACAACCTTCTTGTGAGTATTGTAGTGTTCGTATGCGAATCATACTTATTTTGTGATTCGTGTATACGATGAGTCATGGAGAGTCGAAATCAATAAAATCATTAGTATTGTTAAGTATGAGTACCATGAGTATTTCAAACTTTGAATATGAGTAGTATGAGTATGACATTAAAATAAGTATGAATGCGTATAAGTTTCAGAAATTATAAATATGATTCGAATCTACTCATCGTTTTGAGTACTCATTGCTGACTTCTGGTTACAACTTCATCTATGCATCTGTTTTGTTGCGAATCTTAACTAAAATGTTTCCAGGATGATGTAGGTTACAAACAATTTTTTAAAAATCTCATCAGTAGAGTTTCAGTTGACGATGATGATGATGACGTTGATGATTTCTTTACTTTGGCCTTCACTTTATTTATTGTATTCCTTCCAAAATGTTTGTAATGAATGCCTGCGTAAGTGCGTGTGTGTCCATTTATAGAATTTATGCCAGAGATTTTCACAATTTGATCCACTCAACCAGCAATCCCTACATACTCGTACATCCATCCAACCATCCATCATACGTGCAAACTGATTCATTTACTTACTTTACTTCACTTTACTTTACTTTACGTTTTATTGCTCATTTTCATTTCGCAAACTGTTACACACACACACACTTATTCTTTCTTTCAATTCTTCATTCAATTATTCTTTCATTCCAATATCGTCAATACAAAAAAGCAGTAAGAGTATCCATTCATGAAATTCTACAAAAAACGAAAGAAAAAAACAAAAGAGGAGAAGAGGAGAAGAAGTGGAAATAAAAGCACAACTCGGGCATATTTTTTTTGTGCAAGCCTTTCAATAAAAGTTTGTTTGTATGTTTTTGCACAAAAAAAGAACGTCGTAATGGTCAAATTCAAATGGCAAATGATCAGTAAATTTTAAGAATGAATTCATGCTTGACTCTCTTGGCATATAATTTATGCAAATCACTTCATTAGCCAAGCCTTATTGAGTATTTGAGTGAATTTTTAAATGGAATGGTCATTGAACTCTGGGTTTAATAAACTATCTTGGTTAAGATATATGAGATACGAGGGTCATACCAAAAATTAACAAAAAGAAAACAGACCAAATTTATGAAAAAATTTCTTGATCTTTAGCATTCCACTAGCCAACCTACCATTTACCTATACTGGGTCAATGAGAAGTCCTGCTCCACCGCTAGATTCACTTGGCCCTTAATGAATAAAGCGTCCGCCAAATCGAGATGTCCTGAATAGGTTACTTTTAAGCAGTGACCCTTTTATAAGCTGCAGTACAAAAAATTTGCTGTCTATCGAACTGCATACTCAGTTTCTTAAATTTTTTTAAATTCATTTTTGCCTTTTTGGTCAGCTTTTCATGATAAATGAATAACTCTAGTAGAGAGTGTGTTGGCTTATTAAGTAAGGCCGCGGTTGAAACCCCAGGTCAGACATCTCGATTAGATCGGAAAATTAGTAAAGGATCCGCCAAATAACTTCTTTTTTTATTGAAAATTCTTTAAAAAACAAAACTACTGAATATTTTCTCAAATTTCTTTTTTTATTTGAAAGTACAATCCTTCCGGTTAATAATGGAAAATAATTTCATTCAAATGGCTGCCTCGGCTGGCCATGCAGTAGCCTACACGATCTGTCCAATTTTTTAGGCGCATTATCGATTGTTTGCAGCTGTATTTCACCAATGGCTGCACGAATATTGTCCTTTAAAGCGTCAATTGTCTCTGGCTTGTCGGTGTAACACTTATCTTTGACGGCACCCCACAAATAATAGTCCAGCGGTGTCAAATCGCAGCTCCGAGGTGGCCAAACGACAGCAGCTCTGCGGCTGATAATGCGATCTTCAAAAACAGGGCGCAAAACATCGAGTGTAGCTTCGGCTGTGTGTTATGTAGCGCCGTCCTGTTGAAACCAAATGTTGCCAATATCCTCCTCTTCAATTTTTGTGAACAAAACTTCGTTCAACATGGGCCGATAACGATCGCCATTGACTGGAACGGCCACTCCTTGCTCATTTTCGAAGAAAAGTGGCCCAATTACGCCTCTGGACCAAAATTCGCACCAAACAGTGACTCGTTTTGGGTGCGTCGGCTTTTCAATGTATGCGTGCGGGTTTTCTGTGCCCCAAATGCGACAATTTTGCTTGTTTACATACCCGCCAAGATCAAAATGAATTTCATTCATGAAAAGATGATTTTTTTTTTTGCCAAAATCGGCATCTTTTGTAAGTCGATTGCAGGCCCATTTAGCGAAGCGAAAACGCATTGAATGGTCAATTGGCTTCAACTCCTGAACCAATTGGACTTTGTGTGGCGTCATACCAAGATCTTTATGCAAAATTCGTCTCAATGATGTCTCCGAAATGTTCAATTGTTGAGAACGACGGTGAATTGATGTTGATGGCGCTTCACGCACACTTTCTGCCACAGCAGCAATATTCTCGGGTGTATGCACGGTTTTTGGCTTTTCACGCTTTGGTTTATCGATGAGGATGCCAGTTTCTTTCACTTTTTTCACAAGATAACGAACATAGGGAGCTGACGGGGCTTTTCTTCTCTTCCAAAATCCGTACGCAATTTTCGCACACATTCTGCAACATTACCATGATTTTTAAAGTAATGTCGCAATATTTCCCAGCGTTGTTCAAGCGTATTCACAACCATATTCGTTCGGCGGAAGGATAAAACTAATTATCTGTCAAATCAGACATGAGCTAACTGTTACCATTCACGAAATAAGCACTAGTTGAAAAAGAAAACGTTAAATGGCGGACCCAATAGAAGGCGCACCAACCAGTTACTCGGACTTGGTCGTAGTATCATCTCAATCACAGTGGCCACGCTTACAGGTCATTGTGTTATGGGTAGACACGTGGAAAGAATGCAGCTCCCATTTGATGACTTCTGCCATGGGTGCAGGTCCGCTCAGGAAGAGGAGACTGTTATCCACTTTCTTTGTCAATGCCCATCTCTTGCAAGGTGCAGATATAGGTTATTTGGCTCTCTATTGATGTCAAGGATATAGCATCGTTTATTTAACTTTTAGGCCAGGTCCCCAGTGGAGAGTAGTCGTGCTTTTGACGTGCAGCCCTTGCGCTGACCAACTTCTTCTTCTGCTTCCCTAGTTTGGTAGAACTTGGTCAGTACAGGAACTGCGTTCACCTGTGGCGTCACAATGGGCCGCTATGCATGCTCAAGTGAGCTTTTGATATCAAAGCTACCACTCCGACCTAATCTAACCTGGCATTCCACACACTTTTCTAAGCGATATTTAACAGCTTAAGTAGCCTGTATAGTTCCCTCAAAGGCCTTCTTACTTATTTAAATGGCCAATACAACCATTCAGTCAGGATTATGACCTAAATTCTCACGCCACTTGTGTTGTGTGTTTTAATTTTATACATGAGTGCCGGGACTTACGGTTTAAAGACAATTCTGCATAACATGATCAGCTCCGGGTATTTTCTACAAGGATACATGGACGATTCCACGTATAGGAGTTAGATAGACTGCGGAATTTAATACGAAGAAACTAATCTTCGAATATATTTTTGCCGCCTTGACTATTGTAGTCTGTTTCAAGCTGCGGAACTAGCAAAAAGTCTCCAACTTAGAACATAACACAATGGTAACACAATGGGCCCAATGCGGTCTAAGTGTGTCGATCCAATTTTCTTGGATGGGCAGCCACCTCTACCTACCTCCCTACCGAGAACATAACTGTCCTCTTTGGCAGCAAAGTGGCAATTAGTTCTTGGACTGGTTGGAATATGTTACGTCTCTTTTATCGACAACTGCGGCTTTCAGGCTTGCTTTCATCTTGATTCTAAGAGAATCAGACTTTAAATGCGTATTCTTTATTGTTATTGTCAAAGCCGATTAATTAGTTCAGAGGCGTCGATTGATTTAGTGCCTCAACCGATCGCTATTTGTGCTCAAGTGACGTGCTAGGTTAACGAAACTGCCACTACCTTCTATCCTATTACAAGAACTGTCTAACTTCTCTCAAATAATCGACAATCACGGACTCTATAGCATCATTGTTGTCAAATGTTTCATCTTCGAACCGTTGTTTCCAAGTTGAGGAATAGAAAATAATCCTAGGTTACTAAATCGCTCGATTAAGGCGCATGAAGTGGCACTGCGTGCTTTAGCTTTGGGAACTGGTTGTTCTGTTGAAATTCCGATCTCTTTCCTTAACCAGAAGCGATGCTCTAGCCTGCAAATGGAACTGTTTTCACATATTTTAAAGAGGTTCTCTTAATCCTGCCGACTGCTTTAGCAATTCCCTTGTCTCAGTTGTGTAGAGGCTAGGAGTCAATGTAAAACTATGCTCATTTCTCGAATTGCAATTGGAATAGCAATCTCCTATTTATCTTCCACAAATGCCGCCAGAAATCTGCAGAAACCCTAACCTCACTTCCTACATACATACATGATTGGTCATTACAACCCTTCAGTCAGGATTACGACCTAGTTTCTCACACCACTTATGTTGTGTGTGTTAATTTTATCATGAGTGGTGGGACCTACAGTTTAAAGTCGACTCCGAACGACAGATTTTTGAGAAACTTTTTCATGTCAAATTTCTATTTACTCTCAGAGTTTTTGCCAGAATACTGCTGAGAGGAAGTCGCCGAAAAAATATTTTTTTTCATATTTTCGTTTTGATGTCTGGCCTGGGGCTCGAACCCTGGCTTTACGTCTAATAAGCCAACACACTACCTACTAGACTACGGCGACTACACTTCTTTTCATTTATTTTTCTTAAACCTGCAACAGAAGATTGCACTCCTTTACAATATCGCACTCTCTCACACACAGCTTTTCTTTCAATAACTGTAAATAAATCACTCTCCATGTCCATATGAAGTTGTAGCTACACTTTCTCTTTTCCTCACACACATACACACATCAGCATACAACAAGTACTTTTACAAACATGCACATACACATGCATGCAGACATACACACACACGCTTTAAATGTCAAGTAGATAGAGAAGCAGCAATAGCAGCAGAAGCATTGGTGGAAATGGTAATGGCAACGGAGTTTATTGAAATGCTACAGAATGGTGCTCCGATATTTGTGTTGCGTTGATTGCTCACTTTAAGCTTAATTTTCGAATTTTTGGCATATTCATGCTTATCTTGGTACTTTTCATTTTCATTTTCATTTTACTTTGGCTTTTCCTTTTTAACACTGTTTTCTTATGGCCATGTTACTATTGTTGTAATTGTTGTTGTTGTTGTTAAAGCCATACACAGCTACCAGACACAAGTAAATGAAGCGCCACTCTTCTTGAGAGGATAACAGAGTGAGAGAACGTGAGTGGAACATGGCATGACGCCATTATGAAAAAAAATTTCTTGGATTCTTCGTTAAAGAAACAACTTCCAGATTAATGATAAGGAAAGCAGTTCAATTGTATATTTTTCTGAACCTTACGCCACGAATCGAATGGCCAGAGTACTTATCTAATAAAATAGTGGGGAACTCAAGGATATTTTCTAAGAGAAATTTTAATCCATCGAAGGATTTTCTCAATTTAACTTGGAAAATGATTACAAAGAACGTGGCATAGCAATACTATATGATAGTCAAGCCACCAGTTAAACACTCCGGTAATATGAGGTTAACTTGTGAATAGTAAGGATTTGCCCAGACAGATTCACTTAGACTAAGGAAATAGAATGATACTCTATTAGATTCCGGGTAATTTGTAATCTGCCTGCGGTTGTAATCATTGCGATGCGCACTCATATGAGCTTAAATGGCAGAAACCTCCACGTCACTGGTAGGGCCAGAACTTTTTCTTGAAGTGAAAGGACATGCTAAAGAGGGTATACTCGGTGAATAAGGAAATGAAGACGAAGATTCTTTTCAAGCTAATTTTATTTTAGACAACTTTTGTTAAGCAATTACAATGACAAGAGTTGCGACTGTACAGAAACAGTTTGAAGGAATACATACTTGGAATCTGTGTGGCGTCAATACATCATAGAGGAGACATTTTGGTGCATATAAAGTACCAGGCAGGAAGTTATCGATATTGCCAACGAATAATATCTTCTAGTTTATCGGCAAAACAAGAGATATCATATAGCAATTGAGGAATCATTTAATCGCAGTATTCAAACGCTTCTACACAACAATAATAAGAATCAGGCTAAATAAATATGTCTTATAAGAGCGCCCAAATAGCTGCCAGCTGAAAGTGTCAACTTTATCGGGATAAAACGTAAAACTATGGCTTAAGGGTATTGCAACTTAACGCAAACCACTACAGCTTTGTACAGGATCTGTGTACATAGCTATACACAGACTGCGATAAATAATTTGGGTAATGAATTGTAAAACTACCCAATTTTCTTGTCATATAGGTACCAGGTGACATTCCGGGTAAATGCAGAGCGTATGAACTGCCCTGGCATAACCATAGAATTCTCAACTTTGGAAATCACTCTTAGGGCCACCAAGCTTATGATTGTCAATTATCATCAGCGTTCAACGATCCTCTCAATAACAGTTGAGCGGCTTCAGACAAGGACAGAACGTCACTGAAAATTTGGCCCAAAAAGAATGGAGGGCACGTGATAAGGTTGCTTAAACTCCAAAGAAATACGCTCAGTACTGTAGTAGAGATCATTATGGGACATTGCACTGTGGACACGCATGTCAGGCGCAGTGGCCTTAGGTACATTGCAAATGATTTCTGTAGACGCTTCAGAAATGAGGAAGACGATGAGGCTGTCCTTCAACTAGTGAGGATATACGCGACACTATGTCAGGGGAGAAAGAGGCACTTTGGTGCCATCTATAGAGATGATCTGAAAGAACAGTCACGCATCGACATTGTTAGTCTGAGTCGTTTCATCAGAAACCGAAAGTGGTTTCGGGACCAGCGTATAACAAAAAACAGTGGTAACATAATAGACCCTATGTGGCCTAAGTGTCATCCAACAGATAGACAGCTACCTCTACCTGCCTTGCTTATTAGGATCGAAACAGATTTTCTGTGGGCTGACAGTGTGTGTCGTAGAGTTACAGCAGGAGACTTATTATTTTGGACTGCCGTACTTCATTAAAATCAATATTTATCGTTACACTGTACATAGAGGCCGTCGTGTAATAATTTATTTCTCTTGTAAAAGACTTATAATCAAAGTGATGATGGCAGCCACTTGCAAATTTACTTACTCAGGCACGTACTATGTACACACACATATGCACAAAAATCCAAATAAACATAATTTAAGTGTGTGTAAAAAAAACATATGCAAACAAACAGAAACGAGAGAGAAAAAGAGAGTGTGTGTGTGTACCAAATGATTGTTAGTATTGTTGTTGTAAGTTTTTTAAAGTAAAATGTTTACAATTCATTTTCGTTGCTCTTTTTCTGCTACACATTCTTATGCTTTTCTCATCTCTCTTCGTTTTTTTTTTTTTTTTTTTTGAAAATTCATCATCATCACGTAGCTTTAATGAAAATTTACCTTTTCACACTCACTCATACAACCATACAACTACAAATGTAATGTAGAAATAAATAAAAAACACATACACTCTCCCCTGCTTTCTTTCTTTTTTTGTTTGTTTTGCCTGCCAAACACTACTACGGGTATATTTTTCTTAATAAAATTATAAGTTCAAGGGAGAGTGTAACTTTCATGCGTATTTCAGACACACACACACCCTATGCATATACAGAAAGGTTCGTATAAATCCCGACTTTTATATTCGTCTTAAATTGCTTTATCATCTCTCTCTCTCTCGTCTCGTAATCATTTGGTAGAGATTAAGTATGAAAATGATGGATTTTTAATTTGTTTCAACAAAAAAAGAAAAACAAAAAACAAATGACTGCGATTACGACTGCGAAACCAGAGTTCGTACGTTAGGGCTGTTGTCCTTTGAGACACAACAAACAAAACATCATCAAATAATGCTCAAGTGAATGATGTCTTGTTTACCTTTAACTTTGAAATTAATAAAGCAAACTTTGCATGTGTTTGTGTTCTAGTAAAGTAAAGTAAAGTTCTCTTCGTATCTACATTTTTTTTCTTCCACTTTCTCGTGTTTATTTTTCAAATTGACTCCGCTGACGATGTAATTTGTTACAACAACTTCGGGTATTTTTCTGTTTGTTTACTTTGTTGTTGTTTACTTTGTTGTATTGATCATGACCTTGGTTTATGGGTAGCTGTAGTGGTGATGGTGGTGGTCAGTGTATTTTTATTTGTTTATCGATTTTATCATTTCAATCGATTTGTATGGACAAAATTGAGTCCCATTAAAGCTTAACATCAATAAAGAAATTCAAACAGTGTTTGTATGTTTAGCTAGTAAAAGAAACGGAAAAACAGACTGTTGTGCTTGATTTTTTTCGAAATTGTTTGATTAGTTTTCATATATTGGGTTGTGGAAAAAGTATTGGCCGTTATTTTATGTAAAGTTTTCAATTAAAACTTTCATATTTTACGTACATACATAATTGGCCATTAAACCCTTCAATCAGGATTACTGCCTAGCTTCTTACTCCACTCATGTTGTGTTCGTTAATTTTATACGTAAGTGGCGGGACCTACAGTTTAACGTAGACTCCGAACGACAGATTTTTGAGAAACTTTTTCATGGCAGGTTTATTTTCTCTCAGAGTTTTTGCCAGAAATCTGCTGAGAAGAAGTTGCCGAAGAAATATTTTTTTTTCATATTTCGTTTTGATGTCTGACCTGGGATACGAACCCAGGCTTTACGTCTAATAAGCCAACACACTACCTACTAGACTACGGCTTTATCCCAATGGTACGCTTAATTTGCTTCCATATGGCTTCAAAATTGCTGCTGGTTTGGGTCAGAGTATCCAGCGTTTATCTCTATGGCTCTAGTTGATGAATACTTATGATTTTCCGACTTATTGTGTTTGATATTAACCAGGTATCGGTTCTGTTCAACAGACTTTACACAAGCGTTGAATATTATTTATAACCTTCTCTGTATTGATTGTAATCCCCGGAATGTCGGTTTCACTTGGTTGGTTGAAACTAATCTTTGATATGTTTCGTACAGAACGATAGGTTCTGTTCATTGGGGCTCCTGGTTTAGTATGGAACGTTAATTTAGTGGTCACAACTTGAGAAGACTATTAATTGCGATGTATTGGACAAAGTTTTTAGAGAAACCACTTCACTCATCATCGCTACACTTCGTCGAACCATGACCAAGACACCAGCTGTAATATATGCTTGTTAAACTGGCTACCTTTTAAACCAAGTAATAGCACCTGCATTTTTAAGCTTACAATCGCTGAACAGCCATGTCGGACAGCCAAAGGAATTACCACAAAACGATAGGAATCGAACTAAAAGTTTTGCTCTTGGATCCGACCGTCAAACAGTAATTGCAACTGTAAATGCAACTGTTAGGGACTTACGATATTGCGATATGGCAGGACAAAGGCCATCAATCCTTTTTTCCTTTGCAGATCGTAGTTCTGCTCCCCGCTTTCAGTAATGATCCCTTCCTGTTGGATTCACTCCAAAAAAATTGGGATCCGAATAGATTTGAAGACCTTTTGCTAGGTCAAAATCAAAGTTAGGAATTGGGAAGGGTTTCTATAACGCAGGAATGGTCAAGGCCAGAAGCATCAAGGCAACTTCCTCTCAGCAGTATTCTGGCAAAAACTCTGAGAGTAAAATAAAACTGCCCTGACATTAAATAGTAGGTCCTACCACTCATGCATTAAATCAATTCACACAACATGGCTGGTGTGACAAGCTAGGTTGTAATCCTGACTAAAGGGTTGGAATGAGTAAGAATGTATACTTTCTGAGGCATTTGACTTTGGAGAGATTCCATGATGTATTATTTTAAGAGAAATTAATTCGAAAATCATGACCCAAAATTTGTTTATTTTGTCATAAAGTTGAACCTTGATTTCTATGGCTTCTAAGTGAACCTCTACACAAAGTTTACTGTATTATAACGTCTCAAATTTAGACTCCGCATGATTATAAGAGATTATTAGCTTTGATGAGAATCAGTGAACTGCGCATTGCATTTCAGGAGGCAATTACTGATCACTAATGAGGCTCTGGATTCTGCATTACATATTGTGAGGGCTGGTGATGGATGATACTATCATCTGCTTTCTCTGCCATGGCCTTGCGTTGCCAGTAATTAGAGAAGGTTCCTTTGTAGATACTCTCTAAGCATTTTAACTGACCTGGCGCCTATATATAGTACGTTAGTAGACTTTATGGATTTATTACATATTCAGTGTGATTTCAGGATATTTCAGAATATTGAAACCAATTACAGATCATGAGCGACGCATAAGATTATAGTTTAGTGATCACCATCTTAGCTGTGTGGATGTGGAAGTGGAGCAGAAAACTGAAAATTTACTTTCCGGCTGTCCAGCCTTCAAAAGCTGTGGCTTGGCAATGTTTGGAAGTAGCTTTTAAGCGACATTTTTCGAAATATCCAGTAATGTTCCAGAGTATCTCGATCTAATGAAATGAATTCAAGTTACATACGACCTATTGCTGTTCGCATCACTTAAAACAATATCTCATGACAAAACTCTTGGTAGACCATCAATTTGTACACAGTCTGCACATTCCAATTAGAATATGTCTTCCCAGAAAAGTCTTACTGCCACCAACTCAGCTGAAGTCGCCGTAGTCTAGTGTGTGCTGGCTTATTAGATGTAAAGCTAGGGTTCAAGCCCCAGACCAGACATCAAGACAAAATACAAAAGGTATTTCTTCGGCGACTTCCTCTCAGCAGATTTCTGGTAAAAAATCTGAAAGTAAATAAAATTGCCGTGCAAAAGTTTCGCAAAAATCTGTTGTTCGAAGTCGACCTTAAACTGTAGGTCACACCACTAATGTATAAAATTAACACACGCAACATAAGTGGTGTGAGAAACTAGGACGTCAATTCGACCTCCGGGTACTGTACTTGTCTTAATTGATAAGTACTCGTCCTCTAACCTAACCTAACCTAACCAACTCAGCTGTCTCCCTTAATAGGAGGGGTCAGAGGGGAGAGAACTGAGTATAACAAATAATGTTTTTGGTTGAGGTGGAACAGAGAGTGAAAACACCTGACAGCCAGCGAACTCTATCTGTCTGCCGGCATATATCTCAAGCTTTTCTTCAGCAGCTTATCTATCAAGCTGGATATAGTCTCGGTGTACTGAGATTTTCGATGACCTCGTTTATACTGTATGCTCTTAGGTTAGTAGGACTCCATATGTTGTCAGCTTTCCTCGAAGTTCCTTGCTGGCAGTGTGCTTTCCTGTGACTCTGATGTAATTATTCCTCCCCTTATTGGGAATCTAAGGATGAGTTTAAATTGATTCCTTGACTTAAACTTCATTTTGAAATTAATTTCATCATTAAAAACTCAGTACAAGGCCGCTGAAAAGAATTCAAAATTGTTTTGCTGCCGGCTTAGGCTCATATTTTTTTGCACGTTCCAATTACTTTATGGTTTGTGGCCAAATCTACTCGGGACAAGATTACCAGAATGTTGTTCCTCATAGAGTAGATGATATCCCTTGAGACTCTGTATTACTCGTCTGGGGATAGGAACTTCACTTCGCAAAGGGTAACACAATGGGGTTTAGAAATCCCATGATCCTCTCTTGAACGTTGCTTTAAGATTAAAATTTTTTTTCAAATTTTAAACTTTTTCATACACCATGAATTACAAAGAATATGTATTTTAACTACTTCCTCTTGCCTTTTCTTCTTAGAAAAAAATACAATCTTTTTTAACAACCCCTCATTGCCACCACCCCTGTTAACATTTGCCCCTGTCAGTCTCCTTTAAGACAATATGTTTTAATATACTCGTATTACACAATAATTTTATTTCTGTTGTTGTTGTTGTTGTTTTTTAGACATTCTTTTTACTACCTTTAACAAATTAAGTGTTGTTGTTACTCAACTTAATTGCTAAACAATGAGGCGTTACACTGTCATTCTCTCTCTCTGCCTCTGTGCCTATGTAATGTAGGCAACACAATTAGTGGGCCTTGAATGGGCTGAGAAAGTGTTTCACGTGTCTCCAACAACAACAGCAAGAACAACAACAAATTCAACATTAATAAACTTATTGTCGTTGTCGTTGTTGTCATCATTTTTATCATTGTTTTGAGAAAATTATAAACAAACAACAGATGGCCGGATTCAGTTAAGAAATTAAAGAAGGTGAGGTAAACATTATGATACCCTGCAGGAGAAAGAAAGACTGGATTTGTAATGTTAATAGATAATCGAACCAAATGGCGATTTCTAAGTACAAAATCAACACGGGCCAATTAAAATTTCTTTGTTTTAGGTTAGACAACTTATTTTACTTACTTAATTGGCCATAACAAACCGTTTAACGGATTTCGGCCTGGCGCAACACATGCTTCCAGGCGCCTATGCGTCTTGCGCGCCTACACCAGTTGGAAAAACCAATCGATGACAGGGCTTCCTCGATTTGGTCCTTGCAACGGACACAAGCTCGTTCTCTTCACCGACTTCCGAAAATCCCCGCATCAAATACCCGTCTCGCCGGAGCATCCTCCTCCATACGAACGACATGGCCGAACCACCGCAGTCGCTGGATATTAATACGCTGTGCAGCGTCTATGTATGTCGTTGAGGAGCTCATACAGCTCACTGTTGTATCGGATACGGAAATCATCGCCAACCCTCACTTTACCAAAGATCTTACGTAGGACTTTTCTCTCTAACACTCTCAAGGCCGCTGCATCAGTACTTAATAGCGTCCATGCCTCTGCACCATAAAGCAGCACGGGTAGGATGAGTGTCTTGTAAAGTGTTAGTTTTGTCGCACGAGAGGTCTCTGCTACTCAATTGCCTATTGAGACCATAGTAGCACCTGTTGGCAAGAGTGATCCTGCGCTTGATCTCCAGACTGACATCATTGTTGGTGGTAACGCCGGAGCCAAGATAGATGAATTCCTTGACTGTTTCAAAAGTATTGTTATCGGCCGTAATCTGCGAATCAATACGCCGCACGTCTCTACTTGTCGATGACATTTACTTTTTTTTGCCCTCATTTACTGCCAGACCCATCTTACTAGACTCCCGTTCAGTAGCACTAAAGGCAGCAGTAACATCTCGCTTGGTACGCCCTATGATGTCAATATCGTTAGCGTACACAAGCAACTGGACACTTTTGAAAAATATTGCCATTGCGATGCTCTCCCGCCTTTCGCAGCACACTCTCCATGACGAAGTTGAAGAGGTCGCATGATAAGGTGTCGCCTTGTCTGAAACACGGTATCAAAAGGTTCGGAGAGGTCCATTCCTACCTTGACGGAGCTGCAGTAATTGCTCAACGTTATTCTGCATAGCCTTACCAGCTTCGCAGGTATACCGACCTCAGACATTGCGGCAAAAACACAATCCCTTATGGGGCTATCGAAGGCTGCCTTATAGTCGACAAAAAGATGATGTGTGTCGACTTGTTGTTCGTGGGTCTTTTCCAGGATTTGGTGTAGTGTGAAGATCTGGTCGATGGTAGACTTGCCAGGTCTGAAGCCTCACTGATAAGAACCAATCAGTGTTTTGACGAGTGGCTTCAGTCATTCACACAATACGCCTGTAAGAATCTTATAAGCGATAGGGAGAAGACTTATTCCCCTGTAGTTGGCGCATATCGTAGAGTCTTCCTTTTTCAGGTTAGATAAGGTATCTCTTGAAGGATCCTAAAGGAAGAGTTCCCACTTAGGCCAACATTTAGGCTCTTTGTGATGCCACAATACATTCTACTCGGCTGTCAAACATTCCCTAGAAGAAACCATACCTAGTCCAAAACATGCTTGCTATGGCAGCGAAATTTATATTAGAGAGCTCGGTCGATAATGTCAAAAACCTTACAATTTTTCTTTACAAGAGCAGGACACTGATACATGTGACAGAAGATAGTCTCTTTCTCCTCCTCAGTCCAACAACTGGGATAAGTTATTTGCCTGAATGCCAAGTCGTTCGACATGCCTAAAAAGAGGACAGTGGCCCGTAAGAAACGTCATTGTGAAATGGAAGGCCATGCAACTTAAGGAAAGAACTGAGTCGGTGCCCAACAGAGTCTAGCAATTTTACACGTACCCTCCTGCCGCTAACGAGATTGAGCATCTTCGTGAATTTAGGTAGGTAGGTAGGTAGAGGTGGCTGCCCATCCAAGAAAATTTTTTGGATGGACTCACTTAGGCCGCATTGGGCCCATTGTGCTACCACAGTTATCCCCTAGTCTCGAAACCACTCGGAGCTCCTGATAAATCGATTCAGGCTGCCAATGTCAATCCCTGACAGTTCCTCCAGATCATCCATGTAGTAAGTACCGAAGTACTTCCTTCTCCTTTGGCAAAGAGCCGGGCATGTACCCAGCATATGAGGGACAGTCTCCTCCTCTTCCTCATCTCTGCAGCTTCTGCAGAAGTCGTTAGCTAGCTGTCCAAGACCAGTGCGCCTCGCATGCGTACCCATAATGCTATGCCTCGTAATGACACCGACAACTACACTGAGCGCGCCTCTTTGGAGTTTAAGTAGACTCATTGTGCGCCCCTCATCCAGCCTTGGCCAGATTTTACGAACCGTTCTACCCGCGTCCGAGGCCGACCACCTGTCGTTGACGGAATCGACGATCGCATTATCAATTATGAGCTTGCAGGTCCTCATAGGTATGCCCAGATTCGAGAACTCACCGGAGAGTTCGATGGTCGTGCCCCGCCTGGCAAATTCATCAGTTCTGCAGTTACCCGGAATACCACTGTGCCCCGGTACCCATACGATATGGACATCATATCGTCCCGCTATCTCGTCGAGATATCTGCGACAGCCGTACACCGTCTTGGAGTTCATCACATTAGAGCTCAGAGCCTTGAATGCCGCCTGGCTATCAGAAAGTATGGTGACGCTATGCCTGGAGACCCTTCCGTCCCCAATAATACTCGCCGCAGCCTGTAAGGCCACCACCTCCGCCTGAAAGACACTACAGTGGTCTGGCAGTCTTATTGACTGAGCTATTCCAACCGATTCCGAAAAAATTCCACTGCCAACAGCTCCGTTCAGCTTAGAACCGTCGGTGTAGATTTGTACGGAGTCTCTTATCAGGTGGGTCACACCACCCTTCCAGGCCCCGTTGTCCGGAACCGATGTCCTGAATCTCCTCGTGAAGTCGTACCGCGGTGTCATGTAGTCACTGCTCCCGACAGCTCCAACTTCCCTCAGGCTCCTTGCGTGGCCGATATCCGAGTCATGCCACTGTCCAGTCGCCCAGAGACGTTTACTTATTTTAGCAGCCACTTTCCCTACATAAAAGGTCAAGCGGAAAGAGGCCCAAAATTATCTCCAGTGCCGACGTAGGTGTAGTGAAACAAGTGGACAATATTCAAATTAACTGTGGCAATCAGAATACCATTTGTTGTCTAGTAGGTAGTGTGTTGGCTTATTAGACGTAAGGCCACGATTGAAACCCCAAGTCAGACATCTCGAACACAACGAAATATGAAAAGATTATTGCTTCGATGTATAAAACTCAGCAGATTTCTTGTTAAAACTCTCACAGGGAAATAAAATTGCAACGAAAAGTTTCTCCAACAATTTGTCGTTGGGAGTCGACTTTAAACTGTAGGTCCCGCCACTCAATGGATAAAATTAACACACACAATATAAGTGGTGTGAGAAACTAGGTCGTAATCCTGAGTAAAGGATGACTGTATGTAGGTAATCGGCATATCTATGCCCTGTAACATGTCGGAGATTGCGAGCTCCATAACGGCTGCAGATCAGTCCTCGGTATTCATGGACAAGGACGGATGTTAAAACTACGTTTGTTAGGTACTTAATTGCAGCCAAGCTGTTCGAGTTAATCAAGAGATTTTCACGGAGAATCCAGCCACTCAACAGGGATTGCGCCGCTTTCAAAATTACCATGACCTCTGCTTGGAAAACATAGTCAGGCAATCTCTACTACCACACGATTAATAAACACAACACTGCGCAACTAGTTACGTATCTTTTAGCCATCAGTGTAAACTGCGAGGGTCTCATTGGAAACTGCGAGGATCTTCAATCCAGCAGTCCCTAGTAGCAGTTCTAGAATCCAATTTTCTATTCAGAGGGTTGTAAAGACTAATAATGGGAGATTTTTTAAAAGCTATAGGAAAAATTTTCAATAAAAACACATAAAATTCAGAAAAATCCATGAAATCTTTATTTGAATCGATAGTACGGTCCATATAATTTCATGTTTGAAGATTATTTCATGCAAATGTAGACCGCGACTGCGGCTCAAATGGTCCATCCGCTTAGTCCAATTTTGCAATACTCTTTCCAACATTTCAGCCGGTATCTCACGAATAAATGCTTCAATGTTTTCTTCCAATGCGTCAATTGAAGCGGGCTTGTCTGTATAGACGTGAGCTTTAACCTAGCCCCACAAAAAATAGTCTAAAGGCGTTAAATCGCACGATCTAGGCGGCCAATTGACCGGTCCCGAACGTGAAATAAAATGTTCACCGAACTCGCCTCTCAATAAGTCCATTGATACGCGTGCTGTGTGGCATGTGGCACCGTCTTGTTGAAACCTCATGTCATGCAAGTCAAGCTCTTAAATTTTGTGCAAAAAAAGTTGGATATCATCTCACGGTAGCGCTCACCATTCACAGTTACGTTACGATTCGCAGCATCTTTGAAGAAGTACGGTCCAATGATGCCACCAGCCCATAAACCGCACCAAACTGTGACATTTTCTGGATGAATTGGTTGCTTTTGCATTGCTTCTGGCTGACCTTCACTCCAAAATCGGCAATTCTGCTTATTTACGTATCCATTGAGCCAAAAATGAGCTTCGTCGCTGAACACAGTTTTTCGATAAAGAAGTGGATCTTCAGCCAACTTTCCAAGAGCCCACTCACCAAAAATTCTGCATTGCGGTGGGTCGTTCGGCTTCAATTCTTATACCAGCTGTATTTTGAAAGGCTTCACACCTAAATCTTTCCGCAAAATTTTCCACGTTGTTGAGTAACAGAGGCCCAATTGCTGCGAACGGCAACGAATCGATAATTGATGATCATCATTAACACTGGCCAATACAGCTGCGATATTTTCTTCAGTTCGCAGTCTACGTAAGCGTGTTGGTGGTTTAATGTCCAACAATGTAAATTTGGTGCGAAATTTAGTCACAATAGCCCGAATAGCCGCTTCAGTGGGTCGATTAAACTGACCATAAAATGGAAGAAGCGCGCGATGAACTTTCTTAACAGAGCACGCCGTTTGATAATAAAATTCAACGAGTTGCAAGCGTTGTTCGTGTGTAAGACGATTCAAGGTTAAATTATAGACCAACCTGAAGATGTTTGACAGTGAAACAAAACACGAAACGTGCGTAAGCTGTTTAAACCAGTGTTGCCAAAAAATCACCCGTTATATTTGACATTTATGTGCCTATGTCTGACGAGAATAGCAGCATATCCATAGTCTTACTGTCACCAACTCAGCCCTGTGCCTTAATAGGATATCAAAGGGAAGACAATTGAGTATAACAAATAATGCCTTGGTTGAGGTGGAACAGAGTGGAAACAGCTGACTACCTGCGAACTCTGTTTGTCAGCCGGCATATATCTCAAGCTTTTCTTCAGCAGCTTATCTATCAAACTGGATATAGCCTTGGTGTACAATTCGACGATTTAGTACCTCGACATCCCTTGTTTATAGTGTGTTCTCCTGTGGCTCTCATGTAATTCTCCCTCAACTTCCTTGGAATCTAAAGTTAAATTTAAGTTGATTCCTTTATTCAAAGTCCCCTTTGAAATCAGTTTCATCATTAAAACGGTGGTATAAGGCCACTGAAGGGTACTCAAAATTGTGTTGCTGCTGGCTTAGGTTCATAATTTTGTCGTTAAATTGTTGTATTGCTGTATTGCAAACTATGATGTCTGAGGGTTGTGTGTGTAAACATGTTTAAGCTGTTTACACATACATAAACTCACCGTTCACAGTGTCTTTATTATTAGAAAAAAAAAGCTGCACACACATGTAAACACTCAGGTACAGGAAGTTTTCAAAATTTATATTCTTTGTAGGCCCCTAAAAACAATAATTCTCCTCCTCTACTTCCGTTCCACATCATATCACCCACAAGGTAAGACGTAATTTTGAAAGAGTTGTAGCAGCAAAAGGGTTAATTTCATTTAGATGTTGTTGCCAAACAACAACAAAAACAACAACGTAATACACAATAAAACAACATTTTTATGGGTTACCCTACCCTACCATATCCCTTAATGTAGTTGGCTACACGTGTATGCTCTCGTATCCCTTTTTACAAATAAAAGGGAAAGGAAGAGTGAAGAGTGAAGAGGTGTGGAGAGAAGAGGAGAATGGTAATTTTGGGGTCAATAGTTTATAAATGTTTTCCATGGTAATTTATTCAATGATTAACACAATATTATGAAATATGGCCATAAGGTTGTATTAACTGGCCCCAACATATCCCCTCTTTTACTTTATGTTTGAAATGCAAAACGTGCTCCTCCTTATAATTGGGTTAAGCAAACGTATCAAACAATGTAGTGACTATCTTTAGATCGTTAAGTTTAAAAATTTTAGGAATATGAAGTCCACTACTAACAGTTAAATTACAGGGTGGCTGATATGTATCGCAACCAACTTCAGGTTGTTATCATTTGTAAACCGCTCGTCTGACAGCTGACAGATTTATTCCAGTGACAGTTCATTTTATTATTTACAAGCTTACAAAAGCATTCTGATCTATTGCATTCAGAAAAAAAGTTATTCGTGATGGAATTCAAGCGTGATATTGTGATTGCTTTATATTTGGCTGGAAAACCCCAGGTGGCTATCGTTAGAGCTCTCCAGCATTTAAATGTGAATAAATCTTTTGTTTCTCGTAGCATTGCTCATTACCGTGATACTGGCAGTGTTGCATCGCGTCCAAAAAGTGGACGCAATGGTAGAAAAATTGCTCGTAAGCTGAACATATCGCGAGAAGGGATGAAACACATATTGAAAAATGAGCTTGGACTAAAGCCATTGAAGTTCCAAAAAGTGCAAGAGCTCACCGATGGACAAAAAAAAGTTAGACTGGAAAGAGCCACGAAAGTGGCCAGTTACCGAATTTGGTTTTCTCCGATGAGAAGCCATTCCAAATTGAGCAGTTTGTGAACAAACAAAATGATCGGGGTTACTTGCCAAAGAGGTCAGCTGAAAATTTACACCTGCGATTGGCCGCCGATGGTAATGGTGTGGGCCACCGTAACGGCCGATGGTCGCTCCCCGCTCGTATTCATTGACCGTGGGGTCAAAATAAATGCCGAATATTATCGGGAAAATGTCTTAAAGACAGTATTGAAGCCCTGGGCAGAAAAACATTTTGGCCGCAGACCATGGACATTCCAACAGGACTCAGCACCACCGCACTCAGCACGCGTCAACCATGAATGGCTTAAAAAGGAGGTTCCTCGCTTCATTTCTACCGCACAATGGCCACCAATATCTCCGGATCTCAATCCGTTGGACTTTTGCGCCTGGGGCATTTTGGAGAGTAAGGTTCTCACTAAAAAATAATACCAAAGTGTCGATCATGTCAAGACGGCGCTTCGCCGGGAATGGGCTAAAATAACGCAGAGTCACTTTCGTGCAACCTGTGACCGCTTTGTCGGCCGTTTGAAGGCCATAATTCGTACCAAAGGTGGCCAATTCGAACAAATCTAAACTGATTCTAAAATTTGATGTTATTTCCAACATTTTTTGCTTTTGAAAAATAAAATTAAAAAAAAATTAAAAAAATATAGCGCTTTACTTTGTTGCATTATATATCAGCCACCCTGTAAGTTCTTTGGTTTTTTCATAAATTTTTAGGGGGCCTTATAAACGTCCAGCAGCATTCAAGAGTATTACAGTGAATAACAAAGACTTTGCTGAAGATCTGTTCGCAATTTGTAAGAAAACGTAGTCAAATCTTTCATTAAAATTCTCCGGAACATTCGCAAATTGATGCCCTATTGCTTAATATAGGGTCTGGTCAAGAGAATACTGCACCGAATCCATTCAATTTGGTTGCACAGCAATAAAGAGGTCAAAACCGAGATTCTGAAACTTTAATTCAACAAAGTTTGCCCGTTGAGTTGTTTTTAGCTCAAGGTAACATTCTCTGTCTTCTGTTTTATTGCGTGGTACACCCACAGATCTAAGGAATGTTGTACCGAACCCAGTTAATGAGGTTGCACAATAATAAGGAGGTTAAAATCAAGATTAACCAACATAAAACCAACAACCCGTTGAGTTGTCTTTAGCTGAAGGTAACACTGTTTGTCCTCTGTACTGTCCTAAAAAATAAAGACCTTAAGTTATGTGCCAATTATAATGGTAATGCCTTAACGAATGGCCACATTAGTGCAACTCTATGACTGGTAAAACCACACTTAGCTAAACCCTGGAAAACGCCCATAAAAAGCAATGCGACAGGCATCATAAGGCAGCATACGATAGCCCAAGGCTTACTTACTTACTTAATTGGTCATTAACAACCCGATTAATAGATTTCGGCCAGCCTTAACACATCCTTCCAGATGCCTCTGCTTCTTGCGCGACTTCGCCAGTTGGTCATCCCAATCGAAGAGAGGGCTTCCTCGATTTGGTCCTTCCAATGGAAACAAGATCATGTTAGATTAGGTTAGGTTAAGTTATAGGACGTGAGGATGTCAATTAAGACAAGTACAGTACCCAGAGGTCGAATTGACGCATTGTACAACGACCTAGTTTCTCACACCACTTATGTTGTAAGCTTTAATTTTTAAACATGAGTGGTGGGACCTACAGTTTAAAGTCGACTCCGTATAACAGATGTTGTTGAGAAACTTTTCATGGCAATTTCATTTACTCCCAGAGTTTTTGCCAGAAATCTGCTGAGAGGAAGTCGCTGAAGAAATACTTTTTGTATTTTGTCTTGATGTCTGGCGTGGCTCTCGAACCCTGGCTTTACGTCTAATAGCCCAACACACTACCTACTAGACCGCGGCGACATCTGAAGTCACAACTTCAGACACACGTGTCGTAGTGTGTTGGCTTTTTAGACGTGAGGCCTCGATTCAAACCCCAGGTCAGTCATCTTCAACTAAACGAAATATGACTTCCATCAATCCTCGCATCAAATACCCGTCTCGTCGGAGCATCCTCCTACATTCCAGAGACGTGGCCGAGCCAGCGCAACCGCTGTATGTTAAAACGCTGCACAACGTCTAGTTTAGGAGTTCATACAACACATTGTTAGATTGAATGGGGAAATCATCGCCAACTCACACTGGACAGAAAATCTTAAATATGACTTTTCTCTCGAAATTTCCTGCACAAAGCAGGGCTGCACAACGTTCATGTCATGGAGGAGCTCATACAGCTCACTGTTGAATCTAATGTGGAATTCATCGCCAACTCGCACTGGACCGAAGATCTTGCGCAGGACTTTTCTCTCGAAAACTCTCAAGGCTGCTGCATCACTGCCTAATAGCGTCCATGCCATTGTCATTAGAACCCTTTATTAAGAAATACAACCTAGTTTCTCACACCACCCATGTGTTAATTTCATCCATGAGTTGCGAAATCTGCAATTCAACGTTGACAGCGGTCTCAGCAGACTCTTGGCAAAAACTCTGAGTCGATAATAAATAGTGGGCATCGCCACTCATGTATAAATTAACACACCCAACTTAAGTGTTGTGAGAAGCTAGGGTTGTAATCCAAACTAAAAGGTTTTAATAACCAATCCAGTGGATCACAACATGAGCTTATATTGTATCTGCCTAGCATTAGTTATTATTAACAGATTATAGTTGAATTGGGTTTTTTCGGGAACTCTTTAAATGGCAAAAGTTGTGTTTGGTGACTGATAGAATCGTCTCCATAGTGTACAGTTTATTTTCACGCTCACTGTACATCAGTCAAATTAGTCATCCAAAAGAGTCTGATGCATCCCTAAAACGTCAATCTTTGTTGTGGCTTTTGGAATATAGGCGCCATCAATCGATATTTCTTTGAGAACAACAATGGCCAGGCCATCATTGTCAAAGTTGGGCACAATAGCTCCTTTAAGTTTGAAGTCGATAATCTACACACCAACAATATGTGGTTTCAACAGGACGGCTCTATATGTTACACAGCTATTGTCACACGCCGCTATTCTGCAGGAGTGAATAGCAGACATTGTTAGCTCATCCGAAGGCGCCGTAGTCTAGTATATTCAAACTCCAGGTCAGACATCTCCAACAAAACGAAGTACGAACAAATATTTATTCGGCGACTTCCTCTCATCAGTCTTCTGGCAAGTAGCTGTAGTCTAGAAGGTAATGTGTTGGCTTATTCGACGTAAGGCCTCTATTCAAACCCCAGGTCAGACATCTCCAACTTAACGAAATATGAAAACATTCTCTGAGGCGACTTCCTCTCAGCAGATTTCTGGCAAAAACTCTCAGAGTAAATAAAAATTGCCATGAAAAGTTTCTTAAAAATCTGTCATTCGGAGCTAACTTTAAACTGTAGGTTACGCCTCTCATGTGTAAAATTAACACACACAACATAAGTGGTATGAGAAACTAGGTTGTAATCCTGACTAAAGGGTTGTAATGACCAATTATGTATGTTATGTATGAACTGATCAAACTGTTTGACCAAATTGCTTTAATGTCAACAAGACTTTTTCATAAACAGTCACAGAAATTCAATTCCGTACTCAAATATGAAAAATATTGAAAAAAAACCGCCAGTAATTTGAAAATATTTTTCTTCTTTCTTTCTTTCTTAATACCAAAGGCCATCATCATGCTCTGAGGCAATCATTGCTCGATGTTATCGTGGTGGTAAGCAACAACAACAACAACAACAATATTAATTAGAAGGTGTTCAATTGTAGGCGGGAGAAAAGAATTAAAAGAAAATGGGAAAAAATTCAAAGCAAAAGCAGAGGAGAGCATATACTTCGTTCTATTCAATGGGGCATTGGGCCAACACTTCTGGTTCATTACTTTTATTCGTTTTCTCACTTGTTTTTTTTTCTTTTTTGTTGTTTTTGTTTCTGTTTTTACAATCATTACCGGATAATAAATGAGTAAATGAAGGAAACATTTTTACACAAGTTTTCCTTGGCATATTTTCACGATTAATTAACCGCTAAATGGTGAAATAATTACAAAATAATCAGTATTATACGACCAAATGTAAAGACAGAGAAACATTACAACATAAAAGTTCTAAGAAAGTTAAAAGAAAAGGAAAAGGAAAAGAAAATATTGAAGAAAGCTTTGAAGGTATAATTGAAAAGAAAATTAAAGTCTTTTAAAAATAAAGAAATTGAGTTAAGTGCAAATGATTTTCTTGAGGTCGATTTTTTCTGTTGCCAGTAGAATTATTTGAAAACTACAAATGAGCTTAAGAAAAACCTTTTTTTACCGTTCAATGGAATTACTGGCATAACACAACACATCTCCCTTAGTACGCCGAATGATGTCAATGCCGTTGACTTAGGCAAATAACTAAGGACAATGTCTCTCACAGTACGCTCTTCATGACGAAGTTTAGAGCAGCACAAGCTGCGTTTTCTGAAACCTCTAACTTGCTCAGTATGCCGAATGAAGTCAATGTCTTTGACTTAAGCAAACAAGTCGCCATGGTCTAGTAGATAGTGTGTTGGCTTATTAGATGTGAGGCCTCGGTTCCAATCCCTGGTCAGACATCTCCAACAAAACGAAATATGAAAAATATTTCTTAGGCGACTTCCTCTCAGTAGATGTCTGGCAAAAACTCTGAAAGTGAAATAAAGTTGCCATGAAAAGTTTCTTAAACATCTGTCATTCGGAATCAATTTTAAACTGTGGTGTCAGAAACTATGTTGTTTTTTTTGGTCTTAGGCCGGAGGTGGGAATCTTCGAAAGAAACTTTTGTCCAACAAAAGAGTGCACGATTCACCATCACTGGTGCCTACGTACTAAACCCACCCCTGACACACTTCAACCACTCTCCCTCCGCGGGACTGCCGTAAGGTATTACTTCACGGAGGGCTGTTTAACCCTAAAGATTGGTCACACTAAGTTAAATTGCGCCTCCGTTCCTCCAGCCTTCGGAGTTCTACCATAACTTCAGCCATTCACTGACTGTATTGGCTCCATAGAATCCTAGAATTCAACACCTCTTCCATAAGCCGAGTTGGTCCGAAACCCGTTTCCTCGGGCCATCTAAATCGGGGGCAGCATGTTAGAATATGCTCGGCGTCTTCCTCTTCATCTACACAGTTTGGGCATAAAGGAGAAGTGTCATGGCCAAATCCGTGGATGTACTTCCTGAAGCACCCATGATCAGTTGGGAACTGGGTCACGTAGTAGTTCAGCTCGCAATGTTCGTTCTCCATCCAAAGGGTAAAATCACGGACAAAGTGAAATGTCCATCTCCCCTTTAAACCGTTCTCCCATCGTGACTGCCATTTGTGCATGGAAGTCCTTCGTTCCTCAGCCTTTATAGCTGCAGTTCGTCCGCCAATATGTCTATTGGTATTGTCTTTACCAACTCAGAAACTAGGTTGTATGTACATACATACATATGAAAACAACTGGGGCACTTTTATGAAGATGAAGTACCTACTGTTTCTCACAGAACACTCCCCTCGACGAAGTTGAGAGAAGCACGGTTTGGCTTTTCTGAATCCAGTCACTGTATCAAAGCGTTCGTAGATGTCATATCATACCTTGACAGGGCTGCATGAGCTGCTCAACGTATAATGGCACAGTCTTATTATTTTCACAGTAATAGCGAGTTTGGACGTTGTAGCAAAATTTATATCCTTTATCGAGCTATTGTAGTCTAGTAGGTAGTGTCTACTAAGTATTCTAGTCTAGTAGGTAGCGTGTTGGCTTATTATACAAGAACAGGTCGGGCAATCCCAGCACAGCACAGCAATACCAAACTCAGACGTTGTGTTAAAAATTTCTATCCCAGGAAGTAGTGTCTAGTAGGTATTGTAGTCTACTAGGTAGTGTGGTGGCCTATTAATCAAAAGTTCAACCCAAGCTCAGACAACCCGATCATAACGAAATTTGGAAAAATATTTCTTTGGCGACTATGTCTCGGCAGTCTTCTGGCAAAATCTCTGGGAATAAAATAAAATTGTCATGAAAAGTTGCTCAAATTTATCGTTACAAGTCGAAATTAAACTTTAGTGTACCGCCATAAAGTCACCGCAGTCTAGTAGGTAGTGTGTTGGCTTATTAGACGTAAAGCCAGGGTTCGAGCCCCAGGCCAGACATTAAGACAAAATACAAAGAAAATATTTCTTCGGCGACTTACTCTCAGCAGATTTCTGGCAAAACCGTGAGAGTAAATAGAAAATTGCCATGAAAATTTTTCAAAAATATGTCGTTCGGAGTCGACTTTAAATTGTAGGTCCCGCCACCCATCGATAAAATTAACACACACAACATAAGTGGTATGAGAAACTAGGTCGTAATCCTGACTGAAGGGTTGTAATGACCAATTATGTATGTGTACCGCCACTCATGGATGAAATTAACGCACATAGCATGGGTTTTGTAAGAAGCTAGTGTTGTAATCCTGACCAAGTAAGTACGTAATCTTGAATCAAACTCATTGAATATAAAAGCTAGGATGGTGGCCGTACTGCAAAGAGTATTGTTATGTTTAATCTCTCTGCATCGTTTGTCTACCGATTACAACACCATTCAGTTAAGCGATTCCTTAGGCAAACAATATAATATAATGGTAACTAAATGGGAGATTATTTACCCATTTTTTTAGGTTTCTTTTAAGGTACACGGTGGGGTCATTATCTCCTTATTATTTCTGGCCTTTGTTCCAATTTCACTCATCAAGTTTATCCAGCAAGGCAGTGCACTACAGCAAGTTCTAGAATGATAGGGTTGCCATATGGTTTGCATAGAAATATAGCCATTTGCTAAGACACTTGTTTTATGAGTTTATGATTGGATGGAGACTATATTTTTCACAAGAAGGTTGTATTACCTGATGGTCCTTTAATTTTTGCTGTCAATGAGGTCAGAGTCAAAGGGCTCCCTACATTGATTATTGAGATGGAATTGAAACGCTGTCTTTATTGGGTTTACATGTGTATTTCAAGCTTTGTAGTTAAGCACTTTAAGCACTACATCAAATCATCATCAAAAGTTAAATAACTAACCATACTGCCGCCGTCCATAACTCAGGCCAGTTGCTTTTGGATTACAAGCCCACATTCATTTTGATTAACTGAATCACATTAACACGTGGTACTGAATAACTTTGAAAACAAATACAAAATAATTATCGAATATTCCCTTGATAAACAGCTGAACTTCTATTCATTTATTGATTTCTTCCCTTATGTTTTTTGTTGTTTTTTGTTGCTTTAATCGAAATTCTATTGAAAACCGATCTCCCCTTATAGCGTAGTATGTTTGTTACAGTTTCGAACTTCTTACTCCTGTATTGGGTTTTTGTTTTTGAATAAAAACTTCTTATTTGCACAGAAACAACAACAACAACAACAATTTGTAAATGTTAATGAAAAACGCATTAAGTTTTCGGGTTTTGTTGAAATGAGCTTAGCAGTGTAAGAAGAGGGGAAGGGAAGGTGAATATGGTAAATAATCACAATGTCGAAAAGTTTTCTGATGAGCTTTTAAAGATGCCGTTATGAAAACTAAATTAACAAACTCTCACCAACTACTCACACACACACAGAGAGACACATACACATTAGCATATGTGCGTATCCATGTATGTGCTGTCATTTAACAGATGTTATAAAAAATTAACATATACTAACACATACATTTACATTATAATACATACATGCATACACACATCATTTTAATAGACAGACACACACACAAATTATAGAGTGAATGATAGAAATCTCAATCAGAGAATCTGAGCAAAAATTTTGGAGGAGTAACCAAGAAAAAAACAAAAGAAATGGAAAGGAAAGGAAAGTTGGGTGTAGGGAAATGAAAAAAAAAACGATGAGTAACCGACAACACAACACACGACAATATGATGTAGAGGAGGAGTTGTTTTTTTTTTTTTTTTGCTTGTAAATGATTATGATATGAGAACTCCATCTGATACTGCCAGATATGGCAACAAAACATAACACATTTTAGCACTTGTCTTATTTATAAGCATATATAGGCATACGAGGGTTGGTAGACAAAGGACAGAGGGTTAACCTTTTCGGTACGGGAGACGATTAATTAGTTTAAAAATACTATAAGAGGTCAGTTTAGCATAGATATGCTTATTAAACATATACATAGCTTTTTTGGTAGTGCCCCTACCCTAGGAAGGAATTTAGGGCACGGGATATATATGTCCCATCAGGAGTTTGGCATGGGACATATAAGTCCCATTAGGCCTAAACCTATAAAAACGCATATAGTAAATCATTATCTGTTTTTATAAGATTTATGAAATTTTATTTATTCTTTCAAAATTCGTTTTGTATATTAAAAAAAAAATTAATGAAAGGTAAATATTTAAAATTATTTGTGAAACGGCGCAAAACAATCCTTGCACAATGGAAGTTGACATTCTTGATATAAAGTTTTAGTCCGTTTTTCAATTTTATTTTTTTGGCAACCTGCACATCGACGTCTTGTAGGTTCTTCAATTGGTAAGTGAGTAGCAGATTGAGCATAAATATTCTTATTTTTGGAATGGTAACCACCATAAGTAAGGCTTCTCCTAACGGCCGCAGTTTTCTGTCCTTCTGCAATGAGACCTTCTGCTAGCAGTACTAAAAAGTCAAGAAATGATTCCTTCTTACGATGTAAATTCATATATGATCCAAGAATTTACAGCTGACATCATCAATAGTCTATAAAAAACTTTCTTACACCATTTCTGTGATTTACGGTCCAGTTCGTACATTCCACTTAACTGATCAGCTCGGTCTACGCCTCCCATTATATTCCTGTAAAATTTAATCATTTCCGGACACTGCACAACTTGAATTTCACCATTATTTTTGCTTTTTGTTTATTGATACCATTGTAGCACCATGACAATTGCTAATAGCTGCTACTTCCTTCGTATCATGCCATTTTGTATACATAATTCCAGAACTACACGATTTGAAAATAGCTTCACCCTTCGGTAATTTTTGACAGTTTGGCAAGTTCTTTCTACTAGTCATTACCGTACCTAATGTCGGAAAATTCAAAGTTTCAAGTAGATAAACACTAGTAAAAAAACGATCAAAGCAAAGCGTAACGTCTGGGTGCTTTATGGTCTTGGCAAGATTATTTACTACACGTTATCCAAGAGTGCCAATGGTAGGTGCTTCTTCTCTACCGCAATAGATGTTAAAATCATATACGTACCCACTGAGAGAATCACATCTCATCCACATTTTTATTCCACGCTTCGTGGGTTTCAGCACAGCAAACACTTGATACCACTGCAGTCTTCTCATGACTAAACAGCCTGTGTTATGAAAATACGCAATTTTTCTGTGTTATGAAAATATGTAACTGTTCTTTAGCCTCTAAATAACTAAATGGGACAACTTTGAATCATTTTATAGTAACAATTTAAAAATAGGAGTTTGCGATCGTTCAGTGGGACACATATGTCCCAATAGATGCGAAAGGGTTAATGGATCTTTAGAAGTTTCAGTATCCTTCCGCAATCATACTGGAAAGGAACCCTGATTAAATCCTCTGAAAAATTTGCAAAATTACGCCTGAAGGTAGTCATAGAACAGTATGTGACAGAGTAGAAACTGATGCATTCCACATCCATAGAGTCCCCCCCAGCAAGTTCATCAGCTGTATCATGTCCTGTATCATGCCTTTGAGTCTCTTGATTTATGTAAAGGTTTACCATACATTACTAAGAAGGTTCATGTTCTTCTTGCATTGAACACATAGGCAGCCTGAAAATTCTAGCAAGAGAACCTTGGTGAAAAGTGGCGGAAATCTTCGATGACCTCAATCATGCTTTAAGAAAAATGCCAGACACGGAAATCCTGGAATCTGTAGAAATCCCCACATCTCTACGTTTTCCTGTTCCAAATAAATTTGAAATAATATATTTCTTCTCGGCAGGAACTAGCCGTAGTCTAGTAGGTAGTGTGTTGGCTTATTAAACGTAAAGCCAGAGTTCGAGCGCCCCAGGCCAGACATCCAGACAAAATACAAAAAGTATTTCTTCGGCGACTTCCTCTCAGCAGATTTCTGGCTAAAACTCTGAGAGTAAATAAAAAATTGCCATGAAAATATTCTCAAAAATCTAGCGTTCGGAGTCCACTTTAAACTGTAGGTCCCACCACTCATGTGTAAAGTTAACACACACAACATAAGTGGTGTGAGAAACTAGGACGTTGTACAATGGGTCAATTCGACCTATGGGTACTGTACTTGCCTTAATTGACAAGTACACGTTCTCTAACCTAACCTAACCTATCCTCTCGGCAGTCTGGCAAAAATTCTGGAAGTAAAATAAATTTGTCATGAAAAGTTGCTCAAATTTGTCATTACAAGGCAAAGTTAAACGGTAGTGTACTGCCACTCATGGATGAAATTAAGGCACATATCTTGGGTCTCGTGAGACGCTAGGGTTGTAATGACCAATTATGTAAGTAATCTGAACGCAACCACATTAAATATAAAAGCTAGGATGGTGACCGTACTGTAGAGAGCATTTTTTTACGCCGACGGGGGGTAAATGTACTTAACTGCACCATAGAGGAAGTCGTCACATTCTCCGTGTGTGGGGCCCTCACCCCTAGTATCGTGGACTTGTTGTGCCCACTCTGGAACTACGGTGGTATTACTTCGGAGTGGAGTCCCTTTGGCCCTTTGGCCCCTGCGTGTTCGTATCCGCGTCCGGATTGCATCTCGAAAGTTGAAGAGACATCTATGTGTCTCCACTATTCCTTTCGTCCAGGCCCCTGTTTCGAATTTCGCTTGACCCGTGTGCCAGTTTCATCTATGCTGGCGTGCCCACATGTTCCGCTGCCTCAAGATCCCTCTTCCTCTGTCTTAGAATGCTCTCCACGTAATTCGCCACTGCGGTCCAATTTTCTCTACTCGCGATCATAACACCGACAATGTTACCGGCTGTGATCGTCCCAACTATAGACGTCAGTGCAGAGTGATAGCTCTGCCACCTTCCTCGTAAAGACAGTAAGGGGAGGCGGTCTTGCCCATTCTGTGCAGATATTTTCGAAAATATCCGTGACCCGATAGCATCTGTGTGACGTAGTAATTCACCTCTCCAAATTTCCGACCAATCCATAGCCTTATGTCCGGAATAAGTCTCGCAGTCCATCTTCCTCTACCTTCATCGTTCCATCGTCATTGCCACTTTGAAATGGTGTTTTCCCTGAAGTGACCGGTTATGTGATTTCCAGCCTATTTTGCCTTATAAATCTCCATCCGTTCTGCCGCCAGCAGATCCACAGGGATTATACCTCCTATCACAATTACGGCTGGGGCGGACACTATACGATATGCCGACGTGATACGCAATGCAGCCGTTCACTGTACCGATACAAGTGAGTTCGCCCGCTTTTTAACATCTAGCGTTGCGGCCCAAATTTCGCTTCCATAACATTGCTACATATACATATTCAGTCGTCTGTACCGTTTGTCCAAGTTGATTTGAGCTACCGATTACAACAACATTCAGACAAGCGATTCCTTAGGCAAACAATATAATAAAATGGGAGATATTTATCCGTTTCTTTAGGTTTATTTTAAGGCACACGGTCATTACTTTTTTTTATCGATTTCACTCATAAAGTTTGTCTTACAAAGCAACGCACTGCAGCAAGTTCTAGAATGATAGGGTTGTCATATTCATTGCCTAGAAACATAGCGTAGAAACATAGCCATTTGCTAAGACAACTTGTTTTATGAGTATTAAAGTACCCCTGCTAATTCCAGCCTTTGGATGGATAGGTTAGGTTGTGTTAGAGGACGTGAGGATGTCAATTAAGACAAGTACAGTACCCGGAAGTCGAATTGACCCATTGTACAACGTCCTAGTTTCTCACACCACTTATGTTGTGTGTGTTAATTTTATGCATGAGGGGTGGGACCTACAGTTTAAAGTCGATTCCGAACGACAGATTTTTTTAAAAACTTTTTCATGGCAATTTACTCTCAGAGTTTTTGCCAGAAATCTGCTGAGAGGAAGTCGCCGAAGAAACACTTTTTGTATTTTGTCTTGATGTCTGGCCTGGCGCTCGAACCCTGGCTTTTACGTATAATAAGCCAACACATCTACTAGACTTAGGCGACTTCAAAGTGGCTAAGTTTTTCCTTACTTTTATCAGTGAGCAGTTGTTAGATCTACTGCCACAAGTTTAAGGTTGTTAGCAGCTCCATCTGCTATTATCTTGAAACAAAAGGCTTTGTGAACATGTATTGGGTGTAGTGTTTAGGAATATTTCATAATTCAGCCATAGAGTTAGAGCTGCCTGTATTCCCTAAGACGTTTATATAAGCTTTATAAGTGGAATACGAAATTTCAATGGTTTGAGCTTGGACTACTCGGATTTATAGTTGTGCTAGAAGTGCCCCCGGGACCATAAAATCAGAGGAAAAGTAAAAAACCGTAAAATATTGTTATAAACACTAAGAGACTGCGTTCGTAAGCTTAGTACACAGGGAATCAATGAGAAAACTTAGCATGACATTGAAGACAACATTAGGACATGTATTGTCCCCTCTTAAATATGCACTTTTTTGGACATTTTCCAGCTTGATGGTGAAATAAGTTTAAGAATTCATACAATATGGCCCTTCAGTCAGGATTACGACCTAGTTTCTCACACCACTTATGTTGTGTGTGTTAATTTTATACATGAGTGGTGGGGCCTACAGTTTAAAGTCGATTCCGAACGACAGATTTTTGAGAAACTTTTCATGGCAATTTTGTATTTACTCTCGGAGTTTTTGCCATAAATCCGCTGAGAGGAAGTCGCCGAAGAAATACTTTTATTTTTTATTTTTATTTTTTACTACTTTTATTTTGTTTTGATGTCTGCCCTGGGGCTCGAACCCTGGCTTTACGTTTAATAAGCCAACACACTACCTACTAGACAACGGCGATTATTCAGAATTCAGAGTAGTTTCCATAAAATTCTATAAAATCTTACCAGCCACACCTTGACAGATAACCTAGGAATGTGGAAAGCTGAAACTTCTTACTAAATTGATCATAACAATACTTGAGTCAAGATTAGAACCTAGCTTCTCACGCCGCCCATGTAATGCTTGTGAATTCTATACATGAGTGGCAGGACCTACATTTTTAACATGTAGAAGTGAGCAGAAGTCGCCAAAAGAAATAATTTTTCCATATTTCGTTTTGTACGAGACATCTCAGTTGGAGTTTGAACTACGGGCTCTCATAGAATAAGCCTATGCGCTACCTCCTAGAGTTATTCTCATCTTCATCAGCATTTTCAGACAGAAATTAATTCATTTGTCTTCCCTGCTGCCTTATTCATCTTTATCCAAAATGTAACTCAACAATGGAACGACCCTCGTTGCTATATATCTAACCTTTAATGTAATAGAGTAGAGTCTGTTATATTTCACAATTTTATACCCTTAAGGATAATTTATTAACTGTTACACACACAATTTTGGTTAAAAGTAAAACAGAATCAGAATCAGAAGACGAGAACAGAGACCGAGAACATAAACGTGAGGCAAAAGTAAAACCAACAAAAAAAAACCAAAAAGATACAAAATCTTGTAGTTTTAATGGAATCTTAAAAAGATAAACTAATAAACAACAACAACAACAGCAACTACAGAAACAACTACAACAACTATTATGGAAATGTTTTTATATGATGCATGAGGCATAAGGCATGAGGCATGAGGCATATTTCAAGAAAACGTACGATAACTCGACATGTGTTAAAAAAAATTGGCATTTTATTGTTGTAAATCAAATTACCGTACCGTACAGACAGAGAGAGAGAGAGTGAGAGAGAGATAGCATGTAATTGAATATGTACTCATCACTCGTCTGGTAAGTATTTAACGCATAAAACATTTAAGCAAAGTTAAGTGTCACAAGAGAGAGAGAGAGAACAGCTTAAAATTAATTTAAGACATTGGGGAAATTACTCACCGTCGTTCCCCCAAAAATGTCACTAAGTAGGTTAGGTGAAGTAGAACAAATAGTAGAGAAGGTTACGATATGAGCTACACTGGGAACCAAATAGTCTCGCCATGATACACATAAATCGACGTCGTCTAGCAGGTAGTGTGTTGGCTTATTAGACGTAAATCCAAGGTTCGAGCCCCAGGCCAGACATCAAAAAAAAAACACAGAAAGTACAGCTTCGGCGACTTCCTCTCAGCGGATTTCTTGCAAAAACTCTGAGTGAGTAAATAAAAATTGCGATGAAAAGTTTCTCAAAGATCTGTCGTTCGGAGCCGACTTTAAACTGTAGGTCCCACCACTCATGTTTAAAAATTAAAGCTCACAACATAAGTGGTGTGAGAAACTAGGACGTTGTACAATGGGTCAATTCGACCTCCGGGTACTGTACTTGTCTTAATTGACAAGTACACGTCCTCTAACCTAACCTAACCTAGTGCCAGGCATGATCCCAGTAGACGAAGAACAGTCTCTTCCTCCTCCTCGTCCCTGCAGCTTCTACAGAAATCATTTGCGAGGTGTCCCAGACCAATTCGCCTCGCGTGGACACCCATAAGCACGCTTCTTTCGATTTTAAGCAGACTTTCAGTGCGCCCTCCATTCAGCCTCGGCCAGATTATGAGTAAATAGAAAATTGCCATGAAAAAGTGTCTCAAAAAATCTGCTGTTCGGAGTCGACTTTAAACTGTAGGTCCCACCACTCATGTTTACAAATTAAAGCACACAACATAAGTGGTGTGAGAAGCTCGGATGTAACCTGCCTGAAGAATTGTAATGTCCAATTATGTATAAAAAAAAACCTGGTGAACAATAAAGAAAGATCAGGGATATACTTTGCGAAAGCTTTTTATTCCTTAAGGAAACGAAATGGTACAGATGAAGGCAAAATGTTAGAAACTAAAGGTCAAAGGCCCATTACATCTTTTTCTCATATAAAGCGATGTATTTATACTTCATTTGTTTTCTTTTTGGCAACTTCTAGAACTTTACTTTTGATTTGTTCTGGTAATTCTTTTCTTTACTATTTTTCGTGATCTTTCTATCGGGTCCGCCATCTAACGTTTTTTTTTCAACTAGTGCTTATTTTGTGAATGGTAACACTTAGCTCATGTCTGATTTGACAGGATAATTAGTTTTATACTTCCGCTGAACGAATATGGTTGTGTATACGCTTGAACAACGCTGGGAAATATCGCGACATTACTTTAAAAATCATGGTAATGTTGCAGTATGTGTGCGAAAATTGCATACGGATTTTGGAAGAAGAGAAGCACCGTCAGCTCCGTATGTTCGTTATCTTGTGAAAAAAAATGAAAGAAACTGACATCGTCATCGATAAACCAAAGCATGAAAAGCCAAAAACAGTGCGTACACCCGAGAATATTGCTGCTGTGGCAGAAAGTGTGCGTGAAGCGCCATCAAACATCAATTTACCGTCGGTCTCGACAATTAAACATTTCGGAGACATCATTGAGACGAATTTTGCATAAAGACCTTGGTATGACGCCATACAAAGTCCAATTGGTTGAGGAGTTGAAGCCAATTGACCACCCAATACGTTTTTGCTTCGCTAAGTGGGCCTGTGATCGATTTACAGAAGACACCGATTTTGGCAAAAAATCATCTTTTCAGATGATGATCATTTTGGTCTTGGCGGGTTTGGAAACAAGCAAAATTGTCGCATTTTGAGCACGCATACATTGAAAAGCCGACGCAGCCAAAAAGAGTCACTTTTTGGTGCCGATTTTGGTCCAGAGGCATAATTGGGCCATTTTTCTTCGAAAATAAGCAAGGAGTGGCCGTTACAGTCAATGGCGATCGTTATCGGGCCATGTTGAACGAATTTTTGTTCACAAAAATTGAAGAGGAGGATATTGGTTTGGTTTGGTTTCAACAGGACGGCGCTACGTGCCACACAGCCGAAGCTACACTCGATGTTTTGCGCCCTGTTTTTGAAGATCGCATTATCAGCCGCAGAGCTGATGTCGTTTGGCCACCTCGGAGCTGCGATTTGACACCGTTGAACTATTATTTGTGGGGTGCCGTCAAAGATAGGTGTTACGCCGACAAGCCAGAGACAATTGACGCTTTAAAGGACAATATTCGTGAAGCCATTAGTGAAATACAGCTGCACACATGCAGCATGTCTGCATGTCCAGCCGAGGCAGCCATTTGAATGAAATTATTTTCCATTATTAACTTGTACTTGTACTTTCAAATAAAAAAAGAAATTTGAGAAAATATTCAGTAGTTTTGTTTTTAAAGCATTTTCAAAAAAAAAAGTATTTGGCGGACCCTTTATGTAGTCTTGTTATTATTTTTCTTCATTTCTTTTCTAGTCCAAACAGAATATTCTTCACTCAATCTGACACCCGTATCACCGTATTACCACCAACCTTTAATCGAATAGGGGACGATACATCGAAGTTAACATGGGGAGATTTATCAAGCACACTCAAGAGAGGGCGTAAATACCAATTAATGGCAGTTGATATTTGACTCAATTGTTCCGTGAAAACACCGTGGCAATGTGGTTTATGTTTCACT
This sequence comes from Sarcophaga variegata, assembly GCA_932273835.1. Taxonomy (NCBI): domain Eukaryota; kingdom Metazoa; phylum Arthropoda; class Insecta; order Diptera; family Sarcophagidae; genus Sarcophaga; species Sarcophaga variegata. The sequence continues at coordinate 144,458,127 of OW026358.1, read as the reverse complement.
GTTCTCCAGCTAATGCAACGGAGAACTCGTATGTTGTAGTAAATTAAGGCCAATTGTGTCTGAAAATGTTTTATTCTTACGTAGTACAAAAGTAAAATGTACAGAGGATCTCCATAAACAGCTGCTGTAAACCAGGAGCAATGCATTATTGTTCCTAACTAGACTTGGCCATGCATAAAACGGAGTTGCTGCTAATCACTGGTCGTCGTATCCCTTTGCATGTGGACATGAGTATTGGAAACGAGATAATTAGGGCCAAGAGCTCGCTGAAATACCTGGAAATAAGGCTGGATCCCAGACTGACATTCTCGTATCAGATTCAGTACTCAGCTAACAAGGCCAAGAAGATCGTTGGACAGCTCAGCAGATTAATGGCGAATATTGGAGGCCCGCTACCGGCAAGACAGAGACTCCTGATGGAGGTTGGAAGCAGCATTATGCTTTATGGGAGCGAAAATTGGGCCGAAACACTAGATGTTAAGAAGCGGGCAAACTCACTTGTATCGGTACAGTGAACGGCTGCATTGCGTAGCGCGTCGGCATACCGTACAGTGTCCGCTCCAGCCGTACTGGGGATAGCAGGTATAATCCCTGTGAATCTGCTGACAGCAGAGCGGATGGAGATTTATAAGTTGAAATCGGCTGGAAATCACATAACCGGTTACTTCAGGGAATACACCATTTCAAAATGGCAATGACGATGGAACGATGAAGGTAGAGGAAGATGGACGGCGAGACTTATTCCGGACATAAGGCTATGGATTGGTCGGAAATTTGGAGAGGTGAACTACTACGTTACACAGATGCTGTCGGGTCACGGATATTTTAGAAAATAACTGCACAGAATGGCCAAGACCACCTCCCCTTACTGTCTTTACGAGTAAGGGGAGGTAATTGATGACGCAGAGCAGGCTGGCAGAGCTATCGCTCTGTACTGACGTCAATAATTGGAGCGATCACAGCCGCTAACATTGTCGGGGTCATGATTGCGAGTAGTGGAAATTGGACCTCGGTGGTGAATTACGTAGAGCGCATTCTAAGGCGGAAAAAGAGAGATCTTGAAGCTGCGGAACGAGTAAGCATGTCGGCATAGGTTATACTGTCACACGTGCCAAGCGAAACCGAAATGATGATTTAAACGAAACGAATATTGGAGACGCTTAGATGTCTCCTCAACTTTCGATACGCAATCCGAATGCGGATATAAACATGGAGAGGCCAAAGGGGCAAAAGGACACCACTCCGAAGTAATACCACCGTAGTGCCGGAGTGGGCACAGACAAGTCCACAGGAGACGAGGGGGATTTAGTGGCTGAGGGCCCCACACACGGAGGATGTGACGACTTCCTCGGCGTAAGAAAAAAAAATGATTGTTCCTAAAGCAGAAAGGCAGTCTAACAGTGTGCACTTATCTTTCAGCTGCGTTATCTTCAAAGCAGCCAGGGGTTAAATTTCGCCACAGAAAAAAAATAATGTCCGCAACTCTTCGGGAAACATTGGAACACAATTAGGGATTATTTACAGCTCATTTATATCGCTCCCTAGAAAGAGGACTGTAAGACTGTGATCATTACGAAATCTATAAAAAAAAGTGTGATCGACAAAACAGAATACACACACGGTACGGTAACGCATGCTTCTTTTGCATGAGAACGAATTCAATCGAAATCTAGGAATCAATGTTTGTTTAATAATGATTCTCTTATCTTTACAACAACAACAAAAACAACAGAATAAAATATTTTAATTTACAATAAACAGAATATTAAATTTCAATGCAAATATTTCTTGTTCATTATTTTGTTGTCAATTGGCTTCTGAATAAATATTTATTTGTACAAATAATTGAACTCGTTATTGAACTTGGCTAATAACATTTGGATAAACAAGTGTCTGTGGCTGTGTGTTTGAATATGAATAGTTAATTAAGCAATTCAACCTACTTTAAGTCTCAATTTCAAGTTATAACTTCATAATGCCTTTTTTCTTCTTTCCCAAAATAATTAATTTAATTATCGAGTGTCTAACAAGCTGATAGACAGGCACAGACGGACGGACACATAATATTTCTTGTTTTACGTCTTATTGACCTACACAGTGAAAACCAATACGAAAGTGGTAGTGTTGGTTTGTGGAGGAAAGTGTAACTTTATTAAGACATATGAGCTCATATTCCTTAAAAGGAATTTTTTTTTTTTTTGGAAATTCCTAAGCAAATGTATTATAAAATGGGCCAAAAATTGTACATTAAATCTCTTAAACAAATACAGATTGAAGTTGCATTTCATAGGCCTTTGAATCTACTTAAAAAACTGATAGTTAGGTGTTTGGTACTTTTATAAGATTCGAACACAAAAAGAGTAAGTATAAAAATTCATCGTTATCTTCTGGTAAATACATAAGCTGAAATTAAGTTTGTTTTCCAGTCTTTTATAAAAAATATGTGAGAAGTTTTAGGTACTTTTTGTGAAAAGTCTGAATTATTGTACCTTTTTGGTTCTTTGCGGTTGAAATTCCTACACGCAAGGAATGAAAAAGGGGAAAATAAATATCTTTCTACAGAGTGGCTGATATGTATTGCAACCAACTTCAGGTTGTTATCATTTGTAAACCGCTCGTCTGACAGCTGACAGATTTATTCCAGTGACAGTTCATTTTATTATTTACAAGCTTACAAAAGCGTTTTGATCTATTGCATTCAGAAAAGAAGTTATTCGTCATGGAATTCAAGCCTGATAGTGTGATTGCTTTATATTTGGCTCGTAAACCACAGGTGGCTATCGTTAGAGTCCTCCAGCATTTAAATGTGAATAAATCTTTTGTTTCTCGTACCATTGCTCGTGATACTGGCAGTGTTGCATCGCGACCAACGAAAACGGATGTAACACATATTGAAAAATGAGCTTGGACTAAAACCATTGAAGTTCCAAAAAGTGCAAGATCTCACCGATGGACAAAAAAAGTTAGACTGGAAAGAGCCAAGGAGTTACTTTGCTTGCACGAAAGTGGCCAGTTACCGAATTTGGTTTTCTCCGATGAGAAGCCATTCCAAATTGAGCAGTTTGTGAACAAACAAAATTATCGGGTTTACTTGCCAAAGAGGTCAGCTGAAAATTTACACCTGCGATTGGCCACCAGAACTCAAGCGCCGCCGATGGTAATGGTGTTGGCAGCCGTAACGGCCGATGGTCGCTCCCCGCTCGTATTCATTGACCGTGGGGTCAAAATAAATGCCGAATATTATCGAGAAAATGTCTTAAAGACAGTATTGAAGCCCTGGGCGGACAAACATTTCGGCCGCAGACCACCGCATTCGGCACTCGTCAACCAAGAATGGCTTAAAAAGGAGGTTCCTCGCTTCATTTCTACCGCACAATGCCACCAAAATCTCCGGAGCTCAATCCGTTGGACTTTGGAGAGTAAGGTTCTCACTAAAAAAATACCTAAGTGTCGATCATCTCAAGACGGCGCTTCGCCAGGATTGGGCCAAAATACCGCAGAGCCACTTTCGAGCAGCCTGTGATGGCTTTGTTGGCCGTTTGAAGGCCATAATTCGTACCAAAGGTGGCCAATTCGAACAAATCTAAACTGATTCTAAAATTTGATGTTATTTCCAACATTTTTTGCTTTTGAACAATAAAATTAAAAAAAAAAATTTTAAATATAGCGCTTTACTTTGTTGCGTTATATATCAGCCATCCTGTAAATCTTCTTGTAGATATGTCAGCAAAAATTAAATTATGTATTTTATAGAAAAATATTTAAGAAACCTCGGGTACTTTTTTTATAAAAAGTTTCCATTATGAAATGTACCTTTTTGGTACTTTTTCATATTTTTTTTTTTTTTTTTGAAATCCATGTATTCATAAGAACTTGAAAATTATTAAATCCCAATTTTATAATTTCTCAGGGCTCTTTTTCGCCCGGAAGATTTTTCACTTTGCCACCACACCTAGAGTTTACAGTGCAGTCATCTGCAAGAACAGATAAACAATCAGACAGATCCATACATACATACATAATTGGTCATTACAACCCTTCAGTGTGGATTACAACCTAGTTTCCCATACCACTTATTAATTAATTTTATACATGAGTAGCGTGACCGGCAGTTTAAAGTCTACTTTGAACCACAGAGCTTCGAGAAACTTTTTGCCAGAAATCTGCTGAGAAGAATTCCCCGAAGAAATATTGTTTCATATTTCGTTATATCGAGATGTCTGACCTGGGGTTTAAGCGGTAGCCTCACGTCAGTAAGGTTCTAGAAGTTTAAATAGAGCCCTTTATATGAGAAAGAAAATACAAAGGGCGCTTGTCCTTCAGTTGTTAATGTTTACCCTTCATCTGTACCTTGCTTTGTTTACATAGCTTTTGGTGCCTTTAAGGGATTTTCTTCAATTTTCTCCAAGATTTTTTCATTTCTATTAACATAGCAAGTCCTTGAACAATAGGGTTGCCATCTCTCGTTGCCTAGAAATGTCTGAAGTTATTATATTCCATGCACAGGGGTGAAAATTTTCGATTAATCGTATCTTTTTCAAAAACTGCAGCTGGCCTTCCTATGATGTTCATTGTTGATGATTTTCTCTCTAAGACTTAAGGCTTAAGGGGACTCTTCAAACGATTAATTTTACTTTTTCTGTATCTTAGCAACTATAGAAATAATATTTCAACATTTTTAGAGCCATGAGATCCATTCATCATTCTTGTAGGGTGCCTCTCCTATTCTAACATTGATGGCCAATTAAATATTCTTTTGCTGGTTAATAATTTTCATTTAAAATATTATTTAAATAATAAAACAAGCACACACGCACACTCATAGATCAGTAATAAATAAAGAAATAAAAACAAAAAATATTAAAATTTTATGAAATTCTTGAGATAAACGTCGGGCGCCACTTTACAGCCAACGTAAAATGGCAAAAAGCGAACGAACAGAAATCAAATTCAATTGAAGTGAATGAGAAATTAAATTAAAACAACACAAACAAAAAACACCAAGTGGCAAATAAGTGTTGGAAAACATCAGCAGAAATAAAAAACAGAAAAGGAAGGTCTAGAGCAACTTTAAGATACTCTACACAACAAAGGGAGTATTGGAGTTATGTAGCCTACAGTATGATGAAAGTTACAATTAAGGTTTGGAGGGATATCATGCTATTACGAAAATGAAGAATCCAAATACTGGTGTTTTGCCTTTACATCGCTTAACATTAAAATGATAAACAAGTAAACGAAAATACAACAGCAAACATACATACATAATTGGTCATTACAACCCTTCAGGTCAGGATTACGACCTAGTTTCTCACACCACTTATGTTGTGTGTGTTAATTTTATACAAGAGTGGTGGGCTTTCAGTTTAAAGTCGACTCCAAACGACAGATTTTTGAAAAACTTTTCATGGCAATTTTATTTTCTTTTCAGAGTTTTTGCCAGAAATTTCCTGAGAGAAAGTCGCCGGAGAAATATTTTTTTTATTTTGTTTTGATGTCTGGCCTGGGGCTCGAACCCTGGCTTTACGTCTAATAAGCCAACACACTACCTACTACACTACGGCGACTTCATACAACAGCAAACACCAGCATAAAGAAATGGGTACACAAGTAAACAAAAATACAACAACAAACACTACAAGAATAAATGTAAACAAAATACACAAACAACAATAATGAAACAACGATGTTTACATTTATAGAGATTTCGGGAATGCGAATCCACGAACATTCGCCTTCAAGAACATTCATCAGACTGTTTACCCTGCCATATAAAAGGCAAAGCAAAGCAGGCGAATTAGTTAGTGAAGTTCAGTCAATCTTGTGTGAAAACGTGGTGCGTTTGAAGAGAGTAATTGTAGTTTGAAGATCTCCGTTACAAAGATCTGTCGAATAATTGTTTACTGTTTACCCTCCCCTATATAAGAACAAAGCAAAGTAGGGGAGTTAGTTAGTGAAGTTCAGTCAGTCTTGTGTGAAAACGCGGTGCGTTTGAAGAATGTAATCGGACTTTGAAGATTACAAAGATATGTCGTATAATTGGTTAGTGATTGTTATTGTTTGTACAAAGTGTGTAAACAGAGGAATAACAAAGAAGAGCAATTGTTGTTGTTTACATCAAGTTGTGAACGGTGGCATACGGAATTGTGCGAATAATAGAAGATTTTAATTAAAACTAAACAAGAATTTATTTTTATTTTATTTGTAATCTACGAGCTCATATTTTAAACGTTTTTAAAAGGTAAAAACTCACTATGATTAAAGGGCCCCAGTAATGAATCGATTTGCTCTACATACAGACATACATACATAATTGGGCATTACAACTCTTCAGTCAGGATTACGGCCTAGCTTCTCACACCACTCATGTTTTGTGCGTTAATTTTATATGTGAGTGGTGAGACCTACAGTTTAACGTCGACTACGAACGACAGATTTTCGAGAAACTTTTTCATGGCAGGTTTATTTACCCTCAGAGTTTTTGCCAAAAATCTGCTGAGAGGAAATCGGCGAAGAAATATTTTTTCTTTTCATATTTCCTTTTGATGTCTGACCTGGGATACGAACCCGGGCTTTTCGTCCAATAAGCCAACACACTACCTACTAGACAACTGCGACTTCTTTGCACTACATTTAGCATAATTGGTGATCAAAACGTGCTTTGAGTAGCCCCCAGAAGAATACAGAGTCTGTTATAAACACAAGCTCAAACCGAATATACTCTTCTAAGCCACGGTAGTGTAGGTTATAAAAACAAATCAGTCTCTTAAATTGTTCATTTTGCATAAATTACCTGCAGACAGACAAACAGACAAGATAGACCTACTCAATGATTGTCTGTGTCTTACATCACATATGCATACATATGTACACTTGTTGCCTCGACAAATAAGCATAAATTAATAACAAAAAAAAACAAGAAATATTTTCAAGAACTTAACTTAAGAAGTAAAGAAAAATAATTTATTTTTAAATTACAAACAAAAAAAGATTCATTCTAGCTCAAGTAGCAGACAACAGTTCAGTTCATATTGAAATGCTCGTTTCTTCCTTTGCCGCCTGATTAGAAAGATTGTGCAAATGACAGTAAGTGTCCTAATAAAGGAAGAATCTCGTTAAAGACAGATTCGTAGATAGAAAATGCTTTTAAAGAGACATGCAAACTTTTATTGACAATTACTCATGCAAACATGAAACATGTTCTTTTGCCAGCTCATAAATTCTTTCTTGCTGGCTGTCAAAATGAAAATTCTTGAGAATAATTATGGAAAAAGTAAGTGCCACAGTTAAATTTACGTTGCACGTGGCAAATTACTTTTTTTTTTAGAATACAAGGTAGAGTATGAATACATACTCGATAGCTTAAATTAATCTTCTGTATCTGACGTTTGGAACTTTACTTGTTGAAAATGTTGATAAAATAATGAAAGCAAAACAGTTTTATAGTCATGCAAACACCATTTTTTACACAGCAGAAGCTAAATATTACAGTTAAAACCCGTTTGAATAAAGCTGGACTTAAAGAAAAATTCTAAAAAAGGCTCACTTACGATTGTTTACTACTGCCATCGTGAAAATATGCCACACTTTTACGACCATACGATCTGTACTACCTACCAGAGATCAGCAATGGATCGTTTTTTCGCTACTCATAAGTACTCATGACATTGTGAGTATGAGTGAGTCAACAGTATTAAAATCCAACTACTCTGATTCATTCTTACTCAGTACACAACATTGATTTGTAAGTACAATTTGCAATGAGTATGAGTACAACGTTGACATCAAACTCATAACATTCGAAATATGTTTGAGTCATACGCCTACTCATTCAGATTCATAAATTTAGAAAAATACTTATAATACTACTCATAAATGATTCGAGTCTCATAAATAAAAAAAAATAAATAAAAATACTCATAAATCATTCATCAAAATTTACAGTCTTAGTTGTTGTTTACATTTACAAAGAAAGAAGAAAGAAAAAGACAGCAAGCAGAGCAAACACACAACCTTCTTGTGAGTATTGTAGTGTTCGTACGCGAATCATATTTATTTTGTTATTCGTGTATACGATGAGTCATGTAGAGTCGAAATCAATAACATCATGCGTATTGTTAAGCATGAGTACCATGAGTATTTCAAACTTTGAATATGTGTAGTATGAGTATGACATTAAAATAAGTATGAATGCGTATATGTATCAGAAATGATAAATATGATTCGAATCTACTCAACGTCTTGAATACTCATTGGTGACCTCTGCTACTTACTCAATTTACTTAATTGGTTATTACAACCCTTTAGTCAGGATTACAACCTAGCTTTACACACGATAACATAGGTATGTTATGATAATTTAATCTGTAGTTTAATGTCAACTCCAGACAAAAGATTTTTGAGAAGGTTTTCATGGCAATTTTATTTTACCCTCAGAGTTTTTGTCAGAAGAAATATTTTTTTCCGTATATCATTTTGTTCGATATGTCTTAGCCAGGTCTTGAACCACGGGCTCTCATCTCATAAAGCAACACAATACCTACTACATTACGGCAACTTTACTTACTCTGGTATTTATTAGTGTTATTGTAGTCTGATTCATGGCTCACAGCTCCTGTTATTGTAATTTTCCATAAAAAATGTTTCCCTCCTAATAAGCTCATCTGCTTGCTCCTTGCTTGCGTATGCCCATATGACGTAGTAGTACCCAGAAGGGGAATAATTCTATTTCCTCTACCTACCTTATTCAGCTTCACCCTGCTAACTTCGGTTTATCTTCATAAGAGTCGAGTGCTTAGATTGTGGCCTAACTACCAGATATTACTGCCATGTCTTGTCCTTTGTATCTTCTATCCAAGTTGAATTTTCACGAGTTTTCGCATGGCTTCGAAATATTTCATTCGGACAACAAAAACTCTCGCTCTGGTCTGTTTCTGATACATCTGTGTAATCACTTCCAACTTGTATTCCCCAAAACATAGAGTCTACTGGCTCTGTCCAGCGGACGGTTAAGGAGGGAGCTGTCAGCCAATCAATCCATTAAGTCTCGAAATTTACATACATACATACATAATTGGTCATTACAACCCTTCAGTCAGGTTTGAACCGTGGCTTTACGTCTAATAAGCCAACACACTACCTGCTAGACTAAGGCTACTTCAGTCTTGAAATTTCCTCATGAATATTATGTAAGACTTGCCACCCATTGTCCTAACCATAGTCTCCAAGGTTCTGATTTTCACTACCATATGCAGCGGATTTAAATCCAAAAGAGTGTCTAGCACCGCTGTGTGACAGGTTTTCAGTGCCCCTGTTATACTGACGGATACACAGAGACTAATATCTGGACCAAGTACATTTGAACTGTTTTCAGATTTATTTGGTCTACCCAAACATTGTCCCCATGGTTCACTGTTGATCCGATCATCATGGTATGCATCCAATGCATAATTCTTTTACTACATCCTTAGGTTTTTCTTGCAAAGCTTCTGCATTTCAATATTGGCATGTCCGACCTTTCCTGAGGTGCTGTCTGTATGAGCTCTTCAAATTAATTTACTTTCTAGTGATATACCGAGGTGTATCACATCCATTTTCTGTGATATTATGTCACCCAGGAGAGAAATATTCTTCAATTTAAGAAATTTTCTCCTTCTTGTAAATGAAACCATTGTAGTCCTGCTCGTGGTCATCTTCAGTCTCTCTGACATGCATCGATCATCGATGAACAATCATAAGACCTGTTTGAGAAATATCTCTATTCAGATTTTCCCTGGCCCGCCTTCGATATTTTATTTTATACACAAGCAGGATCTACATTAGTAGTAAAAGTACCGTAGCTTGTGGGTATCCTGTGTTTGTGTTGACTCTTATTATCTTATTCCCTGTATATGTTTTCAGAGGACGTGTATATAAAACTGTATAAAACTGTATGGACGTCATCATAATAACATTCTATTTATGATCTCGTGAGGAGTGTTATCGAATACTGAGACCTTGTTGTCCATGCTAAGAGTGTTCTTGCAGTCTTGCATAATCTTCCTAACCCTGACTAATTTCCATTCAAAATGTGTATCGAATTTGCATTTTATAAAGAAATTTGAACAGCAAAGACATTGTATTTGTTATTCAAAGATGATGATGAAACTCAATCTATAAATCCTTATACTGTATGTGCGTGTGTGTATGAATTTTTAATCCTTTAAGTGTATGTATGTATGAATGTGAGTGTCAAACTCTTTTCAAAGCATGTAATAAAGGCAACGCTCTTGCTCATTTAAAATCCATTAAACTTTTGGGAAACAAAAAAAAGTATCCTTAAACATATCGGAGAAAAGAGAAACGAAAAATAAGAAGAGGAATTTGAGGAATATTTTTGGAAATGTGCTTGGAAAACTATTTTTGAATTTAAATTTCGAATTTCGAATCTGTATGTGGGCATGATTTATGCATTTATCGTCGTCGTCGTCATCGTTCTCGTAGTCATCATCAACGGAAATAGTTTCCATAGGATTGTGTGTGGGTGTGTGTGTTTATGGGAACGTGTCAGGGTCGATGCTAGTGTGTGTGTGTGTGTGTGTAAATCACAAAAATCCAAAAAACTATAAGGAAATCTAAAATTCTAATCAAGAGAGTTCAATGCTGCAATAAAATTTATGTGCCAGAAGACAACAAAGAAACAAAAAGAAAAATTAAGGATAAAGAAAAGGACACTATAAAGCATCACAATTAAAAGTATCATTAAAAATCAAACAAAAACCGAGCAAAATAAAGGAAAATCTTTAACGGAGAAATGAGCATTAAAAAGTTTTCAATAAATTTTCGTATTTGTTAAACGCCGAGAGAAAAACTTAACTGAACTGAACTGAATTGAGTTGAGTTGAACAGAACGTTACAGAAATCATATGAAATGTAAACGAAACCGTTCAAGGCAATGAAAAAACATTTAAAATCTTACGGCATGACAGCCAGCAAGACAAATACAGAGACAGCCAGCCAGCCATCCAGCCAGTCTGTCTGTCAGACAGCCACATACATACATATATAACGGAAGGATAACAAAAGTTATCGTTTTAACAGTCAACCAAAGTGTCACGTCTCTGTCTAGTTGTTTTTCTTACTGATTTTCTCTTGCTTTCTCTCCCTCTCTCGTTTTTTGCTGTTTGTTTGAAGGAAAAAACTGAAAAACTGAAGAAAATCATGGGAAAATCGTTTTAATTGAAAATGACACTTGAAAGTGTTTTGCAACTTCATTTTCTTTGGCTTTTTTCAGTCTCTCTTCTTTCTTTTTTTCTTTTTTTGTTTAATTTGAATTTGTTGCTCTTTTTTTATGGCAAATTATTTATCTTTTCTTATGACTTCTTCTGGCCTCTTCACTGTCTTTATTCTCTCTTTATCTTTAGAGAAATGCACACCGGCATCGATTTGACTAAAGACCGCATCAAAGAAGAAAGCGAATTAACAAACGATTCTCCACCATCAGGCAAAGTCTTCGTAGTCTAGTAGGTAGCGTGTTGGCTTATTAAACGTGAGGCCGTGGTTCTTCTCGAACAACACGAAACATTAAAAAATATGACAGCATCACAGAAGAAAGCGAATTAACAAGAGATCCTCCACAACCAATCAAAGTCGTCGTACTTCAGTAAGTAGCGTGTTGGCTTATTAGACGTGAGGCCGTGGTTCTTCTGGAACAACCTCGGGCAGGAAATCTAAGAATAAAATAATAATTACCATGAAAAGTTTCTTAGAAATTTATCGTTTGCAGTCGATTTTAAACTGAAGGTTCCTAACACTCACGGATAAAACTTAAGAAACACAACATAGGTGGTGTGAGAAGCTAGGTTGTAATCCAGACAGAAGAATTGTAAAGACCAATCAAGTAAGTAAGTTTCGCGTCTATTGTTCATAATCATATTGGTCTCAGTTGTGCATCAAGCTATGCGCATTAGAAGCTATAACATTTAGATTGTAAAAGTCTGAATTAATGATCCAGACTACCAAACAGGACCCTGGCTATGAAGAAATGCTTCTGTGAAAACCATGTTCATTGAGTCTTACGACAAGATACCGACACAAACGTGTTTTAGTAGCGGTGCTGAAAGCTCTGTTGGACTTTAGTACGTTGCACATGGTTGTGAAAACCAGAGCTTAGAAGACTATATTTGTGGAAATGATACAAAGCACGCGTCACAGCAATACAAGCAATACAAATATGAGTTTAAATTGAAGACCGTATGGGATTAATTGGGAAAACTTAACTCACAAAATAACAAAATATTGTTTTTTCCTTTTTAAAAACGTTTAAATATGAGTTCGTTAATTGCAAACCAAGTAAAAACAAATATGTGTTTAGTTTTTCTTAAACTCTCTTTATTATTCACACTTTTTGTGCGACTGTTCACACTTAACGATACAACAACAATTTGCTTGTACAATATTCTATTACACACTTCTGTCCGCGTTAACACTAACAACTGCTCGTTAGATCTTCTCTGCTTACAACCTTTTTGAGAGCAAAACCACTTATACGTTCAAACCGCAACGCGTCTTCACACAAGGCTGACTGAATAATAACTAACTGCTCCCTGCTTTGACCAGCCCTTTTATAGTCCGACACAACCAGTCTAACTAACATTCTTGAAGTGGAAGATCGTGATCTCGCCTTCTCGAGAGCTTTATTGCTAATACATTATTGTTTGTGTACCTTGCTTACGTTGTCCATCCCATTTTGTCACACACATGTTGTTGTTGGTACCAGGCGCAACCAGGTTCGTTGTGCATATGTGTGTGTGCAGCTTTAGATAATCAACACGTTCATTGTATTCTTAGTGTTAGTGTGTATTTGTATCGTGTGGCTTTTGTTTATCGTTTTTGTTGTTAAACGATATTAGTTCGTTTCGATTTGCGTAACAATATAATTACCCTCTGCTGAGTTCCCAGTGCATGTGGAATCCGCGGCAATGATCAAGCAAATAAGTTTGCAAGGAGGAGATCTTCATGCCACTGTTGAGGACAACAACTTTTCGTGAAAGTGGAGGCGGATATTTAAAAAGGTATACTTAACGAAAGAGAAGCAAATATTCTTCCGAATCAAAATAGGTTTGAGACATACATATAGACAACGTTTAGTCTCGCAAGAAAGGTTCTTAAACTACAAAGACTTAACAAAGATCTTATACTCGTCTAAGGCTCGTTATAAAGGCATCCATTATAGCCTATACCCGAAAGACCCTTGTTGGTGTGCACCCTAGCACATAAGTCAGCCTTACGACTATGTTTATATTGTTACGAAAATGAAGAATCTAGATACTGGTGTTTTGTTTTTATATCACTTAACATTAAAATAATAAACAAAAATACAGCATAAAAAAGTGGTAAGCAAGTAAACAAAAATACAACAACAAACACTACAAGAATAAATGTAAATAAAATACACAAACAACAATAATGAAACAACGATGAGAAGGTGAAGCCACGAAGATTCGCCTTCAAGAATATTCATCAGACTGTTTACCCTGCCATATAAAAAGGCAAAGCAAAGCAGGCGAATGAGTCAGTAAAGTTCAGTCAGTCTTGTGTGAAGGCGCGGTATATTTGAAGAGAATAAAAGTGGTTTGAGGATCTCCTTTACAAAGATCTGTCGAACAATTGTCTAGTAATTGTTATTGTTTATGGAAAGGATGTAAACAGAGGAATAACAAAGAAAAGCAATTGTTGTTGTTTATATCAAGTTGTGAACAGTGGCACACAAAATTGGGCGAACAATAAAGAATTTTAATTAAAACTAAACACACACATTTATTTTTATTTTATTTGCAATCTACAAGCTTATATTTTAAACGTTTTTAAAAGGTAATAATGTAACAATAACAAGATAAATTCATTCCCTATTCCTATGACGTCTGTTATAAGTCCTCCTGTCAAAGTGTTACTTGTTACTTTGCATACCAAAGGAAAGGGACTAAAGAGAGGTCCAAGGAATGTAATAAAATACGTAAAGAAAACTATAGGCACGTATGCAAGTTTATGAACGACAATTTGTGGGTCTACATATACACATATATGCATGAGAGTATTATGTATGTATTTATGTATGTATATATTCATTATGAATAAAAAAAAGAAAACTCAAGGAAATGTTTATTCATTCACTAGAGCAACATGAACCCAGAAACAGTTTCTGTTTCTTCCTTTGCCATACAACGAGTTGCTTACAGACGCACACAGTCAGTCGTCTTTGTGGAAATTGTAACAGGAACGGTAACAGTAACAGGGACAGTAATAACTTATAATACAGTGGTGGAGGTATTATTAAAGGATGAGGAGGAGGAGTTGGAGGTGGCAAGGGAATGTGTATTGTAAAGTAATAAAGGAAGGCAGTCAGTAGATATTTTATGCAAAAGCTTAACAAACAAAGTTAATAAAAGAAAATGAAAACTCGGTACGAGAGAAAGAGCAACAAAAAAAAACAGAAACAAAACTTTTAAAAAGGAAAGTTTATTTGCTGGAACACAAACATATTTGCACATACAGTGAGTAACAAAGAAAATGTTACAAATTAATATTTTGTTTTTTTTCTGTTGAAAGTGGTGTGGTGTAGCAGTTGAAATAAGTGCAGCAGAGAGTAAACAGAAGTTCTTCACGGCTTTAAAATTTTGGAAATTAAAATAATCCATCCTGGAAGTCCTCTGGTATATAGTTGGTCATTGCAACCCCTTAGTTAGTTGTATGACCTAGCTTCTCACACCACTTATGTTGTGTGCGTTATTTTATAAGTGAGTGGTGGGACCTATAGTTTAAAGTCGACTACGAACGATAGACTTTTTGAGAAACTTTTCATGGCACTTTTATTTTGCTCTCAGAGTTTTTGTTAGAAATCTGCGGAGAGGAAGTCGCCTAAGAAATAGTTTTTTGTATTTCGTTTTGTTGAAGATGTCTGACCTGGGGGTTTGAACCGAGGCCTCACGTCTAATAAGCCAACACACTACCTACTAGACCAAGGCGACTTCATCTGGTGTCCAGATTATGAAATTCAGACCAAAAACCGTATTCGCCGTTAACAGTGATGGCCTGAGTAACGTCGTTCTCACAGAAATATACACCGATGGCACCCTTAGCCCAAAATTAACATCAAACAGTGACTATTTCGGCATACATTTGATGCTCTTGGATCTCATGTGGATTGGCATCGATCCAAACACAACAATTTTGTTTGTTCAGGTACACTCATCCAGAAATTGGCTTCATTGCTGAAGATGACTTTTCGATGATAATTGAGGTCAATTAGCAAGTGTTTTAGAGCCAATTCAGCGAACACAATTCATTATTTATTATCGTTTATCTTCAATTTCTAAGTCAGTAGAAATATATACGGTTGCAGGCCCTAGTAACGGCACAAAATTCCTCAAGTTGTGGTCTACGAAAGGCCGAGATCTTAAGAGCTACGCAATATCGACTACCTCAGTTTCTGCTGCACTTTCTCTTGTCAAAAAACAAACATGAATGCAGTATTTGTCGCCGTAATCTAGTAAGTAGCGTGATGGCTTATTAGACCTGAGATCGTGATTCAAGCCCCAGCCCAGACATCGATGATAATTGGAGTCAATTGCCAACTGTTCCAGAGCCAATTCAGCGAACACACTTCATTATTTATTATCGTTTATCTCCAATTTCTAAGTCAGTTGAATCCTATACGGTTGCAGGCCATATTATTCTCGAAATTTTAGTCTGCGGAACGTCGAGCACTTGTGAGTAAAGCGACATCGATTACCTCAATTTCTACTGCAGTTTCTCTTGACAAAAAACAAACAATATTTGTCTCCGTAGTCTAGTAGGTAGTGTGTTGGCTTTTAAACGTGAGGTCGTTATTCAAACCCCATCCAAGACATCTCAAACAAAACGAAACATGAAGAGAATATTTTTTCCGGTGACTTTCTCTCAGCTGTTACCACGACGACGATTGTTAACACGACGACGACCGCCAGCAGCACCAGTTGTAGGGGTATCAGTGTTAATTCCAGTCGTAGTGTTTGTGCTAGTTTGAGTGTTAGTGTCAGTGGGTACAATTATGGTAGGTGCAGTGCCTGTACCAGCGGGTCTTAATTGTTCCAAAAAATCTTGTTTTTGTGTAATCCAAGCATCGAGATTTTTGTTGGTTTTAAAACCGCCCCCCAAAAATCTCAATTCGCCTGTGTTGCTATCCTTGATGTAAACAGCGGCAACCTGCTCCTGGGGAGAGACTTTTTTAACAGCAGCTGGTAGGGGAAAGAGAATTTTATTAAAACCACCATGGAATGGCTTTGATTTGTAACTTAACTCACCTGCTAGTGTTTGGGCCATAAGGCATACGGTTACGAACAACAAAACGTTGAATTTAAAAGCCATGATTTCGTTTGAAATTTTTTCATTCGATTTTAAGAAATGTCCTTTACTGTACGTTTTCTCGTAAAATAAAATTACCACGAAATTTTTCTAAAAAATCTGTCGTACGAAGACAACTTTAAACTGTAGGTCCCACCACTCATGTATAAAATTAACACACACAACATAAGTGGTGTGAGAAGCTAGGTCGTTGTCCTGACTGAAGGGTGCTAATGTTCAGTTAAGTAAGTTAGCTGTACGATAATTATTGTCCGGCACTGTATACATAAATAATCATTAGCATGCATTTAAAATATCAGAATAAAAATTCATGTTTTTTTCACATTATAATGACGATGAATGAAATGAATGAATGTCCTTTAGAAAAGCAGAATTACAAACAAACAAACACACAAGCAACGAAGCAACAACAGCCACATAAACCCTTTGCATGCAATTTAATAAGGACTTGGTTACTTGGTTACATTTACTTACGTATTCTAAATACTTACGTATGTACGTACGTACATAAATGTGTGTGTTGAAATCATAAGTTTTTTTATAATAATCTATAAGTGTGTGTGTGTGTATGAGTGTATGTGTGTTTGTTTAAAGTTATTCTGCATAAAAATCAAATAAAAGATTGAAGTTTTTTTCTCCTCGTTTTTTTTTGTAACTTTGTTTACAGGCTTAAGCATATAACTACATACACTACACAACTAAACTGTCTTAATGGCAACAATAATAACAACAACTACTTTGACAACATTTATATTTATGAGCAGAGCAGCAATGAGTACGTATGTGTGTGTATGTTTGTGTGTAAGCACAATACCAACTAACATACCAAAGAAACTCTACGGAAAGCACCGGAAACCGGAAGCAACCAATAATTCAAATGAATTTCAAATCAAATCATTTCGCTACAAAACGACAACAAGAGCATCGACAGTGCCAACCACCACTAACACCACCACCATCTTCGCCATGAGCAGAGGGCTGCAAAGCCTTTACTTTAAAATATTATGCCCTGACAGTTTCATTTTGTTTTCGTTTTGTAGGGCTTTTGAATAAAAAAAAAAACACACACACACATATATGTACTCACACATACACTCTTTAAGCATTTAACGACTAAGTAGTACGATAATGGCCATTTGAGTTCGTTAAAGAGTTTCATTTTGTAAAACTGATTATAAAAAAAAATTTGAAGCAAAAAAAGAACAAGAACGGGGGCCAATTAAAAGTTGTGTTGCATACAATTCAGTAATAAAATGGACTCCAGTAAATGCAACTTATTAATGATAATACTGTGGAGTAAAAAGAGTTTAAGTAAGGAATTTTTTTTCTCTATTAAAGGACATCAGCTTCACTGGTATCGCCAAACAAATGTGGAGAAGAAATTAACACTTTGAAGTTGTTAAGCTAAAGGGTCCGCCAAATAACTTTTTTTGTTTTGAAAATGATTTAAAAAAGAAAACTACTGAATACTTTCTCAAATTTCTTTTTTTATTTGAAAGTACAATCCTTCCGGTTAATAATGGAAAATAATTTCATTCAAATGGCTGCCTCGGCTGGCCACGCAGTAGCCTACACGATCGGTCCAATTTTTAAGCACATTATCGATTGTGTGCAGCTGTATTTCACCAATGGCTTCACGAATATTGTCCTTTAAAGCGTCAATAGTCTCTGGCTTGTCGGCGTAACACCTTTCTTTGACGGCACCCCACACATAATAGTCCAATGGTGTCAAATCGCAGCTCCGAGGTGGCCAAACGACATCAGCTCTGCGGCTGATAATGCGATCTTCAAAAACACGGCGCAAAACATCGAGTGTAGCTTCGGCTGTGTGTTACGTAGCGCCTCCTGTTGAAACCAAATGTTGCCAATAACCTCGTCTTCAATTTTTGTGAACAAAAATTTCGTTCAACATGGCCCGATAATGATCGCGCCATTGACTGTGACGGTCACTCCTTGCTCATTTTCAAAGAAAAATGGCCCAATTATGCTTCTGGACCAAAATCCGCATCAAACAGTGACGCGTTTTGGGTGCGTAGGCTTTACAATATATGCGTGCGGGTGCTCTGTGCCCCAAATGCGACAATTTTGCTTGTTTTCATACCCGCCAAGATCAAAATGAGCTTACATCTGAAAATATGATTTTTTTTGCCAAAATCGGCATCTTCTGGTGTAGGCTACTGCATGGCCAGCCGAGGCAGCCATTTCAATGAAATTATTTTCCATTATTAACCGGAAAGATTCTACTTTCAAATAAAAAAAGAAATTCGAAAAAATATTCAGTGGTTTTTTTTAAGCATTTTCAAAAAAAAATTTTATTTGGTGGACCCTTTATACGTAGGGAACTGTGGTGCTTTTGCTCTGAAAACAATGTGTGTTTAACGAGCAACAAAAGGTATGCAATCACCCATCTTCTAGCAAAATTAAGGCCATAAATGTTTGTTGGTGATTACAACCCCTCATTCAGGATTATGACCTCGTTTCTCAGACCACCTACGTTGTGTGTGTAAATTTTATCTCATGAGTGTCGAGACCTATTTTTCATGGCAATTTTTTATTTACACTCACAGTTCTTGCCAGAAATCTGCTGAGAGGAAGTCGCCTTAAAAATATTTTTTCAAATTCCGTTTTGTTGCAAGCCTGGGGTTTGAACTGTTTGCTCAGGGAATCCGGAATATAAAAGATGAACCCTTTCCACGTCATGGAAATAAAAATCGTTTAGAATGGTAACCCCAAACTATGCGGCAACTGGAAAGACATTACTTTAACACCCGCGATATGGACTAATGCAAGTCTTCGTATTCCAGCAGGTAGTCTGTAGATAACGAGACGTGAGGTCGTGATCCAAACCCCAGCTCACGCATATCGAACAAAACGAACTTCCTCTCAGCAGTCTTCTGGCAAAAACTCTGAAAATAAAATAAAAATTGCCATGAAAAGTTTCTCAAGATCTGACATTCGTAGTCGACTTTAACCTGTTGGTGCTACAACTCCTGGATAAAATTAACACACACAAAATAACTGGTGTGAGAAGCTAGGTCGCAATCTTGACTGAAAGGTGGTAATGATCAACAATGTATGTATTTATGTATGTATGTAATCTGGAAAATGTAAAATCGGCGTAGTTTAGAATGTGATATGCCGACTTATTAGTCGAGAGACCGTAGTTCGAACCCCAAAGCGGAAATATCAAGCAGAAGATTTCGGACAAAAACTCTGGGAGTGAATAAAATTGTATTGGAAACCTAATCTAAACCTTCTCACTCCTCCTTAAAAAATCTGCCGTTCAGAGTCGACTTTAAACTGTAGATCCCGCCACTCATGTATAAAAATTAAGACACACAACATGACTGGTGTGAGAAGCTAGTTCGCAATCTTGACTGAAGGGTTGCAATGGTCAATTATGTATGTATGTTTGTGGTGTAGTCTAGTAGGTAGTGTGGCCGCTTAGTAGACGTGAAGTCATGGTTCAAAGCCCAGCCCGGGCATATCGAACAAAACGAAATACAAAAAAAATTTCTTTCGACGACTTTCTCTCAGAAGATTTCTAAAAGCTCTCTGGGAGTAGATAGAATTGCCATGAAAAAGTTTCTCAAAAATCTGTCGTATGGAGTCGTCTTTAAATTGTAGATCCCAACACCCATGTATAAAAATTAACACACACAACATTACTGGAGTGAGATGCTAGGTCTTAATGACTGTGTGTATACATGTTCTGTGTGCATATGTGTGATCTGGAAAAATTGAAGTCGTCGTAGTCCAACAGGTATTGTGTCGACCTATTAGATTTGATGCCGTGGTTTAAACCAGAGATCAGCAATGAGTATTCAAAACGATGAGTAGATTCGAATCATACTTATAATTTCTGATACTTAAACGCATTCATACTTATTCTAATGTCATACTCATACTACTCATATTCATAGTTTGAAATACTCATGGTACTCATACTTGACAGCACGCATGATGCTGTTGATTTCGACTCTCCACGACTCATCGTATACAAGAATCACAAAATAAGTATGATTCGCGTACGAACACTACAATGCTTACAAGAAGGTTGTGTGTTTGCTCTCCTTGCTGTCTTTGTCTTTTTTGTTTATGTGTCTTTCTTCTTTCTTTGTAAATGCAACAACAACTAAGACTGTAAATTATGACGAATGATTCGAATCACTCGAATCATTTATGAGTAGTATTATAAGTATGTTTCTAAATTTATGAATCTGAATGAGTAGGCATATGAATCAAACATATTTCGAATGTTATGAGTTTGATGTCAACGTTGTACTCATACTCATTGCAAATTGTACTTATAAATCAATGTTGTGTACTGAGTACGAATGAATCAGAGTTGTTGGATTTGAATACTGTTGACTCACTCATACTCAAAATGTCATGAGTACTTATGAGGAGCAAAAAAGCGATTCATTGCTGATCTCTGGTTCAAACCCCAGCCGAAATTTAAGAAAAGAAATATTTCCTCGCTAACTTCCTTTCAGCAGTCTTTTGACAGAAACTCTGAAATAAAAAAATAAAAATTGCCATGAAAAAGTTTCACAAAATCTGTCGTTCGGAGTCAACATTAAACTAAATGTCCCGCCACTCATAGAATAAAATTAACACGCACAACATGAGTGCTGTGGGAAACTAGGTTGTAATCTTGACTAAAGGCTTGTAATGATCAATTAAGTAAGTAGGCAGAACACATTTTTTTCTGTCCCGAAAAATGTTTGAATCTCCCACTCACTTTCTACGCCTATATTAGCAATTTCCTTTTTTAATTCCATGAGAGATCTGGTTAAAAAAATATATGAGCACCAGTTGTGTGTCTTCGCTAACAGCCTGAGCCTGAGTTATAGTTTGAAAATCTAAACCAATGACTTTTGTAAATAATTCAACAGTGCACCTGATGATCAAGTGCAGCCCTGATCTGACCGCTGACCAACTTCCCCCTCCTTGGATCGGAGGAACTTGGTTAGTATAGAGGCTGCGTTCACCTGTGGCATTACAAAGGGCCGCTATGCGTGCTCAAGTGAGCTTTTTGGCAAATTAAAGCTACCACGCTAACCTAACCTAACCTAACCTGATGATCAACAATTTGAGGCAGCAATCAGCCAAGAGGGGAAGCACCATTAAACGCGACACCAATATCAGCGTCTGTTGCAGCACCAGTGTTTGCCAAGTGCTACCATTGCTTTGGTTTACAGTTTCATTATGCGAATTAGAGTAGGACTGTGACCTCTTTTTGGTAAACAACTTTCAGCATCTCCCCATGTTCTGAAAAAGAAATTCAAATTATTTTTTTCTTTCTTAACTGGCTTGGAAAGCATTACGGGAAGCCCTAGCTTTGCGAGTACCAGACTATGCTCTTCAGAAATAATTTTTCTACGATTTTAATTAATTTTCTTAGAATAGATCACACGTCTATTTCTATTTTATTTTCATTATTTTAATTTTTTTTTCTCATTTTCAAACAATTTTTTCAATAAATACGAGTTCAATTAAATTGTGCCTTAGGCCTTGGGACGTACGACAATAACCTGGGGTCTTTTGTTGCCCTTCTTAACGCCACGACGCACAGCACCACGGCGGTTTACACGGCGGCGATTGTTACCACGACGACGATTGTTAACACGACGACGACCGCCAACAGCACCAGTTGTAGGGGTATCAGTGTTAATTCCAGTCGTAGTAGGAGTCAAAGTGTTTGTAGTGGGAGTGTTAGTGTCAGTGGGTACAATTATGGTAGGTGCAGTGCCTGTACCAGCGGGTCTTAATTGCTCCAAGAAATCTTGTTTTTGTGTAATCCAAGCATCGAGATTTTTATTGGTTTTAAAACCGCCACCCAAAAATCTCAATTCGCCAGTGTTGCTATCCTTGATGTAAACAGCGGCAACCTGCTCCTGGGGAGAGACTTTTTTAACAGCAGCTGATAGGGGAAAGAAAATTTTATTAAAACCCCCATGGAATGGCTTTGATTTGTATCTTAACTCACCTGCTAGAGTTTGGGCCATAAGGCATACGGTTACGAACACAAAAATATTGAATTTAAAGGCCATGTTCTTGGATTTTTTTTTAATTCGATCTGAAGAAGTTCTTTGAATGTCCGCTACTGTGCGTTAACAATTGTAAACGTGTTTTGATGCGATTGAATATGATTTCTTTGGCTTTTATACGATTCTCTTTAGCTTAGCTTAACGACTTGAATTATAATTTCCCCGCCGTTTTGTTTGTGTTTTTAAGAAAAATTTTCAAAAAACTCATCTCATCTTAAAGGGAGGTTATTAAAGACGAAAATGATATGCAAAATCCAAGCCAAGCCTAAACAAAAGCCATTGAAGTACCAGAGCAATAGTAAAAGAAGTACAAAATAAAAGAAGACAAGAATATTTTTAAATTTTAATTAACTTGACTTTCTATCAATACCGGCTGGCAGCCACAACATACCACACCAACCAACAAACTCATGGGTATGTTTATCGTCACACATGACTGGCATTAAAGTTGTTGAGATGCTAAGCTAAGCTTGAATTACTTGTGATGACTGAGACTTGGCAGTCTGTCTTTTGGACTACCGTTATGTATTGAAATTTAAATAATTATTTTGCCATCTGTGTGTAGTGGTGGTCGTGCTGGTACTTGAATGATTAGAAAGTAATTCTAATTCCAGGTTGCCAAAAACTCATTTCAATACACTATACGCCCCGGGGCCAAGAAATTCCATTAAAGTTCAAACGCTTACACTTGATTTCATTTTATTTTAAAGCAGCTGACAACATGTACGAGAATTTATGCTGGAATTTATGTCACGCAAAAATTTTTTGTTTTTAATTTCTTTTTTAAATGATTCACAGCATTTGATTTGAAGCCACAGGTTCAATAATTTTATTAATAAATGTGGGTCGATGCTACAGATCATATTGCTGATGTTACTTTAAAAGTAGGCCCGCAATTAAAGCAATTTACTTAAGGAGGCATTAATGGAAAGCAAAAATTCTAAGTTTACCACTTTGATGCACTAAATGGTTCCACTGTGCCACCTGTATGGGAAGAATATTGAGTAATCTTGCCCATAACGAAGGCTTATAAGAACGGACGAAGTATTGTAGCCTCAAACAAGCCCAACACAGGAAACAGTTTCAATGAGGGGGCCCAAAAATCATTACTTATCTACTTAAATGCTGTGCAGCCCCTGCGCTGAACAACTTCTTCCTCTTCCCTGATTTTGGTGGAACTTGGTCAGTATAAGGACTGCGTTCATCTGTGGCATCACAACGGGCCGCTATGCGTGCTCAAGTGAGCTTTGTGATATCAGAGCTACCACTCCTACCTAAACCTACTTAAATGCTCATTACAACACTTTAGTCAGGATTACATACATACATACATAATTGGTCATTACAACCCTTCAGTCAGGACCACGACCTAGTTTCTCACACCACTTATGTTGTGTGTGTTAATTTTATACATGAGTGGCGGGACCTACAGTTTAAAGTCGACTCCGAACGACAGATTTTTGAGAAACTTTTCATGGCAATTTTATTTTTCTCTCAAAGTTTTTGCCAGAAATCTGCTGAGAGGAAGTCGCCGAAGAAATACTTTTTGTATTTTATTTTGATGTCTGGCCTGGAGCTCGAACCCTGGCTTTTCGTCTAATACGCCAACAGACTACCTACTAGACCACGGCGACTTCAGTCAGGATTACAATCTAGCCTCTCACACCACTCATGTTGTGTGCCATAATTTTATCCAAGAGGTGATAAAGTCAGAACAGATTTTTGAAAAGATTTTTTCATTGCAATTTTACTTAACTCTCAGAATTTGTGCCAGAAGACTGCTGAGAGGAAGTTCCTGAAGAAATTTTTTCTTGTACTTCAGTTTTGTTTGAGATGTCTGAGCTGGAGTTTCAACCACTAGCTCGCATATTATAAGCGCAGTATTTAAAGGATCGTCGTCTCAGTATCCATGTCCATAATAGTTAAAGTGGCCCTTAGTGTGTGAAAGTCCTTTCAATTCCAGTTGTGGACATAGTAAGTATGCCTGTGTTAAGATTTAAATCGTAATACCCTCAAACGCCAGTCTAATTCTTATGGCCAGGATTTGTTCGATTTTATTGCTATTCAACTGCCATTCATCGATAGCAATTTAGACCATACGTGAGAACACATACATATTAATTGGTTTCTTACACCACTTACAGTGGTGGCCTTATAATTAGAAACGATGTTTCTGGAACAGAGTTCTCTGGTGTGACGAATCTCAGTTTAATTTGCCCCAATCTGATGGAAAAACGTATGTAAGACGTTCTCCAAACAAAGCCTTTGATCCCAGGTACACAGTGAAAACTGTAAAACAAATTGACAAACATACATGTTGCTAAGTCGTTTCTAATTATAAGGCCACCACTGTATATTCTGTGTATGAATTTTATATCTGATGACCGCGACCTACAGTTTAAAGTCGATTCCGAACGACAGATTTTTGAGAAACTTTTCATGCCAGTTTTTATTTACCCTCAGAGTTTTTGCCAGAAATCTGTGACAGGAAGTCAACGTAGAAATATTTTTTTTTCATATTTTTGTTTTGATGTCTGAATTGGGGGTTTGAACCGTGGCCTAACGTCTAATAAGCCAACACAATACCTACTAGACTAAGTCGAATATTAGGCCAGTAACTAACTGAAGTTTTGATAAAAAGAGTTCACGGTTAGCCAAAAAGAAATTATTATCTACCAGGAGAATGCAAAGATGAACACTTATGCAGTTTCCCTGGCGAAAATTCATGAATAATGCTCCTTAATGCTCGAGAAAATAGTTCCGTTGATAAAGAATTAATACCAGCGGTCAAATTGTCTCACAAACCAATCTATTTTGATGACTTCGGCACAATCCTTTCATCACAACAAGCTGAAGCGTAGTTCCGATTAATCCATAAAGCCTTCCTATATCCTTCGACAACAGATCGGTTAATTCGTCGTAAGGGATCTTATTCTATTTATCGAAAATGCAAGGCAATGACAGAGAAAGTAAGTGATTTTCTTATCATTTTACCCACCATGACAATTACCGTAACACTTTTTAGTATGTGGAAGACCCAATTTGATTAACACTAAACCTACCGACATATTACATATACCTATTTCTACCGATGGCGGTCAAATGACCGCTTTTGAAATAAACATTATAGTATTTTCAAGTTGATTGTAATTAATACAGAATTTAGCGTAAACAATAAACGCAAAATAATTGTCATATAATAGTTAAAAAACATTTATTTTTCGGGCTTTGAGAGCACATTTTTTGGAAAGAAGGCTCGAAACTGAAAAATTATATGTTACTTCAGTAATTTACATACATATCCTTATTCAAACTAATTATCGGTGGTTATATTTCGCCCGCACCCTATAAATGGTTCAGTGAGTTTGAGACCAACAAATTTACTAAGTGGTATTGCTGATGGCCTCATCTTATCTGTTCCCAAATACAGAAATCCATTCGCAATATATTTACTTTCAACGTCCGATGGCAACGAGAACATGATTCTGAACTTATCGGGTTTATTGGGCTTATACTATTGCGTAAATCGGCATCTTGATTTTGTCGCAAATAGCTGTTATATTTGCACCTGGTTTGTAGCAGTTTTGACTATTTTCCATAAATGCATTCCATACCTTGGAGATAAGAGCAAATTTGTCAGTCTGCAGACGCTGGCTTCGCTCGCTTCTTCTATCAAAACGAATAACTCGCATAATTTCTGTGAAACGATTTCTGTTCATTGTTCGTGAAGAAAATGCAGGACCCCATTTCTTATTCCATAAATATGAAACGTTCAAGTTTCTTGTTTCATATGCACCACGCGCATATAAAAGCATATAACTCATCTAAAGTTATACTCCATTTGGATCCTAAAACTCGACGTACATTTGATTCTATGCACATTTTTATATGATTCATAATTCCCTGGTCAAGTATCAACGAAATTGCATTCCTTACTTTGCCCTTCATAATGTTGCGTTTCGCATATCCCGTTGGCCCTGATATTTCTCTGAAAATTGTTTGAAGCGTAGATCTTCCAGGTAGGTTCTATACCTGGTGAATTTTTTGACAAACAGTTCCATCAACTGAAGTTGATTCTGATCGTTTTCTTCACATTCATCTTCGGAACTGGACAACAATCTCATTCTTTTCTCTGTACCCAGCATAAAACAAACTGTAAGCATATGGCGTTTTGCTAGAACACAATCGGATGACATTTTCTTAGAACTCTACTGTTTTTGTGAGAGAGTGAGATTTTGAGATTTCAATGCAGATAACTTCATAAAATTTCATATATATTATAGCGGTCAAAAGACCGCTCAGGGTAGACAACGGTAGAGTACATATGTATTTATTATTATCAGGAAAAACGAAAGAAGAGAAATATATATTGAAAAATTAAACTGCTATATATTATAGAAAAAGTCATGCAGTAAGTTCAAGAAAAATAAAAACCTGGAATTTAACAATTTTGATTAAATTTTCAAAAGCGGTCATTTGACCACTCTGGTAGGTTTAGTGTTAATAATCACCTCAAATACTAGAAGCATGACTCTTTGAACATCGGTAAGTGCAGGATTTTTTTTTTTTTTTTGTAATAAAAAAAGTTTGACATGATATCTGTCATATAGCGAGTCAGAATTATCATACACTCACTCAGTCTGCTTAAGTTAACCTAAATTCCCTTTACTGAGTACATGTCCATGTACAAAGGCAAAATCGATAGTACAGATAGATATTTATTTCTGCTTAGGATTTATATCACATTGACTGCAGGAGCATCTCAATCAGTTCACAGTTTTGTCTGACACGTTTCTGAGAGCCCAAGACTTTGTTGTACTTTCTTCCCAAGCGCAACTTCCGAGAATGAGATGAGGCTTTTAAAATCAATTCATATCGTGCAAGATCTTAATCATCTAAAATCATTTACGGAGTAAAGTCTATGTCCCATAGGAATCCATACGAACTTTCTGTTGCTTCCAACGAGCTCGATCGTCAGCGCGGTGTTTGACTCCGTTCCACTGTAAACGTAGTTTGAATAATTCGCTTGTGATTTGGCGTTTCCAGGTGTGTGATGGTCGCCCGATGCGCCTGCTTCCCTGGGGGTTCCAATATATGGCTTTCCTTGTGATGTCATTTAATGTTGTGAATTCACCAGACTCACACCATCTGATTTCACAGATCCCAAGTAAGGTAAGTTTGTACGTCACAAATTCTTTGCATAGCTGTGCAAGCCGTGATGGCTCCAAGAGGGTACGTATATTCCATGTTCCAATTCTAGTCCTTTTTTTCATGCCAAATTCCGTCAACTTTATATCGGGTTCATTATTTTTCCTTCTTGTATTGGTTTCGGTAATAAGTGTTATTAAAGACGTACAGCTTATTAGGCTATAGCATCCGATCCTGGTGTTGAGGCTGCCAACATCGCCTCCAGGCATGCAAATTGCCGGGATTTACCCGTGCAAGTATTGAGGTTATACCGCCCATGTTCGGTCGTCAGAGCCTCGTCAGCGTGACAGGGGACACCAAGCCCTTGAGGGACAGTGACTGAGGTTGACATTTGGAAAGGAGTGGCTGTGTGAAAAAGGACGTGTCCTTTGAACGCTTCACTTTCCCATTAGTCCCCCAATTGTATTGCTAAGGCATCAGGTATATTGTGTCCATGTCTAGAAACGCAATAGTAAAATGTTTTGCAATCTTAACCAGAGACGATCAGCTCTTGGACTATTTTATATGAGTGTAAACACCCTTCAGAGGTCTAATATCAAAAAAAGCATGCGTATACCCCCACTTGATATACTACATTTCGACATTGTCACGTGCTGCAGATCCGTCAGTAATGGAAACGAATCGTAGTTGTATCCAGAACAACTATACCCACGCTTTCGGCGTAACCATTTGTCTAGCTAGCATGAGTGGTGAAATATGACGTCATATATCTTCTTATATCTTCACAAGTTTTTTAGAGTTTGAATTTCTTTTTCAATATTTTATATGAAAATTTACTCATGATACGTAATATATTCCCTCTCCGTAACTGATACCCTATTAAAACGAAAAAATTCTGCAAAAAAAATAACGTATCAAACGAATTAAAATTTGATTGAAAAACACACTCCAACTTATCAGATCCTATAGAAAATCTTTTCCTGTTTTTATCTATAAGATATGTGGGGGTTACATAAGTAATGTTTCTTCTTCAAAGAAAAAAAAAACGTAAATGGTTTACAGTTAATGCTTGCTGTACTTTACCGTACAATATTTTGCCTTGAACCACGTAAATTAAATTAAAAAAAAACTTAAACTCCTACGAAACTTCCTCCCCTTCGCCCCTTGAGTGTAAGTTTTGATTTCATTTACACTTTCGAGCTTCTTTTAACATCATTACGATGGTTTTAACGGAATCGTCGTGACTATATACACCTGGTGTAACCCCGTAAATCAACTGTACGAGTTAAATTGTTTAGAACAACAAAATTGTTGTTCATGAAAAGAAATTAAATCAACAAGCATATACACACACACACACATACACACTCAAAATTAGAAAGAAAAATAATGAAAAACCAACCAAACCCAATAAAGTTTTCCTCTCGTTTTCTGTTTTTTTTTGCAAGCCAGAGAAAAATATAAAATTTAAGGAACTTTTAAGAAGGGAAGTAAAACCCACAAGAAAAGCTTTTTACGTTTCACACATCATATGAAAATTTAGTTGAGGCTATGAGGCAGATATTTAAAAGAATGTATTCATCTACAATCTATAAGGTACAGTGGATTCGGTCATTCTATTCACATAATACGCCTGGAAATATTGATTTTGAACTGTAGATTTGCTACATAATGTATGGAGGGAATAAAAAGAAACACTTAGGAACGGAAATTAGAAGAGCGCTCATCATCCGTAAGGGAATGATAACAAAGGTGGGACACGCATCATAAAGGTAAATGGGCATACCATGTAACAAAATGTTGTTTACAACACTACTCGGCAACCTAAATCACTATATGACTCGTATCCTATCGTATCCTCCGATAATACCTGCCCTGCTGTAAGCGAGAAAGTGGTCCTTTGTGCTCAAACTACTTGGATGAACTCGGAACAACGGAACACGTTATGTTCGAGTGCAACAGATTCACCGCAGAACGTTGTGCATTAGACAACGGTTGGAAATTTTATTACAGAAATGCACCAACAGGCGCCGTAGTCTAGTAGCTACTATGCTAGTTTATTAAATGAAAGTCCGTGGTTCAAAACTCAGCTTAGACATCTCGAAATAACGACTTCCTTCTATCGGAGACTTCCCCCCTGAGAGTAAAATAAAATTGTCATGAAAAGCTTCTCAAATCAGTCGTTCGGAGTCGTCTTAAAACTCTAGATCCCACCACTCATGGATAAAATTAACAAACACAACAAGGGCGGTGTTGTACAGCCCTTGTGCTGATCAACTTCTTCTCCATCACCAGGCCCTGCCTCGTTGGCACATTGTACCTTCTGGTCACTCCACTATTCTGGAGGTTGATCCAGTGGACATCGACTATATCCCTGCTGAATATTGTCTCGATAGGGGTTTCCACTCTCTGATTCCGAGTAGGGACGACTGGAATCCTAATGCGGTTGTCCCCCCGGAAGTCCTGGATATATATACCGACGGCTCTAAACTCGATAATGGGGTTGGGAGCGGTGTCTACTCTGGGAAACTGGACCTGAACATTTCTCTCCATCTGCCGGACTATTGCAGTGTGTCTCAGGCGGAGGTGACGGCATTTTATCGGGCCACTCAATGGATCCTCGTCAACGGTGCTCCTTTCACTCGCGTCTCGGTCTTTTCTGATAGTCAGGCCGCGATAAGATCTCTATCGTGTTTCGTGAATAACTCCAGGATCATTAGGGAATATCGCCGCTGCCTCGACCTTCTTTCTGGGCGCTTCACCAGTGTCTCACTGGTGTGGGTCCCCGAGCACAGTAACATTCCGGGAAACTGTAGGGCCGAGGAGCTCGCCAGAGCTGGTGCGCTCCTTCCGTAATCCTCTTCAATTGAACTGGGTATGCCGCTTGCCTCGGTCAAGTTGGACATTGCGCGGGAATTCTCTCGGGACGCTAACCTATCCTGAGTCAATGAGGAGTCCTGCTCCACAGCTAGACTCACCTGGCCCTTGATGGATAGAAGGTGTACCAACCAATTACTTGGTCTTGGTTGTGACGTCATCTCAACCACAGTGGCCGTGCATACAGGTCATTGCGTTATGGGTAGACACGCGGAGAGAATGAGGCTCCCTTTTAACGACTTCTGCCGTGGTTGCAGATCCGCTGAGGAAGAGGAGACTGTTATCCACTTTCTTTGTCAGTGCCCGTCTCTTGCTAGGTGTAGATATAGGTGATTTGGCTCCCCATATCTTGTCAGCTTGACGGAGCTACATATCATCTATTGATATCAAGGATATAGCTTCGTTCATCAAACTTTCTGGCTGGTTTTCCAGGATGGGGTAGTCGTGCTTTTGATGTGCAGCCCTTGCGCTGACCAACTTCTTCCTCTTCCCTGATTTTGGTGGAACTTGGTCAGTACAGAGACCGGGCCGCTATGCGTGCTCAAGTGAGCTTTGTGAAATCAGAGCTACCACTCGGATCTAACCTAACCTACACGAGGCATCACACTGGGCCGCAATGCATGCTCAAGTGTTCTTTTGATGTCAAGGCTAACACTTCAACCTACCTACCTAATCTACACGTGTGGTGTGAGATGCTAGGTAGGAATCATGACTAAAAGGTTGTAATGATCAATTAAGTACGCAAGTAAGCATGAATCTTTACTTTACACCTTTCACGCTGTGAAATAAGGAAACGATACCGAGCGTTCAATACGAAAACATTCTTTAAAACCACTGCCAATGCATTTTAATAGAGAAGCACTATCAGCATATCCTTTTCATTAACCTCAACTCAATTTTTTGTTTCTTCTCTTTTCTTTTTCTTCTCATTGTTGTCTGTTGTTTTATTTAATTTTTTTACAATCTTTTCTTCTTCCTCAAATTTTTAAACAAAAAAAACTCTTCAAGAAGAAAAAAAATTTAAGTGCGTATGCTGTGCGGTACTTCATGCACTCCATAACTTCTTGCCACTCGTGAATTTTCTTTCATGCAATTTTTCCCAAAAAAAAAAAAAAAAAAAAAAAAAAAAAAAAAAGGGGGAGTGTATGGAAAATGCAACACAATATGCCAAACATGCTGGCCCTCCCAACATCTCATGGCCCGTGCCAAACTCAAAGGCATTAAATTTATGCACGTGTTTCTGTGTTCCCCCAAAGAAAACGGGGATAACATGGTGCCTAGTAACACAGGGTAATGTCAGCGGGGAAGAGTTTGCATTACATTTTGGATACCCATGGTTTTTTTTAAGCCGGTAAGATTGTATATGATGCGACGTATGCAAAATATTATGGAGGTTTTTACTGCATCAGACAATGGCTGATAGGCTGATAGGGAGAGGAAAAAAGAGAGGCGAATGCATTGTGGTGCACGTAATTGGTATTCGTTTGGATAATTGCTTTTTAAGATTTTCTCTTCACAACTAATGGAAAATGCCTACTAGAAGTGAAGATGATGATGATGATGATGATGATACTCTTGCTTACAAATAAATACAACTTAAAATAACTTTTGGAAGATTATACCCTGTTTTCCTTAAGGGGGTACACCATTGAGTGGTTGGAAATATATCCGACACTTTTCGGTGGATGTTTAAGGCTGGCAGTACAGATAATGACGTAAGGTTCACACTCAGGGCAGTATAATACGTCCATTTAATTAAAAAGGCGTTGACTTCCACCATTAGGAAGAGTCTTCTAGTACAAACCACTCAGAATCTCTTCTTCATACAGTGAAATGTCCTTTTTCCCGACCTCAAACTGTTCCGTCAGGGATGTCCAGCGAAGCGCTACCAGAATTCTCATTAATTTGGCGAAAATACTGGACTGCTACACTCTAAGTGACAAACGGTCTCTTTCCTATCTTTCGTGTCTGGTAGGTAGCGCGTTGGGTTATTAGACGTGAGGCCGTGGTTCAAACCTCAGCGCAGACATCTCAAACAAACCGAAAAAATATTTCTTTGAGAGATTTTCTTTCAGAAGTCTGCTGGCAAAATCGTTGGGAGTAAATAAAATTGCAATGAAAAGTTTCTCAAAAATTTGTCGTTAGGAGTCCTCTTTAACCTGCCGTAGTCGTAGTAGTGGGTAGTGTGTTGAATTATTAGACGTAAGGCCTCGGTTCAAACCACAGGTCAAACATCAAAACGAAAATATGAAAAAATATTTCTACGGCGACTTCCTCTCAGCAGATTTCTGGAAAAAACTTTGCGAGAAAAAAATTTTCATGAAAATTTTCTCAAAAATCTGTCTTTCGGAGACGGCTTTAAACTGTAGGTGCCACAACTTCCGGATAAAATTAACACACGCAACATGGTTGGTGGGAGAAACTAGGTCGTAATCCTGGCTAAAGGGTTGTAATGTCCACTTAGGAAGAAGAAGATTTTGTTTATTCTTTTTAGCTTCTTTCAGACGTCTAAATGCGACCTCTTCAACTTCGTCATGGAGAGTGTTCTGCGAAAGGCGGGAGTGCATCGCAATGGCAATATTTTCCAAAAAAGTGTCCACTTGCTTGTGTACGCTGACAACATTGACATCATAGGGCGTACCAAGCGAGATGTTACGGCTGCCTTTAGTGCTATTGAACGGGAGTCTACTAAGATGGGTTTGGCAGTAAATGAGGGCAAAACAAAGTATATGTTATCGACAAGCAGAGACGTGCGGCGTATTACACCTCAGATTACGGCCGATGACTATACTTTTGATACGGTCAAGGAATTCATCTATCTTGGCTCTGCTGTTACCAACAGGAATGATGTCAGTCTGGAGATCAAGCGCAGGATCACTTTTGCCAACAGGTACTACTATGGTCTCAATAGGCAATTGAGTAGCCGAGACCTCTCCCGTGCGACAAAACTAACACTTTACAAGACACTCATCCTACCCGTGTTTTTTTATGGCGCAGAGGCATGGACCCTATTAAGTACAGATGCAGCAGCCTTGAGAGTATTCGAGAGTAAAGTACTGCGTAAGATCTTCGGTCCAGTGAGGGTTGGCGATGATTTCCGTATCGGATCAAACAGTGAGCTGTATGAGCTCCTCAACGACATAGACGTTGTGCACCGTATTAACATCCAGCGGCTGTGCTGGCTCGGTAATGTCGTTCGAATGGAGGAGGAAGCTCCGGCGAGACGGGTATTTGATGCGGCAATCTGCTAAAGTCGGCGAAGAGGACGACCTTGGATCAATTGGAAGGACCAAATCGAGGAAGCCCTGTCATCGATTGATAGGACCAACTGGCGTAGGCGCGCCCGAAGCAGAGGCGCCTGGAAGGATGTGTTGCGGCAGGCCTAAATCCGTTAAACGGGTTGTTATGGCCAGTTAAGTAAGTAAAGTAAGTAGACGTCTAAAGCTGCTGCAACGCATTGCTCCATCATCACGTTTCATTTTATAGAACCAGATCGATGTCTCAATTCCTCAAGAAACATGTTGGGTTGTTGTATTGGGTGTAGTCATAAGGTAATCTGTACATTGGCAAAGTTGAACTGCCAAACCTTCCTATGATGTTTGCTGTTGAAGTCATTCCTTGGGAACCAAGAGGCTTTCTGATTAAATTACTTGAAGTGGGATTGAAACCTCCAAATGAGGATCTTTTTATGTTCTTAATGGGTTTCGAACCAGGATTATTTGTTGATTTACTATGCGATTATTATGTTTTAATTATTCTCTGCCATTCTGTTATAGTTTTTGTATATCTGTTTGCATTTCTCTTGCTCTTCCTAGTCTCGAATATCATATTGTCCTTATGGTTTAATATTGCATTGCATGCCTCAAAACAGAAACAGCAGCAACAGCAACGGGAGCATCAGCAACAGTCGCATAATGCAAGTAAATAGTAAAACCCAGCCACGAAAAATATAGAAAAACTTACTCACTCACTTACTCACTCGCTCACTCTCACCATGCTCGCTCGTATAGTGTTACACCTGTAGGGTTATGAAAATGTTGTTCACCGTTGTATGCCTGATTAAATCGTAAAAAGTTGTTCATTTTTCTTCTCTCTTTAGTTTTCCCAGTGTTCCTTGGTTCTTGAGATTATACAAGAGAGAGAAAGAGAGAAAGAGAGAGGGAGCGAGAACAGTCTATTGCTTGCACATAAAAGTAGATTTTTTGGACAAGTTATTCCTTTCTGCCGCGCCATGGTAAACCATAGCGTTTCAGTTTTCCTTTTTCTGGAACTTGTATGTAAGTGCTGTGTTGGTGGATGGGAAACCGAAAACGTTTTTTTTTCCTTTCTTTTTCGTTTTTGGTTTTTCGTCGTAAAATTAAAATTTTAATTAAAAATAAAATTACGAAGTGTTGACAACAACGATGTTGCACGCTGCCTGTCTGTCGTTTGTATATGTTGAATGCATTGAATTTTGGATAATGGCGACAATCACGCTACTTTCGGTAGCAGTTGGTCTCTCCATCTCTTGTAACTCTTGGAATTTCATGATCAAAAATCATTCACTCAAGCCAAAAAGGCTTAGTAATGTCCATCGGGCTTCAATTTTAAAGAGTGTCTCAAAACTCTACTAGTGTCGATGGTAGTTTCTTTGATTTAGAGCCGACCACTTAATGTCTTATTGTCGAGAGGATGTTAATATCATTCTAAGCTTTTAAAACTTACAAGAATGGTTCCACTTTATTATTCCGGACTTTTGGTTTGTTGGTTGATCGCTTTAGGTGGCTTCTTCACTTAGTGACAATTTGATGCCACAAAACTCGTCGCAACTTTTGATATCATCTGTAGTACTTTACTTTACTTTAACTTGCTGCCAAGGCACTACAAAAAAAGAGTACGGTTTTAGAGCGGGCAGATCGACGATGGGAGCCATTAACGAGGTACTGACTAGCGTGAAGGCTGTCCAAACCGGGAACCATTTTTCGCGGCAGATAGTTCTGTTGGGGACCTTGGATGTCCGAAATGCGTTCAACAGCCTCCGGTGGGTTGACGTACTTGATGCACTGAGAATAAAGTTCTCTATTCCCGGTTACCTGCTGAAGATTATGCAAAACTACTTACGAGATCGTGAGCTTATTTACGATACGACCCAAGGACGAAAGAGAAAATAGGTTACGTCTGGTGCAGCTAGAGGATCAATTCTTGGACCTGACCTATGGAACATAACATATGATGACATCTTTCGCATTGAGATGCCAGATGGCGCACATCTTGTTGAATATGCCGATGACGTTGCGGCCATAATTGTGGCTCGGAATGTCGAAGAGGCTTGAAGAAAGGTCAACCAGGTGATAATAAGAACGAAGTCATCGCTCAAGGACAGAGGACTCAAACTCGCAACGGAGAAGACAGAGTTGATACCTCTTAGGAGGAAGCGTATACTGCTGGAAATCGACGCTACGATATGCGACACCACCCTGACGACGCGGAAAGTAGTCAACTATCTTGGTATTCGACTGGACCATAAACTGACGTTCTGCGCTCAGATACAACACGCTGCAACCAAAGCCGCTAAGGTTACCTCACTACTTAGAAGGCTTATGGGCAATACTGGTGGTCCTGTACAGAGCAGACGCAGATTGATGATGGCAATAAGGGACTCTATTCTGCTATACGGCAGAGGCATTGAAGGTCGACTGTAGGATGAAAATTTTATCATCGGTACAACGAACCGCTGCACTTAGAGTGGCATCCGCCTATAGAACTGTATCCAAGTCAGCAATACTGGTAATCAGTGGTGTGATACCTATAGGTCTACAAGCAAGCGAACGGAAGAAAGTGTGGAAGACTAAAAACGTCCACGGAGAGACAGTAAATGTCGACGACGCCAGAAAGCGAACCATAGCGAACTGGCAAGAGAAATGGAACACTGGGACGAGTGGTAGATGGACGGCAAAACTTCTCCCAGATATTACCCGCTGGATAGAGAGGAAATTTAGCGAGGTTAACTACTATTTAACACAACTGTTATCCGGACACGGTTACTTTTGTAAGTACCTGTTTAAAATGGGGAAGAGGACTCGACCAAATTGCATCTATGATGATGCGTCGATTGATGATGCGGAACACACTTTCTTTCATTGTGAGAGATGGAGATTGGAAAGAAGGAATCTTGCGGCCAAAGTCGGCGTCTGTACTGTCGAGAACTTCTGCGAAGTAATTCTGAACAGCGAGGAGAATTGGAACAGCATAGCCAGTTACACTGAGGCCTTACTGAAATCAAAGAAGATTGACTTGGATGAGAGAATTAGAATGGATGTTTAGACACCTTCTTGGATTTTGTTGCGCAATCCGGACGCGGATATGGATATAAAGGGGCCAATTGGCCAGACGGACTACACATCGAAGTAATACCACAGTAGTTCCGGAGTGGGCAGATTTAATGGGTGAGGGCCCCACACACGGTGGATAGTTACGACTTCCCCTATGGTGCGGTTAGGTACATTTACTCCTCCTCAACGTAAAAAAAGGCCCTACAAATAGCTCCCATCGTTTTGAGGTTAACTAAGTTCAGAAAGATATTTGATATCTGAATCGTAGATGGGCGGTGTATAGTAGGTAGTATATTGGCTTATTAAACGCCATCGTGTGGTTCAAACCCTAGCTCAGACAGCTCGAACAATACGAAACACGAAAAAGATACTTCTTACGGCTGCCAACTCTCAGAGATTTTCCTAGAAAATCGTCGTTAACAGTCGACATTAAAGTGTAGGCCTCGACACTCATTGAATAAATTAACACTTGCAACATGGGTGGTGTGAGAAGCTATGTTATAATCCTGCGTAAAAGTTTGTAATGACGAATTAAGCAAGTAAGATGCGCTATTAATTCTATACTGATATTCAGTTTCTGCCTGTTTACCGCGAGTCCAGTAGCCAGTTCAGATACTTTTGCTTGATTAACCCATACGGTTTTTGGTTCTGTCAAGTCATCAAACTTTTTCATCTGCTCTTAGGCTTTTGCAATAAAGTGCGGCTTAATCTCACATATTGTTATATTGGTACGGACCTTAAAATGCCTCCGGTAAGATAGAACGATAACTTTGCAAACAAATTCTCAGGCTCTCTCATCACAGTGCATTAATATCTAACATAGGAGAACTTGAACACACATATAAGCGTATAAATATAGCGACTTCAGTTGTCGCCTTCGCCCTTTGGCAGTATTTCGCCTTCTCTCTTCCTCTGTTGTCATCTTCGCCCTTTGGCAGTATTTCGCCTTCTCCCTTCCTATGTTTCCTTTTGTTCTTATTAGCACTACAGTGTTATGGAAAACAAAATTCGTGCCGTGTCTTATTGTTGTTTCACTAGCAACTTTCTTTTGCAACGTATTTACCTACTAAGCATTGTTGACTGATGGTTAAATAAAAATAGAACCGACTTGACACCTTGTTACCTTACCTTTTCACTTCCATCAATTTCGTTTTCAACTTACCTTCCAATTCTTTGTTTATTATCGGATCTGGTAACTTCTAGAACATCACTGTTGATTTGTTATTGTTATTATTTTCTGTTTTCTCGTGGTATTTCTATGTTATTGTTTCTATGGTGATATGGGTAGGCTATCCTCAGAAAGTACATCCCCAGAAATTGCATTGCTGACGAACTGCCGAGAGCTTACAATCGTCAGCATGTTACAGGGCCTAGATGTACTGATTGTCTCAGTTAAATCAAAGAATACCGATCACTTTACAGGGAAACACAGCTTTGTTGTCAGTGTATAGAATATCGCTAGTCTCTGCTTAACTGACGACTATCCATCGCACTGTTACAGTGCTCACAGGCCACTGCCCTATTGTTGGCATTCCGATAGATTTAGCGAACTCTTGAATTAGTTCTGCTGGAGTTGTGGGTCTGAAAAGGAGAAGAAGGAAGAAGCTATTAGTCATATCAGTCTCTAACTTTTGCCACGAAAAGGCTCAGCTACTGGACTGAAGTCTTCTTTTCTAAAGGGTCCGCCAAATAACTTTTTTTTTTGAAAAAGCTTTAAAAAAACTACTGAATATTTTCTCAAATTTCTTTTTTATTTGAAAGTACAATGTTTCGGGTTAATAATGGAAAATAATTTCATTCAAATGGCTGACTCGACTGGCCATTTGCAGTAGCCTACACGATCGGTCCAATTTTTAAGCACATTATCGATTGTGTGCAGCTGTATTTCACCAATGGCTTCACGAATATTGTCCTTTAAAGCGTCAATTGTCTCTGGCTTGTCGGCGTAACACTTATCTTTGACGGCACCTCACAAATAATAGTCCAACGCTGTCAAATCGCAGCTCCGAGGTGGCCAAACGACATCAGCTCTGCGTCAGATAATGCGATCTTCAAAAACAGGGCGCAAAACATCGAGTGCAGCTTCGGCTGGGTGGCACGTAGCGCCGTCCTGTTGAAACCAAATGTTGCCAATTTTTCAATTTCTTCAATTTTTGTGAACAAAAATTCGTTCAACAATGGCCTGATAACGATCGCCATTAACTGTAACGGCCACTCCTTGCTCATTTTCGAAGACAAATGGCCCAATTATGCCTCTGGACCAAAATCCGCACCAAACATTAACTCATTTTGGGTGCGTCGGCTTTTCAATGTATGCGTGCGGGTTTTCTGTGCCCCAAATGCGACAATTTTGCTTGTTTACATACCCGCCAAGATCAAAATGAGTTTCATCTGAAAAGATGATTTTTTTTTTTTTGCCAAAATCGGCATCTTCTGTAAGTCGATCGCAGGCCTACTTAGCGCAGCGAAAACGCATTGGATGGTCAATTGGCTTCAACTCCTGAACCAGTTGGACTTTGTATGGCGTCATACCAAGGTCTTTATGCAAAATTCGTCTCAATGATGTCTCCGAAATGTTCAATTGTTGAGAACGACGGTGAATTGATGTTGATGGCGCTTCACGCACACTTTCTGCCACAGCAACAATAATCTCGGATGTTCGCACTGTTTTTGGCTTTTCACGCTTTGGTTTATCGATGAGGATGCCAGTTTCTTTCACTTTTTTTCACAAGATAACGAACATACGGAGCTGACTGTGCTTCCCTTCTTCCAAAATCCGTACGCAATTTTCGCACACATTCTGCAACATTACCATGATTTTCAAAGAAATGTCGGAATATTTCCCAGCGTTGTTCAAGCGTATACACAACCATATTCGTTCAGCGGAAGAATAAAACCAATTATCTGTCAAATCAGACTTGAGCTAAGTGTTACCATTCACGAAATAAGCACTAGTTGAAAAACAAAAGGTTAGATGGCGGACCCGTTACTAC
Organism: Sarcophaga variegata; assembly: GCA_932273835.1. NCBI lineage: Eukaryota > Metazoa > Arthropoda > Insecta > Diptera > Sarcophagidae > Sarcophaga > Sarcophaga variegata. Next base: position 144,418,365 of record OW026358.1, on the reverse strand, counting down.
CTTTGGCTGAAATCTTCAAAATTTAAAAAAAAAATTCGAAAAAAAAGAAAAAACCTTTCTCTTCAGGTAGGTAATGCTGTTCCATAGGCTATGTTGGAATCACGAATTTAATGTTGATTTATTGTATCACAACGGGCCAATGCTCTGGGCTAAATCCAACCTTCGAGTAGGACTCGCCACGAAACCTAATCTAGCCAGTCACGGGAATTTCCAAAGTAGCCATCGAACAGTGCTGCTACTCAAGCCATTTGTGTTTAAGACACCTCTCGTTATCACAGTTTGTATTCCAATCCTTATCTCTTTATCTGTTAATTTTTAGCTGCATAGAAAATTAACCTGGTTTTTTTTTTGTCTCCCTCCCCTCGTTATACTTCACTAACTCTTTTAGTAGATAATTATTGTGAACAGAGAAAGAAAAGAAAAGGTTTCACTTGTTAAGTTGATTATGGAGTCTTATTTTTTTTTTTTTGGCAAAAATTACTGGGGGTTTCTTTCTCTGTTTCAATAAAAAACTTTTAAAAGAGTAGTTAAACCAGAAACAAAACGAAATTTTCTACAAAAAATTTTTAACAACAGAAGCATAGCGAATGCGGAAGCGGAAATGTGAATTTAAATTCAAAATATTTGCAAATGAGGTTGACAATATTCGCATGCACTTTCTTGTCTCTTCGTTTTTTTTTTTTTAGTTTTAAAACAGAGTGTCAATGACTAGTGGAATGAAATAAAAATTTTTTTAATTCTTTTGGGGAATTCTTAAAGAGAGAATAAAAGACAAAATTGGTTAAGGAGTACCCTCCCTTGTAAGAATTTATAAAAATCTTGCAAAGAATGAATCGAGGAAGAAGTTAAGAGAGTATCTTTACGAACAGCGAAATAGAAAGGGCAGAACTGCTATTGCATACACTCTTCCCCGGGAGTATAGGGACTAATAACTGATGTCTTATACACTGGAACGGTGGAAACTTTTGCAGGAAAACTAACAATGACACCGCGACTAGGGAATGCCTACAGAGCGGTACCAGATTATGAATGAACTCCTGACAAAACTATCTAAAGGCGGGCATAGACTGTCAATGATATTCAGATGATGTAGTCTTGATGGCAAAAGAAAAAAAGCTGAAGAGACTATCTGTGGCATCATTCAAAGACAAAACAGGGGCAATGAAAATCTGTCCTACAACGTTGCTGGAGACTATATTATACATGTTAGTGAAAACTAGAGCTTTGAAGACTAGGATTACGACCTAGCTTCTCACACCACTTATGTTGTGTGTGTTAATTTTATACACGAATGGCAGGACCTACATTTTAAAGTCGACTCCGAACGACAGTTTTCTGAGTAATTTTTTCATGGTAATTTTATTTACTCTCAGAGTTTTTGCCAGAAATCTGCTGAGGGGAAGTCGCCGAAGAAATTTTTTTTTATATTTTCGTTTTGATGTCTGAATTGGGTGTTTGAACCGTGGCCTTTCGTCTAATAAGCCAACGCAATACCTACTAGACTATAGCGACTTCTGAGCAATGCATCAGACTATTCATGAATAACCTAGGGTTGTTAACCGTTCTTTTGATGGGGCACTGTTGAGTCAGGATACATTTATTCAGAATGGAGGGTTCAACATGTAGATTCTGTGACGATGAAAATGAATCAAAGGAACACATTTTTGCAACATGAGAGGCATTAATGCGCTTCAGAAGGAAACACATGGGGGTATAACAAGTGCAACATCAAGAATTTGTCAGAATAACAGGCTTGAAGGGCTTTGTAGGAATGTCGTATAAAGCTTGATGGAAGTACAATAGTTCGTATGGTTAAGGCATCTCATCACGACAAATGTTAATGATAATATTGGTACGAAAATAAAATGAAAAATCTTGATACTGATGTTTTGCTTTTACATCGTTTAACACTAAAATTATAAACAAAAGCTACAAAAACAAAACAATGCAGTAAACAAACCTGTTTACAAATTATCGTACTGCTTAATATAACCACAAATACCAGCAAAAAAAAAATGGTAAACAAGTAAACAAAAATACAACAACAACACTACAAGAATAAATCTAAACAACGATGTTTACATTTATAAAGATATCGAGAAGGTGAAGTCATGAACATTGGCCTTCAAGAACATTTATCAGATTGTTTACCTTGTTATATAAAAAGGCAAGGCAAAGCAGGCGAGTGAGTACTTAATGTTCAGTCAGCCTTGTGTGAAGACGCAGTGTGTTTGAAGAGAGTAATCGTGGTTTAAAGATCTCCGTCATAAAGACCTCTCGAATAATTTTCTAGCAATTGTTATTGTTTATGCAAAGGGTGTAAAATTTGCTCGAAAATTTTATCAAAAGGTTAAGCGTCTAACCGAAGGTTTTAAGCCCGGAGCGTCCTCCTGCAAAGATGAGAACGGAAACCTGATAACAGATTCGCAAGGGGTACTGAGGTTGTGGAGGAAACACTCCTCTACTCTGCTACAAGGTGATGACGATAACAATGCCGCCTTTAGAGATGATGTTCCGAACCCGATCCACGATGACGGCGTGGAGATTCCGCCATGAAGAGGTCAAAGTCGCGAGCATGCGTCTTAAAAACAATAAAGCAGTGGGTCCTAATGGCCTCCCCGCTGAATTGCTTAAGACCGGATGTAATGAGCTGTTCAGCTAATGGAAAGTATACCCAACGATTGGAACCTCAGTGTCCTCTGTCCTGTCCTGAAAAAGGGATATCCCACGATATGCGCCAATTACAGGGGAATAAGTCTTCTCCCTATCGCATATAAGATGTTTACAGGCGTATTGTGTGAGCGACTGAAGCCACTCGTCAAAACACTGATTGGACCTTATCAGTGCGGCTTCGGACCTGGCAAGTCCACCATCGACCAGATTTTCACATTACGTCAAATCGTGGAAAATACCCACGAAAAACCATCCTTTTGTCGACTATAAGGCAGCCTTCGATAGCCCCATAAGGGATCGTGTTTTTGTCGCATTGTCTGAGCTCGGTATACCTGCGAAGCTGATAAGGCTATGCAGAATGACGTTGAGCAATTCCTGCAACTCCGTCAAGGTACCGTGCGAGGTTTCAGATAAGGTGACCCCCTATCATGCGACCTCTTTAAAGTCGTCATGGAGAGTGTTCTGCGAAAGGCGGGAGTGCATCGGAATGGCATTATTTTTCAGAAAAGTGTCCAATTGCTTGCGTACGCTGACGACATTGACATCATAGGGCGTACCAAGCGAGATGTTACTGCTGCCTTTAGTGCTATTGAACGGGAGTCTAGTAAGATGGGTCTGGCAGTAAATGTGGGCAAAACAAAGTATATGTTATCGACAAGTAGAGATGCGCGGCGTATTGATTCTCAGATTACGGCCGAAAACTATACTTTTGATACAGTCAAGGAATTTATTTATCTTGGCTCCGCCTTTACCACCAAAAATGATGTCAGTCTGGAGATCAAGCGCAGGATCGCTCTTGCCAACAGGTGCTTCTATGGTCTCAATAAGCAATTGAGTAGCAGAGACCGCTCTCGTGCGACAAAACTAACACTTTAGAAGACACTCATCCTACCCGCGCTCCTTTATGGCGCAGAGGCATGAACCCTATTAAGTACAGATGCAGCGGCCTTAAGAGTGTTCGAGCGAAAAGTACTACGCAAGATCTTCGGTCCAGTGAGAGTTGGCGATGATTTCCGTATGCGATACAACAGTGAGCTATATGAGCGATACGACATAGTCATTGTGCAGCGTATTAATATCCAGTGGCTGCGCTGGCTCGGCAATGTCGTTCGAATGGAGGAAGATGCTCCGGCGAGACGGGTATTTTATACGGGAATCTGCGGAAGTCAGCGAAGAGGACGACCTTGCATTCGTTAGAAGCACAAAATCGAGGAAGCCCTATCATCGATTGGTGTGACCAACTGGCGTAGGAGCGCACGAAGCAGAGGCGCCTCGAAGGATGTGTTGCGGCAGGACGAAATACGTTAAACGGGTTCTTATGGCCAATTAAATAAGTAAGGAAGTATAACAAAGAAAAGCAATTGTTGTTGTTTACATCAAGTTGTGAGCAGTGGCACACAGAATTGTGCGAATAATAAAGAATTCTAATTAAAACCAAAAACAAATTTAAATATTTTTACAAGGTAAAAATGTAACAATATGTTAAGCTAGAATCAATTCCAATTCTATACAAATCTCTGCATTGTGGAATATCTGGGGTCGATGACTAGGGTAACACGTACCTTAGCAATGAAGGCCTACAATTGTTTAAAAAATAATTAATTTTCCACATTGAAGGCTTAAGAATTCATCATTAATTTCTAAAATTAAAAGCAAAAAAAGATTCAAATCTAATGGATTTCTTTTGTTGAATACCCCCTTCCGTTAGAAAAAGTAATCCAAACATATGTTAATCGACTGAAATCCTTTTGAATGACAGCCTTAATTAGAAATGAACATGTGTTACTGAAATTATGAATTTTCTTTCCATTTTTAAGAAAAAAAAGAGTTCCAATCTTTTCACTTGCTCTGCATTATTTTGAAGCACTTTACGAAATTTAAAACGTTTTTTATGAATTCCCTTGAAATATTATTTAAAGTACCCGGGGAAAAAAATATGAGAGAATCTGTTTTAAGGCGAAAAAACAAACGAAGTAGGAGTTGGTTTACATTTATTTATTTTGTAAACATTTGGAAAATCTCATTGAAAATATTATGAAAATCACTTTTTTTGTAACTTCAAAACCACACCGGCAAAGTTCGTTTGAATTTGAAATCGTCTCTGATTACCAGCTCCATTGCCATGGTGATAGCTCTTGAAAGGAAAGGAAATGCATCAGTTTCACACGAAATAATGATGATGGAATGATGATTTTTTATCACTTAAATTCTTGTGATTATTTCTGTCCATGGCATGTAATTCAATATTTGATTTTTTAACAACTTGTGTGGCTTGATTCGAAATGCTGTTTTAAATTCTTTTTTTTCAATTTTTTTTCGTTAATTTTACATGAAAAATTTGTTAAATTTGTAACGCTTTTCATGTGTTGCAACAGTCTACCAGATAAGGGGGCCTTCCCCTTAAATACTTACAGTTCACTGAGATTAGTTGTTATAAAGACATGAATGAATTGTTTGTGGCGCACAAAATCGATTTGTTATGGCAAATTGCAGCATGACAGAGTAACGCCGATTTCATAAAATTTCTGTCTGGTTTTTTTTATTGGATAGGGGCACCTTTAACATGGATTAGGAAACTGTTGGTCAAGTAAGCAATTCTTTTCTACGAAATTAATTGAATTTTAATGCGGGCAGTCTAGTTTTAATTAAATTAAATGCCTTGCGGTGTGTGAAAGTTAGAATTTTAAATTTTGTTTAAAAAGATTTGTGCTTAAATAAACCACATTCAGATGTATTACAATAAAAAATTTTATTAATTTCGTTTTATTACCAGAGTTTTTAAATATTTTCTCAAGACAAAGTAGTTCCGGTGCATTACTACGCCTGTATATTCAAACAATCAATCAAAATGGCTCGTTGGTCGTGAACAGAAAAGAGTAAAGCTTGAGACACCGAATTTATAAATCCAGAATTTTTTATTGTATTTTACTGTATATTTATTTATTCAGTATATAAAAAAAGATTCGCGACAAAAATGCTACAAATCCTATGTAAGGTTTGCAATTTCTCTATTAAAAGTTTGGATAGGTAGGTAGGTTGAATGAGAGAAAGAAGACTTTAGAAGTGTCTGATGCCTATCGGCATACTTTTAAATCAGTAGGACAGATATATACATACATACATACATACATAATTGGCCATTACAACGCTTCAGTCAGGATTACGGCCTAGCTTCTCACCATTATGAGAAATCAACTTTATTTGCTATAGAAAGTCTGTTCTTTACAAAGTTTTCTAGATAGCATGGTATAGTTTTTGGTTCTTCAATGCCGCCTCATATCGAACTCGTAACTCAATCGGTTGAGTGAAGTGCGTTGTGTCCAATATCCTCGTAGACGATGTGCTCACCGCACCGTTTACCTCCAAACAACACCTTCTTTGATCCCTTGATGTCCACACACATAAGTTAGCGTGTGTCTAATTAAGCTTCTGTAGAGTTTGTATGCCATTCTACGAGTCTTAATCCATTAGGAACGTTAGGCTCTCCCACATATGGGAGAGCAACTGTGGGCCTTTGCTGCAATATCTTCATTTTGTTTTTTGAAGTCGCCGTAGTCTAGTAGGTAGTGTGCTGGCTTATTAGACGCAAAGCCAAGTCTCGAGCCCCAGGCCAGACATCAAATACAAAATATAAAAAGTATTTTTCGGCGACTTCCTCTCAGCAGATTTCTGGCCAAAACTCTGAGAGTAAAATAAAATTGCCATGAAAAAAGTTTCTCAAAAATCTGTCATTCGGAGGCGACTTTAAACTGTGTGGTGGGACCCACTCATGTATAAAATTAACACACACAACACAAGTGGTGTGAGAGACTAGGACGTTGTACAATGGGTTAATTCGACCTCCGGGTACTGTACTTGTCTTAATTGATAAGTACACGTCCTCTAACCTAACCTAACCTAACCTAACCTTCGTTTTCTTCGAGTTGTCGGAGCTTGCATTTGAACCATAGGCTGGCTTTTTATAAACCAATACACTAACTACTAGACTACGGCGACTTCGAAGCATACAGTCGCTTTTACCATTAACTCTCACCATCTTTCTGCAAATATAGGCCATCCAAATAACGAAATTCACTACACCCCGTAGTATTTTTCGAATACGGCTGAAAATTAGTCACAAAGTAGAGGAGAAGTAATATTACATAGAACGGTGCTTCAGAATTGGATAACAAATCAGGATTGATATCTATTGATCTCAACAATTAACAGGGAGCATTTGTTTTAAAGCACAACTGAAGCTGAAAACCAAACAGAAAATTTATTGTATTCAACACGTGATGTATCCGTGATGTCCGGAAACGATAGTCTCATTACTTACGTACGGTTGGAGGATGTGTACTTGTCAATTAAGACAAGTGCAGTACCCGGAGGTCGAATTGACCCATTGTACAACGTCCTAGTTTCTCATACCATTAATGTTGTGTGTATTAATTTTTTTGTGGTGGGACCTACAGTTTAAAGTCGACTCCGAACGACAGATTTTTGAGAAACTTTTTCATGGCAGTTTTATTTACTCTCAGAGTTCTTGCCAAAAATCTGCTGAGATGAAGTCGCCGAAGAAATACTTCTTGTATTTTGTTTTGATGTTTGGCCTGGGGCTTGAACCCTGGATTTACGTCTAATAAGCCAACACACTGCCTACTAGACTACGGCGACTTCTTTAATACGGCTGAAAACTAGTCACAAAGTAAAGGAGAAGAACAGTTTTCTTGTAATACGACATGTAACGATGCGTCAGAATTGGATGACAAGTCAGGATTAATTGGTTCCGACAATTTACATGGAGCATTTGTCTTAAAGCACAACTAAAGCTGACAACCAAAATGAAAATTTATTTTATATACCAAGTGATGTATCCACGTGATGTCGTTAAACGATAGCCTTATCCATTAACAACCCGTTTAACGGATTTCGACCTGCCGCAACTCATGCTTCCAGGCGCCTCTGCTTCTTGCGCGCCTACGCCAATTGGTCACACCAATCGATGATAGGGCTTCCTCGATTTGGTCATGCCAGCGCAAAAAGGTCGTTCTCTTCGCCGACTTCCGCAGATCTCCACATCAAACACCCGTCTCGCCGGAGCATCATCCTCTATTCGAACTACAAGGCCGAGCCAGCGCAGCCGCTGGAAGTCAATACGATAGCCTCATTACACTATAGAGAAAGGGTCAGTCTGGGTTATAGAAGACAAACATTACAACTGAAATGGTTTATAATCGACCTAACCTCGACAGAAGCCATTTGCAGATGAGCAAACTCTTAACGCGCTGGCCTATTGGTGATGAAAACCAGCAAGTTTGTATGCTATTCGCCGTTGATTGTACTTTATTTTAAAATTAATGACAAGGAATTATGCAATCTAGACTCGTAAGAATAAGGCTACTTGATCTTGTGTTTTAACCAAACTTCCTCTGCTGTTTTTATTTTATTTATTTATTTTTTTTCTATTTATTATTAGTCATAGCACAACAAGATAATAATCTTATAAATGAAAGTGCTATGGGAGTACATCAAAGAAAGAAAATAATAACTAATCATTGATTATATATGTAATGAAATGTTTGAAATAATGTAGAAATAAAAATGAATAAGAACGTGTTAAAATCACGGGAAATAGCAATCGATTCAAAAAAGGATAAAAAAATGAATATGTGTAAAAAATAAATTAGGAAAACTACAAAGAACAGTATAAACAAATATAAAGAAATATACAAACAAAGTAAAAATATATATATATATATAAGATATAAGATATATATATAAGATACAATGAAATTTAAAGGTATATTAATTAAAAAAATGAAAAATTAAAAACAATCATTAATAGAAATAGAGTGAAAAAAATTTACAAAAAAAAAAATCAAGATATGTTTAGCATATCTGCATATGCATTGCCTATATCCTGAATATAATTAGGTAAAGTATTCCAAAGACTGATGGTGTATATAAAAAACTGGCGTTGTGACAAAAGAGTCCTATGTCTGTGTTGGATAATCTTCATACCGCGATTGGATCTAGCAAATGTAATCGTACTAAATAAGTATATTGGCTGTTTTAAAGTAATAATCTTATGGAGGTGAACAAGGCATTTTATATTTAATAGACTATCAAAATTAACTCCAAATATCTGGTATGAAAATTGTGATATATGGTCTCGACGTCCCCTAATAAAAACATATCTGGTTATATTATTATAAGTCAGGTTGAGTTTCCGCCTATCATCCGTATCACAGTTTGTGAAAATTTCAGATCCGTATAAAAGGACAGGAATCAAAAACGTTTTAGCCAGTTGCATACGTATGGCAAAAGGGAGTCGAATTTATAACAGCCCATAGGTTTCTAAGCATACCGTGAACTTTACCAACGATGACGTTAATGTGGTTAGACCACGTTAGCCGACCATTAAAGATAATACTCAGATTGGATGCTGATTCAACAAAGTCAATTTTATTCCCCTTGGTAATAATTTCCGGCACATCACAAATGCTCTCTTAATTCTGGAGAGCAATAAACATTTAGATTTAGAGGGATTTATACAAAGTCCATTGGCCCTAGCCCAGCTATCAATTTTTCGTAAATCACAGTTGATGGTGTCTATACATAGTTGGATATCCTCTATACGCGTGCTTCTATAGAGCTGAACGTCATCAGCGTACATATGTACGCTACAATTATCCAAAACATCAGGCAGGTCGTTAATGTATATACAGAACAAGAGAGGCCCTAATATTGATCCCTGAGGAATACCTCTTCCAACGCTTAGCGAATTCGAGATCTTGCCGTTTAGATAAACTCGTTGTGATCTGTTCACAGGATAAGAACGTATGAGATTACAAGCTGAGTTAGAAAAATGAAAGAGGGTCTGTAGCTTATTCAATAATATTTTGTGGTCAACCGTATCAAAAGCCTTGGTGTGATCCAAAAGAACTAAAAACGCTATGTAATTTTCATCTAGTTCCAAGCTAAGATCATCAACTACATTGACTAAAGCAGTAGTGCGGCTCCTAACTTTCATAAATTCCGACTGCTTATCAGATAGGAAGTTATTGCTCACGAGATAACTATTTATTTGTTTAGCTCTGAGTACACGATTTTCCGCATGCCGTTCAGGCCCTTTAAGTGTTATTTCGTTTTTAGTGTGAAACAGTAGTCAATGTCTCATTTATGATTACAAATTGACCAAAAATTTCTCCTTTAAAAAGGTGAAACAGCGCCAAAAAGTCTTTTTAAACATTCTTCCCATTGTTGTTTTAGTTTTTTGGTGAAAGCAAATATGCAGGAGTGCTGCTTCTGCTCCTCCTCCTCCTTTAATACGTTAACATTTTATAGAAATTTTTTTAGCCGCCTCTATGTTGGACATCTCAATTGCTTAGGAGTAAACTATCACAGCGCATTGTGTCATCATCATTACAAGATAACGCCTGTTATCGCTTTACGGATATATGCTGGAATACCAATCAATCCATGGTATTACATGGAAATTCCTTTTGCTGTCATTCGGGCCTTTAAAGTCTTAATGCAAAATCTTTTAGTGAAATGTAAACAACAACAACAACAGCAATAATAACAAAGAAAAAAATTTCCACAATGCCTAGACCTGGAATGGTAGTAGGCCTCTTACATGAAACATTCATCCGTCCCTCGTCATCAACTTTTTTTTCTTTTTTTTTCTGTTTCGTTTTCAATTTTTTATTGCTGAAGAGAAGAAGAAAAAACAACGGCGTCAGATTAGATCAGAATGACAAACAGCCAAAAGTAATAAATTATTCGTGTGAAGGTTGTAGCAACAACGACAAAATAATGCCAACAACATTGGCAGCAACAACAACAACAACGACAACAAAAAACAAACATAATATATCGTCTGCATATTGATGGAAAAGCAATGCCAACAACCACAAGAAAGAAACAAAAAAAAACTTGAGGAAAATTGTGGAGGGAAAATACCGAAAGAATGAAAGAAAATTTACGAAAACAACAACAACAACAGACTGGCGACAACGACAACGACAACGATTTAAAATGACAACAAAACAAAACAAATCAAAAAAAAGCAAAGCAATTGGGGGCTGATTGACTGAATGATGGACAGACTAAATGATAGACTTGCATCAGAGCAATACATTCCTTTTGCTATTGTTGCTGCTGTCGTTGGTATGTATTGAAGCAAATGCTTGCCAAGCTTTAGGCTATAAGGGGAGACGCTGCCATAAACTAGGAAGTGTGTGTGTGTGTATTGTCGTAGCAGCAACACTTCAAACAACAACCAACAGCCCACAGTCCACAGCCCCCAAAGACGATGAGCTGATAAGCAACTGCAAATGTTGCGTTTGTCAAAACGGCTCAATAATCTTTGGCCATATAAAGCACACGTGAAACAGGAAAAGGCGGAATAGGGGGGATTTGCTTGTGATCATTAAAAACTCAAGGTGAGTAAGAAATGTTGTCGCATCCTCCCCTACCATTTTTTTTGTTTATTTGCTTTGTTGTTCTAAATTTATCGCCACGATTTAACACAAGCATTGGGGGAAAGACGAGAAATCAATTTAGAAGACAATGATGCTTTAAATGGTGTGTTCGTTTTAAAAGTTTTTTATTTTAAAAGTAAGACTGAAAACTTTGTAAATATAAAAATAAATATATTACGAGGGCTGTTCACTAAGGCAAAGTTTCTTGTCTTTTATTTTGAATATCGTCACCCTTTCCTAGATCCTCCGTAGGTAGGTATATAGGTTCGAAAAAGAGTGCTTGTCGTTCTTAAAAGCGAGGACAATAAGGGAGAGGAAGGATAGAAAACGGAAGAGAGAGGAAACGGAGGAAAACAGATGTAAAAAGGCGACCTCAAGCACGCAGGAGAGCACCTCTCACCCAACTCAAATTAATTATAAATCTCTGGAGATCCCTATTGTCAGCACACGACAGAGAGTTTATATCCTCAAAGAAGTCTTTGCCCAGGGTACTCCATTTCGTCCTAGTCAGGGCTGGAGAGTTATAGAGGAGTTGTTCGGCGGTCTCCAAGTCTTCTTTGTTACAACATAACCTGCAAGAGTCCGGTTGGGATCTATTCCTGATCCTTGCCAACGTTCTAACATCGCAGTGCCCTGTAATAAACACGATAACTAACCTCCGGCTGGATTTCTTAAATTCCATCGACAAATCTGCCATAGGCTCCTATCCCCAAAATCCTCTACTTCTTCTGCCTGACCCATCTAGTGACAAGTCCCTGGCAGATTGGAGGATCAATACATACATACATAACATACATACATAATTGGTCATAACAACCCTTCAGTCAGGATTACGACATAGCTTCTCAACACCACTTATGTTGTGTGTGTTAATTTTATACATCAGTGGCGGGACCTACAGTTTAAAGTTGACTCCGAATGACAGATTTTTGAGAAACTTTTCATGGCAATTTTATTTACACTCAGAGTTTTTGCCAGAAATCTGCTGAGAGGAAGTCGCCGAAGAAATATTATTTTCATATTTTTATTTTGATGTCTGGCCTGGGGCTCGAACCATGACTTTACGTCTAATAAGCCAACAAACTACCTACTAGACTACGGCGACTATCGACTACTAATTCGCCCTCAGAAAGGGAACCTAACCTTGCTAGAGTACTCCCCGTCACCGAACTTCGAACCATCTGTAAAGATGGGTTTACCTCTCTGCCCCTGGAGTAGGGCATAGAGCCCTATCCGGTATGACCAGGATATCAAACCAGGCAGGAACAGTGTCTTCTTTAAAAATTTAGAACAATCAGCTGGCAACTAAAGTTGCCGTGCAGTACACCAACAACCCGGTAGAGAATCCTCAAGCCAGGCATAAACATTGCCTCCTTTAAAAAGTGCAGGGCACTGAGCAGGCAACTGAACTTGCCAAAAGGTTAGCTCCTATATTGCGGAGGGAAGAGGGGATTTTTACAATCTAAACTTATGCTAAGTGATTAAGTAGGAACAGATATGAGTCTTGCTTTAAGTTTCTTTCAACACGTTTCTCCAAATCCGATTGATAACTTTAATAGCTCTTTAGTCTATAGTGCCTAGGGATGATACCGTGACTCTTTATTTCGGTAAAATATTGACAAGCACTTGATTAAAGCATCATTCATCCACCTAGAGCCTATCTCACCAAAATTTTTTTCGATATTCGCACAATATCACTTCTAAAACTGCCTATGATTGAAGCTATTTCAAGCATTTTGATGCTGTGGATTTTCTCAACCCTGAATGTTGTTGACATTACGGTGATCTTTGTGTCAACCAAACTATGCTGTTTACCGTCACACGTTCACCTTGTTCGTTTCATTGAATTCTTCGTGTGAACAATTTTAAAGGAATAAAATTTTATTGACAAAAATTTAAAGGTCGACGTAGTCTAGTAGGTCGGGTGTTGGCTTATTAGACGCGAGGCCGCGGTTCAAACCAAAGGTCAGACATCTTCAACAAAATGAATTATGAAAGAATATTTCTTCGGTGACTTCTTCTCAGCAGATTTCTGGCAGAAACTCTGTGAGTAAGAAAAAATTCAAGTATAAAATTTACACACACAACATAAGTGGTTCGAGAAACTAAATCGTTATCCTGACGGAAGGATTGTAATGACCAAATATATAATGGGTCCGCCATCTAACGTTTTTTTTTTCAACTAGTGCTTATTTCGTGAATGGTAACACTTAGCTCATGTGTGATTTGACAGATAATTAGTTTTATCCACTGAACGAATATAGTTGTGTATATGTACGTATATAATGTTTGCGAAAATTGCATACGGATTTTGGAAGAAGAGAAGCACCGTCAGCTCCGTATGTTCGTTATCTTGTGAAAAAAGTGAAAGAAACTGGAATCCTCATCGATAAACCAAAGCGTGAAAAGCCAAAAACAGTGCGTACACCCGAGAATATTGCTTCTGTGGCAGAAAGTGTGCTTGAAACGACCTCAACATCAATTCACCGTCGTTCTCAACAATTGAACATTTCGGAGACATCATTGAGACGAATTTTGCATAAAGACCTTGGTATGACGCCATACAAGGTCCAATTGGTTCAGGAGTTGAAGCCAATTGACCATCCAATGCATTTTCGCTTCGCTAAGTAGGCCTGCGATCGACTTACAGAAGATGCCGATTTTGGCAAAAAAAAATCATCTTTTCAGATGAAGCTTATTTTGATCTTGGCGGGTATGTAAACAAGCAAAATTGTCGCATTTGGGGCACAGAAAACCCGCACGCATACATTGAAAAGCCGACGCTCCCAAAACGAGTCACTGTTTGGTGCGGATTTTGATCCAGAGGCATAATTGGGCCATTTTTCTTCGAAAATGAGCAAGGAGTGGCCGTTACAGTCAATGGCGATCGTTATCGGGCCATGTTGAACGAATTTTTGTTCACAAAAATTGAAGAGGAGGATAGTGGCAATATTTGGTTTCAAAAGGACGGCGCTACGTGCCACACAGTCGAAGCTACACTCGATGTTTTGCGCCTTGTTTTTGAAGATCGCATTATCAGCCGCAGAGCTGATGTCGTTTGGCCACCTCGGAGCTGCGATTTGACACCGTTGGACTATTATTTGTGGGGTGCCGTCAAAGATAAGTGTTACGCCGACAAGCCAGAGACAATTGACGCTTTAAAGGACAATATTCGTGTAGCCATTGGTGAACTACAGCTGCACACAATCGATAATGTGCTTAAAAATTGGACCGATCGTGTAGGCTACTTCATGGCCAGCCGAGGCAGCCATTTGAATGAAAGTATTTTCCATTATTAACCGGAAGGATTGTACTTTCAAATAAAAAAAGAAATTTGAGAAAATATTCCGTATTTTTTTTAAACATTTTCAAAAAAAAGTTATTTGGCGGACCCTTTATATGTATATATATTTATTTATTTATTTATTAATTACAATACAATTACAAATTATATCCTAATTATATACGAGCGAAGTAACTTGACTATGTGCTCGGTGTAGTGTCACAGACCAGAGTCTCTGGTGGGAATCGAACCCACGACCCTCACGCTAATAGTCCAGCACACTACCCATATGTATATATATGTGACAAAAATTTCTCACACAGGCCTCGTACTTTTTTTTTCATTTAAAAAAAAATGATTTCTTTGACAACTTCCCCCCCAAGGAAATACGAAAAGAAATTTAAAGAAAAACTTTTCAAATGCCATTTAAAAATTAATCAGAAAAGCAAACTATTTTCGTTTCAAAACTCATACAAAATTCTTTGGAAAACAAAAAAGAAAAAACCTGGGCACACAGCCATGCACTTTCAATGGAATTAATATCGTACCCTGTACGGCAAAGAAAAACCAAAATTTTCATTTTTATACGTATTTTTGGAAATGAATTTTATTTTAAAACTAAAAAGTGGTTGCTGGAGCTGGTATTTACTTACAAATAATCCTGGATTCGTTCATTTATTCTTTCTATTTGGAATTGGACAAGCAAGGAAGCAGGCAAGCAGGCCATAAGGCTTGGAATGTCTCGGTCAATCAAATTTTATGCAAATGGTATGGCAGGGAAGGAAAATCTTCAGTTTTTTATACCCCAACTGAGCTAAGCATTATTGACCATTTAAAAAAGACAATGAGTTGATGTTGATGATTGTTGGTTTGGTACTTGAGTACTCAAATTGAGCAACGTGTTGTTAATTTGATGAAACGTAAGAGGAGCGACAGCCAAGCCCAAAAAGGCCAGCATCCAGCAGGCATGAAAAGGTCAGTTTTAAGTGCTTGAGCTTGTCCTTTTAATGGTTCCACCCTTACTCTTTCTCTTCCCATCTCTCTCTCTCTCTCTCTCTATTTTGTTTGCCTAGTATTGTGTTTACGAGGGTTGTTTGTGTGTTAATAATATTTCATTTCATAATTCAACGTTCAATTTACATTTCCATGTATTTAAAATGCATTCAACAAACGAAAGACAAACAAAATAAATGAATGGAATGATTGAACGAATGATTGAATGAATGAATGAATGAATAATTGAGTATCGGTTATTAATAATACACAAGCACTAGTCTTTTATTTAACGAAACCTTTGTGTCCTTATTTTCTCGTGTAGACAGACACAGTATTTGACATCATGTCAGTGATTAACGCCTCTTATCTTATCTTCACTGGTACACAAAAGTCCTTTAAAGGACAGACAGACAGACAGACAGGCAGACAGACATACTGCACACATGTTTATTTCAAAAATAATTTCACTTGTTTTTGAAATATAAAACACGTCTCATTGTGCCAAAGGATATACTTCCTTGTAATGGAATCCGTGGCCTAACAAGAAAATAATTCTCTAGGATTTGAGATTTTCATAGCCAAAGCATTTTACCATTTCTTCGTAAAAGGCAACAATGCTGTTGTATTTAACAAAACATAAATTTTTCATTTCATAAGAAATGAAATCGAAACCCAATGTCATGAAGTTGTAGTCGAATATTTTATTTTTACAAGGGAAATAACGCTTTTCACGGTCGCAACTGCTGTAAATAGAATAAAAGGGGTATTAGAGAGCAATGTCTAGGCACTTTCATAATAAATATTAAATCGGAAGATAGCAATGAATTTATTCGTCCTCCCTGGATTAAAAATTCTGTCAGTTTCAAACATGTTCTCTATCCTAGCCAGGAAACGTTAAGCAAGCATAGAAATTTTATTCCAATTTTCACGCCAATGATGGCCAAGGGGACTAATGTCTGTAATGTCTGGCTAGTACGTACACAACACAGTTTCTGGGTATGTATCAGAGATCAGCAATGAATGGCTTTTTCGCTACTCATAAGTACTCATTAAATTTTGAATATGAGTGGGTCAACAGTATTGAAATCCAACTACCCTGATTCCTTCGTACTCAGTAGACAACATTGTTTTATAAGTACAAGTTGCAATGAGTATGAGTACAACGTTGACATCAAACTCATAACATTCGAAATATGTTTGATTCATACGCCTACTCGTTCTGATTCATAACTTGAGATAAATACTTATAATACTACTCATAAATGATTCGAGTGATTCGAATCATTCATCAAAATTTACAGTCTTGGTTGTTGTTTACAAAGAAAGAAGAAAGAAAAAGACAGCAAGCACAGCAAACACACAACCTTCTTGTGAGTATTGTAGTGTTCGTACGCGAAACATACTTATTTTGTGATTCGTGTATACGATGAGTCATGGAGAGTCGAAATCAGTAACATCATGCGTATTGTTAAGTATGATTACCATGAGTATTTCAAACTTTGAATATGAGTAGTACGAGTATGACATTAAAATAGGTATGAATGCGTATAAGTATCAGAAATTATAAGTGTGATTCGAATCTACTCATCGTTTTGAATACTCATTGCTGACCTCTGGTACGTATTTATGCTCGGGAACCCAAAGTGGCCAAAAACATTATTTTTAGGGGTTTTAACCCCCCTTTTTCCTGAAAACCTGACGTGATGGAAAGTTTCGGTTCAGCGCGCAAAATGCCTTCGGAATCACCTAGAGCCATATTATTTGCACAAAAACGTCCAAATTTGCAGGGCTGTGCAATTGGTCATTACAACCCTTTAGTCAGAATTATGGACTTTAAACTGTAGGTCCAACCACTCATGTATAAAAAACTAACACACACAACATAAGTGGTGTGAGAACCTAGGACGTTGTATAATGTGTCCATTCGATCTCCGGGTACTGTATTTGTCTTAATTGACAAGTACACGCGTTCTAACCTAACCTAACCTACGATAGTTTGTATGAGTTTCTGATACTTAAACATATTCCATCTAACTTCGAGCCATTGGTGTATAGTATATGAAATCGCAAACAGATCTGACTTCGATTTCCTGTAATTTCTGTTTGGAATGACAGTGTCTTCATATATGTATATGCGCCATATTAAAATCTTCGACCTAACTTCGAGCCCTTAATGTCTATATAAACTCGGAAGCAGTATCTGACTTCGATTTCCCGTTATCTTTGTTTGGTATGACAGTGTTTAAGCCTCTGTTGAGGTAGTTATATGGAACCATATAATCAATTGGTAATCAGAAGTAAGGTTCTGTGATACTAGCATTCTCATTGAGATGCTTAGGCTAACACTTTATCGCGTTCGATTTATTTACTGCAAGAGTTGCATGTTGCTTCACGAGCTGCTCAGTAGAAAGTGAATTTAAAGTAGCGTCAAGTGCCCTCACTGGTGTACACCAGGGAGATTGTCTTATCACGCCCTCTAGAATTCTGTGATTATATGGATATGCAGCTGCTATAAGTTTAATTATTACCCAGGGTAGTCAGGATGTGAATGTATTTGTGTCACAATTCTTTACCAGTGGCTTGTTTATAAGTAAAGAGTACCACATATGCTTTACTCTCCCCATTGAAGATATTCTGCCTCCATAATTATTGCTCATTGAAACATTTCAGTCAGGATTACAACCTAGTTTCCCACACCAGTTGTGTTGTGTGTGTGTTAATTTTTACATGAGTTGCGGTAGCTACAGTTTAAAGTCGACTCCGAACGACAGATTTTTTGAGAAACTTTTCATAGCAATTTTATTTACTTTCAGAATTTTTGCCAGAAATCTGCTGAGAGGAAGTCGCAAGAGAAATGTATTTAACCTGGCATTTGAACCCTGGCCTCACGTCTAATAATCCAACACACTACCTTTTAGACTACGGCGACTACCTGACATAAGGGCTTGGAATCTTTGTTCTTCTGTGGATTAGCTCGCACCACACACCACTTTCTAGGAGCTTTTCAAATAAATTTTGTGTAACACGTTTCAAAGTCGAGGCAAAACTGCCTCCTATAGATGATGATATGAATCTTATACTGAGAAGAGTACCACTAATTAGTTATTATTTCAGATATTAAGGGAAAGGCCATACTAGACCAGGCACTATGTATCTTATGCAGCATAATGTGTGCTTAACATCAATGAATTATCAGCAAGTATTCTACGAATGGACAGACTATTCGGTCCATCTACCTTCGTTCTATAAATCATAAAAGTTTTCAGTGATTTTACAGGATGCCAATAGCTGCCTTAGGATGCCTCCTGAAGGCCAGGCCTGTGGAAATATATTGGAGCAGCATATGTTGAAAGATGGCTTATTGATAGTATTTAAAAAAATCTGGAAATTAGCTATTCAGGTCTGCTTAGAACTGCCTTAAGTATAACAAGCATTTGCTTAATAATGCTGAAACAGCAACTGATACTGTAGTCATCTCTGACAGCCAACATTTCTGAAATAGAAACGTTCAGCTCTTGTACAATCTCACACGTTTTCGATGTTTTGCAGATCATGAATCGTCTGCTGTCTGTTAAACATTTTAGAAGTTGTTGTGAGAAGTTGTTGCATTTGCTGTCATGTAACGAAGAGACAAAAAAAACTGGCATTTATTTAGCATTTCCGTGTTTCAAAGTTTTAATGTCTGGCTGGCTGGCTGGCTGGCTGACTGGGTGTATATGTCGTCTGCATATTGCTTAACACCCCATACACGCACGTGTCTAACCAATTTCAAAAATTTATTCATCCTCTCAGTCATGCATGAATTTGAGGCAGCCACGCAGCCATGCTGCCACTCAATCTATTCAGCCATCCATCCATCCATCTCCTCTATTCACAATTGTTGTTGGGACAGAGGGAATGAATATGAATGAATGACTCCGTGTTGGAATTTTTTTTTCCGTTGTAATCTAAAGATTTACCCAAAAAGTTTGTTGTTTTCTTAGGTCTGTTTCCCTTATGTTTTTTTTCTTTGCTTTGGAAAATTATGTCCCGTAAATATCCATAAAATATCCAAGTATCCATCAAATGTGATCAGGGGGGACTATTTAAATACTCGTATTGTATTGTATTGTATTGTGTATCGTGTATTGTATGTTGTATTGTATGTTGTATTTAGAAAAAGTCATTAAATATTTTACGAGAGGGGATAAAAAGTGATTTAAAGATTTCGTTTCTTTTTCTTTTTGTTCTATTTTTAATTCTTTTCCCCTCCCTTTTTTCTTTTTTTTTAGAAAACTTTTCAAATGGTTTTCAAAATTCAATTTTACTTCTCGCCGTTGACAACAGCGTTTTATTAAGGCGGATATTTGTGATGATGCGCCTAATTTTTCTTTTCCTTTTCTCTTGTTGTTGGAATCAATTTAAAATCAATGAAATTTGAATTAATTTCAACTTTTCTTAACTCATTTATCCTTTTATTGGAAACTTAATTAAGATTTTATAACTCAGGGTACGGGTTTCAGCAACCGAAAAAATCTGCAATTAATTACACATTTGGGAAGGAAATTTTAATTCACACGGCATAGTTTTATCCTTTAATTTAAAAAGGATGTTAAAATATACTCTTCATCGTTATCCTAAAAGGGAGAAGAGTCGCTGAATTTCATAAGAAAAGCTATTTGGGAAGATCTAATATGCCGATTTATAGAACACATACTTACTCTTCGTCAACCAGACGTATATTGCAATGAAAGTGTTTTGCCAACTGTGGACCTACAAATGCTGGCCTCAGGGTTACGCCAAGTGCACGTGGTGTACAACTGATATCAGACTAATCAACTGATATCAGACTATATGCGGCCTCTAAACATTTTTGGAGACAAATTGCTGAATCGAGAAAGCTTTTCTTCCTAAACTGAATTGCTTATTTCAACCCTTTACTCCATATTACATTCTAGCTTCTCACAAAACCCACGTTTTGTGTGTTAATTTTTATACATGAGTGGCAGGATCTACTGTTTAATTTCGACAATAAAGTTAAGGAGCTTTTCGTGGCAATTTTATTTTACTCTCAGAGTTTTTGTCCGAATACTACTGAGAGCCAGTAGCTGAAAGAAATTTTTTGGTGGTATTTTGGTTTGATCGAGGTGTCTGAGCCGGGGGTTGAAACCAGAGGTCAGCAATGAGTATTCAAAACGATGAGTAGATTCGAATCATACTTATAATTTCTGATACTTATACGCATTCATACTTATTTTAATGTCATACTCATACTACTCATATTCAAAGTTTGAAATGCTCATGGTAATCATACTTAACAATACACATGATGTTATTGATTTCGACTCTAAATGACTCATCGTATACACGAATCACAAAATAAGTATGATTCGCGTACGAACACTACAATACTCACAAGAAGGTTGTGTGTTTGCTCTGCTTGCTGTCTTTGTCTTTTTTGCTTATGTGTCTTTCTTCTTTCTTTGTAAATGCAACAACAACTAAGACTGTAAATTTTGACGAATGATTCGAATCACTCGAATTATTTATGAGTAGTATTATGAGTATTTTTCTAAATTTATGACTGAATTAGTACGCGTATGAATCAAACATATTTCGAATGTTATGAGTTTGATGTCAACGTTGTACTCATACTCATTGCAACTTGTACTTATAAATCAATGTTGTGTAATGAGTACGAATGAATCAGAGTAGTTGGATTTCAATACTGTTGACTCACTCATACTCAAAATTTCATGAGTACTTATGAGTAGCGAAAAAGCGATGCATTGCTGATCTGTGGTTGAAACACCGGCTCTGGTCTGGCAAGCACGGACCACGGCAACTAAACTGATTATCACAATTATTTAGCCTAGATTACAACCAATCTTCTAACACTACCCATGTTGTGTCTGTAAATTTTAACCATGAAAGGTGGATTCCCACAGTTTAAAGTCGGCCTTGAACAACAGATTTCTGAGGAATACTGCTGAAGGTAAGTCGCCGAAAGAAATATATTTTCAAGATTAATTTTAATCGAGTTGTCTGATATAGAACTTGAGCAACACACTAGACTACGGCGGCGTTATAACTTGATTATAAATAAATTTGCTTGTAAAGCTCGTGGAAAGTGATGTGTTATGCTCTAGGATTACTTCTCTAAGTGAAGCGGACAAAACCGTCTTCGGGCTAAAACACAGAAGAACAAAGATTCCAAGCCCTTATGGCAGGTAGTCACCGAAGTCTAGTAGGTAGTAGTGTGTTGAATTATTAGACGTGAGGCCAGGGTTCAAACTCCAGGTTATATATATTTCTCTGGCGATTTCCTCTCATCAGATTTCTGGCAAAAATTCTGAAAGTAAATAAAATTGCCATGAAAAGTTTCTCAAAAATCTATCGTTCGCAGTCGACTTTAAACTGTAGCTACCGCAACTCATGTATAAAATTAAAACACACAACATAAGTGGCGTGAGAAACTAGGTTGTAATCCTGACTGAAATGTTTCAATGAGCAATTATTATGGAGGCAGAATATCTTCAATGGGGAGAGTAAAGCTTATGTGGTACTCTTTACTTATAAACAAGCCACTGGTAAAGGATTGTGACACAAATACATTCACATCCTGGCTACCCTGGGTAATAGTTAAACTTATAGCAGCTGCTTATCCATGTAATCACAGAATTCTAGAGGGCGTGATAAGGCAATCCCCCTGGTGTACACCAGTTGGGGCACTTAGCGTTACTTGAAATAAGTTTTCTACTGAGCAGCTTGTGAAGCAACATGCATCTCCGGCAGTAATTAAATCGAACTCGATAAACTGTTAGCCTAAGCATCTCAATGAGAATGCAAGTATCACAGAGCCTTACTTCTGAGTGCCAATGGATTATATGGTGCCATATAACTACCTCAACAGAGGCTTAAACACTGTCATACCAAACAGAGATTACGGGAAATCGAAGCCAGATACTGCTTCCGAGTTTATATAGACATTAAGGGCTCGAAGTTAGGTCGAAGATTTTAATGTGGCGCTAATAACGGGTGATTTTTTTGCTAATATCTTTTTAGCAACACTGGTTTAAACAACTTACGCACGTTTCGTGTTTTGTTTCACTGTCAAACATCTTCAGTTTGGTCTATAATTTAACCATGAATCGTCTTACAAACGAACAACGCTTGCAAATCATTGAATTTTATTATCAAAATGCGTGCTCTGTTAAGAAAGTTCAGCGCGCGCTTCTTCCATTTTATGGTCAGTTTAATCGATCCACTGAAGCGGCTATTCGGGCTATTGTGACTAAATTTCGCTCCAAATTTACATTGTTGGACATTAAGCCACCAACACGCCTACGTAGACTGCGAACTGAAGAAAATATCGCAGCTGTATCGGCCAGTGTTAATGATGACCACCAATTATCGATTCGTTGCCGTTTGCAGCAATTGGGGCTCTTTTACTCAACAACGTGGAAAATTTTGCGGAAGGATTTTGGTGTGAATCCTTTCAAAATACAGCTGGTGCAAGAATTGAAGCCGAACGACCTACCGCAACACAGAGTTTTTGTTGAATGGGCTCTTGGAAAGTTGGCCGAAGATCCACTTCTTTATCGAAAAAATGTGTTCAGCGACGAAGCTCATTTTTGGCTCAATGGATACGTAAATAAGCAGAATTTTCAATTTTGGAATGAAGATCAGCCGGAAGCATTGCAAAAGCTACCAATGCATCCAGAAAAAGTCACCTCAGTTTGGTGCGGTTTATGGGCTGGTGGCATCATTGGACTGTATTCCTTCAAAGATGCTGCGAATCGTAACGTAACTGTGAATGGTGAGCGCTACCGTGAGATGATATCCAACTTTTTTTTACCCAAAATTCAAGAGCTAGACTTGCATGACATGTGGTTTCAACAAGACGGTGCCACATGCCACATAGCACGCGTAACAATGGACTTATTGAGAGGCGAGTTCGGTGAACATTTTATTTCACGTTCGGGACCGGTCAATTGGCTGCCTAGATCGTGCGATTTAACGCCTTTAGACTATTTTTTGTGGGGCGATGTTAAAGCTCATGTCTATACAGACAAGCCCGCTTCAATTGACGCATTGGAAGACAACATTGAAGCATTTATTCCTGAGATACCGGCCGAAATGTTGGAAAAAGTATGCCAAAATTGGACTAAGAGGATGGACCATTTGAGGCGCAGTCGCGGTCAACATTTACATGAAATAATCTTCAAACATTAAATTATATGGACCGTACTATCGATTCAAATAAAGATTTCATGCATTTTTCTGAATTTTATGTTTGTTTTGAATTTTCCTATAGCTTTTAAAAAATCACCCATTATATGAAGACATCTCCGGTCAAGGGACCATAATCCATAATTGTTTAACTGTCAATAGCAACGTAACTCGCCTTTATATAAGTATGTAGTTTGCACAGATATCTCTTGGCATGTATACGAAAAGTTTCCTGAGCATTCCTTGATTCATTTCCGTTGTACACTTCTGGTAAATTTCTTATGAAAATAAAAATTTATTGACCAAATACAACAGCAGGTTTTAAGGTTCTAAAACAAACAAAAAAGCAACAAAAAGATGATGACATTTTTGTGAAAATTTTATTTCGTTCTCTTCATAAAAATTTACGCCCGGCCATTAACAGTTATACGACACGATGACAGTTCATTTCCTATTTTATTTCAAAACACAATGCGTTTATGGACCTCTAGGCAGTAGTGTGTAGTATGTAGTAGTAGTTGAAGCAGAAGCTGTAATAAAAGTTTTTGACACTATTTTAGCATTAAAACCATTATAAGCGAATTAAATGGACCTAAGGATCTCCCTTTATTGCATATATGTATGTATGCATGTGTATAAGTATAATACATGCGTAATTAAGTAATTTCATTAATTAAACACACTCATGCATACCACCACATACCCACACAGATAATCATACAAAATATGACAATTTCGAATACAACATTAATTCCCTTTATTATCATGGAATAGTAAGCCGTAAGCAGTAAGCAGTAAGCAGTAGCTGTGGCTATAATACGAGGAATTTAGTTTCTAATTAAAAAGAGAAACTTTTTATCTTTTGATGTTGCTGTTGCTGTATTCAAATAATTTAAAATAAAAAAAACAACAACGAGAAACATTAGAACAATTTTAAAAAAAATTCATTTTTACTTGGAATTCTACTTCATCAACTAATTGCGAATGTTTTGACTTGACAAGCATGAATACCGAGAATATGTTTCATTTGTTTTTGTTCGTACTCGAGATCTAAAATCATATTTCGTTTAAGTAGTTAATAAGGATACAACTAGAACAAGAGGTGTCATGAGGACATCCAACTACCATGGATATTTCTTTGATGCATTATAGGCTGTGACAATCAGCACCTTAACTCGCTGGCCATTTGCTATTTGGTAGAAACGTTTAATTGCCGAAGATTCTTTGACCAACGTGTCTCACATTGAGAATCATTTAATTCTGAGTGATGCTATGATAAAATATATTCCATGGTCTTGTCTTAGTGGATACACTATTCCCTACTCATGAATCGAGGATCAAACAACGGCAGAATACACTCGGTATAGAATTCTTGCCATTTACCGAAGAGGAGCAGAAAATAGCTGCAGCCGGACTAAAACTCGGCAAGGCACCGGGGTCCGATGGCATACCGCCAGAGGTAGTGCGGGAAATTGCCGATCAAAGACCGCAACTCTTACTAGGAATGTACAACGCGTGCCTAAGAGAATGTATTTTCCCCGAAATATGGAAGAAACAACGATTAGTCTTAATAAGCAAGGGAAAGGGAAAGGGCGACCCGGAGCACCCATTCGCTTACAGGCCACTGTGCATGCTGGATACGTCAGGAAAGCTGCTCGAGAGGCTTTTGAAGCCACGGCTTACCGCTGCTATTGAGAATAGTGGAGGACTGGAGACTGCTCGGCAATATGATTTTCGACCCGGTCGGTCAACAATTGGCGCTTTGAGAGAGGTGACTGAAGCGGCTATGGTCACACAGCGTGGCAGTCACTTTACGAGGCCTGTGATACTGCTTGCCACTTTGGACGTCAAAAACGCGTTTAACAGCCTTAGATGGAGCGATGAACTGGATGCTTTGGAGAACAATTTCTCTGTGCCACATTACATTCTGGCCATGATAAGCAGTTATTTGAGTAACAGGCAGCTGGTGTATAACACAAGCTCGAGATCAAGAGTGAAACAAGTAACATCAGGAGCGGCACAAGGATCTATCCTCGGCCCCGACCTGTGGAACATTAGCTATGATGGTATTCTGAGGGAGGATATGCCGGAGGGAAGTTTTTGGTTGGACACGCAGACGATATCGCAGCTGTTATCACGGCCAGGAACACGCAAGAGGCACAACGAAAATTGAGTCGCGTTATGCTAAGGACAAAAACATGGTTGGATTCCCACGGCCTAGACGTGGCCATGCATAAAACGGAATTGCTGCTAATCACTGGTCGTCGTATCTCCTTGCATGTGGACATGAGCATTGGAAACGAGGCAATTAGGACCGAGAGCTCGGTGAAATACCTGGGAATAATGCTGGACCCCAGACTGACATTCTCGTATCAGATTCAGTACTCGGCTAACAAGGCCGAGAAGATCGTCGGACAGCTCAGCAGATTAATGGCGAATATTGGAGGCCCGCTACCGGCGAGACGGAGACTCCTAATGGAGGTTGGAAACAGCATTATGCTTTATGGGAGCGAAATTTGGGCCGAAACACTAGATGCTAAGAAGTGGACAAACTCACTTGTATCGGTACAGTCAACGGCTGCATTGCGCATCGCGTCGGCATACCGTACAGTGTCCGCTCCAGCTGTACTGGTGATAGCGGGTATAATCCCTGTGGATCTGCTGGCAGCAGAGCGGATGGAGATTTATAAGGCGAAATCGGCTGGCAGTCACATAACCGGTTACTTCAGGGAAAACACGATTTCAAAATGGCAACAACGATGGAACGAGGAAGATAGAGGAAGATGGATGGCGAGACTTATTCCAGACATAAGGCCATAAATTGGATTACTACATTACACAGATGCTATCGGGTCACGGATATTTTCGAAAATATCTGCACAGAATGGGCAGGACCTCCTCCCCTTACTGTCTTTACGAGGAAGGGGAGGTAATGACGCAGAGCACACTGTTTTCGAGTGTGCACGCTCTGTACTGACGTCAATAGGTAGAATCACAGCCGCTTACATTGTCGGGGTCATGATTGCGAGTAGTGAAAATTGGACCACGGTGATGAATTACGTAGAGCGCATTCTAAGGCAGAAAAAGAGAGATCTTGAAGCTGCGGAATGAGTAAGCATGTCGGCATAGGTGATAGTGTCACAGGTGCCAAGCGAAACCGAAATGATGATTTAAACGAAAGGAATGGTGGAGACGCTTAGATGTCTCCTCAACTTTCGATACGCAAACCGGACGCGGATATAAACATGGAGAGGCCAATGGGCCAAAAGGCCTCCACTCCGAAGTAATACCACCGTAGTTCCGGATTGGGCACAGACAAGTCCACAGGAGACGAGGGGTATTTAGTGAGTGAGGGCCCCACACACGGAGGATGTGATGACTTCTTCTAATGTAAGGTTAGGTACATTTACATTTAAAAAAAATCCATAAGGGACGGCTCCTGAATTTCAATGTCGCCTCTAAACAAAAAATTTTTGAGAAAGATTTCATGTCAATTTTTATATACTTTCAGAATTTTCGCCAGAAAACTGCTGAGAAGATGTAGCCGAGAGAAGTAGTGTTGGCTTACTTGACGCGAGACCATGGAAAAACTAGCTCAGACAAATTTCGAACAAAAACAAAAAAAATATTTTTTTAAGAGACATTCCCTCCTCCTACTCTGAAAGTAAATAAATGAAAAAGTAAATAAAAAAAGAAAAGCTTCGCAAATCCATTATTCTTAGTGGACGCTAAGCTGTAGGTCCCACGACTTATGCATTAAATTACCACACACAACATGAATGGTGTGGGAAACTAGGTTGTAATCCTGAATAAAGGGTTTTAGGAGTCCTCTAAGTATCTGTAGCACTTACAAACATAAAAATCTGAAAATAAAATTTAAAATTATTTCTTATGTTCTATATTTTCCCTGTGGTATTTTAAGAAAATATGACACTTTAAAGTATCGCTAGCATGTTTTTAGCACCCAACCACCAACGCATTATGAATACCATCCTTCTAACAAAACAAAAAGCCCTCACATCATTATGTATTCATCAAGAGAGATTACAAATGGAATACAAGAAAAATAACAGTAAACCATTGCTTTAAATCATATTGTCCAGTGGAAAAAAAACTGAAACAAAAGTAAAAACAGCTTGTAATTAACTCTCATTCTCTTACTACCACTGTCGTTCTCTCTCTCTCTCTCTCACTCTAAAAACAAAAACATACAGAAATAAATGCAAAAATTCAAATGAAAATATTACTACCCCAAGCAAGGACCATCAAAAACAAAAACCCTTTAAAACACAATCACACACAGAGCCACACTACTTACATGACTATAAAATCTACCACAGCACACACACACATACACACATGCATATACCTCACCGCATAAGATATGAAAAGCAGAACAAGCAAAACACAACTTAAAACAAGAAATGAGAGAATATTTTTACATGAGCGAATGTGTAAATAAAAAGAGAAGAGAGAGAAAAAAAAATTAAATAAAAAAATATAACAAAATAATGTACAAATGTAATCATAATAATAAAATAGAAATAAAACAGACATTTATGCAACAGCAACAACAGCAACAACAATAACATACAAACACTGCTGTAAGTTAATAACTGTAAATATTTTTGTTATGGTTTCTGCTGTTATTCTATTACTATTGTTTTACCGTTTTTTATGCATGCATTATAAAGGGTTATCCATGTTGGCGATGTCAAAAGTAAACTCAAATAAAAACGCCTTTAAAGCTGTAATTTCGATGGAAGTTTTGTTTCATTATAATCGCCTGGACCATGCCTTTAAGTACGAAACATAGGACAGACAATGACATTTAAATGAGCGCCTCTGGATTGGTAGCAGTAGACGATCCTTTTTAGATAAGAATGCAACGAGTTCGATGAGTTTTTTACACATTTCAGGCGGTATGCCGGAGGTTTAATATGACGAATGTTGGTTCTCAAATGCTCTAACATAAGGAAATTACATACATACACTCAGCCACAAAAGTACACATATGGTTAACAAATTTCAGAAATTTTTTAACCAATCCGTTTTCGTTGAAAATCTTTATAATTGTTTGACATCTTTCTTCGATTTTAAGACGGTCTTTAGCATTGGTTCAGAAATTTGTGAAATTTGTTAATCGGATGTATACTTTTGTGAGCCTGTGCAGGGCCACAATTCAGTTCAATTTCAGAAAGTTTTTAATCAATGCAAACGACCGTCTTAAAATCGAGGAAACTGTGAAGATTTTCAACGAAACCGGATTGGTTAAAAAATTTCTGAAATTTGTTAACCGTACGTATACTTTAGTAATTGTGTGTAAATACATAATTGGTCATTACAACCCTTCAGTCACTATTACAACCTATTTTCTCTCACTACCTACGTTGTATGAGTTAATTTTATCCGATAAGTGGCGAAACCTACAGTTTAAAGTCGACTCCGAACGACAGATTTTTGAGAAACTTTTCATGACAATTTGTTTAATCACAGAGTTTTTTCCAGTAATCTGTTGAGAGGAAGTTGTCGGAAGAAATATTTTTTCGTATTTCATTTTGTTGGAGATATCTGACCTGGATTTTGAACCGTGGCCTTACGTCTAACAAGCCAACACACTACCTACAAGACTACGGCGACTTCATAACTAGATTATCCCAGTAAGTAAGGCCTTTAACTTAGTCCTACAAAAATGACTAAGGACGTCAAATCGTACGGTACAATTGATAGCCAATTGGTGGCCAATTGTTGGCCAATTGGTGGCCAATTGATGACACCAAAACGTCAAATTAGTTTTTCTTTAAGCGTGTCATGCCGTAAAGCCAACATCGATCGTGTTGTGTTGCTCATGGTACCGTCTTGTTGAAACTACATGCCGTCTAGTTCACTAAACTTACTCAATTGGTCATTACAACTCTTTAGTCAGGATTACAATCCAGCTTTTCCCATCATCCATATTGTTACATAAATCGAAACGACCTAATATCGTTTCACAATAAAAACGATAAACAAAAGCTATCAGCTACACCAACACAATACACACGATACAAATACACACTAACGCTAAGAATACAATGAACGTGTTTATTATCTAAAGCTGCACACACACATATATACAACGAACCTAGTTGCAGCTGGTACCAACAACAACATGAAATGAAAACCAGCCACGACAAATATGTGAGAAAAAGGGATAGACAACATAAGCAAAGTACACAAACAATAATGTAATAGCAATACAGCTTTCGAGAAGGCGAGAACACGAATCTTCCACTTCAAGAATGTTCGTCATACTGATTGCGTACGTATATAAAAGGGCAGCAGGGCCAGCAGCGAATCAGTAGTAATTCAGTCAGACTTGTGTGAAGACGAGTTGCGGTTTGAACGTACAAGTGGTATTGCTTGCAAAAAGGTTGTAAGCAGAGAAGATCTAACGAGCAGTTGTTAGTGTTAACGCTGAGAGAAGTGTGAAATAGAATAGTGTACAAGCAAATTGTTGTTGTATCGTTAAGTCGTATACGGTGGCACACAAAAGTAGTGTAAAGAATAAAGAGAGTTTAAGAGAAAATAAACACATATTTGTTTTTACTTGGTTTAACGAACTCATATTACATATTGTTTAATAATTTTAACCAAGAGTGGTGATACCTGTAGTTTAAAGTCGACCCCGAACGACAGGTTTTTCATAACATATTGCTCATTATACCGTCTTGTTGTTGAAACCACATGCCGTCTAGTTCACTAAACTTACTCAATTGGTCATTACAACCCTTTAATCGGAATTACAACCCGGCTTCTCCCACCATCCATATTGTTTAATAATTTTACCCATGAGTGGTGATACCTGCAGTTTAAGTTGACTCCGAATGACAGATTTTTGAGAAACTTTTCATGCCAAATTATTTTACTCTCAGAGTTTTTACCAGAAATCTGCTGAGAGGCAGTCTCCGAAGAAATATATTTTTGATGTCTGACTTGGGGTTTGAACAGTGGCCATACGTCAGATAAGCTGACACAATACCTACTAGATTATGGCTAGTGTAAATCGGAATCTTGATGGGAAGTCCATTTGTATCCAGACTAAG
This sequence comes from Sarcophaga variegata, assembly GCA_932273835.1. Classification (NCBI taxonomy): domain Eukaryota; kingdom Metazoa; phylum Arthropoda; class Insecta; order Diptera; family Sarcophagidae; genus Sarcophaga; species Sarcophaga variegata. The sequence continues at coordinate 144,387,649 of OW026358.1, read as the reverse complement.
TATTCTGGCTAAGCACACAGCTGTGAGGGCAATGATTAATTTTTGGGACGGTCCACAGTAATAAATGGCAAATATTTTACGCAATAAATGATTTTTATTGTCTACAGTCCTTACCAGACCAGTGGTTTTTCAACCACCAAATGAATAACTCTTTACTTGCTTAATTACTTAATTTTATCCGTGAATAGTATGACCTACAGTTTGAAGTCGCCTCCAAAGGACATATTTCTAAGAAACTTTGCATAACAATTTAATTTAACTCTCAAAGTTTTTGGCCAGGAGGCTGCTAAGAGGCAATGTCTAAGCTTGATATCCCTTTACTCAATTTATTTTCGATCTGGCAACTTCCAGAAGGTATTTGTTGACTTGTTATGGTAAATCTTTTCTTTTCTGTCTTGCATGGCCGTTAAATGTAAATGGTTTTGGAAACCTCTAAATGGATAACTCAACATTTGAAAACAACAAAGAGAATTACACTCAACAAACAACAGTTAATCAATTTGATTGGATGCTCTCTTACTGTTACGATGCTCATTACAAGTGCAGGATTAACTATGCCTCTGAGGCAACAAATTTTGAATCGGGTTTTACTAACATTTTTGTTTATTCTTAAATTTACTTTCATGTACTTGCTATTCTCTTTCTACCTCTCCTTATACACTCACTGTGTTCTTCAGAGAGAACACACCAACACCCAGGTATGTAGAGTTTTTTTTAGGAGACATTCGAGTATAAAAATGTCAACAGAGACAAGACATACATAAATGTTCCATTTGTTTTCATACCCTACACCATTAATGCAAATATATTAGACTGAGTACTTCCAACTCTTTCAGTGCTTCTTAGAATGTAATGCTTGAGTACATGTTTTGTCTCTAGCTATGGTTTTAGAGTGGTAGTGTTCTAAGCAGGCAGACACAACCAATTTCAACTTTCGTTGTTGTTTTCTATCTTTCGTTTTTACTGTTATTGTTCCCAGAGTATTTGTCTGCTCTTTTTTTTCTACATGCAACGTATGTATGCTCTCATTATGATTAAAAACAAAACAACGGAGAACAATAAAAAAAATAAAAATAAATTAATAAACAGAGAAGAGGAGCGAGAGAGAGAGAGAGAGAGTGGGACATTCACTACAAGGAAATCGTAAATGAGCACACACACAACACAGAGTAGTTGTTGCCAAATCCAATTGTATTTCAATTGTATATGAGTGCCTGTGCATGTGCATTTGTGAGTTCAGCCGGTAGTCTGTGTTTTATCATCAACGAGACTAAATGAGAGAATGTAGCAACAAAGAAGATGAAGAAGAAGAAAAAAGTTGAATTTATTTTAGCATGTTGAAGCAATCCCAGACCGTCTAAAACTGACAGCCACACACATGAGATGATGTGTGTCATAAAGTTAGACAGGCTATGTGTGGTAAATGATTTCAATGTAGATCCTTAAATGAGTGTGCATATATAGGTACGTACATGTGTTCCTATAAGACGGCAAGAGAGAGAGCATAATTTTTTAATGTGCGTGTGTGTGCGTGTGTATTTTATTTTGTAGTTTCATTATGTGCCGCCTCATTACACTTTTAACAGTTATAGAGCTTGGACATTAGAAAATAAGAAATTCTCATTAGAATTAGAAAACGGAAGTTTAAACACACACACACGCATACACTACGTGGACATAAATATTACAGCATTTGATAGCTAATTAGTAATAAAAATTTAAAATTTTTAAATTTCTGCTTGAAAATGAAAATTTTATTGAAAAAATTTGTATTAGAAATGCTCTACAGTGGTGAAAAAAGGAAGCATTCTGGATATGATGTATGATGTTTGGTCTTTCAATAAGCGCTTCCTATCTTTAAATGTAATGCATGAGATATTATCGAAATTCTTTTTCATTTGAAAGGCCTATTCATGGCTTTAGCATTATTATACATACATACATACATACATACATGCATAATTGGTCATTCCAACCCTTTAATCAGAACTACAACCTAGCTTATCACAACACTTATGTTGTGTGCGTTAATTTTATGCATGAGTGGCAGGCCCTACAGTTTAAAGTCTACTCCGAACGACAGATTTTTGAGAAACTTTTCATGTGCAATTTTATTTTTTGCCAGAAATCTGCTGAGAGGAAGTGGTCGAAGAAATATTCTTTTCAAATTTTGTTTAGTTGGAGATGCCTGACCTTGGGTTTGAACCAGAGGTTAGCAATGAGTATTCAATACGATGAGTAGATTCGAATCATACTTATAATTTCTGATTCTTATACGCATTCATACTTATTTTAATGTCATACTCATACTACTCATTCAAAGTTTGAAATACTCATGGTACTCATAATTAACAATACTCATGATGTTATTGATTTCGACTCTCCATGACTCATCGTATAAACGAATCACAAAATAAGTATGTTTCGCGTACGAACACTACAATACTCACAAGAAGGTTGTGTGTTTGCTGTGCTAGCTGTCTTTGTCTTTCTCTTTCTTCTTTCTTTGTAAATGCAACAACAACTAAGACTGTAAATTTTGATGAATGATTCAAATCACTCGAATCATTTATGAGTAGTATTATAAGTATTTTTCTAAATTTATAAACCTGAATGAGTAGGCGTATGAATCAAATATATTTCGAATGTTATGAGTTTGATGTCAACGTTGTACTCATACTCATTGCAACTTGTATTTATAAATCAATGTTGTACTGAGTACGAATGAATCAGAGTAGTTGGATTTCAATACTGTTGACTCACTCATACTCAGAATTTCATGAGTACTTATGAGTAGCGAAAAAGTGGTTCATTGCTGATCTCTGGTTTGAACCGAGGCCTCACGTCTAATAAGCCAACACACTACCTACTAGACCACTGCGACTTCTGTGGAACATAATATCGTTCAAATGCCCGCCGTGGCATCTTTTAAATTTTCCATGTTTACAGGTATAAATCAGACTGAATTTAAACGATGGCATGGGTTACGTTAGCTTTGAGAACCGCTGTGGTTTGGGGGTTATTTCCATACACCCTTGATTTAAGAAAACCATACAGGAATATGTCTAACGAGGTCAAATAACGTGTTCGCGAGTCACCTGCTCGTGAGATGACCATGCCCTCAAACCTCTTGTGCAAAACATCTAACATGGCTTGCGTTGTATGTAACGTAGTGCCATCGTATTGAAACCATATGACTGACGTTGGTATCCAAATTATACAATTCAATTCAAAAGGAAGTAATTATCGACTTATAACGCTCGCCCATTGGCAGTGATGGCCTGGCCAGTAGACCGACGAGGCCACCAACCTAAAATCCACACCAAACAGTAGGATTTTTTGGGATGTATTAAATGCTCTTGGTTGTCACTGCCAATATTGAAACGCCTTCTAAATTAAATCAAAAACATCTGATGGAACGAACTACCTTCAGTAAAATGCTGCTGAAATTCAACAAAACCGAACTATTTTTGAAGCTAAGCATTGGGAGTAATTCCAACAGAATTTAATACGACATTATTAAGCAAGAAAGTAGTTTTCAAGAATCGGTGATTCTCCACACTCGAACTTAAGGTGTGGACTCATTGTAAAAATAAATAAGCTGGCAAGTCTTAGCATCCCATGTTCGAATAAAGCAAAATGCTTAGAATTTTTCATCAAAGTTAATGCACGTTTGGAAAAGACGCTTGCTTATCCTCCCCGTGCTTCTTTATGGCGCAAAAGGCATGGACACTATTAAGCACTGCTGCAGCAGTCTTGAAAGTATACGAAAGAAAACGCCTACGTAAGATCTTTGGGTCAGTGCGAGTTGGCGATAATTTCCGCATCCGATCCCACAGTGAGCTGTATGAGCTCCTCAACGACATGGACGTTGTGCAGCCTATTAAGACCCAGCGGCTGCGCTGGCTCGACCATGTCGTTCGAATGGAGGAGGATACTCCGGCGAGATGGGTATTTGATGCAGAAATTTTTAGAACTCGGCGATAAGGAAGACCTTGCTTACGTTAGAAAGACCAGATCGAGGAAGCCCTGTCATCGATTGGTGTGACCAACTGGCATATGTGCGCAAGAAGCAGAGACTCCTGGAAGGAGATGTTAAGGCAGACCGAAATACATTAATCGGATTGTTAATGGCCAGTTGTCGCCGTAGTCTAGTTGGCTTATTAGATGTAAAGCCAGGGTTCGAGCCCCAGGCCAGACATCAAGACAAAATACAAAAAGTATTTCTTCGGCGACTTCCTCTCAGCAGATTTCTGGCTAAAACTCTCTGAGAGTAAAATAAAAATTGCCATGAAAAAAAGTTTCTCAAGAAACTGTCGTTCGGAGTCGACTTTAAACTGTAGGTCCCACTATTCATGTATGAAAATTAACACACACAACATAAGTGGTGTGGGAAACTCGGTCGTAATCCTGAATGAAGGGTTGTAATGATCAATTATGTACGTCATGTAATGGCCACTTAGAGCAAAAAAATGTCTGCAGAGTGCATTGTGATGTAAGAAAACCTGAAACTGATTAAATACATCCTCTGCCTCTACTCTGGTACATGCGGACATAAAACAGCTATGCCGAGGATATTGTAATAACCTTGGGAGCCTATACGAAGCATTGACTAGCTGGTGAGATGACTCTCTACTTTTTCTCCACTTCTCTTTACTTCCATTTTTGCCTTTACAACTGTTAGGGCTTGCTGATTGAGTAGAAAGCATAATCTGCTGGCATCTTACTGTACTAGTCCATTTGATGAAGAACACTTGGGTCTGAACATATCGGGTCCGCCATCAACGTTTTTTTCTTTCAACTAGTGCTTATTTCGTGAATGGTAACACTTAGCTCATGTCTGATTTGACAGGATAATTAGTTTTATCCTTCCGCTGAACGAATATGGTTGTGTATACGCTTAAACAACGCTGGGAAATATTGCGACATTACTTTGAAAGTCATGGTAATGTTGCAGAATGTGTGCGAAAATTGCTTACGGATTTTGGAAGAAGAGAAGCACCGTCAGCTCCGTATGTTCGTTATCTTGTGAAAAAAGTGAAAGAAACTGGCATCCTCATCGATAAACCAAAGCGTGAAAAGCCAAAAACAGTACGTACACCCGAGAATATTGCTGCTGTGGCAGAAAGTGTGCGTGAAGCGCCATCAACATCAATTCACCGTCGTTCTCAACAATTGAACATTTCGGAGACATCATTGAGCCGAATTTTGCATAAAGACCTTGGTATGGCGCCATACAAAATCCAATTGGTTGAGGAGTTGAAGCCAATTGACCATCCAATGCGTTTTCGCTTCGCTAAGTGGCGATTTTGGCAAAAAAAATCATCTTTTCAGTTGAAGCTCATTTTGATCTTGGCGGGTATGTAAACAAGCAAAATTGTCGCATGTGGGGCACAGAAAACCCGCACGCATACATTGAAAAGCCGACGCACCCCAAACGAGTCACTGTTTGGTGCGGATTTTGGTCCAAAGGCATAATTGGGCCATTTTTCTTCGAAAATGAGCAAGGAGTGGCCGTTACAGTCAATGGCGATCGTTATCGGGCCATATTGAACGAATTTTTGTTCACAAAAATTTAAGAGGAGGATATTGGCAACATTTGGTTTCAACAGGACGGCGCTACGTGCCACCCAGCCGAAACTGCACTCGATGTTTTGCGCCCTGTTTTTGAAGATTGCATTATCAGCCGCAGAGCTGATGTCATTTGGCCTGCGATTGGAGCTGCGATTTGACACCGTTGGACTATTATTTGTGGGGTGCCGTCAAAGATAATTATTACGCCGACAAGCCGGAGACAATTGACGCTTTAAAGGACAGTATTCGTGAAGCCATTGGTGAAATACAGCTGCACACAATCGATAATGCACACAAGCCAAAAAGTTATAAATTTCTTCCTTCCTTTTTTATTTCAAGGCTGTTATTAATAAAATTATTCTCTCTCTTTAAATGTTTTATTAAACGAAATAAATTTAATTGCATTTACCAAATGTTAAATGTTAATTGAAAAATATTTTAAGAAAAATACTCCTCGAAAAATGTTCTTCGAAATTTTAAAATGAAATATTGAAAGCAAAAAAAAAGTGAAACGAATCAAATTTTTGGTTGGCATTTCCTAATAAAATATATTTAGAATTACAACAACACACTCTCTGCTACACATTCCATTTTAAACAGTTATGGCATTAGAGTTATGCTGTGTTCCTAAGGCTCTCTTTCTCCCCATCTCTGTTATTTTATTTATATCAGTCCCGTTATTATTTAATATTTATGAAAATATAATCACCTAATGGATGATGGTTTTAGGATCAAAACGAAAATAAAAACAACAACGAGAATCATTTTTCCAAAAATAAAAAATAAAAAATATTTGATCCTTGATTCCTACACTCAAAAGGATATAAATTGTAAACGTGTGATGATGCTGGTGGAATGTAAACGTATATATGTATGTATGAGTGAGCATGAGTATGTGTTCGAAGAAATTAATATAATTTGACTAAAATATTGTCAATGTCTCATGCCATCCATACATTCATTCATTTGACATAACGAGACAACATTTTTCTTGCAATGTTTTGCCAGATGCCAATTGAAATTAGAATTTTGTATGTGCCTGTGTGTTGCTTTTACGCTCATCAAAAAAAGAAAAGAGAAACAAACAGAACAAGACAAGCATATTCATAAATAATACATTTACAATTAGTATTATTAAAAACACACACACACACATACTTGCACACGCACTTTTATTGCATTGACTTACTCACGTACTGTTTAACACTCATTCTTCATAATCTTACACTCCCAGTCATACTCCCTTAGGTAATAAACCCACTCACTCTCTCTCACTCTCTCTCTCTCTCTTGCTCACTCTCTATCAATCTCTCATGGTGTGTGTGCGTGTGTTATAAAATTTGAAAACAATTATGAAATATCAAGAAACGGTAAATGTTGTGTAGAGATTTGTATTGCAGAGGTACTGCTGCACATAGTTGTGTGCGTGGTATGCCAATACATGTAAGTAAGTAAAGTAAGGTTAAGTGACATGTTATTGAAAGTAAGACGATGAGCTTTAAAAGAATGCAATCCATTAAAGGAAAAAAGGTTGTACTAGCAATGCCAGAACGACAATTTTATCATATTTTTGATGATTTTTTAACAAACAGAAAAAAAAACACAGTAAAGCACAATATTGTTACGTTTTTACCTTTTTTAAAAACGTTTAAGTATGAGTTCGTTAATTGAAAACCAAGTAAAAACAAATATGTGTTTAATTTCAGTTAAACTCTCTTTATTATTTACACTACTTTTGTGTGCGACCGTACACAACTTAACGATACAACAACAATTTACTTGTACACTCTCCTATTTCACACTTCTGTCCGCGTTAACACTAACAACTGTACGTTAGATATTCTCTGATTACAACCTTTTTACAAGCAATACCACTTGTAAAGGGTGTTTTTTATAGAGAGGTATAGAACTTTAAGTTGCAATAAAACAACGATGGATTATTCGATTGACATGATTTTTATTTATCCGAAAGATAATATTGTGGCATTACATTTTAAATATGATTACTGGCATATGACCGCCACGGCTGGCGCGGATGTAGTCCAATCTGGACGTCCAATTTTCGATGACTTTTTCCAACATTTGTGGCCGTATATCGGCAATAATACGGCGAATGTTGTCTTCCAAATGGTCAAGCGTTTGTGGCTTTACCGCATAGACCAATGACTTTACATAGCCCCACAGAAAGTAGTCTAGCGGTGTTAAATCACAAGATCTTGGAGGCCAATTCACAGGTCCAAAATGTGAAATTAGGCGGTCACCAAACGTGTCTTTCAATAAATCTATTGTGACACGAGCTGTGTGACATGTTGCGCCGTCTTGTTGAAACCACATCTCCTGTACATCATGGTTATTCAATTCAGGAAGAGTAAACGTGGTGCGAAAACGTTCCATGGTTAATCGAATTAACTGCTCTGATGGACGATTTTGTCGACGATAAAATGGACGTAGTGCGCGATACGTTTTCCGCACAGAACCATTATTTTCGAAATAAAATTGCACTATTTGCAAGCGTTGTTCAGGCGTGAGTCTATTCATGATGAATTGCCAAACCAAACTGAGAATAAATCACTTGACAGCTGTTAAATCGATCGCCATCTTGAAAAGTAATGCCAACTTAAAGTTCTATACCTCTATAAAAAACACCCTTTACGTTCAAACCGCAACGCGTCTTCACACAAGGCTGACTGAATTATAACTGACTGCTGCCTGCTTTGTCCAGACCTTTTATAGTCCGACACAACCAGTCTAACGAACATTCTTGAAGTGGAAGGTTCGTGATCTCGCCTTCTCGAGAACTCTTACTGCTAGTACATTATTGTTTGTGTACTTTGCTTATGTTGTCTATCCCCTTTTGTCACATACTTGTTGTTGTCGGTACCAGGCGCAACCAGGTTCGTTGTACATCTGTGTGTGTACAGCTTTAGATAATCAACACGTTCATTAATGTGTATTGTGTCGTATGTATTGTGTTGGTGTAGCTGGTAGCTTTTGTTTATCGTTTTTATTGTTAAACGATATTAGGTCGTTTCGTTTAAAGTAACAATATAATGGCTTAAATGAGAAACTGCAAGAACAAAAACAATATCAGTTTATGTGAGGATATGCATTGGGATGATTAGATTGCCCGAGACTTCTCTGTCTAAAATAAATATCGGGGGTTATCCGTTTAGTAATTTCAACACTGCCGGTCCGGCAAAGCTGTCAGCTGTCAAATATCATACATTTAAAGTGTTATTTATTTAGTGAAAGGCTTGCCAATTGCGAACGTACATCGTTTTATAAACGAAGAACGCGTCTAAACAATTAAAACTGGTGGTGATTCAAACGTGATTAATTTTTAAACTTTACAGGGTGATTATTGCCGTCATAATTGACCTACTGTGTAGGGAATTTTCGAGTTTATAAGGAATTTTAAAGAGACTGGAAACGTTACAGGCGGTTTCAAGCCTGTACTTCATTGCAATGTACTCACTTCCACTTCTGTGGCAACATGGCGGATAATCAAAGTTTTTTTCTTTCTACAGTACTCTCAGGAACTGGGCCTATCTTACAGAACATTGTAGAGTATTTTGTTCCAACAAGGCGTTACTGACATTCTTAATTTGTCATTACAACCACTTAGTCAGGACTACAGCATCCATGCTGTATGTATTAATTTTATCCATGAGTAGTGGAACCTACAGTTTAAAGTCGACTTTTTGACTTTTTTTTAAGGAATTGTGGTTTTTATTTCAGGTTGAAGGATTTCAAGTAAGAAATAAAAAAATTTTCTATAATTTTTGTCACAATATAATTCAGAAAACAATTTTTCCTGACTCGTAAAGAACGCCAAAACTTTCACTGGACATCTTTGCATCACTATCTCTAAAATATATCGCCATGCCAATAGAAGCCTCCATTTTTGAGCTGACGATGAATATTGTATGACCGTCAGGGTAGATTTCTTAATGTTTTTTTTTTTAAATTCGTATTAAAATTAATGAAAAATTGTTAGCGCTTTGTTTTATTCCAGCCTGGGATGCTTGGGTTTGCAGAAATTTTACTTTTACTACGAATTCAAACCCTAAGTTTGAACGTGAAGGATCACCGCTTCGGGAAAACGAATTCTTCATTTGATAGTCTCGTATTTAACTAACTTTTAATCACTTTCAGTGATTTGCTTCAGAAACAGGGCAGTTTCTTTGAATTACAGCAACCTTTTATTGATGATAGTTCGTTCAATCAAACTTTTTGCTTTAAATTAGAAGGCACTTCAATATCGGCGGCGAGATTCAAGAGCATCGAAGGCTTGGTGTGGAGTTTGGGTTGTAGGCATCATCGGTCCGTAAATTACTTTTTTTTTTGAGAATGTCGTTGGCCTGGCCCATCACTATCAAAAGCAAGCACTAAAGGCCAATAATTACCACCTTCTTTGGGTCTGAATTGGATAATCTGGGCACCAACGACATGGGGTCGTGTATAGCTCATGTCAAATTGAATATTCTACACGAGTCATTTGATGGTATAGTCATGTCAGAAGGAGAGCATGCAATTTGACGCCGATAGACATTTTTGTTGGGTATTTTGTATCGAGAGTACAAAAGAATAAAAGCCACGAACCACAACGGTTCTCAAAGTCAACATAATTCATGCCTTCGGTTAAACACAGTCAGATTCATGCACCAGAGTCGCGATAAGTTGGACAATTTGATGGAACGTAACCCACAAAAGCCGTGGTAAACATTTAAGTGATGTTATATTCGATTGGTAGTCGCCGTGGTGTAGTAGGTAGTGTGTTGGCTTACTATTCGTAAAGCCCGGGTTCGTATCCCAGGTCAGACATCAAAAATGAAATATGAAAAAAAAAAGTATTTCTTCGGCGACTTCCTCTCAGCAGATTTCTGGTAAAAACTCTGAGAGTAAAATAAACTGCCATGAAAAAGTTTCTCAAAATTCTGTCGTTCGGAGTCGACGTTAAACTGTAGGTCCCGCCACTCACGTATAAAATTAACGCACACAACATGAGTGGTGTGAGAAGCTAGGCCGTAATCCTGACTGAAGGGTTGCAATGGCCAATTATGTATGTATGTATGTATATTCGACACGTGATGGCATCAATAGGCCTTTGAAACGAATGACATCCCATACACCACGTTTTATTTACATTTAAAGACAGAAAACCGTACATAATGGGCAATTTCTGGTCTTTCGGCATAAACCAATGACTTAAAAATAATCCAGAGGTCTTAAACCAGTGTTGAAAAATTCAGTACTTTAGTACTTTTTTCAGTACTTTTCCATTTCAAAAATACCACAGTACCCACTCGACGCTTTCAGTACTTTTTTATCTTTACATATTCAATGTCTTGTGCTTTTCAACTATTAATGCATTGGCAGCATAATTCTAAAGCTAGAATTAGTCTTTAGTTAGACAAACGTCCACGGAACCTATGTTCGTTTTTAGATTACGAAAAGCCGAAGAAGACGTATAAGTCGTTAATTATTCTGTTTCCTTCCGCTCATGTATTAAATATAAATAAATAAATAGCCTAGTACGTAGTGCGCTGGCTGACTAGACGTTAGCCCACGTCAGACATCACCAAGAAAACGAAAAATGAAAAAAAATATTTCTTCGGCGAATTCATTCTATAATTAACTGTGAGAATAAATAAAATTGTCATGAAAAAGGTTCTCAAAAATCTGTCGTTTGGAGTAGACTTCTAACTGTAGGTCCCGCCACTCGGGTATATAATTAATACACTAAATAAGTAGTGAAACTAGGTCATAATCCTGATTGAAGGAATGTAATGACCAATTATGTATGTATGTATATTTTTACAAAAGTATCATTTGATGCGAAAAAGTATAGTTCAGTACCATTTCATAATTTCAATTTTGCAACACTGTCTTAAACACCACAAACAGAGCGGCCAAACGAAAAAATTTTGACACGAATTAATCCATTGTTAAGCACGTTGTATGGCAAATTGTATCGTTTTGTTGGTAGTAAAAAAATCAGTTAAAATTTCTTCACACCACTCGCCATTCAGCGCAATTCAGTTTCTAGCGCAATTCAAAAAAAAACCGAATGCCCGCCAACCTGTAAACAGCAGGAATATGGCCTCTAGCAACATGGCCTCTAGCAATATAGGCTCTAGCAATATGGCCTTTAGCAACATGGCCCCTATCAATAAGGTCTTTAGCAATATGGCCGCTTGCTACATGGCCAATAGGAATATGGCCTCTAGCAATATGCTCTTTAGCAGTATGGTCCCTAGCAATATGGCCTCAGCAACGCGGCCGCCAGCTACATGGCCAACAGGAACACAGCCTCAGTAACTTGGCCGCTAGGAATACTGCCTCTAGCAACATGGTCCCTAGCAATATGGCATGTAGCAAAACGTCTTCTAGCAACATGGTCTCTAGCAATATAGCTTCTATCTAGTAATATAGCCTCTAGTAATATTGCCTTTAGCAACAGCATTCAATAAAATGATAAAAAGTGAAAAAAATTGTTTCTTGTTTCATCTGAAATTTATTAAGATTATTGGGCTGGAAAACCTGGCGGTACTGCAATACCAGGCCAACCCGCGACAGAAGTGGAGCAAGCCCCTTAAAACATCCTGTCCATTTCCAAAAATCAGTTTAACATGTGTTTGTCCTCCGATGGAGAATCTATCAGATGTTAAGCTTATAAGAACAGATACTACACTTTGATCTTAGCCATAAGGCCGAGAAGCGATAACTTAACCATGGCCTCATTAAACTACTTAAGGGAAAATGTAAGTAAACTAAATGGGAATTATAAGGAATTTGAATACAATTTCTACTTAAATCAGAGCCACATTATAATTCAGGTACGCAATCAGTAGCAACTCCCTGCTAACAACCCCTAAATTACTCATGTTGTATTGAACGCAAATATAATTAGAATTTGGAAAAAACGATGCTAAATGTGATGGATAAGTGTACGTGCATGGTTATAATTGCCAATGTATTCGGAGGTAATACACTGTGTGATGGTGGAGTCAAATCTTCCAGTCATCGTTATGCCGCAATAAGATCCAAGAGAGCCAGAGAGTTGAACACTTATTATTGGGTTTATTGATTGCAGCCACATCCATCGATAGCCAAAGACTCCTAATTACAATCAGAACAATGGATTAAACGTCCCAACTGATTCGATCGAACGTCTTCGCTGATGAGTACCCCCACAATTCTGACAGATTTCATGATTAAAACTAACAAACTCTGTATTTTCGTGTCCAAGAATATTACTCTGTCCCTCAACCCTACAGAAACTAATCCAAAATGGTTGTTTACATAGTTCTTATACCTACGAACCATTTGCGGCTTACATCAGAGCATACAATAGCCTCAACGAGTGTCATATAGGAAACTGAAGCAAGGTACGCGACTGCGCCAAGCGCCTGCAAAGAACTCCACATAATTGTCATATACTTTATGCTGAAGCTCCAGCCCGAGAACTTCTCCAAAAATCCCAGCTGCATGGTTTCCAAACAGTTTGCAGCTCTTCATGGAAGTGGGAGTAACAATGCGAATTAAAAGTTATCCCTTGTTATCCAGGAGACCCTAACCAAAATCAAAATCTTCTAGCCATGGATAAACATGGCCTCGGGTACTACTTAGTGAGTCAGGGGAACCAAGAGTTCTTTCTGATCTGAAAACTAAAGTGACAGCTTGAGCTTTGCTTTCTTACTTACTTACTTAATTGGCCATAACAACCCGTTTAACGGATTTCGGAATGCCGCAACATATCCTTCCAGGCGCTTCTGCTTCTTGCGCGCTTACTCCAGTTGGTCACATGCGTTGATGACAAGGCTTCCTCGATTTGGTCCTTCCAGCGGATACAAGGTCGTCCTCTTCGCCGACTTCCGCAGATTCCCGCATCAAATACCCGTCTCGCCGGAGCATCCTCCTCCATTCGAACGACATGGCCGAGCCAGCGCAGCCGCTGGATATTAATACGCTGTACAACGTCAATGTCGTTGAGGAGCTCTTAAAGCTCTTTATTGGATCGGATGCGGAAACCATCGTCAACTCGTACTGGACCCAAGATCTTACGCAGTACTTTTCTCTCGAACACTCTCAAGGCTGCTGCATCGGTTCTTAATAGGGTCCATGCCTCTGCGCCATAAAGAAGCACGGGTAGGATGAGTGTCTTGTAAAGTGTTAGTTTTGTCGCACGACAGAGGTCTCTGCTACTCAATTGCCTATTGAGACCATAGTAGCACCTGTTGGCAAGAGTGATCCTTCGACTGACATCATTTGTGGTGGTAACGGAGGAGCCAAGATAAATAAATTCCTTGACTGTTTAAAAAGTATAGTTATCGGCCGTAATCTAAGAATCAATACGCCGCACGTCTCTACTTGTCGATAACATATGCTTTGTTTTGCCCTCATTTACTGCCCAACCCATCTTACTAGACTCCCGTTCAGTAGCACTAAAGGCAGCAGTAACATCTCGCTTGGCACGCCCTATAATGTCATTGTCGTCAGCGTACACAAGCAACTGGACACTTTTTAGAAAAATATTGCCATTGCGATGCTCGCCCGCCTTTCGCAGCACACTCTCCATGACGAAGTTGAAGGGGTCGCATGATAAGGGGTCGCCTTGTCTGAAACGTCGCACGGTACCAAAAGGTTCGGAGAGGTCCATTCCTACCTTGACGGAGCTGCAGGAATTGCTCAACGTCATTCTGCATAGCCTTATCAGCTTCGCAGGCATACCGAGCTCAGACATTGCGGCAAAAACACGATCCCTTATGGGGCTATCGAAGGCAGCCTTATAGTCAACAAAAAGATGGTGTGTGTCGACTTGTTTTTCGTGGTTCTTTTCCAGGATTTGGCGTAATGTGAAGATCTGGTCGATTGTGGACTTGCCAGGTCTGAAGCCGCACTAATAAGGTCCAATTAGTGTTTTGACGAGTGGCTTTAGTCGTTCACACAATACGCTTGTAAGGGCTTTGCTTTCAGCAATTGGATTTCCTCAGGCCTATTGCCTGATAGCTTTCCCTTTAATTGTTGCATGAACTTTTCCTTATAAGGATGGATTATAAGCCGTAATTTGGCCCCAATTTGCTGATGCAGTGAAATCAATAAAGCTTGAATGGATAATCATTTAGATTATCTGCCAATAATTTTCCTGATCGAAGCGATATTTTCAACAGAGCATTGATTGCAAAGATGCACAGTCTTTACTGTGTGACGCTTCAAGTATCTTTAAAATTTCTTTGTAATTTTGCTTAGCCCAGAGCAGTAGTTCGATTATGACGACATTAAACACCCTATTAAGCTGTACAACTGGCCACTTTTGTATCACCACTTCAGTGGTAAGTTAAACGATTAAATATTCGTAAATGGTATACCTTTCACTAAACAAATCTCGCTACAGCTGACCACTCTACAATCCTCGAAGTTTTGAAACCCTTAAATGAATAACCTGTTATGATCATTTCACTTATTTACAGCACTGCCTTTGTAAGTATATGTGTATAAAGCATTCCGCATTTGAAATCTTCAAGTGGCATTACACAGATGTTGTTGCCTGTCATACAATATTTTCAAAATAATTGTCACACACTCAGAAAAATCACAAGACGTTACAATATCTACTTAAATACAACACATACACACACGTGTTCGAACACGTACTCTCAAAACAATAACAAAATCAAATAAAAATGAACGGGAACTGAATTTATGACACACATGCATATTATTGATACGTAGGTGTGTCAGTTTGTGTTTCATGATTTTGCCTTTCCATGCTTAAAAATACATTTCTTAGGTTAATTTTCTTGAAAGCAACAAAAACAAAAGAAATCCCAACGAAATAAAATGCTTCAATGAAAGCAAAAAAAAACGGGACAAATTAAGAGTGAGTGAAAGAGAGAAAGAGAGAGAAAGAGAAAAACTATAATAAATATTGATGATGTTTAATGTCAGCCATGGAGAGCCTGCAGCCATAACCAAAAAATTTGTCATTGATAGTGTGCGTGGATGTAATATAAAAACAACAACAACAAGAATATTGACAATGTTGTTGGTTTCATGTGTTTTTTTTTAATATTTCACTTCCTGTTCGTTGAACTACTAAAAAATTATTTTCTTTTTTTGAAATTTTTTCCGACAAATTCAACAGAATTTTTTTACAGCCACTTTAAAATTTAAGGTTTCAATAAGAGCAACTGTGTATGTGTATGTAAATATATACGTGTTTTGGTGTATGTAAGAGCAAACTCCTCTCATGCGAGAGTGACGATTAACCCCGTTATATTGATTGTGTTACATTTCACTGCCAACCTCCATTATTTTCAACACAATACAACACCAACACAACAGATAAATAATGTTGGAATGCATGTTTGAGAGTTTTTAGCAGTCTTGTCTGTGACGTCACTTGTCACTAAGCACTTCACTATAGTTATCAACGGGCCCATTGGAAGATAATCAGCTGTTAGGTATTGTAATAATACTATGGTAAATAGTGTATTGGCTTATTAGATGATATTAGATATTGATATTATAGTATATATTATACTAGCTGTACCCTGCGCGTGTTGTTGCGCCACCAACTAAAATAAATTCGAAGGAAAGACATTACACAAATATCCAATTAATTTTGAATCATTGTATTGATTTTGTCTCCCGTTGTCCTGATGATTCAGATGAACGAGCGTGAGTAGTATGCATTCGATCAGTTTCTAATCTCACTTCTCGTTGTTCAAGTGGTTCAAGCGAACGGGTCTCAGCGGCATATACTCGAAGATTTGCCAGTCTCAATGCTGAGGCTCGTAATGCTATTTTCTTCCGTGCTTGAGGTGTAGGTCGACCAATTGCTTGTCATTCATTTTGAATAATTTTCAGTGACGCTATCCATCGGAAATTAATCGCACCAATCTCCATCGACTCATGCGCAACAACTTTGTTAAAGAATGCGCAGTTTATGATTTAATTCATTTAGTGTAATTTTCAGTGGCACCACCTGTCGGAAAATGGTCATACCAACTTAAAAACCTTCCCCGTCTCATGCGCAACAATTTTGATAAAGATCATAACATGATCAAATGTATAGTTTACGATTCTATAAGGTACATACAAAGAACCATTAATTTTTATATATATAGACTATGGGAGGTGACACGCCCACTATACCCAATCCGCCCATTTTCTTCATATATACGTCAAAGTCCTGCATACAAAATTTGAGGGCTCTAGCTGTTGCAGTTTATGAAATATGCGACATTAAATGCTTATTGGGTATGTCGGCATGGCACCTCGCCTACTTGAAATTTTAAAAGAAAAAGTAGTTTATAGTTCCTTCCAGACATACAGGAAGGTACTGTTAAAATTTCAAGAAAATCGGTCCAGCCGTTGAGCCGCTTACGGACTTCAAACAAACAAACAAATCCACAAGCATATAAACACACATTCATTTTTATATATAAGATTATGATATTAGATCTTCGATGACTTCCTCTCAGCAGATTTCTGAGACTCTTAGGGCAAATAAAATTGCCATGTAAAGTTTCTCAAAAAATCTGTCGTTAGGAATCGTCTTTAAACTGCAAGTCCCGCCTCTGATATATAAAATTATCACACACAACATAAGTGGTGTAAGAAACTAGGTCAGCAATCGTGACTTAAGAGTTATAATGACCAATTATGTAACGGGTGATATTTTTAGCAATTATCTCTTTGGCAACACTGGTTTAAACAGCTCACGCAGGTTTCATGTTTTGTTTCACTGTCAAACATCTTCAGTTTGGTCCATAATTTAACCATGAATCGTCTTACAAATGAACAACGCTTGCAAATCATTGAATTTGATTATCAAAATGCGTGCTCTGTTAAGAAAGTTCATCGTGCGCTTCTTCCATTTCATGGTCAGTTTAATCGACCCACTGAAGCGGCTATTCGGGCTATTGTGACTAAATTTCGCACCGAATTTACATTGTTGGACATTAAATCACCAACACGCTTACGTAGAGTGCGAACTGAAGAAAATATCGCAGCTGTATCGGCCAGCTGATGATTGATGACCATCAATTATCGTTTCGTTGCCGTTCACAGCAATTCGGCCTCTGTTACTCAACAACGTGGAAAATTTTGCGGAAGGATTTAGGTGTGAAGCCTTTCAAAATACAGCTGGTGCAAGAATTGAAGCCGAACGACCTACCGCAACGCAGAATTTTTGGTGAATGGGCTCCTGGAAAGTTGGCCGGAGATCCACTTCTTTATCGAAAAATTGTGTTCAGCGACGAAGCTCATTTTTGGCTCAATGGGTACGTAAACAAGCAGAATTGTCGATTTTGGAGTGAAGATCAACCAGAAGCATTGCAAAAGCTACCAATACATCCAGAAAAAGTCACATTTTGGTGCGGTTTATGGGCTGGATGGCATCATTGGACCGTACTTCTTCAAAGATGCTGCGAATCGTAACGTAACTGTGAATGGTGAGCGCTACCGTGAGATGATATCCAACTTTTTTTTTTGCCCAAAATGCAAGAGCTTGACTTGCATGACATGTGGTTTCAACAAGACGGTGCCACATGCCACACAGTACACGTAACAATGGACTTATTGAGAGGCGAGTTCGGTGAACATTTTATTTCACGTTCGGGACCGATCAATTGGCCGCCTAGATCGTGCGATTTAACGCCTTTAGACTATTTTTTGTGAGGCTATGTTAAAGCTCATGTCTATACAGACAAGCCCGCTTCAATTGACGCATTGGCAGACAACATTAAAGCATTTATTCGTGAGATACCGGCCGAAATGTTGGAAAGAGTATGCCAAAATTGGAGTATGCGGATGGACCATTTGAGGCCCAGTCGCGGTCAACATTTGCATGAAATAATCTTCAGACATTAAATTATATGGACCGTACTATCGATTCAAATAAAGATTTCATGCATTTTTCTGAATTTTATGTGTTTTTTTTTTGAAAAATTTTCCTAAAACTCTTAAAAAATCACCCATTACTATGTAAATGGTGTTTTTTTATAGAGGTATAGAACTTTAAGTTGCAATAAAACAACGATGGATTATTCGATTGACATGAATTTTATTTATCCGAAAGATAATCTTGTGGCATTACATTTTAAATATGATTTCTGGCATATGACCGCAACCTGGACGTCCAATTTTCGATGACTTTTTCCAACATTTGTGACCGTATATCGGCAATAATACGGCGAATGTTGTCTTCCAAATGGTCAAGCGTTTGTGGCTTTACCGCATAGCCCCACAGAAAGTAGTCTAGCGGTGTTAAATCACAAGATCTTGGAGGCCAATTCACAGGTCCAAAACGTGAAATTAGGCGGTCACCAAACGTGTCTTTCAATAAATCTATTGTGGCACGAACTGTGTGACATGCTGCGCCGTCTTGTTGAAACCACATCTCCTGGACATAATGGTTATTCAATTCAGGAATGAAAAAGTTAGTAATCATGGCTCTATACCGATCATCATTGACTGTAACGTTCTGGCGACCATCGTTTTTGAAAAAGTACGGACCAACGATTCCACCAGCCCATAAAGCGCACAAAACAGTCAGTTTTTCTGGATGTAACGCTGTTTCCACATACACTTGAGGATTACCTTCACTCCAAATGCGGCAGTTTTGTTTGTTGACGTAGCCATTCAACCAGAAGTGCGCTTCATCGCTAAACAAAATTCGCTTATGAAATTCGGGAACAACGGTTATCTCGTTTTGGGCCCATTCGACGAATCTACGCCTTACTTGATGATCGTTTGGCTTCAAATCTTGCACGAGTTGGATTTTGTAAGCACGCAAACCAAGATCCTTCCGCAAAATCTTCCATAAAGTGGATGGACACAGATCCAATTACTGTGCTCGATGGCGGATGGACTCATTCGCGTCTTCCTCAATGCTACGCTCTACAGCAACAATAGCTTCTTCTGTACGCACCGTACAGCGTCTCTGGGGATGCGAGTTATCAATAAGAGTAAACGTGGTGCGAAAACGTTCCATGGTTAATCGAATTAACTGCTCTGATGGACGATTTTGTCGACGATAAAATGGACGTAGTGCGCGATTCGTTTTCCGCACAGAACCATTATTTTCGAAATAAAATTGCACGATTTGCAAGCGTTGTTCAAGCGTGAGTCTATTCATGATGAATTGCCAAACCAAACTGAGAATAAATCACTTAACAGCTGTTAAATCGGTCGCCATCTTGAAAAGTAATGCCAACTTAAAGTTCTATACCTCTGTAAAAAACACCCTTTATGTATTGGCTTATTAGACGAGAGCCTGTGGTTTAAACCCCAGCTCAGACATTTCCAATAAAGGAAACATGAAAAAAACTTATTTATTTCGATGACTTCCTCTCAGCAGGCTTCTGGGAAAAATTCTAAGAGGAAAAGAGCTCCTCTAAAATCAGTCGTTCGAAGTTGACTTTGAACTGTAGTTTGCATCCCTTACGGATACAAGTTACGCTCACAACATGGGTGCTGTGAGAACCTATGTTGTAGTCCTGACTAAAGGATCATAATGACCAATTAAATAAGAAAGTAAGGCTTTTCGGTTTTAATTGTTGCATGAGTTAAACTTTACTTGAATAAAGATGCAAATTCAAATGCAAAATACTCCATGATAGGCTGTAAGATAGGTCCAGTTCCCGAGAATGTTGTAGAAACAGAAAATTTTGATTATCCGCCATACTTTCACAGAAGTGACAGTGAGAACATTTTAACGAAGTACAGGCTTGACCCCATCTGTAATGCTTCCAGTCTCTTTAAATTTCCTTATAAACTCGAAAATTCCCTGTACAGTAGGTCAATTATGATGGCAATAATCACCCAGTAATGTCTGAAAATTTGCTATGTTCGAATCACCACCTTATTTAATTGTTTAGACGCGTTCTTCGTTTATAAAACGATATACGTTCGTAAATGGCAAGCCTTTCACTAAATAAATGGCACTTTAAGTGCATGATACTTGACAGCTGACAGCTAAGCCAGACCGCTAGTGTAACCCCCTAATTTTTATTTTAGTCAGAGGAGTCCCGGGCAACCTAATCATCCCAATGCATATCTCACATAACCTGATATTCTTTTTCCTGTTATTGTTTTTGTAGTTTCTCATTTAAGCCATTATATTGTGCTTTACAGCCCCACTGTGCTGCACTGCACATACAGTCTTCACTTGATTATTTATTTTCGAAAGGCAAAGTCCATGAGTATGTTTCTGTTTTATTTTTTTGGTTTTTTTTATGTTGCCACACATACATACTTTGTTGTGATGTTGTTGTTAAGTTTTTATGCTCATTTTGTGGCAATGATGAGTACTTCCGGAAAAATGCCTATAAAATGTGCCCCCCCCAAAAAAAACGATGAAAACGATGAAATTCTTGTGGTAATGGATCCGCGTTCAACAAAAATGTCAGAATGAAATAAAAAAAAGAGAAAAAGAAGAAGAAAGGCAAAGAATTCAATAAAAAAGGGAGAGGAAAATCATCAAAAACTATAACAACAACAGCAACAACCAACGAACGTCAATTGAAAACTGTTGAGTGGAAATGAAATGGTAAACGGTGTGAGTGTGTGTGTATGTGTGCGTGTAAATAAAACAAAATTCTTTAAAAGTGTAGGACAAGGAAGGAATTCTTTAAAGCTTCGAACAAATGGCATCAACACATGTGATGATGTGGGGCCCTTGAAATACGCTTTAAGTGGCAAGAATTCTTTGGTGGCAATGGAAATATTTACGCAAGCATTTGTATTCATAAACGGAAATTGAAAATGAATTGTTGTTGTTGTTGGAATTAATTAAACATTGCAACATTGCTAGCCAGATGGTGCCATGGTGTCAGAATTAGCAGAAAACGTTCCTACTTTATGAGTCATTACAACAGCCTTTAGACAGGATAATATGGTGAATATAGACGATAAAACCGTGTTAATTTTACAGTAGATCAGGTAGGAGGGCATGCTAAATAGAAGCGATCTTGATCTTACCGAGGCCTCCCACAGAACCACAGCTTCAAAGTAAGCTGAGAATTGCATACAAAGGTCCGCCTGATCAAGTAAAGGGTGTTTTTTATACAGGTATAGAACTTTAAGTTGGCATTACTTTTCAAGATGGCGACCGATTTAACAGCTCTCAAGTGATTTATTCTCAGTTTGGTTTGGCAATTCATCATGAATAGACTCCTCACGCCCGAACAACGATTGCAAATAGTGCAATTTTATTTCGAAAATAATGGTTCTGCGCGGAAAACGTATCGCGCACTACGTCCATTTTATCGTCGACAAAATCGTCCATCAGAGCAGTTAATTTGATTAACCATGGAACGTTTTCGCACCACGTTTACTCTTATTGATAACTCGCATCCCCAGAGACGCTGTACGGTGCGTACAGAAGAAGCTATTGTTGCTGTAGAGCGTAGCATTGAGGAAGAGCCGAATGAGTCCATCCGCCATCGAGCACAGGAATTGGATCTGTGTCCATCCACTTTATGGAAGATTTTGCGGAAGGATCTTGGTTTGCGTGCTTACAAAATCCAACTCGTGCAAGATTTGAAGCCAAACGATCATCAAGTAAGGCGTAGATTCGTCGAATGGGCCCAAAACGAGATTACCGTTGTTCCCGATTTTCATAAGCGAATTTTGTTTAGCGATGAAGCGCACTTCTAGTTGAATGGCTACGTCAACAAACAAAACTGCCGCATTTGGAGTGAAGGTAATCCTCAAGTATATGTGGAAACACCGTTACATCCAAAAAAAACTGACTGTTTGGTGCGCTTTATGGGCTAGTGGGATCATTGGTCCGTACTTT
This sequence comes from Sarcophaga variegata, assembly GCA_932273835.1. Classification (NCBI taxonomy): domain Eukaryota; kingdom Metazoa; phylum Arthropoda; class Insecta; order Diptera; family Sarcophagidae; genus Sarcophaga; species Sarcophaga variegata. The sequence goes on along the minus strand of OW026358.1, from coordinate 144,365,265 downwards.
TTCAAAAACGATGGTGGCCAGAACGTTACAGTCAATGGTGATCGGTATAGAGCCATGATTACTAACTTTTTCATTCCTGAATTGAATAACCATGATGTCCAGGAGATGTGGTTTCAACAAGACGGCGCAACATGTCACACAGCTCGTGCCACAATAGATTTATTGAAAGACACGTTTGGTGACAGCCTAATTTCACGTTTTGGACCTGTGAATTGGTCTCCAAGATCTTGTGATTTAACACCGCTAGACTACTTTCTGTGGGGCTATGTAAAGTCATTGGTCTATGCGGTAAAGCCACAAACGCTTGACCATTTGGAAGACAACATTCGCCGTATTATTGCCGATATACGGCCACAAATGTTGGAAAAAGTCATCGAAAATTGGACGTCCAGATTGGACTACATCCGCGCCAGCCGTGGCGGTCATATGTCAGAAATCATATTTAAAATGTAATGCCACAAGATTATCTTTCGGATAAATAAAATTCATGTCAATCGAATAATCGATCGTTGTTTTATTGCAACTTAAAGTTCTATACCTCTCTAAAAAACACCTTTTATTTCAGAGGCAACACTTATAAATTAAAAGCAATCAAAGTCAAGAGATGCAAACTTCCGCTTCTTATTCTTTCTGGTTCTTAAAAACAAATCAACTGTTGACCTTCAACTCATTTCAACGACATTTGATGGTGAGTGCAAATACCTGAACCAACAAAGTCTACAGACCATCGTGTACATTGCATAAGTATAATTCAACCCCTGAATTAGCAGGGGCTGATGTCAATCGATTGCATAAATTTATGATGTGCAGCACTGTTGTTGATAATGAGTTTAAGTTGTTGTATGCTTAGGACTTTTGAATAAAAATTTCTATTTCAATTCCTTTCTAATTCCCATTTAGTTTACTTACATTTTCCCTTAAATAGTTTAAGTGTGGCCATGATTGAGTTATCGCTTCTCGGCCTTATGGCTAAGATCAAAGTGTAGTATCTGTTCTTATCAGCTTAACATCTGATAGATCCTCCATCGGTGGGACAAACACATGTTAAACTGATTTTTGGAAAATGGACGGAATGTTTTGAGGGGCTTGCTCCACTTCTGTCGCGGGTTGGCCTGGTATTGCACTGCCGCCAGGTTTTCCAGCCCAATAATCTTAATAAATTCCAGATGAAACAAGAAATATTTATTCGGGCTTAAGGTTCGATGAAAACAGATGTTCCTGAGCAACATCAGGGCTGTGGCTCCAAAGCTAGACTCACATACAGTGTTGCCAGAAGCCGGTTTGGAAAAAGTGCAAAAAGATTGTCAAAAAAGTGCCAAAGCTTTAAAACCGGTCATTAAAAAAAAAACTGCAAAATGAACAGCGTTTTTCATTATAAATGTTTTTGTTTTTAATTTAGGTTAAATTTTATTAAAATTATTCGAAATTTTAAAAAAAAAGTTTTATCTTGGTTTAATAAATATGAATTTAGTTTGATTTAAACAAGTACATATATGGAATAAAAAATTATTTATTTTCCTATAGGCCTATTAATTTGCTGGCTACATTCTCCAAAATTTTTGAAAGAATATTTATAAGTAGAATGTCACTAATTCTTGACAAATTAAATATTATTTCCGAACACCAATTTGGTTTTAGGCATAAACATGGCACTCCAGAACAATGCCATCGTATTGCGGCTTTTATCAGAAATACCTTGGAAAGGAAAGAATATTGTTCTGGTGTCTTTTTGGATGTTCAGCAAGCATTCGACAAAGTCTGGCATATTGGTTTGCTCTTTAAACTCAAAAAGTTACTACCAACTCCCTATTATTTACTGCTTAGATCATATTTAGACGATCGAAGTTTTTACGTTAAAGTGAACGGTGATTTTTCCAACATATACGATATAAAAGCAGGTGTTCCGCAAGGCAGTATTCTGGGACCAACCCTCTATACGATATTTACTTCAAATATACCTTTAACAGATAACGTTTTACTTGCATCTTATGCCGATGACACTGTAATATTAGCATCGAGTTCTTGTCCAACAAATGCATCAAATCTAATTCAAAATTAACTAAACCGAATTGAGCTTTGGTTATCTCAATGGAATATCAAAGTGAATACCGAAAAATCTGCACATGGTGTGTTTACGTTACGAAAAGGAAATTGACCACAATTATTCCTTAATGGCAACACAATTCCCAAAAGAGACAGTGTGAAATATCTTGGTCTTCATATTGACAAAAGGCTTACATGGAAGCCTCACATTAAGGCAAAAAAGAACATATTAATATAAAAACCAAACGCCTTTATTGGCTTCTTCAGCCTAAATCTGAAGTAAGCATTGAAACAAAATTAATAATATATAAAACAATACTTAAACTGGTGTGGACTTATGGCATACAATTGTGGGAACTGTCAGTAACTCCAATGTAGAAATTCTTCAACGGTATCAAAATAAGACATTGAGGCTAATTGTTAATGCTCCTAAATTTATTTCAAATAAAACTATTCATAATGACTTACATATGCCAACAATTAAAGGCGAAATGAAGAAAACTATCTTAACAGATTAAGCCACCATTGCAACCCACTAGCGATATCTCTACCAAACGAAACTGAAGAACTGAGAAGACTTAAACATTATCATATACTTGATTTACCATTTCGATAATTGTTATTGGTTTTTTTTTTGGTTTTTTGTAAAAATGTAAATATATACATTTAATTATATGTAAGATAGCTTTTGAAAATAATTAAAATACTATAAAAATTTATTGTTAAAATGATGTTGTTCTCAATGGAGTGCAACATTTACTTGTATATATTACCGTATCAAATTTGCTTATTATCCCCAATGGGATGGATTGTAAATAAAGAATATGAAAAAAAAAATTTTCAAAAAATATTTATTACACTTGAAAAGTTAAATTGATTGAAGAAAAAATATATTAATCAAGGCGAATTCATTACGAGGTGGGAATAGTATTACAATAAGTACAACAATACAAAAACAACAGGGATTTTGTTTTTGTAAAAATGTACACATCTTGTCAAAAAAATTAACCCTCAAACCTCCATAGGAAATTAGTTAAAGCAATTAAAAAAAACTAAATAAATTTTAAATATTGAAAATTCTTATGAATTTTATTATTACATTACATAAGGTGCTGCAGTAACCTGTAAATTAAAAAAAATATCAGCTGCAAATGTTATTTCTTATAATAACAAATTTTCAACAGAAGATTGGTCCAATTTGTTTTAATCCCTATATCCCAATCTTCAGAAAGAGAATTTGTTTTAAAAATAACACACAAGTTATTTCAGTCATAATTTAGGCACCTAGTTGGAGACATGAATTTTTTTTTTTTTTTTTTGGTAATTCATCACTCTTACCTAAATAACTATAAATATATGTATTTAGTGTTAAAGGTTTAAATATTGTTAATCATCTTGCAACAATTTTAATATATACATACTCTTCAGTCAGGATTATGATCTAGTTCCTCACTCCACTTATGTTGTGCGTGTTAATTTTATATATGAGTGGCGGGACCTACAGTTTAAAGTCGACTCCGAGCGACAGATTTTTGAGAAACTTTTCATGGCAATTTTATTTCACTCACAGAGTTTTTGCTAGCGTACTGCTGAGAGAAAGTCGCCGAAGAAATACTTTTTGTGTTTCAATTTGATGTCTGGCCTGGGGCTCGAACCCTGGCTTTTCGTCTAATAAGCCAACACACTACCTACTACGGCGACTTAATTCTAATATATAATTGGCTTTAAAATAGTAATCCTAAAGAATTTCCAGAGTGCGTATCGTTAAGGATACATGCGGTACATATGAGGGTTTATGACTAATATGAATACGAAATTGAATATCGAAACAAAATACACAAAAAACAAACATTTTTTTGACATTGTTACTTACATCAGCTGGTAAACAAAACCCACCTCGTAATGAATTCGCCTTGATATTAATTTTTTTTTATTTGTTTTTTTCTTTTTTGAAAGCATTCAAAAATAAATATAAATTTTAAAAATTAATTTAAATTAAAAAAAGACTATTATTGCATTAATAAAAAATAATTTGAAATATGAAATAAAATGAAATACAAAAATAAAATGCACTTTTAATGCTAAAAGAATACAGAAAATGGCAAAAAAGTGCTAAAAAGCATCTTTTTTTTTAAAAAAAGTGCAGCAGACGAGAAAAAAGTGCTAGAATTGCACTTTAAATGCCGTTATGGCAACACTGCTCACATAGGATACAATTCTTGTGATTAGGGAACGTAATCAAGAACTTTTTCTCGGCAGACAATTTAGCTTTCATGTGGTCTGTGATCGAAGGCACTACCATTCGTTACGCAAAGCTTGATATAATGCTAGACCTGAAGCACATTACATGCTTTTTACGAAAATGTACAAAGAAAGCATAGCCCTATTATAACCCTAATACCGCGATTAGTTAGCTGTTGGGCAAACAATCCGGTTTCTGGAAACTTAAGCCATCCAACAAGGGTTGCATATGTAAGGATCGGTCTAATATTATAGTTTAAATCCAAGAAATCTTCTTAGAATATAGGCCACATGCACTGCTATAAGACTAGAGCAGGCATATATTGATCGTGCATCTCCCTACCAAGTACCGAATGGAAGCGGGGATTCAAGGTAGTCGGCTTTAACAGAAAACATTCAATTCCTCAATACTGGATCAATCCTTCCTCTTTCCAACATAAATTATTTTCTTCGGCGATCCCTTTTAGCAGAGTGCAACAGTTTGCCATGAAAATGTCTCTCAAACCAGGCCAGATATCAAAACAAAATACAAAAAGTATTTCTTCGGCGACTTCCTCTCAGCAGATTTCTGGCAAAAATTCTGAGAGTAAACAAAAAATTGCTTTGAAAAGTTTCTCAAAAATCTGTCGTTCGGAGTCGACCTTAAACTGTAGGTCCCGCCACTCATGTATGAAATTAACACACACAACGTAAGTGTTGTGAAAAGCTAGGTTGTAGTCCTGATTGAAGGGTTGTAATGACTAATTATGTACGTTGCTTTGTTTGTCTCATTTCTGGTGGATCAAAAATCATAGCACAAAGCAAGTGAAGTATGTAAGTGCGGTAAGAAGAGTGACCCTTTCAATTAAGTTGCCATAAAACTCGACTTAAATACAAGTCCATTCGTTACTACCATTAACTCTGTCCCTAAATACAAATTATCATGACTTTTTTGTCATGGCTTTCTCGTCAACCATTTTAATTGACTTTAAATCGCTTTTTTCACGCAAAATTGTGGCCAAGAAAACAATCGAAAAATTACTCGTAAGCTTTGCACATCAAAACTCAATTGGGCTTAGAGCATCAACAGGATTTAGGCTACTTTGTTGGCCACAACAAACAAGACAATGACCACAAGTCCATACACAACTGCTGCACAGCAAAGGAAAACTCAACAGCAATTATTGCCCACAGGGCAGTTGAAATCAAATGCAACAAAAAATCTTTTGCTTGCCACTTAAGCCGCAAGCCAGTAAATTTAAATGCTATTTTGCTAAAGCAACAACAACAATAAGATTAAGAACGGAGACAGGATGTTGAAAAAAATAACGAAAACAGAAGAAGAAAAATAATAAAAAATAAACGACGACAATAACAAGAGAAAAAATATTTTAAAAACCATTCATCATTACAGTTTAACCACTTGCAACTGTGTTGCAAACACACACACAGTAAAGCTGGAACACATAGAGTTTATGTGTGCATGTAAGACGTACAAGTAGTTGCCACTTAAATATCGAATTCTTTATTTAAAAATAAAACGTTAATATTCCAGGAAAAAAACAATAACAACAAGCCAGCAACGGCAAACTGTTTTATGCAAAAACAACAATATCGACGACATCGTCATCATCATCATCATCCATCGCACACATAAAAGTTGCAGCATAAATATGGAATTTTTTAAAAATAAACAATGCACCACACGCATGAATACACACTGAATACATGATAAATACACACACACTTGCACACAACAAAAATTCAGCCATTAAAACACTTGCATTCGTTCTCTCTCAATGTCTCATAACACCCACTCACAAAGAAAATATTGCTGGGCCTCTCAACATTTACTTGTTATTCATTATTCCTGTTGTGTTGTTCAAGTCCACGTGCATACATATTTATATGACGACAATAACAAAAACAACAACAATAACAATGTGCAACAATAACAATATTGTTAAGCAAAGTGCCCAAAAACAAAACAAAACAAAACCAAAAAATAAAAATAAAATTGTCGTGCACGTATGGCTGAATATTATTTGCAAACAAACAAGCAAACGAACGAACAACCGAACGTAAAATTGAAAACAACAGAAACGATGAGAAAAATCAAGCAACAACAACAACACAAATGTATGAAAATAATATTTTTAACTCGTAGTACCACCTACTAGTACACATGGCTTTATTTTCGCAAAACTATTTAATACGTATGCATGTGCGATATGCATGCATGTGTTCTTATGTGTTGAGTGTAAGTAAATTGGTGCGAAAGAGAGCGAATTGTGTATGCGAGTGTGTTACTGTTAATATTTTTGGGAAAACAAGAAATTCAATTCAACTGTGAATTCTCTCAGCTACACATACGTTATTTTAAGCTACAGTGGGGCTTAAAATAAAAACGACAGATTAAAAAAATTTAATTCCTGCTGCTCTTCACTGAATCTGTCATAATCTGTCCGTATATAGCAACATATTGCTGTTGTTTTTGGACTGCGTTGCTTACCTGAATAATCTACAAATAGTGAAGAGCAGAGTGAGTATATGTATATGTACCTACATATATCGGGTCTTTCACTAAGCGTTTCTTATTTTTATCTTTAAATTTAAACATCTCACACCACCCATGTTGTACACGTTAATTTTATCCACGAGTACGAGTGGCGGTACTTACGGCTTAAAATCAACACCTTATAACAGATTTGTGCGTGTGTGTGTGTGTGTGTGTTTTTTTTGTCTTGAGCCGGAGGTGGGTATCTTCGAAAGACACTTTTGTTCCAACAAAAGAGTGCACGATTCACCATCACTGGTGGCTACGTACTAAACCCACCCCCTACACACTTCAACCACTCTCCCCCCGCGGGACTGCCGTAAGGTATTACTTCGCGGTGGGCTCGTTAGCTTGAAAGCTTTGTCATACTAAGTTAAATTTCGCCTCCGTTTCTCCAGTCTTCAGAGTACTATCATTACTTCAGCCATTCTCAGACTATATTGACTCCATAGAATCCTACAGGTCAACAGTTCTTCCATTAGCCGGTTTGGTCCTAAATTCGTTTCCCCATGTTAGAATATGCTCCGCATCTTCCTCCTCATCTACACAGTTTGGGCATAAAGGGGAAGTGTCATGACCTAATCTGTGCAGATACTTCCTGAAGCACCCATGACCAGTTAGGAACTGGGTCACGTAGTAGTTCAGCTCGCTATGTTTGTTATTCATCCAAAGGGTTACATCAGGGATAAGGCGAAATGTCCATCTTCCCTTTAAACTGCTTTCCCATCGTGACTGCCACTTGTGCATGAAAGTCCTTCGTTCCTCCGCTTTTATAGCCGCTATTTGTCCCGGGTACTCGAGATGGCGAAGGTATATCCTTCTCATCTCATCCGCCAATATATCTATTGGTATTGTCCTTGCCAATACCAAAACTGCTTCATCAGACAGTGTCCTGAAGCCACTTATCCGTCTAATCGCGCTTAGACGATACACCGAGGACAGTATCCTCCTTGTCGTCCCCACGAAGAGTGCCTCCGATCATATTGGGCAAGCATACAGCATTATCGACGTCACAACCCTCGATATTATTATCCACTTAAATGGATTTGGTCCTCCAATATTTGGCATCATCCTTACCAGTGCTCCCTGTGTTACAGATGCTTTTTCGCCGATGTATTTCACGTGCTCCTTAAAGTTCAACCTGTCGTCGATAATCACTCCCAGGTATTTTATCGCCCTCTTCGATTCGATCCTTGTGCCTCCAACGGTCACTTCCATCTTCTCCACTATCTTCCGGCCGCTTATCAAGACGGCCTCCGTTTTATGTGCAGCAAGTGTCAAACCTGCCTCGAATCGCTGTGTTCGTTTTCTCCTCTATTTCCCTTACCGTCTTAGCTACCGAGACTATGGCAATGTCATCTGCAAAGCCCACAATTGTAGTCCCGCTTGGCAATCGCAGCCGAAGTACTCCATCGTACATAATGTTCCATAGTAGTGGCCCAAGTACAGAGCCCTGCGGGACACCCTCCGTCACTATGTATTCCTCCTCTCCTTCATCCGTTAGGTATATTACCTTCCTGTCCTGAAAGTAGTTGTTCAGAATCTCCATTAAGTATGGCGGCGTAGCCATGTTAAAGAGGGCTCTCATAATCCGCCCCCAATTCGCCGAGTTGAACGCGTTTCTAACGTCAAGTGTGACAACCGCGCAGTACTCCTTGGTGCCAAATCTCCATCTTTCGCCTTCTATTGCATCTCTTGCAATGTCGACCACCCTCCTTATCGCGTCAACAGTGGATCGTCCTTTCCTAAATCCGTATTGCAGGTCCGAGAGAGCTCCTCCAGCCTCGGCACATGGGAGTATGTTGACTTTGAGAACAGCTGTGGTTTGTAGCGTGTGCGCACATTTACCTAAGACATAAAAAAACCCCGCAAAAATAAGTCTATCGGGGTCAAATCAAATCGCCAGTTCACATTACCTCTTCATGAGAGGACCATGACCTCAAATCCCTTGTGCAAAAAATCCAATGTGGCATGAGCTGTGTGACACTTAGCACCGTCTTGCTTAAACCACATATCATTGGTGTCCAAATCATTCAATTCAGACCAAGAAGTTGATAATCATCTACATACGGTGCAGGCTATTGACAGTGATGTCCTGTCCAACGTTGTTCTTAGAGGAATATGACGTCAACATCACAATATCCACACCAAAAACTAAATTTAATCTCATGTGAATTGAGTGTCGTTCCAAATTCGATAATTTTGTCTGTTTGCGTACCTACAGTGGTGGCCTCATAATTAGAAACGATGTTTCTGGAACAGAGTTCTCTGGAGTGGCGAATCTAAGTTTAATTTGTCCCAATCTGATGGAAGAACGTATGTAAGACGTTCTCCAAACAAAGCCTTTGATCCCAGGTACATAGTGAAAACTGTAAAACAAATTAACAAATATACATGTTGCTAAGTCGTTTCGTATTATAAGGCCACCACCGTCGTTATTCAGAAATGGGCCTCATCGTTGAAGATGATTTTTCGATGGAAATTAGGTTGCAGTTGCGAACTGCTTGAAAGCCCATTCAGATTACACACGTTGTTGTCTGCGTTCATGGTCATTTGGCAAACTGAGTAACTGACAACGAATTAAACAGGCAAAGTCGGCGTAGTCTAGGAAGTAGTATGTTAGACGTAAGGCTGTGGTACAAACTCCATGCCAGACAAGGCGATTTACTCTCTGCAGATTTCTGTCAAAGACTATGAGAACAAAGAAGATTACCATGAAAAGTTGCTTGCTCGCAGTTGACTTTAAACTGTATTTACTCATGAATAAAATTAACTTATCCAACCTGAGTAGTGTGAGAAGTTGGGTTGTAATCCTCAGAAGTTGCCGTAGTCGAGTAGGTAGTGTGCTGGCTTATTAGACGTAAAGCCAGGGTTCGAGCCCCAGGCCAGACATCAAAACAAAATACAAAAAGTATTTCTTCCGCGACTTCTTCTCAGCAGATTTTTGGCAAAAACTCTGAGAGTAAATAAAATTGCCATGAAAAAGTTTCTCAAAAAAATCTGTCGTTCGGAGTCGACTTTAAACTGCAGATCCCACCACTCATGTATAAAATTAACACACACAACATGATTGGTGTGAGAACCTTGGCCGTAATCCTGACTGAAGCGTTGTAATGGCCAATTATGTATAACCCATACATACATCATAATCCTGACTTAATAATTACGTAAGCGTGCGCTCTGCTTTTCCAGCGAGCTGACATAACATAATAATTCCAGTCTCTCTTAATCAAAATAATTAAAATTACGTATGATTTATACTTCATTTGCTCCACTGTACGTGCTCATTTAATGTTTGTTTTGCATGTGATTTTTTCTCTTTGAGTAGATTTTTTCAACTTATTTACCGTTATAAAAATTTCTAGCGAATTCTGAGAATATTTGCGGAAGAGAAAGATTGAAGTGTGAGTGTATGTGTGTGAGAGTAAGCTCGTGTCATTGTTTTGCTAACAATAAGTTGAAATAATAATTTTTTGTTTTATTCGGAAGCGAAAAAAAAAATCACTCGAACAGGACAGGACGGAAGCCGAAAAAGGCTGGAAACACACAAAAAAAAAGTGAAAACAAAAACAAAATTATTACAGATGTTACGAGTAACCCACAGCATCGTAATGAACAAAATTTAAACAGAAACACTGAAAACAATAACAAAAAGTGAAACTAAAATAAACACACACACACACACTGTCATTCAATGTTGCTTTTATACTTTTGTTCTCACAATACATTACAAACGAACTGGACCATGTGTTGCCCATGTAAACTATTGTTACTACAACTATAGCAGCAGCAGCAGTGGCAGCAGCAGTGACAGCAACAGCAAGGCCATAAACAGCCGATAGTTGGATTTATAAAACAGGCACTTACAACACAATTGTTAGCATTTTACTGTTATATTTTAACACAAATTTACCCCATCATTCATATGCATTACCGATCTCCCTACTCAATAAGAAAGGGGGCAGAGAGAGAGCGAATTACTCTTCCTTACGCTCTTATTGTTAACACTCGCTAACACAGCACATGCATGTAAAACATCGACAGCAACAGACCGGTTTATTTTTTTTTTTTTGCTCTCCAAACTAAACCGTATTTATAAACAGCAGCAACAACAACAACTGTGACAACAACAAAACATGCCAAACAAAATTCACAAAAATACATAATGATTGTCATCGTCATCGTCATCGTCATCATTATCGCCAACATCAACATCCACATCATCATAATCGCCTTAACAACGCCGTAATATGCACACGAGTTGATTTAAAAATAAAGAAAAAAAAACACGAATTAAAAGAGGAAAATATTAAACCCGACAAAATGCCGTCTAGGAAATGTTTACTGTTAAATGACATTGGCGGGTGTGTAAATACTTCCTTCGTGTTATTGTAGCTGTCGTCTACAGCATTACCAAACAATTTGCTTCTCTTTCTCTCTCTCTCTCTCTCTGTTGCTCGTTGATGTTTGATCACTCCTTTTGCTGTTCACTAAATGCTACCCTTTTTAAATTGTGTTATTGTTGTTGTTTTTGTTTTTTCTTAAATTCTTTTACCACTACCCACCCACACACTCACTCATTTCCCTTTTCATCGTTGCTCTCGCACACAAAATTTAAATCATATGGTTTGCAAAGCTAACATCATAGTTTATGTTTTTGTTTCTCATTTTCTTTTTTCTGTTTTGTTGCCATTTTTGTTTTGAGATTTTTTGCGTTAGAAACATTGTAACTAAAACCCAGCAAACATTTCTATACAAAAAAAAAATAAATTAAAGCTCTTACAAGCAACAAGTGTATGTATGCAGTGATCAAAAAGTAATGAATTTTTGTAAATATTTTTTTCATATTTCGCTACAGTGTTGGAGAAAATAATAGTAACAATTGGATTGTCTCAACGATAAAGCCTCTTTAAAGTTTCTGTAAAATTCTATCAAATAAAAATTTTTTTGTTTTTCACTTTCAAAGAGAATTTTGAATAAAACACTCACGGAGGGCATAATTTCGATGAAGCTTTTATTTCACTACAGTGCTTGGATCGTGGTATTACAAATTAAATTGTATTTCTGAATTGTTTGCACCAATCGATCTCTTTGATGAACGCAGTTTTCGACCACTTTTTGCACATTTCGTACGATATATCGGTGATAACTTACAAGTGTTTGCTTTCAAATGTTCTAACGTTCAGTGTTTACCCGCATAGACAAGATATTTGACGTAGTATATGATGAAAAAAATCTAAAAGCGTCAAATGCCATTCAATTGATAGCCAATTAACTTCAAGGCAGTGTTTTTCATGTGGCGATCAAGGCCACGTTGAAAGCAAAGCAATGTTTGATGGATGGTTAGATTTTCTAGGAAAGTTGAGTATTTGACGTAGTATTGGATGAAAAAAAATCTAAAAGCGTCAAATGCCATGCAATTGATAGCCAATTAACTGCAAGGCAGTGTTTTTCATGTGGCGATCAAGGTTATTATGAAAACAACACAATGTTTGATGGGTGGCGCGATATCCATGAAAATATCTTGACAGCCAGGCTGCAATTGAGTCCTTATCCATTAAAGCTGAGGATTTCTCAGGGAAATTTCGGATTACCTAAATGTAATTCTTATAGGGGAACACAGGAATACTGTAAATTGCATTACTGTTGAAATGGCTAGGACCAGGGTACAGGTATTTCAATTGGCTCAGTGTAATTTGGTATTATCCACTCATTTTACAAGGAATTTTAATCCCGTTTGCATAATATTGATAGACTCTGCTGGACACATGAGAATATGAAGAATACCGACTCACTTATATCTTTAATTCACATGGCCATCCATTCACTCTAGAGATTCTCACAGGCCACTGTCTTTTTTGGTAGGCATACCGTAAGATTTTGCATTCCATCAAATGACTTACTTAATTGTACATTACAACTGTTTAATCAAAAGTAATGGGTGATTTTCTAAGAGCTATAGGAAAATTTTTCAAAAAAAAAACACATAAAATTCAGAAAAATTCATGAAATCTTTATTTGAATCGATAGTACGGGTCCATATAATTTAATGTTTGAAGATTATTTCATGCAAATGTTGACCGCGACTGAGTCTCAAATGGTCCTCCCGCTAAGAACAATTTTGGCATACTCTTTCCAACATTTCGGCCGGTATCTCACGAATAAATGCGTCAATGTTGTCTTCCAATGCGTCAATTGAAGCGAGCTTGTCTGTATAGACATGAGCTTTAACATAGCCCCACAAAAAATAGTCTAAAGGCGTTAAGTCGCACGATCTAGGCGGCCAATTGACCGGTCCCGAACGTGAAATAAAATGTTCACCGAACTCGCCTCTCAATAAGTCCACTGTTACGCGTGCTGTGTAGCATGTGGCACCGTCTTGTTGAAACCACATGTCATGCAAGTCAAGCTCTTGCATTTTGGGCAAAAAAAAGTTGGATATCATCTCACGGTAGCGCTCACCATTCACAGTTACGTTACGATTCGCAGCATCTTTGAAGAAGTACGGTCCAATGATGCCACCAGCCCATAAACCGCACCAAACTGAGGTGACTTTTTCTGGATGCATTGGTAGCTTTTGCAATGCTTCTGGCTGATCTTCATTCCAAAATCGACTGCTTATTTACGTATCCATTGAGCCAGAAATGAGCTTCGTCGCTGAACACAATTTTTCGATAAAGAAGTGGATCTTCGGCCAACTTTCCAAGAGCCCATTCACCAAAAATTCTGCGTTGCGGTAGATCGTTGCGGCTTCAATTCTTGTACCAGCTGTATTTTGAAAGGCTTCACACCTAAATCCTTCTGCAAAATTTTCCACATTGTTGAGTAACAGAGGCCCAATTGCTGCAAACGGCAATGAATCGATAATTGATGGTCATCATTAACACTGGCCGATACAGCTGCGATATTTTCTCCAGTTCGCCCGCTACGTAAGCGTGTTGGTGGTTTAATGTCCAACAATGTAAATTTGGTGCGAAATTTAGTCACAATAGCCCGAATAGCCGCTTCAGTGGGTCGATTAAACTGACCATAAAATGGAAGAAGCGCGCGATGAACTTTCTTAACAGAGCACGCATTTTGATAATAAAATTCATGGATTTGCAAGCGTTGTTTGTTTGTAAGACGATTCATGGTTAAATTATAGACCAAACTGAAGATGCTTGACAGTGAAACAAAACACGAAACGTGCGTGAGCTGTTTAAACCAGTGTTGCCAAAAAGATAATTGCTAAAAAAATCACCCGTTACAACCTAGCTTCTCTCACTACCCATGATATGTGTGTTAATTTTAAACATAAGTGGCGGGACCTACCGTTTATTGTCGACTCCGAAGAACAGATCTTTGAGAAGTTTTTCATAAAAATTTTATTGAATCTCAGAGTATTTGCCCGAAGCTAGTAGGTACTGTGTTAGCTTATTAGACGTGAAACCATGGTTCAAACCCCAGGTCAGACATCAAAACAAAAATACAAAAAGTATCTTCTTGAAGTCGCCGTGCTCTATATGTCGTGTATTGGCTTATTAGACATAAGGCCGACATCAAAACGAAATATGAGAAAATATTACTTCGACGAGTTCCTCTCAGCAGATTTCTGCCAAAAACTCTGAGAGTAAATAAAATTGCCATGAAAAGTTTCTCAAGAATCTGTCGTTCGGAGTCGACTTTAAACTGTAGGTCCCGCCTCTCATGTATAAAATTAACGCACACAACATAAGTGGTGTGGGAAACTAGGTCGTAATCCTGACTGAAAGGTTGTCTTTGCCCGAGTAAACTTTGTTTAATTCGACATGTCTCTGCGGGAGTTTAAACCACTGGTTTATATCTTAAAATCCAACACACTACCTTCTTTAATACTGCGACAGTTCAGTTCCTCAATTGTTCTAATAACTCAATTGACATTGAAATATTTCGGGCCCTTAATTGAAATTATGGTCACAATGTTTGTTGGGTTATAGCTTCAATGGAATGTTTCCTTTTTTTCATTGTGCTCACACAAATTTGCATATGCTTAGCATCTCTGTACTGTAGTAATGTACTTGCATGAGAGTGAGTAAATTCACTCTAATTTCACTGGTTATACGTTGTATGTACACACACGCACACACTAGTAAGTGTATGAATAAATAAATGCTGATTACTTTTACTGCCTGTTTAGCTTTTTTTTTAAACCTTGTAACTTTTTTCTCTCACTCTCTCTCTCTCTCTCTCTCTCAGTTTCCCTGAGTTTGTATTTTTTTCTGTTGATGTTGTTGCTGTTGTTTTCAAATAATAATGAAAGCTAATTAGTGTAGGGAGCCAATAGACCGTTACTACAACTACAACTACAACTACAACTACGACAATAACAAGAGAAAGAGTAGAAAAACAAAATAATTGCTGTTGTTAATATGAACTGAAGTTGATGTCGTATTGCCTTGTCAACAAGTACAAAAAAAAACAACACAAACAAAAATACCAGGAACTTTCATGCAGGAATAGATTTTGAAGCATAATTTTTGCTGGTTGAGAGTATACAGGAAGGAGCACACGTTCTTTTTTTACATTTCGGCTGGTAAAGAGGGTTTTTGAAACATTTTTAATGCAAAAGAAAATTTATAAAAGATTGTAACGGGTTTTTTCAATCAATTACTGTAAAATGATTTGCACAGTGGGGCAAAAAGGGACATCAAATAAAGCCCATTAACTCTCAAGATCAATCTAATGCTTGTATTGGTTTCAAAACTAGAAGAATTGCGTGTGTAAAGGAGACAAGTTCACGGGATTGGACAAGACGGAAGAATAAATCGAAGGAACGCAGAGTACACCTACAACTGAAGGTAATTTTTGTAAGATTAAGCGGTTCAAATGGCCACGATTGGAATCTGCGACGGATAAGATCCGAATTGTCGTTAACATAGTGCAACAGAAATACGACAACATACATAATTGGTCATTACAACCTTTCAGTCAGGATTACGACCTAGTTTCTGCGACAAAGTAACTCCTAACACTCAACTATGGATTGCGAATAGCATCATATATTCGCAAAACCATAACGACAATTCAGTCAATGTGAAAACGAATGAATAATGGAACGACGCAATGCGCTGTGTACTACAGAGTGGGCACTACAGATATTTCGTCGTAAAATATTCGTAAAGAATGACTAAACACGCGGGTATCTGCTAAGCGGGATTCTTATGCCATTGATACAGACAAACAGAATTTATCATTACAACCCTTCAGTCAGGATTACGACCTACCTTCTCATACCAGTTTAAAGTCGACTCCGAACGACAGATTTCTAAGAACTTTTTCATGGTAATTTGCCAGAAATTTGCTGAGGGGAAGTCGCCGAAGAAATATTTTTTAAATTTCGTTTTGTTGGAGATGTCTGGCGTGGGGTTTGAACCTCACGTCTAATAAGCCAACACACTACCTACTAGACTACAGCGACTACATTGCGAGTAGCATCATGTAAAGGGTGTTTTTTACAGAGGTATAGAACCTTAAGTTGGCATTACTTTTCAAGATGGCGACCGATTTAACAGCTGTCAAGTGATTTATTCTCAGTTTGGTTTGGCAATTCATCATGAATAGACTCACGCCTGAACAACGCTTGCAAATAGTGCAATTTTATTTCGAAAATAATGGTTCTGTGCGGAAAACGTATCGTAACGCACTATTTCCACTTTATCGTCGACAAAATCGTCCATCAGAGCAGTTAATTCGATTAACCATGGAACGTTTTCGCACCACGTTTGCTCTTATTGATAACTCGCATCCCCAGAGACGCTGTACGGTGCGTACAGAAGAAGCTATTGCTGCTGTAGAGCGTAGCATTGAGGAAGACCCGAATGAGTCTATCCGCCATCGAGCACAGGAATTGGATCTGTGTCCATCCACTTTATGGAAGATTTTGCGGAAGGATCTTGGTAAGGAAGGTAATCCTCAAGTGTATGTGGAAACACCGTTACATCCAGAAAAACTGACTGTTTGGTGCGCTTTATGGGCTGGTGGAATCATTGGTCCGTACTTTTTCAAAAACGATGGTGGCCAGAACGTTACAGTCAATGGTGATCGGCATAGAGCCATGATTACAAACTTTTTCATTCCTGAATTGAATAACCATGATGTCCAGGAGATGTGGTTTCAACCAAGACGGCGCAACATCTCACACAGCTCCTGCCACAATAGATTTATTGCAAGACACGTTTGGTGACCGCCTAATTTCACATTTTGGACCTGTGAATTGGCCTCCAAGATCTTGTGATATAACAGCGCTAGACTACTTTCTGTGGGGCTATGCGGTAAAGCCACAAACGCTTGACAATTTGGAAGACAACATTCGCCGTATTATTGCCGATATACGGCCACAAATGTTGGAAAAAGTCATCGAAAATTGGACGTCCAGATTGGTCTACATCCGCGCCAGCAGTGGCGGTCATATGCCAGAAATCATATTTAAAATGTAATGCCACACGATTATCTTTCGGATAAATAAAATTCATGTCAATCGAATAATCGATCGTTGTTTTATTGCAACTTAAAGTTCTATGCCTCTATAAAAAACACCCTTTATTTGCAAAACCATAACGATAATGCAGTCAACGTGAAAACGAATGAATAGTGGACAGTAAACAAGAGAAAAACCTTCTTTAAACACAATCCGCTGAGTACTATGTCATCGTTACCCGAGCTCAATTCAACTTGGACAGGAAGTGCTAGTGCTGATGGGTTAACTAAGAAAGAAAAGATGTGGAATCTATCGCCTCTCTCTAATTGCTTAATTGATCTTTACAGTTCCTTAGTCAGGTTTCAACGTAGTTTCTCACACCACTTATGTTGTGTGTGTAAATTTTATACGAAAGTGGCGGGACCTACAATTTAATGTCGCCTTCGAACAACAGATTTTTGGAAAACTTTTCATAGCAATTCATTTTACTCTCAGAATTTTTGTTAGAAATCTGCTGAAAAGAACACGCCTATGAAATCTCTTTTCATATTTCGTTTTATTCGAAACGTCTCAGATGGAGCTTGAACCACGGCCTTGCGTCTAATAAGCCAACACACTACCTACTGGAGTACGGCGATTAGCTGCTCTCAAATTTAAGAAAAAGACGTTTTTAATGTATGTTTAGGCATTTATTTTATTTTTTAAATAAATTCGAATTAAAAGAAAAATTTCTTTGAATTTTTTTTTTTAATAAAATCCCACTCTTATTAGCTGCTAAACATAATTTATAATCTCTTATTAAATGAAAAAAAAAATATTTTCATTTCATGTGCTTAAAAGCGATATCATCTTCTAAACAAACTTTAACGATGAAAACATTTATTTCCGTTTAATTATTACTTCCCGTCTCAAATTGGAATGTATTTCGACGTAAGCAGTAGCATTGTCAGCAGCAGAAGCAGAAGCAGCAGCAGCAGAGAAAAAAATCAATGAAACCAAACAAATTTATGGATCAATTTCATAAATCCTTAATAACAACATAAAACACAATATAAAAATACTACCATCACACCACTGCATCCATATGTACATACATACATACGTACACCCGCCAACAATGTAAGAGTACACTGAGAAACACAAATCGCTACCACTAGCATAAGTACACGCTAGAAACTCCCTCTCTGTTGTGATGGAAAAACAACAACACAAATAATAATAATAAGAAGAAGAAGAGATAGAATGTAATTTATAATCTCTAACAGCAGAGAAGAAAAAATCTTAATTTATTAACACATCTATTACGGCAGACAACGATAGAAGAGAGCAACGTACCAAGCAACTGAATAAACGTGTGTACTGTTCGTATAACGAACGCTGCCAGAGAAATTAATCGTGGAGTCATTTTTCTTAAATATTTCGTATGGATGGATTTACTTTTTCTTCTTCTTCTTCTTCGTGTTGTTGTTATTGTTTTAATCACAATATTTCACATATTTTTCTTAAAGCACGAGCATACGTATGAATGTATGTGTGTGTGCTAGAGTAATGAAATAAATACTCGCATTATATTCTCTTTTAAAATTCATAATTCTCGTTATTCAAACACACACACATACACACTCACACACGCCGTGACTCCACTCGCTTTCTTGCTTGGTTAACATTGTACATCATCGATATTGATCTGTTGAGTAAAACATTAATTTTACGTGGCACAACAACTGCAACAAATGCAATAACTATGGTATGCAAGCTTACGTAATACATAACATTTAGTGGGAGAAAGAACCACTGCAATAAAGAAACTCCATGTAGGGAGAGAGATACAGTTATAATTTGTGAATTTTTTAAAAATTGGGACATAAAGCAACAACATCAGGCGACATTTAGCTCTCATCATGCTCTTTGCTCTGCTTTAATAAAAGAGAAAATCAATTACTTAAGGACCTTGAACACAAGAAAACGTATAGGGGAAGTGATAAGGGACATATTCAACTGAACGATACCCTTCACACAGAAAACGTAACTGTTAATGTAAATAAGTTTTATGCATGAAAAACTCACTCTAGTGATATGAGGGAGGACTTTCAACAACAAATCGTTGTTGAATCTCTACAAAATGGTGTCGTTTCTGTCATGAATTGATCAGGTTAAGTAGGTCTTGTGTTATGTGTGGAGACAATAGTAGAGGATTATAAGCCCCTCGTTCCAATAACCACGGGGCTTTCTTCGTTTGAAGCTTTCTACCGTAATATTGCCGACTTCACCGACCATGCTTTTCATATCAAATTTGCATTTGAAATTCAAAAGCTGGCACCCTAATATGCTATTTTTCCTACATCTTTTAGAAGTCGCAGTAGTATAGCAGCCACAACTTAGACAAAAAAAAACACCAAAATGACTATGAAAAGTTTCTCAAATATCTCGTCGTTCAACTGCCAACATGATAAGGCTGATACCAGAGCGATGTCGATTTAAGAAGAATTATCTTGGGTCCATTATAGTATCTGAATTATGCGGGTAATATTTGACTGTCCCCCCACAAGCTCACAAGAAATAAAGGGTCCGCCAAATAACTTTTTTTTTTGAAAATACTTAAAAAAGAAAACTACAGAATATTTTCTCAAATTTCTTTTTTATTTGAAAGTACAATCCTTCCGATTAATAATGGAAAATAATTTCTTTCAAATGGCTGCCCTCGGCTGGCCATGCAGTAGCCTACACGATCGGTCCAATTTTTAAGCACATTATCGATTGTGTGCAGCTGTATTTCACCAATGGCTTCACGAATATTGTCCTTTAAAGCGTCAATTGTCTCTGGCCTGTCGGCATAACACTTATCTTTGACGGCACCTCACAAATAATAGGCCAACGGTGTCAAATCGCAGCTCCGAGGTAGCCAAACGACATCAGCTATGCGACTGATAATGCGATCTTCAAAAACAGGCCGCGAAACATCGAGTGTAGCTTCGGCTGTGTGGCACGTAGCGCCGTCCTGTTGAAACCAAATGTTGCCAATATCCTCCTCTTCAATTTTTGTGAACAAAAATTCGTTCAACATGGTCCGATAACGATCGCCATTGACTGTAACGGCCACTCCTTGCTCATTTTCGAAGAAAAATGGCTCAATTATGCCTCTGGAAATCCAAAATCCGAAAATCCGCACCAAACAGTGACTCGTTTTGGGTGCGTCGGCTTTTCAATGTATGCGTGCGGGTTTTCTGTGCCCCAAATGCGACAATTTTTTTTGTTCACATACCCGCCAAGATCAAAATGAGCTTCATCTGAAAAGATGATTTGTTTTGCCAAAATCGACATCTTCTGGTGTAGACTACTGCATGGCCAGCCGAGGCAGCCATTTGAATGAAATTATTTTCCATTATTAACCGGAAGGATTGTACTTTCAAATAAAAAAAGAAATTTGAGAAAATATTCAGTAGTTTTTCTGTTTAATTTTTTTATTTGGCGGACCCTTTACTAGAAGCGCTAGCAAAAATTTACTCGGAAAGTTGGGCTTGCGATAAGTACCAAACTACCAAAGCCAAAAGAATAAATAGCACACAGAGGAGACATCAGCACACCAATTGAATACGTAGACAGCTTCCGCTATAAGCCAACCAAACAACAAAAGAATAAAACGAGAACAGCATTGGGACGATTACAATTAGGATTTCACAGTTATCCAGACGAGTAAAGCTTAGACAATACAATACAAATACAACCGCGTAATAAGGGTCTCAGCGACTCGTAAGTTAGATATTGTTGCCTAAAGCCATCAGGAACTTGAACCTCAGGAACATAACCAACAGGAGTAACGTAATGATAAACAAATGAAACCTAGAAAATGGAGATAAATCTGCCAAACTGCCATACTGGGATCAGAATCCTCAAGCAAAACAAGCCTTTGGTTATTTTGCAAACATGTCCAATGGTGAGAATCCAGGGTTGTAAAGGGTGTTTTTTTTATAGAGGTATAGAACTTTAAGTTGCAATAAAACAACGATGGATTATTCGATTGACATGAATTTTATTTATCCGAAAGATAATCTTGTGGCATTACATTTTAAACATGATTTCTGGCCTATGACCGCCACGGCTGGCGCGGATGTAGTCCAATCTGGACGTCCAATTTTCGATGACTTTTTCCAACATTTGTGGCCGTATATCGGCAATAATACGGCGAATGTTGTCTTCCAAATGGTCAAGCGTTTGTGGCTTTACCGCATAGACCAATGACTTTACATAGCCCCACAGAAAGTAGTCTAGCGGTGTTAAATCACAAGATCTTGAAGGCCAATTCACAGGTCCAAAATGTGAAATTAGGCGGTCACCAAACGTGTCTTTCAATAAATCTATTGTGACACGAGCTGTGTGACATGTTGCGCCGTCTTGTTGAAACCACATCTCCTGGACATCATGGTTATTCAATTCAGGAATGAAAAACTTAGTAATCATGGCTCTATACCGATCACCATTGACTGTAACGTTCTGGCGACCATCGTTTTTGAAAAAGTACGGACCAATGATTCCACCAACCCATAAAGCGCACCAAACAGTCAGTTTTTCTGGATGTAACGGTGTTTCCACATACACTTGAGGATTACCTTCACTCCAAATGCGGCAGTTTTGTTTGTTGACGTAGCCATTCAACCAGAAGTGCGCTTCATCGCTAAACAAAATTCGCTTATGAAAATCGGGAACAACGGTAATCTCGTTTTGGGCCCATTCGACGAATCTACGCCTTACTTGATGATCGTTTGGCTTCAAATCTTGCACGATTTGGATTTTGTAAGGACGCAAACCAAGATCCTTCCGCAAAATCTTCCATAAAGTGGTTGGACACAGATCCAATTCCTGTGCTCGATGGCGGATGGACTCATTCGGGTCTTCCTCAATGCTACGCTCTACAGCAGCAATAGCTTCTTCTGTACGCACCGTACAGCGTCTCTGGGGATGCGAGTTATCAATAAGAGTAAACGGTGGTGCGAAAACGTTCCATGGTTAATCGAATTAACTGCTCTGATGGACGATTTTGTCGACGATAAAATGGTCGTAGAGCGCGATACGTTTTCCGCACAGAACCATTATTTTCGAAATAAAATTGCACTATTTGCAAGCGTTATTCAGGCGTGAGTCTATTCATGATGAATTGCCAAACCAAACTGAGAATAAATCACTTGACAGCTGTTAAATCGGTCGCCATCTTGAAAAGTAATGCCAACTTAAAGTTCTATACCTCTATAAAAAACACCCTTTATTAGCAGGATTACAATTTATTTACTGTCTGTTCAATCCCACCTATTTAATGAAACCTCAAAGTGGGTTACGGGGCACCACACTCAAGGTTAGTCGTATGAAGGTTTGGAATCTGTCTGTCCTAACTATGAAGTGTGCTGTCCTTTGACAGTCGTTAAAGGGGAATAGCTGCTAATTTTTCAGTGAGAGCTCAAACAACAGATGGATTTCCATTTCCTTCTGTGCTAATTCAAGAGCTCTCTGGCCGATGTAAGACATGCAAGTCACTGAAACTGCTAAAGACCCTGTGATACTCTGTTTTCAAGTTACTGAATTATTGAACAACCGGCTATGCATGCGGGCTTAGCTTTTAACGTTTACTGCTGTACTGAAAAAAAAGAGAAGATACTTTTGTGAAAGTCCAAACCTAGAGTTTAAGCAGTTGAGGTTTATTAAGCACCATTGTCGTGCATTAGGAGGAATAGGGGCATAAATACTCACATTTCCAGCAGCCGAGAGTGTCTCAACTGCTTCTTCTTTTTTTATTGTGGATAATTCCTCACATGAGAGCTCTACATGGTTTCAAAATGGCACTTTGGTTCTTATTGTAGTTCTAATCTTGTGCTCAATCAACTTGCCTACCTAACGTAACCTAACTTAAGTGGGTAGGTTGATGGAAGATCACAAGGAAGCACACTATAGTCCCGAAATTAAGAGGACTTGGTGAAAGATCACAAGGAAGAAAGATCCAAGGGCAATGACAGCGTATGTTAAGCGCATAAGGGAGCGCTTAAAAGTAACACCCGCTTTAAATGGAAAAATGCTAGCGAGAGGGCTACGAATGTGTGTGTTAAAAGCGAGTGTGCGTTTGAATATTAATTTCAGGCAATAACAGGCATCAACACCAACGCTCCCCCTTACGTGTGATGTTGTAGTAGGGTACCTATAAAAAATATACACAAAAATAATATCCATTAAACAACACATTTCAATAACAACATTTTTGCTGCATGTTTTCAAGAAAATCTATCTAAACATCATCAACAACAACAACAACAACAATAACAACTGGGACGAGCATCTAAAGTACATACGATTGCAACATGCTTGAAAAGTAATCCAATTTATTTCGTCGTCTTGTTTTTTTTTCTTCTGAATTCCTTTTCAATCACTAACACATCTAGTCAGAGCTGGAGACATCATCACCATCACCATCATCATCCCCATTCCATACAACATATACTTTAAAGTTTGCTATGGAAAGTGAAGGGGAGTTGTCTTGCATGGGTAGTGTGAAAAGTTTAGTGGTGGCAAGCAGCACGTTAAGACGTTGTACACCTTTGCTGCATGTCACTTAATCTTTAAAGAATTTCAAAATTATATCTTTCTCTACCTTTTCTCTGTTTTTTTTTTCTTTTGTTGATTATTTTTATAATTTTATTTTCGAACATACGCAAACAGACACACAGACACACACTTTCAATGCTGGGACTAGCATTACTTGGAAGTGTCTTCGTTTGTGGCAACCACATTCAGTAGAAGAAGAAGAAGAAGTCACAAACATGCCATAGACGATGTATTTTTCAATAGAAAACCATCAATATGCATCAAATTTTTCCTCACAATTACACCATTTCTGTAGGAAATAGGAAAGTCGATTTTGAAATTCGAAATTTAATCGATTGTTAATTATTTTCGAAAAACTTTTCTGTTTCATTATTAATCAAGGTCCATAAAATATTTTTATTTTTTTGTTTTTCTTTTTTCCTTAGTTTCTCAATTTCGAAATTCGAAAATGCAGCAATTATTATATATTTTGGGAAGAAAAATTATTTTTTGTTACTTATAAAAGCGTAAAGAATATTTTGCAATAGTTAGAAAATTTTCGAACTTAAGTTCGAATTTTCGAACATTAGCCAGAAATATTATATTACGTATAAGCATTGAAATATAAGTTGAAAAAAATTATTTTCTATATTTTTAACCTTGGCTTCTTAATTTCGAATTTCGAAAATAAGTAAATTTAAGCATATTTTTGAAAACTGTTATTGTTTTATTATATATTATAGTTCAGAGAATATTTAGGTATGTTTTAAAAATTTTCGAAATGAAGTTCGAATTTCCGAACATTAGCCAAAAATATTATATTACGTATAAGCATTGAAAAATAAGTTGAAAAAAATTATTTTCTATTTTTTAACCTTGGCTTCTTAATTTCGAATTTCGAAAATAAGTAAATTTAAGCATACTTCTGAAAAATTTTATTATTTTATTACTTATTAGAGTTCAGAGCATACTTAAGAATGTTTTAAAAATTTTCGAACTTAAGTTCGAATTTTCGAACATTAGCCAGAAATATTATATTACGTATAAGCATTGAAAAATAAGTTGAAAAAATGATTTTCTATATTTTTAACCTTGTTTTCTTAATTTCGAATTTCGAAAATAAATAAATTTAAGCGTATTTTTGAAAAATTTTATTGTTTTATTACTTATTAGAGTTCAGAGAATATTAAGGTATATTTTAAAAATTTTCGAATTTAAGTTCGAATTTTCGAACATTAGCCAAAAATGTTGTGTGAAGTATAAGCAATGCATAAAGGTTTGAAAATAGTTAAATTCGAATTTTTTCTTACATTTTTCCAATTTCGAAAATTAAATTCCAAACAATTTGTTCCTTTTTTTCTATGGTGTTTTATTATTCCTAGAAGTTCATAGAATAAGGAGAGATACTTAAAAAAATTTTCGAATTTTCGAACATTAGCCAAGAATGTTGTGTGAAGGCATTAAGGTTTGAAAATAGCTAAATTAGAATTTTTTCTTGCACATTCCCAGTTTCGAAAAATAAATTCCAAACAATTTTTGCATATTTTTTTCAAATCTATGGTGTTTTATTATTCATAGAAGTTCGTAGAATAAGGAGAGATACTTAAAAATTTTTCGAAATTAAGTTCGAATTTTCGAACATTAGGCAAAAATGCTGTGTGAAGTATAACCCATGCATACAAGTTAGAAAATAGCTAAATTAGAATTTTTCTTCCATTTTCCCAGTTTCGAAATTCAAATTTTAAACAAGCTTTTGCATATTTTTTCAAATTTATGGTATTTTATTATCCAGTAAAGTTCACAGAGTATGGAGTGATACTTAAAAATTTTTCGAACTTAAGTTCGAATTTTCGAACATTCGGCAAAAAGCGTTATATTACATTAGGGCAATGAAAATAATGAAGAAAATTATTAAATTTAAATTTTTGGTGTTTTTTTTCAATTTCGAAATTCGAATATGTAGTAATTATTCAGTATTTTCGAAAAAACTTTATATTTTGTAATTAATTAAAGCACGGGCAGTACTTATTTTGTAAATTTCAGCAAAAAAAATATGAACTTTTGATTTCACTTGGAAATGGTGTAACCATCTGTTATTATTTACGGGCATGAGTGTTTCGTAAAGATCTGCTGATGACACAGATACGAATTGAGATGAAATGTGAAGAACAACAGCAGCAGCAGCAAATTGATGTGGTTGGTAGCTGTTCTTTTTCTGCATTCTTCACGTTTTCATTTCTTTCTTTTCATTTTTTTTTATTTTTTGATTTTATTTACCTTCTCTTAATTTTCCAAGTTATTGTTGCTGCTGTTATTGCTGCTGTTGTTGTTATAGCATAAAATATGTTGATGCAACTGCAGCATCTGCTGCCACCAATCACACACTTTCTAATGGTTCCCTTAAGTCTAATACACTCAACGAGTGTCGTTGTCGTTGTCGTTGTCGCAGCCCATACACAGCTGATAATGGGAGATATGGAATCAACAAACTGGGGGAGAACATAGGGTGGCGAACACTGAACGTAAACTTCTTCTAATTTATGTGGCACATATGGAAGACAACACACACACACACACACGTATCGAGAGAGATAGAGAGAGAGAGGGAGGGAGGGAGAGGTATTGCTGAAAATCAAATCCATGCAACTATTTACAGAGCAGGAGGGGAGGGATGGTTGCCCAAGGAATTTATTTCGTTATTAAAACAAAAACAATTAAATTTTAATTATTTTTTCGAAAATAAATTTGAAAAAAATTTCAAAAGGTGGACGGACTTATGGCATCATAAGTTATTAAAATGCTTGACAGTGTTACTCCCAAAGCAATGCGCACATCAATTATTCTTCTTTTCAAATCCAGTTTCATTAGATTTCCCCTCCCCCGGTGGTGTCACTAAAATTGATGTTCATCTCTTGCTTGTAACGTTTAATGCGTTCCAAAGACAACCATGCAAAGCCGTTCATCCACTCTACTCTTTAATCTCAATTAGAGCAGAGCAGAGCAGAACAGAGAGTTTAAGTTGCACTGCCACTTATAGATTGAAAGAAGAAAAATCTTTGAAATTTCCATACAGTTGGCTGTTTTAAGCCGATGAATATTTTTAAATTCAAATAAAAATTGAAGTGACAAGAGATTGTCAGGTTTAAAGATAAACTTTAGAGCCACAGCTTCCCGTCGCGGTCCAGTTAAATTAAGCTGTTCTGCATTAGCATTAAAGCTGCTAAAAGAGATCAGAATGTCAGTTCAATAATTTGTTGCAAATTAATCGGATAATCGATTAAAAATCTTAAGAAACTTAGTCATGGCAATTTTATTTTTCTCTCAGAGTTTTTGTCAGAAAACTGCTGAGAGGCAGTCACTGAAGAAATATTTTTTCAAATTTCTTTTTTTGTTGACGACCTGGGGTTTACACCGCGGCCTCACGTCTAATAAGCTAACACACTACCTATTAGACTACGGCGAATGCATAGATTGACTGCCGAAAATAACTATCAACCCGAGATCAATCATCTGCATCGTAAAAACCCAGAACTTTTCTTCTCCTACGAAATAAAGCTGTGCGCATCGTTGCAGCTACTGCTTAAGTCATTTTCTTCATGGCTAATCTCTTTGTCAACTATGCTGAGTGTGTTCCTTTGAGCAGACTTACTATGCGACTTATCCTCTTCAAATTTAAAGCTGTCCATGTGGCATCATCTGCATCATCAATCCTAAACTTTGTGGATCTTAGTAGTGTTTCTAAAGTAGAGAACTCACTTAAAAGTTCAATGCTTATGCCATATCTATCCAAACTGAAGTAGCCTAGAGTGTCACTACGACCCAG
The DNA here is from genome assembly GCA_932273835.1 of Sarcophaga variegata. Classification (NCBI taxonomy): domain Eukaryota; kingdom Metazoa; phylum Arthropoda; class Insecta; order Diptera; family Sarcophagidae; genus Sarcophaga; species Sarcophaga variegata. Next base: position 144,337,623 of record OW026358.1, on the reverse strand, counting down.
TACCCATATAATGTGAAAATTGAAATTGAATTGAAACATCCGACCGGTTAAAGATTGTCGCAGAATGATAGCTGCTCGCTATGAATACAGATGCGAGGTTACGATCCAGGCCAGTTTACGAAGACAACGCGTACTTCAAAACTTCCTTCGAACGGGGAAGTTCAAGCATTACGCTCTTACGAAAATTGCGTGCTAGTGATGGTCGTCATAATCGATCTACTTTACTAGGATTTTGAAAAGTTATAAAGAAGTTTGATGGGCACCAGTAGCATTACAGATGTGGTCAGATCTATGCAACCAACGCAATGTAAAGGGTGTTTTTTATAGAGGTATAGAACTTTAAGTTGGCATTACTTTTCAAGATGGCGACCGATTTAACAGCTGTCAAGTGATTTATTCTCAGTTTGGTTTGGCAATTCATCATGAATAGACTCACGCCTGAACAATGCTTGCAAATAGTGCAATTTTAATTCGAAAATAATGGTTCTGTGCGGAAAACGTATCACGCACTACGTCCATTTTATCGGCGACAAAATCGTCCATCAGAGCAGTTAATTCGATTACCCATGGAACGTTTTCGCACCACGTTTACTCTTATTGATAACTCGCATCCCCAGAGACGCTGTACGGTGCGTACAGAAGAAGCTATTGCTGCTGTAGAGCGTAGCATTGAGGAAGACCCGAATGAGTCCATCCGCCATCGAGCACAGGAATTGGATCTGTGTCCATCCAATTTATTGGAGATTTTGCGGAATGCCGCATTTGGAGTGAAGGTAATCCTCAAGTGTATGTGGAAACACCGTTTTCAAAAACGATGGTGGCCAGAACGTTACAGTCAATGGTGATCGGTATAGAGCCATGATTACAAACTTTTTCATTCCTGAATTGAATAACCATGATGTCCAGGAGATGTGGTTTCAACAAGACGGCGCAACATGTCACACATCTCGTGCCACAATAGATTTATTGAAAGACACGTTTGGTGACCGCCTAATTTCACGTTTTGGACCTGTGAATTGGCCTCCAAGCACAAGATCTTGGAACACCGCTACACTACTTTCTGTGGGGCTATGTAAATTCATTGTCATATGTCAAATCATTCGCCGTATTATTGCCGATATACGGCCACAAATGTTGGAAAAAGTCATCGAAAATTGGACGTCCAGATTGGACTACATCCGCGCCAGCCGTGGCGGTCATATGCCAGAAATCATATTTAAAATGTAATGCCACACGATTATCTTTCGGATAAATAAAATTCATGTCAATCGAATAATCCATCGTTGTTTTATTGCAACTTAAAGTTCTCCATAAAAAACACCCTTTACTTGCTACCGAAATTGTTGCTTCTGTCATCGGAAATGTTGCAGATAATCCGAGTTGAACATATCTACGTTAAACGCTGCAATAGAAGCTCATTTTGACGTACATTGTAGTTAAATTTCAGTCTTCAAGCGTATGAAGTTCAATTTACGAAACATTTAAAGCCGACTAATGCTGATTGGATGCTAAAGCAGAAGGCTTTAGGTGCTGAGTTTTCGAATAACCTCATTTCGCATTCGGAGTTGTTTTTTTAACAGAATTATGGCATATTACGCTTAGGGAAGCCAGGAGAGATTTTGGAAAAGCCATTGCATATGGAAACAGTGACGGTTTGGTGGATGTTCGAAAGTAAAGGTGTGAAAACGAATCTGAAAGAACCACAGTCAATTCAAAGGACTCTGGTCTTATAAGAACCGAATTTTTTTTGCCAGAAATTGCAGATTATGAACTGAACGATGACACGTACCACATAACACAACTGATTTTGACTTAATTACGTGCAAAGCTTCCAGGAAAACTAATTTCATCCTTTGGCGATGTCAATTAATTAACAAGGTCATACGATTTGATGCAATTATGATCGATCATCATATTCAGACTCCAATGTTCGATTTTAAAGTTAGAATTGTAGCTACATATGAAGGTACTTAGTATTACAAACCCCCTACGGCTAGTATCGTAAACATTTTTATACGAAAATTAAATCCATTAGCGATTAAGCCACCGAGTAAGTGTAAATTGCCTTTAAAACGTAACAAAATTAATGAAAGTCCTACCATATCGCTTTGTAGGGTATCAAATTAGAAGGCTTTAATGATTGTAATTGTAATTGTATTTATAATCGCATAAAATTCTTTCTAAATTTTTTATTATTTTAACTCCTCTTAAGTACCCATCTTTTTTAAATAATTTTTTTTTTGTTCTTTTTTCATTCGTTTTTCTTCTAAAATTGTATTACACAATAATTCACGAATATTTTTGGCATCATTTTTAATCCCACTTAAGAAAAGGTTTTCCAAAATCTCAACCCAATTATGAAATCAATGGCACGAGAGACGGGGCGACACAGAAAGAGAGAAAGAGAAACAATAACCAGCTGTTGGCATAAATTAAAAATAATGCCTTTAATGAGAGCATAAACAACAATCACAATGCGAATGAGAATGAGAATGAGAATAATAATGAAATTTAAATAATTCCCTTAAACAAAAGCAACAAAACAAAAACAAAATGTTTTATTTTTTTTTTTTTTGTAAAACAGTTACTTAAGGGAAAAGAAATAAAAATAACGGTATGAAAAAAGGAAAAACAAAAATAAGGTCAAATTTAGAGCCATTGTTTCTCTGTTCTATATGATCTAATATTTAATTTAGAATATAAAAAACAACAACAAAAACAGAAAAAAGAGAAAGAGTAGCACAACAAACCCGAACAACATATCTACATACATACGTATGTGCATGCATAGTAGAGTAGTAAGAGGTGAATAAAGTTCGAGTTCTAAGTGTGTGTGTGTGTGTGTGATTTTTGCAGAAACCTTAAATGTGCTTAGCTTAAATAAAAAGGTGAATTAACTAACAGAAGAGCGCCAAAGACAACAAGAAAAAACTTCATTCATTCTGCTCACAGAGTGTGCGTAAAGAACACAAACAGGATAAGACTCTTTACCAACCAAACTACAGCAATCAATGAACGAATAAATGAATGAATGTGAGGAAGCCGCCTGTTTACATTAATAAATCTAAGAGTGTTCAGATAAAATAGACATGAATAGAGAGTGACAGAGAGAGAGAGCGAGAGTTTTATAGCAAAAATTGTTGTAGTTTCTGAGTAAGTGTGTGCCCTTTTGTAAATGGCTGTGATAAAAGCTGATAAAAATAAAAAACTTTTATAAGCATAGGGAGAGAGCTAGAGAGCTTGTGTTCAAGGTCTTTTTTGTTTGCGTTTAATAAGTTCTGAGTGTTGAATTTCTAGGCACACATACATACATCCGTCCGTACATATTATAAAAGATAACAGAGAGTAAATGTGTTGTCTGTCAATGGTAAACATAAAAATTTTTGGTGCCTGGTACTTTAAAAACGGCAACATTACTCTGTGATTGATATTAAAAGGTGGTATGGTGTGCTAGCTAGCCTATGGTGTATTCTTCAGTGTTGTGTTATGTTATGTTACGTTGTTGTTGTTTTTCTATACACATTTTTGTTTACTTTGCTGCATTTGTTGGAGCATACACTGAGAAACTCTAATGATGCAGACTTGATTTCTGTTTACTGTTTTCTTGTGTACTGCTGCTGATGATGATGATGATTGTATTCTTATTGTGTTATAGTGAGCGCAACGACCGAAATTCCGATGTTGTCGCCGTGACTGGCCACATTTGTTTATACACACACACACACACACACATACACTCTTACTGTGTGTTTTTGAGGTGTTTTGCTTTAGCAGCGCCATCCAGCCATGGTAGACAAAAGCAAGTTTTAGTACGTGTTCCTCCGTGTCTGAAAACAGTTCGAATTCCTGGATAAAGCGCGTGAATTTCCGTTCGATTTTTTTTGTTTCTGTTTCACCAAGCTTCTTGACAAAAAAAATTTTTTTGTACAAAATCTTCTTAAAGCAAAATAACAACAACAATAACAAGAATATTAAAAAGAAAAATATAAAAGAAAGAAGGAAAGATAATAGAAAACGTATGACAGACACTTACACTTACCTATACATACATTATTTACCTTAAACTCATTTACACTTGCACATTCATACATACATACATACATACATACCTACATACACATAAATAAATGGTTAGTTATTTATATTGGGAAAAAAATCAACAACAACAACAACATATCCTGTCTCTAAAAATTAAAATTCACAGAAAAAAAAACTTACAAAATCTGATAAGAAAATAAAAAAAAATTATTTTTCTGTGTGCAAACAAAAAAATGTTTTAAAAACCAAAATAAAGGAAAAATCAAAGAAAAATGTTGTAAATTAATGCATATCATTTTAAATTGAAAAAAAAAACAATTTTTTTTTGTCTTTAATAAATTATAGTCAATTTTGTTAAATATTAAACAAAAAAAAAACAACAACAACACAAAGAAGAAAAAAAAGAAATCCTTTATTAAGCTATTAATTATAAATGCTGAATCTGTTATTTGCTATGTGCTAAGAGTGATAAATATACGATAACTACAATGCTCTTTCTCTATTTTCCCCTTACAGAGGTGAATATAAAGGAAAAACATTTAATAGTTTAACAAAAAAAAAAAAAGGTGAAAAACAAAAACAAAACAAAAAAAGGAAAAATAAAATAAAATAAACGTAACCCAGTATAACAGGATTAAATGTCAAGAGTTCATAGTAAAATTTAAAAATAAATAAAAAATAAAAAATTTTAAAAAAACAGAAATTTTATTAAAAATTAATGCAAAAAAATGTCAATTATCAATTAAAAATTAATACGGCAACAAAAGCAACAACAACAACAACATACATATCAACAAAGAAGTACACATCCTATATGAAACCACAAAAATAACTCCCCTTTTTTTAATTGTAAAGAAAAAACCACAAACAAACGATAAAAAAAAACACAGCACATCTACCCCATTAAAAAAAAACAAAATTCTAAACTACAAAACAACAACAAGCAACAACAACAACAACAACAGCATTGGCAATGTCTAGTTGAAGCAAAAACAAGTTATTTTCCAATAATTGATGCGGTGCTGTAATAACCAAACCAAACCATACCAAACAAAACAAGTGGAGATTTGATAATTCTTATTGGAAAAAATAACAACAACAATCATACACATATACGTACTTTATAACTCCACATATGTAGGTACTTACTTAAATCACATTTACAAGCAGCTTCCTCTAGAACCGGTTAATTTTATAAGAAACAAACAAAAACAAAACAAAAACAAAACAAATCATATCAAGAGAATTAAAAAAACGACGACGACAACACAATGCTTTGCGTGCATTAGTGAAATAGGCATTTAAGAGAGCGACAAAAGAAAAAAAACGACAACAACAAGAATCTTGTGCAAGAAAAAAAATCAAGTTTTGTTGTGTGATTTAAAGTGGTGTTGTTGTGCCATGGCTTAACAATGCACCTGTTTGTGGCATCAGTAATCAAACAAGAAGAAGAAGAAGAAGAAAAAAATTGAAAGAAAAAAACATAACGAAACGAAATAATCATTTACGAAAAGTTTAATGGCCTAAAGGAAATCATAAAAAAAGAAAGAAAAAATAAAAAAAAATTAAAATAACCAGATTTAAATAAAATGAATTGAAAACAAGTTCAGTTTCAAAAAAGAAAAAATAAAAAAAATATAACAAAACAAGTTGCAACCACAAAAAGAGAGAGAGAGAAAGAAAAAATTTACAAAATAAATCCTGTTGATAAAAATAAAGAAAACGAAACAAAAAAATCTTATTTGATGCTGTAAACCAGTAACAACAACAACAAGAAAATGTAATTCTCGTGTGTGTTTTGTTTTTGCTTGTAATTAATTTAGAAATAAAAGGATTCTGCATTTTAATAAATTGATGGTAAGTTTTTAAACCCCAAACAGAAAATTTATTTAATTTTCAAAAATTCCAACAAAAAAAGAAACGTATTTAACCACAACCGCAATTTATAAATAAAAACTAAAAACCATATGTATTTGATTATGTAAGTTTATTTAAACAAAATAATCGATAACAACAATAGGCACACACTGCTTCTAATTGGAATAAATTTTCTTATAAGTCTTCCCGATATTGTTCACTGATAAAACAAACTTTTGCTATCAGAAAATTTTTCGATAACAATCAATTTTCCTTTAATAGGTGTATCTTGAATAACAAGAAATTTCTTTAACAAACTTTTTGTTAACAATATATAGATTTTGTTTTTTTGATAACCTTGAATTTAAAAAAAATAATAATCGATTGTTCTTAAAAAAATTTCGATAACAGCAAATTATCAAAGAAAAAATTGTTAAATAGAAATTTCTTTAACCAAATTTTTGATAACAATAGATAGATTTTGTTTTTTCGATAACATTGAAATATAAAAAAAATATTTCGATAACAACAAATTAACTGAGAAAAAATTGTTAAATAGAAACTTCTTTAACCAACTTTTTGATAATAATAAATAGATTTTGTTTTTTCGATAACATTGAATTTAAAAAAAATAATCGATTGTTCTTAAAAAAATGTCGATAACAACAAAAAATGTTCTAAGAAAAAATGGTTAAATAGAAATTTCTTTAACAATTGTTATAATAGATAGATTTTGTTTTTTTCGATAACATTGAATTTAAAAAAATAATAATCGATTGTTCTTAAAAAATTTTCGATAACAACAAATTATCTAAGAAAAAATTGTTAAATAGAAATTTTTTTAACAAACTTTTTGATAACAATAAATAGATATCGTTTTTTCGATAACATTGAATTTAAAAAAAAAAATAATGGATTATTCTTAAAAAAATTTCGATAACAACAAATTATCTAAGAAAAAATTTGAATTCATCGTTAGATTTTTCTATTTCGATATTAACCTTTTTTATAAAACTTTTCGATAATAATAAATCATCTACGATATATTTTTAATAACATTAAATCTTTTATAAACTTTTTCGATAACGAGAAATTATGGATAGAAAATATGATTAAATTATCCACAGAAAAAGTATTGTTCGCAATCAATACGATTTCCCATTTTTCGATAAATTTTTTTTTAAGTTTTCGATAACAATCAATTTTCTTTAATATATGTATCTTGAATAACAAGAAATTTCTTTAACAAACTTTTTGATAACAATAGATAGATTTTGTTTTTTTTTGATAACCTTGAATTTAAAAAAAATAATAATCGATTGTTCTTAAAAAAATTTCGATAACAACAAATTATCTAAAAAAAATTGTTAAATAGAAATTTCTTTAACAATTGTTATAATAGATAGATTTTGTTTTTTCTTTAACATTGAACTAAAAAAAATTAATCGATTGTTCTTAAAAAAATTTCGATAACAACAAATTGTCTAAGAAAAAATTGTTAAATAGAAATTTCTTTAACCAACTTTTTGATAACAATAGATAGATTTTGTTTTTTCAATAACATTGAATTTAAAAAAAAAATAAAAATCGATTATTCTTAAAAAAATTTCGATAACAACAAATTATCTAAGAAAAAATTATTAAATAGAAATTTCTTTAACAATTGTTATAATAGATAGATTTTGTTTTTTCGATAACATTGAATTTAAAAAAAATAATAATCGATTGTTCTAAAAATATTTCGATAACAACAAATTATCTAAGAAAAAATTGTTAAATAGAAATTTCTTTAACCAACTTTTTGATAACAATAGATAGATTTTGTTTTTTCGATAACATTGAATTTAAAAAAAATAATAATCGATTGTTCTTAAAAAAATTTCGATAACAACAAATTGTCTAAGAAAAAATTTTTAAATAGAAATTTCTTTAACCAACTTTTTGATAACAATAGATAGATTTTGTTTTTTCGATAACATTGAATTTAAAAAAATAAACGATTGTTCTTAAAAAAAATAACAATAGATAGATTTTGTTGTTTTCGATAACTTTAAATTTAAAAAAAGTAATTATTTGCAATAGATTATTCTTAAAAAAATTTCGATAACAACAAATTATCTAAGAAAAAATTGTTAAATAGAAATTTCTTTAACAATTGTTATAATATATAGATTTTGTTTTTTCGATAACATTGAATTTAAAAAAATAATAATAATCGATTATTCTTAAAAAAATTTCGATAACAACAAATTATCTAAGAAAAAATTGTTAAATAGAAATTTCTTTAACAAAATTTTTGATAACAATAAATAGATTCTGTTTTTTCGATAACATTGAATTAAAAAAAAATCGATTGTTCTTAAAAAAATTTCGATAACAACAAATTATCTAAGAAAAAATTGTTAAATAGAAATTTTTTTAACAAACTTTTTGATAACAATAAATAGATTTTGTTTTTTCGATAACATTGAATTTAAAAAAAAATAATAATCGATTATTCTTAAAAAAATTCGATAACAATAAATTATCTAAAAAAAATTTTAAATAGAATTTCATTGTTAGATTTTTCTATTTCGATATTAACCTTTTTTTTATAAAATTTTTCGATAATAAATCATCTACGAAATATTTTTCATAACATTAAATCTTTTACAAACTTTTTCGATAGCGAGAAATTATGGATAGAAAAACGTCAGATAAGATTAAATTATCCATTAGTATTGTTCTTAATCAATACGATTTCCCATTTTTCGATAACTTTGTTTAAAAAAATTGTTCGATAACAATAAAATTTCTTTGAATGTTTCTCTAATAACAATAAATTTTCAATAAATGAAATTTCGATAAAAATATGATATCATAGAAATAATTTCGATAACTAAGAATTGTCTATAAAAACTGTTATCTATCTAATGAATTTCTCGTTTTCAATAAATGTTTCTATTTCTATAGCAATATTTTTATAAGAAATATATGCGATAACAATAAATTAGAATACTACATAATTATTTTAAACCAAAAATGTTTATCAAAAATAAAGTTTCTTAACAAATTTTGCGATAACATTATATATGCCTTAAGAATTTTCCGTTATCGATAAAAAAAATTCGTTATCGATAAAAACTTTTTTATGAAATATATTTGTTAACAATAAATTTTTAACTGACTTTGTTAACAATTTTTCGAAAACATTATACATGCCGTAAGAATTTTCCGTTATCGATAAAAAAAATTTTCGTTTTCGATAAAAACTTTTTTATGGAATATATTCGTTAACAATACATTTTTAACCGACTTTTTTAAAAACAATAATTTTTTTTTTCGATAACAACAAATTCTGTAATTTTTAATAAAGAAATTTTCGATAACATTAATATTTTTTAAAAGATTTTTTGCATGTAAACTAGCTAGAGAAAATTGTTAGATTAGGAAAAATATTTCGATATTGATAAATTTACCATTTTCGATAAAAAGAATTGTTTTTAATGATAATTTTCAATATCAATAAATTATCGATATAAAGTTTTTCGATATCAATAAATAATGGACAGATTATTGGATTGGATTTTTTTTTTTTATGACATTGAATTATCTTGAGAAGAATTTATCGATTATAATAAATTAACTTTGGAAAATGTTAATAATAATTTTCTCTAAATCGATTCTCTAGGTCTCGATTGTCAGTGTAAAGCGTAAGATTGTTTTAAAGCACTCGATTCTGGTGTCAGTTTTGCCGATTACAGGCTCTGAACATTCTTCAATAACAACTTTGTGTTGTTAGATTACAACAAAACAGATTTTTGGTGGTGCTAATACACTGTTGTACTCACAACTTATGTACATATTTTATATCATTCAGTTAAGCTTCTTGAGACAGTAATTGCTCTAAAACTCTACCTAAAGAAAAATTCAGTTTTTAAAAGATTCCGATTTAAGGGCTTTTCTATTGTTGTTTAAAATTTATTCTCTTAAATTGCCTAGAGATAAACAAAGAAAGAAAATTTGTGAATTGTTCTCATTATTGTTTAGTTTTCCTTCTTGTTCAAGTGATTATTAACAGTTGAGCCATCCCTGCCTTCTTCCCCACAAATGTTACAATAACAATATCTAACAATAACAAATCGATAGTAAGGTTCTAGAACTTGTCAATCCGAAAGAATTTTATCATTAAACGATGAATAATATTTCCAAATGCTTTGCAGTGACTTTTAGATTCACTTCCACTTTTTGGCGTTAAGAAATGTTTGCATTTTTTGGAGGGGTTTCTAGCAGGCTATTGGGCAATACCAAAGAATATGGATATAAAGAATACGCATCATGAAGAAGTAAAATTTCTTATGGCGGGTCGTAACATTACGACCCGCTCTCACCAAAATATTTTTAAAAATCATTTCTTGATGAGAGGGAGGAAGACAGAAGGAAAATTAACATAAACAAAGAGCGTAACAATATGTCGCTCTCATTGTACGTATGTATATGTGTATGTATTCTTGTGTTTTTTAATTTAGTTGTCGATCAGACTGCGACAAGAACACATGTTTCGTGGATGTTTTATCATTTTATTTCAGAATAACACTCGAAGAATATTTTGTGTTAAAAATGTTCCATGTCATTAGCTGGGCGTATTTTATTTTGTCCCATAGTATAATTTTTTTAAATGCTTTGGAATGCTCGTTTTTTTTCTTTTAATAAAAAATGGTTTTTTATTCTTTTTATTTTTATTTATCTAAAAAACATGGCCTAATTTTTAAGCCAAAGATGGATAGCTTTATGTTCTTTTAATAATAAAATCGATGTTTTATTTTATTTTTATTTATCCAAAATTATTTAGCCAAAGATAGACAGCTTTACATATGTATGTTGATGAAATGAAAATAAAATTAGAGTATATTACTAACACTTTTATATGGCTGTAAATAAATAAATTCTCTCAACTTATTTTCTCTCTCTCACTCACTAATCCATAACCATAGACATGTGTGAACCTAGAGGAAAATTGTTAGTAATAATGTCAAGTCTACTTATTAACCCAATGATGTGTATATATGATCGGAAAATATGGAAAAATTTTACTGCACTAAGACACTAAGACACCGTATTTAATTTGGCGAGTATTCTTCCAAAAATCGAAATCATTTCTCATTGATATTAGTGAATACTAATGTGATATTTCTTTGGGTGTATCATTGAAGTCTGAAAAAAGCGACATGAACCTTCTTCTTTAAAAGACTAGATTTTTACACTCTTTTTAACGAACATTCTTGATGTTCGTGTCCTATGTGTGTAAAAAGCCGAAGATGTCCTTCCCCTGAGGGATATTGGTGCCGACACCAGAAAAATAAATAAAAAGTAGTGAAACAACAAAAACGCACGATGAGAACAACGCATTGTTACGCTCTTGGTTTCTGTAACCTTCCCTTCTATCTTTCCCCCAGCGTCATGAAATATTTTTGAAAAATATTCCAAAATATGTTGAAATGCACATTCTTTATACTTTATTTTCTTTGGCAATACTTTTTCAATGGACATCGAAACATCACAGCCAGTGGAGAACCATGCGATGATTGGATTTTGTTTGTCTAAAAATGGAAGAATTGGACATGGTTGTCATGTGGTTTTATGAAAGCCGGTGGCACATGGTGGACCACGAGATGAGAATTTAATGAGCAATTGCCAGTCAAGTACATGCGATTTGAGGCGTAAAGTCTTCTGAGTACACTAATAATATACCTACAATCATCATCATTACTGATGTCAATGGTCAGAATTACGCTAAAATTTTGGAGAAAGTGTGCCAAAATTCGGGTTCACAAACGGCTCGCATGTAGTCACCAGCAAGGTTTCCATGAAATAAGTCTTAAAAAGGCTTACATTTATTCATCATATGTTTCCAAAACTCAGACAATACAGTTATCGATTTATTTAACAGATAAAAATCGATTAAAAAGGAATCGTAATTACTTTCGTCTACTATTAGCACCGAGAAGAAGTCTCCGTGGTCTAGTAGGTAGTATGTTGGCTTATTAGACGCAAAACCAGGGTTCGAGCCCCAGGCCAGACATCAAAGACAAAATACAAAAAGTATTTCTTCAGCGACTTGCTCTCAGCAGATTTCTAGCAAAAACTCTGGAAGTAAATAAAAATTGCAATGAAAAGTTTCTCAAAAAGCTGTCGTTCGGAGTCGACTTTAAACTGTAGGTCCCGCCACTCATGTATAAAATTAACACACACAACATAAGTGGTGTGAGAAACTAGGTCGTAATCCTGACTGAAGGGTTGTAATGAATTTTCATTTCTAATGAGCTCGAGCGATAAAAAGTTGAATGTCATCGATCAAAACGATTTATATTTGATTTACTAATAACCGTTTCAAAGACAAGAAAATGATGATTAATTTTTGGGTCAATTTCATAGCCAAACTTTCTCACAAGTGGTTCAATTGATATTCTCCAGTTGTTTTACAGGAAGGCATCATTTACCGCATAACAGCACGTGCACTTTTGATAGGCTCTGCTGTACTAATGTTGTTAAGAAAAAGGAATCTTTTCACCGGAATTCTACTTCATTCCAGCTTCACAGGTTCGAACAATAAGTGGCTGTATTAGTGAATAAAGGAAATTTGTTTGTATGTGTAGTGTAAGTGTGTGTATAGAAATAAATGAGAATTTCTGTTTGGCACATAATTTCATTTTCGTTTTTGTATTTTTTTTCTTCTTGGTGTTATTTGTATAGAGAGAGAGAGAGCAAAAGCATAATAACACCCTCAATTCCAGTAATTGACTTTAATAACAATTTGCTCTCTTTGTTGCCAAATACTTTTCTTTTATTATATTGGGCACTTGAACAGCAACAACAACTAAAAAAACCAACAACTTGTAACAAGAAATCATTGAATACAAGTAAAGTAAAGAGTTCTCTCTCTTTCTCTCTCTTTTTGCTTTACTGTAGTATTTTTCTGTGAACTAACAAACTACACTTTAAGTATTTCTAATAAAGAACACTGTGTTACTGTCTACTACTGCTACTGCTACCACTACTACTACAATTGCTACTTGTATGGCTCGTATTATAAGTTTTTTTCATTTTCATTCGTTCTTTGCTTTGCTGCTTTAAATTTCGCCACAGAAGGAGCCATTCGTTGTACATGCATACATAAACTACTACGATACGAACTCAATTGCCTTGGGGATAAAAGGTGATGGTGGTGGTGGTAGTGCTGAGAATGTTTTATAAACCAGTATTCGTTAGCAGTAGCAGTAATAAGAACCGAAGAGTACAAGTCGAAGAGTTTCTAGAGAAAATTGTACGTGGATTTGTTGTTAATTTGATTAGAAAAGTTTGGTTTTTTTTCTCACTCACCCTGTTATTGCTTAACACAAATATTTTATACAAACACTTAAACACATACACTTGCATGCATACATGTATACACAGAAACAAACATGCATTTTGTAGCATTGAGTAGCTTTAAAGGCGGGTGTTGCTGTTGTTATTCAAATGCTTTAAACTAAGCAGCATAGAAATAAAGTTTGTGTTTGCGTTTATGTATGAGTGTGTGTGTGTGTGTGTGTGCTTAAAGTACATGGGTTTAAGTCTATAATTGTATAATTCAACTATTTGGCAAAAGTTTGTTGTGCATTATAGAGGTGGTAATGCGTTTAACTAAAATGCTTTTCTTTCTCTTCCACTCTCTCTCTCTCTCTTTCTCTTTTCACCCTTTTCTCATAATTTTCTCTTGTATTTCTCTTGTAGAATTTCCTAAGTAGCCTTAGCTTAGCAGTAGTAGCAGTTTAACAAGTAAAAGGTTTTGTTTATTAAAATCATTTGTGTGTGTGTGTGGGTTTAAGTGTAAATGGCGTATTAACATTGACAACAACGGTAATAATGAAGTCTGAGCAATTAAAAAAAAAAAACAAGGAAAGCTAATTCAGATTAAATGATTACAAACAAATTTTCATTAAAAGTTTTCAATTCAAACGAAAAAAATAAAAATTTCAGAAAATTTAAAAGAAAACAAGTCTTCGAAAACAAATTTAAGACTTTTAGAACTTCAATAAATTTCCCACTTGTAATTAAGTCCATTATGTTATCAATCAATTAACAAATCAGGTAGTAGTGGTAGTCTAGTGGGTAGAGTGTTAGACTATTAGCGTGAGGGTCGTGGGTTCGATTCCCACCAGAGACTCTGGTCTGTTACACTACACCGAGCATATGGTCGAAGTTACTCAGCTCGTATATAATTAGAATATGATTTGTAATTGTATTGTATTGTAATTGTATTGTAAATAATACTATGTTTGTTGTTTATGTTGTTTATGCACTTTTATTGACTCAATATTCGGTTTATTGAGTACAATATTTTAAGTGTTCAGACATAATAATATTCGCAGTTCAGCCACTTATTCAATATTCATTTGAAAGCTGGTAAACAAAACAGCTGGTTTTCTTTTTTTTTGTCGTTGTTGACTGACAATTGAGTTGTCAAATATCAACAGAAAGTGTTCGGATAATTGAATTATGCACACTGAACATACTTATGACAGTGCTGTATTTTAAGTTTTACTCAATATTATAACAATTTTCGTATTCATTGCGCAATAATTAATTGAAACTTTATATGAAATATTGAGCTCAATAATGGCGTTTATTGAGATTTACGCAATAAGGGTGCATATCTGAACACCGTATAACAAATCAATATCCAACCATGGGAGCAAACAGCACTTATTTGAAGCTTTCCCACATCAAAATAAATGTTGCCATTACAGTAACCTTGATTTTAGAGTGGACAATCGTTGAGGAACGAGAATGAAAAGTCAAGAATTTCTGTCTCTTCATAGCAAAAGCAAGAAATGCAGTTTCTAACTGCATTTAATACTATTTTATTTTATTTTATTATTAGCCTATGGAAATATTCCTTACAGGCAATTTAGTAAAGTTACAAAATATCAATTTTAAAAAACTATGAATTTAAATATATAATTACATTGTTTTTTATAACATTATTTGATGCAGAAAAATCTATTAGCATATACAATTTATTAAATTCTTTACACATTCTCCTTATTGGATCAGCACCAGCGTAGTTGGATCTAAAAAATTGTATTGATAATGGGGAAAAATGACGTGACGGACGTTGAGGAACATTAAGCGTGATATTATGGATTAAAAAACTGGAGCCTATATCACCAGTAATTACATTGAATATGAATGAGATATTTAACATAGTTCTGCGGCTTTTAAGTGTCGGAAGTTTAATTAAAGCTAGTCTGGCAGAATAAGAAGGTAAACTTGTGGGATTAAAATTCAGTCCTCGGAGACAAAACATCAGAAATTGCTTTTGTACAGATTCGATGACGTCGGAATACTGTTTATATAGAGGATCCCATATTATGGAACCATACTCGAGTATAGGCCTTACAAGAGATGTGTAGAGCGATTTAGTAACATAAGGATCGTTAAATTATTTTGCCCATCGTTTTATAAAACCAAGAACGCTTCAAGCTTTATTTACTGTCATAGTTATGTGCGGGATAAAATTTAGTTTGGGATCAAGTAGAACTCCTATATCCAGGAAGTTATCTACAAGCTTAAGCTCGTATCCATCAAAAGCATAGTTTGCAGGAATCGGATTCATTCTTACAAATCTCATGTATTTACATTTTTTGAGATTAAGCTGCATTAGATTTAAATTACACCATAAATGAAACGAATTTAGGTCATTTTGAAGAAGTTTCTGATCGGAACTTTGGCGATAACTTAAGAAACTTTGTACGTCATCAGCGTACATTAGGATATTGGAATAGTGAATCGTATCACGTAAGTCGTTAATAAACAATGAAAACAGAAGCGGTCCAGGATGGCTACCCTGAGGTACCCCAGAAAGGATATCAATACTTCTGGAGCAGCAGTTTTTAAAAGGTACGGTTTGTTTTCTGTTAGTTAAATACGAGTAAATCCATTTTAGACTAAGATCGGATAATCCCAATAAATAAAGTTTCTTCCTCAAAAGTACATGATTGACTTTATCGAAGGCCTTGCTGAAATCCGTGTAGATAACGTCTGTTTGTTGCTGATGAAAAAAATCCTCGATAAACAACTGTTGAGAGATGAAGCAGGTTTGTTGTAGTAGAACACTTCTTTCTGAAACCGTGCTGATAAGGAGATATCAAGTTAGAAACTTGATAACATAAATCATCTGTAACCATTTTTTCAAAAAGTTTTGGAATTATGCTCAGTTTTGCAATAGCACGATAATTTGTAACATCGGATTTATTTTCTGATTTGAACAAAGGAATAATGAATGAATCCTTCCAAACATTAGGAAAATAACCACATATAATCGATTTATTAAATAAGTATGCTAGTGGAACAGCTATAGAGTCGGCACAATTAATTAAGATGCTACTAGGAATGTTATCAGGTCCAAAGTTATGGGAGAATTTTAGTTTTCTCAATTCCATAGAAATAGTAGGAACGTTGATTAAATTTATTGATATGTTCAGATATGTACTTTTATTGAATTAATATTCAGTTTATTGATAACAATATTTTTAGTGTTCAGACACATAATATACGCAAAATTTACTTGACAGCTGGTAAACAAAACAGCTGATTGCTTCAACAACATTGCTTTTAATTTAATTGCGAAAATTAGTGCCAAAAAAATTTTAGAAAAATGGAAGACAATTTAACATTGGAAAAGGTCTTACTAATGATTAACCGAAACGCCAAGCTGTTGCGGTTAGTAGGGAATATTTCTGACTCCAAAGTGGCTTCTCTCAGAAGGATGAGAAAGAAAAATTTGATAATACTGCATAGCTTGCAGAAAAGAAAGCTTTTGGCTTATGGCACTGTTAGAGGAAAATGAAACTCAAAGGTCTTTATTTATTAACTGCGTCGTATTTTCAAAATATACCGGTCAGTTGACATATTCTGCATAAACCCGAGGATGAAATTGCGAGAACTGTTATAGATTATCAGTCAAGACCAGACCTAGTCAGCCATACTTGGAAAAGACAGGTAGAAACAGAAGCTGCTTTCTTCAGAGCGGCAACTGGATTCCCAGTAATATCTCAGTTCGGGGTATTATAAATAACTTTTCGAAATAAAATAGAAATTAATATCAAACAACTTTGGGATCGAAAGGATTAAAAATTAAATACGTCATCAAGTCTTATTAAAATTCTTTTTTTATATGACATCAGTTGGAAATATTTTCTCATCCCTTTCTGCATGAACTTCCATTTTTTATTTCTCGTTGTTTTGTTTTTGTTTGTCTTTGACATTTGAGTTGTCAAATATCAATAGAAAGTGTTCGGAAAACAGTAATATGCTCACTGAACGTACTTATGACAGTGCTGTATTTGAAGTTTTAATCAATATTATCACAATTTATGAATTTATTGAGCAATAATTAATTGACATTGCATGTCTGAACATAGTAAAGGGTGTTTTTTACAGAGGTATAGAACTTTAAGTTGCAATAAAACAACGATGGATTATTCGATTGACATGAATTTTATTTATCCGAAAGATAATCTTGTGGCATTATATTTTAAATATGATTTGTGGCATATGACCGCCACGGCTGGCGCGGATGTAGTCCAATATGGACGTCCAATTTTCGATGACTTTTTCCAACATTTGTGGTCGTATATCGGCAATAATACGGCGAATGTTGTCTTCCAAATGGTCAAGCGTTTGTGGCTTTACCGCATAGACCAATGACTTTACATAGCCCCACAGAAAGTAGTCTTGGAGGCCAATTCACAGGTCCAAAACGTGAAATTAGGCGGTCAAAAAACGTGTCTTTCAATAAATCTATTGTGGCACGAGCTGTGTGACATGTTGCGCCGTCTTGGTTGAAACCACATCTCCTGGACATCATGGTTATTCAATTCAGGAATGAAAAAGTTAGTAATCATGGCTCTATACCGATCACCATTGACTGTAACGTTCTGGCCACCATCGTTTTTGAAAAAGTACGGACCAATGATTCCACCAGCCCATAAAGCGCACCAAACAGTCAGTTTTTCTGGATGTAACGGTGTTTCCACATACACTTGAGGATTACCTTCACTCCAAATGCGGCAGTTTTGTTTGTTGACGTAGCCATTCAACCAGAAGTGCGCTTCATCGCTAAACAAAATTCGCTTATGAAAATCGGGAACAACGGTAATCTCGTTTTGGGCCCATTCGACGAATCTACGCCATACTTGATGATCGTTTGGCTTCAAATCTTGCACGAGTTGGATTTTGTAAGCACGCAAACCTAGATCCTTCCGCAAAATCTTCCATAAAGTGGTTGGACACAGATCCAATTCCTGTGCTCGATGGCGGATGGACTCATTCGCGTCTTCCTCAATGCTACGCTCTACAGCAGCAATAGCTTCTTCTGTACGCATCGTACAGCGTCTCTGGGGATGCGAGTTATCAATAAGAGTAAACGTGGTGCGAAAACGTTCCATGGTTAATCGAATTAACTGCTCTGATGGACGATTTTGTCGACGATAAAATGGACGTAGTGCGCGATACGTTTTCCGCACAGAACCATTATTTTCGAAATAAAATTGCATTATTTGCAAGCGTTGTTCGGGCGTGAGTCTATTCATGATGAATTGCCAAACCAAGCTGAGAATAAATCACTTGACAGCTGTTAAATCGGTCGCCATCTTTAAAAGTAATGCCAACTTAAAGTTCTATACCTCTATAAAAAACACCCTTTAGTTTTGATCGTAATGTTAGCTAACACGTTACCTACTAGACTATGGCTGCTTATGGAAGTGCACAGTATATGGTTTTAATGGAATGGTCCTACGAACCACACAAAACGAACGATTTTAAGCTTTAGTGCCTGACAAGGTTCCTAGAAAACTAATTTCACCTATTGACCACGTCAATTGGCCGCCAATGTCAGGCTATTTAATGCTCTTAGATTTTTTTTTGTGCTGGTATGTCAAAAACCTTGTCTATGTGCAATATTTCCTAAATGCTGGAACATTTTGAAATCAAATTTTTGCCGCAATGCCATCAGAATTGTGTGAAAATGTAATTGAAAATTACTTCGAAAGGATCGACTGCTGCATCTAATATGGTGGTGGTTGTTTGATTTGATTTGATATTGTATTGCGTCGAGGGACCAAGCATTGTAGGGAATCAAAAGTTTTTTTTTCAAAACTGTAGCTTTAAGCCTTTTGCGAAGGGTGACGTATATATACGTGTAAATACGGCAGTTACTAATTGGTTCACAGAGGCTGATGTCTCATGTAGACGACAGTAATTTACTTGCGTTCTCGGAAACGATGATGTAGTGCGTCCAAGATCAAGCATTGTAGGGAGTTTTTTCAAAATCGTAGCTTTAAGCCTTTTGCGATGGGTGACGAGTATATACGTCAGTTACTTGATGCATCACAGTGGTGTAAATACGGCAGTTACTTATTGGTTTGCAGAGGCTGATGTCTCATGAACACGACAGTAATTTACTTGTGTTCTCGGAAACGATGATGTAGTGCGTCCAAGATCAAGCATTGTAGGGAGTTTTTTCAAAATCGTAGCTTTAAGCCTTTTGCGATGGGTGACGAGTATATACGTCAGTCACTTGATGCATCACAGCGGTTGATAACGTGTAAATACGGCAGTTACTTATTGGTTCACAGAGGCTGATGCCGCACATACACGGCAGTCATTTACTTGCGTTTTCGAAAACGATGACGATGGTCAGTCGCTCTACCGTAATAAGTTGCAAAGTATGGTGCAGGCGCCTTGTAGCGAAAGGGTTAAGGGTGTATTACAGAATACTTATGAAAATTGCATTCATTTTACTGCAATTCCTATTAAAGTCTGAAGTTAATTTGCGGCCTTATTTTCTTTTTTGTTTTTGGAAAGTGTTACTGACCCAACAACATTATTTTCGGCTTTCTTGGCATATCTAATAAAGCCAAGTTAATAAAGTTGAAATTGTTGCAGCTGTTTTAACATTCTTGAAATTGTTGACCAGGCCAAGCGAAATGAAGGAAACTGAATTACTTGCTTAAGAGTGTTTTTTTAAAGAAAAACCAGGTCACTTCTTTTGTTTCCTGCAACAAACCTACGTTGTTTATAACGTGTTGCATGGAAGACATGGAGGGTGTTTGGAAAAAATTGTTTAACACTACTTTAAGAGGGATTTTTGTTAACCTTTTTCGTGTATACTTTTTCTATTTCCTTTAACAAAGGAAGCCTCTTTTTCACTCTCGAGGTAAGAGCAGCAGCAATGGATTTCGCGGCCTGTAATTGGCATGAATATTTTATGATTTCGTTTCGTTATACAAAAAAAAGGGATTTTTTTCTTTGTGTTCAACAACTTGATTGTTTTTCTTCCTAACATTGTTCTCTTTTACTCCATACGGGTATATTGAAATGCATCAGGATTTTCATGGCACTCACATCCATACACAGCTTCTTTACGTTGCCGCTACACAACTTTTGTTCGAGCGTTCGTTCGTTTAGATTTTTATTTTATGACTGAGATTTACGCCAAATACCCACCAGAAATGAAAATGTTGTTAAAAACTATGAAAACTAAAGCTCTGCTAAAAAGAAATTCTTTTTTTTTTTTTTTGTTTGCAAACAAAAGAAAATCGCTTTTCTCTCTCTCTCCCTCTCTCTGTCTCTGTCTCTCTCTGAAAATATTTTTTTTTCACTTTTTAAATAAATTTTCGAGAAAAACTTTTGTCAGGACCAACACGTACGTATGTGTGCCTTCATCCTTTAGTTTTGCTTTCTTCATTTCGTTTTTATTTTATTCCTGGTAGTTTTTCCATTAGAAAGAAAGAAAAACTCTTCTTAGAGAGAATATTTTATGCTTAGTTTTGTGATAATACGCTCGTAATTTCATTTCTAAACACAGTTTATATCTTTAGATTTCACGTTTCATTATACCGAGTTTGTCTTTATCTTTCTCTGGGTTTTTTTTCGTTCACTTTTTCTTTCTGCCAAAAACTTTTCACAAATAAAAAACCCGACAGTTTTTTTCTTGTTTTTTTTTTAAGTAAAAAAAGAAAAACTTTTATTTGAGCTTAGAATTATCTGTTAAGGACATTAAATATGAATATGAAATACAACAACAACAACAACAAAGAAATGAAAGCGAAAAGAACAATAAAAAAGGCAAGAATTATAAGCCTTATCAGTAGAGACTCGACTAACGGCCTTAGAACAATGTATGTGTATGAAGATAAATTCGAATTTGATAATCCAAGACGCAATCCATACATGTTAGCAGCGCCACATTTGGCATTAACAGAACAAAAATTTGCCTTTAACAGAGCACTGTTAGCTATTTAACAGCATCCATCTGAACAAGCCCTCTTGTTTAGGAGCTAATTTTGGGAAATACTCTAGGTCTATGAGCACCACACTATATGCAAAGGAAGGTTCTAAGGCCTCTTAATAAAGGGTGATTTTTTAACAGCACTGGTTTAAACTGCTGACGCACGTTTCGTATTTTGTTTCACTGTCAAACATCTTCAGTTTGGTCTATAATTTAACCATGAATCGTCTTACAAACGAACAACGCTTGCAAATCATTGAATTTTATTATTAAAATGTGCAGCTTTACACATATACTCCAAGGGAGAATATTTATTCTTGTTTGGACTACATTAATCGTGACTTAGCAAGGATTGACGGATGGGCCTCGGCCAATGGACTATGTATCAATCCTTCTAAGTCTAAATGTATTACACTTTCGAGAACAAACGGATCATTTGTCATACCTGAATTGAGTATCAGGGGAAATAAAATTGAATTTGTCAGGTCGGCTACTAATCTGGGTATTGTCTTTAATGACAAATTATCGTGGTCTACCCATATAAGTGTCATTGTTGGCAGAATTTATGGCATGCTTCGAAATTTGTGGGCTGTCATTGATTCAACTCCTTTTGTCATTCGCATACAACTTGCTAAAACTTACTTGATTCCGGTACTTTTATATGGATGTGAGATATACGCAAATTGCAGTTATGATGACAACCAGAAACTTAACCTGGCGTACAATAACATAGCCAGGTATGTTTTCGTTAAGGGGCGTCGGGATCACATTTCTCATTTAGCTTACCTGATTCTTGGTATCAAATTTGATAATCTCCTGAAAATTAGATGCCTCCTTCTACTTCATAAAATAATTTACACGAAACAGCCGAAGTATCTATATTGTAAAATTAAGTTTGCTAGATCCCACCGGGGTGTGGGGATTATACAGCAACGATTCAGGACTCTTCTGTCTCAGCGACAGTTCTTTATACACACCATTAGTCTTTGGAATTCCTTACCAAATAACATCCAAAATCTGGGCAATGCAAACGCGTTCAAAAAGGAGTTATTTAAATTATTTTCATAATTAAAATTTTACTCTCATATTTGTAAATTTTGTGATTTAATTTTTTAGGTCATCATTATTATTGTTATTATTATTATTATTATTATTATTATTATTATTATTATTATTATTATTATTCTTATTATTATTATTATTATTATTTTTATACTTTACCTTCTTAATTTAATTTAATATTTATATACATAAATTAACTTTCTCTAATTTTTTATATTTAATTAATGTTAATTTTTTATACCTTATTGATTGTAAACATAGCACTGTCACTTATAAGATTTAGTATCTTGTTGTGCTATGTAGATCATTATAAATCAAATAAAATAAAATAAATAAAATAAATAAATAAATGCGTGGCTCTGTTAAGAAAGTTCATCGCGCGCTTCTTCTCCATTTTATGGTCAGTTTAATCGACCCACTGAAGCGGCTATTCGGGCTATTGTGACTAAATTTCGCACCAAATTTACATTGTTGGACATTAAACCACCAACACGCTTACGTAGAGTGCGAACTGAAGAAAATATCGCAGCTGTATCGGCCGGCCAGTGTTAATGATGACCATCAATTGACGATTCGTCGCCGTTCGCAGCAATTGGGCCTCTGTTACTCAACAACGTGGAAAATTTTGCGGAAGGATTTAGGTGTGAAGCCTTTCAAAATACAGCTGGTGCAAGAATTGAAGCCGAACGACCTACCGCAATGCAGAATTTTTGGTTAATGGGCTCTTGGAAAGTTGGCCGAAGATCCACTTCTTTATCGAAATTTCAATATTGTGTTCAGCGACGAAGCTCATTTTTGGCTCAATGGATACGTAAATAAGCAGAATTGTCGATTTTGGAGTGAAGATCAGCCAGAAGCATTGCAAAAGGTACCAATACATCCAAAAAAAGTCACCTCAGTTTGGTGCGTTTTATGGGCTGGTGGCATCATTGGACCGTAGTTCTTCAAAGATGCTGCGAATCGTAACGTAACTGTGAATTGTGAGCGCTACCGTGAGATGATATCCAACTTTTTTTTGCCCAAAATGCAAGAGCTTGACTTGCATGAGATGTGGTTTCAACAAGACGGTGCCACATGCCACACAGCACGCGTAACAATGGACTTATTGAGAGGCGAGTTCGGTGGACATTTTATTTCACGTTCGGGACCGGTCAATTGGCCGCCTAGATCGTGCGATTTAACGCCTTAAGACTATTTTTTGTGGGGCTATGTTAAAGCTCATGTCTATACAGACAAGCCCACTTCAGTTGACGCATTGGAAGACAACATTGAAGCATTTATTCGTGAGATACCGACCGGAAATGTTGGAAAGAATATGCCAGAATTGGACTAAGCGGATGGACCATTTGACGCGCAGTCGCGGTCAACATTTGCATGAAATAATCTTCAAACATTAAATTGTATTGACCGTACTATCGATTCAAATAAAGGTTTCATGCATTTTTCTGAATTTTATTTGCTTTTTTTTTTTGAAAATTTTTTCCTATAGCTCTTTAAAAATCACCCATTATAATCAACAACATAGTCCCATATAAAGTGATATGGTATTGAGAAAATTGGCTCTGAAAATAGCAATTTTTTGCTTGAAAATTCTCTCGAAAATTAGTGGCCATTTTGGAACGTATATGAAATAGTCCCCACAAAGACTATATCGTGGCAGTGGCATAGCTGGAATAAGCTTGACAGTTGGCACTTATGTGCACTAATAATAATGATCATAATTAGAATTATATTTTATGTCAATTATCTGCAATAATTGCAGAGTAGAATCCTAATAATGCTAGAATACTATTGCCACTGTTAAACGGTTAACAGTGCTCTGTTAATAGCAAAATTTACCCTGTAAGAGGCAAGAAGTGGCACTGCTAAAAGTGTGGGTTTGCGTCTTTGGTTATGAAATTTGAATATAACTTCACAAAATTTTAGAGAAAATAAATCGCAAAAAAAAATTCATTGGAAAACTCCTTTTCTAACGCTTACTTACTGACTTTATTCATCATCAGCTTCTCACTGCATCCACGTTGTCTGTATTAATTTTATGCATGAGTGGTGGGGATAATTTTCCAGGCAGTAATTCATTGATCATTGGAATGCCTCCGTGAAATACCAAGTATCGGTATCTATACAAACACTTTCGGAGAGTCAAGCATCTCTAAAGGCGCTACATTCTATCATGCCGGCCTCATGACCGGCCGAAAGCCCTCAGCGAACTCGAAGCTGAAATCGACGTCATTAGCCCTACAAACGTCGTGCTTTAAATGATAAACAGTAAAGGGAGCTGGAACGCAGTAAAACACTTTGTAGAGCAAGTCCTGCGAAGGAAGAAATTTGACCTAGACGCAGCAGACTGAGAATAGAGCGGAGCCTGGACGCAGGCTGACGACGATGAGACTGGAACATATGCCAGAAAAGGGGTCCACCTCGAAGTAATACAACCGTGGTTCCGAGGTGGAATAATTCTCCGGTGAGGAGACAAGGCAGGTTTTTAGTCGGTATACCCAGAGGGAGAGTCCGACATATCATGTCTGATGACGACCATCATGAATGCATAAAGCATTTTCCCTCCTTCCCGCAAAAAAAAAATCATGCCGGCCTTAAAAATTGTACGTGATTGCCCAGGTCTTTCTAATTCATTAGAGAACTTTAAAGTCGTCAAATTGTTTACGTTTGCTGGACAAGGCTACAATGGTAATAATGTGGCACACCCTATAAAGCAAAGTGAGGTAGGTTCAGTTGCCTCCAATTGTCGCGGAGTAATTTTGTAGAGTTACAGAAAGATGCAGGAATGAAATGCTCAGAAGAGAGAGAGAGTGGAAGTTAACGTGTGAATTTGCTATTCACTGGCGTAATTATACGGGACTGTTTTACCTTTTTAGAAGCCGCTGTGGTCTAGTAGACAGTGTGTTGGCTTATTAGTCGAAAAGCCAGGGATCGAGCCAGACATTAAGACAAAATACAAAAAAGTATTTCTTCGGCGACTTCCTCTCAACAGATTTCTGGCAAAAACTCTGAGAAGGAAATAAAATTGCAATGAAAAGTTTCTCAAAAAATCTGTAGTTCGGGGTCGACTTTAAACTGTAGGTCCCGCCTCTCATGTACAAAGTTAACACACGCAACATAAGTGGTGTGAGAAACTAGGTCGTAATCCTGACTGAAGGGTTGTAATGACCAATTATGTATGTATGTATGTGTGTTTTACCTTTTTAAAACCGTTTAAAATATGACCACGTAGATTGCAAATAAAATAAAAATAAATTTGTGTGTAGTTTTAATAAAAATTCCTTTTTATTAGCACAATTCTGTGTGCCACTGTTCACAACTTGATGTATACAACAACAATTGCTTTGTTTGCTATTCCTCTGTTTATACCCTTTGCATAGACTATAACAATTACTAGACAATTATCCGACAGATCTTTGTATCGGAGATCTTCAAACCACAATTACTCTTTTCAGACACACCGCGTCTTCACACAAGACTGACTGAACTTTTACTGGCAGTGAAATCACGAAGTCTCTTAAAGCACTAGCGCCGTAGTCTAGTAGGTAGTGTGTTGGCTTATTAGACGTAAAGCCAGGGTTCGAGGCCCAGACCAGACATCAAGACAAAATACAAAAAGTATTTCTTCGGCGACTTCCTCTCAGTAGATTTCTTGCAAAAACTCTCAGAGAAAATAAAAATTGCCACGAAAAGTTTCTCAAAATCTGTCGTTCGGAGTCGACTTTAAACTGTAGGTCCCGTCGCTCATGTATAAAATTAACACACACAACATAAGTGGTGTGAGAAACTAGGACGTTGTACAATGGGTCAATTCGACCTCCGGGTACTGTACTTGTCTTAATCGACAAGTACACGTCCTCTAACCTAACCTAAGCTAGAGCACCATTGTAGCTTGAGGTGCAATTTGAACAAACTTGCAGCCTCTCTGAAACTGATGTCCGGTGATTTAAACAAAAATGTAGCTGCACTACCTTAAAGTCGCCGTAGTCTAGTAAGTAGTATATCGGCCTATTAAAAGAGAGGCTGTGGTTCAATTCTTGGCTCAAAGTTTTCGGACAAAACGAAATCGAAAAAAAATATTTTTTTCGGCTACTTCTCCCCAGCAATCTTCTGGCAAAAACTCTGAGAGTGAAATAAAATTGCCATGAAAAGTTCCTTAAAAAAGTCTGATGTTCGTAGTCGACTTTAAACTGTAGGTCCCGTCACTCATGGGTAAACTTAACACACGCAACAAGGGTGGTAAAGGAATCTTGGTGCAATCTTGACTAAAGGGCTGTAATGTCCAGTTAGGGAGGTAATGTAGTAAGTAAGTAAGAAACAAAGCAAAGGGGGTAGTAATAAAGCGGGATTGAAATGCTTTGGGACAGATTTGTTTCATTCCAACGTCAAGGATTACAGTGGACGCTATCAGTTTATCGGAACTTGTTTAGGTTTGAGTGGCAGTCATGCTGGTATAGTTGGCATGCTACTGCCTGCTTAAATGTCGTTAAAGTTATTTATTTATTTATTTATTTAATTAATGACAATACAATTACAAATTATATTCTAATTATATACGAGCGGAGCAACTTGACCATATGCTCGGTGTAGTGTCACAGACCAGAGTCTCTGGTGGGAATCGAACCCTCGACCCTCACGCTAATAGTCTAGAACACTACCCACTAGACTACCAGGGCACCCAGTCGTTGAAGTTAATAAACTTCGGAGGATACATTTTTCAGCAAACAGTAAATAGAGCATGAATCTAACAATATGACTCCTGGGGAATTATCTCCCAGAATGTTGTATGGAGGTTTCCTTAAATCTTGAACGGGTAAATAATTAGCACTGGACCTAAGTTCCTAAGATCCAAATATAGCTTTACATACATAAGACAAAGTTTTAATTTTTTTGGCATTTTGCAATGTGTTAAAATTTTTAAAGGTCAAAGGTCATGCATAAAGTTATGGTACAAAAGACGCTTTTAGTAATAATTGTAATTTTTTGTTTAATTCGCCGTAGTCTAGTAAGTAATGTGTTGGCTTATAAGAAGCCAGCACGTGGTTCAAAACCCAGCTCAGGCTTCTTTCAGTACCTTCTGTCAAAAACTCTCCGAGTTAATAAAACTGACGTGAAGAGTTTCTAAGAAAATCTGTGGTTAGAAGTCGACCTTAAACTCTAGGTCCCGCCACTCATGTATAAAATTGCAATACACAACATGGGTGCTATGAGAAGCTAGATTGTAATCCAAACTACAGGGTTGTAATCACCACTTAAGTAAGTAAGACTAGTTTTCATATAAAAACGATTTAAATCCTCTTAGACAGCGTTAAAATAGTGCTCACTGTCCTCATTTTCTGTCATAAAATCTCTTTAAAAAAAAAAATTTTTGTGTCATCCAAAACTGAAAATCCCCTAAAATTTAAATTCTTTTGTATTTGTTGTTGTTTTTGTTTTATTTTTCGGTTTTTAATAAAAAAAAAACAAATTCAGTTCACAGAGATTAAAGGTTTTTTTTGTAGTCACTTTCCAACTCTTTTGCCTTGCCAGCTTGTTTTACTCTTTCTAGGTTATTTTTTGGGGGATTTTCATAGGCAGGTGGACAGTTTGGTTTTTTTTTTTGTACTTTTTTCAAGCTTAACCGTACAGGATTAAAGTTTTAATTTTAATCAGCATAAACTGATTTTCAATCTTGCCTTTTTTATTGTTGTTGTTGTTGTCGTTACTATTTGAAAACTTATTATTAAATATGAAATCATTAAAAAATAATTTAAAATTTTTAATTATTATTTACCAGGTTTTTTTCTCTGCTTTTTGTGTTTAACAAAATTGGCAAAAATAATTAAAAATGTTTTAAAAAAGAAGGATTTTCATTGAGGATTATTTATCATTAAGGATTATCAGAATAATTCAACATAAAATGTAGTAGAGTGGTAAAATTAATACATAATTAAAGTGTAAAAAATTAAATTTAAAGTTTGAATAAAAAATTTAAGTAATGCATGGATGACTCTATGTTTTTTGGTCTTGAAAAAGAGGCTTTAATAGTCCAATATCGTTGTAATATTCCTTTTCAATTGGAGTGAGTATAAACCGCTTTCTCTTACCCCTCTTGAAGGCATAGAAATCCACAAGGCAACTATATTTTACACGGTTTTGTTACTCAGATACCGTGTTAAGTCTTTCTCGAATGAGAATTGTTGGAGCGGTAAGTATCAGTGGAGTTGCCGTAAACTAATAAAGGGTCCGCCAAATAACTTTTTTTTTTGAAAATGCTTTACAAAAAAACTACAGAATATTTTCTCAAATTTCTTTTTTTATTTGAAAGTACAATCCTTCCGGTTAATAATGGAAAATAATTTCATTCAAATGGCTGCCTCGGCTGGCCATGCAGTAGCCTACACGATCGGTCAAATTTTTAAGCACATTATCGATGGTGTGCAGCTGTATTTCACCAATGGCTTCACGAATATAGTCCTTTAAAGCATCAATTGTCTCATGGCTTGTCGGCGTAACATTTATCTTTGACGGCACCCCACAAATAATAGTCCAACGGAGTCAAATCGCAGCTCCGAGGTGGCCAAACGACATCAGCTCTGCGGCTGATAATGCGATCTTCAAAAACAGGGCGCAAAACATCGAGTGTAGCTTCGGCTGTGTGGCACGTAGCGCCGTCCTGTTGAAACCAAATGTTGCCAATATCCTCCTCCTCTTAAATTTTTGTGAACAAAAATTCGTTCAACATGGCCCGATAACGATCGCCATTGACTGTAACGGACACTCCTTGCTCATTTTCGAAGAAAAATGGCCCAATTATGCCTCTGGACCAAAATCCGCACCAAACAGTGACTCATTTTGGGTGCGTCGGCTTTTCAATGTATGCGTGCGGGTTTTCTGTGCCCCAAATGCAACAATTTTGCTTGTTTACATACCCGCCAAGGTCAAATTGAGCTTCATCTGAAAAAATGATTTTTTTGCCAAAATCGGCGTCTTCTGTAAGTCGATCGCAGGCCCAGTCAATTGCCTTCAACTCCTGAGCCAATTGGACTTTGTATGGCGTCATACCAAGGTCTTTATGCAAAATTCGTCTCAGTAATGTCTCCGAAATGTTCAATTGTTGAGAACGACGGTGAATTGATGTTGATGGCGCTTCATGCACACTTTCTGCCACAGCAGCAATATTCTCGGATGTACGCACTGTTTTTGGCTTTTCACGCTTTGATTTATCGATGAGAATGCCAGTTTCTTTGACTTTTTTCAGAAGATAATGAACATACGGAGCTGACGGTGCTTCTCTTCTTCCAAAATCCGTACGCAATTTTCGCAAACATTCTGCAACATTACCATGATTTTCAAAGTAATGTCTCAATATTTCCCAGCGTTGTTCAAGCGTATACACACAACCATATTCGTTCTGCGGAAGGATAAACTTAATTATCCTGTCAAATCAGACATAAGCTAAGTGTTACCATTCACGTAATAAGCACTAGTTGAAAAGAAAAAACGTTAAATGGCGGACCCGATAGTAGTAGTAGTGTGTCGGTTTATTAGACGTCAGAATCCATTACAACATTGCAAATATCAAGAGCTTGTATGTGCATGCCAGTTAAACAGACGAATCACCCCCAAAAACACCAGAAGAAGCTCAACTTTTATGAATTTTAAATATCATGAAGTCACCTTTGTCTAGTAGGTTAGGTGTTGGCTTATTACAGGCCGTGGTCCATACCTCTGTCCACACCGTTTGAACATAACAAAATATTTCTTATGGCAACTTCCTTTCAAAAGTGATCAAAAGTGTCAAATTGCTCTGAAAGAAAACAAAATCGCCATGAAAAGTTTCACAACTCGACAGTAAACTGTAGCACCCGCCACTCATGATTAAAATTAACACACACAACATGGGTGGTGTGAGAAGCTGAGTCATAATCCAAAGTGAAGGGTTGTAAGAAGCAATTAAGTAAGTGTCAGTCCCTCTATATCTTTTTTATGTCCATCAAACATCTCAGAAACTTTCTGTATATCAAGTACAAGCTTGCATTCTGCAATGCTTAAAGGTAAAAGGTTCAAATGCAGGTAATCTAGGTTCTTAAAGTGTAAAAATCAATTCAATTCATTGCAAATTATTCATCTTGGAAGACAGCTAACAGTTGGGCCGCCATTTCTATTAAAAAAGTTTATTTTTAATCTTTACTACTAAATACAGGGCCTTCCAACATCGACTTTCGAATTTTGACAGTTGGTAACGACTATTTTGTTGGGATTATATCTGTTAAAATACCGTAGTCGAGTAGGTAGTGTGTTGGCTTATTAGACGTAAAAGCCTCTCAGCAGATTTCTGGCAAAAACTCTGAGAGTAAATAAAATTGCCACGAAAAATTTTCTCAAAAATCTGTCGTTCGGAGTCGACTTTAAACTGTAGCTACCGCCACTCATGTATAAAATTAACACACACAACATAAGTGGTGTGAGAAACTAGGTCGTAATCCTAACTAAGGGGTTGTAATGACCGATTATGTATGTATGGCGGGGCTTACAGTTTAAAGTCTTTTTTTTGTAGAGACTTAATGGCTATTCTGTTTTACTCCAAGGGTTTCCATCAAAAGATTCTTGAGATAAAATCTCCGCAGAAATATTTTTTTCTGATTTTCCAGCGGATTTTTACTACGTGTAAAATCTGGTACCCAAAAACCATTTTTTTTCATGGTTTCCTACTGTCATTTACGCGCCTACCCATGTATGATTGCTATATCCTAGTTATTTGACGGTGTAACGGGTTTTTATCTCTACTTCTTGCGCTTTAAAAATTCCACTTTAGATTTCTTCTTATCTGGCCTTTGAACATTCATTTCCTACATTTCACATGCTTAAGTATCACTCGCATAATCCAAATCCTCTGATTAAAGTGAATTGCTGCATGGAATTTCTCTTTTCTCTAAACAAACTCGTGATATCAACCATGTTTTCCATGAATGACATGGTGGCCTGGTGGTTCTTTTGTAATTGACCGAGAGCTCTGTATGCTCGTCCAAAGTTCAGTTGATTAAATTGCCTTTTTAGGAAAGACAGACTCAAAGGAAGTTAATATTTGTACAGTTTATTGTAGACACAATAAAGAGTTTTTGTAATATCGAGTGTTAACTAACTGAGGTTTTTACAAAAATGGCAATTCGAATATACACTCAGCCACAAAAGTACACATGCGGTTAACAAATTTCAGAAATTTTTAAAAAAATCTTTATAATTGCCTGACATCTTTCTCCGATTTTAAGACGGTCTTTTGCATTGGTTCAGAAATTTGTGAAATTTGTTAATCGGATGTATACTTTTGTGGGCCTGTGCAGGGCCACAATTCAGTTCAATTTCAGAAAATTTTTAACCAAGACCGTCTTAAAATCGAGGAAACTATAAAGATTTTCAACGAAAACGGATTGGGTAAAAAATTTCTAAAATTTGTTGACCGTATGTATACTTTAGTAATTGTGTGTAACATCATGAATGCGCTTCAATCTAAGAAGCTATGGCATACATTTGAATGACACCAAAAATCAATCCCCCCACATTTCCCTCTACATTTCATTTAAATTTAAAGCTAGAAAGTCCTTAATAAAACACCCGCTAGTTAAGAAATTAAAGATTGTTCTTCCGAAGTTATAAGAAAAGTCTCCTCCTTTTAACTAGAAACTTGCATAACAAAATACTCGTTCAACAAAACCAAAAAAAGAAAGAAAAAAATTTTCTTTTTCTTTTGAAGAAAAAGTTCTTTAAAATCTCTGTCGAAATGTGTTTTGCCTTACGAAAGTTTTCTTTTTTTTTGATATTTAATGCAGCCTGGACATACTTAAAGTTTATTTTTGTTTTGCTGTTGCTTACATTTCTTATGAAACGTACACATACTTGCACAAAAAGTCTCTTTAAGAACTCAGAAATAATCTTCAAAAAAAACCCATAAGGTGGCTTTATTTACACAAACACACACATACACTTGCAAAAAGTAGCCTTAATAAGGGTAGCAGCAAACAAGCAAAGCAAGAAATACTAAAAGTATGTGCACTTGTACTTCGTGTACTTCTACTTACTTAAGATTTTCTTTTTAACACAGTTCTCTCTCCTGCTCTCTTGCGCCCGCTCTCTCGCACCCGCTTATGGTGTGTTGGGCCTAGTGTTTTTAGGCAAAACAAAACAAAGCAAAAACTCTCTCTAAAGACTAGTTTTCTGCTTTTTGTTGATTTCCTGCAATTTTGTTTTATTCGTGTTGTTTGTTTGTTTGTTGTTGTTGTTGTTGTTGTCTCTGTGTTGCTTTATTACTTGACTTGACTTTTGTGTGACTGATGAGAAAGTTTTATTTCTTCTGTTTTTTAATTTTTTTCTCCCCTACATTGCTGTATGAGTTGTATGAACTAAACAAAGGAAATTTATTTATGCATTTGTGTGTGTGTGTGTGTGTGCATAAGCGTATGTGTAATGCGCCTAAAAGCAGCATTACTAAGCAGTAAAGAAAACAAGTTTTTTTCGCTCTCTCTCTCTCTCTCTCTCCCTCTGTGAGTTCTTTTCTTAACACAACACAACTTGTCTTTTTAAAAATGTTGTATTAATGTATACATGTGTGTTGTTGTTGTGGTTGTGTGCGTGTGTATGTATGTGTATCTCAATGGTTTTTTTGTTATTGCTTTCATTTTAGAAGAGATTATAGTTGTTATAGCCTAACCAGCATAATAAAAACAAAGCAACAAAATAAAACAACAAAAACATTTAAAACTGAGTGTATAAAAATCAAGTATTAGTTGTTGTTGTTGTCATTGTCGTTGTCATTTATTATTTACATGCTTTACAGTATTTTTTAGTATACAATGTTACTTAAGCTTTGTTAAGCCGTGCACTGTGGGCTTGAATAAGGCAAAAAATTAAGGTTTTTTTAATAAAATGAAAAAAAAATTAATTTTAAAAGAAGCAGTAAAAAAGTACTGCAGTATATAGTAGTATTGCAGGGTTATGAGTACCTATTGGGTGCAAAAAACTGCTGGACTTACACCACATAAAGTGTGTCTTACACATGGTTTGTGTCTTTAATAATTTGTATGGAATTTAGAGGATAAGAAATTCAACATTGATTCGTAGTTGGTCACGAATAAGAATGTTAAAAGCAACATAGATTTTTACAGAGAGTTGATTGACATCGTTTGATCAATTAAATTGAATATGAAGCACATGAAATTGCCATAGTCTAGCAGGTATTAGCTTATTAGACGTGAGGCCATGGTTCAAATACCAGTGCAGACATCTCCAATAATACGAAATATGAACAGATATACAATCTTCGGGGACTTGTTCTCAGTAGATCTCTGGCAAAAACTCTAAGAAAATTGCCATAAAAACTTTTCAAAATATCTGTCGTTCAGAACCGACATTGAACTATAGGTCCTGCTCACTAAAGAATAAATTTAAGACATACAAAATAAGTAGTGTGAGAAGCTAGGTCATAATACT
Source organism: Sarcophaga variegata (assembly GCA_932273835.1). Classification (NCBI taxonomy): domain Eukaryota; kingdom Metazoa; phylum Arthropoda; class Insecta; order Diptera; family Sarcophagidae; genus Sarcophaga; species Sarcophaga variegata. Next base: position 144,303,887 of record OW026358.1, on the reverse strand, counting down.
GATTGAAAGGCTGTAATGACCACTTATGTAAAGGTTGTTTTTTATAGAGGTATAGAACTTTAAGTTGCAATAAAACAACGATGGATTTTTCGATTGACATGAATTTTATTTATCCGAACGATAATCTTGTGGCATTACATTTTAAATATGATTTCTGGCATATGACCGCCACGGCTGGCGCGGATGTAGTCCAATCTGGACGTCCAATTTTCGATGACTTTTTCCAACATTTGTGGACGTATATCGGCAATAATACGGCGAATGTTGTCTTCCAAATGGTCAAGCGTTTGTGGCTTTACCGCATAGGCCAATGACTTTACATAGCCCCACAGAAAGTAGTCTAGCGGTGTTAAATCACAAGATCTTGGAGGCCAATTCACAGGTCCAAAACGTGAAATTAGGCGGTCACCAAACGTGTATTTCAATTAATCTATTGCGGCACGAGCTGTGTGACATGTTGCGCCGTCTTGGTTGAAACCACATCTCCTGGACATCATGGTTATTCAATTCAGGAATGAAAAAGTTTGTAATCATGGCTCTCTACCGATCACCATTGACTGTAACGGTCTGGCCACCATCGTTTTTGAAAAAGTACGGACCAATGATCCCACCAGCCCATAAAGCGCACCAAACAGTCAGTTTTTCTGGATGTAACGGTGTTTCCACATACACTTGAGGATTACCTTCACTCCAAATGCGGCAGTTTTGTTTGTTGACGTAGCCATTCAACCAGAAGTGCGCTTCATCGCTAAACAAAATTCGCTTATGAAAATCGGGAACAACGGTAATCTCGTTTTGGGCCCATTCGATGAATCTACGCCTTACTTGATGATCGTTTGGCTTCAAATCTTGCACGAGTTGGATTTTTTAAGCACGCAAACCAAGATCCTTCCGCAAAATCTTTCATAAAGTGGATGGACACAGATCCAATTCCTGTGCTCGATGGTGGATGGACTCATTCGGGTCTTCCTCAATGCTACGCTCTACAGCAGCAATAGCTTCTTCTGTACGCACCATACAGCGTCTCTGGGGACGCGAGTTATCAATAAGAGTAAACGTAACTAACAGAGAATTAACTGCTCTGATGGACGATTTTGTCGATGATAAAATGGACGTAGTGCGCGATACGTTTTCCACACAGAACCATTATTTTCGAAATAAAATTGCATTATTTGCAAGCGTTGTTCAGGCGTCAGTCTATTCATGATGAATTGCCAAACCAAACTGAGAATAAATCACTTGACAGCTATTAAATCGGTCACCATCTTGAAAAGTAATGCCAACTTAAAGTTCTATACCTCTATAAAAAAACACCCTTTATGTATTTTATGTGTACAAAACAGTTTTCTACATTTATGAGATGATTTGTGCCGTACAGAAATTGATATTTTGATGGGAAAACCAATAACCGCTAAAATTATTCAAAATAATTCACAGGCAGTGAATTTCTTGTTAAATTTAAACGAGAACATTCAAAATCATTGGAAGCCTCTGAAGCAAAAATTTAAAATGCAGCAGAATTCATTCCAATCCAAAGAAATAAGTTACCACAAAAGCTGAAGACGAAAAAGGTTGATAAACAAATATTGGAAATTTCGAAGGCATAAAAAGAATGTATTTTGAGGCCAAATTATTACTGAAAATTTTGCAAAAGCAAAAGCTCGTATGTGAATTTCAATTACACAGAATCAACACCAAAGGGACCAGGAAAAGAATATCATGAAGTCACCTTAATCTAGTAGGTGGTGTGTTGCCTTGTAAGACGCGAAGCCGTAGTTCAAAGCCCTGCTTAGATATCGCGAGCAAAGGAAAAATATAAAAAAATAATTCTTCGACGATTTTCCCTTCTGGTATCCTCCCTTTTCTAACATTTTTTGCTTTTTTCCGGTTACCCAATTACCTTCACTATCCTCTCTCTCTCGCTCTCTCTCTCTCTCGCTATCTCTCTCTCTCGCTCTCTCTCTCTCTCGCTCTCTCTCTCTCTCGCTCTCTCTCTCTCTCTCTCTCGTTCTCTCTCTCTCTCTATTTGGGACATATTTACACGGGTCTTTTTGACCCATGGCTCTTGCACTTGTCCTAATGACAAGTACACGTGCTCAAACCTAACTTACCCTAACCTTTTCTTCTGAAAAAAACTCTGAGATGAAATAAAAATGCCATGTAAAGTTTCTGAAATACGTCGTTCGAAGTCGATTTGAAATTGTAGATCCCGCCACTCATGGTTAATATTAACATGAATAGATCGGGAGGTTAGGTTGTGATCCTGACTAGAGGATTGTAATAACCAATTGATTAAGGACATATGTACGTAACAACCTGGTAAAACATTTGATTATGGCCAGATCACAGGCGTCTTTGAAGCCTAGATGCGTCTGGGGAACCTTGCTGCATCGCCCATGTACATATGCATGATTTTGTACCTTCAGAATATCATTTCTTTCCATCCCTTAATGTTTTAAATTTCAATTCCATGTGGGGTTTGCAGAACACAATGCAAACCATGAAGATCTTTTTCGAAAACCCAATATTTATAACAATTTGACACTTAATCAAACCCACTGTTCTGTAGATTAAAGAGAGAGAGAGAGAGAGAGAGCAAAAACCTTTTCTAGCAATTTCTCTGTAGTTGTGTATGCTTGTGTCCTATAAAATTTTCTTATAATCAAGAGGAGCCATATTAAGTAAGACACCGAAAAAAGACAGTGTTTTGAGAGTACAAAACCCAAGTCAAATGAACTCTATCAACTTTATACAAAAACAAATATCATTTACATTAAATTAACATATACATAGACACACACACACAAACACATATATACATACGTACTAATAGAAAGACAAACACTTACTTTATAGACTTATAGCCACACTAATCACAGCAACTTACAGGCAGGCAGGCAGACAGACATATTTATAAAACAAAAAACAATTTTTTTCGAATATTTTTTGTTCGATAAACGACAATGATGATGATGACAATGATTGTATAGTTGCTGATAGTATTGGTAAAAGAAAAAAAAAAGAAAGAGAAAGAAATAATCATTATGTTGTTGTTATTGTAATAATGAAGATGAGCGTGATATGGTAAAATTTAAATGCTAAAGTTTTTTTTTGTTTCGCTCTCTCTCTCTTTCAATATCATTTAAATTTCGTGTTGTTTTTTTTTGCTGTTATTTGTTGGTATTGTTAATGCCTGTCATACAGATCCAAGCACATTCATATGTTTGTGAATGTATGTATGGGTCTGTGTGTCTGTGTGCCAGTGTAATGCCAAGCCATGATTTTTATTGTTTTCCGTTTTTGTGCGCCATCATCAAAATTGAATTATTTCCTCTTGATTTTTATTGCCAAACTGTCTACAAACATTGATTGCTCTCTTTAACACACACACACACATACATACAGGCGAGCTCATTCACTTACATACATATACTAGTATGAGTATACATTTATAAATACAATACAATTTTATTTTATATAAAATGTGTTTGTATTTGTATTTATGTTTACATTTATGAGCTTAAGTCGATAACAGTGATTTTAATCAGTTTTTTTTAACAATTTTTTCTCTTCCTTCTTTTTCTCTTCTTCATACGTTTACTTATCAACGTGGAAAGATATTCGGTTTAAGCACGATGTCAATATCAGACTGTGTATGTTTGCATACCTACACACTCTTCTTTTTGAATAAAAAGTAAATGTAATGCGTTATTAAATAAATTAGAACAACAAAATCTGTTAAGGACTCCTTCTTACATTCTCTCCCTGTCTCTCTTACGGTTAATAATGTAAACAACTACTGTCTGCGTGTGTGTTTGTTTATTCTTTGATGGTTGTGTAGTAATAGAGCAACTGTTTTTAATTGTAAACAAATAAATAAAGAAAGAGAGCAAGTGAGCAAGCAAGCAAAAGAGTTACAAATTGAGTACTTAAGTTTACTCTCCAATAGAATGTGTTACCAAAAGCTGGAGTGTGTATTGCATACACCGAATAAAACCGTGTATGAAAGTGTATTTATTTACAACGGGTCAACGGAATATTTGTGTAATCTATAGCGACCAGTGCTGGCTAGTGTTCCGAAATTTTTTTTTTGATTTCCCTAACGCAAGATCTCCTAAAATTTGCGTAATTGAACGTAGGTTACCAAAATGATTTTAAAAATAAAATGAAACTATATCTTCAGGGTTCGACCAATCTTCAAAGTTTTGAAAAGTAATTATTTTCATGATTATATTTCGCTATCCTTAATTTCGACACCGAAACTAAATATGCCACGACTTCGTATAACCACAACACTCTACTAGCGACTACGAATTTGCTAGACACAGTGGAGTTCGTTTATAACGTACACCATTTATAACAAATTCCGGAAAAAAAATTTTCCGGACCCAAAACATTCACTTTCAAATTATATACCAATTATTACGGTTATAGCGAAATATTGTTTATTACGAACAAGTTCTTAAATTTATTTTATAGTTACAGCTTACTCCCTAAAATATAGAAACCCTTCAACATGAAATAAAAGGTCTCGAGATTGCTTACCTTTGCTAATCAGAAAATTTGCAACTGCTTGTCAATTACGTTGTTAAAGTATACGCTCCGATTTGGTTCCTAATCAAACAAAAACCGTCTTTTAAAGAAGGAGCCAAACATATTTTTCATCTGATTATGTACTCTCGTTTTTTACCCGAAAACATCAGATCAGTTGTGGATTCTGTTATAGAAAGAAATGCTTTTTTTGCTCACCCGGAAAATCTGCTTGTCAGTATGCTGTTTGCTGATAGAGACCATATTCGTGAGCTGGCATTGCGAAGAACAATCAAAGCTAGAGAAGCTGAAAGTAGCACTAAATACAGAATATTTAAACCACCAAAAATTAACTTCTCTGCTGAAGATTACACCGAAATTATTATATGACACGAGTTACAGGTTACAGGACCTTCAAATCATGGCAAAAGATAACAGCTTGGAAATTGATGACTTTCCTTGTCACACACAAGCTGTCGAAAGATGTGTTAAACTGGTAATAGAAGCCTCTCAATGTGTAACTAACGCTGTTTCTAGATCACGAGCAGAAATGCCAAATTTTGGTCAAAAAAATATGTTTAAATTTTAAGTTTTGGTCATTTATTATAAGTTTTATTTTCTTGTACATTAATTGCAAGTATAAAATATATTAATAAAATAAATTTGTATTTCGTTTTTTGTTTTTTTATTTTAAGCATAGGGTTTAGATTTGTAAAAACTTTTTCAAATGTAGAGCCCTCAAGATGGCATGTAATTCGATTTTTATTAATTTTACCGTAATCTGTGTAAAATTACGCAAATTTTGATACCACTTGCGAGAGTGTAGCTCAAAAAACTATTTTTGTCGTTCAAGGCCGGGACAGCCTAGTGCTGGCAGCAAATAAAATTGTTTTGCAAGCAAACAATACTACTTTAATTTTTTAATAGTAGAAGCTCTTATGGTACCAACGGCAGAGTCATTAACTTTAGTTCTTGACTGCTTGTCCTTATATAGGGTCATTCAATAAGGACTTACGAATTTTGACAGTTGATAACGGCCATATTGTTCAAGCTGTCATCTGTCAAATTATCATTCATTCCATCTGTTCTGACAAGTTACCATGGACGGCCACAGGCAATGCCTTCTGTTTGCTAAATGTGTCAAATGGCCAGCTGTTTTCTTCAGCGAAGAGGCGAATTTCTGGAAGAATGTGTACATGACCAAATAAAATTATCGAATGTGGGACAAGATCAATTCACATGAGATCCAAGAGCTTTCAATGTATTGTGAAAAACTCACAATTTAGTGTGATTTTTTGCATGGCGAAGTCCTCAGTGCATTTTACCCTGAGAATGATGTTGGCCAGATCGTTACTGTCAACGATAAGCACCATAAGTCGATGATTACTAACTTCCTTGGACATAAACTATATGATCCGATATGTGGCTTCAACTGGAAGGTGCTTCGTGCCACATAGCTTATGCCATATTGGATATTATGCACGACCAATTTGATGACATATTCATCTCAAGTGAGAGTGATGTGCGCTGGCAATCTAGGTTGTGCGATTTGACCATGTAGGTGTATGCGAATACAGGACAATAATCCTCAAACACAAAATAACCCATTGTATTGGTCAAATAGAATGTGATTTATCTGCCAGATTCGTGGAAAACTGGTCATTTCGGCAACAACACAGAAACATTATGGCATTAAAGGATTAAGAAGTGTGATAACAAGAACTATGTCTTTGCAAAGATCTGTTTCTACTCTACATAAAGGCTTGACGCTATCAGCAGAGAGAAAACTCCACTCTTCGTAAGCTTATCCGACTACAATTTGCCGTGAATTTCAATACGTACATAATAGGTCATTACAACCCTTTCTTCAGGATTACGACCTAGCTTCTCACACCACTTATTTTGTGTGCGTTAATTTTATACATGAGTGGCAGAACCTACAGTTTAAAGTCGCCTGCGAATGACAGATTTTTGGGAAACTTTTTCATGGCAATTTTATTTTTACTCTCAGAGTTTTTGTCAGAGATCTGTTGAGAGGAAGTCGCCGAAGAAATACTTTTTTTTGTATTTTATTTTGATGTCTGGCCTGGGGGATCGAACCCTGGCTTTTCGTCTAATAAGCCAACACACTACCTACTAGACCACGGCGACTTCAATCAATCCACATGAAATCCAAAAGCACACAATTCATCACGAAAAACGTACTGTTTGATGTGAAGTTTGGAATGGCGACGTCATCAGTGCATATTTCCTTGATGACGGCTTTGGCAAGACCATCACTGTCAGCAACGAGCACTATAGATCGTTGATTACCAAATTCTTTTGGCATGAATTGGATGATATGGACGCCAACGACATGTGGCTTTTACAGAATGGCGCTACCTACCACGCAGCTCATAGCAGACTGGATATTTTATACGAGCAACTTGAGGATATGGCTATCTAACGTGGAGGCCGCCCTGAACTGGCTGCCAAGGTTCTGAGTTTTAACCACAGAGGTGTATGCGAAAAAGCCACAAACACCCACAGCGATCCTCAAAGTCAACATAACTCCCTCCACCAGTTAAAAAGAGTCTGATTTATGCGCCACATTCATGGTTTCAGCATCAACACACACATAATGGCATTTAAGGATTAGGAAGCATGATAAGAAGTACGTTGTCTTTGCAAACACTTGTTCCTACACCACATAAAGGCCTCGCTGTCCTTAGTAGAAAGGAATCTCGCCCTCTCGCAAGTTCATCTGATTATGATTTGCCGTTTAATTTCAATATGAACTGGAATCTAGCAGAAGATGATCGTATATGCCCTTCTAATCTGATTCACTTTGCTTAGGCAGCCCCATACTAACGTCGACTTAAACTCATGAAGCTAAGGGAAGAGATGAATACCTAGCTGTCGGATAATGTTGTTTTTTTCTCGTCCTCTCACAGGTTCATCTGACTATGATTTGCCGTGAATTTCAATATGACCTGGCATCAAGCAGAGAGTGATCGCATACCCCCTTCTAAGCCGATCACCTTTGCTTAGGCAGTCCCTCGACTATCGCGACTTAAACTCATGAAGCGAAGGGCAGAGATGAAGACCTAGCTGTCGAATAATGTTGTTTTTTTCTCGTCCCCTAAGCTTCCTGTCCAAGTTTAATTAATCACATCTTTCGATGGTGTAATCTAAGACTAGAAAGATACCCGTGAGCTTTACCCTGTATTGCGAATATTTCTAAATTCGGAATTCTAAAACCAAATACCAGCTTTATGGATGGAGTGGAGACTTGTTTAATGTGTCTGATGGAAGGGCAGCAGTTAATAAAAAATAAAAATTTTAGTCTGAAGAGTTTCAAAAACGTTGTGTGTGAAGATAAATTCGAATTTCAAAACCAAAGGCGCAAACCCACACTTTTAGCAGCGCCATTTCTTGCATCTAACAGGGTAAACTTTGCTATTAACAGAGGACTGTTAACTGTTTAACAGTGGCAATAAGTAGATTATTTGCAATTATGGCAGACTATTAACATAAAACATAATTCTCATTACGATCATTATTATTTGTGAAGAACTCAACTTTCGCTCTCAACTCTCAAAATTATTCCAGCGATCCCACTACCAGGGTTGGAAAAAGGATCCTCTGGTCTACCATTTGCTTATAGTCTGTATGGGGTGTACTATTTCTTATATGTTTCCAAATGGCCACAGATCTTTTAGAGAATTTTCAAGCAAAAAATGTATATTTTCAAAGCCAATTTTCACAATACCATATCACTTTATATGCTACTAAGTTGCTGATTATATTAAGAGGCCTTGGCATATTCCTTTGCATATAGTATGGTACTCATAGGCCTAGAGTATTTCCCAAAATTAGCTTCTAAACAAGTGGGCTTGTTCAGATGGCTACTGTTAAATAGTTAACAGTGCTCTGTTAAGGACAAATTTTGCTCTGTTAATGCCAAATGTGGCGCTGCTAAAATTTATGGATTGCGTCTTGGATTTTCAAATTCGAATTTATTTTCATACACATTCAAAAACAAAGAATTTCTTCCTTCTTTTTTTTGTGTTTAAAAAAATCGATATTTTCTTAGCAGCATTCGTCCTCCTCCTTCTCCTCTGTGTTTAATAAGAAATTCACCAAGAAATTCTAATCACTTTGAATGGCACCCAGTAAGTGTTAATGACAATCAAATGATAATAACCACCATCACCACGGATGCCACTTTTGCCAACTGAACCCTTTAAATATTAATTATTAAGAGGGGAAAAAACTTATTAATAACAGCTTCAAAGCAGGACCTTTTTTTTCCTCTTTTTGGCTTTATTAAGGCAACATTAATTCCATCGCATTTGCAAATAAAATAGAATTCCTTCGTATATTCATTTGCCAGAGTATCTTAAAACAACAGATCTTTTTAAAATAATTTTTTCTATTTTTTGAATTATGCTTTGGTGGTGGTGAAGAGGAGGGGAAAAGACAAAATTGGATTGTTGGCAAAAAGATAAGAAAAGAAGGAAAATTTAAAATTCAAGAAAATAAGGGTAATTTATACTCTTGAAGATTTATCAACGAACACAAAACAAAAAAAAGGACAAGCTTACCAAAGGCACAGGCAACCAAAGAAATTTTCAATGGGAAAATTAGATAAAATACACACACATACACACACGTATTCATGTACTCTTATAAAAACGAATTTGAATTGGAAAATTATCTTGAAATGTTGGAGGGCAAAATATTCCAAAAAAACCGTTTTATATGAGTAATGTTTTGGAGGAAAACTTGTGTTGTGTTGTTAAATACATTTTAATTGACCCTCACTCTCTTTCTCTCCTTCTCTCTCTCTCTCTCTCTCTGCCAATACAATTATTACAAATGACTAGATAACCACCCAGATAACATAGCCTCTTTCTGTTTTCCATTCTAAAAAAGTTTCTTTAATTTTATAAAAAAAATATTGGGGCCGAGAAAAAATCAATGCGTTGTTTAGGTGGCCTTATCTAGAGTGCATTGAAACTCCTCTGGCTTCTTACAATATCCGTGTTGTGTGTGTTAATTTGATGCATGATTGAAGGAACCTCCTATTTAAAGTCCGACTCCGAACAGCAGATTTTTAAGCAACTTTTCATGGCAATTTTACTGTCAGAGTCTGTGTCAGAATCCTGCTGAAAGGAAGTCGCCAAAAGATATATAATGGGTGATTTTTTAAGAGCTATTGGAAAATTTTTCAAAAAAAAAAACACATAAAATTCAGAAAAATGCATGAAATCTTTATTTGAATCGATAGTATGGTCCATATAATTTAATGTTTGAAGATTATTTCATGCAAATGTTGACCGCGACTGCGCCTCAAATGGTCCTCCCGCTAAGAACAATTTTGGCATACTCTTTCCAACATTTCGGCTGGTATCTCACGAATAAATGCTTCAATGTTGTCTTCCAATGCATCAATTAAAGCGGGCTTGTCTGTATAGACATGAGCTTTAACATAGCCCCACAAAAAACAGTCTAAAGGCTTTAAATAGCACGATCTAGGCGGCCAATTGACCGGTCCCGAACGTGAAATAAAATGTTCACCGAACTCGCCTCTCAATAAGTCCATTGTTACGCATGCTGTGTGTCATGTGGCACCGTCTTGTTGAAACCACATGTCATGCAAGTCAAGCTCTTGCATTTTGGACAAAAAAAAAAAGTTGGATATTATCTCACGGTAGCGCTCACCATTCACAGTTACGTTACGATTCGCAGCATCTTTGAAGAAGTACGGTCCAATGATGCCACCAGCCCATAGACCGCACCAAACTGTGACTTTTTATGGATGCATTGGTAGCTTTTGCAATGCTTCTGGCTGATCTTCACTCCAAAATCGACAATTCTGCTTATTTATGTATCCATTAAGCCAAAAATGAGCTTCGTCGCTGAACACAAGTTTTCGATAAAGAAGTGAATCTTCGGCCAACTTTCCAAGAGCCCATTCACCAAAAATTCTGCGTTGCGGTAGGTCGTTCGGCTTCAATTCTTGCACCAGTTGCATTTTGAAAGGCTTCACACCTAAATCCTTCCGCAAAATTTTCCACGTTGTTGAGTAACAGAGGCCCGCCCAATTGCTGCGAACGGCGACGAATCGATAATTGATAGTCATCATTAACACTGGCCGATACAGCTGCGATATTTTCTTCAGTTCGCACTCTACGTAAGCGTGTTGGTGGTTTAATATCCAACAATTTAAATTTGGTGCGAAATTTAGTCACAATAGCCCGAATAGCCGCTTCAGTGGGTCGATTAAACTGACTATAAAATGGAGAAGAAGCGCGCGATGAACTTTCTTAACAGAGTACGCATTTCGATAAGAAATGTCAATGATTTGCAAGCGTTGTTCGTTTGTAAGACGATTCGTGGTTAAATTATAGACCAAACTGAAGATGTTTGACAGTGAAACAAAACACGAAACGTGCGTGAGCTGTTTAAACCAGTGTTGCCGAAAAGATAATTGCTAAAAAATCACCCGTTAATTTTTTCGTATTTCGTTCTGTTCGACATGACTTAATAGAGTTTTGAACCACGTGCTCTCGTCTAATAAGCAAACACATTACCTACTAGACTACGGCGACTTTAATCTCTTCAACAGTTATTCTAATCAAGGAAGGCCGCTCATCTTTAAATAAGATTAAGAGGTGCAGAGTTTTCCTTATATGCATGGTCATGATGCAGGCATTCAAGGCAAACACGTCTCTGAGGGATTAGCAAGCATTAGCACCATTATCAACCATGGTTGCTAAATGACGTAATTGGTCATTACAAACCCATTAATAAGGATTACGACCTAGTTTCTTACTTATGGTGTGTGTGTGTTAATTTTATACATGAGTGGCGTGACTTACAGTTTAAAGTCCTACTCCGAACGGCAGATTTTTTAAGAAACTTTTTCATGGCAATTTTATTAATTCTCAGAGTTTTTGCCAGAAATCTGCTGAAAGGAAGTCGCCAAAAGATATATATTTTGTTCGTATATCGTTCTGTTCGACATAGCTTAGTCCAGTTTTGAACCACGCGCTCTCGTCTAATAAGCCAACACACTACCTACTAGACTTCGGCGACTTACAGTCAAGAAATGCCGGTAATCTCCTAATAAGATTAAGAGGAATGAATACATACACGGTCATGCAAGCGTTCAACGCAAACACATCACTGAGGGAATGGGTCCGCCAAATAATTTTTTTATTTTTTTTTTTTTTGAAAATGCTTTAAAAAAAAACTACTGAATATTTTCTCAAATTTCTTTTTTTTTTATTTGAAAGTACAATCCTTTCGGTTAATAATGGAAAATAATTTCATTCAAATGGCTGCCTCGGCTGGCCATGCAGTAGCCTACACGATCTGTCCAATTTTTTAGGCGCATTATCGATTGTTTGCAGCTGTATTTCACCAATGGCTTCACGAATATTGTCCTTTAAAGCGTCAATTGTCTCTGGCTTGTCGGCGTAGCACTTATCTTTGACGGCACCTTACAAATAATAGTCCAACGGTGTCAAATCGCAGCTCCAAGGTGGCCAAACGACATCAGCTCTGCGGCTGATAATGCGATCTTCAAAAACAAGACGCAAAACATCGAGTGTATCTTCGGCTGGGTGGCACGTAGCGCCATCATGTTGAAACCAAATGTTGCCAATATCCTCCTCCTCAATTTTTGTAAACAAAAATTCGTTTAACATGGCCCGATAACGATCGCCATTGACTGTAACGGCCACTCCTTGCTCATTTTCGAAGACAATTATGCCTCTGGACCAAAATCCGCACCAAACAGTGTCTCGTTTTGGGTGTGTCGGCTTTTCAATGTATGCGTGCGGGTTTTCTGTGCCCTAAATGCGACAATTTTTCTTGTTTGCATACCCGCCAAGATCAAAATGAGCTTCATCTGAAAAGACGATTTTTTTTTTGCCAAAATCGGCATCTTCTGGTGTAGGCTACTGCATGGCCAGCCGAGGTAGCCATTTCAATGAAATTATTTTCCATTATTAACCGGAAGGATTGTACTTTCAAATAAAAAACCAAATTTGAGAAAATATTCAGTAGTTTGTTGTTTTAAAGCATTTTCAAAAAAAAGTTATTTGGCGGACCCTTTATTAGCAAGGATTAGCACCAGTATATGGAGGTTTGAATATCAGCTTCAAACTTTGTAATCATTATCAAATCTCATGCACTCTTTATATGACCCAATATGACCCTCAGTTTTCCCTTTAATTTTTTTTTTCAAATAATTATTGCAGTCGCGATAATAAAATTTTGTTAATTTCCTGCAATAAAATTGAAAAAGAAAAAATTCTACACTGCGTTACAAAATTTGAACACCATTAACTCAACCAAATGAACACCCCTCCCCCCTGATTAATTTATATCCCAATGTTCATAGTGCTCTGAGCTTATGTTATGCAAACAAAACTGTTTGAAAAACAAATCCAAAGCAAAAGGTCCAAAATAGCAAATAAATGACGCCCCCTTTTTTTAAATTATTTGTTTTGAAATTAATTTATTTGCCTTAGTGTTGTTGTTGTTGTTGTTGTTGTTTGTTGGTTTTGTAATAAAATTTTAATATTCCATGAAAACATGAATTTTACACAATTATTGAACATGATTTGAATAATGTTGTTGTTGTTGTTGTTGTTGTTGTTGTTCTAATTGTTGTAAATTAATTTATTGTAATAAATTTCAAAACGAAATTTCTGTGCTGTAAACCACTTCGATGTGTTTTTAATTAAAACCCCGACTGCTAGAAATTTTAAGGATGAAACGAAATAAATCTCTCACGCTCGCCTCCGCTCTCTCTCTCTCTCTCTCTCTCTCTTCTAAATGGAATAATTTATTTTTGGGAATTTATTTGGAAATCATAAATTTATTAAACGAGAGAACACCAATACACAGCTGCAGCAAAATTTTCTTCTGGGGCGTTGTTGGTTGAAGGCTGTAAAATTGAAAAAAAATGCAAGTTATCGATAAATTGCCTATTTTCATATGTTATTTCAATTCATGCTGAGATTTGTTTGCAGATTTGTTTAACAATTCTCTATAAATTAAGGCAGATTGTTACCAAAACCAGCCAGAAGTCGTAGCAATCTAGTAGCTAGTGGGGTTGGCTTCGTAGACGTGAGGCCCTGGCCAGACCCCAGCCCAGACAACACAAACGTATCTCCTACACCTGGTTTGTGTCTTTAATATTTTATATGGAATTTTGAAGGCTGAATTTGAAGGCATTGATTCGCAGTTGGTCACGAATAAGAAGAAAGTTTCTGGCCTCTCACTTTATGAGATGCTTGACCAAGCTCTCTAATATAAAGATGGCTGCAATAGCAAGATTTATTTTGAACTCGAGATGGATTTTTATACTGAATGTTTGACCGCCGGGTCCCAAAAAAGGACACCAAATAGCTTTGGATCATATTGGGCAGGAATCTTAAAAGAAACCCTAAGGCAGCTACTGCTCTTTACTGTTGCAATAGGGCGATAGGCCTGAACCAGGGTATTAACCCTAAAAAATAAAATGTATTCCTGCAACCTAACTTTGTAATCAAACCAGCTCTGGTTCTATAAAGCCGCAGGTTGGTGGTACTCTTTGGAGAAAAGGAATCATCAAACCCGCTTTATAAGGATTATGACAATGGTAAAGAGCCATGACAACAGATTCCCTTAGAACTACATCAGCCTGGGTATTGTTTACCATTCTTAACTGGCTACCACCAGACATGTGGGTGAAACGAGTGGCTGCAAACGCGACAATGAAACTGGGGACCATAACAAGTCATGCCAAAATTTGGGGAATTGTTGGCATGTGAATGTGCCTATTGAGTACAGGATACCTCCATTTATTTCCAACCCAGGTTTTGAGAGGCAGGTATCCGATAGATTCTTTTATGAAAATGGTTTACACCTTCCAGAAATCATCACTCCGGTTTCCACTGATTAATTTTGAACGCGGGAATACCGCATAATGACTTTTGCAGAAGTTACAATGACGAGAAAAAAAGAGGAGATCAGGCAACATCTTCACTGGCATTGTCTAGCACTTGGGAACTTGAGAAGTAGAATTCTTGGACATCCACAATATCACACTTGAAGGGTTATGGCAGCGTGCAAGAAGTGAGTGCGTTTGTTTGGCGTTTTAAGTTGCAAGTGTGTTGCAGGTGTGTATTACTTGACGTGAAGTGCAACATAAACGAGCGAACGTCTAATCAAAACTTAACTTCATGATTTCGGTTTTCAATGATGAATTCAGAACGCGGAAATACTTCATAATGGCTTCTGCAGAAGCTGCAATGACGAGAAAGAAAAGCAGGCCACAGAACATCTTCACTGGCATTGTCTGGAGCTTGGGAATCTGAGAAGTAGAATTCTTGGACACCCAGAAAACATATGTCAAAGGAGAAAATCCACAACTTCATAAGACTCGCGGGATGGTTGAGAGATATCAACCAGTAGATATAATTACATGGCATAACAAGAAAGAATTTTACAGAGAGCTGATGCCCTTCGTTTGGTCTATTAAGTTGCCGTAGTCTAGTAGGTAGTGTGTTGGCTTATAAGACTTTAGGCCACGGCCAGACAACTATCAGGTCCGTCATCTATCGTTTTTTTTCTCAACTAGTGCTTATTTCGTGAATGGTAACACTTGGCTCATGTCTGATTTGACACGATAATTAGTTTTATCCTTCCACTGAACGAATATGGTTGTGTGTATACGCTTAAACAACGCTGGGAAATATTGCGACATTACTTTGAAAATCATGGTAATGTTGCAGAATGTGTGCGAAAAGATTTTGGAAGAAGAGTAGCACCGTCAGCTCCGTATGTTCGTTATCTTGTGAAAAAAGTGAAAGAAACCGGCGTCCTCATCGATAAACCAAAGCGTGAAAAGCCAAAAACAGTGCGTACATCCGAGAATATTGCTGCTGTGGCAGAAAGTGTGCGAGAAGCGCCATCAACATCAATTCACCGTCATCCTCAACAATTGAACATTTCGGAGACATCATTGAGACGAATTTTGCATAAAGACCTTGGTATGACGCCATATGAAGTCCAATTGGTTCAGTAAAGTTGAAGCCAATTGACCACCCAATGCGTTTTCGCTTCGCTAAGTGGGCTTGCGATCGACTTATAGAAGATGCCGACTTTGGAAAAAAAAATCATCTTTTCAGATGAAGCTCATTTTGATCTTGGCGGGTATGTAAACAAGCAAAATTGTCGCATTTGGGGCACAGAAAACCCGCACGCATACATTGAAAAGCCGACGCACCCAAAACAAGTCACTGTTTGGTGCGGATTTTGGTCCAGAGGCATAATTGAGAAATTTTTCTTCGAAAATGAGCAAGGAGTGGCCGTTACAGGGGCCATGTTAAACGAATTTTTGTTCACAAGAATTGAAGAGGAGGATATTGGCAACATTTGGTTTCAACAGGATGGCGCTACGTGCCGCACAACCGAAGCTACACTCGATGTTTTGCGCCCTGTTTTTGAAGATCGCATTATCAGCCGCAGAGCTGATATCGTTTGGCCATCTCAGAGCTGCGTTTTGACACCGTTGGACTATTAATTGTGCGGTGCCGTCAAAGATAAGTGTTACGCCGACAAGCCAGAGACAATTGACGCTTTAAAGGAAAATATTCGTGAAGCCATTGGTGAAATACAGCTGCACACAATCGATTCTGTGCTTAAAAATTGGACCGATCGTGTAGGCTACTGCATGGACATCCCAGGCAGCCATTTGAATGAAATTATTTTCCATTATTAACCGGAAGGATTGTACTTTCAAATAAAAAAAAAGAAATTTGAGAAAATATTCAGTAGTTTGTTCTTTAAAGCATTTTCAAAAAAAAAAGTTATTTGGCGGACCCTTTATTTAAACGAAATATGAACAGCATATTTTTCCGGTGACTTCCTCGCAGAAGATTTCTGGTAGAAGCACTGAGAAAATTGCCATGAAATGTTTCTCAAAAAATCTGTCATTCGAAATCGACTTTTAACAGTAGGCCTGGCCACTGATATATAAAATTAATACTCACAACATAAGTGGTGTGAGAAACTAGGTTGTTGTCTTAACTAAAGGGTTGTAATAACTAATAAGTTAATTTTCCAAAGGCCCAGGCATAGGCCCAGGGTCTGCTATAAATTTTTAACCACAAATCTTCTGAAAATTCTTGAATACTTTGAATGGAAGTATTCACGCCTGAGTACGTTTCATTCAATTTATAAATACGGAACCTGTTAATATTGTTAGAAAAAAGACAGAACCTGTTAATATTGTTAGAAAAAAAATGAACGACTCCCTTCAATTTCTAACTTCCTGTTGTAAATCTTCAAAGCTTACGAAGATTGATGGCCCAAAACCAAAATGAAAATGAAAAAATTGCGAAACGGGTTAATGAATGTTGGATTTCGTTTTCATTTTTGTTGCCTTAAAAATGTTCCTACAAATCTAATGAACGATTGCCTTACTTTTCTTGTTTTTTTTGTTTATATGTTTTTGTGAAAACTTTTTCCCTTTTTTGTTGTTTTTCCTTTTTTCTTTGCCTTGGCTTGTCTAAAATGCTGTAGCTGACGCTGTAGCTCAATACAATTGTATTCGAAGTAGTAGTAGAGCAGCCAGCACCAGCAGCAAAAGGGAATTGCAGTACTGTGTGGCTGGTTTCATTTGATATTTGGCAGTAGCAAGCAAGCAAACGTTCTGTTTTTTGCTGTACCGTTTTGTGTTTGTTTGTTGTTGAATTGTAAATAAATTGTTTACTTTCATAGAAAAACTTCTCTTCTTCCTCTATTTTTTCTGTTTTTTTTTTAAGCCAATAACTTTGAACAACAACAGCAACAGAACCGAGAAAAAAGTTTCAACTTAATTTATTTCAAATACAAGTTTTATTAATTACTTACCGCACTGCGAAAAAGCATTTGGAGTTGCTTGTTGACATACATACATACATACATACATACATATGAGCATACACACTCTCACAAATATCTAACAATTCTTATTGCATTTCGGCTGTTGGTGTTGTAATGTTGTACCTTTCATTACAATCACCACAAAAATATTTCATCCACACACACACACATACACACTTACATGCACACACTGGAACGCATTACATGTGGTAAACAAAACAGTGGGATTGACAACAGAATGTCATGAAAAGTTTCTCAATGCGACTATAAACTGTAGATCCTCCGCCGCTCATGCATAAAATTTACACTCACAATATGGGTGATGCGAGAAGCTAGGTCATAATCCTGACTAAAGGGTTATAATCCCGGCTAAAGGGTTTTAATCAACATTTAAGTTAAGTAAGTAAGACTGCTCTGAGAAGTGAGCGGGTCTTGACCGTGAATGGCTTTAGTTGTTAGGAGGTTTGGATCACGGCCTCACGGCCAACACACTACCTACTAGACTATGGCAACTGCTCGAAGCAGTTATTTGCTATTAAATCGCTGTGTGTGGTAGGCATTACATATGCCAACCAGAACAATGGAATCGAGAACAGAACGCTGGAAGTAAAATAAAACTGCCATGAGAAGTTTCACAAAAAACTATAAGTTTTGTTTAGAAGTCGCCGTAGTCTAGTAGGTAGTGTGTTGGCTTATTAGACGTAAAGCCAGGGTTAGAGCTCCAGGCCAGACATCAAGACAAAATTAAAAAATATTTCTTCGGCGACTTCCTCTCAGCAGATTTCAGGCAAAAACTCTGAGAGTAAATAAATTGCCATGAAAGAGTTTCTCAAAAATTTGTGGTTCGGAGTCGACTTTAAACTGTAGGTCCCAACACTCATGTATAAAATTAACACACACAACGTAAGTGGTGTGAGAAATTAGGACGTTGTACAATGGGTCCATTCGATCTCCGGGTACTGTACTTGTCTTAATTGACAAGTACACGTCGTCTAATCTAACCTACCATAACTATGAGTTTTGTATTAACGCCTCACGTCTAATAAGCCAACACACTTGGATCAGTCATACATACCTACATAGTATATGGTAGGTGTGTGTTAAGTTTATACATGAGTGACGGGACCTGCAGTTTAAAGTCGCCTCCAAAATACAGATTTTTTGAGAAGCTTTTCATAGCAATTTGCTCAGAGTTTTTGCCAGAAGTCTGCTGAGAAGTAGACGCCAAAGAAATAATTTTTCATATTTCTTTCTGTTGGAGATGTCTGACCTGGGGTTTGAACCATTTTTTTTTTTGCGGGAAGGAGGGAAAATGATTTATGCATTCATGATGGTCGTCACCAGACATGATATGTCGGACTCTCCCACTGGGTATACCGACTAAAAACCCGCCTTGTCTCCTCACCGGGGAATCATTCCACCTCGGAACCACGGTTGTATTACTTCGAGGTGGACCCCTTTTCTGGCATATGTTCCAGTTCCATCATCGTCAGCCTGCTTCCAGGCTCCGCTCTATTCTCAGTCTGCTGCGTCTAGGTCGAATTTCTTCCTTCACAGGACGTGCTCTACAAAATGTTTTACTGTGTTCCAGCTCTCTCTGCTGTTTATCATTTTCAGCACGAAGTTTGTAGGGCTAGTGATGCCGATTTCAGCTTCGAGTCGCTGACGACTGTCGGCACATCGACAACAGCTGAAGAAAATGTTTTCGAAATCATCTAACATTTCTTTCTCTTCATAGATACAGAATGGAGAGCGGCATTTCCCCATGCGATGCAGGTACTTTCTGAAATATCCGTGACCGGTCAGCATCTGGGTTGTGAAGTAGTCTACTTCGTCGTTTTTCCTCTTTTTTTCACAGTTGCAATTCGGAAATCAGTTTATATGTCCACCTTCCATGCTGTTCAATTTCCCAGCGAAATTGCCATTTTAGGAAGACTTCCTGCTTTATCGCTTCCATGCTCTGTGGTTGAGTCGTACTGACTGGCGTTGAAGATCATCCGGCGTTCATATGCTTGTAGGTCTATGGGAACCATTCCGGCTATAACTAGGACAGCTTGCGTCGATACTGTGCGATACGAGGATGTCACTCGTAGAGCAACTATTCTCTGTGCAGACAGTAGTTTTCTAGCCCAGATTCGGGTTTCCAAAGTAGTAGCCCAGATTTCAGACCCATAGAGGAGTATGCCATGAGTATCTTCGTCTTGCTTGAGGTTTGAACCATGGCGTCATGCCTAACATGCCAGCACACTACCTACTAGATTACGGCGACTTCTAGGATCAGTAATTTGATTTTAATTCGCTGTGTGATTAGCTCACTTCACTGAACCTACTTTCCTCATTGACTTGGTGATTGTAAAGGGTCCGCCAAATGAAAATGCTTTAAAAAACAACTACTGAATATTTTCTCAAATCCCTTTTTATATTTGAAAGTACAATCCTTCCAGTTAATAACGGAAAATAATTTCATTCAAATGGCTGCCTCGGCTGGCCATGCAGTAGCCTATACGATGGGTTCAATTTTTAAGCACATTATCGATTGTGTGCAGCTGTATTTCACCAATGTCTTCACGAATATTGTCCTTTAAAGCATCAATTGTCTCTGGCTTGTCGGCGTAACACTTATCTTTGACGGCACCCCATAAATAATAGTCTAACGGTGTCAAATCGCAGCTCCGAGGTGGCCAAACGACATCAGCTCTGCGGCTGATAATGCTATCTTCAAAAACAGGACGCAAAACATCGAGTGTAGCTTCGGCTGTGTGGCACGTAGCGCGCCGTCCTGTTGAAACCAAATGTTGCCAATATCCTCCTCTTCAATTTTTGTGAACAAAAATTCATTCAACATGGCCCGATAACGATCGCCATTGACTGTAACGGCCACTCCTTGCTCATTTTCGAAGAAAAATGGCCCAATTATGCCTCTGGACGAAAATCCGCACCAAACAGTGACTTGTTTTGGGTGCGTCGGCTTTTCAATGTATGCGTGCGGGTTTCCTGTACCCCAAATGCGACAATTTTGCTTGTTTACATACCCGCCAATATTAAAATGAGCTTCCTGTGAAAAGATGATTTTTTTGTGCCAAAATCGGCATCTTCTGTAAGTCGATCGCAGGCCCACTTAGCGAAGCGAAAATGCATTGGATGGTCAATTGACTTCAACTCCTCAACCAATTGGACTTTGTATGGCGTCATACCAAGGTCTTTATGCAAAATTCATTTCAAAGATGTCTCCGAAATGTTCAATTGTTGAGAACGACGGTGAATTGATGTTGATGGCGCTTCACGCACCACACTTTCTGCCACAGCAGCAATATTCTCAGATGTACGCACTGTTTTTGGCTTTTCACGCTTTGGTTTATCCATGAGGATGCCAGTTTCTTTCACTTTTTTCACAAGATAACCAACATACAGAGCTGACGGTGCTTCTCTTCTCTTCCAAAATCCGTACGCAATTTTCGCACACATTCTGCAACATTACCATGATTTTCAAAGTAATGTCGCAATATTTCCCAGCGTTGTTCAAGCGTATACACAACCATATTCGTTCAGCGGAAGGATAAAACAAATTATCTGTCAAATCAGACATGAGTTAAGTGTTACCATTCACGAAATAAGCACTAGTTGAAAGAAAAAAACGTTAGATGGCGGACCCATTATTACCCTAAACCCCGTACGTAACTGTTCTTCTTTTTATAGGGCCTTTTAAATAGCACCTGACTTGCACAGAAAGCACTTGACTTGGTACCACAGTAAGCTGCTTATATACATACATATATACGTACGTCAACACTCACAATAAATTTTTATGAATATTGAAAATTGTTTTTTTTTTTTTTGAAAAATCGAACCGATTTTCTTAATTTTATTTTCTACGATTTTTTGTTTTACATTAAAAGGCAACCACGGCCGTTACAACAGTGATGGTAACAGGAACAATAACAACAATAATAACAATAATAACAATTACTATTAAAAAGCAACACACGAAACAATTTGAAATTAAATAAAAGCAACAACACATTATATGGTCAACAACAACAACAACAACAAGGGCAAACAGCAAAAGTAAAACCAAAACCGACCGACCAACCAATTCAGCCATAAAATAAAATGTACCTCTGTGTGTGTGAGTCCATGTGTCCATGTATGAACATAAATGCGTATGTTGAACACATTGTTAGCAAAAATAAATGCAAAAACAAAAACAACACTTGCAAAAATTATTATTTTGCACCAACAAATTAAGTAGAGGAGGAGGAGGAGGGGAACAGCGTACATAGATTGAAAATAGAACAGAACAGAGAAAAAAAACTTTAAAAATATTAAAAAAAAAATTTTTTTTTTTTTTTTCAAAACTTCACACTAAACATGCTGAACACAAAACAAAAATACATACTTGATTAAGCATAAGTGTGTGTGTGAGTGTGTGTATGGCTGTGTTTTATGCTTATGTATGAATATTTAATTTACATGCACACTAATTGTTATACACATACATACATACACACACATATGCACATACATTCGGTTAGCCAAGCCTGCCTAAATGTACACGTTCATAAATTGAAATGAATTACAATTTTTGCTGCAATAGATCATTAATTATTGACCACACAAAACATACGGGATACCACAAATATGCAATACGAAGCATACAAATACACTTACATTGCACGTACATACATATATTGTACGCATTAATATGCACTCTTTTACACATAAGCACTCACACAATCACACACACAGAAACACTCAGAAACACACAGAGAAAGAAGGACTCATATGAATAAACATACGCATAAAATGATTGTTGACATACTCTTTTAAATACGCATTCTGACAGCCGTATTAACCACCACTGCGTCACACAATAGAACATGCACTCATACACATACATACACTCAAACGTACTCGCACTCGCTTACATGTTTGCATACATTTACATTCTCTATGTATATGCAATGGCCACAAATATACTTACGACAGTCGTATACGTATTCGGGCATTTGTTTGATAATAATGCACAGTGGGCCCTCTGTAGTGTACTGCAGATCTGCTTCTCCTTGTCGCATGTAAGGTTCTGGACCATTCGTAAAGTTTGAATATTATCAGTCAGACATCTCTAACTAAACTAAAATATGAAAAAATATTTCTTCGGCTTCGACTTTCTCTCAGCAGATTTCTGGCAAAAACTCTGAGAATTAAAAAAAATTGCCGTGGAAAGTTCCTCAGAAAAATTTGTCTTTCAAAGTTGACTTTAAACTGTAGCTACCGCCACTCATGTATAAAAATTAACACACACAACATAAGTGGTGCGCGGAGGTTCTTTCGGGACGCCAACCTATCCTGGGTCAATGATGAGTCCTGCTCCACCGCTAGACTCACCTGGCCCAAGATGGATAGAAGGCGTACCAACCGATTACTTGGTCTTGGTCGTGATGTCATCTCGACTACAGTGGCCGTGCTTACAGGTCATTGCGTCATGGGTAGACATGCGGAAAGAATGAGGCTCCCTGTCAACGACTTCTGCCGTGGATGCAGGTCGACTGAGGAAGAGGAGACTGTTGTTCACTTTCTTTGCCAGTGCCCGTCTCTTGCTAGGTGTAGATATAGTTTATTTGGCTCCCCATTCCTTGTTAGCTTAACGGAGCTATCATCTATTGACATCAAGGATATAGCTTCGTTCATTAAACTTTCTGACGGGTTTTCCAGTGTGGGGTTGTCGTGCTTTTGTTGTGCAGCCCTTGCGCTGACAAACTTCTTCATTTTCCCTAATTTTGGTGGAACTTGGTTAGTACAGGGACTGCGTTCACCCGTGGGCCTCTATGCGTGCTCACGTGAGCTTTGTGATATCAGAGCTACCACTCCGACCTAACCTAACCTACATAAGTGGGGTGAGAAACTAGGTTGTAATCCTGTCTGACCTGTATGTACGTATGTATGTATGTAGACCTGTTACATCCACCATCGAATTGTTATTCTTTCACTCTACGCCAAATTCATGAGCAAATGCTTGAAAGCAAAGTCAACACTTGCCTTCATTTTGTCCATAATAACACAGCATTCGACAGTCCAACGTCTGCAATGTCTGAGCTCGGCTTTACTGCAAAAGCTGCAGCCATACCAACTGTTTGACGTTGAGCAATTCTAGCAGTCCCACTAATCCAGATACGACCAATCCTTACCTTATGATACTGTGAGAAGATTTAGACGATAAGGCGATCCGTTTTTGTTTGAGCGACCTTTTCAACCTTGTCAAGGGCAATGTCCTAAAGAAGGTTCATTGCAATTAAACTGTTGTCCAGGAAAGTATTCAAATCCTACGGCATACGCCAATAACAGTAACATCATTCAGCACAATTATACTCTTTTAAAAGAGGCATCATTCTGTCGTATACCGATTGGTTAAGAACGTACATCGAGACAGACGCTGGAGGTTTCGGTCCCAGAGTTAAATATTGCAAGCTCAAGGGTAAACTCAAGGGTATCTTCTAAGCAGCGACAGAAGCAGGAATTTTCGACCCCAAAGTTAATTATTGCAAGCTCACGGATAGACTCACGGGCATTTTTCAAGCAGAAGTCAATGCCTTTGGAAGGTGTGTTCAATTCAACTTGGATAGGAAATACAAGAGGCAGGACTAGCGCATACTCCCTAACCATTCAGGCCGCCATTTGTGCATTCAGCATGTGGCATTGGGGCATGTGGTTAATTTGAGTATAGTATTGATCTAAATGGAGTAGTCGCCGTGGTCTAGTAGCTAGTATGTTGGCTTATTAGACGAAAAGCCAGGGTTTGAGCCCCAGGCCAGACATCAAAATAAAATACAAAAAAAAAAATATTTCTTCGGCGACTTTCACTCAGCAGATTTCTGGCAAAAAATGTATGGGTAAGCTGCCTCATCAAGCTGGGGAAATAGCATTGCGCTCTGTTGGATCCCAAAGCGTGCGGGAATTCATGGAAATGAGCAGGCAGATGAACTTGTGATAAGCAAAACTTCCAAGCCGCAGATGGGCCAAGAACCTTACTGTGCAGTGGGAAGGTAAAGTAAGATAAGAAGACTCTTCTTAAACCAAATAGGTTTTAGGAAATCTATACTCTTGTGGGCAATGAGAGGAGATTTGAATAATCATCATTAGCATCATGGATTTCAAAAATAGCCTGAGGTTAGTAATCGGCCTTTTGAGAGTCCACCATAAACTCAAAGTACAGCTATTCAGAATGGGAATCATCTCAAATCCAGTATGTAGCTTCCCTGATGAGGAAAATGTATCATCCGAATACATTCTTGCCACCTGTGAGGCATTAATGTCAAGAAGAATCGCCTGAGCTTGTCAGGGCAGTAAGCTTAGAGAAGTCGCCCTAGTCTAGTAGGTAGTGTGTTGGCTTATTAAACGTAAAGCCAGGGTTCTAGCCCCAGGCCAGACATCAAGTATTTCTTCGGCGACTTCCTCTCAGCAGATTTCTGGCAAAAACTCTGAGAGTAAATAAAATTGCCTTGAAAAGTTTCTCAAAAATTTGTTGTTCGGAGTCGACTTTAAACTGTAGGTCCCGCCACTCATGTATAAAATTAACACACACAACAAGGGTGGTGCGAGAAGCTAGGTCGTAATCCTGGCCGGAGGGGTGTAATGACCAATTATGTATGTATGTAGTAAGCTTAGGCGGTATGTTCGGAGAATATTGTTGCCGTCTTGAGAGTTTCGGAGAGAAATATTCAATGCAAGATCTTCTACCCTGAGCAATGGGTTGATGATTTCCCTATCCGTATCACCGATATGCGCTTTTCTACGAAGTAAACGTTATTGGGCGTATTAACATCCAATAACTTAGCTGGTTCATCACTGCAGTCTTATTTAGACGTCCTATATATATTTTTATTATAGAATAAATTCACACACCGCATGTGTGTGAAGGTAAATTCTAATTTGAAAATCCAAGACAGAATCCAAAAATTATTCAAGCTACCATTTGCTTATGGAGTGTGTGTGGTGTGCTATTTCTTATATGTTCCCAAATGGCCACTAATCTTGATATTTTTAAAGCCAATTTGCTCAATACCATATCACTTTATATGGGACTATAATGCTGTTTGTATTAAGAGTCCTTGGAAGCTTCTTTTGAGTATGATATGATATTCATTGACCTAGTATTTATCCTAAAATTAGCTCCTAAATAAGTGGCCTTGTTCAAATGGATACTGTTAAACAGCTAACAGTGCTCTGTTAAGGGCAAATTTTGTTCTGTTAAGAGGAAATCTTGCCCTGTTAACGGCAAATGTGGCGCTGCTAAAATGTATGGATTGCGTCTTGGATTTTCTAACTCGAATTTATCTTCACATTCACAAAAATAAATACGTTGTTTACCTGGCCTTATCTAGAGTGCATTAAAACTCCTCTGGCTTCTTAAACCACCAGTGTTGTGAGTGTTAATTTTATGCATGATGGCAGGAACATATTATTTAAAGTCGACTTAGAAAGACAGATTTTTGAGAAACTTTTCATGGCAATTTTTATTCTCAGAGTTTTTGTCAGAAGTCTGCTGAGAGGAAGTTGCCAAAAGAAATATTTTTTTTCTTATTTCGTTTTGTTCGAGATGTTTGAGCCAGGGGTTGAATCATGTTAAGAAGATATTTTGCACTGTTAACGCTAAATGTGGCGCTGCTAAAATTTATGGATTGCGTCTTGGATTTTCAAATTCGAATTTATCTTTCAATACTTTGTAGCAAAAAAAATTTGAAAATTTTTGCTACAAAAGCTTACTGTGTGCCACTGTGCACTGTTTATAATGCATTTGAAAATGTAACTGTAAAATGCCTGCACCACAGTGGTGTTAAAAGCGAGAGAGAGAGAGAGAGAGAGAGAGTAGTTTAGCATAAAAGAAAACCTCTTTTAGCCACAAATTTTAAATGACAACCAATTATTTTGAGGCAGTGATAGGGAATATTCACATACAGCCTCACACCCAACTAAGCGTTTATTTACGTGTGTGTACACGGATAATATGGAGCTTAATTATGGGGACCTACAGCCGTATACCGTAGAGACTCGCTGCGAAATGATTGTAATTGTGTGGCTATTAGCCGGTTGTCATTAATGGATGGCCATTCTAAAAGAGCAATCATTAGTTTTAGGGACAGACAGACAGACAGCCAGAAAAAAAATAAAACGCTTTGCTTTGCATCACTAGCGTTTTTAGCACATCATTTTTTACCTAAAAATTTTCAAAAATAATGGCCTCACAGGAAATATGGAAACAGATTTTGGTTTTTGAAAATTAATGGTTAATGAATGAATGACAGAATGATGGAGAGGAGGTATTGCAGTGTTAATGGTTGAGATTCCCAATAAGCTTTTCAATAAAAATAGAAATGATTTTGGGAAAATGTTTTGAAAAAATAAACAGAAACAAAAACAGAAGAATTATTGAAATGGCCTCATGGAAGCAGAAATAAAAAAATTATTTCCAAATCTTTATCAATAAAAATACGTTGTTTTTCTCTCTCTCTACTCTCTCTATTCTCCTCTTCAAATATAGAAACGATAAAAACCTAAAAATATTATTATTTTGCTGTTGTTGTTGTTGTTTTTGCCTTTATTGCTGCTGATGTTATTTTTATTGATGACGTACCTTCCCCTTTCCTTTCGTATTGAAAACCATTTAAGCATCAAACCAATGGTGACACAAACATCACGAGTAGCAGCAGCTGTAGAGGCAGCAGCCTTAGCCTAACATTTAATGTTTGCGTATCTACATGATGCTGCCACACGGTTTAAATCTCCATATGAAATATACGCCCATTGCCATGTTTTTTTTAAATCTTTTTTATGTTCTCATGTTTTTTCGATTTTTTTCGATTTGATAAGTTTTTTTTTTATTTTTATTTTCTATAAATTTTTTATCGAGCAAAATTTCACACGTACACGTACATGGACGTACGTACCGTACCCCTTATTTGCTATACAAATGCGGCATTAAAAATCATCACTGAGTGAACACGATAACACGAACCTAGCAACAGCAGCACCAGCATTGTCAACCATCAAGAGTAGCAATAACAACAACAACTTTACGATTATACACCCATATTTTTAAGACTTTAATACCCAAAAGAGCCGCTTTAAAAGGGGAAGGGGGGGGAGATAGAAATAAAAATTCAAGCCATTTTAAAGGCTTTCTTTTGACAAGTTTGTATAAAGGATTACGCTGAGCTTTAGTGGCACTTTTAACAGAATTTTTACTTATGATAATGTCCAATGCTTTCAAAGTACCTGGTGTTTTAATCCTAGAAGATCTGTGGGTTTTTGGCAAGGCGGTCGGATACATGCTTTACGTTTAATAAGCCAACACACTACCTACTAGATTAGGGCGACTTCCCTAGGCCTAATGCCCTGACAAGCTCAGGCGATTCTTCTTGACATGCATTAATGCCTCACAGGTGGCAAGAATGTATCCGGATGATACATTTTCATTATCAGGGAAGCTACATATTAGGTTTGATATGATCACCATTCTGTACAGCTGTACTTTGAGTTTATGGTGGACCTCTCAAACGGCCGATTACTAAACTCAGGCTATTTTTGAATTGTCTAATCCTAATGATGATGATTCGAATCTCCTCTCATTGCCCACAAAAGTATGGATTTCCTAAAACCTCTTTGGTTTGAGAAGAGTTTTCGATCTTCTTCTCTTTACTTTACCTTCCCACTGCACAGTAAGGTTCTTGGCCCATCTGCGGCTTGGAAGTTTTGCTTATCACAAGTTCATCTGCCTGTTCATTTCCTTAAATTCCCGCATAACTTGGGATCCAACAGAGCGCAATGCTATTTCCCCAGCTTGATGAGGCGCTTACCCATACATTTTTTGCCAGAAATCTGCTGAGTGAAAGTCGCCGAAGAAATATTTTTTTTGTATTTTATTTTGATGTCTGGCATGGGGCTCAAACCCTGGCTTTTCGTCTAATAAGCCAACATACTACCTACTAGATCACGGCGACTACTCCATTTAGATCAATACTATACTCAAATTAACCACATGCCCCAATGCCACATGCTGAATGCACAAATGGCGGCCTGACTGTTAGGAAGTATATCCTAGTCCTGCTTCTTGTATTTCCTATCCAAGTTGAATTTAGCACATCTTCCAAAGGCATTGACTTCTGCTTGGCAAATGTCCGTGAGTCTATCCTTGGGCTTGCAATAATTAACTCTGGGACCGAAAAATCCTGCTTCTATCGCTGCTTAGAAGATACCCTTGAGTTTACCCTTGAGCTTGCAATATTTTACTCTGGGACCGAAACCTCCAGCGTCTGTCTCGATATATGTTCTTAACCAATCGGTATACCACAGAATGGTTCTCTTTCAAAAGTATACGAATACACCTAGTGATGTCACTGTTGTCGGCGTGCGCAAGGATTTGAAGAACATAGAACAGAAGGTTCATTGAACACAGTTTTATTGCGATGAACCTTCTGCAGAACATTCTCCTTGACAAAGTTAAAAAGGTCGCACAAAAACGGATCGCCTTATCTTTTAAATCTTGTCACAGTATCATAAGGTAAGGACTGATCGTATCTAGACTAGTGGGACTGCTAGTATTGCTCAATGTCATACAGCCGGTAAGGCCGCAGCTTTGTTGTAAAGCAGAGCTCAGACATTGCAGACGTTCTCCTGCCGAATGCCATCTTATTATGGACAATATGAAGAGTAACTGTTAACTTTGCTTTCAAGCGTTTGCTCAAGAATTTGGCGTAGCGTGAATGAATAACAATTTGATGGTGAATATAACAAGTCTACATACATATTGTTAGGTTTTACCTTTTTAAATATGACGTTTAAGTATGAGTTCGTTAATTGCAAACAAAGTAAAAACAAATATGTGTTTAGTTTCAGTTAAACTCTCTTTATTATTTACACTACTTTTGTGTGCCACCGTATACAACTTAACGATACAACAACAATAATCTGTTTATTCACTTTACTAGTCCTTAGCACAAAACTATTTGATTTACAACCACGATTTGTTTCACACAAGGCTGACTGAATTCTTACTGACTGCTGCCTGCTTTGCCCAGCACTTTTATAATCCGACACAACCAGTCTAACGAACATTCTTGAAGTGGAAGGTTCGTGATCTCGCCTTCTCGAGAACTCTTATTGCTAGTACATTATTGTTGGCGTACTTTGCTTATGTTTTCTATCCCTTTTTGTCACGTACATGTTGTTGTTGGTACCAGGCGCAACCAGGTTCGTTGTACATATGTGTGTGTGCAGCTTTAGATAATCAACACGTTCATTGTATTCTTAGTGTTAGTGTGTATTTGTATCGTGTGGCTTTTGTTTATCGTTTTTCTTGTTAAACGATATTAGGTCATTTCGATTTGCGTAACAATATGTACACACAGATCAGTCAAGATTACAACCTAGCTTCTCACACCATTTATTTTGTATGTGTTAATATATAAAACATAAGTGGCGGTACCTACAGTTTAAAGTCAACTCCGAATGACAGATTTTTTAGAAACAGGTCCTTACACTAATTATCGTAAATGGTCTCCCATCCAGCAGAGGCATCCATCTATAGTGGATTTAAACGATGATGTTGCGTTAGTAATGCAAGCAACACACAATATTGTAAGGCGTACAATATTGTAAGGCTTACATTAGATTAATAAAATTCTAGATGACGCCAATGAACCTAAATCTGGAAGGTCCGCAACGTCTTTTGGCAATCAAGGATAATACAGCACGTATGAGAAAGGATGACAAATGGACGCAACTACACCATATGTCTTTGGCGATGGATGTAATTTTAGAATTGCAATCTATACAAGGCCATCTCTCCA
The DNA here is from genome assembly GCA_932273835.1 of Sarcophaga variegata. Taxonomy (NCBI): domain Eukaryota; kingdom Metazoa; phylum Arthropoda; class Insecta; order Diptera; family Sarcophagidae; genus Sarcophaga; species Sarcophaga variegata. Next base: position 144,273,606 of record OW026358.1, on the reverse strand, counting down.
TTTATTACAGGTTTTTTGACCTAAGGATTCCAAATTATCTTTAACGGGGCCCTTATGAAAGGGCTTTTTAACACTCTCCCTCGCCTCATTTTATTTGCTACAGCGTAGTTCATAGAAGACCACATTGTTTCTTCTTCTTATTATGATTAAATGTTCACATCGTGGTATTTGCGTAATGTTTGTTAAGGATTTTCCTCAAAATTTATCTTTCTATCCCCTTTTCATTGCTTTTTATTTGCACTTCAACTCGTTACTTTCCCCCTTCCTTTGCAAGAATTTTTTTCTTTATTCGCTGTCAGCTTTTATATCAATTCGTATTTAATATTTGCCATCTTATGAATTTTTATGGGCTTTTCCTGCTGCTGCTTCCAAATGCCGAAAACTACAACACCAAGGCAAGGAAAGGGAAATTCATGTTCAATATTTTTGTATGCTTAACGCGATTCTATGCAAAAGAAAAGAATTTTTTTTCCCAATTTTTTTTTTTGCCTTTTTAACGACAAGCATTTGTCAAAACCAAAAACGATAACAACAACAACAACAATGTTCTCTACAATCATGTCTCTTGTATGTATGTGTGTGTGTATGTGGGTATGTACCATAAGGATGTTGCTTGTCATTGCCTAAGAATTGGCTTCAAAAGATCCTTTCGTTTGGTATTATGAGTTGAAGCTGTGGTTTGGCAAAGTATAAAAAATTGATAAGCAAATGCAAGACATACTTATTTGGATTTCTTAGGCAATAAAATGAAGTATACTTTTAGGCAACTAACATTTATAATTTTTAGTTTAATAATGAGGGGAAGAGTCCTACTAACGCAATGTTTTTATTCTAGAGAAATATGGAATTAAGTTCGCTTAAATTTTTCTTTTTTTGTATATTTAAAACTAATAAGACACTTTCTTTTTTTCATTGCAGGTGAGTTTCTACTTCCCTTGAACAAATATTTAAAAAAACGTGTAAGTAAGTATATAAGTTTCTAGCTCATCGCTGTGCTAGGTATGCAATTAAAAGTAGAAATAAAATGTAAACAATCCGGTGCCAATAATGGAAATTTTCTAAAACCTGGTTTTAGCTTAAAAGTATGCAACAAATTTTTTTTGAAGAATTTGCTTTAGGCTTTACGGAGAAAAGTTTCCAAGCTGTTGCCGTAGACTTGGGGGTAGTCTGTTATTTTACTAGACGGAAGCTCGACAGTTATGTCATTTAGAGTGGTTTTCGCGTACATACTGACTAAATTGTTTATTACAACTCTTTAGTCAGGATTACAACCTTGCTTCTCACACCATCCATGTTGTGTGTGTTAACTTTAAAGTAAAGATGGGTCTATGTTTTGTATACCTGTAAGTGAAGATTTTACAGGCCTAAAACCGCATTAATACATCTTTTTCTTTTGTTCGACCACGGATAGAGTGAATAATGCATCTCTTATCCCTCTTGGAAGCTAATGGTTTGGTGCCTAAATATCGTGTTGGAGCTGCAAGTTTCAGCCGTTCTCTTTGTTTTTAAGTCCATTAAAAATCTCTGGAACTTATTGCTTATCATGTACTTGGCGATCTTACTTACGCACTTTTCTTCCTCTTCCCTGATTTTGGTGGAACTTGGTCAGTACAGGGACTGCGTTCACCCGTGGCATCACCACGGGCCGCTATGCATGCTCAAGTGAGCTTTGTGATATCAGAGCTACCACTCCGACCTAACCTAACCTACTTACGTACTTAATCGTTAATTATAACTGTTTAGTTGAGATTACAACCTTTCTTTTTATATCAGCCATATTGTGTGTGTTAATTTGTACGCATGAGTGGTGGAACCTACAGTTTAAAGTCGATTCCGAACGACTAATTTTTTTGAGAAACATTTCATCGCAAATTTTATTTACTCTCATGTTGCATACAGATCTCAGTCAGCGTACATGGATAACCTTACGACGATAGCGCATAACACAAGTGCCAGAGTTCGATGTGAATCATTTTTTCTGTCACTGTCCTTGTCTGCATTTACATATGTAGGCAGGAATAGCTATTTGAGCGATTTTGTTGAGAAACTGGTAGATCTCAAGAAAAGTAAACGGAATAGTCTTGTTTGGCGGATATCTTTAGAAGGATAATGTCACCAATAATCGCTAATTTTTGAAATCGCCCTACTTCCTCTCTTTCTTTTCTTGACTTCAATTGCAGTATGATTCTTAAGCAGTATGCTGTCCAAGCGATTAGATTTTATAAGTAAGGCTGGTATTAATAGAAATTGGACTCTTCCTTCAAAGAAATTACTCTACTCAGTTGAAAAGTTCCAGAGAGTACCTTACGGCAAAATTAACTTCTTCAATATTGTTACGTTTTTACCTTTTAAAAACGTTTAAAATATGACCACGTAGATTGCAAATAAAATCAAAATAAATTTGTGTTTAGTTTTGATAAGAATTCTTCATTATTCGCATAATTCTGTGTGCCACTGTTCACAACTTGATGTAAACAACAACAATTGCTCTTTGTTACACCCTTTGTTTACACCCTTTGCATAAACAATAACAATTACTAGGCAATAATGCTACAGATCTTTGTAACGGAGATCTTCAAAGCAGGATAGGTTAGGTTAGGTCAGAGGACGTGTACTTGTTAATTAAGACAAGTACAGTACCCGGAGGTCGAATTGATCCATTGTACAACGTCTTAGTTTCTCACACCACTTATGTTGTGTGTGTTAATTTTATACATGAGTGGCGGGACCAAAAATTTAAAGTCGACTCCAAACGACAGATTTTTGAGAAACCTTTCATGGCAATTTTTATTTGCTTTAATAGTTTTTGCCAGAAATCTGCTGAGAGCAAGTCGCTGAAGAAATACTTTTTGTATTTTATTTTGATGTCTGGCCTGGGGCTCGAACCCTGGCTTTTCGTCTAATAAGCAAACACACTACCTACTAGACCAAGGCGACTTCAACATTATCATTACAACTCTCTAGTCAAGATCAGAACCTAGTTTCCCACACCATTTATGATGTGTGAGTTAATTTTACCCATGAGCGACTGGACACAGTTTACAATCGATCCCCAACAACAGATTTCATATACATTCAGGGTTTCTGCAAAAAAACTGGTGAGAGAAAGCCTCCGACAGAAATATTTTTTTTTCATATTTCGATTTCTACGAGTTGTCTGAGCCAGGGGTTTAACCACGCACGTCTAATAAGCCAACACACTACTTACTAGACTACGGCGACTTCGAACCACGATTACTCTCTTCAAACGCACCGCGTCTTCATACAAGTCTGACTGAACTTTTACTGACTAGTTGCCTGCTTTGCCCTGCCTTTTATATGGCAGAGTAAACAGTCTGATGAATGTTCTTGAAGGTGAATGTTAATGACTTCGCTTTCTCGAGATCTCTATAAATGTGAAGATCGTTGTTTCATTATTGTTGTTTGTGTATTTTGTTTACATTTATTCTTGTAGTGTTTGTTGTTGCATTTTTGTTTACTTGTTTATTATTTTTTTTGCTGGTGTTTGTTGGTATATTTTTGTTTAGCGATGTAAAAGCAAAACATCAGTAACTAGATTTTTCCATTTTCGTAACAATATTCTCTCATTCTCAACTAACTTCGCTTTGAGTTTTCTTGTGCAGAACATCAACGTAAATCGGTGACGTTTTGCACCTTACTTCATCTTTTTTTTAATATTATAGGAGGTGGCCTACAATTCCTTGACCATCACCGCAGATTTCATTTTGTTTAACGTGTCCTTTTGTTTTTATGTTTTAATTCCTTGTGACCCTTGTCTTATTTAAATCGAAAAATATTTCCACCTTTATGCCATACATAGTCAACCTTCCAAGGGTTAACAACACAAGGATTTGTTCAACGTCAATGCTGTGTCTCACATAAGCGCTGTCAATAGTTTAATAAGCGATGGCCTTAATTATAATGAGCAGCCCGTATTGTTAGCATAACATTAGGGTGTTTAACCTTGTCGTCAAGGCTTGTTTAGATTTTTTTAAGCTAATTTTTGTTGTTTGTTTTCATATCCTTTTTAGCCAACACGATGAAAGCAAAGGCAACGCAACCAATTGCCTGTTTTACCTCCTTCTACGCTTCTCATGACAGATGACATAAAGGCTTTAGGATTTTTTACAAGGAAGATATCAAAAATTATTTGCCAGAAAGAAGGCAACTAAAAATAGACGAAAATGATGGTAAAAAAAAGCAAATTTTTCAAACTCCAAGTATTAAATAAGGCGGGTTATGGTTTTTAGAAGAGTTTATCTCTCTCTCTCTCTCTCTCTCTCTCTATTGCTTTGTCTCCTCTATGGTTTCTTAAAAAGTTGCTTGCAGTTGTATTGTGTTCACAAGGCAAGTTTAAAATACAAAATTTATTGTCCTTGTAGTTGACTATGTTGAAAGATTGAGAGAGAGAGAGAGAAAGAGGGAGAGAGTGAGAGAGTGTTGCAAGGAGCCGGAGTTTAGCCTTGTTGTTGTATTTGTTCATACATCAATGCCATGGCAATTGTACATACAACGCGTATTAATAATTTCTGTTGTATTCTGAAAGGGGTTAGGAAGGGAAGGCACACATAAAAAATTGACAAAAAACAGAAAAATCGTATCGTTAAGGAACACGTTTAATGTGAACGTGTGTTCTTTTGGTCGAGCGTGCCTTGCGTGCTCAATAAAATTTCATTTAAAAAAAAAAAATTAAAAAAATTCATTCAGCGACAGTAAATTGAAGTTATTTGTTATTCCAGCTCGTTTTGCCCCATACTGCTGGGTTTATTTCCTTTTTTCCTGGCATTAAAGTTGAAAAATTATCAACAGTACTCCAGTACAGTACCCCTTTATGCCCTTTTTCCATCTTTTTTTTCGCTTTTTTTTAAGAAAAGCCCAGTTAACCAGTAACCACTACAGCCAATACTACTCTGTATAACTGTATTCACAATACTCGAACTGTTCTTAACTGGGTCGACCAACCTTTAAACAATGATTTGCTTCTTTCGTTCTCTTTTACGGCCAGATACTGCCTACGCTTCGTTCCGTTCGTTCCTTTTGTGGCTCTACTACTCCCTGGGGAGCTAATAAAACTCGTATCTGGGCCACGGAGGACTAAAAAAGTACTTTCTGTTGTTGTTGTTATAGTTGTTGTTGTTTTATTAACGTTAACTGTATATGGAGCATGCACACACACACACTCACACTCGTTTCCCGTATTTTTACGCCATATTTTTCTCTTCTTTTTAATGTTTTCATATATCATTGATGTTTACGGTACATATACTCACTTACTTTTTAAATACAAACACACAAGCACACACACACACACATACACTCATCCATATATTTACACGCATTTCAACAAACAATCAGTAAATCTGTGTGCATATGTGTATGAGAGACAGAGAGAGAGAGAGAGAGTGACAGAGAGAAATTGCTTGTGTATTAATAAAGACTTTATTCCCGTTCCCAGGTTGCCATGCTTTTAACAATGCAAGTAATTAAGGAATAAAGGAATTGAATTCAACCATTCCGGACTTCTAAATAATTTTGAAAGGAATGTAAACAACATGCTTGCACTTAACCTTCTTTAACAATGCAGAAGTTTGCAACAAGCACTTGAATTGATTGTTAATTGTCAGAGGATCTGACCATAAAATCATGAGACAAGACATTTTTTAAGCATTTACTAGCCATTGAATATAATTCCCAGGAACGATATAAAGCACCATAATTTATATCAAGACTTCTAAACCTCGTAAGGGTAAATTGGGAATTGATAAAGAAAGACTATCCAACTCTTGATTGATTATTAGAGGTTGGTTGCCTAAATGAGTCTTTCAAGCTATTTCTAACCGCACTTTACATAGCTTTGTGGGAGATTTTTCTTTTTCCTGTTTCCTCCAATAGAAGTTCTCTCTCTCTCCTCCCGCTAAACATTTTTTTAAGTTCTATTAGAGTGCATTTAATGAATTTGAGTACCTTAGTCGCCGTATTCCAGTAGGTAGTGTGTTGGCTTATTAGACGTAAAGCCAGGATTCGAGCCCCAGGCCAGATATCAAAACAAAATACAAAAAGTCTTTCTTTGGCCACTTCCTCTCAGCAGATTTCTGGCAAAAAAAACTCTGAGAGTAAATAAAATTGCCATGAAAAGTTTCTCTTTAAATTGTTGGTCCCTTCGCTCATGTATAAAATTAACACACAACATAAGTGGTGTGAGAAACTAGGTCGTAATCCTGACTGAAGGGTTGTAATGACCAATTATGTTTGTACGTATGTATGAGAGTTCTAAGACGGGCTAAGAGGGACTCGAGGAGAAATTTCTGTGGCAACATGGAAACTATCAACGAAACTTCTAGGCTAAGGAGAATTCTCTCGACAACATCCTTTATACCTAGTGTACTGCGAAGGGAGGATGGCTCATTGACCAACTCTGAGAAGGAAACTTTGGATCTTCTTGTGGACACCCACTTTCCACCGGGACATGGTTCGGATGCGCGAACAACCGTCTCGGGGAGCGAATCACAGTGGGACTACTGCTCGATCATGTCTGCGGACGCGATAAAATGGGCGATAGACGGATTTAGACCGTTTAAATCTCCGGGACCGGACGGAATATATCCGGCCCTCTTGCAACGTCTGGAAATGAAACACATCGGAATGCTTGGGGCGATGTTTGTCGCCAGTATTCGGATGGGCCATATACCGTCGGAATGGTGTAAAGTGGGGGTAGTCTTCATACCGAAGGCTGGAAGAAACTCTCATACTACACCCAAGGACTTCAGACCCATAAGTCTATTCTCCTTCTTATTGAAGACTATGGAGAGACTCGTGGATGTGAATCTGCGTCAGACCTTGGATTAAGGGGAGGTCTGTTGAGACTGCCCTACATAGCCTGGTGTGCAGGATAGAGAAATCGCTGGCACAAAAGGAATACACTCTGGCTACTTTCCTTGACATCGAAGGAGCCTTCAATAATGTGGAACTTTGCGCTATAACCAGGGCGCTGGATAGTCTGGGTGTACGATCCACTATAGTGAACTGGATAACTAAGTTACTTTGTGGGAGAACAATCTACCCAACACTTGGGAGCTCACAGACAACCAGGGCTATAGGGAGGGGAATTCCACAGGGCGGAGTACTCTCTCCTCTTTTGTGGAATCTGGTGATGAATGAGCTACTAGTGATACTAGAACAAAATGGATGTGAGGCAATTGCCTACGCGGATGACATTGTTCTTGTGATCTCCGGAAGATTTGTCGACACTATCAGAGATAGGATGCAACTGGCTCTGAGAAGGGTCTGCGTGTGGGCATCTGAGCGTGGTTTGGGTGTTAACCCGGTGAAAACGGAAGTAGTACTCTTCACGAGAAGGTACAAGCCACCGACATCTCGTCCATTGAAACTTAACGGGACGGAACTGAAACTCAAACAGAAGGCACACTTTCTGGGACTTATTCTGGATAGGAAGCTGTCTTGGAAATCGAATATCATCAACAGAATTAAAAAGGCTTCCATTGCCCTGTATGCTTGTAACAGAGTGTTGGGGAGAAAATGGGGCCTAGGACCTAGGATGACACACTGGATCTACACAGCGGTGGTCAGACCTATCTTGACCTATGGATGCCTAGTTTGGTGGGAATCCCTTGAAATTAAAACTAATTCGAAACTAATACAGCGACTGCAGAGATCTGCCTGTATTATCATTAGTGGTGCCTTGCGCACTACACCTACGTCGGCACTGGAGATAATTTTGGGTCTCTTTCCGCTTGATCTTTTCTGTAGGGGAGTGGCTGCTAAAATAAGTAAACGTCTCTGGGCGACTGGACAGTGGCATGACTCGGGCATAGGCCACGCAAGAATCCTAAGGGAAGTTGGAGCTGTCGGGAGCAGTGACTACATGACACCGAGGTACGACTTCACGAAGAGATTCAGGACATCGGTTCCGGATAACGGGGCCTGGAAGGGTGGTGTGACCCACCTGTTTAGAGACTCCGTACAAATCTACACCGATGGCTCTAAGCTGAACGGAGCGGTTGGCAGTGGAATTTTTTCGGAATCGGTTGGAATAGCTCAGTCTATGAGACTACCAGACCACTGCAGTGTCTTTCAGGCGGAGGTGGTGGCCATACAGGCTGCGGCGAGTATTATTGGGGATGGAAGGGTCTCCAAGCGGAACGTTACCATACTTTCTGATAGCCAGGCGGCTATCAGGGCTTTGAATTCTAATGTGATGAACTCCAAGACGGTGTACGGCTGTCGCAGATATCTCGACGAGATAGCGGAACGATATGACATCCATATCGTATGGGTACCGGGACACAGTGGTATTCCGGGCAACTGTAGAGCTGATGAACTTGCCAGGCGGGGCACGACCATCGAGCTCACCGCTGAGTTCTCGAATCTGAGCATACCAATGAGGACCTGCAAGCTCATAATTGATAATGCGATCGTCGATTCCGTCAACGACAGGTGGGCGGCCTCGGACACGGGTAGAACGGCTCGTAAAATCTGGCCAAGGCTGGATGAGGGGCGCACAATGAGTCTACTTAAACTCCAAAGAGGCGCGCTCAGTGCAGTTGTCGGTGTCATTACGGGGCATTGCATTATGGGTACGCATGCGAGGCGCATTGGACTTGGACACCTTGCCAACGACTTCTGTAGAAGCTGCAGAGATGAGGAAGAAGAGGAGACTGTCTCTCACCTGCTGGGTACATGCCCGGCTCTATGCCAAAGGAGAAGGAAGTACTTGGGTACTTACTACATGGATGATCTGGAGGAACTGTCAGAGATTGACATTGGCAGCCTAAATCGCTTCATCAGGAGCTCCGAATGGTTTCGAGACTAGGGGACAACGGATGACTGTGGTAGCATAATGGGCCCAATGCGGCCTAAGTGTGTCCATCAACAAGAAAAATTCTTGGATGGGCAGCCACCTCTACCTACCTACCTACCTACGTATGTATGTATGTATGTGAGTACATCAGTAGTCAAATAAGTAGTAGGTGAAGGGGATTTGTAGCCTTAATTTCTGCCAGAGCCACTAATTTTTTATGGTTAAATGCTGACAAAAACGAGAGATAAAATCGACCACCTGTCTGCAGCACACTACTTCCTCTTCAACCGCCAATTAGAGCCGACTATACAGCATAATGGATAAGAATTTTCACTCAAACATTTGCCTGAATTTAAAACTATTTACATGACAAGGCGCCGTAGTCTAGTAGGTAGTGTATTGGCTTAGTAGATTTCAGTCCGTGGTTCAAGCCCCAGCTCAGACATCTAAAACAAAACGAAATAGTCAACATTCAAAACCTTTTTGCCAAAAACTCTGAATGAAAAGGTTCCAAATCTGTCATTTAGAGCCCTCATTTGGCAGTAGAACAAACCTAAAATGTGGTGATGTGAGAAGCTATATTGCTGTCTCGGCTAACGGGTTGTAATAAATAAATTATGGTCTCTCTGGCCTAATACATTTCTTCGGGAGTATTTACTCTCTCAATCGTTAAAAAATGTTGCCGTGTGATGCCTTTATAGTTTTTATTTTCATTTCTTTTCATTTCCTGAAGGAACAGAGAGCTTGTAACATAAGATTTCACCTCCATTTTCCTGAATTCAATATTAAATTTCTATTCTGTTTTATGTTGTTAACTTTAAAAAAAAGAATTTTTGAAGAAAAAAATATTTTGCTCTACCAAGGGTTAAACATCAAAAGCAGCCTTTGCATATGCTTTAAAAAAATATTTTCTTCACTTGGCAATCTTATACCCGTGCCATTATGCTTTAACACCTACAAACACAGGCACTTGCTTAATACTCTCTTACTCTAAAGCTCTCTCTTTCTCTTTCTGTCTCACTCTCTCTTGAGTCTTCATGTTCTGCATATGAATAGTAAACAAATACAACAAAAACACAAACAAAAAAGCAAACAATGCATATATAAATACTCGTTGCTCTTCTCTTCTCTCCTGTTTTTTTTTTAAATTTTTATTCATTTTTCTGTAATTTTTTCTTTATTTTTATTTTGTTTTCATTTGTTTTTTTACGTTCTTCCTTGAAATAAAGGGGGTGTTGAAATCATTCATTCAAATAAAATGAAATTTAAAAAAGGAAACAACAACAGAAGAAGAAAAAACAAACACGAAACAATACTTTTCAAAACCAATGACCTGTAACGTATTTTTTTTTAAATTTTTTTTATTTTAAATTGTGGAAAAAGCCTTTTTACCCTCTCCTATGTGCCATGCAACCCGCCTAGTTTTATGCAATGCATATCGAATTAATTTTTTTCTTGCCATTGTAGAGAGTCTTTAAGGTTTTATGGAAAATTTAAAATAATTTACAGGAAGGATATACGGTTTAAATATTACAATTTAAATGCAATATTTATTACTCTCCTCCTAGAAGGTCCTTAAAATGTGGGTCATTTTATTTAACTTTTTGGTTTCACATGTATGCGTGTATGTGTGTGTGTGTGTGTTCTGTCATCTGAATATCCTATTGATGTTGCAAATTATAACCGTAATTAACTATTTTAACTTGTGTTTTATATACTCTCTTTACCCTCTCTCTCTTCTTCTCTTTCTTACTCTCCTTGCTTTCTTTGGTAGTTTCTGCATTTGACTTGTGTGTTGTTTGGTAATTGAATTCATTAGAATTCAGTGCATAACTTTAGGCTGTAATATTGTTTATTAAAATCTGTGTGTACAAATTTTATGTTTTATGCCAAGCATATTTAATTTATTTCTTTATTTTTTCCTTCTTCTTCTTTCTGTTGTTGTTGTAAATTAGTTTAAATCTTCTTAATCTAAATAAATCAATTTTTGCCATCTCTCTGTCTCCCTCACTCTCTATCTCTCCTTCTATCTGTTAGACATTCATTATAATTTTAGTCATATTCTAACGTGATTTTCTCATCCCCCCTCTTTGTTTGTCTATTTACACGCCTAAAATCACAACAATCGCATTTGATTTTTGCCTTGTTTCGTTCATATCTAAGGGGCATACACACATTTAGGCTGTTGAATTGATTATAATAATTTAATGGCCTACTTAAAGTGGATTATTTGTGCTTTAGCCTACCTTCAGGCTTTATGTTGAACGTTTTGCATTAACGTTTTGTGCTCTGCTTCTTCTTGTACTTGTTCTATGTTTTATTTTCTAAAGTTTTTTGCTATAAATTATAGCATAAGTTCAGGCTGATTATGTTGAACATTTTCTGTAGCATACTTTAAGGCGAATAGGAAAACGTTTAACAATTAAAATAAAAAGTTTTAGATGATATTCTGGTTTAATAACAATCTTCCTTGGAAGAATTATCTTTTAAGCAGACCGTAGTACAAATTTATGTCCCAGCAATATAGATTTTTCGATTCGCTCTTTGGACAATGAGCTCTCCTTGCAGATCTAAATTGATCTTTGTCCTTATACCGCATGGCGACATTTATAGCATTGAGGTCTATAAAAACGGTTATAATGATTCGAGAAGAATGTACAGTAATCCCTCGATTTACGTCGCCTCGATTAAAGTTGTTTCGATTTACGTCGTCAACTTTTTTGTTTCTTCTAATTTCAATTTGCGTTGTCATTCGATTTACATCGCCTTTTTTGGAACCAACTGCGACGTAAATCGAGGGATTACTGTATAGGGAATTACCCTCAGATCAATGATCTTGACAGAATTTAAAAAACAAGTTTGCGGGTATACAACTGGCATGTCCACATCGAATGTCCTTGATCGACTCTTGCCGCAGCATTGTAGCAATCTGATATGCGTTCTTGATTGTGTAGCAGATAACCTAGCTAGTGCAGTCACAATCCTACCAAATACTATTCCACACAATACGGCCCTTAAGCTGTTCATTTGGCAAAGTTATTTTTTGGCCTCCGACAAATCAGGAGTTGAGGAAGAATCCTTCATTATTCCAGACTCTCCTAACAGAAAATAATTAGGGACTGCACCTATCAATTCCTTAAATTTGATTGCTGCGAAATCTCCGTCTCTGTATCTACCCCTGCGAATAGGGGCATAAGGAGTAGGCATACAGAGAGACCTTTGAAGACTCTGCTTCCTCTCTCATTGCCCCTTTTTGTCTATAAACAGGGAAAGATTCCAATCAACTTTATTACAGAATTTTTTATTGCATTACTAAAGTATGCTAGTAAAATATCGATTGGCAATGTTAAATTCAATTATTTTCAGACTGGCAACTTCTAGAATCTTATTGTTACTTTGTCATCATCAATTATTTCCATGGAGTCTTGCTATTATTAAATTTTTTATTTGGGAAACTTTCCCATTTTACCTTTTAAAAGTGTACAGCAAAACAATAGTCATTGTTACTTAAAGAAAAAACAAAAACAAAATGCTGACAACGTCTAGAACAGTATGATTTACCAAATTTTCTAAAAACTTAAATTGCAAATGTATTATAACTGTAGCATGCTTTACGGCATTACAATTCGTTTCCCCCATTTTATTTTTCATTTGTGCACTGCATTATCCTGCTATTGGATTGTGTAACTGTATTGTATTTTTTGTTGCATTGTGTGGTAGAAAAAGTTTTTAAATTTCTAAATCTATTTATTTAAAGCAATGAACTTTTAAATCCTCTTAGCCAAGATTATTACTTCATAATAATATATTTCCGTTTATACAATATGAGTTGAGAGATGAGTTGAGATGTTTTGTGGATTACGAGTGAAAGATATTCTTCTCTTATCAAATTTTATTATGAAAGTATTATAAACTCTTATTTATTATGTTGCAAGCCTTAAAGTATACACTATGTATTACAAGCCTTGAAGTATACACTAATAAAATAAATGCAACAAAATGTTTAAACTGTTTCGGGAAGGTAAACAAAGGGGTTACATTAAAAATGTAGGATTTTTTAAAAAAAGTTTTTCAATAAATCGGGTGTATAACTTAAGATTTCGTTGATTGCTTTGCTTGATTGTTCATACCACTCCACTTCTAATACCTGACTACGTGAGAACAAAAACCCGATACTTGAACTCTAAAATTTCATAAAATTTATCAAAGACACAAACCATTTGTAAAAGATATGTCATCTGTCATCTTTTCCGAAATTTTTTGTTCAATTTTCTTCAGAAAATTTTAAAACTTTTTAAATTATAAATAAAAAACCATCTTAAACACCCTGTAAATTTTATTTATGGCATGAAAATTTTATTCCCTTTAGTTTTTTATTGCATATGTTAAGGCGAGCACCTGAAAAAGCCTCCCTGAAAATATTGTATGGGGTCGTTTATTTTGTTTTATTCTCCTTTTTTCCTTTTCTTTTCGTTTTTTGTTTTCCACCATATTTATGTTCATTCTGCCAACAACCTTAATGTCCTCTGCACTTTAAACTAAAATTGCCAGCATTTCAAGCCACTAGACACAACGACAACACAGCAATGGCGTACAGCAACAACAACAACAAGAAAAATGCAAGTTTCTCTCTTTTTTTCAGTTCTTAAAACAAACAAAAAAGGAAATTGTTGTTGCGTGCTTGGCGGCATTTTTAAAGTTGAATTTTTAATGTCGCCTTAAATTACTCAACAAAATAAAAGAAAAACTTTGAAAAATATAAAGAAAATGAATTTTAAAAAATATAAATAAAGACACCAGAGATATGTTTGTATGTATTTTTAAATAAAAAGCTATAACAACATTCTAATAATGAAGAAAAGTTTAAAAAATAATCAAGAAAATCCCCTAAAGTATGCTTTAATAAATACACACATATGTTTGTTGGCCTAGCATATGTAAAGGCAGAGATAAAGAAACAAAAAAAGAACTTATGTTGGAAATAATAATCATCACAAAACTATATTTTTTAAGTAAAATATTAAAAAAAGGAAAACGAAATATTAAATCCCCTAAAGTAGGCTTTAAAAAACAACTCTCTTGCAAAAGTATAAGACACAGAACGAACGTAATATTTTTTTTAAGAAAAACCAGCCTAAAGTCAATGACTGTTTATTCCTTATACTATATACGTGTGTGTTTATCTGTGTGTGCATGTGTGTCTGTGTGTGTTTTGTATTTAAAAGTGTAAGTGCGTATATATCTCTTACTGAGTTAGTCAGGTCACGATGTAGACTCTTATGGTTGCGAATTACTTTTAAAATGAAATTATCCTTAAACACACATCTATGGCTACATTAAGTGTATTAAAACAATCCATATACACTTACACATACACATACACATACACATACACATACACATACACACATATCCAAAAAAATCCCTCTTCTCACATACTGGCAACTTTCTTTTTAATTTATATGAACATTTACACATACATGAGCAAAAAAAAAGAAACTCATTACAGCAGAAGTTTTTAAGGCTTTATTCCTTGAAATATTCTGATATTTTTAGGGGAATTACTACACTCAGCGAAAGTAAAGGGTGTTTTTTATAGAGGTATAGAACTTTAAATTGGCATTACTTTTCAAGATGGCGACCGATTTAACAGCTGTCAAGTGATTTATTCTCAGTTTGGTTTGGCAATTCATCATGAATGGACTCACGCCTGAACAACGCTTGCAACTAGTGCAATTTTATTTCGAAAATAATGGTTCTGTGCGGAAAACGTATCGCGCACTACGTCCATTTTATTGTCGACAAAATCGTCCATCAGAGCAGTTAATTCGATTAACCATGGAACGTTTTCGCACCACGTTTACTCTTATTGATAACTCGCATCCCCAGAGACGCTGTACGGTGCGTACAGAAGAAGCTATTGCTGCTGTAGAGCGTAGCATTGAGGAAGACCCGAATAAGTCCATCCGATGGTGGCCAGAACGTTACAGTCAATGGTGATCGGTATAGAGCCATGATTACTAACGTTTTCATTCCTGAATTGAATAACCATGGTGTCCAGGAGATGTGGTTTCAACAAGACGGCGCAACATGTCACACAGCTCGTGCCACAATAGATTTATTGAAAGACACGTTTGGTGACCGCCTAATTTCACGTTTTGGACCTGTGAATTGGCTTCCAAGATCTTGTGATTTAACACCGCTAGACTACTTTCTGTGGGGCTATGTAAAGTCATTGGTATATGCGGTAAAGCCACAAACGCTTGACCATTTGGAAGACAACATTCGCCGTATTATTGCCGATATACGACCACAAATGTTGGAAAAAGTCATCGAAAATTGGACGTCCAGATTGGACTACATCCGCGCCAGCCGTGGCGGTCATATGCCAGAAATCATATTTAAAATGTAATGCCACAAGATTATCTTTCGGATAAATAAAATTCATGCCAGTCGAATAATCCATCGTTGTTTTATTGCAACTTAAAGTTGTATATCTCTATAAAAAAAACACCCTTTACTATGTTAAGGGATTTAGTACCAGTTTCATTTCAAAAACTGGTAACATGGGAACACAATATTCACTTCAGTTCCAGTTGTTTTCACCCGTTATAACCATCTATCATTAGAAAGTTAGTTTTGCATAGCAGTGATGGATATCCCCGTAATGTATCCTCCAAACTTACTAACCTAGTAATTGGTCATCACAAGCCTTAAGTCAGGATTATAACCTAGCTCCTCACACCGAGTTTTTACCAGAAGACTGCTGAGAGGAAGTCGCCGAAGAAATATTTGTTTTAATATTTCCTTTTGCTCGAAGTGTCTGACCTGTTGTTTGAAACATGCCCTCACGTCAAGCTCAAAAAATCTTCCAAATTTCAGAATGCTATTCGCTATGAAAAATTAAAGTTCCCTGCTTCTGCTCGACAGTTTCCTCATTGATGAGTATTCTTACATGGTCTGGGACCCAGCAGATCCTTATTCTGACTACCTAACTGATCCAGCAACTCCATACGATCTTCGATTTACTCTCATAAGAGCTAAGTTCACGAAAGGCGGCGTTACTGTCAAATACTTTTGCAATATTCTGTCTTTTGCACAAGTTTAATTGGGCACAAATTCCCATGGCATAGACTTCAGCTTGAAAGATATCCACGAGTTTCCACATGGGATCAAAATATTTCATTCTGCATTCAAGCAAAAATTGAAATTCAAACGTGTCTTTCCTGTGGTGGAGGTTTGGAGTGGCAGGAGCGTAGATTTCGGGGGTTAGATTAGACCAGAATTAGGCCCGTTGTGATACCTTAAATTCATATCCAACTCGGGGACCTATCGAACATTCCCTATCATAAACCAAGCCTTCAGGCAAAAATACATCACAGAAAATGTCATTGCAAGACCTGCTCACTGACACATGAGTTGATAGGCAGTTTCTTCCTGATGCTCAGAGCCACTGCTAGTGTAAAAATCGCTTGAGCAAATATCATATATATCGACATACACTGTAGTGGCCTGAGATTGGCAATAGTGCAGTGCATAGCTTTGTGTTGATTTTAGAGACAGAAGACGTCCTTTTCTTATCCATATTAGTTTGGATAACTCTTGCAATATTGCACGTAACTTTCTGCTGCCAATAAAGTTGACTGTTTCTGTTCTATGAGCGAACAATATCTAGTTTAATTGAGGCAAAAACTATAGTTTGAGATTGCATTAAAATAATCTACAAAAACCGTCAATAGGCTCATTGCATGGTATATAGTCCATGTTCTGTATACAACGTCTGCTCTTAGGCATCCAAAAGCTGAGCGTATCTCGAGTTGTCTCATACTGTTCAAGGTGAACAGCCAAGCAACTAAGTTACTGGCGATCTGTCGCCAAATGTTCGTTTAAATTTAAAATGTGCCAAAAATCGAAACAACTATACCAGGTTCTAGAGGAGAACAACGATTCATGTCTTTTTGACGGATATATTGCTTTCTAAAGCACTCTTTTAAAGCACTCTTTTAAAACACTCTTTTAAAGCTCTCTCTTAAAAAGCACTCTTTTAAAGCTTTCTTTGAAAGCACTCTTTTAAAACACTCTTTTAAATCTCTTTTTCTAAAGCAGTCTTTTAAAACACTCTTTTAAAGTCCTCTTTCTAAAGCACTCTTTTAAACGTTTTGCAATATTTTTAGGCCTGCATGTCACTAATGTACTTAAAAAGCACTCTTTTAAAGCATTCTTTTAAAGCACTCTTTTAAAACACTCTTTTAAATCTCTTTATAAAGCAGTCTTTTAAAACACTCTTTTAAAGTTCTCTTTCTAAAGCACCCTTTAAACGTTTTGCAATATTTTTAGGCCTGCATGTCACTAACGTGCTTAAAAAGCACTCTTTTAAAGCATTCTTTTAAATCACTCTTTTAAAACACTCTTTTAAAACTCTCTTTCTAACGAACTCTTTTAAAGCACTCTTTTAAAGCCCTCTTTCTAAAGCGCTCTTTTAAACGTTTTGAAATATTTTTAGGCCTGTATGTCACTAATGGTTGTTAAAATCAGAAAAAGAGAGAGGAGACCTTTAAAAAATACATAAAAATATCATCGTCCCCCCTTTTTTTAAATGTTTTGTTTGTTTTTAAACAAAATTTTTAGAAACTGTTGCTTTATTTGCTTAAAAAAAGGGGGATAAAGTCAACCACCCCATGAACTGCTCTCTCCCTCACTCTCTCTCGTGTTTTTTGTTTGACACAACAAATTTTGTTATAAATTTTGCCAAAAACGGGGGAGAAAAAAAGGAAAGAAAAAGAAAAACATATGAATGAGGGAATATAAGGGAACACAGATGATGGTAGCTCACGCAGGCTTTAAAAAAAAACGGGGAAAAAAATGGGAAAAAGGCGAGGGAAAAAAGGAACAAAATTCATTGACTTTAACATGACAGATCGACACACACTTCATGCATTGTTGAGTAGGAGCAGGAGTCAATTCTATATGTAGCTGTGGTGGCAGATGATGTCGATGGTGTTATGGCACATGGTGTGAGTGAGTGAGTGAATGAGTACAAGGATAATAATGATAATGAGTTGAAGTTGATGATGATGATGATGATGATGATGATGATGATGGCAATAGTAGGGGTGATGATACTGCTGCCTTTTCTCTGTACTTAATGCCTTTTCACAAATTATTTAAGAACATTTTATGATTCTTTTCTTTCTTGTTTTGTTTATTTTTACAGAACAAATTTATGTTGTTGTTGCTGTTGTTTCTTCATATATTTTTATTTTTATTCAGCATGTATCTTTAGGTTTGCGTGCTCAGCATCGATTTTTGTAAGAAATTTTTTTCTTTCGTTACTTTTTAGTTTGTTATTGTGATACATTTTTATTTTTCATCACAAAACCCCCCCTCCACCTGCCCAAACCTGCCACAAAGTCCTTGTTTTTAGTATAGGCCAGGAAATTATATACCCGGACTATACAATGCAGCAAATGGCGAATGGTTTCTCCACTGAGTTGAGTTGTATTGTACTCGCAATGGCGTCATGTACTTACTGGCCTCACGTTTTCTTTTATGTGTGCATTTATTATTAATGAACAATTTACCTCAACATACTCATTTATACTCCTCTTTCTTCCGATCTCTCTCTCTCTCTCAGTCTCTCTCTCTCTTTCTCTCTCTGTGTGTAATATTTTTGCCTTAATTTTGCAAACATTCCTGAACTTATCTGCCTAAAAACAACAACAACAACAACAACGGTGAAATAATTTAGAAATTCCATTGTGCTTAGGGGAAAGCATTTTAAATTATTAATAAATCTCTAGAAATTTTTTGTACCGAAATACATGTAAGTATACTTACATGTACGAGGGCAAAACATCGAGAACTAGACTAGAAGTGCTAGTGCCAAACACATTTTTGATGTCAAAAATATGTTGTAACACTCTCTCAGCTATTGTCCAATAAAAATCTCTTACGATATTCAACTGTAGGTTTCGATACTCAAACATAAATTTAACACACACAACATGGATGGTGTGACCGGAGAAAATTTTTTTATTTCCCAACGTAATTCCCTTTAAAATCATTATACTTTGTCTACCGATATTCAATAGCTTGATACCCTTTTTATAATTAAAGCTACGGTGCTTTTCCTCTTATTCTAGCCATCGACCGCTGAGCCATTATCCAAATAGTACTCGCAGCAAAATCTGTTGAATCTGACAATGACACACTTTCGAGTCTGTTCCTAAAAACTACCCTGTGTGTGAAGGTAAATTCAAATTTGAAAATCCAAGACGCAAACCATAAATTTTAGCCGCGTCACATTTGGCGTTAACAGAGCAAAATATCTTCTTAACATGGTTCAATCCCTGGCTCAAACATCTCGAACAAAACGAAATAAGAACAAAAAATATTTCTTTTGGCAACTTCCTCTCAGCAGACTTCTGGCAAAAACTCTGAGAATAAAAATTGTCTTTCTAAGTCGACTTTAAATAATAATGTTCCTGCCATCATGCATAAAATTAACACTCACAACACTGGTGGATCAAGAAGCCAGAGGAGTTTTAATGCACTCTAGATAAGGCCAGCTAAACAACGTATTTATTTTTATGTATGTGAAGATAAATTCGAATTTGAAAATCCAAGATGCAAACCATAAATTTTAGCAGCGCCACATTTGACGTTAACAGAGCAAAATTTTCTCTTAACAGAACAACTTTTGCCCTTAACAGAGCACTGTTAGCTGTTTAACAGTATCCACCTGAGCAATTCCACTTGTTTAGAAGCTAATTTTAGGACAAACAATAGGTCTATGAGTGCCATATCATGCTCAAAGGAAGGCTTCAAGGCCTCTTAATATAATCAGCAACAAAGTCCCATATAGAGTGGTATGGTCTTGGCTTTAAAAATACCAATTTTTTGCTTGAAAATTCTCTATAAGATCACAGGGCATTTTAGGAAATAGTACACCATACAGACTATATGCAAATGGTAGTCTGGAGGGTCCTATTTCGAATCGTGGTAGTGGGATACATACATACATACATACATAATTGGTCATTACAACCCTTCAGTAAGGATTACGACCTAGTTTCTTACACCACTTATGTTGGGTGTGTTAATTTTATACATGAGTGGCGGGATCTACAGTTTAAAGTCGATTCGGAACGACAGATTTTTGGGAAACTTTTCATGGCAATTTCATTTACTCTCAACGTTTTTGGCAGAAATCTGCTGAGGGGAAGTCGCCGAAGAAATACTTTTTGTATTTTGTCTTTATGTCTGGCCTGGGGCTCGAACCCTGGCTTTACATCTAATAAGCGAACACACTACTTACTAGACTACGGCGACAGACACCATATGCAAATGGTAGTCCAGAGGGTCCTCTTTCGAACCGTGGTAGTGGGATAGCTGGAATAATTTCTTCCTCCATAGCCAGCAATCATCGTTTACATTTCAACACTTTTGTTCACTAACAATAATGATCATAATGAAAATTCTGTTTTATGTCAATAGTCTGCAATAATTGCAAAGTAGAAGACTAATCTACTTATTGCCACTGTTAAATAGTTAACAGTGCTCTGTTAATAGCAATGTTTACCCTGTTAGAGACAAGAAGTGGCGCTGCTAAAAGTGTGGGTTTGCGCCTTTGGTTGTGAAATTCAAGTTTATCTTTACACACACAAAACTACCTGCTCCTAGAAGTGCCTTACACCAGCTTTCCTTCACTCAGAAAGTGCTGAACCGATTTTCAAAATTCTTATAAAAGTTGTTATACGGATATTCTATTCCACCCGTAAATAGCCTAATTGAATTCCTAGTAAAAGTAGAAAAGAGAAGGCGCCGTAGTCTAGTAGGTAGTGTGTTGGCTTATTACACGTAAAAAGCCAGGGTTCGAATTCCAGGCCAGACATCAAGACAAAATACAAAAAGTATTTCTTCGGTGACTTCCTCTCAGCAGATTTCCGGCAAAAACTCTGAGAGTAAATAAAATTGCCATGAAAAAGTTTCTCAAAAAATCTGTGGTTTGGAGTCGACTTTAAACTGTAGGTCCCACCACTCATGTATAAAATTAACACACACAATATAAGTGGTGTGAGAAGCTAGGCCGTTGTACAATGGGTCAATTCGACCTCCGGGTACTGTACTTGTCTTAATTGTCAAGTACACGTCCTCTAACCTAACCTAAAAGTAGAAAGGACCTCTGGCTTCTTTCCCCATAATAGCACACCACAGCATTAAGACCACCTGCCTTTCGTTTTCCTCTCGAAACAACCCTAAATGAGAAAGTGTAGGGGAAATGTATTGCTTGCAAGAGATAATCTTTACACCTGAGAGAATTGACCAGATTTATCTGTGACACATACGTGAGACAGCCCAGATCATGGATTGGATTTAAACCATGGCGTCTATATCTTAGCTCCAGTAGAGTGATACAATCACAAAGCAGTTGCTATAACGATTCCTCTTTCATAATGTGGGTAACCTATTCATTCCAGAATAAAACCAAATACGCCGTTAGATGAGAGCTTGCTGTTCAAACCCTCGATTAAGACAGATATTTCTTACGTCGACTTTCTCTCAGTAGTCTTTTGGCAAAAATTCTTAAAATAAACAAAATTGCCATGAAAAGTTTCTCAAAAACATGTCATTGGGATTCGACATTAAACTCTAGAACCCGTCACTCATGGATAAACTAAACACACACAAGAACCTAGGTCGTAATCCTGGTTGTCCTGGTAAATTGTTGTAATGAACAATTAAGCAGGTAAGGATTTCAATTGATTGACACGTATGATCTCTTTTAAACTCTGCTGTCTATTATTTTCTCCTTCAACTTTAGATGCCCCTCCTCGTATATGTATAGAATAAACACTCATTATTTCAAGCATAAAAATCCCTTTAAAAAATTCTTTAAAATTTCTTTTAAACACGCTTCCCTCTCTTTCTCTCTCTCTCTCTCTCTCTCTCTCTCTCTCATAAAATAAACAATTTAAATTAATTTGTTTTGTTTCGTGTTGTGTGTGTGTGTATGTGTGTGTGTGTATGTGTTTTCCACCAGCATTAAAAGTTTGCAGGCAAAAAAGAACTCAATTTCATTGCATACCAAGAGGCGTTGAGTAAATGTGAGTGTGTTATATGTGTGTGTGTCTCTCTTCCTCTTTAAAATGTTTCAACATTTAAAATTTCACACGATATTTTCATAAAGAAAAACCAAATAAAAAAATGAAACAAAAAAAAACATGGAAATACAATGAAAAAAAAAAGATTTTTTATTAACCATCACACTCATAAAAAAATAATTTGTTGATGATACAGGTGTTTTGCTAATGGCTGTATGCCACATATTTTTCTTGTTTTTTTTATCAAATTTTTACTTAATTTTACTGTTAGGGTAACTACACTCATGCAGAGGTGAAAAAAATTAAAAGTAAAGAATTTAAATAAAGCTTCGCAGTTGTTTGGGAAAAGAATTTTAAGAATTCGCTGATTTTTGGTTCATAGTTTGACTGAATTTTTTCTGTATTGAACATATATACATATGTACATAATTAGTCATTACAACCTTTCAATCAGGATTACGACTTAGATTCTCACACCACTGAAGTTATGTGTGTTAATTTTATACATGAGCAGCGGGACCTACAGTTTCAAGTCGACCCCGAAAGACAGATGTTGTTGAGAAACTTTTCATGGCAATTTTATGTACTCTCAGAATTTTTGCCAGAAATCTGCTGAGGGGAAGTCGCCAACGAAATACTTTTTTTGTATTTCGTTTTGATGTCTGACCTGGGGTTCGGACCGTGGCCTTACGTGGCCAACACACTACCTACTAGACTACGGCGATTCGATTTCTATATTGGAAGTACATATCAGAGGTCAGCAATGAGTAGTCAAAACGATGAGTAGATTCGAATCATACTTATCATATCTGTTACTTATACGCATTCATACTTATTTTAATGTCATACTCATACTACTCATATTCAAAGTTTGAACTACTCATGGTACTCATACTTAACAATACGCATGATGTTATTGATTTCGGCTCTCCATGACTCATCGTATACACGAATCACAAAATAAGTATGATTCGCGTACGAACACTACAATACTCACATGAAGGTTGTGTGTTTGCTCTCCTTGCTGTCTTTGTCTTTTTTGTTTATGTGCCTTTCTTCTCTCTTTGTAATATGCAACAACAGGTAAGACTGTAAATTTTTGATCAATGATTCGAATCATTCGAATCATTTATGAGTAGTATTATAAGTATTTCTCTAAATTAATGAATCTGAATGAGTAGGCGTATGAATCAAACATATTTCGAATGTTATGAGTTTGATGTCAACGTTGGACTCATACTCATTGCAACTTGTACTTATAAATCAATGTTGTACTGATGAGTACGAATGAATCAGAGTAGTTGGATTTCAATACTGTTGACTCACTCATACTCAAAATTTCATGAGTACTTATGAGTAGCGAAAAAGCTATTCATTGCTTATCTCTGGTACATATTAAGGAAGTAGATGTTCGTCATTATTATCTGAATTTTTTCGCTATTTTGATTTTGTTTAACTTCACAATTCTACTACTGTAAACCATTTGCGAATTATACACAAACGACTTGGCTAAATAAAGCTGAAAAACATTTTGTTTTTCCTGTATAGTAGTTTACCTTCAATGGACGACTATTGCAACTCTTAACAGGGTGAAAGGGTCAAAGGGTGACATATGAGATGCTGCATCGTGAGTAGAATACTAAGTATTTAAAGCCTTCTTCTTCTATCGCTAAAATAATAAATCCACCTTCACGAATCCGAATACATAGTCTACAACTGCAACAGCCTACAATAGCGCCCTCACACATCTTTCGCAAAGAAATGTCTGAATGTGGTCAAGGATGTCTGAATGTGGGAGGTCGAAATTATCCTTCTTTTCAAATCAGTATCTTCTTATCCAGTCGCCGTGGTCTAGTAGTAGTAGTAGTAGTAACAGTAGCAGTACCAGTAGTAGTAGCAGTAGTAGTAGTAGTAGTAGTAGTAGTAGTAGTAGTAGTAGTAGTAGTAGTAGTAGTAGACGAAAAGTCAGTGTTCGAGCCCCAAGCCAGACATCAAAATAAAATACAAAAAAGTATTTTTTCGGCGTCTTCCTCTCAGCAGATTTCTGGCAAAAACTCTGAGAGTAAATAAAAATTGCCATGAAAAAGTTTCTCAAAAAATCTGTCGTTCGGAGTCGACTTTAAACTGTAGGTCCCACCACTCATGTATAAAAATTAACACACACAACTTAAGTGGTGTTGAGAAGCTATGTCGTAATCCTGACTGAAGGGTTGTAATGACCAATTATGTATGTATCTTCTTATCCATATGCGTTTAGCAGAGTATTGCACGTGAGATTAAGCTTTCCTGTAAAACGAGTTGATAATATGCAATGTAATTGAGGCAATTGGAATACCAATGCCTTGTAACATGTCGGAGATTGAGAATCCCGTACCGACTCTGGCCAGTTCAGTTCATTAATGCAAT
The DNA here is from genome assembly GCA_932273835.1 of Sarcophaga variegata. Classification (NCBI taxonomy): domain Eukaryota; kingdom Metazoa; phylum Arthropoda; class Insecta; order Diptera; family Sarcophagidae; genus Sarcophaga; species Sarcophaga variegata. The sequence continues at coordinate 144,249,279 of OW026358.1, read as the reverse complement.
TTCTAATCGCCTAATTCGATTGAAAGACCTATTGATGCCACTATGTGTGGAATAAAACATTGTTCAAATGGAGTGCATTCGAAGTGTTCAATGTCCCATGATTGTGGGGCATAAATTAGATTGAATTTAAGCGATTGTGCGAAAAAGTCCAATCGTTCACATACATGTGATGTCCAGATCATCCTCCTCAGTTAGTTGATATACATCGACATGTATTGCCCGCTGTTAACAGTGATGGCTTTTCCAAAGTCTTACTCAGAGGAACATGAACCCATAATGCCGTTAAGCCAAAATCCACATTAAATAGTAACTTTTGCGCTTGCACTTGGGATTTGTATTGTCCTTAATTCGACAATTATGTTTCTTCACGTAGCTATTCATCAAGAAGTGGGTCTCTGAACAAAATATTTTTCCATGGAAATTACAATCAATTGTCAACTGCTCCAGATCCCATTCAGCAAACACACGTAATTGTCTACAGTCGTCCAAGATGATTCTGCAAAGTAGACTGAATAAATGACAACTTCTTTGACAGATGTAACTTCAATGTCTGTTGAAGGTCAAAGGATCAAATTATCGATGATCAGCAAATCAAAGTGATGGCAACATAGGCTGCCTTCCAAAATGTATCAATACAAAGTTTGTATGCAGTTTTACTACTGTATATAGACTATGTAGATATGCAAAGTAACCAAACAATGCATCAACTAGAAATCCGATGCCTGATTGCTTTTTGACTGCGTTAAAAATACACATTGACGACGTTTTGAAATAGAATACATTGTATATATTTTGTACAGCGGCATTATGAAACACGATACATTGTTCAAACACAAAGCAACTAACATTTTGGAAGGCAGCCGTACTTACAACTGGTAAGCAGAAACCAAGTGACTGCACTCTATAGGCATCAGAGAGCAGCAATTTAATTAGAAGGGATATTAGAGGTCAAGAAGTCGCCGTAGTCTAGTAGGTAGTGTGCTGACTTATTAGACGTTAAGCCAGGGTTCGAGCCCCAGGCCAGACATCAAAACAATAATACAAAAAGTATTTCTTCGGCGTCTTCCTCTCAGCAGATTTCTGGCAAAAACTCTGTGAGTAAATAAAATTGCCATGAAAAGTTTCTCAAAAATCTGTCGTTCGGAGTCGACTTTAAAACTGTAGGTCCCGCCACTCATGTGTAAAATTAACACACACAACATAAGTGGTGTGAGAAGCTAGATCGTACTCCTGGCTGAAGGGTTGTAATGACCAATTATGTATGTATTAGAGGTCAAGGCGAAGGTATCTCCACTACTTCATCAAAATTTTAACTTCCAAAGTGCTTTAAAGAATAAAAGTTTTTGTAAAACAAAATATGCCTACCTCAAGAATCGTAGGTCAATTTAGAATGATTTAAAATTACCATTTGAAACTTCAAATTGTTTTTTTTTTCATCACATTTTAACACTCGGATAACCTACCTTTGCCTGAATTATGCTTCAATTGTGGCAGTAAAATGACCACAAGCATTTTCCTATTAGATTAACAACAACAATCTTGTTGGGGATTTTAATCTTTTCGTTTTTCTTTATCTTCTCCTCTCTCTCTACCCTTTTTATAATATTTTTTGTTATTTCAAAACCAGTTAACCCTCAAGCATTTTGAAGTTTAAAAGAGGAAACAAATGACACGTAACTGTCCATCACATTTCAAAAAAATTTTCTTTTTTTTTGTGATGAAATATTTGCATGTTTTGTAGCCGCATGTTATCACGTGTTTTCTTTTTTTATGATTTTATTGTCCTATTTATTGTATTTTTATTTTTCCAAACGCCTTTTACATTTTATTACACTTTTTAGGGCCTTTAATAAGGTTTCAAGGGGGATCCGAAATGCTTGTTTTATTGGCCTCCCTTTAATAAGTGCTTAATTGCTGAATGTCGATATTTTTCCGCAGTTTATGGATTATATTTCACAATTCCTGTTTCCTATTGCCCTTGACCTGTCTCCTGCATGGCCTATTTTAATTGGAGTATCAAATAATAAAACAATTATTTTGCTGTTCTTGTTGTTGTACTTTATATTTTAAGAACTGTACTAGTGTTCGAAAAAGTTCGATTGGAAGTTTTCACCATAAATTAAATACATTTTTCTTATATTGGAAATAAGCTTCAATAAATAAAATATCTGACTTTGTTGTTATCGATAACATTTTCTCATCGTTAGTGTGAAAACAATATTCTTCCTTTAGTTGGAGATAGAACTTCTGGGTTTTCCAAGTGAAAAACTCCTTTAAAAGAGTACTTTAAAAGAGTACTCCAGTGATAATCTGAAATTACAAGGTTCGGGTTATTTGGTGAATAAATCGATACTTCCAAGCAAAGCTCATTAAAGATGTTTGTAGTTGCTGGAGTTGTCTCAATGGATTAAAAGACCTATGCTGTTGATCAATTTAGCCTTTTTAACTAAATTTCTTGGATCCGAGGTTCTTTATGGGGACCCTGGAAGTTTACATTGATGGCTCAAAGACCCGTTACTCTGTGGGCTTATAAAGAGTTCTGATTTTAAACTCTATCATAGGTTGTCTTCTGCACACTACAGTGTTTTGCAAGCAGGGATCGAGGCTATTTCGAAAGCAGCGGAATGATTATTGAGTGACTGGATTTTCTGTGAAAATCTCTTGATTAAGTCTCTAACGAACATAGTTTCAACACTCGTTCTTTTCTATGAACTAAGGTATTCTCTAGGGAATCATTGGGATCATTGGTACTAGCTGGCTTGAGAGCTCCAGTGTTTTGTCCCATAGAATGGTTGGATATGCATTGTTCAGTTGTATGCTGTTGCTACTACTGCTGCTGTGATCTTAATTTGCTTTAAGCTTTTTCACATGTGGCTTTGAAACGGTTCCTACTTATGATTTGCGTTTCGCATTGGAGCACCACGTTGAGTTTACGGTGCAAAGTTTGAATAGAACCATAACCTTGATTCAAATTGGGTGTATTCTGATAATGTCCCAAAGTACGTGAGGAAGTTTTTGGTTTCCGGTATGCCTAGCTAGCACAGGCTTGTGGTGCAGCTCTACCATTACAGTTTTTAAAAGTATCGTAAATATTTTCTTTATCATACAAAGTACTGGAGTAGAAATCTTCTCCTAAATAATAATATCGTTTGGGACTCATCAATCTATAACCACTATCTGCTCTATTAACTCTTGTATGGGTTCTGAGACATAGGAATGTCATTAAAAATTGTATTGCTAATGAGCTCGCTAGGTCCGGCATGAAACTCACAATCGCCTACATATTATACGACCTAGGTATTGCGATTGCCTCAATTAAACTGGGTATTATCCACTCGTATTACAGGGAAGCTCAATCTCATTGGCAGCGGTAAGGTTCTTGCAATATTTCAGACTCTGCTGAACATGCATGGTCAAGAAGAGAATCAATTCCCTACCAACCTTAAATCGCATGGCCTTTCACCACACAACAGCTATCCTCAAAGGCTACTGTCCTTTCGATAGACTTGTTGAAGGACTTGAGATTCAGACAAATGATTTCTACAGTAGCTGTGGGTTTGAGAAGGAGGAGCAGAATGCCTTGCTCTTGTCATCAAAAGATGGATGCAGGTTTTTAACCTCTCACTTTTTGACATTCTTGAGAGAGCTTTCATATAAAAAGATTGATTTTGGACTCGGGTTAGTTTCCTCTAAGGAATGTTTGCACCTCTGGTTAAATATTGACTGTGGTATCAGAAAAAGTCGAAACGATCTCCTCTTTTGAAGTCCCCGTAGTCTAGTAGGTAGTGTGTTGGCTTATTAGATGTAAAGCCTGGGTTCGAGCCTCAGGCCAGACATCAAAACTAAATACAAAAAGTATTTCTTCGGCGACTTCCTCTCAGCAGATTTCTGGCAAAAACTCTAAAAAGTTTCTCAAAAATCTGTCGTTCGGAGTCGACTTTAAACTGTAGGTTCCACCACTCTAATATAAAATTAACACACACAACATAAGTCGTGTGTGAAGCTAGCTCGTAATCCTTTATTGGTTGTAAGACCAATTATGTATATAAAGGGTGTTTTTATAGAGGTATAGAACTTTAAGTTGGCATTACTTTTCAAGATGGCGACCGATTTAATAGCTGTCAAGTGATTTATTCTCAGTTTGGTTTGGCAATTCATCATGAATAGACTCACGCCTGAACAACGCTTGCAAATCGTGCAATTTTATTTCGAAAATAATGGTTCTGTGCGGAAAACCTATCGCGCACTACCTCCATTTTATCGTCGACAAAATCGTCCATCAGAGCAGTTAATTCGATTAACCATGGAACGTTTTCGCACCACGTTTACTCTTATTGATAACTCGCATCCCCAGAGACGCTGTACGGTGCGTACAGAAGAAGCTATTGCTGCTGTAGAGCGTAGCATTGAGGAAGACCCGAATGAGTCCATCCGCCATCGAGCACAGGAATTGGATCTGTGTCCATCCACTTTATGGAAGATTTTGCGGAAGGATCTTGGTTTGCGTGCTTACAAAATCCAACTCGTGCAAGATTTGAAGCCAAACGATCATCAAGTAAGGCGTAGATTCGTCGAATGGGCCCAAAACGATATTACCGTTGTTCCCGATTTTCATAAGCGATGAAGAGCACTTCTGGTTGAATGGCTACGTCAACAAACAAAACTGCCGCATTTGGAGTGAAGGTAATCCTCAAGTGTATGTGGAAACACCGTTACATCCAGAAAAACTGACTGTTTGGTGCGCTTTATGGGCTGGTGGAATCATTGGTCCGTACTTTTTCAAAAACGATGGTCCCAAGAACGTTACAGTCAATGGTGATCGGTATAGAGCCATGATTACTAACTTTTTCATTCCTGAATTGAATAACCATGATGTCCAGGAGATGTGGTTTCAACAAGACTGCGCAACATGTCACACAGCTCGTGCCACAATAGATTTATTGAAAGAGACGTTTGGTGACCGCCTAATTTCACGTTTTGGACCTGTGAATTGCCCTCCAGGATCTTGTGATTTAACACCGCTAGACTACTTTCTGTGGGGCTATGTAAAGTCATTGGTCTATGCGGTAAAGCCACAAACGCTTGACCATTTGGAAGACAACATTCGCCGTATTATTGCCGATATACGGCCACAAATGTTGGAAAAAGTCATCGAAAATTGGACGTCCAGATTGGACTACATCCGCGCCAGACGTGGCGGTCATATGCCAGAAATCATAATTAAATTGTAATGCCACAAGATTATCTTTCGGATAAATAAAATTCATGTCAATCGAATAATCCATCGTTGTTTTATTGCAACTTAAAGTTCTATACCTCTATAAAAAACTTTACCTACGGTTTAAAGTCGACTCCGAACGACAGATTTTTTGAGAAACTTTTTCAAGGCAATTTTATTGACTCTCAGAGTTTTTTTTGCCAGAAATCTGCTGAGAGGAAGTCGCCGTACAATGGGTCAATTCGACCTTCGGATAATGTACTTGTCTTAATTGACCAGTACATGTCCTCTAACCTAAGTCGCCGAAGAAATACTTTTTGTATTTGGTCTTGATGTCTGGCCTGGCGCTCGAACCCTGGCTCTACGTCGAATAAGCCAACACACTACCTACTAGACTAAGGCGACTTCAAGCATGTAAGTAAATCGGCCATTAAGTTCCTAGAGAATGTCTACGACATATCCAAGACTGTCGGTTGTCTCTGAAGAAAATATCATGCTATTCGAAGTGTTCATATTTGTTCCTAAACAAGGAGACATTGTTGATGACAATAAGCATGACAAACTTTCAAAGGCTGTTACAACAGAAATTCTTATTTCTTTTCCCCAGTTTGTGTATTATTTCTCTGGCATTAGAGTAACCCTAAACAAAGTATTATTTTAATTAGAAGGAAATATTTTGTTTGTTTGAGTTTTTTTTTTCATTTTTATAAGAGAATCATTTCCTCAATTATGTCATGTACCATCACAGTTAATTAGAGACCAAAAGATGGAACACCAGGAGACAAAACAAAAGAAACACAATTTCAATAATAATTCTACAGAAATATTTAAAAAATTTTTTTTTTTCTGTTGTTGTTATTGTTTTTAATATTCATCACCTTCATTATGGCACCTTCATCCTTGAGAAATGGTAGAGGGGGGCTTTTGTTCTGGTTTGTTGTTTAGTGCCTCTAGTCAAGGTTATCGATGGCATAACCAACCAACCAACCAACCAACCCACCAACACTGTCGTATACTTAAAGGCCTTCTGTGTGCCTGGGTATTGTTTTTAATTTAAAATTTTTGTCTCCATGTCCATGCAATGAGCATGGAATGGAATGGACATGGAATTTCTCTTCTCCGTTCTGTGTTTAGAGAAATATTTCTCTGTAGCATTAACGTGCTAACGGTTACTTGTGCAAAACCCATGCCTTTTTTTATATGTGGCTGCCTGCCTCTCACTCTCTCTCTCTCTTGTATTTTTCTGCTGTAACACGGTTACAGTTACTTTTCATAGTTGAGTGTGGGTATAAGTATGCCTTGGACTATGGCTATGGCTATGGTTACTTTTGCATGTTTCTGTTTCTCTTCTTCTTCTTTTATTATGGCTAAGAAATGTAATTTTTCTTTATGTTTTTGTTGTTGTTGTTGTTGTTGCTATATTTGTTAGATTTTTCTATTCATTAGACATTTATGGCTTTGGTCTGCTGCAGTCGGAGCGGCTATGGTTTTCATTTCATTTTATTCTGTTTCTGTTTCTTCATTTTATGGTCGGTCTGGCCTATTTGCACGCCTTCTATTTCTAAAGGTCTGTTGGTCTGTTACCCCCCCGTCGTTCCCCTTTTTTTGGCCAACCACAAAATTTTACAACTTACAGTGATGGTCTCTGTATGTGTGTGATTGTAGAGTGTATGTGAACGTTTGATTTTCTTTAATTTTCCTTTTACGTTTGCCATGATTTTTTTTCATCAGAGACAAAATGAATTGATATGACTGACGTGCTTAAGTAGAAAATACAGACTCACTGCCTGCCTGCCCGCTGGGCTCTGCCTGCTCTTTCTAACTTGTCCGTTAGGTTAGGTTTGAGGCGTCTATACAAGCCCTCGTTTGTGTGCATATGCCGAACCAGAAGACTGGCGGAATAGTACCCCCTAATATATAGAAAATTGATTATTACTCAAGTATTTATAACAGAAAATAAGTATAAAAAGTAATAACGAAACGAAACAGAATCCAAAAAAAGAAAAAAAAACAGAAGAGAAAATATTTTTTTTCTGGGGTTTTTGAGAGCCAAAAAAATATTGAGAACATTATTGCCATACGCTGAGTACATACATACATACATACATATATATCTTTCAATGTATTGACATAAATAATGGCATTACGGCCAATTATGAGCAACTCAAGTAATTTTGCTAAAAATGAAACGTTTTCACCATTTTCGTTTCCAGTAAAAATATATTAAAAGCCACAAAATATTAATGAAAACCCAAGAAAGAAAATGGAAAATAAAATAGAAAAACAGAAAGAAAAATGTTCTACTCGAATATCATTTTTCAAATTATGCTGGACTAGAAAACAGTTTTTTCATAATTTTTTAGGAAAATTACCCAGAAGGCCATACTGCAGCAGAGAGAGAGAGAATTCATGTGTATCTGTTAAGATTATATAACCTGGTCAATTGATTGATTCGAATCTCTTTTGTCAGCAAGAAACGAGAGCAAAACCAGCAATTATATTAGGTTAGATAGGCTAGGCGGCTCCCCTTGCACGGAGTTATCACAATCAATATTCAATCAGGGGATCAAACATTTCTTAGAGGAAACTAATCCGAATCAAAAAGCAATCTTGCTATTGCCACAATCTTTATATATGAGAGCTCTGTCAAGAATGCCAGAAAGTCAGAGGTTAAAAACCTTCGTCTTTTCAGGAAAAGAGGAGATCATACATAAAGGGTATTTTTTATAGAGGTATAGAACTTTAAGTTGCAATAAAACAACGATGGATTATTCGATTGACATGAATTTTATTTATCCGAAAGATAATCTTGTGGCATTACATTTTAAATATGATTTCTGGCATATGACCGCCGCGGCTGGTGCGGATGTAGTCCAATCTGGACGTCCAATTTTCGATGACTTTTTCCAACATTTGTGGCCGTATATCGGCAATAATACGGCGAATGTTGTCTACCAAATGGTCAAGCGTTTGTGGCTTTACCGCATAGACCAATGACTTTACATAGCCCCACAGAAAGTAGTCTAGCGGTGTTAAATCACAAGATCTTGGAGGGCAATTCACAGGTCCAAAACGTGAAATTAGGCGGTCACCAAACGTCTCTTTCAATAAATCTATTGTGGCACGAGCTGTGTGACATGTTGCGCAGTCTTGTTGAAACCACATCTCCTGGACATCATGGTTATTCAATTCAGGAATGAAAAAGTTAGTAATCATGGCTCTATACCGATCACCATTGACTGTAACGTTCTTGGGACCATCGTTTTTGAAAAAGTACGGACCAATGATTCCACCAGCCCATAAAGCGCACCAAACAGTCAGTTTTTCTGGATGTAACGGTGTTTCCACATACACTTGAGGATTACCTTCACTCCAAATGCGGCAGTTTTGTTTGTTGACGTAGCCATTCAACCAGAAGTGCGCTTCATCGCTAAACAAAATTCGCTTATGAAAATCGGGAACAACGGTAATCTCGTTAAAGGGCCCATTCGACGAATCTACGCCTTACTTGATGATCGTTTGGCTTCAAATCTTGCACGGGTTGGATTTTGTAAGCACGCAAACCAAGATCCTTCCATGAAGTGGATGGACACAGATCCAATTCCTGTGCTCGATGGCGGATGGACTCATTCGGGTCTTCCTCAATGCTACGCTCTACAGCAGCAATAGCTTCTTCTGTACGCACCGTACAGCGTCTCTGGGGATGCGAGTTATCAATAAGAGTAAACGTGGTGCGAAAACGTGCCATGGTTAATCGAATTAACTGCTCTGATGGACGATTTTGTCGACGATAAAATGGAGGTAGTGCGCGATACGTTTTCCGCACAGAACCATTATTTTCGAAATAAAATTGCACTATTTGCAAGCGTTGTTCAGGCGTGAGTCTATTCATGATGAATTGCCAAACCAAACTGAGAATAAATCACTTGACAGATATTAAATCGGTCGCCATCTTGAAAAGTAATGCCAACTTAAAGTTCTATACCTCTATAAAAAACACCCTTTATAAAATTAACACACACAACATAAGTGGTGTGAGAAACTATAACGTTGTACAATGGGTCAATTCGACATCCGGGTACTGTACTTGTCTTAATTGACAAGTACACGTCCTCTAACCTAACCTAACCTAACCTACGATGTTCAGCATATTTTGAATGCCTATCATCTCAGCCAGTATACCTATCTCTAACCTATGTTAGGCCAATACCAGTTTGTGAATTTTCTTAAGCATATCAGACGTGGACCGTGGCTTATTAAACGTAGAGCCAGGGTTCGAGCCCTAGGCCAGACATCAAAATAAAATAAAAAAAGGATTTGTTCGGGCACTTCCTCTCAGCAGATTTCTGGCAAAAACTCTGAAAGCAAATAAAATTTCCATGAAAAGTTTCTCAAAAATCTGTCGTTCGGAGTCGACTTTAAACTGTAGGTCCCACCACTCATATATAAAATTAACACAAACAACATAAGTGATGTGAGAAACTAGGTCGTAATCCTGACTGAAGGGTTGTAATGACCAAAGTTTTCATCATAGCAGTTCATACCTTCTAGCTCAAGCTCTGCCATCCAGTATTTCTGATTAATAAACAATGGATTATAGTCTGGCTAGTCTGTAATACCCAACGTTTTGAATTCGAAATTTCTTTTAAAATTATTCTTTGGCCGTCCTTTTTTTCTATTTAAAAAATTTAAGACATTCTGTTTAAAATCTCAATAAAATAAAATGTTTCTGTTCATTCCCATTTCCGCTTTGAGCACTGTGAAACTGAAGAGAATATTTTTAATTTCTAAAAATAGAAGAGGGGAGAAGAGAAACGTACGTGTTTATTTGTATGTATTGTTGTACATTTAAGCTGCTTAAGTTTTTAATTTGAAGTTCGTTTTTAATTTTAACTCTTCTTTTAATAAGAAAAAGTTGTTGTTTTGTTTTCTTTCAACATAAAACAGATTTAATTTGTTTAAATTAAAATAAAAACAATTAAAAACAAAAAGTTATACTAACTCAAAGCAAATTGTGTTAAGCCCTAGTCCAGCAGACGCAAGTCCGTTGTTTAAGCCACCAGCTTAGACCTCCCAAGCAAAACGATGTATAAACACATATTTCTTTCGGTGACTTTGTTTCAGCAGCCTTATGGCAAAAGTTCTGAGAGTAAATGAAATTGTCATCAAAAGTTTCTCAAATTTGTTGTTTTGAGACGGCGCTCAAACTGCAAGTCCTGTCTCTTATGCATAAAATTAACACACAACAAAGTGGGTAATGTGAGAAACTAGGTTGTAATCCAGACTAGAGTGTTGTAATGGCCTAATTAGTAAGTAAATAATAATAGATGCCCAATACTATTTCTCCATCAAGTCCGATAATCTAAAGTAAAGTTTATACATACAAATTTTGAATGTAAATTATACTTCGTATTCCATACTCATCAATACCTATCAATCACCATCAATCATCATCATGACCGTGAGTCAAATCTGAGCGAAATTAATTTTCAACTGCTCTTCTAAATAGTTTAAAGTTGTATGTAAATACTACTTCATATTCAATACCCATCATTCACCATCAATCATCATCATGACTGACAGTCTAGTCTGAGAGAAATTAGTCGTCAACTGCACTTCTAAGCCGTTTAAATTTTAAATATAAGAATCTTGAATGTAAATCCAACTTTTTATACAATACCCATCAATCATCATAGTGAACGACAGTCAAATCTGAGCGAAATTGGCTTCTAAATGCATTTCTAAATCGTTTAAATATGAGATATAAAAATCTTGAAATTCAATACTACTTTTTATTCAATACTTATAAATCATCATGAATCACCATCAATCATCATTATGACTGAGAGTCAAATCTGAGCGATGAATCTGAATCTTGAATGTAAATACTACTTTTTATTCAGTACCCATCAATCATCATAGTGACCGAGAGTCAAATCTAAGCGAAATTGATATTTAAATGCAATTCTAAATCATTTAAAGTTTAGATATAAAAATCTTGAAATTCAACCCTACTTTCTATTTACCATCAATCATCATCATGACTGAGAGTCAGACCTCAGCGAAATTAGTTTTCTACTGCACTTCTAGATCGTTTAAAATGTAGAGATAAAAATTTTCAATGCAAATATAACTTCGTATTCAAAACCCATCAGTAAACATCAATCGTTATCATGACTGAAAGTCTGCTGCTCTTCTAAATCGTTTAAAGTTTAGATATACAAATCTTGGAATTCAATCCTACTTCTAATTCAAGACTCATCAATCATCATCAACCACCATCAATCGCCATCAATCATCATCATTACTGAGCCAAATCTTTGTGAAATTAATTTTCAACTATACTTTTAAATCGTTTAAAGTTTATACATAAAACTCTTGAAATTCAATTCTACATTTTATTCAATACTCATCAATCATCATCAATCACCGTCAATCGCCATCAATCATTATAATGACTGAGAGTCAAATCTTAGCGAAATTAATTTTCAACTTCACCTTTAAAACGTTTAAAATTTAAATATAAAAATCTTGAAATTCACTCCTACTTTTTATTCAATATCCATCAATCATCATCAATCGCGACCGAGAATGGGATCTGAAATTAGTTTTTAACTACTTTCTCAAAATCCTATAAAGTTTAAATATAAAAATCTTTAAGTTAACAATACTATTCCCTCTGTATGGCTTATAAATCACCATCAATCACGTCAATCATGTACGAGTGCCCAATATTTGGATTTTTGATTAGAATCTTTGCTTTTAAATCATTCCAGCTTTATCGTGAAGGGGCCTTATCAAAACTCTGTAATGTAGCTCTTACGAAAATGGGTTTTTAAGGCTTGTAATCAAACTTATGGAACAGTTGTAAGCAAAAGTTATATTTGGTGGCTGAATATAGTAAAGTTTGCTCTGTAGAGTGTAGGGTGCTGAAATAAAGCTCATGATTATTGTGTTGATTTTAATAATTTTTTCTTTTAATATTTCGGTGTTTTTGTTGTTGTTGTTGTTGTTGCTATTATTTTGGCATCTGTATTTATTCATTTCTTTGCCAGTTTCATTTTCAAATTGAGAAAATTGTTGTTAAAAAAAAAAATTAAAAATAAAAACAAGGTTTTATCTTTCGTTCATGATGTTGTTGTTGTTGTTGTTTTTGCTGTTTTATAATAAGAAGAAATAAAAAACCAACTTTTATACAAGGATTTCGTTTTCTTTTGCTTATTTTCTTAATGTTGACCTGTATTTTGGCCTTCATTGAATCATTGAAGACAGAGTGAGAGAAAGAGAATATCTTTCTTTTATTCTTTCGCTTTGGCTTTTCAATTATTCAGATTTAAATTATCATTTTGGCCCAAAAAAATGTATGGAAATATATGTATATGTACACAAGAGATTGCAATGGAGAAAGACAGAGAGAGAGAGAGAGAGAGAGAGAGAGAGAGAGTGGAATTTTATAAGACTTTGTTTAATTTCTATTGATTTTCTTTTTATTTTTTTTATCATCTTTTTTTTAATATTTTTAAAATATCTTTATCAATTTGTGGCAAGTGGCATGGGGCAAGGGGGAGGGGAACGAGCCTTAACAAGTTATAATTTTTTTTCTTCTTATTTTTTCCTTTCTGTATTTGATAAACGTATAAATTCAATGCAATTCAATTCAATTCAATTTAATATTTCTTTCATTATTTATTTACTCTTTTCCAAATTGAAATTGTATTGCAAAAAAAAAAAAAGAAAAAAAAAACAATTTTTCTTAATTTTTTTATTTTGTCAATTTATTTTATCCTCCTCATTCGATCCGGTCGTTTGGGTAACCAGTTCATTTTCATATTGGACTACGTACGTATGCACATATGTATGTATGTATGTGTATGAATATGCCAATTTCTTCGTTTCATTTTCTTGCATTTGTTTCGTTTTTGTTTGCATATTTGCAGATACATTTTATATTTATTTATAGTTTTACTTGTCGTTGTTATTATTATTTTTGTTTTTATTATTGTTGTTGTTGTTGTTGTTATTGCCTTGCATTCTTAAGTAATGAAAAAATATATTTTTTGGCACATACACTCACAGAAAAAAAAAAGGAAACAGAAAACACATGCCAAGAAATTGCAACAGAAAAAAAACCAAAAACCCTTAACAGAAGATGTATGTGAAGATAAATTCGAATTTGTAAATCCAAGACGCAAACCATACATTTTGGCAGCGTCACATTTGGCATTAACAGGGCAAAATATCTTCTTAACATGGTTCAAACCCTGGCTCAAATATCTCGAACAAAACGAAATAAGAAAAAAATATTTCTTTTGGCAACTTCCTCTCAGCAGTCTTCTGAGCAAAAACTCTGAGAATGAAAATTGCCATGAAAAGTTTCTCAAAAATCTGTCTTTCTAAGTCGACTTTAAATAATATGTTCCTGCCATCACGCATAAAATTAACACTCACAACACTGGTGGATCAAGAAGCCAGAGGAGTTTTAATGCACTCTAGATAAGGCCAGGTAAACAACGTATTTATTTTTATGTATGTGAAGATAAATTTGAATTTGAAAATTCAAGACGCAATCCATAAATTTTAGCAGTGCCACATTTAGCATTAACAGAGCACAATTTCCTCTTAACAGAGCAAAATTTGCCTTTAACAGAGCACTGTTAGCTATTTAACAGTATCCACGTGAACAAGCCCAATTGTTTAGAAGCCAATTTCAGAACAAACAATAGGTCTATGAGTGTCATATCATACTCAAAGGAAGGCTTCAAGGCCTCTTAATATAATCAGCAACAAAGTCCCATATAGAGTGGTATGGTCTTGGCTTTAAAAATACCAATTTTTTGCTTGAAAATCCTCTATAAGATCACTGGGCATTTTAAGAAATAGTACACCATACAGACGATATGCAAATGGTAGTCCGGAGGGTCCTATTTCGAACCGTGGTAGTGGGATACATACATACATACATAATTGGTCATTACAACCCTTTAGTAAGGATTACGACCTAGTCTCTCACACCACTAATGTCGTGTATGTTAATTTTATACATGAGTGGTGGGACCTACAGTTTAAAGTCGATTCGGAACGACAGATTTTTGGGAAACTTTTCATGGCAATTTTTTATTTCACTCTCAGAGTTTTTGCCAGAAATCGCCGAAGGAATACTTTTTGTATTTTGTTTTGATGTCTGGCCTGGGTCTCGAACCCTGGCTTTACGTCTAATAAGCCAACACACTACCTACTAGACTATGGCGACTTCACGCTGATGGTTTAAGAAGCCAGAGAAGTTTTAATGCACTCTAGATAAGGCCAAGCTAAACAACGTATTTATTTTTATGTATGTGAAGATAAATTCGAATTTGAAAATCCAAGACATAATCCATAAATTTTAGCAGCGCCACATTTGCCGTTAACAGAGCAAGATTTCTTCTTAACAGAACAAAATTTGACCTTAACAGAGCACTGTTAGCTATTTAACAGTATCCATGTGAACAAGTCCACTTGTTTAGAAGCTAATTTTAGGACAAATACTAAGTCCATGTCATACTCAATGGAAGCTTCCAAGGCCTCGTAATATAATCAGCAACATAATCACATATAAAGTGATATGGTATTGTGAAAATTGGCTTTCAAAATATAAATTGTTTGCTTGAAAATTCTCTAGTAGATCTGTGGCCATTTTGGAGCATGTAAGAAATAGTACACCATACAGACACCATATACAAATGGTATTCCAGAACGACCTCTTTCGAACCGTGGTAGTGGTATAGTTGGAATAATTCCGTCCTCCATAGCCACCAACCATCCTTTACATTTCAACACTTTTGTTCACAAATAATAATGATCATAATGAGAATTCTGTTTTATGTCAATAGTCTGCAGTAATTGCAAAGTAAGTAGACTAATCTACTTATTGCCACTGTTAAACAGTTACCAGTGCTCTGTTAATAGCAAAGTTTACCCTGTTAAAGACAAGAATTGGCGCTGCTAAATGTGTGGGTTTACGTCTTTGCTTTTTAAATTCGAATTTATCTTCACACACGTAATATTTTAACATAATGTTCTGCATCAATAGGGAACATCCCCTTAATGTTGGCTGCAATTGAAAGAGAAGTAATAATAAAATAACAGAAGCAAAATGCATTGACCTTATTGCCAAAGGAAAGGGAACGTTAATTCAATTCCTTCAATTAATAAAATAACGCTTAAAATAGAAACTAATCGTTAGTATCTTGCATTCACTCCACCATCACACATATTACGCGTAGTTCCTTCGATTTTATAAGAAGCCTAAGGCCCTACAAACCTCAATTCATATCCTCATCGTCGCTGTATACTCTCTTCTTATTCATTTTTATCTTCAATTGCTTTCGATTTGTATGAGATTTCTACTTCTGAATGTAGCCATTACAACCTTTTAGTCAGGATTACAACCTAGCTTCTCACAAATAGCTGTGATGTGTGCGTTAATTTTATCAATGAGTGGCGGCGGAATCCCTACAGTTTAATGTCGACTCTGAGCAATAGAATTTTATGGAGGAACTTTTCATGGTAATTTTATTTAACTCTCAGAGTTTTTGCCAGAAATCTGCTGAGAGGAAGTCGCCGAAAAAAATATTTTTTATTCCGTTTTGTTCGAAATGTCTGAGCTGAGGTTCAAACCATACATACATACATAATAGGTCATTACAACCCTTCAGTCAGGATTACGAGCTAGTTTCTCACACCACTAATGTTGTGTGTGTTAATTTTATACATGAGTGGCGGGACCTACAGTTTAAAGTCGACTCCGAACGACAGATTTTTGAGAAACTTTTTCATGGCAATTTTTTTATTTACTGTCAGAGTTTTTGCCAGAAATCTGCTGAGAGGAAGACGCCGAAGAAATACTTTTTTTTTGTATTTTATTTTGATGTCTGGCCTGGGGCTCGAACCCTGGCTTTTCGTTTAATAAGCCAACATATTAACTACTAGACCACGGCGACCTCAGAACAGAACCAGTAGATTCGCTTAAAAGTTGAATTATTAGATCAAGAACGGATCTTGGAACAGCTGCAGGAGTTTTTAGCCACATGAATAAAATATTCCGAGGTCATGGGGAAACTCGCTGCTATCCTTCAAGCTAGAGTCTATGCCATCGAAAGTTATTCTCAATTCAACTTAAATAGGAAGTACAAAATACAGGACATAGGAATACTACCTGACAGTCAGACCGCCATTCGCACTTTGCTCATATGAGGTTAAATCGTGAAGTTAAGACTTAGCGCCGACGATTGCCTTCTATATAGTTGGAGCGGATCTCTAGAAAGGTATGTTTAACGAAAGTAAAGATAAAGAGAGTGGGTTTGACGCAATCGAACAGTTTACTTGGAAACCATAAACTGATTGGATGCTGGATCAACAGCAGCAGTTCAATGCTGATCCTTCGAACAAAATGTTCTTCAACCAAGAAGCTCATCGCTCATGCAGCTAGAAGAAGACCGAAATGAAAACCCATTTTATCAGGAAAAAGTAGTTGCATTAAGGACCTAAAAGTGTCATTGGATCTCATGTCGTAAAAGCTAGTCTAGAGGAACCATTCCGATCAATTAAGAGCAGGGTGGCTGATATGTATTGCAACCAACTTCAGGTTGTTATCATTTGTAAACCGCTCGTCTGATAGCTGGCAGATTTATTCCAGTGACAGTTCATTTTATTATTTACAAGCTTGCAAAAGCATTTTGATCTATTGCATGCAGAAAAAAGTTATTCGTGATGGAATTCAAGCGTGATAGTGTGATTGCTTTGTATTTGGCTGGAAAACCACAGGTGGCTATCGTTAGAGCCCTCCAGCATTTAAAAGTGAATAAATCTTTTGTTTCTCGTACCATTGCTCGTCACCGTGATACTGGCAGTGTTGCATCGCGTCCAAAAAGTGGACAAAAAAAAAACGGTAACAACACTAGAAATGATCCGAAAAGTGAAGGCCAGATTTGATCGAAATCCACGCCGCAGTGGTAGAAAAATTGCTCGTGAGCTGAACATATCGCGAGAACGGATGCAACACATATTGAAAAATGAGCCTGGACTAAAACCATTGAAGTTCCAAAAAGAGCAAGAGCTCACCGATGGACAAAAAAAAGTTAGACTGGAAAGAGCCAAGGAGTTACTTCGCTTGCACGTAAGTGGTCAGTGGCCAGTTACCGAATTTGGTTTTCTCCGATGAGAAGCCATTCCAAATTGAGCAGTTTGTGAACAAACAAAATGATCGGGTTTACTTGCCAAAGAGGTCAGCTGAAAATTTACACCTGCGATTGGCCACCAGAACTCAAGTGCCGCCGATGGTAATGGTGTGGGCCGCCGTAACGGCCGATGGTCGCTCCCCGCTCGTATTCATCGACCGTGGGGTCAAAATAAATGACGAATATTATCGGAAAAATGTCTTAAAGACAGTATTGAAGCCCTGGGCAGACAAACATTTCGGCCGCAGACCATGGACATTCCAACAGGACTCAGCACCACCGCACTCAGCACGCGTCAACCAAGAATGGCTTAAAAAGGCGGTTCCTCGCTTCATTTCTACCGCACAATGGCCACCAAAAGCAGATCTTAATCCGTTGGACTTTTGCGCCTTGGGCATTTTGGAGAGTAAGGTTCTCACTAAAATATACCAAAGTGTCGACCACCTCAAGACGGCGCTTCGCCGGCAATGGGCCAAAATACCGCAGATCCACTTTCGTGCAGCCTGTGATGGCTTTATTGGCCGTTTGAAGGCCATAATTTGTACCAAAGGTGGCCAATTCGAACAAATCTAAACTGATTCTAAACTTTAATGTCATTTTCAACATTTTTTGCTTTTGAAGAATAAAATTTAAAAAAATTAAAAAAAACATAGCGCTTTACTTTGTTGCATTATATATCAACCACCCTGTATGGGTGAATTTTCTGAGCCTGCATCTAAATGTTATGAACGGAACGAAATGTGGTCTTATAACACGATCGACTTTCGCTTCACTGCACGTGAAATTTCCAGAGTTTTTGGAGACTTCAATTGGGAAACAAGATAATAAGTTTTGATTACTTTTAGAGTTTTTTTATGGGACAATGTCAAAGACTGTGTCTCCCCGGATAGTCCCCTAATATAGGAGCATTTGTAAACCAACATTCGCTAAATTATTGCCAAGATACTGCGCGAAATACAAAATACGCGATACGCGAAAGAATCGACGATCATTTGCCTGACATTGTATTACGTACCAGAGATCAGCAATGAATCGGTTTTTCGCTACTCATAAGTACTCATGAAATTTTGAGGATGAGGATAAGTCAACAGTATTGAAATCCATCTACTCTCATTCATTCGTACTCAGTACACAACATTGATTTATAAGTACAAGTTGCAATAAGTATGAGTACAACGTTGACATCAAACTCATAACATTCGAAATATGTTTGATTCATACGCCTACTCATTAAGGTTCACAAATTTAGAAAAATACTCATAATACTACTCATAAATGATTCGAGTGAATCGTATCATTCGTCCAAATTTACAGTCTCAGTTGTTGTTGCCTTTACAAAGAAAGCAGAAAGACACATAAACAAAAAAGAAAAAGACAGCAAGCAGAGCAAACGCAACCTTCTTGTGAGTATTGTGGTGATCGTGCGCGAATCATACTTATTTTGTGATTCGTGTATACGATGAGTCATGGAGAGTCGAAATCAATAACATCGTGCGTATTGTTAAGTATGAGTACCATGAGTATTTCAAACTTTGAATATAAGTAGTATGAGTATGACATTAAAATAAGTATGAATGCGTGTAAGTACTAGAAATTATAAGTATGATTCGAATCTACTCATCGTTTTGAATACTGATTGCTGACCTCTGTTACGTACACAATGACCAAGGCACAGGCATTGTAATGCAATAAAAATTTCAACGTGTCTTTTTGAACTTTACTTCTGAAACCAAAAAATGGTTAAGCCTTTGGAGTGGTCAAAGCCAAGATGGGAGAATAAATATTCTGTTAATTGCATGAAGAAACTCTGCAGACCAAGGGATCTTATTGATAGTCTTTGGCACCGTATACGTGATTTCCACTCTTATGTATATTCGAAAAGTTTTTTCTTCCTCCTTATATAGAGTGTCACGTGTGTCCGTGAGAAGTTTTAATCAATTTAACTGTCAATTACAATTATATTTCACTGAATTTGCCGTCTGCAAAACGTAAAGATTTTTTTCATATTCTTACGACAACAGTATCGCACTGAGTAACAATTATTTCCCCAGACTATTTCAAAACAACAAAAATACGTATTTTTTTTTTAAGTGTATTACAAACGTCTGTATGTCTGTTTGGTTTGTTTGACACGCCAGACTGTCTGCATGTAACTCACTGCAATGCTTGACTCTGTGATAGCCCAGACTCTTGAACATACGGCATCGTAACCCAAAGCATTTTAACTTTATTTTCGATTGCGGATAAATGCGACATTTCGCCAAAAAAAAATACTTACAGAAAAAAAATGGAAACTTTTTTCCCAGTTTTTTTTTTTTTGTTTTTGTTTTTCTTGCGACGCATACCATTTGCCATTGATTAATGGCTTTTTCAAGTTTGCAATTCCCCCAAAAAAAATTTTATTTTTGGAATTTTCTTTTTATTTTTTCTCTTTTTTTATGTGTCAACCTCTCTGGCACAACATGACATATTCACACATCCTTGCCTGTTTTTCTTTCTTTCCTTCTGGCAGAAGAGAGAAACAAAACAAAATCTCATTTTAAAGCACTCAATAGGAGTTGAAAAGTCAGAAAAATGAAAAGAAAAGCCAAAAACACCATCAAAAACATTTTGTTTTTTTTTTGTTACTGAAAATACTCTCACTTTGTCAAAAAAAAAACAAAAGAAAATTTTTTTTGGTTTTCCTTTCCTTGTTGTTTATATAATTTGTTGTAATTTTCTTTGTTGTTGTTTTTCTC
This sequence comes from Sarcophaga variegata, assembly GCA_932273835.1. NCBI lineage: Eukaryota > Metazoa > Arthropoda > Insecta > Diptera > Sarcophagidae > Sarcophaga > Sarcophaga variegata. The sequence continues at coordinate 144,229,108 of OW026358.1, read as the reverse complement.
TTTTTTATTTTTCCTGTTGTTGCAGACTTTTATGTCGTGTATGCGACACATTATTCCAGACATTTCGTGACAGGAACCTCTGAAAATTGCATTTCCAACTGCATTTCACAAATTATTGTGTGTGTGCCAATATGTTTCGCCAATGTTTTTATTTTTCTAAAGGAGGCCTATTGTAGGCTCTTTTTTTTCTCTTCTTCGTTTATAAAAATTAACTCGAAACTCAAAGCATAAGAAGAGCAGCACAGGGAAGGATGTCTTTGACTGCAAATGCAAGTGTGAGTGTGTAAGTGAATGTATATTTAAGAATTGGCAAGAGATGCCAAAAACGTTTTTTTTTATTTTTTTTATTTTTTGTTTAATAGTGTAACACTGACGCGTTAACTTCAGTTATTTTTAAATACATTCCATACTAGGGGTACAATGCACAGCAAAAGTGAACAACGCCAAAAATATATTTCACTTATAAAGGGTGTTTTTTATAGAGGTATAGAACTTTAAGTTGGCATTACTTTTCAAGATGGCGACCGATTTAACAGCTGTCAAGTGATTTATTCTCAGTTTGGTTTGGCAATTCATCATGAATAGACTCACGCCTGAACAACGCAATTTTATTTCGAAAATAATGGTTCCGTGCGGAAAACGTATCGCGCACTACGTCCATTTTATTGTCGACAAAATCGTCCATCAGAGCAGTTAATTCGATTAACCATTGAACATTTTCGCACCACGTTTACTCTTATTGATAACTCGCATCCCCAGAGACGCTGTACGGTGCGTACAGAAGAAGCTATTGCTGCTGTAGAGCGTAGCATTGAGGAAGACCCGAATGAGTCCATCCGCCATCGAGCACAGGAATTGGATCTGTGTCCAACCACTTTATGGAAGATTTTGCGGAAGGATCTTGGTTTGCGTGCTTACAAAATCCAACTCGTGCAAGATTTGAAGCCAAACGATCATCAAGTAAGGCGTAGATTCGTCGAATGGGCCCAAAACGAGATTACCGTTGTTCCCGATATTCATAAGCGAATTTTGTTCAGCGATGAAGCGCACTTCTGGTTGAATGGCTACGTCAACAAACAAAACTGCCGCATTTGGAGTGAAGGTAATCCTCAAGTGTATGTGGAAACAGCGTTACATCCAGAAAAACTGACTGTTTGGTGCGCTTTATGGGCTGGGTGGGATCATTGGTCCGTACTTTTTCAAAAACGATGGTGGCCAGAACGTTACAGTCAATAGTGATCGGTATAGAGCCATGATTACTAACTTTTTCATTCCTGAATTGAATAACCATGATGTCCAGGAGATGTGGTTTCAACAAGACGGCGCAACATGTCACACAGCTCGTGCCACAATAGATTTATTGAAAGACACGTTTGGTGACCGCCTAATTTCACGTTTTGGACCTGTGAATTGGCCTCCAAGATCTTGTGATTTAACACCGCTCGACTACTTTCTGTGGGGCTATGTAATGTCATTGGTCTATGCGGTAAAGCCACAAACGCTTAACCATTTGGAAGACAACATTCGCCGTATTATTGCCGATATACGGCCACAAATGTTGGAAAAAGTCATCGAAAATTGGACGTCCAGATTGGACTACATCCGCACCAGCCGTGGCGGTCATATGCCAGAAATCATATTTAAAATGTAATGCCACAAGATTATCTTTCGGATAAATAAAATTCATGTCAATCGAATAATCCATCGTTGTTTTATTGCAACTTAAAGTTGTATACCTCTATAAAAAACACCCTTTACATGAGTGGCGGGACCTACAGTTTAAAGTCGACTCCGAACGACAGATTTTTGAGAAACTTTTCAGGGCAATTTTATTTACTCTCAGAGTTTTTGCCATAAATCTGCCGAGAGGAAGTCGCAGAAGGAATACTTTTTGTATTTTGTCTTGATGTCTGGCCTCGGGCTCGAACCCCGGCTTAACGTCTAATAAGCCAACACACTACGTACTAGACTAAGGCGAAAAATATATTTCACTTATACGAGTTGTAAGGTTTTAAAACACTGAGAGGTTCTATACAAGTATACAGCAGAACTCTTTGGATTCTGACTTTAACAGGAGTGCCAGTGAAATCTCAGGCAACAAGGATCTATCTCGGGGTAGAGACTCTCATTTGAGATACGCAAGCCCATAGCAGTATGCAGCAGTAAAAGGAGAGCAGAATTACCACACTTTTAAAAATAGCATCTAATAACGGAATGCTTCTGATTGCTTTTAAAATCTGAGAGACAATAGCAATAGCAAATAAAGTGGAGATTCGCATTAACAATGACACAAAATGAAGGTAGAGTTCTCAATATTGCGAAAGCATTTAACAGTAGAATAAGCAGGCTCAAGTACCACCTGGCATTTATGCTTTTAGGTGCTGTGTACTACGTGTCGCAAATATCCGAATAGCAGAAAAGGGTAGACCATATGGCTTGTATAGATAACCAGGATATTTTTGACGGTGCCAAGCATATTTTTAGCAAATTTTCCCATTAGTTTGACCATCACAGAGGTGTGGGTATTATAAATTGGCCACTGACAACTGGAATTTTTGCCTATAAAATGATAGCAGAGAAATGAAATTGGCGGTTTGTCTCAGAATCCAACATATGAAAACAACCGATTAGGCATGGTCGTGGATGAAAGCGAACTTCTGGATGCACACTAATTAAACGATATGTTCCGTGTACATGGAATATATCGATGAAATTTCGGAATAGGAGTAAAACAGATTTTTTAGTCGGTAAATGTTACTACAAACTATAAACCATTGACTGTAATTTCATAGAATACTTGACGCATGTGTGTGAAGATAAATTCGAATTTGAAAATTCAAGACGCAATCCATAAATTTTAGCAGCATCACATTAACAGAGCAAAATTTCCTCTTAACAGAACAAAATTTGCCCTTAACAGAGCACTGTTAGCTATTTAACAGTATACATCTGAACAAGCCCACTTGTTTAAGAGCTAATTTTGGGTAATACTCTAGGTCTATAAATACCATACTATATACAAAGGAGGGTTCCAAGGCCACTTAATATAATCAGCAACATAGTCACATATAAAGTGATAAGGTATTGAGAAAATTGGCTTTAAAATTATGATACAGACTATATGCAAAGTCCAGAGGGCCCTCTTTCGAACCGTGATAGTAGGACAACTGAAATAATTTTGAGAATTGAGAAAATTTACGTCCTTCATCCCCACCCACCATCCTCTACATATCAAGAGTTTTGTTCACAAATAATAATGATCATAATAAGAATTCAATTTTATGTCAATAGTCTGCAATAAATTCAAAATAGAAGACTAATCAACTTATTAGCCATGTTAAACAGTTAACAGTGCTCTGTTAATAGCAAAATTGAATCTGTTAGAGGCAAGAAATGACACTGCTAAAAGTGTGGGTTTGCGTCTTTGGTTTTTAAATTCGAATTTATCTTCACACACATATTTGACGCTGGTTTTCAAAAAAATTGGTAACTTTTTTAAATGGAAATAGCTTTTCCGATTCGCTATATTTTCTTTTTTTCTACTCACCCATTTTGCTCTCTATTGTATTATTGTGGTATTTATGTATATGTGTGTGTTTCACCTCTGCTCTCTTTTTAAACTCTGCCAAAATTTCTTTTTTTTATTTCTCTCACTTTAATTTATTTCCCCCCTCTTTTTATTTGTGGATTTTTCTTATAACCAACACACATTCAATCCATTTCCTGTGTGTGTACATTGGCATGGTAATTCCTTATTTCTTATGTGTATCGTTATATGTGTGTGTGATGTATGTATAGGTACATATAACTGCAATATTTTTTCCTTTAAGTGTTCGTGTGTATGTATTTAAAATATTATAAAAAAATTTTTACTATGTATTTAACATTAACAATCCCTTTTGTATGCAATTTTTTATTATAATTTGTATGTGCCACTCACATGAGTATGAGAGAGAAAGATAGGTTGAAAGCGTGAAAGAGCGAAGTAGAGATTTCCTAAGTAAGCTAAATTTAACGTACAATATTACATTTAATATACTTTTTTAGAAATTCTTATTTATTTTAATACATTTATTATACTAAACATAGTTAAAGAAAGTTCAGAGATTTTAAGGAATGCATTCATTGCTTATTAAAAATAAGGAAAGTGCTGCAAAAAATATCTGCCTGTGCATCCAACATTATATAGAGCAGTTAAGAAGTAAGTGAGTGCTAGTTTATCCACACAGTTGTGTAACACCCAGTCTCCTGGCCAGACCAAGCGCCTTAAACCAGGTCAATTTATTAATAAAAATTTTACGTAAAGAAATCTTCACCTATTTCTCAATTATACAGAGCAGTTAAGGAGTAAGTGAGTGCTTGTTTATCCTCTCAGCGTCCTGACTATCAAACCTATTAAATAATATTGAACTTTGAAAGCAGCTACCATAACTAAGTTGTATTTTGCATGGTGATGAGTGCAGATTATATTTTGTGATCATAAGGCAAGCGAAACCTGCTGTCTAAACTATCATTCTTGAGTTGTAAGCAATTTAAATTTAAAGTTAAGAAAGTGGCTTGCAGAAGTTGCCGTAGTCTAGTAGGTAGTGTCTTGACTTATTAGACGTAAAGCCAGGGTTCGAGCCCCAGGCCAGACTTCAAAATAAAATACAAAAAGTATTTCTTCGGCGACTTCCTCTCAGCAGATTTCTGGCAAAAACTCTGAGAGTAAATAAAATTGCCATGAAAAAGTTTCCCAAAAATCTGTCGTTCCGAATCGACTTTAAACTGTAGGTCCCACCACTCATGTATAAAATTAACACACACAACATAAGTGGTGTGAGAAACTAGGTCGTTGTACAATGGGTCAATTCGACCTCCGGGTACTGTAGTTGTCTTAATTGTCCTCTACACGTCCTCTAACCTAACCTAACCTAACCTAAGAGGCTTGTAACAAGCAATCTGATATGTAGTCCATCAGCGACTAGAATATTTTATTATTATTTCTCTATCAACTGCAGCCAACATTAAGCGGATGTTCCCTATTAATGCAGAACATTGTGTTGAAATATTAGAAATTATAGTTATGGAGGCATGAAAAATGCTGCTAATATGACCACTGGGACACTCCTCAATGCCCACACATCCACAGGAGGCAAATAACATCCAAAAAATAAAATAAATCCGCATCTCTAAAGTAGAATTCTTGAAGCGTGCATCTAAGTCTGTCTTTAAATCTGTTTTTTGACAGATGTAAGGAAGGAAAAGTCGCCGTAGTCTATTAAGTAGTGTGTTGGCTTATTAGACGTGAGGCCACAGCCCAGACTTCTCGAACAGCACGAAATACTGAAAAATATTTCTTCGTCAACTTCCGCTCAGTAGCCTTCTGGCAAAATCTCTGAAAGTAAAATAAAATTGCCATGAAAAGCTTCTCAAAACTCTGTTGTTCCCAGTCGACGTTTAAACGTAGGGTCCACCACTCGTGGACAAAATTCACGAACGCAACATGAGTGGTGGGAGAAGTTAGTTTGTATCCTGACTACAGGGCTGTAATGACCAAGTAAGTAAGAAAGTAAGGTTAATATCGACGCTTCCATTCTATAACGTTCTAAGTGTACTTAGAACGTTTTTAATGTTCTTGCATTTTTAAATTCTACGTTCTCTAACTTAAATACTGTCAAAATTTGGTTAAGATGCGCCGATCCGTTCCGAAGTTATAGCGAAAAAACTCCTTAGAATACCCATATGGTCGTATGTCGCGTGAGAACTTTGAGAGCTCATAACTCAAAACACACTTTTTCGACTTTTCGAGAATGTTATAGAACGGAGGCGTCGATATGAATAGAAGGACATAGTTAAGCATACGAGTATCTCTCTAATTTTTATTGTGAGTTAGATTGCAGGTCTAACAAAAAGAACTTTGTAAATCAAATGATGTACTCAAAATGGAAATTGATGAATTGAATTGATTTATGGTCCTTATTTTCGTGTCCACACACTGTACATATGTTAGTTTAATAGCTTATATATGCATGCGTGCTTATTGTAGTTACAAATATCGTATGCTTTATAATTTTTTATTCAAATTGTGGTTGTTGTTGTTGTTGTTGTAATTGTAATTGTTATTGTTATTTGTTATTGTAATATTCTATGCACAAAAATTTAACTTAAAGAGTCTTTCAATTCGGATTTATTTTTAAGAAATACTTTGCATTTCTAAGCAATAAAAGAGGGATTTTCTATTCAAAAATTTCATTCTGAATTAAAAAATTAAAAGAAGGAAGAAAAATAAGAATGTGTGTGAAGATAAATTTGAATTTCGAAACCAAAGACGCAAACCCACAGTTTTAGCAGCGCCACTACTTGCTTCTAACAGGGTAAACTTTGCTATTAACAGAGCACTGTTAACTATTTAACAGTGGCAATAGTGGATTATTCTACTATTTTGCAATTATTGCAGACTATTGATATAAAATTTAATTCTCATTGTGATCATTATTATTTGTAAACAAAAGTGTTGAAATGTAAAGGATGGTTGGTGGCTATGGAGGACGGAATTATTCCATCTATCCCACTACCATTGTTGGAAGGAAGACCCTCTGGACTACCATTTGCATATAGTCTGTATGGTGTACTATTTCTTATATGTTCCAAAATGGCCACTCATCTTCTAGAGAATTTTCAAACAAAAAATTGATATTTTCAAAGCCAATTTTTTCAATAGCATATCACTTTATTTGTGACTATGTTGCTGATAATATTAAGAGGCCTTGGCATCTTCCTTTGCATATAGTGTGCTGCTCATAGACCTAGAGTATTTCCCATAATTAGCTCCAAAGCAAGTGGGGTTGTTCAGATGTATACTGTTAAATAGCTAACAGTGCTCTGTTAAGGGCAAATTTTGTTCTGTTAAGAGGAAATTTTGTTCTGTTACGCCAAATGTGGCCTCTCAGCTGTCGTGTGGCAAAAATCTCTGAGTGTAAAATGAAATTGTCATGAATATTTCCTCAAAAATTTTTCAGAATCGCCATTGTATAGTAGACTGTGCTACTCCTGTAAGCAACTAACACACAGAACATATGTGGTGTCAGAAGCTAGTTTGTTGTGCTGATTTTTTCCAGTAACCCTCTTGGGGTCTTCCTATTGCTTCCACAAAGCATTTCTACCTTGTTTCAGTTTCTTTAGTATATTTTGTTTCCGTTAAGCAGGTGATTAGTCTGCTGCAGCAAGTCCTATAATAATAGAGCTGCCATCTGTCATAGCCTAGAAACAATGCCCTCCGAGGATTTGGTGTAGAGTTGCGGAATCTTTTTGATTGTTAATGCCTACCTCTTTTCCTTTTTTTATATCCTGACTAAAGGTCTGTAATGTTCTGTTGGGGATGTAAGGGCTGAGATTTGAACTCCTGAGCTGTCATATATTAAGCTAACATATTACGTACTGGACTACGACCATGTAATGAGTCATACTTTATTCAAGTAAGAGTTCTTGAGACATTATCTTGAATTACAAAATTTTGTTCTGTTACGCCAAATGTGGCGCTGCTAAAATTTATGGATTGTGTCTTGGCTTTTCAAATTCGAATTTATCTTCACATATGTAAATAAAAATAAATACGTTGTTTAGCTGGCCTTACCTAAAGTGCATTAAAACTCCTCTGGCTTCTTAATCCACCAGTGTTGTGAGTGTTAATTTTATGCATGATTGCAGGAACATATTATTTAAAGTCGACTTAGAAAGACAGATTTTTGAGAAACTTTTCATGGCAATTTTTATTCTCAGAGTTTTACCTCAGAAGACAGCTGAGAGGAAGTTGCCAAAAGAAATATTTTCTTTCTTATTTCGTTTTTTCGAGATGTTTGAGCCGGGGGTTGAACCATGTTAAGAAGATATTTTGCTCTGTTAATGCCAAATGTGGCGCTGCTATAATTTATGGATTGCGTCTTGGATTTTCACATAATTTCTTTGGCAGTTTCGTTATAATAAATAAAATTAAATAAATTTAAAATAAAATCACACATACGCACACACACATATTGTAAATATTTTCCAATATTAATTAATATTTCAGAGTTATTCTGTTATTGTTTTTGTTTTTTTGTGTCTTTACATCAGGTATCTTAATTGTTTTTAAAAATATAAAAATTTTTTCTGTTTGTTGTTATTGTATGTGATTAAATCTTTATTTAAATATTTGCACTTGAAAAAGAAATTATAACAGCTACAGCAACAGCAACAAATAATATTCAGTTGTTTTTTTTTCGTTATTGAAAAAACAATTTTAAATCGAATTTCCAATTTATTAAAGTACAGAAGCGGAAAGCAAATCATAAAAACCGAATATTTTTTTTGCAGAATAATTTTACAAAATTACAATGATAGAATAATTTTTTCTTTTGCGAATTCCATGAATCATTGTCGCCGTATGTTATTTTAATATGATGTTCGTTTTTCCTTTTTTTTCTGAAACTTTTTCAAGCAGATTAACAATTTTTTTTTATTTGTTCGTTACACACAGAATTTTCTATTTTTTTATGAAACAATAAGAGTAGAGGGTTTTTTAAATATAAACAGTAGCAGTAGTAGAAAAGCATCAATACGGGCATTTAGTTATTAATGCTTGCAACGAGCACATAACAGACAGAGGGGCTTTGCTGTGTAGCCATAGGATTTATGGTCGATTGAAAAGGACATTAAGTTGACGAAGTACAGGCGAACAAGATAAACATGTAGTTCTCCTGCCTTGGCTTTGAAGGGAGGCAAGAAGAATCGCAATACGGCGCTGCAATCTGTAGAATGGCCATACTGTATTCAGCCACCATCTCAAACGTTTTGATATACCGCAGGTTAGGTTTAGGTTAGGTTAGAGGACGTGCACTTGTCAATTAAGACAAGTACAGTACCCAGAGGTCGAATTGACCCATTGTACAACGTCCTAGTTTGTCACACCACTTATGTTGTGTGTGTTAATTTTATACATGAGTGGTGGGACCTACAGTTTAAAGACGACTCCGAACGACAGATTTTTGAGAAACTTTTTCTTGGGAATTTTATTTACTCTCAGAGTTTTTGCCAGAAATCTGCTGAGAGGAAGTCTCCGAAGAAATACTTTTTTTTTGTTTTGATGTCTGGCCTGGGGTTCGAACCCTGGCTTTACGTCTAATAAGCCAACACACTACCTACTAGACTACGACGACTACCCACATTGACAATTGTTTTAACGGGTGATTTTTTAGCTTTTTGGCAACACTGGTTTAAACAGCTCACGCACGTTTCGCGTTTTGTTTCACCGGCAAACATCTTCAGTTTGGTCTATAATTCAACCATGAATCGTCTTACCAACGAACAACGCTTGCAAATCATTGAATTTTATTATCAAAATGCGTGTGCTCTGTTAAGAAAGTTCATCGCGCGCTTCTTCCATTTTATGGTCAGTTTAATCGACCCACTGAAGCGGCTATTCGGGCTATTGTGACTAAATTTCGCACCAAATTTACATTGTTGGACATTAAACCACCAACACGCTTACGTAGAGTGCGAACTGAAGAAAATATCGCAGCTGTATCGGCCAGTGTTAATGATGACCATCAATTATCGATTCGTCGCCGTTCGCAGCAATTGGGCGTCTGTTACTCAACAACTTGGAAAATTTTGCAGAAGGATTTAGGTGTGAAACCTTTCAAAATCCAGCTGGTGCAAGTATTGAAGCCGAACGACCTACCGCAACGCAGAATTTTTGGTGAATGGGCTCTTGGAAAGTTGGCCGAAGATCCACTTCTTTATCGAAAACTTGTGTTCAGCGACGAAGCTCATTTTTGTCTCAATGGATACGTAAATAAGCAGAATTGTCGATTTTGGAGTGAAGATCAGCCAGAAGCATTGCAAAAGCTACCAATGCATCCAGAAAAAGTCACCTCAGTTTGGTGCGGTTTATGGGCTGGTGGCATCATTGGACCGTACTTCTTCAAAGATGCTGCTAATCGTAACGTAACTGTGAATGGTGAGCGCTACCGTGAGATGATATCCAACTTTTTTTTGCCCAAAATGCAAGAGCTTGACTTGCATGACATGTGGTTTCAACAAGACGGTGCCACATGGCACACAGCACGCGTAAAAATTGACTTATTAAGAGGCGAGTTCCGTGAACATTTTATTTCACGTACGGGACCGGTCAATTGGCCGCCTAGATTGTGCGATTTAACGCCTTTAAACTATTTTTTGTGGGGCTATGTTAAAGCTCATGTCTATACAGGCAAGCCCGCTTCAATTGACGCATTGGAAGACAACCGATTGAAGCATTTATTCGTGAGATACCGGCCGGAAATGTTGGCAAGAGTATGCCAAAATTGGACTAAGCGGATGGACCATTTGAGGGGCAGTCGCGGTCAACATTTGCATGAAATAATCTTCAAACATTAAATTATATGGACCGTACTATCGATTCAAATAAAGATTTCATGCATTTTTCTGAATTTTATGTGTTTTTTTTTTTTTTTTGAAAAATTTTCCCATAGCTCTTAAAAAAATCACCCATTATTTTATTTGAGCTTTAAGGACATAATGCATCCAAATCAACGTTAAGCTGTGTAGGTCCCACCACCCATGGGTAATATTAACATACGCAACATGCTAAATCGCTATAGTCTAGTAGGTAGTGTGTTAGCCCATTCGAAGAGAGTGCGTGGTTCAACACCTGCCTCAGACATGTCGTAGAAATCGAAATATGAAAAAAATATTTCTGTCGGCGACTTCCTCTCACCAGTTTTCTGGCAAAAACCCTGAGTGTATATGAAATCCGTTGTTTGGAATCGATTGTAAACTGTAGGTCTCCAGCCGCTCTTGGGTAAAATTAACGCACACAACATAAATGGTGTGAGAAACTAGGTTGTGATCTTGGCTAAAGAGTTGTAATGATAATGTTGAAGTCGCCGTGGTCTAGTAGGTAGTGTGTTGGCTTATTAGACGAAAAGCCAGGGTTCGAGCCCCAGACCAGACATCAAGACGAAATACAAAAAGTATTTCTTCAGCGACTTGCTCTCAGCAGATTTCTGGCAAAAACTCTGGAAGTAAATAAAATTGCCATGAAAGGTTTCTCAAAAAATCTGTCGTTCGGAGTCGACTTTAAACTGTAGATCCCGCCGCTCATGTATAAAATTAACACACACAACATAAGTGGTGTGAGAAACTAGGTCGTAATGCTGACTGAAGTGTTGTAATGACCAATTATGTATGTATGTATGTATGTAATTAAGCATGTAATTACCACCATGATAAGGAATAACTTGCAGTTTAAATTTAATTTAGGATGGCTTGGATGGCTACCGTATGTTTTTACATATGTAAACTACAGATGTAAATTCTACATACCATACATACATACATATTGTATGTATTAAAACAAAATATTTTTTGAACTAAAAACCATCCATTATCCTGTATTTTTATTTCTGTAAAAGATACAACAACAACAAAAACAATATGTTTTAATGAATATTGTAAGAGCGAATAATAAATTCATTCTAAAACCCTTTTTTTTGTTTTGTCTGTCATTCTTTCATTTTTTTAAAATACTTTTTTCCCCATTTTAAAATATAAAAGTAGGATTGTAAAACAAAAAACCAAAAAAAAAAATCACAACACATTGGGCGTTTATTGAAACCAACTTTTCCTGTGTTATTGCTTTAAATGGTCGTTAATTCAAGCAGAAAAAAATTGTTTCAATTCATAACGCATTTTTTTTCCTTCAAAAAAAAAAAAATAAATAAAAGATGATGAAAAGAGAAAATATTTGTCATTTATTCGTTAAAAATTGTTTAAAAATTAATTTTAAAAAATTTTAAAATTTTATACAATTTGTTGACATTTTAAGAAAATTTTTATTTTTTTGTTTTTTTGCCTGTATTTAATTTCTCTTTAAAACTTATTTTATAAATTAATAAATAATAAATAATCTTAAATACTAATAATTTTTGTTTTTGTTTGTTTATTTCTCTTTACAGGTGAGTGCATTTCTTTTAATTAATAAAAAGGTAAACTTTATTTTTCCAAAAAATTTTAAATGAATTTTAAATTACAAACCCTTTTCAACAACAGCAGCAAAATGCCAAGAGAAAATTTAAAGGAAAATTAAATTTTCTGTCTTGAAATATGAAAAATTTTAGTTAAATCGGGTGCAGTTTGTTGTACAATTTTAATTATTTAATCACAGAATAAACATAAACCGGTAGCTGGCAACACTAACACAGTAAACCCCGAATTGAATACACTCCCAATCACAATAAAGATATCCGGAATGGGTTCACAATAAACAACCCGTACACTCTAGCCTTTATATACTTCTTGGCCCCAGGGTTACCATTAAATTAATTTCAACTATGCAGAATGCCTACCCGTTGTTTGGTGGATCTTTTTCAAATGTCAAAGCATCATTACAATACATCCACACGTAAATAATTGGCCATTACTACCCTTCAGTCAGGATTACGACCTAGTTCCTCACACCACTTATGTTGTATGTGTTAATTTTATCCATTGAGTGGTGGGACCTACAGTTTAAAGTCGACTCCGAATGACAGATTTTTGAGAAACTTTTCATGGCAATTTTATTTACTTTCAGAGTTTTTTCCAGAAATCTGCTGAGAGGAAGTCGCCGAAGAAATCCTTTTTGTATTTTGTTTTGATGTCTGGCCTGGGGCTCGAACCCTGGCTTTACGTCTAATAAGCCAACACACTACCTACTAGACTACGACGACTTCTACGGCATCATTACAATGCTTTCGGTAATTTTGTCTTTAAAGCTTTAAAGTTTATGCATTTGTTTTTTACGCCGAGGAGGGGTAAATGTACCTAACCGCACCATAGAGGAAGTCGTCACATCCTCCGTGTGTAGGGCCCTCACCCACTAAATCCCCCCTCGTCTCGTGGACTCGTTGTGCCCACTCCTGTACTTCGGTGGTCTTACTTCGCAGTGGAGTCCCTTTGACCCCTGCGTGCTTATATCCGCGTCCGGATTGCGTGTCAAAAGTTAAAGAGACATCGAAGTGTCTCCACTATTCCTTTCGTCCAGGTCCCTGCTTCGAATTTCGCTTGACATGTGTGCCAGTTTCATCTATGTCGGCGTGCCCACATGTTCCGCAGCCTCAAGATCCCTCTTCTTCAGTCTTAGAATGCTCTCCACGTAATTCGCCACTGAGGTCAAATTTTCTCTACTCGCGATCATAACCCCGACAATGTTACCGGCCGTGATAGTCCCAACTATCGACGTCAGTGCAGAGCGTGCACACTCGAAAACAGTGTGCTCTGCGTCGTCAATTATCTCCCCTTCTTCGTAAAGACAGTAAGGGGAGGCGGTCTTGCTCATTCTGTGCAGATATTTCCTAAAATATACGTGACCCGATAGCATCTGTGTAACGTCGATCGATTTCCAATAAATAGTCAAGGTCGTGCCGAATCGTCAATATTGCCTTCTCACATTAGCAAGTACTCAGCGGATGCTGAGTACCAGTACCCGGGGAGCGCCTGATCTAACATACGGAGGCTGTGAGCTGCTTGGTATGTACTTGCAAGGATAGCCCCGGTCTTCGCCAAGTTGAAATCAATCAGTGGTGTTGCTTTGTAGTTACATACCCGCTCCCCTAAAGTTGATGCATAGCGTAGGCAGACAGGCAACTATCCCGATCTCAAGTGCTCTCTGTTCTACTGCCACGAAGGCCTTATTTGTTCACTCCTTGTCTTGTACTTTTTAACCATCCACGGGCTTCCTCTTGGAATGCATTAAAGCCGCAAGTATATGTTCTGATAAATCGTTAGCCTCATAACGATTTACGTACTGGGCTTCTAGAGATTTCAATTCTGAATAATTTCTTTTAGAGCCACCTTGCCTGATTAGAAAGGCGGCTGCTTAAACCGCTCGCTATGGAAAAATATGTAAACAAACACTCTGATGACTTAGGTGAAAGCCCTGTCATCATTTTGGTATGCAGTACACTAATCATTTGCTCATCTGATGGAATACAATTTATAAATCCTTAGAGGCCAAATGCATCCTAAGCGACCAATGAGGAAAAAGTGTATATACAGCTTCAAAGCAGTTCATGGCCTTACTGACACCAGTGCAATGCCGGTTGGGTAATAGAATTTTCCATGAAAATCTTCTGATTTACTTGGACTGCTCGGCTGCAATCAAGTGCCATACAAACCTTATCTCAGCATCTGTTCGAATGCTAAAGGTTTTTCTCTGAAATATTTGGAATCATTCGGAGGAATCTGTTATGTGGGTTCCAGGACAAAGGGAGTTAGGTTAGGTCGTAGTAGTAGCTTTGATCATGTCACAGAACTCACTTGAGCGCGCATAGCTGCCCATTGTGTTGCCACGGGTGAACGCAGTCCCTGTGCTGACCAAGTTCCACCAAGACCAGGGAGGATTAAGAAGTTGGTCAGCACAAGGGCTGCTAATCATAAGCACGACTACCCCTCGCTGGAAAACCAGCCAAAAAGTTTGATTAACGAAGCTATATCCTTGATGTCAAAGGGAGTACTGAGCCCTTTTGAAAACCTTCGGTAAGACCAACCAATTTCGTCTTCCCTTTACAGACAAGATATTGAGAGAAGTGATCTCCCAGTTTATTTCAGCACTTTACTTCCTTTAGTCCTTTCCGTTTCTTTTCAGAAACATACTGCTGTCATACACCATCACCCCAGTTTCCTTGCTTTGCCTGTGTTTCATAAATGAAGTTTTTTCCAGCTAAGCAGATGATTAAGTATACTGTAGCAACTTCTCGTTTAATAGGGTTGCCATCTGCCACTACATGCCATCTTACAATTGTGAAGCGCTAGCCAGGAATTACAAACAAAAGGTAAAAAAGACCCAATTGTATTACACTAGGAGATCTGACAGAACACAGATATGCTATGCTAAGGTAGCTTTTGTTTACATTAGAAATAAAATATTCCATACCTCCAGGGGCATAGGAGTCACCGTAGTCTAGTAGTGGTAGTTCTATAAAATTCTGTAAAATTGATTTGATTTTTAGAGTGGACAATACTACTTAAAAGAATACAGATATGATGGTAATATGCGCACTGTTAAGAAAAGAGTTTTCTGCTAACATATACTAGAATCACCATAGTCTAGTAAGGAGTGTGTTGGCTTATTAGACGTAAGGCCACGGTACAAAACCCATGTCAGACATATCTCCAGTAAAACGAAATGAACTGAATATTTCTTCAACGGTTTTCTCTCAGCAGATTTCTGGCAAAAACTCTGAAAGTAACTAGAAAATTGCCATGAAAAGCTTCTCTAAAATCTGATATTCGGCGATGACTTTAAACTGTAGGTATAAAATTAACACACACAACATAAGTGGTGTGAAAAGCGAATTAGTAATCCTGATTAAAGGATTGTAACAATTATGTATGTATGCTTGCATACTACCAGGGGCAATGTTAAAAACGTGGCATACTTTTAGGTAATACTATTAAATTTTATTTTTTAATTGTGGAGCCTACTTTAAAGGGTCATATTTAGGCCAAACGCACGTAATATTCGTCTTTTGAAAACTTTGACGTGTTAAGAACAAAAAGAAAAACTTTTCTTTAATTTTCTTTATTTCATTAACTTTTTAAAATATTTTTTTCTTTATTGTTTGCTTCTCTCAAACAAGTTTATCTTTTAAATTTCACTTCTTCTTCTATCTTTCTCTCTCTCTCTCTCTTAAGGCAAGAGCTTGTATAAGAAAAAAATAAGGCTGCTTAATGAGTGTTAATCATTTTAAGTTTTATTCGGATGTCTGTTCTAACCCTTTTCTTTGCAACACGGTCTCAGCCTCAGTCCACAAGTCCTTCGTTTTGAGAAAAAAAACAAGCAATAAATTATTATTGAAGTTTCACACTTTTTTTCTATTGGATTTCTTTGCTGTAATCATTACTATTTGCCCATACTGTTGTTGTTGTTGTTTCTTTTTCATGTTATTGTAATTGTTTTTGTAATTCTTTTTTTTGTCTTCCTTTTTTTATTCTGTTTCATCTTCATCTTCATCATCTTGTTTGATGATGTTGCTGTGAAAATGTAAATTTTTATTGCAAAACGTTTTCACTTTTTGATCCACAAGGATTTACAAAATGTTCCATGTGTGTGTGTATTGGTAAGAGCACAGAATTTTTTTGGTTCGTTAAAACAAAAACAAAAACAAAAAACTTTCCTCTGTCAGTGTTTTTCTCTTACACTCTCCTGCTCTCTCTATCTCTCTCTCGCTGCCTCTCTCTATGTGATGAATTCTTTCTTGAAATTTTTTTTTAATTTTCTCACCCCCAATGGCCTTCGCCCCCATTATGGTTCAATTTGAAGATGAATTTTTTTTATTCAGTTTTCAGCCACTTACTCACTCCCTCACTCACTCATTCATTCATTCATTCGTTTATGCTTTCGTTTCGTTTCTCATTCATTTCCATTTCCATTCGGTTTATTAATGCGATTGATGTTGTGCTAACGAGCTGTAATTAAACGTGTAATTAATTTTTCACAATATTTTTCCATTTGTTCTTCTTCTTTTTTTATTTGTTGTTGTTATTATTGTTGTTGTTCTTATTATTGTTGTTGTTGTTTTATTTCCATTTCTATCATTATTTTTATATTGCTGCTGTCTGTCTGTCGTCATATCATTGTGTTTCAATATTAAAGGCAGCGCTCGCAGCATTGAATTGTTAATAAAATTAAACAGGAAAACAAGGAAAAGTAAATGGCAAAAGGGAAATTAATTTAAATATGTTGTTCGAATTAAAAATTAATTCAATAAAATTGATATTTTTGTTTAATTATTTTATTTCAATAAAAATTAATAAATATTGTTAGAGAATGAAACAGCATTTGATTTGGTAATAAAATTCTCAAAGTAAGGTCAACAGTTAAGGCCTTTAATGCCATAGCACTTTAAAACATGGATTCAACATTTGGTCTCCAATACTTTAGACTTTAATGAGCAAGAACCCAATAGTTTTGATAAGTTATTGTGCTTATTTCCTTTAATAAATGTCGAATCGATGAGTTTTACGAATTTGTATTTCTGTTCTGGAATCCGTTGAGTTTCCTGTTTACAGAAATTAAGTTTAGGATTTGAAAGTAGTTGCTTACCTGCCTAGACAGTTATATATGGTATGTGCAGCCAGTCCCTAGTCTGAATTACAATCGTATCTAAGCTTGTACTTGCTTCGGCTTTTCTTTTTGCTGGACTTAGCCATTTCTCCATAGTCGTTGCATCATGCGTCTAACTAGCAAGGGATTTCTTTAACCACTTACTTCCTTGCACACATACCAGAGATCAGCAATGAATCCCTTTTTCGCTACTCATGAGTACTCATGCAATTTTGAGTATGAGTGAGTCAACAGTATTGAAATTCAACTACTCTGATTCATTCGTACTCAGTACACAACATTGATTTATGAGTACAAGTTGCAATGAGTATGAGTACAACGTTGACATCGAACTCATAACATTCGAAATATGTTTGATTCATACGCCTACTCATTCAGATTCATAAATTTAGAAAAATACTTATAATACTACTCATAAATGATTCGAGTGATTCGGATCATTCGACAAAATTTACAGTCTTAGTTGTTGTTGCATTTATAAAGAAAGAAGAAAGACACATAAACAAAAAAGACAAAGACAGCAAGCAGCGAAAACACACAAGCTTCATGTGAGTATTGTAGTGTTCGTACCCGAATCATACTTATTTTGTGATTCATGTATACGATGAGTCATGTCATGGAGAGCCGAAATCAATAACATCATGCGTATTGTTAAGTACGAGTACCATGAGTATTTCAAACTTTGAATATGCGTAGTATGAGTATGACATTAAAATAAGTATGAATGCGTATAAGTATCAGAAATTATAAGTATGATTCGAATCTACTCATCGTTTTGAATACTTATTGCTGACCTCTGGTGTGTACAGCCAGTCCCTAGTCTGAATTACAATCGTATCTAAGCTTGTACTTGTTTCGGCTTTTCTTTTTGCTGAACTTAGCCATTTCTCCATAGTCGTTGCACCATGCGTCTAACTAGCAAGGGATTTCTTTAACCACTTACAGTAATATCTCGATTTACGTCGCAGTTGGTTCCAGAAAAAGGCGACTTAAAACGAAACGACGTAAATCTAATTTCATATTGCTCATAATACAAAGCAGTATGTTTATAACATAAAAAAGTTACAGTAATCCCTCGATATACGTCGCAGTTGGTTCCAAAAAAAGGCGACGTAAATCGAATGACGACGCATATTGAAGTTAGATGGAACAAAAAATTTGACGACGTAAATCGAATCAACGTTAATCGAGGCGACATAAATCGAAGGATTACTGTACTTACTTGCATACATACATACATACCTATATAATTGGTCATTACAACCCTTAGGTCAGAATGACGACCTAGCTTCTTGCTTCATTTTATACATGAGTGGCGCTACATACAGCTCAAAGACGACTCGGAACGGCAGATACTTGAAGAAACTTTTCAAAGGCAAATTTATTTACTCTCTAAGAGTTTTTGCCAGAAATCTGCTGAGAGGAAGTCACCGAAGAAATATTTTTTCATAATTCGTTCTGTACGAGATGTCTGGCCAAGGGTTTGAACGGAGGCCTAACGTTTAATAAACCAACACACTACCTACTAGACCCCAATTTCACGTTTTAAAAGATAATCTAAATGTCAACATGCTTCCGGTACAATTACAGCTTACTTACCTATATTTGAATTGCAAACAGCTTTCAGGGTGCAGGTCAGGTTAGTTAGGTTAGGTTAGAGGACGTGTACTTGTCAATTAAGCCAAGTACAGTACCCGGCGGTCGAATTGACCCATTGTACAACGTCCTAGTTTCGCACACCACTTATGTTGTGTGTGTTAATTTTATACATGCGTGGTGGGACCTACAGTTTAAGGTCGACTCCGAACGACAGATTTTTGAGAAACTTTTCATGGCAATTTTATTTACTCTCAGAGTTTTTGCCAGAAATCTGCTGAGAGGAAGTCGCCGAAGAAATATTTTTTGTATTTTATTTTGATGTCTGGTCTGGGGCTCGAATCCTGGCTTTACGTCTAATAAGCCAACACACTGCCTACTAGACTACGGCGACTTCAAAAAACTTTAGGGTGCAAGTGATTCAAGATAATGTCTCAAGAATTCGTACTTGAATAAAGTATGACGCATTACATGGTCGTAGTTCATTACGTAGTATGTTAACTTAATATATGACAGCTCAGGAGTTCATATCTCAGCCCTTACATCCCAAACAGAACATTACGGACCTTTAGTCAGTGTAGGAAAAATGGAAAAGATGTAGGAATTAACAATCAGCTAGATTCCCCACCACTACAGCAAATTCTCGGAGGCCGTTGTTACTAGGCAATGATAGATTCTAGCTCCAAAATTAGAGGACTTGCTGCGGCATGCTAATCACCTGCTTAACGTGAAAAAATATACTAAAGGAACTGAAACAAGGTAGAAATGGTTTGTGGAAGCCATAGGAAGCCCCCAAGAGGGTTACTGGGAAAAAATCAGAACAACAAACTAGCTCCTGTTGAGAGTGTTACTTCCATACATGGGCGGCAGGATCTACAATTTAATGGCGATTCTGAAAGACAGATTTTTGAAGAAATTTTCATGACAATTTCATTTTACACTCAGAAATTTTTGCCAAACGACAGCTGAGAGAAAGTTGCCAAACGAAATAATTTTTTTCGTATTTACATTTATTCTTGTAGTGTTTGTTGTTGTTGTTATTTTGTTTACTTGTTTACCATATTTTATGCTGGTGTTTGTTGTTGTATTTTTGTTTATTTCTTTAACGTTTTAATGTTAAGTAATGTAAAAGTAAAACATCAGTATCTAACGGGTGATTTTTTAGCTATAATCTTTTTGGCAACACTGGTTTAAACAGCTCACGCACGTTTCTTATTTTGTTTCACTGTCAAACATCTTCAGTTTGGTCTATAATTTAACCATGAATCGTCTTACAAACGAACAACGCTTGCAAATCATTGAATTTTATTATCAAAATGCGTGCTCTGATAAGAAAGTTCATCGCGCGCTTCTTCCATTTTATGGTCAGTTTAATCGACCCACTGAAGCGGCTATTCGGGCTATTGTGACTAAATTTGATAATTGATGACCATCAATTATCGATTCGTCGTCGTTCGCAGCAATTGGGCCTCTGTTACTCAACAACGTGGAAAATTTTGCGGAAGGATTTAGGTGTGAAGCCTTTTAAAATCCAGCTGGTGCAAGAATTGAAGCCGAACGACCTACCGCAACGCAGAATTTTTGGTGAATGTGGGCTCTTGGAAAGTTGGCCGAAGATCCACTTCTTTATCGAAAAATTGTGTTCAGCGACGAAGCTCATTTTTGGCTCCATGGAAACGTAAATAAGCAGAATTGTCGATTTTGGAGTGAAGATCAGCCAGAAGCATTGCAAAAACTACCAATGCATCCAGAAAAAGTCACAGTTTGGTGCGGTTTATGGGCTGGTGGCATCATTGGACCGTACTTCTTCAAAGATGCTGCGAATCATAACGTAACTGTGAATGGTGATCGCTAACGTGAGATGATATCCAACTTTTTTTTGCCCAAAATGCAAGAGATTGACTTGCATGACATGTGGTTTCAAGCAGACGGTGCCACATGCCACACAGCAGGCGTAACAATGGACTTATTGAGAGGCGAGTTTGGTGAACATTTTATTTCACTTTCGGGACCGGTCAATTGGCCGCCTAGATCGTGCGATTTAACGCCTTAAGACTATTTTTTGTGGGGGCTATGTTAGATATTAGATTCTTCATTTTCGTAACAATATGTTGCCGACAAGTAGGGATATGCAGCATATTGAAATTCAGATCACGGAGATAGTCTGCATTTGAGGGTTCCAAAGAAAGAACAAAGACAAATCGCACAATACAGCAGCAATTGAGGCCGTTTATCCCTAATTATAAGCAAATCTTATTTTTATGTCATGCAAAACGATTTATTGTGCTAATTGGTTAACAATTTCTCATGTGTTATCTTTGGCATTTCTGCACAAATCAAATTGATTTGTTCTCTTAATAGATTGGCTAACAAACTTATGCTCATTTGCTTACTATTCTGGCGTATCGTTATTAACATTGTTTTTCGTTTTTTATTTTGTTGCTCTGACAGTTAAAAACTTTTTCCAAAAATGTTATGTTTTTTCATCTATCAAATGTTGCAGCAGTAGAGGTTTGTATTCTTGTTATGCTTACAGCAACAAATAGTAAAATGCAGTAGCAACAGCAGTAACTCAAATATGCATTAAAATGCAACGAGAAATGTAGTTTTTATTGTCCAACGTCGTCTTTATATTCTGCACTTTGTCTTGTCGAATTTTTTCTTCTCTTTTTTTTTGTTGGTCATAAGTCACAAGTGAGTGCATAAAGGATTTTTTTTTATCCTTTTTAACATATTACAACAGCAGCAACAAATCGACTTTACAACAACAACAGCAGCTATGGAATACATATCGTATCGTATCGTATATTGAAAGAATTTATAATAAAGCAGCCACCATTACTAAGGTATTGTATTGTACTGTGTTGTATGTGGATGGCAACATTTTTTTTTTTTCAATTGTAGTTGTGTTTGCATATGAAAATTTTAACAATTGCTGGCTGGTCTTTACCTTCGAACACAGTCTAAAGGATTTTACATAAAATGGTAGGTAACTGGCTTATATACTTGCGCTACCTGTTCTTCGACTTCATTGTATTACTACCACCACCAGCACACTTGCTTTTAATAAATGCTCACAAATGTTTGATTATGTATTAGGGGGTCATATAAAAAGTTTTGGTGGCTTTAGGGTAAATAAAAACTCTTCGTAGTCTAGTAGATTTATTGGCATATTAGACCAGAGTCTGTGGTTCAAACCTGAGCTCAAACATCTTGAACAAAAGGAAACAATGTGTATGAAGATAAATTCGAATTTTAAAATCCAAGATTCAAACCATAAATTTTTGCAGCGCCACATTTGGCGTTAACAGAGCAAAATTTCCTCTTAACAGAACAAAATTTGCTCTTAACAGAGCACTGTTAACTGTTCAACAGTATCCATCTGAACAAGGTCACATGTTTAGGAACTAATTTTAAGGCATACAGGGCTGATATGGCTGATATGTATTGCTACCAACTTCAGGTTGTTATCATTTGTAAGCCGCTCGTCTGACAGCTGACAGATTTATTCCAGTGACAGTTCATTTTATTATTTACAAGCTTACAAAAGCATTTTGATCTATTGCATGCAGAAAAAAGTTATTCGTGATGGAATTCAAGCGTGATAGAGTGATTGCTTTATATTTGACTGGAAAACCACAGGCGGCTATTGTTAGAGCCCTCCAGCATTTAAATGTTAATAAGTCTTTTGTTTCTCGTACCATTCCTCGTTACCGTGATACTGGTAGTGTTGCATCGCGTCCAAAAAGTGGACGAAAAAACGGTAACAACACCAGAAATGATCCGAAAAGTGAAGGCCAAATTTGATCGAAATCCACGCCGCAGTGGTAGAAGACTAGCTCGTGAGCTGAACATATCACGAGAACGGATGCAACACATATTGAGAAATGACCTTGGACTAAAGCCATTGAAGTTCCAAAAAGTGCAAGAGCTCACCGATGGAAAAAAAGAAGTTAGACTGGAAAGAGCCAAGGAGTTACTTCGCTTGCACGAAAGTGGCCAGTTACCGAATTTGGTTTTCTCCGATGAGAAGCCATTCCAAATTGAGCAGTTTGTGAACAAACAAAATGATCGGGTTCACTTGCGAAAGAGGTCAGCTGAAAATTTACACCTGCGATTGGCCAAGAGAACTCAAGCGACGGCGATGGTAATGGTGTGGGCCGCCGATGGTCGCTCCCCGCTCGTATTCATCGACCGTGGGGTCAAAATAAATGCCGAATATTATCGGGAAAATGTCTTAAAGACAGTATTGAAGCCCTGGGCAGACAAACATTTCGGCCGCAGACCCTGGACATTCCCACAGGACTCAGCACCACCGCACTCAGCACGCGTCAACCAAAAATGGCTTAAAAAGGAGGTTCCTCGCTTCATTTCTACCGCACAATGGCCACCAAAATCTCCGGATCTCAATCCGTTGGACTTTTGCGCCTGGGGCATTTTGGAGAGTAAGGTTCTCACTAAACAATACCAAACTGTCGATCATCTCAAGACGGCGCTTCGCCGGGAATGGGCCAAAATACCGCAGAGCCACTTTCGTGCAGCCTGTGATGGCTTTGTCGGCCGTTTGAAGGCCATAATTCGTACCAAAGGTGGCCAATTCGAACAAATCTAAACTGATTCTAAACTTTGATGTCATTTTCAACATTTTTTGCTTTTGAACAATAAAATTTAAAAAAAAATTAAAACAATATGGCGCTTTACTTTGTTGCATTATATATCAGCCACCCTGTATACTAGGTCTATGAATACCATACTATATGCAAAGGAAAGAGAGAGTCCTCTTTACAATCGTGCTAGTGGGATAGCTGAAATAATTTTGTGGGTCCAAATTTTGAATTTTAAAAAAATCGATTTTTAGCTAAAAATATATGAAAATTCTGTAGAAGATCAGTGGCCATTTGGGAACATATAAGAAATAGTACATCATACAGATTATATGCAAATGATAGTCTATAAGGAAACATGGAAAAATTACTTCTTTCAGTGACTTACACTCAGTCGTCTTAGTCTCAGTTGCTCTGTGAGCGTAAAATAAAATTGCCACTCAATACCTTTTATGCGAGTGCCTGGCACTTTAGAACAGACTACATTGGTTTTTGTGTGACGGAACGTTTTAAAGATCTGGGCTTGGTGTCGTACATGCCACTAAGGAAACTGGCCGGTTTTATCCGGAGCTCAGGGCGCTTCACCACTAACAGGTCATGACAAGGAGGCTTACCCTACACTGCGTAAAAGAATAGGTCATATGGGACATTGAGTGAACTTGCCTGTAAATGGCAAGCTGTCCGGTAACCTAACCTAACCCAATAAAACTGCCGTGAAAAGTTTCTCAAAAAAGTGTATTGTTTGCAGTCGAAGTTAAACTGCAGGTTTTACCACTCCCTTGATTAAAAATTAACAATGAAAATATGGGTGCTGTGACTAGCTAGGTTGTAATCCTGACTAAAGGGTTATAATAACCAATAATAAGTAAGTAATTCATTTTTTTTTTCTGCGGGAAGGAGGGAAAATGCTTTATGCATTCATGATGGTCGTCACCAGACATGATATGTCGGACTCTCCCACTGGGTATACCGACTAAAAACCCGCCTTGTCTCCTCACCGGGAAATCATTCCACCTCGGAACTATGGTTGTATTACTACGAGGTGGACCCCTTTTCTGGCATATGTTCCAGTTCCATTGTCGTCAGCCTGCGTCAAGGCTCCGCTCTATTCTCAGTCTGCTGCGTCTAGGTCAAATTTCTTCCTAGTAAATAAGTCATGGAAAGCAAAGACTTTGCGCATGCCTTTCAAAAGGACAGTGGCTCGTGATAACAAAATTCTGGAAATAGGGAAGAATGGAGGAGAATAGTTGATCAGACTTAAACTCATAACGAGCTACAATGTCATAAGACATAATGCGGAGAGACATGGACCACAGAATCTAAGAATTTAATTTTCTGTTGGATTGCTAAGCAAAAAACTCCTTTCAAACTCAAACACGTAAAGGATGCAGAATATTACAAGAACTGCCATAGATGGGAACCGTAAGTGTTAATTCAAAACTGGAATAATTGTATTTTAACTCCAACTATGGTTATTTAAACAAGTCACGAATACTTTTTCTAACCCTATAGACCACGAGCAGACAATCGATAAGCAATGAAGAACTGCCATCGATTGTAACCCTTTAGTATGAATTCAAAACTAAAATGCCTGTGCTTTAACTGCTATACCTTGCTTCCAGTTGTGGTAATAAAAACAAACCGCGAATACTTTTTTATAACCCAATAGACCAAGAAGAGACAATCAATAAGCAATGAAGAACTGCCATCGATTGGAACTCTTAGTTTGAATTCAAAACTGTAATGATTGTACTTTAACTACAACTATGGTTATTAAAACAAGCCGCGAATACTGTTTCTAACCCCATAGACCAATAGCATACAATCGATAAGCAATGAAGAACTGCCATCGATTGGAACCCTTTAGTAAGAATTCAAAACTGGAATGCCTGTGCTTTAACTGCTATACCATGCTTCCAATTGTGGTAATAAAAGCAAGCCGCGAATACTTGAATGCGAATGAAGAACTGCGCGAATAAGGAACTGCCATCGATTGGAACTATGAATTAAAAACTGGAATGATTGTGCTTTAACTGCTATACATTGCTTCCAGTTGTGGTAATTAAAACAAGCCGCGAATACTTTTTTATAACCCAATAGACCAAGAGCAGACAATGGATAAGCAATGAAGAACTGCCATCGATTGGAACCCTTTAGTAAGAATTCAAAACTAAAACACCTGTGCTTTAACTGCTATAACTTGCCTCCAGTTGTTCTAATAAAAACAAGTCACGAATACTTTTTTTTATAACCCAATAGACCAAGAGCAGACAATCGATAAGCAATGAAGAACTGCCATAGATTGGAACTCTTAGTAAGAATTTAAAACTAGAATGCCTGTGCTTTAACTGCTATACCTTGCCACCAGTTGTGGTAATAAAACAAGCCGCGAATACTTTTTTATAACCCAGACAATCAATAAGCAATAAAGAACTGCCATCGATTGGAACTCTTAGTATGAATTCAAAACTGAAATGATTGTGCTTTAACTGCTATTACTTGCCTTCAGTTGTGGTAATAAAAACAAGCCGCGAATACTTTTTTATAACCCAATAGACTAAGACCAAACAATCGATAAGCAATGAAAAGTGTTGAATTTTTTATGGAGAAAAAAAATTTTTGTACAATTTAGTTGGTTTTCTGTTGCTGCTACAATTGTTGTTGTTGGCTTTATTATTCTTAGTCTCTAAATTAGTTCGGCAAAGGATATATGCATCACCTGTACTACACCACCACCATTAAAACAACCATAACTATGGACATTATTTGTTCCGCCTACATTGAACACCTCCTTGACTTTCCTTGTGGCCTTTGCTTAAAAAAGCTTAGTGTTTGACCAATTATTTGCCTCTCGTTTTTATACTTGCACTCACTTTCACCCGCTTTCTCCCCCTCTCTTTCTCTCTCTCTCGTATATCCAACAAAAAACCCAATACAAAGTAACATAAAATTTATAACGAAAAACAATGAAAAACGAATAAAGACAAGCAAAAAAAAGGAACGAATTTATAAACAAAAAAAATTTGTTTGAAGCCATAGTTTGATGAGCATAGCAGGAGGAGAGAAAAACAGGTCCGAGAGTTCAATAGCTATTAACGTGTTTTTTAGATTTTTGTTACGTTCCTTTTTTATTATTTTCTCTTTTACAGGCTGGCGCTGTTTTTTTTTTTGTTTTTTTTTCGTGTACTTTTCAAAGCCTGGGGGGATATTTTTGTTTTCGGTGAACTGCAGAGCAAAAGCAAACCATTAGCGAGTCCAAAACCTTTTTGAACTTTTTGAGTATTTTGTAGCGAAAGATTTTCTTTCTTTTCTTTTTGTTTCTATTTTTTGTTGTTCTTGTTCTTGTTTTTTTAATTCCCTTTAATATTTGATTTCCAAACGGTTGTAAATTTTTGTTTTTCGAAATAAAGTGGATCCATTAGGGTACACAAGGCGTTAAAAATATTATCATCAGGGGAATTTTCTCTTCTTTGTTTTAATGAAATGATTTCCAAAGGGTACTGCATTTTTAATTTAAAATTGGAAAAAAAATTAATTTTTTTATAAAAATGCCTATAATATGAGGAAGTTACCAAAATTAGTCCTCCCACCCTCGTAATTGACAAAGAGTTGAGATACGAAAGATAGGTAGACACAATTTCATCATCTTATTTTAGTTTTTTATTAATAAATTGCAGCAGAGACTTTTCTTTTACATTTTTTAATACGTCTGTTACGTAGTATAATACTGGGGATGGCCCCTACTCATGCACAACATTATACTGGACCTTGAAAAAAGGTTATGGGAGCGAAGAAACAGAGCGTAGTGTTTATGGGCGTTAGATTTTAATCGTTTCATGCTGCCTAAAATATGTGGCAGTTACCAAAATTAGTCAACCACCCTCGTAACTGACAAAGAGATAAGATACGAAAGATAGGTAGACACAATTTTATCATCTTGTTTTAGTTTTTTATTTATAAAGTGCAGCAGAGACTTTTCTTTTAAATTTTTTAATATGACCAATACTAAGGGGATGGCCCCTACTTATGCACATCATTATACTGGATCTTGAAAAAAGGTTATGGAAGCGAAGAAACAGAGCTTAGTGTTTATGGGCGTTAGATTTTAATCGTTTCATGCTGCCTAAAATATGTGGCAGTTACCAAAATTAGTCAACCACCCTCGTAATTGACAAAGGGATAGGATACGAGAGATAGGTAGACACAATTTTATCATCTTGTTTTAGTTTTTTATGTATAAAGTGCAGCAGAGACTTTTCTTTTACATTTTTTAATACGACCAACACTAAGGGGATGGCCCCTACTCATGCACAGCATTTTACTGGATCTTGAAAAAAGGTTATGGGAGCGAAGAAACAGAGCGTAGTGTTTATGGGCGTTAGATTTTAATCGTTTCATGCTGTAATTGGAACGAAAAACTTCTGCAGTTATATGGTTCCACACATGGATAGTGCTTCTAAAGAATAAATTCTCTCCCTAAAGCATTATAGCAATCCACTAGTCAATCGATAATGAACGAATGTTCTCTACGTGACAGTCTCATACTACGTGACAGACATGTATTCAATTTTCGTGAATAAGCTTCTTTAATTCCCTCGCGCCACATTTCGCTAAAGTAGTGCTTAAACAGTGAAATTCAAGGCACATTGGTACGATTCTTTAATGAGTCAAAAAAGATGGATTCTCTACAATCCTTAAATAATACCTTTGCCTCTCCAGCAGCCCATTAAGAAGCCTTTAAACCAACTTTGAGACACCGACGTATACATCGGACTTGCAGGATATAAGTAGAGTAAATGGGGAAGTCGCCGTAGTCTAGTAGGCAGTGTATTGGCTTATTAGACGTAAAGCCAGAGTTCGAGCCCCAGGCCAGACATCAAAATAAAAATACAAAAAATATTTCTTCGGCGACTTCCTCTCAGCAGATTTCTGGCAAAAACTCTGAAAGCAAATAAAATTGCCATGAAAAGTTTCTCAAAAATCTATCGTTCGGAATCGACTTTAAACTGTTGGTCCCACCGCTCATGTATAAAAATTAACACACACAACATAAGTGGTGTGAGAAACTAGGTCGTAATCCTGACTGAAGGGTTGTAATGACCAATTATGTATGTACATATGTATGTATGTATATAGTAAGGAGATCAGATGGACTAAAACATTTCTTGTGCTGTCTTAGAAAACCAGGTACTTTCTTTCATCACTTGAAATATACGCCGTTTTCAGCGTACTCCTTACCTTCTGAATTTTCTCTTTTTTCACTGCTAGACTTCCACTTTTGCATTTAAATTGTAGTCCCAGTAATACACACAGCAGACACATAAGCAGACCACAGAATATAATGGGTGATTTTTTAAGAGGTATAGGAAAATTTATCAAAAAAAAAACACAATAAAATTCAGAAAAATGCATGAAATCTTTATTTGAATCGATAGTACGGTCCATAGAATTTAATGTTTGAAGATTATTTCATGCAAATGTTAACAGCGACTGCGCCTCAAATGCTCCATCCGCTTAGTCCAATTTTGGCATACTCTTTCCAACATTTCGGCCGGTATCTCACGAATAAATGCTTTAATGTTGTCTTCCAATGCATCAATTGACATGAGCTTTAACATAGCCCCACAAAAAATAGTCTAAAAGCGTTAAATCGCACGATCTAGGCAGCCAATTTACCGGTCCCGAACGTGAAATAAAATGTTCACCGAACTCGCCTCTCAATAAGTCCATTGTAACGCGTGCTGTGTTGCATGTGGCACCGTCTTGTTGAAACCACATGACATGCAAGTCAAGCTCTTGCATTTGGGAAAAAAAAAAGTTGGATATCATCTCACGGTAGCGCTCACCATTCACAGTTACGTTACGATTCGCAGCATATTTGAAGAAGTACGTTCCAATGATGCCACCCAGCCCATAAACCGCACCAAACTGAGGTGACTTTTTCTGGATGCATTGGTAGCTTTTGCAATGTTTCTGGCTGATCTTCACTCCAAAATCGACAATTCTGCTTATTTACGTATCCATTGAGCCAAAAATGAGCTTCGTCGCTGAACACAATTTTTCGATAAAGAAGTGGATTTTCGGCCAACTTTCCAAGAGCCCATTCACCAAAAATTCTGCGTTGCGGTAGATCGTTCGACTTCAATTCTTGTACCAGCTGTATTTTGAAAGGCTTCATACCTAAATCCTTCCGAAAAATTTTCCACGTTGTTGAGTAACAGAGGGGCCCAATTGCTGTGAACGGCGACGAATCGATAATTGATGTTCATCATTAACACTGGCCGATACAGCTGCGATATTTTCCTCAGTTCGCACTCTACGTAAGCGTGTTGGTGGTTTAATGTCCAACAATGTTAATTTGGTGCAAAATTTAGTCACAATAGCCCGAATAGCCTTTTCAGTGGGTCGATTAAACTGACCATAAAATGGAAGAAGCGCGCGATGAGCACGCATTTTGATAATAAAATTCATGGATTTGCACGCGTTGTTCGTTTGTAAGACGATTCATGGTTAAATTATAGACCAAACTGAAGATGTTTGACAGTGAAGCAAAACACGAAACGTGCGTGAGCTGTTTAAACCAGTGTTGCCAAAAAGATAATTGCTAAAAAATCACCCGTTATAAAAGGAAAAACATTACAATAACAAATCAACTGTATAGTTCTAGAACTTGACAGACCAGAAATAAATGAAGTTTAACTAGAACGAAAGGTAATGATTGTTAGTTATTTAATCACTTCCTTTGTGGTTAAATTGAGTTTAGACGGAGACTCTCTTGGTAGGGGAAGTGCATTTCAGGTCATCTGGCAATTCACGGCGCACATAAGTTTACGAACAGAAGAACTACAACGCTGCTGATGGCGCCGGAACCTTTCTGGTGGAATGGGAACAAAAACTGTGGGAAGGCAAACACAGTGAAAGAAAAAATTAAGAGAGGCCGAGACTCTTTTCAAGGCTAATGAATTTGAGGCAATCTAACCTTTACATGCATACATACATACATAATTGGTCATTACAACCCTTCAGTCAGGATTAGGACCTAGTTTCTCACACCACTTATGTTGTGTGTGTTAATTTTTATACATGAGTGGCGGGACCTACAGTTTAAAGTCGACTCCGAACGACAGATTTTTGAGAAACATTTTCATGGCAATTTTATTTATTCTCAGAGTTTTTGCCAGAAATCTGCTGAGAGGAAGACGCCGAAGAAATACTTTTTGTATTTTGTTTTGATGTCTGGCCTGGGGCACGAACCCTGGTTTTTCGTCTAATAAGCCAACACACTACCTACTAGACCACGGCGACTTCAATCTAACCCTTTGCTTGGGTAATTACAAAGAGAAGAGATTTAAGTCATGCATCGGACTCTCCAAAAAGAGTCAGAGGATCTGTAGACTCGAAAATATTGGATCAGTGAAGGAAATGCTTCGCCATTTCGGTATCGTCTGTACTAAAAGACGGAATTAAATTTTTCGAATTATATTGAAGAGATTGAGGGAACGTTCCCTAAAATTCCTGCCGTAGTAAAAAATGCAAACAACAAAATGGAGGGGAAAATTAAAATCTTTTAAATTTTTATTGTTTAATCCAATGCAGGATTAAATATCACTACTGCAGGAATTCCAATTACATTGTATGATAGTCAACTGTCTTCTTCTTCTTTGCTGCTACTCGTACATTCCTTATCCATGACAATGACATGTTTTTCACTTTGTTTTTTAATGATCAAAAAATTTTCCAAAGAAATTCCAACATATTTAAGGACTTCATAATTCAATAAAGAAATTTAAATGAAATGCTCCTGAAAGTATGCAAAAAAATTTGATTTCACATATACACACACATCTGCAGATAAAAGCATACTTTAGCAGTAATTGCTCAGAAATCTGAAATATTTCTCTGTCTCTCTCTCTCTCTCTCTCTTTGTGTCATATTTCTTTTGCATAAAAACAAAAAATGTTAAAAAAAGAAAGGCAAAAAAGAGAAAGAAAAATGAGAGAAACCATTAACAATTCAAATATTGTATAAACGAACGAATGAACAAACAAACGAACGAACGAACTCCTTGAATATGTTGTTTGGCAAGAGACTAAACTGCGCTTGAAATGAAAACAGTTTCTAATTTTTAAAAATGCATAAATAAATGCCTTTTACACAGGTTCAGGCAGGTTCGAATTCTGTTTTTGTTTCAAATTTTTTAAAGAAATTTTTACTTCACATTTGACGTGTTTTTAAAGGACAAAAAACAGTGCAAAGAACAAGGCACAGCAATGCAATTTTACAGTCAGATCGACATACAAGTACTCTGATTATATGACATTAAATCAAGCATAGTATTACACTATCTGGGCCAGATGAATCTGTTTAGCAGGGGAAATAAAATCATCCTCTGCTGTATTCCAGGTCATGTCGAAACTCACTGCAATGACTAGGCAGATAAACTTACGAAAAGGGGGTTTGACTGTATACTAGAACCATTTTATTAAGTGGAAAGAGATGCTTCATAGGATATACTCGGCGAAAAAGAAGTTGAAAAGAGAGACGTAGAGGGTTTGAGACAATCTTTGTTGTGTAGTTGCAGTGGCAAGAAATTTTTGTCATACTTAGGGGTACGCAGGGGTAGCCCTAGTAAAGGGTGTTTTTTATAGAGGTATAGAACTTTAAGTTGGCATTACTTTTCAAGATGGCGACCGATTTAACAGCTGTCAAGTGATTTATTCTCAGTTTGGTTTGGCAATTCATCATGAATAGACTCACGCCTGAACAACGCTTGCAAATAGACGCTGTACGGTGCGTACAGAAGAAGCTATTGCTGCTGTAGAGCGTAGCATTGAGGAAGACCCGAATGAGTCCATCCGCCATCGAGCACAGTAATTGGATCTGTGTCCATCCACTTTATGGAAGATTTTGCGGAAGGATCTTGGTTTGCGTGCTTACAAAATCCAACTCGTGCAATATTTGAAGCCAAACGATCATCAAGTAAGGCGTAGATTCGTCGAATGGGCCCAAAACGAGATTATCGTTGTTCCCGATTTTTATAAGCGATGAAGCGCACTTCTGGTTGAATGGCTACGTCAACAAACAAAACTGCCGCATTTGGAGTGAAGGTAATTCTCAAGTGTATGTGGAATCACCGTTACATCCAGAAAAACTGACTGTTTGGTGCGCTTTATGGGCTGGTGGAATCATTGGTCCGTGCTTTTTCAAAAACGATGGTGGCCAGAACGTTACAGTCAATGGTGATCGGTATAGAGCCATGATTACTAACTTTTTCATTCCTGAATTGAATAACCATGATGTCCAGGAGATGTGGTTTCAACAAGACGGCGCAACATGTCACACAGCTCGTGCCACAATTGATTTATTGAAAGACACATTTGGTGACCGCCTAATTTCATGTTTTGGACCTGTGAATTGGCCTCCAATTGGATCTTGTGATTTAACACCGCTAGACTACTTTCTGTGGGGCTATGTAAAGTCATTGGTCTATGCGGTAAAGCCACAAACGCTTGACCATTATTGCCGATATACGGCCACAAATGTTGGAAAAAGTCATCGAAAATTGGACGTCCAGATTGGACTACATCCGCGCCAGCCGTGGCGGTCATATGCCAGAAATCATATTTAAAATGTAATGCCACAAGATTATCTTTCGGATAAATAAAATTCATGTCAATCGAATAATCCATCGTTGTTTTATTGCAACTTAAAGTTCTATACCTCTATAAAAAACACCCTTTATAAAGATTCTGTGATGAGGAGAATGAATTATCAGAACAAGTAATTGAAACCTTTGCTGTGTTAATTCTACTCAGAATGAAACATCTGGAAACGTATAAAATACTAGGCATGGAGTTATCCTTACTACCACACATACATACATACATATTCATATAATTGGTCATTACAATCCTTCAGTCAGGATTACGACCTAGCTTCGTGCACCACTTATGTTGTGTGTGTTAATTTTATATACGAGTGGTGGGATCTACAGTTTAAAGTCAATTCCGAACGATAAATTTCTTGAGAAACTTTTTCATGGCAATTTTATTTTACGCTCAGAGGTTTTTGCCAAAAATCGGCTGAGAGGAAGTTGCCGAAGAAATATTATTTCAAATTTCATTTTGTTGGAGATGTCAGACCATGGGTTTGAACTGTCCAACACACTGGCCACTACACTGCCCACTACACTGCGGCGTCTTCGTATGCTTACTAACGCTAAATAATATCTTGAAATTTGTCAGTGTTGCCAGATTGAGAGAAACATTATAGAGGTGCCGTATACCTCAGCTATTAGTCTTAGTTTCCTAGCGTCTCCGCACATTCAAAATGTGCCCTTAATTTGCAGTTTTTTTTTTTGTTAAACAAACTCAAACTTGAAAGGCCTTGTACTTTACACTTTTTTTCTACACTTTTATACTTTCTTCGTAACAAATTCTACGTTCTCCATATGTAAACAGTGTTTGTTTGTTTGTTTCTTATATTTGCACAAATTGTATGTCAATGTGTTTGGCTTGTGATGTAGTTTTTTTTTGCTGCTCCACAATTTTCAAAAGCATTAGTTTACATATGTATGTACTCGTATGTGTGGATATATAATAAAAGTGATTGCAAAAGACTTTGTATGTGTACATACATATATGTATGTATGTGCAAGTGTCTTACTCTCTGCCACCTACTTTCACTCTTTCTTTATCCATCTGCGTGTGTGATGGAGTGCCTGTAATATTTCATGTTGCTTGTTTATTTTACCAAAATATGCATGTAATTGCATAATATTTATGCATCAACTATTTATTCTTTGCACGCATACATACATACACATACACTAGCACATTTGTACATACGGGCTTTGGTAATATTTTTGATAAAATTACTATGAAATGTATAAAAAATCATATAAAATTTACAATAAAAATAAACTTTCCGTACAATTTTGCAAAAAAAAAAAAAACAAAAACAAAATAAACACACACATTCAATTCAATTTTCAACGGTATACATACGGCAACAACAATAAGTCAAAGAGAAAAAGGAATGTTTAAAGTCAAAGGGAGTGAATAAGAGAGAGAGAGACTGTATTACTAACGTAATTGTATAGGACTGTAAAAGGGAGTACATGTGTGTGTATGTTGTAGTGTGTTGTGTTGTATTGTGTTGTGATTTAGTTTAGTTTACTTATAAATCAATTACATTTAAACATTTGTTACAGCTGCTAACAAAACTAACGTTAAACTATAGCAATAACAACAGAAACAACAACAGCAACGACAGCAATCATCAATCCCTTCGAAGCAATACACAACAGAAAAAAACCGAAACAAAACGAATACAAACAACCGAAAACAAACTAACAAAGCATGCAAACAGTAATAAAGCAGGGTTTTTACAGGAGCTCTAACAAAAACAAAAAAAAAAAAAACAAACAAAAAAAGAGAATAAAATTTAATGAAACAAAACAAAACAAAGCAAAATGAAAGCAAGCGAAACAAAAGCCATGTAGGGATGGAGTTAAAACAGTAAACACAATAAAAATATAAACAAACTTATACAGGCGCACACATGCACTCATGCAAACACTTACTCACTCACTAAACATGCATAACAAATGTATAAATTCGTTTTCACTATTGTTTGCTTTTTTTGCATGAGCGTATGCATGAATGTATGTGTATAGGTTTTTAAAATGCTTCTATCTATTGTAACTATAAGAGTTACGTCAATAAATAAACAATAATAACAGCAAATAGCCGTTACAACAACAATTGCCTGCCACAACTATTAAAGGGTTAACCATTCACGGGTTAACCATTTTAAATGTAAAGCAGAGGTCAGCAATGAGTATTCAAAACGATGAGTAGATTCGAATTATACTTATAATTTCTGATACTTATACGCATTCATACTTATTTTAATGTCATACTCATACTACTCATATTCAAAGTTTGAAATACTCATGGTACTCATACTTATAACAACACGTATGATGTTATTGATTTCGACTCTCCATGACTCATAGTATACACGAATCGCAAAATAATTATGATTCGCATACGAACACTACAATACTCACAAGAAGGTTGTGTGTTTGCTCTGCTTGCTGTCTTTGTCTTTTTTGTTTTTTTTTCTTTCTTTTTCTTTCTTCTTTCTTTGTAAATGCAACAACAACTGAGACTATAAATTTTGACGAATAATTCGAATCACTCGAATCATTTATGAGTAGTATTATGAGTATTTTTCTAAATTTATGAATCTGAATGAGTAGGCGTAGGAATCAAATATATTTCGAATGGTATGAGTTTGATGCCAACGTTGTACTCATACTCATTGCAACTTGTACTTATAAATCAATGTTGTGTACTGAGTACGAATGAATCAGAGTAGTTCGATTTCAATACTGTTGACCTCACTCATACTCAAAATTTCATGAGTGCTTATGAGTAGAGAAAAAGCTTTTCATTGCTGATCTCTGATTTAAAGTTAAATAAAATACCCTAAAGAGTATAATTGATGCGGTTGAAGATTTTACTTCATTAGAATGCTTCGATCCGGGGCATTTTGTATGACATACAATGACATTTCAAGGGCAGCCTCTAGATTGATAATTTTTTGAAGTTAGTTTTTGAAAACTTTTTTGTAGATTTCGGGCCATATCTGGGCAGTAACTTGACAAATGTTGGTTTTCAAATGCTTCAACATTAGGGGACTATCTGTGCAGACATGGTCTTTAACGTAGATTCCCACACCACCCGTCGATTCTCACATACATACATAATTGGTCATTACACCCCTTCAGTCAGGATTACGACCTAGTTTCTCACACCACTTATGTTGTGTATGTTAATTTTTTATACATGAGTGGCGGTAGCTACAGTTTAAAGTTGACTCCGAACGACAGATATTTGAGAAACTTTTTCATGGCAATTTTATTTACTCGCAGAGATTTTTGCCAGAGATCTGCTGAGAGGAAGTCGCCGAAGAGAATATTTTTTGTATTTTGTTTTGATGTCTGGCCTGGGGCTCGAACCCTGGCTTTACGTATAATAAGTCAACACACTACCTACTAGACTATGGCGACTTCAATAACAATTACTAGGCAATTGTTCGACAGAACTTTGTAACGAATATCTTCAAACCACGATTATTCTCTTCAAACACACCGCGTCTTCACACAAGACTGACTGAACTTTTACTGACTAGTTGCCTGCTTTGCCTTGCCTTTTATATGGCAGAGTAAACAGTCTGATGAATGTTCTTGAAGGTGAATGTTAATGACTTCGCTTTCTCGAGATCTCTATAAATATAAACATCGTTGTTTCATTATTGTTGTTTGTGTATTTTGTTTACATTTATTCTTGTAGTGTTTGTTGTTGTATTTATGTTTAGCGATGTAAAAGCAAAACACTATTATCTAGATTTTTCCATTTTCGTAACAATATTCTCTCATTCTCAACTAACTTCTGCTGCTGAGAGGAAGTCGCCGAAGAAATGCTTTTTGTATTTTGTTTATATGTCTGGCCTGGGGCTCGAACGCTGGCTTTACGTCTAATAAGCCAACACACTACCTACTAGACTGCGGCGGGTTCCACACCACTCATGTTCTGTGTGTTAATTTTATCCGAGAGCATCAGGATCTTGTTTGAGAAACTTTTCATGACAATTTTATTGACTCTCCTAAAGTTTTCTCTGCTGAGAGAAAATCGCCGAAAGAAATATTTTTTCTTTTTTCAATTTTCCTTTTTGTTCCACATGACTGAGCTGCAAGTTTTAACCACGACCTTGTGTCTTATAAACCTGCACACTACTTACTAGACTACGGTGACTTGAATTGCATGATCTTGCTGGGCAATTGACTCGTCAAAACATGCAGCCACACTTTCTGGAAACTTCTCATGCACTAAATCCAAAATCGTTGGAGTTGTGTGGCTCGTGGCTCCGTCTTCTTGAAACCACATGCAGTCCAGTTTATATTCTTTAACTGAAGGACAAGAAATTAATGGAAAACTAAATTTTCTGAGACTTTTGCCAAAGAAATGACACCTGCATCCGTTGAGTGACCTCCTTTTCGTTGAGTAAACTTTTCCAAACATACTCTCCCACTCCACAAAAGTGTTCTGGGCCCATCAGCTTCAGCTTCATGGAAGCTTCCTTTTCATTCAGTAAACTTTTCCAAACATACGCTTCCACTCCACAGAAGGGTTCTGGGCCCATCAGCTTCAGCTTCATGGAAGCTTCCTTTTCGTTCAGTAAACTTTTCCAAAAATACGCTTCCACTCCACAGAAGGGTTCTGGGCCCATCAGCTTCAGCTTCATGGAAGCTTCCTTTTCGTTCAATAAACTTTTCCAAACATACGCTTCCACTCCACAGAAGGGTTCTGGGCACATCAGCTTCAGCTTCATGGAAGCTTCCTTTTCGTTCAATAAACTTTTCCAAACATACGCTTCCACTCCACAGAAGGGTTCTGGGCCCATCAGCTTCAGCTTCATGGAGGCTTCCTTTTCGTTCAATAAACTTTTCCAAAAATACGCTCCCACTCTATAGAAGGGTTCTGGGCTTATCAGCTTCAGTTTCATGGAAGCTTCCTATTAGCAAGCTTATGTGCTTGATTATTGCTGAAGATTTTAGCATGACTTGGGATCCAGAAGAGAATGACAATCTACCTGCCTACCTATTCCCTACCTGGCCAATTCAGCTTCTCCAGACAGTATAATACTCCAATACTACTTCGATTTAATCTCTTAAGAACAGAATGCTTTTGCAATATCCTGTGTTTTGTTACTCCTATGCAAGTTGATCTCAACTGTCGATAGCATAGACTTCCACTAGGAAGATTCCCATAAATCTCCGCATGGGCATGGAATACTTCATTCTGGGACCGAAAGCTCTTGTCACTGTTGCAAAATCCATTCTTGACCCCCCAGTGTATAGCTTGTTGACGTCACCACAGAGTGGAAACTAAGTTCCATCATACGATAATTGCTTACATTACTACGATTCATATTCGCAAGCGGCAAGCCTTCCACTAAGTAAATCACACTTTAGATGAGGTACGTTTAATAGCTAACAGCCTTAAGCTCCCAGCAGTTTGGAAATCACTACATGAATAACCCGTTACTACGTCTATGACTATAAAATGAGTTGAACAGTGTAACAAACTAAAGACTATTTTGTTTGAATCGTAGTTGACTCTCTCTCTCTCTATCTCTCTGTCTATCCCTCTTTTACTCTCTTGTTCATTGTATTTTACTAAACTATTCACACCGTCATACTAAACGTACAGTATGACTGTGCATATATGTATGAAAGTGTGTATAATATTTACTTGAGTCCTATCGACTCGCTGCATTTTTTATGGCACAAAAACAGAAGCGAATTTATTTGTTAAAACTACAGTTTTAAAGGAATTTATGCTGCAGAAAAATAAAAATCAATCATGGAACACAGGGTTCATTCGATTTTATTCATAGAAAAGCACAGATCCGGATTTAATTTTTGCTATGTTTAGCAGTCATTTAGAGAGTACTTAAATTAGATCGTAGCACTTATCTGACACCATATCTATATCACAGATCAGTGGGTAGTTGATAAAAACACGAAAACCTACAAATGGCTTCTACAGAATTTGTAGATCTGTTAAGCAGTAGCTAATGTAGTCAGAAAACTTCTCAGAACTAAGTAGAGATGATCAGAAAACAGAGACTTTTTTTTCTTACAGTAACAAATTGTAGTCATACGTCGGATTATTCAGTAATAAATTAAGGTTAGTTACCGGCATCATCTGGAAAATATTTGGGTAAGATATTATAGGGATAATCTATATAAAGGGTGTTTTTTTATAGAGGTATAGAACTCTAAGTTGCAATAAAACAACGATGGATTATTCGATTGACATGCATTTTATTTATCCGAAAGATAATCGTGTGGCATTACATTTTAAATATGATTTCTGGCATATGACCGCCACGGCTGGCGCGGATGTAGTCCAATCTGGACGTCCAATTTTCAATGACGTTTTCCAACATTTGTGGCCGTATATCGGCAATAATACGGTGAATGTTGTCTTCCAAATGGTCAAGCATTTGTGGCTTTACCGCATAGACCAATGACTTTACATAGCCCCACAGAAAGTAGTCTAGCGGTGTTAAATCACAAGATCTTGGAGGCCAATTCACAGGTCCAAAACGTGAAATTAGGCGGTCAACAAACGTGTCTTTCAATAAATCTATTGTGGCACGAGCTGTGTGACATGTTGCGCCGTCTTGTTGAAATCACATCTCCTGGACATCATGGTTATTCAATTCAGGAATGAAAAAGTTAGTAATCATGGCTCTATACCGATCACCATTGACTGCAAAGTTCTGGCCACCATCGTTTTTGAAAAAGTACGGACCAATGATTCCACCAGCCCATAAAGCGCACCAAACAGTCAGTTTTTCTGGATGTAACGGTGTTTCCACATACACTTGAGGATTACCTTCATTCCAAATGCGGCAGTTTTGTTTGTTGGCGTAGCCATTCAACCAGAAGTGCGCTTCATCGCTTATGAAAATCGGGAACAACGGTAATCACGTTTTGGGCCCATTCGACGAATCTACGCCTTACTTGATGATCGTTTGGCTTCAAATCTTGCACGAGTTGGATTTTGTAAGCACGCAAACCAAGATCCTTCCGCAAAATCTTCCATAAAGTGGATGGACACAGATCCAATTCCTTTGCTCGATGGCGGATGGACTCATTCGGGTCTTCCTCAATGCTACGCTCTACAGCAGCAATAGCTTCTTCTGTACGCACCGTACAGCGTCTCTGGGGATGCGAGTTATCAATAAGAGTAAACGTGGTGCGAAAACGTTCCATGGTTAATCGAATTAACTGCTGTGATGGACGATTTTGTCGACGATAAAATGGACGTAGTGCGCGATACGTTTTCCGCACAGAACCATTATTTTCGAAATAAAATTGCACTATTTGCAAGCGTTGTTCAGGCGTGAGTCTATTCATGATGAATTGCCAAACCAAACTGAGAATAAATCACTTGACAGTTGTTAAATCGGTCGCCATCTTGAAAAGTAATGCCAACTTAAAGTTCTATACATCTATAAAAAAACACCCTTTAGATTGAGAGCAGTGCAACAGATTATATGGTTATAGTGCTATGGGACCTACAGACAGATTTTTTCCTGTCGTTCGGAGTCGACTTTGCCCGACTACCAGCGAAAATCGTTATTTTTTATTTGCAGGTAGTCTACTGTATAGTGTTTTGGCTTACCATTCAAGTTCTCGAGAGGCGAAAGGAAACCTCTTTCCATGACCTCCTCTCAGCATTCTTCTGGTAAAAAAAACTTCTTTTGAAGAACTTGAAGTTTAGCCCAGTGATACGGGAATTAACCCTGCTACCGAGCAAACCAAATCCATTGAGTGACGGTACACGAGATATATGACGTCATGTGTGCGCTAATAAGCCTCCACTCCGCACTTAACATCTCGTTGCGAGTAGTTCGTCTATAATTTTCCTTCACTGTTTAAATTTTTCACAGTATGGGACTAAATTCTTGTGCCATTGGCTAGTACTCACTAATTAGGCAACAACATTACTGTCAATCGGCAATGCCGGCCCTTCAAACAGCAGGTACGCCGCTTACTTTTCGATATTTTCTATTGCTTTATGCTGTAGCTTTCCTAGCGCTTGTTTAAACATAATACTTGCTGTTCAGCGAACAGAATGATCGGTTCTCAGCGGAAAATGATGGCCAAACAAGTACTGGAGATAGTTCTTCATGCACTCTAACGCAGCTGAGAGCTCTCGTCCTGCCATATGGTAATCCCCTTCTGGCTTGTATAGCGTGCGGCTATCATACTGTTACGTTTTTACCTTTTAAAAAACGTTTAAATATGAGTTCGTTAATTGCAAACAAAGTAAAAACAAATGTACTTTGGTGTGCCACCGTATACAACTTATCGATACAACAATAATAATCCGTTTATTCACTTTACTAGTTCATACAAGTATTCACTAGATCTTTACAACCACGACTTATTTTGTTCACACGCAACTTCACACAAGGCTGACTGAATTAACACTGACTGCTGCCTGCTTTGTCCAGCCCTTTATAGACCGACACAACCAGTCTAACGAACATTCTTGAAGTGGAAGGTTCGTGATCTCGCCTTCTCGAGAGCTCTATTACTAATACATTGTTGTTAGTGTACTTTGCTTATGTTGCCGTTGGTACCAGGCGCAACCAGGTTCGTCGTACATATGTGTGTGTGCAGCTTTAGATAATCAACACGTTCATAGTATGCTTAGTGTTATAGTGTGTATTTGTATCGTGTGGCATTTGTTTATCGTTTTTGTTGTTAAACGATATTAGGTCGTTTCGATTTGCGTAACAATACTTTATAAATTTTTCTGTCCCTTCAACTACCAGGAAGAGAATGCCGTCTATTCAATGTCCGCTTGCAGTCTGGTCCAGCATGAATTTCTTTCCTTTGGCAGGGTATGATTAAAACTGGTGTGGCGGACAACAGCATTGTGGTAGCATTCAGCAAAAAAGTTTGTATTCGTTTTGAGAATTTAAGCCAGAAAATTTAATTTTATTTTGCGTTGCACAGAAAAAAAGAAAATCATCAACAACAGCAACAAACAACAGAATACACTCACACAATTAATTCTGCCGTAATTCTG
The DNA here is from genome assembly GCA_932273835.1 of Sarcophaga variegata. Classification (NCBI taxonomy): domain Eukaryota; kingdom Metazoa; phylum Arthropoda; class Insecta; order Diptera; family Sarcophagidae; genus Sarcophaga; species Sarcophaga variegata. The sequence goes on along the minus strand of OW026358.1, from coordinate 144,187,097 downwards.
CTGAAACTAATGAATTTATAAAAGGCTGCACAATTTACATCCTACACTGACTGTTCCCCTGCTCACTATCTCTCGGTCTGTAGCTCACTCACACTATTAAAGTCAGCAATTGAATTAATGGGAATGCATTTTAAAATTTCAATTCAAATTCATTGTTGCCTCGGTTCCGACTCTCTGTTCGTTTAAATGACGAAAGTATGAGTAAGAGAGAGTGAATATGCATACATATGGGAGTGTGAGAGAGTGAGTATACATATTTTTGTTGTTTTTTTTATTAAAGAGTAGTTTTCAGTGTTTTCAGTTATAGTAGGTCGTCGTCCATCCGTTTTGCCCTGTGGTTGTTGTCTTATTTTATTTGTTGTGTTAATATGTTCTGTGTGTGTGTGTGTGTGTGCTAAGCGAATGTCAATGTATGTTGTATGTTATGTTGCTGTTATTGCAATTGTTGTTATTATTGTTGTGGTGTTGTAAACAATTTCGTGTCATCCGCAATTAGCCAGGTTCTCGCTTAATATCGATTTAATTGCACGAAAAATAGACGCGCAGCACTTTGTACCTCATTTTTCTTTCGTAATCGTGTACGTATACGTGTTCTTAATTTTTTTTGTAGTTGTGGTTGTTGTAGTTGTTTTTTGTAGCATAGAGTTGAAAAAATTAAAACAGCAACAGCAACTTTAATACATAGTGTATAAGCAATTTTGTAGACATTATGCATATACTCCGCTCCTCCCCTTTGCCAATTTTCCTTTCTCTCATATACATACATATGCACATGCACATGCATATGTTCATTTATCCTGACTAGCATATGTATGTATTATTAGTGATTCATGCATGTATCGTGGGTTTATTTTATTGTTTTTAAAACCCATTGTCTGTTGTTCGCCAATCTAAAAGCCCGGGTTTCTCTTTCTAATTGTCCGTCTGTCTACCTCTTTTTGGTCTATGAATTGGAAACTTTTCTAAAGGCTTTAATTTCAAAAGTAAAAACATAACTTTTAGAGAGCGAAAGAGTATTAAAAAAGTTAAAATTTTAAATAAAAAATGCAAACTATTGTAAAAACTTTACAGTCGGGGATGACATAAAAAAGCACAGCGTAGTACAAAATGGCCGCTAATATTAGTACAAAAACTTAGAATATTTGTTGGAATTTTTTTTTTTTAATTTGATTGATTTTAATACATACTCAGCCAACACCATAGCGTTTAGCTACTCGCCTAATGGAGAATACAACAGAAATGCTATGACACCAAAGTAGCTATTTTACTGATAATAGAGAAACCTGAGATGACTAGAGTATCGGCTTTCTTTACATAGAGTGTTGTAAATGAACTAAAGATCTTGAATTTTAGAGTCAGTGAGCGCCCCAGGTAGTAAAATAGGTAGCGTACTAATCTGCGAATCTTGGGGCAGTGGGTTCGATTTCCATTCGAGACCTTAATTTATTTGAAGTCGCCGTAGTCTATTAGGTAATGGGTTGGCTTATTAGACGTGAGGCCACGGTTCAAACCGTAGGTCAGACATCTCCAAACAAAACAAAAAATTAAAAAATATTTCTTCTGGCAAAAACTCTGAGAGTAAATAAAAATTGTCATGAAAAGTTTCTCAAAAATCTGTCGTTCTGACTCTGATTTGTTGCATTTGAACGTTAAGCAGTTTGACATCAATTTCTTACGCGCTATTTTCATTTACTCTCATCCTGAAACTTATATTCAGGTATACGAACACAATTCTCGACATGATCAGGGAAAGGCGCATGAGTATTAGAGGCAGTTAGAAAAAAAGGTGAAGCAGTGACTTACCTTCCAGCCGTTGATCACCCAGCAAGTACAACACACACTCAATCTATCTTGAATCTTGACCATGAAGAAGACAATTTTTCATAGAAAACCGTAATAAAGGACGACGAGTGCTATACACAGTTATACTCAAGGATTTTCTCCTACCTCTACTGAAAGCATTTTTACGGGACTACTCAATTAAACAAAGTTGCTATACTGTACGATTACAATCGAAATTTTGCACATTACAGGCAAGACCACAAATACAATCATTCTGGATTTATTTTTGAGGGATTTTTTTAATTATGTTAACAAATCAAATCGTTATAGTCCAGTAGATAGTTTGTGGGCTTATTAGAAGCGAGTCTGTGGTTCAAATTCCAACGTAGAAATGTCGAACAAAACGAAATCCGGAAAAATTATTTCTTTTGACGACTTTCTCTCATCAGTAATCGGGTAACAGCTCTGAAAGTTAAATACAATTTTAGTGAAAAGCTTCTCAAAAATCTTTTGTTCAAAGTCGATATTAATCTTTGGGCCCTGCCATTAAATATATTTTCACTAGGCCTACACAATACCTTGTGTACCTTTTTTTTAATCGAAATCGTAAAAAACAATTAAAAAACACTTTCTTAGTCTCTTTTTATTTTTATTTTTTTACTTTTTCTCTTACTTGGGCTTATTTGCTTAGCCATTACTGTTGCTCCATATGTAGCTTAAAAGCACACACACACACTCATGCACAGAAGAGAATTTATTACAAAAATTGTTTCGTTTCTATTGCTTTATTTCTCGCACTCTTTTTTCTTTTTTTCTCTCTCTCTCTCTCTCCCTATTTGACTCTTTAATGCTGCAACACTTTCCTTTTAATGCACCAAATTGATTACGTTTTGTGTGTGTGTATGTGTGCATGTAAAAGAATGGAAGAGAGTGTGTGAGTATGAGAGAGATAAGGTGTCTCTTAACATGTTTGTTTATGGTTATGGTACTCACATATGTACATGAAAACTTTTATAAATTTTATGTAAATAAACAAAATGGCTGTGTGTGTACTTGTGTACATATTTATTTACAAATAAAATTTAACACAAATGCTTACACCTGGTTTAAGACCCCTTTAACACTCATTTTATAACTTCCACACTCACTTTCTCTCTTTTTCTGTCTCCCTCTCACTCTCCCGCTTGTACACTGTGTGCCTGTCTTAAAGGAAATTACATGCATATTTTTAAATTATCAGCTTACTTGTTTACTTTAGCTTGTGTGTGGAAATACATACATATGTAGGTGTGGATGTGTGTGTGTGTGTGTGTGCGAGAGTGTAATTTAATGAATGCAGCATAATCAGGTTTAATTGTTGTTGGTCATACAGTTATTTGTTCATGTTTATTATAAGATTATATTAATGGATGTGGGTGTGCATATCTAACTGTATACCTCTCTCTCTCTCTCACGGAATTACAAAGAAATGTAAACAAATATTGTAAAAAGTAAACCTTGTGCTCTTTACCATAGATTTCCGTTATTTTTTCTGTTTAATTAAATAAAACAATAAATAAACAAAACTGAGTTGTATACAAAAGTACGGTATGTGTTAGGAAAAAAAGTACTTTAAATAGATTTCACGATTTTAATACAGTTTTTTGCAGTGGCTTGGGACACACAGAGTGAATAAAACTGAAGCTAGGTTGTAATCCTGAATAAAGGGTTGTAATGACTAAGTAGAGATTCTTCATCATGCAGTGCATAGATGAGAAAATTCGTGAACAAGGATGCTTATGCATAACACATACATAGTTGGTCATTACAACCCTTCAGTCAGAATTACGACCTAGCTTCTTACACCACTTATGTTGTGTGTTTTAATTTTAAACATAAGTGGCAGGAGTTACAGTTAAAAATCGACTCCGAACTACACAATTTTTGAAGAAACTTTTCATGGCAATTTTTATTTGCCAGAAATCTACCGAGACGAACTCACCGAAGAAATATTTTTCATATTTCGATTTGATCGAAACCTGCGATTTGAATCGTGGCCTCACGTCTAATAAGCCAACACACTACCTACTAGACTACGACGTCTGCAAGAGTAAATAAAAAAGGTAGGTTAGGTTAGGCCAGAGAAGGTGCTTGTCAATTAAGACAAGTGCAGTACCCGGAGGTCGAATTGACCCATTGTACAACGTCCTAGTTTCTCACACCACTTATGTTGTGTGTATTAATTTTTATACATGAGTGGTGGGGCCTACAGTCTAAAGTCGACAGATTTTTGAGAAACTTTTTCATGGCAATTTTATTTACTCTCAGAGTTTTTGCCCGAAAACTGCTGGGAGGAAGTCGCCGAAGAAATAGTTTTTGTATTTTGTCTTTGATGTCTGGCCTGTGGCTCGAACCCTGGCTTTGCATCTAATAAGCCAACACACTACCTACTAGACCACGACATCTGCAAGAGTAAATAAAAAAGCTAATCCCCGATAAAACACGAACGGCGTGAGAAGCTAGGTTGTAATCCTGACTAAAGGATTGTAATGACCAAAAAGAACATCGTCACCATGCCTTAGTAGAGACTGCAGTGATATAAAGGGTCCGCCAAATAACATTTTTTTTTTTAAATGCTTTAAAAAAAACTATTGAATATTTTCTCAAATTTCCTTTTCTTATTTGAAAGTACAATCCTTCCGGTTAATAATGGAAAACAATTTCATTCATATGGCTGCCTCGGCTGGCCAGTAGCCTACACCAGATGATACCGATTTTGGCAAAAAAAAATCATCTTTTCAGATGAAGCTCATTCTGATCTTGGCGGGTACGTATACAAGCAAAATTGTCGCATTTGGGGCACAGAAAACCCGCACGCATTGAAAAGCCGACGCACCCAAAACAAGTCACTGTTTGGTGCGGATTTTGGTCCAGAGGCATAATTGGGCCATTTTTCTTCGAAAATGAGCAAGGAGTGGCCGTTACAGTCAATGGCGATCGTTATCGGGCCATGTTGAACGAATTTTTGTTCACAAAAATTGAAGAGGATGATATTGACAACATTTGGTTTCAACAGGACGGCGCTACGTGCACACACAGCCGAAGCTACACTCGATGTTTTGCGCCCTGTTTTTGAAGACCGCATTATCAGCCACAGAGCTGATGTCGTTTGGCCACCTCGGAGATGCGATTTGACACCGTTGGACTATTATTTGTGGGGTGCCGTCAAAGATAAGTGCTACGCCGACAAGCCAGAGACAATTGACGCTTTAACGGACAATATTCGTGAAGCCATTGGTGAAATACAGCTGCACACAATCGATAATGTGCTTAAAAATTGGACCAATCGTATAGGCTACTGCATGGCCAGCCGAGGCAGCCATTTGAATGAAATTATTTTCCATTATTAACCGGAAGGATTGTACTTTCAAATAAAAAAAGAAATTAGAGCAAATTTGCAGTAGTTTTCTTCTTTAAAGCATTTTCACAAAAAAAAGTTATTTGGCGGACCCTTTAGATAGGGAGATTCGTGAACGAGGATGACTACGGTCCTCTTAATTTCGTTAATTTCACAGCAAACAACTAAGTAAGTAAGGCGTTAAGGAACTGAATTCTCATTTGCTTACTAATCTGGTGTGGTCGGTGTGAATAGGCCTGTCTATAACATGATCAGCTCATTCATGATGATAATTGTATGGCAGTCAACTAGCTTGCTACATGGAGGTGGCATACATTATGAATCTGTGCGAATAATTACTTTGTTGGTTTGGAAACCATTGCTATCCAAGGCCGCTTTTCTGGCCTACTTTCACTAGGGTCCACAGGGTAAACAATGGTATGAAGAGTATTGTGAACATAATTTCACTCCTACCCTTCGTACTTATCTATCGGTTAAAAATCCCTGACAAAATGAGTATCAAATGATCCACCATACATACATACATACATAATTAGTCATTACAAACCTTCAGTCTGGATTACAACCTGGCTTGTTACACCAACCATGTTGGGTGTGTTAATTTTATCCATGAGTGGCGGGATCTACAGTTTAAAGTCGACTCCGAACGAGATATTTTTATAAACTTCATGACAATTCTCATTTACTTCACGAGTTATTGCCAGAAATCTGCTGAGAGGAAGTCACCGAAGAAATAGTTTTTCATTCGTATTGTTGGAGATGTTTGACCTGGAGTTTGAACCGAGGCCTTACGTCTAATAATCTAATACACTAGCTACTAGACTACGGCGACTACATAATCAGCTCATTTAAAATGCTAGTCAAGTAGCTGCCTAGATTAAGGGCTCATAGGTTATGAATCTGTACGATTAATTACTTTCTTAATTACTATCCAAGGCCGCTTTTCTGATGATTAGTCTCTCATATGAGTAAACAATGGTGTGAAGAGCATTATGAACCTAATTTTACTTCTGTCTTCGTACTTATCTATCTGTTAAGATACAAAACATGTGTAACAAATGTTCCACTATACGTAGTGAATACGATGTCTTTGAGTCCAACCTCCATATGTGTTCTAACATTCTAACGTTCTGCTTGCATCTGCCAAAAGAGAACAATTCGAGAAAAATCTGTACAAAAAAGTTCACAAAATCGATGCTTAAAGAGCCTGTACTTAATTTGTTTAAGCAATAAACAGAAATTCATTGAAATTCCTTAATAACTGTGGATAGAAAAAAGTCCGTAAGTGTGCCTAATGAAACTAAATTACTCGTTTGGCATTAAATTTCCAAATAACACACACACAAGCACAGAAAATAGAAACAAATTAAATTTCATTTCCTGTTAATTCTAACCTCAAAAATATTGAATTTTCTTTAAAAAAAAAATTGTTTTTGTAATTAAACCTGTTCGCTCTCGTTACTCACTTAAGGAGAGCAATTTCCTAAAACACCTTTAATTGAAAGTGTTTCTTTGTTTTTTGTTTTGTTTTAAAACTCTCATAAATTCTAAAGTCTTTTCAAAACATTTACTCATTTACTCTTTTGCTCTTTTACTCTTTTCCAATAAAAATAAAAACAATTATACACCCACACCCGCACACATTTACAGATTGTCTTAATGTTTTGCTAAGGATTTATGGGATCATGGGATTTTTGTTTTTTGTTGCTTCTGCTTCTTCTTCTTGTTTATAATAACAATAAAAACAATATGTTGACATGTTAGTATATTTGTGGTTTTCAAATAAATGGCTAAAGTGTTCTAAGCAAAGCAACACAAAGCAGAGAGTGGGAGCAGAACACATTATAACGTACCAGAACAAGAGAACAAATTTATTTTTGTTTATTTCCGTTATAATACGAGTAAATACTTCTCCATTGCCAGCACACACACACACACACAAACACACAGACTGTATATGAAGAATTTTTAATGAGAGCACAAACAAACACAAACAGTGTTACCATATGCTTATGGTAGCACATTTTTTAAACAGTGTTGTGTTGCATAGAATTGATCGGCAGCAACATTTGCTGTAGAAACGTTCGTTCTAGTGAAACCAAAACATTTCAAGAATTTTAATCGTTTAATTAAAATTAAGCAAGAAAGAAAGAAAAACGTTTTATTTTTATTTCAATTTATGGATAGTGTTGTGTTGTTGTTATTTGTTTTAATTTTAACGTTAATATTGTTTATTTGTGTTTATTTGTCATATAAAAAATGATTTTGAAAATTGGAAATAAAAATAAATTTTAATTTGAGTTTGAGTGTAAAATGATTGTCTTTTGAATTGGAAAATAACAATGAAAAGTTTTAAAAGTGTAATAAAAAAGAATGAAGAAGTTATTCAAATTAATTTGAATATTTGATAACAAAATTATCTAATAATCAAAGAAATAAACAATATTGTGAATAAATTTGTGTGTTCCATAAAGTAAACCACTTTTGAAACAAAACATCTTAGTATATGGAACGTCAGGTAATGTTGATGTCCTCAAGAGAAATTTCCTTAAAGAAATACAGCTATGGACATATAAATGGCACACATTTGAATAAGTTTCTTCTTAGACTAAAGTATCGCGAATACTATTAATCAAAAACAAATTTTTGGATTTATCCAAAGGTTTATTATTTGTATTTAAGAACGATATAAACTTAAGTTGAAATTCATTAATTAACAAAAATATACATAATTTATAAAAAATAACACTGGATTGAATTGGACACATAAATGGCACAAACTTAAAAAGTCCTTTTAATATTGCATTTGTTGATTTTTTGGTATGTACAAATGCCCTACCATTAATATTTTGTGCTGTAGCCTTTGTTTTTGATGACAGCTTCGCATCTACGACCCATACTTTCCACAAGTTTTTGGCATTTTGTTTCGGATATGGCATACCAAGCTTCCTGAACGGCTGACCATAAATCGTCCATATTTTTATAATTTTTTTTTTTGCCATTTCAACCTTGACTTCATACCACAGGTTTACAATAGGATTTAAGTCAGGGCTCTGGGCTGGCCAATCCAAAACGGGAATCTGTTCCGAACAAAACCAATTTTTTACTACGTTTGACGAGTGTTTGGGGTCATTATCTTGCACGAATTTCCACTTAATTGGCATAGAATCGAAAGCGAATGGTTCCATATTGTTTTTTAGAATATCCAAATATTGAAACTTGTCCATTTTTCCATTGATTTTTACAAGTGGACCTACGCCATGCCAAGAAAATGCACCCCAAACCACAATGCTACCACCGCCGTTTTTTTACCGTCTTCTGGGTGAACCAAGGATTATATTCTTGGTATCTAGGACGACGAACAAATGTTCTGCCATCTTGTCCAATTCTATTAATTTTTGTCTCATCACTCCATAATACGTTTTCCAAAAATTAATAGGATTATCCTTATGGGTTCTGGCGAAGGCTAAACGTTTTGAAACATTTTTTTTGAGAGCAATTGTTTTTTCCTGGAAATGCGCCCAAACAAATTTGCCTCATTTAATCTTCTTCCGACAAGCCTGCTAGATACTTCCAAGCCAAAAGATTCATTAATATCAAACGCTATCTGCCGTGAAGACTTAAATGAATCAATTTTTGCCATTCTTACCATTGCTGCATCTGTACGTAAGTTTGTTTTTCGAGGTCTTGGCTTCCGACTTTTGCCCTTAATCAATACATCGGGATTCTCTACACATGATTTAATTGTATTGTAAACTTTTTTTTTTGAAACTTGCAGTTCTTTAGCAATTTCCGATACTTTTTTCCCATTTTCATGCATTTTCCATATGATCCGCCTCTCCTCGGTTGTTGTATGATTGCCTGATCTCATTTTGAAAAATTTTTTCTTTATACTTGTTTTTTTTTTAATTTTTTTTTAACACTTTAACAAAGTATCAAGTGATTTGAATGAAATCTACGCGTGTAATAACTATTTCAAATAAATTGTGCCATTTACATGTCCACTTCAAATAAGCTTTGTTTACGCAAAAATAATAACGGTAAATAATAAGCAGAATATAACGGAATATTTGAGTGCTGCTGAAACAAAAATTCTTAGAGCAACAATCTTAAGAGATAATTGTAGCATTTTATAAACTTCTAGTTGACAAAACATAAATTTTTTTTTTAATTAAAATGTGTGCCATTTATATGTCCATAGCTGTACATTTGAAAGACTGCGTGCTTTTCTAAATCAAATAAATAACTTCTTCCCATTATTATCATCGTAATGATTTAATTTCGATTAAAATCGTATTATAAAATGTAGCAAAAAACAGCCATTATTTGTCCGAAACATGAATTTTTTTATTATTTTTACTTCTTTCGAGCAAGAGAAAGCATTTCTCTCAACTTCCTGGTATTTTCCGGTAGCAGTTTAATTAAGTCTTTTCAGCTAACCTAGTGATTGAACAGGTTCTAGAATAACAAGGTTGTCTAGGTTATAGAACGACAAGTTTGTCAAGATTCTAAAATGACAAGGCTGTCATCTGTCGTTGGCTAGAAACAACGCCTTCTGTGACAACTTATTGTGTTATTATATTAAATATAATGTTGAATTATTTTGCTTTTTTCCAAGACCTTTCTATGATGTTAGTTGATGAGGTTATACATACTCTTTGAAGGGTCCCTGATGGGCAATTATTTACTGGCTTCTGGTTGAATTACGTAAAAGGAGTTTGGTATCTGATGAATAATTATTTGTCTTCTCCTGTATTCATAGCTTACATGGCTCTGAGCGAATATACATATACACATACATATCGTTGGTCACATGTAGAAAGGCCCTAACTCATGCTATTTTCGAAATTGATTTTTCTTGTGATTTCAATGCATTTAACACAAATACACATTGGAATAACAAAAAAAATGAATTTCGAAAAAAATTTGAGTCAGGACCTTTTTACATGAGACCGACGATATATGAATCGTAAAGAAATTAAATCATTATAAAAGCAGACGATATTTTGTAATGGAAGTGGCCATAGTTTAGTAGGCACTGTGAAGCCACGGCTCAAACCCCAATTCTGACTTATAAAGGGTATTTTTTATAGTGGTATAGAACTTTAAGTTGCAATAAAACAACGATGGATTATTCGATTGACATGTATTTTATTTGTCCGAAAGATAATCTTGTGGCATTACATTTTAAATATGATTTCTGGCATATGACCGCCACGGCTGGCGCGGATGTAGTCCAATCTAGAGGTCCAATTTTCGATGACTTTTTCCAACATTTCTGGCCGTATATCGGCAATAATACGGCGAATGTTGTCTTCCAAATGGTCAAGCGTTTGTGGCTTTAGCCCCACAGAAAGTAGTCTAGCGGTGTTAAATCACAAGATCTTGGAGGCCAATTCACAGGTCCAAAACGTAAAATTAGGCGGTCACCAAACGTGTCTTTCAATAAATCTATTGTGACACGAGCTGTGTGACATGTTGCGCCGTCTTGTTGAAACCACATCTCCTGGACATCATGGTTATTCAATTCAGGAATGAAAAAGTTAGTAATCATGGCTCTATACCGATCACCATTGACTGTAACGTTCTGGCCACCATCGTTTTTGAAAAAGTACGGACCAATGATTCCACCAGCCCATAAAGCGCACCAAACAGTCAGTTTTTCTGGATGTAACGATGTTTCCACACACACTTGAGGATTACCTTCACTCCAAATGCGGCAGTTTTGTTTGTTGAAGTAGCCATTCAACCAGAAGTGCGCTTCATCGCTAAACAAAATTCGCTTATGAAAATCGGGAACAACGGTAATCTCGTATTGGGCCCATTCGACGAATCTACGCCTTACTTGATGATCGTTTGGCTTCAAATCTTGCACGAGTTGGATTTTGTAAGCACGCAAACCAAGATCATTCCGCAAAATCTTCCATAAAGTGGATGGACACAGATCCAATTCCTGTGCTCGATGGCGGATGGACTCATTCGGGTCTTCCTCAATGCTACGCTCTACAGCAGCAATAGCTTCTTCTGTACGCACCGGACAGCGTCACTGGGGATGCGAGTTATCAATAAGAGTAAACGTGGTGCGAAAACGTTCCATGGTTAATCGAATTAACTGCTCTGATTGACGATTTTGTCGACGATAAAATGGACGTAGTGCGCGATACGTTTTCCGCACAGAACCATTATTTTCGAAATAAAATTGCACTATTTGCAAGCGTTGTTCAGGCGTGAGTCTATTCATGATGAATTGCCAAACCAAACTGAGAATAAATCACTTGACAGCTGCTAAATCGGTCGCCATCTTGAAAAGTAATGCCAACTTAAAGTTCTATACCTCTATAAAAAACACCCTTTACAACAAAACTAAACATGAAAATATATTTCTTAGGTGACTTCCTCTCAGCAGATTTCTGACAAAAACTCTGTAAAAAAAATTGAGATGAAAAGTTTCTCAAAAATCTGTCATTCGAAGTCGATTTTAAAATGTATGTCCCGCCATTCATGGATAAAATTAACACACACAACATACGTGATGTGAGAAGCTAGGCCGTAATCCTAGCTGAAAGGTGGTAGTGAGCAATAATGTATGTATCTGATATTTGGTAATGAAAAGGGGATCAATTTCAACAACTTCAATAAAAACGACTCTCTATGAGCGAGTCCCGCCCTTTAAAATTTGATGTGGAAGGCCAATTGCTGAAACTAGTTATAACGGACCATATAACGAAAGTTATTTGAGTCCTAAATTTTATAAGTCAGACACATGTTTCAAATTAACAAACACAACATGGCTGTTGTGAGAAGCTGGGTCGGGGTTTGACTGAAGGGTTGTTAAGACCACTTACATATGTATTTGGTAAAAGCCATTCCGAACTTTTGATACAATAATTATACGAATATAAAGTGGACCATATTTTCATACAAACTGCTGAATAGCATCATGATGGATTCATTCATGAGGTATTGTGGTTACTAGAGATAAAAATGCAATTACCAGAATACCAGACTAAAGCGACAGCAACAAAATTGAGATAATTCTGCGCAAAATTATAGCGAAGTCGGGAGCAACACACACAAACATTTTTTAAGTATTTGTTGAAATTGGCAGAAGATCATCTTCAATAAGCTGCAATCAAATCCTTAGTTCGAACAAATTTAAGTCTCCTATCTATGCCAAATAAAAATCATAAATTTCATGCGAAAAATATTAGGATTTATATTTACTACACCTTATATAGGATGTTTTTTATAGAGGTATAGAACTTTAAGTTGGCATTACTTTTCAAGATGGCGACCGATTTAACAGCTGTCAAGTGATTTATTCTCAGTTTGGTTTGGCAATTCATCATGAATAGAGTCACGCCTGAACAACGCTTGCAAATAGTGCAATTTTATTTCGAAAATAATGGTTCTGTGCGGAAAACGTATCGCGCACTACGTCCATTTTATCGTCGACAAAATCGTCCAATAGAGCAGTTAATTCGATTAACCATGGAACGTTTTCGCACGACGTTTACTCTTATGGATAACTCGCATCCCCAGAGACGCTGTACGGTGCGTACAGAAGAAGCTATTGCTGCTGTAGAGCGTAGCATTGAGGAAGACCCGAATGAGTCCATCCGCCATCGAGCACAGGAATTTGATCTGTGTCCATCCACTTTATGGACGATTTTGCGGAAGGATCTTGGTTTGCGTGCTTACAAAATCCAACTCGTGCAAGATTTGAAGCCAAACGATCATCAAGTAAGGCGTAGATTCGTCGAATGGGCCCAAAATGAGATTACCGTTGTTCCCGATTTTCATAAGCGAATTTTGTTTAGCGATGAAGCGCACTTCTGGTTGAATGGCTACGTCAACAAACAAAACTGCCGCATTTGGAGTGAAGGTAATCCTCAAGTGTATGTGGAAACACCGTTACATCCAGAAAAACTGACTGTTTGGTGCGCTTTATGGGCTGATGGAATCATTGGTCCGTACTTTTTCAAAAACGATGGTGGCCAGAACGTTACAGTCAATGGTGATCGGTATAGAGCCATGATTACTAACTTTTTCATTCCTGAATTGAATAACCATGATGTCCAGGAGATGTGGTTTCAACAAGACGGCGCAACATGTCACACAGCTCGTGCCACAATAGATTTATTGAAAGACACGTTTGTTGACCGCCTAATTTCACGTTTGGGACCTGTGAATTGGCCTCCAAGATCTTGTGATTTAACACCGCTAGACTAGTTTATGTGGGGCTATGTAAAGTCATTGGTCTATGCGGTAAAGCCACAAACGCTTGACCATTTGGAAGACAACATTCGCCGTATTATTGCCGATATACGGCCACAAATGTTGGAAAAAGTCATCGAAAATTGGACGTCCAGATTGGACTACATCCACGCCAGCCATGGCGGTCATATGCCAGAAATCATATTTAAAATGTAATGCCACAAGATTATCTTTCGGATAAATAAAATTCATGTCAATCGAATAATCCATCGTTGTTTTATTGCAACTTAAAGTTCTATACCTCTATAAAAAACACCCTTTACTTCAGTGTGTACTGTAATTATACTTTTAATTCCACTTACTACTCATGAAAATGCATCGGTGAAATAAATACCTTTGATTTAATTTAAAAAATAATGGATTTCTTTTTACTACACCTTCTAACACACTATTTTATACTACACTGTCAAATATTTTTCAAAGTTCATAACAATATTTTATGCTTAAATGAGTTTACTTACAGCAATTACCATAAAACGTGCAAATTTAAAGCGATTTATTTGAAAGAATTTAAAATTACTTGTTATTACGTTTGTAAAAAAGGCAAACTCTAGGCGATAATAATTTCTTCGTAAAATTCCAGCGTATTTAAAGAGTCCACCTCAAGAAATCCTGACATTAATGTGCTGCAATTTAGCAGACATTTTTAGTGGCAGATTAAAATCGTCCACATTTCTACTTCGTTTTTTTTTTTCATTCTTTCTTTCATGCTTTTTAGAATTTCTTTTTACACTTCAAAGACATTTTAAGTAGAAAAATGTCTGAATTCTTTAAAAATAAAATTAAAAACAAAAACAGAATACGTACGCTTTTCATATCTTCATGGAAGGAAACGAACGCAGACATGATTTTAAACAACGAACTTGGTACTGTTGTGTGTGTGTGTATTTTGTTGTTATGACCTGACAATTGTGCTGGCAATGCTTGGTGATTTGTAGGATTGTAAGTTTGCCTGAATAGTACACTGTTTAGTGTGTATGTGTTTTTGCATTTGCTCTGGCTTTGTTTTAACACATCTTGTCCTCGTCTTTTTGTTTTTCCCAACCAAAACCATTTCAAAAATGAGACGTTTTAACATCAAAATAAGAAATAAAATAAGACATCTTTACAGCATTTAAAATGTGTATTTAAGGCCGTTGTTGTTATTATTATTAATGCTGCTGCAGTTTGTTGTTGTTGTTGTTGTTGTTTATAACTCCCACTCTTTATTATTTTTGGATAGTGAGTGACTGTGAGCAACACATTTTGTTGTCGTAACACATGTTCGGTTTTCCTGCTGTAATCATGCACTCGTAAGTGCATGTATAACGGTTAATGCCACGCGCTTAAATTGCTGTGTGTGGTGTGTGTCTCTATTTTTATTTGCATTTTAGACTTTGATGTCTGATGTTTCCTTTATCATTTGCCATTTATTTGTTTACATTTTTTATTCTCTTTTTAGAAAAAACAATAAAAAATGCTCACTCACTCACTTTTTCTCTCTTACTCACATACTTATACTCATGCAATTACCGTTTGTTTTTTTTTTTTTTGTTGTTATTAATGGCTACACAACACATTGTTGTGTGTTTATTTTTAAAACGTTTTTTTGTTTTTGTTTTTGGCTCCCCTCAATAGTTTTTGTTATTGTTAGCCATGCTCTGCCTTACTCTATGGCAAGTAATGCCAGCCTATAAACATTCTTTGCTGGGGGTGTCTATAAACAACAAATTTTCCGTTTTTTTTTTGTTGTTTTTATTTGAAATTTTGTTCAGTCTGCCTTGTAGTTTGTTTATTTTATTCTTTTATTTATTTGTTTTTATTGTTTATTATCCTTTTACACCGGAAATTTCTTGCTATAATAATAACACCATCACCAGCTTCAATATCCAATAATAATAACACAACAACAACAACAACAAAATTTTAAAGAGAATTTAAATGCAACCAGCAAATAAAATACCATTAGAGAAGCACTTTAATAAATATTGGCCAGGGGGTGAAAGTAATTTCCGAAACAAAAACACCAAAAATTCGGTGTCTATTGTAATAGAAATTAACAGATTATGAAATCCTATTTGCTTTGAAAGAATTTTACACAGAGTTCCATCAAATAGCCATCAAGAGACGTCGTCGTAGTCTAGTAGGTAATGTGTTGGCTTATTAGACATGAAGCCAGGGTTCAAACCACAGTTCAGACAGCTCCAACAAAATGAAATATGAAAGAAAATATTTCTTCAGTGACTTCCTCTCAGCAGGTTTATGGCGAAAACTCAGAGAATAAATAAAATTGCCATGAAAAATTTCTCAAAAAATCTGTCATTCGGAATCAACTTATAAAGGGTGTTTTTTATAGAGGTATAGAACTTTAAGTTGGCATTACTTTTCAAGATGGCGACCGATTTAACAGCTATCAAGTGATTTATTCTCAGTTTGGTTTGGCAATTCATCATGAATAGACTCACGCCTGAACAACGCTTGCAAATAGTGCAATTTTATTTCGAAAATAATGGTCCTGTGCGGAAAACGTATCGCGCACTACGTCCATTTTATCGTCGACAAAATCATCCATCAGAGCAGTTAATTCGATTAACCATGGAACGTTTTCGCACCACGTTTACTCTTATTGATAACTCGCATCCCCAGTGACGCTGTACGGTGCATACAGAAGAAGCTATTGCTGCTGTATTGCGTAGCATTGAGGAAGACCCGAATGAGTCCATCCGCCATCGAGCACAGGAATTGGATCTGTGTCCATCCACTTTATGGAAGATTTTGCGGAAGGATCTTGGTTTGCGTGCTTACAAAATCCTACTAGTGCAAGATTTGAAGCCAAACGATCATCAAGTAAGGCGTAGATTCGTCGAATGGGCCCTTAAACGAGATTACCGTTGTTCCCGATTTTCATAAGCGAATTTTGTTTAGCGATGAAGCGCACTTCTGGTTGAATGGCTACGTCAACAAACAAAACTGCCGCATTTGGAGTGAAGGTAATCCTCAAGTATATGTGGAAACACCGTTACATCCAAAAAAAACTGACTGTTTGGTGCGCTTTATGGGCTGGTGGAATCATTGGTCCGTACTTTTTCAAAAACGATGGTGGCCAGAACGTTACAGTCAATGGTGTTCGGTATAGAGCCATGATTACTAACTTTTTCATTCCTGAATTGAATAACCATGATGTCCAGGAGATGTGGTTTGAACAAGACGGCGCAACATGTCACACAGCTCGTGCCACAATAGATTTATTGAAAGACACGTTTGGTGACCGCCTAATTTCACGTTTGGGACCTGTGAATTGGCCTCCAAGATCTTGTGATTTAACACCGCTAGACTACTTTCTGTGGGGCTATGTAAAGTCATTGGTCTATGCGGTAAAGCCACAAACGCTTGACCATTTGGAAGACAACATTCGCCGTATTATTGCCGATATACGGCGACAAATGTTGGAAAAAGTCATCGAAAATTGGACGTCCAGATTGGACTACATCCGCGCCAGCCGTGGCAGTCATATGCCAGAAATCATATTTAAAATGTAATGCCACAAGATTATTATAAAATTAAAAGACACAACATAAGTGGTGTGAGAAGCTAGGTCGTAATCCTGACTGAAGGTTTTTAATGACCAATTATGTATGTATGCATGTATGTATGTATTTATGTACATATATTCCATCAATAAAAAAATCTCAAAACACAAAATCTGAAGACATGTAATTGAAAATAATAATATTGTTTTCTTTTATTTCTTCCAACGCTGTAAATTTTGAACTCTATTAACTTAAAAAATTTTTTTTTAAATATTTTAATTTTCTTTCTTTTTTTTCTTTCTTTTTCTTTTTCTCTTACCCAATGTTGTCAATTTCAAGTACAAGGGTAATAATTTTAGTAGTAAACCAGCAACGGAAAATAAAAACATAAACAATGTTGCGCCACAACTCACACACAGACAGCTTTATTGGTTTTCAAGGTTCTTAAATTCAATTTGTTAAACTCATGGCTTTTTTTTACGCACACACACTCCTACACATTGTATAGGAATTGCTGTTCTAAGACCATTAGCTTAGTAGCTCTCAGTTTTGTTTTTTGTTTTTCTATTTTCTGAGAAGAGATCAGCGGTTTAATAAAAAGCAATAACAATAACAACAACAATAGCAAAAGGCATATAAAACATTGTTTTTATTTTTTCTTCCCAATTCTCTTACACTTGTGTGTACATATGTACATATGTGTGTATGTATGTTAATGGATTAGTGTTTTAAAAAGATTTGATTTGGTTTTGTATTGTGTTGTTTTTGTTTTTACGCTAAACCCACCAAACCATGTTGTAACTCTCTTGTAGAACAACATAAAATACAACACAACAGCTCTTAGTCATACAAGTTATTTTTTGCTTTACAACAATAAGAAAAAAATCCCTGGATTTTTGTTTCGTTCTATTTTTATTTTCGTGTAGGTATGCACGTTTGTTTATTTGTAGTTTTATTATCTGTCAGCAGTTGACGTTAGAAAAGCCATAAATTAAAACATGTGTTCTCAAAATTGACAATAGGAAGCTTCTTTATATCCTCTCACTGTACTACACATACATATATCCTACTTTACACTCACTTCACTTGCTTACTCACCACACTCACTTACTTGCTTGCTTGCTTACAGAGCAACAATAAGACAAAAGTCAAGAGAGAGAGAGAGGTGAGCAAGAGAAAAACAAAAACAATAAACCACATAGACATTGTATGGAATAGCGGTGTAATTCACATTTAACTGAACACCTAAAGGTTTTAATATAAACAACAACATCAATACAACAGCAACAACAACATCCAAATGGGGGAGAACAAATGTAATAAAAACCAAAAATGTAGAGAGAAATGTTAAACGGGTTTCTTCCATGCTTTCACTGTACAAATGCACATAAAAATTGTAACATGAAACTGAAACTAAAAACAAAAACAAAATGTTTTTCAATAATAACAACAATAACAACAACAACGACTACCACAATGTTGTTGTCAACATTGGCGTTGGTGTTGATGTGAATGTGGATGCGAATGTGTTGGAGATGTTGTTGGCGAAGGCTTTTTTTCTTCATTTGAAGGTTATAAATGAATTTCTCTCTCTACACAGCGACAACGACAACGACTTTTTGAAGAAGATTTAGCGCTGCAAGTGTGGATTTTCACAAAAATTCTATTTAAGCTGTGCAAACAAAGTGTAAACAATTGTAACTGCTGTTACAAATAACATTTCAACACAAATACAACTACAACTACTACTCTAATATACACATACACCCATAGAAAAAAAACCTAGTTACACAGTAAATACACACATATGCAGACTTTGTATTTATTGTAGTATTTTAAAAAGGAGTATAAACGTCGTAAAACGTCGTTTTCAATGGCGTAATAAATTACGGTGGTCTTGGCGATAAAGAAAAATAGACACACATACACACACACACTCATGCTTACAGTTATTTTTTATATTTTTACATTGAAAAGGAATAACATGAAGTGAATAAAACAACTCATACATACTCGAGCACACATATGTATGTATGGAGATTGTATTAAAACAGATTGCAATTCATATGTAGCTAAGCAGAAAAGGAGAGAGAGAGGGAGAGAGAGGGCGAGAGAGTGATAGTAAATATAAAGTGAAATATCCTTTTTAAAATAAATTGCATTTGTATGGGTAAATTTTATTTTATATTTTTTATCACACATTTATTTTAAGTTTATTTACTGAGCTTGTGCTATGGTACTTTAAAATTCAATGGCAACGCTAGAGAATGGGAATGAGAGAAAAAGGTAAAAAGAGTAAGTGAAGTAAGGTACATACATACAGTGGTGGCCTTATAATTAGAAACGACTTAGCAACATGTATGTTTGTTAATTTGTTTTACAGTTTTCACTGTGTACCTGGGATCAAAGGCTTTGTTTGGAGGACGTCTTACATACGTTTTTCCATCAGATTGGGACAAATTAAACTTAGATTCGTCACTCCAGAGAACTCTGTTCCAGAAACATCGTTTCTAATTATAAGGCCACCACTGTATGTGCATAGAAATATTAGGTTAGGTTAGGTTAGAGGACGTGTACTTGTCAATTAAGACAAGTACAGTACCCGGAGGTCGAATTGACCCATTGTACAACGTCCTAATTTCTCACACCACTTATGTTGTGTGCGTTAATATTTACACATGAGTGGTGGGACCTACAGTTTAACGTCGACTCCGAAGGACAGAACTTTGAGAAACTTTTTCATGCCAGATTTATTTACTCTCAGAGTTTTTCCCAGAAATCTGCTGAGAGGAAGTCGCCGAAGAAATATTTTTTGTATTTTGTTTTGATGTCTGGCCTGGGGCTCGAACCCTGGCTTTACGTCTAATAAGCCAACACACTACCTACTAGACTACGGCGAAATATTAGGTGTTGGAAAAAGTTACGCATTTTGTTTTAACTGAAATTGAAGCCTTTTCTTAGCTTAGTTAGACTGATGCCATTCTGATCATTTATTCGATAAATTGTTGTCATTCTCAAGGCTTTTTATTGCAGCCCTTATAGGAAGTCTTTTCCTTCTTTTAGGGCAGTCGCAAGTTGGGATAGATTATCTCGAAGTGGTAGCTTTGATTACCAATGTACACTTGAGCATGGCGGCCAGTTGTGACGCCACAGGTAAACACAAGCCCTGTACTAACCAACTGCCACCAAACTCATTAAATAAGAGATGAAGAAGAGAAGAGCGCAAGGGCTACTGGGCTGTCGCAAGTGAGAAAATAAAAAATTTTCCACAAAAAAAATTATTTCTAATAAGCAGGCACATATGGATAAACAAGAGTCTCTCGGCATAGATCAAGGAAAATATTTTTTTCTCAAAAAAAATTATTTCTAATAAGCCGGTACATTTGAATAAATAATACATCTAGGATCCGTCCAATCCTTATCAATCAATGATGGTTCCTTATCGCAGATAGCTTTCTTTAAGCGTTTCAATGGTTGACAGTATAGATTCGAATTAAAAATTTGGAAAGTAGTAGGTCCACAACTGTGACTTCCTCTCTACATTCTTCCGGCAAAAACTCTGAAAGTAAAATAAAATTCCCATGAAAAGTTTTTCAAAAATCTGTCGTACGGAATCGATGTTAAACTGTAGGTCCGGCCATTCATGGCTGGGGTTTGAACCACGGACTTACGTTCAAGAAGCCAACACACAGCAGCGACTTCAATACCATCTAGCGACAGAAGATCTCTTATACATAACATAATTGGTCATTACAAGCCTTCAGTCAGGATTACGACCTAGTTTCTCACACCACTTATGTCGTGTGCGTTAATTTTATACATGAGTGGCGGGACCTACATTTTAAAGTCAACTCCGAACGACAGATTTTTGAGAAACTTTTCATGGCAATTTTATTTACTCTCAGAGAGTTTTTGCCAGAAATTTGCTGAGAGGAAGTCGTCGAAGAATATTCTTTTCATATTTCGTTCTGTTAGAGATGTCTGATCTGGGGTTTAAACCGTGACACTGACTACTAGACTTCGGCGACAGAAGATCTCTTATTTGAACGAAAGGAACACTCACGCTTTATATGATTTTTTAAGCAAATTTCCCGCCGAATAAGTAGCATTCTTGTAATCTTCTTTCTAAGATTTTGTAAAACTTTTTAGGGAAGTAAAATTTTGTATACAAACATTGTGCTCCCTACGTTGGAGTTTCATTTTGAAACTTTGTCACTGTATGTCATGGAACATGATGTTGTTTTAAGGGTTCAATGAATTTTTAATATTTTTTGTTTTTTTGTTTTCTAAAGTGAAGTTTTTCTAAGAAATAACACGAACAATTAATAAATAATTAAAACGACAACAAAACAAGCAAATAAACTGAGCGAAAACGAATATTTAATTGAAATTTTGGAAGCTTAAGAAACTAAAAACAAAAAACGAAAAAAGTAGAGCGTAAAAGTTGTATCCTTTCGTTCTTCTTCTTTTTTTCTGTTTCTATTTAGAAAATATTTATTACGGCGTAATAAAGAAAATCTAAAACTCCCCTTAAATGTATTCCTCTCTTTTCTTTCTTGCTTTCTTTCGCTTTTTAAACACAAGTTTTAATCCTAAAAAGGACTGAATTAGTGTGGTGGCGCATGGGTACGTGTAAAGGTAGTGGTGAAAAGGATAAAATTGAAATGTTTCATAAACTTGTATCTACTATGTGAGTATGGGTATGTGTGTAGGTGTTTGTCTCCTTTTTCTCTGTGTTGAAATTATTTTCACTTGTTTTACAACACCTGGCTTTAGAAACAATCAACAACCAACACCAACGTTAACAACAACGAACAATAAGTTTTTAAATTATTTATTCGTTATTTTCGTAGTTCGTTGGTTATTCTGAAAGAGTAAAAATATAAAACAATAACAACAACACCAACATCAAGCCAACAACATTACAAATTTATTTATAATCATTGTACCCGCAGTTTAATTCAAAAGGATTTTCAACTACTTTTTCCTTGCTTCCTTTATGATTTTAAATTACTTGACATTGTACGGCATTAAATAATGCATACAGTGGGTGAAAAAAATATTTATACGCTTAGTAATGCTTACAGTGAGAGGAGTACACACTGTCTGACAACTAGTTCGATCGTTGAAATCACCTTTTTAACTGGTGACTTACGTCTAGTCAGCAGAGAGAACCAATGTAGCGCCTACTTATGCTGTCCAGTACTCGGATGTTGTGCCTTCATCACTGAAATGTTTTGAAATGGCTTCTAGCCAGATTGCATGATCTAATCTTGTTAAATCTTAAAATATGTCGTTCGGAGTCGATGTTAAACTGTAGGTCTCGCCACTCACGTAAAGGGTGTTTTTTTTATAGAGGTATAGAACTTTAAGTTGCAATAAAACAACGATGGATTATTCGATTGACATGAATTTTATTTATCCGAAAGATAATCTTGTGGCATTACATTTTAAATATGATTTCTGGCATATGACCGCCACGGCTGGCGCGGATGTAGTCCAATCTGGACGTCCAATTTTCAATGACTTTTTCCAACATTTGTGGCCGTATATCGGCAATAATACGGCGAATGTTGTCTTCCAAATGGTCAAGCGTTTGTGGCTTTACCGCATAGACAAATGACTTTACATAGCCCCACAGAAAGTAGTCTAGCGGTGTTAAATCACAAGATCTTGGAGGCCAATTCACAGGTCCAAAACGTAAAATAGGCGGTCACCAAACGTGTCTTTCAATAAATCTATTGTGGCACGAGCTGTGTAACATGTTGTGCCGTCTTGTTGAAACCACATCTCCTGGACATCATGGTTATTCAATTCAGGAATGAAAAAGTTAGTAATCATGGCTCAATACCGATCACCATTGACTGTAACGTTCTGGCCACCATCGTTTTTGAAAAAGTACGGACCAATGATTCCATCAGCCCATAAAGCACACCAAACAGTCAGTTTTTCTGGATCTAACGGTGTTTCCACATACACTTGAGGATTACCTTCACTCCAAATGCGGCAGTTTTGTT
The DNA here is from genome assembly GCA_932273835.1 of Sarcophaga variegata. Classification (NCBI taxonomy): domain Eukaryota; kingdom Metazoa; phylum Arthropoda; class Insecta; order Diptera; family Sarcophagidae; genus Sarcophaga; species Sarcophaga variegata. The sequence goes on along the minus strand of OW026358.1, from coordinate 144,164,115 downwards.
TGTTGACGTAGCCATAACCAGAAGTGCGCTTCATCGCTAAACAAAATTCGCTTATGAAAATCGGGAACAACGGTAATCTCGTTTTGGGCCCATTCGACGAATCTACGCCTTACTTGATGATCGTTTGGCTTCAAATCTTGCACGAGTTGGATTTTGTAAGAACGCAAACCAAGATCCTTCCGCAAAATCTTCCATAAAGTGGATGGACACAGATCCATCGATGGCGGATGGACTATTCGGGTCTTCTTCAATGCTACGCTCTACAGCAGCAATAGCTTCTTCTGTACGCACCGTACAGCGTCTCTGGGGATGCGAGTTATCAATAAGAGTAAACATGGTGCGAAAACGTTCCATGGTTAATCGAATTAACTGCTCTGATGGACGATTTTGTCGACGATAAAATGGACGTAGTGCGCGATACGTTTTCCGCACAGAACCATTATTTTCGAAATAAAATTGCACTATTTGCAAGCCTTGTTCAGGCGTGAGTCTATTCATGATGAATTGCCAAACCAAACTGAGAATAAATCACTTGACAGCTGTTAAATCGGTCGCCATCTTGAAAAGTAATGCCAACTTAAAGTTCTATACCTCTATAAAAAAACACCCTTTACAAAATTAACACACACAACATGGGTGGTGAGTGAGATCTTGGTTGTAATCCTCACTAAAGAATTCTAAAGATCAATTTCCCTCCACTGTCTACCGCATTGCTTACCAATAGACAGTAAAGTAATCAGTACCGAATGATGAGCGTAGTGGTTGGCTTCAAGGTACCAGTCATTTCTGTACCCTCTTCGATACTAATTTTGGATCAATAAGGCTTAATGGTGTACTGGGTTGCCATCCTGACTAAAGGGTTATAAAGAGCAATTGCCCTCCACTGTCTACCACATTGCTTACCAGTAGGCAGTAGAGTAATCAGTACCAAATGATGAGCATAGTGTTTGGTTTCAAAGTACCAGTCATTTCTGTACCTTCAAACATATTCATTATGAATTAATAGGGCCTAATAGTGTACTGGGTTGCAATCCTGACTAAAGGGTTCCAAAATGCAATTACCCTCCATGGTATACCTCATTGCTTACCTGTAGACAGTAGAGTAGACAGTACCAAATGATGAGCATAGTAGGTACCAGTAATTTCCGTACCTTCTTCGAATTTCTTTTTGGATCCATAAAGCTTAATAATATCCTTCAGCTCAAAGTAACTGATATTCATACAGTTTTAAGTTTTCTACACCATTAAAGGGAGTCTTAAGCGCCTGAGGATGATTTACATGGCAATTTTTATTTATTTTCCTAAGCAGGGAATACCGACCAATTCCAAGTCAGTGGGTGTAGTTATTCTAGCAACTACAGCCAGTGTGACGGATCAAAAAATTTGTAAGAACTCCAAAATGGTTCAGTCGTAATTGAGCTGTATTGCTCATAGGCCGCTTAACTATTTTTAGTAAGCCTTAGTTCCACCTCATGCTACAACGGGGCGTTATAGGGCTGTAGTAAGCCAGGAATATTGAGCCGGCTGCCATAGCAATCTAGTTTCACCTCAAACTTTTGCTAACAATTTTAGCTAAGATAAGCGGTAACATAAAAACTACTTTGTGTCTCTTCTTTGACCACCTGTGACCAGTGAAGTGTATAGTAAAAACGGGGAAAAGTTGTTTGTTGCATTTTATGACTACATTAGCCGATTGTAGTGCTAATTTCCAGTGTGAACTCCAAAATGGTTCAGTTGTGATTGAGATGTATTGCTCACCGGCCTATTAACTATCTTTAGTAAGCCTTAGTTCCACATCATGTTACAACGGGACGTTATAGGGCTCCAGTAAGCTGGGAATATTGAGCCGGCTGCCATAGCAATCTAGTTTCACCTCAAACTTTTGCTAACAATTTTAGCTAAGATAAGCGGTAACATAAAAACTACCTTGTGTCTCTTCTTTGACCACTTGTGACCAGTGAAGTGTATAGTAAAAACGGAGCAAAGTTGTTTGTTGCATTTTATGGCTACATTAGCCGATTGTAGTGCTAATTTCCAGTGTGAACTCCAAAATGGTTCAGTTGTGATTGAGATGTATTGCTCACCGGCCTATTAACTATCTTTAGTAAGCCTTAGTTCCACATCATGTTACAACGGGACCTTATAAAGCTCCAGTAAGCCAAGAATATTGAGCCGGCTGCCTTAGCAATCTAATTTCACCTCACACAGCCATAAATAACAATTTTTTGCTAACAATTTTAAGCGGTAACATAAAAATTAACTTGTGTCTCTTCTTTGACCACTTGTGACCAGTGAAGTGTATAGTAAAAACGGAGAAAAGTTTTTTGTTACATTTTATGACTACATTAGCCGATTGTAGTGCTAAATTCCAACTGAATTTTACAACTGAACGTTTATTCCGTTTAGCTTCGCTTCGTTACACTGTGCTGTACTGTTTGTTGTTATTTTGGCTAAATGCCATACCGCATTGCAAAGTTATAAAATGTTAAAATAAGAGGAAACCAATAAATGTACATGACTGTGGTGTCAGAGCTATGGTACGTGGACAAAGGCTTGAGCACAATGCCTACATGCGTTATTACACGTCGAACAGAAACCAAACTCACCAAACACACAGAAATGGTGGCAATGTGGCAGAGCCTCGTTTCCTCCCACTTTTTTAAACGAATTTTTTTTTTAAATTTAAATTGAAAATCAAATTCAAACTATAAAGTATGGACACATGTCTGTTACATAGACTAACTGTGGCTAACTGGCTGTACATCAATACTGATAACGTTTCGTAAACGTGCTGCCTGCACGTTTATAAAATTCTATTTCGTTTACTACAAAGGAAAAACGAAATTTTTTCCACATTGGAGATGCATTTGTTGTTGTTCTGGAAAAAAGGGGGAGAAAAAATAGAAAATTACTTTTGGTCTCATATTAGATGTCCCCTAATTGTAGTAGCTCAAGTGGGTAGTCGTTGAAGCAAAACAGTGTAACAAACAGGACTAGTTAGCGGTTGACCCTAAAAAAGCGTTTACTCTCTCTCCCTCCATATATTTTCCAACACACACACGAGTTCGTATTTTTCACGGTAACATCCACATACGCCTTGTTATCCTTGTGTTCCATAAACTATGTATGCGAGTAATTGTATTGTGTTTGTTTAAATAAAATCCATAAAAACATTCGCTTTTTTGTTTATAAAAATAAAAGAAAAAAATCGCAACAATTCAGGGACCTACAATCAACACAGGCGGCGTAACCTTACCATGTAAAAATTCATTTGTTTAGTTGTTGTTGTTGTATGTTTGAGTGATTAAAAAGGACATTTACTAGGCATTTACTGGCATTACAGACATTTCAATGGAACTCTTTAAAGTCAGTGTAAAATTTAAATTGTGAATGCAATTGTGATTAGATACAGAGGAGGTGGAAGATACTGGAACGTACTGGCCAGACATCAGCAATGAATCTCATAAGTACTCATGAAATTTTGAGTATGAGTGAGTCAACAATATTGAAATCCAACTACTCTGATTAATTCGTACTCAGTACACAACATTGTATAAGTACAAGTTGCAATGAGTATGAGTACAACATTGACAACAAACTCATAACATTCGAACATTCGTTTGATTCGTACGCCTACTCATTCAGATTCATAAATTTAGAAAAATACTTATAATACTACTCATAAATGATTCGAGTGATTCGAATCAATCGTCAAAATTTGCAGTGTTAGTTGTTGTTGCATTTACAAAGAAAGAAGAAAGACAAGGACAGCAAGCAGAGCAAACACTCAACCTTCTTGTGAGTATTGTAGTGTTCGTATGCGAATCATAATTATTTTGTGATTCGTGTCTACGATGAGTCATGGAGAGTCGAAATCAATAACATCATGTGTATTGTTAAGTACGAGTACCATGAGTATTTCAAACTTTGAATATGAGTAGTATGAGTATGACATTAAAATAAGTATGAATGCGTATAAGTATCAGAAATTATAAGTATGATTCGAATCTACTCATCGTTTTGAATACTCATTGCTGACCTCTGGTACTGACATCCTTGCCTAATAATAAAGATTGCTGCAACAGCGAAATTGTACAATGGGTCAACTTAAACTCCGGGTACTGTACTTGTTAAGTACACGTCCTCGAAAGAATGAAATTTATTTTAGAAACGGGTTGATTTCCTCTGGAGAATGTTTGATCCGCAGGTTGTATTACGATTGCCGTATCACTTACTTTACTTGCTTAACTGGCCATAAACAACCCGATTAACAGATTTCGGCCTGCCTTAACACATCATTTCAGGCACCTCTAACTCTTGCGTGCCTACGCCAGTTGGTTACATCAATCGATGACAGAGCTTCCTCGATCTGGTCCTTCAAACACAAACAAGGCTTAACACATCCTTTAAGGCACCTCTACCTCTTGCACGCCTACGCCAGTTGGTTACACCAATCGATGACAGAGCTTCCTCGATCTGGTCCTTCCAACGCAAACAAGGTCGTCCTCTTCCCCACTTCCGCAAATCCCCACATCAAATACCCGTCTCCCTGGAGCAGCCTCCTCTATTCGAACAACATGGCTGAGCCAGTGCAGCCGCTGGATGTTAATACGCTGCAAAACGTCCATGTCATTGAGGAACTCACGCAGCTCACTGTTGTATCGGATGCGAAAATCATCTCTCCAACTCGCACTGGACCGAAGATCTTACGTATGACTTTTCTCTCGAATACTCTCAATGCTGCTGTATCAGTGTCCATGCCTCTGCGTAAGTAAAGAAGCACGGGGAGGATCTTGAAGAGCATTAGAATATCGCGGTATCACAATGGGCCTAAATGGAACCTCTTCCTTCAAGGCGTTTCAGCCACCTTACCTAACCTAATCTTAGATGTGAGTAAGTTATCTATAAAAAATGCAATCCCTGATACACTTGCCAATACTTGGAGCTAAAGACTGGAGAAAGAAATACCAGCAGTGTGTGAAGTAGAGGGTGGCTGATATAAAGGGTGTTTTTTATAGAGGTATAGAACTTTAAGTTGGCATTACTTTTCAAGATGGCGACCGACTTAACAGCTGTCAAGTGATTTATTCTCAGTTTGCTTTGGCAATTCATCATGAATAGACTCACGCCTGAACAAGGCTTGCAAATAGTGCAATTTTATTTCGAAAATAATGGTTCTGTGCGGAAAACGTATCGCGCACTACGTCCATTTTATCGTCGACAAAATCGTCCATCAGAGCAGTTAATTCGATTAACCATGGAACGTTTTCGCACCACGTTTACTCTTATTGATAACTCGCATCCCCAGAGACGCTGTACGGTGCGTACAGAAGAAGCTATTGCTGCTGTAGAGCGTAGCATTGAGGAAGACCCGAATGAGTCCATCCGCCATCGAGCACAGAAATTGGATCTGTGTCCATCCACTTTATGGAAGATTTTGCGGAAGGATCTTGGTTTGCGTTCTTACAAAATCCAACTCGTGCAAGATTTGAAGCCGAACGATCATCAAGTAAGGCGTAGATTCGCCGAATGGTCCCAAAACGAGATTACCGTTGTTCCCGATTTTCATAAGCGAATTTTGTTTAGCGATGAAGCGCACTTCTAGTTGAATGGCTACGTCAACAAACAAAACTGTCGCATTTGGAGTGAAGGTAATCCTCAAGTGTATGTGGAAACACCGTTACATCCAGAAAAACTGACTGTTTGGTGCGCTTTATGGGCTGGTGGAATTATTGGTCCGTACTTTTTCAAAAACGATGGTGGCCAGAACGTTACAGTCAATGGTGATCGGTATAGAGTCATGATTACTAACTTTTTCATTCCTGAATTGAATAACCATGATGTCCAGGAGATGTGGTTTCAACAAGACGGCGCAACATGTCACACAGCTCGTGCCATAATAGATTTATTGAAAGACACGTTTGGTGAATTGGCCTCCAAGATCTTGTGATTTAACACCGCTAGACTCCTTTCTGTGGGGCTATGTAAAGTCATTGGTCTATGCGGTAAAGCCACAAACGCTTGACTATTTGGAAGACAACATTCGCCGTATTATTGCCGATATACGGCCACAAATGTTGGAAAAAGTCATCGAAAATTGGACGTCCAGATTGGCCAACATCCGCGCCAGCCGTGGCGGTCATATGCCAGAAATCATATTTAAAATGTAATGCCACAAGATTATCTTTCGGATAAATAGAATTCATGTCAATCGAATAATCCATCGTTGTTTTATTGCAACTTAAAGTTCTATACCTCTATAAAAAACACCCTTTATAATGCAACAAAGTAAAGCGCTATTTTTTTAATTTAGATCACGAATCCCGTAATTAGCCCCCATTCCTTACTCGTCTTCAAGCCGTCCGTAATAGCCTAAACAGTACCTTCTCTGATTTAAAAGCATGCTTTCGTGTCATATACTTGGGAAACTGATATCCTTTAAAGCGATTGTTAAATAATCCGGGACATTTATTCTATGCAATTGCTTTTATTTGGGCTTTCTACCAGGCTGATTGTGCATTTGGTATACAGGGTGGCTGATATATAATGCAACAAAGTAAAGCGCTATATTTTTTAATTTTTTTTTTAATTTTATTGTTTAAAAGCAAAAAATGTTGGAAATAACATCAAATTTTAGAATCAGTTTTGATTTGTTCGAATTGGCCACCTTTGGTACAAATTATGGCCTTCAAACGGCCGACAAAGCCATCACAGGCTGCACGAAAGTAGCTCTGCGGTATTTTGGCACATTCCCGGCGAAGCGCCGTCTTGAGATGATCGACACTTTGGTATTTTTTAGTGAGAACCTTACTCTCCAAAATGCCCCAGGCGCAAAAGTCCAACGGATTGAGCTGCGGAGATTTTGGTGGCCATTGCGCGGTAGAAATGAAGCGAGGAACATCCTTTTCAAGCCATTCTTGGTTGACGCGTGCTGAGTGCGGTGGTGCTGAGTCCTGTTGGAATGTCTATGGTCTGCGGCCGAAATGTTTGTCTACCCAGGGATTCAATACTGTATTTAAGACATTTTCCCCATTAAAATTCGGCATTTATTTTGACCCCACGGTCAATGAATACGAGCGGGGAGAGACCATCGGCCGTTACGGCGGCCCACACCATTACCATCGGCGGCGCTTGAGTTCTGGTGGCCAATTGCAGGTGTAAATTTTCAGCTGACCTCTTTGCCAAGTAAACCCGATCATTTTGTTTGTTTACAAACTGCTGAATTTGGATTGGCTTCTCATCGGAGAAAACCAAATTCGGTAACTGGCCGCTTTCGTGCAAGCGAAGTAACTCCTTGGCTCTTTTCAGTCTAACTTTTTTTTGTCCATCGGTGAGCTCTTGCACTTTTTGGAACTTCAATGGCTTTAGTCCAAGCTCATTTTTCAATATGTGTTGCATCCGTTTTCGCCATATGTTCAGCTCACGAGCAATTTTTCTATCACTGCGGCGTGGCCTTCACTTTTCGGATCATTTCTGGTGTTGTTACCGTTTTTTTTCGTCTACTTTTTGGACGCGATGCAACACTGCCAGTATCGCGGTAACGAGGAATGGTACGAGAAACAAAAGATTTATTCACATTTAAATGCTGGAGGGCTCTAACGATAGCCACCTGTGGTTTTCCAGCCAAATATAAAGCAATCACACACTATCACGCTTGAATTCCATCACGAATAACTTTTTTTCTGAATGCAAGAGATCAAAACGCTTTTGTAAGCTTGTAAATAATAAAATGAACTGTCACTGGAATAAATCTGTCAACTGTCAGACGAGCGGTTTACAAATGATAACAACCTGAAGTTGGTTGCAATACATATCAGCCACCCTGTATTAACCTCAGCCACAATACGAGTTAAAATCAAAAATCACTGAAGCAAAAGGCTTGCCTTTATCGAGTTCGGCATTATATTTCATATAATTTATGTAATAAAGTCTGAGAGCTATTTTTAGTAAAAATTGTATAAAATGTTTGTATATTTTTAGGCGTTTTAACCTTTGCACAATCATAGTTTTGTCCACATAAGGTCATAAAAAACACATTGGCGCTGACGTTTGAATTGGAATTCTACACACCAAGGAATTCATAGGGAAAAATTATTCATGATTTTACAAACACACGCACCCCCTCTCATTTGTAAAATATACTGAGGCATACATTTAGGCAATACTTACACATACATTCATAAATATATTACAACGCACACGAGTATAAATGTATAAAAAAAAATATAATTTGAATACCAACACAAAAATGAATATCTTTGGAGGTGTGTGTGTGTCTGTTTGTATGTGTGTAACGTTAAAAATGTATAATTGTGTGGGTGTATTTTTTTTAATAAACTTGACCTCAGTTATACAATAACAACACAACACTGCGAGTATAATGAACGAGTGTGTGTTTATCTTTCAATGCGAGTGAACTCATACAACATTATCACTTACCCAATAACTGTATGTGTATCTGTGTACCTGTGTATTTATGTGGTATCCCTGTGTGTGTGAGTATATTAAATACGCAATATAATGATTTTTACATTAAAACTAAACACAGCAACACAGAAGACAACAGTACCCTAGCACCACCAACCAGTACCTCTCTTTTTTTTTTTTTTGAATTGGTAGTTGTGGGGAGGAACAGTTTTTGACCTTGAAATACCGTTGAAAACCTCATTTGTACGTGCACATTTATTTTTATTTTTTAATATTTTTTTCTTTTGTTGTTCTGTTTAAGCACCTCTTCTTCGGTTTTTTTTTTTTTTTGTTGTTGCTGATGTTGTTTATTCGGTTTGCTCCTGTGTTGTGAAAACAACAACTACTGTGCCTTAAATGACTGTGTTCAAGTATCTGAAATACTTGAATGCCACGAGAGAGAAAAAAACCCATTAAAAATGCACGAGTAGATTCGTTTTTAAAAAATATAAAAATTTTCTTTTCTTTAAAAACACACTTATTTTGTAGATGTTTTAACCGTTTTTTTTCTCTCGTTTTCTTAAGAGAGTTTTAAAAAATTCTGAGGTTATGGTGTAATGTGCCCAGTAGGAAATTTATTCACTAAATTATTCAATAAGATTAAGATACTCCAATCAACAGTCCTGTAACTGCTTAGATACTTGGTTAGGAATAAAAAAAGGGAACACAGTACAACAAACCTTTTAGGAACACAATTTCATAAAATATCCTTGACAAGAACCTTTATGCCACAAGCATTTACTTCATCAAGAATCCAAAAGAAACCTTTTATAAACTTTTTTAAAAATGTTCTTACTAAACTCTATTTTAAAAAGTCTTTTGAACCGTAAGGTATAACGGCACAGATTTTAAACATCGTTCTTCACCGTTCACACGCCCATTGTTTAACTTGTTCAGATACTCACACTGCATTTATTTTCTGGCGGAGGTGTGCCAATGAAACTTTTTGATTCTTCCTCACTCTTTAAGGTACAACTTTAGTGCTCAAATTTATTCCAACTAAACAGAGTATTGGTGTACTGTAGTAGGCCCTAGTCGTCGCCGTAGTTTAGTAGGTAGTATGTTGGCTTATTAGACGTAAAGCCCGGGTTCGTATCCCAGGTCAGACATCCAAACGAAATATGAAAAAAAAATATTTCTTCGGCGACTTCCTCTCAGCAGATTTCTGGCAAAAACTCTGAGAGTAAATAAATCTGCCATGAAAAAGTTTCTCGAAAATCTGTCGTTCGGATTCGACAATAAACTGTAGGTCCACCATTCACGTATAAAATTAACGCACACAACTTGAGAGGTGTGCGAAGCTAGGGCGTAATCCTGACTGAAGGGTTGTAATGGCCAATTATGTATGTATGTATGTGGTAGGCCCTATACTGATAGCATTGCCAACTTTCTAAAAACATCTGAAAATTTATTGGGTTGTTGTATTCGATAACATTTTCTCATTAAGTTTTACTTTTTCTCAAGGGATGACTTTTGTGAAATACCTCCCGGCTTTACTCACTACTGTAGTCTGCTTCAGGTCATGGAAAATGATCATAAATCAAGCTGCAGAACTGATAATCTCCATATGTTTTCTTTGCCAAGCCAAGCGGCAATCAGATCTCTTTCATGTGAAACCCCCAGGGATAAAATAGTTGCAATACATATGTCACAACTCCCTTAATCAACTCTCGATGCTCTTTTGTGTTAATGTAATACGGTTGCTGGTCACTGAAATGTTCTAGGGAACTGTGTGGTTGATGAACTTGCTAGAGCAGGCACATTCCTACAGAATACTTATCCTCATAAGTGGATTGATTAGGGTTAAGTGGTACTCATAATCTCCATCCTCCATTAGCCAAAGTTATTTCACGGTGGCTGACAAATCCTGGGCCGAGGAGTAATCTTTTTTCATTGCTAAACTCACCTGGTCTAAATTGTATAGGAAATGTACCAACCAACTACTTAAATTGGATCGTATTGGCAAATCTGTCACTGTATCTATTCTCTCGCGTCATTGCGTAATTGGCAGACATGTGAAGGGATCTCTTGGAATGTAAATTATTTCTCCGGTAGTTGTTGATCGGTTGAGGAGGAATGGTCCACTTTCTGTGTCTGACTTACAATTTCCCGATAGTCCAAGGAGTTGTTAGTTAATATGGAATTGACCAGCAGATTCACTAAACTTTTAGGATGGATTATCACTTGATTCGAAGAGACTCATGCTATTTACGCGAAGCCTTGTTGCAGATTTTTAAGGCGAGATTCACTCGAATAATTTTGAATGAAAGTCGTAATTCATTCTTGCTAAAATAAAGTAGACTTTGAGAAATTAAAACTTCTAAAAGAGTGAAAAAAAGCCGACATCATCGTTTTCCTTGCCTCTATAGCGTTTGCAGCAGTTGGAACATCCACCAAAGGTGGTTAGTTAATCCATCTTTAACCGATAAAACCTTTTTTCCCTGAGAAGTAATAAAGTTATGCATTAAATAGGTTCCAGCACAGCTTTAAATTGATTTGCATTCACATTTTCAAGCACAAATAAATTTGAAAATATTTCTTTGCCATTTAACTGTCAAACCTCCTTTGCATAAAGCATTCTCAAGGAATTCTGATGTCACATTTCGTATTTCCCGGAAAGTATAATTCTCTTGAAAATATTTGCTTGTCCATGGTTATTCGAAATGCCAGTGAAAAAAAAATATTTTTGGCCATTTCGCTTTAATGGAAAGCGAAAATTCTGATAACATTTTAAATTCAAAGTAAACATTTCAACCGACCGCTCTACACACAAAACACTCACATTCTCTACCAGTGTTGAAAAATTCAGTACTTTGGTACTTTTTTCAGTACTTTTTCATTTCAAAAATACCGCAGTACCCCCTCGGCGTTTTCAGTACTTTTTTATTATTACATATTTTATGTCTTGCGCTTTTCAACTATTAATGCATTAGCAACATGTTCAACGTAATGCTAAAGGTAGAATCAGCCTTTAGCCCCGGTTTGTCAAACGTTCACGGTACATACCTTCGTTTTTAGAATACGAAACTCAATTAAAACGCTTGCAGAACCGTATTGTTATATCGGTAAGCATATGCATTGCTCTTCATATGCTAAAAATGAACGTTCCATCGACGTTTGACTAAACGGGGCTTTTACGTTTTGTTACGTTCCGAATCAGATGTTTTTGTCTTCTATGTGAGGAGCACGAATAAGTCGTTAGTTTTTCTGTTCCGTGTCGTATGTGTATTAAATGTAAATAAATAAACAGTCTAGTAGGTAGTGTGCTGGCTTACTAGACATGAACCCACGGTGAATCATCTATTAGAGACTTAATGCGATACATTCATTCTTTGAATTTGCCTTTCTTCAACTTCTCAACAACTCTGAGAGTGAATAAAATCTGTCGTTCATAATCGACATTAAATTGTTAAGCTACTTTTGCATAAACTTTATAATCCGGATTAAAAGTTTGTAATGATTAGACATCTCGGCGACTTCCTCTCAAAAGTCTTCGTGAAAAAACCCTGAGAGTAAATAAGATTGTCAAGGAAAATTTCTCAAAAAAATCTGTCGTTTGAAGTCAACTTTAAACTGTAGTTCCACCACTTATGGATAAAAATTGCCGCACACAACGTGGGTGGTATAAGAAGCTTGGTCGTAATACAGGCTAAAGAAGCACGTTCAACGTCTTTGTTGAAGGCATTATTATACACTGCGTTATGTATAAGCAAGGGAGCGCGCAAAGGCCAAACCTCATCGATTCAAATACAGCAGTATACAAACAACTAACACACAACATAAGTGGTGGTAGAAACTAGGGCGTAATCCTAACTGAAAGGTTGTAATGACCTATTATGTATGTATGTATGTAGAACCAATATATTTGTCATGAGTTTCACACTTTTCAATTTTAAGAAATAAAGAAGTTAAGTGGCTTACTCCACAGAAAACTTTTGATCTTCCATATAGGATAACATCAACAAAGAACATCATCAGAAGATCTAGCAGCGCCAATAAGTAAATTCACCACAGTCTAGTAGGTAGTGTGTTGGCTTATTATACGTTTCCAACAAAACGAAAATATTTCTTCGGCGTTTTCCTCTCAGCGGATTTCTGGCAAAAATCTGAGGGTAACTAAAATTGCCATGAAAAGTTTCTCAAAAATCCTTCGTTCGGAGTCGACCTTAAACAGTAGGTTCCGAACTTCATATATAAAATTAACACACACAAAATAAGTGGCGTGACCAATTATGTATGTATGTATGTATTTTTTTACAAAAGTACCATTTGATGCAAAAAAGTACTCTTTCAGTTATAGTTCAGTACCATTTCAAAATTCCAATTTTGCAACACTGTTCTCTACCCACTTACTGTCTCTCTCTCTCTCTTCCTCTCTCTCTCTCTCTCTCTCGCCTACTCTCTCTTCAGCCACTTGTGAATTATTGCGGTATGAATGGATTTCAATCTGTTTAGTTATTCAATTACAACCGCTTTCACATACACCTACACATATACATACGTACACACTCATACATGCATTCTAATGGTGAATACAAATATTCCATTCTCTGTATATGTGGGTATGTGGGAGTACAAACACAAAGGGATTTGTGTGTGTTTATAAAAGAGAGAGCGAGAGAGAGAGAGAGTAAGAATGTGAATTACGCGTATTTTCCGTTAATGTTTTATAAGTAATCGCTGTGTGTGTGTGTGCGTTGTATTTACGAATGAATGAATATGCGTGGAAGCGTATGTATGTGTGTGCGTGTTTACTTTAAGTTTTGTTTTTAATTTTTTTTTCTTCTTCTTTTTTGCTAAAAAAAAACATTACTTTTATGTAAATAACGGTAAAGTTTATAAATGTAAAGGCCATTAACACATTAGCGAGACACTAGAAAATATAAGTTATAACCTTAACAACAACAACAACAACAACAGCAACAACAACTACGGCAACCACAATACCATTAAGAACGTGGAGATATGTGAAGGAGTAATGATGCTAATTTCTTAAGTAACACCCGCACCCCCATTAATAGAGTGTTCAATGAAAGTGATATTAAAAGAAGACGGGTTTTACGAAATATTTTAAAAAATTTAGGTTTTTCATGAAGTCAATTAAAAACTAGAAACCGTTTAATTGTAATGATTTCGCCAAACATAACATTTTATTACTTTTCAATTCTTTAAAGATCATAGGGCTTGTCAGAATGCATCTGTTTTCCAGGGATAAAATAGTTGCCATATATCAGGACTCCGTTAAACAACTCTCGATGCTGTTTTTTGTTAATCTAATACGGTTCCTGGCCACTGAAATCTTCTAGGAAACTGTGTCGTTGATGAACTTGCTGGAGCAGGCACATTCCTACGGAATACTTATCCTCATGAGTGAATTGATTAAAGTTAATCGGTACTCATAACCTCCATCCTCCATTAGCCTAAGGTATTTAACGGTTACTGACAAATTCTGGGCTGAGGAGTAATCTTGCTTCATTGCTAAACTCACCTGGTCTAAATTGTTTGCTCCCTGAATTAAGTTTATCTAGTAAACAGCTGATTGGTCTTATACAGCAGATTCTAGGATAGGGTTGCCATCTAAAATTACCTAAAAACGACAAACACTGGTTAAGTTGACATATAAAGCAGTTGGAGTGAAAATCACTGTAGTCTAGTAGGTAGTGTGTTGTAGTGTGTATCAGATGCGAACTCGTGGTTAAAATTCCAGCTCTAATATATCGAACAATAACGGCTGAAAAAATATTTCTTTGGGGCGTCTTTCCCTCTCTGCAGCCTTCTACCAAAAACTATAAATGTCAATAAAATTGCCATGAAAAGATTCAAAAAAATCTTCTGTTCGAAGGCGACGTCTGAACAGTACGTCACCGCCACTTATGGCCAAAATTAGCGCAAGCATCATGTGTGGTAAGAGATGCTACATTGTAATACAGACTAAAGCCCAGTAATGACCAACTAAGTTAGTCAGTTAAGCAATTAAAAGCCTTATTGAAAGCCTTGTGAAATTTCCATACAGTTCCCAGAACCATCGATTAAATTCTAGCTCAGGACACCATCCAAAACGTTACACTCAAGCGATGTATTTGTTAGAATTCAATTGCCTTTGTACGTTCTTGGTGTTCTTGAAATACGCGGCAATGTCTTTGTAGCTGCAGTTGCTAAAGAGTTCTGTTATCTCATCTGGCAAGCAGTTGCCACTCGTTGGCACACCTCTGTAATTAGACTTTCAACCGTTGGCCAGCAACCATAATTCTACTCTAAGGCACGATGTTCTTTGGTAAGTGTGCTACACTAGAAAGTTACATGTTTTGCTGTTTCGAGTGCACCCAGACTGGTGGAACACGTAAGACTAGCTACTAGTTTAAAGCGTTGCAGGTTTTGTCAAAGTCACCGTGGTCTAGTAGGTACTGTGTTGGCTTATTAGACGAAAAGCCAGGGTTCGAGCGCCAGGCCAGACATCAAAACAAAAATACAAAAAGTATTTCTTCGGCAACTTCCTCTCAGCAGATTTCTGGCAAAAACTCTGAGAATAAATAAAATTGCCATGAAAAGTTTCTCAAAAATCTGTCGTTCGGAGTCGACTGTAGGTCCCGCCACTCATGTATGAAATTAACACACACAACATAAGTGGTGTGAGAAACTAGGTCGTAATCCTGACTGAAGGGTTGTAATGTAGGTTTTGTCAAAAGCTTAAGTTACTTCCTATATGGATTGATGTCTCTTAATTCAAATGAGGTGGCATCGAGTAATAAATTAAAATGCTTAACTACAAACCCAAGCAATCCATATTCGAATTCCGAGAGAAGATAAGAAAAATGTTCGTTAAAAACTGACAACAAAAACCCGATTAATTGTATTTCATTTTTACTTTTTTTTTTGGAATACCCTCTACCCTCTTGGCCACAATACAATACCGCCTTACTAGACCATACACAATATTGCTGCCACATAACGACATGCCACAGAATATATCATCATATTATCCACAATACAATACAATACTCATATACATACACGCATATCTATGTACATACATACGAGTATATATGTATTTAGGTATGTACACATACATAGATTCATAATACATTCATAGATACTCGTATAAAGAGATTCCACTAATAGAATATGACATACATTTTAGTCACTCTCATCATCATAAACGTTGTTTGTTGTTTTTCCATTTTTTTGTTGTGAACATAATTCACTGTACGACTATTACCATTACCATTACTAACATAAAATATTTACATATCTTAACCAACATACACGCGGCACAGTGGGACCGTGGATGAATAGTACTGTTAAGACCCTCTTTCAATCACTTTTGTTCCTAAAAGGCTACTCTTATGTACGTTTCGCGGTCCAGCGTTAGTTGGCAATGATTTCCACATCCGATCCAATAATGAAGATCTCATCCTCAATGAAATAGACGTTGTTTAGCGCCTAACATTCAGCGGATTAGCGGAAGTCGGTGTAGAGGACGACCTAGTTTGCATTGGAAGGCTCAAATTAAGGAAGCCCTATCATCGATTAGTGCAATCCAGCAGAGGCCTGTGTTAAGACAGACTGAAATCAATTAATCCGGATTTTAATGGCTTATTAACTACATAAGTAAGCAAGCTAATTATGTATGCATTGACTGAGAACATACACCTTATATACATACATAGTTTCGTAACAGAGGTCAGCAATGAGTATTCAAAACGATGAGTAGATTCGAATCATACTTATAATTTCTGATACTTATACGCATTCGTACTTATTTTAATGTCATACTCATACTACTCATATTCAAAGTTTGAAATGCTCATGGTATTCATACTTAACAATTCGCATGATTGATCATTGATTTCGACTCTCCACGACTCATCGTATACACGAATTACAAAATAAGTATGATTCGCTTACGAACACTACAATACTCACATGAAGGAAGCTCTGCTTGCTGTCTTTGTCTTTTTTGCTTATGTGTCTTTCTTCTTTCTTTGTAAATGCAACAACAACTAAGACTGTAAATTCTGATGAATGATTCGAATCACTCGAATCATATATGAGTAGTATTATAAGTATTTTTCTAAATTTATGAATCTGAATGAGTAGGCGTATGAATCAAACATATTTCGAATGGTTTGATGCCAATGTTGTACTCATACTCATTGCAACTTGTACTTATAAATCAATGCTGTACTGAGTACGAATGAATCAGAGTCGTTGAATTTCAATACTGTTGACTCACTCATACTCAAAATTGCATGAGTACTCATGAGTAGCGAAAAAGCGATTCATTGCTGATCTCTGATTCGTAACCCATTTTGGAGTACCGCTTGCTAAATGCTGAATCTAATCAAAGAAATTGGTATATTGGCAACTGCTTGAAACATTGGAGCGCTCAATTGGTGATTAATTTACAGTTTGGGAGGTTAGGTTCGGTCGAAAGGGCAGCTTTGATTACCAAAGTACACTTGAGCACGCATAGCAGCCCGTTGTGATGCCACAGGTAACCGCAAGCCCTGTAATGACAAACTTCCACATACACACATATATAATTGGTCATTATAACCGTTCAGTTAGGATTACGACCTAGCTTCTCATACCACTTATGCTGTGTTAATTTTATGCACGAATGACGGGACCTACAGTTTTAGTTCGACTCCGAACGAATGATTTTTGGGAAAGTTTTCATGGTAAGTTTCTTATTTATTCTCAGAGTAATTGCCAGAAATCTGCTGAGAGGAAGTCACCGAAGAAATATTTGTACGTATTTCGTTTTGTTGGAGATGTCTGCTCACTTCTAAAGACGTTGATTGGGAGCCACAATCTTTCCGCATGTCTTCCTATAACGCAATGACCTGTAAGCATGGCCATTGTAAACGAGATGACACTGAAATCAAGCTTGAGTAGCGGATTGGTTAGTACGCCTTCTATCGTTCGTGTGCCAAGTGACTTTGGCAGTGTAGCAAGATTCCTCATTGAACCGGGGGGGATAGGTTGGCGTGCCTAAAGAATTTTCGCCCAATGGCCTGTTACTTAATTCGATTGTACCCAGGAATCCGAACAAGTAAGATTATTCTCAAGTAAAGCAGTCTGGATCTAAAACTCTTACATCCTTGCTGGCATTATACAGTCACACAGATAATTATACGTACCCCACCTAAAAATAATTTTTTTTAAAATGATAATATATGGACAAGTCAACTGATTTTTCCGGCAAATTTTTTGTTTTCTGTCACAGCCGAACAAATTATATTTGTTCTCATCACTAAATATTACATTCGCCCAAAAATCAGTTGACTTGTCCATATATTATTGAGCGAATTCCAATCGTGGCTTTTTTCTCGGCACTCGACTGCGGAAACCGTTCTTTCTCAAAACACTTTGAACTGTTTCGGAATGCACAATAACATGGTGATCACTTTCCGCGGTATTTCGTATTTCTACGGCTGTAGTCCTAGGATTTTTATCCACAATACCTTTTTTATACCGGGCTACCCTTGGAGAAATTTTATACGAAATATACGTCGTATGTATAATTTTCTGTGGTGCCATATTGGTTTTAAGCAAACTGCAGTCACAAATTCATAGATTTTGAGAATCTTTTTTCTTTATTTAAGTAAATGTGTCGCTACAGGCGCTAATGTAAAGAAATTTTAGATTAGAAGTTCATTACTTTTTAAAAAAAATGATTTTTAAGGGGGTACGTATAATTATCTGTGTGACTGTAGATTGAGAGTGTATATGCAAAGGTTAGCCATCACGGATGTGGATGTTTGCAGACTATGCTCGCAGGCACTACAAACAGCGTGTAAATAAACTGGTACGAAGGTTTTTCTAAATTCAGATGGATGGTTATATGATCCTCCTTATATGACGTCACAATGTGCTGCCACAATTAAAGCCTTGGATTTTCTAACATTCAATAGAAGAGATCCAAATTCGTTAAACGAGGCAAAGACCAGATGAACCTGTGAGCTGTAACTGTCACTGGAGTACTTGTTTACGTAAACTTTTATATTAATTTTTCAATGCCAGAAAATAATCAGGACATCATGCTCTGACTTCTAAGGAAACAAAAAATTCTGTGTTTTCTCTTCTTCCTTTTTTTTTTTTTTAATTATAACGCATTTAGACCCATTGTGCAGTGCTAAACAGAATTACATTCTTTTGTGATTTTAACTTTTCTTTATTACATGTAAATCTCAATGTGTTGTTGTATATGTACGTATGTATGTATTTATAAGTGTGAGTGTGTATGGTATATGTATAGATGTTGGTAAATATAATTCACTTTAGATTTTCATGACTTGGTAGATTTTTTTTCTCACAAATTTTTTTTCTGTTCTTTATTTTTAATAATAATCATCATAATAATAATCATAATATTTATATACATATTATTTCTCTTTACTAATTAGGATCTCTCTGTGTGTAAATATTTAGCACAGTACTACAGCCTGAAAAAATCATCAAGCCAGGCCAAACGAATCCAACCTATTCAACCACCCAACAAATCAACTCCTATACATTTATTGTATTGTGTACACTTTACAGTCACTCTCACCCTCTCTCTCTCTCTCGCACTCTGCTACACTCTTATACGCCGCCACACAGGATGATTCTATAGGATGATTCGTACATTCGCTTATTGTTGGGGTCCGTAGTGTAGTGTTGTGTTGTAGTATACACGGTGAACTGTAATGAAATTAAAAAAAATAGTTTTTGCCACGACCTTTTAAATGAAAAAAAAGAGAAAAAGAATACAAAATTTAACAAGAGCTTTAAGTGGAATAAAATATCGTTGTTGGGGTAAAAAAAATAATGTTACTCGAGTATGTGTTGTTATAAAAAAAAATCTTTTTTTTTAAATTTTTATTTTTTTTATTTTTATAATTTATTCATTTCATTTAACTGCGAACTTAAATGTGCACTCTTGTAAAATTCATATAAAAATGTAAAAAAAATAATTAAAAGAATGCATTCATTATAGATTTCAATCCAATATGACAGTGTTGACACGTACAATAACACTCAAGGTTATAGTATAAGGTGTAGTAAAAAAAAACATGTATTTCCACATAAGCTGAAGGCTTTATTTTTGGCAAAGGCGGGTCAATAATTCCTGTTGGCATGAACAATAACACTCAAGGTTATAGTATAAGGTGTAGTAAAAAGAAAACATGTATTTTCCATAAGCTGAAGGCTTTATTTTTGGCAAAGGCGGGTCAATAATTTCTGATTTTGTTAATGAATGTACGTTGATAACGTGGCCGTAATCGAATTGGTATTGTGTTGCCATATTAGACGAGAGTACTCCTGGTTCAACCCAGGCCCTCAGACATCTCGAATATACCGAAATATGAAAAATATTCTTTTCGGCGAAAAAACATGAAAAAATTTGCTCTCATCTCCCCTTTTTCCTCTTCATTAGAGTTTCTGCAAAAGTCGTTGTAATTTATTCCCACCTCCTGGGAGAATGTCGATCAGACTACTACTGGTGGTTTTGAAGTGTAAAAAAAACAGAAGTTAGGCGACTTTATAATATTCAACGCTCTCTTAGGAGTCACCGTAGTCTCGTAGATAGCGAGTTGATTTATTAGAGGCGAGCATGTGGTTCACACCTTAGCTCAGATATCTCGAATATTTTTTCGACGAGTTCCTTTCAACATTATTCTGGCAATAATTCTGAGAGTAAAATAATATTGCCATGAAAAGCTTCCCAAACTACGTTTTTCGGAGTCAACTTTAAACAGTAGGCTCCCGGCCGCTGATGCATAAAATTAACACACGCAACATGAGTGGTATGAGAAGCTAGATTGTAAACCTGACTAAAAGGTCGTCCTAATGACCAATTAAGTAAGTAAGTAGGACAATGCAAGAGTATAGACAAAATTATACGTATTGTAGCCTCCATTGTAGTACTACAGTCTTGGAAGATTTACCCAAGAGGTGAAAAACAATTTTCTCAGCTTCCTCGCTTCTGCAGATCTTGCAATAGTTTCGCATGAGAACCTTATATACAAAAATGTGCAGTAAGACTATGACAAATACGTGAAATGCGCTTCTTTGTGGGTTGAGTAGATTTTTGTTGAGTCATTGACCTAGCCTTGACCAGATTTACGACGCCATTTTGCCAGTTTTTTAAACTGCCCTTTGCACCGGTTATGGATTTCGTTACTGCCTTACCAATACTGCGTTTGCAGGTTCTCAATTGGGTTACCTACGTAAGGGAGTCACACGAAAGTTCCAAGTTCTGAACAATTTATTCGTTCTGTAGTTCCACGGAATGCCACTATCTTCCGATAACCATGTGATGAGAAAATTGCATCCTTCTGGTCTCTCTTCGAGAGATTCGGGGCCGTCATGGACCGCTTTAGAGATCATCATGTTAGAACCCAGTCAGGATTACGGTCTAGCGTCTCACACCACTCATGTTGTGTGCGTTAATTTTATACGTGAGTGGCGGGACCTACAGTTTAGCGTCGACTCCGAACGACAGATTTTTGAGAAACTTTTTCATGGCAATCTGCTGAGAGGAAGTCGCCGAAGAAATATTTTTTTTTCATATTTTGTTTTGATGTCTGACCTGGGATACGAACCCGGGCTTTACGTCTAATAAGTCAACGCACTACCTACTAGACTACGGCTATCAGTGTATGCAATGTCATTAAAATAGCTTAGTTTGTGAGTAGACTTCATCATTGAAGTCAAATTATCTGATGGCTCTTTCCCCCATTTTAAATATACTTCCAGTAATGGTAGTGTAGGCAACGTTTTCGCATGATTTCATGAGAAGAATAATGGAATCAACGAACAATCGCATAGAAAACAGTGAAGTAGTTCAATTCTTCAAAAAGAAATATGCTGCTGTTGCTTTATTGAGATCGGGTATCCATTCCTATATCCCAAAACTTGAGGACAAATCGCGGACAGACTAGATTTCAGAAGCCATAATTTCTCTCCATGCGAATTTCACTTGTAAAGGGTGTTTTTTATAGAGGTATAGAACTTTAAGTTGGCATTACTTTTCAAGATGGCGACCGATTTAACAGCTGTCAAGTGATTTATTCTCAGTTTGGTTTGGCAATTCATCATGAATAGACTCACGCCTGAACAACGCTTGCAAATAGTGCAATTTTATTTCGAAAATAATGGTTCTGTGCGGAAAACGTATCGCGCACTACGTCCATTTTATCGTCGACAAAGTCGTCCATCAGAGCAGTTAATTCGATTAACCATGGAACCTTTTCGCACCACGAAAGCGCACTTCTGGTTGAATGGCTACGTCAACAAACAAAACTGCCGCATTTGGAGTGAAGGTAATCCTCAAGTGACTCAAACTGACTGTTTGGTGCGCTTTATGGGCTGGTGGAATCATTGGTCCGTACTTTTTCAAAAACGATGGTGGCCAGAACGTTACAGTCAATGGTGATCGGTACAGAGCCATGATTACTAACTTTTTCATTCCTGAATTGAATAACCATGATGTCCAGGAGATGTGGTTTCAACAAGACGGTGGAACATGTCACACAGCTCGTGCCACAATAGATTTATTGAAGGACACGTTTGGTGACCGCCTAATTTCACGTTTTGGACCTGTGAATTGGCCTCCAAGACTACTTTCTGTGGGGCTATGTGAAGTCATTGGTCTATGCGGTAAAGCCACAAACGCTTGACCATTTGGAAGACAACATTCGCCGTATTATTGCCGATATACGGCCACAAATGTTGGAAAAAGTCATCGAAAATTGGACGTCCAGATTGGACTACATCCGCGCCAAACGTGGCGGTCATATGCCAGAAATCATATTTAAAATGTAATGCCACAAGATTATCTTTCGGATAAATAAAATTCATGTCCATCGAATAATCCATCGTTGTTTTATTGCAACTTAAAGTTCTATACCTCTATAAAAATATTTACTCTACTGCGTGCAGACAGGAATTGTAGAACCTTGTTTTTTCTGCATTTCTTTATTTTGCTGTACAGCATATTTTATTTTTTCGCTACGCAGCATTTTTTTACATTTTGACGCTGTACTACATTTTTTCGCAGAGTAGCATACAATGATTTTTTGCTCTTCGATGCAGTTTTTCTCTTTTCTTTCCATTTCATTAGATTTTTTCGCGGCGCAGCATATTTTCGCAGTGCTTGTGTTTTGCTGCGCGGCACATTTTTTGCTGCTAATAAAAAAGCTGAATTTGTTATCACACACATTCAATGCTAAGTGCTTAAAATGATGCCCACTACAGCTGTTGTTTGACCCTCTTCAAACGTGTAGTTTACGCTCCTTTAAATATCTCATATCAATTTTAAATAATTTAAGAGCACTTCGGTTGCATAAATTCCTTAAAAAAGAAACAATCTCAATAACTTTGAATTGCCCATAAATTATATAAAAATTATGCCTTAGTTTGGTGGTCTGTTGCGCTTTTTCCACCAATTTTAAGTGTGAAATTTAAATTTTATGTGTCAGGTTACTGCAATTCAATCCACTCCACTTCATAAAGGAACCAAGATACGCTTCATTTGAAAAAAGAAACGATATGAAACGCAATATTTCAAGGCACCTATAACGGACTGCAAAATAAGGAGAAGCACACAGGCAGGCACACAGCGCAAGCAGCCAAACAAGTATATGTTGCGCGTGCGCATAATAAAAATTTATGTTGCCGGTGGTAAACTGATCGTTTTCAAAAGAAACCATAAAAGTTTTCATGTCTGGCTGCTCTTTTTCGAATTTATGAGCAAGTGTAGGCGACATGCATATTTACAAGTAGGGGTGTGGGGGTAAACTATACTCATAATTTTTATATTTTATGGTCATATTTTTTATGTACGCTTTACTGATCTTTATTATTATTTCTCTTCCATCTCCATCTCTTTTTAGGCGTTTTCATCCTGACAGTGAGTTTGAGATCGTAAACAGCCATAACAGACAGTCAGATAGACAGACTAAACAACAGTTATAATATGCGCTCCTTAACAAAGCTACGCTTAAGGCCAGGCCACCATCACCACCAACAATGTACGCACAAAACGAAGCATACCTCCACCACCTTATCGTTTAGTTTTAATAGAAACATTCCTTTAGTCCAAGTTGTCTCCGTATGTCTGCTGGTGCTAAGCCTACAATTGCTGGAGGTGACGGCCAAGGTTAAAACGAAAAAGAATTCCAACATACACTTCAGCAACAATGAGGATAATCTGAAGACAACCTCCGAGGGACAACATTTCGCCATGGAGCCACAAGATCAGACAGCAGTAGTAGGCTCACGAGTCACCCTGCCTTGTAGAGTAATGGAGAAAATTGGCGCTTTGCAGTGGACCAAAGATGACTTTGGTTTGGGTCAACATCGTAATCTAAGTGGTTTTGAGCGTTACTCCATGGTGGGCAGCGATGAAGAAGGTGATTTTTCTTTGGACATATTCCCAGTAATGCTGGACGATGATGCTCGCTATCAGTGTCAAGTGGGTCCGGGGCCAAATGGTGAGGCCGGCATAAGATCACGTTTTGCCAAGCTTACTGTACTGGTGCCACCAGAGGCCCCTAAGATATTGCAAGGTGATCACTTGGTAACCACCGAGGATCGCGAAATCGAGCTGGAATGTGATTCGGTGGGTGGCAAGCCAGCCGCAGAGGTAAGTATAATAAATCAATGGAAACAAGCCCTTTAAATAACCTCCTCTAACTTTCTCATTCTTTTTCTATCTCGTTCCCTAGATCACCTGGATCGATGGCCTCGGCAATGTGTTAAGCAAAGGCATTGAGTACGTCAAGGAACCGTTGGCCGATAGTAGGCGCATAACAGCCAAATCGATATTAAAATTGACACCCAAGAAGGAGCATCACAATACCACATTTACGTGTCAGGCCCAAAATACTGCTGATCGTACCTATCGGTCAGCAAAAATTCTTTTAGAAGTGAAATATGCTCCCAAGGTAACCGTATCAGTGGTGGGAGGAGCCTTAGCAGGTGGTCGTATACCGGAGGGTGCTGAGGTTATACTCTCCTGCCAGGCAGATGCCAATCCAAGTGTACAAACCTACAGATGGTTTATCAATGATGAATTGGTTACCGGTGATTATACCACCAAAATGGTGATACACAATGTTTCACGGCAATATCATGATGCCATCGTGAAATGTGAAGTGGTGAATGCGGTGGGCAAAAGCGAGGAAAGCGAAACATTGGATATAAGCTGTGAGTACACTAAACCAAATTTTTCTATCACTGCTATCAATTATCATATCCTTTCCTTTAATTTGCTTTCTTAGATGGTCCTATTTTTCGCCAACGGCCCTCTTCCGTGGAGGCTGATTTAGGCTCAACGGTTACCATGCGCTGTGATGTGGATGGCAATCCTGCGCCTGACATTGAATGGATTAATGAAAATTCAGATCGTGTAGTAGCCTCCACAGCCAATCTGACGCTGAAAGTTACCTCCGATACAGCTGGGCGTTATTATTGTAAAGCCATGGTAGAGGGCTTCCCGGAAATTGGTGCCGAGGCTATGATTTATGTAAAGAGAGCCCCCATGATTACATCGCATAAAGTACAGTTTGGCGCTGTAGGCAATCGTGCCAAAATCGATTGTTTAGCCTTTAGCATACCCAAGGCAGAAAAGATTCTATGGTCGTACGAGGGTAAAATCATAAATATGTCTACGGCCGATCCCGATTTGTATATATTCGAAGAACATCATTTACCCGAGGGAGTAAGAGCGGCTCTAATCATTAAAGAGAGTCGTTCCAATCATTTTGGCAAATATAATTGTACAGTTGTAAATTCATATGGAAGTGATTCCTTGTTAATTACTTTAATACCAGAACGTAAGTCCAACACATTCCTTTCCTTTCCTTTAAATTGTCAACGAAGCTTTATTTAATATTTCGGCATTTTATTTATTTTTGTAGCTGGTTCTGTACCCGTCCTTTTAGTGGTCATGGGCTCTATGGCCTCGGTGGCCATTATCCTTATGGTTGTGATGCTCGTGATCGTTTATATGAAGCGCAGTAAAAAGAAACCCATGCCCGCTGATGTTATACCCGAAGCTTCTCGGGGCGGTGATAAATTAAGCGATCTTAAGCATGAAATGCGTGCCAAAGCCTATGAAGCTGCTGAATATTCCGAATCTACATCAGATGGCTTGGCCATAAATCTAACGCATTCACCTATGCCCGATGTACAAATGAAGGGCGCCACATTGGGTGTACCCTTAGCGGGACCTGTTAAATTGGATGAAAGGTAAGTTTTAATATATCATGCTCTTTATATACATAAGTATGTAGTACAGGGTGGCTGATATGTATTGCAACCAACACAGGTGGCTATCGTTAGAGCCCTCCAGCATTTAAATGTGTATAAATCTTTTGTTTCTCGTACCATTGCTCGTTACCGTGATACTGGCAGTGTTGCATCGCGTCCAAAAAGTGGACAAGAAAACTGTAACAACACTAGAAATGATCCGAAAAGTGAAGGCCAGATTTGATCGAAATCCACGCCGCAGTGGTAGAAAAATTGCTCGCGAGAACGGATGCAACACATATTAAAAAATGAGCTTGGACTAAAGCCATTGAAGTTCCAAAAAGTGCAAGAGCTCACCGATGGACAAAAAAGGTTGGACTGGAAAGAGCCAAGGAGTTACTTCCCTTGCACGAAAGTGGCCAGTTACCGAATTTGGTTTTCTCCGATGAGAAGCGATTCCAAATTGAGCAGTTTGTGAACAAACAAAGTAATCGGGTTTACTTGCAAAAGAGGTTAGCTGGAAATTTACACCAGCGATGGCCATCAGAATTCAAGCGCCGCCGATGGTAATGGTGTGGGCCGCCATAACGGCCGATGCTCGCTCCCCCATGGGGTCAAAATAAATGCCGTAATTATCGGGAAAATGTCTTAAAGACAGTATTGAAGCCCAGGGCTTCAAACATTTTGGCCGCAGACCATGGACATTCCAACAAGACTCAGCACCACCGCACTCAGCACGCGTCAACCAAGAATGGCATAAAAAGGAGGTTCCACGCTTCATTTGTACCGCACAATGGCCACCAAAATCTCCGGATCTCAATCCGTTGGACTTTTGAGCCTGGGCGATATTGGAGAGTAAGGTTCTCAATAAACAATACCAAAGTGTCGATCATCTCAAGACGGCACTTCGCCGGGAATGGGCCAAAATACCGCAGAGCCACTTTCGTGCAGCCTGTGATGGCTTTGTCGGCCGTTTGAAGGCCATAATTCGTACCAAAGGTGACCAATTCGAACAAATCTAAACTGATTCTTAACCGACACTAGAAATACTTCCGCGATAAAGAGTGACAGAATCCAAAAACGTATAAAAAATGCTCTCGCCCGACATCGATTACGAGAATTAGCGCCCTGATGAAAATTTCTGAATCGACTAAGCTGACCAACTACAGTTCTATTTCCGGGAGAAAATCTATGCCTGAAAAAAGCAGCGGATCTGATGAGCAATGCTACGTTGAAAGCAATGGAATCCTATGACATACAAATCTACTTGTTGACTGAAATTACTAACTGGAAATCCTTGTTTGAATATATTTGATTAGCTTTGAATACTAAGGACATTCCGAGCGACATCCTTAGAACCCTTTCGAATTCAAGATTGAGTCCTAAAGAAAATTAAACACGGTTCGCTGATTACTTCTTAACGTTTATAACCAATAACGGATCAAAAGCGAACAACGAAATTTAGAAACGCAGTAAAACCCCTGATTTAAATTCTTGGGGACTTTGGGTCCCCAATGAATTAATCCACTATACATACGGCTATGGATATTATGGAAGTACAGAGTGAAACTTGTATCTTCTGAGAGAATGAAAAGGGGATGTCTGACCAAGGATCCTCAGAGGACAGCGAAGTTGCTGACTTTAAATAAACAAGATGCAAAACTATGAAGCGATTAACAGACATTCCATAGTCGTGTGTGTATCTAAATTCATAGGAAATTTGCAGGAGCCGCCTTAATCAGAAGAGAGTCGGTCCTATTTATTATTACCTTTTGTATAATTTTGGCATACTAGACTTGAAGCGTGGGCGGTGGCAGACAAATAATTTCCTCCTCAGAAAGCACCATCTCTTATGATAAAGAAAGGTTCAAAAAGCAAAGTTCCCCACCATTACAAACGCTGTGTGGTTGCTTCTATATAACAGATGGCAGTCCTACTAAACTAAAATCTCCTTCAGTAGACCAATTACTAGCTTCAAATAAAAACTATATTGAATATTATTAATAAATTGAAATTAAAACAAAGCAAAGAATTGAAAAGACTATGGGGAACATAATTTACATGGTGTATGAATTTGTAACTTCCTTATGGAGTCTTGTCCAAAGACAAACCACCTATCTAATCTACTCTAAATTTGTACAATTTTTTATTTAGAACTCACAATAAATCTCTTTTTCGTTTTGTTTCAGATTTTCTGGTGATTTTGGCGATCGCTATAACCGTTCATGTAATATAAAGAATTTAAAAAATCAAGATTTCAAAGAACCCGTCAATGGTTATGCACCCTATTTCGAATATGCTTTAGACTACAGTCCTCCCAATGATAACAAAGCGTCTATGGTGGGTGGTACAGTATCGAAAAGTAATTCGACATCGATAAGTTCAGCAACATTGCCACACTATACAAACCCAGCGAGCACAACGGGTAACATGAGTTTACCACGGAATCGGGCTGATATGCAGCAGCAGCCAACAACTATGAATAATGGATTCTTAGGTGAGTTACAAAGTAGATTAAGACAAAGAGGAGGACACATGATTAAAATGAAATTTTTTTGGTTGTATTGCAGGCCAACCTTTACTACAAAACGGCATAGATAGTCGTTTTAGTGCCATTTATGGCAATCCCTATTTACGCACCAATTCCTCTATACTCCCACCTCTGCCGCCGCCAAGTACAGCCAATCCAGCGGCCACACCTGCACCACCGCCTTATCATGCACCACGCCATCACGGCAATCTTATGGGCAACGGTGTCATGGGTAGTTTGAAAAATTTCGGCACGGCCAATAGCATCATTAGCGGCTCTAATGGGCCGGCTAGTGTCAGCGGTAGCAGTTCAAATTTAACCGCCAGCAGTAATACTTTGGCGGCTACACCTCTACAACAGCCCAATACAATAGGTACGCCCTGCCTTGGTGTGGTAACAACGGCCAATGCCAACACAACAGCACAAAGTCCTTCGGGTCAATTTATTTTACCCTCGAATGGTAATGCGGCGAAAAAAGGCGCCTTGGCTACACATGTCTAGGCAAAGTTCTACTAAGAAAAACACAAACACTCTCACATACATACTTACACTCAAGAAATAAGTAAAACTAAAAAAAACAAAACGAATTATCGTAACGAAACGAATGTAACGAACGAATGAGAACAAAAACAAACAAACAAACGAATTAAATTGGTAACAAAAAAAAAACAAGTTTTATTGAGAAAAACAAAAAGAATTTTTTTATATAGTGAATATGAGAAGAAAAAAAAACAAAAACAAATTGTGATTTTTAGCGTTAATTATTTACCTATGGCAACTCTATGGCAAACTACATAATTGTATATTTTTAATTAAACCAGTTGCTAATTTTACTTCAAAAAACAAACAAAAAACATACACATACTCGTACTTACATTGTGTAGTTAAAGGAAAAATTAAAAAAAATATAGAAATTCTACAAAAAAAACGAAATTATTTAAACAAATTAGCAACTCTGGTTATAATTTGCATTATATTGTTTCTGTTTGTACATTTTTCTTTTTAAATAGTGAGATTATATTGTTAGTAAACTTAAGAACTTAATACATAATATAAGTCTAAATACCTTCTATACATACTCGTACATACATACTAAATATGTATATATTGTATGTTTACATATATATACATACTTGCATATGTAGATATGTATGTATGTGTGCATAAGTATAAATTGTAAATATAAAAAATAGTTTCTTTAACATGTCCACTTACAATCCTCCCCCTTTTTCTTTCCTACTCCCTTGCAATTTTCTTATTTTAAAAAGAAAATTTTTCTTTAGAAAACTACAGTGAGTGACAAAAAATAATGAACTTTTAAAATTATAAAATTATATTATATTATATTTTCCGCCACGCCAATACGGTTCAGTTGTATACGTAAGGCGTAGTATACCCTTAACTGCAATGATTAGGGTGCTCAGGTCGCCTTTATTCAGTTTTTAAATACTCATATATTTATATATATATATACAGTGAGGGTCAAAAGAAATCGTACATTAAAAAAAATATATGTACATTAATAAATTACCGTTATTTTTGTTTTAAAATTGTTTCATAGCCAGTTTTTAAAACTGAAATAAAAAAATTCGGGCACTCACCTTAAGTAATAGAAGTTTAGTTTGGTGATTGTTAGAAATTTATCCAGTTTCTTTCTTTTGACGCTCACTGCATATACACTCGTGGACACACAATTAAGTCACTTATGCAACATTTTTCATTTTTGTAAAAATTAAAAAGATTTAAGAAAAATGGAAACATAAACGACTAATATTTATTAATTTCATATGCTTAATAATTAATTAACAACAAAAACTTAAATAGTTATTCATTATAAAAAATGTTTTGGTACGGAGTTGATATCAGACTTAAAATTTAAATGGACACATAATTAAGTTATCTGAAAAAAATATTGAAAATTTAATTTAATTGCTTTATTTTTCACCCAAACTATTTTGAACCTTTAATATTTTGTGGAGTACCCTTTTTGGCGTATTATTTCAGTACATCTTTGCGGCATTGAGTTGATTAAATTGCGACACTGCTCAGGACTAATGTTATACCATTCTGCCTCGATAAGCTAGTTTTTTGCTGCAACTGCTCGTTTTACGATCCCCCCAAGATTTTCAATAGGGTTCAGATCGGCACTTTGAGCTGGCCAATCAAAAACTCTTATTTTTTTCCTCAGCAAACCAAACTTTAACTATCCGAGATGTATGCTTCGGGTCATTATCATGCTGAAATATCCACGCTAGTGGTAATTCGTCCTCATAATCTTTAGTCAAATTGTTCTGTAGGATGTTTTAATACATTTCCGCAGTCATTTTCCCATCGATTCTTACCAGTGCACCAACGACGGATGAGGTAAAACAACCCCAAACCATTACTGACGAACCTCCATGCTTTACGGTTTTTTTGGTGTATTGACAGGGCGTCTTACATAGGGTCTGTCATCGTTTCCAAAGATATTAAACTTGGACTCATCACTCCATACGACTAATTTCCAAAATTTTTCGTCTTTATGGAGGTGGGTTTTGGCAAACCGCATGCATGAATGACCTAATTGTATGTCCACAAGTGTATATGTATGTAAAGGGTCCGCCAAATAACTTTTTTTTTTTTGAAAATGCTTTAAAAAAAACTACTGAATATTTTCTCAATTTTTTTTTATTTGAAAGTACAATCCTTCCAGTTAATAATGGAAAATAATTTCATTCAAATGGCTGCCTCGGCTGACCATGCAGTAGCCTACATGATCGGTTCAATTTTTAAGCACATTATCGATTGTGTGCAGCTGTATTTCACCAATGGCTTCACGCATATTATCCTTTAAAGCGCCAATTGTCTCTGGCTTGTTGGCGTAGTACTTATCTTTGACGGCACCTCACAAATAATAGTCCAATGGTGTCAAATCGCAGCTCCGAGGTGGCCAAACGACATCAGCTCTGCGGCTGATAATGCGATCTTCAAAAACAGGGCGCAAAACATCGAGTGTAGCTTCGGCTGTGTGGCACATAGCGCCGTCCTGTTGAAACCAAATGTTGCCAATATCCTCCTCTTCAATTTTTGTGAACAAAAATTCGTTCAACATGGCCCGATAACGATTGCCATTGACTGTAAAGGCCACTCCTTGCTCATTTTCGAAGAAAAATGGCCCAATTATGCCTCTGGACCAAAATCCGCACCAAACAGTGACTCGTTTTGGGTACGTCGGCTTTTCAATGTATGCGCGCGGGTTTTCTGTGCCCCAAATGCAACAATTTTGCTTGTTTACATAGCCGCCAAGATCAAAATGAGCTTCATCTGAAAAGATGATTTTTTTTTTGCCTAAATCGGCATCTTTATATAACCATGATTTTCAAAGTAATGTCGGAATATTTCCCAGCGTTGTTCAAGCGTATACACAACCATATTCGTTCAGCGGAAGGATAAAACTAATTATCTGTCAAATCAGATAAGAGCTAAGTGTTACCGTTCACGAAATAAGCACTAGTTGAAAAAAAAAACGTTAGATGGCGGACCCGATACATATACCCATATATTTCTTAAACTAATTTCTGAATATACTATATTAAAAACTTTTATCACTCACTGTAATCATTGCTCCTTCTCCCTTTACATATTCCTAAATTAGTTTTTTTCTTCTCCTCTAATTCGGTAAACCAAAAATAAATTTTATTTTATGCATGTTTAATGTATGCATTCATTATAAATGTCAAGTATGCATAAAATTATTATAATTATTGTATTATGATGATAATTATCACACCCTATACAATGTATTCATCATTCATTCATCCATTTATTCATTCATTCATACATAGTACATACTTAAGCCTAAGTCGCCTGTAGTTAGATTTCTCATGTAAATTATTATAAATAAACGAAAACACAAAAACAAAAAAATGCATAAATATACATACACGTACACATACTCATATACATACTCATACACATACATATATACATACAAACAAACATCTTTATAAACTTATTAAAAGAATACATAAACAAAAAAAAGAACAGAATTAAGAAGAAAAATTAAACTTAAAAAAAACTAACAAAAATATACAGTGATGGGCAAAAAATATTCAGATAAATTTCAAATTGAATTCTTTTGCAATTAATTACTATGTGGGCACCTTATTATTTACATCACCTATGCATATCGAACCAAAAATAGAAAATAATTCTCATATACGGTCTGCGAACGTGCTCCAACTTTATTAATTGTTTGGAACACGAACTCTATACGAATTGTCTTTCACTGTTTTATTGATACTACAACCGCATATTCGCTACTGAAACTTATTTTCAACAATTTTACTGATAATCTCTCTCGAAAAGTTTATTTTAACGCGATCGGGTTCTACTTAAGTGGATCGCCAACTCATTATAGATGGAAAGAAATAATTTTCAGTACTCACAACCCTAATTGTAGTTGGAACTCGCTCTCACTAACAGAAGTCTTTTTTTATCACTTACGCTGTCAACAGGCCTCGAGTGGATTCAAATCCCAATGATCTTAACGACCAATGAACTGCCCAAACTCACATTTAAATTGATTTACAGTATCACGTGTCGGGTGTGTCACATGTCAACCAAATTCAATTCTTTTACTTTAGGTGAAAAACCCGCATCATCGTAAGGTAACTTGAACTATCTCCGCTCTAAACTCTTCACACTAAACTCGAGAATTCAATTCGTTGACCAAACAAATCTCTCACACTGCACGAACTATGATAATAATTTTCAATGACATGTCATCATTATTTGTTTGTTAGTCTGTCCATGTTGTAGCAATGTTTGCGTTGCCAAATGTCACGAATCTTTTTTTATACTGCAAAAATTTATGCTGAAAAAACGAAGAGAAAAAAATTAAGAGCAGCTTGAGGATACATGCAGTTTGGCTGAGCTCTGCTGAAGGAGGGCTGCTGCATTGTTGCGGTTCTCACATGAAGACATACCTATAGACCTTGCATATCCTCTAATGACCTCCAAAAAGGGTCTGCGGATCTGTGAAGAAGGAAGAGCTGTATTTTATCTCATGTGTTTGTGCCTGGCGTTTGCTATAAAAAAGTGAAGGTTTTTGTCTTCAACCTTAGCTAAACCCTTTAAAATATTTATTTTGGTGTCGCGAAAGTTACTCGAGTTGAATATTGATACGTAGTATCAAAACGGGCCTAAGTGGAACCTTACCGTTGAATGAGATTCCGACCCAATCTAACCTTACTGAGGATATTTTAATATTTATTTATTTATTAATTACAATACAATTACAAATTATATTTTAATTATATACGAGCGGAGCAACTTGTCCATATGCTTGGTGTAGTGTCACAGGCCAGAGTCTCTGGTGGGAATCGAACCCACGACCCCCACGCTAATAGTCTAGCACACTACCCACTAGACTACCAGGGCATCCCATATATTTCAATAAGTAACTGTTAACAATCTGAATGATTGTTTGATATTTTACAATTTCAACCATATTCCTTTTTAGTTTCTATTATTTTGCTCATCACTGTATAATTTACCAAGCAAATTGAAAAAAAAGAGAACGAAAACTTTGTAAGCCAAAATTTCCAATTGGATATAAATTTAAAATTAATTAAATAAAAAAAAAAGAAAAACACTCTTATTTATTATTATTAATCATAGTAAGTTGCTAAAACTAAAAGAAATTCTAGAGAAATAAATAAAATTTAAATTATAAAATAAAAAAATAAAAAAAAAACTGAATATAACTTTTAATTATTTATAAACGCTTAAAAAGTTAAGAATAACAACAAAAACAAAAATTAATAAAAAAAAACGAAAAATATGAAGAAAAAAAGAAAAACAAAAACGAAAACTTTGTAAAAAGGAAGGATTAGACTTTAATATGCGCTTTTAAAAAAAACCAACAACAAACCAACCCATATTAGATTAATAAAATAAAAAATAATAATAAAAACAATACTAAGAAAACACTATTTAAAAAATATTAAAAAATAAAAGCTAATTTTTAAACTAAAAAATTAACAAATTAATGAAGATAACAATGATGATGATAATGCGAAACACTAATTTATAATCAAATTCTACTTTAATTAGCTGAAAATAATGTTTTTTAGTATAAAAATCAATCACAACAACAACAACAAATGAACAATTAAATGTATTTGAAAAGAAGCAACAACAACAACAACATGTGAATACATTTATGAAAAAAGAGTATAAAAAGAGAACGAAAAAAATATTGCTGCCTTATTCCTTGTAAAAACCATTTTTAAAACAATTATTACACACACTCACACTCTCTACAAAAACAAAAATAATTTTCTTTTTATTTAAATTGTTTAACTTCTTTTTTTTTAAATATAAAAAATATTTATAAATTGTTTTCTTTTTTATTTTTCTTAAATAATTATTGTATTTTCTAAATCTGAGAAAAGCTACTTAAATGAATTTCTTTCTTAATTAGATAATTAATTACTTATTCTTTTATTAGTTAATAACTAAATTAAAGTGTTACAAAATAATACAAATGAAATGAAAAGAAAATAATAATAATAATAATAATAAAAAAGAAATATTCAAATAATAATGAACTAAAACAAGAAAGAAAAACAAATACTTAAAAATAAACTGGAAAAAAATATTAAAATTAAAAAAATTAAATTAAAAAATGGAGTTTTAATTAAGAAAATTATGTGAATTTTGACATTTAATAACGGCCATCTAGTTGAAGCTTCATGTGTCAAATTATTTACTTAATTTTTCATTCCAACCCTTTAGGCAGGATTGTGCGACCTAGCTTCTCACACCACCCATGTTGTGTGTGATAATTCTCTTCATGAATGGCAGAAACTTGAGAGACTTTTCATAGTAATTTTATCTACTCTCAAAGTTTTTGACAGATGACTGTTGAGAGGAAGGCACAGTAGAAAATTTTTTTTATTTTTCATTATGTTCGAAATGTCTAATGACTTCACTCACTTTGTTTTATTTAATTTTAAAGATGGGAAGTAATTAAAGACAGACCCTTGGTTTAATGTGGGGATGTAAGTTACAATGTCCAATGCTGTTAGACCAAAGTACACGAAGTATTTCAAAATTCGGGTGAATTAAGCATATTTGTTTATAAAGGGTGTTTTTTATAGAGGTATAGAACTTTAAGTTGGCATTACTTTTCAAGATGGCGACCGATTTAACAGCTGTCAAGTGATTTATTCTCAGTTTGGTTTGGCAATTCATCTTGAATAGACTCACGCCTGAACAACGCTTGCAAATAGTGCAATTTTATTTCGAAAATAATGGTTCTGTGCGGAAAACCTATCGCGCACTACGTCCATTTTATCGTCGACAAAATCATCCATCAGAACAGTTAATTCGATTAACCATGGAACGTTTTCGCACCACGTTTACTCTTATTGATAACTCGCATCCCCAGTGACGCTGTACGGTGCATACAGAATAAGCTATTGCTGCTGTAGTGCGTAGCATTGAGGAAGACCCGAATGAGTCCATCCGCCATCGAGCACAGGAATTGGATCTGTGTCCATCCACTTTATGGAAGATTTTGCGGAAGGATCTTGGTTTGCGTCCTTACAAAATCCAACTCGTGCAAGATTTGAAGCCAAACGATCATCAAGTAAGGCGTAGATTCGTCGAATGGGCCCAAAACGAGATTACCGTTGTTCCCGATTTTCATAAGCGAATTTTGTTTAGCGATGAAGCGCACTTCTGGTTGAATGGCTACGTCAACAAACAAAACTGCCGCATTTGGAGTGAAGGTAATCCTCAAGTGCATGTGGAAACACCGTTACATCCAGAAAAACTGACTGTTTGGTGCGCTTTATGGGCTGGTGGAATCATTGGTCCGTACTTTTTCAAATAGTATAGAGCTATGATTACTAACTTTTTCATTCCTGAATTGAATAACCATGATGTCCAGGAGATGTGATTTCAACAAGACGGCGCAACATGTCACACAGCTCGTGCCACAATAGATTTATTGAAAGACACGTTTGGTGACAGCCAAATTTCACGTTTTGGACCTGTGAATTGGCCTCCAAGATCTTGTGATTTAACACCGCTAGACTACTTTCTGTGGGGCTATGTAAAGTCATTGGTCTATGCGGTAAAGCCATAAACGCTTGACCATTTGGAAGACAACATTCGCCGTATTATTGCCGATATACGGCCACAAATGTTGGAAGAAGTCATCGAAAATTGGACGTCCAGATTGGACTACATCCGCGCCAGCCGTGGCGGTCATATCCCAGAAATCATATTTAAAATGTAATGCCACAAGATGATCTTTCGGATAAATAAAATTCGTCGAATAATCCATCGTTGTTTTATTGCAACTTAAAGTTCTATACCTCTATAAAAAATACCCTTTAATTGTTGATTTGACAGCTGACACGTTCGTGGGGACTGTAGTCGTACCTAAGATCTTATTTTGGCGTCATTATCGAACAGCAAAGCGTTTCGTAGGAGTGAATTGGGCAGCAGAAGTTTGTAGTATACCTACAGTACTGAATTTTTATAAAATAGCCAATAAATTTTGAGGAGTTTCAATATGAATTGAAATAATTTTGCTTCAATTTGAAAATTGTAATTAAACCGCGTGTAAAAATTGAATTTTAGCTGCAATGCATTTACGAGTCAGCCTGTTTTTTATGTAACTATTAGCAGCACTCTCTTGTTCACTCAAACAACAAATCTGGCATCACTATTTGTAAACAACATTGTATACCAGCTGTTCGCTTTCAATTTGCAAATAAACGTTGTAAAGCCGCATAATTTCTTTTTTGTTGTCTTGTTTTGTGTTAAAAATATAAAAAAAAAAGTTGAATAAAATGAACAGCGGATTGCAACGTTATGAAAAAATTGCCTTCTTGGGTGAAGGTCAGGTTAGTGCCAAAGCTCCTACTGTAGTGAACTTAGTTTCAAATTTAAATATTCTAAAATCCTACTCAAATTTCCATGCAGTTTGCCACAGTCTACAAAGCCCGGGATGTTTTTACTGAACAAATAGTGGCCGTGAAAAAGATTAAAATTGGCAGCCGTGAAGAGGCCCAGGATGGCATTAATCGCACGGCCTTAAGAGAAATTAAACTTTTGCATGAAATGCAACACGAAAATGTTATTGGCCTGGTTGATGTGTTTGGTCACAAATCGAATGTCTCTTTAGTGTTTGATTTCATGGATACAGATTTGGAAATTATCATCAAAGACCCCAAAATAATATTAACCCAAGCAGATATAAAAGCTTATATGATAATGACTCTCAAAGGCCTGGAATATCTGCACATTAATTGGATTTTACATCGTGATTTAAAACCAAACAATTTATTGGTTAACTCCGATGGCATTTTAAAAATTGGTGATTTCGGTTTGGCCAAGTTTTTCGGTTCACCTTCACGTATTTATACTCATCAGGTTGTTACCCGTTGGTATCGTGCACCCGAGCTGCTCTTTGGTGCTCGCCAATATGGCACTGGTATTGATATATGGGCTGTTGGTTGTATTTTAGCTGAACTTTTACTGCGTGTACCTTTCTTGGCTGGCGATTCCGATCTGAATCAATTGACAAAAATATTCCAGGCATTAGGCACACCAAACGATGAAACCTGGCCTAATTTAAGTAAATTACCTGATTTTATGCAATTTGTACAGTTCCCAGGCGCTCCTTTAGCCACATATTTTTCAGCAGCACCAGATGATTTAATTGATTTAGCCGAAAAATTGTTGGCTCTTAATCCATCGAAACGTTGCACATGCACGGAAGCCTTAAATATGAAATATTTTTCCAACAAACCAGCACCTTCGCTGGGTCATAAACTACCTCTGCCATCGTCAAAACAATCGGCAGCAGATGAAAAGCCAAGTCTGAAACGTAAAATTTTAGATGCAGCGGAAGGTGTTGTTAATCCGAAGAAATTGGTGTTTTAATAAAGTTTGTATATTATTTAAGAAATTGTTTTTTTATTTTAATTTGTATTCATATTATTTATTGATTTTGTTGTTGCGGTGACGAAAAAAAAGTAAAATCCATAAAACAGATACATGGGGGACTCAACTTTATACTTTATTTAAATCTATTAAGGTTTGTGGTGTGCCTTTCACCTTTGTAGGTAGAAGCATGTGACTATCACGTTATAAACATACCGAAAAAGGTTCCTGTTAGAAAGCCTCTGGCTAGTTTCGTTGACCTTTTGTCTGTGGATATCAATAAGATTTAACGGTTTATTAGCACCTGAAAATAGTCTGAATATGATTATGATTAACTCCCAGTCTGTTTCGTTCTGCCTTCAATAGCGACCGTGGCAGTACGAGTTCACTCATTTTCATGGTTCAGAAAGTAGCTAAGACATCTCTATTAGGACACCAGAAAGGGTCCACGCTGGTTACCTTAATGAAAGCCGTTTATACCTAAACACTGTTACTAATCACAAAACTAAAGGAAAAGGGGGAGGAGACAGAAACAAAGCATATTTATTCAACGTAAATAAACAAAAAGGATGGCAGAAAAAGATTCACTCCCCTAGAACCAAAATAATAGGAAAAGAGGGAGGGCCCAGAAACAAAGAATATTTATCCCACGTAAAGAAGAATTAAGAACGAGAGAGAGAGTCATCCTACTAGCTGCTAGTATCAGAGATGAGACTATTAATAGCAGAAATCGTAGCAGAGGCCAGCCCACTGAGGCTATTGAAAAAATACAACGGCAAATACAACTAAACTTGCGCCTCTACCATCCAAAACAGAGACTCAGAAAGTGCACAACAAACCCTGGTTCCCCATGTTACTACAAACCCAGCATAAAGAAGAGATGCTTCTGTTCCACACACTTTTTCCCTCAAGGCGCAATGCTCTCTCAAGAAACCTATTAAAATCGTAATAGAACCTCTCACTAGGTTCAGAAACCATGCCATTCTAGAAAGGTCTAACCTAGGCCACAAAAGCCTAGAGATTCTGCTATCTCCTCCTTGTTTCGCTGAGAAAAGTTTACTTTCCGTTTCATAGACTGATTGATCAGCTTGAAGAAGTGTCCCAGGTATGGTCTAACAAGCTTTCGCAAGCTTAACCGCACCTTCTCTTACCAGTTCACCTAAAACTTTCTTACCCCACACATCGCAATACTTCGAATCCCTAACATAGTATCCATTCTACTACTGTACTGAATTAGCAGTTTCACTCGCAATAGAGTCTTCACACATGAGTCTCCTCCGTCTGGGTTTCCAAACTTAATACCTGAGGAGCGAGCTCCTCGAATCTTCTTGAGTTTCGTATCGTATCAAAGATAGTCTTCGCTACTCCATTAGAATGCACATCGTTTTATGTCCAATAATATTTAAAATGTTTTTTATCATTCGCATTGGACCCAAGTACCCAAGCATTGGGTATCTCTTCCTATTACTTTCCTACACGTTGTAACTAATCTAACCACTCTACCATAATTTCGGTTAATTTGATATTTTACGTAAGAGTTCATGGCTTAGATGTAATGCCAACAGCTGAAAACTTTTCCTGTTGTATTCAAAGGGAATATGTTTTAAGAGCTACTGCCAAAGAAATGGTCTATTACAAAGGGTCCGCCAAATAACTTTTTTTTTTTTGAAATGCTTTAAAAAAAACTACTGAATATTATCTTAAATTTCTTTTTTTATTTGAAAGTACAATCCTTCCGGTTAATAATGGAAAATAATTTCATGCAAATGGCTGCCTCGGCTGGCCATGCAGTAGCCTACACGATCGGTCCACTTTTTAAGCACATTATAGATTGTGTGCAGCTGTATTTCACCAATGGCTTCACGAATATTTTCCTTTAAAGTGTCAATTGTCTCTGGCTTACCGGCGTAACACTTATCTTTGACGGCATCCCACAAATAATAGTCCAACGGTGTCAAATCGCAGATCCGAGGTGGCCAAACGACATCAGCTCTGCGGCTGATAATGCGATCTTCAAAAACAGGGCGCAAAACATCGAGTGTAGCTTCGGCTGTGTGGCACGTAGCGCCTTCCTGTTGAAACCAAATGTTGCCAATATGCTCCTCTTCAATTTTTGTGAACAAAAATTCGTTCAACATGGCCCGATAACAATCGCCATTGACTGTAACGGCCACTCCTTGCTCATTTTCGAAGAAAAATGGCCCAATTATGCCTCTGGACCAAAATCCGCACCAAACAGTGACTCGTTTTGGGTGCGTTGGCTTTTCTGTGTTCCAAATGCGACAATTTTGCTTGTTTACATACCCGCCAAGATCAAAATGAGCTTCATCTGAAAAGATGATTTTTTTTTGCAAAATCGGCATCTGCTGTAAGTCGATCGCAGGCCCACTTAGCGAAGCGAAAACGCATTGGATGGTCAATTGGCTTCAATTCCTGATTCCAATTGGACTTTGTTTGGTGTCATACCAAGGTCTTTATGCAAAATTCGTCTCAATGATGTCTCCGAAATGTTCAATTGTTGAGAACGACCGTGAATTGATGTTGATGGCGCTTCACGCACACATTCTGCCACAGCAGCAATATTCTCGGGTGTACGCACTGTTTTTGGCTTTTCACGCTTTGGTTTATCGATGAGGATGCCAGTTTCTTTCACTTTTTTTTCACAAGATAATGAACATACGGAGCTGACGCTGCTTCTCTTCTTCCAAAATCCGTACGCAATTTTCGCACACATTCTGCAACATTAGCATGATTTTCAAAGTAATGTCGCAATATTTCCCAGCGTTGTTCAAGCGTATATTTTTGCCAAAATCGGCATCTTCTGGTGTAGGCTACTGCATGGCCAGCCGAGGCAGCCATTTGAATGAAATTATTTTCCATTATTAACCGGAAGGACTGTACTTTCAAATAAAAAAAGAAATTTGAGAAAATATTCAGTTGTTTTTTTGTTTTAAAGCATTTTCAAAAAAAAAGTTATTTGGCGGACCCTTTAGAAGATACCAATATGCTATATATGTACATATGTGCATAAAAAGAACTCATTATAGTTTTATGTACAATAATTTTTATATTTTATTTTCATTTTATTTTAATACGATCTTAGTTTTGTTTTGTTTTG
Source organism: Sarcophaga variegata (assembly GCA_932273835.1). Lineage (NCBI taxonomy): Eukaryota > Metazoa > Arthropoda > Insecta > Diptera > Sarcophagidae > Sarcophaga > Sarcophaga variegata. The sequence goes on along the minus strand of OW026358.1, from coordinate 144,122,815 downwards.
TTTTTTTCCAGTTTAATTCAACTTAAAACTTAAATCACATATTTCTCACATACAGATTAATAATAATAATAATAATAATAATAAATAAACACCAAAATTATATTTAAAAATTACATTAACATTATGTTAACACTAACTTAAAACGTATTTGAGAAATTATACTTTAGAAAGAGAGAGAAAAGAAAAAACAATAATAAAGTATATTACTAAAGAGAATACAAAAATTAATTAAAAACTAATGATAATAAAAACACAAATGACCTGCAGTTAGTATGATTAAAACTAAAACTACTACACTTAAATTAAATTAAGTTACAAGAAATAATAACAATAGTAATGAGCCATTCTTACAAAAAAAAAAATTAAACATTTTAAATAAAAATGTGTTCACATATTGACTTGGACAGAAGAAGATGACAAATAAATTTCTAAAGTAATAATAATAATGTAAACGAGAGTTGTAGTATGTGTTTTAGCCAAAAATGTTATTTTATGTTATTTTGTGTTTAAACTAATTCAATAAATTGCTTAGAAACTATTTATAATTTATAAATAAATATTTGGTAATGTTTTGTTGTAACAATATACACAATGTATGTAACCTTGTATGTTTTATTTTAGTATATGCAATAACTACTACTCGTACTAAATAATTCATTTTTTTTTTCAATTCAAATAGATGTGGGGTTTTTTTTTGATATTCTAGAAAAAAAATTCCTTTAAATTAAATTTAACAGTTTTTTTTGTTTTTAATTAAAGCTAATTTGTTTTTGATTTTCCGATAACTTTGTGGTTAACTGCTTAACACAAAAATTCATATCAAAAAAGTTGATATTCTTTCAATGTGTTTTAATGATAAAATGTTTATTTAAACTACATTTCTAATTAATGGGACTTTGTTTTTAAACAATTTAAATTTAGTTTTTATTTTCGTTTGTATTTCTTTTTCTCCTTTTTTTATTTATAATTAAACTGTATAATAATAGCTTTAAAAAAATTGGTTTCATTTCATTGTTGTGTAATTGTAATAGTTGTTTTTTTTTTTTACTTATAATATTTTATTTTTTTAAGTTAAGTTTCCCTATTATTATTTGTAATTGTTAATATGATGATTTTTTAGAGATTTATCGTATCTAAATCTTGGCAAGGAGCACGCGGACTTAGTCCCTCATTTTGTGTATCAGTATTATTAGTTAAGGCATCATTATTTAAAGGGTTATTATCATCATCCGGTGATGAATTGTTATTATCACGCGTGCTATTATTGTTATTGGTCTTGGCATCTTGTGTAGCGCCGGAACTTTGTACCTTTTTAGTACCCAAACCCAAAGGAAAAGCAAATTCTTGCGGTAATTTACGCATAATTTTACCTGAAGTAATAAGACGGCCAAAACCTTCCTGTAAAATTGAAAAAATTAAACATTTAATAACAACAAAACCTAATTTAGTGTATCCCAATAAATACGTACTTGATGTGCAAAGGCATAACCTGATCTCAAAGATCTTCTTGATCTTCTAGATGATGGCGCTCGCATAACACTGCTTGTCTGTCTCAATTTCAAACTGGCTTGGCGTCTCTTCATGCGTATCTATAAATAACATGACAACAAATAATTTTTCACATTGTTTATCTTTATTAAAGGAAAAATAACTTAAAAATGTTTACCTTATCTGCCAGAGTGGGTTGACAATCAATTAAATAGAATTTATAGGCTAATACTGGCATCATAATTAGCACCACTGTTATAAACATAGTCGTCCAAAAAGTGAGATCTTTCATGGCCATTGTTAATGAGCCCACATAGGGACCGCCAATAACGTAATTGTAAAAGTAGTCTAAAACAAAATACCATATAAGACTACCCCATATTGTAATGTGATTAAAAATTGTCCAATAAGATGTATATAAGGCAATCTAAAATTGAATTAAAATTTATTTTTAATCATCAAAATTTAACATTTATTCACTCATTTTTTGTTTTTTTAATTATAAAAGACAAGTGATAAGATTTCCCATTAATAATGGAATCCTTTTTACTACATCTGATATATTAAATACCATTCTTTTTACCTGTGCAGTATTATCAAGAATTAAAATAGTTGCTACAACCGCTCCCAGAGTCATATGATCACTTAAAATTAAACCATTTGGCGAAACGCCTTTGTGATAAGTACCTAAATAAACACGAAATCAATTAATTGTTGTTATTGTTGTATTGTTATTGCAAAAATGTTTACCATAAGGAATTAAAAATAATATTAACGAACTAAAGGCACCATGTAAAACGCTATACACAAATTCTTTGGTATTAAACAATTGACTTCTTAAGCCGGGCGTATAGAGTTTGGGAAAATTCAAACTGTGTCTATCCGAAACATCCTGCTCAAAGACACCCAATGCTAACACAGGCAATGCCGTATAAAAAAGATTATAAACTGATATAAACATGGGATCAAAAACAGTCTGTAAATAAAAACAAAAAAACAGAAATTTAAGTTAGAATCGTTTTCAAAAGAAAAGAAAAAAATTTCCAATACTAACCTGTGCGCTAAAACCACAAAAAAATGAATACCAACAGTGACACAGGGTAAATGCAAAATTTTTATAGAAAAAATAACGCAGGAATTTGCACATGCGATAGTAGGACCAACGACCGTGCACCAGTAAAAGTCTTTCTAAAAAACGAAATTGTGCAATCGAATAATCGCTTGCCAATACAGCCTGTAAGCCCTCCTGACCGGATATACCAACACCAATATGGGCGGCTGAAAAATATAAATAAAATCATTTAGAAACCTATTTTAGTATAAAAACCGTATGATATTTATGTATTTACCTTTAATCATTGAGACATCATTGGCACCATCCCCTATTGCTAGTGTGACGGCATTCTTGGCACGTTTGATTAGTTCCACTACTAAAGCCTTTTGTAAAGGTGTTACACGACAGCATATAACAGCTCTACATTGGGAGGCAATGTCAAGAAATCTGAAATACATATTATAGAGTATGAAAGAGCAGTTGTAATTGTAAAATATAAGGTGTAGTGAAAAGAAATCCATTGTATTTAAATGAATTTGAAAAATTTATTTCGGAAACTGCATAGAAGCATTCGTCTATTGGCATAAAACTGATACAGCAAATTTCCACAAGCTTCTATTGACATGAAATCATTTGTGAAAGACAGAAGATGGAAAACGTTGGCCTTATGTCCGGCCTTTACGAATTAATAGAAATTTCTAATCAAGTTCTCGAAACTTTACATTAACTCATGTAGTCATACATGCAACCTCCTTCTGAAAGCCAAACAGTCACATAGGAGAAGTTCTATTGTCCCCAATTACTTTTAATCGCCGCATACCCTACAGAAATCCAGCTGGGATCTCTTCCTCAGAAGCCCACAAATTGCCTGACATCACAATAGGTTAGTGTGGTAGCTTCATACCAAAAGCTCACTTGAGCACGCATAGCGTCCCGTTGTGATGCCACAGGTGAACGCAGTTTCTGTACTGACCAAGTTCCTCCGAACCCAGCAGGAAGAGGTCGGTCAGCGCAAGATCTGCATATCCAAAGCACGACTACCCCGCGCTGGAAAACCAGCCAGAAAGTTTGATAAACGAGGCTATATCCTTGACATCAATTGACGATAGCTCCGTCAAGCTGACAAGGGTCGGAGATCCAAATAACCTATATCTGCACCTCGCAAGAGATGGGCATTGACAAAGAAAGTGGATAACAGTCTCGTCCTCCTTAGCGGATCTGCACCCACGGCAGAAGTCATTAAATGGGAGCCGCATTCTCTCCGCGTGTCTACCCATAACACAGTGACCTGTAAGCATGGCCACGGTGATTGAGATTGTTGATACGCTTTCTATCCATTCGGGGCCAGGTGAGTCTAGCGGTAGAGCAGAGCTCCTCGTTGATCCAGGCTAGGTTTGCGTCTCGGAAAAATTTCCACGCGATAGCCAGTTTGATCGAGGCAAGTGGCATTCCTAAGTCGATTGAACAGGATTCCGGGAGTAGTGCGCCAGCTCTGGCTAGCTCGTCGGCTCTGTAGTTTCCCGAAATGTCACAGTCTCCGGGGACCCAGACAAGTGTGACACTGAAGCGCCCAGAAAGAAGGTTGAGGCAAGGGCAATATTCCCTGACGATCCTGGAATTATTCGCAATGTTCGACAGAGACTTTATGGGAGGTTGTATATCCGAAAAGATCGAGATGCGGGTGAAAGGAACACCGTATGCGAGGATCCATTGTGCGGCCCGGTAGATGGCCATTACTTCCGCCTCGAACACAATAGTCCGGCAGCCGGAGTGAAATATTCAAATCCAATTTCCCGGAGTGGACTCCGCTACCCACCCCGCCATCGAGTTTGGAGCCGTCGGTATATACATCCAGGAGTTCCGGGGGGACATCACAATAAAACGGCATAAATTTATTCACGCAAAGCCAAAAGCTCCTAGCCACGTTGTACCACGAACTATCCTCCCAGCTATTCTGCCTCATCTCCAAATTGAGTCCAGACAGATAGCAGATCGAAGGATTAGGACCAACAATCATATCACCAATCCAATAAGAACTTGATTTCACAAGTGCGTCAAACTTCTATTCTTCTTCTCTTCTGAAATAAATATCCCTATGCCCCGGAATATAACAAAGGTTGATTCCGATAGCCTCCTATGGGGCCCAAGCCATCATAAAACGTTCATGGAAATTTTTTTTTTAGTACGAATATGCCTTCTGTATTAATGAGAATTTCGAATGCTATCTGTTACTAAAGGATGATTATTTAGCTGTTATCTTTGTGGCAACACTGGTTTAAACAGCTCACGCACGTATCGTGTTTTGTTTCACTGTCAAACATCATCAGTTTGGTCTATAATTTAACCATGAATCAATCGTCTTACAAACGAAGAACGCGCGCAAATCATTGAATTTTATTATCAAAATGCGTGCTCTGTTAAGAAAGTTTATCGCGCGCTTCTTCCATTTTATGGTCAGTTTAAAGTCGACCCACTGAAGCGGCTATTCGGGCTATTGTGACTAAATTTCGCACAAAATTTACATTGTTGGAAATTAAACCACCAACACGCTTACGTAGAGTGTGAACTGAAGAAAATATCGCAACTGTATCGGCCAGTGTTAATGATGACCATCAATTATCGATTCGTCGCCGTTCGCAGCAATTGGGCGGGCCTCTGTTACTCAACAACGTGGAAAACTTTGCGGAAGGATTTAGGTGTGAAGCTTTTCAAAATACAGCTGGTGCAAGAATTGAAGCCGAACGACCTACCGCAACGCAGAATTTTTGGTGAATGGGTTCTTGGAAAGTTGGCCGAAGATCCACTTCTTTATCGAAAAATTGTGTTCAGCGACGTAGCTCATTTTTGGCTCAATGGATACGTAAATAAGCAGAATTATCGATTTTGGAGTGAAGATCAGCCAGAAGCATTGCAAAAGCTACCAATGCATCCAGAAAAAGTCACAGTTTGGTGCGGTTTATGGGCTGGGTGGCATCATTGGACCGTACTTCTTCAAAGATGCTGCGAATCGTAACGTAACTGTGAATGGTGAGCGCTACCGTGAGATGATATCCAACTTTTGTTTACCCAAAATGCAAGAGCTTGACTTGCATGACATGTGGTTTCCACATGCCACACAGCACGCGTAACAGTGGACTTATTGAGAGGCGAGTTCGGTTAACATTTTATTTCACGTTCGGGACCGGTCAATTGGCCGCCTAGATCGTACAATTTAACGCCTTTAGACTATTTTTTGTGGGGCTATGTTAAAGCTCATGTCAATTGACGCATTGGAAGACAACATTGAAGCATTTATTCGTGAGATATCGGCCGAAATGTTGGAAAGAGTATGCCAAAATTGGACTAAGCGGATGGACCATTTGAGGAACAGTCGCGGTCAACATTTGCATGAAATAATCTTCAAATATTAAATTATATGCACCGTACTATCGATTCAAATAAAGATTTCATGCATTTTTCTTATTTTATGTTTTTTTTAAATTTTCCTATAGCTGTTTAAAAATCACCCATTATAATAACAGATTTCTTTTAACTACACCTTATAATAAACAAATTTAAAATATAACACTTGCAGTTCTAGGTATTTTGATTAAAATGGACAAGACTTACTTTGATTCCAATTCAGGCGACAGGCAATGAACCAGTGAATGGCCATTAACGACTATTGCAAAACCAGTATTCTCTTCCACAATTTCTTCTTCCTTCAGAGCATTTCGGGCGGCACTGCCACCCTTTTCCAAATTATCGTACAGTTCATTAGTTTCAGCACTTTAAAAAATAAAACAATTCAAATAGAAAAATAATATTTAAAATAAAAATTCATTTTCTTTAAATTTTTTTTTTTTTTTTTTTACAAAAACACCTTGACAAAACACTACTAAGATAACGAATAACAAAACAAACACATTGAAAAAGTTAGTGAAAATGCAATAAATACTGTGACTAAGTAAATAAGTTAGTAAAATGTGTATGAGTGTGTGTGTGTGTGACACAAAAGCATTTTGTTAAGTTTTTTTTTTGGAAACAAAACATTATAAAGTGTTAGCATAACAAAATTTGTTTAGAATTTTACAATTTAAAAAATTATTTACTTAAACAACAATTTACTTCTACAACATACATACATACATAAGTATTTTACACTCGAATATTATTAGTAACAATTAACAATTAATGTAATCGAATTAAAATTATTTGTTTGTTTGTTTTTTTTGTTTTAGCAACAAGCATACAATGTTTTAATGTGAATTAATTGTTGTTGGTTGTAATGATGAACTCAAAATTAAAATGTTTTTGTTTCTATTATTTTTAACAACAAATGATAAATTGTTTTTGTATTTTTTAACACAAACTTATTTAAAATATTTAATTTATTTATAATAATTTTACATTACGGGCGAAACAAGGTACCAATAGAGGGGGAAAATCATCCATTGTATGTATCAACTGAATAGAAATTATAGCTAAAAAAATATATATGTTTCAAGAAATTTCGTTTTTCTTTTCTTTTTCTTCTGTTATTGTAAAAAGTGTTTTGTTCGTTGTATATTTAAAAATATTAAAATGAAAACAAATCAAAAAAAAAAAAAAATTCAAAATTTATTCTCAAAAACAAACAATAAATTCTTGTAATTTAAAGAAACTATTTCTGCTATTAAACATTATAAATTCTGCTAAAGGCAACAAGAAGAAAATTTTCTAAACAAAAATATTTTTTGAGTTGCTACAATTCTAATTCTATTTGGCACTTTTATAAACAATCATATCCCCAAGTATTTTGTATTCAGTGTGTTTCACAATTTTTGATGTTATTTCGTATAGCTTTACTGGAGAAACTTATTTCATCCTAATTCCAAAGACGAGGGCACATCAATTAGTCTATGAATTATAGAATTCCCTGCCTATTAATTGTAAGGGTAACATGATCCTGATAATAAGCATTACTCCCGCAACAGTTGGGTATAGAGAATGGATTTTCAGTCTAGATAAATCTCAACACATTCCTTTGCTCAATAGACATTAGTTTTTGGTTGGAAAATATTAGTATGGAAGCTTTGCATCATTAACTTCAATGGCAAAAAAATGTGGTCTACGGAATTTCATTGTGGCTATACAAGCACGGAAGGTGTTCAATGCTGTGAACATTTAGCCTAATCCGAAAGGATTAAAAAATAATGATTTGGTGTTGCTCATGGTGCTCATACTTAACACTACGCATGATATTATTGATTTCGACTCTCAATGACTCATCGTATACACGAATCAGAAAATAACTATGAATCGCGTACGAACACTACAATACTCACAAGAAGGTTGTGTGTTTGCTCTCTTTGTCTTTTTTGTTTATGCGTCTTTCTTCTTTCTTTGTAAATGCAACAACAACTAAGACTGTAAATTTTGACGAATGATTCGAATCACTCGAATCATTTATGAGTAGTATTATAAGTATTTTTCTAAATTTATGAATCTGAATGAGTAGGCTTATGAATCAAACATTGTTTGAATGTTATGAGTTTGATGTCAACGTTGTACTCATACTCATTGCAACTTGTACTTATAAATCAATGTTGTGTACTGAGTACGAATGAATCAGAGTAGTTGGATTTCAATACTGTTGACTCACTCATACTCAAAATATCGTGAGTACATGCTTGAATGTTTTTAATTTTGAATGATAATTTGGCCTGACTTAAAATCGACTTCAAACGCAACTTTGTAGGAGTTCCTGGCGTTGTTCAACTGCAATATGGATGAGTTTTATGCCGTTTCACGTTACCGTAGAGGAAATATTGATCTACCACAACAGTAATCATGAAAAGTGTCATCTTTGGATGACAAAAAAGGGATTTGCCAGACAGTAAAACTATATTTCCCGTTTGTTCGCATGCATATGGTATTATCCAATAGAGTAAAATAGTCAAGGGGGAAATGTTATGTGAAATTATTTTTGTATGAGGATTTGATAAAACAAAAACAAAAATAATTTGACTTAAAAACGTATAATGGAGCAAAATACTTTAGTTAAACTGCGAAATAATTCTTCATCCGCCCAAAACCTGAAGACAAAGTGTACAGAGCTCAACGAAGGATATGTTAAAATGTAAAATGATTCTTTATTCGTAGAATCAATCAAAAGTCACAGAAAGGAAAGTAAAGGGTCCGCCAAATAACTTTTTTTTGAAAATACTTAAAAGAAAACTACTGAATATTTTCTCAGATTTCTTTTTTATTTGAAAGTACAATCCTTCCGCTTAATAATGGAAAATAATTTCATTCAAATGGCTGCCTCGGCTGGCTAAATCATCTTTTCAGATGAAGTTCATTTTGATCTTGGCGGGTATGTAAAAAAGCAAAATTGTCGCATTTGGGTCACAGAAAACCCGCACGCATACATTGAAACAGTTTTTGGTGCGGATTTTGGTTCAGAGGCATAATTGGGCCATTTTTCTTCGAAAATGAGCAAGGAGTGGCCGTTACAGTCAATGGCGGTCGTTATCGGGCCATGTTGAACGAATTTTTGTTCACAAAAATTGAAGAGGAGGATATTGGCAACATTTGGTTTCAACAGGACGGCGTTACGTGCCACACAGCCGAAGCTACACTCGATGTTTTGCGCCCTGTTTTTGAAGAACGCATTATCAGCCCCAGAGCTGATGTCGTTTGGCCACCTCGGAGCTGTGATTTGACACCGTTGGACTATTATTTGTGGGGTGCCGTCAAAGATAAGTGTTACGCCGACAAGCCAGAGACAATTGACGCTTTAAAGGACAATATTCGTGAAGCCATTGGTGAAATACTGCTGCACGCAATCGATAATGTGCTTAAAAATTGGACCGAACGTGTAGGCTACTGCATGGCCAGCCCAGGCAGCCATTTGAATGAAATTATTTTCCATTATTAACCGGAAGGATTGTACTTTCAAATAAAAAAAGAAATTTGAGAAAATATTCAGTAGTTTTCTTTTTTAAAGAATTTTAAAAAAAAAAGTTATTTGGCGGACCCTTTGCATATAAACAAGAGGCTGCCAGATGACTTATGTTATGGATCATAGTAACTTACTAACAAGAAGAGGAGAAAACCAGTGGCGTAGGAATGTTCAGTACATATATGACAAATTGATACCGAGCTTGTACTCAGCAACAACAACTTGTCGAATTTTTGCACGATAGATATTAAAGTTCAGCAGCCTCTTATGTATTTATTTATTAATGGAATGATTTTGAATTCCAAATGCTTCTACATATTCGAAATCATGAAAACATTATAAAGCTTTTCGTTAAGATGAAGAATAAGAGATGCTTTGATTCTTTGATACTAAAAAGCTAATGAAATAAGATTTCAAACAAACACATAAGAAATATTCTAGATTTTTAAATGTTTAAAACTCTCTATTCATCCCAAAATAACGAGTATATACCACAGCTAACTATTTGAAAACCTTTTAAATCTGTATACAAAATACATAATAAATCTATTAACATATTATAATTAAAAATCTACATTTAATTAGCTTAGTCTCTACACCAATCCTACAAATAAAAAAAATAAAATAAAAAGAAAACAAAAGAAACAATAATCCCAACATAAAAATTTTGGTTAGATACCGAAACATAAAATTGAAAAACAAAAACTTACTAAAAACTAGTAAAAGTGACAAATAAAACTGTGTTCTGGGGGGTTTTATTTTTGAGATTAATTACCCTTTAACTACCTCAACAAAATAAAGAAAACAATACCCAAAAAGTAGTGAAATAAAAACTCAAAACAATATTCGAAATAAAAAAAAAACTTTCGAAAAAAATGGGAAAATTTATCTCTTTTTTTAGAAATAAAGAGAAGAGAGTGTAAAATTGTTTTGTATATCTTTTTCTTTTTTGTTGGGGGGGGGGCGTATAAGAAGAGATAAAAGAGAAGAAGAAGAAGATGACATGATATTCCCTCTACCTGTCCGGTTCGCCCTTTTTACGCATATTATTGACATCATCATCCCACCTAAAGGTAACAACTGATATTGCTGGCGGCGGCGGTGGTGGTGGTGACACCTGTGTAATTTTCAATGCTGATGGACTACTACGATCGTTTAAATGGGCGCCATTTAAATTAACAGCAGGTTCAACAGCTGAAAGAAAAATGAAGAGACTTCTTTTTACTACACATTTAATATAAAAGAGAATAAAACACTTACGTAATGGCCTAAATCTATTGACTATTCTAATTGATTCTTTGAATTGTTTCAGTTGCTTGTCCACTTCGTCCACTGTGCTGCCATCCACTATGAAAACATCGGCTAAATCATCGGTTAATAATTGACAGGAATATCCAATATTTATAGCAGTTTCTGTTACAAAAAAAAAAGAAAAAAAGAAAAAATTTCAAGAAATAAATTTTATTTTAAATGTATAGGATGTAATTACCTTGTTTATCACCCGTTAATACCCAGATTTTAATGCCAGCCATTTGTAAATTTGCTATTGCTTGTGGTACACCATCCTGGAGTTTATCTTCAATGGCTGTTACACCCACCAAAACCAATTCACTTTCGATTTCCTCATACAAAGCATTTAATTTATCCTCACGATGCTCTAACGATATTGAAGCATCCCAGTGACGTTTGCTCCAATCTTCATAGAACTCTGCCGATAAGTCGCGTTCAGCTAACACCAGCGTACGCAAACCTTCGCCAGCGAATTTCTGTGTAAAGAAAAACGATAACGATAACGATAACGATTAAAAATTGTAAATTAATATGATTTACTAAGAGAGAAAAAATTTTAACTCACATTCAAATGATCTTGTGTACGCGCTTTAATATCATGTTGACTAGAACTTAACCTATCGTATATAACACTATCAGCACCCTTACAATATAGGAATATTTTATTATCACGTCTTAAGATAACCGACATACGTTTTCGTACATTATTAAAATCCAAAATATGCAACAGTTCATACTCCTAAGTTGGGGAAAAATAAAAAGAGAGAACATTATCATTTAATTGTAAAGTTTTCAAGGGAAGCTAAGAATTTTCTCACTACTTACCTCTGTACGGCCCATAACTTCAATGGTAATACTGTTGGGTGTTCGTGAACGGAATACAAAACCAAAATTTCTTGATGCCGATACTAAAGCCGATTCATCGGGACTTTGTGCCTGATACTCTAAACGTCCGTCGACATACTCTGGCATAACTGTGTGACACAATGCCAGCAAACGAAAGAAATTATGGGCATGCTCCTCATCGGAACGCACAGCATCCAGTAACGTTTTATCATACCAACGGAATTCTGGTTCATATTCTGGATTCGCTGAGAAATCCACGTGTTCTATAGACTTTGAGAAAGTAAAACAAAAGAAAAAAAATGGAATTTAAAGTTTAATCTCAGTTTGATTACAGTTACAAATGTCAACAGAATAATGTTAAGTTTTGAAGTTAAATATTTGATTTTGTTTTTTAGGTTAAGAATACTTTTTTTGTATAGCTTAGGTTGTATAGGGGATGTATATTTATTTGTATGATGTATTGAGGCGGTATTTATAGCATTTGTATTTATAGCTGCTACATACATATAATGTATCATGAGATATTTAATTACCATTTCTTTTATACGTTAATAATAAAATATGCATGCAATAGAATACTTTAAGAGGCAGATTTAAGGAAATACAAGCAAATTAATTCCAGTTTAAGCTTTAAGCACAGATTATCACGATTCAAATACTAATTAAAATATTAAATTTTATATCTTAACCCATTAGTGCGCAGAGTCCGTTAAAACGTTAATTTCTAAATAACAAGTATTATATGTTGTTGTTGACATTCCAACGAAACAGGATTTATTACATTCTGTTCAAAAAATGCGATCTGAGTGTTGCGTTTTATGCAAAATGTGGAATATCAATTTGTAAAAAAAAACGAAAATTCCAAACAAGGTAAGAAAAAGTCGAATATTTTAAATAAGATGTGAATTATTATTAGTTTTTGTGTTTTATTATTTGTGAATAAGTAAAGGGTGTTTTTTATAGAGGTATAGAACTTTAAGTTGCAATAAAACAACGATGGATTATTCGATTGACATGAATTTTATTTATCCGAAAGATAATCTTGTGGCATTACATTTTAAATATGATTTCTGGCATATGACCGCCACGGCTGGCGCGGATGTAGTCCAATCTGGACGTCCAATTTTCGATGACTTTTTCCAACATTTGTGGCCGTATATCGGCAATAATGGTCAAGCGTTTCTGGCTTTATCGCATAGACCAATGACTTTACATAGCCCCACAGAAAGTAGTCTAGCGGTGTTAAATCACAAGATCTTGGAGGCCAATTCACAGGTCCAAAACGTGAAATTAGGCGGTCACCAAACGTGTCTTTCAATAAATCTATTGTGGCACGAGCTGTGTGACATGTTGCGCCATCTTGTTGAAACCACATCTCCTGGACATCATGGTTATTCAATTCAGGAATGAAAAAGTTAGTAATCATGTCTCTATACCGATCACCATTGACTGTAACGTTCTGGCCACCATCGTTTTTGAAAAAGTACGCTTATGAAAATCGGGAAGAACGGTAATCTCGTTTTGGGCCCATTCGACGAATCTACGCCTTACTTGAGGATCGTTTGGCTTCAAATCTTGCACGAGTTGGATTTTGTAAGCACGCAAACTAAGATCCTTCCACAAAATCTTCCATAAAGTGGTTGGACATAGATCCAATTCCTGTGCTCGATGGCGGATGGACTCATTCGGATCTTCCTCAATGCTACGCTCTACAGCAGCAATAGCTTCTTCTGTACGCACCGTACAGCGTCTATTTGCAAGCGTTGTTCAGGTGTGAGTCTATTCATGATGAATTGCCAAACCAAACTGAGAATAAATCACTTGACAGCTGTTAAATCGGTCGCCATCTTGAAAAGTAATGCCAACTTAAAGTTCTATACCTCTATAAAAAACACCCTTTACAATGACTCAATTGATGTGAAAAAATTATGGTAAAATATAATACCATGCGCGTAATGTGACTTTCAATGTAGCGTCCGCTAAAACGGACACTGCGAACGTAGTGCAATTGTTAAACGATAATTGGGGAAATTTTTTTTCATATATAGACCAACAATTTCCGAAATATTGTTTGAGCTGGACTACTTTAAGGACACTGAGTTCAATGATATTCCAATTTATACAATTCCCCCACTAGGTGGATCCGATACTGATCAAGATGGCGATAAAAGTGATGATGAGCATGCTATATCTGTAAGACTAGCTGTTTCAAACGAACGTCTGTTCTTATGGAAAAAACAAACAATGAATGTTCGTCTGAAATCGCTTGTTTACAGAAACATCATATTAATTATTATTTACAGCATGTGAAGTAGTACAGGATGGTAATATATGGGATCGCAGTGACTGGGGATTAAATTTAACGGATATATCCAGTTTCCATAGTCCATTATTAAGAGATTTGGTGTAGTTGATGATGTAGTTCTTGATCAGCTTTTAAAACTAATGTTCCACATAATAAAGGATTCAACAATTTATAGAACAGAACTCGTTATATGTCTCTCAGGTACTTGTTCAGATACTTGTTTTGTATCCGTTAAATTACTGCGGCACCTATTATCGATCGGACTATGTAGTTCTGGAACAATACGTGAAGGGCGAACAGAAAAATGGCCTCTTCGCTCATTCCCGATTATGAAAAAAGAGGAAAGGCCATCTGCAGATCATTCAATTAAAAATAATGGAAATTTATTGCTTATTTGATGGAAGGATAATAATGTTGTCATAAATGCAACAAATGTTGATGCTAATTAAATCGTGCCAATGATTCGACGAAGGAAGATGTTCTGTAACTATTTCCAAACCAAAAGTGGTTTTTAATAAAACATGGCATACGATGGACCTATTAGTTGTAGTCTACTGCTTGCGAATCAGGCATAAGAAATGGTGGTGGCCAATATTTGCATATCTCTTTGACGCCCCTCATTCTAATGCATGGCTGCTAAAGAAATATCATCCCAATGGTCTGACATGTATGTCTCCTCACATTTTTCGTCGAAATCTTGCTAATTCTTACTTTGAAACGTATGGTACACCATGTACAAGAGGCATATACACGATATGATGGTAGAAACAATCTTATTAAATATTTTCAAATTCAAAATCGATGTGGATATTGTAGAAATAAACCAAATTTTATTTATAACAAATATGAAAAAGGCTTATCATACGCCAAGTGTACCTAGTGCGCAGTGTCCGTTATAACGGACGGTCTATAACTCGAAAACTATAAATTTTTTTGAATAAAATGTTTTTTAGACTATTTAATCACATCATTTTTTATTAATAATTGATGAGAATTATAGAAGGAGAGTGGCCAGGGAACTTCATCCACTAATGGGGGTTAAGCTACAAATTTTGTTACTTATTTTTATTATTATTTAGGGGGCTAAAAATTCTCTTTTAATTTAATTTTAATTTTTAATGAAGCTGAAACGAATTTGATTCCAATAACATATAGAATTAAGAGACGGCTTTTCTATATTAGTTCACTTCAAGCAGTTCGCTTTTTTATACTTCTCCGGAAGGACTTTAGCGATAAACACTTTAATCATCTTCTCTAATATATTTGTTCATATCTTATCTATCCACTTGCATTGTAAGACTTTAAACACAAAGCTAATAAAGTATTTGGCATCCAAAAAAATCGGAATCGTATATCTATTAAAAAGGAGCTTTGATTCCAACAAGGGTTATATCTGCTAATCCGGTGGTTTCGGGTGGGAGCCCCGGGTTATATACTGACGACTTCAAAATTATGACATTAGACCACTACAGTAGTTTCGAGATCAATGTAATGGTCATATGGAACGCAATGTTTATTGGTTGATGGTGCTCCAGGCTGCGATCAAATTCCTACCGAAAGTCATCCTGACGTCCTAACGAGTCATTTAGAGGTAACGTTAAGAACAAACAAAATTGTCGCATTTGGGGCACAGAAAACCCACACGCATTCATTGACAAGCCGACGCACCCAAAGGCATAACTGGGCCATTTTTCTTCGAAAATGAGCAATGAGTGGCCGTTACAGTCAATGGCGATCGTTATCGGGCCATGTTGAATGAATTTTTGTTCACAAAAATTGAAGAGGAGGATATTGGCAACATTTGGTTTCAACAGGACGGCGCTACGTATCACACAGCCGAAGCTACAGTCGATGTTTTGCGTCCTGTTTTTGAAGTTCGCATTATCAGCCGCAGAGCTGATGTCGTTTGGCCACCTCGGAGCTGTGATTTGACACCGTTGGACTATTATTTGTGGGGTGCCGTCAAAGATAAGTGTTACGCCGACAAGCCATGAGACAATTGACGCTTTAAAGGACAATATTCGTGAAGCCATTGGTGAAATACAGCTGCACACAATCGATAATGTGCTTAAAAATTGGACCGATCGTGTAGGCTACTGCATGGCCAGCCGAGGCAGCCATTTGAATGAAATTATTTTCCATTATTAACCGGAAGGATTGTACTTTCAAATAAAAAAAGAAATTTGAGAAAATATTCAGTAGTTTTTTTTTTAAAGCATTTTCAAAAAAAAAAGCTATTTGGCGGACCCTTTATTAGAATACCACAGATTGTGATAAAATATTAGGCAAAAGGGAACAGTATTTTGGGATCTTCAAATTGACTTAAGAGGGCGCTTCACATAGTTTGAATAAAATTAAAAGATTGAAGTATTGGATGTGTGCGTATCTTTAGAAAATAACGTCACCAAAGATATTACAATACCTAATTACATAGCCGGGTAAAGAACTGTAGTGGTATTTAAATTATCGAAGATCTAAGAAAGGGCAATAGCTAGTGCAGAACATGTATTTTTTTCCGTAAATTTAATAAATCCTGGGGTTTAATTTACTTTGTTAGACAAATTTTAATAGCATGACAAGTGGGGTTCTGTGCTCTTTAATGTAAAGAAGGTTTCTGAATTATAACGGGTGATTTTTTTAGCTATTATCTTTTTGGCAACACTGTTTCGTGTTTTGTTTCACTGTCAAACATCTTCAGTTTGGTGTATAATTTAATTTAAAGTCAATCGCGCGCTTCTTCTCCATTTTATGGTCAGTTTAATCGACCCACTGAAGCGGCTATTCGGGCTATTGTGACTAAATTTCGCACCAAATTTACATTGTTGGACATTAAACCACCAACACGCTTACGTAGAGTGCGAACTGAAGAAAATATCGCAACTGTATCGGCCAGTGTTAATGATTACCATCAATTATCGATTCGTCGCCGTTCGCAGCAATTGGGCCTCTGTTACTTAACAACGTGGAAAACTTTGCGGAAGGATTTAGGTGTGGAGCTTTTCAAAATATAGCTGGTACAAGAATTGAAGCCGAACGACCTACCACAACGCAAAATTTTTGGTGAATGGGCTCTTGGAAAGTTAGCCGAAGATTCACTTCTTTATCGAAAAATTGTGTTCAGCGCGCAAAGCTCATTTTTGGCTCAATGGATACGTAAATAGGCAGAATTGTCGCTTTTGGAGTGAAGATCAGCCAGAAGCATTGCAAAAGCTACCAATGCATCCAGAAAAAGTCACAATTTGGTGCGGTTTATGGGCTGGTGGCATCATTGGACCGTACTTCTTCAAAGATGCTGCGAATCGTAACGTAACTGTGAATGGTGAGCGCTACCGTGAGATGATATCCAACTTTTTTTTTGCCCAAAATGCAAGAGCTTGACTTGCAGGACATGTGGTGGTTTCAACAAGACGGTGCCACATGCCACACAGCACGCGTAACAATGGACTTATTGAGAGGCGAGTTCGGTGAACATTTTATTTCACGCTCGGGACCGGTCAATTGGCCGCCTAGATCGTGCGATTTAACGCCTTTAGACTATTTTTTTGTGGGGCTATGTTAAAGCTCATGTCAATTGACGCATTGGAAGACAACATTGAAGCATTTATTCGTGAGATACCGGTCGGAAATGTTGGAAAAAGTATGCCAAAATTGGTCTAAGCGGATGGACCATTTGAGGCGCAGTCGCGGTCAACATTTGCATGAATCTTCAAACATTAAATTATATGGACCGTACTATCGATTCAAATAAAGATTTCATGCATTTTTCTGAATTTTGTGTTTTTTTTTTGAAAAATGTTCCTATAGCCCTTTAAAAATCACCCATTATTAAATAAAAATAGTCTTAGAGAATCTCTATGCAAAGCAATTATTTTTTAATAAATGTGAATTAAAATGATAATTTTATAAGCGAAACTAAAATTCTTTGATTCATATCAAAATCGTATCCCACCAAACATTTGTTGAAACTTTTTCTTTCTTTTTTCGAATTTCGAATCATTAAATACCAATTCAGAATAACTAATCCAAGAACATTTAATAAAATTAATTGAAATAATAATTCATTAACAACAGACAAATATACATAAATGCTATACAATTAAGAAAATAAAAGAATTTAAATTAACAAAACATATGTAAAAAAATTTCTAAATAAGAAGGAATTTTCAATTTGGACTGTGTTACGATCCAATTTTCATTCTAATTACACACAGCAGAGCAAAATAAGATTGTAAAGCTTTTAAAAGAAATTTAAAAAAAACAACAGAAAACTGAGAAAGAAATTACAAAAATCAAGCACATACAGGGAGGGTGTGGACACACAAATAGGTAGGAATGATAGGCAGAGTAAACAGTAAATAAAATTTAACAAAAAAAAAACAAAAACAAGAAACTCATGCATACGTGCACTTGTTGCTGATGGTGTTGGTGGTGGTGGTCGTGATGGTCTTGGTAGTTGTGTTGAATATGGTTCCAGTTCTGGGAAAATGTAACTGTTGTCGCTGAAGTATCAATTGGGGGCCTTAAATAATTATTAGTATTGTTTGCAGTGCTAGTGCTAGTGCTCGAGGTGGTAGTGGTGGTGTTGGTGGTGGTGGTGTTGGTGGTATTATTGGTGCAATTATTGTCATAAACTGTGGTGGTGTTTGCTGTAAAGTACTGCCTATTGAATTGATCTTCATTGCGAGAAAACGACTCGTATGAAGAGCAACTACAGAAAGGTGTGCAAAATTGTTTACGTGACGATGTGTTTGGTGGTGATTGTGGTTCATGGTGGTGAGCTTGTTGTGTTGAAGCTGCTGTTTCAGCTGTTGCCTCAATTAGCGGCGGTGATTTCGATTTCTTGCTAAAAGGCGAGAAACGAATTTTTCTTTGTGAATCTTTTTTGTCTTTCGCTTTTGGTTTTTGCAATTGCGTAACCACTGTGGTCGTCGTATGCGACTTGTCCAGTGATAAACGTGAAGTGGGTGAAAGCGTGGTTATGGCTATTGCCGTATTCTGTGTAGAGCCATTCGTTTTACATTTACTAAGTGCTAGAGATTGTGATGATGATGAATCGTAGTTATTTTGATTTTTCGTTTTGTTTTTGTGATGGTGCTGATGTCTGTTGTTATTATTAGTAGTATTGGTGTTGTTGCAAGTGGTGGCTTTGGTGGCTATAATCATTGGTTCTTTAATGGCTACATCACCCAGTATTATTACTTTGTCACTGCTTGTCGATCCTTGCCTTCGTACTCTGGCCTTTTCCGTTGGTGGCTCCAATGTACAACGGTAAACATGTTGAGCATATTTAACGCGTTTACCTTTCGGACTTGAGCTCGGTGTGCATGGACTAAGCGGTGGGCTATGATTTGAACTCACATCGGTATTGTGAAATATTGGATTTTCAATTTCAACTTGTGTTGTTGTCAACGCAGCTTTCTTTGTTGCTTTGTTGTTTGCTGGTGTTAAGGTCATTTCGCCACTCGGTTTCAAATACAATGTATCCATTGATGGTGACGTTACCGGTGTGGTCGTAGTGCTGCCACTATTATGCAATTGTTTTGTGGTATCTTGTGGTTGCACCATGGAAGACGCTTTATTTGCGGTACTACTACTATGTACATCGACTTTATGTTGTCGTAGCGTGGCTGTCGCTGTTGCTGTTCCCATATCTAAATTATTTTTCATTATTGCACTCTACAATGATCATAAACGGGTAATATTTTTTTGATTTGATTTGATTTGATTTGATTTGAGTTTAAAAATTAAAAACTTAAAAACTTAAATTTAAAAAGAATATTTATTGATTTTCACTTTCACATGGTGTGTGAATGTGTGTGTGTGTGAATTTGTTTAAATCATTTTGAAATAATACAATACAAAAGCCAAAAGTTAAATTTGTAGCGAAAAGAAAAATAAAAAAAAAATTTCTTGTTTTCTTTCTTTTTTAAATAACTTTTGACTTTTTTTTTTTTTGGAATCATAAGATTTGTGAACAAATGTTTGGAAAGGTGCAACTATTTTGTGTTATAATTGCTTTCAAAAAAATTAATAAGTAATATTTATATATTGTATTATATATATATGGTATAATAAATATAAGAATATATACACACATGATGCTGCTACAAAACTCTTTTAAATTTTCGAAATTAAAAAAAAAAATATTTTTAGACAATCAAACAAAATTTTTAGAAAAAAAAAGTTGATTAAAATAATAAAAATTTCAATTAATTAATAAATATTTTCAAAACAAAATAAATATTTTCAAACTGCAGATCGCTCTTATCCCACTATAATACAAATTTTTCAGTTGAATTTCCCAAAGAGTTGGTTGGGACATCATTTAAGTTCAGCAGGTTTTCCAACAAACTAAATTCGTATTTAAATAAAGGATTTGTTTTTAAGTGATGCTATTAAGGCATAAAAATGTAAAGACTATGTCTGTAACTCAGTAATTCCTTGGTGTGTGAATTTCTTAAAAATTGGATTTACAACGGCCCTCACAAAAAATGTTGCATTTTGGAGGGTAAACATCTATAATTTATTCTCTTGATCAAAGTGCTATAGTACCTCATTTTGACTTAAAGTCAAAGTCAAGAAGCTTTTTTACTTCTTTAGTTTAAAAACAGTGATGCAGCATAAAGCCTTATTGATTACAATTTCTAATAAATATAAAGGGTCCGCCAAATAACTTTTTTTTTAAATGCTTAAAAAAAAACTACTGAATATTTTCACAAATTTCTTTTTTTTTATTTGAAAGTACAATCCTTCTGGTTAATAATGGAAAATAATTTCATTCAAATGGCTGCCTCGGCTGGCCATGCTGTAGCCTACACCAGAAGAAATCATCTTTTCAGATGAAGCTCGTTTTGATCTTGGCGGGTATGTAAACAAGCAAAATTGTCGCATTTGGGGCACAGAAAACCCGCACGCATACATTGAAAAGCCGACGCACCCAAAACGAGTCACTGTTTGGAGCAGATTTTGGTCCAGAGGCATAATTGGGCCATTTTTCTTCGAAAATGAGCAAGGAGTGGCCGTTACAGTCAATGGTGACGTATTCACAAAAATTGAAGAGGAGGATATTGGCAACATTTTGTTTCAACAGGACGGCGCTACGTGTCACACAGCCGAAGCTACAGTCGATGTTTTGCGTCCTGTTTTTGAAGATCGCATTATCAGCCGCAGAGCTGCTGTCGTTTGGCCACCTCGGAGCTGCGATTTGACACCGTTGGACTATTATTTGTGGGGTGCCGTTAAAGATAAGTGTTACGCCGACAAGCCAGAGACAATTGACGCTTTAAAGGACAATATTCGTGAAGCCATTGGTGAAATACAGCTGCAAACAATCGATAATGTGCTTAAAAATTGGAACGATCGTGTAGGCTACTGCATGGCCAGCCGAGGCAGCCATTTGAATGAAATTATTTTCCATTATTAACCGGAAGGATTGTACTTTCAAATAAAAAAAGAAGTTTGAGAAAATATTCAGTAGGTTTCTTTTTAAGCATTTTCAAAAAAAAGTTATTTGGCGGACCCTTTATATGATGTTCTTCCGCTAGGAGGATAAATCGAAGTGCAACGTAACTAGAAACCTCAGAATGGTGATTCATTACAAGACATTGTAATGTGAGATCATGGACAGGGATCTAGGAGAGATCTCAGACGGATTTGTGCAAGGTTTAAACAATCTATCAGCAGTCGATATTGAGGCCTTCTAAGGTCTTCTTCATTATCGCTCGACTTATCCCCTGCTTTGTTTTCTGCACTTTCTATTCAATCTTTCTATCCCGTTTTTTGCGTCTCTTCTTTCTCTTTGCAAGTAAGAATACAATAAGTTCCAGAACTATCGGATGTTATTACTATTTGTCAATAGGGTTAAACGCACCTCAAACCTACTAACCTATAAAGGAGTATTATTATGCAGTTGACAGGAAAAAGTTTTTTCGGAACTAATATGATCCATCATGGAAAAGAAAGTGTCAATTAAAAGCTATCGACAACATGGAACGAGGAAATTACCATCAGGTTTCATTTGTACACAACCTTGATGATGGGCTTTAAGGATTTTGATTTCTCACATTAATGTGAGAGGCGAATGCCAGCAGCTGTTCTCTTAGTTACCCTTAAACAATGCGAGAGGACGTCTGAACTTTGATTGTGCGCATCGCTAAATGACTAATTCAGCAACAATGGCTTAGTTGACAGTCCCATCACCAGACTAAGATGCAATATGCTAATCATTTGCTGATACAGTAATCCCTCGATTTACGTTGCCTCGATTAACGTTGTTTCGATTTAAGTCGTCAAATTTTTTGTTCCCTCTAACTTCAATTTGCGTCGTCGTTTAATTTACGTCATCTTTTTTGGAACCAACTGCGACGTAAATCGAGGGATTACTGTAACTTTTTAAGTTCCTTGTTAAAAACATACTATGAGCAATATGAAATTCGATTTACGTCGTTTCGATTTACGTCGCCTTTTTTTGGAACCAACTGCGTCGTAAATCGAGGGATTACTGTACATATAATTTAATTAATATAAGCCTAGAGGTCCTATGGTCCTTATACGATCGACTTATATATTTAAAATAAGCTTTTGAAAATCTAGATCTGGAAACTATGTCATAAATCTGACTCAAGTGTTGTAATGACCAACTATGTATGTACACTCAGCCACAAAAGTATACATACGGTTAACAAATTTCAGAAAATTTTTAACCAATGCGTTTTCGTTGAAAATCTTTATAATTGTCTGACATCTTTCTTTGATTTTAAGACGGTCTTTTTCATTGGTTCAGAAATTTGTGAAATTTGTTAATAGGCTGCATACCTTTGTGAGCCTGTGCAGGGCCACAATTCAGAACAATTTCAGAAATTTTTTAATCAATTCAAAAGACCGTCTTAAAATCGAGGAAACTGTAAAGATTTT
The DNA here is from genome assembly GCA_932273835.1 of Sarcophaga variegata. Classification (NCBI taxonomy): domain Eukaryota; kingdom Metazoa; phylum Arthropoda; class Insecta; order Diptera; family Sarcophagidae; genus Sarcophaga; species Sarcophaga variegata. The sequence continues at coordinate 144,099,994 of OW026358.1, read as the reverse complement.
CAAGAAAAACGGATTGGTTAAAAAATTCCTGAAATTTGTTAACCGTATGTATACTTTAGTAACTGTGTGTATACATATATGTATGTATGTAATCTTTTGAAAAGTTCTTTAAAATCTCATAGGTAATCTTGATTAGATTGGAAATTCAAATTTAAAAAAAAAATCTGTATTAGTTAGTAGCGAGGCGCATTAAATTTTGTTTTGTTATTACAAAGAGAGGCTTGAGAGGTTTTAAAATGAATGGCTAAGCACACGTCTGATTCTGTGTTGTAGTAGAATTAAAATTACAACCGATTTATAAAGCATTAATTGCAGTTACATAGTGAGTTCATATTTAATAATTTGATTATTTAGTTACCGATTAAAATTAAAAAATTATAAAATCAATTAATTAGTAAATAAATATGTATGTACATAAATAGGTCCTTTAGAAATTCATATTAAATTAGTAACTAATAAATGTTTAAAATTTATATTCATATTATTTTTGTTAATAAAGATTATTTATGCTATTATAAGTATACATATGTAGTATATAGAGTGTGCAATGCTCATACAAAATGGCTTCTTTAAAATTTAATTTTTTTGTTAATAGAGTAACTAAAAAAAGTTAAAAGTCGTATATTTTTTGGGGAGAAGAAATTGCTTGAAACCATTTAAAATAAGAAACTATTTCTATAAACCGAGAGTATGTATGTATGTATGTATGGATAAACTGTATTAATAAATTTAAAAATTATTTTTAATTATTTTACCACATTCAATAAAAAAAAAACACATTTTAAAACTAACAAACTTACATCAGTTATTTCCACAACTTCACCGGTACGCAAATCGATAACATCGCCATAGGTGCGGCCATAAATACTGCATTTATTAAATGTCATTATGTTTTGGGTAAGTGTACCGGTCTTATCCGAGAATATATACTGAATTTGTCCAAGTTCTTCATTAAGTGTGGTGGTACGGGCTTTGGCATGGGTTTTAGTTGTTTCATAATACATTTCTTCGTCCCAATTAATTAAAAATGATTGAATGAAACGTATAACCTTAAATCGCAAAGAAAAGAAAATGAAAATGTATAATAAATATATATGTATGTATAATAAGTATGTATGTAATTTACCTCTACTGAAACGTAGAGTGATATTGGCACTACGGTATTTAATACAATGGCATAAGAGAAGAATACTAAGAGTCCTATAACAGTTGATCCTTGCACGACATTTTTAGGTATAATGTTTTCCCAGGGCAAATAAACCTGTAATAAAAAATAATTTTAGTGACAATTTACATATTTCATTGAATATTTATTTAAGATTCTAAAGGGTCCACCAAATAACTTTTTTTTTTTGAAAATGCTTTAAAAAAGAAAAATACTGAATATTTTCTCAAATTTCTTTTTTTATTTGAAAGTACAATCTTTCCGGTTAATAATGGAAAATAATTTCATTCAAATGGCTGCCTCGGCTGGCCATGCAGTAGTCTACACCAGAAGATGCCGATTTTGGCAATAAAAAAATCATCTTTTCAGATGAAGCTCATTTTGATCTTGGCGGGTATGTAAACAAGCAAAATTGTCGCATTTGGGGCACAGAAAACCCACACGCATACATTGAAAAGCCGACGCACCCAAAACGAGTCACTGTTTGGTGCGAATATTGGTCCAGAGGCATAATTGGGCCATTTTTCTTCGAAAATGAGCAAGGAGTGGCCGTTACAGTCAATGGCGATCGTTATCGGGCCATGTTGAACGAATTTTTGTTCACAAAAATTAAAGAGGAGCATATTGGCAACATTTGGTTTCAACAGGACGGCGCTACATGCCACACAGCCGAAGCTACACTCGATGTTTTGCGTCCTGTTTCTGAAGATTGCATTATCAGCCGCAGAGCCACCTCGGAGCTGCGATTTGACACCGTTGGACTATTATGTGTGGGGTGCCGTCAAAGATAAGTGTTACGCCGACATGCCAGAGACAATTGACGCTTTAAAGGACAATATTCGTGAAGTCATTGGTGAAATACAGCTGCACACAATCGATAATGTGCTTAAAAATTAGACCGATCGTGTAGGCTACCGCATGGCCAGCCAAGGCAGCCATTTGAATGAAATTATTTTCCATTATTAACCGGAAGAATTCTACTTTCAAATAAAAAAGAAATTTAAGAAAATATTCAGTAGTATTTTTAAAGCATTTTCAAAAAAGAAAGTTTTTTGGCGGACCCTTTATTAAACTTATTAAAATTCGGAGAATCGTTTGATCGAAAAGGTCTAGCCGTTCTATGATAACTAACCTGAAAATGTTGACCGATAAATCCCTCCCATAGAGCACAGGCTAGCGTGAAGAAAGCACAAATGGATAACAGAAAAAGCACAATCTAAAGATAAAGAAAAGAAAATTAAAAAAAAATCCATTCAATTTCTTCTTTTGTGAACTTACCCCAATTATAATGAAATTCAATAAACGATCAACACCCGTACTCTTGAACTGTGTCTTGCCCGAGTTTTGCATTAGTTTTGTATCTTTGCCGGCAAAGATAACAACACCATAACACCACTGCGTATTACGCAAGACACAGCCACGCAATAGGATCTTTTCATTGTCGAGAGCAAAACGCTGATTGCGCCATATTAAAGTGCCTTCAAATTTATTCAATAAATTATTGGGCTTCTCGCAGATAATTTCACCATTGAAACTCCACAGTAAATCATCACGTTGTCCCAGCTCAATGGTTTCGGTTAAACATTGTTTACACTTGAGATTCGTTTCACCATCCAATTCGGCCGTTTCGATAAAACACAAACCATTTGGTTCTGAAGTGCTTAAAAGTAATATGTCAGCTGCCACAAATTGATTGTTTTCCATGCGTATCACATCGCCGACCTTGAATTTGAAAAGAATTACGTACAAACGTTGGTATATATATATATGAGTTTCGTGTTACCTGTACACCTGACCACTTTTCATCGGTTAATTTGCCATTTCTTAACGTCTTTGATTTACGATTATTCACCTGAGAATCGGACAAATGCCGTTGCTAAAAGCAAAAGAATACAAAAAGAAAAGGAAATTATTTTCAATTTTAAATACAAACTAAATAAAGTACATACAGTGGTGGCCTTATAATTAGAAACGACTTAGCAACATGTATGCTTGTTAATTTGTTTTACAGTTTTCACTGTGTAGCTGGGATCAAAGGCTTTGTTTGAGGACGTCTTACATACGTTTTTCCATCAGATTGGGACAAATTAAACTTAGATTCGTCACTCCAGAGAACTCTGTTCCAGAAACATCGTTTCTAATTATAAGGCCACCACTGTATGTACGCATATGTATGACTTTGAACTTTATTTTGTTGTTGTTTTTTACAATTCCTAGATTTTTAATTTAAATATTTCATATGCTTCTCGTTCATTGTCTACGTGAAAAACAATATTTACACTCAGAAATTTACATCCGTCACAAAAAAAAAAAACTGGTGAAATGTAAATATTTTCCAAACAAATAAAACTCAGAAGAATTCATTTTATTTGCCTATTTGTTTGGATGATTTGAAATAAACAAACGACAGATGTTTTTCAATAAAGGCAAGTCTGACTTGACGCTCACGACTTGTTTAAATCAAACAGTCCCACAGTATTTATTATTATTCAGCACGTTCGATCAGCCACATAAGCTGTGTACGTAAAATCTCCATCTGTCTCTATCAAGAGATTTTTCATTTTCATTTAGAAGTGTTCGCCTACAAAATAATTTTCTGTCGTCCTCTTATAACACAGCCCTGCAAATTTGGACTTTTTTTGTGCAAATAAGATGGCTTCAGGTGTTTTCGAAGGCATTTGGCGCGCTAAACACGAATCTGGTTTCAAGAATTTTCCATCACGTTTTCGCTGATTACAGATCTTCATTCAGATTTAAAAAATTCAAAATGGCGGCTCCAATATGGCGGTCAAGTAAATCTGATTAATTTTTATAAACCTCGACCGCCATATTGGATCCGCCATTTTAAATTTAAATGAAGATCTGTAATCAGCGACCCCAAAAACCCCTGAATAACAATTGTCAAGTAAATCTGATTAATTTTTAAGGACCTCCGTAATGTGTTTTTTTTTTCTTTTGCACCTCTTGACATAAACCCACCCCCTACTTTAAGGGTGTATGCAAACAATTTGGTTTTGGGCTCATTTTATTATCAATTTCTGACAATAGCGATGGTTCTAGCCCGTCAGTGTTGAGCTCTACAATGTTTCAAAAATGGCCAAAAACGCTATTTTTAGGGTTTTCAACCCCTTTTTTCTCGAAAACCTGACGTGATGGAAAGTTTTTAAAACCAGATTCGTGTTTAGCGCACAAAATGCCTTCGGAAACACCTGGAGCAATCTTATTTGCAAAACCCATGCAGGGCTGTGTAATCGAAGCCTGTGAGTACAATTCATGCCATGTTTCGTGGCAGATTTCGTTGTATTGCATTATCTTCCGACAGCATAACCAGTCCAATCATATTTTCGCCTCTTTATATAGAGCGCGTGTTAAGCCTGACAGCGATTTATAGTTGTTCGTTGGTGACTGTACATGACCACCAGATTTATAATGTACTGCGTAAGCATCTGCTGGTGAATACTTGGAATTTATTTTGTTATGTTCTCTGTGGCTAATCATATTTTAAAGACGTCTTAAATTTGAATTTTAGCATATGATTTCCAAATGTTTTCTAACTTGAAGAATACGGTTCTGGCCTTATATATACCTGTGTCTACATCAGTGGAAGCTCCAGCCGTTTGTGTTTATTACGCTTTCTAAATAGCAAAAGTTGTTGAACATAAAAGTAACACCCGGAACATGGGTGCTGTGAAGTCGCCGTAGTCTAGTAGGTAGTATGTTAGCTTATTACACGTAAAGCCAGGGTTCGAGCCCCAGGCCAGACATCAAAATAAAATACAAAAAGTATTTCTTCGGCGACTTCCTCTCATCAGATTTCTGGCAAAAACTCTGAGAGTAAAAAAAATTGCCATGAAAAGTTTCTCAAAAATCTGTCGTTCGGAGACGACTTTAAAACTGTAGGTCCCACCACTCATGTATAAAATTAACACACACAACATAAGTGGTGTGAGAAACTAGGACGTTATACAATGGGTCAAATCGACCTCCTGGTACTGTACTTGTCTTCATTGACAAGTACACGTTCTCTAACCTAACCTAACCTACTACACTACGCCGATATACTGAAACCAGTGGCCATAATTTATAAAAACTTTTTTCAATAAAAAAATATTTTTCACGAAAAAAAAACGTTTTTCTAACAAACAATTGTTTATTCATGCAACAAATTATATTATTTTTATGAGTGTAAACAGCAAATCACTTACACACACTCTCATACTTATGTATTACATTGAAAAGTGCTATACTGTTGTCATATACATGACACACAGTAGTCATTGGGTAAGTGGCATAAAATTTACCATAAAATGTCAATGTCAACAACACATGAATAAAAACAACAAAAAACAGAAACAGAATAAAAAATATTTTTCTATAGGCTGTTACCAAATACTACCCACCCACCTTGGTTGGCCATCATCGTTATATGGTAACAAAAAAATATAAAAAAAATTCCACACATGCTTGTTAAAAAAAAAGAACTTCCCCCCGACCCCTAAAACTTGGGGCCAGCTGTTGGTATACATTTAAAATATTCTTTTAGAAAAATTTATTTTCAAACAACCGCGTCTAAGTACCGTTTTAGAATGTTAAACTAGGTTATTTCATGGATTAATACTTACAATGTCATCGTAGGCATCTTTAACGGCGGTTAATGTTAACACACCGATTAATGGAATGGCTGTGGTAACTGGCGTTAACGATGAAATGGCCGGTATCAGTTGCAACACCAACAAACACAAGAAATAAAAGTTGGCAAGACGTTGAAATTGTTCCAATAAATTGAATGGCAAAAATGTCATCAACGAATATTTGGACGTTTTAATATAATTGTCCTGAAATTAAAAAAAAAAATTTCGTTACAATTAAAAATATTTTCCAAGAAAATTATGAGATTTGAGGGATGTATACGGAATACGTACATAAATATGAAATACGATACAATAAATAATATTTAATTTATGATTAAATTTTTCAAGTTTATTAACAAACAAAAGTAAAATTCAATAAGAAAAATTCCTCATCCCTAAATTCAATACAATACCATACAACCTAGCACATCGCTAGGCAACGTTAGATGGCAACTCTATCGTTCTAGAATTTACTAACGCTGATTAATTGTTTGTTAAGCTAGAGGAGTTTAATTAATGAAACTGAAACCAGGCAATGAAAAAAAAAACCAACAACAGGGAGATGCTTTATGACAACCCTATGCTCTTTAACCCTGGACGGTTACTCTTCAGGGTGGCTGATATATAATGCAACAAAGTAAAGCGCTATATTTTTTTAATTTTATTGTTCAAAAGCAAAAAATGTTGGAAATAACATTAAAGTTTAGAATCAGTTTAGATTTGTTCGAATTGGCCACCTTTGGTACGAATTATGGGCTTCAAACGGCCGACAAAGCCATCACAGGCTGCACGAAAGTGGCTCTGCGGTATTTTGGCACATTCCCGGCGAAGCGCCGTCTTAAGATGATCGACACTTTGGTATTTTTTAGTGAGAACCTTACTCTCCAAAATGCCCAAGGCGCAAAAGTCCAACGGATTAAGATCTGGAGCTTTTGGTGGCCATTGTGCCGTAAAAATGAAGCGAGGCCATTTTAAGCCATTCTTGGTTGACGCGTGCTGAGTGCGGTGGTGCTGAGTCCTGTTGGAATGTCCATGGTCTGCGGCGGACATGTTTGTTTGCCCAGGGCTTCAATACTGTCTTTAAGACATTTTCCCCATTAAAATTCGGCATTTATTTTGACCCCACAGTCGATGAATACGAGCGGAGAGCGACCATCGGCCGTTACGGCGGCCCACACCATTACCATCGGCGGCGCTTGAGTTCTGGTGGCCAATCGCAGGTGTAAATTTTCAGCTGACCTCTTTGGCAAGTAAACCCGATCATTTTGTTTGTTCACAAACCGCTCAATTTGGAATGGCTTCTCATCGGAGAAAACCAAATTCGGTAACTGGCCACTTTCGTGCAAGCGAAGTAACTCCTTGGCTCTTTCCAGTCTAACTTTTTTTTGTCCATCGGTGAGCTCTCGCACTTTTTGGAACTTCAATGGCTTTAGTCCAAGCTCATTTTTCAATATGTGTTGCATCCGTTCTCGCGATATGTTCAGCTCACGAGCAATTTTTCTACCACTGCGGCGTGGATTTCGATCAAATCTGGCCTTCACTTTTTGGATCATTTCTGGTGTTGTTACTGTTTTTTTCGTCCACTTTTTGGACGCGATGCAACACTGCCAGTATCACGGTAACGGGCAATGGTACGAGAAACAAAAGATTTATTCACATTTAACGTTAGCCACCTGTGGTTTTCCAGCCAAATATAAAGCAATCACACTATCACGCTTGAATTCCATCACGAATAACTTTTTTTCTGAATGCAATAGATCAAAATGCTTTTGTAAGCTTGTAAATAATAAAATGAACTGTCACTGGAATAAATCTGTCAGCTGTCAGACGAGCGGTTAACAAATGATAACAACCTGAAGTTGGTTGCAATACATATCAGCCACCCTGTATGTATATATGTGAACGCTTTGGGTTTTTATTAAAACTTTTTACGTTTATTATCTGACCACGCTTGTCCTAATTTATACCGAGTTTTCTCAGGCTTCGCACTCTTTTGTAGTTTTGTAGCCGGAGTTTCATCGGACGTTATAGCTTCATTTTTATATTTATTGAGTCACAAAGATAATGATTGTTTCATAGGATAAGTTATCTAGAATTAGAGACTAAAAAGCTCTTATAGTTCTAATGATCAGAATATAATGCTTTGGTCGCTGAACCAGAATACTTTTGGTTTCCATTCTAATTTCGATGCCATAAATATTCAACAGAAAATATAATAGAAAACTCATGCAGGGACCTATGTCTCAGCGTCTATTCTCGAACACAGATAGGAGAGAGTGAAATTGTTTATTATATACGGTGGGATAACTTTTTATATTCAGTAGTCCTCATTGTCTGAATCCTCAGCAGTCTTCTGGCAAAAATTTTGAGAGTAAAACAATATTGACATGAAAAGTTACACAAAAATCTGTTGCTCAGGATCGACTTTAAACTGTAAGGCCACCAATCAGTCATACAAAAAATGGAAATCTAGGTTGTAAACCTGACTTACTTATGTTGTAATGACCAATTAAGTGGGTAATTATTGACACGACCCCACATTCGGAGATTTCATGTGGTGTAGATGCGACTGAGTTAATCATATTAAACGTTTTTACCTCAACATCCCAAGTGCTTGGTTCGCGGAAAGGAATATGAGTGACTAATAATACTACAATTCTGCTAAAAATGGTAACATTTAGCTCATGTCTGATTTGACAGATAATTAGTTTTATCCTTCCGCTGAACGAATATGGTTGTGTATACGCTTGAACAACGCTGGGAAATATTGCGACATTACTTTGAAAATCATGGTAATGTTGCAGACTGTGTGTGAAAATTGCGTACGGATTTTGGAAGAAGAGAAGCACCGTCAGCTCCGTATGTTCGTTATCTTGTGAAAAAAGTGAAAGAAACTGGCATCCTCATCGATAAGCCAAAGCCTTAATAGCCAAAAACAGTGCGTACACCCGAGAATATTGCTGCTGTGGCAGAAAGTGTGCGTGAAGCGCCATCAACATCAATTCGCCGTCGTTCGCAACAATTGAACATTTCGGAGACATCATTGAGACGAATTTTGCATAAAGACCTTGGTATGACGCCATACAAAGTCCAATTGGTTGAGGAGTTGAAGCCAATTGACCATCCAATGCGTTTTCGCTTTGATAAGTGGGCCTGCGATCGACTTACAGAAGATGCCGATTTTGGCAAAAATAATCATCTTTTCAGATGAAGCTCATTTTGATCTTGGCGGGTATGTAAACAAGCAAAATTGTCGCATTTGGGGCACAGAAAACGCGCACGCATACATTGAAAAGCCGACGCACCCAAAACGAGTCACTGTTTGGTGCGGATTTTGGTCCAGAGGCATAATTGGGCCATTTTTCTTCGAAAATGAGCAGTGATTGGCCGTTACAGTCAATGGCGATCGTTATCCGGCCATGTTGAACGAATTTTTGTGAACAAAAATTGAAGAGGAGGATATTGGCAACATTTGGTTTCAACAAGACGACGCTACGTGCCACACAGCCGAAGCTACACTCGATGTTTTGCGCCTTGTTTTTGAAGATCGCATTATCAGCCTCACAGCTGATGTCGTTTGGCCACCTCGGAGCTGCGATTGGACACCATTGGACTATTATTTGTGGGGTGCCGTCAAAGATAAGTGTTACGCCGACAAGCCAGAGACAATTGACGGTTTAAAGGACAATATTCGTGAAGCCATTGGTGAAATACAGCTGCACACAATCGATAATGTGCTTAAAAATTGGACCGATCGTGTAGGCTACTGCATGGCCAGCCGAGGCAGCCATTTGAATGAAATTATTTTCCATTATTAATCGGAAGGATTGTACTTTCAAATAAAAAAAGAAATTTGAGAAAATATTCAGAAGTTTTCTTTTTTAAAGCATTTTCAAAAAAAAAGTTATTTGGCGGACCCTTTAGTTATTAGGATTGGAAGTTAAGGGGACAAGGTCGTTAAAAAAAATACGAAATACAATTGAAGATAGGATAGAGCATTGTGGTAGTCCAGAATTTAGAATTTTATGCAATAATTGTCATTAGTTCCAGAATTTCTTTTTCGTCTCTTTCAAGATAAACAGATTTCAGTTTAATTGCCTATAACCACTCATTCCAAGGAAGAAAGAAGGAAAACTGCAAGATTTTGCTCAGTCCTTTACGACGATGCTTCGTTAAAACGTTTTGTACAATTTTTTTTTCCAGTTTCCATCTGTTTGAAATCTAGCGGCACTGAAAATTCACAAAAGAGTGTTTACAAGGTTTGTCTAGAGGATAAGAAAATAAAATTTGCATGAGTCAACTAACAAGGATTCACGTGTGAAGATAAATTCGAATTTCAGTATCAAAGACAAAAACAAAAAAAAAATTTATTGTCCTATCCAGACTCTCTACGACTATGTTAACATAGTGAATTTTTTTAGCCCCATATCTCAAGTTCCGAAATTATATGGAATATACCACTTATTGGGTTCAATTGGAGACACCTTACGCTACAATGTGTACATATTTAGTAAGATATCTGCAGCAAGCCCATTTTTCCACAACATCCACGATGCTACCCAGACATTGTTAACATAGGGAATATTTGAAGCCCGATGTCTCAAGTTCCGAAATTATTTGGAATATACCAGTTATTGGGTTTAATTGGGGATATCTTAGGCTACGATTTGTGTATAGTGGGAGCATAATTTTTAAGGAATGGAATAGGTATTCCGTTCTTCGATATCGTATATTTGGGTGATTTCTTCCTTGACTATTTTTTTTTTATTTTTGTTTAGGGAAATTATTACAACTTCCCGTTAAAGTTGGGTTTAGTTAAAGGTGACTTTAGCTAAAGTGAACTTTAAAGTCACCTTTAACTTCTTTTTGTTATTACAAGCTAATGATAAAATAAAACAAATTTTTACAAAAATATGCCAGTGTCGGAGCAATGTCGATAACACTGCTCAATTAAACAGGTTTTTTAATGCAGTGGCAACGACAGACTTCGTTTTTTTGTTGTATATGCTCATTTTGTTTATAACGGGTGATTTTTTAGCTATTATCTTTTTAACCGTGAGTCGTCTTACAAACGAACAACGCTTGCAAATCATTTGAATTTTATTATCAAAATGCGTGCTCTGTTAAGAAAGTTCATCGCGCGCTTCTTCCATTTTATGTTCAGTTTAATCGACCCATTGAAGGGGCTATTCGGGCTATTGTGACTAGTATGTGCACCAAATTTACATTGTTGGACATTAAACCACCAACACGCTTACGTAGAGTGCGAACTGAAGAAAATATCGCATCTGTATCGGCCAGTGTTAATAATGACCATCAATTATCGATTCGTCGCCGTTCGCAGCAATTGGGTCTCTGTTACTCCACAACGTGGAAAATTTTGCGGAAGGATTTTGGTGTGAAGCCTTTCAAAATACAGCTGGTGCAAGAATTGAAGCCGCAACGCAGAATTTTTGGTGAAAGTGCTCTTGGAAAGTTGGCCGAAGATCCACTTCTTTATCGAAAAATTGTGTTCAGCGACGAAGCTCATTTTTGGCTCAATGGATACGTAAATAAGCAGAATTGTCGATTTTGGAGTGAAGATCAGCCAGAAGCATTGCAAAAGCTACCAATGCATCCAGAAAAAGTCACAGTTTGGTGCGGTTTATGGGCTGGGTGGCATCATTGGACCGTACTTCTTCAAAGATGGTGCGAATCGTAACGTAACTGTGAATGGTGAGCGCTACCGTGAGATGATACCCAACTTTTTTTTGCCCAAAATGCAAGAGCTTGACTTGCATGACATGTGGTTTCAACAAGACGGTGCCACATGCCACACAGCACGCGTAACAGTGGACTTATTGAGAAGCGAGTTCGGTAAACATTTTATTTCACGTTCGGGACCGGTCAATTGACCGCCTAGAGCGTGCGATTTAACGCCTTTAGACTATTTTTTGTGGTGCTATGTTAAAGCTCATGTCTATGCAGACAACATTAAAGCATTTATTCGTGAGATACCGGCCGAAATGTTGGAAAGAGTATGCCAAAATTGGACTAAGCGGATGGACCATTTGAGGCGCCGTCGCGGTCAACATTTGTATGAAATAATCTTCAAACATTAAATTATATGGGCCGTACTATCGATTTAAATAAAGATTTCATGCATTTTTCTGAATTTTATGTGTTTTTTTGAAAAAAAAAAATTCTATAGCTCTTAAAAAATCACCCATTATTTGAAGTTGCCATATTGGAAATATAATAATATAATATGGCAAGTTCAAACTTAATTTTAAAAGTTACCGGTAGAATGATCCTCCGTTTAGTTTAACGCTCACTTCTACCACATTGTTCACTTATAGTATTTATCTGCCCGTAAAAATCCTCCCTTTAGTTAATGGCAAGTTGTAATAATGGCCCTTATTATTGCTCTTTTAACGTTAACATTAGCTCTGTTAAAATTTTTGGTTTTTGTCTTTGCTATTTAAATTCGAATTTATCTTTACACACATCAAGAATTCCTATGATAGGTAATGATTTTTTTTTTTTTTTTTTTTTTTGGAAAAAGAAGCAAAGTCACCTTGCGCACGTGTATCAATGAATGAAATCCGTTTTTACTGCAGGATATTTTTTTTTTAATCTAAACTTTTATCGTTTCCCAGAGAAACAATTAAAATTTGAATCGGATTTAAATATCTTTGATTTGCATGTAAATCGATTTTTATCAAATCGTTATAAGGGATGGAGAAGAAATTGTATTTCAATCCCCATAAAGAAAACCTATTAAAAAAATCCGTTTTTTTTTCCTTTAAGATGGCCTATTAAAAATCCATTTTGTTTTATGATTATTACCGTATGAAAATTTATATGCTTTCGTTTCACTACAACCGTGTAGATGATTTCTTTTCCGTTTTTTTTTTTCTTTCAAATTCATTCTTGTATTGTTGGATACTTTGTTTAAGTTATTGCTCATATCCACGAGATTCAATTCAAATGCCAGGAAAGCAGGCTGGCAGGCAGGCAGGCAGGCAGTCGGCCAACAAACCTGGTATGTATGTCTATCACAATGTTTGCTTGCCCGACTGACTGACTGACTGACTGTCAGCATGCCTGCCAGCCTGTCTCCTTATTGTATCCTTCGTTTCAATTTTCAACACTGTAACTGTATACACTGCAAACTGTATAACCTATTGACCCAATTAAATGTTGATATTGTGTAAGCCAACAACAATAACATGCGTCTTACTATGCCATACCATGTCCTACCATAAAAAAAGGACGGATAGGACGGACGTTATTTCATTTCATTCACTTATTCGCTCTCGCTCGCATTCATTCAGTTCTGTTTTTTCTCTCTCTCTTCAATTGTGAATAATTTTTCGTAGAGGGAATTTTTGGCTGAGTGAATACATACATACATACTTACATACATATTAATGATGTAATGTAATGTATTGTGCATACCATGTACTACTAGGTACATGAATATGCCAATGTAGGTTAGGATATTTAAGTAAGTATTTATGAATACAAGCAATATGTAGCAATATGTGCAGGTCGGCTTAAGGTATTATTAGCTTTTAAGAGCAAAAACCTTTAAAAATAGATTTTTGAATTGTGATTTGAGTCAGCAATTTCTGTATTTTTTGATTTCTCCCCTTTAGTTTCCTTTATTTTTCATTTTCTTTAACGATTTTGTTCACTTTTTAATGCATCTTACACGCATAGCTGCCAGATGAAGGAGGCACCAAATCGTAAAATATTTGAGAAAAAATCGTCAGAAAATCGTCAAAACATCGTCAGAAAAAATACATAAATAAAGTTTTTAAAAACCAAAATTATTTCTATTGTAGTAAAGCATATAAAGTCAATGTATGTAAAGGGTGTTTTTTATAGAGGTATAGAACTTTAAGTTGCAATAAAAACAACGATGGATTATTCGATTGACATGAATTTTATTTATCCGAAAGATAATCTTGTGGCATTACATTTTAAATATGATTTCTAGCATATGACCGACACGGCTGGCGCGGATGTAGTCCAATCTGGACGTCCAATTTTCGATGACTTTTTGCAACATTTGTGGCCGTATATCGGCAATAATACGGCGAATGTTTTCTTCCAAATGGTCAAGCGTTTGTGGCTTTACCGCATAGACCAATGACTTTACATACCCCCCACAGAAAGTAGTCTAGCGGTGTTAAATCACAAGATCTTGGAGGCCAATTCACAGGTCCAAAACGTGAAATTAGACGGTCACCAAACGTGTCTTTCAATAAATCTATTGTGGCACGAGCTGTGTGACATGTTGCGCCGTCTTGTTGAAACCACATCTCCTGGACATCATGGTTATTCAATTCAGGAATGAAAAAGTTAGTAATCATGGCTCTATACCGATCACCATTGACTGTAACGTTCTGGCCACCATCGTTTTTGAAAAAGTACGGACCAATGATTCCACCAGCCCATAAAGCGCACCAAACAGTCAGTTTTTCTGGATGTAACGCTGTTTCCACATACACTTGAGGATTACCTTCACTCCAAATGCGGCAGTTTTGTTTGTTGACGTAGCTATTCAACCAGAAGTGCGCTTCACCGCTAAACAAAATTCGCTTATGAAAATCGGGAACAACGGTAATCTCGTTTTGGGCCCATTCGACAAATCTACGCCTTACTTGATGATCGTTTGGCTTCAAATCTTGCACGAGTTGGATTTTATAAGCACGCAAACCAAGATCCTTCCGCAAAATCTTCCATAAATTGGATGGACACAGATCCAATTCCTGTGCTCGATGGCGGATGGACTCATTCGGGTCTTCCTCAATGCTACGCTCTACAGCAGCAATAGCTTCTTCTGTACGCATCGTACAGCATGTCTGGGGATGCGAGTTATCAATAAGAGTAAACGTGGTGCGAAAACGTTCCATGGTTAATCGAATTAACTGCTCTGATGGACGATTTTGTCGACGATAAAATGGACGTAGTGCGCGGTACGCTTTCCGCACAGAACCATTATTTTCGAAATAAATTTGCACTATTTGCAAGCGTTGTTCAGGCGTGAGTCTATTCATGATGAATTGCCAAACCAAACTGAGAATAAATCACTTGACAGCTGTTTAATCGGTCGCCATCTTGAATAGTAATGCCAACTTAAAGTTCTATACCTCTATAAAAAAACACCCTTTATGTACAGTTCAAAAATAAAACATTTAAACAAATTTTTAGAAATTAAAAGCTAGCGCCCCACATCTTCATTTATTTATTTTTTTTTCCAAAAATAGAGAAATTTTATATCATTTTCAGGAAAAAATTGTTTAAGGTTTAAACAATCTATCCCAGTGTTGCTTATTGAAACATAAGCGCAGTAATAATATTGCATCATCTTAATCTTATCTATGGGTGGTGTAAAGATTAAGGAGTCAGAAGCTTATTCTGAGCATGAAAATTCAGTGTAATGTTGGCTAGATCCGACACATTTTTCATTTTCTTCAGTTTCTTCTTAAGCTCTTATGATCTTACTATTTACACCATTTATAACCAACCGAGAATGAAATACAACTCTCATGTAAGGGTCGGTGCCTCAACGTCTATTTTAAGGTTTCTCGACCGTGTACAGGCGAGGCCGTAGTAACTCGTTAAAGACGGTAGTGTATCCAACTGTATTCATTCCATTGGAGCATCGCTGCAATGTGGCTTGTGTTTCACTGTTCTATCGCTACTACAAAAGGATTTTGCTCGAGCGAAATAAGGAGACTTGTTCCCAAAAATCATATATTCCTACGTAAAGCTACGTAGGAAAGATTGGCCAGTGGATCGCACACTGCTTTACAGTAAAAATACATTTTTTAGTCGGACTATTCGTATGTGGATCTCAATTCCTGCACAGACCTTTCCTGCTACTTATGGTATAAAAATATATAAGCCTAGTTTCCATAAACGCTGTTCTCTCTTTCCTTCTTCCCATAACATATTTTCATAGTTCCAAACACACTGCAATCCATCCCCTGAGTGTTGGTCGTACGAAAAAAATATTAGAAGCTATACTCGAATTTTTAAAATTGTTAGGTTACTTGGACTTGTAATTTTTTGAGTTTTAATGGGTTAAAGTACAGAAAAATTATCACACGTATTCGAAAGTAACTTAAAAATATAAAACTTTACTCCTTGTTATTACTAACCTAAATTTGTAATAGTAACAATTGCAAAGTAAATACAAAGCTTAAAGTGGCTTTTAATGTACTAAAGTAAAGAATATGATGTAAATTTTTAATTTTTAAAAATCGTCAAAATAAGGGCATAAATCGTCAATTCGTCAATATGATATTTTTGGAGCCCAAAATCGTCAAAATGACCATAAATCGTCAAATCTGGCAGCTATGCTTACACGCACGTTCTAATGTAACTAGCAAAGACAAAAACCACTATTAAAGTTAACAGAGCAATGCTAAATACTTGATGCAAGGTACGAAAAATGATCATGAAGGAAATTCCCCAAATATATGATATCAGGGAATGGAAAATCTACTCGCATTCCTTAAAAATTATGACCCACAGGTTCCTGAGTGAAACAACTTCTCTGGTAATACGTAAATTGTTTTGAGAATTGAAAACCTTAGAAAAATAATCGATATTGTGGAAAAATGGTACTTAATGGAAGTATCCCACTATATATCCATGGTCAAGGCTTCCAAAACAGGTCTCCTTAGAGTCGGGCATTAATTGGGACCAGAGATATAGACGGCGAAGCTAATTGTTTTCTTCAAATGAGCAATAAAAAAACTGCTCTATACAAATCGGATTAAATACAATAAAAAATGGACTTGAGGGAAGTGGACCTAATGGACTGGATAGTCATGTTATCAAAGATTCCCAAATATGTTTCCTTAGGGTCGGCCGTTAATTGGGACCAAAGATATAGGCGGCGAAGCTAATTGTTTTCCTCAAATGAGCGAAAAAAAGTGTACTGCATAAATGGGGCTATTTTAGATAAAAAAATGGATCTTGTGGGAGACATGGAACTAGTGGACTGGATAGCCAAGACATCAAGGATTCCAAAACACGTCTCCTTACATACATACAGACATAATTGGTCATTACAATCCTTCAGTCAGGATTACGACCTAGTTTCTCACACCACTTATGGTGTGTGTGTTAATTTTATACAAGAGTGGTGGGACCTACAGTTTAAAGTCGACTCCGAACGACAGATTTTTGAGAAACTTTTCATGGCACTTTTATTTACTCTCAGAATTTTTGCCAGAAATCTGCTGAGAGGAAGACGCCGAAAAAATACTTTTTGTATTTTGTCTTGATGTCTGGCCTGGGGCTCGAACCCTGGCTTTACGTCTAATAAGCCAACAGGTCTCCTTACTTGGACCGGAGACGACGAAGCTCATACAGGGGATGAATCTAATATCTGTCTTACCGAAAAAAATAAAAATGCAAGTCATCGACCAAAAAATGCAAGCTGTCATTAACAAAAATGCAAGTTATCGAAAAATGCAAGTTACTTAATATAGCAAAATATGTATGAGTTGTAGATTCAATTCATGCTAAAAAAAAACTTTAATCTTTGAGAATACTTACGGCATATTTGAACTGAGCATTGAATTCTCTGTCATTAGCACGTATTCTACGTTCATTTTCTGCAAAATAAAACAAAAAGAAAAGAAAATTAATTTTAAATTAACAAAGATTTTGAAAAAAAAAACATAAAATTTGCGTAAAAATTATTGAAAAACAATAAAAAAAATATTACTTTTCCTACTTGCCACATACTAAGTGGGAAGTTAAGTGTTTCTGTCTGGAAATAATATTTTCAGATGCTAAAAACAAAGACCACTTTGCATTAACAAATGTCTGCTTGTTATACAAATGCACTTGAAAAGTTAAAATTTTACACTCCTGTCCAAAGTTGTAGGTACAAAGTTTTATACAAGACTATTTTAGAGATGCGTAATTGATAATACTCGTACTATTTAGTACCACAAAGATCAAAAAGTTTGCTATTTTGCTGATTTTACCAATTTCTTCTGTTATTTGTTGTCCTTTAAGTTAAGGGCATATCCGTATAGTCCTTATGCCTGAATTTTTTTGGACTTTTATTTTCAGAACTCTTACAAGATGACCGTGAACTTTTTTTTTAGCGATTCTAAACGACTAGGACGACTGCAAACGAGGTATTTGGTCTGCGTAATAGAAGACTTCATAATAATGGGTATTCGAAATGGGACACGAGTGAGGAAGTATATTTAATTAAGCTGAAGATCACGCCTTAAGCTGATAAGGATGATAAAAAATTCTAAAATATTTTGGCAGGAAATATCCTTCCTTTACATACTTCCTTCACCTCATAGACACTCTGTGTTCCTTTGGTATTCGTTTACTAAATTATTTGGGCTCCCAAACATAAATTTTTTTGGTCTTAACAACATCGTACATTGCTCTACAATCCGTAAGTTATCATCAGCATTAGTTTGCTTATTCCGGCCGTTATGCGTTAGCATTTCCTCAACCGCTTAAATGCCAGTCGATGATTAGTTTGAATTCAAAAAATTAAGGCATTACGTCCTCCTATGCCTGACCTTAAATCGCAGACCTTTAAACGTTTCTTGTGGTGATACAATTGTTTAAGGCATATTTTCAGTGGCTAGGGCTTTGGTTTTCATTGGAGAAAAGTGTAATGCCAGCCTGAAGGTGAAGTTTTAGCAAGAGTGGACTTAATAGACAATTGAGTAGCAAAGACCTTCTTTCGAAACTAATGCTTTTCAAGCCGCTTATCCCCACCGCACTTCTCTATAGATCGGGAGCATAGGACGATGCTACGCACGTACGCAGCTTTCCTGGGAGCATTATATAGTGAAGTTCTACGCAAAATCTTCTCTCCAGTGTGAGTTAGGAATGGTTGCGCAACCGAGCGAATAATGTACGCCGCTACGCACCCATGCCGCTGCCTTAGGAGTATTCTGTAGAAAAGTTCTGCTCAAAATCTTATCTCATATTTTCGGTGGCTAGGGCTTTGGTTTTCATTGGAAAAAAATTGCATTGCCAGTCTAGAGATCAAGTTTTAGCAACAGGTGCTATTATGGACTCAATAGGCAATTGAGTAGCAAAGACCTTCTTTCGAAACTAATGGTTTAGCAAGACGCTCATCCTCACCATACTTCTCTATAGCCAGGAAGTATAGACACTGCTACGCACGCCAGCAGCTTTCTTGGTAGTAAAGGGTGTTTTTTATAGAGGTATAGAACTTTAAGTTGGCATTACTTTTCAAGATGGCGACCGATTTAACAGCTGTCAAGTGATTTATTCTCAGTTTGGCTTGGCAATTCATCATTAATAGACTCACGCCTGAACAACGCTTGCAAATAGTGCAATTTTATTTCGAAAATAATGGTTCTGTGCGGAAAACGTATCGCGCATTACGTCCATTTTATCGTCGACAAAATCGTCCATCACAGCAGTTAATTCGATTAACCATGGAACGTTTTCGCACCACGTTTACTCTTATTGATAACTCGCATCCTCAGACACGCTGTACGGTGCGTACAGAAGAGGCTATTGCTGCTGTAGAGCGTAGCATTGAGGAAGACCCGAATGAGTCCATCCGCCATGGCCAGAACGTTACAGTCAATGGTGATCGGTATAGAGCCATGATTACTAACTTTTTCATTCCTGAATTGAATAACCATGATGTCCAGGAGATGTGGTTTCAACAAGACGGCGCAACATGTCACACAGCTCGTGCCACAATAGACTTATTGAAAGACACGTTTGGTGACCGCCTAATTTCACGTTTTGGACCTGTGAATTGGCCTCCAAGATCTTGTGACTTAACACCGCTAGACTACTGTCTGTGGGGCTATGTAAAGTCATTGGTCTATGCGGTAAAGCCACAAACGCTTGACCATTTGGAAGACAACATTCGCCGTATTATTGCCGATATACGGCCACAAATGTTGGAAAAAGTCATCGAAAATTGGACGTCCAGATTGGACTACATCCGCGCCAGCCGTGGCGGTCATATGCCAGAAATCATATTTAAAATGTAATGCCACAAGGTTATCTTTCGGATAAATAAAATTCATGTCAATCGAATAATCCGTCGTTGTTTTATTGCAACTTGAAGTTCTATACCCCTCTAAAAAACACCCTTTAGTATATAGAAAAGTTCCACGGCATATCTTCTCTCCAGTAAGTGTAGGTGATGGTTACGCATCCGAACTATTCCACAAGGGACGCTGCTGTGCACCTATGCCGCTGCCTTAGGAGCATTCTGTAGAAAAGTTTTACGAGTAATCTTCGCCCCAGTGCCAATTGGCTATGGTTTCCGCATTTGAACCGAAGCTCAATGTAATGAGATGTTGCGCTGATTACGAGGATTAGTTTACGACCCTGTTGGAAGGCACAGAGGGGAAGTTCCGTTATCGATTGATGTGTCTAGAAAGACGCACGGAGCAGGGCGCCTTTGAGGTAGTGAAAAATCAGGTCGAAAGCCGACAAATGGGTTGTTAAAGCCAAATAAGTAAGTATATTTTCTCACTCTATTAGCATAGTATTCGGTTTATTCTTGAGAACACAAAATTCAGAAAACAAGTCTTTCAATGGCACCTTAACATGGACGCAGTATATTTACGCTCAATGATAACTCCGTACTTCTGTCGAAAGCTTGTCCACATTGACTTACGTTTTGGTCTAAGACTGAGAAAAGACATTAGTTGCTCCCAAAGAACGAATTGTAGTTGTAGGCTTCTGTAATTGTTTTTAATTATAATTTTTGAAAACGTTTATAAACATTTTTTTGTTTTAAATTTTTACGAAAAAGGAAGAAGAAAATTTTATTTTTTTGAAATTTATAATCAAAACAAAAAAATTTGAAAATTTTAAATGTTGAAAAGGAAACTATTGTGAAACAAATAGGGTGTCACATACATATACAGTGAATTTCTGAAATTTTTAATACATACGGAGAGAGATAAATTCGAATTAAAAAAGCGAAGATGCAAACCCACATTTACCTGAAAAATAATAGGAACTTCGACGCCGTCGTATTTGCGATAAACGCCTCATGCCCAGTTCTTTGGCATTCATTAGTCGACTGGTTTTGTCTTCGGTGTTGTCAGTGGCAGGAAATTGTTCAAAGTCGGTACTTATATTAACGGATTTACGCGCCGCAAGACGACTACTGCATGGCTCTGTGCTATAACCGCTAGGTTTTGGAAATTGTTGTTTGGAACGTGTTGAACTCTTGCTGGGACGTCTACTGCAATGACTATTCTTCCAGATGGCCAATTTACTTAAGTACGACTTGAGATGAGCTGTAAAGCCCGACTTTGTGGGATTATTAAGACCATCGGCTAGTTCATCCAGATCTATTTGGGTTTGTGGCTCTATGCTTACGGCCTCACCGGCCACTGATGTCAAGAGGACTTTGTCTTTGGCCTCAACTTTACGCTTGAGTAGGGAAGAGGCGGAAGTATCACCCTCCAAGTTGATGGTGGTGGTGTCCTTGTCACGGAATCTCTTCACGGAATCGTTACGTGTATGTAGTTGCACTTCACCAGTTTGGGCTAAGGTGGCTAAACTATAAAGACTATCGGATTGTGATTTACTGCGTGAACGTCTTTTGGAATTTTTACGCGGCAATACAGCGGCCACATCCGGTAGATTATTTGTTGTTGTTGCTGGGGTTGCGGCTGCAGCTGTTGCTGTTGCGGTTGCGGTTGTAGTTGAATCATTATCGTTCGTTTGCGGTGAGAGTGTTAGGATTGTTGTTGTTGAATTGTCAATGGTCGAGGGTTCGGGTCGGGCTAGTGTGGCCGACGTTAAACCCAAATCGGCAGTGGTTGTAGCAAATGTTGTTGCTGTTGTTGTTGTTGTTGTTGCTGTTACATTATTATGACCATTAAGTTGTGATCTTCGTCGTGCAAATAATTGACCGAAATGAAACCAACGTTCACGCGGTGTTGATGGTCTGCGTTCTTCCCTAGTCCGTTTCTGCAATGGTGTTAAGGCGGTTTCGGGACATCTGGCACGTAAACGCCTTGCACTATCGTCTCTGTCATAACGTCGTTCACCGTTGACGGATTGTTGTAAAGTAGTTGCTGTTGTGTTTGCTGCTACTGTTGCTGCTGTTGCTGAGGATGCAGTTGCTCGTAGAACTTCTAATTCCAAAGTATCCGGTCGCCTTTTATTTCCGTTGGGCATTTCATCAATACTTCCATGTAAGTTTTATAAATACTACACATTAGTACAGTATTTAATGAATTGAAATTTTGTTTAAAATTTAATATTTTTTCTTAAATTTATTTTTGTCTTAAATATTGGAATTTTTTTTTAATATTGGAATTTTTTTTTTCACTTCAATTCATAAAGCGGAAATGAGTTATTTGAAGGAAAAAAAACTTAACGAATGCATTTTTCTTAATTTATTATTTCATTTCTATTTTAATAAAAATACAAACACATATACACACTTTATTTATTTATTAAAAACTTTTAATATTTTTTTTTAAATTCTATGCGTTTAAACGTTACGAAATACACGTTCGATTACAACTGAATTATAAGAAACTGGAAAAAAAATTTATTGGATTTTTTTTCTTATTTTTTGTTAATTTAAATTATTTATTATTGTTGTTGTTGTTGTTGATTTTGAATTTTTTTTTGTTGTTATAATGTTATGGATATAATGAGTTGATTGATGAGTGGCAAACATTTTGCATTTTAAATGAAAAGAAATTATTTTTTTTTGTTTTTGTTTTAATCATCACATGGAATTTGAAAAAAAGGGAAAAACACTAAACATTTGTCGCTATTGTTCTTCCTCTTCTTCTTTTAATATAAAAAATTAATATTAAATCCATAACAATTAATTACACTATGCGACAAAATAAAAAAAAAATTCAATACACCCAGCTAATGATATAGTGCAAGTTGTGAGTTTTGTTTAGTAGAACTTAAAAAAAAAATTTTAAATTTCTTGAACCCTCCAAACTTGTTTTATTTGACAAAAACTGTTTTTTTGGACTTTACCCACAAATTTATTGATTTCTCAAACATTTCTGAACCGATGTCTAAAATTTAAACCTTATTAGAAAGGTGAGGGATGGGCCTTTAAAACCATATACATATGTAATGGGTGATTTTTTAAGAGCTATAGGAAAAATTTTCGAAAAAAATACATAAAATTCAGAAAAATGCATGAAATCTTTATATGAATCGATAGTACGGTCCATATAATTTAATGTTGCAAGATTCATGCAAATGTTGACCGCGACTGCGCCTCAAATAGTCCATCCGCTTAGCCCAATTTTGGCATACTCTTTCCAACATTTCGGCCGGTATCGCACGAATAAATGCTTCAATGTTGTCTTCCAATGCGTCAATTGAAGTGGGCTTGTCTGTATAGACATGAGCTTTGACATAGCCCCACAAAAAAAGTCTAAAGGCGTTAAATCGCACGATCTAGGCGGCCAATTGACCGGTCCCGAACGTGAAATAAAATGTTCACCGAACTCGCCTCTCAATAAGTCCATTGTTACGCGTGCTGTGTGGCATGTGGCACCGTCTTGTTGAAACCACATGCCATGCAATTCAAGCTCTTGCATTTTAGGCAAAAAAATTTGGATATCATCTCACGGTAGCGCTCACCATTCACAGTTACGTTACAATTCGCAGCATCTTTGGAGAAGTACGGTCCAATGATGCCACCAGCCCATAAACTGCACCAAACTGTGAATTTTTCTGGATGCATTGGTAGCTTTTGCAATGCTTCTGGCTGATCTTCATTCCAAAATCGAAATTCTGCTTATTTACGTATCCATTGAGAAAAAATGAGCTTCGTCGCTGAACAGAAAATGGAAGAAGCGCGCGATGGACTTTCTTAACAGAGCACGCATTTTGATTTCAATGATTTGCAAGCGTTGTTCGTTTGTAAGACGATTCATGGTTAAATTATAGACCAAACTGAAGATGTTTGGCAGTGAAACAAAACACGAAATGTGCGTGAGCTGTTGAAAGCAGTGTTGCCAAAAAGATAATTGCTAAAAAATCACCCGTTATATTATTTGACTTAATATGCTATGGGGTTTGATGAGATAAACTTAACAAATGCGACTTTTTCCCATATTTTTTCAAGTTTGTCCGTTCATAGTAGTAAACTTTAATTAAAAAATATGAAATAAGTAATAACACTTGTAAACACTTGTAACACTTGTGATGAGATTGACACTTTGTTTGATCAAATCGCACAAAAATTACCGCAGTTATTATTTCAAGAGTCTAACAGTTGAGTTATATTTCTTAGTTCAAAAATTTTCAGAAATTTTGATAGATCTTGATTGTTTATCGGAAAATGTCTCAATTTTACATTTGAGCGGCCACCAGAAGTTTGACAATGTTTGCGCAAAGAGAAATAATAATATTTGAAAAAAAACAGACATATTAGTCGTCTTCTGGTAGTCGGGCAAACGTAAAATTGTCACTTTTTGCAATAAACAATCAAGAGCCATCAAAACATTTGAAAATTTTCGAACCGAAAGTTCATTTGATAAGATGGCATATATAAAAAATATAACACGACAGTTATACTATTTAACTAATAACTGCGGTAATTTTTGTACGATTTGATCAAATGAAGTGTCAATCTCTTCACAAGATAATGCACTTTCAGAATGTCATCACTTGTTTTATATTTTTTTTTATTAAATTTTGCAATTAGGAATGGCTAAACTTGAAAAATTAAGAAATAAATAAATATTTTCCAAGTTTACCTCATCAAAACTCATAACATGTAAATTTGAACCATATGTTTATGTATACCATTTTAAAGGCTCATCTGTCTTCTTTTCAAAAAACTTTGGATTTTGAAAATAGGTTAAAAAATATTTGAATAATCAATAATTTTGTGTGAAGAGATCAAAAAAAAAACCGTTTTTGTCAAATAAAACAAGTCGAGAAATATGAAAAAAATATTTTTGAGTTCTACTCAACAAAACTCACAACATACAGACATTATGTAATTGGCTGGTGTATTTTCACTGTGGCATCGTGTTATTAATTTGAACAAAAAAAAAAACAATTTTCTTTTACAAACAATTGAAATTGAAATTATTGTAGCAACGTAAACATATTTCACCCACAAAAAAAAATTTTTGCTTTAAAAGACAAAAAATTCTTCTAAACAATTTGAATTTTCTTCTCTTCAATCATATTTAATTTGTATTTGTATTCATCATCAATAAAACAAAAATAGGCGGCCAAACAATTCATAAATCGAAAAATAAACAACAAAAAAAACCCCAATTAGTCATGCTGCACCTCTAATACATACTGCATGTATGATTAAGGCCCTCCCTTTATAGTATATGTAGCATATGATGTAAATATTTTAATACGATTTTGTTCCTAAAAATATAATCATATTTTCATAGAAAATTCTTGGGAATAATTTTAATAATGTACACTTCAGTTAAATAGTTTGTCATGTGCTCCTCAAACTATTAACAATTCAAAGGAAAAAAATTAATTTCAAAACCCTACTTTTATTACAATGATGAAACGGTCAGTTAGGTCAACCTTTTTTTGTCATCAATTAACATTTGATTTACAAAGCGCTGGAATAGATAAAGCGATATGGCAACACCAAGAATTTCAAACAACATTCTGGAGCCCAAAATCCACATTCCTGTCGAACAGTTTAATTTGTAAAGCAGCTGCTAAAGACATCTTATAAAGGGTGTTTTTTATAGAGGTATAGAACTTTAAGTTGGCATTACTTTTCAAGATGACGACCGATTTAACAGCTGTCAAGTGATTTATTCTCAGTTTGGTTTGGCAATTCATCATGAATAGACTCACGCCTGAACAACGCTTGCAAATAGTGCAATTTTATTTCGAAAATAATGGTTCTGTGCGGAAAACGTATCGCGCACTACGTTTTGTTTAGCGATGAAGCGAACTTCTGGTTGAATGGCTACGTCAACAAACAAAACTGCCGCATTTGGAGTGAAGGTAATTCTCAAGTGTATGTGGAAACACTGTTACATCCAGAAAAACTGACTGTTTGGTGCGCTTTATGGGCTGGTGGAATCATTGGTCCGTACTTTTTCAAAAACGATGGTGGCCAGAACGTTATAGTCAATGGTGATCGGTATAGAGCCATGATTACTAACTTTTTCATTCCTGAATTGAATAACCATGATGTCCAGGAGATGTGGTTTCAACAAGACGACGCAACATGTCACACAGCTCGTGCCACAATAGATTTATTGAAAGACACGTTTGGTGACCGCCTAATTTCACGTTTTGGACCTGTGAATTGGCCTCCAAGATTTTGTGATTTAACACCGCTAGACTACTTTCTGTGGGGGCTATGTAAAGTCATTGGTCTATGCGGTAAAGCCACAAACGCTTGACCATTTGGAAGATAACATTCGCCGTATTATTGCCGATATACGGCCACAAATGTTGGAAAAAGTCATCGAAAATTGGACGTCCAGATTGGACTACATCCGCGCCAGCCGTGGCGGTCATATGCCAGAAATCATATTTAAAATGTAATGCCACAAGATTATCTTTCGGATAAATAAAATTCATGTCAATCGAATAATCCATCGTTGCTTTATTGCAACTTAAAGTTCTATACCTCTATAAAAAACACCCTTTATATAAAAATGAATGTGTGTTTACTTGTTTGTGGGTTTGTTTGTTTGTTTGAAGTCTATAGACGGCTAAACGGCTGGACCGATTTTCTTGAAATACTATAGGGTACTTTTTATTTTAAAATTTCAAGTAGGCGAGGTGCCACGCCCACATACCCAATAAGTATTTAATGTCGCATATCTCATAAACTGCAACAGCTAGAGTCTTCAAATTTTGTATGGACGACTTTGACGTATATATGAACAAAAAGAGCGGATTGGCTATAGTGGGCGTGTCACCTCCAATAGTCTATATATATAAAAATTATTGTTTGTTTGTATGTACCTTATAGAATCGTAAACTGTGCATTTGATCATGTTATGATCTTTAACAAAGTTGTTGTGCATGAGCCGACGAAGGTTTCTAAGTTAGTATGACCAATATCCGATAGATGGAGCCACTGAAAATTACTCCAAATGAATTAAATCGTAAACTGTGCATTCTTTAAACAAAGTTGTTGCGATTGAGTCGACAGAGGTTGGTGCGATTAATTTCCGATGGATGGAGTCATTGAAAATTATTCAAAATGAATGACAAGCAATTGGTCGACCTACACCTCAAGCACGGAAGAAAAGAGCATTACAAGCCTCAGAATCAGACAAGCATTGAGAGTGGAAAATCTTCGAATATATGCCGCTGAGACCCGTTCGCTTGAACCACTTGAACAACGAGAAGTGAGATGAGAAACTGATCGAATGCGTACTACTCAGGCCCGTTCATCTGAATCATCAGGACATCGGGAAACAAAATCAATAGAATGATTCAAAATTAATTCGGCATTTGTGTAATGTCTGTCCTTCAAATTTATTTTAGTTGGTGGCGCAGCAACACGCGCAGGGTACAGCTGGTTTATGCATACAAGAACTCAAGTAAAATTGGAAATGAGATTTGAATGGATTTTGGTATTAACATGTCATCCAAGTATAATGAGTATGAACTTACAGGGAATGTGTTGGACATTTGTTTCAAAAAAAGAAAAAAAAAAAACATTAAATCCCGTCTAACGTAGAGTAGAGAACATCGCCATAAACCCCAGACGACATTTTGAAAAAATGTACTTTGGCGCAACAAGTCAAATTTCTGCCGCTTCAGTTCTAATAGAAAACATTACGTATGGAGTTATCCAAACCAGGAGCCTCACCCAAAGTATACCCTTAAAACATTAAAGCATTATGGTAACAACGTTCATGGTGTGGACAGGATTTTCCGGACCCACTAAAATGGACCAAAACATTTACAAAAAATATATACTAACTAGTCGCCGTAGTCTAGTAGATAGTGTATTGACTTATTAGACGTGAGGCCACGGTTCAAAGTCCTGGTCAGACATCTCCAACAAAAAAAAAAAAGAAATATGAAAAAAAAATATTTCTTCGGCGACTTCCTTTCAGCAAAATGTTAGGTTAGGTTAGAGGACGTGTACTTTCCAATTAAGACATGGAGGTCGTATTGACCCATTGGACAACGTCCTAGTTTCTCACACCACTTATGTTGTGTGTGTTAATTTTTTTATACATGAGTGGTGGTACCTACACTCCGAACGACAGATTTTTTGAGAAACTTTTTCATGGCAATTTTATTTATTTTTGCCAGAAATCTGCTGAGAGAAAGTCGCCGAAGAAATACTGTTTGTATTTTGTCTTGATGCCTGGCCTGGCCAACACACTACCTACTAGACTACGGCGACAAAAACTCTGTGAATAAATAAAATTTGCCATGAAATATTTTTAAAAAAATCCGTTTTCGGAAACGACATTAAACTGTAGGTCCCGTTGCTCATTTATAAAATTAAAATCCACAACATAAGTATTGTAAGAAGCTTGGTCGGTAGGAAAATATGACTCAAAGTGGAAATTTATGCATGATAATGACCCTAGGCACACTTCACGCCCAAAAAAAAACAATATTACAATTCTGCAGTGGCTAGTGGCTTAATTCCCGGATCCCAATCCAAATGAGAACGCGTAGAATGATGTTGAGGAGCATATACAAGCAGTGAAGCAAAAAAATGTAAACAATTTATAAGAAAAAATTCCAAAAGCTTGGCCTTAGTTGAAAGTTTACCCTTGAGATCTGCGTTTGTGATGCAAAATAAAAAATTTCACACCTAATAATACTACAATTATTTTATGAAGTTGTGTTTTACTTTAGTGAATTAATTTTTATTTTGCCTACATGCTGAATTCATGACCCGGCAAAAACTGATTGTTTTGTTGCCGAAAAAAAAAGAAAGTGAGAATTATTAAAAAAAAAAAAATTTCAAAAATTAATTTCTCACACGCAATCCCTTTTTCCTTTCTCCTACCTTTCTGGTAGCCCAACACGATGCACTGTATGTATAGTAGCCATCTCCGGAGTGTTGGTCTCTAGACGAAATAATTACCTACTTTTCATTGTGCTATCACACACGAGACCAATTTTTAAGCCGCACAATTTTTGTTCTTTCAGTCACACACGAGACTATTTCATTTGACATAAAATTGTACACATGTACTCTGCTTTGTGTGTTTAGTTTTCTTTTTACTTACATATCTTCACTACTAAAGCACAACGAAAGACTAAATATCGACGCCTCCGTTCTATAACAATCTAAGTCGAAAAAGTGGGTTTTGAGTTATGAGCTCTCAAAGTTTGCACGTGACACACGACCATATGTGTATTCTAAGGATATTTTTCACTATAACTTCGGAACAGATCGGCGCATTTTAACCAAATTTTGACAGAATTTAACGTACAGTATTTAACGTAGAATTCAAAAATGCAAGAACATTAAAAACGTTCTAAGTACACTTAGAACGTTATAGAATGGAGGCGTCGATATGGTCTACACAAAAAAAATTTCTGAACCTGCTGTTTTATAAATGTATGTGTATTGGTTTTGTGTTATTTATGTATTGGTTTGTGCGGGGTAGAAGCTGGTTTAAAAATTATGCCAGCAAAAAACCACTCTCCTCACCTCTCTTGCCTACAAGCTGTCATTTTATGCCAGCATAATTGTTCTCGTGTGTGATTGCCCATTCAAATGAAATATTCAGTGGTAGTGTTAGAATATATTCTTCAAGTATACTCTACCATATTAAAGCATATCGTTTCTAAACAAATTTGATAAAAAAAAAAGCAGAAAACACCCATAAAAGATATGCTATTTACTGTCAATCACTTTGTTTTGTTTTTCTGTAATTTCTTTGACTGTCATTTCAAAAAAACGAAAAAAACAAAAAGCAAAACGTAACAAAAGTGGAGGCTTGTTTTTAATGACTCTCTAATTAGTCGTGTTAATAAATCAAATAAAATCTTATCGCTTAATTTGCCAATTGCCCAAAAACTGCCAATGGCAACAGCACCACACCCTTTACAATTTCGTTTTAGATTGACAGGCTAAATGTCAATAATTTTTCTTCTTCTTTTTATTCGGCCGTTTCGTATTAATGACCACCTACTGTGAGATAAGATAATTCGAATGTTGTTTGTTGCCTGAGATATTTGTTTTCCATTAATTTGTTAAATTGTGTTAATTACACTTTAAATTAGACTGATAGCTACAGTTGTTAGCAACTAATTAGAAATGTTGGTTTAGAATCAAAAGAATATCATTGAATTGTTACTTAAAACAGGGGTTTCAGCATTTTCACAATTTTTCCAAGAGACTTCTGTAGTAATATGTGTGTTACAGAAGACTTCCGACTGTGCTAGAAAGTTTTGTAAAATTTATGGAAACTTTGGTTTTTCTTATTCCCAATTTTTATAAGCATGACATGAAGGGTCCGCCAAATAACTTTTTTTTTTGAAAATGCTTAAAAAAACCACTGAATATTTTCTCAAATTTCTTTTTTTATTTGAAAGTACAATCCTTCCGGTTAATAAAGAAAAATAATTTCATTCAAATGGCTGCCTCGGCTGGCCATGCAGTAGCCTACACGATCGGTCAAATTTTTAAGCACATTATCGATTGTGTGCAGCTGTATTTCACCAATGGCTTCACGAATATTGTCCTTTAAAGCGTCAATTGTCTCATGGCTTGTCGGCGTAACACTTATCTTTGATGGCACCCCACATATAATAGTCCAACGGTGTCAAATCGCAGCTCCGGGGTGGCCAAACGACATCAGCTCTGCGGCTGATAATGCGATCTTCAAAAACAGGGCGCAAAACATCGAGTGTAGCTTCGGCTGTGTGTCACGTAGCGCCGTCCTGTTGAAACCAAATGTTGCCAATATCCTCCTCTTCAATTTTTGTGAAGAAAAATTCGTTTAACATGGCCCGATAACGATCGCCATTGACTGTAACGGCCACTCCTTGCTCATTTTCGAAGAAAAATGCCTCTGGACCAAAATCCGCACCAAACAGTGACTCGTTTTGGGTGCGTCGACTTTTCAATGTATGCGTGCGGGTTTTCTGTGCCCCAAATGCGACAATTTTGCTTGTTTACATACCCGCTAAGATCAAAATGAGGTTCATCTGAAAAGATGATTTTTTTTTGCCAAAATCGGCATCTTCTGTAAGTCGATCGCAGGCCCACTTAGCGAAGCGAAAACGCATTGGATGGTCAATTGGCTTCAACTCCTCAACCAATTGGACTTTGTATGGCGTCATTCCAAGGTCTTTATGCAAAATTCGTTTCAAAGATGTCTCAATGATGAATTGATATTGATGGCGCTTCACGCACACTTTCTGCCACAGCAGCAATATTCTCGGGTGTACGCACTGTTTTTGGCTTTTCACGCTTTGGTTTATCGATGAGGATGCCAGTTTCTTTCACTTTTTTCACAAGATAACGAACAACGAACGGAGCTGACGGTGCTTCTCTTCTTCCAAATCCGTACGCAATTTTCGCACACATTCTGCAACATTACCATGATATTCAAAGAAATGTCGGAATATTTCCCAGCGTTGTTCAAGCGTATACACAACCATATTCGTTCAGCGGAAGGATAAAACTAATTACCTGACAAATCAGACATGAGTTGAGTGTTACCATTCACGAAATAAGCACTAGTTCAAAAAAAAAAAAACGTTAGATGGCGGACCCGATATAAACAGAAAAAAATAAAATTCCAGATTTCTGGATTTTCTCAAGTGTCTCACGCTGAGGAGTGACAAGAACGACTCTTTTTTTGGAACTTTCCATTCAACGAACTACTTGAGATATGTTTGTTCTCACAGAAAAAGCTTGAGAGGATATTTGTGGTGGCACTTATAGGTTACTATAACAAGTATAAGTATTTGTATTATGATTATGATTATGATTATGATTATGCTGTGAGTAAAAGGAGTCGTTGGAGCATTTAATCATTACCAGTCTATTACTGAGGCATAGGATATCCCTATACATAGAGCTGGTCTCGTTCCTTGAAGTACTAAGTGTGTGATTAAATGAAGATCCAAAATATATTCAAAATAATCGCAGTGATGAGCCTGACTCCATTTTCATTATGTTACTTTGCGGTGAAGTCACCTTAGTCTAGTAGGTAGTGTGTTGGCTTATTAGACGTAAGGCCTCGGTTCAAACCCCAGGTCAGACAACAAAAACGAAAATAAGAAAATATTTCTTCGGCGTATTTCTGGCAAAAACTCTGAGCAAATAAAATTGGCATGAAAAGTTTCTCAAAAATCTGTCGTTTGGAGTCGACTTTCAACTGTAGGTCCCGCCACTCATGTATAAAATTAACGCACAGAACATAAGTGGTGTGAGAAGCTACGTCATAATCCTGACTGAATTCCCACAATAAAAACGTTATGCGATAA
The DNA here is from genome assembly GCA_932273835.1 of Sarcophaga variegata. Taxonomy (NCBI): domain Eukaryota; kingdom Metazoa; phylum Arthropoda; class Insecta; order Diptera; family Sarcophagidae; genus Sarcophaga; species Sarcophaga variegata. The sequence continues at coordinate 144,067,774 of OW026358.1, read as the reverse complement.
AATATAGGAAAACGAGAATTCAAAAGGGTTATGCGCGAATCGTTGCAAGCTACTGCAGTCGGTAAGCCGGGATTTAAAAAAGGTTTTTTTGTGTATTTAGTGGGATAAATACAACCAAGACTAGTAGGTAGTGTGCTGGCTTATTAGACGTAAAGCCAGGGTTCAAACTCCAGGTCAGACATCAAAACGAAATACAAAAAAAGTATTTCTTAGGCGACTTTCTCTCAGCAAATTTCTGCCAAAAACTCTGAGGGTAAATAAAAATATTGCCATTAAAAGTTTCTCAAAAATCTGTCGTTCGCGCTCTACTTTCAACTGTACGACCCACCACCCATGCATAAAATTAACACACACAACATAAGTGCTGTAATAAACTAGGTCGTAATCCTGGCTGAAGAATTGTAATTGCCAATTATGTATGTATATATGTGTGTAATGGAGCCAAGATCATAATGTGACTTTATGGTGTCAACACATAAATAGTCCCAAAGAACCAATAGCACAGAAGCTGTCAGTACAACGTCAGGTTCAGGTTCTTTGGAATTTTTGGCACATTTTAGTCGTGAACGCACACAATCTGTTTACCACCAGTGCCCACTTAAGACAAATAATATTGTTAATGAACATTTTGTCACAGTAAAGGCTTGAGAAAATCAATTGCTTTCGATTTTTTTCGAAACGAAGACTTCTTTGAGAGCTCTTTGATAGAATCACCTTCAAATTTCTAGGAAATCCTAGAGATATAAGAGTGTATGGTCGTCTTTAGAAATAAAATTTAACTGCGAATGCTTGTGCTTGGTTACATCAACAAGGCGAATTTGTATGCCTAAACTACACACAACATACAAGCAGACGTCTGTACCAGAGATCAGCATTGAATCGCTTTTTCGCTACTCATAAGTACTCATGAAACTTTGAGTATGAGTGAGTCAACATTATTGAAATCCAAGTACTCTGATTCATTCGTACTCAGTACACAACATTGATTTATAAGTACAAGTTGCAATGAGTATGAGTACAACGTTGACATCAAACTCATACCATTCAAACTATGTTTGATTCATACGCCTACTCATTCAGGTTCATAAATTTAGAAAAATACTTACAATACTACTCATAAATGATTCGAATCATTCGTCAAAATTTACAGTCTTAGTTGTTGTTGCATTTACAAAGAAAGAAGAAAGACACATAAGCAAAAAAGACAAAGACAGTAAGCGGAGCAAACACGCAACCTTCTTGTGAGTATGTAGTGTTCGTACGCGAATCATACTTATTTTGTGATTCGTGTATACGATGAGTCGTGGAGAGTCGAAATCAATAACATCATGCGTACTGTTAAGCATGAGTACCATGAGTATTTCAAACTTTGAATATGAGTAGTATGAGTATGACGTTAAAATAAGTATGAATGCGTATAAGTATTAGAAATTATAAGTATGATTCGAATCTACTCATCGCATTCATACCTATTTTAATATCATGGAATCTCTACTCATATTCAAAGTTTGAAGTACTCAGCATAGTCATGCCTAACAACACGTATGATGCTGATTTCGACTCTGCATGACTAAACATTTACAAGAATACATAACAAAATAAGTATGATTCGAGTACTAACACAAAAATACTCACTAAATGGTTGTTTGTGTTTGCTCTGCTTGCTGCTCTGTCGTTTTTGCTTATGTGCCCTTTTTCTTTTTTTCTACATGCAACAACAACTAAGACTGCATATTTTGATGTATGATTCGATTCACTTACACTCACATATCATGAGTGCTTATGAGTAGCGAAAAACCAATTTATTTTAAACCACTGGTCTGTACTTACAATAAGCACATGCAATAGAATCAATCCATATTACAGGACTATTAAGATCTCTGGATCTTATAATATCAACAGACTTTTCTGTACATATATCAAGTGGAAACGTATGGGGCATGGTAGGTAGGTAGAAGTGGCTGTCCCCTCGATGGAGTCATGAGCGGACACACTTAGGCCGCACTCAGGGCCCATTGTGATACCACAGTTCCTCGTTTCCCCTATTCCAGGAATCATTCGGAGCTTCCGATGAAGCGACTCAGGCTGCCAATATCCATACATGACAGTTCATCCATATCCTCCATATAGTAGGCACCCACGTACCTCTTTCTCCTCCGACTAAGTGCCGGACATGTGCACAATAGGTGAAGAATAGTCTCATCTTCCTGTTCATCTCCACAGCTTCTGCAGAAATCATTTGCAAGGTGTCCAAGACCAATATACGCCTCGCATGCGTTCCTATAATGCAATGCCCCGTAATAACCCCAATAACAGTGCTGAGCCTACTTCTTTGGAATTTAAGCGGAGTTGCCGTGCGCCTCCTATACAGCCTCGGCCAGATCTTTTGCGCCGCTCTGACGAGATCTACGGTTGCATTGTCAATTATAAGTTTGCAGCTCCCCAAAGGGATCCCCAACGTAGAGAATTCATCAGAGAGTCCGATGGTCGTGCCTCTTCTGGCCAGTTCATCCGCTCTGCAGTTGCCAGGAATATCATTATGTATGTCCCGGTACCCACGTGATACAAACATCATATCGGTTCGCCACCTCATTGAGATATCTGCGACAGTTGTACACCGTCTTGGAGTTTATTACACTGGAATCCAATGCCTTGATAGCCGCTTGGCTATCGGAGAACCACGTATGGGGCATAAAACGCCAATAACTGACTATTACTTTCATTGGTAAACTTCAGGTCAAAGGTAAGGTTTGAAAGCAAAGATGCCTTCATTCTTCTCTTTTAGGAAAAATTTTCTGTACATTCAAAGTTTTACTAATTACCTAACAATAGCTGTATTCTTTAGGTATTTTTTAGATTCTTCTCTCCTGTCTTTTTTATTATTTTATTTCATAAATTTCTTTGAAAATTAAATAGAAAAGACGTAAGCACTTTAGCAAAAGGTTATTAAACCTTTTTGGTTTTTCTTTTTTTTTTTATTCATTTAGTCGGACTTCAAACTTTGACTCGGTTTTTTTTTGGGTTGTAAAGTTCTCAGTTTTTTTTTTCAATAGTTTTCTTTCTTTCTTTGTTTGTTTTTCTTTTCATTTTTTCGTAGTTTTCTTCTATTCGTTTAGTTGGCATTTTGGTTTTATTGTTAATGAAAATTGATATTTTGGCTGAAAGCCAAACAAACAAACAAAAAAAAATAATAAGGTATTGCAGTGGTTGTTTGTAATAAAAGCAAAGAGAAAAAATAACACGACTACATTTACAAACAACAAAAACACACAAACAAAGAATTGAAAAAAAATGCAACACATGAATTAAATTTAACGAAAAGGGTCGTTGGGGCGGTCGTTATGGGGCCAACAATCAAAAAACCAAAACGAAAATCCTTTGTTAAATGCTTGAGGTTCACTAACCCCCACTAGCAAAGCGACCAATACCATCACCACCACCACTACCACTACTACGTATGAGTAATATTTTGATTATGATGTCGGTTAAGCAGAAGAAGAAAAAATAAATAAATTATACGCCCTGTTAGTCACTGTAATGAAAATCATGTGGATTTTTTAAATCATGTTTGAAATGTTTTTTTTTTTAATTTAAGAATAACGCCTACTTAATCGATAAAATTAAATTAAATTCCAACATCTTTATGATGTTTTTTTGTTTTTTTTTTTAGATTTAGATATACACTCAAATTGACTTACATAGTCATGGGGTGTCTTTTAGTTTCTCTGGAGAAAAAAAAGAAAGAAAAAATATGTGCTCAAGTAAGAGACGTTACTTAAGAACGTAATTGAATTATTGTGTCTAAAAATGAGGTCAATTGGCGGTACTTTGTATTTAAAAAAAATCGTATTCTATTCAGATTTTCTGTTTTATTAACAATTTTCTTTGCAACTATTTTTAAAATTGCCTACAGGGTAGACTAAATTGTTACAAACTTTAATAATTAGATGGGTTTTTCCAATGAGTATGAATTAAGATGCTGAAATAAATACTTCACTGTCCTACTACTTATAACCGAAGTAAAGTACTGTCCCACGAATTCATTTTTTAATGTTTTACAACAGCGTACAGGAGAGGGCTAAGGTGCTAAATGAGGATCCAAATTAATTGATTCATTAGAGCAACGTTTCAATGTGACTTGTATATCACTATTCGATAGAGCTCTGCTTTAAAGTCATATGTTTTAACCTTGTACCCAGCTAATCGGCTAGACAAAGCTCATTCTATAGCCTCATTATCCCTATGTGGAATGCCTCTCCTACAGACAACTTTCCTGCCGTTTACATACATACATAATTGGTCATCACAACCTTTCAGTCAGGATTAAGGCCTAGTTTCTCACACCACTTATGTTGTGTGTGTTAATTTTTATACATGAGTGGCGGGACCTGCAGTTTAAAGTCGACTCCGAACGACAGATTTTTTTGAGAAACTTTTCATGGCAATTTTTTATTTACCCTCAGAATTTTTGGCAGAAATCTGATGAGAGAAAGTCGCCGAAGAGATACTTTTTTTGTATTTCGTTTTGATGTCTGACCTGGGGTTTGAACCCTGGTTTTAGATTTTTGAGAAACTTTTCATGGCAATTTTATTTGCTCTCAGAGTTTTTGCCACAAATCTGCTGAGAGAAAGTCGCCGAAGAAATACTTTTTGTATTTTGTCTTGATGTCTGGCCTGGGGCTCGAACCCTGGCTTTACGTCTAATAAGCCAACACACTACCTACCAGACTACGGCGACTTCACTCATCCATTTGGCTAGGCAAAATTCATTCTTTAGCCTCATTATCCCTATGTGGAATACCGTTCCTGCAGAAAACTTTCCTCTTGCTTACAATAGAAATTATTTCAAATCTAAAGTCCATTGACCTATTCTTATTGCCGTATATATTGACCTCTCGATATATATCGGATATCCCTATAATGTCTCCTCCAAATCCTGTTGTCATAACAATCTTCAGAATGTTATTCGACGCCAGTCAGAATAACTCCCTATCTAGTACTTGATAAGCACCCAACTGCTTCGTACTGAGACCTATTAAGGCCGTACACTTTTCCACTATGTTCTGTGGTGATTCATTTTCGTCATCACAGATTCTATATATAGGGTCCGCCAAATTACTTTTTATTTTTTTGGAAAATGCTTAAAAATAAAACTACTGAATATTTTCTCAAATTTCTTTTTTTATTTGAAAGTACAATCCTTCCGGTTAATAATGGAAATGACTGTCTCGGCTGGCCATGCAGTAGCCTACACGATCGGTCTAATTTTTAAGCACATTATCGATTGTGCGCAGCTGTATTTCACCAATGGCTTCACGAATATTGTCTTTTAAAGCGTCAATTGTCTCTGGCTTGTCGGCGTAACACTTATCTTTGACGGCACCCCACAAATAATAGTCCAACGGTGTCAAATCGCAGCTCCGAGGTGGCCAAACGACATCAGCTCTGCGGCTGATAATGCGATCTTGAAAAACAGGGCGCAAAACATTGAGTGTAGCTTCGGCTGTGCGGCACGTGGCGCCATCCTGTTGAAACCAAATGTTCCCAATATCCTCCTCTTCAATTTTTGTGAAAAAAAATTCGTTCAGCATGGCCCGATAACGATCGCCATTGACTGTAACGGCCACTCCAAAATCCGCACCAAACAGTGACTCGTTTTGGGTGCGTCGGCTTTTCAATGTATGCGTGCGGGTTTTCTGTGCCCCAAATGCGACAATTTTGCTTGTTTCCATACCCGCCAAGATCAAAATGAGCTTCATCTGAAAAGATGATTTCTTCTGGTGTTGGCTACTGTATGGCCAGCCAAGGCAGCCATTTGAATGAAATTATTTTCCATTATTAACCGGAAGGATTGTACTTTCAAATAAAAAAAGAAATTTGAGAAAAATATTCAGTAGTTTTTTTTTAAAGCATTTTCAAAAAAAAAGTTATTTGGCGGACCCTTTATTAGGCTTGAAGCATAAGTGTCCTTTAAGCCTGGATTGCCTGCGGCACAACGCATATCTCTTTCTATTATAATTAGCCTTATATGAGCGTAGTGCCTGGATGACTGCCTGATCATCAGATAATATTGTTATGCTCTTCTTTGTAATGCCTATCCAAGTTAAATTCAGCATATCTTTCGATGGCATAGACATCCATTTGGAAGCTACTCACAAGTAATAACCATGGGCCCAATTGCTTCAATATATTTGGATCTTCTTTTTTGTTTTTCCTAAAATGGCGATATTTTCAGTTTAAAACAGGGCAATAATATACCCTAAAGTGAACATATTAGAGCCATTGTGCTATCACATTTCATACAATCAAAAAGGCCGCAATGCACACCATTAGGAAGTGGGTACAATCTAGTCTAAGCCACCTAATGTCACTTGTAGCCGACAGGAATACCTTCAAATTAAATAAAATTCTGTTCCGAAGGAGATTGTACAATAAATTTCAAGTAGGTGAGAGAAAAATTAACCTTTTAGTGGAATTTTTCTTTCTTTTACCACCATAATCGTGGCCAAGAGGGCTCCTGTGTTTGAATTAGAGGAGGGTTTTTCCACAGTGGTGCCTTTTGTGATCAGTATGCTTATGTGCAGTGTATCACTGTATTCCCAGGAAATATTCAGGTAATGAGTAGCCATTTAACCGCCAAGGGGATAACTATGAATTGCATCTGGAGGACACTGCAGTGAGCTGTGCTTCTGTATGACTTAAGGATATCCAAGTAACACACCCCATACATGCTCAGAGAATTTGCAGGAAAATCTGGCTTCACGTTCAAATAGTCTCCTTTTGGATTAACAGTGCCCAGCCAATAAGAACCGAGGAGGGTCTATGACACTAGCATGTTTATAAAGCTGTCTAGTCGAGTTGAACTTGACTTCCGCAAGAGTGGCTTCCAGGAGAAGCACGATAAGAAATCCGTCTAGCATGTCGTAAAATGCCTTGGTTGGTAGTAATAAGAATGGCAGATTTGCTTCACACATACATACATACATACATACGTAATTGGTCATTACAACCCTTTAGTCTGGATTACGGCCTAGCTTCTCACACCACTCATGTTGTGTGCGTTAATTTAATACATGAGTGGCAGGACCTACAGTTAAATGTCTACACCGAACGACAGATTTTTGAGAAACTTTTCATAACAATTTTATTTTACATTCAGAGTTTGTGCAAGAAATCTGCTGAGTTTTGATGTCTGACCTGTTGTTTGAACCGCGGCCTTACGTCTAATAAGCCAACACACTACCTACTAGACTACGGCGATTTCTCACGGCATATATAAACTTGCAGTTGCATTATTATACGGCTGCTACCCACCATAGGCGATTCGTAAAGTTTTACTGGATTTACTATTGCCCTGTTTACCCCCATCAAGGATAACATCTTGCCCATTCCCACATATTGGGAAAGATAAGTACTTAATAAGCAACGATCTTCACGCATATTTTTACTTGATTAATTGGCCAATTACAACTCCTTAGTTTGTATTACGACCTAGCTACTCATACCTAGATTCTGTATATCTCCCTCTGTCTTAAGTTTGCAATATTTAGTGACTCATAAAGTCTAGGCAACGATTTTAATCTACTCAAGGGGTGTCCTTTATTAAGCAGGATAAAATCAAAAAGGCACAAATTGTATTCTGTGCTTTAATGAAGAAATTAAGACAAAAAAATGGGAAAGAAATAAGCAGCATAGTGCTTATCCATTCAATAAACTTTTGTATGTGTATGTATATGTATATGTATGCTAACGTGACGTTATAACTAATCACGCTTTCAACGTAGTCCTTTTGTATGGTAGCCCATAATCTGTTAAATACGTTGCCAAAATATACTGACAGGCTAAACAATGAAACAATGTCTGCCTTCTCTTTAATGTTGAAATAAAACAGCAACAGCAATAGCAACAAATGTCAACCATTTTATTGATTTTCCATTAAAAAGAAAAAAAAACAAAACATGTACTCGTATACGAGTATATATTAAGAATAACAACAACAACAAGAAGAATAAAACACAATTTCTTTGACGCCAACGGTATACTACGAAATGAGTTCAGTTTTCTACGCATAAAGAAAAGTAAACAAAAACAAACAAAAAACAAGACAGGGAATGCACTGATATGTACTTGTTGTAGCCTGTATACAATGAAGGATAAGAGGCATTCGATTCTACATTATTTTGTATCCATTTTAGGTTATAAAAATAGCACGGGGTGAAGAGAAAAATATTGTAAAAAGGTTAACCTGATTAAAAAAAAAGAGTAAATGAAAATTAAAAATTGTCTTTTAGATGAAAATCTTTATGGCTTTAGATTTAAAAGCAAATAAATATGGTACTTAATTAAAAATTCTTGAAAGAAAAAAGAACTAAAAGGTACTTAATTAAAAGTACTTATTACCGTATACCAAAAAGTCATTACAAATCTTTAGGCAAGATTACTGCTTAGCTTGTCATACTACTCTGGTTATGTCGCCTTCGACTGACAGATTTGAAAAGCGTTTTTATTGTATTTTTTGAAGTCGCCGTGGTGTAGTAGGTAGTGTGTTGGCTTACTATTCGTAAAGCCCGGGTTCGTATCCCAGGTCAGACATCAAAAATGAAATATGAAAAAAAAATATTTCTTCGGCGACTTCCTCTCAGCAGATTTCTGGCAAAAACTCTGAGTAAAATAAACTGCCATGAAAAAGTTTCTCAAAATTCTGTCGTTCAGAGTCGACGTTAAACTGTAGGTCCCGCCACTCACGTATAAAATTAACGCACACAACATGAGTGGTGTGAGAAGCTAGGCCGTAATCCTGACTGAAGGGTTGTAATGGCCAATTATGTATGTATGTATGTTTTATAGCCATTAACTACTCCAGAACACCCAGGAAAGGGAAAAAATATTTTTTCCCCAAGATGTCAGAGCTGAAGTTTAATTCCAGAGCTCTTATCTTATAGGCTAACAGCCTATCCACTCGGCTAAAAAAATATAACAAAAGACTATACAAGGGTTTAGTGGACCTGGCCATCTCTGCTGTACTAACATAACGTAATTGATCATTACAACCCTTCCGACAGGATTACCTCCTAGCTTCTCACACCACTTATATATGTTGTGTGTGATAATTTTATACACGAGTGGCGTGACCAGTACAGTTTAAAGTCGACTCCGAAAGACAGATTTTTAAGAAACTTTTCATGGCTATTTTATTCACTCACAGAGTTCTAGCCAGAAATCTACTGAGAGGAAGTCGCTGTAGAAATATTTTTTCGTATTTCATTCTGCTGGAGATGTCTGACATGGGGTTTCAATCATGGACTCACGCTTAATAACCAACACGCATGCATACATACATACACATACATAATTGGTCATTACAACCCTTCAGTCAGGATTACGACCTAGTTTCTCACACCACTTATGTTGTGTGTGTTAATTTTATACATGAGTGGCTGGACCCACAGTTTAAAATCGACTCTGAACGACAGATTTTTTTGAGAAACTTGTCATGGCAATTTTATTTACTCTGAGAGTTTTTGCCAGAAATCTGCTGAGAGGAAGTCGCCGAAGAAATACTTTTTATATTTTATTTTGATGTCAGGCCTGGGGCTCGAACCCTGGCTTTTCGTCTAATAAGCCAACACACTGCCTACTAGACCACGGCGACTTCATACATACATAATTGGCCATAATTTACCTACAATTTAATGTCCACTCAGAACGACAGATTTTTGAGAAACTTTTCATGGCTATTTTATTCAATCACAGAGTTCTAGCCAGAAATCTGCTAAGGGGATGTCTCCGACAAAATATTTTTCCAAATTCGTTTTGTTGGAGATGTCTGAACTGGGGTTTAAATCGTGGACTCACGTCTAATAAGCCGACATACTACATACTAGACTACGGCGGTTTCTACGCAATATCCACTCAACTAAAAAAAACTCATGGGACTACACAAAAGTTTAGTGGGGTTGGTCATCTCTAAAGTACTACGTTACTTATAATATCCCCGTGTGGTAGCGGGAATAGAATACTGCCACAGTGATCACCATACTTGTCGTACAAGGCAACTAAGGGTGCTGCTACAAGTCAGGAACTAGTTGGGGTTCAACTGGCAGCAGTCTGATCTTACTTGGCTGCGAAGCCTGACCAGAGGTCTTAATCTGGTACCACGGGTGCCGGGAGCCCCAGGACTTGTCTCTGCCCGGCAATGGTGGGAGCGACGTGGTGGAAGCAACGTGGTGGCTGTGGTTTAGACCCAAATCGCGGGAAGTGTGCCAGTACGGTGTGGCGTTACACTCTTAACGCATTGAAGGGGTTTAGATGGTCTCCGACCCCTAAACAAGAGGGAAGTCATGTCCAACACAACATGACTTCGAATTGCTACCTACATACAGGGTTGCAGCCAGTGTTTGCAGTATGTGGGGGGCGTTGGTAGACGCATTATATTTCACCCTGTGCAAGGAGAATCGTGGGATTAGGTCCACATGGATAGGTACCCACGTAAAACCCACACATAGTTAATACTTAGGAGGTACTCTTATCGAAGGATTACGAACAGATTAAAAGCATGACCTTGAATGTACGTATACTGTCTCCTAATGTTTACGAAGCTGCAATTAAATGTCGTGGTCGGCTATGAGGATAATTTAATATCGATATCTAACGATTGAAATCACTTGCAATATTCTTTAAATACAATTTTTTTCTTAATATTTTTCTAAAACGCTTTCCTTTTTCAACAACAAAACTGATATACTCAGCTTTTGAAACACACAAGCAAATTAATTTTCATTTGCAATTATAAACATTCCGTCAGCGTGTTATTTAGAATTTCCCTGATAATTTCCATCCTGAGTTTGCTAAGAAAGTCTGTACGTGTCACGTAAATATGTACGTATACAATTTGTATGTGTGTAAGTAAACGTAATCAGTAAAAGTAAAATAATAATTACATTAAGATTATAATTAAACCAAGACGATATGTACTAAAGCAACAACTACAGCAACTGATTAGCTCATCCTCCATGCAAATACAGCTAAAAAAAAACTCCTACAATTTCCGACAACTCATTCGGTTTTTTGCCGCCACATACTCTTCGATTTGAAATACGATTTAAACGAATGTAAAAACAAAAACAAACACTAACACTAGAGTACATACATATATGGAATGATGATAGTCATTGTGTCTTAAATCTTAAAGTCTTACTCATTTACTAAGTGACTGAGGCAACCATCCATCTAGCCAGCCAGCCAGTCGTTGAGAGCATAGACTGCATAGTATGGGTATGGCACCAAAATGACATAAAATTGCACGAACAAAAACAAAAATTAAAATGTAAATAAATGCTACACGCTTATTATTTGTTGCGAATGTCATTAAGAAACAATGAAAAGCATTAAAAGGAGGAGCGGAGGCTGTTTACAATATAATAAGAGAGGGAGAGAGAGAATGTGAAAATATTTTTAATATTCATTAACAGTAAAGCCTTGAATTCATTCATTTCTTCATTGAAAAAGTTCGAATTTTAAATTCAATTGAAACTACCACGCCTACTATTATTCAAGCAGATGGCTTTAATATTGCAGCAACCAATTTTTAGTTAATTTTAATTCTATCAAGTCCCTTTCTATAGTTTTGATGCTGAAGGCTGTGAATACTACTGTTTGGACTGGTTAGTGGCGTAAATTATATTGTTACGTTTTTACCTTTTAAAAGCGTTTAAAATATGACCACGTAGATTGCAAATAAAATAAAAATAAATCTGTGTTTAGTTTTAATTAAAATTCTTTATTATTCGCACAATTCTGTGTGCCACTGCTCACAGCTTGATGTAAACAACAACAATTGCTTTTCTTTGTTATTCCTCTGTTTATACCCTTTGCATAAATAATAACAATTACTAGACAATTATTCGTCAGATCTTTGTACCGGAAATCCACGATTACTTTTTTCAAACATACCGCGTCTTCACACAAGACTTACTGAACTTTTACTAACTCACTCGCCTGCTTTGTCTTGCCTTTTATATAGCAGGGTAAACAGTCTGATGAATGTTCTTGAAGGCGAATATTCATGACTTCGCCTTCTCTTAATCTCTATAAATGTAAACATCGTTGTTTACATTTGTTATTGTAGTACTGTTTGTGCATATTTTTTATGCTGGTGTTTGTTATATTAATGTTAAGCGATGTAATAGTAAAACACCAGTATCTAGATTTTTCATTTTCGTAACAATATAAAAACCCTTAAGGGTATCTTGATAAGGTTCGATGCGAAATAAAGTTTCCTTTATCACTCCCAGAACAAATCTGGACAAAACTGTAACACAAATCCCTTGGAGAGAATTTAAAACTATTTTTTCTGTTGTTGATATGCAATAACATGAATTTGAAGTGTGTGCCTTTAAAAAGTAGGTAGCCCAGGTGACGGCTATGATCACATTATCATATCAAATGTGTTCATCAAAAAAAGGGGGTAATTCAGAGTCACCGTAGTCTAGTAGGTAGTGTGTTGGCTTATTAGACGTGAAGCCTCGATTCAAACCCCAGGTCAGACATTTCCAACAAAACGAAATTCGAATATTTCTTCTTGGACTTCTCAGCAGATTTCTGCCAAAAACTCTGAGAAAGAATAAAAATTGCCATGAAAAGTCTCTCGAGAATCTGTCGTTCTGAGTCGAATACAAACTGTAGGTCCTGCCATTCGCGCATAAAATTAACACAGCATAAGTGATGTGAGAAGCTAGGTCGTAATCCTGACTGTAGAGTTGTAATGGCAAATTATGTATGCATTCGAAGTATCACTGCTGAGATCAAATGTACCTTATTCGCATAGTGGGAAACTATTTCTCAAATAGTATGCTGTTTTACGAAACCGACAATGATAAGAGTCATACATCATTAGAGCAATAGTTCTTCAAGGTTCTGTTGATGGATCATTACTGTCACTGTGCAAATCAAATACTTGAAGGATGTGCAAATATATGTAAACGAAACCTTGATGAGTCCAGAAAAGTTCTGCATAGTTGGAACGCATTCTTCGATACATACATTCAACGAAATGGAAGATAAATACAGGCAAAGGCTCTTCTCAAGACAAATTGAGTTTGGGGCAATCAAAACATTGGTTGGGAAATTACAATAGAAGGAGGTTTGCGTAATTTATCACACTATCCAGGAATAACTTGTGATTTGTAACTGGTCTTTTGACCGAGCACTACTATGGACTAAAAGTACACTTATTCAGAATGTTGGTCGTTTATTGAGCTCAACATGTAGATTCTGTGACAATGAGAATGAATCATTAGAACACTTTTTTGGATTCTGTGTATCCCAAGCTGGATGCCGAATATGAAATCTTTTAAGATTTGAATTGGTGGTTGTGTTATAAATTCATCAGATACTTGAGCGTAATAATTCACGATCTTTTTAACGGCAAAAATCATGTGCAACTCTGTTTGCAGGAAAGCAAATGAAGTTCAAATAAGTTTACAAAGGATGCCAAACATTGGAGAACCTATATATGTACAACTATGTGTGGGTTTTACGTGGGTACCTATCCATGTGGACCTAATCCCATGGTGCTCTTCGCACAGGGTGAAAAATAATGCGTCTACCAACGCCCCTACATACTGCAAACACTGGCTGCAACCCTGTATGTAGGTAGCAATTTGAAGTCATGTTGTGTTGGACATGACTTCCCTTTTGTTTAGGCGTCGAAGACCATCTTAACCCCTTCAATGCGTTAAGAGTGTAACGCCACACCGTACTGACACACTTCCCGCGATTTGGGTCTAAACCACAGCCACCACGTCGCTCCCACAAGGGGACCTCACTATTGCCGAGCAGGGACCAGTGATACCAGATTAAGACCTCTGGTCAGACTTCGAAGCCAAGTAAGACCAGACTGCTGCCAGTTGAACCCCAACTAGTTCCTGACTGGTAGCAGCACCCTTAGTCGCCTTGTACGACAAGTATGGTGATCACTGTGGTAGTATTCTATTCCCGCTACCACACGGGGACTATGTATTTACAGTAAGAGGCTATTAATGTCGAGCGTAACTAACTCAGTGTTGCAATATGTTTCTCCATTTTATAGAAATAAATCGAAGAAAATACAACCAGGATAGCACACCCTTATGAGCGCAAATAAAATTGCATTCTATCGATTTCATGGAAATTTTATTTCCTTTTCATTGCATAAAATGACATCTCAATCACCAGAAGTTAAAACAATTAAAAATTTATTCCATAATTTCGTAAAATTCTAACCATCAAAGTGCACTTAAAAAGCTTTTACTGTTTACGAATAAAATACTAAAGTTGAGAGAAAGAATAAAATAAAGAAAGAATGAAAAAAGAAAGGGGGCCAACAATGAAATCACCGTCGTCTAGTCTGAGATCATAAAAAAACAAAGAACTTCAAAAGCAAAGACAATGAATAAAATGTTAAAATGTCCCTTAAAAGCCTTTCTCACTTACTTATGTCGATATCAGGAAGACTATGAATAAAATGTTCCCTTAAAAGCCTCTCTCACTTATGTCCATTCCGCTTTATTTGTAATTTCATTTTGTCTAGAATATCAAGGGGGTTTTGAATAGAATTTCCGTTTTTGTTTTTTCCTCTGGCTGTCCGTCTGTCTGTCTGTGTAAATCTTTTCATGTGTCTATTTCATGCCATTTGTTTCCTTTCCGCTGCTGTTTCTTTTTTTTTCCTACTTGGGGTTGCAAAGCAGGCACTGAAAGGTGATTAGAGAATAGTGTTTATTGGCTTAACCCCTTGACATCGACGAGGGTAAGAAAAGAAATGTTATTAAATAACATCGGTTCCTTGGTAGGCCAGTTTTTTTTTGCCTACAAAGGTGGTAACACGTTGCAAAAATCCATGTTGTATGGCGAATACCTGAAAAATTAGCAGCCAAGATATAGTCCTATCCTTCTTGCTAATCTTCTATTGAAGACGTTCCTTTTTACAGAAAAATTTAATTCAAAAATTATCCCACAAGGCTAGAAACAAAGTGGAGTGGTTAAAAATTTCAAAAAAGGTAATCAAAAAGATTATTAAGCAGCGACGAATCGCACATTGCATCGTATAACCGTTAGGCCAGTAGTTGAGGCATAGACTGCACAATATAGGTAGTGCACCACGCTTATTATTTGTTGCGAATGTCATTAAAACACAATGGATGTCATTAACAGTTTGAGCGCGAAGCGTCGCTATAGCGACGAATAGGTAATGCGCCGTCAAAATCGAGGTTTTGCGACAATTGCGTCAGTCAGAGTTTGGCGTTCAATTAGTGTGGACTGCTGCGACTGTTATGAATAAAAAAATATTTTTTCTCAATTTCTCATAGCAATTTTCAATTAATTTATCCCAAACCCATAGCACTCAAACGGTTAAAAGAGGGACAGGAGGCTGTTTACAATATAATAAGAGAGAGAGAGATAGACTGACTACTGTGAAAATAACAAGCTTGCATCAGACGAAAGCATTTAAAGTTTATGGATCTGTTATAAACAGCAAACGAATTTCAGTTGTGTTGCTAGCTGGCAACTTGAAGTTGGAATACAATCTGAGGAATACTTTCGATTTAGTTGATCGCAATATAGTATGGATTTCTCTTGAAAGCATTGGAGGTCGCACTAAAAAAAAGTAGGATGTTCATTCGAACACAATACGATGAGGGCTCTTCCCAACGTTAATTGTCAACAAATAAGTTGTCGTTCAAAGGGTCACCAGTCCCGAACTGTTTGGAGTTCAACTGGTAGCAGGCTGGACTGCGAAGCTCGACCGGAGGCTTAATTCTGGTACCACGGGTGTCGGCAGCCCCAGAGACTTGTCTCTGCCCGGCAATGGTGCGGCCCCCTTGTGGGAGTAACATGGTGGCTGTGGTTTAAACACAAATCGCGGGAAGAGCGCATGCTCGGTGTGGCGTTGCACTCGCAACCATTGGAGAAGTGGGGTTTAGATAGTCTCCCACCCCTAACCAAGAGGCAAGTCTTGTCCAAATACAAGGCTTCGAATTGGTACTCACGTATAGTGATGTAATGATGCATTGTGCAGGATTGCATCATTGTGCTTGGGGCCGCTGGTAGACGCATTGTTTCCACCCCTGCTTAGAGCACCGTGGGGTAAGCCATCGCGGCGATACTCACGTAAAGCCATGGACTAATGTCAACAAATGAGCAAAACTGCTGTCTTCTCTGCTGTTTACAGTCGTTGTGGCTTGCCTCTCGAAAGCTATAACTATGGCGACGACTTGTTCTTACTCGTTTCATGCAAAGGCTAGAAAAAAATTAATGTTCAGACTTCGCATTAAACCACAGGTCCTACCCCTCTCGGATGAAATTATAAACATAGGTGGTGTGAGAAGCTAGGTTATAATCCTGACTAAAGGCTTTTAGTGATCAATTAAGTAATTTAAGTAAGATTTTTATCTCCAAAAAATATCCCCGGCTTAAGCGACATAATAAAAATCCAATGGAATAGCCAACAATCCATTACCAACATGCATATATACATACAGTGGCGAGCAAAAATGGATGCATGTTTTTAATTTTCGCGTTTATTATCTTGTAAAATTTTAATAGTGTGGAATATGATTATTGTTGCTGAGGTTTTTTCTTCTAAATTTCATTACTTTAGTGTTTTCAAAATAAAAATTCAGAAAATTTTATCAAAGAGAAATTAATTTAAATAAACGTGTTTGATGTCAATTCTTCCACTTTTGCACGTTATGCTAATTTTTGCATAAAAGCAAAAAACAATACAAATTACTGCAAAAAAACGATACAAATTCTTTTATTTTATATTCTTTGCATCATTTTAATAATTAGAAGCTGTCAGTAGTGATTTGAACTTAATTATCGTCCCTATTAAGAATTGGTCTTATAATATTAATAAAATGAAAAAAATAAGTGTTGAAATTGAAAATAGAATTGTGTTTCTAATAGAAAAAGGTGGATCTGCAAGAAAAATAGGAAAAGCACTACATAATATCACACTATGTGGTTTTAAGTGTTCGAAAACCACGAAATGTGCAGCCAGTTTCTACAACTGGAGGTCGACCAAGATTGCTCACCGATGGCGATACTCGGTTTATAGAACGTCTTATGAAAAATAAGGACACAAAAACACCAAAGCTAACTGTCAAGGCCATAAATAAAAATGTCAACGAGTGGACAGCCCGAAGAGCACTTCGCAGAATCGGGTTGGTATCCGCCATTAAGCTAAAAATGCCGGCTGTATTGCATAAAAAAGTCAAGGCTCGTTTAGAATTTTAAAAAACTTATGGTAAATGGACAGTTGACGAATAGAAATGCGTGATCTGGTCGGATGAAACAAAAATTAAGCGATTTCAATCAGATGGAAAATAGTATTATTGGCACCGGCCGCATGAAAAACTTCAAATGCATCAGGTAAAACAGAAAATCAAACATGGAGGTGGAAATTTTATGGTTTGGGGATGTTTTATTTGATGGAGTGTTGGTCCGTTAGTGAAAATAGAGGGTATAATGAGAAAGGATAATTATTTCAGTATCCTTCAAACAAAATTGCCAGAATTCATTGAAGAAAGTGCGTGCCCTGAAGAAGAACTGGTTTTCCAGCAGGATGTCGATCCGAAACACACCGCCAAAATTGTTCAAAATTGGATGCCCCATCAACATTTTCAATTGATTAAATGGCCACCACAAAGCCCTGATTTAAATCCAATAGAAAATTATTGGACAATTATTAAGAGCAGACTGGCAGCATATGAAAAAGCTTCAACCAATTTAGACGAAGTTTTGACTAGGATACAGGATGTATGGAGAAAAGTACAAAAAAACCATAGAAAATTTAGTGGAAAGTATACCCAAGCGCATTAAAGGCGTAAAAACATAAAGGACTATGGACAAAATATTAAAAATTAATAAATATTTAAAAATTTCGAATACGTGCAAAAGTGGAATAATCGAATTGTTTAAGTTTTTAGCAAATAAATGAAGTACATTTAATTTTTTTATATTTATTTTTATATCTTCAAAAAATATATCCAAAAATGTAATATATACCTGAAGCTTTATTTAATTTGGTTATTTCTTTAAGATTTTATAGTACTTTTATTAAGAATGTGGCAGGATGCATCATTTTTGCTCGCCACTGTACATAATTACTCATTACAACCTTTCGGTCAGGATTACGACCTAGCTACTCACACCACCTATGTTGTGTGTTTTAATTTTTTACATGACTAGCGGGGCTTACAGTTTAAAATCGACCTTGAACAGATTTTTAAGAAACTTTTCATGGCAATGTTATTAACTTTCAGAGTTTTTGCCAGAAATCCGGTGAGAGGAAGTCAGCGAAGATATATTTTCTTTTATATTTCGTTTTGTTAGAGATGTATGACCTGGGGCAGCACCCAACCTTCTAGGCGACTTCAAACTCTTGCCAAACTGAAATTAATTACAGTCCTTTAACTATACAGCTTATGTGTCATACACTATTTATGTATGTGTACATATGTATGTGTTTGTGAATGTAAATGTTGTATAAGAAGAAATAAACCAAATTTATTACAATAAATACAACACAACACAACATAATGCGAACATATGCGATAACAAATCTACAATTCAATATCTCAATAGGCGCATATATGGACATACTGCATAGATATGAATGCATATGTACGTACAAAATGCTTATGAATATGCATTTAATATATGTATGCAGCATAACATATGAACAAACATTTACACAAAAAACAAACGCAAAGAAATACTACAACAAGGAGAACAATAACAACAACAATAACTAAACAACAGAAATTGGCAATAATATCAGGCAGAAAAAGAAAATATTTTCCGCATATATTTTCTGCTTTCGTCTGCTTTTCTCTGCTTTCATACAGGGGGATTTTCTTGCTTGCAACACTTGGCAACAACAAAAGTAACCAACAAGCGGCCTGCCTAAGAGGGCCCGATGAAAGACCAAAAGAAAGACAGACAGACAACCAGAAAACCGTATGCATATATGTACGTTTGAAATAGCAGGGTTGTTGTTGTTGTATTATTATTTTCATTGTTTGCCATATTTCTTGTAACAACATTTTGTTTAAGCCACAATAAACTGTAGTTTTTTTTGCATTTGAATTTCCCTTTTTTGTTGTCACCTTGTCAATACAGTTTAAAGAGTTTAGTTTTCTTCTTCCACAAAAACACTCTATGACATGCACAAAATTGCCTGTTAGTACAGGGCCAAAATGAAATATGAATTCATTATTCGTTTTGTGGAAATTGGGTTCGTCTGTTGAATTGTTAAATAAAAGAAGAAAGAAAAGAAAAATACATGAAAGCATTGCCTGTGTTGTAAGCAAAGTATAGCTGAGGGTGGAAACAAAACAACTTACATGCTTCGTGTCCAATCGATTAATTAACAAATAATTTTTATTACAACAAAAGAAAAACTACTGCGGTTTTCCAGCAATTTTTTTGTTTTCTTTTTTTTTTTTTTTTGTTAAAAATTGTTGACATCTGTCAAAGTAATAAGCAGCTGTCAATTTCGAAAGAACGAGTGCCAACAAAAGTCTGCACACAATTCATAGTTTTTTTTGTCAATTAACAACACAACAACAACAACAACAAAAGTAGAAGACAGTTTTATTTGCAAACTGATGGTAGTTTGTCGCTTTTATCGGCAAAAACAAAGACGAATTCTTAAGTCATTGAACGTTACATAGTTTTTCAATCCTCCTATGGCTCTAATCACACGAGAACAATTGTGCTGGCGTAAAATGAGAGTTTATGGGCAAGAGAGATGAAGAGAATGGTTTTTCGGCGGCGTACAGTTTCAACCAGCTACAACGCCGCATTACCAGCACAAATCTAATACATGCACATTTTTAAAAATCAAATGTATGCAAAAACACTAATACTTTCAAACCTGTGTACGAGTATACGTATACATTTCAGGCCAAACTAATATTCATCCCGTGTAATTTGAAAAGAACAAAAAATGTGCGACTAAAAATTGTTCTCGTGTGATTAGAGCCTATAAGCATCTGGTTACTGTAGCAATATCAGCTGCATTCTTCAATTTGAGCAAAAGTATTCTGTTTCTCTGTAGGTAGCAGAGATGCAGCAATAGCAGATGGCAAACTAGTAGCATCATTGGAAAAATTCGAAGAAAAGATGGTTTTCAGGTGGCCAACATTTGAAATCTCCCGCCAAATCTCTGAAAACGTATCATAAAGGAGGCTTAAATATAACAAATTTTTTAAGCTTCCCAATAGCACGCCTTGATAAATTATTTGATCGCGATGTAGCATCAAGATCTTGCAAATACTTTGTAAACGATGACGTTCTTTAAGATTCTAGCATTTTTTCAGCCTCACAAAGTATGCATTTCTTAAGACATATTCCTGATATTACAGTGACCTGCAGTAATTCAAGGAAGTTGAGCCGTTTTCCCATTTTGTTCAAAGTCTAACCGGATAGGGAATAAAATCGTATAACTTTTCGTACCATCACTTGCACGAGTCTCACACGAGTAACCTTATTGTAATGGGCTTGAGAATTTCCTCTGCTATTAGTAGGAGAAGTCGTCGTAGTCTAGTAGATAGTGTGTTGGCTTATTAGGCGTAAGGCCACGGTTCAAAACCCAAGTCAAACATCAAAACAAAAATATTGTTACGCAAATCGACACGACTTAATATCGTTTAACAACAAAAACGATAAACAAAAATCACACGATACAAATACACACTAACGCTAAGAATACAATGAACGTGTTGATTATCTAAAGCTGCACACACACATATGTGCAACTAACCTGGTTGCGCCTGATACCAACAATAACATGTATGTGACAAAAAGGGACAGACAACATAAGCAAAGTACACAAACAACAATGTATTAGCAATAGAGCTTTCGAGAAGACGAGATCACGAACCTTCCACTTCAAGAATGTTGGTTAGACTGGTTGTGTCGGACTACAAAAGGGCTGGACAAAGCAGGCAGCAGTCAGTTATAATTCAGTCAGCCTTGTGTGAAGACACTTGCTTGCAAAAAGGTTGTAAGCAGAGAAGATCTAACGTACAGCGTACAGAAGTTTGAAATAGAATAGTGGACAAGCAAATTATTGTTGTATCGTATTGTATACGGTGGCACACAAAAGTAGTGTAAAGAATAAAGAGAGTTTAAGAGAAAATAAACACATATTTGCTTTTACTAGGTTTGCAATTAACGAACTCATATTTAAACGTTTTTAAAAAGGTAAAAACGTAACAATATGAAAAAATATTTCTTCAGCGACTTCCTCTCAGCAAATTTGTGGCAAAAATCTGAGAGTAAATAAAATTGCCATGGAGAGTTTCTCAAGAATCTATCGTTCGGAATCGACGTTAAGCTGTAGGTCTCGCCACTCATGGATAAAATTAACACACATAACATGAGCGGTGTGAGGAGCTAGGCCGCGAACCTGCCTGAAGGATTGTAATGGCCAATTATGTATGTACATATGTATTAGTAGGAGTGCCTCATTGCTGCTTAAAAGAACTTCTTCATTACATCAATACAGATTCTCTTTCGCTGAACTGTCTAGCGTCTGAGCCTGTCAAACTAGGATCCTGTTTCGAAATCTCTGGCACAACATGTTCCACATTTTACTCTTTACTAGGGCACTTGTGTCACCTTGAAGAGATAATGATAACTTCCCGCTAGAAACTGACTTAAGTTTCAGCTCAAGCTTCAGTTTTACTATTTTATTGCTATTACAACAGATTCTTTTCTAGCGAAAGAAAGTAGGAAAGACCATCACATATTCTTACGGTTATACATAGAAAATTTTAAAGGATAGGGTATACCAGGGCACTTCACAAGAATTACCTAAGGACTGCGTAAGGACAACCTTAAATTGGTTGTACTTAGCAAAGTGTGCATGAAATGAAGCAAAGCGGATAACATGAGATAGGAGCAGCTGAAACAATCTCATTAAGATGGTTTACTTCCAAGCTATGGAATATAATGTTAACCTCATCATCAAAATGTGCGTATATTTAACGAAAGTTGACTAGAAATTAGTAGAGAATGCAAGGCGTTTAGCTAGCCTTAAAAGCGTTCCAGACCAGAATACTTTTCAAATACTATGCTCCGCTACCGATAAATTTCAAGCTCATAACGCAAATAAAACTTGTTTATGGTCTTTCGAACGGAACATTAGATATGGTATGAAACATCGGAACATTTCTGGCCCTAAAAATCACTACCCTCGTAGTGGACATTAAGTTTTGATGTTTGTTGTTGTTGACAAACTTAAATCATAATTTTTATTTCATTACAATAATAATAAACACTTTTAAAATCACTAAAAATTGTCTTTAAATGTGAAACCGCTTTCAATAGCAACTCTTGTTTACTAACATTTTATCTCTGAGTGTAATTTATATTGAGTCTTTCGTTTTGTTTTTGTTTAGTTTGTGGGTTTTTTGTTTTCTTTACTTTTTGTTTAAGTTTTTTCGCTCTCTTTTGTTGTCGTAAATATTTACACGGTTAAGAGAATAAATACAACAACAAACAACAACAATACAAAAAAATAAACTTGTTTATATTTATTGTATGTGATAGCAACTTGTGTATGTGTTGGGATATGACAATAATGATGACGTTTTTTTTTTTTATTTGCGATGAAATTTTTATTTTTAATGCGATTTTTCAAGCGAAAGTGTTATTTTTAGTACAAAAGTGCAGATGACCGCATGGAAATGTTTTTCCTCGTTCACATTACTTTTGTCTCTTTTATGCCGTTATTAAAGCAGAGTTGCCAGATTGTTTTCGTTTAGTCAAATTGGTTAATTTTTAGCACAGGCGTGTGAAAGTGTAGTGCATTAATGTAAGAAAAGCTTTTTTGTTTAAAAAATAGAATAAAAATTAATATTTGCAATACGACTGAAGGTTTCGATTGCAAGTTGAAAAAGTAAAACAATAACAAGGGAATAGTACGGAAAACCGCCAAATCATAATTAAAAGATTTCACTCATACTGCAATATTAATATGTGTGTCAATATAAATTCGAATTTTAAAATCCAAGCTGCAATCCATAAATTTAAGCAGCGCTACATTTAGCGTTAACAGTGCAAAATTTTCTCTTAACAGAGCACTGTTAACTGTTTAACAGTATCCATCTGAACAAGGTCACTTATTTAGAAGCTTATTTTAGGACAAATAATATCAGTGGCCATCTTGAAATATAAAAAATATAACACCATACAGACTATATATAAATCTTAGCCCAGAGGGTCCTCTTTCGAACCGCGACAGTGGGATAGCTGGAAAAATTTTGATATTTTTGGCCAAAAATATATGAAAATTCTCCAGAAGATCAATGGCCATTTTGGAACATAGTATAAGAAATTGTGCACCACACAGACTATATGCAAATTGTAGTCCAAAAGGTCCTCTGGACCGTGGTAGTGGGATAGTTGGAATAATTCCGTCCTCCATACCCAACGACCATCCTTTACATTTCAACACTTTTGTTCACAAATAGTAATGATCAGAATGAGAATTATATTTTATGTCAATAGTCTGCAATAATTGCAAAGTAGAAGACTAATCTACTTATTGCCACTGTTAAACAGTTAACAGTGCTCTGTTAATAGCATAGTTTACCCTGTCAAAGACAAGAAGTGACGCTGCTAAAGGTGTGGGTTTGCGTCTTTGGTTTTTAAATTCGAATTTATCTTCCCACACACAATATTAATTTGAACACTCTTTTTTGGAGTATATTGGCATAATGCCACAGGAGCTCTTACGCCATACAGCGAACAGGAATTAAAATAATGAACATTGGAACAAGTAAGTTGAGTAAGTCCATGTAAATTATAGAAGACACTCCGGGGCGATCCCGATGATGGGAAAACCATGAGTATTTTAAGACGACTTAACCACACTACGTCGCCGTAGTCTAGCAGGTAGTGTCTTGGCTTATTAGATGTAAGGCCACGGGTCAAACCCCAGGTCAGACATCAAAACGAAATATAAATAATATTTCTTCGGCGACGTCCTCTCAGCAGATTTCTGGCAAAAACTCTGGGAGTAAATAAAATTGCCATGAAAAGTTTCTCAAAAATCTGTCATTCGGAGTCGACTTTAAACTGTAGGTCCCGCCACTATTGTATAAAATTAACACACACAACATGAGTGGTGTGAGAAGCTAGGCCGTAATCCTGACTGGAGGATTGTAATGGCCAATGTAACCACACTAACAAGCGTCCTCACGATACGCTTCGTCTTATATGTGCGCCTGAACCTCATGTTTGAAGAGATGCAGGTGGTGCAGACATCAGAAGGATGAAACACTTTTTATGTCCTTGCCCAGCTGTAATAAGGTCAAGATCTCAATATTTTGAGTATGATACTATACCAGACATACATACATAACTCGTCTCAGTAGAGTGGAGTGGAAGAATCTAAGGAAGTTTGTTAGGTTAGGTTGGGTTAGGCTAGTGTCGTAGCTTCCATACCAAAGGCTCATTTGAGTGAGCGTAGCGGCCCGTTAAGGAAGTTTGTACAAGACACAGATTGGGAAACTGCTTTTATTTTTGGAGAGGATTATTAAGGATAATAAAATAAATCGTTTCAAAACAGTAAAATACTCAAAAAGAAAAATTATATTTAAAAGCTAAACACAAACGGTTTCAATACTTAGACGTAACCGGTAAACAAGGTTATGTTGAGTGTGTGATGGAGATTGTAAGAATATTCTCTATTGTAAGCAGCTATAACCTGTTAAAACGATCAACTCTGATCTCTTTTATCTAAAACTACACGATAAAGCTGATTTAGTTTTGGTTGATCACCCACAACATGCTGTTGCTGTACTATATTTGTGTTTTAATTACTGTTTCAGGGAATTTCCTCCGGTTTTTTTTTGACCAACACCCACGAAATGCCCTATTCTATTAGGGCATTGTATTGGAATACAGGAAAGATAGTTTATAGGAAAAAGGAAAGAGGAGTTAATGAACGCAATTTTTTTTAATATTGTTACGAAAGTTAAATGAAAAATCTAAATACAGGTGTTTTGCTTTTACATCGTTTAACATTAAAATTATAAACAAAAGCTACAAAAACAAAACAATGCTGTAAAAAAACCTGTTTACAATGTTTCATACTGCTTAATATAACAGTCACCGTAGTCTAGTAGGTAGTGTGTTCGCTTATTAGACGTAAAACCAGGGTTCCAGCCCCAGGCCAGACAAAGATAAAAAGTATTCCTTTGACGACTTCTTCTCAGCAGATTTCTGGCAAAAACTCTCTGAGACTAAATAAAATAGCCATGAAAAGTTTCTCAAAAATCTGTCATTCGGAGTCGACTTTAAACTGTAGGTCTCACCACTCATATATAAAATTAACACACACAACATAAGTGGTGTGAGAAACTAGGTTGTAATCCTGATTGAAGGGTTGTAATGATCAATTATATACCCATGAATGTATGTTAATATAACAACAAACGCCGGAATAAAAAAACGGATAAACAAGTAAACAAAAGTATAAAAACAATACTACAATAATAAACGCAAACAACAATAATAAATGTAAACAACGATGATTACATTTATAGAGATTTCGAGAAGGCGAAGTCACGAACATTCGTCTTCAAGAACATTTATTCAATGCAAAGCAGGCGAGTTAGTGAAGTTCAGTCAGTCTTGTGTGAAGACGCGGTGCGTTTGTAGAGAGTAATCGTGGTTTGAAGATCTTCGTTACAAAGATCTGTCGTATAATTGCTTAATGATTGTTATTGTTTATGCAAAGGGTATAAACAGAGGAATAACAAAGAAAAGCAATTGTTGTTGTTTACATCAAGTTGTGAACAGTGGCACACAGAATTGTGCAAGAATTTTAATTAAAATTAAACACAAATTTATTTTTATTTTATTTACAATCTACGAGCTCATATTTTAAACGTTTTTAAAAGGTAAAAACATAACAATATGATATATTTTCTTTAATAAAATATATATTTTTTAATATAATAAAATTGTTATAATTCTCACTTTCTTATTCTTTTTATTATATAACGCCAGACAAACAATTGGACAATCACAAGCACCTGGAGTCTCTTGTGAGAATGGAACCCACGACCTCGACACTTGAATTTTAGCACACTATCAACTACGCCACAACGGACCACCCATTGTATTTAAACTTCGTCCATTATTGCTCTAGGAATGTGTCACATCCTGCTGTTGTATATCATCACATATAACACATGAATATACTTAAAATAGAATGCCGCGAGATTTAAGAAAACTTTCCCTTTCTGTCTCTTTGTGAAACTTTGTTTAACAAATTCTACAAATTATGGCAACACTGCCAAAAAGAGTCAACATAATGAACTTTATTAAATAAAGCATGGAATAATTGCTTGTGTATAAGTGTGCAAATATGGTTCTCTTTCTCCCTGTGACACAATATACTTACACAAGAGCACACATGCACATGCATTTAATTACATTAATTTATTTATTTATTTACATATACACACACACTCATAGAAAATACCGTTCAATATGTATACCGTGAGAAATTATGTTTCAGTTTCTGTGCCTATGACTCATTTCTAATGTTTTTTTTTTTCGTTTTTCTTTTGCAAATCTAATTTAAATTTGATTTATTTCTAATCATTTAAGTGATGCTATAATTAATGGCTTTTTTTGCATTTTCTTTTTTTGCAATAAAAATAAAATTTGTGCCATGTGAGCTTAAATAAAAAACAAAACAACAGCAATTTCACCTATTTTTTCGTTTGAATTTTTCCTAACGTGGGGGGCTATTTTTATAAATTCAGCGTAAATGTGGTGTGATTTTGAACAGATGTACTATTACTCGTACTTATTGGTCATTACTTCTTCCTCTTCTTCTTCTGCTAAGTTTTCTTTAAATTTATTTTTAATCAAAAAATAAAATCGAAATAAAATAGTTCAAAAGGATACAAAAAATTTAAAGAAAGCAGCTGCTTAGCTGGTTGGTTGGTGGGTTATTCGCTTGCATTTATTTTGTGGGGCATTTTATGTGGTATAGTTGGGAGTAATTGGAGTGTGCTTAATTGCTTTTGTTTCCAAATTGGGTCAAATAATAATATTTTTTTTATTCACAGAACGAAGTTTCTTGTTCTCAACAATAAATTGTTTTTGTTGCTTTTGCTTAACCACGAAATACAGAGGACTAGAAGAGGAATAAAAATTTATAAAGAAATAAATCCAAAGGAAATTTTTAATATTTTTAAAAACTTTTAATTGCCGCCATAATTTGGATCACGGAGGTCGACACTTGCATATAGGTTATGCTCTTTTGTACTTTTAAGGTACAAAATTTTTGAAGCTTAATGTTTGGTCTATTTCAGCAATTTCTAGGGTAGTAGGGCTACCAACTGACACTGCTAAAGGACCGAATTTCTTTGTTAAAATTTATGCCGTTATTGTATCAGGCACTATTGATTATCAAGAAGTTGAGTTATCTGATTTTCAAATGATATTCCTTCATGATATTTCTGAAATTCTAGCAAGCCAGAGGATTGATTCCCCCCCTAGATTATAGGCAGGGTCCTCAACGAACATTCTTTACTTGCTACCGTATTTCAAACATTATAACTACTTAATCACGCCAATATAGTCGCCATTGTCTAGTAGGCAGTGCGTTGGCTTATTAGACTTGAGGCCGCGATTCACACCCCAGGTCAGACATCTCCAACTAAATGAAATATTTCTTCGGCGACTTCCTCTCAGCTGATTTCCGATAAAAATTCCGAGAGTAAATAAAATTGCCATTGAAAAAGTTTCTTAAAAATCTGTCCTTCGAAGTCGATGACCATATGAACACTATTAACACTTAGGGAAGAAAACCTACTACTCATCTTATGAATAAGAACAAAGGCTGTTCGATCACATGCCAAAATCCAGGAAACCTTTTAAAATTTATAGGTTCATTTGCCTGTTTACTGAGATTTCTTACCAATTAGATTGTACGTATCAAAGATGCTACAGCTTCAGTTCACCATTTATTTGTAACGGCTGATTTTTTAGCTGTTATCTTTTTGGCAACACTGGTTTAAACAGCTCACGTCATGGTCTATAATTTAACCATGAATCGTCTTACAAACGAACAACGCTTGCAAATCATTGAATTTTATTATCAAAATGCGTGCTCTGTTAAGAAAGTTCATCGCGCGCTTCTTCCAATTTTATGGTCAGTTTAATCGATCCACTGAAGCGGCTATTCGGGCTATTGTGACTAAATTTTGCACCAAATTTACATTGTTGGACATTAAACCATCAACACGCTTACGTAGAGTGCGAACTGAAGAAAATATCGCAGCTGTATCGGCCAGTGTTAATGATGACCATCAATTATCGATTCGTCGCCGTTCGCAGCAATTGGGCGGGCCTCTGTTACTCAACAACGTGGAAAATTTTGCGGAAGGATTTAGGTGTGAAGCCTTTCAAAATACAGCTGGTGCAAGAATTGAAGCCGAACGACCTAGCATAACGCAGAATTTTTGGTGAATGGGCTCTTGGAAAGTTGGCCGAAGAGCCACTTCTTTATCGAAAAATTGTGTTCAGCGACGAAGCTCATTTTTGGCTCAATGGATACGTAAATAAGCAGAATTGTCGATTTTGGAATGAAGATCAGCCAGTAGCATTGCAAAAGCTACCAATGCATCCAGAAAAAGTCACAGTTTGGTGCGGTTTATGGGCTGGTGGCATCATTGGACCGTACTTCTTCAAAGATGCTGCGAATCGTAACGTAACTGTGAATGGTGAGCGCTACCGTGAGATGATATCCAACTTTTTTTTTGCCCAAAATGCAAGAGCTTGACTTGCATGACATGGGGTTTCAACAAGACGGTGCCACATGCCACACAGCACGCGTAACAATGGACTTATTGAGAGGCGAGTTTGGTGAACATTTTATTTCACTTTCGGGACCGGTCAATTGGCCGCCTAGATTGTGCGATTTAACGCCTTTAGACTATTTTTTGTGGGGCTATGTTAAAGCTCATGTCTATACAGAGAAGCCCGCTTCAATTGACGCATTGGAAGACAACATTGAAACATTTATTCGTGAGATACCGGCCGGAAATGTTGGAAAGAGTATGCCAAAATTGGACTAAGTGGATGGAACATTTGAGGCGCAGTCGCAGTCAACATTTGCATGAAATAACCTTCAAACATTAAATTATATGGACCGTACTATCGATTCAAATAAAGTTTTCATGCATTTTTCTGAATTTTATGAGTTTTTTTTTTGAAAAATTTTCCTATAGCTCTTTAAAATCACCAGAAAAGTAACAGAATCACACATCCAAATTAAACAACTTTACGCGAAAGGATCCAGTAGCAAGCTGTTCCGTAATAAAACGAATTTTGTCAGACAATTCTAGACAAGATCATGGCTATCGACTGAACTGAACGCGTACACAAAAAGGTCCTGAAGGAGAATATGCTGATTTTTGTACATCTCATTGAGGACATACAAGTCACCATGCTTAAGCAACTTTTATCCAAAATGTCTTAAAGATGACGCTATTTGAAGTGTAGAGATTAATTGGACCCGAAATTGAAAGAAATGCATAAATAGGTGTTGTGGAGAGGACCACTACTATTTAAGCCAATTTCTGATAAAGTATGGAGGATATAAGAGTTGCACAATTTACTCTGGACATGTCAGGGCGATAAAGCGGAAACTGTAGTACACATTGTGTTCAAAAGCTAGACATTTGTATGGGAAATAATGCAGAAGCGATCTGATTTTAAAGGTTAAAAATGTAATTAAACTTCAGCTTTTATTAGGTTAGAACTGTTATAGAACTTTTACAAGAACTCTTATAAGTAAGTATAAGTAGAACTCTTATAAGTAACGTACAATACCTCTGCCAATAGCAGAAGAAATATACAACGCCGTAACCATAATACAGGCCATGTGAGCAAGAGTGATCAACGGAAAACGAGGTAGAAAACTGACCAAATCTCGCAGTAATAAAAATGACAGTTTTTTGGTGTAGAGTTTTGGCTATATAGGTAGTTAAAGCTGTTAAAAATCCAACATAAAAAATAAGATCAGAGACATAGTTGCCATTTCCACCCCTTACGAAAAAAACGAACTAAAATCGAATGTTATGGGCCTGTTGCCCACAATTGGCAATAAAGTCTATTTGAACTTAAACTTTTACACACTGCTGGCAATGCATTAAAATCTCCTCCACTCTTAAAAGAGTGTAACTATTGCGTGCGGCCTTGTTTAGGAAAATCAAATCTTGCTTCAAGTCTAGTTAAACTCTGTCATTTTTAATTTTTCTTTGAGTTCATTAGCAATTCATTAAATTTGTCTCCACTAATAATTGTGTATGAGTGTCAGTGTGACGCCTTTTAGTGGAGCCTAGAAAACTTTCTTTTGTTGGCATTAATTTCTATAAAGAAAAAAAACCCTTTTAAGACAGAAAAAAACAAGGAAAAACTAGAGCGTGAATAATGATTCCTTTTTGTGGCTAAAAGCTGTCCACATTAATATTGTTACACACTTAAAGAAACGCAAATTTTTCTTGTGTTGAATATCCTTAAAAGTCAGTCAAAAATCATGTTTGCCAGAGACATTGTGTTAATAAAAATATACCTTCACTTCACTTCGCTATGCTGTTAATATCAAGCTGTGCGTAAAATTTAATGACAATCGGCCACGTTTTATATTCTTATCGGCTGATCTAATCACACTCAGACAACTTTCGCTTGCCGTACACACACACATATGCGAGGGTCATTAAGAACTTTTTTGTTAGAAAATTGAAAAAAATTCTCCAATAATTTTATGTGTAAGTGAGTAAGGTTTTGTTTTTGTTGGATTTTCAGTTTCATTTGAAATTAATAAGGGAAAGTGTGTAAAATCATACGATTACGTGACTTGTTAAATAGAGACAGACAGAGAGAGAGAGAATGAACATAAAAATCAAACAGAAACAAAGAGAACCGTTTAGTATACACGAAACAATTAAAAAAATGCTACCAAGTCGTGTTGGCCCAGTTGGCGGTTGATGTCAATGTTAATGTTTTTTCAACCCTCATGCATACCGCACCTTGAAGTTCATAAAACGTTCCAAGCAGCAGCATTTTGAAATGTAACCGTTAAGAGAGAGAGAGTTTTGTTTACTGAGTTAATAAAAACCAAAACCAAAAAAGTTTTTTCTAAAGACTACCAATAAAACAAAGGATCTCCAGTTTTTTACGTTTATCATGACCTTTTTATTGTTTACCAGGAGGAAATATTGTCTACCCTCCTAACTGTTATGATTGCAGGATGTTAATAAAATTTATCGTTCGACATCACATCACAATACAACGCGCACACACTTACAAACGATTTCTAAATGAATTTCCTCTTTTTATGCTGCCGAATATGAAAAAATTAGGCCATAAAAGACAGATGACGTTTAGAATGAAGAAAAAAGAACAAAAACTAAGCCTTGAGATAAATAGTTGAACATCCATTTGATGCTAAAACACACCCATCACCTTTGTAAGCCGTAAATGAAAAGATGTTTGTGCGGTTAAGTCCTTAAGAAAGGATATTCTAAACTATGACTATTGCTTATGTAAAACTTGTCATTAAGGTAGGAAGTATGCTTAAAAAGGTATATACAGTCACACAGATAATTATACGTACCCCCCTAAAAATCAATTTTTTTTTTAATGATAATGTATGGACAAGTCAACTGATTTTTGCGGCAAATTTTTTGTTTTCAGTCATAGCCGAACAAATTATATTTGTTCTCATCACTAAATATTACATTCGCCCAAAAATCAGTTGACTTGTCCATATATTATTGGGCAAATTCCAATCGTGACTTTTTTCTCGGCACTCGGCTGCGGAAACCGTTCTTTCTCAAAACACTTCGAACTGTTTCGGAATGCACAATAACATGGTGATCACTTTCCGAGGTATTTCGTATTTCTACGGCTGTAGTCCTAGGATTTTTATCCACAATACCTTTTATATACCGGGCTACCCTTAGAGAAATTTTATACGAAATATACGTCGTATGTATAATTTTCTGTGGTGCCATATTGGTTTGAAGCAAACTGCAGTCACAAATTCATAGATTTTGGGAATCTTTTTTCTTTATTGAAGTAAATGTGTCGTTACAGACGCTAATGTAAAGAAATTTTAGATTAGAAGTTCATTACTTTTTAAAAAAATTATTTTTAGGGGGGGTACGTATAATTATTTGTGTGACTGTATATTCACCCGATGAAATTATCCCTCAACATACCTACTAGGGGTAGACACCAAAATTTGTGATTTCAAACCCAAAATAAACGATACAATCCATTCCAATTTCATTATGATTCCTTCCTCTAACGCTTGTCTCTCTTTAAAGAGCTGATGAAAAAAAATTGCCTCCTATTTATGAAATTTGAACGCTTGGAAGATTGTATCCGAATAAACAGTCGAGCAGCGCTTAATAAAGAGCTTAGAGTAGCTCTCTTTAAACTTTCTGATTAGCTGACATGTCTTTAGCATTATTTGCACTTGAATACCGCGTTTAGAGAAGAAACAATTTCCGTTAACGAGGATTTAATTTGACAGCGAGGCGTAGAATAAGCCAATACTCTCCGCTGTGAAAACTACTTAATGTCAGCCACTGATGAAACCGTTATATGGGTCGTAGTCCTGACTAAAGGGTTGAAATGACCAATTATGTATGTATGCAACACTCAGGCCCCTAATCATGCGGTGCATTATGTTGGAACTAGAAAAAATATGTTATGGGAAGGAGGAAAGTGGGAGTAGTGTTTGTGGACACCAGATTTCAATATCTCTATGGCATAAGTGACAGGAAAGACCTCTGAACTCTGGGTGCTTAACATACGAATAGTCCTACTACAGAATAAATTTTTTCTGTACTGCAGTGTGCGATCTACCGGCCAATAGACTATAAACTAATGTGCTCGGCGAGAAAGACGAGTGTTATATAGGAATACATGATTTTCGGGAACAAGTCCCCTTATTTCGCACGAGCAAAAACCGCTGCAAGAGCGTTAGAACAGTGCAACACCAGCCGCATTTATTGCAGAAACAACAGCTCGGAATGTTTACATTGTTTTCGAATTGTAAGAGAGACGTTGTGAAGTCGCCGTAGTATAGTAGGTAGGGTGTTGGCTTATTAGACGTAAAGCCAGGATTCGAGCCCCAGGCCAGACTTCAAGACAAAACACAGAAAAGTATTTCTTCGGCGACTTTCTCTCAGCAGATTTCTGGAAAAAACTTTCAGAGTGAAATAAAAATTGCCATGAAAAGTTTCTCAAAAATCTGTTGTTCGGAGTCGACTTTAAACTGTAGGTCCCACCACTCATGTATAAAATTAACACACACAAGTGGTGTGAGAATCTAGGTCGTAATCCTGACTGAAGGGTTGTAATGACCAATTATGTATGTATGTATGTATGTACTTTCGCACAACAAGTCGAATTTCTGCCGCTTCAGTTCTAATAGAAAACATTACTTATGGAGTTATCCAAACCATGGAGCCTTACCCAAAATACACCCTTAAAACATTAAAGCATTATGATGATAACGAGACCAAGCTATGACAGGATTCTATGATTAGAATAATGGGAGTCTGACACTAGATTTCCTAGGGACATCGTGAATTGAGAAATTGAGTGGCTAGGACACGAATAGAGACTGAGTAAAAAGGGATATTGGAGCAATGTGGAGGTTACTTAGTCTTTTAAGTAGAGAACCATTCTAAGGTATATGGCCAGGTAGAGGACAGATAATGGGACTAGGGGCGAAGGAGCGAAATATTCACATTTCCAATAAGAAAGCCACTAATATCACAGCATTACTTTCCGATAGTCTGTCACTTTAAGAGCACTCGTCTTATATGAGGTTGACTCGAGAATGGTATGATAATGTCCGGATAAATTGAAAAAGGCAGACCAAGAAAATAGGTTTACACACAGATCATGTGGAAATTCCCTGTAATGTGTACAGAATTGAGCTTACGAGGTTTTAAAGTCGTTAGAACGTTCCTCTGGAGTAGTGAGAGATGTTTGGAAGGATACAGTTGGTGAAAGAGAAGATAGAGAGAGAGGCGAAGACGTTTGATAAGTCGAATGGGTTATGACAGTTTAAACTTCTGTTGGTGTGTTATAACAAGAAGAGATATAGTCGGGCATCCAAAAGCAGGCTGAGCAGCATAGTAACCGGCCTATTGATCCTATACTAAAGAATCAAACGATACTCGTGCAGAAAAGATATCACCACAAGCCAAAAATTTGGACTCTGTAATGAACAGAATATTTCGAGAGAAAAGGCAGATGAAAACTTTTGTGTAAGCATCAAGTGCTAGGCAGAGTGTTACCCTTACTGACAATGAACAACAATCTGAAATCTTTTTAGGGCAACAATATTTAGATTCACTATATACATTGAGGGCAACAAATTAGATCGTATGGTCGCAATACGCTAGCACCTCTACACGGCAACAATGTACACACATATTCACACTTAAATTTAAAATAATTCCTGAACGAAATGAATCAGTTTAACAAACAAATAAAAATTAAAAAAAAAATTTTTTAAATGGAATTTCTAATAAAAATAAATTTTATTGTTTTCTTCAATGGAATTAAGAAAACATTTTAAAATATTTGAACTGTGAAAAGTAAACAACAATTTAAATACATTTTGTTTAAAAAAAAAAAAAACAATAAAAAAAATAAAGGAAAAACAATTAGAAAAACAAGTGTTTTTTGATTTGATGAAATAATACAACAAATATGGTAGAAATCATTCAATTTGAAGCAGCAACACCAACAACAACAACAATACATAATTATTATTTAAATTTGTTTTTCATTAAAATTATTTGAAAAAGAAAAAAATTAAAGAAAAAACATTTGAAATTTGCCATCAAGTGTAATATTTTTTAAAAATTATTTTTTCTTTTCTTTTATTTTTTTTTCATAATTTTTAATTATAAATAAACAAACGGTGCATATTAATTAAATCGAGCGTTTAATTTAAAAAAGAGAAAAAAAATAATAATTTAAATAGAAATATTAGGGTCAGCCGTACACCAAGTATACACATATTTTTATAAGACCATAATATCCCATAATATACAGGCAGTCAAAAGTGTTTGTGATTATTAGTTTAATAGCTTCTCTTTTGGTCCACTACAGAACCACTCAGATTCCTTTCAGATTATTCCACTTCAGTTGAATTTAGTTTCAATTTCATTTCTATTCTATTTTCTGCTGAAAAGTTCAAAGTTTATGCAACAATGCGTGGCAAGTTAGTTAGGCCATGTGTTAGGTTGGGTTAGGTTAGGTTAGAGGACGTGTACTTGTCAATTAACCGGAGTACCCGGAGGTCGAATTGACCCATTGTACAACGTCCTAGTTTCTCACACCACTTATGTTGTGTGTGATAATTTTATGAAATGAGTGGTGGGACCTACAGTTTAAAGTCGACTCCGAACGACAGATTTTTGAGAAACTTTTTCATGGGAAATTTATTTCACTCTCAGAGTTTTTGCCAGAAATCTGCTGAAAGGAAGTCGCCGAAGGAAATACTTTTTGTATTTTGTCTTGATGTCTGGCCTTGGGCGCGAACCCTGGCTTTACGTCTAATAAGCCAACACACTACCTACTAGACTACGGCGACTTTAAAAGGCCATGTGTTAAATACTTCCAATGTTCTAAACTTTTACCCGATGAAAGATCTGAAGAGTGTAATTAGAATCGGAGATAGAAAAAAGGAAGCCTTAGCACAACTAAAAACTTGAGAGGTGGATAAAGTTAATGCCAGCAGGGTTATGAGAAGCGAGACATTTGCAATCAAAAAGAAATCAAAGGAAGTAAAATATCTTCGGAATTCAAATAAGAATTAAAAAATTCAGGCCGAATTTAATGAAAACCTGGCCATTTTAACAGTACAGTGCAGTACATTTTTTAACGAATGACTTCGCAATGAGATTTAGGATATCCATTCCGTAGTGCGGCTCACCTCGTAAAGGATTCCGTGGAAATTTACAAGGATGTCTATAAATTGAACGGAATTGTTAGAAGTGGAATTTTTTTGGCATCAATCAGAATACCCCAATCTATAAGGCTAACGGACCATTGCAGCGCCTTACAGAGAGGGAGATGTCAGCAATACAAGCTACGGCGACAGTTATTGGGGATGGAAACATTCGTCTACATGAAGTCGAAGTAGTCTAGTAGGCTTGTATTGACTTATTGAACGTGAGACCACGGTTCAAGCCTCTCTTTAACAAAAAGGAAATATAAAAAATTATTTTTTCGGCGACTACCTCTCAGCAGATTTCTTGCAAAAACTCTGAGAGTAAAGAAAATCGCCATGAAAAGTTTCTTAAAAATCTGTCATTCGGAGTCCACTTTAAACTGTAAGTCCCGCCGCTCATGGATAAAAATTAACACACAAGTACACATCCATTATGTTATGTTGAAACATCCCCAAGCTTCACATTACCATACTTTCCGGGAGCCAAATGGCTATCAAAGCACTAAATTCAAACGAGTTATTAGGTTATTAGGACACAACAATAGAGCGGTTGAAAAGGCCAGGCGCGGCACGAAGCATCGAACTCTCCAATGTTCACAATTTAGGAATCCTTCTAAGAACCTACGAACATATTACTGACAAAGCAGTCATGGATTCTATCAACACGGACAGAACGACGGCGAAAATCTTGTCAAAAGTAGGTGTAGGGAGCACGCTAAGTCTGCTTAAGCTGACATGTGATGCGCTTTGACCTTGGACACTTAGCACATGACTTCTGTAGGAGCTGCAGACATGAGGAAGAAGAGGAGATAGTTCTTCACCCATTGAGTACATGCCCTGCGCTATGTGGGAGGAGAAAAAGACATCGACTTTGTGATATATGGATGAGATGGAGAAACTATCACGCATTGGCATTCATCAAAAGAAAATCTTGTCAAAAGTAGATGTAGGGAACACGCTAAGTCTGCTTAAGCTGACATGTGATGCGCATTGGCCTAGGACACTTAGCACATGACTTCTGTAGGAGCTGCAGAGATGAGGAAGAAGAGAAGATTGTTCTTCACCCATTGAGCACATGCCCTGCGCTATGTTGGAGGAGAAAAAGACATCGACTTTGTGATATGTGGATGATTTGAAGAAACTATCACGCATTGGCATTCATCAAAAGAAAATCTTGTCAAAAGTGGATGTAGGGAGAACGATAAGTCTGCTTAAACTGACATGTGATGCGCATTGGCCTTGGACACTTAGCACATGACTTCTGTAGGAGCTGCAGAGATGAGGAAGTAGAGGAGATTGTTCTTCACCCATTGAGCACATGCCCTGTGCTATGTTGGAGGAGAATAAGACATCGACTATATATGTATGTGGATGAGTTGAAGAAACTATGTATCACGCTTTGGCATTCATCAAAAGTTCCTATTGGTATCGGAACTAGAGGATATCACAGTTTTGATATCACAATAGGTCCTACCTATCTATCTACAAAAGGTTTTCTCTATAATGGACAGACAGTACGCTGGACAATATATTTTATATTGCGTATGTGTTTATAATGGAAAGCAATTTCCCATGGCGTTTTTACACCATGTTTTTACACTTCTTTCACGGTACTCTTACCGCTAATATATGTGGGAATGTCTGCTGCCTGTTTGCAAGTCTTTAAAACACGTAAAATATGCTGATTTTTCTAAAACTGAATTGATTGGCCAAACCAAGTAGCCTAGAACTCTGTTCTTGTGAAAGCTAATGGGCATCAGTACAGAAAAGACACAGAAAGTGCTGTAATAGAAAGAGTATTAAATACGAAGTGGATAACAGTCAGTAAAATGTTAAGGAATAACTCAGTATTATTTGGAAGTCGCCGTAGTCTAGTAGGTAGTGTGTTGGCTTATTAGACGTAAAGCCAGGGTTCGAGCCCCAGGCCAGACTTAAAAACAAAATACAAAAAGTATTTCTTCAGTAGTATTTCTATCAGTAGATTTCTGGCAGAAACTCTGGAGTAAATAGAAATGCCATGAAAAGTTTCTCAAAAATCTGTCGTTCGGAATCGACTTTAAACTGTAGGTCCCGCCACTCATGTATAAAAATTAACACACACAACATAAGTGGTGTGAGAAACTAGGTCTTAATCCTGACTGAAGGGTTGTAATAAGCAATTATGTATGTAATAACCCAGAAATAGAAGGAAATCCAGAAAAAGAAGACGAAAGATTGCTTGTTTATGCATTAGGAGTTAAACAATATTTAATTTAATTTAAAAAACGATTGAATTAACTTTACCGTTATGTTTTATTTTTATATCGATAAGTTTAAGACCAAATTTGTCAAACAAACTTCTTATTTCAGAAAATAGGAGGAGGAGGAAAACCTTAAAAAAATTTCTTTTCTTAAGATGACCTTCCCTAATTTATTTTAATTTATTTACGTTTACTAAGGTAAATATTTTATT
The DNA here is from genome assembly GCA_932273835.1 of Sarcophaga variegata. Classification (NCBI taxonomy): domain Eukaryota; kingdom Metazoa; phylum Arthropoda; class Insecta; order Diptera; family Sarcophagidae; genus Sarcophaga; species Sarcophaga variegata. The sequence continues at coordinate 144,029,255 of OW026358.1, read as the reverse complement.
ATAATTTCAATGAAATTTATTTAATTTTCCTTTCATTTGTTGTTTTAGCTTGGTTACGTATCCCAAATGATGTAAAAATCGATAAAAATTTACAAAAAAAAGCAAAAAAAGAATTCAAATCTTAATTATTTGCTTGTTATTGTTAAATAATGCGGAATATTCGCTTTTGACACTTTCAAGAAATAAGGGGAAGACGTTGAAGGAAAAAAAAACACAACAAGAAATACAAAAGAGGGGAAAAAACATCAAAAAAAATGTGGATCGGAAAAAGGAAATTTCGTAAGACATACTGAGTATGGCACAAAAAGAAAAGAGTTGAATGCATTTTCAAATAGTTTTTCAAATACAATATGAATGGACCCAGAAAAAAAACCGAAATATAAGGCAGAACAAAGAAAACAAAAAAAAAAGGGAAACAAAGAAGCAACAACAAGACTACGTTGACAAGACAACGGTACGATGGTGGCGGCAACAACCAACGGCGTCAAGCGACACCACTATTGTAAATGGCCCATCATTATTGTGAAGCTCCTCTTCGCCAACAAATTGACCGTCATTTGAAAGTTTTTTTCTTTTATTTTTCGTTTGAAATTTTCTTTTATCATAACACAGACAGACAGACAGAAAAATGATGATACACAACGGATACGTCAAACTTTACAAGTATTTTGGTTAGACCCAGTTTTTTTTTTTATTTTCTTGGCATAATAAGGGGCAGTTGATTCCCAAAGATAATAATAGATAGGGATGATGATGATAAGATGATGATGATGACTTATTTTTTAAATTGATACTCTGTAGATGCCATATAGAAATAAATTTAAGTAATGTTAATAGTTTTTCAATTTTCAACACTTCTTTTTTTTTAAATTGTATTTTATTTTATACAATTTTTACTTGGCAACAGCAACAACAACAATAAAAAAAATACTTTTATTAATTGAATTAAATTTCTTTTGATTTTATTTTTTGCAAAAACCTTTTTTATTTTCTTATATTTTTAATAATTGATTTATTATTTAATAATAACACTCTTTCAACACCTTCACTCACTTAATCTCTCACTTTGAATTTTTTTTATTTAAAATTTTTTTTTATTTAATTATTTTTTTTAATTTCTCTTAAAGGTTTTAAAATATTTCTTGAATTTCTTTTAAAAATTTAAATTTTTTTCCAATATTTTCATTAATTTTTAATTGTTTCAAGTTGAAATTTCTTTTTAAAAATTGTTTTTCTTTCTTTAATTTTTTTCTCTTTGATTTTCTGTAGAAAAATTTTTTTTTTCACTCGCGTCCCCTTTAAGCAACGTTCAGTTTCATGTTTTAACCCACTAACGACGTTTGCTCAACTGAATTTTATATCGCAATCGTAAGACTCTCATGCACACAATATTACCATCAATGTTGGCTATGGCAGCTATTGGCAACGAGAAAAAAACCAGACCAAATACGAAGGAAATAAAAACAACATTAATGCTAATGTAACAAATGCAATTACCATCAATAGAAATCGACTTAAGGGATGAACTACATGCCTGGTGTTATTAAAGAAAAAAATGTTTTTCAAAAAAAAAAAAAAAAAAAAAAAAAAATAAGAAAAAAAATGTTTAATAGAAGGTATAGTAAAAAGAAATCCATTATTTTTGTTCTATGGCATATCTCCCTTACCCTCAAGCAGTCATTCGCAATGAAGAGGATAGGATAGCAGAGTGGCAACTTTGTTAAATTAAAGCTTACCTGAGCACACACATTGGAGTATTGGAGACATGAATCCATGTCCAAGAAACTAACTGCACCAAGGCTTTGTGTTTAAAGAATGGTTGAGTCTCTTAGAATCAAACTGAAAACCAGCCTAAAAGTTTAACAAATTCAACGATCGCTCCCTTAAGCTGTCGAGATAGAATCAACGTAATGAAAGAAGTCTGTGTCTAAACACTGGCAAATAAAGTAAACTCTCTTCTTCCTTAACCGATCTACAACTCCTGCAGATGTATTTTGCAAGTAAGCGAAGTATCTTCATGTGCCTAGCCATTGCGCAATGCAGTAGTTGCAGTGAGAGAAAAGTGTCTTGCCTCTTTTCTTCCTTTCCCTCATTCCTTATTTCCTGAATGAAGGGACATATTGATCTCTGGGTGGAGACGTGGAACTGTAAATACAGTGATGCACCACCCTTCCAACCTAATCTAACTTAGTACACTTCCTATCCAATTTAGGGAAGGTAAATCGGGTAATGGAAAAATATTCTCCTTCAAAACAGAATTCTCCAAAATAACTTACCTTCGCCTAATAGTCAGTTAAATAGTGGTAACAGTGATATCTACCGGGTCTTTCAACTGCGAAATCCAAACTTAGACTGTTGATAACGGCAATCTTGTTGAAGCTACATCTACGTCTACAAATTACATACATACGTACATACATAATTGATCATTACAACCCTTCAGTCAGGATTACGTCCTAGTTTCTCACACTATAGCTCGATGATTACTAACTTCTGCCTGAATTGAATGATTTGAACACCAACGATATGTGGTTTCAACAAGACGATGTTAGGGCCCATACAGCTCATACCACATTGGATATTCTGCACGAGAAATTTAAGGAAATGGTCACCTCACGTGGCAGTGATGTGAACTAACCATCAAAATCGGAGGATTTCACCAGCTTAGACTTTTTTCTTGTGGGCTTTTTTCCTAAGTCGGAGATAGGAATAAGTCATAAACAATAGCAGACTTCAAAACCTAATGCTAGCCGTCAAATAATTTATTGATTTATGAGCCAGAGTCTTTGAAAATTGGCTATTTCCGATGCGCTCTACCCCGTGAAATCGTGGTTCAACGATATTATATTCGATATTATATTATATTAACAGGTCTTTGAAACGAATAAAAAATTTCGATGATATCTTATACTCACATATTGTTTTATTTTAAATTTAAAGATAAGGAACGTTTAATAGGTATAATACCCGATATAATCCTGCAAATACTAACAGCCTTTAATAGACTATTTTCACTACGGCCACCAGTTGGCTTTATTGCCTGTCTAACGTAAACGATCCCACATAAGGGTATAGCGCACACTAAAGAAATTGGGAGAGTAATTCGTTAAAAGAGTTTAGCGCATGAGTATTATTTATTGAGGATTTGTTTTTCTTTTTTTTTATTGCAAAATTTAAAAAAAATCATTTTTAAACAATAAAATAACGCATAGAAGTGCAAGAAAAATTTTTATGCAAAATATTAACACAAAAAAAACATGAACAACAACAACAACAGCTCAGACAAAATATTTTTAATTGAATTTTAATAAGCAGATGAAATAAAAAAATGGAAATTTAACTGTAAATATAATGTAAGAAACTATTAATTAACAGGAAATCAAACAACAACTGCAACAATATTAAATAATAATAATAAAATTATTATTAATTGTTTAACAATTAAAAAGCAATCAAAATATTTTAAATCCATTTAAAAAGAAAAACTCATTCAATAAGTAAGAAAAAAAAAAACAAAACAAAAAATTCAAATCAATTGTAACATTGTAGTACACAAACAAACATTTACAGTTACGCTAGTTTCGCTTCGCTCTCACTTCGCTTTTTTCGGCTCTCAATGACAATTGAAATAAAAAAAGAAGAGCAGAGAGAGAGAAAAACAACAGAATAAATAATACAATATTAATAGAAGAAATGAAAATCACTGACACTGAACAAGGCCATTTTGCAAAATAGAGAACGCGACACAAAACCCTTTTAATATTATCGTGCGTGTGTATAGTGTGGGTATTGGTACTCATCATCAAAAGAGTGAAATATGTAGATGGGTTAGTGTAAACAACAACACAAGAGTTACTCTTGCATGCATTTACTAATTAATGGCTGACTCTTTTGTATTGTTTGTTGTTCTTTCTTCCCAGAAAAGAATAACACACTGGCACAGAGCGTGGAATACAAAAACCAAAACAAACGTATAACAAACCACAAACAAATTACATTTATTCATAAAAACACACAGGAGCACTTACACACACCCATTAAAGCATAAATCTTTTTGTATGCACTCTGTTGACATGTGCATTATGGCATCACCCGTTTACCGTTCAAATTGAAAATACAACAACAATTTCACGTTCATTTACAATTTCCCACTGAACATTTTTGTTTAGTATTAAAGAAGGCGTTGATGATAGATGATGAATGTAGTTATTCAACATTTTTAATGTGAATTTTTGTGTGTGCGCAATATTGTTAAAGAAGACTGAAAAACTGATAAAATTATCAACAGATTTTATTAATTTGAATTAAAATTCATGTGATAAATTAAACAGAATGGTTTAGGACACTGAAAGTAGAGATTTTTGAAGTTTTATGCATTAGACTTGTGGTAGAGTTGTACCAGTCTAGAGTTAGTGTCGTATGTAGAAATGATTATATAATTTTGGAACTCGTGTGGTAAGGCAGGTAGGCAAGCTGATAATCATGACTTAACATCAACGAAATTACTATTTGGAATTATTTAACAGGAGCTACGTCGTGATCATACATGAATTAAAGCAAAATAAGTTAACCAAATTACAATCAGTAAATCGCTATTGAAATTGAATCAACCATCTTATTATGAGCAATGATTTGATTAAAAAAATATGTGAGAAAAAGGTTTCCAAAAACCAATGACGTTGACAAAGATGTGGGTTGACGGCAAATGAGGTTATGTAGAGTTTTTCATGAGATTAATTATACAAATACAAGCCAGTGAAACAATTAATCCTGTTTTTATTACAATACTATTTGAATGAAATATATTTATTCAATTTCACTTCTTTACGGACTGTCACGAAACATCTTCACGTTCATATTGTTATTAGGTAAGATGATTTATCTAATGTAGCAGGCTCTAAAATGGTGGGTTTACTAATTATGGTAACCTTGAAAAAACATGAGAAACTAGATCGTAATCGTGACTGAAGGATTGTAATGACCAATTATGTATGTATGTATGTTGAAAAAACATGTGAAAGCATGTAGTAGTCCTCCCACAGAAACATGTTCTTTCCTAAGAGATGTTACTATCTAACCTTCCATGATCAGCAATGACATGCTAATTGATTCAAGACTTGTTAAGAACTTTCGGTGACTTTTGTGTAATTAAAACTGCTACGTTACTAAAACAACAATAAAAAACTAACTTAATCAGTACTTCAATGATTTATTACTCAATTATTAAATTAAAATCTTTAAAATCTTTGCATGAGAAATCATTACATTTATTTATTACCAACAAATATCAATAAAAATGCCACAGAAATTGTTCACTGGGTTTGCACTCTCACCTTTCCGTATAAAAACAAAAGAAAACCAACACCAACGCAAACATGATGAATAACGATGAAAATTTTTATTTTCTTTTTTAAATTTTATTTTCATTTTCAAATTTATTGTTTATTTTGTTTTCGTGTCCCATTGACATAATGCCATCATTTTGCGCATGTTGGTAATACACCAACAACAACAACAACGAAGTTTAAAATGAACAAGTTTAACACACACAAACACACACGGACAGAAGTCCAAAAACAGCTGATTTGTTGTTTTCATGAAAGCAAAACACATACGATAAAAACAAAGAGAAACTTTCGTTATTCGATTCAAAGAGAGTGTAAAAGAGAAATAATGGTAAAGAGCTTTTATAGGGTGACCAGAGTTTGAATATTTGTTCAAGACTTTTTCGGACAATTCTTGCTTTAAACGAAATACTTGTTGTTTGTCCCTCGTGATAGACTGACTCGATTTTAACAGCTTGTAATGGATCACACCATAAATATAGCATTACCTTGGGGCCATGAATATTCTGTTTAGGCGTAGATTTTGCTCAATGCTTCCCTTACGATAAAGTACGGAAAAAAACAATTTCTTCAACAAATATCACAAAATGGCAACACTGAGCATTGCAATTTCCGAATAGTGTATCAGAAGTTAAACTTTTTAAGAGAAACTGTTATGAAAAGTGCAAAGCAAAAGCTTTTCTCTTTTGTAACATGCGTGTAAAAGCAAAAAGCTTTCTATTGTTGTTGATTATTTCATTAATTATTATTGTATTAGCCCGACAACTAAACCTGTGTTGTTGTAATCTATTAAAGCAATTTCTCAATACCGGTGATTGCTTGATGGTAACAATGATGATGATGACAATGATTATGATGATATTGCATGGGTTGTAGTCATTGTTCTCTCATCATTATTATTTTATCTTTGTTGTTATTGTTAAAAGAGTTCAAAATTTCCCAAATTTACATGTTACAGTTATGTACGCGCGTGTAGTTAAAATGTGACACACTCATACAAATAATGCTGAATACAATGGTTGTTACATCAAGAAGATATATAAACAGGTTCTTTTGCGTTGGAGTTTAATTTTCGATATCGTTTTATTTAATTTTGTTTTCTCTGGTATAAATTGTAAAATTTACCAGAATCAGTGGAGGAATTTCACTCACTAACCGTATAAAAATTTTGGTATATATTTTTAACATTTTAATCGACCAAAGTGCCATGGTTTAGTTCGAATCGATTAGTTCGTTAATTGACAAGCTATTCGTAAAAATAAAATCTTTTTTAATCAATAATGCAGCGCGGGGAGGTACTACGCTGAGTTCCAAAGCACTGTGACGTATGACGTAGCTAGATTTCAAATAAATTGTCAACGCATTTAGCGGTAAAGTGAATGGACCTTCTGGGTTGAACATTTAGCTTTTCTTTGGAACAATTCTTTGGTTGTATCGATCAAGTAAATATTCGGAAATTGGATACCTTATGGCGTTATAGCAGAGATTGTAGAACCGAAGGAATGGACACTAAATCTGAGTAGGTAAGAGTAGGTAATTTATTACATTGTTCTCTGAAGGTAAGAATCAGCTTGCGGGACATAGACACCCCCTTCTTTTTGCACGGTTGGTGGTAATGTGAGAAAGCCTGGAAACTGTTAAGCATATTCTGTGTCTCTTGGCTTGGTTTGCAAAGGCAAAGACTCAAAATTCATTGTCGCAGTTTCTTCAAACTCTATTTTAGGGGAGAATAGTGGGTACATTTTGTGTGATTGATGTCTGAAACAAACAGCCTGTCCATCAGCGACTGGATACAAAACAATGTAGGGCGATGACATTTAAAAAATTTTCTATCTGTACGACAAATAACTTATTTCGGCCATGGATTGGTCGGAAATTTGGAGAGGTAAATTACTACGTTACACAGATGCTATCGGGTCACGGATATTTTAGAAAATATCTGCACAGAATGGACAAGACCGCCTTCCCCTACTGTCTTTACGAAGAAGGGGAGGTAATTGAAATTGAATGCTCGAGTGTGCACGCTGGCAGAGCTATCGCTCTGTACTGGCGTCAATAGTTGGAACGATCACAACCGCTAACATTGTCGGGGTGAAGATTGCGAGTGGTGGAAATTGGACCTCGATGGTGAATTACGTAGAGCGCATTCTGAGACGGAAAAAGAAGGATCTTGAGGCTGCAGAACAAGTAAGCATGTCGGCATAGGTGATACAGTCACACGTGCCAAGCGAAACCGAAACGATGATTTAGACGCTTAGATGTCTCCTCAACTTTCGACACGCAAGCCGGATGCGGACATAAACCTGCAGAGGCCAAAGAGCCAAAAGGACTCCACTCCGAAGTAATACCACCGTAGTTCCGGAGTGGGCACAAACAAGTCCACAAGAGACGAGGAGAGGATTTAGTGGGTGAGGGCCCCACACACGGAGGATGTGACGACTTCCTGTATGGTGCAGTTAGATGCATTTAGCCCTCCTCGGTGAAAAAAATACGACAAATAAACCAATTTTGTGACCGTACTTCCTTTACCTTTATTGAACAACTGAAGTCGCCGTTGTCTAATAGCTAGTGTGCTGGCTTATTAGACGAGAAGCCACAGTTCAAAGACCAGGTCAAGACATCTCTAATGAAAAAAAATTACAAAAAAATATTTCTTAGGCGTATTCCTCTCAGCAATAAATTAAATAAAATTGTCATGAAAAATTAATTGAACATTTATTTTTAATCATCCAATAACCGTTCATATAAAAATAATATATATTTTTTTTTTGTTAAATTAATTGGGCAATTCACACGACTTTGTATCGTGTATATTGTATTGAATACATTTGTTTGTTTGTGAACGCTCAATGCTATGCTGTATTGTGTATCTCGTGGCATTCAAACAATTTGATAGCCCGAAACCAACACAGCTTTTTAAAAACATATGAAAACATATACACATTTTTTCATTCACACATTTTGATAGCACGAAACCAATACAACTTCCAAAAACATATGAAAAAAATGTGTATAAGTGTATCGGATTTTTATATGAAAAATATCAACAACAAGCATACACTGTTGTATGTTCTTCCAACAATACAATGAATACAACGATACAACGGCTTGTGTGAATTGACCAAATGTATTGTAGTCAGAGACGACAGAAGAACAGCAATTACAATGAAGTATGGGTGGAAGGGGGGCAATAACAAATAGAGCGAAAAATCAGTCATTTGTCAAACAATTAAATCAGGCAATAATTTCGAGAAGAAGAAATGCCAATGAAATATAATATCAGCCCATAATGAGTTAAACGTGTGGATAATTTTTTGTTATTATAGGAGCAGTAGCAGCAACAACAACAACAACAAATACATTTGATACACTGTATCAAATTATTAATTATTTCAAAATGTCATAGTCGTCGTCATTGTTGTCGTTATTTGTAACACAGGAAATACTTCTTTTTTTGTTGTTGTATTTTGTGTTCTTTGCTTTGCTTTTATTTCTAAACATTTCACGGCAAGAGTTTGTTTACAAACAGCAGAAAGCGTATGTGTATGTGTGAGTGTAGGTAAGTGTGAATACTTAAGAAAAATTTACAGAAATGTTGCCAACTTTAAAAAAAATTAAATTTAAGAAATGTAAAACAGGCCGAGCCGCTTGATTGTGTCCACTGTGGTATTTTTAAAAGAGCTCAAGTATTCGTTATGTAGTATTCTGATCATTCAAAGCAGGCGCGGAAGAGAAGGCTAACTTCCAAAATGTTAGTTGCTTTGTGTTTGAACAAAGTATAGCGTTTTATAAAGCCGCTGTACAAAATGTTTACAATGTATTCTATTTCAAAACGTCTTCAATGTGTATTTTTAACGCAGTCAAAAAGCAATCACGTACGTAATTGGTCATTACAACCCTTCAGTCAGGATTACGACCTAGTTTCTCACACCACTTATGTTGTGTGCGTTAATTTTATACATGAGTGGCGGGACCTACAGTTTAAAGTCGACTCCGAACGACAGATTTTTGAGAAACTTTCATGGCAATTTTATTGACTCACAGAGTTTTTGCCAGAAATCTGCTGAGATGAAGTCGCCGAAGAAATACTTTTTGTATTTTATTTTGATGTCTGGTCTGGGGCTTGAACCCTGGCTTTGCGTCTAATAAGCCAACACACTACCTAATAGACCACGGCGACTTCATTCAAAAAGCAATCAGGCATCGGATTTATAGTTGATGCATTGTTTGGTTACTTTGCATATCAACAAAATTTATATACCGTAGTAGAATTGCATACAAACTTTGTATTGATACATTTTGACAGTCAGCCGAAGTGTTAAAAATTTAATAACGAAGATGGCTCTTTGCCGCTTTTGATTTTATAAAACAATCATTTCACGAGCCTTTAATAATATACTGCATGATGTAGACTGCGATAGATTAGCACGTAGCGATTAATGGAAGATTGATTTGTTGGATTCTAATCAAAGATGAGTTGAAAGACTAATTGGGAAATCTAGTGTACAGGTTTGCCAGGAGACTGTACTTTATTTCAAATCGCTTGATATGCGCGATTTTCTGTGCAAATCTAGAAATTTACTTGAAATTTAACGAATTTCTAGTCCTTGTATGCCAAGGATTTCTTAGGGTAATTTCGGATCATTCAAAAGTTCTGGAACATAGCTTGCTAGTGCCGGTACGGAGCTTGTAATTTCCGACATATTACAAGAGGTAGATATTCCGATTGCCGCCCAATTAATTTGGATGTTATCCACTCTTTTACAGGTGGGCTCAATCTCGTTGGCAGCAGTAGGATAAGTTCAACTTACCTAGACTCTGCTGGCAGATGACTGACTCTTTTTTGCTTTTAAGTCCAGCGTACAATAGCGATTCTCATAGGCCACTATCATTTTGGTGAACATACCAAAAGTCTTGGCGGGCTAACAAATGACTTCTGCGGAAGCTGTGGGTCTGAGAAGAAGAAAGAGTCTACCTTTCACCTTATGTGTCAGTGTCCTGCTCTTGTCATAAAGAGACAGATTTTTGGCCTCTCACTTTCTAATATCTTTAACCGAAAAATAATTTTATAAAGTTTGCCGCAATAGCAAGATTAATTTTGGGTTGGTTTTCTCTAGGGAATGTTTGATCCCCGAGTATAATTGATTGAAGTATTACAATGGCCCTAAATTTGGGGACCCAAGTCGGAGGTCCGCCATCTTACCTAATCTAACCTAACCTAGTTTAAGACGAAGCTATGAAACTATTCATATCCTTTACCAAAAAGAATTCCTATTAAAATCGTACTTTCCCTTTAAAAACAAAACATCCACTTTAAACGCTATAAATTGTTTATAAAACGCTATAAGGCAACATTTTTTAAAAACATTAAAAAGAGTGTATACGATGTACTCACATCACATTTAAATTAAGAGTATGAGAGAGGAGCAGTATAAATGAGCGTGTGTGTGTGTGTATTAATGTTAATTTTTTTTGTTGTTTTGTTTTGTTTTGTTTACAATTACTTTTGTAAAACAACAACAACAAACAGTTGACCACATTTTGCATATTAATTTAGTGTTGCATTGTTGTTGTTCTTGTTGTCGTTTCTTCTTGTGTTTTTTTTTGCTTTACCATTTTATATTTTAATTTTATTTACATAAATTTTCTTTGTTTATATGCATATGTGCGTGTGTGTTCGTGTGTCTATTTGTTTACATAATTTAAAAGTGAATGAATAGAGAAAGAGAAATATTGCTTTGATGACTCATTTATACTCATACTCTTTGATTCCGCGTTCATTTCTTTAACTCAGTGAGTTTGTTGGTTGACTGTTCCGTCTTAAATGGGACTCAACTCAGCAACAGCAACAAACAAAACGAAATTCATAAGACATGGTGATCTTTAAAACACGTTTTCTTAAGTAATTGTGTTGTGTGCGTGTGCGTGTGCGTGTTATAAATCTCGAAATGATATTCGTAATGTTTTAATTTCATTTCGATTTTAATTTCATTTCATTTTTTGCATTTTAACTATTGTAATCGGTGCACATGTACTCAAGTTTATAAATAAATTTTAAAGTTAAAAATAAATTTATCGAGTTTGAAATTTTTGTTTTCATTTACCTGGGGCATATCATGATTTGATTTCATTTTATTGTCAAACCCTTAAATTTAAACGTGATATTTAAAAATAAATCATAATGCGAATTCAATATGCAGACAGTTGCGAGCATAATAATAGCAGCATGGTTTATAAAGTTTTGCTTAATTAGGAAAATTAATTGGCCACAATGCATGCGGACTATGGGATTTTCCCTAGAAGTCTCTTCATTTCCAAGAATATTCATTCAGATCATTATAAAGGGTGTTTTTTATAGAGGTATAGAACTTTAAGTTGGCATTACTTTCCAAGATGGCGACCGATTTAACAGCTGCCAAGTGATTTATTCTCAGTTTGGTTTGGCAATTCATCATGAATAGACTCACGCCTGAACAACGCTTGCAAATAGTGCAATTTTATTTCGAAAATAATGGTTCTGTGCGGAAAACGTATCGCGCACTACGTCCATTTTATCGTCGACAAAATCGTCCATCAGAGCAGTTAATTCGATTAACCATGGAACGGTTTCACACCACGTTTACTCTTATTGATAACTCGCATCCCCAGAGACGCTGTACGGTGCGTACAGAAGAAGCTATTGCTGCTGTAGAGCGTAGCATTGAGGAAGACCCGAATTAGTCCATCCGCCATCGAGCACAGGAATTGGATCTGTGTCCATCCACTTTATGGAAGATTTTGCGGAAGGATCTTGGTTTGCGTTCTTACAAAATCCAACTCGTGCAAGATTTGAAGCCAAACGATCATCAAGTAAGGCGTAGATTCGTCGAATGGGCTCAAAACGAAATTACCGTTGTTCCCGATTTTCATAAGCGAATTTTGTTTAGCGAAGAAGCGCACTTCTGGTTGAATGGCTACGTCAACAAACAAAACTGCCGCATTTGGAGTGAAGGTAATCCTCAAGTGTATGTGGAAACACCGTTACATCCAGAAAAACTGACTGTTTGGTGCGCTTTATGGGCTGGTGGAATCATTGGTCCGTACTTTTTCAAAAACGATGGTGGCCAGAACGTTACAGTCAATGGTGATCGGTATAGAGCCATGATTACTAACTTTTTCATTCCTGAATTGAATAACCATGATGTCCAGGAGATGTGGTTTCAACAATACGGCGCAACATGTCACACAGCTTGTGCCACAATAGATTTATTGAAAGACACGTTTGGTGACCGCCTAATTTCACGTTTTGGACCTGTGAATTGGCCTCCAAGATCTTGTGATTTAACACCGCTAGACTACTTTCTGTGGGGCTATGTAAAGTCATTGGTCTATGCGGTAAAGCCACAAACGCTTGACCATTTGGAAGACAACATTCGCCGTATTATTGCCGATATACGGCCACAAATGTTGGAAAAAGTAATCGAAAATTGGACGTCCAGATTGGACTACATCCTCGCCAGCCGTGGCGGTCATGCCAGAAATCATATTTAAAATGTAATGCCACAAGATTATCTTTCGGATAAATAAAATTCGTGTCAATCCAATAATCCATCGTTGTTTTATTGCAACTTAAAGTTCTATACCTCTATAAAAAAAACACCCTTTAGATTCCATGACATAGAAATTTTATTGTAATTTTCATTGCTAATTCGCTGACCAAGGCTGTTACATAGCTCTCCAACATGTTTGTTCCTATTTTCCCAGTTGAACTGAGTATTCTCCAGTCGTTTTGCAGCTTGGCTCAATTTCAATGATAATTTTGATGAAAGTATTCACTATAATGCCAGGACCTTCTCCATCGCACTATAGCGATACTCATAGGCTACTGCGCTATTGGAAGGCAACTGACTGCTGCAAGAGATATTGGTCAATGGATTCTTATTTTTCAAGAAAGATCCGGTAAACATACATACATAATTGGTCATTACAACCCTTTAGTCAGGAATACGACCTAGTTTCTCACACCAGTTATGTTATGTGTGTTAATTTTATACATGAGTGGCGGGACCTACAGTTTAAAGTCGACTCCGAAAGACAGATTTTTTAAGAAACTTTTCATGGCAATTTTTATATACTCTCAGAATTTTTCCCAAAAATCTGCTGAGAAGAAGTCGTAGAAGAAATATTTTTCATATTTCATTTAGTTGGAGACGTCTGACCTGGAGTTTGAACCGAGGCCTAACGTGTAATAAGCCAACACACTACCTACTAGACTACGGAGACTCAGGTAAAATGTTATTTAAATGACTGCCTGTAGATTGATTATATCAGTCGTCTGTTTAGTGGCAGTTTTTATCAATTTTTTAAAACATTTCGAGCTGTATATCAGCACTAATTTTGCAAGTGAATCAATGCTACGGTTAAGCCTTTAACGTAACCCACAAACAAAGTCTAGCAGCGTCAAATTACATGATCTAAGACAGCACTTTGCGTCGTCAAAACGTGAAATTACTCCTTCTCGAAACCTCACATGCAAAACAACCAAAATCTATCGTGATGTGTGACCCGTGGCAGCGCCATTTTAAAACCACATACCGTTCAGTTTATAATCTTGCACAATCGCTTCTGATTTTTCCAGTTGCATATGCAACAAATTTTGCCTGTTGATGTAATCATAGAGTGAGAAACGAACATAATCGCTGAATAAAATTTTGTTCGGAAAATCTGCATTGAAGGCCTGTTGCTCTATTGCAGTCGGTCAGCATATATAGGGCGTTGTGAACAGTCAGCTGGGTTCAGTTTATGCATTAGTTAGACTTTATAGAGATGAAGGTACAAATCCAAAGGCAAAATATGTAAAAAAGAGCCGTAAAATAGGTTCATACATACATAACATAAATAATTGGTCATTACAACCCTTCAGTCAGGATTAAGACGTAGTCATGGCAATTTTATTTACTCTAAGAGTTTTTGCGAGAAATCTGCTGAGAGGAAGCCGGCGAAGAAATACTTTTTGTATTTTGTTGTGATGTCTGGCCTGGGGCTCGAACCTTGGCTTTATGTCTAATAATCCAACACACTATATACTAGACTACGGCGACGACAGTAAAATAGTAAATAGTAAAATAGTAAAATAGTAAAATAGTAAAATAGTAAAATAGTAAAATAGTAAAATAGTAAAATAGTAAAATAGTAAAATAGTAAAATAGTAAAATAGTAAAATAGTAAAATAGTAAAATAGTAAAATAGTAAAATAGTAAAATAGTAAAATAGTAAAATAGTAAAATAGTAAAATAGTAAAATAGTAAAATAGTAAAATAGTAAAATAGTAAAATAGTAAAATAGTAAAATAGTAAAATAGTAAAATAGTAAAATAGTAAAATAGTAAAATAGTAAAATAGTAAAATAGTAAAATAGTAAAATAGTAAAATAGTAAAATAGTAAAATAGTAAAATAGTAAAATAGTAAAATAGTAAAATAGTAAAATAGTAAAATAGTAAAATAGTAAAATAGTAAAATAGTAAAATAGTAAAATAGTAAAATAGTAAAATAGTAAAATAGTAAAATAGTAAAATAGTAAAATAGTAAAATAGTAAAATAGTAAAATAGTAAAATAGTAAAATAGTAAAATAGTAAAATAGTAAAATAGTAAAATAGTAAAATAGTAAAATAGTAAAATAGTAAAATAGTAAAATAGTAAAATAGTAAAATAGTAAAATAGTAAAATAGTAAAATAGTAAAATAGTAAAATAGTAAAATAGTAAAATAGTAAAATAGTAAAATAGTAAAATAGTAAAATAGTAAAATAGTAAAATAGTAAAATAGTAAAATAGTAAAATAGTAAAATTGTAAAATAATAAAATAGTAAAATAGTAAATAGTAAAATAGTAAATAGTAAAATAGTAAAATAGCAAATAGTAAAATAGGTTCAATTGTAGAAAATTCCATGAAATCGAGAAATTAAGATTATCCGCCACATTTTTTCTAACATAAATGATAATTTCGACAGTGCTATACTTTCACTTTGCTATACTTTCGCAGGTGAGACACATGTATCCACTGATACAAAAAGTGAACAGAGTTGGTTGAATCGTATTTATAAAAATCGAGGGCAGTTCCATATGCAGACAAAATCATGGCATTGATTTTTTGAAATTCATAAAAACATCTTTTCAAGAAGAAGATACCACAGAATAGTACTCCCCCTGTATTCATATTTCAGGCACATACGCGTGCATAATCTTTATTTGAAAATGTCAAATTAATGTTGGAAAAAACGAAATTAACACTAATATTGCTCTACTACCTCACATTTCCTAACTCTGCCTCACTTCCTCTTTGTCTGTGATATCTGATTTGTAACTCTAACTTTGTATTTATTGCTCATTTGTTAGTTTTTTTTTTGTTTTTTTTTTCTTGGCCTGGAGAACCCATTAAAAGTAAATTTAATATTTATTTTCTGTTTCCCTTTTTTCTGTTCTGTTTTATATGTACATTGAATGTGATTGATTTATAGGTTGTTGCTGTTGCTGTAGTTATTGTGTATGAATTTATTTGTAAAATGTACTTCTACTTTACACTCAAAAAATTAAAATCGTAAAAAAATTATTGAAAATAAATTCTAAAAAAACTCCGGCTTTAAAAAAGTTAAAATGGCAGGATTTATTTCAATGGATATAAAGGTACACTCACACTTCGGAATGATCCGAAATTTCCCTAAGAAATCCTCGGCATTCAGGGACAACAATTGACGATTAAACCACGTTCGTTAAATTTCAAGAGATTTGCACAGAAAATTCCGCCACCCAACAAGCATATCAAGCGATTTGAAATAAAGTACAGTTGCCTGGCTAACCCGTACACTAGATTTCACATTTCCCAATTAGTCTTTCAACTCGTCTTTGATTAGAATCCACCAAATCAATCTTGAATTAATCGCTACATGTTAATCTATCGCGGTAGTTCATCAGACAGTGTATTATTAAAGGCTCGTGAAATGATTGCTTTATAAGATCAAAAGCGGCAAAGAGGCGTCTTCGTTATTAAATTTTTAACACTTCGGCTGACTTTCAAAATGTATCAATACAAAGTTTGTATGCAGTTCTACTACGGTATATAAATTTTGTAGATATGCAAAGTTATCAAACAATGCGTCAACTATAAATCCGATGCCTGTTTGCTTGTTGACTGCGTTAAAAATACACATTGAAGACGTTTTGAAATAGAATACATTGTAAATATTTTGTCTAGCGGCTTTATGAAACACTATACTTTGTTCAAACACAAAGCAACTAACATTTTGGAAGTCAGCCAACATGTCAATTTTTGAGTTGAGACACAAAATTAATTCCTGATGCTTAATAACAAATTAAAAACGTCAGTGAATAGTGATAGTAGTTGTCATTTGATAATAGGAATCATATCTGGTTTTTTTACATTGTTTCTAGGCATTACATGACATTAAATTACAGGAACTCAGTAGGAAATCAAAACGATCTTTGTAGGAAGTCAATATGAGAACGATTCAAGCCGCGATACACAGATAATTATACGTACCCCCTAAAAATCATTTTTTTTTAAATGAAAATATATGGAGAAGTCAACTGATTTTTGCGCCAAAATTTTTGTTTTCCGTCACAGCCGAACAAATTATATTTGTTCTCATCACTAAATATTACATTCGCCTAAAAATCAATTGACTTGTCCATATATTATTGGGCAAATTCCAATCGTGGCTTTTTTCTCGGCACTCGGCTGCGGAAACCGTTCTTTCTCAAAACACTTCGAACAGTTTCGGAATGCACAATAACATTGTGATCACTTTCCGAGGTATTTCGTATTTCTACGGCTGTAGTCCTAGGATTTTTATTCACAATACCTTTTATATACCGGGCTACCCTTGGAGAAATTTTATACGAAATATACGTCGTACGTATAATTTTCTGTGGTGCCATATTGGTTTTAAGCAAACTGCAGTCACAAATTCATAGATTTTGGGAATCTTTTTCTTTATTTAAGTAAATGTGTCGTTACAGACGCTAATGTAAAGAAATTTTAGATTAGAAGTTCATTACTTTAAAAAAAAATGATTTTTAGGGGGGTACGTATAATTATATGTGTGACTGTATATCACCTAAGTCTATAGAATGCATTTAAAGAGATTAAAATTATTTTAAGGAATTCTTCAGGCACCCATTCAGCGAACACAGGTCATTGTCTTTGGTCGCCCTATGCATACATACATACATACATACATACATATTTGGTCATTATAACACATCAGTCAGGAGTACGACCTAGCTTCTCACACCACTTATGTTGTGTGTGTTATTTGTATACATGAGTGGCGGGACATACATTTTAAAATCGAAATTTTGAGAAACTTTTCATTGCAATTTAATTGACTCTCAGAGTCCAGAAATCTTGAGAGAGGAAGTCGACGAAGAAATATTTTTTCTCGTATTTCGTTATATTGAAGATGTCTGACCGGGAGTTTGAAGCATGGTCTTGCGGTCTAAAAAGCCAACACACAACCTACTAGACTACGGTGACGGTCGGCCTATGGGATTTGGCAAAACAAAGTGAATCAATGACAACTGATTTGACAGATGTGGCTTTAACAAGATGGATGCTTTCAAGTGGCAACGACCCTAGTTTAGGTTAGGTTAGGTTAGAGGACGTGTACTTGTCAATTAAGACAAGTACAGTACCCGCAGGTCGATGTCCTAGTTTCTCACACCACTTATGTTGTGTGTGTTAATTTTATACATGAGTGGTGGGACCTACAGTTTAAAGTCGACTCCGAACGACAGATTTTTGAGAAACTTTTTCATGGCAATTTTTATTTACTCCCAGAGTTTTTGCCAGAAATCTGCTGAGAGGAAGTCGCCGAAGAAATACTTTTTGTATTTTATTTTGATGTCTGGTCTGGGGCTTGAACCCTGGCTTTGCGTCTAATAAGCCAACACACTACCTAATAGACCACGGCGACTTCAGAGGAAGTCGTTGAAGAAATATTTTTCTTGTATTTCGTTATGTTGGAGATGTCTGATCGGGGGTTTGAAGCATGGTCTTGCGGTCTAATTAGCTAACACACTACCTACTAGACTACGGTGACGGTCAGCCTATGGGATTTGGCAAAACAAAGTGAATCAATGTCAACTGATTTGACAGATGTTACTTTAACAAGATGGATGCTATCAACTGTGAATGTTCAGAAGACCCTGTTGGAATACCGTGTATAAGCAGTGTTAAATTTTGCTGGGTAAAGTGTATCGCCCTCTAAAGAAAGCTTATTTACAAATTTGTTGCGCTGCCCTTGTTTTAGACGCCGTAATTTTGCGAACGCTCTCGTATTTATCTATTATGAGCAGCTCTTCAATGTCTGTATACACTACCACGTGTATTTACGGCAAGATCCCTTGGGAGTTCCTAATTTCAATACAATTTTTTTTCCCCATCAATTAGAAGAGGTAGAGCTGAAGTTTTTTTAACGATGACCTGCGTGTGATCCACGATTATAATCGAAATAAATTTTCTACTACGTTTTTTTTTTGTTTTTTGTTCCGTTTTTTTTTTTCGCCGGCTATTTATAGAATGACTCTATGTACAGTTCAGAGTGTAAAGTAGCAAACATACGCTGGGAATAAATACTTCATTAAAAAAAATCCTCCAAACACTAAACAATCTTGACCTAAAAAACACATGAATCCAAATGGAAATAAATAAAAAAATTTTATTTCGAAAATAATGGTTCTGTGCGGAAAACGTATCGCGCACTACGTCCATTTTATCGTCGACAAAATCGTCCATCAGAGCAGTTATACACGATTAACGATGGAACGTTTTCGCATCACGTTTACTCTTATTGATAACTCGCATCCCCAGAGACACTGTACGGTGCGTACAGAAGAAGCTATTGCTGCTGTAGAGCGTAGCATTGAGGAAGACCCGAATGAGTCCATCCGCCATCGAGCACAGGAATTGGATCTGTGTCCATCCACTTTATGGAAGATTTTGCGGAAGGATCTTGGTTTGCGTGCTTACAAAATCCAACTCGTGCAAGATTTGAAGCCAAACGTCGAATGGGCCCCAAACGAGATTACCGTTGTTCCCGATTTTCATAAGCGAATTTTGTTTAGCGATGAAGCGCACTTCTGGTTGAATGGATACGTCAACAAACAAAACTGCCGCATTTGGAGTGAAGGTAATCCTCAAGTGTATGCGGAAACACCGTTACATCCAGAAAAACTGACTGTTTGGTGCGCTTTATGGGCTGGTTGAATCATTGGTCCGTACTTTTTCAAAAACGATGGTGGCCAGAACGTTACAGTCAATGGTGATCGGTATAGAGCCATGATTACAAACTTTTTCATTCCTGAATTGAATAACCATGATGTCCAGGAGATGTGATTTCAACAAGACGGTGCAACATGTCACACAGCTCGTGCCACAATAGATTTATTGAAAGACACGTTTGGTGACCGCCTAATTTCACGTTTTGGACCTGTGAATTGGCCTCCAAGATCTTGTGATTTAACACCGCTAGACTACTTTCTGTGGGGCTATGTAAAGTCATTGGTCTATGCGGTAAAGCCACAAACGCTTGACCATTTGGAAGACAACATTTGCCGTACTATTGCCGATATACGGCCACAAATTTTGGAAAAAGTCATCGAAAATTGGCCGTCCAGATTGGACTACATCCGCGCCAGCCGTGGCGGTCATATGCCAGAAATCATATTTAAAATGTAATGCCACAAGATTATCTTTCGGATAAATAAAATTCATGTCAATCGAATAATCCATCGTTGTTTTACTGCAACTTAAAGTTCTATACCTCTATAAAAAAAACACCCTTTATGTTCCAGAAACATCGTTTCTAATTATAAGGCCACCACTGTATGTATGAGAATATGTTGTGCATGTGTATATAATTTCATTTGTTTTATTTTATTTCATTTAATTTGATTTCTTTTTATTGTTTTTATTTAATAAATATAAAAAAATTAAAAAAAAATACTCATAAAAAGTCACTTTTGGTTATAAGGCCGGCAAATTCAAGTTTCATAGTGCCGCCGCCATTAACGTTTACATTTCAAATTATGATTGAAATTAAAATCTCAACTTTGGTGGTTTACAGCTGACTGAATGGCGTATGGTCAGTGAGTTCCGAATTAAAAATGAAATCAAATAAACGGCTTGATTTAGGTCAAGGTTAATAACAAAACCATAAAAAGAAGTGGAGTACAACAAAAGCATTAATTGTTACAATACTACGATATCCACCTTCGCTATTTATGTATGTCACGTTTTTATATTTTTTAAAGTTTATGTTTCAATTTATAAATCTGTATACAAAACGAAAGTAAATATAAATATAAATATAACTGTATTTATAAGGTTTAGTAAAAAGAAATCCATTATTTTTTCCATTTTCGATAGTTTTATTAAGAACCCTTTGGCATAAGCAGTTTACTTTTAAGTTAAGTTTTAAGTTAATTTGTCATTGGGTGGCCTGGTAGACTATTAGCGTAAGGGTCGTGGGTTCGATTCCCACCAAAGGCTCTGGTCCGTGATACTACACCCCG
This sequence comes from Sarcophaga variegata, assembly GCA_932273835.1. Taxonomy (NCBI): domain Eukaryota; kingdom Metazoa; phylum Arthropoda; class Insecta; order Diptera; family Sarcophagidae; genus Sarcophaga; species Sarcophaga variegata. Next base: position 144,008,341 of record OW026358.1, on the reverse strand, counting down.
AGCATATGGTCAAAGTTACTCAGCTCGTATATAATTAAAATATAATTTGTAATTGTATTGTAATTAATAAATAAATAAATAATAAATAATTTGTCATTACAACCCTTTAGTACAGACTAAAACCCACCATATTGTGTGTATTAATTTTATCAATGAATGGAGGCACCTACACTTTAAAGTCTACTCCGAAAGACAGATTTCTCAGAAACTTTTCATGGCAATATTATTTTTCTTTCAGAGTTTTTACCAGAAGACTGCTAAAATATTTTGTCCGATTTCGTGTTGTTCCAGTGGTCTTAGTTGTGATTTGAACTAAGGGCTCGTGTCTAAAAAGCCAACACACTACTTATAAAAATACGGCGACTTCTTTATTTTGTAAAGTCTTAGGTTTGGAGCAAAAAAGGAAAAAAAAGAAAGACTATGATTTGATCGAAAAGTTAGTTTGTTCTTCGTTTATGCGAAGAAGGGGCAACATGTCTCTGGACTTTTAAATTTACTGACTCCCTGGACTTTTAAATTTACTGACTCTTAACTGAAAAGAAAATACTGCTTTTGTCAAAAGACATGTCTCAGTGAAATCTTGTTACGATTTAAACACTCAGCGCAATTCAACTTGAAGCTGACAGTCATTCATAGAATATTATCGCTTGATTTGAGGAGAAAATGTTCTTTGTTGCGGAAAAAAGCCATCACTCAACGAAAGTTAATCTTCATAAGGACAATAGAATTTCTAACCTGGTAAAAAAGGACTTTACAAAGCTCGTTTTGGCCGTATAATCACGGAATATACCCAAAGTTCTAAACGCTTAATTAAAATTTCAACACCCGAAGCATTTGGATATGGTGTTAGTCTCTTGAAGACTAACAATGCGCGATATTGTGAAAGCTATAAGCATTCTACATGGCTTGCCGCAAAACGGAATCGTCTTCTTATATTGAGAAGTGTTTTGCGCGGATTATCTGGAATGTGGAGGAATTTTTGATTGCGTCTTAGGTTAGGTTAAGTTCAGTAAGGTAAATAAATTAAGTTCCCCTTAGCATTTAGGATTATTGTGATACCACAATCAATTCAACTAGTTAGTGAAGTTCAGTCAGTCTCGTGTGAAGACGTGGTGCATTTTACGAGAGTAATCGTAGTTTGAAGATCTCTTTTACAAAGATGAGTCGAACAATTGTCTTGTAATTGTTATTGTTTATGCAAAGAGTGTAAACAGAGGAATAACAAACAAAGCAATTGTTGTTGTTTACATAAAGTTGCGAACATTGACACACACACAGAATTGTGCGAATAATAAAGAATTTTAATTAAAACTAAACACAAATTTATTTTTATTTTATTTGCAATCTACGAGCTCATATTTTAAACGTTTTTAAAATGGTAAAAACGTAAACATTCCCGAGTCCAAAATCAATATCGCTATTGCATCAATCTCTATAAAATCATTTAACGGTTAAAGATGTCAGAAAGTGAAAGAACAAAATCCTCTGTCTCTTTATAACAAGAGGAGGGCACTGACTAATGAGGTGTATCTTCCTTATTCTCATATCCGTAGCTCCTGCAGAAGTCATTTGCCGAAAAAGCTAAGTGTTTCGTGTCCAGCAGAGTCTAGCAATATTACACGTACACTTTTGATCGTTTCTTAACTATTCAACCGCAATGTACCAGAGGTTAAAGCGCAATCAAAACATTGGGTTTTTCGCAGCAAATCAAAAGAAACCTTAGATGGGTTTCTCAACCTATAAACAGTTCAAGACAGATTTTTGAATACACTTAGCATTATGAACGGTGACTTCCTGAAACAACAATAAACAATCGATGGCCATCTTATTGGGTCATTAATGAGGAATTGAAAATCGATCGCTTTTGGCCAAGAAAAAAATTCACTCCCTCATCCATTGTATCATCTGGATTAAGCATCGAGTGAAATATTTTTGTTTCCAATCCTAAAGAAATGGTTAAACGGAAAATATTTCACTCCAACTATGAAACTATCCTATGACAAAGTCTGTTTAGATAACCTCCGCAATTTTTATCTTTTATTTAATATTGTAATCCACAGACAAGTCCAGCTGTTGGTAATGTGTTAGTAGGCAATGTGCTCGTTTATTAGACGTGAGGCCACGATTCAAATAATAAAGGGCTATCCATTTCATGGTTTCAAAAGTATGGGACTGGAATTCGACATCGGTCAAACTAAGTTGTAAAACCAATTTTTATCTTTTCAGTTGAAAGCCTTACATTGACGAAAATGAGATTATGGTTTACATAATCGTCCAACTACGCAAGCAATTGGCAAAATTGTGAAGAAATTTGAAGAGACTGGAGTGGTTACAAATATTGAAAGGCCTGTGCATCATCGTTTCGCTCGTTCCGCTGAAAATATCGCTATTGTAAGTGAAAGTGTTGCCGAAGACCCGAATGTGTCGATTCCTCGTCGTTCTCAGGAATTAGGACTGTCTTACGGCACATTATGGCGTATTTGGCAGTTAGATCTACACCTACATCCATACAAAGTCCAGCTCACGCAACAACTGAAGCCAGCTGACCACCATTCACAACGTCGTAGATACGTGGAATGGCTGCTTGAACAACAGGCGGTGGACGGCAATTTTTCGAACAAAATTTTCTTCAGCGATGAAGCACATTTAACACTCGGTGGATATGTTAATAAATAAAATTGTCGTATTTGGGGTTCGGAGAATCCTCCAGTAATTGAAGAGAGGCCATTACATCCAGAAAAAGTCACTATTTGGTGCGCTCTTTGGTCCGAAGGTTTGATTGGACCTTACTTCTTCGAAAACGACGATGGAACGACTGCCACCGACAATTCGGAGCGTTATGGTCATATGATAACCGACTTTTTTTTTGCCAGCTATTGAAGAATACGACTTGGAGAATATGTGGTTTCAACAAGACTGTGCCACATGCCACACAAATCAAGCGAATATGGCTTAATTGCAAGAGACATTTCCCCGCGCGCGTAATTTCTCGTCGTGGCGATATCAACTAGCCACCAAGATCATGCGATTTGACAACATTAGACTTCTTTGTGGGGCTACGCGAAAGACCGTGTTTATGCAGATAAACCTTCAACTCTTGAGAACTTAAAAACCAACATTCGTCAAGTTATGACTAAGATACCGCCCAATATGTGTGTCAAAAAGTGGTCGAAAATTACCTCAAAAGAATCAATGCTTGCAACACTTCGCGTGTTGGTCATTTAAATGATGTAGTATTGTACACATAATGTCAACGTTCAAACTTTACAATAAAAAAGAAATATCATGAAAAGAAATATTTTATATGTGTTTTATTTACGTTTACTTTTGAAACCACGAAATGGATAACCCTATATTTCTTCAGCGACTTCTTCTAAGAAGTCTGGCAAAAACTCTAGGAGTAAATATACTCAGTCGTTCAGAGTCAACTTCAAACTGTATGCATGGATAAAATTAACACGTACAACATGGCTGGTGTAAAAAGCTAGGTCATAATCCTGACTAAAGGATTGAAATAAACACTTAATTACGTAAGTATCCACAGGCAATAATCATCTTTAAAAACCTAAAACATAACAATACTTATAAAGGGTCCGCCAAATAACTTTTTTTTGAAAATGCTTTAAAAAAAAAACTACTGAATATTTTCTCAAATTTCTTTTTTTATTTGAAAGTACAATCCTACCGGTTAATAATGGAAAATAATTTCATTCAAATGGCTACCTCGGCTGGCCATGCAGTAGCCTACACCAGAAGATGCCGATTTTGGCAAAAAAAATCTTTTCAGATGAAGCTCATTTTGATTTTGGCGGGTATAGAAACAAGCAAAATTGTCGCATTTGGGGTACAGAAAACCCGCACGCATACATTGAAAAGCTGACGCACCCAAAACGAGTCACTGTTTGGTGTGGATTTTGGTCCAGAGGCATTTTTGGGCCATTTTTCTTCGAAAATTAGCAAGGAGTGGCCGTTACAGGGGCCATGTTGAACGAATTTTTGTTCACAAAAATTTAAGAGGAGGATATTGGCAACATTTGCTTTCAACAGGACGGCGCATCGTGACACACAGCCGAAGCTACACTCGATGTTTTTCGCCCTGTTTTTGAAGATCGCATTATCAGCCGCAGAGCTGATGTCGTTTGGCCACCTCGGGGCTGCGATTTGACACCGTTGGACTATTATGTGTGAAGTGCCGTCAAAGATAAGTGTTACGCCGACAAGCCAGAAACAATTGACGCTTTAAGGGACAATATTCGTGAAGCCATTGATGAAATACAGCTGCACACAATCGATAATGTGCTTAAAAATTGGACCGATCGTGTAGGCTACTGCACATTTGAACATGATTTACATACATTTGAATGAAATTATTTTCCATTATTAACCGGAAGGATTGTACTTTCAAATAAAAAAAGAAATTTGAGAAAATATTCAGTAGTTTTTTTAAGCATTTTCAAAAAAAAAAGTTATTTGGCGGACCCTTTACAACGTGCCATAAAAATTTCTACTAAATACGTTGCACGTGGAGAACATTTCAAATCCCAGAATTTTTTTAAAACGAAAATTTAAAAAACAATTTTTTTTTTCAAATACTTTGGATTGATTTCAATTGAATCGATAGAATAGGCGTCTAAGGCGCAACAAGGCTAGGATTATACAATTACTTTTGCTTGTCAGATAAACAACAATAACAAAAACAAGACTTCATTGCATACAACTTTTACAAGTTTAACTACATATTATTCTTAGTCTGTAACAACAACAACAAATCCCAATATTACTTAGTAAGAGATTAGATTTTTTTGTTTTTTTTTTTTGTGAAATATTTGTGTTTTCATTTTAATAAATTATTTTATTTATAAACAACAATTGCTTGTAATAAACAAAAAAAAACAGAAAAAATGGTAGAAAAACTTACTTGAATAATTAAAAGAAAAAATATATTCGAAGCTTGTTAAAGGTAATTAATATGATTAAAATATTACAATAACAACAACAACAACAACTAAAGATTTAGAAAACATTAATTTCTTTATATACGTATACAATAATTATGTAAATTAGTTTGTTTATATACGAGGTGTGTTTGAGAAATTACGACAGTAGATATTAAGAAGCCTTAAAGAAATATAAGCAAACATTTCATTACTATTTCAATGGCAGTTTACTTTTCACAACTTTCTAAAACAACCCTCGTTTCTTTAATTTCAATATTAATTGAAATGACAACATGTATTGGCATGTAAATATTTAAACGAAGAACGAACTGAACTGAACGAACTAGTAAACCGCGTAAGCTAACGTATGACTCTGTATGAATGAAAATGTCACATTCAGTTACAATAAGCAGGGGAAGGAAACTATTGAACCAAATGATTATAAATAGTCTGCGGTTATAAATCCCAGGTGTCTAGTTATAAATGTTAGAATTTTTTCTGCGTTTTTTCTTTTTTCTATGTATTCTACTTTGATTTGCTTATCTACTACTGTTTAAAGTTCAATGTGAATGAAAAATGTTTTTCTCCCTAAAAAATGATCTTTAAATAGCACACTCCACTGCAAGGGTTGTACTCTACTGTTATTACACTCCCTCCTCTCACACAGACGTTTCACGTACATGTATTTACATTAGTTTTTAAACAGGGTGCGACTTATTAAAAAGTTAGTGAAACGCAGCAAATGCTGTAAGACGTTAATCGTATGGCCATGAATTTGTATATAATATGTCGGGGACGCGAAAGACTGTATGCCTGACAAAAAGAAAGATATTTAACGGAAAGAATGTAAACAGAATGAATGCAAAGGGCAAAGATAAGTTATCGTTTCTATGAATTTAGTAAATACGCATTCGATGTTTGCAATTGTAATATAAAAGAAATTGTTAACTTTATCAGCTGCGATTTCTTTATTTAAATAAATCCTTCATTTATTTAAACTTAAAAACACACACATTTATTGATCGCAGAGCTCTTTCAATTTTATTACACGAGCCTTTTACAACAAAGATCAAACATTCCAGTTCATAATACTATGTGCAGACACGTACTTTTATTGAATTAGTGTTCGGTTTATTGATAACAATATTTTTAGTGTTCAGACACAAAATTTATTTGACAGCTGGTAAACAAAACAGCTGATTGCTTCAACGCAACATTGCTTTTAATTTAATCGCGAAAATTAGTGCCAAAAAAATTTGAGAAAAAAATTTTCAATTTTTCATTTTAACATTGGAAAATGTCTTACTCATGATTAACCGAAACGCCGAGCTGTTGCGGTTAGTAGGGAATATTTCTGACTCCAAGTGGCTTCTCTCAGAATGATGAGAAAGAAGAATTTGATAATACTGCATAGCTTGCAGAAAATAAAGCTTTTGCTTATGGCACTGTTAGAGGAAAATGAAACTCGAAGGTCTTTGAATACGTAGTATTATCAAAAAATACCAGTCAGTTAACATATTCTGCATAAACGCGAGGATGAAATTGCGAGAGCTGTTATAGATTATCAGTCAAGACCTAGAAGGTCAGCCATACTTGGAGAAGACAGGTAGAAACAGCAGCTGCTTTCTTCATAGCAGGAACTGGATTCCCAGTAATATCTCAGTTCAGGGTATTATAAATAACTTTTCGAAATAAAATAGAAATTATCATCAAACAACATTGGGATCTGTCTGTGCAAATATTTTCTGATCCCTTTCTGATGACCTTCCATTTTTTATTTGTCGTTGTTTTGTTTTAGTTTGTTGTTGATATTTGAGTTGTCAAATATCAATAGAAAGTGTTCGGAAAATAGAAATATGCTCACTGAACGTACTTATGACAGTGCTGTATTTGAAGTTTTAGTCAATATTATAACAATTTATGAATTTATTAAGCAATAATTAATTGACATTTTATATGAAATATTGATATCAATAATGCCGTTTATTGCGATTTTCTCAATATACGTGCATGTTTGAACATAGTATAATACAAAATTGTTTATGGCTGACTCACTGATTTTCGATTTGGTAACTTCTAGAACTACACTGTTGATTTGTTATTTACTGTCAATGTAGGTTAAACTAAGGCAATTTCTTTAATGTTTTGTTATTGTTTTTTTTTTGTTATTGTAATCAATGTTCCTAAAGCCAGGAACTGCACCTTACTGTAACTTGTCTCCCAATAAGATGGCTGAATGGAGGACTATGTGGTCCCGATCACGGAAAGATGCATATGCGGGTTCTTATTGAAAATGAGTAGAAGCGATATAGACTTACTTATATACGTAAGTACTAAACATTATACCATAGGAAGTTGCGCATGGGATTTTAAGGGCCATTATAACAACTTGCCGTTAAACTTGGGTTTAGTTAAAGGTACCTTTAGCTAAAGGGAACTGTAAAGTTACCTTTAACTTATTTTCGTTATTACAACTTACAGATAAAAATTTTCAAAAATATGGCAGTGCCGGAGAATGTCGATAAAACTGCTCAATTATACAATTTTTTAACGCAGTGGCAACCGCGGACTTTGTTTTTTTGTTGTTTAAATTTTGTTTAAAATTACTCATTTTGTTTAAATTTGAAGTTGCCATAATGAAAATAATATATAATATGGCAACTTCAAATATAAAGTGACCTTTAAATGTTAAAGGTAGGATGATCCTCCCTTTAGCTTAACGATCACTTCTATCTTACTCATAATAACGAAAAACAATTTATCTGCCCGTTAAAATCCTCCCCTTTAGTTAACGGCAAGTTGTAATAATGGCCCTAAGCATTGTGGAAGTTGTAAGTATAATCATGCGGAAAAAATCGGAAGCACATCTTATGCCATTGGCCTGCTTGCGGTGAAAGCCGCCTGTTAATAAGGGAATATACTATTTTCAAGAATCTATCTGACACGTCAGATGTCAAACACGAACGTATGTTGGAATTATTAAGAAAAACACAGATTATTGGGAATTCGTGGTAGCTTATCATCAGCTGCCTGATTTTGTAATTGTCTCTACAAAAGATTGGAAAGGCTTTACTTTTTTGAGTAACTTCTTCTTCTAGAGATGTTGAAATGCGAGGTTGGATAAAATTTTTATTATTTTACTTGCTTCCCTGGAATCTACAAATCCTTTCGTTTGTCCATTTCAATGATTTCTTTCAATACAAAAATCTCTTTACTTTACATTTTGTGAACGAAACGAACTTTTATAGAGAATTTCAAGTATTCTCGTGTGCAATTCTTGTTCTTGTTTCAAAACAACAAAATTAAACTGTACACGTGTTTATTTCACATACATACATACATAATTGTTCATTACAACCCTTCAGTCACGATTACGATCTAGCTTCTCATACCACTTACTTTGTGTGTGTATTAATTTTATACATGAGTGCTGGGACCTACAGTTTAAAGTCGACTCCGAACGACAGATTTTTGAGAACGTTTTTCATGGCAATTTTATTTACTCTCAGAGTTTTTGCCAGAAATCTGCTGAGAGGAAGTCGCCGAAGAAATATTTTTTTCATATTTTCGTTTTGATGTCTGGCCTGGGGCTCGAACCCTGGCTTTACGTCTAATAAGCCAACACACTACCTACTAGACTATGGCGACTGCCTAGTAGGCAATACGTTTTATCGTATTAGACACGAGCTTGTGGTTCAAACCCCATCGCCGACTTGTCGATTGGGTAGATCCCACCGCTTATGGAAAATTAACATACACATTATGAACACACAGTTGTCTTAGCAGTCTTTTGGGAAAAAATTTGTATAAAAATTATCGCAACTGTTAAACTGTAGGTCCCGACACTCCTGTATAAAATTATTACGATTTGGATTCAGAATGAAGTCTTAAATCGAAATACTGTCCTTGAGATTGTCTTGTTTTATCTTAACTCACGTGGTTTCACACGGTATTAGTTTTTGTGCAAAACCACTCGAAATGACATTATCGTGAAGAGGTGCCTTAGTATTGCGACAATATCATATATTGCACTCCCCCTCCAACTTGAAGGGGTATTCCCACAGTGTCTCCTACAAGCGTATTGCCTCTATCATTCAGTTGATATGTTCTCAGGTTTTTCTTCTTAGGATGCATTAATGCTCCATAGGTTTCAAGACAGTGGTCCGATGATATATGCTTATCCTCACAGAATCTATATGTTGGGCTGAAAAGAACACCCACTTTGTATAAGTATACTCAAAGTCTACAGTATCTTGTCAAAAGATAGGTTATCAAACTTAGATGATATAGGGTTATCCATTTCGTAGTTTCAAAAGTATGGGACTGGAATTCGACATCTGTCAAACTAAGTTGTGAAACCAATTTTTTTCTTTTCAGTTGAAAGTCTGACATTGACGAAAATGGATCGCTTAACTATCACACAACGCATAAAAATTATCAAAACCTACTACAAAAATAGACGGCAATTTTTCGAATAAACTTTTCTTCAGCGATGAAGCACATTTCACACTCGGTGGGTATGTTAATAAACAAAATTGTCGTATTTGGGGTTCTGAGAATCCTCACGTAATTGAAGAGTGGCCATTACATCCAGAAAAAGTCACTGTTTGGTGCGCTCTTTGGTCCGAAGGTGTGATTGGACCTTACTTCTTCGAAAACGACGATGGAACGACTGTCACCGACAATTCGGAGCGTTATGGTCATATGATAACCCACATTTTTTGCCAGCTATTGAAGAATACGACTTGGAGAATATGTGGTTTCAACAAGACGGTGCCACACGCCACACAAATCCAGCGAATATGGCTTAATTGCAAGAGACATTTCCTGGCCGCGTAATTTCTAGTCGTGGCGATATCAACTGGCCACCAAGATCATGCGATTTGACACCATTAGACCTTTTTTTGTGGGGCTACGCGAAAGACCGTGTTTATGCAGATAAATCTTCAACTCTTGAGCACTTAAAAACCAACATTCGTCAAGTTATGGCTGAGATACCGCCCAATATGCGTTAAAAAGTGGTCGAAAATTACCTCAAAAGAATCAATTCGCGTGATGTAGTGTTTCACACATAATGTCAACGTTCAAACTTTACAATAAAAAGGAAATATCACGAATAAAAAATATTTTATATGTGTTTTATTTACGTTCACTTTTGAAACCACGAAATGGATAACCCTTTACTAATGGATAGTCTAACACAGGCGGTTTTACTGAAGCAGATAATTATTACAAAAACAAACAATTCGAAAATTTCGAAATTTTTTCATGGGCACTTCTTATATAAAATTTCTAAACAAAAGCACACAGTGGGATTTGCGTATTAAAATAATAATAAAATAACGGGAATTTTTAAAATTACTTTGTATTTCGTACTCACCATTATGCATTTGCGGCTTAGTTTTTGTTCCCATTATTGTGTTTTAGTTTGGTGGTGTAGTAAAATGGCGGTGGTAGCTGCTCCTTTGGTGCTTGTTTTGTATCCTCAAGAGAAAAAAAAAGGGAAAATTTTCTTTCTTTGTTTTTGTTTTTTCACAAACGTTAAGATGGCACACACAAAAATTGTATGCTTAAGTATTACAAATAACAACAATAATAACAATAAAAAAAAATAATTATTTTGTAAATCCGTATAAAGATTGTAAAATATAACAGCCCCGTGTAGTTATGTAAATTTCAATAAAAAAAATAATAAAAAAAAAATTATTTCTGGTGTTTTAAGTGCACTTGTTGTTTAGATAAAAAACAGCAACAAAAAAAATGTTGAATTTTTAATAAATTACACACACACAACGTTTGTTTGTTTGCAATTCTAAGTAAATAAATCTGATGCTGCTTCTGAGAGTGAATATTGTAATGAAAACAACTTAGTTTTTGTTTTATATAATTTAAGTTATTGTTGCTGTTGTAGTTATATTGTCCTTACTTTATTATACTTTAATTAACATTAGCATTAACACTTATTATTTTAATTTTATTTCATTTAACAACAACAATTTTTAATTTTTTTTTTTTTGTTATATTTTTTCCATAAATTTAGCACTTGTTTCGCATTTCATTATTAAGACGAGATTTTGTTTTCTGTCTTTTCTGTTTGTTTTTTTTTAATTTTTCTTTCTCCGTGTATTACACTTCATTTACATTTTAATTTTGAAACGTTTTAAATTGAAATCTTTTATAAAAAAATCTGTCTTTAGAAGCAACCGCAATAGCTAATTCAGTTGTTATTACTAAAGCTATAGCCGTAGCAGGTATCCAGGTGGTCTCGGTTTAAGTGGTGGCTCTCGTTTGCGTTTCAGACTAATCGTAATCGTAGTCTCATAATAATGACTTGTTTCAACATAATCCTCCATGTGGCATGTGTTTGTTGAACGTGTATAATCTGAAATTAGAATGCAAAAGTAGAACAATTACAACCACATTATGAAAGTTATTTTCAAAAATTTCATTTAAATATTCATTAGAAAAATTTTTAAAACGATTTGCTTAAAGGCTTAAATTTTTTAATAATTAATAAAAATTAATTAAGAATTCTTAACTCCTCTAATTGGAAAAGTTTTTTTTTCCAAAAGAGGCGTAATTTTGTAATCATTTGAATAACAATTTAAACTTTAAATAATTGGTCGGGTTTGTAACGTCTTTTGGAGCATGTTGTCCTTCTTAAATACGAAATGAACTGTTGAACAACTGTCAAAACGATTTTCAAAGAGTTCGTGGCACGGGTGACTGACATATGGACATAACTTACGTTGATGTTTCGTCAGTAAATATAAATCCATTGTCACTACACAAACCAAATAAGCATCGTTTGAATATATGATACGTTGCCATATGCACATACATACATACATACATACATAGGCTGTCTTCCGAAATGTATCAATACAAAGTTTGTATGCAGTTCTACTACTGTATATATATATGTAGATATGCAATGATCCAAACAATACATCAACTATAAATCCGATGCCTGATTGCTTTTTGACTGCGTTAAAAATACACATTGACGACGTTTTGAAATAGAATACAATGTATATAATTTGTACAGCGGCATTATGAAACACGATACTTTGTTCAAACACAAAGCAACTAACATTTTGGAAGGCATCCATACACAATTGGCCATTACAACCCTTCAGTCAGGATTGTGGATCTAGTTTCTCACACCACTTATGTTGTGTGTATACATGAGTGGCGAGACCTACAGTTTTAAATTCGACTCCGAATGACAGATTTTTGAGAAACTTTTTTATGGCAGGTTTTTTTACTCTCAGAGTTTTTGCCAGAAATCTGCTGAGAGGAAGTCGCCGAAGAAATATTTTTTTCATATTTTCGTTTTGATGTCTGACCTGGGATACGAACCCGGGCTTTACGTCTAATAAGCCAACATACTACCTACTAGACTATGGCGACGTTTCCATATATACATATGAATATTGCTCACCACTTACCAGCTTAATGGGTAATTACAACCTAGTTTCTCTCACCACCCATGTTCTGTGTGATAATTTTATGTAGGAGTATTGGGACTTACAGTTTAACATGACATATTTGCGATACTTTTTATACAAATTTTTTTTCCAAAAGACTGCTGAGACAAAGTCAACGAAACTAATTATTTTTCATATTCTGTTTTTGTTCGAATTATCTGAGTTAGGGTTTGAACCACTCGCTCTAATTAGCCAAGCCAATAAGCTACTAGACTACGGCGGCTTCACTATAGGGCATCACAATCTTTTAAGGAGTCTTATGGTCTAGTTTGTCGCACAACCCAAGTTGTGAGTGTCAATTCTTAGCCTTGAGTGACAAAACACAGATTGGAGAAGTAATTTTGCCAGAAGAATTACTTAATTGGTCCATACAGTTAGGATTACAACATAGCTTCACTCATCGTTGTATTCATTGTACGACTATACAACAGTGTATGCTTGTTGTTGATAATTTTCATGTAAAAATCCGATACACTTATACAAATTTTTTCATATTTTTTACAAAGTTGTATTGGTTTCGTGCTATCAAATTGTTTGAATGCCGAAAATTATGAAGAAGAATACGACATACACAATACAGCATAGCATTGAGCGTTCACAAACAACCAAGTGTATTCAATACAACATACACGATACAAAGTCGTGTGAATTGGCCAAATGTGTGTGTTAATTTTATCCATAAACAGTGGGACCTACTGTTTAATGTCGACTCCGAACAATAATTTTTTCAGAAACTTTTCATGCAAATTTTATTTTTTTTTTCTCAGAGGTTTTGTTATAAGACTGCAGAGAGAAAGTCGTTGCAGAACGCCGACATGTCGACCCTGGAGTTTGAACCACAAGCTCGAGTCTAATAAACCACGTATTGCCTACTAGACTACGAAAGAAAATCTAAAGCAATTACTTTCTGGCAAGTATGTTAGAACTAAAGCTTACTACATGTATATAATGATTTCCCTTTAAATGACATGAATTCTCGTATGTAAGAGTCCCCTAGTCTATGTGTTCTGTTTTCACAACTCTATAAAGTCAAACCACTTAGCGTGACGTCATTTCACCTTTGTGCGCATAAAATCAAATTTCGCACGCCAGATCGTAATCTTTAGTTCAATTATACTTCCCCTCTGCAGATGTAACAATTGTTGTTTCCATCAACAATTTAGCCTAAGGGTACCCACTCACAGAAGATAAAAAAACCTTTCGGATTATCAACTCACCGTGGATAATAAGTCATCGATATGTGCTGACGTTTGGTGTCAAAACTATTCACTTTTTGTAACTGCCACCATTTGTTTCAGCAACAGATTGATTTTGTTACGATTAGGATTCAGAATAAAGTCTGAAATCGAAATACTGTCCTTGAGATTGTCTTCTTTTATCTTAACTCACATGAGATATATTTATGGAATAAACGTGGTTTCACACGGTGTTAGTTTTTGTGCAACACCACTCGAAAAAATGACTTGAGCATTTGAATAGAAGCGTGAGACTGTTCTTATAAAATTATCATAATCTTCTAACACAACATAAGCGCTAAATACTCATATACACACAAATAAATCTATTAAAGGATTTATGGGTTAAGCTGAGCGTTTCAGCGATTAAACTTATTTTGTAATGAAATTTTAAGAAAAAAAATTAAAAAACCTATGATTTCGATATGAATCAGTACGTTTGGCTTATAAAACCACAAAATTAGAGAAAAAAATTTCAGCAACATATGACGTCTGTCCAATAGATTTTCTGATCTACAACTGTAACTACGACCTTAACCCTTGTGCGTAAAAGCAAAAAGAAAGGTGTAATTTCTAAAAGCGGAATATTTGTACCAGGAATGTCAGAGAATATTGTGAAAACGCTTATTAGTTTATATTACCAGGGCAGTACCAAAATTATACTACCAATCTACAGGCCTCAGAAAACTCTCAGTTGGCTCTGAGAAAAATGCAAAATCTTTACAAAAATTATTCGGTTTCGATGTAGGTCCAGCCATATTGGCATATAAGGAATTCAGACTGCAAATGCATAAATACAGAATTGATCATTACAACCCTTCAGTCAAGATTACCTCCTAGCTTTTCGCACCACTTATGTTGTGTGTGTTAATTTTATATGCACATGAGTGTCGAGGCCTGCAGTTTAAAGTCGACTCCGAACGACAAATTCTTGAGAAACTTTTCATGGCAATTTTTATTTACTCTCAGAGTTTTTGCCAGAAATCTGCTGAGAGGAATTCGCCGAAGAAATATTGTTCATATTTCCTGGGGTTTGAACCGCGGTCTTACGTCTATTAAGCCTACTACTAATACTACTACTACTACTAGACTGCGGCGATTCAGACTGAAATTCATTGAATTTAATCGTCACTATGGTTGAAGCTTGAACTTTTTTGTTTGAATTTTTTCATTTCGACCTATTGTTCAATGTCTTGCATTTTTTTGGTCGATGACTTCCATTTCTTGATCTATGACAAGCATTTCTTGTACATAATTTGAATTTTTATTGGTTGATGACCTGCACTTTTTTGTTCGATAACTTGAATTTTTTTTTGTCGATGACTTGCATTTTTTGGTCGATAACTTGCATTTTTTGTTCAATATTTCAACATGATTTGAACTTTATTGGCCGATGACTTGCATTTTTTTGTTCGATAACTTGAATTTTATTGGCCGATGAGTTGCATTTTTTTGTTCGATAACATGAATATATTTTGGTCGATGACATGCATGACGAAAACGTGCAAGTTATCGAACAAAAAACTTGTATTTCTTGATCGATAACTTCCATTGTTTTTTCATTTGTCAGAGTTATTGCGAAGAGCAATAGCATAATAAAGTATCACACAAACTTTGCAATTTATAGCCATCCTCGTAACATTTTAATAGAAATTACTTTTACCACGCCCACCCAAAACATATGTTTTCCAGATATAAACCCTAAATTTAAAAAGTTTTCTCACTCTAAAGAATTTCAGTGTTTTGAATGCCTAGACGTACACACAAGGGTTAAAAATATTCGCATTTATGACGTGGCTTAGAGAAACATTTTTTTGTTGTTCAAAATTTTTAAGTGCATATGTGTTGATGTCTTAAAGGAGAAATTCTATTTTTTTTTAATATCGACAATCTAACATTCACTGATTGACCGCCAACTACGTCTACGTAAATCAATATTCATGTGAATTTTGAAGTGAGCAAAAAAATAGTGAATGTGTGATAAAAATAAACTTTTCAAAAATATTACAATTATTTTAAATGCAATGTACAATATGTATGTACATACATAAGTACAAAGTAAGTACGTTAGTTGGTTTAATTTTTAATTTTAAATAATAACAGACCGTGTTTTAATTGTAAGAGAAAATTAAAAATAGAAAAAATTTATTGTAGAATTAATATATGTAAACGAGGTCACTATATTCTACATACATACATACAAGAAGATTTAAAAACTAGAGAAAACAAGGCCTTTTTTGAAACATAACTTTTAGAAGCATACTTCCGGTAAAAGATGTTAGAAGCAACATACATACGTACATACATACATACATACATACATACATACATACATACATAATTGAAATTTATTGGTCGATGACTTGCATTTTTGGTCGATAACTTGAATTTTTTGATCTATGACTAGCACATCTTGTCCATGATTTGAATTTTATTGGTCGATGACTTGCATTTTTGGTCGATAACTTGCATTTTTTGTTCAATATTTGAATTTTATTGGTCGATGACTTGCATATCATTACAACCCTTCAGTCAGGATTACGACCTAGTTTCTCACACTACTTATGTTGTGTGTGTTAATTTTATACATGAGTGGCGGGACTTTCAGTTTAAAGTCGACTCCGAACGTCAGATTTTTGTGAAACTTTTCATGGCAATTTTTACTTACTCTCAGAGTTTTTGCCAGAAATCTGCTGAGAGGAAGTCGCGAAAAGAAATCCTTTTTGTATTTTGTTTTGATGTCTGGTCTGGGGCTCGAACCCTGGCTTTACGTCTAATAAGCCAAAACACTACCTACTAGACTACGGCGACTTCATAATTTTAATTTTGGAAGCAATACATTTCTTTAATGCATGCAATATAAGGTATTGGGTGCCAGAGTTTAAACAAGGCCGTATGCAATATGAAGACGAACATAGCGGGTGCTATGATGATCTAACTGAAATGACAAGCAGTCCATAAAGTCCTATACAAGGTATTACTTGCTCACTTAATTGGTCATTACAACCCTTTAGTCAGGATAACAACCTAGCTTATAACATCACCCATGTTGTGTGTGTTAATTGTATCCAAGAGTGGCGGAACCTACAGTTTAAAGTCGGCTCCGAACGACAGATTTTTCTGAGCAACTTTTCACTGCAAATTTATTTACACTCCGAGCTTATGCCAGAAGATTGCTGAGAGGAAGTCGCCGAAGAAATATATTTTCATACTCCGTTCTGAGATGTCTAAACAGGGGTTTGAATCAAGGACTCGCGTCTAATAAGGGAACGCATTGCCTACTAGACTACGAGGACTTCTCAGATTTTTTTTACTATTTATGCATCTATGTTGCTCACCAGGCATTGTAAAACGATTCCATATTTCAGTTTCATTCTTTCTCCTTCCTTATGATAGGTTAGGTCGGAGTGGTAGCTCTGTTATCACAAAGCTCACTTGAGTACGCATAGCGGCCCTATGTGATGCTACGGGTGAACGCAGTCCCTGTACTAACCAAGTTCCACCAAAATCAGGGAAAAGGAAGAAATTGGTCAGCGCAAGGGCTGCACAACAAAAGCACGACTACCCCGCACTGGAAAAACAGCCAGAAAGTTTGATGAACGAAGCTATATCCTTTATGTCAATAAATGATAGCTCCGTTAGGCTAACAAGGAATGGGGAGCCAAATAGCCTATATCTACACCTAGCAAGAGACGGGCACTGGCAAAGAAAGTGAACAACAGTCTCCTCTTCCTCAGTGGACCTGCATCCACGGCAGAAGTCGTTGAAAGGCAGCCTCATTCTTTCCGCGTGTCTACCCATGACGCAATGACCTGTAAGGACGGCCACTGTATTCGAGATTACATCACGACCAAGGCCAAGTAATCGGTTTGTACGCCTTCTATCCATCTGGGGCCAGGTGAGTCTAGCGGTGTAGCAGGACTCCTCATTGACCCAGGATAGGTTGGCGTCCCGAAAGATCCTTCGCGCAATGGTCAACTTGACCGAGGCAAGTGGAATACCCAATTCAACAGAAGAGGATTCCGGAAGGAGCGCACCAGCTCTAGCGAGCAGTGGACCTGCATCCACGGCAGAAGTCGTTGAAAGGGAGCCTCATTCTTTCCGCGTGTCTACCCATGACGCAATGACCTGTAAGCACGGCCACTGTAGTCGAGATGACATCACGACCAAGGCCAAGTAATCGGTTTGTACGCCTTCTATCCATCTTGGGCCAGGTGAGTCTAGCGGTATAGCAGGACTCCTCATTGACCCAGGATAGGCTGGCGTCCCGAAAGAACCTTCGCGCAATGGTCAACTTGACCGAGGCAAGTGGAATACCCAATTCAACAGAAGAGGAATCCGGAAGGAGCGCACCAGCTCTAGCGAGCTCGTCGGCCCTACAGTTTCCCGGAATTTCACTGTGCCCGGGGACCCACACCAGAGAGACACTGGTGAAGCGCCCCGAGAGAAGGTCGAGACAGCGGCGACATTCCCTAACGATCCTAGAGGTAATCACTAAACCCGATAGAGATCTTATCGCGGCCTGACTATCAGAAAAGATCGAGACGCGAGTGAAAGGAGCATCGTTGACGAGGATCCACTGAGCGGCCCGGTAAATTGCCATCAGCTCCGCCTGAAACACACTGCAGTAGTCCGGCAGACGGAGAGAAATATTTAGGTCCAGTTTCCAAGAGTAGACACCGCTTCCAACCCCATTATCGAGTTTCTTTCTTAGGAATATTAATTACAATTGCTTACGTAAGTTTCGTATTTAACTCTACCAGAAGTTTGACTTTGGTTAGCTGGACTTTTTGCGCCTTTTTCGGTGTAGCCTGGCTACTTCGCAACTTGACCCAATTATAGTATTTGAAAAAAAAAATTTTATACTTTATAGAAGAGGCATTATCTGATGTGAAATTATTGCAAAAGAATGCTAATTTTCTGCACTTTTTATTTCTAAAGCAATTCAAAATATTTTTCGTATTCGACATTCATTGTGTGTGGAAATTATTCAGGTTCATGTTCATTGCTGGTACTTTTTTTCAAACATTATTTGCATTCGTTACCCGTATTTATATGAAAAGGAAACATAGAAAATGAAAATTAAAATACAAATAAAAACAGAAACAGAAAGGAGAGGAAAGAGAAAGAGAAAGACCACCTACCTACTAATCATATTGGTGGACTACGACAACGAAAAATAATGTGACGGTCAATATTACCCAGAGAGAGAGAGAGAGAGAGAGAGCTAGCGAGAGACTTCTGCATGTTTTATTTGAAATTATTACAAATATATTCTAATGTTAACGTTGTTGTTGTTGTTGTTTTTATTTATTAGGTTTTTCCATTCTCGTATTTCTTTTTTCATTTTCTCGCTCTCAAGTCCACGGAAAGTAAAAGCGATTTCCTGCACGCTAAAAAAGACCACCAGCACCACCACTGCCGGCCACAAAAACTGTTTGTGTTTTAGTAACAGCGTCGCAAATACACTTGAAAGCAGTAGTTTAAAGGAATGAAAACTTAAAGAAAAGAATTTGAAATGTTTTATATTGAAAAGGTTGAGCCAATTTTCTGTTGCATCAGCCTCACTTTCATGTAAATCTTTTTATCTAAACAATAAATTCCTTTAAATCCTGCAAAACTCTATTAAAACCATGGCTAAGGAAATGAGGGGGAGAGGAAAATTCATTCCACACTATCGGAATGAAATTAAATTGTGAAAAAGGAAACATGGTAGGTGGTGGTGGCAGTTGGTATCATTTGTTTGGTCAAAATTAATGGTATTTGGACTGCAAAACCAATGTAAACTTGTGATGTGACGTGACATAGATTTGTGTCTGTCGGTAATGGTAACAATAATAATAATAATAATAAACAACAACAACAGCAATGATAATGATAATTCAAAATAATGATTGACCCACCAACAAATTGTCTTGTTTTTTTTGCTCTCTCTTTGCCATTACATTCCATTTCCATTCCGTTTCATTTGATTTTATTTCTCTGTTGCAACATTTTTTTGACAAACAAATGACCGCGAACTTCAAAACCTCAACGAAAGTCATGATTGACATTTATGAGGCCCAATAGAAAAATAAAAAACAAACGAATGAAAAAAACAAGAATAAGAGACTAAGAAGTATAAGAAAACAAAGAGGAAAAAACTACCACTTGTCCAGTTTGTAGTAGAGAGTAGCTAAAGAAGATACACTTTCATTGAAATGGATTGTAGGACGTATGTAAAGGTGAATGAATGAACGAATAAATGAAGCGAAAGATAGCAATAGGGGTGATGGCTATGGCAATGCCAATGGCACTGACAATGTATGTGATAGCTTTGATAGCCAGTTGTAGTATATAATTTGTAGTTGTTGCTATTGGCCATACTTTTAACTAATTGATGGTCATGATAACTTTGTTTTTATTATTGTGTGGCAGTATTTCAATAAATGTTATCGTATTTCTGAAAATGTTTTCATTTTCATTCATTAAATAAAGGGTCCGCCAAATAACTTTTTTTTTGAAAATGCTTTAAAAAAAACTACTGAATATTTTCTCAAATTTCTTTTTTTATTTGAAAGTACAATCCTTCCGGTTAATAATGGGAAATAATTTCATTCAAATGGCTACCTCGGCTGGCCATGCAGTAGCCTACACCAGAAGATGCCGATTTTGGCAAAAAAAAAGTCATCTTTTCAGATTAAGCTCATTTTGATCTTGGCGGGTATGTAAACAAGCAAAATTGTCGCATTTGGGGCACAGAAAACCCACACGCATACATTGAAATGCCGACGCACCCAAAAAGAGTCACTGTTTGGTGCGGATTTCGGTCCAGAGGCATAATTGGGCCATTTTTTCTTCGGAAATGAGCAAGAAGTGGCCGTTACAGTCAATGGCGATCGTTATCGGACCATGCTGAACGAATTTTTGTTCACAAAAACTGAAGAGGAGGATATTGGCAACATTTGGTTTCAACAGGATGGCGCTACGTGCCACACAGCCGAAGCTACACTCGATGTTTTGCGCCCTGTTCTTGAAAATCGCATTATCAGCTGCAAAGCTAATGTCGTTTGGCCACCTCGGAGCTGCGATATGACACCGTTGGACTATTATTTGTGGGGTGCCGTCAAAGATAAGTGTTACGCCGACAAGCCAGAGACAATTGACGCTTTAAAGGACAATATTCGTGAAGCCATTGGTTTAATACAGCTGCACACAATCGATAATGTGCTTAAAAATTTGACCGATCGTGTAGGCTACTGCATGGCCAGCCGAGGCAGCCATTTGAATGAAATTATTTTCCATTATTAACCGGAAAGATTGTACTTTCAAATAAAAAAAAAGAAATTTAAAGCATTTTCAAAAAAAAAAAGTTGTTTGGCGGACCCTTTGGAATAGAATAAAAGAACATTAAAGTCTAAAGATATTGCAATTAAACGAAGAGCTATTGCTGGATATTTTCATATAACGTTAGCTTAAACAAGGCGTGCTATTTTCATTAGAAACGGCATGCTACTGGAATAGTAACAGATTTAACTGTTACCTTAGGAAACGTCGAAAAAGAATCGATGAAAACAGTTCTGGCAGCAAATGAGCCGTTATATCTTCTACACCAGCATTGAGGCCAAAGCATGCAGAACCGTGTAGCTCTGCTTAGTTGATTTTGAAAAAGCTATACTACGAGCTGAATTTAATGTTATTTGGAGCTCACTGACGTTTAAACAATTGTCCTGAAAACGGTCTGTTAACTGCCCTATAAAGCATGGAATATCTTTGTTAGCAGAAATAGAGAAACTGGAGATCGGCAAAGGTTGTATATTTGCCTAACTTTAGAATTATTAGGGTACCTGACAAGACTGGACAACACGGATAATAAATGTCTATTGGCACACAACTTTTCTTTGACGTGTTTCGCAGATTGTTCGTGGCAACTGAGGAAACGGGTTTGTGAAAACAAAGTCTCTGCGTATTTATAACACAATCCGGCAGCCGGGCAGTTAAAGCTGGCCAGTTTTGCTATCTTAGAAATATAATTTCAAAGAGAAGTTGATCTAGTCAGGATACTGATAACCGCATCCAAAAAGTATGACATGCATTCAGATGATTAAGATTTTCATGGAATTTAACAACACTTTTGCAGAGGAAAGTTTTCCCCACTTTATGGAGGCGAAAATTAACTTAGAATTCAGTTCCTCGAGATATCCACAAGATGTAAGTTCTCTTAACTTCTCCATTTCAAATCCGTAGAGTTCCACTGGCAATATGGTTGAAAATGACGTCCAACAGCAGATTGTGAACGCAATTCAATCAACAAACTATAGCCACAAAAATGTGAAACGAAAATTGCTATGGAATGAGAGCATACCCTCAGATGAGCTCAAGATAGGTTAGCTTAGGTTAGAGGACGTGTACTTGTCAATTAAGACAAGTGCAGCACCCGGAGATCGAATTGACCCATTGTACAACGTCCTGAAAGAGGGAACGATAATAGAGGGATAAAAAAGGAGAGGATGTGGGAAAGGGGAGAATGGGAAGTGGAGGAATTACACAGATGAGACACAACAAAAAGGGGGAGAGCGCGACTACACTGATGAAGCCTTAGCGCCTCTCAACCAGCCTTAGCGCCTCTCAACCAGCCTCAGCCACTAATGAATCTGTGGAGGGCCTTGATGTCGGCTCTCGACACAGAATTCAAACTCTCAAAGAAGGCCCTGCCAAGGATCCTCAACCTCAGTCTACCAAGGGCTGGGTAGTTACAGAGGAGGTGTTCGATAGTCTCCAACTCCTCCTCATCGCAACATGCCCTGCAATAGTCCGGCTGGGATCTGTTTCAGATCCCCGTCAGCGACCTAATCTCGCAGTGCCCCGTGATAAAACCGACAACCAACCTTAAGCTGGCCTTATCCAAGCCCAGCAGCGAAACTGTTCTCCTATTGTCCACAGCAGGCCATAGACATCATGAAACAAAACACCTCGATCCGTTCCCCCAACGCCTCTGCTCTTCCTCCCTGACAAATCCATTGATGAGGCCGTAGAGGTGACAGACTGGGGGGTCAGGACCAACTATCAAATCGAACTCAAAAAGCGAACCTAACCTAGCGAGGGCATCCGCCGTCTCATTGAACAATATTCCGCTATGACCCGGAACCCAGCATAGAGAGCTCAAGATGATATCACAAGAAACTCCAATCAATAGAATATACAGAGTAAACGAGAAAGGGGATGGCCTGCACATACCACATAGAGCAAAATCAAATTATGGTGCAGAGCTGAACACGTTCTAGGCCACATGCGCCCTAGTAATCCCATTCCAAAATACGGGAGACGTGGAAAAAGTATTCATCGTTGTTTTTGAATTTATAAAATTAAATTATTTTAATGTTGCCCTCCAAATAATTCATCTACAAAGCCCTCTCACTGACCCTACTCTTTCCACTCGAACATCAAAAGTAAAGGCATACAGTTACGCTACTCCACTAAAAAGTCAAAGCTCAAACAGTAAAAGTTCCGTAGCACTATAGCAATAAATGTTAACAGAAAGTTTTATTTCTATGTAAACCTAAAAAGATAAATGGCAACCCTGACATTTTAGAACCTACTAAAATAGAACAATTTCTTGTTCAGCTGGAGAAAAAAAACTTTATTAATTAATACACTAAGCAGATGGGAGAGATGCTACCTATATTCCTTAATAGTAAAAGGCTATCCTCTTCGTGGTTTCAAAAGTATGGGACTGGAATTCGACATCGGTCAAACTAAGTTGTGAAACCAATTTTTTTTCTTTTCAGTTGAAAGTCTGACATTGACGAAAATGAGATTATGGTTTACATAATCGTCCAACTACGCAAGCAATTGGCAAAATTGTGAATAAATTTGAAGAGACTGGAGTGGTTACAAATATTGAAAGGCCTGTGCATCATCGTTTCGCTCGTTCCGCTGAAAATATCGCTATTGTAAGTGAAAGTGTTGCCGAAGACCCGAATGTGTCACATTATGGCGTATTTTTCATTTAGATCTACACCTACATCCATACAAAGTCCAGTTCACGCAACAACTGAAGCCAGCTGACCATTCACAGCGTCGTAGATACGTGGAATGGCTGCTTGAACAACAGGCGGTGGACGGCAAATTTTCGAACAAAATTTTCTTCAGCGATGAAGCACATTTAACACTTGGTGGGTATGTTAATAAATAAAATTGTCGTATTTGGGGTCCTGAGAATCCTCCAGTAATTGAAGAGAGGCCATTACATCCAGAAAAAGTCACTGTTTGGTGCGCTCTTTGGTCCGAAGGTGTGATTGGACCTTACTTCTTCGAAAACGACGATGGAACGACTGTCACCGTCAATTCGGAGCGTTATGGTCATATGATAACCGACTTTTTTTTTGCCTGCTATTGAAGAATACGACTTGGAGAATATGTGGCACAACAAGACGGTGCCACATGCCGCACAACTCGACCGGATATGGCTTTATTGCAAGAGACATTTCCTGGCCGCGTATTTTCTCGACGTGGCGATATCAACTGGCCACCAAGATCATGCGATTTGACACCATTAGACTTTTTTGTGGGGCTACGCGAAAGACCGTGTTTATGCAGATAAACCTTCAACTCTTGAGAACTTAAAAACCAACATTCGTCAAGTTATGGCTAAGATACCGCCCAATATGTGTCAAAAAGTGGTCGAAAATTACCTCAAAAGAATCAATGCTTGCAACACTTGGCGTGGAGGTCATTTAAATGATGTAGTGTTTCCCACATAAGGTCAACGTTCAAACTTTACAATAAAAAAGAAATATCGTGAATAAAAAATATTTTATATGTGTTTTATTTACGTTTACTTTTGAAACCACGAAATGGATAACCCGGTACGATAGGGAATCATTGTCCAAATGTTTTCCAACACAATAGCGAACAAAAGATTACAGACTTTCTTAGATTTTTTCGTGCTTTAACTTGCGGGCATTAATTTTGTTATTATTTTGCAATGCAATAAACAGGGCTTAATAAAGTAAATTTTATAAAGGGTGTTTTTTATAGAGGTATAGAACTTTAAGTTACAATAAAACAACGATGGATTATTCGATTGACATGAATTTTATTTATCCGAAAGATAATCTTGTGGCATTACATTTTAAATATGATTTCTGGCATATGACCGCCACAGCTGGCGCGGATGTAGTCCAATCTGGACGTCCAATTTTCGATGACTTTTTCCAACATTTGTGGTCGTATATCGGCAATAATACGGCGAATGTTGTCTTCCAAATGGTCAAGCGTTTGTGGCTTTACCGCATAGACCAATGACTTTACATAGCCCCACAGAAAGTAGTCTAGCGGTGTTAAATCACAAGATCATGGAGGCCAATTCACAGGTCCAAAACGTGAAATTAGGCGGTCACCAAACGTGTCTTTCAATAAATCTATTGTGGCACGAGCTGTGTGACATGTTGCGCCGTCTTGTTGAAACCACATCTCCTGGACATCATGGTTATTCAATTCAGGAATGAAAAAGTTAGTAATCATGGCTCTATACCGATCACCATTGACTGTAACGTTCTGGCCACCATCGTTTTTGAAAAAGTACGGACCAATGATTCCACCAGCCCATAAAGCGCACCAAACAGTCAGTTTTTCTGGATGTAACGGTGTTTCCACATACACTTGAGGATTACCTTCACTCCAAATGCGGCAGTTTTGTTTGTTGATGTAGCCATTCAACCAGAAGTGCGCTTCATCGCTAAACAAAATTCGCTTATGAAAATCGGGAACAACGGTAATCTCGTTTTGGGCCCATTCGACGAATCTACGCCTTACTTGATGATCGTTTGGCTTCAATTCTTGCACGAGTTGGATTTTGTAAGCACGCAAACCAAGATCCTTCCGCAAAATCTTCCATAAAGTGGATGGACACGGACCCAATTCCTGTGCTCGATGGCGGATGGACTCATTCGGGTCTTCCTCAATGCTACGCTCTACAGCAGCAATAGCTTCTTCTGTACGCACCGTACAGCGTCTCTGGGGATGCGAGTTATCAATAAGAGTAAACGTGGTGCGAAAACGTTCCATGGTTAATCGAATTAACTGCTCTGATGGCCGATTTTGTCGACGATAAAATGGACGTAGTGCGCGATACGTTTTCCGCACAGAACCATTATTTTCGAAATAAAATTGCACTATTTGCAAGCGTTGTTCAGGCGTGAGTCTACTCATGATGAACTGCCAAACCAAACTGAGAATAAATCACTTGACAGCTGTTAAATCGGTCGCAATCTTGAAAAGTAATGCCAAGTTCTATACCTCTATAAAAAAACCCTTTATTTGGATTCATAAGCTCAAGCTTCATTGGATTTTTTTGTTTCTGGTCACATGGCTACATCACTAAACTGTTAGTGCATTAATGTGAACACAATTGTTACGTGTAAGCGTGTAAAAATCAGTGAATCAGATGTTGATGCCTATTAAACCAGGCGCAACAGCCAGATTTACGTCGTTTCAATTGAGTCAGTTATTGATTTGCTGTGGTGTGAAAGTCATCAACAGTTTTAATAAGAACATTAAAACGTAATTGACTTCACAAATATTAAATCAACGTTAGGCACACTCTTAGTCACTCTTATCAGTAAATATTTCAATTTAATTTGTAATTCTTTAGAAATTCAAAATAAAAAAAATATATAAATTCATCATCTTTAAAAACTAAAAAACAATACAACTACAAAATAAATTGTATTTAAAAACATACGTATGCCTTTAAACAAACGAATTACAAATACGTTAAGGAACAAACGTCAACTGCTACTCGTATAAGCATTTGTAAATTCCCCGCCAAAACGTAATTAAAGTCGAATATTACTTTCGGAAATAATTATAATAATAATGACGGATAATTTTGATTTTAGTCATACATATAGGCGCGCCCTAATTTATTACTCACACACACATTTTACAATTTGATTATCCAACAAACATTACATGTTTCATAAAACTGAAGTAAATATTCTGTGGATTCTTTTTTTTCATTTCTTTTCTTTCACTTCATTATTACAACTCATTAAACTTAAAACAGATTTTCGTTGTAACAACAAAAAATTTTATAGGAAAATGGGAAAGACGGACGCCACCACAGCGGTATTAAGTGAATGAAAATATCGTACAGTTTTTCAAAAACAAAATTTTTTGTTTAAAACAATGAACATAGGATAGGAGAGAGAGAATGACAGCTAGCAGCCCACTGTGATACCAGGTGAACACTGCCCTTGAATCATTTTTGGCAATCAATGCAAGGACTTCGCATTTAAAGAATGACTGATGCCCTCGAAGGCGCCGTAGTCTAATGGGTAGTGTGTTGGCTTATTAGACGTGAGGCCAGGGTTCAAACCCCTGGTCAGACATTTCCCACAAAACGAAAATATGAACAAATATTTCTTAGGCGACTTCCTCTCAGCAGACTAGTGGCAAAAACTCTAGGTTAGGTTAGGTTAGGTTAGGTTATGTCGGAGTGGTAGCTCTGTTATCACAAAGCTCACTTGAGCACGCATAGAGGCCCGTTGTGATGCCACGGGTGAACGCATTCCCTGTACTAACCAAGTTCCACCAAAATCAGGGAAAAGAAAGAAGTTGGTCAGCGCAAGGGCTGCGCGGCAAAAACTCTGAGAGTAAATAAAAAATCTGTCGTTCGGAGTTGACTTTAAACTGAAGGTTCCGCCACTCATGTATAAAATGAACACACACACAACATGAGTAATTTGAAAAACTAGGTCGTAATCCTGACTAAAGGGTTGTAATGACCAATTATGTATGTATGATGCCCTTAGAAAAACACTGAAAACCTAGTCTGAAGGTTTAATAAATTTAGTGATCCGATATCTGGTAACTATAACACCATTAGACTATCAAGAAAAGATGAGTCAGAAGTTACAGAGTTACATATTTTTACCAGGACAATGTAAAGGTGCACACGTATGCAGTATTCACATACACTCAGCCGCAAAAGTATACATACGGTTAACAAATTTCAGATATTTTTTAACCAATCCGTTTTCGTTGAAAATCTTTATAATTGTCTGACATCTTTCTTCGATTTTAAAACGGTCTTTTGCATTGGTTCAGAAATTTGTGAAATTTTTTAATCGGATGTATACTTTTGAGGGCCTGTGCAGGGCCACAATTCAGTTCAAATTCAGAAATTTTTTAATCAATGCAAAAGACCGTCTTAAAATCCAGGAAACTATAAAGATTTTCAACGAAAACGGATTGGTTAAAAAATGTCTGAAATTTGTTAACCGTATGTATACTTTAGTAACTGTGTGTACCTTTCATACCCTTCAGCCAGGCTTACGTTCTAGTGCCTGACACCACCTATGTTGTGTGTGTTACTTTTTTACATGAATGGCGAGACCTCCAATTTAAAATCGATTCCGAACGACAGATTTTTGAGAAACTTTTCATGGCAATTCTATTTTATCTCAGAGTTTTTGCCAGAAATCTGCTGAGAGGAAGTTGCCAAAGAAATATTTTTCGTAATTCGTTTTGTTGAAGATATCTGACCTAGGGTTTGAACCTTTGTCTCACGTCTTATAAGTCAATACATTACCTCTTAGACTACGGCGACTATGCAGTGTATTTAGGGCAAAAAAATATTCCATGATTTCGACTAAAAAATTAATCTCATGTGACAATTTCTTGTTTTTAGACCTTCGTTAGACAAAGTTGTTGAAAAATGAAAATGTTTTTCTGTACCAGCGAAAGTACATTATAAACTGATTGATCGGCCTTCGTATTTTGTGATCATTATTGCCAAATTGTTTTCAAATTTCATAAGATTATTTTTTTTTTTATTTTGGAGGTCTGTGTGACATCTTTCACACATTTTTCTTAAAACCACATGGTGAATAGCCAGGCGTATGATCAACAAGTATCACAAAAAAGAAAGAAAATTAAAAAAATACATGACAACGTTTCACGATAACGTAATTCGTTTATGGAAATAATCTTTCCAGTTTAATGACATCATCAGATCAAAAATCTCATCAAATTGTAACCGAATGCCTTACGTCAAGTCTATCTCTTGACGTCTTTTGGGATTTTCAGCAAAACACTAAAATCGTCGAGTTGTTGCTGAGGGTCATTCCGATTTGAGCACAAAAAAAACAAGCTCATAATTCTAAATATTTATAAAACCAAGACCACGAATTGGTATTTTACTGGCATGAGTCAAATTGAACAGCGGCAATCACAGTTTGATGGAAGTCACTATCTGAGACCGCTTGCAAAAAGGAAAAACATTCAATAACGGTTGCTATCTAACGAATTGCAGCATATTAGTAAAGAAATTAAGAAAAAATAACCAAGAGAATGTGTTGTTTTATCAAGGCTATGCGCCAGTCCAAGCCAGTTTTATTGCGACAAAGACAAAGTCATTGAAACAAAGTTTAATCTGATTTGAGTCCTTTGGATTATTTTCGATTTCCAAACGTAATAGTTTTTAACCATGAAGGCGATAAAGTCTTACGGCTGATGGCCATTTTAAGAAGCTAGTTTAACGATGTAAAAGGACATCTTTGATAGGTTGTCTTATTTGGCAATCTGTCACACATTAATACTGTTACGAAAATGAAAACATCGTTTATCATTAACGTTAAACAAAAGCTACACACACACACAAATGTAACGAACATGTTACAAGTAAAGCACCAACAACAAGTGTGAAAGAAAAGGAGATAGGCAAGTAAATAAGAAGCAAGCAATAACAAACAACGTGAACAAAATACACAAACAACAATGTAGTTGCGATAGAACTCTCAAAAAGGCGAACACAAGAACATTCTACTTCCAGCACCTTCATCAGACTGATTATGTGCGTATATAAAAAGGCCAGACAAAGCGGCCAACGAGTAGTAGTAATTCTGTCAGTCTTGTGTGAAGAAGCCTTGGTTTGAAGATCTAGCGAACAAGTGTTGTTGCTTACAGAAAGGCTATGAGCAGAGAAGAATAACGAACAAATAGTTATTGTTGTATAAGTTGGAAACAGTGTCACAAAAGTAGTGTGAAAAATAAAGAGTTTAATTGAAACTGAACACAAATTTGTTTTTACTTTGTTTGCAATCAACGAACTCATATTCTAAACGTTTTTAAAAAGGTAAAAACGTAACAATACCTTTCATTGATTGCCTTCAAACGTAAATTATTTTCATCTTTTTTTCAATTTTTTAAATGCTTTTCAATGTAACCACGTTGGGCAGTATTAATGGCATATAAACTAAATAAAATGGAACTAAAATACCCATTAAATTGCGTTAAAAACGTCAGTCGGCTATTTTGAGTCGATTAATGATTTGTATGAGTTCGCCTTAAGACTCAAGTAATGTTTTCCCTTTGTTTTTGTAATTTAAATACAAAATACTTCAATTCAAAAAGTCTAATTAATTAAATTATTATTCCATTATAAAGTTTTTCCGAAAGTCTAGATTTATCTTTCAAAACTACTCAAGTGACTTGGATGTTTAAATTTGAATTCTCGCCTGCTGTCAGGAACATAAATTGTTCACCCAATTTGTAAAGCGTTTAAATTAACGCGTCGTTAAGTTGATAAAATATTGTTGCATGGCAAAAAAACTTTTTTAAACAAAAAAAGTTTACATAAAAATTATTTCTTTTTATTTTTATTTTTTTTTTTTTTTGTATAATAATACAATATTAAATTGCAATATTTACAATAACAATAAAATAACACTTCATTTAAAAAGTTTTCCTTTCATAAACATGACATGCACATGACAACAAAACAGCACAACAAAATCCAGAGAGCGAAAAAAATGCAAAAAAAATCGAATTTAGAAAATTAAAACCTTAACCTTGATACTTGAAATCATAATTTATTAAAAAAAAAAAGAAAAAACTATCAACAGTTGTGGAATACATGTGTGGAAATTGAATAAATAAATAAATATGAAACATATTGAATAGAATCCATAATAAATAATTAAAATTTTAAATTTAATTTTTCCTCGCTTCACTGTGTCGTAAATCAAATGTAACGCATATACACAGTGAGCGTCAAAAGAAAATGTACATTAAAAAAAAATATACATTAATAAATTACCGTTATTTTTATTGTAAAATTATTTCATTGCCAGTTTTTAAAATTAAAACAAAAAAAAAATTACAAAAAAATTCGAAATATTGTCAACTTTTTTCGGGAACTTTCCTTAAGTGGTAAAAGTTGAGTTCGGTGATTGTTAGAATTGTATCCATAGTGTACAGTTTCTTTTGACGCTCGCTATATGATGTACATCATATATACAGAAGGGACTATAAAACAGCCTTTAAGTACTTATTTACCACGTAAAACTCCAGAAATTGATGGAATTTTTCCTGAGCTATTGACGTACCTAATAAATAAATGCAATAGGAGCCTTTCTCTCCGATATACATACAGCTGTGTTCAAAATAATAGAAGTGCTACCATGCAATATTTTCAAAGTTAAAATTTTTTATTCTACCAATTTGCAAAACATGATATATTTTAATGGTAGTTACAACGATATGTAAGAATTAAAATACAAAAAAGAATCTCGTAATAACTTTAACATTTACGATGAAATTGATTCATTTCTGTGCTTGCCCTTGACTTCAGTTGATCAAAAAAATAGGAGTGCGAGTGTTCTCTTAAAAATAAAAATATAACAGCATAACAGTTAAAGAAAAAATTGAAAAATAAATACGGAAAAATGTAGTTAAAACTTTTTCTACAGTAATTCACATAATTTTTTGTAATAGTGGGACGAGGAAAGCATTGTACTGAAGAGGAGAGAAAACTAATTAAAAATCTTCGAAAAAAAAGGCAAAACTTCTACTTCTCGAAACGCGTGGGCGCAGGAGCAAAACATCAACTATAGATGACCGCAGAATTGGGCGATAAAGCAAAATAAATCCTTCGGCGTATGCAAAAAAAAATTCAAAAGGATCTGAATCTTGCCGTAAGTGGCCCTACTATTCGTAGGCGTTTGATGGACAACAATTTATTCCATGAAAGGTGCTATTGCTGACAAAAAAACAGGTAGCAGCACGCTTAAAATTTGCCCAGGAACATATCAATTGGCCGAAAGAAAAATGGAGAAACATACTGTGGACCAAATTGTTTTATTTGGTGGCATTGGGTCTAGACAGTATGTTAGATGTCCGCCCATCACCAAATTTAAAGCTCAGTATACACAAACGACAGTTGAACATGGTGGTGCAACACTAATGATATGGGGAAGGTTTTCAGATAATGGTGTAGGCCCAATACATCTAATTAGAGACATAATGGATAGGAACGTCTAGGTCGGCATTTTGAAAGAAGTGATGTTACCATACTCCACGCCTCTAAATTGGATATTCCAACAAGATAATGATCCGAAACACACCAGTAAATTGGCAAATGAGTGGTTTCGGGTTAATGGGGTAAAGGTTATGGCGCGGCCAGTTCAGTCTCCTGACCTTAATCCCATAGAACATCTATGGGGAGATGTTAAAAAGTATGTTGCAGAGAAAAAACCTTCAAATGCAGAAGAACTATGGATCACAGTGCGCGATGCGTGGCATCAAATTCCTTTAAAGAGATGCCAAGATCTTATTGACTCAATGCCTCGTAGATGTGCTGAATTCATCAAAAACAAAGGTTATTCAACCAAATACTAAAATAACTTTACTATTTTAAGATAATATCAAACTTGTGTGCCTTTTGTTTAAAAATTATTAGGTTGTTTGCTAACACTCCTATTATTTTGAGCAATTAATTTTGAGAGTAAGCTTTATTTACATAAAATATATTTGTTTTCGCAGTTTTAATTAAATAATTAGAAAATGAATTAGAAATAAATTTTAAGTCAAAAAAAAATTTGATATTTTATTTTTCTTAATTGTAAACTTTGCTTTTAAACGAAGGGCGCTCCTATTATTTTGAACACAACTGTATATCAACAGGGTAACAGTGCATCCTAAGCAATACACCTATAGAGCGGCGCCAGATCAACTAAGAGAGTTATAATATATTTTGAATATTTTTTAACGTATGTATCGATTGCGCGCATTTCTTGACATAGAAGGCACACAACACTGCTCATAAGTCATTATTCGGGCGATAGATAGAAGAGGTATAGAGCCTATGATATCCAAATGGATGGAAGAGTTTCAATACACACGACTTGTGACAACCCGTGATAATAACAGTCAACACAATCAGAGAATGCTTACAGGGTGGGGTCCTTTCACCACTAATGTAGAGCTTGGTTGTTAATGAACTCTTGAAAAAACTATCTGATGGCGAAAGAAAAATTAAAAATTTTGAGGTCTTACGTCAACAAAATCAGAGAATGCTTCTGTAAGCATTAGGTTGGGGTCCTCTCACCATTAATGTGGAGCTTGGTTGTTAATGAACTCTTGACAAAACTATCTGATGGCGAAAGAAAAATTTTAAATTTTGATATCTTAAGGTTGTAAGTCGATAGTACACGTTAGTGGGCCTAAGCATAAACCCGGGCAACACTACGATAATACCAATGACATGAACTTCCTAAATATCAGAATATTTAACTCCTGAGCGATATAATATTGAAGTCGCCGTAGTCTAGTAGGTAGTGTGTTGGCTTATTAGACGCAAAAGCCTGGGTTCGAGCCCCAGGCCAGGCATCAAAGGCGACTTCCTCTCAGTAGATTTCTGGCAAAAACTCTGAGAGTAAATAAAAATTGCCATGAAAAGTTTCTCAAAAAATAAAAATCTGTCGTTCGGAGTCGACTTTAAACTGTAGGTCCCACCACTCATGTATAAAATTAACACACACAACATAAGTGTTGTGAGAAACTAGGACGTGGTACAATGGGTCAATTCGACCTCCGGGTACTGTACTTGTCTTAATTGACAAGTACACGTCCTCTAACCTAACCTAATTAAATTGGAGGCTGATATAAAGACCATGTCAGGAAAAGTCAGACAGATATGCAGAAGACTTGCTGGGAAAATATGAGGATATAACCCATCCTAGACCAATCATAACATGATAGTCAGAATAGAATAGTGACCTATGGGACCATTCTCCGGGTAGACAGAAAAAATCTGAAAATGGATTTCGACAAGATCCAGATATTATAACAGGGGCAATGGAAATCTGTCCTACAGCGACGCTGGAAGCTTTGTTGAATTTAACTCCGCTGCACATGATAATGAAAACCAAAGTCGTGGGAAATATGGTTAGGATAAAGGGGGACAAGGTTAACATAGAATTCATTAGGAGATTTCGTGATGTAATGAATTTTTTGGGACAGCTCCCTAGTTATCTAGACAGATAAAATGACTTATACTCTGACTAGACTAGACTCTGTTCCAGAAACATCGTTTCTAATTGTAAGGCCACCACTGTATATAATTCGCAACGAGACGTAGTTATGAAATCTGTAAGCTGCATACTCTTTTCAAAGAGGGTTCAATTTTGTGGCACACAGAGGGCTCACGAACGACTCTTGGGACAGGATTCAACTTGGATAGAAGATATAAAAGATGGGACACAGCAACATTATTAGGCCGTCATTCGAGTACTCGGTTTCTATGAGAGTAACGCAAAAATAGTACGGGACTGTTTGGGGAAGGTGAATCAGTTAGGTAGAAAAAATAGGCTTATCATGAGTCCCAGTTTACGTGGGAATTCGTGAAAATGAGCTTGCGAAAAGGGAAACATTCATGCTACTTGTGTGGAAGATTTATTTGGAAAAGTATATTCAACGAGAGAGAAGATAAAGAGATGGAAAGACATTTCTCAAATAAAATAGGTTTGAGGCAATCAAAACTTTTGTTGGGAAATAACAATAAGATAAGATTTGAGCCATGCTTCAGAGTATTCACGAATAACGTGGATTGTTTTCAGCTTTACTCAAAAAATTATTCAAAATCAAAGTCGTTTGATCATATCATATACTATACAACGCCAATGGTCCATAACTTCTACGCTGCATACAGACAACAATGGACCAGACTCTGATGGCATTCGAACCTAACCTTCCTAACCTTCCAGAATAATCTTTTTGCCCATACATATATTATGATACATTTGCACACTTTATTATCATGTATATGAGTGGCATAATAATAGTAAAAAAGGAAAATGGGAAAAACCGTTATAAACAATGTAAACTTTTGAAAAAAGAAAATCTATAAAATGAGTCCCATGATTAAATATTTATTGTCAACTAATTAGACATACTGCATGCATTCCCAGGTGTCGATTCCATTTAGGCCTTAACAGCCTTTAGAAGCTTTAAAAGGACATTAAGGATTTACACACACGTGTTTTAAAAATTCAATATTTCAAAAACATTTGGCTACTATGGCTATAGTCATACTGCTGTTATGATTATGGCAACGTGTATGGTTCGATTGATGGCTGGGAATTGTCCTTGAATAAACATTTGTTTTCGAGAAAAAAAACAGAAAAAAAAAGACAAAAAGAGTGAAAATAATTGTTTCCTCTTTAAAATAGTTTCTTGGAAAGCAATATATTCATTCATTCATAGAAAATATTCTTGTAAAAAATCTAAGAAAAATATATAAAAACTGTTGGCAACAATGTTAACAAGTGCGTAAGAGCTAGGAGACGATATTTTAAAATGGAAAATTGTCAAACAGGTGATGGAAAAATTTCAATATGAATTCATATATGAATAAAAGTATTTTGGCCTAAAAAGGAATACTTGTTCTGCATTCGGGATAATATTTAGTTCCAAGGCAAGATTTTAATGCTTTTTACAGGAAAATCGCATTCGGAATTGCACAATCGCACTGGAATTCCTAAAAAGGGCTACGAAAACAATTGAAACCAGCGGCAGATAAGAAATTTAATGCAAGTCTTTTAAAACGTATTAACGAGTCAATCGTCAGCCTATAGGTATAGTATTGTATAGTATAGTATAGTATAGTATAGTATAGTATAGTATAGTATAGTATAGTATAGTATAGTATAGTATAGTATAGTATAGTATAGTATAGTATAGTATAGTATAGTATAGTATATTATAGTATAGTATAGTATAGTATAGTATAGTATAGTATAGTATAGTATAGTATAGTATAGTATAGTATAGTATAGTATAGTATAGTATAGTATAGTATAGTATAGTATAGTATAGTATAGTATAGTATAGTATAGTATAGTATAGTATAGTATAGTATAGTATAGTATAGTATAGTATAGTATAGTATAGTATAGTATAGTATAGTATATTATAGTATAGTATAGTATAGTATAGTATAGTATAGTATAGTATAGTATAGTATAGTATAGTATAGTATAGTATAGTATAGTATAGTATAGTATAGTATAGTATAGTATAGTATAGTATAGTATAGTATAGTATAGTATAGTATAGTATAGTATAGTATAGTATAGTATAGTATAGTATAGTATACTATAGTATAGTATAGTATAGTATAGTATACTATAGTATAGTATAGTATAGTATAGTATAGTATACTATAGTATAGTATAGTATATTATAGTATACTGAGAAGAACCAGCCTTTAGGCCTCAGCGACTAGGGGTTGAATACATAAACAGCCTGTTATTTATTAAGCAACAGTACAATTGCTTCCTATTCCCAGTATTAAAATGATTTAAAAAAGGTTTCGACTAGTTGCCGTAGAAAGCGTTTAAGTCCCAGTACATAAACAGCTGCGACTAATCATGGCATTTTCAACAAAAATCAACTTTTTTAGAACATAATAGGAGTCATAAACTGCGCAATATTAGTGACCAACACGATCTAGTGTCACACAAGATCGTTTATTTTGCCCTCTTCTGTTCACAATCATACTGGATTGCACATTGAAATCAGTCACTTTAAATATCTCAGCTAAGCCTACAATATAGTTTTACTCGCTTAATGTCATAAACAGAATAAAGGCAACGCAGCAAACACAGCAATTTTGCAGCAACAACAGCTATCCTACAGCTCCACGAAACTTATGAGAATCTAAAGCATGGTCCGGTAAATTAGCTCATATAGCATCTTTTGAAATCAGCATTGACAAAATCGATAATTTCGACGAATGCTATTAGTTGGTTAGCTAAACAAGGGTTTAGCTGTGTTTCTCTAAAAGTCTAAAAATATAATCTTCTCTGATCCTCAGGTATTACAATAGCATCTGGGACACTTATCCGCAGTCTTAACCTAAGTATTGCTGAAATATAGATCAACAGATTATACTTGCTAGACTTCTAAGCAAGCAAATGGAGTGTCCAATCACAAGGAATCGTTTGTATATTGTAGTACGTATGCCATACTAACTTAATATTATTTATACAGGTATAAATAAATAAAAACGTAAATAAAAGATAAATAAAACAATAAAAAAAAGAAATTATTGTTTTACACAAACAGTTCTATTATTTCTTTATTTTCTTTGGAAATCATCGCGTTAATTGTTTAAAATAGAGAAACTTGTGATAAATACTTCAATTCATGGCGAACACAAAAAAGAGTCAGTACGTATGTACTTGCGATTGAAATAGTAGGGGTATTCACATAATTTCCAAGAGAATTAAATATATCTCTAGTCATGAGGCAGACAGGTCTAAAAAATACAAGTAAGTAGGGATTCAAATGGTATCAGAATCCCTGAAGCGCAACACAAGTAACCTGCGGAAACAGTTTTTGATATTCCTTGCGGTTATTTCCTCTAATCCGTTCAATATTTTTATATGCAGCTGTCTCTTGAAGAAGCTGTAAACTGCGGAACCTTGCAGAACGCTACTCATTCTATCATCAGCGTGCTAATGGACCAAAATACACTGCTAGCAATATAAAAACTCCGGCTACCTATTGTCTTGACAAAGAAACAGAAGAAAATCTTAAATGTTTGCTTTGAGATTAGGTTGGGTTAAATTGGCAGCGGACTTAAAAGGCTCCTAAGCCTCACTTTGCTTCTAAAAAGTTCTGATTTAATACTCATCCACTCATCAATAACTCCTGGGAGGTCTTTCTCAACTATCTTGACAGTTTTATGAAAGTTAGGATTCTAAAAAAAAATATAAAAAAAAAAATAAAAAAAAAAAAAAAAAAATTGTACGCAAGAATCCGGATAATGACAGAATATGTGTGCACTCATCTCCTCTTCTTCCTCTTCATTACAGCTTCTGCAAAAGTTACTATAAGTTATTCCGAGCTCCAGGGCAAATTTTGCTAAACCTCAAGTTTATTGCCAATTATTGGTGTTATTGGAGTGTAAAAAAGACAGAAACTGTCACTGGTTGTGGACTCCACTTATATATGTATGTATATACTCTGAGAATCCATGAAGATGTATACATATTTTCATGCTTAGAGCTTAGCCGGCTTTACAAAAAGCAACAGCCGCTTTTTTTTTGCGGGATGCAGGGAAAATGCTTTATGCATTCATGATGGTCGTCACCAGACATGATATGTCGGACTCTCCCACTGGGTATACCGACTAAAAACCCGCCTTGTCTCCTCACCGGGGAATCATTCCACCTCGGAATCACGGTTGTATTACTTTAAGGTGGACCCCATTTCTGGGATATGTTCCAGTTCCATCATCGTCAGCTTGCGTCCAGGCTCCGCTCTATTCTCGTTCTGCTGCGTTTAGGTCAAATTTCTTCCTTCGCAGGACGTGCTCTACAAAGTGTTTTACTGCGTTCCAGCTCTCCTACTGTTTATCATTTTCAGCACGACGTTTGTAGGGCTAATGACGCCGATTTTAGCTTCGAGTCGCTGGCGGCTTTCGGCCTATCGACGACAGCTGAAGAAAGTGTGTTCGGAATCATCTAACGTTTCTTTCTCTTCATAGATACAGAATGGCGAGCGGCATTTCCGCATGCGATGCAGGTACTCCCTGAAATATCCGTGACCGGTCAGCATCTGGGTTATGTAGTAGTCTACTTCGCCGTTTTTTCTGTTTTTCCACACTTGCAACTCGGGAATCAGTTTATATGTCCACCTTCCATGCTGTTTATTTTCCCAGCGAAATTTCCATTTTAGGAAGACTTCGTGCTTTATCGCTTCTATGCTCTGTGGTTGAGCCGTACTTTGCCTGGCGTTGAAGATCATCCGGCGCTCATATGCTTGTAGGTCTATGGGAACCATTCCGGCTATATCTATGACAGCTTGTGTCGATACCGTGCGATACGAGGATGTCACTCGTAGAGCAGCTATCCTCTGCACAGACAGTAGTTTTCTAGCCCTAATCCGGGTTTCCAAAGTAGCTTCTCCATGAGTAGCTTCCTCTTACCATCTTACTAGCAACAGCCGCTTAGGGGTCGCCGTAGTCTAGTAGGTAATGTGAGGAGAGTATATGGTTCAAGTCTCAACTCGGACATGTCGAACAAAACAAAATATGAAAAAATATTTGTCGATGACTTCCTCTCAGCAGATTTCTGGCAAAAACTCTGAGAGTAAATAAAATTGCCATGGAAAGTTTCTCAAAAATCGTTCATTCTGAGTCTATAAGTCCCGCCACCCATGGATAAAATTAGCTTATACAGCATGGTTGGTGTGAGGAGCTAGGTTGTAAACGTGACTATATATCCCGTTATAAAACAATTACCATCATAGATGAAACAGAGTAACAATATTTTGTTATTGGATGACTGCAACTAACTCTAGCATAAGTTACGTAGTATCGCCAACTCTCCTGTAAGGCATGTGATAGTCGCAGTGTACACATGGGTTCTTTCCCATTTACTTTTAAGATAAATTTCTCAAACTGATGACAAAACAGGTAAATTTAACGTTTCTTTATCTTGACACAATAAAACAAAAACAAAAACACCATCATGACAAAGAACAATAAAAACAAAACTTATACTCATAATACAATATTAATAATTAAAAAGTCAGTGACAGAGACAGAGAGAGAAAGAGAGTGAGAGAGAGAGGGAAATGAACTAACAAAACTAAGTGTATTTTGCAAGATGATGTTAAATACCTGGAACGTAAAGATAAGATTGTACTGACTCTACTATTGTGAATTTGCTGTGATGAGTTGCTGGGCGTAAAAATTTCCGTTTTCTGTCTGTTTATCGGGTGACAAACAAAACTAATTGACAGAAAAAATATTCATTAGAATTCGTTATGGAAATAAGATGACTTTTCGCAAGCTGTAATAGACTTACAAATTTTAACACCTTTAGCATACATATTAACCATGGCTTCATTCAGGGTTAGTTTTTATTACAAAAAACAAAAAAAGAGAAATTTTATTGCAAAACAAATTTATTCTGAGAAAAATGACAATGGCATTGAAATTGATTATTATTCGCACGTGAGATTGTAAAGGTTTTTTTCTTAAATATTAGAATTTTAAAAACAGCTGACATCCATATGGTTTCTACTCAAAGAGGGATGTGCAACGTCATCAGTTTCACATACCTTGTGTGTACAGGCCAGCAATATTTTCTTCTATAGAATACCAGCTCAAACTTCTCTTGCTAAGCGAGTTTCAACAGTCGTTCAAGAAACGACACAGGAATGCAGAAACCTTTATTGCCTTGCATAGTCTCTCCTCAAGTGCTCTCCCAGTGTGAGTCAAAATAGTACCCAAGTAATTTGGAGGTAGGTACACATTCAGTCATTACATTGCCAACAGCCAGAGGAAAACTATTGGTCGAAATCTCTTTCATTCTGCCTGTCTGGTGTAAATTCTAGAGCTGATTTTATAAGCTCCTCCTTAAAGTTTCTACAGGGTGTTTTTTTATAGAGGTATAGAACTTTAAGTTGCAATAAAACAACGATGGATTATTCGATTGACATGAATTTTATTTATCCGAAAGATAATCTTGTGGCATTACATTTTAAATATGATTTCTGGCATATGACCGCCACAGCTGGCGCGGATGTAGTCCAATCTGGACGTCCAATTTTCGATGACTTTTTCCAACATTTGTGGCCGTATATCGGCAATAATACGGCGAATGTTGTCTTCCAAATGGTCAAGCGTTTGTGGCTTTACCGCATAGACCAATGACTTTACATAGCCCCACAGAAAGTAGTCTAGCGGTGTGAAATCACAAGATCTTGGAGGCGAATTCACAGGTCCAAAACGTGAAATTAGGCGGTCACCAAACGTGTCTTTCAATAAATCTATTGTGGCACGAACTGTGTGACATGTTCCGCCGTCTTTTTGAAACCACATCTCCTGGACATCATGGTTATTCAATTCAGGAATGAAAAAGTTAGTAATCATGGCTCTATACCGATCACCATTGACTGTAACGTTCTGGCCACCATCGTTTTTGAAAAAGTACGGACCAATGATTCCACCAGCCCATAAAGCGCACCAAACAGTCACTTTTTCTGGATGTAACGGTGTTTCCACATACACTTGAGGATTACCTTCACTCCAAATGCGGCAGTTTTGTTTGTTGACGTAGCCATTCAACCAGAAGTGCGCTTCATCGCTAAACAATATTCGCTTATGAAAATCGGGAACAACGGTAATCTCGTTTTGGGCCCATTCGACGAATCTACGCCTTACTTGATGATCGTTTGGCTTCAAATCTTGCACGAGTTGGATTTTGTAAACACGCAAACCAAGATCCTTCCGCAAAATCTTCCATAAAGTGGATGGACACAGATCCAATTCCTGTGCTCGATGGCGGATGGACTCATTCGGGTCTTCCTCAATGCTACGCTCTACAGCAGCAATAGCTTCTTCTGTACGCACCGTACAGCGTCTCTGGGGATGCGAGTTATCAATAAGAGCAAACGTGGTGCGAAAACGTTCCATGGTTAATCGAATTAACTGCTCTGATGGACGATTTTGTCGGCGATAAAATGGACGTAGTGTGCGATACGTTTTCCGCACAGAACCATAATTTTCGAAATAAAATTGCACTATTTGCAAGCGTTGTTCAGGCGTGAGTCTATTCATGATGAATTGCCAAACCAAACTGAGAATAAATCACTTGACAGCTGTTAAATCGGTCGCCATCTTGAAAAGTAATGCCAACTTAAAGTTCTATACCTCTATAAAAAAACACCCTTTACATTTGGGCTTAAAGAATTTGGACGCCTTCGGACTTTGCTCACAGTCAAATTTAACTCAAACGAAGACGGAGTCAATTAACCAAGGGAGACAATTGTTGACCTGATTGCACATTATCTTTATCACGCACTGACATTCTATTTTAAAGTACTAAGGAACGTATAAGCCACCGGTATCTATGGATGACAGATCAATACTAAATAAAGTTTACTATTACGTGCCAAAGAGGTATTGAGTGACATTAATCATTACAGTTTCGGCAAAAGATATCATATAGAAGACTGTGTTATCAAACAGGCGTTCCTATTTAAGAATGACCCGCAATCACACCAACTATCATGTGTAAACGATATTTGTGAATATGGCTGCCTTCCAAAATGTATCAATACAAAGTTTGTATGCAGTTCTACTACTGTATACAAACAATGTAGATATGCAAAGTAACCAAACAATGCATCAACTATAAATCCGATGCCTGATTGCTTTTTGACTGCGTTAAAAATACACATTGACGACGTTTTGAAATAGTATACATTGTAAACATTTTGTACAGCGGCTTTATGAAACACTATACTTTGTTCAAACACAAAGCAACCAACATTTTGGAAGGCAGCCTATATTATAGTACAAGCTAAACAAGCTCAACTATAACTGATCCGTTATATCATACAAGCGATGATAGATCCGTTATAACATTATGCCTGTCTTTACTAACCCATCAGTGACTAGACATACAGTGATGTGAAAAATAATAAACTTACATTATATTTAAAACCGAATAAAAACTCGATTGAATTTTGGATTGAATTCTTACGTCTTACCATGTAAGAAGACCTATCCATCAAGAATTCAATTCAAAATATAATTTTATCACGGTAAAACAGGATGGTGGTAGCATCATGATATGGGTGTTATTCTCTTATTATAGTGTGGGTACTCTATATCGTATCCAGAATGTAATGAAATCGGCTGATTACACCAACATTTTGAAAAATACAATGCTGCCGTATGCCTTAGAAAATATGCCATTCAAATGGGTCTTCCAGCAGAACAATGACCCAAAGCATACGGCAAAGTACACAAAGAAGTGGTTCCAGGACAAAAAAATTAATGTTTTAGAATGGCCAGCACAGTCCCCTGATTTGAACCCAATAGAAAATTTGTGGAACGAACTTAAAAGGGCAATCAGGGGAAAGTGTCCAACAAATTGCGACGAGCTTTGGAATGTTATACAGGTTGCTTGGAACTCAATACCCCTGCATGTTTGTCAAAATTTGGTCGACTCAATGCCTAGAAGCTGTGCTGCTGTTCTGGATAACAAATTATCCGTATCAAAGTTCTAATGTGGCACTAAGGCTTCATGCAACAATATTCAGTAGAAATATCTATTTAGTTTTACTTAGGTTAGTTATAGCTAGAAG
Source organism: Sarcophaga variegata (assembly GCA_932273835.1). Taxonomy (NCBI): domain Eukaryota; kingdom Metazoa; phylum Arthropoda; class Insecta; order Diptera; family Sarcophagidae; genus Sarcophaga; species Sarcophaga variegata. Next base: position 143,965,246 of record OW026358.1, on the reverse strand, counting down.
ATTTCATGAAGTGTCCTTATTTTTTTTTCCACACCTTAAACTAAATGCATTCATACAAAATCACAAAAAAATAAAAATATATATGATAGGAATAGCAAAAATTTTGTTTTTAATCTTTTTTCTACCGTTTAAGAAAAAATAAGTCGTTTAAACAAGAAAAATTTTCGAGTTTTTATTCGGTTTTAAATATAATGTAAGTTTGTGTGGGTACTGTCCTTATTATTTTTCACATCACTGTATATTGCTGTATGCCCAGGTATTCGCGCAAAATAGAATGTCTTACAATATTATTTAAAATGTCCGGCATATTATATCCACCTTAAGCTAATATGTACGACTCTAACATCTTAAAACAAAATGACAAAAAATATCTCTCGGCGATCGCTCTCATCGCATTCTTCTGGCAAGAGCTCTGAGATGAAAAAGCCGTGAAAAATCTTTTGAAATTTGTCGTTCGGTGTGGCCGTTACAGTATACATATGTCCCACCACTCATGAATACAAGTAAAACACATGATATATCTGGAAAGAGAAGCCAAATCGTAACTCTGACTATATGGATAGCTCTCACGTAGACTCCAAGTAAGGTCTGTCAAACTGACTATCTGTAAGAACCCATATATTCATCACCAACTGAGCAGGTTTGCAAAAATTTCTCTTTGAATATGGATTTCGGTCTTCTTTTTTCTGTTGGAGGAACATTTGTAGCAAAAAAATCGTCCACCGGCAGGTTGTAGTATTCATATCGGTAGGGATAGTACGAATAATTATATACAAAGGACGAAAACAAACTCTTTAGATCAAACTTTACACCATTGGACAACCTACGGAGTATGATAATAACAATAGAGGTTTCATCCACCGTCGAATTTAGGCCGAAAGCTAACATTTCATTTATCCTTTCCAAAGTAGGTCAGTATGTAGCCACTATAATGCCAATTATAATGGAAGCGGAGACAGAGAGAGAGTAAAACTAAAAACAAAACATAAATAAGGACTTCCATTCTATTCCACCTACTTACTACTCCCCTTAGACAAATTAAGTCATTGTACGAGTATGATGACACTTTTCGTCACCCCATTTTATTTTTGCCAAAATGGCAAAATAAACGACCAGGTTTAAACTTTAACAAATGAATTCATTCATGTGTCAATATGTATTGCTACAGTTTTGATGACTTCTTTTTGTTTTTTGCTTTTTTTTCTACTTTTTAATGCTTTAAAAGAATATTTATTGTACGTATATATAAGTACATATGTACGTGAACAATGTCGGAGCAGAGGTTAACAATGTTAAATGAATTGTTCGAAGCAGCAAAAAACAAAAACACAAAATAGACAACGATTTACAAACTATTTTTATAGAGTCAAGCGGGAATTCAGCTGCTCTTACACACGGTGACATCATCTATTTTTGACGGGGAAACGTTAACGTTATGTATGTACGTATGTATGTACGTATGCAGTATTCACCAAAAATAAATAAATTTTAAAGACAAATAAAAATAAACTGCGAAAATTGTATGAATGATACCCAAATAAAACAAATAAACTCTTTTACAGTGGCGTTTAAAGTAAACACTTTAAAGAAAGTATCTTTGAGAGAAATGATTTTCTGTTTTGTACGTCTATTTACTTTACCTAATGCTCCATTTATACGTCAATTATTTTAGATCTGGCAACTTCTAGAACTTAATATTGATTTGTTATTGTTATTCTTGGTTGTTGTAACTTCATTTTCGTTTGATTTTCTTGCTCTTTCTTTATATCTCCAGAATCTCTTCTCTCTGTGTGCAAGAGTATAAAATGATGTAAGGAATCGTAATAAAATGCCTACATCTGGTTCATTACTGTTTTTTTGGGCATTCCAACAGCTTTCTAGTTCTGTTAAACTCTTTAGGTGTAGGCAAGTTGCCAACGTCTGCTGTCCAATTTACTGTTATCCAATTCTTTCGAGTTGCATAGCACATTGCACAGTCTTACTGAATTATAATCTTCAATTGCAGGTACTTCCAAGGTGCTCTCAGTTGACGACAAAACACCTCCAGACCATAATGTGCACCAAACAGCCAATTTTTCATCATCCAATGATTTTTCCACAATCACTTCTCACTTCCCCAACCGCTAAAACTGAAGAAAATTTTGTTCGAAGAATTAGCATTAAAGATCTGTTGCTATAACGCCCAATCAGGGTATTTAATGAGTGGAAAATCAGGGTATTTACATCAAAATATGTACAATGGGTCAATTCGACCTCCGGGAACTGTACTTGTCTTAATTGACAAGTACACGTCCTCTAACCTACATCAAAATGAAAAATACGCCATAATTATCAGTAAGATAATCAGGGCTCAACTAATAAAAATGCCATGGAATCGACAAATTCGTATCGTATAATCCGCCACTGTTGCTCTAACAAAAGCGATATTTACGGACGCGCGGCAATCGCTTTGATGACCTGACCACATTTGTAACGCATCCAGCCTCTCTAAATTTCGACTCAGAACGACAGATTTTTTAAAAAGTTTCCTTGGCAATTTTATTTTACTCTCAGCGTTTTTGACAGAAGCCTGCTGAGAGATAGTCGCCAAAAGATATTTTATTTTTTGCTGGAGATGCCTGAGTCACGTTTTGAACAACGTGCGCTCGTCTAATAGGCTTCCTACTAAACTACGGCGACGATTTCTCAGAGTCTTGTTAATTCCTTGACAGTAGGTCGATTTTGACGCCCATGATCAGCACTTCTGTTTGGGAAGTTTAAATTACTTTTAAGCCTTCTTCCCTTATTACATACATATATGCATAATTGGTCATTACAACCCTTCAGTCAGGATTACGACCTAGTTTCTCACACCACTTATATTGTGTGTGTTAATTTTATACATGAGTGGTGGGGCGTACAGTTTAAAGTCGACACCGAACGACAGATTTTTGAGAAACTTTTCATGGCTATTTTATTCACTCACAGAGTTCTAGCCAGAAATCTGCTAAGGGGATGTCGCCGACGAAATATTTTTTGTATTTTGTTTTGATGTCTGGCCTGGGGCTCGAACCCTGGTTTTACATCTAATAAGCCAACACACTACCTACTAGACTACGGCGACTTCCTTATTAACTGATTCATATTCGTAAGTGAATAAATTATGCTTCAGATGAAATATATTTAATAATTCGCAAATCTCTTGTTTAATTCGATAAAAAAAAATACGTTTAACTACGTTTAATTTCTTCTTGTTTTGAACAACACTGTAAATCTTTAAAAACTGAAGTGACTACAATTATATCGAAATGTTGTAAGAAATAAAAGCGACAAAGAAAAAAAAAACAAATTTTAATTTCATTCGTTTTAGTTCTCCCTTCGTTACAGTTCCTCAAAGCAGACGTCACATCTTCATCTTCATCGCCATTGCCATCGTCAGCACTATTGCTGTGTGACTCTGCTCTACAGTCAATATATTTTGCAAGCACAGCAACACACAACAGAAATCTTTGTTAATAACAATAAAACAATTAAAATCATAGAAAAATTAAATTGAAAATAGAAAACAAAAAAACAAACTTTGAATTGAAATCGAAACGAAGTGAAATACTTTCACGAAATTTACAAAATTTCAATAAAAATTTTTTTTTTTTTTGTTTTATTCCCCGATTATGCGATATTATTACTCTTTGTACACAAAGGCAGCCATACGTGCATGCATAGATACCATACCATATCATAACGTATTTATTGTAAATATGTATACATGTATGTATGTGTTAATGTTTATAAAAGAGAATGAGAGAGCGAGGGAATATTGTTTATTATGTGGTAATGGCAAAGAAAAGAGAAAAAAAAACAGAAAAAAGAGAAAATTTCAATTTGCATATCGTCGTTCAGTTTGTTTTCCGGTATTTCTTCAATGTCAAGTGGCATGAAGCAATGAAATGGAAAGAAATGGTATTTTTTATTACTTCATCACAAGAACTCTCATGGCATCGTGTTATGGTATTAAAATGTTGCATAAAAATAGTTTAAAAAAAAACATAGAGATGCACGTAAAATAATAGCACACCGAAGGCTAGTCGAAAACAAAATAGAAATTCCCAAGTGGTGGGTATAGAAAGTACTCGTAATCCTTCCAGTATTACTGCTATAAGGCTCAAAGTTAATCGCATAAGCCAAAAGCATACAAGCAGCCACCCAGCTACCTTCGGCATGGCACATTCTCATCAGTATTCTGCCGCCAAATCGCATTCATTTAGTATTGAACTTGAATCTGTTTACATATCAAGAGATAGGCGGGGAAGGTGCAGTAGGTTTTCTAAAATCAAAGTTAACTTCAGCACACTTAGCTATTCATTGTAATACTACTTGACAGAATGCTTCAGACTTAATAAACACTTGTTCTTACCATTTTAACCCACTTTGGCAAATTATAAGCTCATAGGCTTGGCCATTAAGCATTATTCTGTTAGATTAAATCGAAAACCTCTGTAAGAGCGAAAATCTCTGTAAGAGAAGTCTGTGCTTAGCTAGAGCCTGACACAGGCTTATGAAATGCCTCTCTTCTTAATCAACGGATAAACATAATTTATGGCAGTCTGCATACATACCGAATTTTTACACAATAACCTGTTAGAATATTAGTGATAGAGATGGAAATAGGAATAGAGATGGAGATGATTGTTATGCCTTCTACCAAAGAAAATAAAGTATAAAGAATGTGCATTTTAACATATTTTGGAATATTTTTCAAAAATATTTCATGACGCGGGGGGAAAGATGGAAGGGAAGGATACAGAAACCAAGAGCGTTATAATGCGTTGTTCTCATAGTGCGTTTTTGTTGTTTGATTACTTTTTTATTTATTTTTCTGGTGTTAAAAACAGACGTCGGCACCAATGTCCCTCAGGGGAAGAACATATTCGGCTTTTTACACACATAGGACACGAACATCAAGAATGTTCGTTAAAAAGAGCGTAAAAATCTTGTCAGCTTTTAAAGAAGAATGTTCATGTCGCTTTTTTCAGACTTCAATTATACACCCAAAGAAATATCACAGTAGTATTCACTAATATCAATGAGAAATGATTTCGATTTTTGGAAGAATACTTGCCAAGTTAAATACGGTGTCTTTAGGGATTTAGCGCAGTACAATTTTTCTATATTTTCCGATCACATATACATATCATTGGGTTAATAAGTAGACTTATTAAAATTATTACTAACAATTTTCCTCTAGGTTAACACATGCCTATGGTTATGGATTAGTGAGTGAGAGAGAGAAAATAAGTTGAGAGAATTTATTTATTTACAGCCATATAAAAGTGTTAGTAATATACTCTATTTTTATTTTCATTTCATCAACATACATATGTAAAGCTGTCTATCTTTGGCTTAATAATTTTAGATAAATAAAAATAAAATAAAAATCAATTTTAGTATTAAAAGAACATAAAGCTATCCATCATTGGCTTAAAAATTAGGCCGTTTTTTAGATAAATAAAAATAAAAAGAATAAAAAACCATTTTTTATTAAAAAAAAAACGAGCATTCCAAAGCATTTAAAAAAAATTATACTATGGGACAAACTAAAATACGTCCAGCTAATGACATAGAACATTTTTAACACAAAATATTCTTCGAGTGTTATTCTGAAATAAAATGATAAAGCATCCGCAGCACACGTATTCTTGTCGCAGTCTGATCGACAACTAAATCAAAAAACACAAGAATACATACACATGTGCATACGTACGATGAGAGCAACACATTGTTACGCTCTTTGTTTGTGTTCATTTTCCTTCTGTCTTCCTCCCCCCCTCATTCAGAAATGATTTTTAAAAAGATTTTGGTGAGAGCGGGTCGTAATGTTACAACCCGCCATAAGAAATATCACTTCTACATAATGCGCATTCTTTATATCCATATTCTTTGCTTCTACCCAATTTAAGCCAGATAAGTCCGACAATGAAGTCGACATAGTCTAGCAGACAGTGTATTGGCTTATTAAACGAAAGCCCGTGGTTAAATCCCTGACTCAGAGATCTCTAACATAACGAAATGTGAAAAAAATATTCTTGCGGTGACTTCCTCTGAGCAGATTTTTGGCAAAAATCTCTCAAACATGTGTCGTTCGGAGTAGACTTTAAACTGTAGGGCCCGCCGATTATGGATAAAACTAACAAACACAACGTGATGGTGCGGAAAAATAGGTTGTAATCCTGACTAAATGATTGTAATGATCAACTAAGTAAGTAATGAGAAATTTGGAGAGACTGGATGCGTTACAAGTGAAAGCTAGGCCATTAACGCGATTATCACATTGGCGACAGTATCGCTTTGGTTAGAGAAAGTGTGGCGGACAATGCGAAATTGCGATTCCACGGCATTTTTAACTTTTTTGAGCTCAGCTATCGGCTAATTATGGCGTATTTTCTATGTGAATATACACCTGGGAACAAGCCTTGTTGATCCTTAGAAGAAAATTCTCTTCAGCATTGACAATAAACATTGATGATAATGTAACTCCAAATCTTATAAATCTGATAAATTCTGATCGCTTTCTGATCGTTTCATAGTCGAGATTATAAATATCTGTCCCTGTTACTTAGCATTTGCCACGTCCAATTTATTATCACTTCATCGAAACCAAAAATATCAAGTAAAAGATACTAATAAAGCCTTTAGAACAGGTTCAACTAATTCAAACAATTTTTTTTTTAATTTCAAGTTCAATTTTTAATAAATTTATTTAAAAAACGAAATCACTTTCAATTAATGCCAATGAAATGCAAAAATTAGCTGCTGCTGCTGCCATTAAATTAAAGATTCATTCGTTTTACAAGCAAAAAAGAAAAAATTCGCAAACAAACTTATATTCAGATATGGTTTCTCTATGAATTTTAATAACTACTGGGATTTTTTTTAACTTATTCAACAGTTTCGTAATAAATTTTTAATTGAATATGCTAAAAAAATTAACTTTTCTCGATAACTTATATTGGGACGTGGGGAGACTGTAGACCTTTATTATTCGATTTTTAATAAGTTTTTATTAAGAAAAGTAAAATAAATAAATTATTTAAATTTATTGCAATTTATACAAATTGCAAAATTCTTTTCTCATTTATATAATAAAGAAAGAAAAATATTTTAAGTTAGAAAAAACTTCGCATTGAATAGTGAAACTTCAAGAGAAGAAATCTTGAAAACAATTTTTGAATTTAATTAAAATTTCATTTGAATTCATTAATAAATTTGTATGAAAAAACAATCTTTTTTTGAATTGCAAATTTTACTTGATACGAAATTAGCTGCCTATTCCCTAACCAGGAATCTGTCCTGTATAATTTTTGTTACCATATCGCTTCTTCTCCAGATTTAGAGATTCTCAGATTTAAACGCCTTAATTTTATGCCTTGATTTAACATCGTCTTTCCTTGAGTATACATCAAGAATTTCGACTATGAAAATAAGCCAGGACAACATCAACTAAGAAACATTTCGGTATGCTAGATTGGCTTTCAAATAAAATTCTCGTAGAGCAAAAGCTAACTCTTGCAGCAATCTGGCGAATAGCCGCCTAAACAACTTCGTAGGCATGCTAGAGTCATACTCCATTATTTCTTTCAACGATTGATTTCATGGTCCCCTAAAATTATCTGAAAGGGTATTTAGACACTATTATCTTAAGTAATACTACTGGAACGCGAAGTCAGACCCTCCTACTAATCCTCTAGAAATATACACCGATACCTCGAAGTTGAATGAGGTAACAGAGTGTAGAGCGTTTTTATATAGACTCTCAGATTACTGCAGAGTATTCCAAGAGGAAATCTTGACTATCCTCATGCCATTTAAATAGCGACTCAGCAGCAGAATATTCCTGAGAGTATACAACAGGGGTGCCATAAAGTTCCCCTTAAATGTCGTATCCATGTTCATGAATTGTCCATGAATGCGGTCTACTTCTACGAGAAATGTCGTATGATTCCTGGACATAGGGATGTACATGAAAACTGTGTTATGAATGAACTGAACAAAACGAGTACTAGATTCCCTATTTAAACCGCGGATTAATTCCGCTCCAAGACTAACCCTTTCTAGGTATTAGATAGGATCTGTTCGAGCGCGAGGTTGTACTAGAGGAATCTTGTCCTCGACTAGAATGCTACACTGCTAAATAGAAAAAAATCAGCCACATCAGGTAGACGCCATAGCAGATAGAGTTTTTAAGCAATCGCCGTGAATTTACCAAAGAGAAATCCTTGATAAAATTATTCACTCATAAATTTCTGTAAAAGTTTTCCATTAAAAATGTGCATTTAATTGCCATTTTCAAAGGCATACCAAATATTAATTGCAATCTATGTCCATAGTTTTAAAAAGAAAATAAATAAACAATTAAAATCAAAAAGAAAATGTTTTTTAAAAATCTAGTTTTTCATTACGAATGAAAAAATCGCAAAAAAAACTAAAAAAAAATAACCCCAAAACGCACAATTGCAACACTCTCACCAGGAATAAAGAACAGTGATGTGATCACAAAACATTTGAATTTACTGAGAGAATGTTCTCTTATTTCTTTGTTTCTCTTGTTTTTGTTTTTATCTATTACGAGTATTATTTTTTTCGTGCACAAGTTACTTTGATTTGAAATGTATACATACAGCCATACATACACACACACATACAATAATGAATTGTTAGTTAAATTTGTTTTTATTATGACGGCTACTTACCTTGTAATAGATTCGTTGAATAAAAACATGAATGAGGCATAAATTGAACGACGCAACTAATGTTGGCATCGCCAAAAGCGTCAGCGTCAACTATAAATTTTATACTTTAACAATAACAACACACAAATGACAGTAGCAAATTATAACAGTTGGTTGTTGTAATTTGAGTTGTTTAAATGCATTACAAACACAAACTGAAACACCAACAACAACAATAGTGACAATAAAATGTCGTATGAAATGTGCCAAAATTTTGTTACGATAAAAATTTCTCAGGCTCTCGCCACATTTGTTTGGTTATTTTCTTACACTCTCGCGTTCTCTTAAAATGCTGTTGTTATCGTTTAATGAGTATGTAAATTGCAGTGTTACTACATGTTTCATGTTGATGTTTTTATTAACAAGTCGTTGTTGTTATTTAATTATAATATTGTTGTTGTTCAGGTTAAATCTCGTACTCCATTCTTCTGATGTTGAAGTGTGTGTGTGTTTTTTTTTTTTGTAATGTTTGGCAATTTATTTTTGAGAGTATGATTGGCAATAATCACAATTTAACCTTAAAGCTGTTACGGCGGGCAGAGAAATGTATGAACAGAAATACTTTATAAAATATGGCTGCCAATTAATTGGTAAAAACTTTGTATTCTTTTTTTTTTGTTTTTTGTGCTTCAAAAGATGTCAATTGCAATAAAATTAATCAATTTATTGTCAACACTCACGCACATACGAATATTTCCTTTAAATACTTGTTATTAACGTTAAAATTGTATTTGTTTTTTTTATTTCGTTTGCTTTAATATTGCTTTGAATACATTTGCCTCTTATAATAATTTTTTTTGTATTTGTTTTATTGTATTATTTAATTTGTTTAATTCATTTATCTTTTCTCTTTAGACAATTATTGTTAGTATTGTTTTAACTTAAGCAATTATTTAACTAAAGTAAAGTAAATTTGTTTATAGAAGTAAAGCAAACAATAAATGGACAAAAATGAAAACAATCGTAGCACGGCAAAATGGCGACACGACCCATTTGCTTCATCACAACCAGACACTTTGAAACTCCGACGGCAACTGAATGTAAAAACAAAAACACATTCATTAAGTTTGAGTTCAGTTCACTTACAAAAACAAAAGCAGTAAAAGCAACAAATAATACTCGTACACTGGACGCGGCTCTCTCCCAAGTGGTACAAACTTACTATACAACTACAACAACAACAGAAGTACAATTCGAATGTAATGCAATGTAAATAGAAAAAGCCAACATTGCCAACTTAGTGCTTTTAACAATATTTTTAGCCGTGTTGCACGCAGTAGAATAGTGAAATTATTTTGGTAGTTATGTTAAGTTAGGGTAAAGTGGTGTCACCATGCATAATCGCATATGGTTTTAACACTTAGTTCAATTTAGTAGGGCCATTGTGCAACCACATTCCATTTAACTAAAGAGACCATGAACAGCTTCTATCTTACATGCAGGCAAATACGTCAGTCATGTCAGGGATGACTCCTCTATTTCGAAACTTTTGCAGAAATCACGTGACAGAGAGCTAGCCAATGGGCAGAACTTTTTATTAGGCAATCTTCTGTAAGGACAAAGAAAGAAAAATGAGATAGCGGAATAGATATGTTAGCCAAGTAATTTCCTAGTAGTAGCCAAAGGCATCCCTATGAGCAGTCTACAAGTACGGTTAGGGCCAGGGGCCAAAATAAAGGAAACCTTCAAATAATCTCACACAGAGAATTTTCCTGTCCGGTACTAGATGATCATCGATCGGTAAAATTGTAGAAAATCTTCAGAAACTGCAATACATAGGCCAGATAGTCGAAACTCTACAAAATCTTCTGATCGAATATCTGATTATGAAAAAAGGATATCACTCCTTTCCGAATTCAAAATGAAATGATAATGATAACTCCAATAGCCTTGTAGTCATCTCGGAAAAAATACTCAAGGATTTTTCAATTCAATAGTTTAATCAAAAGATTTACACGTTTTCTAAATCTATAGTTGACAACACTGCAACTATAAGCAAAGTAAATGTGAGTACGAAAAACCGTAACTTTTTCACTCTTTTCTTTTCTTATTCTCATGCACTATTGCAAGTACGAGTGTATGTACATATATGCAGGTGTGTATGTGAACTGGTATATTAGTAATAGAAAAACAATAACAATAAAGCTTAACTTATTACAATTATTATTAATAAAGTTTATTTATTTATTAATTTCTAATAAAATCTAAGTAGAGAAAAATAAACAATTGCAAATATAAACAGCTTTAAAGTTTCCCAAGTTCCAAGAAAATTAATTACGGACGCCTCCTTTAAGAAGCTTGTAGCACTTTAGTAAATATGCCGATATCAGCTGATGCTAAAGAACTGTATATTCGCTGTTGTTGTTATTGTATTAACAACAATGTAAGGAAATACCGAGCATTGCTTTTATTTATGTTATGCTTTTGATTTACTTTGTTTTTGTATTCATTAGCCCAGCGAACAATTGTTCTAAACATTATCAGAAGTTTAATTTATTGTTCTAGCGCTTTAAAGTAATAACTGCACTTCCGTTTAAATGTAAAACTTAAAATTGTTCTTAAATTTTTTAAAGATGATGTCATTTAAGTCAATAAGCAGTTAGTTACAGTGAGTCACAATAAAAATAGTCCACTCAAAAGCATATTTTCTTCTTCAGATTCATGTCGGAAGAGTCAATTTATTTGCCTTTTAATTTCTTTAAGCAAGATATGGCTGTTAAAAAGCAATTCCCGGTTTCAAGGCCAAGGATTATAGGTCTTTGACTAGAAATAACATACTTCGTAAAAATACAATCAATTATAGCACTGGGTGTAGAGATAAGAAAGTTTATCGTTAAACACGATCCTTTCTATAACGTTTTCTGTTTATGGTACCCTCAAACATAACGAGATTTCCTAAATGGATTATTTGGCAATTCTAATTTGCTCAAATGTATCAAAACTGGAGACAAATCATGTATATATGGACTAATAGTATATCTATGTCGTGTGTATGAAAGAATGCTGCAGAGCGAAGACGGAATAAAATTAATTTTTTCAGCTGAGCATGTGGTTGGTACACTCTAGCAGATGCGAGGACAATAGTAGGTCCTTCTGTCGTTGTCTAGGAATAATGCCTCCTATGAAAACATTTTGAGGGTAGTAGTGCGAAACTTTTCTCTGAGTTCTACTCGTTTTTAAGAGGTGGCGCTGCTTGACCTGTCTATGTAGCTCATTTTTAGGAGTTTCCTTAACCTAATAAAGTCATGAAAGAAAAAATACCCAAGAATTCGCATAGACAGTAGAACGAGCAGAAAGTTTACTTTGAAAGTGAAGTTAAAAGGTCAAAATTCTTTATAATAGTAAGGGCCGAAGTGTCCTTTTAAAGAAATACAAGTTTCTATTCAGGTGAACACCTTACTTTAAATACTACCTTGATGACCTTGAACCAATTGAAGTGAATGTTAAAATTCACATAAAGAATTTCAAATATCACATGTTCGATTGTAGTGATGCAGGACACATGCTGAAATTCCCACATGCCCACCAATAAGTTTTCGGTCTCAAAAGTTAAAAAGTTTTATTGTCGCTTCTTTTTACAAAATTTTTAATATTTGATTAACATCATTAATAAATAATTAGAAAATTTATTCTTCAAAATCAAAAGAAAATACAATTGTCAAATTATCACCTGATTTTAGATTTCAAATCAAAATCAATAATAAATCAGTGAAGATTTAATAGATTTTGAAATCTATATGGTATGAGATTCCATCGTAATCTGATACTCGGTAGAATTTTTGAACTGGATGCTATTATCCTGGATAGTATTTTAATCAATTTAGCGGCCCTTGTCCCTCCGCATTTTTAAAAAAGCTTAAAAACGGAAACATCGATTTTCTATTCAGCAGTTTGATTCTCATTGGTATATTACGCCCCTGGTAAATTACCTTCTTTGTTAGATCCCTTTGCAGTTATAGTTTAGTCCGACAAACTTCATTAACTTTTCAATTCAACTTTTTCCGGGTCGCTGCATTAGGTCTTGAGTTTTTAGACGAGGGGGGAGGTAATAAAGAGCTTGAAAAGTTGGTCAGACTCGATTTACTAATACATAATGTGCAAAGTTGACAAGCAAACATAGTGCGTGTATATGAAAACGCAAGCTCTAAAGATAATTCAACAAAAATTGGTGAACTCAACTTGATGTGTGTAAATCCGAACTTTGTGTTGCTTTCGTGTACTTAAGAGTTTAGTTTAACAAAATCCTGATATTTTATTTTTACAACCACCTGTAAATGACGAATGCGGAGCTAAACAACTTTGGTGGTACGAACTGTATACTTACCCTTGCGCTTTTTTCTTTCACAAACTCTAGACTTTGCAAAGTAAACTTTAAAAATGTAAAATACATCGTAATATGTATATTCCTTTAATTAAATAGATGCTATAAAGGAAATTTACTAATAACCCAGACTGTAAACAATTGTGAATGCACACATCACATCAACAAAAACATTCACAATAATTTAAAGTGACATGTGTGTGTCATCATTTCGGTTCATTTGCAAATCATTCACAATACTCTGATGTCCGACAAACGTCAACGGCACAATAAATGTTGGCAGAATAAAGAAGCATTGAAATAAGAGAAGGATAAAATTAAAATAAAGAAAATAATCGCACATTAAAAAATCATTTTTTTTATACCAATAAAATGCAAAAAGAAAATTTATTTCACAACTGGCTCGACTAAATATACTGTAAACTTTGATTGAAAAGGACAACAAGTAAAACAACACAATAATATTTCAATTGAAATCAGCACGTTGGAGTTGCAACAAATAAAAGAGTGTTTGCATGTGTGTTTGTTAGTTAGTGTCACAAAATTTCCAGACAAAAGGTGAGAAAGAATTTCCGAAGATTTTTTATGATCAAATAAACCAGAAATTCGAAAAGTTTCCTACATTGTGTTAAGCGACTAAAAAGCGTGCTTTGAAGACAATACCTGAAAAATATTGTACGTTTTTGACATACAAATACAACAGCACAACAACAATAACATAACAAAAGTCATAACCAAATAGTAACAACAAAATTCTTACAAAGAAAAAAAAAAATATAAAAATACAAAAAGTCAAGCGAAGATCAGTCAGTTGATAGAAAATTTTCTTTTCAATATATTTTTCAAATAGATTCTTGTTTTTTTGTTTTTGCGTCTTACGTTTTTCGCTCAGTCTCTCTCTGTCACTCTATCTATCTGTGTGTGTTGCTTTTTATTTCTAGTGAAATAATCCAACAACATCGAGAAGAACGCTGAACCCGCAAAAAAATGTCTGTGGATGCTTATGGACCCAGTTCTCAGACGCTGACGTTTTTGGATACCGAAGAAAATGATTTAATTGGCGCCGATACTCAGGCCTCGGACTTCGATTATCGTGACTTAACCTTGGCCTCTCAAACTCAGGCCTCACAACTTGAAGGCGGTCTGGGTGCAAGCGCTGGCGCTGGAAGTCAAGTAAGTGTGTTCAGATTATAAATAGCCATTGTGTTCAGATTTAAATAGTTGCTCTGCTAGTGATTTACATCTTTGCAATAAGAGGCATTAAATTCCTGAAAAGTTTAAAGCCATAGGTAGTATATGCCGGAAGTTGATATCATCTAATTAGGCCGGTTACAACATGCTTGCTTCCGGTTAAAGTGCATATTTCATAGTGTCGGTTGATTAGAAGTAATTAAAGTGTACCAATTTCGATGTCTCACCAAAATATTAAATTCCAAGTAACATACTAAATATCAGGGTTGTTAGGTATGTATATTGGGTTAACAATCTCCACTTGTGTGCAATTCCATAATGTTAGCCGTATGAAACGTAGTTAAAAGTTTAAACTTTAGAAAAGTGCAACTTTCCAAGAATTTTTATCGGAAATAAACTGATCATGTCACATGCAATTTCATACTTAAAATATTTGGTGGCGAATCCTACCCCATAATTGAAATAAAGTAAAGACAGCCTCCTCAATGCAAGTGCCAATGATTTCTAAGGGACAATAGTTACCACCTGGCATCATATTGATCCGTAAAATAACAGGAATAAACTGACTATTCTCCAAAATAAACACACGAAAAGGAAAACATTTTCGATATTCTTTAATTCTACGACCCTGAAGTTAAGAGAAACACTGCAGTTGTATACTCATGGTTCCAAGGTCATGACATTACAAGCAGATTCAGTCTCAAAAACGTTTAAAAATAATTTTTTTTCAGTTGCAGTTGCTGTTGAAATCTATCTTCTATCTTATATATATATAAAAATGAATGTTTGTTTGTATGTAATTAATAGAATCGTAAACTATGCATTTGATGATGTTATGATCTTCAGCAAAGTTGTTGCGCATGAGCCGGGGAAGGTTCCTATGTTGGTATGACCAATTTCCGACAGGTGGCGCCACTGAAAATTACTCAAAGTGATTTAAATCGTAAACTGTGCATTTAATCATGTTATGATCTTTAGCAAAGTTATTGCGCATGAGCCGACGAAGGTTTCTAAGTTGGTATGAGCAATTTCCGACAGGTGGCGCCACTGAAAATTACTCAAAATGAATTAAATCGTAAACTGTGCAGGAACTTTGGCAAAGTTGTTATGCATAAAAGTTTTTTAATAATGCTGTTGGGTTCAATTAGATTGGGTACATTGTGAGATTCTAAAAAATTTAAACTCATTTGTCGACCTACACCTCAAGAAGCATTGAGACTGGAAAATCTTCGAGTACAAGCCCTGAGACCCGTTCGCATGAATCACTTGAACAACGGCAAGTGAGATTAGAAACTGATCGAATTCGTACTACTCAGGCCGTTTCGTCTGAATCATCTGGACAACGGGAAACAAAATCCATAAAATGATTCAAAATTAATTGGACATTTGTGTAATGTCTTTGCTTCAAATTTATTTTTGTTGGTAGCGCAGCAACACGCGCAAGTTGGGTACAGCTAGTATTTAATAAAATTACGTTTTCATAGGAAACAAGAATACGTGTCTAGACATTAATAAGCAACGTTTTGAATTATAATAGAAAAATGTTGTTTAAAAATGTTTATTGAACTTACTTTTGCTCATCCTCCCAAGAGAAGAAGTTAAGACAGCAGCCAAAGTCAAAATTTTTGAATTAAAATATTTATTTCTTAGTATTTGATGTAGTGAAACGAGTGGCTTGTACCTGCATACTGTCGACTGTTAATGCCTACAATAATATTCTTAAAAAATGTATAATTTTTAATACTTCATACTTAATATTGTTTTTCAATAAATATTGCCGACCAAAGTTCAGCCAGACAACATTTTTAAACTCTCTTGTGCTTACACAACTTGTCATATTACTTCTATAGATCTGTTATTCCATATGAGAAACAGATCAGGATTATTCAAAAATAATGTCCTTTCTCCCGTATTACTGAAAATATCCTGCCTTTACTAATCAATTTTTCATTACATTTTCGTTTCTAGAATCTTCGCAAGGTTGATTTACAAACTAAATTGGGCACGGCTAATGGTTCCGCCGACTTACAGTTTGAGGAAGAGGATGAGGATAATTCCCTGTTTCGGGTTGATGTTTTGCCCAGTCATGCATGTAAATATTGTGGAATACATGATCCTGGTACTGTGGTAATGTGTAACAATTGTAAAAAATGGTTTTGTAATGGACGTGGCAGTACCTCCGGATCACATATTGTCAACCATCTGGTAAGAGCTAAACATCGTGAAGTAACCCTACACTCTGAAGGACCTTTGGGCGAAACAGTGCTCGAGTGTTATTCGTGCGGTGTACGCAATGTTTTCGTTTTGGGCTTTATACCGGCCAAGGCCGATTCAGTGGTAGTGTTACTATGTCGTCAGCCATGTGCTGCGCAAAATTCATTGAAAGATATGAATTGGGATCAGGATCAATGGAAGCCTTTAATATCGGATCGTTCGTTTTTACCATGGCTAGTAAAGGTACCCACCGAACAAGAACAACTACGTGCTCGACAAATTTCCGCCGCTCAAATCAACAAGCTGGAGGAGTTATGGAAGGAGAATATTGAGGCCACTTTTCAGGATCTTGAGAAGCCCGGCATAGATATGGAACCTTCACAAGTAATGCTGCGTTATGAGGATAGTTTCCAGTATGAGAAAATATTTGCTCCCTTGGTAATGTTGGAAGCCGAATATGATAAAAAGCTGAAAGAGTCGCAAACCCAAGTGGGCATAGAAGTTCGCTGGGATATTGGCTTGAATAAGAAAACAATTGCCTACTTTACTTTGGCCAAAACGGACTCCGATATGAAACTTATGCATGGCGATGAATTGCGTTTACGTTATGTAGGCGAGTTACACAAGCCCTGGGAGGCTCAAGGCCATGTTATCAAGGTACCCGATAATTTTGGCGAAGATGTTGGCCTAGAATTGAAATCTTCCGCCAAGGCCCCTGTTCATTGTACATCTAATTTTGCTGTGGATTTCATATGGAAATGTACTTCATTTGATCGCATGCTTAGAGCTTTGAAGGTATTTTCATTTGGACGCAACTCTGTCTCGAACTACATATACGCCTGTCTCTTGGGCCATGGCAGACCAGATGGTCTAGATGAACTTGTATTTCGCGGACCGCCGCCAAAACTATACAGTGCACCCAATTTACCCGATTTAAATCGTTCACAAGTATATGCCGTTAAACATGCTCTGCAAAGACCTTTAAGTCTTATACAAGGCCCTCCTGGTACCGGCAAAACCGTCACCTCTGCTACCATAGTGTACCAGCTGGTAAAACAACATGGCGGCACAGTTCTGGTATGTGCTCCCAGTAATACGGCTGTAGATCAGCTAACCGAGAAAATTCATCGCACCAATTTGAAGGTTGTGCGTGTTTGCGCCAAATCTCGTGAGGCCATAGATAGTCCTGTTAGCTTTTTAGCTTTGCACAATCAAATCCGTAATATGGAGACAAATATTGAATTGAAAAAACTGCAACAACTTAAGGATGAAACTGGTGAACTGTCATCGGCAGATGAGAAACGCTACAGAATACTAAAGAGAGCTGCTGAAAATCAACTGTTGGAAGCCGCTGATGTCATCTGCTGCACCTGTGTAGGTGCTGGTGATGCTCGCTTGCAGCGTATTAAATTCACTTCAATACTAATTGATGAATCTATGCAGTCCACTGAACCGGAGTGTATGGTCCCGGTGGTATTGGGTGCCAAACAATTGATTTTAGTCGGTGATCACTGCCAATTGGGCCCTGTAGTAATGTGTAAAAAAGCTGCTAGAGCCGGTCTCTCTCAAAGTCTTTTTGAACGCTTAGTTGTTCTGGGTATACGACCTTTCCGTCTGGAAGTTCAATACCGCATGCATCCGGAATTATCACAATTCCCTTCGAATTTCTTCTACGAGGGTTCCCTACAGAACGGTGTTTGTGCCGAAGATCGCAAATTAAAAATTGATTTTCCTTGGCCTCAACCTGATCGCCCCATGTTTTTCCTGGTTACCCAAGGCCAAGAAGAAATTGCCGGCTCGGGTACTTCGTATCTCAATCGTACAGAAGCCGCCAATGTGGAAAAGATTACAACAAGATTTTTAAAAGCTGGTGTCAAACCCGAACAAATTGGTATCATTACACCATACGAGGGCCAGAGAGCTTATTTGGTACAGTACATGCAGTATCAAGGCAGTTTACATTCTAAACTATATCAGGAAATTGAAATAGCAAGTGTAGATGCTTTCCAGGGTCGTGAGAAGGATATCATAATAATGTCATGCGTGCGCTCAAATGAAAAGCAAGGCATTGGCTTTCTAAGTGATCCAAGACGTTTAAACGTAGCATTAACACGTTCCAAATATGGTACCATTATAGTGGGCAATCCGAAAATTCTATCAAAACAACCGTTATGGAATCATTTACTTAATTTCTATAAAGATCGCAAGGTCTTGGTGGAGGGCTCTTTGAACAACTTGCGAGAGTCGCTTATACAATTCCAGAAGCCGAAAAAATTGGTCAACACCCTTAATATGGGAGCACACTTTATGAGCACCATGATGGCAGACGCCCGAGAAGCAATTGTACCAGGTTCCTTTTACGATCGTTCGGGACAATTCGGTTATTCGGGTACAACTGCTTCAAACAATTATGGTTACAATTTTGGTAACAATTTGATTGGTGGCGGCAATAATTCTGCTTTTGGTTTTAATAATAACACCCATCTACAAAATATGAGTGGACCAAATATGCCAAATAATGCAATGAACAATTACATGAGCCCTAACCATTCAGTTGCTGGTGGTGTTGGCGGTAGTGGCGTTATGGGAGCAGGTGGCTTCAATGCTCCCGGATCCCAGAGGCCTAATCAAAATCAATTCAATTCCAATCTTAGCAATGGTCCCTCAAATAACCAAAACCATTGGCGTAACTTGCAATACGATTCCATATCGTATATATCACCGGAGAGTGCCCAAGCAGCCATGAATAATATGCCTGTACCGGTTGGCATGTTCATGAACATGAGCAATATACCACCACGTTTCTACAATCAGCATCAACAAGCAATACAAGCTGCAGCCAAACAAGGTAGACGCACGGGAACTGCTTTCTCTGGCAATCAATCGACTTCTGCTGCTGGCAATACGAAAAATCCTCTTCTCAATAAGGCACCTGGCAAAGGACGTAACATTTCAACTGCTGGTGCTGTTGCGGCTGCTGGTGGTGGTGCCAGCCAACAATCAACAACATCAACTGTTGATGCGGCAAATGCCACTAATATTCCCGGCTCTGGAAATGCTTCACAAAATACGGCACCAATATTCACACAGAAGAATATGTCGCAACAAATGAGCCAAACTGTCTTCACTGGACTATCGCAACAACCGGAATTATCGCAAGATTTTGGTCAAATATCCCAAATGGATGGTATACTATCCCAAGATGTGGGTTTTGGAACGGTAAGTTTTTGAATTTCTGAATGTGAAATAATCGTTGACGGTTTTTTTTTGTGTTATTCAGGATGCACTCCATAATGATCGCATGAATTTAGGACTTAATTCGCAGAGCCAATTTTCACAGCCCTATTGATAGATGACAGGAAACAGGTTGGTGATCTACAGCAATTAACAAAAGCCGTAGAAGCAACAACAGCAGAAACAACATCAACATCAGCAACTGAAGTAAAATCTATAAAAAGAACTTTAAACAAGAACAAACAAGAAACTTTTTTTACAAAAACAAATTAAAAACCAAACTACTTTGAAATACAAGGAGGATGACAAACGTAAAATAACTACAAAAAAAAGATAAAGAAGAAGAAAAAAGTAAAAGTAAAGGAAAAAGGTTAAAATTAATACACTTTTTAATATACAACGGCAACGACAGAGGGCACACACACACACACACACTCGTAATGACAATTAAAAAGAAAAGAAAAACGAAAATTACCCAGCAATTGTATGGCTTGCTTGCTGCAGTAATGCAACAGTGCTGTCAAACTCTGTTGAGCAAGCGTATTGCAAACGTACGGGAAAAAATCGCCGAAAATTGAAAAAATGGTTGTGATGCCTGAAGTTTTCATATTGTTTTCGGATTTCTGGCCGAGATGAAAAAGTGTGCCTTTTTTGCTAAGAGTATAACCATTTAAACACGTGGTATAACTGGAGATGAATCTTAATACAAAAAGAAAAACAATCAAACAAACTATTTAAAAAAAAACGAGGAATATGGGATACAAATGCAAGGCAACCATACGACGATACGTTCATCCTTAATGCTTGATGACATCAATCTAAAAAACAAAACTTTCAACTCATTCAACAAGAACAAGAACACGCCTACTTACGACGAGAGTCCGAGAGAAAACTGCTTGATTGACAGCTTTAAACGCTGTCAGTATAATAAGTTAAACATTAGCTCAGTTTGTAAGAGCATTAAAAATATGTTACTTAAACTTCGTAATCTAAATTTACGAATACCTAAAGATGTTTCTCTCTCTCAGTGCTTTTGCTCTCGCAAGCTAAACCATCTAAATTTTAATTGCCCCCCATCTTATGTTCGTTTCTTAGATTTGTATCTTAGGAATTCTTTTTATCACATTTATATTATGATTATCATTATTATTATTATCGTATTACCACCAACCAGCAGCAACAACAACATTTCATATTAAAATTGTTTTCAGAAATCATAGAAATTTCATTAAAAAAAAATGTGTTTTTGAAACTGAAATTTTATCTTCCGTTTTTGTTTAACAAAAAAAAAAAAAAAAGAAAAAAAATATAAAAAAAATTAAGAAAAAACGAATAATAATGTAAAATGTAAACATTTTATTTGAAAATGAATTTCAAATTTTCAGTTTTATTTTACTAACAACAATATTACAAAATAAAAATGTAAATTTTTTTTAAATTTATTTTTTTCGAAATGCAATAAAAAAAATACTACATAAGCATGCATATAATGGTGACTGGACATCAAATAGACTATTAAACTATTAAAATTTCACCATTATTTTAGCGTTTTTTTATTGTAATGTTTGCATATTTTTTTTTTAATAATTAAGAAATTTTGTTGGCAAAAATAAATTTAATATTTATTATCAACTGGGTCAACGACAGCGTACATATAAATTATTTTATTTTTTGTATAATTATTTTTTTTTCGTTTTCCTATGTATCAAGTATATTTTTAAAAAGTAAAACGATTTGTTTAAACCGAAATGCTTAACTAAAAACAAAAAGAAAATTAAAAAAAAAATGTAAAATTCGTTTAGATGCCTTTCTGTAATCAAACTGTAATGAAAACAACGGTATTTACAAAAATAAATAAAAAAAATTTAAATAAAAAAATACATAACACATCCGCATACATAATTGCTCAAAAAAAAAAATAAATTCTGTGTTTTGTTTTTAACAATGCAGCATGAACTGTGGGAACAGTGGTATTTATATTAGCCAGGCCAGCAGAGTTTAAGTCCAGTCCCTAAGATCCAGTAAACACCGCCATAGTCTAGTCAGTAGTGTGTTGGCTTAATAGACGTGGGGTGGTGTTGGGGGCCGTGGCTCAAACCTCAGCCCAGACATCTCGACCTAAACGAAATTTCAAAAAAAAATATGTATTCGGCGACTTTCTCTCAGTATATTTCTGGCAAAAGTCTGAGAGAAAAATAAAATTGCCCTGAAAAGTCTCTCAAAAATCTGTCGTTTGGAGACGACTTTCAACTGTAGGTTCCACTATTCGTGGTTAAAATAAACACACACAAAATAAGTGATGTGGGAAGCTAGGTCGGAATCCCGACTGAAGGATTGTAATGCCCAATTATGTATGTACAGTGGTGGCCTTATAATTAGAAACAATGTTTCTGGAACAGAGTTCTCTGGAGTGACGAACCTAAGTTTAATTTGTCCCAATCTGATGGAAAAACGTATGTATGACGTTCTTCAAACAAAGCCTTTGATCCCAGGTACACAGTGAAAACTGTAAAACAAATTAACAAACATACATGTTGCTAAGTCGTTTCTGATTATAAGGCCACCACTGTATGTCCGTTATCTCACACATACTTCGTTTTATTTAAATTTAAATCGTTAAGACGTCTTTTTCGCCCATTCGGCATAATCAAGAAAGAATATAAGGCACCCAGCTGGTCGTGCGAACGTATCGGGTAGGCAGAGACAATTGAACTTTTAACGAACATGAGCTAAGCGCTTTAAACAGTCTTCTGATATATTTAATTATACATTCTGCGACAAACTCAGCATCGGACACAGTGGTGACGTAAGTGAAACGAAGTTCTACACTACTGAGGCTTTCAATTGATTTAGGTTAGGTTAGGTTAGAGGACGTGTACTTGCCAGTTAAGAAAAGTACAGTACCCGGAGATCGAATTGACCCATTGTACCACGTCCTAGTTTCTCACACCACTTATGTTGTGTGTATTAACTTTTTATACATGAGTGGTGGGACCTACAGTTTAAAGTCAAATCCGAACGACAGATTTTTGAGAAACTTTTTCATGGCATTTTAATTTACTCTCAGAGTTTTTGCCAGAAATCTGCTGAGAGGAAGTCGCCGAAGAAATACTTTTTGTATTTTGTCTTGATGTCTGGCCTGGGGCTCGAACCCTGGCTTTATGTCTAATAAGCGAACACACTACCTACTAGACTACGACGACTTCTTCAATTTATTTACGTTACGGTACAGAAGAACTCATACAAACATTATTGTGTTATCATAATTCCAATAATCATATGAAAGAGTGGTCATATCTGTCTGGCAAAGCAGAATGAGGCGAAAGAGGGTCAATCTCGGCTGGATCCGAGATCATGTGGGAACTAACATAAGTGAGTAGACAGATTAACATGGAGGGCAGCCCCCACGCCAGAGATAGGACCAGAACCATACTGTGGAGTGAGAACAGATGTTTGGAAGAATACACTCGGCGAAAGGGAAAATGGAAAAAGGTGGAGTCACTTCTCAATCCAAATGAATTTGATGGCTATCTAAACTTTTGTTTGCGAATTACAATGAGAAGTGATTTGAATTATGCAGGGGACTATTCTAGGCTGCTGCTGAATAGTCCCCTGGTTAGTAACAAGCCTTTTCACCGGGCATTGGAGCACTTGTTCGGTATAGGAATTGTCTAATGTATGGATTACATAATGAGGGCAATGAGACATTAGGGCTCATAATATAGGGGCGATTATATAGCCCCGAATGCAGTGACTTACCCTTATACACGTCGAAAAACATTCTAATGTTTATCAGGGCAATACGATTAGGAGAGGCCTAATAGGGATACCTTATAAAGGGTGTTTTTTATAGAGGTATAGAACTTTAAGTTGGCATTACTTTTCAAGATGGCCACCGCTTTAACAGCTGTCAAGTGATTTATTCTCAGTTTGGTTTGGCAATTCATCATGAATAGACTCACGCCTGAACAACGCTTGCAAATAGTGCAATTTTATTTCGAAAATAATGGTTCTGTGCGGAAAACGTATCGCGCACTACGTCCATTTTATCGTCGACAAAATCGTCCATCAGAGCAGTTAATTCGATTAACCGTGGAACGTTTTCGCACCACGTTTACTCTTATTGATAACTCGCATCCCCAGAGACGCTGTACGGTGCGTACAGAAGAAGCTATTGCTGCTGTAGAGCGTAGCATTGAGGAAGACCCGAATGAGTCCATCCGCCATCGAGCACAGGAATTGGATCTGTGTCCATCCACTTTATGGAAGATTTTGCGGAGGGATCTTGGTTTGCGTGCTTACAAAATCCAACTCGTGCAAGATTTGAAGCCAAACGATCATCAAGTAAGGCGTAGATTCGTCGAATGGGCCCAAAACGAGATTACCGTTGTTCCCGATTTTCATAAGCGAATATTGTTTAGCAATGAAGCGCACTTCTGGTTGAATGGCTACGTCAACAAACAAAACTGCCGCATTTGGAGTGAAGGTAATCCTCAAGTGTATGTGGAAACACCGTTACATCCAGAAAAACTGACTGTTTGGTGCGCTTTATGGGCTGGTGGAATCATTGGTCCGTACTTTTTCAAAAACGATGGTGGCCAGAACGTTACAGTCAATGGTGATCGGTATAGAGCCATGATTACTAACTTTTTCATTCCTGAATTGAATAACCATGACGTCCAGGAGATGTGGTTTCAACAAGACGGCGCAACATGTCACACAGCTCGTGCCACAATAGATTTATTGAAAGACACGTTTGGTGACCGCCTAATTTCACGTTTTGGACCTGTGAATTGGCCTCCAAGATCTTGTGATTTAACACCGCTAGACTACTTTCTGTGGGGCTATGTAAAGTTATTGGTCTATGCGGTAAAGCCACAAACGCTTGACCATTTGGAAGACAACATTCGCCGTATTATTGCGGATATACGGCCACAAATGTTGGAAAAAGTCATCGAAAATTGGACGTCCAGATTGAACTACATCCGCGCCAGCCGTGGCGGTCATATGCTAGAAATCATATTTAAAATGTAATGCCACAAGATTATCTTTCGGATAAATAAAATTCATGTCAATCGAATAATCCATCGTTGTTTTATTGCAACTTAAAGTTCTATACCTCTATAAAAAACACCCTTTATAAGTTGAATGGGCGGTAGAATGTCGCCTGTAAGAGAATACTTAAATAATAGTACTTACCTGTACAGGATCATTTAAACTTTTCTTTTCTTATAAAAATAAAGAAGACAGCAAATTTTCGTGAATTTTCTTTGGAATGCTTTTATTGTTTTTTTTTTTTGGATTTTTTCTTTGATTTTCTCCTTTTATTTGAACAATTTGTACATAAAATTTACAATAAAAATATTATGTTGTTGTTGTTGAGCAATTTCCAGTGATTGATGTTAAGAGTTGAACACAATATTAAGAAAATTCAATGAAAATACACAGACAGATGGTGTGGTGAATGAGCGACAAGGAGGTGTGAGTGAGTATAGGGCTCATATAAAAAAGCGGGTTTTTTTGTTTTTTCTTCTTTTTTTTAGAAATTTGTTGGAAAGTAAAGGAAGACGTGTAAAAAGGTATAGGAAAGAATGATATGATGGAAAGGTGATAGTGATGGAGTGATAGACAGAGAGAGAGAGAGTGGGGATATTTATGTATTGGAGTGAGGGGGAGGGAGGAGGGGATGAGAGAAGAAATAATACAATAATAATAAGAATAATAAAGGTATTTTAAAAAAAACAATTACAAAGCCTTAATGTGTTTATAGCAAAAAAAAAAAAAAAAAACATAAAGGAAATGTTTACAAATATAAATTTTTTTTAACCTGAGTTTACAATGTTTTTTTTTTTAATTTTTTTTCTTATAAATTTTTAAAAGACGTGCAGTTTAAAGAAAAATAAAATGTTTTTTCTATTGTTGTTTAAACAATTGATAGATAAAGCAGGGCGGGCAGCTAGGCTATAGTTTTTTTTTGATTTTTAATATAAAAAAATATTCTTTTTATACTATTAAGAAGAAAAAATATATTATTTAGAGAAAAAAGGAAGGAAAAAAATAACAAGTAAAAGTAGGTATATGTTGTATAAAAAAATACTAGTATTATTATTTTAATTAACAGCTGCACGTCTTTTTTACAAAATAATTTTATAGCTTTTTGGACATAGTAAGTGTAGTAACGTTTTTTTTTCTTTGTTTTACAACTAATTTAAACGACCTTCACAGAAGGTGTCTTAGATTTATAAATTTTTTTACATAATTTTTTAATTTTTTTTTTCATTCAGTTGCAAGTAATAATTGGTTTTTAAATTGAATTTAATTTTTAATTCCCTCATTATTACTTGCATTACAATTTTGGAAAAATGAAAACTTAAATAATTTAATTTTTTTTGTTTTTGTTTTTAATTTTAATTCTAATAATAGATTTTTGTTTCTTTGTTTTAAGTTGCACTTATTAGTATAAAAAATATATTTCTTGTATGTATGTACTGTACTTTATTATTATTATTTTAATTATTATTTATTAGCAAATGTATTACAAAACGTTTAAATTATTCATCTTCAAATTTTAATTTCTTTATTTCTTTATTTTTTTTTGTTTAAGATTCGTACTCATTTTTTACTTTTTATTTTATTTTATTAGAAAAACAAAAAAGAAATTTTTTTATTTAATTATTTTCTTTTTTTTTAAATTAATTTGAAGATGAATTTACATAAATAATAAAAAAATGTTATTAATATTATGCTCATATTGAAATTTCTTTTTTTGAAAATTTTCCATATATTTTTTATAATTTTTTTTTAAGTTTTTTTTATATATTTTTTAAAATTTTTTTACCTTAAAAATTTTTTTGTTTATATAGAAAACTTAACACAATTTTTTAAAAATTCTTTGTTTTCATAATTTCTTTTTTTTTGCGTTTTATGATGTTCATTCGCTTAGCTAACATTTTTTTGTGTTACATTTTTGATTCTGTAAAAAATATATTATTTTTTTATTTTATATTTTTATATATGTATGTAATTTCAAAAATGTTGTTGTTGTTGTTTTTTTATAAGTATAATAAACGTGTATCAAAAATTATTTATTAATGTTAAGCTAAACAAATATTTAATGGCGGATTAAAGTTTTAATATCAAGTCGCATACGAAAAAAAAATTAAACATAACCTCACTTTTTTTTAATATTTACAGTAAAACCACGCTTAACAGGTTTTGTTTAGCGCTCTTTTATTTCAACACGGGGATACCCCGAAATTGTACGCAACGCTAACTAATTAACTTTTTTAACTGTGTGCTTGTTTATATACATACCCTGAAGGAAACATGTCGACTTCATGGCGACATTATCAACAATTTCCCTTTGATGAGAAAAAAAAAAATATCAAAAACAAATGAGTGGCGGCAACTGCGTTATAATGTATCGGCGGCATGATCGTTTTTATCAACCGATAATTTTTTAAATTGTGGTATATTAGTTATCCATAAAATTCATGTTTCTAAATTACAAAAGTACAAACAACCATTTTATATTTCAAATTTCTTAAATTTATTAACAAAGTAAAAGAATTAGCATGAAACGACGACGGCTTTGCTAAAATAAAGGCCGGCGGCTAATCTCAGTCGACTTCTAGCTACAAATTGCATGCTCTGTACTAAAGCTATGCTTCTTCTTATTGTTTTTATTAATTTGTGAACATTTGTGCCGGAAAAGTTTGGAAGTTAAAAATTAAAATACAATATAAAAGGTAAAAAGTGGTTTCCAACGTAATTTAACAATGAGTAAAAGAAATTACAAACGCCTAGTAAAAAAACAATCAATAATATATAAAAACAGAAATATTGAAAATGAGAAAATTATAAATAAGAAAGTTGATAGTGAAAATTTTGTGGAGCCTGAATGTTCTGTTGGATCACATATAGATTTTCCAAGCGATAAATGCAGTTTGAGAGAGAAGATAAAGCATTTTTATATTGAGACAGGACATTCCAGAAAATGTTTGGAAAAGCTGCTGATTATATTACAGGAGGAAGGTCTAGATGTCCCTCTATCAGCTGCAGCGCTGATGGGTAAAAGGCAAGTACTTTCCATCAGAAAAGTTTTTGCGGGAAATTATTGTCACATAGGAATTGAGAGTCAGCTAAAAAAAATTTGAGCAAGTTTTGAAAAATTATAACGAAATTAAATTAGATATAAACACTGATGGAAATCCATTGTTTAAAAGTTCGCGTGCCCAACTATGGCCAATTCTTTTAAAAATCGTTAATTTACAGGAGAAAATTAAATCTTTCCCTATAGGAATATATGTAGGCTTTACTAAACCTAAGTCTGTTAAAGATTTTGTTGATGAAGTTCTTTCGCTTAATCTAGATTTTTTTTTAAATGACAAGAAAATTAAAATTACGTTCCGTTGTTTGATATGCGACACGCCTGCTAAGGCTTTCATTTGTGGTGTTCCAGAACATACTGCATCCCATGGATGCACTAAGTGTACACAAAAATAAAAAAAATAAAAAACTGGTAATGTGCTAACATACAGCACATCATGTGGAACTTTAATTTCCGATACAGACTTTTCCTCAAGAAAGTATCCAAAGCACCACAGGCAAACATTCCTAAATCAAAAAACTCCCCTTGAAGAAATAGGTAGTATGCATCTAATCGATCTTGGAGTTACGAGGAAGATTCTTGTTCGAATCATTAACAACAAAACTGAAGAGAAGACCCCTAAAGAAAATTTGCAGATATCTTCCAAGCTCTTAAAGTTAAGAAAATGTTTTTCAAAGGAGTTTCCACGGAAACCAAGATCTTTTGATGAAATACATAATTGGAAGGCAACTGAATTTCATCAGTTCCTTCCATATTCTGGTCCCATTGTTCTTTGCAATAACGTACACAAAGATATATACTATGAGTTTTTGCTTTTACATTGCGCTTGCAGACTACTTTGTAGTCCAAGGCATGTTTACAGTAACGTGAAAGTAGCTAACGAACTGCTTGAGTTATTCGTCGAAAATTTTCCTACTGTGTTTGGCCCGAATAGTGTTTCCTTTAATGTGCACAATTTGTTGCATATTGCAGAGTGCGCTGAAAATTATGAACCTCTAACGTCTTTTTCGGCTTATGATTTTAAAAATAAACTCCAAATTTAAAAAAAAAAAAAATGTTCGCAAACCAACCTCTTTAATTCAGCAAATTGTGCAAAGAGGACAACATGAAGTATATGTTGAAGCTAAAAAAGAAACATTAAAGTACAAAGGAAATGTCATTGTAGAAGCTTTTGTCAATGACTGTTTAATTTCTCCCAAAGAACCCAATAATGTTTATGCAGTTAAATCAGATATTCCTGTAAAAGTTGAAAAAATAGTAAAAGAAGACGATATATATATTGAAGGACGACGTTTGTTGGGTTTAGAGAGCTTTTTTAAAGAACCCCTTGATTCCTGCGAAATAGGCATCTGCAAAACAAATCTGGTTTTAGGCGCAAAGGACAAATTTTTAATAAGCGATATTCAATACAAATTTGTAAGCCTACCTATTGATAATCACATTGTAATAATATCGATTCTACATAGCTGTCTTCTCGAAAAATGTCGCACGACCATCAACAACACTCCAAAGGAAAACTAAAGTACTTTTACAATTTCATACTGTTCAAGTTCATGTTATACTTATTTTTTTTTTCTTTTCAGTTACTTCTAAATGCTCTGGCTGTGATGAACTTTCAAAACAATTTCATTTATATCAAGGTTTGTTTAAATAATTCCTTTCAAAAATGGTACATTTTAATAATTCTTGTTTTAATTAAAAAAAAAAACTTTATCCGAAGTTTTGTGCATAAATTGTTGACTCGTAGACTTATGACTACTGCTTTATTGTGGATCGGCAAATTAAAAATTTGTAAAAAGTATTAAATATTTTGTAAATAGTATTAAGGAAATTAGAGATAAAATAGAATATGTGAGATATATTGATCAACAAAATGTGATAAATATGAGATTCAAATTCCGTGCAATATCAAACTACGAACTAAAAACAATTTGCAAAGATATAAAAAACAAACCGGATATAACAGCGTAAATATTAAAATGATTTTAGATAATTGGAACACAATTGGTGAAAGAATACTGAAAATTATAAATGAATCTATGGAAACGGGTATTTTCCCCGAGAATTGGAAGACATCAATGGTAACACCTATTGAGAAGGTATCGGGAACAAATAAATGTGAAGAATTTCGGCCAATAAACTCGTTGAAATTATGTGAAAAAATACTTGAAAAAGTAGTAAAGAAACAACTCGAACAATACGTGGAAAATAATAATATTTTATCTAAATATCAATCGGGGTTTAGAAAACGATATTCATGCGAAACCGCGGTGAACTATGTTATCAATACATGGAAGAACATTGGCAAAAATAAGAAGATAATGGCAATATTTCTGGATTTTCGAAGAGCCTTTGAAACGATAGATAGAGACATTCTGATACAAAAATTATACAACTATGGAGTACGAGATAATGAATTGAATTGGTTTAAGTCTTATCTAACAAATAGGAAACAAATAACAAGAGTCAATAACGTAAAATCGAGTGAAATAACAAATGAATATGGGGTTCCACAAGGATCTATCCTAGGTGCTTTGCTATTCATAATATATATTAATGACATGCCTAATGTCTTGCAAAAATGTGAAATAGTGTTATACGCGGACGATACTCTTATATTTAATATATCGGAAACGGATAAAGAATGCCAAATAAACTTAAAGTATGATCTTGAAAATGTAAATAAGTGGCTGAAAATGAATAAATTAAAACTCAACGAAGATAAAACAAAAATTATGGAAATAAATATGAA
This sequence comes from Sarcophaga variegata, assembly GCA_932273835.1. NCBI lineage: Eukaryota > Metazoa > Arthropoda > Insecta > Diptera > Sarcophagidae > Sarcophaga > Sarcophaga variegata. The sequence continues at coordinate 143,934,659 of OW026358.1, read as the reverse complement.
TAACAACTTAAATATGGAAATTAATAATAAAATTATAGAAAAAGTGAACAAAATTAAATATCTCGGTTTTATAATAGACAATGCGATGAATTTTAAAGACCATATAGACTATATTTGTAAAAAAAATGCTAAAAAAATTAACTTCTTTCGAAGAATAAGGAAAAAAATATCAACATTAACTGCGATAAATATATATAACTCAATCATTAAACCACATTTCGAATTCGGTGCAACAATATTATATACGTGCTGCACTAATGGTCAAATAGAAAGACTACAAAAACTACAAAATAAAGCTATGAGAACAATAATAAAATGTAATAGATATACACCAATACAGTTTATGCTGGATATGCTAAAATGGCTTAACATTAAACAGAGACTACAACTAAATACGTATCTATATATATACAAGATGAAAACAGGAAATGCACCGGAATATTTAACACAACAATTAACATTTGTAAACGAAATTCAGCCATACTACCTCAGGAATGCAAGCGATTTTAGATTAAACAAAGCGACAAACAACGCAATGAAGAGATGTCTGTTATACAAGGATCTACAAGTGTTTAACGAGCTGCCAAGTGAAGTCAAAAATGAGAATAATATAAATGTATTTAAAAGAAAATGTATTTATTATATTAGGAATATTTCATAAGAGCTTTTGTTAATTCGGTTAAATTATTTTACAATGTTTTTAAACAAAGTATTACAAATACTACTAAATAAATAAATAAATAAAAAATAAATTTCCAACAAGAATGACAATTTTCAATTAAAGAATAAAGCTCTGCAGCTTCAATTATCTCATCAGAAATTTATGAGCCGTAAGGGGGTGTACACCCCTTTATTTTTCTAGTTAAACTTTTCTCTTAATATCATTTGTTTGTTATTATTTATCATTTCTTTTTTGTTATTTATCATTTTTCTCTTTCTTTTTTATTAAAACTCTTGGTTTTGCCAAACTTTTTTATTAAATGCATTTCACGTGAAAAAAAAACGTGATTAGAAGTTTACGTTCTGCTGCCTTGAATTTGGTAACTTCAACAATAACTAAAATTCTTAAGGATAAAGTAAATATACTGTCATTGACTCTTGCAACTAGAATTACTCGCTCTAGAAATAACATTATAGAGGAAATGGACAAATGACTGTCTACATATATGGCTTGACGACGAAATTGAACGCAATATGTCAGTAAGCCTATCTATCATATCATAATGGAAAAAGCTAGAAAATTTTTTTAATACATTCAGGCTGAGGCGAATGACAAATAATATTTGGAATCAAGCCTCGTCTTATCTGTCCTGAGAATATTATCAGACAATCTGAATAGAATAGAATAGTATAGAATAGAATATAATAGAATATAATATACTATAAAAGAATATAATATAATATAATATAATATAATATAATATAATATAATATAATATAATATAATATAATATAATATAATATAATATAATATAATATAATAGAATAGAATAGAATAGAATAGAATATAATATAATATAATATAATATAATATAATATAATAGAATATAAAATAATATAATATAATATAATAGAATAGAATAGAATAGAATAGAATAGAATATAGTATAATATAATAGAATAGAATAGAATATAATAGAATATAATGCAATATAATATAATAGAATATAATAGAATATAATGTAATATAATATAATATAGTATAATATAATATAATATAATAGAATATAATATAATATAATATAATATAATATAATATAATATAATAGAATATAAAATAATATAATATAATATAATAGAATAGAATAGAATATAATAGAATATAATGCAATATAATATAATAGAATATAATAGAATATAATGTAATATAATATAATATAGTATAATATAATATAATATAATAGAATATAATGTAATATAATATAATATAATATAATATAATAGAATATAATAGAATATAATATAATATAATATAATAGAATATAATAGAATATAAAATAATATAATATAATATAATAGAATAGAATAGAATAGAATATAAAATAATATAATATAATATAATAGAATAGAATAGAATATAATAGAATATAATGCAATATAATATAATAGAATATAATAGAATAGAATATAATATAATATAATATAGTATAATATAATATAATATAATAGAATATAATGTAATATAATATAATATAATATAATATAATATAATAGAATATAATATAATATAATATAATATAATAGAATAGAATAGAATATAATAGAATATAATGCAATATAATATAATAGAATATAATAGAATATAATGTAATATAATATAATATAGTATAATATAATATAATATAATATAATATAATGTAATATAATATAATATAATATAATATAATAGAATATAATAGAATATAATGCAATATAATATAATAGAATATAATAGAATATAATAGAATATAATGTAATATAATATAATATAATATAATATAATATAATAGAATAGAATATAATATAATATAATATAATATAATATAATATATGTGAAATGGCAACACATTAAATAATGATATTTATGAACCATCTGGTAAGTCTGGAGCAGAAGATAATCAAGATAATAAGGAGATCTTCAATATAATAAAAGATATGTAATGTAATAGGATGCATGCAAACAAGGTAAAGTTTCTGATTGTGGTCAACGTGGCGACCACCAGGACGATCCTTGTCTTGCTGTATTCAAGTTGACACGCACCCGCTAGATGTTAACTAATACGTGCAGCCAAGTCCAAATCCCTGGACGTTAAATTTGGGTTGTGCGTAGGGCTTGGAATTCATCACGTAAAAATTGCATCCTATAAAAACCACAACAAAAGCCTCTAAAAAGATGTTATGTCGTTCGAATGGAGGAGGATGCTCCGGCGAGACGAGTATTTTATGCGGGAATCTGCGGAAGTCGGCGAAGAGGACGACCTTGTATGCGTTGGAAGGATCAAATATAGGAAGTGCTCTCATCGATTGGTGTGACCAACTGGCGTAGGCGCGCAAGAAGCAGAGGCGCCTGGAAGGATGTGTTGCGGCAGGCCGAGATCCGTTAATCGGGTTGTTAATGGCCAATTAAGTAAGTAAGTAAGTAATGTAATGGTTGTGATCAATTGGTGAAGAGGTGCGAGAAGTAAAGACGCCTGGAAGGATGTGTTAAGCCAGGATGATATCCGATGAACGGGCAAATTAAGTAGAAAAGACAGTTCCGGTCAGATTTAAATGAAAGCGTCATTCTAATTCCAACCACAGGCGAATAAAGTACTTAAATAAAAGTTCCTTCTTTAATAAAATACGCACCATTTTCATTTTATAATGGAAATAGCTAGAAGAATTTTTAAGTACATTCAGGCTGACGGATATGACAAATAATATTTGGAATCGAGCTTCGTCTTATATGTGATGAGAATATTTTTTTATTTTTTTTTATTTATTTATTTATTATAATTAACATAACACAACAAGATTTTAATCTTATAAGTTATAGTGCTATGCTTAGGATCAATAAGATATAAAACATAAAAAAATAATAAAAATTATGAAATATAAGAAATTAAGTAAAACTAACAAATTAATATAAAAAACAAATTAATTAAAAGATTAAAATATTAAAATTGAGTCGAAATATAATTTAATTTATTTAATTATTTTAGAAAAACTAACAATACTACAGAAATAAAAAGAAAATAAAAAAGTTAAAAAAGATAAAGAATTCTAAAGATATAAAAAAGAAATATTTACAAAAATTGGTATAGAAAAGTAAGGATTAATACTTAACCGATATAATAAACATGCTAAGAACGTAACAAACTTTTCATTAAGAGAAAAATTTAAATAACTCCTTTTTGAACGCGTTTGCATTGCCTAACTTTTGGATGTAAAATATTGACAGGCAACCTGAATAGAATAGTATAGAATATAATATAATAGAATATAAAATAATATAGTATAATATAATGTAATATCATATAATATAATAGAATATGATGTAATATAATATAATGTAGTATAACACAATAAAATATAAAATAATATAATATAATATAATATAATATAATATAATATAATAGAATATAATATAATAGAATAGAATATAATATAATATAATATAATATAATATAATATAATATAATAGAATATAATATAATATAATAGAATATAATATAATATAATGTAATATAATATAATATAATATAATATAATATAATATAATATAATATAATATAATATAATATAATATAATATAATATAATATAATATAATATAATATAATATAATATAATATAATATAATATAATATAATATAATATAATATAATATAATATAATATAATATAATATAATATAATATAATATAATATAATATAATATAATATAATATAATATAATATAATATAATATAATATAATATAATATAATATAATATAATATAATATAATATAATATAATATAATATAATATAATATAATATAATATAATATAATATAATATAATATAATATAATATAATATAATATAATATAATATAATATAATATAATATAATATAATATAATATAATATAATATAATATAATATAATATAATATAATATAATATAATATAATATAATATAATATAATATAATATAATATAATATAATATAATATAATATAATATAATATAATATAATATAATATAATATAAAATAATATAGTATAATATAATGTAATATCATATAATATAATAGAATATGATGTAATATAATATAATGTAGTATAATACAATAGAATATAAAATAATATAGTATAATATAATATAATATAATATAATATAATGCAATATAATATAACATAATATAATATAAAGACAGGAGGTTTGCTTTAAAAAGTATCTGTACAGCTTAAAACTCAACATTTTTATTTCGCAGATTTGACTGCATCTCTTGTAAAAAAGAAAAGAATTACAAGAGTAAAGAGAAAAAAAAAGAAAAAAAGAAACTTTGTTGGAATAAATGCCTCCACCGGTAGAGTTCGCAGTTCACCACTCTTAAGAAGTTCAATCAGTACAGATACAACAACTGTTACCGATTGCCTGGAATTGTGTTTGCAATTTTTACTCCCACCATTTTATTTGCGCATAGGGTTGGCAATAATGCACTTTATTGCAACCCGTTTTTTTTTATCGATGCGATTGCAACTCTTTCTTTTTCTGTATATCCTTTGCTATGTATGTACTTCGTTATATTTTTTTGTGCGTCTTGATCAACCAATTAGATTTTGACATTTGGCGTATGTTTCGTTAAAATTTTACCATTAGACAGTTCGACCACTCAGAATGTGACATTTGTCGGTAAGCGAGGATGAGGGAAATATGTAAAGGAAGATAATGCGTTTTGGCGGGAGAAAAAAAGAACATTCCAGAGTTTTTAGTCTTGTGAGAGCCAGCGAAAAGAGAAGACGTGCGCGGACGACAATATAAAATGAATTTCTTTTTTAAATATACATATATACTGAATTTAATAAAACACATGTTTTTGTTTCTTAATTTGTTGTTCATCTCTAACATATTGTTGTATGGAACCACTTTAGTCTGAGCTACCGGGCAGATCTGTGCATGCCCTTAACCTTGATATTTTATTCGGTATATTGGAATTTAGTTTATTCAGGTATAACCGGCGCGTAACACAACATCTGACCAATCTGAACAAGAGAAGATGCAGCCGGCATCAAAGACTAATCTTAGTGCTTCTGCCGCCAGCATGTGATGCTCCGACAACGAACATTACAAGTAAAAAAGCCAGTTCAAACCAACAAAGAAGTGCCCTTAGTGCTTCTAAGGCACCAGAGTCTACAAACAAAGCAAGCCAAATAAGTATGCATCCTTCAACATCAGCTAGAGAGAGCGTCCTCTCGACAGATTGGCCCAAACAGATGTAATATTTAAAACGTCAGCTTTCGGAAACCCAATCCCAACTTGCTGAGAGTAGACGTAAGCGTCAACAATTTGAATCTGCTTCACAGGAGACAATTTCGTTTCAGATTAAACGGAAACCAGCACCTAATTGGAAATGAACAACATGGAAAATATAGGAGCAAGTCTACCAGAACCTAGCACATCAGGTTCTTCGAATGCAAGAAAAGGAAAACCTCGCCAGGGGAAATCATCCCGAATGCGGAACCAAATGAAGTTCCGGGAACGCACCAATGCGCAAGAGGATAGCCGTTTTCGGTCAGAGATTGCTGCTAAGTATAAACTATTTGAAACCGACGACACTAAGCAACTCAAGACCATTGCGAACACAGTACAGTTAACGACTCAGAAGCGTGCAGTCCCGTCCCCGTCTCTAACGACAAGATCAGTTGACTTTACCACTGCGATATTCTATGACCGCGCGGTATCTACGTGGAGCATGCAGGCAATAATGGAGATAGCCACAATCCACCAAATTTACGGAGTTCACCTATGGATGGCACATTACAAGTGCTTCTTAGAACAGATGCTGATGCGATGTCTAATCGAAATTTCTCAAATGGAATTCAGCCTACATGATGGATGCTTGCTACGAGGCATGAGTTTATATCCCAAAGCCGTTACGAAGAAAAATTCTTGAGGGGTTACATTCCGCTTATGTTGGTATATCTCGTATGAAGAGTTTGGCAAGGGCTTACATGCTGATTTCGCCGGACCATTCATGGTAAAATATTTATTTATACTTGTGAATGCATTTAGCAAACGGCCGCAAGTACATATTATACCCAACATGACAACAGAAACGACAATACAAAAATGCCGTGAGATATTTTCGCAGTTTGACATACCCAATGTATGTATTTGTCAGCGACCACGGGACTCATTGAATTTCAAAATTTTCCAAAAGTTAATGGAATTATCCACAAACAAGGAGCTCCGTATCACCGCGCAACTAATGGGCAGGCGGAAAGGTATGTGCATTTTATTGGCATATAGGCGTGCGATTCATCTCGCAACTGGTAAATCACCAGCAATGTTAATGATGGGTCGTCAAATTCAATCACGCCTTGATCTGGTTTTACCGAAAAGTGATGACAACAAATGGTTACAGATAATCGCGAAAAGAAAATTCCAAGTGGGTGACAGAGTATCAGTAAGTGATTACATGTCGAGGAACAAATGGAAATTTGGAGCAGTGGTGGAGAATTTGGGTGAGGTACATTATAACATTCTGCTTGATGATGGACATAAATGGAAAAGGCACGTAGATAAAATGCCCCTATTAGGCCATCGGCACAGGAATTATACCCCGACCCAACTTCATGTGAAGAGGAACTAAATCAACGGCATTCCTAATTTAGTTTATAGCGTAGACAGGCGACAGCGTTAGTGCGCATTAACTTTCTTAATTGGAATTAACTTCAGAATTATCCGCATGCTAATCCGCATTAAGTCTGATATAAATGCTCAAAATCGATGAGCATTTAAACTGGATTTAGGTTTAGCAGTGTGGCAACACAGCAAAAAGCGAGTGACTTGCGGCGTGCAAAAAGGAATGGCCATATATATAAAGAGATTTCGGTTCAAATGGACCATAAATTTAGTCCAGAGGAAATGCATATAAAAATAAAAAATTTTAGTCAAAAATACAGGCATTTCTCCTTTTGATTTAATAACTCTTTTTGATAAAAAGTATCTTTTGAAAATTTTAGAGATGAGAAAAAGGAAATGGGACCATCTGGCGGAAGCCCATCAAAATGGAAATACTTCAATGCTTCAAAGCTGATACATACTTTTAAATCAGTGACTGCAAAAATAGTCCTAAGAGAAAGTTTCGGGCTGCCTGGTTCGAAGAATTTGCTTGGTGGCGAAATAAAAATGGATGCGACTACTGTAGTGCTTGTGAGAAAAAATTAAATAATCATGTGAGTTACCTAAGGACACATGACTCACATTAAAAATTTAGAAAGGAAAAAGAATCAGGCTAAATATAATCTTATAATATATCAGGCTAATAATCCTTCCAAACAAGTGCATCAAGCAGAACTAACATTTGTTATATTTTTAATATGCCACAACTTAGCATTTAATTTAATGGACCCAAATTACTGGTAGAGTTTTGTCCTGATTCCAACATAGCTAAAGACGTAAAGTGTTGTAGAACAAAAGCCAATCAACATACGGAAACTTTAGGAAAAAAAAGCTAAGGATGAAATATTATCAGAATTAAGAAACAATCACAGAAAATTTTGGGCATTTCTGTTACTTGTCGGCTGTCTTTGGAAAATATTATTAATCGCATAATTGGGCATTGGTCTGCTTTACAACTTTATTTTATTGTATATCAGTTTACTTGGAAGTGAGTGGTATAAGAGCTTGCAAATTGGGCCAGTTAATGGCCGATACCAGTTTAAAGGTATATTTTTTATTTTTATCATACATTTTGAACATTGTTAATGGGTTGAATAAAGAATTTCAATCTGAAGAAGTATGTCTTCCATATTTACATACATATGACAATTTGAATCATACTTTAAACTCATTTTAAGTAAATTTTGTAAAAGCAACTGTGTTAAAAGTTTAAATTCTTTGGAAAATATAAACATACATATGTATTTAATAAAGCAAATTACATAAATATGGAAGCTGAGCTATTTTTAGAATCAAGTAAAATAATATATATGGCTACAACAACAACACCAAGGGATATTATATCTCACTGTGATGCGCTCACGTCACGTTCAAAAACTTCAGCATTAGAATCTCATGTGTTAGCTATTGAAACATCTTTAAACCAATTAATTCAGAAAGTCAGCCAACTTTCAATAGACTTTGCAACAAACAAGACATATGCACAACGTCGTAGTAGCAGCAGGGAGAGCGACCATTGTAGAAACAGATACTGTAGCAAAACACTTTTGGCCACACAGTAAGTCGTCATGAGATGGAATCTTTCCGAAGAGAAAAAAAAATAATTTTTCGAATCGTGGATCAAAGTCGATCAACGAGGTTGAACCGCCGAACGAACAGCCGTTAACATCAAGACGCCAGCCTAAGAAATCAATATCAAAGAAGGCACGCTATGAAAACAGTATGGAGACCCTAAGAGCCGTTCGAAGTGAACAGACTTCGCAACAGGGCAAAGAAGCGCTTTATGAACAATTGTTCTTTGGATATAGAAACGTTTCCGAAGCAATGAAGAATCTTCAACTGAATCAGAGTAAATATACATTGAAGCTATCCGTATCAACGCGCTCTTGTGTCTGGAATTATTATTACAACTTTTACTCCCACCCTTTTATTTGCGTATATGGTTGGCAATAATGCACTTTATTGCAACCCTGTTTTTTATCGATGCAATTGCAACTCTTCCATTATCTTTATCCCTTTTGCTATGTATGTACTTCGTTATATTTTTTTTCGCGCGTCTTGATCGAACAATTAGATTTTGACACTTGACGTCTGGTTTGTTAAAATTTTACCGTTAGACAGTTCAACCAATCAGAATGTGACATTTGTCAGTAAACAAGGATGAGGGAAATAGGTAAAGGAAGATTATGCGTTTTGGCGGGAGAAAAGAACATTCCCGCTAGAAGAAAGGTATAAACAAAGAGGTTTCGAGATCAATGAGGCAGTTCATGTGTGGCATTCGAGTGGTAAAGTTGAAAATAAAAGACGAAAAAAGGGATTGATAGACAAAAAAATAACTTGTGTTCTAAACTTAAATTTTGTTTGTCAAATGAAAGAAAATTATTTTCGACATACTAAAATTAAGTGATAAGAATAATAATAGATTAATTTAACCCAAATATAAATGGATTGTGCTAAATAAATAAATATGAATTTAAAAAGTATTTTCGTGTGGTGTAAATTTCAAACTTTTACATTCACACAGTCTAGGGTATTTTCTTTGGTGGCATGCAGGCTGTGTTTATATGCTTGCAAGTCGTAAAATACGGGTTGAGAACCACTTTGTTTTGAGCAGCCGGGGAGATCTTTGCATGCCCTTGACCATGATATTTTATTCGGTATATTGGAATTTTGTTTATTCGGGTATAACCGGCGCGTAACAAACTTAGGAGAAGTAAACAACACATCAGTGGTAAATATTTAAAAGGAAAAAACTGTAAAAAAAGTCACCAGCTATAACAACCACTGCTGTGCCTATAATTACCACGAGGGGAACAACTAGTTTAGACACTAATTTCCACCACCATCTATACCAATTTCAGCTTTAACAGCACCAGCTATAACAACCACTCAACTAACAACACTCGGCTCAAGCCGATGGTTTTTGCGTATGAGAGATAAAAGAAGAGATTCTGACATTAATGGGATTAGAAATTATTGTTGGAACAATCGTTTATCCTCGATTAGCAATGTACTGGACTAGTGCTACTGAAACACCAGCCTTTCATAAACACATGACAAAAAATAGGTTTCATTTAATACGCACTAGTCTAAAATTTAGCGTAGAGGAGAACTCAACCGACAAACTTTTTGAAGTTCGTCCAATTATAAATACATTCTTGAAAAGAACTTATGATATTCCAAAAGATGAGAACTGCTGCAATGATGATTCCATGCAAATAAAAAACTGACGCAGTATATGCCTAAAAAGCCTATTAAATGGGGAATAAAAGTATTGTGCCTATGTAGCTCAAATGGAATTGTTTATGATCTAGAAATATACCAAGGAAAAAACACACTTGTTGGAGAATCCAATTTAGGTTTTTGTTCGGATATTGTCATTCGGCTATGCAAAACTATTCCGGAAAATAAAAACCACAAGTTATTTTTTGATAACTATTTCACCACTATAAATTTATTAATATGGGAATATGAGCAACAGGCACCATACGAGGAAACAGAACTGGAAAAGCTGCCCTTAAAGCAGAAAAGGATTTAAAAAAGTTAGGAAGAGGTAGCTATGACTATTGCGTTGAAAGGAACCAAAACATTATCCTTTTAAAATGGCTAGATGGGGGCTGTGTTCAATTGGCTTCGTCCATTTATGATGATAAAGACACAAAAGAGGTCACCAGATTTTGTTCTGAGCAAAAGAAGAAGATCGTTGTATCACAACCTAACGTTATAACTGTATATAATAAATATATGGGAGGAGTCGACAAGATGGACTTTTTGCTATCTTTATACCGAATTCCTATGCGGACAAGAAAGTGGACACTTAGAGCTTTCGACAATTTTCTCGACTTAGCAGTATGCAACTCTTGGCTTTCGCAGCAGGTCTATCGGAGAAAACAACAAAAAAAAAGTGAATACAAAATTTTTGTGACAATTACCATTAATCGAAGTGCTATCAACGGGAAAAAAACCGAAAAAATGGAGACATTAGAATTTTGTGCACACTGCGAAGAGTATATCTTAACGGTACCCTAAACGAAATGAAGTTAACCGTTAGGGTAACGGGTTGGGTGCTTCCAATAAAAATGGTCGCATCCCAATCCAAAAACGTGTACAAAATTCATCTGTAACTTCACATCATTAGATCAATATCAACACCAATTCACATCATCCCCATATTCAACTGTACTGTCACCATAACCTCAATATTCATCCAAATTCATCTATAACTTCGCATCAATAGATCTATATCAACACCAATTCGCATCATCTCCCTAGTCATCTGTAATCACTGTACAACATATGCATCTTTAACGTAATCTCCAATATGCATCTGTAATTTCGTATCAATAAATCTATATCAACACCAAATCACATCATCCCCATATTCAACTGTAATGTCACCATAACCTCAATATTCATCCAAATTCATCTATAACTTCGCATCAATAGATCTATATCAACACCAATTCGCATCATCTCCGTAGTCATCTGTATATATATATCAACCATGCAATCATCAAATCAGCAAAACCTCAATCTGCATTTATGTCTCCCGATTCATCTGTCACTACGGTACACCATCGGCATCTCCACCGTAACTCCAATATGCATCGGTAACCAATATATATATCAACACTAAATCGCATCGTCTCCATATTCATGAAGTGAAGTTACAAACATAACCTCAATATTCATCCATGTACCACCTATACCCATCACCAAATCATCAGAGTCTTCAAATTAATCTGTAACAACTATCCAAACATCATAATCTTCATCTTCATCCGTGACCACTATATCCATCTCCCAATCATCATAATCTACAGATTCATCGGTATCTTAATCTTTAGGAAGTTTTTATATATTTATATATGCAAGGCTTAACGTATATACTCCCCTCAATTTAGGTCACGAACTACCCCCCCCCCCCAAACAGAATTTTGAGCAAATTAAAAACCAGTGAACACAAAAAAATTTTATAGAACAAATATTGAACAAAAAACATTGGAAAGAAAACCAGATTTTTTTTGGAACCAAAAACAGTGAACACAAAAAAGAATTTTTTTTGGAACAAAAACAGTGAACACAAAAAAGAATTTTTTTTGGAACAAAAATTGAACAAAAAACATTGGAAAGAAAACCAGATTTTTTTTGGAACCAAAAACAGTGAACACAAAAAAGAATTTTTTTTGGAACAAAAATTGAACAAAAAACGGAAAGAAAACCAGATTTTTTTGGAACCAAAAACAGTGAACACAAAAAAGAATTTTTTTGGAACAAAAATTGAATAAAAAACTTTAGAAAGACAAAAACAAACAAAAATTTTTTTGAAAGAAAAAAAGTACTGTGACAAAAAACAGAATTTTTGAAAAAAAAAATTAATCAGACAGTGACTAGGAATTTTAGGAAAATAAAAATCGTTTAATAAACAAAAATAAATTGGATAAAATATAATCAGTTAAAAACAAACAAAAAGCTGGAAAAAAACGGGACCAAAATTTATTGCGTACAGTGGACAACAAATATAAATTTCCAAAAATAAAAAACAACAAAAATCAAAATTTACGGTGGACAAAAAGAAATAAAATTTTCTCAAAAATACAAACAAATTTTTTTTCACAGTGATAGACAAATAAAAATTTCCAAAAAGAAAAACAAAAAAGAACAAAAATCAGTGGACAAAAACAAATAAAACTTTCTCAAAAATAAAAATAAACAATTTTTCTTTTAAAATTTACTGCGTACAAAATCAAATAAAGTGAAAAGGAAAAAACTATAAAAACTGTGAAATATCAAAGAAATTTTGGAACTTTGTTAAGAAAGAAAGAAAAAACTAGAAAATCTGTGAAATATCAAAAGAATTTTTTGGAATCCTGTACCTCGTTTCTGTAACTCTCGCATCGAGAAATTTATCGCATGAAACAGTGAAATTGAAAAAAAAAACAACGTGAATTGAAACAAAATTTAGTTTCTCACTTGTAAGTGTGAACTATCTGTCATTTAATTTTTTTGACGTAAGTTATTGTAAATTTGTGAGTAAAAGTGTTTCTGTAAGAAAATTCTGTGAAAAGTTTCTCACATGAACTGTCAAAATAACTCACATTTAAAAACGGTGCGGAAAACTAAATTTTTCAAAAAAATATTCGATGAATTCAAAAATAGAGAAAAGGTAAGGTTTCATTAAAAAAAAAAAAATTATAATTGATGTTAAACACAATTTCAATCGAGAAACGATGGAATTTTTTGTTTCACACTTCTCGATGTGAGAACTTCTCACAAATAGTTGCAGAAACGGGGTACTGTTAAGGGAAAAAGCCTTGAGAAAGAAAAATCAAAAAAGAGAAGAGGAAGACAGAATTGAAGAATCCAGCCACCACGAATAAGGAATTGAGGACAGAAAATGATAATATTCACAATTTTGACATGGATACTGGCAGTTACTGCTCAGCATCTCGACATACAGTACCCAACCAACAACAATGGTTATATACCATTTAGGACAGGAGAACTGAAAATAATCAGTCACTACAATAAAATTCTTCACTTGACTCAACTTGACTGCGTACGAAGAGATAATATCCATTATTTCCGACAATATCAAGTCATTAACAGCAATTTCAGTTGAGGACGAACTACTCCTGGACAATTTTAAGTTTATAATTGTTGTTGAACCGTGTTCAACATTTATTTTTTGTAGTGTAGTCCCATTGTGAATTATTTTTATTTTCTCTTAATTATTATTATTATTCTCTTAATTTCTTATCTTATTTTTTCTCAATCTCTCGTATGTATAATATATTCGAATTCCTCATGTCTAATTTTTAATTTGAATTTGAACTTTCTTAAAACCTTCTATTAATTTCTAGAATCAGTTGATTAGTTGATAAGTAGACAAAACCCAGCCAAGAAGGCAATAAATCTAAGTAAAAGAAAACCCTAAGTCTTCTTATTTTCTTGGGGGATATATATATTCAAGAGGAATACACATATCCCAATACTCGTCAACTCATTTTTTGCTAGACCCTAGGAGTTTAGTTGACTCCTAGAGCCTACAATTTTAAAATTGCAAGATCAGCGTCTGCAATAAATCGTTGATCTTACATTAATAATTAGCATGCCAATAAACTGATTATTTGGCAATAATAATAATCACGCCACCTTTTAACGTAATTAAGCTGGTATAAAATAAGAAAATTGTTAGTTCTTAAGTCCCTTCTTGTTTTGTAACTTTTTGAATAAAGTTGGTCGTCAGACCAAAAATTTAATAATAATAAAAGATAAATAATTTTTTTTTAGACTTTGTAACGCGCAAATTCTTAACTTATACAAATCTGGTAGCCTTTATTAATATTCAAATCTGGCAACCTTGAACTGTCAAATATATACAAATTAATTATTGTTATATTCATATGTATCAACTGAATTAATCAATTAGAATAAGTTAAAAATCTGGCAGCGCTTCTCGTATGTCAACTAATGAAAGAATATAGATTAAGAGTAATGAAATAAAGGTATTCAATAATCAACTACACAGAGAAAAGGTTGTTCTTTTTTATTCCTTTTCCCACACTATTACCTCACGACCTGGCGACTAGGACAAAAGAAGAATAAAAAAAACCGCGTGCATAACCAAATATTTTATATTCGTTTGGCAAAAGTTTTGTTTTACAAAAATATTAACTGCAAAAAAGAATAATTGCACCAAAATAGTGAAATCTATATTCATATAAAATAAGTGTCTTAATAAGCAATCAATAATTAAACAAACAGCAGTAAAAACACATAAGTAATCAATATGACAGAAAGTGATTCTGCCCACTGCCCCAACCAAACCTCAATGACAGCTCCAAACCAATACTACGCAACATTGTTGCCCGAGTTCACACCATCAAGAGAGAAATGGGCGATCGGGAAGCAAAAGCTTGATTTACATTTTATGGAGTTAAACATCACTGAAGAAAATGATAAAAAAAGTGACGCTATTGAAGTTAGTAGGTGCTGAGGCGTGCAACACACTACACAGCGTATGCAGTCCACACGCACCAATTTCCCGGACATGAATTACACGAGCACGTGCAAGCTGCTTTTTTGTTTAATAAATGAATTATATTAAGTAACAGATTTACGTGTTCTTATCAATTACCAACGACCACCACAATTACATTTGGCGACGAGTGATAAAAAGAAAGAGAAAAAAAAAAACACCGGTGCGGTTTTATATTTTTTTATTTTATTTTCCTTTTAGTGTGTGTGAACAAAATAAAGCAATGGCAACCAATTTAAATGGTTTTAAATTGTTGTTAAAACAACAAGAATTTACACAAAATTTGTTGACCCAACAACAACTATGGATGCAGTCAATTCTTGATAAAAAGGATGGAGATCCCTTAACTCATACAAATGACCATTTGATGGTACTAGCGTTCCACAAATTCAATAAAGAGCAGCAGCAGCGGGACTCATATTTGCAGCAGCTGGAGCAGTATTTCGTTGCCTATTCGGTTACGTCTACAGAAAAACAAAAATCGTTTTTTCTATCTTGGTGCGGTGCCGAAGTGTTTGATCTGCTTAAGAATTAGTTTGGTGTACAAGTCTTGGGAGTCAAAGAGACAAGTTAACGTTGTAGTTAATAAAAATGCAAGTAATCGGATTTATGTTGACCTAATTTTGATTTCACTTACAAGTCGTCGAACTTAAAAAAGCAAGATCGACAAAATTAAAATTAGGACATTCACTTAAAAGTTCATCACACTCAAGTGCATTAAACTCCGCTTGCTTACAAATTGTGTGGTCATAAAAAAATAAGTTATAAAAAATATTTCGAAACCAAATCAATAATGTTGTAAACAATTTTTATAATTTCTCTATTGTAAGCGATATGTCGCAATAAAGATGTGGCACCCTGTGAAATGCATTCCTGCAAACGGACAAGTAATTACCGAGTACCTTCAATAACCGGTATGCGTAAAAAGACCACACCCTCAAATATAAAAAATTCAACTTCTATTTCTTTTCCTATCGGCAGCCATCGTGATAATATTGTCCGTCTCCTAAATATTTTTTGTATCTTTTTAAATTAAAAACATCTTAAGTGTTAGTAAATATTTTATTATTAAATTAATCTGAGTGATTGAAGTAAATTAATCTGAGACTACTATTATTTAATTCGGTTAATTGGGTAAGCCTAGAAGATTAAAAGACTAAAAGCCCAAAAAGATTTTAAAATTTTTAATTTAAACAAATTTTCTAGATTTGTAAGTATTGTAAGTAAGAAAAATAAAAAGTCGAATCTAATCAAGTCGAATTTTGGTGTTAATAAAGTACGGTCATAGACCGGAACAAACTAAAAACTAAACTTGTGTTTTTTAGAACTTTTATAAAGAAAGTTCTTAACTTACATACAGCTGACAGAAAAGTTATCGCAGCATTTTACTGTCAGCCAACACATCGTGGTAGAACTTTATGAATTTTTCAAAAGGCAAATGAAATGTTTGCAGTCATACAACGAATGAGTGGTAGACCAGAGCCTGCAAATTTGTTTGCAGTTCGACTGCATGTGCCACCATTTTTGCTGATGATATGATACGAGACCATATTATCTTAATATTTACAGTAAGACCACGCTTAACAGTGTTTTGTTTTGCGACGTTGCGGTTTAGCGCTCGGATTCCCGAAATTGTACGCAACTCTAGGTTTCCAAGTATGTACATAACATATCCGAAAATGTATAGCGTAATTCTTTCTGTTGCCTTGAATTTGGCAACTTCAACAA
The DNA here is from genome assembly GCA_932273835.1 of Sarcophaga variegata. Lineage (NCBI taxonomy): Eukaryota > Metazoa > Arthropoda > Insecta > Diptera > Sarcophagidae > Sarcophaga > Sarcophaga variegata. The sequence continues at coordinate 143,917,544 of OW026358.1, read as the reverse complement.
CTACAATTCCGCACCTCAGTATCCACAAAAGTTTTGAAACGAATGGCTGGACCGTTATAAAATAAAAGCATGGCTTGTTTTTGCAAGTATTGCAAATGTGCTTTATCCAGAAAGATGAGTGATTTAATTAATCAAGAAGAAAACATAAAACCGCAGCCTCTTTAAGAGTTTCATGTTGGCGGAAATTTGACTTTCAAACCGTGATAGCTGAAAGCTCCAAAAAGCAGGAAATTGCATTGGCACTATTTACTTGCCAACATTCGTCGACCAATTTAGTGGATCAGTTAACAGAATTGTGCAAAGCCCATTTTAAAGACGGCAAACAAATACGGATGCATAGAACAAAATGCACATTATTAAAAAAAAAAAATTTGTCACCGTATTTCACGAATCAATTACGAAATGATATTGGCGATTCGAAATTTAGTGATGAGTCAACTGATGTTGGAGTGATTAAACTTTTAGGTAATTTTTTTTTTATAAAATTGTATTATTTATTAAATAATAAAAACTGATATTTTTTTTCTAGGAATTGTAAATATATATTTTAGTGCAATGAAACAAAAATCATATCCACATTTTTAACAATTGCTGAGGTGGAAATGCAGATTCAGAAAGCATTGCAAAAGTTGTAATTGAAGAACTAAACAAACTAAAAATTAATCCAAATAATATGTTAGGTATTGGCGTATATAATGACAACGTCATGGTTGGCAATAAAAAATGTGTTTTCACGGAGCTAAAGAAATGCGTTCCGAATTTATTTTTAATCAAGTGCGTGTCAGTCTTAGTTTGACCTCGATTGCAAACAGACGTGAAGACGCTAATGACGCTGTTGATGCTGAAATGCTACAAACAAGTGAAAATAACAATAACGTAGTTGAACCGGTTTGGCAAAGTGTAAGAATACCCTTGATACTAATGACGAAGAAGCAGATGAAGCTCATAAAGCAATACCAAAACCTCGTGCTATTTACATTCCTAATGTGGAAAATATTAATCTTATGGAAGAAAAAAATGAAGTTATTGCTGCTTCTGATTTTAGCTATAAGTCATTGAGGGAAGATCAGCTTCGATTAATGATTAAATCTGTAGATTCTTATAGGAAAGTCATAGAGTATTAAAATAGTTATAATATTAGTTTTCATACATACCAATTAAAGCAATAAAGATCATACAGAGTTGTTGTTAAAGGACTTCATCCAACTACACCTACGGCAGATATTAAAGCCGAACTCTTAGCAATAGGTCATTCAGTAAGATCTGTGACAAATGTAAGGAGTCGTGTTACAAAAGAACCACTTTCAATGTTTTTTGTGGACTTGGATTCAAACCCTACCAACAAAACTATATATGAAATAAAGTATATAAATCGGGCAGTCGTTAAAATTGAACCACCTAGAAGAACTAATGATTTAGTGCAGTGTCATCGATGTCAATAATTTAGACACACAAAGGCATATTGTAAAAAACCGTTCAGATGTGTTAAGTACGAATACCAATTGATGCAAACGCCATACAAAGTAAAGCTTTACGTATTTTTAATACACTGGAAAATCAAGAGCAGTCTTCTTCTGCAGAAAAGATGTCTTCTTACAGAAGTCGTGGCTGGTTCGAGCGATTTAAGCAAAGACATTCCCTGCATAATCTCAAATTTAAAGGAGAACATGCATCTGCTGATTTAAACGAAGTACAAAAATATCCACAAAAGTTTGCTGAAATTATTTCCGCAAAGCAATACAGCCAAGACCAGATTATTAACGCGGACGATTCCGGTTTATTTTGGAAAAAAATGCCACAAAGAACCTTTATTGCAAAATATAATAAAACAGGAAGCGGTCACAAGGCTACAAAAGATCGTGTAACGATTCTTTTTAGCAGTAATGCTTCAGGTGACCATATTATGAAGCCACTGGTAATTGGTAAAGCTAACTCACCACGTTCATTTTAAGGATTAAATATTAATAATCTAACCATTTATTAGAAAGCCAATAAAAAAGCCTGGATTACCGCAACGTTGTTCGATGATTGGTTCCATGACATTTTCGTGCCAGACGTGAAAAAATATTTAATCAAAAAAGGGTTACCTTTTAAAGCCCTTCTAGTTCTTGATAATACTCCAGCATGAAAATGTGGAAGTTGTGTTTTTACCTCCGCATACGTCTTCTTTGCTGCAACCACTAGACCATGGGATAATTTCGACCTTCAAGGCTTTATATAAGTTAAGCATAAAAATATTCATTGCAATATAATTGGATCAAAAGTCATTGCACTCTTCCATTTAATTATGTTGCAATATTACTTTATAAAAATATGGCTGATGTTGTGTCTGGGATAAATTTAGTTAAGTAAGCATAATTAATCATTATAATAAAAATTGTAATTTTTAAAGTCAGTTATTAAATAAACTCAATAAAGAAAAGACCACTTCAGACTAAGGTCTGAGGTTCTTTTTTAAAAATAAGAAATTAAATAAATTTCTTTAATTGGCGCCCGTGATTTTTTTTCGAACAATAAGAAAATTAAGAAAAGTTTTATAACGTATAAAATATGGTTCAGTTCGGAAAATATAAAACAATACGCGGGTGAAAAAAATAAGGAGTAACTTTTAAGGAAGACGAACAGGAACTGGAAAAGTTCAGTAACCGCTGCATCTTTAGGAGAGAAGAGGAAAAAGTTTACCTTTCAATATTTTGGCTACTATTGCTGAAAGCAGAGGTACATATAATTTTAATTTATATAAAAAAAATCATTCAGACACATTTTAGATCATGTGGGAAATAATGGAAATCTTTCAATCATAGATGCCTGGAAAAAATTTACAATGCTGGATTGTATCAAACACATAAGCATCCCTACAAGAAATGAATGACTGAAACTAACACATGAAAAATTATTATTACTAACACATTTGCATTTTTTTATAGAATTGTTTGGGAAAAAAAATGTTATGAATGTTTGCATCAATAATGACAGTCAAATGACTGGTAAAATGACCGTCACTGTGTGGTAGAGAGTTGCATTTTATGCCGTTATAAATTACTGTTGTCGCCATTGTTGGAAAAATTTGTAAACTGGTAAAGAGTACATATGCAAGAGTGAAACAACTACATTTTGATAATTATTTCTGCAAAAGCGTCGTACAAAAGTGAAAATTTTAAATCTAAACAAAAATTCAACTAAAGTGCACGTTTAAAGTGGATAATTAAATTTAAAAATTAAAAAAACAAGATTCTATTTAGATTTGAGAAAGCAATAAAAGGCTTAAAAACAAGAAAACTTAAAAAATAAGATAATAATATAAATATATATATAATAAATATAATATAATAAGATAAAAATAAAGATAAAACAAATTTTTTTTAATTATTATTTATATTTTTTTTAAATATGAAAAAAAGGCAATTGCAAAAACGCCTTAGCATTGAAAAAAGGACATTTGAGTCCAATGTAAAAAAATATAAAAGTTTTATTGAAAAAAATGCAAAGAACTCAATGAAAAGTGAAAAAATAAAAATTGAACAAGTGGAGAAAATCCGAAATCTAATATTATTATTTTCTTATTTCGTTTAAGCAAACAACTATTATGCAAAACCAAAGCATATTGAGCAATGGTCAGTGCACAATAGTCTCTAAACTAGAGACAAGCGTAAGTATTATTAGCCTTCTTTTATTACTATTTAAAGAACAAATATTTTAACAGATTTTATCAAAGCCCGAAGCCTTGGCCCAGTCCAAGGTGTTGATGGAATGTAAGGTAGCCATTAAAAAGGTCGAAAATTCAGTGTGTCGCATGACTGGCGAAAAGCAGGACAAGCATCTGGACGAAGTAGCCAGCATGCTTCCACTGAAATCAATCGAAGCGGTGGGAGAGGTAGAGGAGAAATTACAATCTCCAGAGTTTTGCCAAGCAATGGTAATAAAGTCAAATTGTTTCTTTTTTAAAATATTTAATAATGATATTTCTTTATAGAAGTTTTCAATCTGCAAGGGTCCTTAGACTTTGAAAAAAGTGTCAGAAAAGCCGTTGAGAGGAGCCACCACAGGCTGAAGCAGAAAAAATATTTAAAAAATAAACCGTAGTATTTGTAATAAATTAAAATAAAAACAAATATAAATAAATAAATAAAATTTTATAATAAAAATAACATAAAAATCGAGTTTTATATAAAAGTTATACCGGTCAGATTTGACGGATATATTCATCAAGTATGACTAGTCAACAGTGATGGATATATACATCAAGTATGATTGATCAACCCTGACTTACATTTCTATCATCCATGATTGGTAAACAACAAAAGAGTGAGCAGCTCAGATATATGTTTTAAAGTCGATAGAATTCATAAGTGCAAGGGAGATGAAAAATCACATGTACACAAATGTTTCCATCAGTTTTGTCTATTTGCCTTAAGAAACTGATAGAAACTTTGTTCTACGCGATGATGGATATTTCCATCAGTAGTGACAGTCAAATGACCAATCAAATGACTGTCACTGTTCTTGTAGGGATGTTGCATGCCTGTTGAAACCTCAGACGATTGCTTATTATCATTTTGTTTTATTGATTCAAATTCAAAGGGTGAGAATTGTAATATACAAATCTGGTAGCCTTTATTAATATTAAAATCTGGCAACCTTGAAATATATAAAAATTAATAATTACATGGATTACACGAGCACGTGCAAGCTCCTTTTTTGTTTAATAAATGAATTATATTAAGTAACAGATTTACGTGATTTTATTAATTACTAACGACCACCACAATTACATTTGGCGACGAGTGATGAAAAAAAAAACATCGGTGCGGTTTTTTATTTTTTTTATATTTTATTTTCCTTTTAGCGTGTGTGAACAAAAAGTAATGGCAACCAATTAAAAATGGTTTTAAATTGTTGTTAAAACAACAACAAGAATTCACATAAATTGTTGACCCAACAACAACTATGGATGCAGTCAATTCTTGATAAAAAAAAAAGATGGAACTGCCTTAACTCATACAAATGACCATTTGACCTACCAGCGTTCCACAAATTCAATAAAGAGCAGCAGCAGTGGGACTCATATTTGCAGCAGCTGGAGCAGCATTTCGTCGCCTATTCGGTTACGTCCGCAGGTAAACAAAAATCGTTTTTCTATCTTGGTGCGGTGCCGAAGTGTTTGATCTGCTTAAGAATTTGTTTGGTGTACAAAGTCCTGGGAGTCAAACATACATACAGCTGACAGAAAAGTTATCGCAGCATTTTACTGTCAGCCAACACATCGTGGTAGAACTTTATGAATTTTTCAAAAGGCAAATGAAAAGTTCGCAGTCATACAAAAAATGGGTGGTAGACCAGAGTCTGTAAATTTGTTGCAGTTCGACTGCATGTGACAACATTTTCGTTGCTGATATGATATGAGACCATATTATCTTAATATTTCGAGTAAGACCACGCTTAACAGTGTTTTGTTTTGCGACGTTGCGGTTAAGCGATCGGATTCCCCGAAATTGTACGCAACGCTAGGTTTCCAAATATGTACATAACATATCCGAAAACGTATAGTGTAATTCTTTCTGTTGCCTTGAATTTGGCAACTTCAACTTTTTTTCTAGGAATTGTAATAATATATTTTAATGCAACGAAATAAAAAATCTTATCCACATTTTTAACAATTGCTGAGGTGGAAATGCCGATTCAGAAGGCATTGCAAAAGTTGTAATTGAAGAACTAAACAAACTAAAAATTAATCCAAATAATATGTTAGGTATTGGCGTATATAAATGCCAACGTCATGGTTGGTAATAAAAAATGTGTTTTCACGGAGCTAAAGAAATGCGTTCCAAATTTATTTTTAATCAAGTGCGTGTCAGTCTTAGTTTGACCGCGATTGCAAACAGACGTGAAGACGCTAATGACGCTGTTGATGCTGAAATGCTACAAACAAGTGAAAATAACAATAACGTAGTTGAACCGGTTTGGCAAAGTGTAAGAATACCCTTGACACTAATGACGAAGAAGCAGATGAAGCTCATAAAGCAATACCAAAACCTCCTGCTATTTACATTCCTAATGTGGAAAATATTAATCGTATGGTAAAAAAATTAAGCGAAGTTATTTCTGCTACTGATTTTAGCTATAAGTCATTGAGGGAAGATCAGGTTCGATTAATGATTAAATCTGTAGATTCTTATAGGAAAGTCATAGAGTATTTAAATAGTTCTAATATTAGTTTTCATACATACCAATTAAAGCAATAAAGATCATACAGAGTTGTTGTTAAAGGACTTCATCCAACTACACCTACGGCAGATATTAAAGCCGAACTCTTAGCAATAGATCATCATTCAGTAAGATCTGTGACAAATGTAAGGAGTCGTGTTACAAAAGAACCACTTTCAATGTTTTTTGTGGACTTGGATTCAAACCCTACCAACAAAACTATATATGAAATAAAGTATATAAATCGGGCAGTCGTTAAAATTGAACCACCTAGAAGAACTAATGATTTAGTGCAGTGTCATCGATGTCAACAATTTGGACACATAAAGGCATATTGTAAAAAACCGTTCAGATGTGTTAAGTACGAATACCAATTGATGCAAACGCCATACAAAGTAAAGCTTTAAGTATTTTTAATACACTGGAAAATCAAGAGCAGTCTTCTTCTGCAGGAAAGATGTCTTTTTACGCAAGTCGTGGCTGGTTCCAGCGATTTAAGCAAAGGCATTCCCTGCATAATCTCAAATTTAAGGGAGAACAGGCATCTGCTGATTTAAACGAAGTACAAAAATATCCACAAATGTTTGCTGAAATTATTTCCGCAAAGCAATACAGCCCAGACCAGATTTTTAACGCGGACGATTCCGGTTTATTTTGGAAAAAAAATGCCACAAAGAACCTTTATTGCAAAATATAATAAAACAGAAAGCGGTCACAAGGCTGCAAAAGATCGTGTAACGATTATTTTTTGCAGTTATGCTTCAGGTGACCACATCATGAATCCACTAGAAATTAGTAAAGCTAACCGACCACGTTCATTTAAAGGATTAAATATTAAAAATCTACTCTTCACGAAAATCGTCCTCAAGTAGTACGTCGTATATCGCGACCAACAAAATTGTCTCTCACATAAATCGTCCTTAAGAAGTACGTTACGAGGACAATAGTATTAAGTACTTTGTGTACCGTGTACCAAGCCTAAATTAATAAAGTGAAATTATTTTTTAAAAAGCAAAAATAAAATGTTGAATAAAATAGTGAATGTGGAGATCTGGCAATACTGTTGATTGATATTCGGTATTTGGTTACATGCAGTTCTTGTACAGCACTAGATTCTAACGATATGCGTTTTGTTAATTGAATAGAATTTTCTGGAATTTATGATTAATAAAAGTGAATTGTCTATTAAATTGAATTGTAAGTTGATGTGTTTTGTTGAACTGTTACAGTGAACATAAAAAACATTATAAAAACAAAAAAGTAATAATAATATAACATTAAAATCTTTGGTTTTAAGTGAAAGTATTTCCAAATAAAAAATAAAATTTTGAATAAAATAGGGAATATAAAAACAAGTGTTTATAAAAAAGATATACAGTAGCCGCTCGATTAGATGAATATCCAGTTATGTAAACTTCCAGAATAGTGAACAACAAAATTTAAACACAGGAGGTTCCAAAGAGTGAACACAGATTAACTCTGTTATGTGAACAGCTTTCAACCGTTGATTTTTTTTTAATGTTTTAAGTGATTGTCTTACATATTAAAAATCGGTTCTTTCCCGAGATAAGCAAGTGTGTGCATACGAATACAAAAAAGCTTTTTGAGATCATTAGTGTTTCTTACATAGTGCATCGAAGACATTTTGGCAAGTCAACAATTTGTGCTATTAAGAAAAATAATAAGCCGATTTTAGAAGTGACTGCAAAATGTGAAGGCAAAATTAAAAGGAAAACATTGAGAAAAGAAGAAATGCCATGGGTGGAGGCGAAGCTCAATCAACAAAGACTTAAAAATTTACCCATTACAAGTGAATTAATTAAATCAAAAGCGAAATATTTTAACGACAAATTTAAAGAAAAAAGTTCTTTTAGTGCAAGTGATGGGTGGAGCAGAACACAATTTAACACATGATCAAATTTACAATGTGGACGAAACTGGCCTATTTTGGAAACTGCTTCAGACAAAAGCTACGTTTTAAGAAGTGAAAAAAGTGCACCTGGAAGAAAAGCCGAAAAAGCACGTCTTACATTCCTGGCCCGTACAAATGCTTCTGGGGACCACAAAGTAAAACCACTGGTGATAGGGAAGGCAAAAAATCCAAGATGTTTCAACAATTTTACTCCACCCGTAAATTATAGCCATTCTAAAAACGTATGGATGATGGCAGCAATTTTCCAAAAGTGGTTTAAAGATTCATGACTTTAGCTTTTGTGCTGAAGAGACTGGTCCTGATGATAATATCAATGTCGGCAAGGCTGTTTGGTAAAAGTTTAAGGATTACACAAAGGGCATATCAGCGACTTGAAAGAATCAGTGAGCATGAAGAGGTGTTAGTGATTGAGCAAGAAACCTGTTAGGGATTTAGAAAATTTAAGTAGATCGCCACAATTTGTTTTGACAGTGTACATTCTGATCGTCCGGGGAAATGCACCGCTGTTCATGAGATGAATTACAACTCAGTCTTATAGAGACAGAGTTGTCAAAAAACACTACACGTGCGCTCTTCTGATTGGTTAGTCGGGAATTGCGCGTGGGTTTGTTTGCAACTCTGTCTTATAGAGACAGAGTCGTCAAAAAACACTACACGTGCGCTCTTCTGATTGGTTAATCGGAGGAACTAACGGTACATGTCGTACGATTCTTTGTTTGGTATGAATAAGACGCTGGTTGAGGAAAAAACAGGAGAAGGAAAAAAGAAGAATTCATTCGTGTGCGGACTGTGAAGGCAATAAGAATAAAAAAAGGAAAAAAGAATCTGTTTCGAAAAGGAAAAAATTAAAATAAATAAAATTGTGAAAACCAAAATGCCAATTTAATTGTGCATAAAGTTGGATGGGAGAAAAATAATAAAACAATAAAATAAAAGCATAGAAAATAAAAAAAAAACAAATTCTTTAAGCTATTAAAATTCTCTGAATAATTCATGTATTCCGAAATAAAAAAAAAAAACAAAATACTTTAATAAGTTCCTATACAATATATATTATATATATATATTCCCTATAAATACATCAACAATTATAAAAAAAAATAAAATCTATTTTTAATTCCAAAAAAAAAAAAAAAAAACATTTCACATTGAAAAAAAAAAGTGAAAAAAAAACATTTAATTATAAATATAAATTTAATTATAAATATTTGTGGCACCCTGTGTTAGCGTTACCAACATTATTATCTGTCACCCGTTGTGTAGACACGTTCCTAAATGAAACTGACAATTCAACGTCATTGAAAATACATGCCGCTATTGTTTCCGGTCTCTTTGATCAAAACCTTCATCGACTGCAGACGTGTCTCTCTGATTAAAATCAACCGAATCTTTTACCATCCTAAATTAAACTATTCTTTTTTAAAAATTAAATTTGAATAAATTGAAGGGTAATAGACCCAAAAGTTAAGTTTAATAAGATTTTATTTTTTTATTGGTAATTAAATTCGCAATTACCAAATATTTAATTATAAATAAAAATTTGAAAAAAAAAAAAAAAAAAAAAACATTTCATACATACGAAATATTTATAAATATAAAAATAAAATAAAAATACCACATTATAAACAAAAAAGAAAAAACGGCAAGCAAACAAGAAAAACAAGACACCGAGTCATCAAATGTCAACATGGAAGGCCACCTGGCATGCCAGTTCAACCACCAACATCCTGTATTTTCCTTCAGCATCAACATCTTATCTTCGGTCTCCAGTCATCGCTAAACATATGTAAGAGATTCTCATTTTTTTGACCAATTATATACATTACCATACAATAAAAATATGTAATTATTTTAGGATGTATTTATCAACTTAATTGATGTATTTATTAATTTAATTAAGATCTCCATTGTATTGAATTTTTTTTATTACTTTTTTCGGATTATTATGTATATTGTATATTTGAATAAATACATAATTTAAAAATGCAATTTTAAATAATTTTTTTTTTATACAAAGGTGAAGGTTCCTCGGATAGCGGTGTGAGTGGGTTGGGTTTTTTTGCAACTATTCCTCTATTTTGGTATGTATGCATATTTATATTTCTATGCTTACGCTTCGTTAAATTTCGGGCCAGGAACACCCACGTCTTTGAGCTAGTCGAAACATCCCCCATACATGCCAGGTTCCAAATTAATTAATTATTTTTATTAACAACTTTTAAACGAGCGTAAATAGGATGTACCCCATCCTATAGGTTGGTAGAACAACCCCGTCGGCAGATGAAGCCCAGTGAATGGAATCTGTTGACACAGGAGGAAAAGGCCAGAGCCTTAATGATCATTGGCATTTGAAACATATCACAAATGAAGTAGAAACAGGAATTTGATTTTCTTGGAAATCTACTGAAGAAGGAACTGGAAATTGTTAAGCGGGAAAAAGAGTTGCTAAAAAAGGAAAATGACCTATTGAAAAAAATTGCTCTATTTGAGAGGGCACGTGAGGACAAAAATGCAGAAAACGTTGCTGAACATGTGCATGAAAAGGACAGAGTAAGTTTGAATGCATCAAATAAAGAAGGATTTAGTTCACATATGCACAGAAATAGACTAGGTGCATCCTTTAGTATCTTGAAAGACATGTTACCTGATTACGATGGTGGGCTATTGCCGGAATTGTGGATAATTCAATTCAAGAGTATTATTGACGTGTATGCTCTGTGGATGAAAATACAGCAAAGGCCTTATTAATGTGCAAGTTAAAAGGCAAAGCTCAGTCGTGTTTGCATTCAAAACCGAATTTTATTTACGAAAGCGCCGAGGAAATATTGAATCAAATGAAGGAAATTTTTTATTCTAAAGAAAATAAGTTGATGATGCGTCGCAAATTTGAATCTCGCATATGGAAATTTGGTGAAACGTTTACAGATTATTATAATGATAAAATCATTTTGGCCAACAAGGTTGATGTTTCGGATGATGAGTTAATAGATAACATAATCGAGGGTATTCCTGATGAGCATCATCGAGTTTAAGCAAACTTACAATGTTACGCCAGTAAGACACAACTCCTACAGGCCTTTTCTAAAATCAGTTTAAAGCAACAATATAACCCAAATGGGGCTAAAAATAAAGGTGAGGAAAGAGAACGAAAATGGAGATGCTATAACTGCAATAATTTTGGGCACTTTGCTGGGTTCCTGCTATGGATGTGGCAGTTTAGAACACCGTGTAGCGGAACGAAAAGCGGCCGTTCAGTTGGTGGAGCAAAATGAATGTGTAAGGTATTTTAAGTTTTGCATGAATTCTAGTTTTAATGATATTTTTTTCTTAGAATGTATGAAAAGACAACAAGCGTCATTAATAAACTTACAATTGAAAGCGAAAGACGTGTTTTATTTAAGAGCGCTTATATATTATCATATTATTCTAGTCAAGAGAAAAACCATTAGATGGTATAAAAAGGTTCTGTTTCATATTCTGGATATGGCTGTGTGGAACGCTTTTTTATTTATATAATCTTTCGTCCTAAAACCACATATTTGGACTTTAGAGATACCGGATCATATAGCTGAAGCTATATACCATCTAAAGGACGGTCCGTACGGTCCACAAGGAGAATCTTGTTCAGTGAATTTGAGCATTCAGCACTTAACAGAAAAAATTCCTTTCCCACAACAATATGGACGTTGCGGCAAAAATAAAAGTCATCAAAAGAGATGCAAATATCCTGCTAAAAACGGAATCAGAAAAGAAACAAGCTTTCAATGCAATAACTGTTTTGATAAACCGGCATTATGCCCAGATGACTGTTTTGAAACATATCATACAACTATAGTTTTAGCACAAAATTGTACTTTTAGCATAAAATTATATGTTTAATAAAATATAACACTTTTGTAACTTTTAACCTTTCACTTATTTGTTTTTCTAAATAGCAATGACGGCGGCGAGTACCGCAATTACAAACTGGCAGCGAAATAAACTACAAAAATGCTTAATAATGGGAATTTCTGTTTTTAAGGAGTTCCCGCCATTTAGAAGAAAGTTATTCGCAAAATTAGTGGAGGAATCAAATATGTGTGTAGGAAACCTGTTGAATCTACAGGAAAAATATTTGCAGCTTTTGAAAACTGTGTACGAAACTTTATAACTTAAAAATGACAAGAAAATTAATTACAAATACAAATTACAAATGAAAAAAAACCTGGTATAGTGTTATGTACAGAAACTTGTGTGACAAAGAATATAATTGACTCAGAGATTAACATAGCCTTGTATAAAACTGTAAGGTGCGATTCGCATAGTAGACTTACTGATGGTGTTATCATATATGTACATGAAATGATTGAATTTAAAGGAGTATATGTGAAAGCTATTCCAAATAACCTATGGTGTTTAATTATAAAAACAAAAAAAAAAAAAAAACTGACTAAAAATTGGAATTCTGGTGTTGTTTATAGATCACCTAGTGGAAGTTATGCGGAATTTATAGATAATTGTAACCTTATTGTTGATCAGAACATTAGTTTGCATGAAAATAATATTTTGGTTGGTGATTTTAATATAGATATGAATAAAAACAATTTGTATTCAAATAAACTAAATGAAGTTTTTTTAAATGTTGGCATGAAACAATGAGTTAAGTTTGACACAAGAATAACTGAACATAGTTCTACTAAAATTGATTTAATATACGGTAATGATGATAAAATAAACTGTGATAAACTTGAAAAATACCAGATAAGTGATCATGAGACCATTGCATTTGATGTACCTGCTAGTGACGACTTAAACATGAGAATGACAAATATTAATAAGCCCGGAAAAAGTGATCTGGCGGCAAAAAGTAAGTTATTTGTTTAAACTACAAATATATTTGAAATATTATGAAAAATCCAAATATTTACACATACTATTATTTTTAGGAACGTACTCGATCCTTTTGGTAGATAGACTGCCAGCGAGCAGATGACATATTTTTTAAAAACAATTTTCAGATGAAGCGAGGGACATTTTATAAATTATGTGAACTATTACAGGAACTGCGAAAAAATAATACTAATATGCGTGAAGCAATACCATTAGAAAAGAGAGTTGCAATAGGTTGATATGCCCCTGGGTTCATTCGCAGAATATCGTACAATTGCAAACATGTCTGGTGTCGGAAAGTCAACTATATGCGAAATTCTTCTAAGATTTTGTGACCTGATGTGGAGAGTTTTGGCTCCAATGTATTTCAACAACTTTCCATTGACAAGAGAAAACAATAATAATAATAATATAAATTAAACAAAAACTTTGTTTTCTTGTTTTTTAAAAAATATTTGCTTTTTACCTCTTGAGTTAGTTTTTAAAAAACAAAAAAAAAAAAAAAAACAAAGTTTTTGTTTAATTGGCGCCCAACGTGAGGTCACGCGTTCTCTAAAGTAAATTGACTAAGCCCTTAAAACGGAAGGACGAAAGTGAAAAAATTCGTAAGTCACCACAAAACCCAAGGACTACGGGAAAAAATGTAAACCGTCCTGCAAGACAGCACGTAGCATCACCAGTTAGTCTACACAAAAAAGCAGAAAAGAGGACAGAGGAAAAGGAGCTGAGGAATTCAGCAGCCGCTGCTTAACAACCTTTTTCTGTCTCCCAGACAGGAAATGCGATCTATTTTTATTTTTAAGTTTTTTTTTTCGTAAAGTAAAAACAAATTTTCATTTAGGTTTGCATTTCGTGTCTCCCAGACAAGAAATGCGATCGATATTTTCAAAAATGCCTAATTGGCAGAATTCAGTCGAATAGGTGGAAAACAAGGTAACATTAAAGAATAAGAATTGTTTTTAAGTCAGTCGTGTGGTACGGTTCAAGTGAATAACAATAAAGTTACAAAAATTAAATAAAACAAAATAATTTGTTTTTTTTTTAACTTTATTATGTAAAAACAAAATTATTAACACCAGCAGCGTTGCAAGAAAGTCCAATCGAAAAAAAAAGACTAAACATATTATCGTTGGAATCACTCCAAGAATTAAATTTTGTCAATACAAAGGCAATCCACAGTATCAGAGAGGAAGAAGGATTACAAAGACTACGATAGCTATTGCCTTCCTAGTTACAATCGGTCTAGCATTTTTGGCTATCAAAAAGGCAAAAAAGACATTAGTTCTGAATCTTACAATAACCCCACCAACAGAAGAAGAGGGAAACATAACGCCCGCAATAAGAGTGAGTGGTAACTGATGCATACCCTATTTTTAAGACGCTCGTGAGCGACCACCTTTTTGCAAACAGAGCCGCAAATAGTCTCTTCAAATGGGCTATCGGGCACGGAGACCACATCCACTTCGTCCACGATTGCACGTACTCTAACGGATCCTGTAGGTGCTTCGCAAAATTTGACGGATTCGAAAAGTCGACTCGCAGAATTGTACAAACGCAAAGTCTCACAAAAGAGGACTTTGTGCTCATCGTCAACTATCAATTTGCAAATGGACGGAAAGTCTACTAAGTACGAGTCGGAGATGTGGACTACACCAGACTTTTTAATAAGTTTCCAAGTTTACGAGATGGCGAACGTGAGACCAGCGCTGATTGGGACTCAAGAGATGTGGAAGGATGCTTATCTGAGAGCCAAGTTTTATGGGACAACATCGAACGACGACCACTTGTTTCAGAGGATGACGAGCTTAGCAGCGGATATGATAGAGACGATACATTGTCGCAACAATCAAAGCGATCAAGAAGAAGTACCAACAAAAAAACGTCACAACAAAAACAACAAGAAAGATTAGAAGAATTTATTCTAGCCATAGGTAAAGTACCACTTCATGATTTTGTTGCTACTAATGAATTTCTTACTTCAAATTGGAGATTTCATAATGATATGTCAACCTTATTTCTAATAATAAGAAATCTAATTTTTTAGATTTAGATTAGAATTAGAAATTAGATCTAATATATTATTATTATATTAGATTAGGCAATGCTTTTAAAAGCGGCCATGCGGCTTAGTTAAATTTATTCTACTTTTTTCGTTTACCGCGTCTATTTGTCAAAAGTTTGTTAAAAAAAATGCAAAATAAAAACATGGAAAGAATAGATGATGAAAAATTAATTTTTGAAGTAAAAAAATATACAAATTTGTACGAAAAGGGTTCACTTGGATACCGAAATAAATTTAAAAGAGCAAAGGCTTGGGCTGAAATAAGTGCAGCAATGAATATAAATGGTGATATGATTTATTTATGGAAATTTATTTTTTCATATTGATCACATTTTTAGAAAGCCTTTGCCAGTCTAGATGGAAAAATATATATTTCACTAAGCTCAGTCCATAAGAGCTCACATGTTTCCAAAATAATACGAGCGACAGATCGAAGAGAAAGTTTAAATGTCATCGAAAGGTACTGTCTGCTAACTCCTTGTGATAAATAGCTAAAAGAAAATAATATTGTTTAAAACAGAAACTACAAATTCTTTTATCTCACATAAGTGTTAGGACGAGTCTAATCTCTGGACTAATTGGGGTCCTAATGGAATGTTTCTGTAATTTTTCTCGCAGCATACATAATAATGCGTCAAAAACTTCAGGTGACATCCGAGTAGCAATTTTAAACTGCTCCGTGTCCTCGTTTTTTAAGTGGTCGAAAGAAACTGCAAAGAACCCGGAAAACTTCAAAAACTTTTTTATTTAAAATTGTCACAACAAAAATGTTTATTTGCCGCGTCTATATGCCTATCAAAAAAAGTTTAAGCGGCAAACCGAACAGCTGACTGCCGCGCGCGACCGCATGCCGCTTACATTGGCCCTTCACCATAAACGTGTAATAATAAAGAACGCTTTTTAACCCAAGCGGTAAAAAGCAAATATTTTTTAAAAAACAAAAATACAAAGTTTTTGTTTAATTGGCGCCCAACGTGGGGCCACGCGTTCTCTAAAGTAAATTGACTAAGCCCTTAAAACGGAAGGACGAAAGTGAAAAAATTTGTCCTATAAGTTAGCTCACAATCTTGCGCGTGGTCACCACAAAACCCAAGGACTACGGGAGAAGTGTAAACCGTCCTGCAAGACAGCACGTCGCATCAGCGTTAGTCTACACAAAAAAGCAGAAAAGGGGTCCCTTAGTAGTTGCAACTTCGCACAGAGGACAGAGGAAAAGGAGCTGAGGAATTCAGCAGCCGCTGCTTAACAACCTTCTAATAAAAGGATGCAACTAATTTTATTGTTGTAAGTAAAGTTTAAGTGAAAGAAACTATTATAATAAAAGTGTTAGTAAAAATTAGTAATTCAAATTTTATTAAAGAATAAAGAATATATCCTTCAAACAAATAAATAATTGTGAATAAAAGAAAGAAGTGCTTTTTGTATGATCAAACAAGTATAATGATGACGCAATAACAACAATATACAATATATATACAATGTATATGTAGTTTATTGATAACAACTTATTTATAGTTAAGTTTTGTTTAAAAAAATATTAGTATGGTGTTAAAGTTATTTCGCGACGGTTATACTTTTCCAAATTCCTTTCATAATTATTTAGGACCTGGAAATACTATATATAAAGACGACGAACCAGTTGATGAAGTTGATTTTGATGCATATATTCATGATTTGCAATATGAATTAGCAACAACAAAAGAACATATTAGAAAAGCTGATCGAGAAGCTATAAAATCGTTCAGAAGTGACTGTCATAAAAACGGATCATTAGCAGAACTTTCTGGAATAACTGGTTTATCTATTAAATATGGTTTCTAAAGTGTCCTTTTAATATGCCAAAATTGTAAACATAGATTTTAAAGAAATTTTGAAAATTAAAGAACAAAAAATTTTAGCTATTAAGAGAAATTGTACAATTATCAACACTATCACAATTTGTGAGAGAAATGATTTAAAGAACATTGTTAACTCAAACTGTAACCCTCCGCTGCTAAACGGATCTCGTCCACATTGCGACAATTCTGATGTTTTCCATACGCCAGCAGTAGAAGAACTAAAACCACATTAGTAAACAAAAGATGAAGCAAACAAATGCAGCCTGAAGATTTACAACCAGAAGAAATAAAATTTAAAGGAGTATCATCATTCGGAGTACTGCCCGTAATTGAACAAGCAAAGACATCAGGGATACGAGTAACAGCGGATTACATAGAATATTGTCAGAAAGAAAGTTATTATAGAGTAAGATATACAGTAAAACACGTTTATAGCGAATACGGTTATAACGAATTTTACTTTTAGCGAACAGTTTTTAAAGTTCCCAGCATGAACAATTGGTTTTTCATACAAACTACTACGTTTGTAACGAACACGGTTATAGCGAACTTTTCTAATAGCGAACATCTTTTTCTGTACCCTTCAATGATTTTAAATATAAATTTATACCTTTATAACGAACTCCAGCAACATTCTCCTAAGGAAGTAATGGCCCATGACCTTTACCATCATTTTATTTCTTTTTTTTTTTTGTAGTTCACATAAGTAAGGTATTAAATTTTTTAAATTTTGGTGGCGTACTGATAATTTACCCATATTCAGGGTCACAATGTCTCTTCATCGATTTATGTCCCTGACCAGATACATCCGGTTTGACAACGGAAGAACACGGTCATTTCGATTACTCAAAGACAAAGCTGCACCTCTATTCGAGATATATCGAATTTTCTCAGCGAATATCTTGCGAAGAATTATAGTCCGCATGAGAGTATAAACATTGACGAGCAATTGTTTCCATACCGGGGAAAAACTAAATTTACAGAATATATGTACATATACCAACAAAACCTGCAAAATATGGTATAAAAATTTGGTGGGCCTGTGATTCGAAAACAAAATACAAGGAAAATTATACACAGGCCGAAAGAAAGGTAAAAAACGTGAAATAAATCAAGGCGAAAACGTATTGCAACTGGCAAAGCCGTACGCTAAAAGTGGTAGCACAATTGTCGCTGACAATTTTTTTTTAAATCTTTAGAAGGAGCAAAACGTCTGGCTAATCTTGGTCTAGCTTTCGTTGGCACCATTCCGTCTAACAAGAAATGCATTCCTATAGAAATGAGAAAAAGTCCTTCAAGACCTGTTCATCGCTTTCACGACAATTTGTTTTCACTTTGCAGTTATGTTCCAAAAAAGAATGGATGAGTCAATCTTCTGTCCACTGTACATTATACAGATAATTGTGAAATTGAAGCCAAAATATGTTTTAAGATATTCGTCAGCAACCAAGGATTTGAAAATAGCTTATAGGAAAACCGGACAACCAGTTATAGGATATGTCGCCTTAGACTGGGTTAGCAACACGTCTGAGAGAAAATCATATATAACCGTTGCCCTTAGCAGCACTGAGGCCGAGTTTGTTGCAATGTCAACGGCTGCGAAAAAGACAATTTACCTACAAAGGCTTTTGAGAGAAATAGGTTTGACAAACAATGATCCACCAATATTGTTGTATGGGGACAATTTAAGAGCGCAGCAGTTAGCGAAGAATCATGCCTATCAGCCTTGAACGAAACATATTGTCATAAAGTATGTAAGAACATGGAATGACGAGAACATAAATTTAGTCTAGTGAGAGCCAGCGAAAAGAAAAGACGTGCGCGGACGACAATACAAAATGAATTTCTTTTTTTTTTGTTTTTTTTCTGTTTTAAATATACATATATACTGAATTTAATAAAACTCATGTTTTTTCTTAATTTGTTGTTCATCTCTAACAGTTCAGAAGTGGGATAAATATCCATAGTGCGCGATCAAGAACAAAGAAAACGTTTTGAAGAGATTTCCTGTGCGTGTGCGTAACGGCGGGAACGAAACGAACATTTTTTGTTTTATGCGGAGAGTAATGTTCTTTAAGAAAAACTTTTCGTGGGAACGCAGAAAAAACGGACAGAAGCAAAGGCATACATAGAAACATAAACACACTGCCTCGTCATCACCGAACTCGTTGTAGTCATCGTCGTTGTCATCGTCGTCGCCTGTTGGTAGAAGTCTGCACCAAGGCTTGATCTTATCTGATGCATACACCGATTTGTAATAGCGCTGGGTGCGGGCAGTGTTCGATAGATCTTCAACCACGTAGCGGTCTTTATCAAGCACTTCCGTAATAATAAAAGGCCCTTTGTATCGAGGCTCTAACTTCCTCGACGTACCAGTGGCTACTGGTTCATTCTTCATTAGGATCAGGTCGCCTTTGGCATATCTCTTCGGATGAATATGTTTTGAGTCATACCTTTGTTTACGGTGTTCGTCTATTCGTTTCGCTGTATCGTTACGCAGTTCTACCAGGTTTTCTTTATCAATGACGTCACAGCTATGTAAGTATGTATGATGGTTATGTCGCGCGGTTTGAATCCATATAACAATTCCAGAGGTGTCTTCTCTGTGGTTTTATTCACCGTAGAATTGAGCGTCCACTGGATTCGTCGCAGTTGTTCATCTCTAACAAGTATAAGTTTATTAGAGACTATATAAAGAAAAATTTATTGAAGGTAAAATATGTTTCGACGAATGATAAGATCGCAGTTTCCTAACATCGTTGACTCTTGCAACTAGAATTACTCGCTCTAGAACATTATAGAGCAAATGGAAAATCTTTGTTACAACACAACCTCCTCATCTGTACATGGTTATTGCCCATATGGTGGTAAATTGTCTAAGGAAAGACTCACAATTCTATTTTGCGTTAATATGTTGGGAGAGAAGGAAAAACTATTGATTATTGGTAAAGCGGCTCGCCCACGAGCCTTTAAAAACACCGCAGCTGCCGCTTTGCCGGGGATAAATAATGACGGAGTGGTTAAAAGGGTTGAATAAAAAAATTATGTAATGCAACAGAAAGATTATTAGGAGTCAGTGCTAACAAATGTAACAATACACTTTTTACCAGCCAATACGACATCTGTTTGTCAACCGCTAGACCAGGGCATTATTCAAAACTTTAAAGTTAGTTATAGGACATTAATTTTAAAGCACATCATACTGTCAAGTTAAGGTGACTCTGATACACCTCTATTAATAAGGCAACTCTACAATTCTATTAATACGGCAACTTTGTGGTGCTTGATATAATGATCAAGGGGAAAACTTTTTAAAAATTCATTCGATAAATATCCAGCGAAGCGATCACACCCTTCTTCTAGGAAAAGCAACGAATATTACATTTTTACGAGAAATAGAATAATCTGTACCTTGTGTTATTTTTTTTTTGTAATAATAAAAAGATTAACTTAAATTAAATTTCGACTCTCCTTTGTGACAATATTAAAAATGACTTTAGCGAATTCGGCCTCAGAGCTTTCAAAAGGCATACATGTTCTTGATGCCTTATATTTCATAAAAACCGCTTGGGAAAAACAACAGCCTACTCACTAGAAACATCATTCACTACAAGTTACACGCTAACAACAGCATACTCAACAGAAACATCTTCAGTATAAATTTCTCCAAACAACCACCTGTGTTTAGTATGATTTCTACTTAACAACAACCAATGCATCCACATCCATTCCGAAATAGAACAGCACAACAGCATACCCAATAATCACATCTCCTCCTTACAAGTGCAAGGCAATGACAGCGTCTTCCATTACAATTTATATTCGACAATATTATCTCTGAGTATAAGTTGAGCCCAACAACGACATCTTTCTGTACAAGTTCAGTCAAACCACCAGACAACATCATCTTCTATTATATGTGCAACCTAACAGCTACTCCAACTCAATAAATATTTCAACAACAGCATCGTCTATTTTGAATTGGACAGTACAACAGCTAATCCAACAACAGCATATCCAACCACAGATATGATAATTAATAAAAATTCTTAATGTAGTAATTATGGATTATTAAATTATATTTTCTTTCTTTCACGGTTGATTTCGGTTAGATAGAGGTAATTTTGGGTTCCTGTAGAACATTTATGCGCCAAAGGGAATATAGGATAGGGTGGGTAAAGAGGCGTTGATTTTAATACCACGTCGGAATCTTTCTGCTGATCTTAGCTAATCATTTCCATAGCGTTTTTCTTTTCGTCATTTCCAAGGGTAACCATACGGAGAATTTTCCAAAGTATGGTATTAGGTTAGACCTAATTAGACAAGAGCACATCCCCCACCCCACCCGACTGAAGCTAGTGCTCAATGGCTCCCGCAGTCCTCTTAGTCTAACTTCGATGCATGGGAACTTTCTACCCATTTACAACGATAGCCCAGGACATCACTTGTAACAATCCCCAGGCAATACCATCGGCCTACTTTGTACGTTACTGTGTTTGTGACTTGAACAAAGTCATAAACTACAGAAGAAAATGAAAAGAAGGCAGAAAGATGAAATTATTATATTACATATACGAAATTCTTCTAAGTTTTTGTGACCTGATGTGGAGAGTTTTGGCTCCAATGTATTTGAACAACTTTCCATTGACAAGAGAAAACAATAATAATAATAATATACAAATGTAGACAGACACACACACAGCACAATTTAAAAGAACAATAAAAAGAAGAAAAGAAGAACTGTCAAATGAATTACAAGGTTGCCGTGTGAACATGATAATTCATATAAGTAATTAAAAAAGAGAAAAGAAAGTTAAACCTGCCACCATCGAAAATTGTTTCCGGAAGTCCGGATTTATGCAAACAAAACGATGATTTTGAGGAATTTGAACCCCAAGATGACTTGAAGATTTCGTTAACACTGATGAATGTAGTCCAACTGAAAATATTTTGGAAGATCCAGAAGAAATACTTATTAGTGATGAGGACCAAGAAATTCATTCGGAGCCCAACGGAATAAATACCTTTGAGGAAACTTTTACACAAATTCAACGATTAAAAGCCTTTTTGTCAAACGACTTTGTAGCATATTCAAAATAAATGAATTTAGACAGCCACTACGAGGATATGTGAAAAGAAAAAACAAGCAAGCAAACTATAAACAAACAACAATACAACAATTTTTTAGGTCGTAGTGGTAGCTTTGATCATGTCACAAAGCTCACTTGAGCGCGCATAGCGGCCCGTTGTGATGCCACGGGTGAACGCAGTCCCTGTGCTGACCAAGTTCCACCAAGACCAGGAAGGAGGAAGAAGTTGGACAGCACAAGGGCTGCTCACCATTTATGTACTTATTAGTTTATTGGTTTTAGACAAGCAGTCGAACAAATGAATCCAATTGCGAATGAAAATCAAATACACGGAGCTTCGCGCTCCTCGTCAAACACGATGACGCCATCCGCGGCAAATTCGAGCCGCCCAACCGGTTACCTCCTGTGTAAGCCACGCATCCATTCCTTCCACATCAAATAATAGTGCACCACGTCGTCATAATGTGAAACTTAGGAATGTTGATCTTGCCGGCTCTCTTGGAAATCCAGACCGAAAACCAGACTTTACACCTAAAGCTTAGTCCACCGTCGCTTCCGCTGAACGGAACGATGTACTCTTGACTGACGCAATTCTGGTTGACGGAATTAGTGCACTTTCATCTTAATTACTCCCAATTCATCCAATTAATCAACAGCACCTACAGAGTCGTGACACGCCAGGATCGAGCACTTAGAAAACATTTATCGCTCTCCGAATATACATTCTACTGTGAAATCCTACTGTGGAAGAGACATATATGTGGCACCCTGTGTTAGCGTTACCAACATTATTATCTGTCACCCGTTGTGTAGACACGTTCCTAAATGAAACTGACAATTCAACGTCATTGAAAATACATGCCGCCATTGTTTCCGCTCTCTTTGATCAAAACCTTCATCGGCTGCAGACGTGTCTCTGTGATTGAAATCAACCGAATCTTTTACCATCCTAAATCAAACTATTCTTTTTTTAAAATTAAATTTAAATAAATTGAAGGGTAATAGACCCAAAAGTTAAGTTTAATAAGATTTTATATTTTTATTGGTAATTAAATCCGCAATTACCAAATATATGACCTCACAGCTAGGGGAGAAGAAGTAAACGAGTATGAAGCGTTGCGACTAAAACTCCCACCGATGGGTATTCCGGAGGAGATAGGATATTACCTCGACGGTATCGGTAATATAGTTGATTACAATGACAGACGTTTTTACCTGTCATTACAGGACTCACTCAAGGCACATACTATTCTTGGAATCCCCGGTCATTTTGGTCGTGTCAGTGATGTGAACCACATCAATTACGAGATGCTCTCATCACCATTCGTCTCGGTCTATAGGCTAATGTACGACTTAGCCATAACTGACGGACTCCAACAACATCCGATCGTCAATGTTCCACCAGAGTGGGACCTACCCGACGGTCTACGACCCTCTGGGTCGTATATAGTAAACCGGAATTTACTCGGCTGGTCACCCGCCGAAGTACTTACCGAAGAGCAAGTTCGAACGTGCAGTGCTGTTGGCGTAGTAGTACGCGTAGACGCTGCAGGAGTTATTACTCCTACGTTTAACACCACAGGTGTCACGAACTTTATGGGTTTGCAACTATGCATACAAAAGCACATTTTGTAAGAGTAAACTAATTTTGACAAGTCAATTATTTGATTGATCGAATAAAATTTCATTTGTGCCAAATTTCATGAAACAGTTATTCCGTTTTACTAATAACTTTATAAAACAATGATTTCCATCCATATCAGAAAGTGGTCACTCCAGTAGTTCCGAAGAACGGATTGTGTTTAATAATCGGCGTATTCGGCTTCTAGTAGACAGTTCTTCCGAAGAAAATTTATCTGAAATATCTGTGCCTGAACGTCGCCGTAGAAAACGTGGAAAATATAACCAAATAAGTTTTTTTCTATTTGCACTTGAAGCATTAAGATTAACTTTTCCTTTTGCATTTGGAACGTTATCATTAATTTTTTATCTTGCATTAAAATCATCATTGTAAATATATACATATCTACAAAATATATTAAAGTCAACATAAAACCCAACATACACACACTCTTAATCCATTTGGTTAAAATTGGTTACTTTACATACACAAGGTAAGATTTCTCAATATTTTACCAACATATCAAAAAAGGATTCTACTAATTCTTTTTGTTT
Organism: Sarcophaga variegata; assembly: GCA_932273835.1. Classification (NCBI taxonomy): domain Eukaryota; kingdom Metazoa; phylum Arthropoda; class Insecta; order Diptera; family Sarcophagidae; genus Sarcophaga; species Sarcophaga variegata. Next base: position 143,893,373 of record OW026358.1, on the reverse strand, counting down.
TATCTCTCCCCTTTAACCCTAATTATAATTACATCACGGAATTATAATTGCAACTCTCTTTGGAAGTTTGGTACACTTGCTTTCAAACCCTATTTACCAATCTTCCACAAGAGAGTTTGCCTAAAATAACACTCGTTATTTCATGGTTACGAAGTTGCAACATTGGTGTTGAAAAGTTTTAATTTGTGTGCTCTCCAGCAAAATATTTTAAAATTACTTAAAAAGTGGTTAAAGCAAATAATAAAAATATAAAAAGCTTTTTTTTTTCAAAGTAAATCGTATACCGAGAATTTTGTTTTAATAAAATAAGATGGGTAAAGGCCGGAGAAGCGTTAAAACGACTCCAAAAATTAACCATAAACTCTGTGGACAATGCAAATTAGTGGTAAACGAAGAAGAAGAAGATTTTATTGAGTGTGACAAGTGCGCCAAAATTTTTCATGTTCTCTGCACTTCACTTGATAAACGCAAGTATGAGTTCTTTTTACATCATAATGATGAAGAGTTTGAGTGTCACATATGTGATGGTAGTGGTGATGTAAAAGCTAAACTAAAAGAAATCAAAACAGAACTCAAAAAGCTTGATCAGCTGTCGACTTTAAACGAAACCATTACTTCTTTTTTTTTCAAAACAATTTGATGGTTATAAAAACTATTGCTGAAAATAAAAAGAAAGTAGAGATGGTGCAGAAGGAAAATAAAATATTGAAGGATGAGGTGAAAACTTTAAAAAAATCCATAAAGATTTTAAATGATCAGCGTGTTAAGCATGATTGTATTATTAGTGGCTAGGAAGGAAGTTCCACCTGGCTTATCGGCAGTTGATTCAGTTATTAAATTAACTAATGATGTGGGCGTTAAATTGCAAGCTGAAAATATTGATGAAGCATTTTTTATTAAAAATCGAAATGGTCATAGTAATACCCCAAATAAACAGATATTAATTGTTAAGTTTAGCTCAAAGAGAAATGACAAATAATATTTGGAATCGAGCCTCGTCTTATATTTGATGAGAATATTGACAGGCAACCTGAATAGAATAGTATAGAAAATAATACAATAGAATATAAAATAAAATAATGTCGTATAATATAATATTATGTAATATAATATAATAGAATATAATATAATATATTATAATATAATATAATAGAATATAATGTAATAGAATATAATGTAATATAATAGAATATAATGTAATATAATATAATATATTATAATATAATATAATAGAATATAATGTAATATAATGTAATATAATATAATATAATATAAAGAATATAATGTAATATAATAGAATATAATGTAATATAATATAATATTATGTAATATAATATAATAGAATATAATATAATATATTATAATATAATATAATAGAATATAATATAATATAATATAATAGAATATAATGTAATATAATAGAATATAATGTAATATAATATAATATATTATAATATAATATAATAGAATATAATGTAATATAATGTAATATAATATAATATAATATAATAGAATATAATGTAATACAATAGAATATAATGCAATATATGTGAAATGGCAACACATTAAATAAGGAATTTTATGAACCATCTGGTAAGTCTGGAGCAGAAGATAATCAAGATAATAAGGAGATCTTCAATATAATAAAAGATACGTAATGTAGTAGGATGCATGCAAACAAGATAAAGTTTCTGACTGTGGTCAACGTGGCGACCACCAGGACGATCCTTGTCTTGCTGTATTCAAGTTGACACGCACCCGCTAGATGTTAACTAATACGTGCAGCCAAGTCAAAATTCCTAGACGTTAAATTTGGGTTGTGCGTAGGGCTTGGAACTCACAAAAAAAAAAATTGCATCCAACAGAAACCACAACAAAAGCCACTAAAAGGATGTCATGTCGTTGGAAAGGATGCTCCGGCGTGCCGAGTATTTTATGCGGGAATCTGCGGAAGTCGGCGAACAGGACGACCTTGTATGCGTTGGAAGGATCAAATCGAGGAAGCGCTCTCATCGATTGGTCTGACGAACTGGCGTAAGCGCGCAAGAAGCAGAGGCGCCTGGAAGGATGTGTTGCGGCAGGCCGAGATCCGTTAATCGGGTTGTTAATGGCCAATTAAGTAAGTAAGTAATGTAATGGTTGTGATCAATTGGTGAAGAGGTGCGAGAAGTAAAGACGCCTGGAAGGATGTGTTAAGCCAGGATGATATTCGATGAACGGGCAAATTAAGTAGATAAGACAGTTCCGGTCAGATTTAAATGAAAGCGTCATTCTAATTCCAACCACAGGCGAATAAAGTACTTAAATAAAAGTTACTTCTTTAATAAAATACGCACCATTTTCATTTTATAATGGAAATAGCTAGAAGAATTTTTAATTACATTCAGGCTGACGGATATGACAAATAATATTTGGAATCGAGCTTCGTCTTATATGTGATGAGAATATTGAGAGGCAACCTGAATAGAATAGTATAGAATAGAATATAATAGAATATAAAATAAAATAATGTAGTATAATATAATGTAATATCATATAATATAATAGAATATAATGTAATATAATATAATGTAGTATAATACAATAGAATATAAAATAATATAGTATAATATAATGTAATATAATATAGTATAATATAATGTAATATAATATAATATGATATAATATAATATAATATAATATAGTATAATATAATGTAATATAATATAATATAATGCAATATGATATAATATATGTGAAATGGCAACACATTAAATAAAAATATTTATGAACCATGTGGTAAGTCTGGAGCAGAAGATAATCAAGATAATAAGGAGATATTCAATATAATAAAAGATATGTAATGTAATAGGATGCATGCAAACAAGGCAAAGTTTCTGACTGTGGTCAACGTGGCGACCACCAGGACGATCCTTGTCTTGCTGTATTCAAGTTGACACGCACCCGCTAGATGTTAACTAATATGTGCAGCCAAGTCCAAATCCCTGGACGTTAAATTTGGGTTGTGCGTAGGGCTTGGAACTCACCACGTAAAAATTGCATCCAATAAAAACCACAACAAAAGCCTCTAAAAAGATGCCATGTCGTTCGAATGGAGGAGGATGCTCCGGCGAGACGAGTGCGTATACGGGAAACTGCGGAAGTCGGCGAAGAGGACGACCTTGTATGCGTTGGAAGGATCAAATAGAGGAAGTGTTCTCATCGCTTGGTGTGACCAACTGGTGTAGGCGCGCAAGAAGCAGAGGCGCCTGGAAGGATGTGTTGCGGCAGACTGACATCCGTTAATCGGGTTGTTAATGGCCAATTAAGTAAGTAATGTAATGGTTGTGACCAATTGGTGAAGAGGTGAGAGAAGTAAAGACGCCTGGAAGGATGTGTTAAGCCAGGATGATATCCGATGAACGGAATGTAAAAGCAAATTAAGTAGGTAAATCAGTTCCAGTCAGATTTAAATGATAGCGTCATTCTAATTCCAACCACACACGAGAGGTACTTAAATAAAAGTTCCTTCTTTAATAAAATACCCACCATTTGGTAAAAATGCGCTTTACAATCATAGAAGTTTCTTTTTAGAGCAATTCTGGTGATTATTAGTGATACTAATAACACAGTGGAAATTTTTGACACGTGTCGCGGATTCGATACTAGAAAACTTACGCATTTTCATAGCTACTATACAACTAAACATGAATCAACACAAAGAAATATGCACGATACCAACGATATGTCATCATTTTTAAAACAAAGCCTTAACCCATTATTGCCCAACCGGTAATTTCACTTACCAGTTCTTTAAACAGCTGTAAAGCTAAAAATTAGTACAAAATTAAAATTTTTCTTAAGTTATGCCATAATTTAGAGTCTTATAAGAAAACAAATTGAAGGATTTTTATATATTGTTTATTCATGAGCCTTTGGCTAACGTTTTCGCAAACCTCCAAAAATGGACATTTTTTTAAACTTATATAACATTAATATAAGAAATGAAATTGGTTAACAGTTATCTGTTTCTAACCAACATTCCATGGTACTTTTATTACATATAAAAACAATTTGATTTAGTTTCACTAAACGCTTGAAATATTATTACTTTTCCATGTGGTAATTTTACTTGCCAATGGGCAGAAACGTATAGCAAATCAAGCAATATTTCATAAAAGCGCTAGGAGAAACAACATAAGCACTTTATGCTCAACACCGGTGTTTTCTTTACATAGTTGTCTTATTCTTGTTGGACTCTACTTGTAAAACGGGGAAACCCCCTTGTGGCTCGTATTAAAAGTGAAAATTATTTTTAAAAAGTGGAAATATTTTTTAAAAATAAAATCAAGAAAGATTTTACAACTGGAAGAAGTAGTTGCGATTTTAGAAAATGAAGATTATAATGACATTGCATCCTCGTCAAATGGTAACGTTGTATACATTCCACCTGACCCAGATGATGTTTCTGATGAAGAGCATATTGATGACAACATTATGGATGAAAATGCTCCACTCGATGTTGAAATTGCTGGTACAGTTGAACTTCAGTATTGTCCAGGAGACGAAGTTGGCGACGATACAATTGAAGAGCTTTCCCCTAAACGAAAGAATCTTTCAACAACAGTCAAAAAAAACCAATATGGACAAAAAAAAAAAAAAAACTACAAACGTTTGATAAAAAAAATTTAATTTTTGTGTATTATTCATAAAAAAGTTAACACATCTGCCTACTGGTAAGTAAACTTAACACCTCATATCTCGAAAACCAATCGTTCCATTTTCTTTCAACTTTAAATATATCTTATTTAGACCTAAAAACTAATACACAAAAAATTTCATTAGAATCGCTCAACGTTTTCAGGTACCGGGCAATAATGGGTTAAGCAAACATGCAGACTTGTTAACATAGTTTGTAAAAACACGGTTCGTGAGCAGAATCATCTTTGATTCATTCGTTTTAGTCGTGATCGTAAGTTTTATTTTTTTAATATGTGAACACGAATCATTTTTTTTTTGTTCAAACCGTGAGCGCTTGAGCTTTTAAAAATGTATTCAATTATAAATACGAGACAAATTCATTTAATTATCAGAACTATTGTCTAATCAAACATATATACATGTAGGAATGAAGTTGCGAGAAGACAATAACGAGTAGTGAGTTATTCTACTTTTGATCCTATAACTCATTTTTAAAGAACTCTTAATTCATTAAATTTAATATCAATAATAATTTGTATTTTATATTCCTTATTTTAATAAACTGTAATCAATATGTTCCTGTGGCGTCCATGTGTCCAACAAGCATTAGTATGAATTCATATACATGTAACAAATATTGTTTAAGTATTGCATCATCTTTTTCTTGATACACATTGTCATTGTTAAGCAACAGTTATATTTTCATATTCTCATTTGTACAGTCTTTTATATACGTATACATGTATATTGCTTAAGTATTGCATCATCTTTTCTTGATACACATTGTCATTGTTAAACAACAGTTATATTTCCTTATTCTCATTTGTACATTCTTTTATATACGCAATGTTAAGCGATATTGCATCATCTGTTTATGTAACATAACCTAAGCTAATACATAAGTACTCTTCCTCTCTCTATGTTAACAAATGTTATGCTTAAATGTTAAATGTTTATCTCTACCCTCCCGTTCTTGTAACTGTCAAGCATTCATACGTAACATTAAGCAACTATTGCATCATCTTTTGTTTATGTAACATAATTTAAGCTAGCACATAAGCACTCTCACTCACGCTATGTTAAGTTACGATATCTTCTGTTAGCTTAAGAAAATTTATCTTATGTTCTCTCAACGCATGTCTGTTCTCTTTTATATAACATAATACTGTATAGCGTATGTATGAAAATTAGGCTAAGCATTTTTTTAAATAAAGAACAGAATTCATTCTGTGTTGTACTGTTGAAAAATAAAGACCTACAAAACTAAAATAAAATACCACAAATTTTGAGGGCTCAACCGGGATTGTTTGTCGTAAGTGTTTATTTCCAAGAGTTATATATTCAAATAATCATAGTATTTTCTCCTCCCTCAATGCTTAATTTCTCTTTATAATTTCTGTTGTTACTCTCTTTCATTTCTAATGTTTAATTGTTTATCACATATTTTACTTTATTCTTAATCTTATTGATTTCTTTTATTATAATTATCAAGAATTTCTTTTTAATAAATAAGTTTCACTATTTAAAAAAAAAAAACTAACATTTAAAAAAAACTCACGACAAACAGAAAGAAAGTAGTGATAAAAAGAATCACCATCAATAAACAACAACAATAATCAACAAAAACAACAGTGGTCAAAGCAGCAGCAATTGTAATAAAGCAGAAATAAGAATATTTAACAACAACATCACAACGATGGCTCGCAACGCATTCGATTTATTAGAGGGGGGTACCTCACTTTGATGGAAAGGCGGAGGAGTTAGAGATGTTTACAAAACACGTAGAAGAAAATCGCAAGCTCGTTGATGCAACGCTGTTACCATTGTTCGATTTAAGAGTGAGAAATAAAATTGTACAAAGAGCAATTATAGCAGTTATAAATAACAACAACCCATGTAAATGGGAGGAAATTAAGGTAGTTTTAAGAATTAAATTTAATATAACAGAGAGTTTAGAGAGTATTATTAATAAACTAAAACCAGCAGAGATGAGACCAGATGTAAGTGATTTATATGAGTATATGCCAAAACTATTAACGAAGCTTAATTTAAAGACAAATATTGATGGAGATGAACAATGGTATAGTTGTAATAAAAATGGTTTTAAAAGTTTTTATATCTAAACTGCCTAATGAACCGAAATTGGTTCTCAATTCTAGAAATCCGCACTCTTTGCTTAAGGCAAAGGAGATTTTAATAGAGACAGTATATTTTTATAATAAAAAAACAGATTTACAATCTTTTTCTTGGTATTATATGCCACACCGCATCACCAGCACAAAACTAATACATAAACTTTTTTTTTCAACAGAGTTGATTTAGTCGTTTGTTGCGTTTCAAGCAATAAGCACGAGCAATCAAGAAGGCGTATGGGTTGGCAATTTTTTTTCTTTCAAAAGAGTTCGTTCAGTCGTAAGTTGCATTTCAACGAATAAACATGAACAACGATGAAGGAGTCGTTTTTGACGATAGTGTCTATTGTTTTTCAGATTCTTGCCTACGTGGTGTAAAATAAATAACAATTAACATGGACTCCAGACAAGCTGGAGCCTACCCTAAGCGTGGAATACCCGCTAATGCGTGTCGAGTGCCGGACAACAGGGGGAGAAGACCCCCCATGAAAGAGATGTCCTACGGATGCGCGATTGTAATGATCGCCGCCACCAACAGGAATTTGGTGACTCAAACTGGGCGAATGAGGCCGAGAATGAAAATGCCTTTAAGGAGGCTATGAGCCGGGTGCGACGACCACCACCCCAAGTTGGAGCTGGGAACCCCCCTCCACCTGCCCAAAGACGGCAGAACCGGCCGCCGGTGAGAAGACCACCTGTACAGCCGCGAATAGCCACCGAGGAAACAGCACCCCGTGACGAACCATTGTACACTGGCAATGGTAGAGGCAGTAAGTCCACAAAGAGGACTTTGTGCCAGAATATGGAACTGGCAGGATTTACCCCGTTAGTACGGGAAGTATATAACAGAATGGCTGTGGAAGACCCCCAACTGTCCAGGAAAATACCTTTTCCTGTATTCCAACACGCAATGGTGGAATTCCTCGTTGCCTTCCAACTACATCAAAGGAAGTACGTGTTGAAGATTCCATCACTCCAGCCGATGATGGATCCTTTGTCTGCCATTAGTGCAGACCAGTATAATATTCCGCAACCTATTTTTGATTACATATGCGGAATCGGTCCAGTGTAGCATGATTTTACGGTTGTCAATACTGGCACAACATTTCATATGCATAAACAAAAGAATATCCAATTGCATATGAGCAGCGACCACTTGACTTAATGTTATTTACCGTCGCGCACATGCAACGATCATTTGACACTTTGTTGTCAGGCCGCTGACTGCATTGGTTTGCATATAATATGTAGTATGTGTGTTGTTGTTGTATGGCATTGCTGGTGATCGTGTGTAGCTCTCTTTACACTTTACCGTGGGAATTATTGTGGATAATAGGCGCGTGTCATATAACATCCACTTGTCCCATAATTATTACACACACAAACCAATATAATATAGTTAAACATATAATGTACACACAAACATATGTTATAGTATTAAGTCAATACAAAATTGTATTAGAATTAAGGGTTTGATTTGGAATTGTCAAATCAGCCAAAATTTAGTATAAAAGAAGGGACATTTTCCCTCAAGAAGTCAATCAATAAAACTTAACAAAATAGTGCGGTTCAACTGCACTTTATTAAAAATAAATAAATAAATACGTTACATGGCGATCCTGCCACTATTCTAGAAGTGCTCCAGTTATTGCACCTAGAATATAACAGTGATCCTGCCAAACTCTGAAGTGCTACAACAGCTAGCACTCAGACAATAATATAACACAAAAATCTTGGAGTGCTCACGGACAAAAGTCCTGCGTCCAAAATAAATAAATCCTGTAGTGCTACAGATTTTATCTAGCACACACGGAAATAATAAACAACAAGAGCCTGGTGGCACAGCCAAAATAGCCACCAGCTGCAATAGAAGGAAGAAACTGTCTGGCCGATAGACAGTGGGTCCAAAGGACAATGACCCCACCTAAAACAACGGAAGGACCGAAACCATTATCAATCGACGAATACTGGGCAAGGAACAGGAAACAACACAACCCTCCGGAGCCAAAATTACCAGTTGTGAATAAAAAGAAAAGACGAGGAGGAAGAATTCAAAAATTAAAAAGGGAGAAGGCGAATCTTCTGAGACTAGTCCACTCTCAGCCACCACCATCCTGGGAGGAAGCCAGCACAATTTGGAAAAGAATTGACAACGTGGAAAGATTGGTAAAATTATTATTAGATGAAAAAAAAAATATATAAAAAAATTAACATAAAATCTTCTCAATTTTAAACCAACGTGCTCCTCAAGGGTTGCACTGGCAGGGCCTATAAGCGTAAACCGCTCGAGGCAACTTAGAAATTAAAAAAAAAAAGTATATATATATATATAAATAACAGTATATATTTAAGTAAATTCAATATGGTATTAAATTAAAAATTAAATTAAAATAAAATAAAATTAAAATTAAATAAAATACATATAAAGCAAATAAAATAAATTGGATACCTCTAGTATGAATAGGGTAAAAATTAGGCCTAAAAATCCCATTGCGGATAGTCCACAAATAAAAACAAAAATTTCAAGTGAAGAATATTTGGTATGGTTGACCAAATATTGGAAGTCAATAGGAATGAATAGAGCTCCAACTATGGAGGACGTAATTAATAAAAATTCCATAGAAGAAGAAACAATTAGGATGTTAAGACATTTTAAAATTTAATAATTTCTTTTCTCTTCCTTTTTCTTTGAATATGTGCAAGACACAAACTAAGTTAGATAGGCCAACGGCCAATGTTATAAATGAGGTAGAAGTACTTCAAAATAAAATAAACTTAGATAAGATTGAAATTTGTTTGATTATAGTAACAATTTTGTTAGGATTGAATTTTGTATTAAAGGTATACAGTATGCATACTAGAAGACTTAGAAAGAGATATTCAAGTAGAGCCAATGAATTGGACAAGATCTAAATGGACTGGCAGGAAATAATTAAAAGGTTAAGACTGTTAAAAGACGATTTTGACAAATCATATAAATGTTTAAATTTAGAAAGAAATATAAAGGACGAAACGGTAGTAAAGCATCTGAGGACTTTGTTTGACAGATTCGAAAGAATCAGAGTAGTTGTTAATGTAAATTTCAGTAAGCTTACAACAGCCCACAAAGCAGCAGCCGAATGTTTCTTTTCTGATGTAAGGAGTAGGCTAATAAGCATTTTATCAAAAAAAGGTTTATATATTGAATTACCAACTACATTCCATGAGGAAGTATCTTATAAACTAACGACAGACCAAAAATCTAACGAAACATTGGTTCTATTGTATAATCAGGAAACAAAACCTGAAATAATTTCAACAAACATGACCCAGACAATAGTAGAATTTCTAAACACAGCATCAAAGCTCGTAATCGACTTTGATGGCAGGTCAGAAAACCTGAGAGCATTTATAGACTCCTTGCAATTGCTGAATACAATTAAAGGTGACAATGAAGCGATAGCAGTATCTTTAATAAAGACTAAATTAAAAGGAACCGCTAGGAATCTGATTGAAAATGAAGGTACAATATTGGAAATAATCAGTAAATTGCGCGCTACGGTCAAGGGCGAGTCGGTAGAAGTACTGACAGCTAAAATTATGAATACTAGACAAAATAATAAAACTGCAAACAATTACTGCAGTGAAATAGAAAACTTAACAAAATCATTGGAAAGCGCATATATATCAGACGGTTTGTCATGTGAATTAGCAAACAAGTATTCAACGCAAGTTGCCGTTAAGGCATTAACGAAAAATTGTACCATAGATAGGGTAAAACTTATTATGGAGGCAGGCCAATTCAACAACATGAATGAGGCAATTACTAAATTTGTTAACAGTTGCACAGAAGCAACTGGCCAGCAAAATGCGTTGCTATATTTGGGTAGGAAATATAATCGACCTATTGACAGAGGAAATAATAATCAGTATAGAAGAAAATATAATAATTTTCCCAATAACAACATTAATAACAATTTTAGACCTCCAGGGCCTAAGCCGCTCAGGCCGCTGACTGCATTGGTTTGCATATAATATGTAGTATGTGTGTTGTTGTTGTATGGCATTGCTGGTGATCGTGTGTAGCTCTCTTTACACTTTACCGTGGGAATTATTGTGGATAATAGGCGCGTGTCATATAACATCCACTTGTCCCATAATTATTACACACACAAACCAATATAATATAGTTAAACATATAATGTACACACAAACATATGTTATAGTATTAAGTCAATACAAAATTGTATTAGAATTAAGGGTTTGATTTGGAATTGTCAAATCAGCCAAAATTTAGTATAAAAGAAGGGACATTTTCCCTCAAGAAGTCAATCAATAAAACTTAACAAAATAATGCGGTTCAACTGCACTTAGTTAAAATTATTGGTCTTTTATTTGAAAGTGCTCCTTGAGTGCACTTTATTAAAAATAAATAAATAAATACGTTACACCAGCAATGACACCTAGTGGAGATAAGGTGTTCTGGAACCTTCCTTCTGTGGCCATCCCAGAAGTGACAAAAACTCACGACCACCGAACAGTACGGCCAGGAACATTCAGCCCAATAACAGCGGAGAATCATAACGTGTATGAATGTTATTTTAGTCCTTACGTCACATCGGAATATGTTCGAAGGTGCGGCGAACTCCCCACTAATTCGAATGACGTGGACTGGAACCCCCTGCCAACAGGGTGGTACCCTAATGGTGGTATAGTGACCGAAAACCTCCTGGGTTACAGGCAACTCATGAAATTACACCAGGATGGAAAGAATAAATGCATTGAGTGCGTTTTTGATGAATCAGACACGATAACAGGAATGATGTGTCACAGTCCTTGCGCCATGAAACTCGTCTCTGACGTTGTTGGTAACGTGGACAACATAAGGATAACGAAAGCTGACTTTAAGTGTAAGGAAAACAGCGCAGCTTTCATTTATAAACAGAAGAGTGGAGAAGACTCCCCTATGGCGATACTTTGGGAAGACCCCGCCACATTGAAATCACCATTCGCTTTCTCACCATCAGCATCGAATCGAGCGAATTACAACGCTTACAAGCGAAATCGTACTGTGGAATCAGCCGGTACATGTTATGTGATTAACGATCAATCACCACCCGGATGGACAGATACAAGGAACAGAAACTTTGAAATGCAGGAACCGTTCCAACCAGTCCGTGGATACCGATAACTAAATAATATACGGTCCGACGATAATGAAGAAAAAGAAGAAGGTTCAGGAACTGTCACGCAGGATATATTACAGTGGCTTGACACCGCCTTCATCATAAAGTTAGAAAGTTTGGAAGACCAACTAGCGCAATAAATTCCCACTAAGAAGTGGAAGCAAGTCCTCTTAAAAGACCATCGTTAAGAGGCGGTCTAATTCCTCTCAGTTGAAAATTTATACAGAGTCCACCAAAATACTAACAAAAAAAAAAAAAAAAAAAAAAAAAAAAAAAAAAAAAAGCACAAATAAAAAGTTGAACTAAAAACATAAACGTCTTCGGTCTTCTCATTTTAATTCGAAATTTTGGTCATAATTCCGCGAGTGTTTTTTTTTAAATTTACTAAGTGCCCAATTTTTTATTTAATTATAATTTACTTAATTAATATTGCCCTTAAAAAATATTAAGGGAAAAACATTATATTAATAAAAGAATTAAAGCAGCACGAATTGCTGTACAAAGCAACTCATCCTAACTATTTAAAACAATATAAAAAAAACGAAGCTTTAGAAAAAATTGTTTTAGCTCTAAAAGAACTAAAACCAAAGATAAGTGTAACTGAGATTAAAAAAAAATAAAGTTTTGCAGCAACAAATTGCTCGAGAAAAAAAGTTTTTTTAACTTTATCTTTTAATGAATTATTAATTCATTTTAATAAATTTTTTTAAAATAATCTTGTAAAGATGTTGAATAATTTTAAAGTAAGTTTTTTAATGGATTACTTATTCATTTTAGAAAGAAGAAGAAGAAAGCACACATTATTATTTGAAAAGGAAGCTCAGCTATTTTTGAGGAACCCTTTATCAGAAGATATTATAACTGGCTCAGGCGGGTAGGATACAATTAAAATAATTTTTGTATCCGCAAATTTTCTTATTAACCCTCTCATGCCCAATGTTGCGTATATGCAACATTGTGTTTATAAGCCTATAAATGCCGAAAATTTAAATATTTTTTTGAACCTTTCGCAACAACATAGACTCCTATGCTGTTAAAGCTTACAGCTAATTGGTTTGTAGTCAGCTGTGCACATGTTCAGATAATAGCTATTCTCCCGAAAGCGAAGTCGACAAATTCATTTTACATAAAAAAGTTGTTCTAAAAAAGTGCTAAAAACACTAATTTATTTAATTCATCCTTAAAGCAAGTTCAAGAACTAAATAAAGAAAGGTAAGTGAGTAATTTAAAAAAAAAAACCCCGGAATGAAAATATTATTTAGTTTGTCTGTAATAATTTTGTAAATGTCGTGGTATTGTGGTAATTTAGGAAAAATAAAAACTTATTTTTGTATTCACATTTTAAGATGCGCCCAAAAGGTCTGACTCAGGCTGAAATTGTAAAATTCGCCAACTTTGATTGGGATGATTCGGCTGACGAGGAAAATGAATAAGAAGTTGCAAATATGGACAGCATAATAGAAGAAACTTTGAAAAATTTGGATAAAAGCGTTGAAATTATGCAAGTTGGTTTGACTGACCAATTTATTACAACCGAAAAACATGAAGATTTGAGTGAGGTTAAAAACGTTCCACAGGAGGTGATGGAAAAAACTGCGGCTGAGATAAAAAGGTTTGTTGGTATTCTATTATACCTTGCAGTTGTGAAAATACCAACATATAGAATGGCGTGGGCGGCCAATTTCAAACTAGTGGCCGTTGCAAGTGCATTACCAAGAAACAGGAAGTTTTTTCACTTGAACCATAACACTAAACAGCCTCAGAAGGGAACACCTTAGTACGACAACGCAATTATCTTGAAAAAGAGAGATCAACCATCATCACTCCTTTTGACAATGAATTCATCACCTTCTCCATCTACTCCCTTCATCACCAGCTCCATCATCACCCACTCCATCATCGTCATCTTCATCACCACCAGCTTCTTCTATGGGATCTGAATCAAACCCCTATAAAAGAGCATATGTTGCAGACCCTGCAAAATCCTTACGATTTGATGGCTACAATCATTGGCCGGAATGGGGAACAAGGGGCAGATGTAGGCTATGCAACACTGGGTTTCCAAGCTGTAAATGCAGCAAATGTAATGTGCACTTGTGCTCCAATCTCCAAAAGAATTGTTTTGTATCCTACCATACATAAATAGAAATAAAAAAATTTACAAAAAAAAAAAAATCAACTTGAATTTCCATTTATAACACCATTGCCCAATGTTGCATATACGCAACATCCTGTAGCTCTTGAACCAGGACACCTAGGACATTGAAAGTTTTGTCAGTTGATATTGAGGTCAACTCTATCTTATGTGTCTACTCAAAAAATTTTTAGCTACGCCGATTTTAATTCGGGCATGAGAGGGTTAATGATAATGAAAATAAGTTTAGAAGACGGATGAAGAACTATCAACATACATATATAAATATTTTGATGTATGCATGTATGTATCTACAAATGTATGTGGGATGGGAGACAAATCGGACAACTGCATAGAGCAAGAACAAAGAAACAATATAGAGCAAGAACAAAGAAACAAGAACAAAGAAACAACATAGAGCGAGAACAAAGTCCGTCCGTTCGTTTAGATCTATTACTCGTCGGTAAAAATATAGCAGTCCTGCTCTAACTAAGAACTACCAAGAAACGGACAAGCGTCCATCTCAGGAAATCACGCCATCGACTATGGAAATTTCCACAGACAACGGACGAATGACGAGTAGAAAATTCAGCTATAAAAGACGAACTTTTCATCTATAGAGTTCAGTTGCAAAGTAGATATCGATAGGATAAGAAATATTATTTAAGTTCAACGGGTATTCCCATTTTTTGTACCTAATTTAAGAAATAAAATGAAGTAATAAAATCAATAAAAGTAATGTTAATGAAAGTCGTGTGTTATAATTTAAAAAAGAAAATGTGCTTTAGCAATAGATGAACATAGCACCAACAACAACAATAGAATTTAAAAGACAAAGAACATAAAGTTATGACAACAACAGTGTGGGTATCGAAGCATCTGCTTGTGAAATAAAAGAGAGACCAACTGGTAAAAGCTGAAGAGCGATTGAAAGAGAGAATAACTGGTAAAAGCTGAAGAGCGAGTGAAAGAGAATAACTAGTGAATGCTGAAGAGGGACTATAAACAAGGAACAACAACATATACAATTGAAGTGTTATGCAGTTTTGTTTGCAAAAGATGAGTCAACGTAATGTATAAGTAAATTTATGGAGAATTTTAACTGACATTAATTTTTTTTATTTAAACAAAACAACATAGAGCAAGAACAAAGAAACAATATAGAGCAAGAACAAAGAAACAACATAGAGCGAGAACAAAGTCCGTCCGTTCGTTTAGATCTATTACTCGTCGGTAAAAATATAGCAGTCCTGCTCTAACTAAGAACTACCAAGAAACGGACAAGCGTCCATCTCAGGTAATCACGCCATCGACTATGGAAATTTCCACAGACAACGGACGAATGACGAGTAGACAATTCAGCTATAAAAGACGGACTTTTCATCTATAGAGTTCAGTTGTAAAGTAGATATCGATCGAATAAGAAATATTATTTAAGTTCAACGGGTATTCCCATTTTTTGTACCTAATTTAAGAAATAAAATGAAGTAATAAAATCATCGGTTATTTGAATAAAATAATAATAATAAATTCCTACATGTATTCATACATACTATATAATAAATATCAATTCGACTATACTCTTAGTGTTGGAGAATGGTTCTTACAAATGCATCTCTTCATTATTATTATTCATGGTTATTCTAAAATACGCGTTGACCACAAAAACGCGTTAAAATGATAATGCATTGTTCCATTGAACGCTATAGTGACATTCGATATATTTTGTCATCAAATCGTTGTGATTGACGTCTTTTGGCCATATTCTAAATAACGCGGTGAACAAAGAATTTTTAGATTTTCATTCGACACCATTTTCGGCGCGTTTAAGGATTATTTTGTATAATAAATGTAAGTATCAATAAACTTCAAAGAGTAATCACAAAAATATTTTAAGGTTTAAATTTTTACATATATTTCAGGTCGAAAAAGCAAACTACACACGAACAATTCAAATCAATGGTTGAATTTATGAGGTGTCACAGGTCTAAGAGCAGAACGATCTGTGGGATAAAATATTCAGGCAACTAAATTCCCTTGGTCCTCCAATAAGAGATGTACCTTCTTGGAAAAAAGTAACTTTGATTATATTTATACATACATATTATGCATGCACGTATGTCTGTATATTATGCATAAACATTAACATATATTTGTTGTAGCTTTGGAGAGACTATAAAGCAAACACTAAAAAGAAACTAGTCGTTAATAAACAAATCGAAGGCATAGAAGGAGGACCCAATTCCACTCAGTGACATGGAAGAAGCAGTTTCAATATTTTTGAATTTTAAGAAGTCTGTTGGAGAGATCCCCACTGTTCTTTCGTTTGGCGTAGAAAATGTAACATCTTCACCACCAGAAACTATAATTATAGATTCAATTGAGGCAATTGACGATGAATATGAACCCAAGCAAAAACATTTTCGGAAAGATATACAGAGTAAAAATGGGACATGTTTACTTCAGCAGCAAATAGAAATTCAAATGAAGTTTTATGACGACTATAGATATTTGAAAAAAGAAGAATTAGGCTACTTGCAGTCAATAGCTGAGCAGTTAAAAACCATTGCAAACACAAAGTAATCACTTGCAAATATTTTTTAAGTTTTACATGTGCATGCTTATATACCGTCACCTAAGGTGACTATATGCATGTGTACCAGAAGTACCTTTTTGTATTGGGTCTGAATTTTTCAATGTCTTTTAGTGTATAGTTTTGTTTATTAATTGCATATATACCGTATCGGACAAAACATTTGCAACTAACATTCATAACACAAGATTTGGTTTGTAAAATTAAAATATTTCTAGTAGTTAAACTTAGTTATGTGAGTTCAAGTTTCTTATTATGTCAGCACGCTATGTTTAGCGTTACCAACATCATTATCAGTCGTCTGTCGTGTAAACACGCATTTAAAAGAAGCTGTCAATTTTAACGTCATTTAAATACATGACGCCATTGTTTCCTGTTTTCTTTCACAAAAACCTTCATCGGCTGCAGCCGGTGCCATTCGAACATAAAAATCCATTAAATCCTTTGTCATCTTAAATTAAATTATTCTTTTTTTGACCTTAAATTTAAATAAATTAAAAAGTAATTGATCCTAAAATTAAATTAAATAAAATTGTATTTTTATTGGTAATTAATCGTAATTATCAAATTGGTGACCCCGACGTGATCTGGATAACACCGGAGGTAGTTTTTTTTCCTGCGGACATGAGTACTGTAGACGACAGTGGTACATCGATGGCGACTGGGTCCGAAATTAACAAACAACAACCACCACCACAAGAGGTCTCCGTGGTTTACGCCAGGCTTCCCGTACCACAAATGTGCAGTAACAACATAGAAGCCTGATTCACGACGATGGATTTTTGGTTTACGGCATCGGGAATTGTCGCCGATAAGCAGAAGAATGCTACGATATTGTCATCTCCCAACTTGCGGACGTTACCGCCTATTTGCCGCCGACGGACAGATACAAATACACGAAGGCAAAGTTAATCGCACATTTCGCCGATAGCGAGCAACGTCGACTCAACCGTTTTTCCGAAATGCCGCTAGGGGATAGGAAGCCTTCAGATCTCTATTACGAGATGAAGCGCGTTGCTGGAAACAAAGTGGGAGACGCAGCCCTCAAAGGCTTGTGGATCAAGCGCTTGCCAGAATTCGCCCAAGCAGTCGTAGCCGCTTCTACAGGTACTCCGCCGGAATTTACAAGAATAGTGGACTCGATCATAGATGCGATGGTTTCTAGCCAAATCAACAGCATACGTCAGAGGCAAGCAAGTAAGATCAATGTGGTGTTATGCCCTCTATAGGTCAATAGTTACAACATCTTATTAAACTAAATAGGTACAACATAGTATTAAGCTAACAGCTGTGTAACATCTTACCAGACATCTTATTATGCTTAAACGTTTATCTTAAGAGTAGAATGTAACGATAAAAAGAAAGAACAATAGATCACTTAATATTCAACCATCAAACACGATACATTGCAGTGGCGACGAGGGTTTAAATAAGTTAAAGAAAAAAAGTAAAGTGTGCAAGTTATATAAAAAGAACAGTTAATTTTTGGTTTATATACAAAGTTTTTGTATATAATATATGTAATAAATATTACAAGATAACCAAACTTTTTGAGTGTTAACTGATACATTTTGGTATTAAAGTATACAAAGTTTTTGTATATTATAAAGTAATAAATATTACTAAATTTGTCGTGTTATACTTGTTTGGTGGTAATGATGCGAGCTGCAGGTGATACAACAATAGCGCACAACGAAAGCCTTTTTGCAACATCCATGGCAACCGGCATAAGAGAATTCCGGCCGGTGATAGATAAGTGGTGTCATTGGCAAGAGGTGTTGGATTCACATTTTGTGGAGGCGGCGGTTGATGAAGCCCATAGCATTTGTTTCTCGTGCGCTTAGTCAAACTGAGAGAAATTACAGTACCATACAGAAAGAAGCTTTGGCTATTGTTTTTAGCGTAACAAAACTCAAACAATATTTATTGGGTATTCATTTTACGTTGGAATCGGATCATAAACCGCTTTTAGCCATTTTTGGGGAGAATAAAGGCTTGCCAGTTATGGCAGCAGCTCGAATACAAAGATGGGCTTTTATTTTATCAGGTTTTAACTATACCATGCGTTTCGTAAAAGGTATAGAAAATTCAGCAGATCATTTATCTCGTTTTCCTCATCGAGATAGAGTAGAAGATAGTGAAGACTTCGGTTTTATAAATTATATAGGTAGCGATAATAAGCTAAATTTGAATTTTAGGGATATTTCTAGAGAAACTAGAAGAGACCCAATTTTGGCAAGGTTAAAAGAGGCCATTCAGGTGGGAAAAATCGGCCTGTTAAAGGGTGATGAATTTATTCCATTCGTCAGTCGTGAGAAGGAGCTTTCGGTGGAATACGAATGTATTTTATGGGGATTCAGGGTGGTGATTCCACAAAAATTGCGTAACAAAATTTTAGCGCAATTGCATTATTCTCATTTTGGAATTGTTAAAACTAAGGCGTTAGCACGGTCGTATATGTGGTGGCCTAAAATAGACCACGACATTGAAAAATTAGTTTCAAATTGTGTTTCATGTAAGGTAAACCAACCAAGTCCTGAAAAAGCTCCATTGATTCCTTGGGTACCAACGGATACACCGTGGTCCAGGCTTCATATTGATTTTGCGGGTCCAATAAAAGATTTCCATTTTCTTTTGATTATTGATTCTTACTCTAAATGGGTCGAGGTTTTTAAAACGAAAAATATAACATCAAGTTTTACTATCAGCAAATTGCGTGAAGTTTTTGGAAGGTTCGGTTTAATAGACACTCTAGTGAGTGATAACGGGCGGCAATTTACGGCCGAAGAGTTTAAAGTTTTTATGAAATCGAACAATATAAAACACATTTTAACTGCACCGGGTCACCCGGCTACTAACGGTCAGGCTGAAAATTTAGTCAAAACTTTTAAAAAGACTGTTTTAGCGAATCTTCGAGATGGAGAAAATCTCGACGATATTATAAGTTTATTTTTATTTGATTACAGAACAACGAAACATTGTTCTACAGGAGAAACTCCTGCCAAATTGCTATTAGGTAGAGAGATAAAAACACGTTTTAGTATGCTTTGTCCACCTTTAGTCAGAAACAAAATTGTTGAGAGTCAGTTATCTAACATTAAAAATCACAGAGGGGCACGAAATATAAATTTTGAAAATGATAAAAAAGTTTTTGTTAGGGATTATTCGAATCCGAATAAAGCTTCTTGGCAAGAGGCAACCGTTAAAAAGCGATTAGGTCCGCAATCTTACCATTGTATTTTAACGCGAAATAACAAATCCATAAAAAGACACGTTAATCAAATGATTCGTGGTACTCAAAGTACAAGTGAGAATGCGGATATCGACGAACAAACAGGCCCAGAGGTTTCCAATAATAAAAATGAGCCAGAGTCTGAAAAATCAGTATCTGAGAATGACAGAGGACAGCAGAATGTTACTCCGGATACAAAAGAGATTAAAACTCGTAATTTAAGACGTCGTCGCAACGTCCAAATTACAAAGAATAACTTTTTAATTTTTTTTGTTATACTAGGTATTATATTTCAACATTAGTTAATATTTACAATTCACTAAAGAAAAACTTATATTTACAAAAATATGTATATATTTATAATTGCAAAATTGATAAATATTAGTAATTAAAACCAAATGATTTTTTTTTGTTTATGAATGTAATTAAACTACATTTTATGAATTTCCTATAAACGTATTTTTAATATTTATAGTATTATTACAACTTAAGAGGGGAGTTGTGGTGTTATGCCCTCTATAGGTCAATAGTTACAACATCTTATTAAACTAAATAGGTACAACATAGTATTAAGCTAACAGCTGTGTAACATCTTACCAGACATCTTATTATGCTTAAACGTTTATCTTAAGAGTAGAATGTAACGATAAAAAGAAAGAACAATAGATCACTTAATATTCAACCATCAAACACGATACATTGCAATCAATGAGTTACGAACAGCTGTCGTCCAACTGGGAAAGCAGTTCGACAAATTATCGACAAGATCACGCTCCCGCGCTCGCAAACCCGTTGTTTCACGCAACCGCTCAGTTAATCGACCAGTTTATATTGAAGAAGCCTCCGGATTTGAATGTTGGTACCACCAGAAATACGGCCGATCCGCTAGAAAATGTCGCAGCCCCTGCAAGCACAGGAAACGCCAGCTAAATTCACCGTCTTCAAACTCAACACCGCCTTCAAAGTGACTCAATAGTTCAACGGAGGAGCTTGGCGAAATCCCCCGTGCCAGATGTCAAATATTTCGCCTCCAAATCAGAGATAAGTATTCAAAACAATTTTTTTTTAATAGATAGTGGTGCTGATGTGTCAGTTTTACCCCTAACCTCCAAATCATGTGACATCCGCCCGACTGCCGTTACACTCTTCGCTGCCAAAGGGTCCCCTATAAAAGTTATTGGTGAGAGGCGCATTAAGCTGAATCTTGGTCTAGGCCGCGATTTTTATTGGTCGTTCGTAATTGCCGACGTTACATCACCAATCATCGGATCCGACTTTATAAAACATCACGACCTTTTAATAGACCTTCGGCGTAATCGACTCGTCGATAATACCACCCGGACCTCATCAGACCTTAAGTCTGCCACCTACAACGAAGCAGCCTCGATTAAGACTTTCGACCCAACCAATCCTTTTACCGTTTTGCTAAGGCAGTTCCACGACATTACGCAATTGGCGCCTTATGGTTCTACAACCAAGTCTTCCATAGTTCACCGAATCGAGACGACAGGACAACAACACGTTTTTTGCCGACCGCGACGCCTTTGCAGCTGCTAAAATTTTTTTAATCAAAACTGAAATTTGTCAGCCTTCAAAAAGCAAATGGTCCAGCCCCCTACATATGGTCAGAAAAAGTGATGGTACCTGGCGGCCATGCGGGGATTATCGCGCACTAAATGCGCAAACGCCTTTTTTTACGGATTTTACGACCAACATGCGAGGTAAGAGGATATTTACGAAAATAGACTTACAGAAGGCTTTTCATAATTTTAATACATTTTTTTAGGCTCAGTTATAGCTCAGTGCTATTTTTGCAGTATAGTATGAGAATCGACCTATTATTTTCATCCGACAAAACAATTGCAACTCTTACAGTTTCTGTTGTTATTGTTTAAAAACCCGTTATTTTTCGTTTTGTTTTGTTCAAATTCGTAGTTAATTGGTATAAAACCTCACTTTCCTTTATTTGCAAAAATATTTTACTTAAAGTTTTATTAATTAGCCATAATTTCGATAAAGATGGCTCCGGTTAAGTTCGGTATATATTAACGAAACCGTATTGTTGATGATTTCAATCAAGGAATTTCTCAAAAAGAACTATCCATTAAGTATAATGTTCATAAATCATCAGTTTCTCGAATTTTATCACGTTTAAAAAAAACTAAATCTGTGGAGGTTATCTGCAAAGGCGGTCGGCCTCAAAAAACTGACAAAAGAACCGATTCCTTTTAAATCGGCTCCAACATTGGTTAAAGAATTCAATATTCCAGAAAGCGCAAAAACTGTTTCTCGACGTCTTATTGATGCTGATTTGTTAGCTTATCGGCCAGCTAAGAAGCTTCTCTAAGCGTAATCAATTGAAACGACTACAATTTTCTCAAGAACATATTAGCTGGACCAATGAAAAAACGTTCTTTTCAGTGACGAATCAAAATTCAATATTATCGCTAGTGATGGCATAACTCGAATTAGACGGCCAAAAGGAAAACGAGTACAAAAAGAATTTTGTGTAAAGACCGTCAAACATGGAGGCGGTCATGTCATTTATTGAACCAGAACAAGAAATGTTAGAATACCTATTTAGTCAGGCCGTTCTTAAGCGGATGCTAAACTCATTTAATATACACTTAAGTCTGGCAACTCTGTTGAGATTTTAAAAGTTGTTTTTATTATTTTATTTTGCTTCGAAATTTTATCTTAAAATTGTAAGTTTTATTTGTTAAATTTTGATACTAATTGTTTCATTCTAACAAAACATAAATCGACTCCTGAACTAGGTAACGATATGCTTTCGTGTTTGGCGAAACAACATTCTTCGCTATTACGCAGACTTGATTCGCCATCGGCAGCTCGTAATGGGAATGTAAATTTACCAAAGTTGAGAATAGAGCCTTTCACTGCCAATTACAAGGACTGGCCAGGGTTTAAAGATTTATTTGTCAGCGCAATTGATTCGAAAACAAATCTCTCTAACATTCAGAAGTTTCAATATTTAAAGTCGATCTTGAAGGACGATGCTGCAAAGCTTATAAGGCACATGCAAACGTCGCTCCTTGGGAACGACTTAAGGAGCTTTTTGACTATCCTCGTCACACTGTTAACTCATATATTGAAACTTTTATGGATCTCCATTCTTTAAAGGAGGAAAATGCTGTAACTTTGCGCAAGATTTCTGATATATCCAACGAAGTTGTTAGGGGTTCGGATGCAATTGATTACAACGAGCGCGATCATTGATTGATTTATATTCTCCAAAATAAGATTGATGGGGAGTTACGCAGAAAATTAATTTCTTTCATTTTTGAATGAATGCTGCGAGGAATTAGAACTCGGAAAGAATACTACATGTAAATCCACTGGTTTCAAATGGAATCCATCTTCCTCTTTAGTCTCGATAAAGAATCAAATTACATGTGCAGACTACAAATCAGATTATCATCGAACGGAAAGGTGTTCACATTTTCTTTCTTTAACAATAGATTAGCGTCGTGCGCTAGTTAAAAAAATATTTTTAGACGAAAAAAAGGTAACAACCCAAACAACTTTTATTACCTATCTAGATAACATACATAATTTTAAGATAAAGAGATATTGTAAACAAAGAAATGTACCGGTCATGCTCATACGAGATAAGGATTTGCATCAATCCTCCTTACTAATTGCCATAGGCGCCCTCGGGGTCATAAAGGAGAACTGCATAATTGATATGAGATAGCGGCTTAAAGATGACATTCAGAAAATATTTGATGTTCAAATTAAGTTTGAACACTTGTTAGAACATAAATTTTCGTACAGACTTCACACTTGGCTTTTTTCTATAGTATCACTAACTTGCCTCTATGCTTTATTACAGTCAAATAAAAGTAAATTGAAATGAAAGGAAGGTAAACTCACGTCAACTCGAAAAAGAAGGTAAGATTTTATATCTTTAGAGCTCTAATTTAAAGAATTTTTTTTAATAGTAATCATATAAGCTACCACGAGTTTTGACGATAAGAAAATGGATTTGCGCCCATCCCGACAAACACAACTATCCCTAATCGGCTTCCTTGAGTCAGCTAAACATCTTATACGAGTCGCTGGCACATCTAAAGATGAATGACTCCACAGATAAAGATACCGACAGATTAAATACCGCTGTTGCTGCCACCGCTGTTACAATGTTACGGATTGTCGAAGTTAGAATTGCAACTTTTACTCCCACCCTTTTATTTGCATGTATGGTTGGCAATAATGCACTTTATTGCAACCCTTTTTACTGATGCAATTGCAACTCTTCGATTATCTTTATCCCTTTTGCTATGTATGTACTTCGTTATATTTTTTTTGCGCGTCCTGATCGACCAATTAGATTCTGACACCTGACGTCTGTTTCGTTAAAAATTTTACCGTTAGACAGTTTAACCAATCAGAATGTGCCATTTGTCAGAAACAAGGATGAGGGATATAGGTAGAGGACGATAATGCGTTATGGCGGGAGAAAAGAACATTCAAGAAGAAAAAAAAAAATTAAATATAAAAGAGGAATGTTGAGATGCACAGGGAGTTCACGTGTGGTATTCGAACCGAACGGTTCGAAAAAGTTCTTTTTTTCTACTTTCAAATAAAAAAATAAAAAAACAAAAAGTGTAATAGAAATTAATAAAAATTAACAAAAAAAAATTCTAGAAACACAAGAAATAAAATACAAATTAAATTGTTAAATAGTAAACACAAGAAATAAAATACAAATTAAATTGTTAAATAGTGTAAGCAAATGTATATGTATATATGATATCATTCCTTAGTGAGATTTAAGGAATCATGATCCTTTAATCTGCTGATTCGGAGGGAGGGAAATGCGGGGAGCATGGTAAGGTAAGAGGCACGTGGTTATATTAGGGACAGATGTAGTATTTGATTAGGGCGACCGTCTGTCATGGCGTGTGACTTTGTCACTGGGAGGGAACTCATGCCCTAGGCGGGATAACACCTAACCGTTAAATCGTTTTGACTCGGTTTTTTTTAGTGTCCGGATACTTTCGCGTTTTGACATTGTTGTATGTTTTCTTTATATTAGCACAGTCTATTTTTTTATCTTGGTGGCATGCAGGCTGTGTTTATATGCTTGCGCGTCGTAAAATACGGGTTGAGAACCACTTTAGCCTGAGCTACCGGGGAGATCTTTGCATGCCCTTAACCTTGATATTTTATTCGGGTATAACCGGCGCGTAACAACAAGCAAAGATGTACCTAATGCTTCACATCATGCCACACAAGGAGGATCTGAACAGGATCACTGATAGAGAAGATTGTATGGACAATGAAGTCCCGGCAGGTAGGGTATTAAACTCAGCGGCAATTTTTCCTAGAGCCCCTGCTACTGCAGGACTAAATTCTAATGCGGTGAAAATACAAAATGTAGCTCTTGAAGAGGAGTTAAGACAGCTGCAGTTACGTGTGGAGATGCTGACGCTACAGCAAGAAATAAAAGACCTTGAAAAAACATATTGTAATGGTCTCAGAGATGGTACTTAGGTACTATGCGATCTGGCAACACCCCGCCTTAAACTACAGCTAAGTTAATATTGTAAATGGACTTTTGCCGGCATTCGAATAAAGAAACGTGACGAGCTTACAAAGGCAAAGTTATACAAGTTTTTCAACTAAACACAATATTAAACAATTTTTGTCAAAAATTAGATTTGCTAATCCACCAATTAAAAAACAATAGCATTGTAAACCTTAAAAAAAATTCGTTAATTTTTGCCGAATTAAGTTTTAATAACTTTGATAAAATTAAAAAATATTCGGCATATTAAGAGATTATTATAAGGATAGATTTCAGGATTTAAAATTAATTAAAAAATTTATCGAACTACACGATAATCCTCTGAATTGTTCAATAGAAGAGCAAGATATAGTTATTCAAGAAGAGATTAAAAAATTACGTTCCGATTTAGAAATTCCATTGGAAACTGGAATAAATTTTTGGCAGCTTATAGATGAAAATAAATATTATACTAAAATTATATTCTATGTTCGGCACCACTCACAACTGCGAGGTGGCTTTTTCTAATTTAAAAATAATTCTAAGTAAACTACGAAATAAATTAAGTGACCGTCATATAGCTGATCTAATGCGCATCAAAGAATATAAAGGAGATATTAATTTGGATGAAAAAGCCGACCGTTAACGTGTTTTGTTTTTTGTAAATACATCCATCAATCAGCACAACAATACAAACATTTATTCATACATCCAGTGTTGCCATATATGAAGTTTTATCTTCTTTTTGAAGTGTTTTGAGGTGATGTGAAGATTAACCGTTCATTTGTTACGAAAAAATCGCGCATTTGCGCTGCGAGTTTTAGTGTATCTTTGTTGTTCCATGGTTATGAAAGTGCAATCTAAAATAACTTTTTATATATTATTTTTAAAAAATAACGATGTCAAGGGCTCCTATTTCGGACGTTGGTTCGACTGCTAGTGATTGTGAGAATGGTGAAAGAACGGATGTAGTGATGATAGCATTATTATAACTCATTGATTAATTTTAATTTTCAAAGAAAAAAAAAACAATTTAATGTTTAATTTTCTTGAATTGATTGACATTTGTCTAAATGAGAGTGTTTTATTTGACAACATCCAGTCAAAATATGTCCCGCAGTTTTCGAACGAATCGCTTAGCAGTCAAACGGTTAAAAGATTTTTATATTAAAAATAAGATTTTTATAAATTTGAAGATTTTTCGTTTGATTTTATGTTTTTAAAATGCAAATATAGTATTAACAGATTTACCTATTTTTATTTATTATTTGTTCCTTTAAAATGCAACTATGCTTGATTTAATCTGACTCCTATTTTGTTACAACTAAGCATTCTGTGAATAAAAACAGAAAGAATAAAGTGGCAGCGAACTAAGGTTTGGTAAAAATGGAGTTGCAGTGGAGTGCATCTGACTATTCAACCAAAAATTTCTGCTGTCGAGCCTCCAAATCCATCCATCCATCCTCCAAATGAGGATGGAATTATTAAAATTGCAACAACAAATAAACTCAATGGAGAACGAGCGCCAATTAGCCAAGAACAACCGTATTGACTTGTCGGAATTAGACTCAGCTACACCACAATTCAGCAGGGATGACCATTATGATGTGGCAAAATGGTTCGCACAATTTGACGATTATACTAAAATTTGCGAGTTTTCCGATAAAAAAAATGTGTTGGCGTTCGTCGCCGCTTATCTGGAACCACAAAAAGGTATGCAGACAACCTAGGATTGCTAAAATTTGAAGAACTGAAACCTAAAATAGTAAAGATGTTTAAACGTTCAGTATCACGTCAGGACGTATACAATCAACTCCGCTCACGTACGTTACATCAGGGCGAGTCATGTCTAAGCTACGTTGTCACGATGCAGTCAATAGCCGCACAAGCCGACATTGAAGAGAAAGATTTGGTCGACTTTATCATAGACGGTATACCAGACAATGCTTTCCTTTATGCAGCGGAAACTGTCGATGAACTCATCAAGAGATTATAATAATAACAATAAATAATAATAAGTGTTATCAAAAAAAGAATAAAGTGAATTTTATTATAAAAAAGGTTTACAATAAATCAAAATGCAATAAAAGAGAAACAAGAAAAATATAGTACACTAAAAAAGAATGGAAAACATATAAAAAAATACAATTTTTAATGCATTATTTAATGCCGAAAAAGAGGCATTTAAATAACATTTTATACACATAAAGAAAAAAGTAAAGAATAATTAAATAGATAGTCAAAAAAAAATTATTTAAAATAAAAATAATTTCAAAATTTCTTTGAAGTACTTAAAAAAATGAATAACCTCAAAAAAATATAGGAGAGACGAAAAATCGTGTTATATTAAAAACAGTTAAAATATAACCTCCAAAAAAATATAAGACAGAAAACGTGTGAAAAATCGTGTTATATTAAAAACAGTTCAAATATAACCTCCAAAAAATATATTATAAATATTATATATTATTATAGATATAATATTATATATTAAATATTATATTCAGGGTTGCCACTATACCTCCCTTTTATTAAATTTTTTTTTGCATGAAGACTTGGAAAAGTTCGATTCAACGGAGAGAATTTTAAATAATTTACAAAAGAGCGAATTTTAGCTATATATATATATAATTTTTAAATTTTGTTTTAAATGGCACCAATAAATTGAATCGACTATTTCAGAGCGAAAGTCCTGAAATACATCTACTGCACTGTGAAATTCTACGATTATATCGTAAAATATTTGCATACTTCGTTAAAGACGAGTTTATTTCTATTGAAAACTTTAACAAGATCAACTTAAACAACTCTTTGTATATTGAAGATCCTACGGATGTATATTTGGGAACCCAAGTATCCAATAAATTATGAAATGGATTTTAGAAATAAAAAAAAAAATTACTCAATTTGATGGCAACACTGGCGATTGCATCATCCTTTGTAAATTAGGCTAAGCATTGTTTGAATAAAGGACAGAATTCATTCTGTGTTATGGTTATGTTGGCGAATAAAGTTCTACAAATATCAGAAGTGGAATCGAAAATTAAAATATAGTAGAAGAATAGAAATAAAAGAAGTGATTTTTTTAAGAAATAATTTTAAAACAAAAAAGTGGAGTATTTTTTATTTGAAAATGGACGAGACCAATTTTAATACATACACGGCCTCACAACGACGCAATTGGTTGCAATGATTAAATCTGTCCACATCTGGAACAAAGAGCGCACTAATTTTGCGCCTCAGTGAAGTCCCGATGGAAGAAAGGGGTGTATGCCCAGCCGACTGATGAAGGCCTCCGGCGTTAGCGTTCATCAGTTCCCGGAACATCGTAGTTTTTGTATGTAAGATATTATTATTACTAATTATATAATAAGATACACTAGTTATTTAACTATGTAGTTATTTAAAATATATATTTCTTACCTTAGATCTAAATTTAACTAACTATTGTATAATTATTTAATCTTATAGTATCAGCAATTTTTGCTCCTGCAAACAAATGTATCCGAAAGTGAAAATGAGCTCCTGAGAAAAGAGCTGGAGCTGATGAGAAAAAAAAAATTAGTTGCTGGCAAAAGAAAACAAATTCTACAAAGAGAAAGGAGAGTGGGAGAAGAAAATGGGTACATGTGGTGTTGTGAATGACCACGGCGGTGAAAATTTACAAAATGATTGTGGTGTTGCAGACAGTGGTGACGGGAGTGGTATTGAAAATGAGAGTCAAGCTAATGATAGTGGTGGAAGAGGTGGTGATACAAACGATCGTACAGCAAATGATCGTAATAAAAATGATAGTGGTTGAAGAGGTGGTGATACAAACGATCGTACAGCAAATGATCGTAATAATAACCCCTTCGGGTTAAAGAACGCCCCGTCGATATTTCAACGTTTTGTCAACAGGGTCGTTGCGGATACGGTAAGGGATGGAAAGCTGATAGTTTACATGGACGACATAATGATCGCGACCAGGGATATTAAGGAGCATTTGGAAATTTTGTGTAGTGTGTTTGAGCGGCTGTTTAGAATAGAAACAAGTTGGAACTGACGTTGGAC
Organism: Sarcophaga variegata; assembly: GCA_932273835.1. NCBI lineage: Eukaryota > Metazoa > Arthropoda > Insecta > Diptera > Sarcophagidae > Sarcophaga > Sarcophaga variegata. The sequence goes on along the minus strand of OW026358.1, from coordinate 143,863,854 downwards.
AAATGTGAATTTTTGAGGACTAACGTTAAATACTTAGGTTATGAGATCAATGGAAATGGCATAAAAGCGGATGCGGGCTTGCAGACTGTGAGGAATTTCCCTATCCCGAAAAATGTGCACTCCTTACATTCTGTGCTGTGCTCTTGGCGAATAAAGTTCTACATAATGGAAAAAGCTAGAAGAATTTTTAATTACATTCAGGCTGAGGCAAATGACAAATAATATTTGGAAACGAGCCTCGACTTATCTATGATGCGAATATTGGCAGACAACCTGAATAGAATAGTATAGAATAGAATATAACAGAATATAAAATAAAATAATGTAGTATAATATAATATAATGTAATATAATATAATGTAATATAATATAATATAATATAATATAGCATAATATAATAGAATAAAATATTGTTGAATGGTATGGCAACCTCACAACGTGAATGTTTCTCTTTCTTTTGCCCTCATTTTACTTCATTAGTTTTTGCGTATCACTTTTTATTTTGTTCCTTTGTTAACCTTTTAAAAATCAACATGATTTTTTGAGTTTAAACGAACAACAGGTTATGGGCCCAGACGGCGTAACCAAAAAAGTGTAAGAAAAAGAAAGAGGAAAAACGGAAAATTGAAGCGGAGAGCAAAATGAACACATTTCAAATTGAAAAGTTAGATGATTCTAATTATGAGAGCTGGGCAGTACAGATGAGGAGCTTACTGATCCACGGCTGTCTTTGGAGCATAGGGCAGGAAAGGTTAGAGGACGTGTACTTGCCGATTTAGACAAGTACAGTACCCGGAGGTCGATTTGACCCTGTACAAATATGAATTTGTACTTAGTTTATATTTACTAATTTTAAACTTGAATTTGAAAATGAATTAACTTGAATTTTGAATTTATTTATATAAACTATTGCCATTTAAATTTTCACAATTCATTCGAAAAGCAAAAGGTTCTCTTTCTTTGGGCACCTATCTCAAAAAAAGGTAAGTTACTCTTAACCACCTTTAAAGAAATTAAGAAACATTTATTAACATTTCTTTCTTTCTCTCTCCTTTTCTCAATCCCCATTATAATTACATTGAGTAATTATAATAACAAATTCTCTTCAGAAGATTGGCCCAATTGTTTCTTAATCCCTATATTCCAATCTTTTGAAAGAGAATTTGTTTTAAAAATAAAACAAGTTATTTCATGGTCCTTCTCCCCGCGAACTCCCCGCAACCTATGGAACAATTTCATGCTCCTTCATGTTATGGTGATTCATGGTTCTCTCACTCTAACTCATAACTCTAAAAGCTCGTGTTTAACGTTCCCCCCATTACTCCATAGTGGAATCTAAGAGAACGAGTGGATCCTGTTACAAAAAGCAGAGTAAAACATAAAATTATGAGGTATGTTAGCAATATCATTGAAAACATCTAATTAGTATGCAATTACAAATCAATTCGGTACAATGCGAAAAACGAAAAAAGAAAAATAACAATACAGAAAAGGCAAAACTAAAAAAAAAAAAAAATTAAATTTACAAATTTAAAATTTATTCAAACAACTTGTGTTATTTCAGACTCATTTTTCCCTTTGTATGCAACTTAATATCAACACATTCTTGTTGATATTGTCCACACTACATAAATGTTGGGACATCGTGTATTATGCTGTCTCAGCATATTCCCACCACATAAATACATAGTGTGTTAGAACTTAAGATATTTAGCATACATTTAGTTTTAAGTAATTAAGTATAATTATGACCGAAGAAGGGAACAGTCAGTCGCTCATGCGAATGCTCAGATGTTGTCAATTACAACTCGTGGAGTAGGAGTTAACTAGCTCAGCTATATCTTTAAGGCCCCTGGAGACGATCAAATAAAACCATCAACGTCTTATTTGTGTGCGTGTTGTCGTTATATAAGTATACGTTGTCGGCTTTGATTGATGAAAATCAAAACATTTTGATTTTTTCATTTGACGAATTTTTATTTGATCGCCTCCAATTCTGATTGACAAGCAATATCTCCTTTGCTTCGATATCGTCGTAATGAACACATCATCAATGCGCGGATAAACAAACGAATATCTTTTTATTGTGAATAATGTAGGAATAAACAAAGAAATATTTATTTTATTGTGAATGTATATTTTATATTTTGTGTGTATATATGTATTTTGTATGTGTATATTTTATTTATTATATTTTTAAGAAGGTAAATTGTGTTTGTAAACGTTTTTGCCAATGCAAAAACGAAAAAAATTTATATTAGAATCAATTGCAAAATATTAATGTTGCATGTAAAACTGGAAGAAAAAGTAATAGAGAAGAAAAAAGAAAATAATATGAAATTTTTCATCCAAAGTTTTCTCTTTTTTCATACTTTCCTTTTTCTTCCTAATAAAATTGCACAAGATGTTAAAAGCAATAAATAAATCGTCATCCGATGAAGACATTTTGCGAAGCGCACACTACAAAATCAAAATGCAAATGACGATTGACGAATTTATTTGAACGTCCCCTTTTAAACTTCAATCACACTACACTCACACTTATGCATTATTTGACGAATTTATTTGATCGTCTCCAGGGGCCTTTACGACCACCGCATACAAGAATGTATAGTTTATACCGTTTGTGCTTGGCTGCAGTCGAAGCCAAAGTTTAATCTCTTAAACAGAACTATCTCATAACGCCTAGATATACTGACAAGTCAGCATATCTTAATAATTCCGCTGAAGAGTTGTCTTTTTTTTAGCTAGTGTCAGGAAAGGTAAAAAGCGAATTACTAGCGTGTGAGCCGGAAAAAATCAAATGGGATACGGAGGATGTGAAGGCGCTTGCGACAATAATTTTGTGCGTGAAACCATTGCAACTTGGCTACATTAAAAATGCTACTTCCTCCGAAGCCTGGCAAAAACTGCAAGGGCATACCAGCCCAAGGGACCAATACAAAAAGTCTCATTGTATAAACGTTTATTGAGCCTTCAAATGAAAGGTGGTTTAAACGATGATAAATTGGCAACAGAGGGCGCTGCCGTGTAGAATTTATTGTAGTATCTAAAATTAATTACAGTGTAGATTGATTAAACCCAATCTGGCATCACTGTTATTACAGCTGTCAAATGTGAATGATCACGTTTTTAGATTATTCTAGATTCTTCTTTATTTAAAGCCGGTTGTTATATTCTACATTTAAAGGATAAATGTTATTCATATTGGATCTATTCAACGTCTTTTTATTTTGACTTAAGATAACTACCACAGTTTTAAAATTTATATTTTAACATCAGTGTTGTTTTTGCATTTAAGTCTTATTTTTTTTTTTTTTTGTTAATTAAGTTATTCGTTGTTTGATCGTCTGGACGGAGGATTAGAGCTCCAGAAATTTGAATTGTGATATTATTTTGAGGCATTCGACCATTACTTTATTTTGTGAAAATTAATTAAATTAAAAACAAATTAAAAAGTGTAACAAATAAACCCTGAAGTGAAACTGAAGTGCACAAACTATTATCACCAACATTTACCAGAGCTGGTTTTCGCTACATTCATGTGTCATTCGCGTTTTGGAACAATATGAACCTTTACTACGCTTCTTAAGAATGCAGGTTTTTGAAGATCCTTCAAATATTACCAATTCTATGCTGGAGGCATTAGATGACCCAACAATTAAGGTATATTTTGAATTTTTGTCATATACTTTAGGTATTTTGATTTCATTCAACGCATTTTTTCAATCTGTAAAGCCGATTTTATATAAAGTAAAACATGAAGTTACAAATATACTGGAAATATTTTATTCAAATTATATAGATTGAAATATTAAAATCGAAAAATATTCACCCCTTCGCAAATAACTATTCCCATAAAAAAATTCCCAAATTTCCTATTGTGAATCGATCTCAAAAAATGTTTTGGGAGTGAATTCAAACATAAAAATAGGGGTATCGACAATGTTTATTTCCAAGAATTATTGTTTAAAATTAATTCGCAACGCGTGCCTATGGGAACAAGTAGAGAAAATGTAAGTAATAAATTGTTTTGGTGTTGATTTTTTAAAACTAATTACATTGTTTTATTTAAGGAACGCAAATGTAAATAAGGAGCAAATTAATTGCATGGTGGAAGTGATGGTAGCAAAACCTTCATTCGCTAAAGGGTTCCAAAAGGAGAAGAAAGAGGATGTGGCAAAAATTTTGGAGTGAGTTGAGTATAACGTTGAACAGCCTAGAACCAACAACTAACTTTATAGCGGAGTGGAACAAGGTAGGATTATGTGCATAAGTATATAAGTTAACAATGGGTTAATTAATTGTTCTACTCTATTACATTGTTACTTCTCTCCTTTTCATTCATATTTTTTGTTAATGCTTTTTACTATTCTCCTCTTCATTCATATTTTTTGTTATTGCCTTTTTGTAAAAATTATATTTATGTTTTCAATTAATATTCTTAATTGTTACTACGCAAGTTAATATGTTAAAGAATAACATTTTTGCTACTCTTCTTTTCATTGATATTTTTGTTGCTTAGTACAGTAAAAATTATTTTGATGCTTTCTTAATTATTATTCTTAACTGTTGCTATGCGGATGAGTTTCATTAATATTTTTTCATTGATCTTCTTTTTCATTCTATTATCCTTTGCTATTTTAACATATTTCATTGAAAGCTGAGTTTCAGTATTAACTTACGCTGCGGTCCAGTGAGGACGGTTTTGAGAAAGTGCCATTAGCATTAAGAATATTAATTGCTTTCAGTGAAACCCTTACTTATATGATAAAACTAAACTACTTTAAAAATTGATAAACTAAAATATGAATTTTGAAAAAATAATTTCAAATAAAAATTAAAAACAACAGTTGAAAACAGAAAGAAATAAAAATTAATTTAACTTATTAAAATTTCCACATAGTGGATAAAGTTTAAGTGAAACCCTTTAAATCGATAAGAACTAAAATACTCATAAGTTAAGTATTTCATAAAATAATTTAAAATAAAATTAAAATAAAATACCTGCTAGAATTAAAGTAATAAAATTATTTTAATTTTTTAAAAAGTTCCACATAGTAGATAAAGTTTAAGTGAAAATTAAAATTAATACGAAATTAAATTAACATTAAACTAAAATCACAACTAACGTATTAAAATAGAATAAATAGTATGAAAACTTTAAAACAACACATCAGGTAAAATAAATAATTTATAAACCAGAAGCCCAACAAAATACGTATTTTATTAAAAATTAATTTATACTTAGAATAAAAGCAATAACATGAAATTTTCACAGGTTTCTTTCTGATCAGAAACGATACATCAGAAAAAAACTCACGGAAAACAAAAAAAAAAAAATCGGAACAAAACTGGTTGGGGTCCAAACCGTGAGTACATATTTTCTTCTAATGAACAGGCCATTATTGATCTATTGTCATTAGAGGAGAGTATTGAGGGCTTGGATGTAGAAGTTTTTGGAACACCAATAAACAACCCCAAAAGAAAAAATACGGAGAAAGAAAATGAAGATGCTTCTTTTAGTGTAAAAGATAAATGTACAAGTGCTCCTAAAAACAACAATTCACACAACAACAATTCAATGTATAATTCTTACTTTATCTCAGGGAGTAATAGAGGATTCGATTCATCTCGAATAGATCTTCGCTGCAACCTTTCCATGGATCGTTTCTCCTCTTCCAGCACCAAAAAACGAAGATACACGCTAATCATTTTTTAATATTTGTATTTTGCTTTGAAAAATTTTTGAGAGGTAATTCACAATAAAATTTTTTGTTTATACAGAATTTATAACAAATTCACAATAAAAACTTTTATTCCCAATATATTCGGAATACCGATTTTTTGGGATGGGAAAAAAAGTTTACTCCCAAATAATTTATTCCCATAATATTCACAATATTACAATTTTTAATTGTAATGAATTTGATCAAAATATTTTTTTTTTAATTACATGAAGTGTTTCTGCCTACGAATCATTGTCACAGTGTTCTGATACAGAAAAAAACAATCATATTACAAAAATGCAGAGATTTTTATATATAAGTTGGATTTTAGTGATGAAATTTATACAATTGTTGACATAGTTAATCAAAAAATTGCTCAAGCTATTCAATTAAAAACTTCATCAAAAAAGATTTCCTCCTTTGAAAATTAATTTACAAAAACTTGATCATGAATGAAGGAAGACAACATTAAAACACAAGCTGCTTGCATCATCAAAAACAAAGACGAAATTTTAAGATTGTGAGACACTGATATCAATCCGGAGAGAAAAAGAAGTATGTTGAATACCATGGGTCTTAACATAGATAAATTGTGCTACGAATGGTTTGTTAAGGCTCGATGTAAGAACATTCCTTTATCATGCACACTTATAAGAAGCAAGGCCAACGAAATTGCAGGGAAACTTAATTATGTCGATTTTAATACATCATCTGGCTGGCTGGAAAGATTACAAAAAACGGCATAATATAACTTTTCAAGCTATATCTGGAGAAGCTGCGAGTGTTAACCAAGATGATGTCAAAAGTTTTATCGAAAAAGTGCCATCTTTGATTGAAGGATATGATCTGCGGGATATTTATATTGGAGGTTATTAATATATGGCAACCCTGTAATGTAAATGTTGTTAAGTACATTTTTCTTTTCTTTTTTTTCTTCTTATTCTTATTCATTCTATTATTGTGCGCAACTGAGTCAATGCGCATTAAATAACTTTAAATAAAAACTCTGAATTGAAAGAATTGGCTTTAGAAAAATGAAATCAGATATCACATCAGATATCATTAAACTAATTCAGAGCCCATAATGTTAGTGTGGACAAAACCAAATGACCGATAATGAAACACAAACGAGTGGACAAAATCAATGGATCGAAAATGAGTGTAGAAAGTGAAAGAACACGAATGATAGAGAGCGTACAAAAGACCGTTGAAGTTGTGGCTAGTACAAATTGGAGTGATATTCATTTAAATCAAATGAAAAGAGAAAGAGAACTTTTACTGAAGGAAAATGAATTTTATAAAAGAAAAGTTGAAGCTGAAAAAAGTCAAATGAATTCATGACGTTCAAAATAATAGTAGGAATGTGTCCGGCGACAACAATAGAAATACGGTGAAGTTCCAAATGAGAATAATCGGAATGTTAACATTATCATGAGTGTCGAAGTCGTTTTTTGACAGTTGCCGTAGTCGTTGTCGTTTTTAATATTTTGCGGTACCATGTAAATAGATGGAAAAACACAGATTGTTTCAAACTTTTTAAAAATTATGAGTGACCCTATGTGTAAACTGTCAAAAAATAAACTGTTGGCGGTAAGAAATAACAAAATACAAATTATAAATTATTTTGATTTAAGGCCATTTTCAACTGAAATAAAAAAGCTGTTGCTACATTTTCTTCTTCTGAAGATGAGGAAGAATATACTACTGCTAAGTTAAATAGTATACGTAAGAGTTAAGAAAACAGTCAAACATATTTGCCACGCCAAAGTCCAAGTAAAAAAAAATTAAATTAAATGTATTATTGTTAACAATGTGCGATCGAACTTGCAGCTTCTGTAGAAAGCTTTGTGTTAGAGAGAGTGGATGTTGCAAGTGGCTTACTTCACGAAGTTAAGGCCGTGTCAGATAAAACTTTGTTGCTTTGCGTGACGTTTATAACTTTTGACAGAAAAGCGTAAAGCAAAAGGTGCATGAAACAACAAAAACTTTGACAACACTCGCGTTGTTTGCTTATCTTTTAAAAGTGGTTGGCGCTTAAGTTTTGCTTTTAATATTTTGTGTTTAAATAAAGACTACAAATGGATTTGGAGGATTTATTGGACATACTTATAATTGTACTGCTAATGGACGAAGCATTGGAGCTGTTAGGCAAAATTTCTACACAAGGGTTTTTGGGTGCGAAGGCTTTATCATTTAATGAAATGCATCAAGCAGATCCATAGCAGTTTCGAAAGAGTGTCCGGATGAGCCCTGCTGTTTTCGATATGCTGTAAGAACTTTTAAAGAGACGTCTCACAAAAATGTCAAACAGGCCATCCATATCTGCATCCTGCAGATTATTTTTAACACTTACGTAAGTTGTTTGCATATGATTTAATAAAATATTTAATAAGATATATATAAACATGTACTATTATCTGGCACACGGGGACAGTAAACAAACACTTGCTAGTGCTTTCAAAATGGGACGATCAACAATAACCACCATTATAAATGAGGTGTGTGAAACAGTTTGGGAGGAATTGGGAATGATTTGCTTGTCTCCGCCAAACAAGCATGAATGGAAACGTGGACTTTAATACTATGTGGAATTATCCGAATTGTGTTGGTGCTGTGGACGGAAAACATATTACAATATCATGTCCACCCAATTCTGGAAAGGAAAGGAAGGAAATTACTCCATTGTGCTTTTAGCAAGTTACGATGCCAATTACACCTTTACAACAGTGGATATCGTAGCATATGGTTCCCAAAGTGACGGTGGTGTATTATGGCATTCAGGCTTTGGACAGCGATTGTTGAGTGGTAACTTTATTATATAATAATTAAAATGCCAAACAACTATAAAAAGTGTTACAGAATACAAACAAAAGAAGTAATTGAACTTCTTTACAATAATAAAAAACAAGAAATTAATGAATCATTAGAGGATTTCAGTGCTGGTGTTCCTAGAAGCAAATCAATAAAAGAAGATAATTGTATAAATAGCCAATAAAATAGTTGCAGCGATTCAGCCGATGTTAATTAGACTGACAAATGAAACTTTACACAAGGAGTTGCAGGAGCTGAAAAAAGAAAAGATTCAAATAAAACTTGTTGTAATGCCTACACAGTCATTCAAGGAAATTGAGAAATTCTTGGAGTTTGAAAAACTATTGCAAGAAAATGGATGGTACTTACAAATTTGTTAAAACTAAAAACTTTTATTTATCATCCATTGCACCTGACAACTTTTATTTAGCACAAAAATTAATTTTCCAACTTTTTCCATATCAAAATCTGCTGATAACGAATTTGTACTTCACGGGATAAGGGTACAAGACTTGCATAACTTATATGATAAGCCGCATCAATCATAGCTTTTTAATATTTAGCGTGCCGAAAATCTCAGTTTTAAAGAAACCATAGGCTTGACGAAGTAACATCAAAAGTTATATGGCTCTACACCAGATCGTCTTATATATTTATGCCACGCATAGCAGATCATGTCGCAGAACAATTTCAATTACATCGTCGACCCCATTAATGATGATATCGCATCCTCACAAACTGTTTAGGTGATGCAACCAAGTCCAAGCACAACAACAACTTCCTTGGATAGTGCTACGTGGTCTGGTAAGATATTTATTTTTAAAGGATACTTTTAACTTAACACCGCAACACTTTGTTTTATATTTTTTCGGCAGCAATTCAATCATTAATCAGCGACGCATTGAATAGGTGGAGGGAAAAAATAAGCTAATATTGCTGCGCCTTACAGAAAATGTTAAGGGGATGCTCAAAGAAATTATTGAAATTAAAAAAGCGGTATCACATAATAACGCTACTATTATACCAAGCAAGCCGTTTGCTAATATTGAAGACTTCCTCAATTTTGAGAAAACAATACTGAAGTGTTTTGCTTACATTTGAACGCTTATTTTTGTATGTAAATGCTGGCTGGGTAAGCGTGGGAAAAGAAAAAATAAAATAGAGACAATGGCGCGTTTGGGTGATTTTGAGTGTGTGCGTGGAAAATTAAGAACAAATAGTCGTGCAGCAATGGTTGCTTTGCATAAGTTTATATTTGAAGGCGAGGATGATCGTGGCAACAGACAACGTTTACGTGAATTTGACGTGTTTGCAGACAATGATGAGAAGACAACGCCAAGAAGTATGTTGAGGAGAATTTGAGTGCGGCAGATTTGGTTTGTTTATATAATTTGCTTAACATAAACTACGACGCAGACAACTTGTTTGAACACATATATATGAATTTGCGTGTGGGTCAGTTGTTATGTTCGAAAAGTGTTGATGACGAAGATGATGATCACGACGACGCTCATTATGATGATTTAGAGAAAACGATTGTGCAGAACAACAATAAACAAACGACGGCAGCAAATAGTATGTTGGAAATGTGTGCAGGTGGTGCGGCGTCAAACGACAGGCGATACCAAATGAAAAATTCAAAGATGATTTGATTGATAACAACGACGGCGATAAGCAACAACGACGTGTGAGTAATGTGAATGATTACAACGACGACGACGGGCGGCAAACTTTAGGACGCAATAATAAATTCGATGATTATAACGACGGCTACGTGCAACAAACTACTCGACGAGGTTTTTGGTCCCAACAGAGGAGATAATTTGATTAAAGCTATCGGCAATAATGATTTTTTGGTGACAATTGGTGAGGAGGACTTTGACCTAACGTTTCAAGTCGTACCTAATAATTGTATGGATGTTAGTGTAGTGTTAGGCCGACCACTTTGTCTACTGGCCGACGTACGAATTACACCCGAAGGTCTTAATATTACGAAATTCACCAAGAATGACGACGTTCACATGATTATGAGAATAGACCTCGTAGAAAAACCTGAACTGGATATTGACGAGACAGCTAGTGAGAATGCTAAGGTAATGGTGACTGAGATAATTGAAAATTATAAACCGGCCAAGACTAAAACAACGAATGTGGAAATGCGCATAGTCGTTAAAGATGAAACCCTGATCTATTGCAACCCACGACGTCTACCGTTGAAAGAGAAGATCAGATCCAGCAATGGTTAAGTGAGGACATTATTGAACCATCAGAATCCGAATTCTGCAGTCCGATTGTTTTGGCGAAGAAACGAGATTCAACATCTAGACTCTGTGTAGATTTCAAACGAATGAATAATGACTTTTGGCAGAAATGTTAAACGCGTTCAGTTCAAAAGAAAATAAGTTGGTAATGCGACGTAATTTTCAGAGCTTTGTGAACTATTTTAATGAATATTGATGAAGACGAGCATACCCGACGAAAATTTAAAATTACATGCCAGACTACAATGCTACGAGAATAAGGCACAGTTGTTGAAGGCATTTTAGTCTATTCAATACTACAAAATATAGATGCTACAACTGCAACTCCCTATGACACTTTGCCCCCGATTGTAGAAAGCCTAAGAGAGAAGTCGGCGCATTTTACGCTTGTGGAAGTTTGAAATATCTCGCTGCAGCGTGCCCTAAACGAAGAGAAGGGGGAGAGTCCGATCTTGAACATGATGTGTCACAGACGTGTTACAGAGTTCAATAATACTTCGCTTTCAAAAGAATTTATTTCTTTAATAATTCTGATTCGTATAAATAACAACAAAAATTTCGTACGTTCGTTTTTTTTAGTTTTGGGATTCTGCCAGTCGATATCGATTAATATGTGTCGACATTTCTAATGACACCAGTCGATAGCGTGCAATTAAAACTTTTATGCGAAAATTAGAAAGTGAAGATCTAAAATTCATAAAAGTTAACCAGTTTTCAACAGACAGCAGTATCAATAAACTTAAAAATATAAAAACACTACTACACTGTGTAATTAGATGGGAACAAGTTAAAAAACCCGAAATGCCGCAACTGTCAAGACTTTTTCCACAGTGCTGCTAATTGTCACCTCCCTAGGAGATGTGTGAAATGCAACATGGATGTCGAAAGAGGAAAGTGTTCTATAGAAAAGGTACCAGCTGATGAAAAAGACAAATTATTTTGTGCTCTTTGCAATAAATATGGTCATCCAGCATCCTACAAGGGGTGCGAAAAATATAAGCAGCTGAAACAAAAAAATAATTTAAAAAGAAAAGATATACTGTAAACAAAACTTATAATCCTATTATATGTAGGATTGGGACAGTTGGGACAAGACGGACAACAAGGGTTTATAGACAGAAAAACTCATTTATCTGTGGGAGAGAATGAGCTTGAATATATTCACGTAGTGAACAACGGACAGACAGAGAAAAGTATTGAGTTTTAGTTTTATAGAATATAGTGTTATAGTGACGTTCGAACAATGAAGTTTATAATTATTAGTTTTTGAAGTGTTGACCGCAATGCACAAACGCGGCTGTTTATTTTAATTTCTTTAACATTAGTTTCATGCATATTTTTAGTTTTTTTTACCGCCTAAGCCATTTATCCTAAATAAAATGAATTTAATTTAATATTCCGTGTTTTATTTAATAATAAATAAAAGGAATCAACAAATTCCTACATGTATACACTGTAGTAGTCTTTGATATGGCAACACCCATCCCTGAGGTTCCAGCTATAATAGAATACAACTATGTAAGAATACAACTATGTGTAGTTATCATCTCGGTAAGCAAAGTAACTCTGTACTTTTCATTTCCGCGTTATGTGCGGCACTTTTTGTAAAACCACTGAAAAGAGAAGACCTACAATAAAGAATAAAATCACTACACACCAGGTGTGGGGTAAACATAAAAAAACAATATCTTACGCGTGGTTTAAAGAATTTGTGCGAAGTGTTCTTTTTTAAGCGTATCAAAGTAAAAACAAAAATTTTTTTAAATAAAAGACCGGGAAGACAGACCCTGATAAAGGCATTGACAGATGCCGGGGTTGAGTTCCCAGAGTTTGCAACATTAAAGCAGCTTAAGACATTGTACGCATCGTTGGATGCCGGCAAGGAGTGGGAAGATGACACGATGGGTTCGACCTCCCATAGGACAGAGACCGCCGGATATGTTGGCGTTGATCAGGAAGCAAGCGCCGCCATTCGTGCAACCCTGCCCGCGGTCACGATGTCGTCCGCCATGATGCAAACGGCCAATGTCCCTACGGTTACTGCGCCTGCCGTTACCATACCTGCTGTTAATGTGCCTGCCAGACGTTGTGTCTGCTGTCGCTGTGCCTAACGTTACCGTGCTATTGGCCACCATGCCTGCTGTTACTACGTCTGCCGATATGTCTGTGCCCCCGCGACCTCCATCGCTGTGCCTGCCGTCACTAGACCGGCCATTAATGTGCCTGCTGTTATTGTGCCACATGCCGATGAACCCGCTGTCACTGTACCTCCTACCATCGTGCGCCCTTTGTCAAGTAATTCAACCTTAGAAGCTAACACTGTTGAAAAGAGCAGATTAGAAAACTTCAGATGCAGCTCGAAATATTTAAATTGCAGCAAAATTCATGCGTTAGAAAGCGAAGGTAAAGCGGGGCAGATCCTCAAGAACGACATGATGGAGCTGGATGCGGCAGTGCCCTCATTCAGTGGAGACGACCAATATGATGTAACTAAATGGCTGATGATATTTGAAGAATATACTGATATGTATGGTTACACCGGTAAGGAAAAGTGTATGGCGATTCATCGACGATTGACGGGTACCGCTAAGCAGCACGTCATCAACCTGGAAATATACCACCAGCTACGTGCAAGAACCTTAAGACCGAACGAGTCCTGCCTGAGATATTTAGTGTCCATGCAGGCAATAGCTTTGCAGACGGACATCGATGAGCAGGAAATTATAGAATTAGTGATTGATGGAATCCAGGACCGCACTACTGATATTGCCAGGTTATACGAGGTCCGTCAATGAATTAATACGCCGGATGGATGGGTATCAACAGAAGAGGCAGGCGCGTATGAGTTCCACGAAGGTTGCAGATTACTCCAGGTACAATCACGGCAATGGATTTCTGGTTCACGGCATCAGGAATTGTCGTGTGCTTTACGCATGCGGGTTAAGAAAGGAAAGAACCAGATGGCAACTCTCGAGACGGAATTTTAACAGTTGGTAAGGCGATTTAGGTTAAAGAGACAAAGACAGAGGTTGAAAAGAGACGGATATATCTTTAATGGAATAACAAAAAATATAACGGTACAGAATAATCTAAAAAAAAAACAAAAGGCCGTGATATAAAAAGGAGGAACGATATGTTGATATGTGAACAGCGGGATGGTAAGGTGGCCGTCAGTTAGGCTGATACGCGGTTTTTTTTTTTGTAAAGAAATAAGGAAAAAAATGGTCGCGGCTGAGTTGTGTAAAATTGTAATAAAACAAAAGTTTCAATTTAGTAAAATTATTTCAAACTGTTATATAAACTAAGCAAAGGAAAAAGAGTGGTCCATTACGACAGATTTAATCAATTAAGTACTCAAGGCAAAATATATCTCCAGAATAAAGTTTAACGCGACCAACCAAAAGAGACAAAGAGCACAAACGACAGGGCTAACAACCTCCAAAATAGTTTCAACAGCCAGAGCATCAGTAATATCAACAATAACGACGACTGTACTTATCTGCATCAACATCGCAACAGGCGACTATACCTGCATCACCTTCAGTAACGTCTGCATCAGTCAACTGTATCTACACTAACATCGCATCAGACTACTGTACCTACAGCATCTATACCATCTTTAACCTCAAATCCTCGATGCATCATTTACATCATATATATCATTAACATCACCTATAAGTGTGGTAAAACAAGTATTTGCCTGACTCTGACGAAACTAATCGAACTAGTGACAGAACATTTTTCTTTTTATTATTTTTATTTTATTTTTATCGTTTTATATAACTAGATTTTCAACATGTCGAGAGGAAATATGTTCAATGCAAATACTTCTGACGAGGAAGAATTTTCACGGATAGTTCATGAATTCGACGGTCCGATACCGCCATTGGACCCTTTGAATTCGGCTGATATGCACATGTTTCGGCATGTGTTTTCTAACGAGAAAAATACATTGACGGGACAAGCTCGTCAAATGATGGATAATGACAAATTTTTGAATATGATGGAATTAATACGTGAGGGAGCCGGTACCATTCTTGAGATGGGTGAAGAAACTCACAGTATTATGAAGCAAGTAGTTCGAGTCATGGATGGTAGTGGAAACGACTCATGGATAGGTAAAACTGGTTCATGTTTAACTGCATTGGGTTCGGCGTTGTACATCGTACCTGGGATAAATGTTATGTGGGGTACGGCTGCCTACGGGGCCGGACTCTTACTCAATTGGATTGACGATGCCGTCAATATGAATACGCGCCGCAATCTTTCAGATATGCGGTACAATCTGATGGCGAATCTTTCCTCTACTTCAGGGGATACAGGAATGAATAGGACTCTACGTCGTATGCATGATATGGAAGATAAGATTGAGGCTGTTATGGGTTGGATGGAAGAGCAGGAAGACCGTGTTTATCGCGTCGAGAAAGCTATCTCCGATCTTCGCGACAGCCATCATGGGTTGCAGTTTTGGGAAATTAAAACCGGAGTTTCTCAAGAGAAGCATCTGGGTATAGTGCTATACACAGGATTGGAAGGGGGAAGGATCATGTCAATGATCGTGTATAGTAATGGTGTTTGTGAAAGTGCGCGTACGGACACGATGTCTCGTTCGGGTTACGGGACCGCTGTGGAATGGAACATGAAGAACTCGGCACTGGGGAATTTCAGAAGTATATCTTCTTCTGATCAGATCCCCGGTGCCAGAATTGTTTCTACAGGCGAAGTCATGCAGAGCAGATTCTACGGTCTAAGTGGATTCCTGCATGGCACCCGTTTGAGAGGAGAGGAATTAAGGACAGTAGTGATGATGTATTTACAGTTAGGATATGGCAATGAATGAAGGCCCTTCTCGATATGACCGTCCACACGGTAATAGCTCCTAAGCGTCTAGTTTAAAGTACAAAAAAAAAAAAAAAAAAAAAAAAAAAAAAAAAAAAAAAAAAAAAAAACTATCAATTGTATTTATAAATATTAAGTAGATTTAATTTCTTGGGTGAATATAAATAGGTTTTTTTTTCTTTCTGTTTCGTATCTATAACTCAATCCCTTATATTAAGGTGCGAGTCCCAACTCCTTAAAACCAGCTCGATTTATCAGGGTTTAACGTTTCTTGTGTTAGAAGTCCTACGAACATATAAATGAAGAACAAAGACAGAAGAAGAAAAGAGACCCATTTATAGGAAAATTAAATAATATATAAAAATAATCGGCAAGAACCACCCCCTCCGGCGAGCCACAGCCCGGCAAAACGGGAGCATACCAGCGACGCAGGTTATCTGGCCACTTTGATTTTAGCTGTTTGATTTCTTAAGCAGCTTTAGCACAAATTTGCGTTATCGTATTACCACGGTCAGCGTTTCACAGAATTGTCGCCGATAAACAGAAAACGGCTACTATATTGGCGGCGCTGGATCCAAACATTTCTCAACAGGCAGACGTAATCACTTCTTTGCCTCCTACAGATAGATATGAGTATACAAAGTCGAGAATAATTGCTCATGTCGCCGATAGTGAACAACGCCGGCTTAGTCGTCTTCTGTCTGAAATGGCTCTGGGAGATAAGAAGCTATCAGACCTCTATTATGAGATGAAACGCGTTGCTGGTAACACGGTAGGAGACGCAGCTTTGAAAGGTTTGTGTATCAAGCGCCTGCCAGAGTTCGCCCAACCAGTCGTAGCCGCTTCAACAGGTACTCCGTCAGAATTCACCAGATGTACATAATATATTTAGTTTGAAGTTCAGTTTGAATAAAGAACTCGATAAAAGAAGACGTTGTGTACTACAATATTGTTTTTAAAAACAAACAAATCTGCGGAACCATTTCTAATGAAAAGCTGATAAAAAAAATAGTTTTATACGACAAAAAAAGGGCAACAACCCAAACAAATTTTATTACTTTTCTAGATAACATAATTTTAAGATAAAGAGATATTGTAAACAAAGAAATGTACCACCCATACTTTCGAGCGCTACCAAACCAGAAGCAAATTAAATCAGAAAAAACGAATGAGAGGAGAAGCATATGTAAACACTTCAAAGGGGTCTTCCTCACAAATTTCCCCAAGACGCACTGTGGATGGCCCGTATATCGTTTTAAAACGTTTTCCTAAGTTTTTCACAGTAATTGTGCGGGGTTGAAAAACAAATATTAGTATCGACAGCTAGAAACCTTGTTTTCGTCCAGCATCAGATTCTTTAACCCAGCTGGGCTTAAGTTCAGCTGAACAGACAGATATTTTTTCTTCATCAAATGATCCCGTGCCTAGCACTCACATTCCCGAAGAGGCTTACAGTCGTAATTCAACATCAGACCAGCCGATTCGAGATGGTCCTACCAGTGCCACATATTCGCCTGATACATCAAGCACCGAGGAGTTCGATCGTGACCGTGATGAGAGTCAGTCGCATTACGGATAAAAAGTCGAATATCATTTTCTATAAGTTCTTTTCCTATTTTTACTTCTTTTTCAAAATCGAAGTAATAATATTTTTGTTTTTGCATCAGCGGTGAAAAAGAAAAAAAAACCGGTTTTAAAAAGTTTAAAACATTTGTGATATCAGCGAGCTTAAGGCTTCAGACTCATTGAACAATAATAATAATAATTCAAACAACAATATCAACATAGAGAATGTGAAAAAAAGAAAAAACGAAAGAATGGATCAATCAGCATCCAAACATTATAGAAACAATTATTATCAAGTGCTAGACACTGCAAATGATACTGTATGTGATGGTGAACTACTAAAAAAAAATTGAAGAACATGTTAAAAACAATAAGAAAAAATAAAACTGCATAACTTAGCTCGAGCTGCAATGCCTGTAAGGCAAAAAATAAATGAAAAAAATATTTCTGTATCAGTAAATAACAATAATACAACAATCATTAAAGACCTTCTGGTCATTTTGATTTTTAAGCTTAAGTTTGAACTTCAAAGAGGCAAGAAGCTTTAATAAAAACCTGAATTTCTTCTAAGAAAAGACAGAGGTTTTTTTATTAGTACTAAAAACAACAAAGTCTAAGGAGAAAGTCTAGACTTCATTTTGGTCCTTCGTTAAAGTCCTAGAAGAGCTAGGATTGGATTAACTAGTGGAAAACCTGCCCACTGATAGTCTTCAACAGTTGTTTTAGCGTAACAACCCCGGCAAAATTGTTTGAAGTGTCTACAATAGTTGTTCTACCGCAACAACTAAGGAATCAACAGCAGTCAAGAGGGCTGCTTACAGAACAATCTTTGGTGTCTATCCCGTTGCATCGAAGAAGAGAACTCCCAGGCATTGTCCTTACTTTCTTATGTGCAATTGGATTTATAGCGGCATCTTCATACATAAGGAAACAAAAAAAAAAAAAAAAACAAAAGAAGTGCAGTGAACAATATTAAAATAAAATAATTCAATATTTCAACAATAATAATAAAAGGTGAAGTGGAAACAAAGAATAAAAAATAAGCACTGAATTTCTTCAAGAAATAAAACCGTGTTGTTAATAATAATGCATAAAAAACACATTCTTTCACCTTGAAGAAAAAGTGGCCAAAATTTGCAACCAGCAACAACAACAACGATAAACTAGTGGTGTATTACAAAATACTGGTGTCTCAACAACAACAACAGCACAATAAGAAGAGGCTGTCTCAGGGTAACAACAAGCAACAAGGGTTTCCAGTACGAAATTTGTTTGCGGGAGAAAACGATGAGTTTGTGTAATTCGAGTATTTGGTAAATTTTTATACTTTTTTCTTTAAAATAAAAAAGTGTTACATACATGTAGGATCGGTGCCTAGGGGGTTAAGGCAATCGGCCAGACTAGGAAAGAGAGTTGAGTGAGATCAGGTTCGATTGAGTGACTTAACCAAATACGGACAGGACAGATGTTGTAGTTAGTGCTTAGTTTTTGAATAGAGTCTGATTTGAATTGAACACTAAACGGACAGTTTAATTTTAGTTTAACTTAGTTATAAGTTTAATTCTTTAATAAATGTTATATTAATTAAACGTGTTTGTATAAGATCCAAGTGAAAAGAGTAGAGACAGACCATAGAGGCGGAGTGCCTCAGGGCTCACCACTGTCGGTGGTATTATGCACAATTTATGCAAATTCTTTGACAAAAGCAATGACGACCTTACCGGGCATAGACTATGTCGGTATACATATATGCAGATAACATCTTTGCAATAGGTTCGGAAGAGCCAGAGGTTGTTGCACACAATCTTAACTACATGGACCAAATTATTGCAACTTGGGCAAAGGAAAAAGGTGCCTTCATACCTATTAGCAAAACAGAAGTACTTCACGTATGCAGAAAAAGAGGCTGTAACACTAATACAATCAATATTCGAAATGAGATGATTAATCTTTCCAGTGAAATGAATATACTAGGTATATTATTTACTAGAAACTTACTTTGGAATAGTCACATTCGAAAACTAACAGATAAGTTGGGCAAAATTAACAACTTACCAAATTAATTTGCTCTCGTAATAAGGGTACCCATATTGAAACCGTACTTAAGATTTGTAATTCTCTAACTACTGGTACTTTAATACATGGGTTGACGATCTATGGATGGACCTCAAAAAAAAAATATTAACAAAATTAACACCGCATTGAAGATGTGCTACAGGACCGCTTCAGGCTTACTCCGTACAACACCCATTGCCAATTTAAGATTCGAGGCTAATTTTTGTGATTTTGAAAAATTATTGGAAAAAAGAGCGGTTAACAAGGCATCAAAAGCAATTGCATTTCCAAATAATAGCATGCACAAATCATTTTGGAACCATATAATATCCCCACCGAATTCAGTCACTTCAGCTATTAAAAATATATTATCGTTATTGAGAACATGGAATATTTCCATCCCTCCCAAACCGAAAGAACGCATTAATTCAAATAACTTCGTCAAAATAAACGATTTTTTGAGTATGTTTAACAAAAACTCCACCAATAATATTTGTTTTAAAAAATCATTCCAGGAAAATGTGTCTAACTTTGCTCCTGATCTAATATATTATGCTGACAGTTCTTTTCGAGATAACTTAACTGCATACTCTATTATCAGGAGGAGGTAACCTCTAATCAATTTGAGATAGTAAGGAAATCAAGACTTCCAGATCAGAATGGTATTTTTATAGCCGAAATTTCAGCGATTGAAGGCGCCATAAACTATGCTGTTAAACTTAGCTTGGAACTTGAGTCTTTTTTTAAGATTTGTTAGATACTTTGGACTCAATAAGGATGCTTTCAGAATTATTCCTAAATTAGGAAAACCAATAAGGTCAACAAGTTTCCAAATATTTTGAAACTAGCTGCAACAATGCGAATTCTAGCTGAAGGAAGTTACCAAAAGGGTGCTGGCAATGATTACAACATCAGTATAAGCCAATCGTCTTTAAGCAGTGTTTCATGAGTGCATAGATGCTAGGTTTAACGAACTTTGTCAAGAATGGATTACTATTCCAACAGAAGAAAATGAAAAATATGAAATTAAAGAATATTTTTACAACAAAACTGGTGTTATAGGCTGCATAGGTGGAACACACATAAATATTATATCACCAAAAAAAAGGAAGAACAATTTAAATACAGAAATAGAAAAGCTTCCTTCAGCCTTAATGCAACTGTGGCAATTTTGCTCCACTCTGCCATTACGTTTACTTTATTTATTCCACTTGTGTATACTTTTGCCAAATTTGGATTCTGTTCTAACAGTTCTACCTTCCTTGTGAACTGTTTAATGTTTGTTATTTTTGATTCAAATTTGCTAAAAAAGTGTTAAAATATAAAAATATTTCTTATGATTATATTTTTTAATTTTTGGTTAAGTCCATTTTTTTAATAGTTTTTAATTAATTTTATTATATGTCGTTAACAAAAACCTTCACTACGAATTTGTGTAGTATTTGACATTTATTGACGCCACTCGTGGTACCGAAATATGTAACAGGAATTGTAATAAATTTTATATTTTGTCGTTTTTCGACTAATATGGTACCATTTGAACAAAACGACTGTTTATTTTAGTTTCTTTTAACATTAGTTTCATACATATTTTTATTTTTACCGCCTAAGCCATTTACTTTAAATAAAATGAATTTAATTTAATATTCAAAGTGTTTTATTTAATAATAAATAAAAGGAATCGACAAATTCCTACAAATATGAAATCCTTAATCCTATTGAGAAAACATACATTCAAGCAGCTGGTATCCAAATTACTTGCGATAATACTAGCGTTAACATTTTTTTCCATATATTCACTTCCTAGGCACAAAATAAAATGCGAGCAATATGAAGACTTTTTTGATCAACTTGGATCTAAATTCATTGTTGGGGGTGATTTCAATGCGAAAAATCCATGGTGGGGATCACGTTTGACAAATCCAAAAGGCAAAGAGCTTTACAAATGTATATCAAGAAATCACAATTCTTTTTTAACAACTGGTAGACCAACATATTGGCCAACTGATCCGGCGAGAATACCTGATCTTTTGGATTTTGTTGTTTTTAGTGGTATATCTAAAACATTCTTGGATATATTGGACTCTTATGATTTAAGTTCCGATCATAATGCATTAACCCTTAAATGCTCACTGTATCTTTAAAGATACAACCAAAGAAAAAATGCTCACTGTTCTATTTAGAAAATAAATAAACGAAAAACAATAAAAAACTTATTCAGAAAGCATCAGTCTTATATTTAAAATTTATTTCAAAGGAAAAAATGTTGAATTCTCTGATTGCTTAAACACCAAAGTTGAAAATTATATTTTTTCCAAATTTGGTGAATTAGGTGCTTTGCTATATTGAAAAATCGGACAGGATTACAAATTGATATAAAGAAAAAATATTATCTTGTTTAAAAATATGCCTAGAAGCGTTTAGAAATAATAGGGAAAAAATATATTCCGATTCCTTGTCACAGAGCCTCATTTAATAGTTGTATCTTCTAAGATACACTGAGCACTCGCCCCTAAACTTGAAATTCGTTTTTATTTGAATTTTCTGCTGGGTTATTTTTTATTTTCATTCATAGATTGTGCTTTGAAGAAACAGATTGACTGCTTTCAATCATATATTGTTTATAGTGCAATATAGTTTCTTTATTTTTTTTATTTCGATTGACTTTGTGTTATTTTAGGGATATTTTTGAGTTATGTCAAGGGTTTAAAAGATCTTGCAAAACGAAAGTTGCCTGATGAAGAAGTATGCGAATTGCTATGCAATAGCGATGATTTTCTTTACAATAGCACTGACGAAAGTGATACTGACACAGACACTGACACTAATTGTTTACTCGGACAATTGGAAAATGAAAAAAGGGGGCAAAGACACACAGGGAACGTCTAAAATGCAACTAATTTTTCAAAAAGTTCTCGACTCTGAATCTGACGAAGAAATTGAACTTGAAGGATCTATACATGACTCTTTTGTCAAAATGATGAATGATGATCAGGATATGGACATGAATATACATTACGAACAATCAGAAACCTATATTGGATAGTAAAAATCCAGATAAGGATCCTTTAACAATATAAAGATTTGATAAAAAAGACAAAGCAACGAAAAATATTCCGTGCCCACAAATTATAAAGGAGTATAACTGTCATATGGGAGGAGTCGATTTACCGGACAGCTCAATGAGCCGCCACAAAATCATGATGAAAAGCAGAAAGTGGACCAATCGAATATTTTATCATCTTGATATGACTTGTGTAAATGCTTGGATACTACACAGGCGGATAAATAAAGACGATAAAGTACGGAATATGAGACTTATTGATTTTAAATTGAAAGTAGCTGACGATTTGTTTCGTTGCAACACAAAAGCTTCTTCCCAGCGTGGACGACCTACTCTTGAAAGTCAACTTGAGGAAAAACGCCGAAAACCAAATGCTCAAAAGGACCTCTTAAGGACACCAGACTCGATGGACCAATGGAGTACGATGGATAAAGAGATAGATGCAAACTACCAAACTGCTCAGGACAAACAAGAATGTTTTGCAAGGTAAATTTATGTTTAACATCAGAATAAAATTGTTTTTATAAGTACCATCACAATTAGGTGTTATATTGTATGAATTGTAAAGTTTTTTTTATTATTATCCTCTCTTTTTATTGTATATATGAATTATTAAAATGTTATATTATTTTTTTAACTTTGCCTAAATAAAAATATTAGACACAATTGAATTTTTTTCATTTATATATGTTTTTAATATGTACTTTTCTTTCGAAACTATAATAGAGAGAGTGCTCAGTGTATCTTCTAAGGTACAACCATTTTTTTTAAAAAATACCACTTAAATTTTTTTTATTTTTATTTTACAAAAATGAGGACGCAGTTTATTTTTTATCACAAAACTACATATCATCTATTTTTTTAAACAAAATCCGCGTCCATGAGCATTTAAGGGTTAATAGTAACATATAGCACAATTTGTGAGTCAGTATCTAAACAATTTAATATCATAAATAATAAAATAGATACTAATTATTTCAAGAATTTGAAAGAAAACAATCTCAATTTAAACATTTCCATAAGTGAACACGAATTAGATGATGCCATTGAAACATTAAATAAAGTAATATACGAAGCTGCTTACTTTTCTACTCCACAATACCCTGAAGTGAAAAACGCATTTTACGCAGAATATACCAAAATAGTAGAAATCAAATTGACAAAGCTAATTGGAATAGAGCATCAAATTATTTAAAAAAAATGTTTAAAAGTATATAAAAATGATTCTGTTAAGGCTTATCTAAAAAGCCTTGATATCAGTAAAAATGACGAACACGGTCTATGGAAAGCAACAAAATACCTTAAACGCCCTGTTAGTAGGAATATACCTATAAAGAAAAGCAATGATGAATGGTGCAGATCTAATAAGAGTAAAGCTAATGCATTTAAAGAATATTTAGAGGAAACATTTATTCCCCTTAACGAATGTACTTCTTCTTAACAAGACGAAATAAACTATTTTCTTGATATTACTTGCCAATTAAAAGTCCAATTAAAAGTATACCGCCTTCTGAAGTTCAAGTTATGATAAGAAATCTAAATAACACCAAATCTCCTGGATATGATTTTATTAGCCCAAAAATTGTTAAGTTGTTACCTAAAAAAGGCATTATTAGATATCTGACCACAATATATAATTCGATAATAAGATTGAACTACTATCCGTCGCAATGGAAATATGCTAAAATTAATGATACTAAAGCCTAATAAACGAGAAAATGAAGTAACATCTTACAGAACCATAGGCTTGTTAGCTGTATTCTTTAAATTATTTGAGAGAGTTTTGTTAAAAAGATTACTTCCAATATTAGAAGATAAAAATATTATTACTGACCATCAATTCGAATTCAGGCACAAACATGGCATACCTGAAAATAACCAACGCTTTGGATGTATGGTGTTCAACTCTGGGGAACAACTAACAATTCTAACTTTGATATTCTCCAACGATATCAGTGTCAAAAACATTAAGATTATTGACTAATGCTCCTTGGTTTATAAGCAACAATAGCTTACACAATGACCTTAAAATACCCACAATAAAGGGGAAAATTAACAGATTTAGTGAACGATATCTTCAAGGACTAAGTGATCATGAAAATGTGTTAGCTATTACCCTCCTTTTAGACAATAGTGATAAGGTACGAAGGCTTATAAGATATCATGTACTTGATCTACCTTTTAAATGCTGATTATTAATACTTATTTTTTTTTTTTTTGTTCACTGGAACTTAATAATATAAATTATTGTTAATTTTTTTTAAAAAATATGCTTAATATTTCTTGTAAAATAGATTGCAAATACAGTCACACAGATAATTATACGTACCCCCCTAAAAATCATTTTTTTTTAAAGTAATGAACTTCTAATCTAAAATTTCTTTACATTAGCGTCTGTAAAGACACTTTTAACTTAAATAAAGAAAAAAAGATTCTCAAAATCTATGAATTTGTGACTGCAGCTTGCTTAAAACCAATATGGCACCACAGAAATTTATACGTACGACGTATACATATTTCGTATAAAATTTCTCCAAGGGTAGCCCGGTATATAAAAGTTATTGTGGATAAAAATCCTAGGACTACAGCCGTAGAAATACGAAATACCTCGGAAAGTGATCACAGTGTTATTGTGCATTCCGAAACTGTTCGAAGTGTTTTGAGAAAGAACGGTTCCAGAAACCGAGTGCCGAGAAAAAAGCCACGATTGGAATTTGCCCAATAATATATAGACAAGTCAACTGATTTTTGGGCGAATGTAATATTTAGTGATGAGAACAAATATAATTTGTTCGGCTGTGACGGAAAACAAATTTGGCGCAAAAATCAGTCGACTTGTCCATATATCATTTTTAAAAAAATGATTTTTTGGGGTGGGAGGGGGGTGGGGTGGTACGTATAATTATCTGTGTGACTGTAAATAAGTACATGAAAAGAAATAAATTACAAGATCTTGTTTTGCGTTTTCATTCATTCCTTATAGAAATGATTTTTAGCAAGAATAACTTAATAATATATAAAAAACCACAATCGAAAATGTGAATAAATTCGAAAATATGAACTACCCGGACATTAATTAGTTCCCATTATCGAGAGTTCACTGTATAAACAAATTATTTACACAGTAAGCTAGCTGAACAGGTAGTCTTGTTAATAAACATTTAAAATAAATCTAAAATTCAGAGTTTTCACCACAGAAACTATATTCAGCGGATTATTACGATTGCTGAATTTGTATATCGAAATTGACGAATTTATGCGACTTGACATTTAATTTTAAACCGCATTTAAATATATGTACGTACATACATCCACAACCGTACTACATTAAAAAATATTTCATTTGCTTCAATGCTTCTTAGCACACACTTCATTTCATTTAATTTCACACGCAACACATACACACAACTTAAATATAGTTTAACTATTATATGGTATAAATATACTATGTATGTATTATAAATCTATTAAACATATCAGTCTTTTTATATATGTAAATATTTAGTTATTAATGCATTGTATTGTTATATAATATACAATACAAATGTAAAACTGTTTAACGACTAGATTGTTTAATTATACTCCAAAGAGATACGAAGGAATAATGAAATTTACAATAATTATCCTTCTTTTTTCTATACAAATAGTAGACATTTTAGGCAATGTAAATACATATGTATGTAAAAATGTCTACTATGAGATTTTAAAGTTTAATTGTTTTAAATATTAAAGTTTTAATTTTTAACTTACATTAAAATGCTGTTGTTGACATGATGGTATTGTTTTGCGTATGCTGATGCTGGCGCCAAAATGTAACAGGTAACAAAATATAACAGGAAATCGGTCAATCACCAACCAAGAAAATATTTTACATCCAGCATTACTCAAGATATTGTAGCAGTTGATGCAGCTGCTGCTGGATTGGCGTTGGTATTGTTACGATTCTTTGTTGTACTCTTATAGCAACTGGATGGGTTTGTAGAAGGCGTCACAACATTGGGTGCCGAGTATGATGACTGTAGTTGTAATGGTTTTTGAAATTCTTTGCCGCCGCCGCCGCCATATCTTTTAGTTAGTTGTTGCTGCTGTTGCTGTTGTTGCCGCGGTGTTAATGTCGATTTTATATCTTTAGCTTTTGGAAACTTTTGTACACTTTTCGATATTGTTGCATTGACATCAGTATTATTAATTTTATCCTTACTAATAGCATTACCATCATCTTCCATATTAATTGTATTATCCACCACAGTGTTATCATCATTTGAAATATTATTATTCTCTTCATAGTTCTCAGCATTTGCTGTTGTAAAGCCGTGGCTTATTTTCATATACTGTTGTAGTTGTTTTCTACTATCTTTTGCAACATCATGTGCTTCTGTCCGTTCGTCACCAACAGCACTGCAAACAGTTGATTCCTTTGCTGTGGTAGTGGTGGTGGTATTGTGTGTACTGTTTGCAGCATTTGCAAAATTTGATGGCATATCCGTTGCGTTAACAATTGAGGCGGCGTTTGTTGTTGGCAAATTGATGGGTGAAAAGACGGCTGCCAAGTTTAAAGTTTCCTCTAAAATATGCCATGATGCCGCAAATACTGCCTTAACATGCTCAAATGTCTCATAGTCGTATACAGAACGTGCTGTATTTGTTAAATCAAATGGTTCTGAAATTATACAAGAAATATAAACATACATACACACACATATATATTTAAATTATCTTACCTTCTATGCATAATACCTTCCACTGGTGTATGTCATTTTTAGGAGATTTTGCTGTACGACATACATTTATGGGCAATAAACCTCCTGTACGCACAGATATAGCGTACTGTGCATAACTATACGTATGTAAAAAAAAAAAAAAAAACAAAACACAATAAAATAAATTAATTACCATTTAAAGAAAGAAAAAAAAACGGGGTAAAAACTTACTCAAAACAACTGTAATATCGTAAAAAATATAAGAATAATTCTCCTAAGGTTTGGGTATTTTTAGTTTCATATGGACCCATACTCTCGTTCATATCCACATAGCCAAAATCGTTTGCTGTGCGTAACTACAAAAATAATGAAATAAAAGAAAACAAATTTCAATATGCAATAAATAAAACAATACCTTAATTAATTGTATTCTTTTGTTTTTTGCTAAATAACTTACAACGCAATCGCAAATTCTTCGGCATCTCGAAACAAACTGAAATAAATTCACAACTATTGTGAACGTCAACTGTAAAATTGCGCCACAAACTCCACCTAAATTTTTTTGTTCTAGTAAACTACGCTATCAACGCACTGTGAATGCAAACTCAAAGCAGATGTTCAAAATCCTGTTTAACCCTTGTGTGTACACTCAGGTACCTTTGGCGTTTTCAACCACCATTTTTTAATTGAAATTGAAATAATGTTAACACTCACATGAAACTAAATTCCACAAGTAAATTGTATGTGTTTTTACACACGCAAAGTTTACTTTGACAAACTCTTAACATTTTGTTGTATACAACCATATGTCAACGACAAACGATGTACAAAAGCAAATTTGCGAAAGTCCCGGTCGTTTTTCTCTTCTCTCCGACGAACGGAAATCTTTGCCAAGTAAACTTGAACATGTAAAAGAGGCCGTACATTAGATTTGAAATTACAACAACGTTTTGTATTAAAAGAACTAAACAAAATTACAAAAACCACTGTTTAAACTATGCTTAAAAGTTTAGAAACAATAACGATTAGCGTGAGTTAGGTTTAAACATAATCAAATGGCCGAAGAATATGTTGGAAAAGATAATCGAATTTGGGAAATCGGATTAAGAACAGATGACCACCAACACACAAGACGGGGACTAGATACCCTGGCACTTCTCAAGCAGCTTAATCCACTGGATAGCCGCCATGTCGACTCTCCACAGTGAATCTAAACCGTCACTACCCTACCCTAGTTGAACAGTTGCAGAGGATAGTCTCCAACTCATCCTCATCACAACATACCCATGCAATAGTCCGGGATGGGATCTGCTAAAGATCCTTATAGGTGAGCTAACGTCGCAGTGTTTCTTAAGAAGTAACCCAGTAACCAACCTCACACTCCGGACTTATCAAATCGAGCAGAAAATCTGTTCTAACACTATCTATATCATGTCATAGATTCCTAAATACATAATAACCTTATCTATAAAAACAACAACGATTCTGCTCCTTCATCCTGACCCATCCAGTAATGAGGCCCTAAAATAGGGAAACAAACCTAACGAGAGCATCCATTGTCTCTTTCCTAGGTATGCCGTTGTATCCCGAAACTCAACATAAACGGATTCGATCTGGTCTAAAGGTACAGATTCCTTAGTCATGAACATGACATGATTTACATCACAACGACGCAATAAAATTCCCAGGGCAGACTGGCTGTCAAGGAAGACCATGTCGACGCCTCCGCTCTATAACATTCTAAGTTGAAAAAATGTGTTTTGAGTTATGAGCTCTCAAAGTTTTCACGCGACATACGACCATATGTGTATTCTAAGGAGATTTTTCCCTATAACTTCTGAACGGATCGGCGCATCTTAACCAAATTTTGACAGTATTTATGTTAGAGAACGTAGAATTTAAAAAAAATGCAAGAACATTAAAAGCGTTCTAAGTACACTTAGAACTTTATAGAATGGAGGCGTCAATGTAAGATTTCGACTCTGAAGGAGCTATACTAGCTGTAGCTTGCGCTATCGTCAATATAGCAAAAATTGCTGCCTGAATGAAATCACCGTATAAACTAAAGTAAAGCTTAAGTCTAAGACCTTTATAGAAAACCCCATTCTATAAACTTCAACCCATTCATGATGATATACTGCATCATGTCATAGTGGCCTTACAGCCGTAGATACTTCCTTCGGAAAATGATATTTGCAGGATCCAGCTTGACAAACAAAAAAGAAGCTGATGCGACGTTTCAGCTCTGCGTGAATGCAGACAGAAATATTTGAGAGATCCTATACATATATATAATGACCTAATCAGATATATTAAAAATAATGGCTGCATTGGGCAATAAATAATTATCTATCCTATTATCATATCACTTCAACTTGTTAAAATAATAACAACAAAATAATAGGAAATATAGAAAAAAAAAACTTACCAATGGAAATTTTTCCGGAAAAATTTCATGTAGACAGGGTAACACGGGTGGATTAACAGCGTATTGTAAATAATGTATAACCATTAAAACTAACGAATAACTGGATATAGTCATATTTTTAGCATTATTAATGTTATGATATTGAGCCCATAGTTTTGTTACCAACACCAATGGTCTTAGACGCCAATCAACTGCAAACATAAATTTTGAAAAAATTAAAACAATCAAGAAATATCTTCCATGATCTCTTCTATATCTACTTACGTTGTGAATAACAATAGAGTAGATGAGTATTTTTAATACCAACACAATTATTAAAATTGAGATCAACTTCTAATTGATGTAAACGATCACGAAAACGTAAAATTGGTACTTTTGCTTCAATTAAATTAAAGTTTTCGAATTCACCTGGAAAGAAGACAATTTATTAAAATTTTAATATACTACATGAGAGAGATTGATTAAAAATTAATTCTTCTTAATTCTTATGAAATCCATTCATTAATGTGTAGTAAACAGATCTCGTTGCAAGCTAGACATTTAAAAATATTCATAGTTTTTGAGATAATGAAGCTGTGGATACCACCACATCAGCAATTTCGATTTCGAATTCTTCAAGAAAATTTTTCTTATACTTCTTAATGCTATCAGGAAAAAGCCTTCATATTAAAGCTTTATATGACAACACGATGACATTTATTCTGAAATTTCACTTTTTTACTAAACTTACCCGCCTTAACAAGACAATCACGTAATACTGTAAGATTGCATAAAGCCTCCATGCGTGGATCTATACTAGAAGTGCTACGTGATACTAAGCACATGTCAACGTCTGAGGTATCTGCACCAAAACCGGATATTGTAGAGCCAACCAAATAAAGACCATAACGTGGATAAGCATTCTAATCATATATAAAAAAAATAAATTGACAACAACAACAAAATTTAACACACAATTAACAAGAGATTTTTGAATGCATACACAACCTTAATGAATAGATACAGGAAACGCCATAAACGCATCTTTTGCTTGAATGTTTCTTCTTTTTGCTGTGCCTCACGAAATTTTTCCCATATGCCCTGTGATAGTATATCCCATTTTGAGTTGTTAAATAAAGTAGGTGGTGCCTCTTTTGTTTCGACAAGATGGGCTCGGGCCAAAAATCGATCGGGTGGCGTATGGGTGAAGAACTCATGCACTGATTGAGCAATCGATGGTGAATTATTTAAGGCACGCATATGATGAGTTTGAGGATTGTTAAAAAGTAAGTTATGTGCTGGTAGCGGTGCAGCTGCTAGTGGTGGCTGTTGTGGATGGGTATAAAGATATGCCGTTGGTTGTTGTTGTTGCTGTTGTTGTTGCGGACCATTAGTCAAGCCAGCACTAGAAGTTATTATAGCACTATGTGGCTGCATTTGATTGCTGTTGCTGTTATTATTATTATTAGTATTAGAATCTACACAAACACAACCAACTCCAACTCCAACAACACCACCAATACCACCACCACCACTACGTGCACTTTCTTGAGCTCGTGCAGCACTGGTTAACGTAGAAGCCGAAGAGCTGGACAACGACGAAGTAGAAGATGAGGAAGACTGATACGTATGTTGTGCTATCAACAAAGATTGTTGTTGTTGGTGTCCCAATAAATGTGATGAGCTTGAAATAAAAAAATGCCAATTAATTTGGAACAACGAATCAAAAATATGATTTCATACTTACTCTTTATTATGATTGGATCCTTCACCTGTAGAGCTGACATCAATGTCATGAACGCAGCTACTATCTGGTAATGAATTGGAGATACTGTTGCATGGTAATACGGTACCAGCAGCCGTTGCCTCAGTTTCATTAGCAAAATTGTTACCACCAAGTACTAAAGGCGTAAATTGTTCGTTTACACAGGCTGTGGTAGGGGATAACGATGAACTAACACTAGCAACGTTATTATGAAGCAAATGTTGTTGTTGTTGTTGTTGTTGCTGCTGGTGCTGCATATCATTAGTAATGGCACGTTCACCAGATGGACTAGGAGCTGGTGATGATCCACAGCAAGAAGATGCAGATGATGTTGTTTTTGGTGGCGGAATTATAGGCACTTGTTGACCCGAACTTAAATGATATAAAATTGGATTAGTATGATGTGACGGAGTCCAATAATCAAAACCATTATTAACGCAGTTTGTTAAAGCAGTTGCAGTAGCATTTAAATGATCGCTGGAAGCTGAACCGAAATACAGATGATGTTGGTTGTGGAATTCATCATCAATTAAGGTATTTGACGATTGCGCAGGTAAGTTTAGAAGCGTTATAACGTTACCGCCACCTTCACTGCCATTTCGGTAAAGTTGTTGCAATTGTTGACAAGTTGTGTCATTGTTTGATTTAAATGTCGTACTATTTTGTTGTTGTGCCATATGTTGTACCGCATGAATGTTTGATAATGTTTGATGTGTACCGATGCTGCCGGCACCATAATCTAAGGGACTTGGAAATGCCGTGGACGTTGGACCACATGCCGTAGTATGAGTGTGACGACAAATTTGATTTGGCGACAATGTCGTTGGGGTCAACGAAGCCCAAGAAGACGAAGATGATGATGACGATTTTGGTTTTAAAGACATGTATTTGGATTTTGATTGAGTACAGGAATGTGTTGAGGAAGTGTCTGAATCATAGTCATTAGCAACTGCCGAAGGCGTTACAGCTGCAGCCGCTGCTGCTGTAGTAGCTTCATCCAATTGTGAACAGCAAATGATATTGTGAAGAGAAGCAGACATATGTACTGCTGATTGCTGCTGATTCGGTATCGTAATGCCCGTTGGAGTAGGCGAAGGTGACAGTGAAGGCATGGTCAGTGTTAACGGTGTCATCATTTTTTTATTGAAAAAGTTTGGCTGGTGTTGTTGCTGCTGCTGTTGTTGCTGTTGTTGATACTGATGAAATTGTTGCTGTTGCTGATGGTGGACCGTTAACTGTTGAGCATTTGCAAAACGCTGATACTGCACCGGATTTGTATTAAAACTCATTAGCATTGCCACAGGCCCTGCTGAATTACTCTCCATTGCTTTCGGACTGTGACAACTGTGACCAGCAGCTGTTGACAGTGCTGTAGAAGTGGTTTGGGGTGCTGGACTACAACCTCGAGTTGTTGTACCACTTAATGCAGCAGAGCCATCTGTGTTAACGTATGTTAAATTGTAATAGTTTTGATGTTGTACCATATTGGGTGCATTTATCATTGCATGCTGATTGTGCTGATGGCCTCCACCACCACCGCCGTGATGGTGGTGATGCTGATGATGATGGTGATGATGATGGTGACCGTGTTGATTATGATGATAGTGGTGGTGGTGGTGGTGTCCGCGATGATTGCCACCACGTTGTTGTGCGCTGTTGATACCTAAAGATTTGTTTGGAAATGTTTCAATTGCTAAATTCATATTTGATGCATTTTTATTTGATTCCTGATTCGTTGTTGGCTTGTTAGGTATCTGACGGTTGGAAGCATTGGATGAGTTTGAAGAAACTGACTTCGAGGAGGATGTTGAACACGACGAAGCTGTACTGGACGCATAAGATTTTTTATTATTTGACGAACTCAGTGCTGTGGCATAACTTCGCATTTGTCGTGGTGGCAGTTGCTGTATCGGATTATTTTTCGTTACACCAGCCGACACTTCATTTGCCATGTTGTGGTAAGCAGCGTATGAAGCATATGATCTTTGACCACCACTACTACTGCTGCCTGCTATTGCACTGCCGGTAGTGCAATTATTACCACCATTACTTACTAATCTGGATAGATCTCCTCCTCCTCCACCACCGTAACTGCCATTTCCTGTACCGGTGTTAGCAACACCACCAGATCCCACATAATTCATATGTGGCATAATCATTGGCTGATGCTGATGCTGCTGATGTTGCTGTTGTTGATGATATGGTGAGACATAATAATTTTGATGATAACGCTGATTATGGGTAGTCTGCTGCTGTTGATGATGTTGTTGTTGCTGATGGCGGTGTTGCTGGTGTTCACTATTAGAATTATTTGTATTTCTAGTGTTTGTCGCATTACTATTGCTACTACTACTTGTACCGCCATTGTTAATATTAGCGAACACTGCCTCTCCTAACAAATCCTTCTGTAAGAATGAAGCAATCGTTAACTGCGTTGGCTGGTGATGATAATGATGTTGATGTTGTTGCTGATGATGATGATGTCCGCCGCTTCCACTGCCCGTGCTATTATTATTAGCGCCATAAACTCCATAACGATGTTGACGCGGCTGATTTGCTGACATACTACTACCGTATGAGTAATTGTTGTGGGCTGGCGAATTGACTGAGGAATGATTACCACCATAAGTATTAGGTGTACCTTGTAAATGTTTCAAAAATTCAAAAGAAAAATGAAAGATTAAGGATTAGTTTTTATTTCTTTTCATGTTGAACTTACCTTGTGACGACCGCATAGCCACCCCGGTCATTTTTACACCCACTGAATGAAGAAAATCCAAACTATATGAGTTAGGCGATAAGGGTGACGTTGACGTTGATGTCTTCGTTGTGGAGGTTGTCGTCGATGTTGTTGTTGCTGTTGTTGGTGTTCCTGGTGTTGCTGTTGAAATATTTCGATTATCGGCAATATCTGCCCCCACTAATGGTGAATTATTATCGGTCGGAGTTTTATCACTTTTACAATTGCTACTATTATTACTGAGTGATGCTTTTAGCATTGGTTTGGCAGCAGCAGCATCATTCTTCTTATCAAATGTATCTTTTTGTTGCTTTGGTGATGTGACGACGACATTTTTAGAGTTGGGATTATTATTAATTGAAGTGTTATTATTTGAAGCTGAATTTTTAATTGATACTGTTCCACTACCATTTCCCATTAATGAGGTAGTCATAGCTTTTTTCTCTGTACCTTGAGGCTGTTGCTTTGAAATTTGTTTTGTTTGTTGCGATGTTGTTGTTGTTGTTGTATTGGCTGCAACAACATTTACTTCTGTTGCGGCATTTGAATATTTTGTTTCATTATTATTATTCTTATTAAATGCTGACTTACTATTATTACAAGTGCTGGGGTTGTTACTGCTGCTATTACTACTACCCGTATTTATTACAAGATTTTTTTCCAATACATGACGAACCTAAAGAAATGATTAAAATAAAGAAGAAGAATAGTTTAAAGAACGTCTGTACGTTTTCACTGAAGAGAGTCAATTTTATTGGAAAGCAAACAAAAATTGATTTGAAATACTACTACGGGAACTAAGCCTTCCTATTTGCAATCACATTATCTATGAATATGTAGGATGGAATGGCAGCTATGAATATCATAAAACTACCAGAGAATATGCGTTTGCAGAAATACATCAATAGCGAGCGAGCTAGGTCGGCCTGTATATTAAAATCCACAAAACAAAGGCTCTAAGCGGCAATCTTTCCAAGTTGATAGCCAATAACGGCCATGTTTTTATAAGACCTTTCTCTGCTCATGACAGCCATTAAAGCAGCAGGAGCTTGTTTAATGTGCTAATTTTATTCAGAAGTGGCTGGACCTATCAGTTTAACGTCGACTCCGAGCGAGAGATTTAAGAAACTTTTGATTGCAATTGTATTTATTCTCAGAGTTTAGCCTGAAAGCTGCTGAGAGAGGCAGGTGCCGTTTTGTTCAAGAAGACGAGCTAGGGTTTGTAGCATTGGCTCTCGTCCTCGTGCTAGCCTACGGCGATTAAATAGCAGAAGGATTAAATTCTTCTTTTTAATGTATGGATCAGTAGGTTACTGATATTAAATGACGAAATATTACTCGTCAAACATTCGATTTCGATAACACTTTGACTAATGGTTTAAACTTTTCTGTATTAAAAAAACAAAAAATTTAATCATACTGACCTTCTCGTTTGAACTTTTTGGCGATTGCTTGCTATTGCAACCGTTACCAATGACAGCACCACCTACAATGCCACTGCCGCTGCCACCACCGCTAATAATTTGAATGTTTGAATTTTTCCAATGAGATTTCTTTTTCGTTGCTAAAGGCTGAGGCAAAACTGTCGCTGAGGATGATGTTGGTAGGGTTGTAGTTGTTGTGGATGTGGACGGTACTGTTGTAAGTATTGATTTGGAAGACGTTAATGTTAACGTTGTTGTTATTGGTGTAGTCTTCGAAGTACCTTGATTACTAGTTGCTGCTACAGTACTGCCAACAGATTCTTGTATGTTTGTTGTCGCCGCTGAAGCCCAATTTGGTATTGGTGGCGATTGTGATAATTTTGGTAATTGTTTCCAGCAACTAACACAAGTTGATTGTGATCCTGAAGCAGCTGCTGTTCCGGTTGAAGCTGCTGTTGACGTTGTTGTTGTTGTTCTTGATATATTCGACAACTGTTGTTGTTGTTGCTGCTGCTGCTGCTGCTGTAGTTGCCGACAATGAGTATCGTTTGATGCTGTTGATGATGAAGAATTTGATGAACGCGATATTGTTAACGAAGGACATGTACATTCTAGTATTAGGTGATTATTAGTATTAGAGGCGATGCTAATGCCAGTGTTGTTTGTAATATTTTTGTTATTGTAACTACTATTGTTATTATTAAATGGATTTGTTTTTATGGTTGCCGCTGCTGTTGTTGTTGGAGGTGATGGTGTTGGTAGTGGCGGTGGCGGTTGGGATGTTGTAATTGACAATGTATGCTGTTGCATGGCTTGTATATATTGTGCTTGTTGTTGTTGTTGGTGGCGCTGTTGATAATATTTCTTACGATTTATTAAGGAATTATTATTGTTGTTGTTGTTATTATAATTGCCATTGAGATTGTTGTATGCATTGTTATAATTATTGTTGTTGTGGTGGCCGTTGTTGTTATTGTTATTATTATAATTGTTGTTGTTGTTGTTGTTGTGCTGATTGTTGTTGTTGTTATTGTTATTATTATAATTGTTGTTGTTGTTGTTGTGCTGATTGTTGTTGTTGTTATTATTATTATTATAATGTTTTTTCAATCGATTACCATTGTTGTTATTATTATTATTAAAGTTATTATTATTATTGTTGTGATGATGATGATGATACTTTTGTTGTTGATGTTGTTGTTGCTGTGCTATATTGTGTGGCATTTTAGTATTATTGTTGTTTCGATGTTCACATTTCGTTTTACAATTATTATGTTTATGATTGTTGTATTCTCGTTTGTTTGTTTTATGATTTGTAACTGTGATAATACTGTTACGGCCAATACAATTACTGCCATCACTACTAACAATAGTGTTACCAGCACCAGCACCACCACCATCACCTTTAATAATACTATCGTTTCTCTTTTCATTTGTTGCAACAATATTATTTAGTGGCGGTTTTAAAGTGTTTGTTGTTGCTGAAGTTGTTCCACTGCCAGCATCCTTGTTATTAGTAGCGGCAGGTGAACAAGCTCTTTTAGTGTTTAATGTTAAAATTTTCATATTGCCAGCAGTTAACATAACAAGGTAAGTAAATCTCTGTGTTCTATTTGTTTAATCTTAAAACCAACCTTTCTAGCAATATGATTTCATTTCAAACTTTTTCTTTTCTTTTGGTTTGGAGTTTATGTTTGGCTTTGGTTTGTTGCTAAAACAATTCTTATAATATTTTTTTTATTATTTTTTTTTTTATTAATTTTTTTCTGCTGTACTTCTAGGTTTGTGTATAAAATTGCCCGAGTCTCAGCTGTATTTTATTTAATTTTATAATTTTTTTTTTAGTTTTTTTGTTTTGTTTTTTTTTTATATTAAAAATTATTGTACTTATATTACTACTAAAATACCAAAATAATTATTGTGAATTGGTTTCTCTTTTTTTGCTTTGAGCTAAATTTTGTTTTTATAAAGAAATATATTTTGTAGGTTTTATTTATTTATTGTATAGTGTTGGGTGTGTATAGATTATATGTTGTATTATTCCTTTAGGATTTGCTTTGTTAGCCGACTTTGGTTTGATGTGATTTAATCTGCCAAGTAAAATATGTTTTATTTTACCTTTTAAAGATTCTTTTTTTTTTGGTTTCTTTTTCGATATTTTTAATATCGTTGTACTTAAGCTCTGAATAAATTGTAATTCAGTGGCATATTTTGTTTTCCATTTCGATGTAACGTAGAATAAAACAATTCAAACGAACATGCTGCTGACAACTAAAATTGGAAAAAAGTTAATTATTAATAAAGAAAAAATATATGTATTTCCATCACAAACAATATTAGAAAAGATATACTAGAGTTTGTAGATTCAATTTACAGGCTGTATAGCCTTGGTATAAAGGATTCCAAAAAAATTCCTTATGGTCGGGCATTGCTTGGGCCCAGAGATATAAGCGACGAAGTTAATCCTTTTCTTCAAATGAGCAAAAAAAAAACGTTCTGTATAGGTATATGGGGCTAAATAGGATACAAAATAAAAATGGACTGTATAACCATGGTATCAAGAATTCCAAACCGGGTTTCTTTAGGGTTGGGCGTTACTTGGGACAGGAGATATAGGCGACGAAGGTAATTAATTACTTTAAATAAGCAACAACAATTTTTCTATATAAAGCGGGTAAAACTGTCGAATTGCAGTCTTTTTGTCTATTTTATCACAATATCGGTCATCCTCCCGTATTTCTAAAATTACAAAACAATTCGGGATATGCCACTAATTGGATTTTATTAGGAACACCTTAGGCTTCCATTTTGTATATAGTGAGCAAGTTCCATTCTTTCACAATATCGATCATTCTCCCCAAACTTTGTTAAAACAAACACATTTATTTGTCTAAGTTTTTAATTTTTCAAAACAATTTGCGAATTATCAGAGGAACTGTTC
This sequence comes from Sarcophaga variegata, assembly GCA_932273835.1. NCBI lineage: Eukaryota > Metazoa > Arthropoda > Insecta > Diptera > Sarcophagidae > Sarcophaga > Sarcophaga variegata. The sequence continues at coordinate 143,825,552 of OW026358.1, read as the reverse complement.
CACTCGGGAACATATGGAGTATAATTTTTAAGGATTGGAATAGATATTCCATTCTACGATATTTTTCAATGACCTTTGTTTGAATCTTCTGTTAAACACTTAACATTGTTCTGTTAACTTTAAGATTGGCTCTGTTAAAATTATTAGTTTATATCTTTGCTAGTTAAATTCGAATATATCTTCACATACATTAAGAAAATTATTTAAAATTTCATTACAAATTGACTGTCAAATACTATGTAGCTATGAAATAGTATCTATCTATCTGAAGGATCTTTTTTCATTGAACAATTTTTTGGAATACAAAATAAACAAATTAAAACTAAAATCTACAACTTTTGAGGAATAGTGTAAATCATGTTTGCTAATTAAAAATATGCATTGGTAGCCCTGACAAAACAAAAAAAGTAAAAAACGGTACTTCCCCAAGTAGTCTCAGCAACAACCTTGAAATATATTGTCTTTGGCTTTCGTAAATATAAAATGTAACGGAACAATATGCCTAATATATCTAGATGATAAGAGACCACAACACCTTTAGATAAATTTTTCTTTCCCCTGAGTTAATAATTAAAGGAATAAATTAAATAATTTTTATAGAATATATTAAAATTTAATTAAATTTTAATATTAATAAACTCTTTAAAAGACGTTTTATTAGTTACTGTTAATGAAGCAAAAAATAAAAACAAATAACGGCGCTTCGCAAAATATTCTGATAGCAAAACATAGACAAGTAAATAACGCAATTGGAACAACAACAACAATATTGAGACATTTTTTCAAATAAGAAAAAAATTACTTTTTTTTCTAAATATAAAATGCAGTAACGGAACTAATTTATATTTTTTGTTGACGAGTGTGGAGAATGTAAAAATAATAACCAAAAAAAGAAAAACAAAACCAACAACAAATTAAATGCACTGTAGCCATATTAAACTTCTAAACTTAAAACAAATAATAATACGAACCTCGTGGTTTATTTTTCGTAATGAATTCCTTAGGCAGCAGCAAAGAAAAGTTGATTTTCCCCAACAGATTTTCTCTAATTTTTTAACGAAAAAAAATGTCTTATTTACAGTCAATACTTAACACTAAACAAATTTAAGAATATTCTTTTTATAATATATTTTAACGCGCCTTTTTTCTAATGTTTCTCTTTTTTATATTCAGTCTTATTCTTGGCAGGAAGGAAAACTTCTCTCACTTTTCTTTCTATTTTTTTCTCAAGTTCTTTCGCCTTTTTTTCTTTCGTGTTTCTTTAACTACAATTTATATTTGTTGTTAAATTAAATGTCTTTTGCTTGCACACATTTTAATTTTTTCTTTTTAATGAAATTTTCTCTCATTTCATCACTTAAAACATGTTCCTTTCTTATTTATAAACAATAATTTGAATAATTAAACTCTTTTTATTTATTTATTTATATTTCGTTTGCATTTTCTTTTGAGATTGTCTCTGTGTGTGAAATTTGTACGAAACACGTTTAGTTTTTGTTGTAATTTTAAGCTGGCCGTTTGTCCTTTTTGAACGGGGATCACAAATTAAAATACAACAAATTGTGGAGCAAATGATGTTCAAATTTATATAAAAATTTAATTTATATTCTCTTAATGCGAATTCCTTTTATCCGGCGTTTTTCTTATTTTTTTCCTGTTTTAGCAGATGTCAAACCATCAGTGAGCAGCTAAGAAACCAAGTCGATTCAGTAAATCAACGGCGGCACGTCGCCTTACTATCTTTAACGGCGTTGTAAATTAAAATTGAAAACGAATGTTGTGGACGAAATAATCCTGTTTCTTGGGGTTCCTCTACACTCGCAGAAATACGTGGTGTGAGAAGAAGGGTAATCCTGATTGAAGGTTAGTTAGTAATACAAAAGTACTATTTGATGCAAAAAGTACTTTTTACAGTTTTTAGAATATTTTTTCCTTTCTGGCAACACTGAAACCAAAATTTTTTCTTCATGGCAACACTGGTTTTTGTTTGTTCAAAAAATACGTTCTTTAAGTGAAATAATTCGCACATTCTATTTCCAGTTTGTGGTTTATTTAAGTAAACATTAAACACTGTTCGTTTATGAAGAACGTTTTTATCACAATGTACATTGTGATTTTTATGGTCGTGTGTCTAGCAGGTAGTTAGTAGCCATCCAGCTTTATAAGACAGACCGCAGTTCAAACCCCAGGTCATTAAACATTAAAAATCTTGGTTGGTTTGTAGTTGTTGTTGGTTGTTTGTTGGCTGCTGTGTGAGAGGGGAAATGAGGAAAAAAAGTTGAATTTTTTGAAGTGTGGTGAATTTTTGTTGTTGTGGCGAGTTTCCAGTGTGGTGAGTTTTTACAAAATATGGTGAATTTATCCGGTGTAGTGAATAAAATCGAAACTCACCAAAGTGGCGTTATTCGAAATAATACTGTGTTACAAAAGACAAACGTATTGTGTTTCGTGCTTTATATGGTGTATGTCTAGAATAAGTAATTTCCACCTCTGACAGCGGAGACATTCACCGACATGTCCGTTTGTGTTGATTAATAACGATATTTATTTTCGATTAGTGGAGATACAGACACTGAATAAAGCCACTCAAAGAACATAGTGTTGCCATTGCTACAGTGAATTCTATTTATTACACATCTACATAAAACAAGGAAATTTATAATAACTTGTAACTAAATAAATTTGGTCATTTGTTCCCCTTTCTGGTGATTTCTTTTTCAGAAGTTGGTTAGTAAATTTTTTCTCTCCAGGCAACAGTGCTCGTTCTCAAACTTCGCTGCCGTATAAAATAGCAATTTGTTGTACAACAATTAATACAAAACATTATTAATGAACTTTATTATCGACATTCGATTAGTAAACATTTGTTTTTGTAGTGTAAAAACGCTCTCATTAATATTTGACAGTTTGTATTGCCCAGCTGTTATTTCATAACCTTCCTTTTTGATTTTTACAATACGAGAATTCTTATTTTATTTCCATGAAATATTTTTAAAGGAAATTAATCAATAAAAACGTTAAATTGTTATTAAAAAAAATGTTATTATTGCGCCGAGGCGGTACTTTAACAGCACGATGTGCAACAGCATGTCTGCGCCATTATATGGGCACACCAAAAAATGCTGCCCAGGCTGCTGTGGCTGAAAACGATGAATTTACAGAGGTTGCTCAATATCCGGAAATAAATGATCTTTCCTTTTTGGCACGTAAGGAACGGGAGGCACTTACTTGGCAACAACAAGTACAAAAAGCTCCCACGGTAGAGGAGAAATTGATTAAAATCAATATGCCTCGTTATTATGGCTATAAAGTAGTGGAGTTGCATGACGAGCGTCTGCCCTACAATTGTTTGCCGGCCATTCAACACTACACCAGGACTTTGTATGAGAACATGCCGGTGGAAGTAAAATCAGATGAAAAATTACAGTCGTACGTGGAGGCTCTAAAGACTGATGTACAAGATGCTTTAGAATTGGCCCACGACTATTTTAGGTGAGTTGGTTTAAGCAATTTTTGTTCAGAATTGCAATTTATTATAAAACAACATATTTTTCTTTTTGTATTTTATAAGGCTTAAATATCCTGATGATTTAGATATCGAACCTAAGGAACGTGAGCGTGTTTTAAGTCAAATTATTGTAGAACAAATAAATCGAGTTTTGGTCAATAATTTGTCGCCGGATTTTCAACATGTACAAGAAGCCGAAATCGATTATAACCCCCGCCATGAAGCCTTTTGGTCTGTAGGAGGTATACAGCCACCAAAGTCTGTTGTAAAATCGAAGGAAGGCCGTGAATGGCAGAAGGATATGGCCAAAGAACCTGTAGATCGTTTAATGCAATACAAAAGTGTACCTATGTTGGCTTTAAGACATCGCCATCAATTGCCTGCTTGGAAAAGCGAACAGGAATATACGAATATTGAATTGCCTAAAAACGTGCCACACTTTGAATATGATCCTCGGAGTTTAGGTTTCACAACTGGTTATCAACATGGAACTAATATAGCGGGTAAGTAAAGCAAGTTTTTAGGTTAATATATACATCACACCATAAAATACTAGCTTTTAATGTATTTTAAATTCCTCTTAGGTTACTGGCCTAGTAATTTACCAGGATTTGGTTTTCTATCGTATCAATCGCGTGCTGGTTTCCATATACGTCCACAAAGCTACGGTGCTGAAGATCATAATGAAGCTCTACATGCTCATGCCATACAATCAAGTTTTGCATGGCTTCTGGCCCAAGCAAATTACAATGGTTTCAATACATTTTCCGAATTGACTTATCCTCTTAATACACAAACCATTATTACGGATGGCAAGATCTGGTCATTCTATGAATATCAGCTAAATACTTTACTAATGAACGGTAGACAATTTAATGAAAATCCCCGCGTCAATTACTGCCGCGGCACACAGGAATTAAAGCTTTACGAGGAAATCGATGATAAAGGCAAAATTGTTGGCTTGAATGATCAGGTTTTGAAGTACTTAATCCAAAATTATACCAATGTACCAAATGTACAACGTTCGCCTGAAGAGCTGCAGCCATTTTTAGATGCCAAATATAAACGTATAGCCGATTATGAGGACGAAGAGAAGAGAACATTTTTAGAAAAGACCTTTAAACATGTGATGTCGAATCGGCCCAGACATTTGGCTATACCCGAAATTTATCTGTGGGAAAAATTGTATAAAATTGATAATAAAACTCGTCCTATGGAGGCTAAACGTCGCTACTTTGAGCTCGGCATAAATCCATGGAAACGTACTTTGGATCAACATCAAAAGGAATATATACCGCGTAAGGTAAGGCCTGAAGGTTCCAAGAGTAAAAAGAAGAGGAAGCCCACTTTTTATCCTTAGATTTAAGTGATGTTTTTATGCAATTTGTTAAAAAGGAAAATACATACATACAAAATAAAAGTAAACAAAATCAAAAGGTGTGAAACACTTTTATCCAAAGGTTTGCTTTCATTGCTGGTAAGTCATACGCCTAGACATGGGAAGGTCAATGATATAACATGATTGATCTGGAAATAATAGAATATAGATCTCGAATAATAATTTTGATGTGTCTATACCGACTGGTCGACACCAAGAGGTCTTGGGAGTTATCTTCAATAAAAACCTTTACTTTTGAAAACATATGATTTGAACCTCTTTTTCTAGCGGTGCACAGTAGAATAGCTGTTCAAAAGCAAAAAAGGAGGAAAAAACGGAATGAAGAGAGAGAGAGAGAGAGAGAGAGGGGAACAGAGTCGTTACGCAAGTCAGTTAATACCAAATATGAAGAATCTTGAGTTTACGCCTCTGCACGACAGGCCAGAGATAAGCCTATGAGATTTCAGCTTTCCGTGTTATTACAAACTCTGCTGGAAGGAGAAGTATTCTTATCCTATACACTTATTTTGGCCTCGATTCCTGGTCCTATTAAGATTTTAATAGACTCCCTTCTCAGTTGCAGAACCTGTTCTAGAACTAAATGTAAGCCTCGAGATTCTGTAATCTTCCCCTTTTCTCTCCGCCGCTCAACACTTGATCGAACAGCCCGGTCATACATCGCAGCCCCGCGGAACCCAACAGAGGCATAATGAGAGCCGATTAATATCAATCTCGTGCCTAACATAGTGCCTATTTAGTACCTTAAAGGCAGGTTAACTATCCACATTAAGGACCACCGTATCTCGGTAGTCAGCAGCCTATGTGATGACAAACATCTTTGCTTGAAATACACAGCACTGATTATGGAGCCTATAGAACACTTGTTGACACTTGTTGCAATGCTATCCCGGGAGTATACTGCCGCCACAGGGCTAACTTTCATCTTCACATCCGTAAAGAATGCTTTACTTGCAAGTAGACTACGTATGCCATATTATTACTCGCTTTCTAAAAAAGCTACTGAAGGGAAAGCTTGTTGAAGTCACTTACCTGGACCAAATACCAAAGACCGTTCAATCAATACTCAGTGTGCATATACCCAAGTCGACAACCCTTGAAATCTTGGCATGTTTTAACTCCTTAATACGCTTCTTACTTCCGCTTTTCTGTCCGCTTTTTTTCTGTCCTCTCTTTTATCCTTTCTTCTAAAGGACGTTATGTACAACGGGTTAAATCGACCTCCGGATACTGTACTTGTCTAAATTGACAAATACACGTCCTCTAGTCTAACCTAACTCCTTCTGTCTTAGTAAGACACTCTTCAACTAACTTCAAAACAGCTCTTTGCCATTCACCTTTACCGGTAGTAGCACTAGAATCAATTTGAACGAAGCCTGAGTAATGTTCCTGACGGCCCTAATATTCCTAAAGAGAAACAAACATCCTTGAACCTAATGCAGCAATTTTCTTCGACTCGTAGCTTCTATCATTGAATGTAGCTTTACATGAATATCGGTGGGATCACATTTTCACAGACTTTCTTCACTATCCCTGGACGAAGGTTTCATCTTCTACCGTAGGTACTATGCCACGGCTGCATAGTATGCATTGAGCTCCTTTTTTATCATATTGTTACGAGAATAGAAAAATCTAGATACTGGTGTTTTGCTTTTACATCGTTAAACATTAAAATTATAAGCAAAAGCTACAAAAACAAAAACAATGAACTTGTTTACAAATTATCGCACTGCATAATATAACAACAAAAGTGAAAAAAGTGATAAACAAGTAAACAAAAATACAGCAACAAACACCAGCATAAAAGAAATGATAAACAAGTAAACAAAAATACAACAACAAACACTTTAAGAATAAATGCAAACAAAATACACAAACAGCAATAATGAAACAACGATGTTTACATTTATAGAGATCTCGAGAAGGCGAAGCCACGAACATTCGCCTTCAAGAACATTCATCAGACTGTTTACCTTGCCATATAAAAGGCAAGTCAAAGCACGCGACTGAGTTAGTAAAAGTTCAGTCAGCTTTATGTGAAGACGTGGTGTGTTTGAAGAGAGTAATCGTAGCTTGAAGATCTCCGTTACAAAGATCTGCCGAACAATTATCTAGTAATTGTTATTGTTTATGCAAAGAGTGTAAACAGAGGAATAACAAACAAAGCAGTTGTTTTTGTTTACATCAAGCTGTGAACAGTGGCACACAGAATTGTGCGACTAAGAAAGGATTCTAATTAAAACTAAACACAAATTTATTTTTATTTTTATTTGCAATCTACGAGCTCAGATTTTAAACGTTTTTAAAAGGTAAAAACGTAACAAGATCCAAGATAATTTTCTTCCACAGAGTACTAAGAGAACTCCATCCCTTTAAACTTGCCCGACACCCATGAAGAATGTCACGTAAGAGCGAACTGCATTGGCACATTTCTTAGAAAACAAATGCAGTGCATCTGGCCATCTTTAGATTACCGTTAGATACTTACGTTCCTTTCAAATCGCCAATGAAATGAAAACTCATTTTGAATTTAACGTTTTTGTTTGTTTTATTTTGTTTTTATTTTTCGTTAAATTTTCATTTTAAATATTTTTGTTTTTGTTTTTTTGCTTTGTTTAGTAAAATTAATTTCCTTTCTTTTTTTTATTACAATTTATGCAGTTTATTTATGTTGTTTATTAAACAATAACAATATGTTTTTCGTTTTTAAATTTTGTTTTTATTAATTTATTTATTTTTTAAATTTCTTATATTGTTTTTTAATTTATTTATTGTAAGAATATTATTTTTTTATTTTCGTTTTATTTTTTTTTGTGTTTGTTTATTTGTTTAAATACAATATGTATGTAGTTTTCATGTTCATTTTCAATTCAATTTAATTTTCTTTTTAATTTTAATTTTTATTTTTTTGTTTTTAATTTATTTCAATTATTTAACATTATTTTTAATTTTTGTTTTTATTTTTAACTTGCCAACTAATCAATACAATTGATTTTAATTTTTTTTTAATGAATTTTTTTTAATTCTTTTTTTTCTAACCTGGAATTTAACTTTAAGTTTCATTTGTAATTGTTTTACAAAATTAATAATGTTAACTTAAAAAAACATTTTCTAGCATATTTTCTTCTTCTTCTTGTTTTTTATTTAATTTCCTTTTATTGTTAATTTATAAAATATGTATGTTTGTGTATGTATGTATGTATTGATTAGTGAAATAATTTCATTTAATTTTTTTATTTTTAAAATATTTTACAACCATTTTATGAAATAATTTTAAATAAAAATTAAATTTTAAATAAAAATTAAATTCTTTCTTTTTGTTTGTTAAGCTTAAATATTAATTATTGCATTCAATTTTTATTTTATTGCTAAAAAAAGAAATCAAAAATAAAAAAATTCGTTAAAATTATGAAATTTTTAAAGCCAAAATATTGAAGCCGTTTAAGTCTTAAGGGCATTGAAATCTCTTCTGTTTTTGCGAGAGTTCTGCCATATATTGCCTCTAAAGGACGTGACTTTCGACTTTCTGATGAAATTAAAAATTGTCATACCAGCCATATAGTAAGCAGAACTATTAAATTTTATATTTCTGTAGTTCGTGTACCTTCTGTCGCAGTTGAATTGAACACATCTCTGAATGCAATAATCTTCTTCTTGGGGAAATACCCTCTTATTTCCTTATAGGGTTCCAAATATTTTATTCGCGTGCCGGACACCTCTGCTACTGTATGGTTATCAGCCTCTGACACTTCCAGAGTGCTTCTCTTAAAACACTATGTATGTAGCTCTGAAAATGCTTCATGTTGGTAAGCGGAAAACACTTCTCAAATACCACGCCAGTATAACAAGTAAAAAATTTTAAATTCCTGGAAGTCCGTCTTATAAACGAATTAAAAGCAATGAAGGATCGAATTGTGAGAGCCCCATATGATACTTTGATTTTAAATGTAATAAAATACTCGCCAGGGTATACCTTTCGTCATGAAAGATTTGTTCCGTAAGAGCCTCTGAAAGAATAAACTAGGTATAGTTGAATTGAAATTTAAAATCTTCTCCCTTTACGAGAAGTTGGGGGAGATGAGAACCTTTTTTCGCCTTAAAAAGAGTGAAACCGAAATGTGCGAGCGGGGAAAAGTCTAGAGTCAAAATTAAGTGTAGAAATGAATAATACAACGTTTGGTGATAGGATTTGGTGCTGTCACCTGCAAAGCTAAAGATGGAAATCTGTTGACTGATTCGTAGTGCTTATAGAGATTTTAGAAATACACACTGCTGGTATCTGGGGCGAACACGGTTATAAAAGTCTGGCATTAAACGACCATGAAGCTAAGTTTTCGAAGTTAACCAATCCATGAGACCAGATCACACAGGCAACGTTGTTGGTAAATACAAATTTGTAATAGTCGTAGAATTTCTCTAATAACGATAGAAGATGAAGGATCGATCATACTTGCCAATATGCGTTATTTCGGTTTGAAAAAGTAGTTTCAAAGCAAGTGTATAAGAGTTGTAGAAAAGTGATATGAGTTTTGGAATAATTGTAAAAGAGTGATATACGAGTTGTAAACGAGTTGTAAAATAGTTGTATAAGAGTTGCAGAAGAGTGTTACAATCGGTTGTATATAAGAGTTGTAGGATAGTGGTATAAGAGTTATGGAATAGTGGTATAAGAGTTGTAGAAGAGTGATATACGAGTTATAGAAGAGTGATATACGAGTTATAGAAGAGTGATGTACGAGTTATAGAAGAGTGGTATAAGAGTTGTAGGAATAGTATAATAGTAATATAAGAATTATAGAATCGTGGTTTAAGAGTTGTAAAAGAGTGATATAAGAGTTGTAGAAGAGTGTTACAATCGGTTGTATATAAGAGTTGTAGGATAGTGGTATAAGAGTTATGGAATAGTGGTATAACAGTTATGGAATAGTGGTATAAGAGTTGTAGAAGAGTGATATACGAGTTGTAGAAGAGTGATATACGAGTTATAGAAGAGTGGTACAAGAGTTGTAGGAATAGTACAATAGTAATATAAGAATTATAAAATCGTGGTATAAGAGTTGTAGAAGAGTGATATAAGAGTTACAAAAAAGTGGTATAAGAGTTGTAGGAGTAGTATAATAGTAATATATAGGAATTATAGAATCGTGGTATAAGAGTTGCAGAAGAGTGTTATAAGCGGTTATAGACACGATAGTGATATAAGGGTTGTAGGAGTTGTATAATAATGATATAAGAGTTGTGGAAAAGAGTTTAGAATAATTGTAAAAGAGTGATATACGAGTTCTAGACGAGTTTTAAAAGAGTGGTATAAAAGTTGGAGAAGAGCGTTGTAGTGGTTTGTAGACACGGTTGTGGTATAAGAGTTGTGTAATAGTGATATAAGAATTGTAGAAAAGTATTATAAGAGTTTTAAAAGAGTGGTATAAGAGTTGCAGAAGAGTGTTAGAATCGGTTGTAGACACGGTAGTGGTAGAAGAGTTGTAGGAGTAGTATAATAGTGATATAAGAATTGTAGAAGTGTGGTATAAGAGTTGTAGAACATAGCAAAGGATTTGTAGCAATAGTATAAGGGTTATATTGAGTGATATAAGAATTATCCAAGAGTAGCATAAGAGTTGTATCTCCATGATAGTGTAAATCACACATCGCAAAACGCTAATACTACTCGTGCTATTATGTAAGTATGTATGTATGTCGATAAAATATGGGTGCTGACGGAAGCAGATGTTGTTGATCTTGGTGTTTTTGACTGAAAAATACTTTGTGGATTATATGAGTCCGTCTTGATTGCTGGCGAATACCGGTATTGAATGAATCATAAGCTATATGGGCTTTATGGCGATATTATGTATATAGTCAAACGTATTTAAGTACCACGACTGTACGTATGTTACGTAGCGACTCTCATCTATTAGCGATTAAAAAAAAACAACAAGGATCGGAAGGAGTTTTAGATAGGCTCCGCTCCTAACCAAGGAGGAAATACATGGTTTCGAATTGGTACTCAGGTGTAGCAGTCTGCTACATTTGGGGGGCGTTGGTAGACGCATTGTATTTCACTCTGTGCGAAGAGCACCGTGGGATTACGTCCACGCGGACAGGTACCCAAGTAAAACCCATCGTCGTTGTACGTCTATGTTGTCCCTGCTTTGGTGGACCACTAGTCCCGAACTCTTTGGGGTTCAATTGGTAGCAGACTGGACTGCGAATTCTGACCAGAGGCTTATTTCCGATACTAGGGCTGGCGGGAAGTCCAGAGTCGCTTCTCTGCCCGGCTACGGTGAAGCTGCGTTGTGGGAGCAACGTGGTGGTTGTGGTTTTGTACCCAAATCACCGGGAGAGCACAAGCTCCGCGTGACGTTACATCGTTACCGTTGAGATATGCAAAGTAACAAAACAATGCATCAACTATAAACCCGATGCCTGATTGCTTTTTGACTGCGTTAAAAATCCACATAGACGACGTTTTGAAATGGAATACATTGTATATATTTTGTACAGCGGCATTATGAAACACGATACTTTGTTCAAACACAAAGCAACTAGCATTTTAGAAGGCAGCCGTAGTCTCCGATCACTAACCAAGAGGGAAGTCATGTCCAAATGCATGGTTTCGAATTGGTATTCACGTACGGTGATGCAACCTACATATGTTAGTCTTAACATGAGATTACATCAATGCGCGTCGGAGCGTTGGTAGACGCATTGTTGGTAGAGCATCGTGGAGTGTGCCATCGGGGCGATACTCACGTTAAGCTCTGGAGTGAAATTGTTCAAATAGATGCTTTGATTATATACTAGAGGTAAAGGATGACGGAAACTTCGAAGGAAAGAGAAATCGAACAAGAACGGACATATACGAACGTAGCGCATAGAAGTCAAATGCATTTCAGTCTAAAGAAAGCTTACCTACCATTCCGAGTTTTATTTCTTACGGCTTCTTTATTAAGGCTTTTCCAAGAATTATTTACTAAAACTTAACGAATTAATTAATAAATTTGTGTTTTTTTTTGTCTTTAATAATTAATTTAATTTTAATTTTATTAATTTAATTTAGTATGTTATTGCTTTTGTTGTGTTGTTTTTTTTGTGTTTAATTCCTTTAATTGTTTATTATTGTAATAAATATGTGTTTTTAAATCATTTTCTTTTGTTTTTGTTTGTTTATAAGTAATTCGTTTCATTTTGTTTTTTTTATCTACATTTTCTTTTTATTTTATTTTATTTTTGTTACGAAAATAAGTTTTTCTTTCTTCTTTCATTTTATTTTTTTTTAATTTAATATATAAGTATTTATTATTATTATTATAATTTTAAATATTTATTTATTTATTATTTGTTTTTATTAAATATTTTATTTTTGTTTTAATTTTAATTTTTTTTTTCATTTAATTTCCAATGGAAATTCCATGGTTTTGTTTTAAAATTTTCACATTATCGCTGTCACTAAATGTTAATGTTTGTTGTTGTTGTACTTGATTTAAAACTAAATACTAAAACTACAATAAAATTTTATGTTTTTATTGTTGTTGTTGTTATTGTTGTTATACTCCTATTAATTACTATTAAATTTTAATGAATATTTTTTTATTTTAATTTTTTTGTTTCATTTTTTTAACTTAAATGCTAATTTTTCAACTTAAAATTAAATTTATAACACTGCTTAACAAAACTAAAAATAAAAGGTATTAAAAATAAAAAAATTTGTTGAGTACTATGGTACTTTTTTAAGTTTAGAAAAGTTCTTAGAAAACTATTCTTAAAATGTATTTAAGGACAAACAAACTAGAATTTGTGGTACCAACTTTTTATTTGTATTTTAAAAAAGTATCACCGACATTGAAAAGTGCTGAACTAATGCTATTAAGCTTTCGTGTAGTGAAATTGAAAAAGAAACCTGCGTAGAGTTAAAAGAGTCAAACCTTTAGACCAAGTGCTGGCAAGTCGTTCTATAAGTACTAGAGAACAGGGAATTCTCACTTCTGTGATTCTGTGATTGAATGGCTTCAATCGGAACCTACATATTTTCGAATTTTCTTTAATAAGATTTTAAATACGGCAATACCATATAATAATACAATGGTACACAATTTTTCCCTTTTTCTGTTTAGTTACATACTAACAAATTCTTAAAGGAAGTTGGAGTTGTAAAAAGTTTTAAAAGCATCAGGTACCAATGAATTAAAAGTTCTGAATTTGTTTCCCCTTTTCTTTTCTCATTTTAAAAGGCTTAAGCCAGAATTAGTTTCTCTACAAAAAAGTTTAAAAGTTGAGGGACTAAATACGTGGTACCAAGATATAAAAAGGACCAAAAAAAATAATTAAAATATAAAGGTACCAAAATATAAAAAAGCTTAAGTTGAAATTGGTTGTCTACAAAAAACATTTAAAAGTTTAGATGTTAAATACGTGGTACCAAAATAAAATGGTACTAAAAAAGGCACTTGGTACCAAAATATAAAAAGTACCAGCTGAAATGCTTAGGGGCTAAATATGTGGTACCAAAATAAAAAGATACTAAAAAGGTACTTGGTACCAAAATATAAAAAGTACAAAAAAGAAGTACCAGTTGAAATGCTTAGCGGCCAAATATGTGGTATTAAAATATAAAGGTACTAAATACTTGGTACCAAAAATATAAAAAACTCGAGTTAAAATTGGTTTGTCTACAAACGACGTTTAACAATTTAGATGCTAAATATGTACGTGGTACCAAAATAAAAAGGCACTAAAAAATATTTTGTACCAAAATATAAAAAGTACCAAAAAAGTACTAGTTGAAATGTTTAGGGGCTTAATACGTGGTATTAAAATAAAATGGTACTAAATACTTGGGACCAAAATTTAAAAAATCTTAAGGTAAAATTGGTTTGTCTACAAAAAACGTTTAAAAGTTTAGATGCTAAATACGTGGTACCAAAATAAAAAGGTACTAATAAATGTACCTGGTACCAAAATAGAAAAAGTACAAAAAAAGAAGTACCAGTTGAAATGCTTAGGGGCTAAAAATGTGGTATTAAAATAAAATGGTACTAAATAAGTGGTACCAAAATATAAAAAGGCTTAAGACAGAATTGATTTCTCTACAAAAAAGTTTAAAGGTTTAGATGCTAAATACGTGGTACCAAAATAAAGAAGTACTTGGTACCAAAATATAGAAAGTACCACAAAAAGTACCAGTTGAAGTGTTTAGGTGCTTAATATGTGGTATTAAAATAAGAAGATACTAAATACATGGTACCAAAATATAAAAAAGCTTGAGGTAAAATTGGTTTGTCCACAAGAAACGTTTAAAAGTTTAAATGCTAAAAATGGTATCAAAATAAAAAGGTACTAAAAAACGTACTTGGTACAAAAATATAAAAGTACCAAATTGTTTCTCTTCTTTATACATTCACATTTTATGTAATTTTGGTATCAAAAGGGTCTTAAAAAGCTGAATTTTTTCCCCTATTTTTGAAAATTCTAAGCAATCCTTTGAAAAGGTTTAAGATACCAATAAAATATGAGGTACCAACTTCTGAAATTTTGTTTAATATTTCGTCTATAAATATGTGAAATATAAATTAAAGTACTAAATATAAGGTACCAAAATATTGTATATAAAAAGTACCAAATTTTTTTTGATTGTTTTTCTGAAAATTTCAATAAAATTCAATTAAATTAAAACTTTTGTTAAGCAGTGTTATTCAATTGATTATGCACCGATTTTTTTATTAGTATGTATGTACATACGTGTACGTAAGTATTGATGTTAGTGTAGTTGTTTTTATGTATTTTAATTAGTCTTAATTTTTTTGCTTTTTTTTGGTTACTAAATCTTAATTTAAATTTAAACTTATCAAATTTAAAAACTTATTAATTAGGGAAGGTTTTCTCTTGGGGAAGTTTAATCCCCTATTGTTTATAATTTTATATTATTATGATTTGTTTTTGTTTAACTGTTTGATTTGGAAAAAGGGGGGGGGGGAGGGGTTTTTAACTTATGAATTAATTTAGATCCTCTGCTTTACTTAAATGCCCATTTTAAACTCTAGAGGTTTTAGAGTTCAGGGCTATTATTGTTTAATGTTATTGTTGTTGTTTTTAAATAATTTTTTTAAATATTTTTTTTGTTATTTTTATTATGTTATTAAATAGTATTTTTTTGTTTAATATTTGTTTTATAATTAAATACTTATAATTTTTTTTTGTTTAAATTTTGTTTTCTTTGTAAAATATAAGCAAGCGAGTATTTTAGTTAAAGTGTTTTATTGTTTTTTATTTTATTTTAATTTATTTTATTTTTTTATATTTATTTTCATTTGTTATTAATAAGTTTATATGGCCGAATTCTTTTGTTGTTATTGTTGTTAGTTTATTTTTTTTTAAATACTTAAATTATTTAATTTTAAATGTCTTTAATAGTGTTTAAAATTCCAAGAGTTTTAAGTTTTTTTTTTTCAATATTTTTAAATAAGAAACCGAAATCGTTTGAGGTTTTTTATTTTATTTTATGTTTTATTTTCTTTTCTTTTCTTTTCTTATTTTTTAATTTTATTTTTTTGTATTATTTGGTTTTGTTAAATGTCTGTTTAATTTTTTTCTCTAAGTGTACTTTATTTAATTTTCGGTTTAAATTCAAAGGTTGTGTTGTAGTTTCATTTAAATTCGCCATTTTGTTTTCTTCGGTTTTGTTTTTTTATTTTTCTGAGTTTAATCCACATTTTCGTAATCGTTTTTGAAATATTAAATAAAATTATTGTGTTAACAAATGAACAAAATTTTAATTAAAATTGAATGGATTTTAGGGACCAACAGAAGAGCTGTTCACCCTGTAAACCGAAACCTGTAAGGAGTTTATAAATTTTAATTTGATTTTAAACCATGTTGGCAATTGTTTACCAAAAATATCATAAGAAAATCTGTTCAGCGAGAAAAGCAGTTACATGGAGGATTTACATCAGAATTTTCTTCATCAAAACCATTAGCAACACTAGATTACTGAGACTTAAATGTGAATCAAATTAAACATAGAAAATGCTAATGAATCGGTCGTAATAACAGTAGTAATAAATATAGCATAATAAGTTTCAGGAAACATTGTCCGACTGAGAAATATCATGAGAAACTAGATAGACGGAGAGCTTCAGCAGTGGGAGATAGTATGAGAGTTAGTAAAAATCACAGAGCTAAACGTAGATGGAGAGGCTTAATGAAAGTCATATGTCGTTATAACGGGTAATGTAGAAAAATCCTTTAGAAGAAAGAAAGCTATTCAAAAGGGGAAATGGCCATTCAACAAGATTAGTCAGCCGTAAACTAAGGTTGACTTCCAAAATGTTAGTTGCTTTGTGCTTGAACAAAGTATAGTGTTTCATAAAGCCGCTGTACAAAATGTTTACAATGTATACTATTTCAAAACATCGTCAATGTATATTTTTAACGTAGCCAAAAAGCAATCAGGTCATCGGATTTATAGTTGATGCATTGTTTGGTAACTTTACATATACCGTAGTAGTACCGCATACAAACTTTGTAATGATACATTTTGAAAGTAAGCCTAACTATTGTCTGTACGCATGCTTAAGGTTAAGTCAGTGTGCATAGTTTATAAAGTTCGAACTGAATTTGATTCAATCAGTTGCTTGGTGTATTCAAACAGTCGTCAGCAGTATATTTAATGATATATAGAGAGGCATAGCTTCAGTAGTCTAGAGTTATTGAGTCTCCGTAATTCTATTAGTCTATACAAATTGTATCCAACAGTTGTTGCAAGCTGCCCATTTGTGGCGAATTTAACATCCATGTTGTGATGTCAAATAGAATACCAGTATTCTGGAAGAACTCACTGTATATATCTTATATGTAACTATCAAATGATCAAGAAAGATCACTAATAAGTATGATGTCAAGTTGGATTCCAATTCCTTAGATGTTCTCTTATGTTTATGGTTTGATTTGCTACATAAAACTTACTATTTTGGGACTATTATCATACACCAAGACAAACCAATAATGACGAAGTTTTAAGTCGAAATATTTTAAAAAACTCCACTTAATGGCAATCAGCAAATTGGATATGCCACAGCATGCTCCTATTCTTCGTCGTTATTACAATTCCTTTATAATCAAAAAAGTTTCCAAAAAGAATTTGTTTAGGGATATGTGGCACCAGCGATCTTTATTTATCGTTAACGCATCGTTCCACTTGGAAAAGACAAAAAGTAGTCTCTCCAACAGTGTAAACATTGGGATAACCATCTTAATAGCCGGTACAACTATAAGGTAATTACCAAAATACTGAGAGATTAATTATAATCGAAGAGAATTGCTGATAGGACATGGTGGCTGCATAGGTTATTTATTGCTTCGCGTAGAACTGCACATTAAGATATACAAATTTCCCTAAAGAAAATATTACAACGGAACACTTTGTGTTCAGATAAAGGCATTCGTTATAGCAGCTGAGGAAGTAGAACAAATTCTTAACGACATAAATAGAAGACTAGTCTATACTAAAAGTATCACTAATACACTTATTCTTAATGATCTGTCAGACAAATGAACTTCAGCCGTAAGCAACGACATCTGTGTCCTTCTAATCAATGAATGAATAGATCCTGAGAGAATACAAAACACTAGGGGTTTATCACAAGCACCAGAAGAATCTTGAAATTCTTATGGAAGTATTACAGATCACATTGCAATCGAATTTATTTCTGAATACATAGGATGTTCTTCAAATGAAATTTTTAGCAGCTGCCTTAATAAGGTGACAGGAAAAGTATTCAGCATCTTCTAGGCGATTGAACGGTTCAGAGAAAACTTCTTCAATTGCATTATAACGAGACTTATAAAATCATTTTTGATAAGGAACAAGAGGGAAGTAGATAGTCGGTCTAGATGCAAAGGAGATACAAATTTTCGGGATTTCGATTGCATTGCGCATGGTGCTTAGGTTCTGGTAGCACCGAAGTAGTAGTAGGTCGTGGATAACTAATATGGGAAGGCCAACTTAACCTAAACAATTGATTTTCGGAGAAGATATTTGAAATGGTTTAACAGACTATCTACTAACATACGTAGAATGAAATTTTTTTCAATTTCTGTCATAAATTTGGTTTTTTTTTTGAAAAAGTTCTTAAGGTTTCGGTTTACTAGTGTCTGCAGTCATTAGCTGCTATTGGTTTCATGCATTAAAAATATTATTTTTTTGGAAATAAAAGATCTTCGAATATGTTGTTGTTTTCTTTCTTTGATTTCAAATTGAATTTCTGAAAACTCCAAGTAAAAACTAAAACCAATTCTTGTATTTCAAAAAGGTACGCTATTGTCAAAAAATGATATCGTTTTTGTTCTTCAAATTTGAAATCGATTGTCTTTTAAAATTTAATTTTTATTTTTTTTTATTAAATTTCTGTTTTTGAAATATGCTTTAAAATGTTGTCTTGAATGGTTTATTGCATGAAATGAAATGTTATTTAAAGAAAACAATTTTGTTTTTTTAATTTATTTTGTCGGTTTTTCGTTTTTGATTTTTTTGTATACCATTTGAAACCATAAGGAGAGTAGGAGAGTGTGTGTTATTTTAGTACGTTCATTATACAATATATGTACTCGTATGTACATATGTATGTACTATATATCATTAATGTGTTTTGTATCGTCTAATATATAGTGTAAAAATACAAGTTATAACAATTAAATTCGAAATAAAAAAATTACCCTTTTTGATTACGAATTATTCAGATCTTATTATTGATGGTTTTGCAATTTGAATTTGAATTTGTAGTTATTTTTCTCTTCAAAAAAATCTCTGATTAAATGGCAAATGATTCTTTAACTACACAACATACTGAAGGCCGAGAGGGAGAGAGAGAGACCGCGAGTAATAGTTTAGAGTAGAACATAACCTATACGTAACTTATACTGAAATTACACCGAGTTCGTTGTTGTAGTATAAATCATAGGCTCCAGGAAATGTTCCATAAGTTTTCTGTGACCCACTGTTGAACTGTGTTCAACAAATCTCTTTTCTTATCTCTTATTTGTACTCTTTTAATTAGTATCTACTTTTACTCTTATTTTCATTTAATTATCAACAATAATTTAAAACCCTTTTTTTTCTCTCCTTTAATGGAACGATACCTTATATATTTTGCTGAATTAACAGTTTCTTTTTCTTTATACATAAGTATATGTAAATGACTAATTTGAATTTTAAACACAAGTTAATATGCGTATATATTTAGTTATTAAGATTAGTATAAGTTTGGATGTCAATAAAGCAAGGACCTTTGAAATTTACTCCTTTTGACGTTCTTTTTATTTGAACAAAAACTTATTTGTTGGGACGAGGGAGTACCTCAAACTAACAAGTGGTCCTTCAAAGAAGTCCTAGAATAGGCTAGGACAGGAAAGATCCAGTGGCTCTGAGCTTAGGAGCCCACCAACTTTAAAATAACAATAAGTTGTCTCAACCGACGGCAACTTCAAGTGAACATCAGCAAGGGTTACTTGGCTGACAGATGAAAGTATTTTTGCCTACGGCAGTAAAAAGAAGGAAAAGATGAACAACAAGGTGCTGCGCTCTGCATTCCGTGCCAGTAAGAAATCCAACCCTATCAGGTCTCATTGCGCATACAATTTTGGCTACAACACAATATCTAAAAGGTCCACAAGGCCAGTTGTATTACAAGGCAAGTAATATAAGTGCAGGGAAGAATAAGGTATGTACTGTGCTTATCAGTTATTTTGTGCGACAAATTTTTTGCATATAGAAAAAGTTTTGGTAAAAACTAACTAAATTCTAGAAGTGGTTTTTGAAATTAAAATTAAATATTCATAAAGGGAGAACGTAACCTAAAATCGTTTAATTTAAATATATACATGGTAAAAATACAACACTATTAAATTTTACCATCTCTAAAAAATACTCGCTAAAGTTTCCTACTAAAAAATTACCCAAAAGAAAGTAATAAAAAAAAGAGAGAGAAAGAACGGGACATCATTGAAAATAAATCAACTTCACGCAACAACGAATGTTTCAATCCCATGTACCAACACTTAACAAATGAAAAGAAAGGAGAGCGAACAAGGCAAACTTTAGTTAAACGTCGTTAGCGGTGCTGAAACAAGTTGAAAATTAAATATATATATATATATATATTAATAAGAATATTAATATTGTTATTACAATTAAAAAAGCAACAGAAACACAGAAGAACACAGGATAAGTAAGCAAAAGATATTGAAAAAGAATATAGTTAAAATTGTGAAATAATTATTTCATTTAAAATACAGAAAAGAAACAACACAGCACATTTACAAAAACAACGAACAACTACAAGTTGTAAATGAGAAGTATTTTTTATTTAATATCAGAGGTTCCCTACCACAATATTAAGGGTCGTTATAAAACAACGGTGAGTTAAACAATTTTTTTCTTTCTCTTAAATTCGCTAAAAATTTGGTAATAAAATAAAAAATAATAATTAACCAATAAATAAAAATCGGTAAGACTTAAAAAAAAGAGTATTTAGGAAATTGATCTCACATCAATAGTTGAGTCTTAGAGAAAAAAAATGGCAGCGTCAAAGAGAAGATTCAACTATGATATCAATCAATTATTTAATTTTTGCGATAAATTTAACGAAACGTGCCCATCAGATTGCTCCGTAATATTCCTCGATGTAAAAAAACAAGAATTAGAGAGAAGATGGTTAAAATTCCTAGAATCATACGATGAATATATACTGGATGATACCGATGGAGAAGACGCAAAAAAAGAGGCAGTGTTACGCTATGAGGAAGAAGCCCATCAGATTGCTCCGTAATATTCCTCGATGTAAAAAAACAAGAATTAGAGAGAAGGTGGTTAAAATTCCTAGAATCATACGATGAATATATACTGGATGATACCGATGGAGAAGACGCAAAAAAAGAGGCAGTGTTACGCTATGAGGAAGCTTGCAACAAATACCAGATCATTAAAACAGTTATTTTAGAGAAAATGCAACCGACTGTAGTGAACGTAAGTCCGCCATTAAATACCAGACATTCATTGAAGTTGCCAGCATGCGAAATGCAAATATTCGAGGGTGGTTACTCCAAGTGGCCGGCATTTCGAGACATGTTTCAGGCCATAATAGGAAAAGATAATTTATTAGCTCCAGCGCAAAAATTGTACTACCTGAGGAGTAAAGTGAGGGGCGAGGCCTACCAAGCCATAAAGGACTTTGACATAGTAGATGATAATTTTAATTTAGCGTGGGATAAATTGAAAAACAGGTTCGAAAACAAAAGACTCTTAGTGCAAGATCAAGTTAAGAAGATTCACGCGGTAGCCCCAGCTCAGAACGAATCGGTAAAGTCGCTCAGGTATCTTCAGAATACGATAGATGATTGCCTGGCAATTTTAAGGAATTATAAAATAGAATTGCATGATTACGATCCATTCTTAATTCATGTCGTGGTTTCAAAGCTTTCAGATGAAACTATAAAGGAATGGGAGGTTACCTTGAAGAACCACAGAGAACTGCCCACATGGACGCAATTAAATGGATTCCTCAGTGAACGAATAGAAATTCTAGAAACTGTGTCGGACAGAAGGAAACCTGCACAAAAAGAAAATTCTCCAAGAGTTCAGTCGTTTCATACGCAGGATGAACAAAACTACAGCTGCAAGAAATGCAAGCAAAATCATCCTTTAAGAGTTTGTAAATACTTTAAGTCTATGCAACCTAATGAACTTATCAAATTCGTGTTCGCAAATAAATATTGTGTAAATTGCTTATCGGCTACTCATTTTAAATCTAAATGCACTAGTACTAATTCGTGTTCTATATGCCATAAAAAGCATCATACAATGTTACATAATGGAAATTTTGAAAATGACAAATCAGCAAATTCATCGAAAATTCAGGCAAAATCCAATTTGCAAAATAACGAGAAAAATTCAGCTTCAGCCGCTCAAACGGAAAATTGCACTTTTAATACACAAGTCAAAAATATATCAAGAACCGATGAGGAAATTGAGAGCAATATAAAAGCTTATTTTATTCATCGTGAAGGAACTACATTGTTACCAACAGCGCTAATTAACATAGAAAGTTCCGGAGAATTGTATACTATACGAGCTTTGTTAGATGCGGGTGCCGAGAAAAGCTTCATTACCTCACGTATTCAGCAAAAGCTTTCTTTACCAATTGAGAAACATCATAGTCAAATTTCTGGGTTTGGTGGAACGGTCATTGGTAGTTCAAAAGGTAAATGTACAGTAACGGTAAAATCAAGAGTCTCAAATTTCAGATTAAAAATGTTAGCAATTGTGTCACCTAAAATCGCCAATCTTTTACCCTCTAAGCCTGTTAGAGTAGAAAATTTCAATTCAATTTAAAATCTAGATTTGGCTGACCCACATTTTTACCAACCTGCTGCCGTCGATATGATTATAGGAAGCGATTATTTACCATGTATCAACTTACCAGGCGTGCTACAAAATATATCAGGTAATATTGAAGCAAGAGAGTCATACTTTGGGTGGTACCTATCAGGCCCAGATAGTACTAATAAAATCAACACCTTTTCAACCACAGTTTCTACCTCAGACGAATTTCTTCTCCACGAACAAATGAAAAGGTTTTGGGAACTGGAGGAGGTCGAAAGAGAGCTGCCAGGAACAGAAGAAGATTTATATTGTGAAAATTTTTACAAAGCAACTACGACTAGGCGTTCCGATGGCCGATATGTTGTAAGGTTACCGTTTAAAGAAGATTACCCATCTGATATCTATTTGGGTCCCTCACGGAATAGTGCCATGGGTCAATACTATCGTATGGAAAAAACCCTGGATAAAACTCCTGAGTTGAAAAATGCATATATAAAGGTTCTCCAAGAATACATTGACTTGGATCATATGGAGCCAGCTCTTCATCACGAAACGCATGCTGAAAAGCAAACTTCATTTTTTCTACCACATCATGCGGTTATTCGACCAGAAAGCAAATCTACGAAGGTGAGAGTGGTCTTCAATCCATCGAAGAAGACAAGCAGTGGGTACTCATTAAACGATGTTCTATACCAAGGACCAGCTCTACAGTCAGATTTAATACGCATTGTGCTTAGTTGGCGGTATTATAAGTACGTCTTCACTGGCGACATCGAAAAAATGTTTCGACAAATTTTAGTACATGAAGCTGATCGCCCATATCAGCAAATATTATTCCGCGAGGAGACGAGTAATGCCATAAAATCATTCCAAATGAAAACAGTCACGTTTGGGGTGAATTGCTCACCATTTCTAGCAATACGTACTTTACAGCAATTAAGTGAAGATTGTAAAAACTTTTTTCCGGAAGCATCTGCTATTTTAAAGAGCGAATTATATGTGGACGACATTTTGTCTGGAGGACATAGTCTTGCAGAGGCAAGTTTGAAACAGAACCAACTTATACAGGCTTTAAAATCAGCAGGCTTTCCCATGAGGAAAATCACAGCCAATGACAAATTTTTACTGGCAAACTTGGCCCGGGAGGATCTTCTGGACGAAGATTTTTTAAAGTTTGATGATTCGAGTGTAACTAAAACTTTAGGCATACGTTGGAACGCGACGTCAGACTACTTTTACTATGTAGTAGAGCCGATCTCAACAGAATTTAATCCTACCAAAAGACATATTTTATCAGTCATTGCAAGGTTATTTGACCCCTTAGGTTGGATAGGGCCAATCGTGGTTAATGCCAAGATTTTAATGCAGGAGTTGTGGCAGCAGAAAACCGATTGGGATGAAAAGGTTTCGCCGAAAATTGCTGTCAAATTCAATTCATTCCTTAAAACCTTACCAGAAGTTTCGTCACTGAAGATTCCAAGATGGGTGCAGTTTTCCCCTGACTACCAAATACAAATCCATGGTTTCTGCGACTCATCGGAAAAAGCATATTGCGGTGCAGTCTATATGCGAACTATTGATTTTAACGGCGAAATACGATGTAATTTGCTTGTAGCAAAGACTAAGGTAGCTCCCATTAAAAAGACGACAGTACCCAAGCTGGAATTATGTGGTGCTGTTTTACTCTCAAAGTTAGTAAAGACGTTACTAAAGGATGCAAAGTTTCCCTATGAACTTCATATGTGGACGGACTCCTCCATAGTCCTTGGGTGGCTACAAAAGCCTCCACATACCCTTAAGACATTTGTAGCGAATCGCGTAACAAAGATTCTCGACATGATAAACTGCAATTCTTGGAAGCATGTTAAAACTGAAGACAATCCTGCTGATCTTGGTACCCGTGGCTGTACACCTTTGGAACTAATAGAATCCAGGTCGTGGTGGCATGGGCCCCCATGGCTAACACAGCCTGTTCAACTCTGGCCAGAGCCACGAGTCTTTGACCCTACTGACTTGGAAACGAAGAAGATTGCCACGCATCACACAAAGGTTATTTCAAATCACCATTCTAAAGAGTTCTCCACTTCTAATGAAAAAGAAGAGTGCGACGATATATTAGAACACTTTTCATCTCTTCCGCGAGCCCTACGAGTTATCAGCTATTGTTTTCGATTTTATACTGCCCTTCGAAAACGTAAGCCTCCATCCGAAAAGTTTCTTACAGCAGAAGAAATACAGTTTAGCAAAAATCGTCTTATTACCCTGACCCAGTTAAGACATTTTCCCCAAGAATACGAGTGTGTTCAAAGAAAACAATGCATTAACAAGAAAAGTAGACTAAGCTCTCTAAATCCGTTTCTCGACAAAAATGGTTTATTACGAGTGGGAGGCAGGCTGAGCAACTCTGGCCTTAGCTTTGATGAACGCCATCCCATAATAATTCCTGATAGATCTCATTTTGCCATACTTTTCATTGATTGGACACATAAGATCCTGCTTCATGCTGAGCACCATATCATGCTAAGAGCTATCAGACAAGGCTTCTACATTCCCCGTCTTAAAAATTTAGTTCGAAAATGTGTTCGAAATTGCAAGGTCTGTGTAATCTACAAACATAAGGTTCAACAACAGATTATGGCCGAACTTCCCAATGAAAGAGTAAACTTCTCTTTGCCATTTACTTACACCGGAGTGGACTTTGCGGGACCATTCGATTTAAAAACTTCGAATTTACGGAAGGCCAAATACATCAAAGGTTACGCAGCGGTATTTGTATGCTTCTCCACGAGAGCAGTTCATTTAGAAGTTTGTTCAGATCTTTCTGCAGAAGCGTTTCTAGCATGCTTTGATAGATTTATTGGACGTAGAGGATTTCCAAAAACTATGTTTTCGGATAACGGTCGAAATTTTCTAGGAGCAAGTTCATCGTTACTCAAAACTCATAACGAATTCTTGAAAACAGCTGAAAAGGCATTAGCAGAAAAATACACAGTTCACGGGTTTAAGTGGTCATTTATACCACCCTACGCGCCCTACATGGGTGGCCTCTGGGAGGCTGCCGTAAAGAGTATGAAAACGCATCTTAAAAAAGTCGCAGGTAATTTGAAATTTACATACGAAGAGTTCAGCACATTGTTAATTCGAGTTGAAGCAGTATTGAATTCACGACCGATGTCACCACTAACTGAAAATCCTGAAGAATTACTTCCCTTGACACCAGGTCATTTTTTGAGAGGTGCGCCACTTATTGCTCCGCCTGAAGCTCCAGAAGAACCACCAATTGAAAGTTTAAGTCTCATTAAACGATGGAACCGCCTGAAGGTTATTCAACATATCTTCGCTCGTCGATGGAAAAACGAGTACATAACTGGGCTGCAAACTCGCGTTAAATGGAAAACCGAACAACGCAATATTCAACCTGAAGACTTTGTTGTAGTCAAAGAGGATTCGTTACCACCCACCGAGTGGCGCCTAGGACGCGTCATTAAAGTCATCTATGGGAAAGATAACAAAGTACGTGTTGCAGAAATAAAAACTCAAAATGGAATTATAGTGCGTTCTATTGCTAAATTATGTCTTTTACCTCCCTTTTCTAATTAATTCGAATCAACATATCCCACAAAGAGAAGAAACCACCCAATCTAGTAATCAAAAAGTCGCAAAAACAAAATTTCTGATAACACAGTATAAACGCTTTTTTCTTCCCTTCTAGCTATCTTCATGCCTTGCAGTTTGTGCCTTAAAAACAATTCTGCTCGACACTGCCCTGTTTTTGTTGCTATGGACATTGAGAGACGCCGAAAATATTTATTGAATTCCAATTACTGTTTGAACTGTTTGGTGAAAATTAACCAACGATCAGAGTGCAAATCAGAGAATCGTTGTGCACTTTGCAAGGTTAAACACCATCTACCACCACACCAGCAGCCAACCCATACCCAATTTGTCTGGTCCTCTCTGAGAGCAACAACACCAAAAACACTCCCCTCGAGTTGCTTAATATGGAGTTATCCACCCATGCAAGATTACCAGCTAGTTCAACATTTTAAGGTGGTTATGCCCCTAGCATACTCCTACTTTGCCACTTGTCGCACCATAGACGGCGTATTTGACAGCATAACTTTGCCGACCATATTTAAGCATGCCGTAAATAAAAGTGCCCTCCCGAAAGCACAGCAGTCGATATTTGGTTGAGTTATATCAGGCGTATGGAATGGTTGCTCCTGCCACCCACACTCTCGCCCGGGTGTATGTTGAACTGTGTTCAACAAATCTCTTTTCTTATCTCTTATTTGTACTCTTTTAATTAGTATCTACTTTTACTCTTATTTTCATTTAATTATCAACAATAATTTAAAACCCTTTTTTTTCTCTCCTTTAATGGAACGATACCTTATATATTTTGCTGAATTAACAGTTTCTTTTTCTTTATACATAAGTATATGTAAATGACTAATTTGAATTTTAAACACAAGTTAATATGCGTATATATTTAGTTATTAAGATTAGTATAAGTTTGGATGTCAATAAAGCAAGGACCTTTGAAATTTACTCCTTTTGACGTTCTTTTTATTTGAACAAAAACTTATTTGTTGGGACGAGGGGGTACCTCAAACTAACACCCACTATTGTAAGGCTTAGAAGACGTTTTACAAGAAGGCATCGGAAAAACATGCTCAAAATGATGGAAAAATTGGCAAACCACGAGACATCACTAGCACAATATACTTTGCCCCACACAAAGGACTTTAAAATATGGTAAAACATAGTGATGCTCCATCTCTGCCCTTTTGTTAAAAGTGGGTTTCTATAAGGCCTATTTTAAAGTACGCGGCATAAGTGAATCTAAACACACAACTGCATTATAAAGATCCGTTTGGAAGGCGACTCATTAGAGCACAACAGGACAATATGTACCCGCTGAAAAATGACAATAAAAACGGCGAGAAACTTGCAACCACTGAGACATCAACATCTATCCTATCTATCTGTCAGAAGGCTAGAAAATATAGGAAACCATGAAGTAATGGAACTAAACTTCTACTAGAAATACTGTTTCATAAGGAAGATTCCAGAGTATGCTTTATAGGCTTGCCTAGAAGCTGGTAAAAATTTTGTTTTGTTGCTCTTGCCTGTACCACTGCTTTAACTTTGAAATCTACTTCGTTTTCTATTGCTTCAGTACTTCAGATTCCGTTGACATTTCACAGTTCCATGCTATTTAAGTGGGTAGCATTATCTAAGAGACTCCACGACATAACTACATGGTTTCAAAAGTCAGTCTTTATCTCGAAAAAGAAAAGCTTTGAGTTACTCTCTTAGTTTGTTTTTATCTCCTCTGTTTTGCGATATTCAAATATGAAAGATAACCAAGCGAGAGAAGCGGTCCTCGCAATGACTTTTTTACCAACGAGAATTAGTCAGGGCTCTATAGAAACATTTGGCCAGAAAGTAACTTGCACGGGCCAGCAGCTGATGAATTCTACGCTGCGTAAACAAAGAAAATACTCACTTTGGGTAAACACGGTGCATTTAGAGTTGCACATCTATCAATGTAAAGTCCAACAATTAAAGCTGTTTCTAGTTCCACAGCCTTTCAATGCTTAGTTTTCAAAGAAAATGTTCTTCTAATGAAACTAATTTTGAACTGACTGTAATGTCAAGCTTGGCGAATTCAGAAGTGTTTTGCGGAAAACCGCTTGCAGCTGCAAAAACTGCTCATATTGGTTAAGAGGTGTCAATTAGGTCGTATTTTTATTGAAAATATGGGCAGATATCGCCCATGTAATAATTAATCCTTGTGCAGATGCACTGTTTTAGTGCTTATTGCCATTAACACCAAATTGTGCACCGGTTTTGCAAGTAATTTGAATGTCTAACGCACCCTTTTTGTCCACTTAAAGAGTGCAAGAAGTCTTAGCTAGAACAGATTTACTAAGTCCTTGTGTTTCTTGTAGAATTGTCGAGAACAGGTGTATGCAGAGAATGGTTCCAAGCGTATACGAGTATAACATTGCTCTGAATATCCTGGCTTAAAAGGCAAAAGTATTCAGTGGTATTGAATAGTGTCATCTGTTATATCTCAAACATACTGGAGAGTAGCACGCCAGTATTGCTTTATAATGAAAAAAGGAATGGATCCTGAATACATATTCTAAAATTGCGGTAATAACTGGTCAAATATATATAAAAGTAATGACAAAATCACCCTGTAACTCATCATCACTTTCCAACAGAATTTATAAATTAAAAATCACACTCTGTTACGATACAATACAATAAGGAAAGGTGCTGCCAAGTCACAGTAAAACAGTTAAATTTACTCTTTTCGTTGTAAACAAACATTATCTGCTGCATTTGAACTTAATACGTTCATTAATTAAACTACACAACTACACAGTCAGTTATTGTTGAAATCTTAATTCTCTTGTAACAACTTATTCTGCATCTTTCATTTTTTTTGCACTCTTTGCAAAGCAAAAGAATAAAATTAATGTTACTTATACGTCATGTTATACACTTTCAATTACTCTATTCCCTCTCAACCTTAATGGATTTGTTTGTTTAATGCTGTTGTGTTGTTAGTGTATTACAATGCTTTTCATTTCACATGGAAAGTGGGGAGAGAGAGATACTGTAAATGAGTGGGAGAAAGAGAGATAGAGATGATAGCAAGCTTGATGACCATATAAAACTTGTTTTGTTTTGTTTTTAGTTGTATTGTTGTTGTTTTTAATTTATTTTCTTGATTTGATTGATTTGTTTTTCTTCTTTTATTTATTTTTGTTTTCTTCTTGTTTATTTTGAATTATTTGTTATTTTTCTTAATGGTTTCTTTTTCGTATAGTTAAGGAAGACCTTTTCTCTTTTGTTTTTATTTTTATTATACTTTTACGTTTTAATTATTTATTTATTACATTTTAGCTTAAGAGATAGATAGAGAGAGATACAATATGTATGTATGTATATGTATGTATATATAGAAAGAAAGAGAGAGGGAGATTTAATAAATTACAAACTATATTACAATAGTATTCCTATACACATACATACTTACGTATGCTAAATAACATTACTAATGTGACTCTAATGTACGAGTATGTTAATGTTAATAAATATGTGTTTGTTCTACATTGTACCTTAATAATTATGTACGTATCTATGTATGTATGTATGCATGTATGTATGTCCTGTCTAAGAATGTTTAAATGTTTGCTGTTGTTGGTTTAGGCATAAACTAATGATTTTAAATAGCATCTGAGAGAGATTATCCCAAGTAGTTAAACAGTATACATATATACATATATGTATATGTGTTCTTGCTGTATTGTTGTTGTATATTTACCTGTTGTGCATGTGTGTGTGTGTAGGTTGATTTATTTATATTTGAATTAATGTTAAAGACTGTATTTTAGCATAAAAGAGCATGATTTTCGTTTTTCTTTTCAAAAGCAATAAGAGAGCTTAGGACTTAAGTACAATTAGGATACATAAGTTGTTAATTATTTGAAATTAATGTGTTTGCGTTTGTGATTTTTGGCACAACAGTGTATGTTTGTGGAAAATTAAGGTGACCAATTGACCCCAGGTTATTGTTTACAGTGGAAATAGGTGCTTCAACAGAGGTACTGTCATCAACGTCTTTAAGTTGAAGTAACCATAGTCCAGTACGTAGTGTGGTGGCTTGTTTGACGTGAGGCCTTGGTTCAATCCCAGCTCAGACATCCATAACAAAACGAAATACGAAAAAATTGTTCTTCTGCGACTTCCTCTTAGCAGATTTCTTTGAAAAGCGGTGCCAGAGTAAAAAAAAAAGAAATGCCATGAAAAGTTTTTCAAAAATCTTTCGTTTTAAACTGTAGTTCCCGCCATTCATGTATAAAATTAACACACACAGTATTAGTGGAGTGAAAAGCTAGGTCGTATTATGTCCCGTATTGAGGCAAGCAAAGCTATCCGATTTACATGTTCGGTTTTAATTAAGAACACTTAATGGAAACCTACGTTAAGGAAATCAGAGAAACACAAAACCGCCGCAGTATATTGGGATAATTGAAGAGGAAACAATTGATTTCTGCTGTCGCATTGAAGACAAAAAATTGTTAGACTAGATGGCATGCCCCACAATCTAGCGACGGTTATAGGGGAATGAATGTGTTCGTCAATCTTTTCATCAACAGCAATGGTATGGAAGAAGCAAAATCTTACACTGATCCAAAGGCTTGGTAATACATTAAGATAGTTCCAGTCGTTCAAGCCATATATACGACAGCTTTCAGAGTCTACTACATATTTATTTATTTTATTTATTTATTTAAGTCAATGGACAAATTCCTTACTGACTAATAACAACAATAGGTACGAATAAAATTAAATAGAATTACAAATAGTCTCAACAAAAATACAAGCAATTGTTACAATGAAAATATGAAAAGTTATGTATTAAGAAAAACAATAATGTTCCGTTTTATAACGCAAGAATTTAAAGAAAAGTCGATAATGTCTGACAAATTATTAAATTGACGGCAAACTCCAGTTAACGGATCAGCAACAGCATAATTAGTTCTGCAGAATTGAATATAAATAGGATTATAACAGCGGAAGTTACGACAAGGAACATTGAATTTAACAGATCTTAACAAAAATTCACAGCAAATATTACCATTGATCAGAATAATCATGAAGCATATACATATTTAACATTGTTCGACGACTCTTAAGGGTAGGTAGTTTTATTAATGCCAGTCTGCTAGTGTATGAAGGCATATCCAAATAATTCCATCCAAGGCCACGCAAACAGAAGAGTAAAAATTGTTTCTGCACAGATTCGATGTGATCGCTGCAAACAGTATAGTGAGGATCCCATACAATGTATACCCGACAATGAAAAACCTTTAAGGAGGCAGGGGAAACTGCGTACAACTTGTATGGCTTACGCATGACAAAGTCGTCGTTTGAAAGACGAAATATAGGGTCAACTGTACACGTACTCGGTGAACTCTTGCCTTATATACAGTGAGCGCCATAAGTGAGTCAACACTTTTGTTCTTAAGTATAAAACAGTTTTGTTCTTAAGTATAAAAAAGTTCCTTTATCATGAATTGTTGTTTTTGTTTTAACATTTTATAAGTAATAAATAAACGTTTTTATTTTTGGAAATTTATTCGGCTATTATCATTTACTTTTCTCGCTATCCTAAGAAAATAAATTATTTCAGTGGTGTTTACTCACTTTTGGCGCTTAGTGTATCTCATAACGATGAAGTATCACATGTGATTTCGCAAATTCGGGTATAATTTTAGCATCACTATTGGGGGAATGTGATGCCTGTTAGTGTGTTTGATTTGAAATTCCTGAATAAGCATCCAATGTGGCAAATGTACTTGGCACACGCAATCGAGGCAAAGGCAGAAGATACAACATTTGGATTCAAATTTGTTGGAAGCGATAAAAAGTCCTTAGAGATAAGCAGCCTGTTGGCTGATATTCGAGTTTCTTTACGTAACTTTACTTAATTCATCATAAGAGCCATTTAGTCAGGATTAAAACCTAGCTTTTCACAGCACTCATGTTGTGTAAGTTAATTTTAACCATGAGTGGCGTAATCTGCAGTTTAAATATCGACTCTGAAAGACAAATTTGTGATACTTTTCATGACAATTTAATTTTACTTTCAGAGTTTTTGCCAGAAGACTATTGCGAAGAAATATTTTCTTTCAGATTTCGCTTTAATCGCGATATTAGAGCTTAGGTTTGAACTCATGAGACGGCATTTAGAAAGCCAACACACCACCTACTAGGCTACGGCAAATATACATATGCGAGTTTCATTCATCTACAGAGAGAGAGAAGACGAGTATGTGTTCTAAAGTGGTATAGCATTGCCAATCTGTAGATGGTCACCCTTAACTTTGATACACCACTAATCCGACACCAATGAAGAGTATGTTTAAAACAAAGAGAAAGAAAGAGATCGAGAGAGAGGAAGTGTACAAAAATGTAGGCCAGTTTTGTTTGGTCATCTTAAATTTTCCTTTTTGGTGCCCCTCATTATGTTATGTTAGGAAGGTGAAGAAAATTGTGTTTGTAACGGAAACATAGTAAGAGAGAGACAAAGTAAGGGAATTTGTACAAGTGTATTGTGTATGTTCAATGTGTTGTGTTGGTATTTATAAACGAAAAAAAAAAAATACAAACAAAGTTAACAAGCATGTCAATGTGACATAAATAAGTGTTGGATTACATTTGCTTTTATTTTTTTCGGTTTTTTAATTATTTTTGTTGTTTTCTTTGTTGTTGTTGTTGTCAATTGTAGGTATTAGTGTTGTAAATTTGTTTAAATTTAATTTTTTTTTAAATTATTTTAAGCCTATAAAAAGGGGAAATTAAAAAATCTACTCAAAAATTATTACGAATTTTTTTTTTATTTTTTAATTTTAATTTTTTCTTTTGTCAATTACAATTACAATAACCTAAATTTTAAATTTAAATTTTTTTTATTTTTTGTTTGTTTTTAATACGAATTTATGCAATGTTAACTTTTTACTGTAATCATTTTGAAAATTGTTTTCTTTTTTTTTTTGTTTTTCAAAAGGGGAGGAGGGTGTTTCTTAAATTTATTATAAATTATTAATAAATTTACTAATAATATAATAATTATAATTAATAATAATTTAACTACATACTGGAATAAATGTTTTGTTTTTTCTTTGCTGTTTAAAATATTTTTTATTTTTATTTTTATTTTAATATTATTTATTTATAATTAATTAATATTTTATTTTATTTTATTTTTAACAATATTTGGCATTTTTCTTTTTTAAGTTTATTTGTTATTATATTAAATTTATTTTTTTTTAAATTTTTTTTATTTTTTATTTTCCTATACTTATCTTTTAAAAAATAGTTAACTTTATACTGTTTAGTCTTTTCAGACAATATTTTCTTTTGCTTTTGTTTTTTTTTTCATTTTCTTTATCTGTTGTCTTCTTTATTCAATTCATATTTTTTATTTATATTTTTTATTTTCTTAATTCTCTTTCACATTTTCTTTATTTTTAGTTCATCTTGCTTTACTGTTGCTGTTTTTTTTTTCTTTAGATTTCTTTTAATTTATTTTCAATCATCATCTTTTCCTTTTAATATGTTTTTTTTGTTTGTACAAAATTAATTTGATTTAATTTTTTATTTTTTTATTTTTTAATTTTCTTCAAATTGATCCTATCACAGCAACAAACATTATTTTTATCCATTTATTTTTATTAAAAATTAAATAAAAATTAATTTAGAAATTAATTAAAAAAAAAGAAATTTATAGAAAATAATTTTGTTTCGTTTTTTAAAAGCAATGATAGCATAGATAGCATATGGTTTAGAATTTAGCCAATACACAAACCCAAATTGCTAATTAAATAGATTTGAAGTACATTTAAATGTTTAAAGGATTTGTTTTGCTTTTGGGTTTAAGATTTTAAAGAAGAGAGTTCCTAATTGGAAAGATTTTACTTAGAATTTTTAAGTTTTGTTTTGTATAAACCCGCCTTTTAAAAGTCCTTTATTATTAGAATCCAAAATGGGGTCGTTTGGAACCTCTCGAAAGCGTTTAATGAAAATTGGTTTCTTATTTCAAATTGGAAACAAGTTTTCTAGTCAACAGTAATTTGGTTAAAAAAACTAGAACTTTATAAATTTGATAGGATGGGAAATGCCAGCCAGGAAATATACTCAAGCAGTAAAATTTATCAAGTAATTATTACTAATAAGGTCACCTACTCCAAGGAAACATCCTGAGCGCTAGAACAACTATTAATTCGAACTTACGATAGGGTTGAGAGTTTCCTCTATTTCTTCTTGATGGAAATATCAAACCACTGCGGCGTCTTTTAGTTAAAAGAGTCGGGTAGACGGGCTGTTGTAAGGATTTTGTCTTTGGAAAGGATATTACCCTTCTTTCTGATAACCAGGCGGCTGTCAGAATACTGGGTCCTAATGTGACGACCTCCAAGACGATTTATCACTGTTTCGAATCGCTTAATAAAATAACGGAACGATGCGACATTGATATCATATAAGTACCGGAACACAGTGGCCTTTCAGGAGACTGTAGAGTGCATTCATAGGCAAGGCGCGGCACAACATCGCAGTCTCTGGTAAGTTCTCTACATTGGAAACTTTAATAAACACCTGCAAGCTTATAATTAACAATGCAGTAATGGATTCCAACAATCTAGGAGGCATTTTCGCATACGAGGAAGATAGTGCAGGAAGGCCATTGCATTAAAGCGACTCGTGCCAGAGGCATTGATTCTGAACATATAAGAAAAAACTTGTCCAGAAGCTGCAGAGACGTTCTAGAGGAGGAGCTCTTCTTCACATGTGGGGTACATAACGAGCGTTATCTTAGAAGAAGCAGATAACCTCTTGATTTCTGTTATGAGGATGATCTAAATGATCTACTAAGACATTAGGAGTCAGAAGCTCTCGATGGTTCCAGTATTAGAGAAATAGACAACTGTGGTAAATCAATAGACCTTAGATGACCTAAACGTGTCTATCCCATCTTCTTGGGTTGACAATCATTTCTACTTATTTATTACATGGCACCAATATGAAGTATGTGTCCCTTGATGGATACGAATCATAGAAGCTGCATTGCAAGTTTTCAGGATTCTCCAGATTTTTACGCAAAATTTTCCTTGTCATTACTCATCGTCTAGTGACTAGCATATTGGCTTACTAGAAGACAGATCGCATACATGTACGTAGGCATTCAGCTGTCTTGATTGCCAATGCACCCTGTCTCACGCCGAATAAGGCAAAAATTTTTATACTCAATTGGCTACTCACTGATCTTCTACTAAAGCAGATGGCTTAGATGGCAGCAGTAAGGTTCAATGCAGTTAAATCAAGGCCCAAACTGGACTATGAACATGATACATTTATTCGGAAGACAGAGATTTTAGGTTAGGTTAGAGGACGTGTACTTGTCAATTAAGACAAGTACAGTACCCGGAGGTCGATTTGACCCATTGTACAACGTCCTAGTTTCTCACATCACTTATGTTGTGTGTGTTAATTTTATACATGAGTGGCGGGACCTACAGTTTAAAGTCGACTCCGAACGACAGATTTTTGAGAAACTTTTTCATGGCAATTTTTATTTAATCCCAGAGTTTTTGTCAGAAATCTGCTGCGAGGAAGTCGCCGACGAAATACTTTTTGTATTTTGTCTTGATGCCTGGCCTGGGGCTCGAACCCTGGCTTTACGTCTAATACGCCAACACACTACATACTAGACTACGGCGACTTCAGGGCTAAGGGCCATAACATTGCCAATTATGTTCAAAAAGTTGATCCGTATATTAAAAAAAGTATCCGAGTATCAAACAAAATCTTACCCGGTCTAAGGTAAGGACAAGACACATTTCATCCTCAAATGCCCTAAACGGATCCATATAAACAGCCTGACATCACCACTTTACATGACAACGACTATTAATCGCCTTTAAGAAAACTTACTGAGGGTTAGAATACCTCCAATAAATCGGACATACGGTTGGATCGGTAGTTCTCTTTATTACCTGCTTGATAGAAATATCAACTGTAGGCCGTGAAATCTATTTGGTGTCAGTAAAACCATAGATTAGTCGAACCATTGCCGCGTCTTTCAGGCAAACGTATTGATCTTACACGTTGTGGTAAGGATTATTAAGGACGAAAATATCTTCGGGAAGGATATAAGCCTTCATTATAGCCAGGCGGCTGTCATAGTAATGGGTCCTAACGTAATGTCCTTTAAGGCGATTTATCATAGTCTCGAATAGCCCAATAAAACGGCGGAGCGGTACGACATTGTAATCATATGAGCACCGGGGCATAGTGGTATTCTAGGAAACCGTAGAGTAGTTGAACTGGTTAGTTGCGAATAACCATCGAACTCTCTGGTAGGTTAGGTTAGGTTAGAGGACGTGTACTTGTCAATTAAGACAAGTACAGTACCCGGAGGTCGATTTGACCCATTGTACAACGTCCGAGTTTCTCACACCACTTATGTTGTGTGTGTTAATTTTATACATGAGTGGTAGGACCTACAGTTTAAAGTCGACTCCGAACGACAGATTTTTGAGAAACTTTTTCATGGCAATTTTATTTACTCTTAGAGTTTTTGCCAGAAATCTGCTGAGAGGAAGTCGCCGAAAGAAATACTTATTGTATTTTGTCTTGATGCCTGGCCTGGGGCTCGAACCCTGGCTTTACGTCTAATAAGCCAACACACTACCTACTAGACTACGGCGACTTCTAAACTCTCTGGTAAGTTGTCTGCATTGGGAACCTCAATGAAAACCTGCGACCTTATTGCGACCATTGCAAAGGCTGCTCCGGAAACCTGTAAGATATGCCCATTGCTGGGTGCTCGCATGGCAAGTCTAGTCAAACTCCATGGTGGTTGGAGTCCATACTGGATATTCAATTATTGGAGCTGATGCCAGATGCATTGATCTAAGAAAGGACCTACAGAGGCAAGGAAGAGGAGGAAACTGTTTTTCACTTGTTAGAGATTTGAGAGAAGAGGAAAACATCTCTTGATTTTTATTACGCACGCAATCTAAATGAACTATCGATAATAGTGTTTGGGAGTCAAGTGGTTGCATCAGAAGCTGTGGATGGTTTCTCGACTAGGGCAATAGACGACAATGGTATCACAAAGGTCCTTATATGAGCCAAATGTGACCATGGAAATGTTGCTATTATTGCAAAACATAGCAACATCCGAGATGTTTGTGTGGTTTCTTATAACTTTGACTTTAGAATTCCCAGCACGAACTTCTGGTCTAAAGATCCGGGCATTTCCAGTGGTACTCTTGAGTACCTATCCCGGATTAGCAAAAGGCAACACTTAGTATATGGGATACAGAACACAAAACCATCGTTGAAATTGGCAATGAACTGAATTGAGTCGATTCGGTATTCGAAATCTCCGATATATTACAGGGCATATGTATTGCGAATGCTTTAGTTAAACTGTGTAGGAAGGTTCAATCGTGTTGACAATTGGAAGATACGTACAATGTTGCTAGACTCTGCTGGACATGTATCGATAAGAACAGGACCGACTTACTTCTATCCTTACAGGGTATAAGTATTGCGATTGCCTTAGTTAAACTGCGTAATATTCGCTCGTTTTATAGGAAATCTCAATCGTGTTGACAATGGAAAGATACATACCATATTGCTAGTTAAACTGCGTATTATCCGCTCGTTTTACAGGAGGGCTCAATCGTAACATATTGCTCGACTATGATGGACACGTACATATATAAAATAAGAGAACCGACCCACTTGTATTATAATCTCATGGTCATCCAATAACGATTTTCGAGAGCCAATATTCTTTTGTAACGCAACATGCCAAAACACTTGGCATTCAATAGAAAGATTTCTGCAAGCGCTGAGGGTCTGGGGAGAAGACAAAAACTGCCTTTCACGTCATGTGTCAGTGACCTGCTCTTTTTTATTGATTATTATAAAGACTGCGCCTTTAGAGGTCATAAGCGAAAGCATTTCATTGATTGCTAAGAACTATTATGGAGTAAGTGACATTAACTTGGTCTAACATTTTATAAATTTCAATATAAGATTGTATAAATAATTGTATATAAAAATTGTAATGTTTTTATAAGATTAAAGTGCAGAAATGTTTCTTAAAAATAAATGATAATAAATATTTATTTTGCTTTTTTAATAAATTGTATAAAAATATTTAAAAATAGTGTTCAAGATCTGAAGTATTTTTGTGGTTTAATTTCACCAAAAAAATACTTCAGTTTCTGAAACATTTTTTACGCGATGCAGTAGTAAGAGATTCAGAAATTTTCGAGATGGTTACACTCAAAATTAAATAAAAATTCTTAAAAATTAATTGAAAAAAATAATAATAATAAAATAATTACAAAATTTCAAATAAAAGAAAGCTTGAGAAACATTCTTTTAAAATAAAATGTTTTCAAGTTTATAGAATTTATTTATTTTTTTTTGGCTTTTACAACATTGGCTTGAACTTTTCCCTTTAACCTTTGCAGAGTTTTAAGAACATCCCTTTTTAAGTTTCCAAAGCTAGTAATTTATAGAAATTTTTTGCTGTTGATTTGTTTCAGTATAAAAAAAGATGCGTGACATGTGACCATGCAAAAAGTACGCAGTAATGTTAGCATTATGAATAGAATAACAAGCAAACAATGTGTTCAAATAAACGAATTTTATTACTAAGAAGATATCTAGCTGTCCTCATTACTAGTTCCCTGAGGGCAATAACAAGTAGGGCAGTTTACGTCATTGCACATTAGCTTCCCGTGAAACTGCAGGCGACTTTTGCTGCGTTCAGATTGAATTCAATGAAGCTTCATAGACGCGCTAGAGTCATAAGTCCTTCACCCGCAGTAACAAATTCAATATGTAGTCGGTCCCCTTTAACTATCTGGACGTAAGGACTTATATACAGTGGTGGCCTTATAATTAGAAACGACTTAGCAACATGCATGTTTGTTAATTTGTATTACAGTGTTCACTGCGTACCTGGGATCAAAGGCTTTGTTTGGAGGACGTCTTACATACGTTTTTCCATCAGGTTGGGACAAATTAAGGAATAGGATGGACGCACTTATTGTGATATGGTTCCAGTACTAGAGAAATAGACAACTGTGGTAAAGCAATGGACCGTAGATGACCTAAACGTGTCTATCCATCTTCCTGGGTTGAAAATCAATTCTACTTATTTATTCCATGGCCCCAATGTGAAATATGCGTCCCTTAATGAATGGGAATCATAGAAGTTGCATTGCGAGGTTTCAAGATTCTCCAGATTCTAATGAACAGGTGCTTGCGCAAAATTCTTCTCATATTCTGGCCCAAAACAATTAACAATCTATGAGGAGGCTATCCATATTAGATGAACTTAGATTCATCACTAATTATAAGGCCACCACTGTAGATATTCGGATTATTGCGGCGTTTTCTGACAAGTAAAGTCGTGGCTGACCTAATGACGGGGCAGTAGCAGAATAAAACACAGAGAATATACTGACACTCTTAGATTTTCAAGCTGTCGGAAAGGCCCTTTAGTATATCATGTCGCCATGTAAGGTTGTCTATGAATGTCGCCTATTTCTCAGGAAAATAAAAATTTTTTTTTGAAAGTCTCCATTATAGCGTTACCTGGGCTTAGGGAAATATCACTCAACAGTGTAGCGGACGTCTTGATCATAAACTATATTGAATTGGATGCGATGGTCCGTGGATAAAAGAACCCTGGACTAAGACTGGAGTGAAAATAAGTATAGTCTTCGTGGGTAGAAGGGAGGACCGGTTCGAACACTTGGTTGAACTGACAGAATCCTAATTATATGGCCTCTGTAATTACGGAATATTGTGTAATGTGGAGGCATGCTTATTGGCTAGGCGCACCTCTGTAAAAACTCCTCCTCGGAGAAGGAAAAGACCGTCGGACATTTAATGAGTCACTGGGCATGCTTATCATGATATCTTTGCTGGAATTGTTTAAAGTTAGAATAAAGTATATTGCCCAGTACATAAGAGAATCTGAGTTGAGTGGCTTAACCTACAGACCTCTTAGTAATGGTGCACATCAGAGACCAGCAATGAATCGCTTTTCCGCTACTCATAAGTACTAATGAAATTTTGAGTAAGAGTGAGTCAACAGTATTGAAATCCAAATACTCTGATTCATTCGTACTCAGTACAACATTGATTTATAAGTACAAGTTTCAAATGAGTATGTGTACAAAGTTGACATCAAACTCATAACATTCGAAATATGTTTGATTCATACGCGTACTCATTTAGATTCATTAATTTAGAAAAAATGCTTATAATACTCATAACTGACTCGAGTGATTCATCAAAATTTAGAGTCTCAGTTGTTGTTGCATTTACAAAGAAAGAAGAAAGACCCATAAACAAAAAAGACAAAGACAGCAAGGAGAGCAAACACACAACCTTCTTGTGAGTATTGTAGTGTTCGTACGCGAATCATACTTATTTTGTGATTCGTGTATACGATGAGTCATGGAGAGTCGAAATCAATAAATCATGCATATTGTTAAGTATGAGTACCATGAGTATTTCAAACTTTGAATATGAGTAGTATGAGTATGACATTAAAATAAGTATGAATGCGTATTAGTATAAGAACTTATAAGTATGATTCGAATCTACTCATCGTTTTGAATAATCATTGCTGACCTCTGGTGCATACCAGAGGCTCTTTAATTACAATGGGGATAATAGATTGGTCGAAGAGAAGCTAGAGGCCTCTTCGTAACAGTGCACACCAGCGTATCTTTATCAACAATGGGGATAAGAAATTGGTATAAGAGGCAATCTCACGTGAATATGGGTCGTGACACGCCATTTAACCTGTTAAAATATTAGAAAAATTCGTGTCGTGTGAGATATGTATTGAAATGCTCAGTTCTGGCTGTATGCGTACGCTTACTAAAAGACTAGAGGTTCTACAGTTTGAAGTGATTTGCAGTCTGTCGGTACAGTTGGATCGGACTTTGTTAAGCACGATAAAAATCCCGTTGTTACAGTCTTTGGAACGAGACATAGTGCAATGATTACTCTTTCTATTGAATTAAATTAAAAACATGGTGTCATATGCTTCACGGTACGTGAAACTATAAACAAATAATCTCACATGTTTTCTTAATTCCTTAGCTTAGGTCGTGGAACGAATTCTCTGTAAAACATTGTGCGTTGTACAGTCCTATCGAAGTCCCATTAAGGACATTGTACAATGGGTCAATTCGACCTCCTGTCACTGTACCTGTCGTAATTGAAAGGAAATGTCCTTTAACCTAACCTAACCTAACAATCCCATCGACCACGAATGAATGTACTCTACGAGGAAGAAAAATTTCGAGAACAGGTGCCTTTATTTCTTTTGAGCACAATTCCTTATGGTTGGCATAGAACACAGAAACACAAGACATTTGAAGAATCAAAATAGTACGCTATCGTTATTAATGTGGAACTTTCAACCTTTCCAGTATGCAGTGAGGAACTTTCAAAATAGATTCCGAGGCAAGGGCTCCTATAAGACAGTTGTGCATATTATATGTACATCTACTCTCCTCCTAGCTATCATATTCACGCAAATATTGTGGCCTTAACTAGACACTTTTCCTTAACGGTGCCCCACAGAAAATAGTCTAAAGATGTCAAATCGTGCTTTTTGGCTGCCATTTCGGTTAACTAAACGGCCATCAAACGTTTGAGGCAATAAATCGATTGTGGCATGAGATGAGTGGCAAGTTGTAACATCATGTTTAAACCAAATACCCTTCACATCTATACCATGAAGATCGGGTACAAAAAAAAAAATCGGTTATCATGGTGCAATAGGTGTCACCATTGACCGTAACGATTGCGGCAATCTCATTTTCAAGGAAATGGGGACAAATGATGCCTCCTCA
Source organism: Sarcophaga variegata (assembly GCA_932273835.1). Lineage (NCBI taxonomy): Eukaryota > Metazoa > Arthropoda > Insecta > Diptera > Sarcophagidae > Sarcophaga > Sarcophaga variegata. Next base: position 143,783,784 of record OW026358.1, on the reverse strand, counting down.
CCGAACTGTTACTCGTAATGGGTGCATTGGCTTCTGTAAGACCACGTGTGGGTTTTCTGATCGCCAAATAAGGCAAGTTTGCCTATTAACGAATCCGAAAGGGCGATTTATTTCGGCAAAATCGTTATCATCGTGCAATTCCTCATTGGCCCAATAAATCACAATGCTTATCAAGCTTAAATTGCCAGTGAAGATAATATACTGAATTTTGTGACAGAATAGAATGACATAAGTATTGCCAGAATCGAATTAATAGATGGTTCATATTTAAACCGATAGATGGCCCATCCTATGCAAAAACTTGTCGATCTTTGGCGAACGAAGTCATAAAAGCGTTCTACTGTAATGAATAATTAACTTGCATGCCGTAATATTGTGGCCTTAACTAAACCTTAAATGTTTTCCTATAAAAAAATCTTATCTAAGGTTTGTGTCTTGGCTAAACGCGTACTCCAAATGTGTTGTAATAAGTTTTCCTAATTTTAAAGCGTTTGTTAATGTTTAGCGTTTTTTAGAACAATAAGCAGGGATTAAAATTTAAAATTAAATTAAGCGGCGGTTTTTTCTAAACAATTTGCTTTTGTTTTTATAAATTACCGTTATTGGCTTGTGTTTGTTTTTATTTGTTTTTTTTTGGCTAACCTAAGCTTAACTAAATTGGTATTTTTTTTGTTTTTGTTTTTGTTGTATTACTTTTTACGTTTAATTATTGCATTGTTGTTCATCATCATCATTTTTGTTCATCTTGTTCTTCTTCTTATTCTTCTTGTTGTTGTTGTTGTCCTTTTTAATTAATATAATTTATTATTTCTTGTTTTTTTTTTTGAATATTTTTTTTCGTTGACCAGGCACATGTGCTTAAATAAAAATTTAAAAAAAAACGAAAAAAACTATGATTTCGTAGCGGTTTACTATACTTTTTTTTGTTGTTTTTTTTTTTTGTTTTTTGCTTGTTTTGTTTTTGTTTTTTGTCGTCTATACGTAAAAATTCCAATGGCAAAACTTATTATAAAATTTTATTGATGTCAAGCAGTTGTTATATTGTTGTTGTTGTTTTATTTGTTGTTGTTGTACTACTACGTCTATTATTATTATTATTATATGCAGACTATTTAAATATTTTAGCAAAAGATCTCGTAACACATACGCACAATGTAACATTTTATTTGAATCATATCGGGTATCGAAATAATCGGAATCATATTGAGAACCGTTATCGGAATAATCGAAATCGTTATCGGAATCATAATTAGAATAATAAAACAATTGTTGTCCATAAAGTTATGGGAACTGTAAGAGTATAGGAAAATATAAAATTAAAAAGTTTATAAAGAAGAACAAGAAAGAAACAAAAAATCGAAAAAAAATTAAAAAAAAATTGAAAAAAAATTAAAAAAAAAAATAAAAATTATTTCATCAGAGGATTAATTATCCTCATCCTTGTATTGAAACACTTACAATAAAATGAGGCGCTGAAAATAATACAGCCAATGTGGCAATTATGGTAAATAACGTAAAAACAATAAGGCACAAACGATCCACTACCATGGCAGCAAATTTCCAATCTCTTGTTACCTCACCAACTTCATCTTCTTTTTTTAACTTAAATTATTTCCAAAAAAAAAAATAAAAATTGGTTTTAAATACAATATAAAGTAAATTATTAAGAATAAATTTTAAATATTAAATCTTATTTAAAATAATGATATAACCCAGTAAATATTTTAATTCCAAAATTGAATTAAGCCTAGACAAGAACCTTTAATCAAAATAATGGTTCTGCTCGTCAAACTTATGGTGTACTTTGCTGATTTTATGATGTACATAATCGACCTTCAGAGCATTTAAATCGAATAACAATGAATCATTTTCAGACCACTTTTACTGTGCCAGATAGTAGCAACTTCTTCAGAAACTTTTTTAAGTGTGTTCTGGGCCATATATTGGTTTAAATTTGAAATCTGGCAATACTTATGTCATTCTATTCTATTACAAAACTCAGTATATTATCTCCGCTGAACGTAATGAATCGTTTTAAGCTTGATCAGCATTATGATTTATTGGGTCAATGAGAAATTGCACGATGATATCGATTTTGCCAAAATAAATCGATTTACTGTTGAGCAGTGCTGGGATTTATTGGAAATTTATTTCCAAAACCAAGGCAATTGGTCGGGAATTGCACGAAAATGTCGTATAAAATTTGGATGCAGAGAAGGACCAATAGTGCCTGGTATACACAAGTTTATTGCTTAAGTTCATGATACTGGTTTCATTATAACTAGATGCGCCAAGACGTGATGGAAGCTGTGGCTGAGAGTGTGTGTCATAATCCATCAACATTAACTCGTCATCGTTCCTTAGCATTGAACACACACACACAATTGGTCATTACAACCCTTCAATCGGGATTGCCAACTAGTTTCTCACACCACTTTATGCATGAGTGATGCGACCTACAGTTTAAAGTCGACTCCGAACGACAGATTTTTGGGAAACTTTTCATGGCAATCTGCTGAGGGGAAGTCGCCAAAGAAATACTTTTTGTATTTTTGTTTTGATATCTGGCCTGGGGCTCGAACCTTGGAATTACGTCTAATAAGCCAACACACTACCTACTAGACTACGGCGACTTCTTAGCATTGACCATTGAACGCAAATCGCAGTCGAATTTTGCAAAAAGATCTTGGCATGACGCCCTACAAAGTTCAATTGATTCAAGAGTTGAAGCTGCATGATCATCCGCTTCGTTTTGGCTTCGCTAGATGGGCAAACGATAAACTGCACGATGATGTTGACTTTGCAAAAACAAAAAAAAAATCATCTTGGTGGGTATTTGGAGCTCAGAAAACATACATGTGGCTGAACAGAAGACAATATTGCATCCATTATGAGTGGCTGTTTGGTGCGGTTTGTGGAGCGAAAGTATCATTGGCCCATATTTCTTTGAAAATGAGGATGACGCAATCATTACGGGCAACGGAGACAGCTATCGCACCATGATAATCGATTTTTTTGTACCCACTCTTTATGGCATTGATGTGAACGATGTTTAGTGTCAACAGGATGGTGCAACTTGCGACCACAATCGATTTATTGCGTCAAACGTTTGATGGCCGTTTAATTAGCCGAAAGAAGATGCGAATTGACACCGTTAGGGCCGTTACTACAACTTGCCGTTAACTAATGGGAGGATTTTAACGGGCAGATAAATTGTTTTTCAATATTATAACTGCACAACGAGGTAGAAGTGAGCGTTAAGCTAAAGGGAGGATCATCCTACCTTTAACTTTTAAAGTTAAGTTTATGTTAGAACTTGCCATATTATATTTTCAATATGGCAACTTCGTTGCCACTGCGTTTAGAAAAACTTGTTTAATTTAGCAGTTTTATCGACATTGCTCCGGCACTGCCATATTTTTGAAAAAGTTAACTTTAATTTATCTGTAAGTTGTAATAACGAAAACAAGTTAAAGGTGACTTTAAAGTTCACTCTAGTTAAAGTTACCTTTAACTAAACCCAACTTTAACGGGAAGTTGTAATAATGGCCCTTAGACTGTTTTCTGTGGGGTGCCATTAAAGAAAAGTGTTATGCCGACAAACCAAAGGCAATTGAGCATTTGAAAGTCATCATTCGTGATGCTATTGCAGAGATATGACCACATACACTCGAAAAAGTGCACGAAAATTGCTTCGATCGAATGAGGTACTGTGAGGCCAGCCGCGGCAGCCATATGAATGAAATAATATTCCATTTCTAACAGGAACAATTGTACTTCGCAACAAAAAAATTTAGCACAATTTCAAACCGTTTTTGTTGTATTTTGTTGCATAAACTTCTAAATGGCCCACCTTATACAACTAGTGGGTAACGTTATACAAAAGGGGCGTATACAATTTCAGGGATCCACTGCGAATTTTAATTATTGCGTTGTAGTGATGTAAATATTTTTTTTGGAATGGTGATTAAACAGAGCCCAAGAATGAAAGCAGAAGAGAGGGACTCACTGAAGATTTGAGTGAGTGGAAGAAATTTATACAAAAACTCGTCAAAGCCTCACATGGACTATGTTTACAAGAATCCAATAAAGGCCACAAATTTTCTAGAAGAAGCTGCTTAAGGGTGTACAATGTTGTAGTAGTTGTTAGCTGTGAAATATTAGCGACACAAGCACTGTTACCGTTCGAGGTTTCAGTCAAGGCGACCCCTTACCATGCGACCTCTTCAAATTCGTCATGTGGAGTGTTCTGCGAAAGGCGGGCGGCAGTGCATCGCAATGGCACTATTTTTCAAAAAGTGTCCAGTTGCTTGCGTACGCTGACGACATTGACATCATTGGGCGTACCAAGCGAGATGTTACTGCTGCCTTTAGTGCTATTGAACGGGAGTCTAGTAAGATGGGTCTGGCAGTAAATGAGGGCAAAACAAAGTATATGTTATCGACAAGTAGAGACGTGCGGTGTATTAATTCTCGGATTAAGGCCGATAACTATGCTTTTGATAAAGTTAAGGAATTTATTTATCTTGGCTCCGCCGTTACCACCAGAAATGATGCCAGTTTGGAGGTCAAACGCAGGATCACTCTTGCCAACAGGTGCTACTATGGTCTTAATAGACAATTGAGTAGCAGAGACATCTCTCGTACGACAAAACTAATTCTCTACAATACACTCATCCTACGGACATAACGTACGTAATTGGTCATTACAACCCTTCAGTCAGGATTACGACCTGGTTTCTCACACCACTTATGTTGTGTGTGTTAATTTTATTCGTGAGTGGCGGGACCTACAGTTTAAAGTCGGCTCCGAACGAAAGATTTTTGAGAAACTTTTCATGGCAATTTTTATTTACTCTCAGAGTTTTTGCCTCCCGTTCTTCTTTATGGCGCAGAGGCATAGACCATATTAAGCACCGATGCAGCAGCCTTGAGAGTGTTCGAGAGAAAAGTCCTACGTAAGATCTTCCGTCCAGTGGGAGTTGGCGATGATTTCCGTATCCGATCCAACAGTGAGGTGTATGAGCACCTCAACGACATAGACGTGGTGCAGCGTATTAACATCCAGCGGCTGTGCTGGCTCGGCCATGCCGTTCGAATGTGGGAGGATGCTCCGGCGAGACGGGTATTTGATTTGGGGATGTGCGGAAGTCGGCGAAGAGGTCGATCTTGTTTGCGTTGGAAGCACCGAATAGAGAAAGCCCTGTCATCGATTGGTGAGACCAACTGGCGTAGGAGCGCAAGAAGCAGAGACGGCTGTTAGGATGTGTTGCGGCAGGCCGAAATCCGTTAATCGGGTTGTTATGGCCAATTAAGTAAGAAGTAAGTAAGTAAGTAAGAACTGTTTGAGATATATCAAGCAGTGAAGGAAAACAATATGTGCAGTTGATAGGAAACGATCTTTGGAAGCGCGATCTTAAACGAGTTGTACTAATGGGTCCGCCATCAACGTTTTTTTTCAACAAGTGCTGATTACGTGAATGGTAACACTTAGCTCATGTCTGATTTGACTGATAATTAATTTTATCCTTCCGCTGAACGAATACGGTTGTGTATACGCTTGAATAACGCTGGGAAATATTGCGACATTATTTTGAAAATCATGGTAATGGTTGCAGAATGTGTACGAAAATTGCATACGGATTTTGGAAGAAGAGAAGCACCGTCAGCTCCGTATGTTCGTTATCTTGTGTAAAAAAGTGAAAGAAACTGGCATCCTCATCGATAAATCAAAGCGTGAAAATCCAAAAACAGTGCGTACACTCGAGAATATTGCTACTGTGGCAGAAAGTGTGCGTGAAGCGCCATCAACATCAATTCACCGTCATTCCCAACAATTGAACATTTCGGAGACATAATTGAGACGAATTTTGCATAAAGACCTTAGTATGACGCCATACAAAGTCCAATTGGTTCAGGAATTGAAGCCAATTGACCATCCAATGCTTTTTCGCTTCACTAAGTGGGCCTGCGATCGACTTACAGAAGATGCCGATTTTGGCTAAAAAAATCATCTTTTCAGATGAAGCTCATTTTGATCTTGGCGGGTATGTAAACAAGCAAAATTGTCACATTTGGGGCACAGAAAACCTGCACGCATACATTGAAGAGCCGACTCACCCAAAACGAGTTACTGTTTGGTGCGGATTTTGTTCCAGAGGCATAATTGGGCCATTTTTCTTCGAAAATGAGCAAGGAGTGGCCGTTACAGTCAATGGCGATCGTTATCGGGCCATGTTGAAAGAATTTTTGTTCACAAAAATTGAAGAGGAGTATATTGGCAACATTTGGTTTCAACAGGACGGCGCTACGTGCCACACAGCCGAAGCTACACTCGATGTTTTGCGCCCTGTTTTTGAAGATCGCATTATCAGCCGCAGAGCTGATGTCGTTTGGCCACCTCGGAGCTGCGATTTGACATCGTTGGACTATTATTTGTGGGGTGCCGTCAAAGATAAGTGTTACGCCGACAAGCCAGAGACAATTGACGCTTTAAAGGACAATATTCGTGAAGCCATTGGTGAAATACAGCTGCACACAAACGATAATGTGCTTAAAAATTGGACGGATCGTGTAGACTACTGCATGGCCAGCCGAGGCAGCCATTTGAATGAAATTATTTTCCATTATTAACCGGAAGGATTGTACTTTTAAATAAAAAAAGAAATTTGAGAAAATATTCAGTAGTTTTTCTTTTAAAGCATTAAAAAAAAAAAAGTTATTTGGCGGACCCTTTATAATGCACAAGTAACTTGCAGGCCGTAATAGTACACAGATTTCGAGAAAGAGGTTGGAAGGTCAAACGGTTAGCAGCTCGGCCAGGCTATAATATTATGTGGCAGTTTCAAGGAGTATGGTTTTAAAGACGGAGATGAGGAATATGTTACAGGTCATAAGGACATTTGGCAGATTTAGAACTCCTATATCCAAAAGGAAATTAGAAAGCGGAGTAACAAAATTTCTCTGAAGTGCATCTACGCATATACTACGTAAGTATTTTGCTTTGGGCTCTAGAAAATCTTAAGTTTCTTGTGTTAAAAGTTTATTGTCTCTAATAATTTTAAATATTTACTGGGTTATATCATTATAACTGTATTTGTATGTATACTTATAAAATAAATGTGTATGTATGTTTGTATAATACATTATAAAATACAAGACTAAATATGTACATAATATTGTATACATTGTTATCCTATTGAACTAGCTAGCTTAAGCTACTCTGTGACATATTAATTTATTATTATTATTGTATTAAATATGTGAGTATATGTATGTATATGTACACACACACACACAGCTTACCTGATCAGTTATCCATCGTAACTCTTTCAATATTAAAGCCAATTCATATTCAGCTGATGAACTAAGACAGGTGTGTGATATGGCTTCATGCATTCGTGTATCACCAACAGGACCAACTGGGCCAACACTACCATCGTCGCCTTGTCTGTAAATATATACATAAGTGTGTCTATTAATATGTATAAATTCATGATTATACTACAAATATTGTACTTCGTATCTCATTCTTATGTTTTTTTTTCAATGACTGCAGCAGGCAGGCAGGCAGGCAGGCAGGCAGGCAGGTGTTCGTTCGTTAATCATATTTATTTTCTATACAGTACTCGTACTCGCACTCGTACTCGTCCTTGTTCAGACGTCTCTACATGTATGTGCACATGTATGTATATATGTGCGTCTACATGTATTAATGCTCCTTAGCAATGGCGTTGAAATATGTCTTGCACGTGTCTCCCATCAAATTCTAATGATGGGTGCGTGAGCATATTTTTTTTTTATTTAAAATGGTTGTTGTTTTGGGTGAATTTCATGTTAAAATTAATATGAAGCCATACGTACATATGTACTTAATGTAGGAAATTGGGTACTTTAAAGGATTCCTTCGTACTAGCAAAGCCATTCTCTCTCTGTTATAATGTTCGTTCTAACGGAGTAATTGAAAACTTTTGATTGAGTCATAAATTTGAAATTCATAAAAAAACGAATATGTTTCAGGCTTGAAGGCAATGGCTTCGTTGCAATGGTTATTCACATTTTTTTTAGGCTGGAGGGGCATAAAGTCATGGTAAAAATTTATTCAGGGCTTAAAATAAACAAAAAACCGTTAAAAATTGTCAGTGAACACCATAGAGAGGTCACAATCACTACACAATGACGCATGGCAACCCTATCATTCTAGAATATGCTCCAAAAGGTATCAGATTCGCATTTCAAGGAGTATAAAGTAAAAAAATTTGTTTTCTTCTTGGTGTCAAGTTTTTTCTGAGACTGACTCACTTACCCACAGGTCTACAGAGAAGATTCCAGCGCCCATTCCTTAATTTATTTGTGACAATTGAGACGTCATTATCACTACAGACAGAGCTTGCAATACGACTAGCATTTCCAGAGTATTTATACATCGAATAATTTATCTAAGACGTTACATACAAAAGTGGTCATTACAACCCTTCAGTCAGGATTACGACCTAGTTTCTCACACCACTTATGTTGTGTGTGTTAATTTTATACATGAGTGGTGGAACCTACAGTTTTAAAGTCGACTCCGAACGACCGATTTTTGAGAAGCTTTTCATGGCAATTTTATTTTTCTCTCTGAGGTTTTACCATAAATCTGCTGAGAGGAAGCCGCCGAAGAAATACTTTTTGTATTTTATTTTGAAATCTGCTGAGAGGAAGTCGCCAAGGATATACTTGTATTTTATTTTGATGTCTGGCCTGGGGCTCAAACCCTGGGGTTTTCGTCTAATAATCCAACACACTACTTGCTAGACCACGGCGACTTTGCATTTCAAGGAGTATAAAATAAAAGAATTTGTCTTCTTCTTGGTGTCAAGTTTTTTCTGAGGCTGACTTACATATTCACAGGTCTACAGAGAAGATTACAGCGCCCATTCCTTAATATATTTGTGACGACTGAGACGTCATTATCACTACAGACAGAGCTGGCAATACGACTAGCATTTCCAGGGTATTTATACATCGAATCATTTATCGAAGACGTTACATACAAAAGTGGTCATTACAACCCTTCAGTCAGGATTACGACCTAGTTTCTCACACCACTTATGTTGTGTGTGTTAATTTTATACATGAGTGGTGGAACCTACAGTTTTAAAGTCGACTCCGAACGACAGATTTTTGAGAAGCTTTTCATGGCAATTTTATTTTTCTCTCTGAGTTTTTACCATAAATCTGCTGAGAGGAAGCCGCCGAAGAAATACTTTTTGTATTTTATTTTGATGCCTGGCCTGGGGCTCGAACCCTGGCTTTTCATCTAGTAAGCCAACACACTACCTACTAGACCACGGCGACTTAAGACTCTAAGACGTTAACCGAGGAGTATTTCAAGAAGTATCCATGCCCATAAGGACAAATAAGCTGACGCATGAACCCAATTAGTCCGTTAGGTTTAGGTTAGAGGACATTTACTTGCCAATTGAGACAAGTACAGTGCCTGGAGGTCCAGTTGACCCATTGTACAACGTCCTAAAGGAGAGAGGATAATAGGCCAGATAGGGGAAAAGGAGAGGAAGTAGGAAACTAGCCCTTTGTCATCGTCCTGAAATATCTCAGCAGTCTTGTTGTTTTTAAATTGCTAAAACGGCAACTTTGCCTACGACATAGCTGAGTGGTGAAATCTCTACTCGGAATTCCAAAACTTACTTAAACTAATTGGTAATTACAACTCTTTAGTTTGTATTATGACCTAGCTTCTCGTCAATTTTGTGTGTTACGGGACCTACTATTTAATTTCACTTCCGAACGGCAGATTTGAGAAACTTTTCATGGCAATTTTATTTTACTCTCAGAGTTATTGTCAGAAAACTGCTGAGAGGAGGTTGCCGAAAGAAATGTTGTGTTCATAGTTCGTATTGGTCGAGATGTCTGAGTCGCCTAATAAGCCACATCAACTTCTTCATAAACAACTCGTGTTAAATTTGATGTCACATACATTGTGGAATGACCCACATAAAAATTATTATCAACTTGTCAATGTACAACGTGATGACTGTATTAGACGAGTATGGATGAGAGTACATAGACTGTCGTTGAACACTGTATCAGCTGTTCCAAGATAAATGATGTTGAAAAGCTAAAAATGCAACATTCACTCATCCATTCATTCTCTTCTATTCAGAGTTTAAAGTTTGTTTTATAAAGTAAAGGAAATAAGAAGTGCTCTCCTTCTTCGAAAAACTTTTTAAATAAAATAAAACTTAACAAAGTAGCAAATAAAGAGAGGGAGAGAGGGAGAGTAAGAAAGATAATAAAACTCAACAAAATGACATTTTTAAGTAGTTCTTATAGACGAAAAGATTTTTAGAAAAATGTATTGAATTTAGATGAATGACATTAACACAGACTTTAAACAACTTTCTTAAGAGAACTGATTTCTTAAATAATATTTTACGGCTTCAAACCATTATTTAGAAACGCTGGCTTATTAGGTTATTGTCTCTGAACGGCTTTTATATTAGACATAATGGCTTTTGATATTTCTTTTATAATATAGTAGCAATCAGGTATTGTATTGGTAGATCATTCATACCGTTAAAGGGTTTTAAGAAGACTGTATATCTTGTTCACAGCAACTATCAGTGCCAAGAGTAAACCCTGAAAATTGGAAATCTTTCTAAAATATTGTTATGCAAATCGAAACGACCTAATATCGTTTAACAACAAAAACGATAAACAAAAGCCACACGATACAAATACACACTAACACTAAGAATACAATGAACGTGTTGATTATCTAAATCTGCACACACACATATGTACAAGGAACCTGGTTGCGCCTGGTACCAATAACAACATGTATGTGACAAAAGACAACATAAGGAAAGTATACAAGCAACAATTTATTAGAGAGAAGGCGAAATCACGAACCTTCCACATCGAGAACGTTCATCATACTGATTGCGTGACTATAACAGGGCTGGACAAAGCAGGCAGTAGTCAGTGTTAATTCAGTCAGTCTTGTGTGAAGACGCGTTGCGGTTGGAACGTACAAGCGGTATTGCTTGCAAAAAGGTTGTAAGCAGAGAAGATCTAACGAACAGTTGTTAGTGTTAACGCGGACAGAAGTGTGAAATAGAATAGTGTACAAGCAAATTGTTGCATCTTTAAGTTGTATACAGTGGCACAAACGTAGTGTGAACAATAAAGAGAGTTTAAGAAAAACTAAACACATACATATTTGTTTTTACTTGGTTTGCAATTGAAGAACTCATATTTAAACGTTTTTAAAATGGTAAAAACGTAACAATATATTCATTTGGTTTTGATATGATTTAAGGCTGTTAAAAACTCTTCAAACGAGACGATGCTTCAAAATATTGAAATAGTGATTCCAAATTCCATTTTGTACCCAAGACTAGACTATCTATATCAGATATTAAGACTACCACTCACCACTCACTTGAGAGATCAGTAAGATTATTTCCATAATAGAAGCCCAGGCGCTTCCTTCTCCTGAGGTCCTCGTCTCTGCATCTCCAGCAGAAGTCATTGGCTTTTTATTTTACTGCAAATCTCTTGTTAAGGCTCTGTGCTATTATAGGGGCCAGGACGAATATACAAACATATTGTTACGAAAATGAAAACGGTGTACATCGTTTAACATTAAAATGAGCAAAAGCTACACAAACAAATACAACGAACTTGTTACAATTAAACCAACAACATCTGTATGAAAGAAAAGGGAATAGACAAGTAAGCGAGAATGCAACAAGCAATGTGAACAAAATACACAAACAACACTGAAGTCGCGATAGAGTTCTCAACAAGGCGAAACCCTGAACGTTCGACTTCAAGAACTTTCATCAGACTGATTACGTGGGCATATAAAACGGCAAGACAAAGCAGGCAACGATTAGTAAGAATTCAGTCAGGGTTGTGTGAAGACGCGTTGCGTGTGAAAAGAATAGTTGTGGTTTGAAGATCGCCGTTGTAAAGTTCTACCGAACAGTTGCTAGTGCTTAAGCAAGCAGAAGTCTAAAGAAGAATAACGAACTAAGCAAATTGTTGTTGTAACATCAAGTTGTGAACAGTGGCACATAAAATAGTGCGAACAATAAAGAATTTTATTTAAAACTAAACACAAATTTATTTTTATTTTGTTTGCAATCAACGAACTCGTATTTTAAACGTTTTTTAAAAAGGTAAGAACGTAACAATATTGAGGGCCCACACTCCTAGTTCAACACACAGTATACTTTCATTACATTTCCTTAAAGGACAATAAGAAAAAACACACACGCGATAGAGTTCTCGAGAAGGCGATACCCCGAACGTTCGACTTCAAGAACTTTCATCAGACTGATTACGTGGGCATATAAAAAGGCAAGACAAAGCAGGCAACGAGTAGTAGGAATTCAGTCAGGGTTGTGTGAAGCCGCGTTAAGTGTGAAAAGAATAGTTGTGGTTTAAAGATCGCCATTGTAAAGTTCTACCGAACAGTGCTTAGGCAAGCAGAAGTCTAAAGAACAATAACGAATTAAGCAAATTGTTGTTGTAACATCAAGTTGTGAACAGTGGCACATAAAATAGTGCGAACAATAAAGAATTTTAATTAAAACTAAACACAAATTTATTTTGATTTTGTTTGCAATCAATGAACTCGTATTCTAAACGTTTTTTAAAAAGGTAAAAACGTAACAATATTGAAGTCGCCGTAGTCTAGTAGGTAGTGTGTTAGCTTATTAGACGTAAAGCCAGGGTTCGAGTCACAGGCCAGACATCAAAACAAAATACAAAAAGTATTTCTTCGGCGACTTCTCAAAAATCTGTCGTTCGGAGTCGACTGTAGGTCCCGCACTCATGTATAAAAAATTATCGCACACATCATAAGTGGTGTGAGATACTAGGTCATAATCCTGACTGAAGGGTTGTAATGCCCAAATATGTATGACTGTGTATGTGTAACAATATTGAGAGCCCATACTCCCAGTTCAACACACAGTATGCTTTGATAGGACAATGCCTTAAAGAACAACAAGAAAAAACACAAACCCTCAAGTCCATTCATCATTTTCTATTAACGTTTAAATTTCCTTAACGTTCTAGGTAGTGTTGCACTACTGCTCATCTATAATATCAATTTTGCAACATAAAATATATCGCATTACACTTTCAATTCTCGTTTTCTTTTGGTTTCCTAAACAGCAACAATTTTTTCATTTTTTTTTGTCCATTTTTTGTTCCTTTTCGTATTTGTGTGTTGGAAAGTGTTGCAAGCAGGAATCACTACAATCAATTGCCAAGAAATGATAACGATAATAGCACCCCATATTACATCCGTTTATTACTTATTTTTTTTCTTCTCTCCTTTTCTTTTCTTTGCTTACCTTTTCACTTCTACCGCTTCTATCGTTTTTAAGCCAAATTTCCAAGGTATTCGAACAAACGACAGACAGCGTTAATGGTGATGATGTTGCATTATACACCTTGTTCGACAACGTTGTCGAACACAGAGCAGCGCACAGCAACAAGATGTACGATGAGTACGAGAACGAGTACTATTGCCATTACGATTGCTATTAATATCGTGTATATGACTTAATGCTGATAGCGGGTAAGCAAAGGATATTTTATATCCTTGTAAAGTGTTGTTGTTGTTGCTGTTGCAACATAATAACCACTTGTTTAAAAGATCCAAAGAGTCGTTGTCACAGTCTCGTAAATTATTATGGCAACTATAATGGTGGCACGTAGAATAACGTTCATTCATAATCAAATATTTAATAACAATGACAGCAAATTGAAAAAAATACACAAAAAAAATAGGGGAACACAAAATGAACGTACTTATGTATGTCCTTGAGTTAGGGATGTTAGGTTAGGTTAGGTTGGAGGACGTGTACTTGTCAATTAAGACAAGTATAGTACCCAGAGGTCGAACTGACCCATTGTACAAAGTCCTAGTTTCTCACACCATTTATGTTGTGTGTGTTAATTTTTATACAAGAGTGGCGGGACCTACAGTTTAAAGTCGACTCCGAACGACAGATTTTTTTGAGAAACTTTTCATGGCAATTTTCTTTACTCTCAGAGTTTTTGCCAGAAATCTGCTGAGAGGAAGTCGCCGAAGAAATACTTTTTGTATTTTATCTTGATGTCTGGCTTGGGGCTCGAACCCTGGCTTTACATCTAATAAGCCAACACACTACCTGCTAGACTACGGCGACTTCTTAGGGATGTTAAATGGAATCAAAAATATATTTGTCTTGAAGTAAAAATTATAATTCAATAGAGATTCTTCTCTATACTAATCAGAAAGCTGTTACGTCCTGCTAAATAAGTAAGAATTCAATCAAATCCTGGCAATGAACAGCATTATGATTCCATTTAAATGTATATGCGGCCGCTAAGTAAAGAAGTTTAAATAACTTCTTCCCCACAATCGTTGTTCAAGTTGCTTATGAAACCTGTCAACTAAACCAGTTTAAATCTGGTCGCAGCTAAGATGTAAATCAGAGATCAGCAATGAATCGCTTTTTCGCTACTCATAAATACTCATGAAATTTTGAGTATGAGTGAGTCAACAGTATTGAAATCCAACTACTCTGATTCATTCGTACTCAGTACAACGTTGATTTATAAGTACAAGTTGCAATGAGTATGAGTACAACGTTGACATCAAACTCATAACATTCAAACTATGTTTGATTCATACGTCTACTCATACAGATTCATAAATTTAGAAAAATACTTATAATACTCATAAATGATTCCAGTGACTCGAATCATTCATTCAAATTTACAGTCTTAGTTGTTGTTGCATTTACAAAGAGAGAAGAAAGACACATAAACGAAAAAGACAAAGACAGCAAGGAGAGCAAATACACAACCTTCTTGTGAGTATTGTAGTGTTCGTACGCGAATCATACTTATTTTGTGATTCGTGCATACAATGAGTCATGGAAAGTCGAAATCAATAACATCATGCGTATTGTTAAGCATGAGTAGCATGATTATTTCAAACTTTGAATATGAGTAGTATGAGTATGACATTAAAATAAGTATGAATGCGTATAAGTATCAGAAAATATAAGTATGATTCGAATCTACTCATCGTTTTGAATACTTATTGCTGACCTCTGGTGTAAATCTCAGAGAAATGGAGGCGCCATCTATCACCAGAAAGTAGAAGTTACCACATTTTCACCCATTGACGTTGCATGGTGGTATCCTTGTCATCTATTCCTGGGTCTTATTTTGGATAAAAATTTGTCAAAGTCGAACGTATTGAACACGATGAAAAAACCTTCATTGCTCTCTATGGTTGTCTAAAATGTTGTCTAGATTATAGGCTTTCCGATATAGGAAATACCCATTGAACAGTACTCAGACCTATTTAAAGCTATGGATGCCTGGTGAATCCCTTGGCAGAACAACTAATCACAACTGGATAAGGCGTACACGAAGATCCGTCTGCATAGTTATTACTAGTATCATATGAGATAATTTTATGCCTATTTCCGCTTTACCTTCACTAATTCTTTCGTCGAATTCCTTTCAGCAGTGTTTTGGTGAAAAAAATTTAGGAGTAAATAAAAAGCCAATGGCTTCTGCAGGAGATGCAGAGACGAGGAAGAGGTATGGGCATTGGCCAACCTCTGGAATACTAAGCACCTGGGCTTCTACTTACAAGGATATGAAACATATGATGACATTCTTTGTAATAGCATTCAAAGAGGCCTTGCGAGTGTAAGTCGGTGATACATACGAGTATCAGTAGTCCTGAGAATAAATCCTAATAGAAAAATATTCACCTTTAAGGTGAGATATGAAAATGAAGTGAAAATATCTGGCAATATCACTGGATAGTAAATTGACATGGAGGCCTCATAAAGGGAAAAGTCCAGCTTTGATAACAAGTTTGCAGCGAAATCTTGGTGATGTAACCAAAGGATTACGTATTGGATGCATACTTTTTCTGGCAGACAGTATAAGTCTAAAAATAGCGGAGAAAGAAAATATAGAGTCTAGCGAGTGTTTGTATAACAGGGGCAATGAAAGTCAGCGGCGCCGCTCTGTTGGATTGAAAACCGCTGCACATTGTATGACAATAAGAGAGAAGTCGAATAAAAAATTCCTTTGGAGATTTTCTGTACCAAAGAATTGAGTGACTGATAGTTCCGTCTTTTACTGTCACCTGCATAGTACCAGTAGAACGAGTAATGAACTGGAAGCCCATGGGAAAAATCGCAGTTAATACGGAAAAGTTGTACAAAGGTATGGACAGGGCAAAACTATGTGACAGTAAAGAAGCTATCTGGGGAAGCTGAAACAGCTTTTTAGTTAAAATGCGGTTATCCTCTGCTTAGGTTAGGTTAGAGGACGTGTACCTGTCAATTAAGACAAGTGCAGTACCCGGAGGTCGAATTGAGCAATTGTACAACGTCCTAGTTTTTCAACGTCCTAGATTTTGGAGAAACTTTTTCATGGCAATTTTATTTACTCTCAGAGTTTTTTTTTGCGAGAAATCTGCTGAGAGGAAGTCACCGAAGAAATATATTTTTCGTATTTTGTCCTGATGTCTGGCCTGGGGCTCGAACCCTGGCTTTACGTCTAATAAGCCAACACACTACCTACTAGACTACGGTGACTAGGGTGCTAGGTTAAGTGGAAAATCTCGGCAATGAATAGGCAGATGAGCACAACGAAATGATTTTCCACGTCGCCAAAACCTTTTGTGGAAATTGAGTCCAAAAATTTCTATAAGAGAAGGTCTAAGCAGAGGTTGGTAACCGGCCTTTTGACGGGACACTGTAGACTCGGACTATACTTGTTCAGTATGGGGATCATATAGGTTAGTGAGAGGATCATATAGATTCTGTAACAATGAGAATGAAACATTCTTGGAATCTCTGAGGCATTAATGCATCCCAAAAGAAACACTTAAATACATACCAGATGTTGGGCAGGTAATTGTTATTGTTGACACCGATCAGCATCTTTAAGTTTGTCAGAACAACATGCTTTAAGGAGACATTATGGGGTACCCTATGAAGTGTGAGGGGAGCAGGTAGTTAGGTTAGTGTGGTAGTTTGATACCAAAAGCTCACTTGACCACGCATAGCGGCCCGTTGTGATGCTAGAGGTGAACGCAGTTCCTGTGCTGACCAAGTTCCCCCGGACCCAGGAGGGGGAGGTCGGTCAGCACAAGATCTGCATATCCAAAGCACGACTACCCCGCGCTTGAAAACCAGCTAGAAAGTTTGATAAACGAGGCTATGTCCTTGATATCAATGGACGATAGCTCCGTCAAGCTGACAAGGGTTGGAGAGCCAAATAACCTATATCTGCACCCCGCAAGGGATGGGCATTGGCAGAGGAAGTGGATGACAGTCTCCTCCTCCTCGGCGGATCTGCATCCACGACAGAATTTGTTAAATGGGAGCCGCATTCTCTCCGCGTGTCTACACATAACACAGTGACCTGTAAGCACGGCTACTATGATTGAGATGATGCCGCGACCAAGTCCAAGTACCTGATTGGTACGCCTTTTATCCATCCGGGTCTAGGTAAGACTAGCGGTAGAGCAGGACTCCTCGTTGATCCAGGATAGGTTGGTGTCTCGGAAAAATTTCCGCGCGATAGCCAGTTTGATCGAGGCAAGTGACATTCCTAACTCGATTGAACAGGATTCCGGTGATGGGAGTACAATAGATTATCTTCACAGCGATAATAATAATAATTTGTCAGGTTAAAAACACTTGCCTGCTTGCCATTAAAGTTGTTTGAAATGAATTTAAAGTTTTTGTTTTTATTTCTGTAGAAAATTTAATTTAAAAAAATGATTTTTCTCTTCGCTATACTTACCATTAACGCCTTTACATTGTAATTAACGGACTTACCTGTACATGGTACGATAATAAGTGGGCTGATGGGGCAGAGTTGCACTGGCACAACGATGATTACAACGAAAATCATCATCAATATCCAAAACATTCGCCAACAATGATTTTGAAGATCTATACACACACACACACGCAAACACGTACATATGAGAAAGGAAAAATAATATTAAAAGAGTAAAAGAGAGCGAGCATATTAAGCAGTTATTATTTAATTAAACCGTTAAAACTCTCTCAGTGTTTACATTAAATATGGGAAGAAGAACTCTTTAAATAGAGAGAAAACAACAACATTTAGGCTAAAACCCTGACAATAAAAATACACAACATGTTAAACAAAGAGTAAATCAAAGGAGCCCTTTTATGTGGAAAGAGATAGAGAGAGAGAGCGTGAGAGTGATAGACTGATAGATTGTGAGAGATAGGTTGAGAGAGAGGGAAATAAATTTAGTTTTTTTTTGTTTTTCTGTTTTTTTTGTTAATTACCTTTCCTTTAATTCAACATTTTGTATATGTTGTTTTTTATCGCCATTGTTTGAGGAGTTCGATGAAGAGGGGGGTGGTGGGCATTCATAGCCAACCTGTCCAGGTCTTTGCATGCGCAATATGCAAGGTAACCAATAAAGGAATATTACTCTTATCTGTGGTGGTACATGATGATGGTGATATTTTTTTTTGTTTTTTTTTTTGTTTTGATAATGATGTTATGAAAACAAAATCAATTGATAGTTTTGAGTAGTTGTAGTTATTGTTGTTGTTAATAAAATGATGAGAGTAATTATTATTTTTTAAGTGTTTTTTTTTAAAGATTTTTTTTAATTTAAATTTTTCGATTTTTTTTTCATAAAAAAAATTGTCAGTTAAGTCCCCATTGTGTTGAGAGAGAGAGAGTTCATAATGTTGTTGTTTTTATTTTAAGGGTTTATTTTGATTTTGTTTTGATTTTTTTTTAAATTTATTTTTAACAGAAAGAGATAGAGATATTGAATTTGAAATAGTAGTAGTAGTAGTTGTTGTTGTTGTTAAAGTTGTAGACATGTAGCAGAGTTGTATTTTGTAGTAGAGTAGTAGTAGTAGTAGTAGTAGCAGAGTATGGAGAGTAGAGAGGATATATTTTTTTTTTAGAAAACGTTTTAGAATTTTTAACGTTTTTGTTTTTTTTTAGTAAATATTGATGTTGGCCGTTATTTTGATTTGTTATAAAAAAATTTAAAAAAAAAATAAATTACAAAAAAAAAAGAAAGTTAATGTTTTTAGTTTTAATATGTTTCAAAAAAACATATAAAAATAAATGTTTTTCTTTAAATACTTTTTTAGTTTAAATGGTTAAAATGTAGGTGTAATATATTTTTTTGTTAGAAAAATTGTTGTTTATTTTACAGTCTTGAGTGTAAGATTTTTATTTTTTTTTAAATTTTTTCATGCATTTTTACTAAACTTTTAAAATTTAAGCGTTTGTTTGGTTCTTTAAAAATAATATAAGCAAAGTGTTTTAGTTTAAATACGAGTATATATGCTGTTTAATAATATTTTTTATTATAAATATACATGTATGTTATGTAAATAAATTGGAAATAATTTTTTTTTATAAATATTTCAGTGTTAATGACAGTGTAATTTAGTGTTCTTTGCAGTGTATTTTTTTTAATAAGTTTATTTATTTATTAAAAAAAAATAAAAATTAAAACAAAAAATTAATTTAATTTTTTTTCTAATTTTAAATTTATTTTCAGTGTTTTTTTTTAAATTTAATTTTGTTTGTTGTTATTATTGTTTGAGAAAAAAAATCGTTTTTGTTTTTGTTTTGTTTTTTTATTGCTTTATTACCCATTCACTCATTTCATGCGTATCTGGATTTCTATGATGATAATTGAGGATAAGTATGGTTGACACAACTGATGAAGCCACCATAAACATAATGCAATTGAAATAAGTTCCTAGAAGGACACAAAAATTACACAAATATTGTACTTACTATGTTCGTTTATTTTTTGATTTTTTTTTAAATAGAATTTCTTTCTGTTTGTTTTGTTTTCTGGTTTAGTTTTAAACAATTCGTTGACTTTTTTGTTCATTTTTATTTGATTGTGTAAAAAATTTCCATTTAAAAGGCAAATAGTTTACCTTTTTTCACACCTCCAACGGGCAAATAAATTTCTAATAATTGCCTAAATGCATGGCTAAACTTTATTTATTTAAGCAAAATTGTTTATTTTTTTATTAATTATTCAGTACAACGGTTATTATTAAGGATATTCAACTTAAAGGCTTAAAAAGTCGAAATGTTATTGCATCTCTCCCCATGGTAATATTTAATTGAGGATTGATGTAGGACATATTGAATACCAAACAATGGTCTCAAATCTTATGGTGATTTGATGATTTTTTTGCATAAATTTTGCCTTTATTCTGCCTTTTGCCCCTTTTTTTGTTCTTTTCTGAAAAAAATTCAATTTTGTAACTTTTACGTTCACATTTAAATTGGATTTAGACGACCATACAAGTCGTACGAGATGTCAAGTTTTTATTTAGAAGAGAGCGGATAGTATCGTGTAAAATCAATATGTAATATGAGCTGAGATACTGAATGAAAATACGGATGAAGATTTGGCAGTCGTACGTCTCTCTTCGTTTTTGAATTTTTTTTAAAAACCATCACACTTCTTTAGAGATTGCATTCTCTTTATTTTATTTTCATATTCTACTTATCGTGTAAGTACAAAAAAAAACTATCCTATGGTTTAAGGTACGAATGGAACCTCACTGACATACATAAATCCTTATCGTATATATTGGCCTTTATTGATATGAGTTTTTCCTCTCTTCCCTGAAAGAAAATTATTAAATGCCTACCCAAAGTTGACTAATATCAGGCATAGGAAAGATTTTTTGTGTTTATGTGTAGTCTGTCGATATCGTCGGATCGTCTTTGGCCAGAGCATAAGCCTGTTACTTATTCAGCACATCATTCGGTATCACCTTGTTCATCATTTAAATAATCTTTAAAAATATTACACTTTGAGTAGGTCGCAATCACCTTAGACCATGAAAAATATTTGGAGTATTGGAAGTGTAACCCGCTACACACAAAGAAAAAAAAATAAATATGGAAAGTGTTCAGGTTAAGCGCCACAAACGTGGGTTAATTTGTAATACCTCAAGCTGAAGGTTGTTGTTAGACTATTTTAATAAATCGGCAGCCATTAGGATCATCTTGCTGCTCTTAAAAAGATCAACCCGATCAATCTATTTACAATACAGGGTTAAAAGGTTCCAAACTATGTCATGTTTAAAACATATTTGAGATACTGTAAGAAGTAACCTCCTAACTTAGGTTAGGTTAGGTTGAAGTGGTAGCTAGCCCTGTACTGACCGAAATTCCACCAAACTAGCGAAGAAGTTGGTCAGCGCAAGGGTTGTACATTAAAAGTACGACTACCCCACGTTCGAAAACTTCTTAACTTCTTTTAGTTTCTTTATTTCAAACACGCTTAGAAAATTTTGTATAGAAGACACTGAGTAGTTTTTTCCTTAAACAATCAGTCGAGCTTGTCGAGGAGGGGCTTCTACACCGTTGATGGACCACAACTCTTCTGTGGAATGGGTCGGATATTTGGAAAGGTATGCTCAACAAAAAGTAAAATAAGCGGAGGCAAAGGTTCTTCTCAAACTAAGTAAGTTTGAAGCAATCAAAAGTTTTGTTGGGAAATTACAATAAAATAAGAAATGAGTAGCACATCAAACTGTCAACAAATAGTCTGCTCTTTTGACAGAGCATTGTAGACTGAAAATACATCTATTTAACGTGGGTTGTCTCTAGCCCAACACGTGGATTCTGTGACGATAATAACGAATTATTGGAACACATTCTTGTAACCTGTGCTAAATCTTTAGGCATCTCAGAAGATAAAACATGGATGCATACCCGATGGCATTGTTGGCACCAGGCAGCATCCTGAACTTTGTCAGCGCAGCAGACTTGAATAGGGCATTACATAGATAATCTTTAATATTTGGGAGGAGGACAGTAGATATGGGCGTATCACTGAGGCAGTTCTTCATTATAATAATAATAATAATATTATTCTTAGAACCGCTTCAACATCGATAATTTCCATCAAGCCCTTGTCCTGCACCGTACGAACTGTACGAAATAGCTTTTTACGCTCCTAACTAACACAACTAACATAAATTTGAAGGAAAGACATTACACAAATGCCCAATTAATTTTGAATAATTTTTATTGATTTTGTTTCCCGTTGTCCTGATGATTCAGATGAATGGGCCTAAGTACTATGCATTCGATCAGTTTCTAATCTCACTTATCGTTGTTCAAGTAGTTCAAGCGAACGGGCCTCAGCGGCATACACTCTTAGATTTTCCAGTCTTAATGCTCATCTGATTCTGAGGATCGTAATGCTCTTTTCTTCCGTGCTTGAGGTGTAGGTTGACCAATTGCTTGTCATTCATTTTGAATAATTTTCAGCGACACCATCCATCGGAAATTAATCACACCAACCTCCGTCGACTCATGCGCAACAACTTTGTTAAAAAATGCACAGTTTACGATTTAAATCATTTTGAGTAATTTTCAGTGGCGCCAACTGTCGGAAATTGGTCATACTAACTTAGAAACATTGGTCGGCTCATGCGCAACAACTTCGCTAAAGATCATAACATGATCAAATGTATAGTTTACGATTCTATAAGGTACATACAAACAAACATTCATTTTTATATATATATAGACTATGCGAGATGACACGCCCACTATAGCCAATCCGCCCATTTTTTTCATATATACGTCAAAGACGTCCATACAAAATTTGAGGACAGTTGTAGTTTATGAAATATGGGACATTAAATACTTATTGGGTATGTGGGAGTGGCACCTCGCCTACTTTTAATTTTAAAATAAAAAGTTGCCTATAGTTCCTTCCAGACATACAGGAAGGTACTGTTAAAATTTCAAGAAAATTGGTCCAGCCGTTTAGCCGTCTATAGACTTCAAACAAACAAACAAATATAAGATAAGCAGTGAAGCTTAAGAATGGTCTAACAAGAGTTAAAAGTCCTTTTCCAATAATTTACGAAGCTTTAAAACCACATCTGCTGTCTTCCTACGGGCTTTTTAATTCCCCCAAAAAGTTTTAAGTGAATATCCTTAATAAACTATTTTTGTTTTCGTTTCATTAGTACTTAAATTGAAGAGAATCGAAAATTATTGCTCAACAAGTTATCAGTGAATATCCTTAATATATTCATATTCATTGTAATTTTAATTCATACATTTGTAAACGACTTTATTAATGAAATCAAAAAATTGGTAAAAATTGTTAAATATTTAAAAATTTAAAATTAATTAGTAATTATTAGTAATTGTTAGTAATTATTATACAGAAAAGTTATTTAAAAGTTAATAAAGTTTGTAAAGAAATTTTTAAAATAAAATTACACAACCAAATATTTTTAATAAATATTTATAAAATTTTGTTGTTATTGTTGTTTTTTTTTGGTTAATTAAAATACTTTAAAAACTTAAATTACATTAAAATTTAAATAATTTTTGGTTTTTTAAATTCGAATTTTTTATATAGATTTTATTGTTGTTGTTGTAAAAAAGCATATCAAAAAAAAATATATTTGAAAAGAAGAATTTATTTTGGGTACGACTATTAATTTATTTTACACAAGGATTATTATTAAATTAAATTTATTTCTAAGTATACAGTGATGGTGCAAATAATAGAAACGTTAGAAAAATAATGAATGTTTTTCTTTTTATTAAGGGCAACAGTTTTATTTTGAAAATAGTAATTTAAACTGAGGTCTTGAGGCATATTTTAAACTCATGTTGGGTTTGTTTTTAAATCAAAACAGCATTTCCTCTGAAGGATAGAAGACATGTGAAGAAGACTGTTGATCTTAAATACTACTTAATGAATTCGAAGTACAATCTCTTAATAAACCAAACAAAATTTTTTAAATCACAAATAAAATTCTATTACAGAAGAAGCGATCGCAAAATTAGCCAAGCTGATGACTCGCGAAAATTTGAAGTTATGGGCGCCCCTTTCTTATTTTTTTGTACCTAGTGATCTTAGTGAACTTGTTGAACTGGAGTGAATTGATCACGTCGTTTCAGTCTAATGTATATTAAATTGCCTAACAGAGTTTAAAAGAAACAGCACGAACACCCCTAGCGAATTCTACGGTGTATGTATACGCTAGAAACGTTTAACTTCATTAAGTAGTCGTCGGTTGAAAGTGCGAAAGCTAGCCGAAGTGATAGGAATATTAAAGTGAGTTATACGTATAGTTAAGTTAGGTTAAATTGCCAGACGACTCAAGAACAGCTCACTTATATCCTTACAGATCCTGTTGTAATACTATTATGGCTATTGTACTTATATTTACAAATCCATTTCCTAGCTACCTTGTGAATTTTACTCAAAACTCTTCTAATTTTAAAAAATCTTATGTAGCACGTTGCCAGCAGAGATCAGCAATGAATTGCTTTTTCGCTACTCATAAGTACTCATGAAATTTTGAGTATGAGTGAGTCAACAGTGTTGAAATCCAACTACTCTGATTCATTCGTACTCAGTACAACATTGATTTATAAGTACAAGTAGCAAAAAGTATGAGTACAACATTGACATCAAACCCATAACATTCGAAATAAGTTTGATTCATACGCCTACTCATTCCGATTCATAAATTTAGAAAAATACTTATAAATGATTCGAGTGATTCGAATCATTCATCAAAATTTACAGTCGTAGTTGTTGTTGCATTTACAAAGAAAGAAGAACGACACATAAACAAAAAAGACAAAGACAGCAAGCAGAGCAAACACACAACCTTCTTGTGAGTATTTAGTGTTCGTACGCGAATCATACTTATTTTGTGATTCGTGTATACGATGAGTCATCGAGAGTCGAAATCAATAATATCATGCGTATTGTTAAGTATGAGTACCATGAGTATTTCAAACTTTGAATATGAGTAGTATAAGTATGACATTAAAATAAGTATGAATGCGTATAAGTATCAGAACGTATAAGTATGATTCGAATCTACTCATCGTTTTGAATACTCATTGCTGACCTCTGGTTGCCAGAGCCTAAAATGATGAAATTTTCATTGATTTCCTCATCTTTTTCATCATTTTCAGATGGGTTCTACGTATATTCGTAATTGTGTAAATTTATCTTTTTATAGGTGGGGGATAATTTTTCGACAAACGAATGAAGTCTCACGTCTTAATGCGATCGAATTAGTTATTGTACTAGCTTTCGCAAGCTCTTCTTCTGTTATCTTCTATGTCCCCATGTTGAATTCGCTTGTACATATAAAAGGTCCGCCAAATTAAGTTTTTTTTTTATGAAAATGCTTAAAAAAAAACTACTGAATATTTTCTCAAATTTCTTTTTTTATGTGAAAGTACAATAGTTCCGGTTAATAATGGAAAATAATTTCATTCAAATGGCTGCCTCGCCTGGCCATGCAGTAGCCTAGACGATCGGTCCAATTTTTAAGCACATTATCGATTTTGTGCAGCTGTATTTCACCAATGGCTTCACGAATATTGTCCTTTAAGGCGTCAATTGTCTCTGACTTGTCGGCGTAAAACTTATCTTTGACGGCACCCCACAAATAATAGTCCAACGGTGTCAAATCACAGCTCCGAGGTGGCCAAACGACATCAGCTCTGCGGCTGATAATACGATCTTCAATTTCAGGGCGCAAAACATCGAGTGTAGCTTCGGCTGTGTGTCACGTAGCGCCGTCCTGTTGAAACCAAATGTTGCCAATATCCGCCTCTTCAATTTTTGTGAACAAAAATTCGTTCAACATGGCCCGATAACGATCGCCATTGACTGTAACGGCCACTCCTTGCTCATTTTCGAAGAAAAATGGCCCAATTATGCCTCTGGACGAAAATCCGCACCAAACAGTGACTCGTTTTGGGTGCGTTGGCTTCTCAATGTATGCACGCCCCAAATGCCACAAGTTTGCTTGTTTACATACCCGCCAAGATCAAAATGAGCTTCATCTGAAAAGATGATGATCTTCTGTAAGTCGATCGCAGACCCACTTAGCGAAGCGAAAACCCATTGGATGCTCAATTGGCTTTAACTCCTCAACCAATTGGACTTTGTATGGCGTCATACCAAGGTCTTTATGCAAAATTCGTTTCAGTGATGTCTCCGAAATGTTCAATTGTTGAGAACGACGGTGAATTGATGTTGATGGCGCTTCACACACACTTTCTGCCACAGCAGCAACATTCTCGGGTGTACGCACTGTTTTTGGCTTTTCACGCTTTGGTTTATCGATGAGGATGCCAGTTTCTTTCACTTTTTTTCACAAGATAACGAACATACGGAGCTGACGGTGCTTCTCTTCTTCCAAAATCCGTACACAATTTTCGCACACATTCTGCAACATTGCCATGATTTTCAAAGTAATGTGGCAATGTTTCCTAGCATTGTTCAAGCGTATACACAATCATATTCGTTCAGCGGAAGGATAAAACTAATTATCTGTCACATCAGACATGAGCTATGTGTTACCATTCACGAAATAAGCACTAAATGAAAAAAAAAACGTTAGATGGCGGACCCATTAGCCAGCCAGCTCTAGAGACTATACATAGCATGTTGATTGAAAGCTTGGAGAAAAGAAATCTTTTATTCATTGGTAAAAGAATAACGTCGTAATAATGTTTCAATTAAATACAATTAAGGCGTGTTCCTGTGTTGATTCCTAACGATGGATGAGACGTGGATCCTCAGAAACCAGTGGACTAGATTGGGATAACCGTGTTTCAAGAAGATGAAGATATGTAAGAAAAGTTACGACGTCTTCTATCAAATGTGTGATTAAATCAGAACTAATGTATGGTGTTATTACAGGTTTTCAAGATAATGTAGGTATTCCAAAGATAATATATTTTCTAACTATCGGGTCTTCATTAAGCACTTTCAACCTTTAAATTTAAATAGAACAGAGCGTGTATGAGATATCATCAAAATTTTGAAGGATCTGTTGATACTATTATGTGTGGGATACAACAAAGTTCAAATGTCAAACACGATTTCTCTGGGTGGAGCGCATTCATAATTTCAAATATTCTTTGACTTTGACGTATACATCAGACCGATGGTATGGGTTATGTTAGCCTTGAAAGTCGTTGTGGTTTTACATTATAGAATGAATTGCGGATTCCAGACTTTGAAGCAGAGCTGACAGTGTACTACATCGGAGAGGAAATACTTTGTATTGTAATAAAACGCAGTGCTTGTACAGTTTCGTAAAGATTTTTTCAATTAATCTAAAGGACTGTTTATTAAGAAAAACAAACATAAATTAAGTTTTACCGTTCCTATTATTTTTTCCAGCACTGTAGATATTTTTAATTTGTTAGAAAATTCTTATAATTTTTAATATTTTAAAGTAAATAGAAAAAAACATTAAGCATTTAAAATATTTATATTGGTTTGTAGGTATATATAGTATAAAAAAAAATTATTTATATTATATATGTATATCGTATATATAAATATTATATATAAAAATTTTAAATTAATTAGTATTTTACATTATAAATAAATAATATCGACTTAATAATTATAGCAAAAGAAATCTTAAAAGTTTTTATATTTGAAAATAAGGAAAGAAGAATTCGAAATAAATGCCTAAAAACCTGACAGAATTTCTTACAAGAAAATAAAAACAAAAATCTACGGGGCCCAATTCAAAGTTGTATAAAATATTCGCTATTCGCTATGAAAGCCTATATTTTATTATAAATTGATTTGAACCAAAGATTTTTGTTATAAAATTTTTATTTTTTTTATTTTTTTTTTTTATATAAAAAAATAATTAAATTTTTTAAAAAGTTTTGTGCACAACCAATTATCCGCAATCATCATTAATTTCAGTTTTTTTTTTGGTTTTCTTTTTTAAATTAAAAATCGAGATTTTTTTTGTTAAATTTTTGGATTTTTCAATGTTGTTTTGTTGTTGTAGACGATGCCTGTAAATTTGTTAAAATAAAACTGATGGTAACACTGTTTTTCTGGAAAGTGTTTGGAATATTGTTTTTAAATATTTTTGATTTGGATTTTAGATGCTCTGGTTAATTTTTTTATTAATTGTACAGGATATACGGTGATTAGTGATAATTTACTAAGAATGGTGAGTATTTATTTGAATATTTTTTTATTCTAAATTTAAATGATTTTTCTTATTTTTTTATTTTTATTTATTAAGAGGGGCTGGGCTTTCTAATCGTTATATGTTATGTAGTTTGGGGGGAGAGTGGGGTGTTTACTGGAGTTTTCAATGTAAGATTTTCTTTTTAACATACCCTTCACCGTTAACTATATTCACCTACAAATGTCAAGATGTGCTCAAAAGGCGTTATTATCCAAATATATCACGATTTATAAATGTTTTCTTAAGAGAGGGACCTTTGAAGTCGCTGTGTTGGCTTATTAGACGTTCGAGCCTCAGGCAAGAGATCAAAACAAAATACAGAAAGTATTTCCTCGGCGACTTCCCTCTCAGCAGATTTCTGGCATAAGCTCTGAGAGTAAATAAAATTGCCATGAAAAGATTCTCAAAAATCTGTCGTTCGGAGTCGACTTTAAACTGTGGGTCCCGCCACTCATGTATAAAATTAGCATACACAACATAGGTGGTGTGAGAAACTAGGTCGTAATGCTGACTGGGGGGTTGTAATGACCAAGTGTGTACACCTTTTAAGGCGGAAACATTTGGGAACCTTGTTGCATAACTCTTCCATGAACAGTGTTGGAGCATCCTGTTTTATGCGAATGTGTTGAAATCAGGTAGCACGACAAGCAAACGGGTATTTGCTGCAATATTTGTTCAATCTTGACAGAAAGTACAAAGTGCGGAAATGGCAATACTATCTAACAGTTAGGCTGCTATTCGAGCACTTATATCACATGAGATTGATTTGAAAATAATATGGGATTGTCATCAGCAGGGAAAATAGAGTTACTCTTTGCTGTAATCCAGGTTTTGTAGACAATCAGAAGGCAGATGAGCTTACGAAAAAAGGAGTTTTCATGCTAATAAAGCCAGAATCTTTCTGTGTATTGGGACGAGATGTTTGTAATATTATACGCGGCTGCAGCAAAGATGAAGATACTCTTCTCAAGAAAAATGGGTTTGAGCCAGCCTTAAACTTTAATAAAGGGTCCGCCAAATAACTTTTTTTTTTTGAAAATGCTTTAAAAAAGACTACTGAATATTTTCTCAAATTTCTTTTTTTATTTGAAAGTACAATCCTTCCGGTTAATAATGGAAAATAATTTCATCCAAATGGCTGCCTCGGCTGGCCATGCAGTAGCCTACACCAGAAGATGCTGATTTTGGCAAAAAAAATCATCTTTTCAGATGAAGCTCATTTTGATCTTGGCGGGTATGTAAACAAGCAAAATTGTCGCATTTGTTTGGTGCGGATTTTGGCCCAGAGACATAATTGGGCCATTTTTCTTCGAAAATGAGCAAGGAGTGGCCGTTACAGTCAATGGCGATCGTTATCGAGCCATGTTGAATGAATTTTTGTTCACAAAAATTGAAGAGGAGGATATTGGCAACATTTGGTTTCAACAGGACGGCGCTACGTGCCACACAGCTACACTCGATGTTTTGCACCCTGTTTTTGAAGATCGCATTATCAGCCGCAGAGCTGATGTCGTTTGGCCACCACGGAGCTGCGATTTGACACCGTTGGACTATTATTTGTGGGGTGCCGTCAAAGATAAGTGTTACGCCGCCAAGCCAGAGACAATTGACGCTTTAAAGGACAATATTCGTGAAGCCATTGGTGAAATACAGCTGCACACAATCGATAATGTGCTTAAAAATTGGACCGATTGTGTAGGCTACTGCTTGGCCAGCCGAGGCAGCCATTTGAATGAAATTATTTTCCATTATTAACCGGAAGGAGTGTACTTTCAAAAACAAAAAGAAATTTGAGAAAATATTCCGTAGTTTTTTTTGAAAAATTTTCAAAAAAAAAGTTATTTGGCGGACCATTTATTATACGCGGCTAAAGCAAAGATGAAAATACTCTACTTATGAAAAATTGGGTTTGAGACAGCCTTAAACTTTAATAGAAGTAGTCTGAGAAGGTCTCTGACGTTTGACCTGACATTGTAAACAGTACATTTAAAGTCATTTGAATGGAAGGTTTATTTTAAATTAACTTCAAAGTTTTTATTCTAATAAATCTAAAATTCAATTAATTATCTTCAATCGAAGGCGAAACAACAGTACTTATGTTATCTGCAAGAATAAAAAAAAATATTTTATCAGTTGCAGGCCTATTTATCAAGTAAGAAGGATTTTTAGAAAACAACAGAATTGGACAAATATTTGGACTTTTGCACTTCTTCGATGGTAAATGGCAAGACTGAGAACAGACTATACTTTGGCAACACGCTGCGGTGCTAGGTTTTTAAAGCTGGTGTAAATTTAACGTAAAGTTTTCGGGCCATTTTTACAACTTGCCGTTAACTAAAGATAGGCTTTTAACTGGCAGATAAATTGTTTTTCATTATTATAAGTGGACAATATGATAGAAGTGAGCGTTAAGCTAAATGGAGGATCATACTACCGGTATCTTTTAAAGTTAAGTTTATGTTTGATATTATTTTCAATATGGCAACTTCAAATATAAACAAAATGAGTATATACATACAAAAAAAAAACGATGCTCGTTGTTGCCACTGCATTTAAAGAAAAACTTGTTGAATTGAGCAGTGTTATCGACATTGCTCCGGCATTGCCATTTTTTTAAAAAAGTTAACTTTATTATTTATCATTAGATTTTAATAACGAAAAGAAATTAAAGCTGACTTTAAAGTTCACTTTAGTTAAAGTTACTTCTAACTAAAGCCAACTTTAACGGGAAGTTGTAATAATGGCCCTTAATGTATTCGTTATCCAGTTATACGGTGAAGGGTATTTTAAATGTTCATTGATAAAAGTGCGGTAGTACACTAATTTATTTGTTTTGTTAATGGTTTTATTTTAATGCTTTTAAGTTAATTTTATTTAATTAATTTAATTTATTAATATATTTTATATTGTATTTTTACCTGCCTTTATTTTGCAAATTAAATAATTTAAATTTATTTAATAAATTTACAATATATTTAACCTATTTACAAACAATTTCAAATATTTACAAACAATTTCGAATATCTACAAACAATTTTGTAAAAGGAACACACCTATTTACTCAAATATTTATCGAAACGGGGTAAACAAAGAAATAATTTCAAATATTTACACAAAACTTAAAACGAAAACACGTCTATTTACACAAATATTTACACACAGTAGTATTACAAAAATAAATATAAATTAAAAAATTTTTAATTTCGGTAATCAACATTATTTAGCCAAGACACAAACCGGAGTAGATATGCAAAATATAGAAATTGTCAGCAAATGAACCGTAAGTAAGTACGAAAGTAATGTCTAAAAATAGCTTTCTATCAGGTCAATCTCATCAGTACAAGCTACCCAGATGTCTTGTTGTCCTTACAAATTTCTCGTTCCCTTCAATCCTTATTTATTTTATTAATAAAATAATATTCTTAAGTGGCTATTGGGGTATTGGGGGTGCGTCTTTGAACAGCATGTTATCATTGGATTTTTCGAGAATTACCATCACATTGCAATCCTTTTGTCAGAATTGCAACTAAGCTTCTCACACCACCCATGTTGTTTGTGTTAATTTTTATCCATGAGTGAGAGGACCTACAGTTTAAGGGCGTTTTCGAACGACAAATTGTTGAGGAATTTTTCACTGCAATTTTTTTTACTCTTAAAGTTTAATTCGAGATGTCTTAGCTGGTGTTTGAACCATGGGCTCTCATCTAATTAGCTGTACTACACTACGGCGATTTCAATCAGCTCTTTCCTATCATAAAGTGAGTTTAATTTCCAACCTATTTTCCGTGTACTGGATTTTCTATAATAAGGACATACATAATTGGTCTTTACAACCCTTCAGTTTGGATTACAACCTAGCCTCTCACACCTCTTACGTTGTCTGTGTTAATTTTATACATGAGTGGCGGGACCTACAATTTAAAGTCGACTCCGAACGACAGATTTTTGAGAAACTTTTTCATGGCAATTTTATTTATTCTCAGAGTTTTTGCCAGAAATCTGCTGCGAGGAAGTCGCCGAAGAAACACTTTTTGTATTTCGTTTTGATGTCTGACCTGGGATTTGAACCCTCGCTTTTCGTCTAATAAGCCAACACACTACCTACTAGACCACGGCGACTATATTAGATATTAATGAGTCCCACAATGTTCATCCTTGAAAGATCAGTGAGATTATTTCTATAATAGAAGCCCAGGTGCTTCCTACTCCCGAGGTTGGGCACATACCCATATCTCTTCCTCGTCTCTGCATCTCCTGCAGAAGTCAGTTGCTTTTTATTTTACTGCAAATCTTTTGGCCAGGACGAACATATTGTAACGAAAATGAAAACGGTGTACATCGTTTAACATTAAAATGAGCAAAAGCTACACAAACAAATACAACGAACTTGTAAACCAACAACATCAGTATGAAAGAAAAGGGGATAGACAAGTAAGCGAGAACGCAACAACAAGCAATGTGAACAAAATACAACAATGAACATACAGTTTAACAATGACATACATTTTAAAGTCGACTCCGAATGATAGGTTTTTGAGAAACTTTTTCATGGCAATTTTATTTTCTCTCAGAGTTTTTGCCAGAAATCTGCTGAGAGGAAGCCGCTAAAGAAATATTTTTTCATATTTTTGTTTTGATGTTTGCCGTGGAGTTTGAACCTGGGCTTTACGTTTAATAAGCCAAGACACTACCTATTAGACTACGGCGACACCCTATGCTCTATAATATAATGAAATTTCCGTCACTACAGTGTGTTGATGGCTTAGTTAAATCATATATTTTTAAGAGAATTTATTGAATTATAAACCTCATCATTTAGTATTTTGCTTACATGCTGAGGTATGACATAAATCGCATCTTGGCGCAATAGCTAAGAATTTTTTTGCCATCATGCCAAGTTGACATGCAAAATATGACCTTGGAATACAAAATTTCAATTTTGAAAAGTTCAAAATTTGCTGTACATACTTGATGAAAATTCTTCTAAAGAAGGCAACACATTTTACTCTCCATTTAATTTTCATTACGGTTTGTGTCTTGGATTCTATTTTGCAATACAACATAACCTTCAAATCAAAACAATTTTAAATAGAATTTATTTTCAACAGTTCTAAACACTTAATAAACAAATTATATACAGTTTTTGTTTTATTATTAAATCATTTAATTGTTTAAATAATTAAAATTATACTTACTAAACTATATACAAGTTTAATGTTTAAGTGTATGATACAAAATGAATGATAAAATGACAAGTGAATGAAAAGAAAATGATGAAAATTATATTTTAAATAACTTAAAATTGAAAAATAGAAATAATAACTTTATAGAGAGAGAGAAAGAGAAATAATAATTCACATTATGCAACACTCATACATACACAAAGAGCCGAGAGAGATAGACAGAGAGAGAGAGAGAGATAGACATTAAAAAATTTTTAGAGAAAAAAAAAACATGCCGAAAGTAAATTGTTCACACACAGAGAAAAAGAAATCAGAGACTGACTTTTTATTCCTTTTTTTTGTACAAATTCCTTAAAAGAAACAAAATTCATACACAAAACACATGTTCATGATCATGCCAAGGCTGCTCAAACTTATTGAGTAGCTTCCTTGTTTTTTTTATACATATTAAGAGAGAAAGTAAAAGAGAGTTAGAGAGAGAGTTAGAGCAAGTAAAAGAATTTTTTTTTAAATTTTTTACATCCTTTGTTGTTATTATTGTTTGTTTAAATTTATATTTTAATTGTTTTTGTTTTTTGGTTTTTTATTGGCAAAAGACATTTGTGTTCTTGCATGCCAACAAGAACATTTTTTCTTTTACATTATGTGGTGGTTTTTTCTTTTCTTCTTCCCGGGTTTCTATAGCTGTTTTGTTGCTCTTCTATTTCCATTACAAAAAACAGTTACAATTACAATTATAAGAGTAAGTAAAAGCTTGAAGTACATCAAATAGTTTATTGAGTTAGTCAGTTACTTGAGAGAGAGAGAGATAGACACTTAACAGCTTAAGAGAAAGATATTTTAAACACGTTACTAGACACTCTCACACCCAGTGAACAATACACACATGATTTTAAAATTTATTTATCATAATGTTTTGCTATATTTTCATATGTAGTTGTAAGAGAATAGAACAGAACAGAAAAAAATGTAAGAAATTAAAAATCAAAAGAGAGAAAAAATAGGAATCATTACACCTACATACATACAATACGATACAATCATACATTCACCATATGGACGTAATTGAAATGTTTGAATGTATGTATGAATATGTAAGAATTTAGAGAGAGCATCTTCTTTTACTCTTTTCTTTTCAAGACAAAATCAAAAGGAATTTTAAACACAAAGTAATGGAGGACCTGTTTGTTTGGTGTACATATATGCCTACATGTATTTGTTTTTGTGTTCTTATTGAGATTTTTCGTTTGTTTTTGCCTAAATATTTATCATTTGTATGTGTGAGTGTTTTTATTTGTGCAAGCGATCAAGTTTGTTTATGTTTTCTTTTTAAAACTGTTCTGTATGTGCACAGCTCTTTACTTATTAATAAATTTTGTTTGTGTTTGTATTCAAATTTCTTTGTTTGTTGTTATTGTTTTTTCATTTTAATATCAGTGACAAGTGGAATGAAGTAAAAGTGTTTCTTCTTAAATAGTATTGTTGTTATGGCTGTTGTATGTATGTGTTAATATTTTCTGTTATGTTATGTTATGTACATGCATTTTACATTTTCTCTTTGCTTTGATGACAGTACAGAACAAAGAGAATATTTTTTGTGTTTGTTAATAAAATAAACCGTTAAACAAAAGAAATGTTTCTTGTGTTGTTTGCTTGTTTGTTTTGATAATACAAGTATTTGCCTTTCTGTTTGAAAAAAATTTCTTTTTAAGTGCAAAAAAAACTTTAATTAATTATTAAAATGCCAAAAAGGAAATTCAAATTATAATTAAAAGAATATGAAAGACAACTTAAGATGTATGTTTGTATGTGTAATCAACATGAAAGCAATGTTGAATGCAAATGCTATTTACAGTTAACAGTAAATATTTTCAAGTTTAAGGTTATGTTTGAAGTTAAGGTTATGTTTGAATTTCTATAAACAAGAACGGTTTGAAAATTGATTACAGTTTGGTGCAAAAATAATTTGTTTCTTTCGAAAACTGTTTCATATATTATTCTGGTTGTATACCTCAGTAAACAGGTGAAGGTTTTAGGTTTGGTTAGGTGGCGGGCTGTCTTTGAAAGTTAAGGATACACTTAAGCCAGTGATTACGCGTATTATGCTAGTAGAAAGCAATATCCAACATGAGGATTTAAACATTCTGTATGGGAGACCATACAATTGCTCCCTTTTTTGGAGATGACGGCAAATAAGTTGATAACAACCTCCTTCATTTTATAGTAAAATATATTCCTTCTTCTCCTTAGATCCACAACTCCTGCAGAATTTCATTTGGAGGAACACCAAATCAGTCGACATGTTTGTCAGAGTAGTGATCTGTGAGTAGCATCGATGCCTATGAGGTTTAACGAAAAAAAAACAATCACTCCTTGTCCTAGTGTAGTAGAGCACAGTGATGACAGTGATCAGTGCAACTAGTGGAACCATATGGTCAAATCAGCTATGGATAAATCACGGCGTTTCTTAAGACTTTCATGTTAGTTCAGAGCTCTGAAGCAAGGTAAAAAATTTTTTTCACGGCACATGGAATCTTATACGACTGCTTTCCGAAATCTTTCGTTAGTAAAAATTTAAAATTCACATTCGTGGATGATTATTCGTTTACATTTTGAGCTTTTCAGATACGGAATATAATTGGTATGGTTTCTTCTCAAAACTTTTTGTTTTAAATTCCACTTTGGGAAACAATACTTTCGCAGTAATAGTGAGTATTTTGAATTTTTTTTTCAATCCTTTAAGGAACACAGAGCTGTCACGAGCAACTCTTTCATTTACTTATTATTTTCCTTTTATTTATAAGCAAGTTCTAGTTCTTTTTGCAGCAAGTTCTAGAGTGGTAGAGTTGCCAGATGACATTGCGAAGGTGTATTGTGTATATATCACCTCTAGAGTTTGCTTCTCTTTGAGGTTTTTAGAGCGCTTCTTGTAAGAATTATTTGAAGAAGGACGGAAGACACAGCTGTACCCTGCGCGTGTTGCTGCGTCACCAACTAAAATAAATTTGAAGGAAAGACTTTACACAAATGTCCAATTAATTTTGAATCATTTTATTGATTTTGTTTCCCGTTGTCCTGATGGTTCAGATGAACGGGTAGTACGCATTCGATCAGCTTCTAATCACACTTCTCGTTGTTCAAGTGGTTCAAGCGAACGGGCCTCAGCGGCATATACTCGAAGATTTTCCAGTCTTAATGCTCGTCTGATTCTGAGGCTCGTAATGCTCTTTTCTTCCGTGCTTGAAGTGTAGGTCGACCAATTACTTGTCATTCATTTTGAATATTTTTCAGTGACGCCATCCATCGGATATTAATCGCACCAATCTCCGTTGACTCATGCGCAACAACTTTGCTAAAGATCATACCATGATCAAATGCATAGTTTACGATTCTATAAGGTACATACAAACAAACATTCATTTTTATATATATGGACTATGGGAGGTGACACGCCCACAATAGCCAATCCACCCATTTTGTTCATATATGCGTCAAAGTCGTCCATACAAAATTTGAGGACTCTAGCTGTTGCAGTTTATGAGATATGCGACATTAAATACTTGTTGGGTATGTGGGCGTGTCACGTCGCCTATAACTCCTAGCCTATAACTCCTTCCAGACATACAGGAAGATACTGTGAAAATTTCAAGAAAATCGCTCCAGCCATTTAGCCTTCTATAGACTTCAAACAAATAAACAAACCCACAAACAAATAAGCACACATTCATTTTTATATATACGATTTTGGTTGCAAGAACCCTTAGCACGAATATATTATAAGTTTGGTACACGATAGTAGACAATAAAACTATTAATCGTATACTGAAGACAGTTAAGAGATAAACATGCCTTCCGATAACTCAGTTGTTTTGAAATCTGTGTTCCAGAATAGTGTGGAAATGTTATGAATGAGAACGAGGATGATAACGGTCATCTTAGAAGCACTGGTTGTTTGCACTCTCGCCGTCTATTATGAATTTATGAAGCACAATTGCTTATGAGCTTAATAGCCTCCAAGTAATCTATCTATCTATTCATCTAATCAAAGCTTTCAAGTTACCAATTTAATTCGTTTAAACCCATGTCGTTTTCATTTCATTGCTTTAATTTCGAAACATAACCTTAAATTTGAATTATATTCTACACTTAGTTATTTAATAAAATCATTTCGAAATAAAAATTAAAAAAACAAGTTTCAATGAATTGTTTTTATGAAATCTACGAGCAGAGTATAATGCATGCAACATACGAGTATGCAACAGATGCAAATGTGGTGTTACCATAATGATTATCATAGGGTGGGTGGAGTGAGATATAGTATGAATGATAAATTATTATATGTTTTCCTCTACTATATGTATGTACAGAAATACTTTAATTTTTAACTAAAAATAACGCATATACTTCTATTATTTATTTGAATATTTTTGAATATAATTTTCAAACTATGTACCACAGCAGCTCTAATGGATATTTATTTTCTATGTTTTCTACGTAACAATAAATACTAGGATTTGATTGTTGGATTGGATTTTATTTTAAACTATTTATTTCAATTAAAAGGAATATATGGGTTAATAATTGTTTATTATTATTATAATTTATTAAAAATATTTATAAAAATAAAATTATTAAAAACATGGTTTCCATATTTCCTTTGAACGAAAGTAAAATAACTTGACCTCTATTTTAAAAAAAACTTACCTTAGGCTGTGGGTATAATGTTTGTTTAATTTAAAATAATAATTTAAACAAATGGTTTTAAGAAATAATATTTTTCTAAGTTATGTTTGTTTAAAGAGCTGAAAAGTTAAGAATTTTTTGTATAAAATTTAGTAGAAAATGTAGTGCAATAAACCTTTCTGATGAATTTAAAATCATTGCTTTAGATAACCGCTAACAATCTAAAACAGAAAAGGATCTCAAGTCCTTTAAAATTATCACAGTAATATTTGAAAATCTTTAATCGTTGTTTTCTTTTTAAGTATACCAAGAGTTTTAAAAACCCCGTAAAATAGAGCAATGTAAGGCCGCAAGTAATAATTCCAGCTTAATAAGGAAAATAAAGGGAAGAAAAAACCAAAAATATTTGGTCAAGACATCTAAACTCTATCAAAACCAGTATAGTCCAGCAGTCGTATTATTAAATTCAAGCTTGTTTCTACTCGTTCCCTACTGGGTAATGTGTTGGCTTGCTGATATCTCAGTAATTGCATTCATACAGGGTGGTATTGTTTTACGATCCACGGCATTGTAATGTGTAAGGCAATGACAATGGATGTAGATGAGCTGGCAAAGAAAGGCTCAGCTTAGAGCGCCAACATGGCGGAGCATTTAGTGAGTCCTACCCTAGCCTACCCTTCTTTGATAGACGATTACACGATGGGTGATTATACGAAGAGTGGAAATGGAATCTATTACGATCTTGTTAGGTTTTTTG
Source organism: Sarcophaga variegata (assembly GCA_932273835.1). Lineage (NCBI taxonomy): Eukaryota > Metazoa > Arthropoda > Insecta > Diptera > Sarcophagidae > Sarcophaga > Sarcophaga variegata. The sequence goes on along the minus strand of OW026358.1, from coordinate 143,745,046 downwards.
TCGGAGTTTTGCGAGGACCAGTATGTTTGATGGAAGCACGCCTTCTGCCTGCACAATTTGTGGGTCTGTGTTGGTGGCGGAGTCTGTTGTGAATATTTTGTAGAGTCTTTTAACAGCGATTTCCGAGTTTAAAATGCTGATAACGGCCATCTTGTTGAAACTAGCTAGGCCAGATTAGTTGTCACTTATACTCATACACTTTTTGCCAAATCACGCTAAGCGTGCTAGGGAGCGGTTAGCAAGTGACCTCAATTTTCATCAAATTTCTATTTTCGGCGGTGAGGCCATTTCTGGATGAATGGGTACGTAAACAAACAAATTTGGAACGCTACTAATCAACACGAGATCTAGGAGTGTCCAATGAATTCCGAAAAAGTCACTGCTTGTTGTGGATTTTGGGCTGCAGTCGACAGCTGTCGATATTTCTTTGATTACGACATTGGCCAGGGCATCATTGTCAAAGACGTACACTATAAGTCGATGATAATCAATTTCTTTTGCTTAAATTGATGATCAGAACAACAATGAAACGTAATTTCAACAGGATGGCGCTACGTTCCCCCAGCCTATGTTAGGTTAGGTCAGAGGATGTGTACTTATCAATTTAGACAAGTACAGTACCCGGAGGTCGAATTGACCAATTGTACAACGTCCTAGTTTCTCATACCACTTATGTTGTGTGTGTTAATTTTATACATGAGTGGCGGGACCTACAGTTTAAAGTCGACTCCAAACGACAGATTTTTCTGAGAAATTTTTCATGGCAATTTTATTTACTTCGCAGAGTTTTTGTCAGAAATCTGTTGACAGGAAGTCGCCGAAGAAATATGTATTTTTGTTTTGATGTCTGGCCTGGGGCTCGATCCCTGGCTTTACGTCCAATAAGCCAACACACTACCTACTAGACTAAGGGGACTTCTAGGGGATTTTACTAAGAGTGGAAATGTAATCTATTACTATCTCGCTTGTGTGACGGAAGCATGTCTTCTGTCTGCAGCATTTGTGGTACTACGTTGGTGGCGGAGCCTGTAGTGAACATTTTACGCGGTCTTACAATTTTACAGGTTGATAACGGGCATTTTTGTCATCATACATCTTCATGCTAATTTTATACTTGAGTGGCGGTACCAATTATTTAAAGTCGATTTCAAACGACAGAAACTTTTTCATGGCAATTTTATTTACTCACAGAGTTTTTGTCAGTAATCTGCTGAGGGGAAGATGCCTAAGAAATATATTTCATATTTCGTTTTGTTGGAGATATCTGACCTGAGGTTTGAACCGTGGCCTCATGACTAATAAGCCAACACATCTTTGTCGTCTGTTCTGCCAAATCACCATTGACGACGAAAACTACGAAATATGTTTGCCGACTGTGCACTGAAACCGCTGGCAACTGACCTTCATTTTTATCAAGAACTCATGTTCAGCTATGAAGATCATTTCTAGATGATCGGATACGCAAACAAACTAAATTGTTGGAACGTTGCCGATTCACATGAAATCCAAGAGCGTCCAATGCATTCCGATTGCGATTCGGTCAATATTTTTTGAGAACGATGTTGGCTAGGCCACCATTGTCAATGGACAGCGTTATGGGTCGATGTTCATCAATTTCTTTGGCTTGAATTGGATGATCATAACAACAACGACAAGTGATTTAAACAGACTATGCTTCATTGAATATTCTGCATGAGCGAGTCGGGGGCATGTCCATCTCACGTGGAGGGAAAGTAAGCTAATCAATGGTGTTCCTTGACCTTTTCTGATAGTCAGGCTGCGATAAAATCTTTATCGAATGTTGTGAATACTTCCAGGATCGTCAGGAAATATCGCCGCTGTTTCGATCTTCTTTCTGGGAGTTTTAGTGTCACGCTTATCTGGGTCCCCGGTCACAGTAATATTCCGTGAAACTGCAGAGCCGCCAACACGCTAGGGCTGGTGCACTACTTACGGAATCGTCCTCAATCGAATTGGCGATGTCACTTGCCTCGTTCAAGCTGACCATCGCGCGGTAATTCTTTCGAGACGTCAACCTATCCTGGGTCAATGAGGAGTCCTGCTCCACCGCTAGGCTCACTTGGCCCTCGATGGATAGAAGGCGTACCAACCAGTTACTTGGACTGAGTCGTAATGTCATCTCGATCACAGTGGTCTATGCTTACAGGTCATTGTTTAATGAGAAGACACGCCGAAAGAATGCAGCTCCCATCCAACAACTTCCGCCTTGGATGCAGATCCGCTGAGGAAGAGGAGACTCTTATCCACTTTCTTTGTCAATGCTTATCTCTTGGGGGATGCAGATATAGGTTATTTGGGTCTCCAATCCTTGTAAGCTTGACGGAGTTATCATCCATTGATGTCAAGGATATAGTTTCGTTTATCAAACTTTCTGACTGGTTTTCCAGCGCGGGGTAGTCGTGCTTTTGATATGCAGATCTTGCGCTGACCGACCTCCCTCTCCTGGGATCGAGAGAACTTGGTCAGTACAGGAACTGCGTTCACCTGTGGCATCACAACGGGCTGCTATGCGTGCTCAAGTATAGCCATGTTTATCAAACTTTCAGGCTGGTTTTCCAGGGTAGAACTTGAAAACGCTATGCGTGCTCAAGTGAACTTTTGGCATCAGAGCTACCACTGCAACCTAACCTAACCTAGCCAACTATATCATGCGATTTATCCCCTTTAAACTTTTTCTTGCGGGTACAAACTAGAGCTACAAACCAAAGTAGTTCTCAAAACCAATGTAACCTGCGCCATCGGTGCAATTAAGTCCAATTTATACGTCAAAATAATTGAAAATTTGATATTCCGGATGGGCTTCACCCCGAAGTTCCTTTCGACAGAAGAATACGTATGTTTTTACATAGAATTCTTATTCCCAGCACATCATGAGCTTCCGGCTCTTCAATATTTATAGGTGACAATATCGGGTCTTCCGATCAAATCAATTCACACGATCTTTTCAAATATTGTTTGTTTAGGATGCGGAATCCATATTTTTAAAATGTTCTCTCTCTGGTGCCATATTTTTCCATTTAACCCACAAACATATGCCGCAGTGTTCTCAAATAGCATACTTATAAGGAATTTCCTGTGGTCATGGTTACCATATTTATAAAAAAAACTTTTTTATTCACCATAATCTCTTTTTCGTATGTGTGTCTGTTTGCAAAACCTCAGAATTCTTTTCTTGTAGCAACCAAATGAGGTGCCATAAAAATTTGTGGCCAAAAAGTTTTTCCCTTTTTTCTGCTAGTTGGACTCGTCTATACTTGTGCTCCTTTTCAATGCACAACAATAACAAACAACAATCATAAAAATCTCATAGAAAGGTATAGAAAAAGAATAGAAAAGAAAGAGAAAAGAAAGAGAAAAGAAAAGGAAAATGAATCCCATATTACATGGTAACCACTTTACTTTGTGCAACTGTCTGTCTGTCTCTCTGTGTCTGTGTCTGTCCCCAAGTGTCATTAGGTGTTGTTGTAAAGAAGAAAAACAACTCAGTGAGAAAATGATAATGGTTTCTCGAGGTCGTCATTTTCCTTTTTTGAAAAGTTTTTTTCCCCACCTTTTTTTCTCTTACTGATGCTGCTAATGGTGGTGGTGGCAGGATATTATTGAAATCGAAATTGTTATGAAGCTTTTTTAAGTGTTAGTGTGTATAGGTTTGTATGGTTTTATGCATCTGTTTTGGAAGTAATTTGAATTTATTGAAGGCATTTTAAAGGACCTTTCGATTAGCACAGTGGGCTGGCAAAAGAACAAAATTTTTAAAAATTTTTTTTGTAAATATTTTGAATTTTATTGCTTTTGTTTTTTAAGGTTGTCGAATTGTAAACTATTTCGTTATTTATTAAGTTTCCTACTTTAAAAGGCTGTTACACATGATTTCCTCTTAATATTGTATCAATTTTACTACCAAATTTTTCTACCCAAGCCGATCTGCTGTCGCATTACTCTATTGTAACAGGTTCTAGAATCATAGGGTTGCCAACTATCATTTTGTAGAAACGATTTGTTCTGCAAAAAGGCATTGATTTGTTGAAATTTGTTCATTAAGTGCTGCGCTCTCTCAAGAAAGAAAGGCGCTTCCTGACCTTTCGAAGATGTTCGTTGCTGACATTATCCTCTTTGGTTGTTTAGATAAACTTTCTTAGTGTAGATACGCAGAGGTATCAAATAACATTTTACTATTGCTCCCTTTACAGCTAGTAACTTATATACGTCCACTGTATTATTGTGGTATCCCTACTAAGGTTCCTACTTAGTCCCCGACGTAGTGAAAAATATCTTTAAAGTAGTCAGCGAAACACTGCGAGTAGCAGAGGAAATTTGTAATTCGAACAGTGTGGGAAAGGGCAATTAAACTGATTAAATCCTCGCAAAGTGGAGTCAGATGATGCAAGATACGGATTCTCAACAGGCTTTACTATCCTTATCCTCGTGGTTGAAGCATTTGGAGGATATTTTGAACTACAAACACTTCTGAAGGAACAAAATGGAGCAAACATAGATTTGGGCACTTAAAACTGTCATCACTTGCTAACTACACAGAGTAAAAAGACAGTCACCTGTCCTAATCACCAGTGCTCTATGTTCCACTTAAACAAAAGCATAATTTACTGTACTGATGTACAATGGAAATGCTGCAATACTAGGGGGCCACAAAGCGAGACGAAGTGGAGCGCTGTGAGAAGATACGTAAAATGTGTACAGGAAGAAGGTCGACCTTGATGCAGTGCGACAGAATGATACATGAGAAGAATAGCCAATAGCATGAAGCTGGCTTCAAATATGGCGTACCTAGACGTCGTTCTTAACCCTTCCTAAAGTAATGCAGATAGCCGTCCCGGGAAGGGAGTATCTCCAGTAGAGGAGGAGGGATTGTTTTAGTGGAAGCCCCACTCGACGCAGCTGACGACGGTGACTGTAAGTGTGAAGGCACTTTAAACCCCACCTCACACGCCAAAAAAAATACTAGGGGGCCATAAGTACATTCAGGTTGATTAAATGGTTCCTAATAATTTTCTTCATATGCGATTTAACTTTAGAATCCCAACTAACGACCTCTAGTCTGATAATTCGGATGCTTCCGATACGATTCCTGAGCGATTTAAACCACTGGATTGAAAGTGCTGTAAAGAGTAGGCTGTAGAACATTGGCATATCTACGTAAACTGCATTATCGATGAACTGTCCAGAGTTGCCATAGTGCTCACTATATACGATATGTTCTCACTGCTAGAAGATAGTCATCATCGCTTTACTGGGAGACTCAATTTCATTGTAAGCAATATTGCTAGAAGCTGCTGGACTGATGTAAATAAGAAGAGGGCAAATTGATTTATTTCCTTGAATTGCATGAGCATTTATCGTACTATTGGGGTTCTTACTGATCACTGGCCTATTGGACGCCATGTCAATAGTCTTAGTAAGCGCTTGAAAGTCTTCTAAAGAAGCTAAGGGTCTAAGAAGAAAAAGGAGATTATCCTTTACCTCATTTATAAATGCCCCGTTTTTAGTATGAAACGGCGGAAGTACTTGACCTCTCATTTTCTGTCATCTTTGACCGAATTCTCTAAAAAAATTTATAATTATTTTGTAATCGAGATAGCATTCTCTATTCGAAAAGAATATTGATTTGTGATATCGTAATGGGCTTAACCTGTGATGGAAGTAAGACATAATTCTTCAAAGAGGTTACACCGCATAATCTATCTTAGTGGAAGTTCAACCGAATACATATTTTCATAGTTGTGCCCAGTGTTCTTTATAATTTTCTTTAAAATCCTTTTCAAAACTACTGATGATATTTTATTACTTCGAATAGTAAAAACAAAAAAATACCTCAAAATTGTATTGACAATTTCACCCCTTTCCGCACAAGTTATGCTCCATAAGTTCTATTTGACACTATAAACTGGGGAAGGAAACTAATAAGTAATTGTCGTTAGAGAAAAAAAAAAAAGAAGAAGAAGTAGAAACAGAAGAAAAAGAGGTAAAAACACAATAAATTTTTATGATACTATTTGTCAAAGTGGTTGAAAAAAATAATAATGAACCCACATCAAATCAAATCAAAATTTATTCAAAATAAATGCTGCCTTAGATCGCATAGATTAAAGACAATAAAAAAGTATAAAGGATTTGAATAGTTTTTAAAGCAGCATTAAATGGTGTTTGACAGACTAGCATTCTGTAGCATAATTTAAGGCAACATGAAACATATTTGGAAGAGAAAAGCTTATGGTTTAACGAAATAAAAATGTTTGTGGTTGCCTTTCTTTCGAAGAGAATCTCTTTTTATTTTCGCCTATAAATCGAGTCATTGTGTGTCGGTTTTTTGGTTTTTATATCCTGCTGGAGGTGAGGTTAAAAAATAAAAATTAATTGCCAATAAATTCTTTATTTTCTTCCATTCGAATTGTGTTTAAGCCTTTTATTGTGTGGAATTATTTGTTTAAATTCATCATTAGAGTCAAGCGATTATAGTTAATCCTTGCTCCTTTGGGAAAGAGTTGGAAGGTTAGATAGATTGAAACATAAAGAGTAAAAGGAAAGGGTATCCGTGAATGAGAGCAGTTAGTCGGGAGTCTAGAGAGGCGCTAGGGCTTCATCAGTGTAGTCGCGCTCTGCCCCTTTTTTGTTGTGTCTCATCTGTGTAATTCCTCCACCTCTCCTTTTTATCCCTCTATTATTCTGTACTGTACTTGTCTTATTTGACAAGTACACGTTCTCTAATCTGACCTAACCTAGTCGGGAAACGTATTTCATATTCGGCCATTAGATCGCTCAAGACTGTGTACCTCACATCTAAAATTATCAAGAAATTCCGGGTAGTAATATTCAGGAAATACCAGTTGCTGTACTGACGAAGTTCGCCCGAACCCAGGAGGTCAGCGCAAGATCTGCATATCAAAAGCACGACTACCCCGCGCTGGAAAACCAGCCCGAAAGTTTGATAAACGAGGCTATATCCTTGACATCAATGAACGATAGCCCCGCCAAGCTGACAAGGGTCGGAGAACCAAATAACCTATATCTGCACCTCACAAGAGATGGGCATTGACAACGAAAGTCAATAACAGCCTCGTCCTCCTCAGCGGATCTGTACCCACGACAGAAGTCATTAAATGGGAGCCGCATTCTCTTCGCGTGTCTACCCATAACACAGTGACCTGTAAGCATGGCCACTCTCTGATTGAGATGATGCCGCGACCAAGTCCAAGTAACTAGTTGGTACGCCTTCTATCCATCCAGGGCCAGGTGAGTCTAGCGGTAGAGCAGGACTCCTCGTTGATCCAGGATAGGTTGGCGTCTGGGAAAATTTTCCGAGCGATGGCCAGTTTGATCGAAGCAAGTGGCATTTCCAAGTCGATTGAACAGGATTCCGGGAGTAGTGCGCTAGCTCTGGCTAGCTCGTCGGCTTTGCAGTTTTCCGGAATGTCACAGTGCCCGGGGACCCAGACAAGTGTGATACTGAAGCGCCCAGAAAGAAGGTTGAGACAACGGCGACATTCCCTGACGATCCTGGAATTATTTGCAATGTTCGACAGAGACTTTATGGCAGCCTGGCTATCCGAAAAGATCGAGATGCGGGTGAAAGGTACACCGTACGCGAGGATCTATTGTGCAGGCCGGTAGATGGCCATTACTTCCGCCTGGAACACGCTGCAATAGTCCGGCACCACCCCGCCATCGAGTTTGGATCCTTCGGTATATATATCCAAAAAATCCGGGGGGACGGTCGTGTCTGGCGTCCAATCACTTCTGCTCGGGATCAAAATTTTTTTCCACAGGAAGATAATCGATTGCCATTGGGGTCACCGGGTCGATCTCCAGAATAGAGGCGTGACCAGAGGAATGACGCGCCAACGCGACAGGGCATTGAGTCTTATCGCAGTGAACTTAGGCACCTGCTTGGCGAGGAGCTCAGTAGGAAGCCAGTTAAGCATTGCGAAGAAGGCCTTTGTGGGGGTGGTGCGCAGAGCACCAGTAATAAAAATAGCTGCGGACCTTCTGACTCCGTCCAGGAGTCTGACATTGTACCGCTTGTCCAAAGCAGTCCACCAGAAGGCAACACCGTATAATATAATATAATTAGGAACACAATAAAGGGTCATCTGTCTAGTCCACTGTGATCACTTACTGACAAAACAAATGAATTCTGTATGGCTTTTTTAGGCGCAGAAAATAATGTCACTCTAACGGTGTCAAATAAGATGTTCCATAACACATTGTAAACAGGGTATGGCTGAAGTGCGCAAATTGTTAAAGCGTGTTAACACTCATTCAATCTGAGGCGACTTTCCATACCAAATGGACTACTGGACTGTTCTTATGATATAAAATCTGGTTTCAATATTCGAGTTATAAGGGGATTATTGCTGACTTGCGCTAAAACTTGTAGCATATTTTAAGGCTATTTTAAAACAGTTGTATACTTTCTAACAAAGTCTATATTAAGGCGCTAGAAGATTGTGTGAAACACGTATTTTGTCATCATAGCAGTCCAATGAAATAATGTATGGTTTCAATAGTCGAGTTATAAGTGGAGTATTGCTGACTTGCATTAAAAGTTGTAGCATATTTTAAGGCTCTTTTAAAACAGTTGTATACTTTCTAACAAAGTCTATATTAAGGCGCTAGAAGATTGTGGTGAAACACGTATTGTATTGTCTGTGCGAATAGTGACAAAGAATTAAAAAGGGGAATTTTATTTAAAACCCTTGGTACAACGATTAAAGACAACAAATATTCTAAATATGGAGAATAATAAAATGTTTTTGTTGTATTTTTTTTAAATTGCTGTAGAAAGAACAATAAATATTAAAAAGTTATGTTTATAAAATATTCACATTGTATGGAAATTATACTTAAAGTTTTTATAAAATAACTTATTATTTAACTTAAACAAGTAAAGCCTAATTTTAGGCTTTATAAGATTATACAGAAATTTATTTACTTACTTAATTACACTTACTAGATAAAGAAAATGTTTATTTTTTTATTTCTGACGCTTGTACTGAAGAAAACTTACCCAATAGTGGCACAGCATCTGATGTAGCCGGCATTGTTTCGGCCACCATATTAAGGAACACAGTAAGTGATAGTAAAATTGTTACTCCTAAAAATATGTTATGTTTTGGGATAATGGAAAAATAAATGGAGAAAAATAGATTGATTAATACATTGTAAATAGGCAACATTTTCTGTTTTCTTTTTAGAATTTCAGTAGAGTTTTCTTTTTTATAAATATTTTAATAACAGGTTTTGTTGTTGTTATTGTAGCATATACATACATACATACATACTTATTGACGTATATCCTCCTTGGTATACAGTAGTATGTGGTTGACAATATTTTTTTATATATTTTGGGGCGGGCTTAGAGGTTAAAGGGGGCTCAAATAAAAAACTACTACCATATTCTCTGCGCTGAACCTCAGAATGTCATTATCATTTGAATTTATGGCTATGGCTGCGGCTATGGCTATGGCTATGTCAATGGCAATGGCAATGGCAATGGCAATGACAATGTCAATGGATTCAGTGACTAGCATTGGTGTTTTGTTGGCGTTGGTAAATGAATTTTGATTTTAACTTGATTTTGAAATTGTTATGAGAGGTGACATGTGATGTGTACGTACGTTTGTTTATATGGAATGAATTGAAATATGACACAAAGACCGGCATGCTTTTTTTCTTTTAAAATTTTTTTGTTCTATTTTGATTAGCTGGATTCTAAAGAAGCTTAGTTTTTCATATCAGAAGGTTTTTTTCGTTATTTCACTTGCTTTATGACATTTAACCGAAATTGATGTCAATCAAAATTGTCAAACTGCCATAAAAAGGTTACCAAAACTGTGAATTTACGTGGTGGTGGTTGTTGTTGTTCCTTAATACACTTAATGGCATTTTATATACTATGTATGTAGACAGGACTAGAGGGACCTTTTAAAAAATGAAGCAGTGTTAAAGTATTGGAAAATTCAAAACATGTTATTTTCCAGTTTCGTTTTTTTTGTAGCATAACTTTAGGATTTGTTTCTAAGGTTTTACAACTAAATTATATTATAAGTGATGTGAAAAATAGAAAATATTTAAATAATAATAAATCATAAATCAATTCAAATTGACATAATTTAATAGAAATAAGGAAAAAAATAATAAAATTTCATAATATTTTGTCGCCTACTTTTAGGCTTCATAAGATTACAAAAATTTAAAAACAATAAATATTGAAGAAAACAATCTTATTTAGTATTTTCTAAGGTTTTCAAATTTTTTATATTTTTTTTGTTGTCAACGCCTTGATACACTATCGATTTGTTTAATTAATGGTTTCAAATGGTCGGTTTGGCAAGCCTATAAGCTATGCAACATCTTTCATCTGAAGCGTCATTTGTTTAGTGGAAGATTTACCATTTACATGGTAAATGGGTCGTTGAACAAAAGAGGGTACTGATTACAATAGTGGTGACTCAAACGTGACCCCTTTTCGAGCCCTTCATAGGCTTGTACATTAAATTGCAAAGAAAATTTTGATGAGAAGTACATAGGGTCAGACCTGTGCCTCATTGGAAAGTACCAACTGCCAGTACTCGTAATATTGCTTCTCTTAGAAAAATTTGACAAATAAACCGAATTTGTCGATTTCACAACGTATTTGCATTTGCACCCGTATCCTTTTAAAATTCCAGTTATGTCAGCAATTAAAATAGGTTGACTCTTCACAACGCCGCAGATATGCTGATTGAGTGCTAGAGCAATAGGCTTTTAATGCAGACCTTTGAAACAATTTTACATCAATAATGAATCAGACTTCACACGGTAGAGACCAGATAACGTGCCTTGCGATTGTATTTCAATCGGTGATTTTTACAGAGAATTTTTAGAGAGAATTGGTGGCGGCTAGGTTGGTAAGATTATTTAAAATAGGCAGATACTTTAAAAAAACATATATCACTTGGCTTCTATAGGTCTCGTTATAATACCAATTTTTCGTGTTAATCCTATTCCTAAAAGTCTTATGAAGGTATTGAGTTTATTCAAATTACTTTTGACTAGATACGCTCTCTTAATAAATTCTGAATGTCCAAGAATCCTGCGTTTCAAATACCCAATTATAAGACAATGAAAGAAAAGATTACTTCGTAGTCTCCTATTCTTACATGTTACTACAGCTCGTGTAGTAGGCAATATGATGTATTTCCATCCGCCGGACGAAAGTTATAATGGGACACTGGTCCCATTCGGTTAGCAGGTTAACAGGGACCAGTCCCATTTGGTTAACAGGGATCAGTAGTCTCTAATGAGGTTCCTAACATATGCTTATTTCCAAATCGGGTCAGATTTGTTGGATATCTATACAAGTGTTTCTATTTTCTATTCATTGCAAATAAAAGCTTTCGATAAAATATTTTAATATTTGAAGATTGTTTTCTACAAAGTCCACACATAGTAACGGCTGCTAGAGGTATAACACAAGAAGAGCCATATTCATTCTCTTCTCAATTCACTCAAAGTCCCATAGCTGGGACTACTGGGAACGGCAAGCGCAACAGAGTCATGCTCAATGACTTTATTCGATCTCAACTAGACGAATTGCAACTGGAGAAAAACATGAAGCACGTATTGCACGCCCTAGAATTGTAATTTCAAGGTCTACATTTTAGAAGTCGCATAATTCCTAATTTTTTTCGGCAAACCGCTCGATTCCATAGTTCTTGACTCTTTACGTGCGATTCCTTTAATTGAACGGTCTATGTCAAAACGTCTTTTACTTTTGAAGTTCTCAAAGAGAATTTCTGTCAAGTATGTGGGCAGCTACCTCGGGATGTTCTGTCAAAAGCACAGTTCGCCTAAATTTATTGCGTTTTCTTTGTTAGGACGGCATTCGCAGATCTTCGAAGCCTATACTTTGGTTTCCGCTGGTGCGAACATAATTTGTCTGAGGGACAAACATTCATCTGAAGACTTGTCCGCCTTCAAAATAATAACTCGTTGGTAAAACTGCAGATAAACTCACAAAGAGAGAGGAAAGTTCCACATATGCGCTACAACTATTATTGGTACCTCCTCTTTTACAAGAGGATATCCTTCCTGCTGCGAAATACTTCAGAAATCTGCCTCCAAAATTACAGACAAGATCATATGAAAAAGAGGGAAAAGAACACCATTTACCCTCGACCCGTAGAGACCGTTGAGAGGTTTCAGCTCACCAATCCACACACACATAGAATTAAAAAGCAGCCTAGATTTCTGAAACTGTAGAGGAATCCTGATAACTTCCAATGTCATTTAGAAAAAATTATGCCTACCTTTGTTTCAGAAAACTCAACAGTAGGAGGAGTTCTATGGTTTTTGAACCATATTACTCAGGGTTTACATACATATGACAACAGGGGAAAGCATGAAGTCCTGCTTTCTCATCCCACAACTAAGTCCTTCAATCGGTCTTTGGAGTTGAAGGTGATTTCCTTGAAGGTTTAGAAGTAGCAGACGATGAGGGGCATCCTTCTGAAATCTGACGATGAGACAGAGGACGCCATTTTCTCTATCGTCAACACAGAGCTTTTTTAGGGAAGGTTACTCAGATTAGTCTGCACTCTAAGCCGGCGGCTGTTGGACTTATTCTTCGTCTGTCTGTGGACATAGTGAAACTTATATAAATTCAAAAACTTTTGTTGGTCAAAGCCAGAGTTTGCGGACTAGAAAGATATCGCAATCGTGGGCCGAGTGCAGCTAAACCATATAAGACCCGATCTTGTATTATGGCTCGAGATATCATTTGATTTTAATGATAAAGACACCGGTTCCCATCAACAGTAAGAGACAAAAGCCAAAGGAGATTTGAATGTTAAATAGTGTTACGAAAATGAAGAATCTAGATACTGGTGTTTTGCTGTTACATTGATTAACACTAAAATTATAAACAAAAATACAACAACAAACAGCAGCATAAGAAAATGACAAACAAGTAAACAAAAACACAACAACAAACACTACAAGAATAAATGTAAACAAAATGCACAAACAACATGATGTTTACATTTATAGAGAGGGAGAAGGCACGAACATTCGCCTTCAAGAACATTCATCAGACTGTTTACTCTCCCATGTAAAAGGCAATGTAAAGCAGGCGAGTGAGTTAGTGAAGTTCAGTCAGTCTTGTGTGAAGAAATCGCCGTTACAGAGATCTGTCGTATAATTGCTTAGTGATTGTTATTGTTTATGCAATGGGTGTAAACAGAGAAATAACAAAGAAGAGCAATTGTTGTTGTTTACATCAAGTGGCACACAGAATTGTGCGAATAATAAAGAATTTTAATTGAAACTAAACTAAGATTTATTTTTATTTTATTTGCAATCTACGAGCTCATATTTTAAACGTTTTTAAAAGGTAAAAATGTAATAATAGTTTGGAAGTTAAATGGTGGAATCCAATGGTGCTATAGGTATTATAACGGGATTTCATAAAATCCTAGAAAGCTATATTTTTTAAAGGGTCTGTCTTTCTAATCTAACCCAACTTTGACGTAAAATTAAATCGAACTTTAAACAAAAATTTGTTTCAATTCTTAAAGTAAGAAAATAATTTTTTCTTCTCGTATAATTATTTGAGTACACCATCCCCCTCGATTATATATTAAAGTTTTGCTGTCTTATCACAATTTCTAGCAAAAATTGGAAGAAAAAAAAACGAACTTTTTATGACATTGAACTGCGTCATCTAAAATAAAGAAAGGATTTTCGTTCCTAAAATTGACTATTTATCCTATTAGACATGCATTTTATGACATTCACACAAAATGATAGAAAAAATAACAACAACAACAACAACAGCAACAGCAATAACAGCAATAAAGAACAGCAAGAACAATAGTAAGAACACATCTAAAAAGTACCACCACATTTATTAACACTTCATTTCTTTCATTTCTTTTTTGCTCTACGACGACTACATAGAAAGGAGTACGTAGTAGTTTTGCATAATAAAGAAACGAAACGAAAACTTTTGCATCACTTTATAGGCAAGTACGAGTACTTTTACGAGCACCGAACACATCTGTGTTCGCTTGAATGTGTACAGAGGAGAGAGGCTATCAAAAGTTACTTAAAGTTTAGAAAATATTTTTTATGACCAAAAAAAAGCAACAAAAAGTGAAGAAAAATAAACGAAAATGTGCAAGACAAAGAAATATTCTTCTGGTGCCTTAAAATGAAAACGAAAAAAAAACTTGTGTTCCTTTTGTAACACGTTGTCCCACAACCAAGATTGCCTTTGTGTTGGGTTTGTGACCGAAATTGAACTTTAGTGTGGGGGAGAGCACATTCTCAATATTGCGTTTCACTCGTTTGCTTAAGTGGTAGAGTGCAGAGTGTGCAGGGTACGGATTTGTTAAATTTTTGTGCTCCTAAGGAAATTAAGTTGTTTTCTGATGGTTAAAGAAATTGCAAGTCGCCTTAGTAGGTAGTGTGTTGGCTTATTAGACATAAGGCCACAGTTCATAAGGCCACAGGTCAGACATCAAAACGAAAATATGAAAAAGTATTTCTTAGGCGACTTCCTCTCAGCAGATTTCTGACAAAAACTCTAAGAATAAAATAAAATTGCCATGAAAAGTTTCTCAAAAATCTGTCGTTCGAAGTCGACGTTAAATTGTATGTCCCGCCGCTCACGTATAAAATTAACGCACACAACATAAGGTGTGAGAAACTAGGTCGTAATACTAACTGAAGGGTTGTAATGGCCAATTATGTATGTAAAGACATTGGAGAGCCATCAGAAGCTTGAATAACAGTTGAAGAGAAGTTTTGTAAGGCAAAGAAAATATTGTTTGTGGCATACATTGATGCTACGACTCTTTGTCAAGGGCGAATTAGCGCATCTGAAACTGATTAAAAATCCCAGAAAATACTCAGATTTGGGAGTCGAGACCTGTCAATATCTAATCAAAGAAGTAAAGAAAATACTCCTGAATGAAAGAAAAACTGCGAATAACACCCAAAGAGTAGTAATACCCGTTCAAAATTAAGGCATGGTCGTCAGTTATGTTACAGGCGTCATTGCCATAATCAACACCTTTTTCTCATATTAATCGGTACTGGAAAATATTAAGAAGTAGCAGCAGTTCATATTTCACGACGTAAAGACAAAATTCTGCGAGTTTCTCTCGTTCTAAACTTTTTATAGGCTTTCTTGAGTCTACATCAACACGCCTTTGACTTTGAATATCTGCCAGGAATGTGGGCCCTAGTGAAAGCAGAGAATAAGTGAAGAAAAACTACGTATTACGTGGGCTTTACTTCTGGAATGCATTAAATTCACACGCGTTCTAATGATTCCTTCAATTCATCACAGAATCTACAGATTGGGCTTGAGGCGATCCCTATTCTGAATAACTGTTCTTTAACATGTTGACTGCCGACTACGAGATAACTCGTAGATTACTTTCCCTTCTATGGAGCCAACTACGAGTTAACTCGTCCTCACTAAACCTGCCATTTTTATGTAGCTACGAATAAAATCGTATTATATCAGTGCTAGTATCTATAAATGGCTTCTGGGAAAGGAACAAAAAGTCAGTGTTGGCTTGCGTGGCCAGTTTTCTGAAAATTACCGCCGCAGTCAACGTGTTAAATCTACAGTGATCGATCAAAAGACCTCATACTGTCTTCAGAGTCCTGCATATTATGATGAACGATTCTCTCTTCACAATGCATTACCCAACGAAAATTTAGATTGTCTTAAGGAGATTTTCCGTCTATCTTCATCTTCCCTTTCTTCGAATATATCCTTCCTTGTTTGACTGTTTATCATAGTGAATTTCTACATAGCCTGGGATCCAGAAGAGAATGAAACTATTTTCCTGCCTAGCTGATTCAGAAACTCACGTACTATTTTCGATTTAACCTGATACGAGCTGAGTTCCTAGACCGCGGACTGACTGTCAAACAGCGTTGCTATAAATAGCACTTTGCACTTCAAATTCATTGAAATTGAGCACATATTTAGATGGCGTCGACTTCTGCTTGAAGGATATGCACGACATTCTTTGTGGATTCCGAACATTCCGCATTTACATCAAACACTGTCAGTTAATTCACAGAATAGGGGCGCTCTCTTAAAGGAGTTAGGTTAGGTTATGTTAGGTTAGCGTGGTGGCTTTAATTTACCAAAAAGCTCACTTGAGCACGCATAGCGGCCCGTTGTGATGCCACAGGTGAACGCAGCCTCTGTACTGACCAAGTTCCTCCCATCCAAGGAGAGGGAAGTTGGTCAGCGCAAGGGCTGGACGATAGCTCCGTCAAGCTGACAAGGTTCGGAGAGCCAAATAACCTATATCTGCACCCCGCAAGGGATGGGCATTGGCAGAGGAAGTGGATGACAGTCTCCTCCTCCTCGGCGGATCTGCATCCACGGCAGAAGTCGTTAAATGGGAGTCCCATTCTTTCCGCGTGTTTACGCATAACACAGTGGCCTGTAAGCATGGCCTATTCAATGTGGACCAAGTGAGCCTAGCGATGGAGCAGGACTCCTCATTGATCCAGGACCTCTTAAAGGAGTATATGGCTTTCAAATTGCTTCATTCACTCTTATTACTCAGCTTCGTTGCCAAGCATTTTCCCTTAGTTTTCTTGTTCTATCTAGGAGCAGTTAAGTAAAAAATTGTCAACCTATCGAGTTGATTGTAGGAAAGCTTATCTGCATCTAGAATGTCTATTGGAATGCAAGGATAACGGAATAATTGGATCTGAAGTTTAACCTCAATTTGGTACACAAGTGTAATCTAAATTGTGCGAAACATTTTCCAAAGTTATTGAGTTTTCTTGTTCTATCCAGGGGCAGTTAAGGAAGAAACTGCCAGCCAATCGAGTTGATTCTAGGAAAGCTTATCTACATCTAAAAACCTAAACGATTTAATATGAAGATTCTTTGTCAATTTAGTTACCGAGTGTAATCTCAATTGTGCTGAGAATGTTTACCAAACCCGTACCCTGTTAAAGTGTCGCGTGTGGCTGAATGTGGCATGTTGATGTTGTTAAGGAAGAAACTGCCAGCCAATCGAGTTGATTCTAGGAAAACTTGTCTCCATCTAAAAACCTTATTGGAATCCAGGGTCGACTAAATGATTTAATCTGAAGATGCTTTGTCAATTTAGTTACCGAGTGTAATCTCAATTGTGCTGAAAATGTTTACCAAACACGTACCCTGCTAAAGTGTCGTGTGTGGCTGAGTGTGGCATGTTGATGTTGCATTAAGTGACTTACGAAACCAGAAACATCAGAAGACGTTTTCCTTATTGTTTTAAACTCTATAAAAAACAATATACAGTAACACGAGATAGAGAGAGAGAGAGAGAGCGACAGAGTGAAAGAGGGAAATAAAAGGAAAACTTTTTGTTTAAGTTTTTCTACTCTTCATACATCTTCAGCTACTACAGCTGCTTCGTAAGAAACTTAATTTATTAGAAAAATTTTTTTTTCGCAAACAAAAATGGAAAAGAGAAAAAAGGAGGAAAATTGGATTTTTAAAAGAAGAAAGAAAAAAAAACGAGGAACATTGTTAGTGGAGACAGTATTTTTTGCTATTTTTTTGGTGAAAATACTTTTCCTAAACAACAATATGTTACCGGGTTTTACAACACAATAAATAACAATAAATGTAAATATTTTCATATTTATTTTCTCTAGTTTTTGTTGTCATTGTAAAGTTGTCGTTGTGCAGTTGTAATTGTGTATTCCTTTTGAGAGAGAGTGGAAAAGAATAAGAAACAGAACAGAAAAAGTTGAGAAAACACAAAAATAATATCAAATATCGTATAAAATATTCTACCATCGATGTAAAAACTTTTCCTCAAAGACAGAGAGAGAGAGAGAGAGAGAGAGAGAAAAGCAAAAAAAAACCTGAAATACAAAGAAAAACTTTGTAGCAGCAATTTATGAAATGTCATTGGCTGTAGGGGTTACATACAATACCTCCTATGCCTCCTCCTTCTACTCCTTTTTCTGTTACTGCTGGTAGAGTGTGTAGTCAAATTCAAAGTTTTCCTGCATGGAATGCATGGAAACAATCGATTCACCAAGGAAAAGTTTGCCAAACAACAATAATCGCATCGTATATTCAAATTTTCAAGTTATACTGGTTTGAGTACTTTAAGTGAAATTTAAACACTATTAAGCCTGATGGGTGCAGGGCATTAGGCAAATTAGTGAAACTTTATGAAAATTTATGAAAAATAAAAGGCATTTCGATTGTTTAATGTGGGTTTGGTGACATGAAATGTTCTGTTTACAATGCATTTCCCAGCAAGTATATGCTGGTGAAGTAACGGGAATTGTAATCAATCTGGCAAGGCTGCTAGTTGTCAAACATCTTTTATTTGAAGTGTCATTTAAGGGGGGATTTAGGTGCTCAAGCAAGTGGTGAGACATGTCAAGTTTTTTATGTGGAAGAGAGCGAGTAGTGTAGTGTAAACCTAATAAAGGGTCCGCCAAATAACATTTTTTTGTAAATACTTAAAAGAAACTACTGAATATTTTCTCAAATTTTCTTTTTTTATTTGAAAGTACAATCCTTCCGGTTAATAATGGAAAATAATTTCATTCAAATGGCTGCCTCGGCTGGCCATGCAGTAGTCTACACGATCGACCTAATTTTTAAGCACATTATCGATTGTGTGCAGATGTATTTCACCAATGACTTCACGAATATTGTCCTTTAAAGCGTGAATTGTCTCTGGCTTGTCGGCGTAACACTTATCTTTGACGGCACCCCACAAATAATAGTCCAACGGTGTCAAATCGCAGGTCCGAGGTGGCCAAACGACATCAGCTCTGCGGCTGATAATGTGATCTTCAAAAACAAGGTGCAAATCATCGAGTGCAGCTTCGGCTGTGTGGCACGTAGCGTCGTCCTGTTGACACCAAATGTTACCAATATCCTCCTCTTCAATTTTTGTGAACAAAAATGCGTTCAACATGGCCCGACAACGATCGCCATTGACTGTAACGGCCACTCCTTGCTCATTCTCAAAGAAAAATGACCCAATTATGCCTCTGGACGAAAATCCGCAACAAACAGTGACTCGTTTTGGGTGCGTCGGCTTTTCAATGTATACGTGCGGGTTTTCTGTGCCCCAAATGCGACAATTTTGCTTGTTTACATACCCGCCAAGATCAAAATGAGCTTCATCTGAAAAGATGATTTTTTTTTGCCAAAATCGTCATCTTCTGTACGTCGATCGCAGGCCCACTTAGCGAAGCGAAAACGCATCGGATGGTCAATTGGCTTCAACTGCTGAACCAATCGGACTTTGTATGGCGTCATACCAAGGTCTTTATGCAAAATTCGTCTCAATGATGTCTCCGAAATGTTCAACTGTTGAGAACGACGGTGAATTGATGTTGATGGCGCTTCACGCACACTTCTTGCTACAGCAGCAATATTCTCGGGTGTACGCACGCTTTGGTTTATCGAGGAGGATGCCAGTTTCTTTCACTTTTTTCACAAGATAACGAACATACAGAGCTGACGGTGCTTTTCTTCTTCCAAAATTCGTACGCAATTTTCGCACACATTCTGCAACATTTCAAAATAATGTCGCAATATTTCCCAGCGTTGTTCAAGCGTATACATAACCATATTCGTTCAGCGGAAGGATACAACTAATTATCTGTCAAATCAGACATGAGCTAAGTGTTGCCATTCACGAAATAAGCACAAGTTGAAAAAAAACGTTAGATGGCGGACCCGATATATTTAAAAAACCATCATATTTCATCAGGTCAGGGTTGAATTCGTTTTACATTGCGTTGGTAGCTTCCTAATCATTCTACGCCTTATCGTGTAAGTTTGTCGGAAGAATGCCTAAAAATGGTTAAAATTGTCTGTAAAAATGGTGATTCAAACGTAGCCACTTTTCGATCAGCTGTTGGTGATTATGGTCATCAAATCGACCTTCTATGTAATGACATGGCAAAATTATAAAGAAATTTATAAGCACTGATAACGTAACAGCTGTGGTCAGGCTTGTTCATCATCGCATGTACACACTGTCGAAAATGTCGTTTCTATTAGAGAGAAAAGGCGGCGGATAATTCGAATTTGCCATTTTTGGCTCATTATAGCTCATTTTGCATTTGAATTTGCATCTCCATCTACATAATGTCCAATTCACATGATGACGAAGGCTGGGTCTTAGAGCAAAAAGCTTTCCTTTTCCTTTTCCTTATCCAGGAAGCTTAAGTGTCCGTGGATTATTTTGGATTCCAGAGGAGATGATGAGGGCGATTTAAATCGATTAAGGTGATGTTTTACATCCCTAAGAGAGCCGTGTCGGCCATTGCTATAGTCCTCACGTTTGGTAGACTGCGTGTCACTGTAGACTGATAGACAGGGTACACCTTCTGGCATTTAATTGAAGCAGAGTTCTGACCTGGTAGCAGTAAAGCTTGGTGTATTTTACTGTTGATTCAAACGGGGCTATGGACATGCTGTCATTCGGGTTGACTATAAGGTTTCTTATAATTTTCTCGATGGGAGATATGACATTATGATTCCAATTAGGTGCTTTTAGATCCGGGTATTATTGGTCGGGCCAAAAAGCTGGTGATAGCATAATGTGGGTTACGGCTTGTCGCTTTTTCGAGGTGGAGTTGTGCTCATATTGAATGCGGGTGTTATTGGCCGGGTCAAAAAGCTGGAGATAGCAGACTGTGGTTACGGCTTGTCACGTTTTCGAGACGGAGTTGTGCTAATATTGAATGCGCTGCAATTCTTGTTAGGTGATGCGAGTTTCCATGAATATGTCTTGATTTACTTGAACAGCTAGGCTACAATCCAGGACCTAGACAATCGCCACATCAATGTCTCTCAATATACAAGAGTGTCAGGAATTTCTAAGGTAACTTTTATATGTGTTTTGCGTATTGAAATCTCGTCGGAAATTGAACTACTGATGCATTAAGTATGGTTCGTACAAAAGCCGATAATTTCTCACATAGCGTAGGTGTTCGGATTGTTTCAGTTAAACAGCGTATTCTTAAAGCGCTGTACGGTGAGGCTCAACAACGCTGGCAGCTAGGCCCTGTTGAACTCGGTCTGCGTACTAAGAGAACTGATTATCCTAACTCTTTTGGTAAATTGTAGTTTTCATAGGCCACACTGCCCTATTGGAGTGCATGGCAAAAGACTTGTCATTCTCTCGAATGATTTGTGAAGCAGCTGAAGATCTGAAGATGAAACTATTGTTCATTACAGGACTTTTGATATGAAGTGGTTCTTGACCTCTTATTTAAATAACAGCGTAATACAGACATATATACATACATATTGGAGGACCAGGTCCATTCAAGAGGAGGATAATATCGAGGGTTGTAACGTCGATAATGTTATACGCTTGCCCAATATGGTCAGAGGCACTCTCCGTGGGGACGACAAGGAGAATACTGTCCTCGGTGTATCGTCTAAGCGCGATTAGACAAGTAAGTGGCTTCAGGACAGTGACTAATGAAGCGATATTGGATGAGATGAGGCCAATATACTTCGCCATCTCGGGTTTCCAGTACGAACTGCCGCGGAGGAACGAAGGACTTCCATGCACAAATGGCAGTCACGATGGGAGAACGGTTTAAAGGGGAGATGGACATTTCACCTTGTCCCTGATATAATCCCTTGGATGGAGAACGAACATTGTGAGCTGAACTACTACATGACCCAGTTCCTAACTGGTCATGGGTGCTTCAGGAAATACCTGCACAGATTTGGACATGATACTTCCCCTTTATGCCCAAACTGTGTAGATGAGGAGGAAGACGCGGAGCATATTCTAACATATTGCCCAAGATTTAGATGGCCCGGGGAAACGAGTTTCGGATCAACTCGGCTAATGGAGGAGGTGTTGAATTCTAAGATTCTATGGAGCCAATACAGTCAGAGAATGGCTGAAGTTATGCAAGAACTCCGAAGGCTGGAGGAACGGAGGCGAAATTTAACTTAGTGTGACCCAGCCCTCCGCGAAGTAATACTTTATGGCAGTCCCGCGGAGGGAGAGTGGTTGAAGTGTGTAGGGGATGGGTTTAGTACGTAGGCACCAGTGATGGTGAATCGTGCACTCTTTTGTTGGAACAACAGTGTCTTTCGAAGATTCCCACCTCCGGCCTAAGACAAAAAAAACATACATACATACATACATACATACACATATACATACATACATACATAATTGGTCAATACCTGCCTTCAGTCAGGGCTATGGACTAACTTCTCCCACCACTCATGTTGTGTGTGTTAGTTTTATACGTGAGTGGCGGGACCTACAGTTTAAATTCGACTCCGAACGATCCAATTTTGAGAAACTTTTTCATGGCAATTTTTAATTATTCTCCGAGTTTTTACCAGAAATCGGCTGAGGGGAAGTTGCTAAAAAAAAATTTTTGTTCAAGATGTTTGGGCTGGGGTTTGAATCACGGCCACATGTCTAATAAAGCAACACACTAATAGACTACGGCGACTTCGACACCGTAATACATACATAATTGGTCATTACAACCCGTCAGTCAGGATTACAATCTAGTTTCTCACACCACTTATGTTGTGTGTGTTAATTTTTAGACATGAGTGGCGGGACCTACAGTTTAAAGTCGACTCCCAACGACAGATTTTTGAGAAACTTTTCATGGCAATGTTATTTTTGCCTGAAATCTGCTGAGAGGAAGTCGCCGAAGAAATATTTTTGTATTCTATTTTGATGTCTGGCCTGGGGCTCGAACCCTGGCTTTTCGTCTAATAAGCCAACACACTGCCTACTAGATCACGGCGACTTCAATTCGACACCGTAATAGTTACATTTATTTTGAAGCCGTGATAGTTTCCCCCGGAGTTTGTGTGATTGCAGTGCGGGATGTTGGAATTTTTCCTTTAAGAAGATTCCGCCACCTATGCTTACTTTACGTTGGGATGACTTTGCATAAAAAGCCAAACATTTCAATTCTGAATGGTTGAACACACACCAAATGGCAACACTAACACTCATGTGTCATGTGTTTCACTCACCAGCAAGGAGACGACTTTAACCATTTCTTTTTACCCAAAAGTATACTTCAAATTAATTTGTAGTTTTTTTTAAATTACCACCATTATCATACATTTAATGTGACCTCTTTTTCCATTAAATTTCTCCTTTCTTTTCCTTTTTTTCTTCTTTTCCTATTTGGTATTTATCGGTGATAATGTCGCTCTTGTTGCTCTCGCTTTAGTTTCTTGTTGAAGTTTTTTTGTTTTTTTTTTACTCTACGTGTGTATTCTTGTACAAAAATATCTGGCAATTTTAAATATTAAATATTGTATGTACGTTGTGTAGTTGCAGAATGCGAACATGAAATAAATTTTTAATTTACTCTGCTTAATTTCAATGACACACACACACACACACACACAATACGTTCAGGGTTTTTGTAGTGCCAGCCATCAACTACTACTGTATGGGAGAAATAAAATACAAAAGGAAACAAAAAAAAAACAACAATTTTCCAACTAAAACTTTGGCACTTTGCCCCCCTCCCCTCCTCCTTTATGCTTTTCTCCTTAACTGCATTTGTCAAAGTGTCCTTTGTTTCCTTTAGTTTTTGCAATTGCATGTAGCAGAAGCAGAAACAGTGGAAATAGAAAGAAAAACTCCTTTTAAAGTAAACTTTTTGAGTTTTAAGGTTAATGTGCAACCAACAGCAACAACAACAACAAACAAGAAAAATGAAAATGAAAATGTAACCAAGGAAAGGGAAAGAAGTCCTTCAATTTATTTTTCTGCAGTTGTCTTCATCTTCATCTTGTGGTATCTTTCTGCTAAGAAAAGCAGTCGAATGGTGTATTTTTCATTGCGTTTAACAGCAAATCATGTCTTCAGAAGATAAATAAGCGAAATAATTTTCAATATTTATTTAAACTTAAGCATCAGCAGCAGCAACAGCAACAAATGAGTATAAAACCCATTACCACTATTGCACATGTATTATTGAGCGCTATTTTCCTCTCTCTCTCTCTCTCTCTCTTTCTTTCTTTCCATTGTGTAAGGTGTAGTAAAAATAAATCCCTTAGCACTGCATAGAATTAATGATTCCGATAATAGGCTCGACCCCCAACTGTAATCCGAACCTAAGATCCGCGTATTCAATAGTCCCAACTGCTATATGAAGGTGATACAAGGATCGTCTTAGCAAAGGATATCATTACGATCTTAAAAGTTTGTCAATCGTTGAATATTTTTATCTGCGCATATGGCAATGAGCTGATCTATGCTCTAAAATTCGTAGAAAACAGAAATCCACACACGTTAGTGGCACATTAAGAAAACTGCAAGGCACTACGTTAAATTCAAACGTTCAAGATCAAATAAAGGGTCCGCCAAATATCTTTTTTTTTGAAAATGCTTTAAGAAAAACTACTGAATATTTTCTCAAATTTCTTTTTTTCTTTGAAAGTACAATCCTTCCGGTTAATAATGGAAAATAATTTCATTCAAATGGCAGCCTCGGCTGGCCATGCAGTAGCCTAGACCAGAAGATGCCGATTTTGGCAAAAAAAAAATCAACTTTTTCAGATGGAAGCTCATTTTTGATCTTGGCGGGTATGTAAACAAGCAAAATTGTCGCATTTGGGGCATAGAAAAACCCGCACGCATACATTAGTCACTGTTTGGTGTGAATTTTCGTCCAGAGGCACAATTGGGCCATTTTTCTTCGAAAATGAGCAAGGAGTGACCGTTACAGTCAATGGCGATCGTTATCGGGCCATGTTGAATGAATTTTTGTTCACAAAAATTGAAGAGGAGGATATTGGCAACATTTGGTATTTGGTTTCAACAGGACGGCGCTACGTGCCACACAGCCGAAGCTACACTTGATGTTTTACGCCCTGTTTTTGAAGATCGCATTATCAGCCGCAGAGCTGATGTCGTTTGGCCACCTCGGAGCTGCGATTTGATACCGATGGACTATTATTTGTGGGGTGCCGTCAAAGATAAATGTTACGCCGACAAGCCAGAGACAATTGACGCTTTAAAGGACAATATTCGTGAAACCATTGGTGAAATACAGCTTCACACAATCGATAATGTGCCTAAAAATTGGACCGATCGTGTAGGCTACTGCATGGCCAGCCGAGGCAGTCATTTGAATGAAATTATTTTCCATTATTAACCGGACGGATTTTACTTTCAAATAAAAAAAGAAATTTGAGAAAATATTCAGTAGTTTTTTTTCTAAAGCATTTTCAAAAAAAAAAGTTATTTGGCGGACCCTTTAAGTGTTGACAGGCTCGTCCGCAAATAAAACCCTAAAGATGATAGGGAAAGAAGATTAGATGGATCATTGGTTAGCTGGTTTAAAGTCGTAATAAAGGCGATTACTCCTCTTGGAAAACACATTTTGAGGCTTCTATTGGGGCTTCTATGTTCGCCACAATAATATAGCCAACTGTCTTGAGAGATTCAAAGTAATTTATGTATGGCAAGCGAATTGCAAGACCGTCAATTGATGCAATCTATACATACATACATAATTGATCATTACAACCCTTTAGTCAGGATTACAACCTAGTTTCTTACATCACTTATGTTGTATGTGTTAATTTTTATACATGAATGGCGGCAGCTACAGTTTAAAATCGACTTCGAACGACAGATTTTTGAAAAACTATTTCATGGCAATTTTTATTTACGCTCCGAGTTTTTGCCAAAAATCCGCTGAGAGGATGTTGCCGAAGAAATATTTTTTTTGTATTCCATTTTGCTGGAAATGTCTAACCTGGAGTTTGAATTCTGATCTCACGTCTAATAAGTCAACACACTACCCCTACTAGACTACGCCGACTTCAATGATGCCATCTTTGCTGGTAGGAATAAAGCTGGAAAATACTACGAGGTTAATTGTTAAGTCAGGAAATCTTATATAATTATTACTTCAGACTCTAGTGATGGCCAACCCGAGCTATACAGATTCGAATATGGCAGAATATGAAACAATTTTTTGGTGATTGTTTTTGAACAAAGCGCTCGTCTTTAGCAAGCTCTCGGGTTTTTCCCCATGATGCGATACTTTTTGTTGTTATGCTGGTATACATACATAATTGGTCATTACAATCTTTCAAACAGGATTACGACCTAATATCTCTCACCACTTAAGTTGTGTGTGTTAATTTTATATATATGAGTGACGGGACCTACAGTTTAAAGTCGGCTCCGAACGACAGATTTTTAAGAAACTTTTCATGGCAATTTTTAATTTACTCTCAGAGTTTTTGTCAGAAATCTGCTGAGAGGAAGTTGCTGTGCTGGGTTTTGAACTGTGGCCTTACGTCTAATAAGCCAACACACTATCTACTAGACTACAGCGACTTCTTATGATGCTGGTATAATTTTTTAAATTTACGAGAGTACGAGTCGCTATTTTTCAAATGTTTAATACAAAGTCGCCGTAGTAACTTAGAAGGCAGTGTTCTGGCTTGTTAGACGTGAGGCCCAAAGTCATACATCTCCAATATTTCTTTTCCGCAGTTTTCTGGCAAAAACTCTGGGAATAAAATAAAATTGCCATGAAAAGCTTCTCAAAAATCTTTCATTCGGAGTCGACATTAAACTGTAGGTCCTACCACTCATGTATAAAATTAACGCACACACAACATAAGTGGTGTGAGAAGCTAGGTCGTAATCCTAACTAAAGGATTGTAATGATAAATTATGTATGTATGTATGTTAATACAAAGCCTTTAAAGCCTGTTTTTTATGTAAAGCGGCTCACTTAAATTTCTGTCACGATGATATATTATCGCTAAGAACGACGTTGGCCCCCACGAGTTCAATTAAACTAAATACAGTTGGCCCCCATTTGCTTCATTGTATTCATTCTCAATCCATTAAATACTACCTTGAATTGGAGATCAATTCAATACCACTTGTCACTGTTTTCATTATGCATCCTTTGGGTGACACCATGGGGTCGGTAGCATTGGACTTAAGTGATATGTTTTCTTACCAGATAGCCCTTGCACGTAACGAAAAATACTTCAGAGAAACAAGTGAAAACGCTAGTTGTCCTCTTATTTTGGGGACGTGAGACCTTAGCGTAGATGCTTCTTTGTAACCGAACTTCTTCGTATTGTTCTTTGGCATTCTAAACTCCATTCATAGATAGTTCCACAAAAACCGGATTGTTTTTTAAACATTACGTAGGCAAAATACTGCCGAGCTATGATGGCGGGTTTGTTGACAATGGGAGCTTTGTGCTTATCGGCTATAGGTTCGCTTTTGCAATACGGTTTTTGGGATTTATTTTGTTTATTTGCCAACAAATACAGTTTCGAGGGCGATGTGATAGTTGGTCCTGATCCCCCACCTCTACGGCCTCATTAATAGATGTGTCAGGGGGGAAGAGCATAGGCGTTGGGGGAATGGATCGTGTTGTTATGTTTCTAGGTGCCAATGGCGTGCTATAGACAGTGTAAGAACAAGTTGGCTGCTGAGCTTAGATAAGGCCAGCTTAAGGTTAGTTATTGGGTTTATTGTTTATTGGATCTAGAACAGATCCCAGCCGGACTATTGCAGAGTATGTTACGATGAGGAGAAGTTGGAGACTATCGAACACCTCCACTGTCCAGTCCTTAGTAGGTTGAGGTTGAAGACCCTTGGCAAGGGCTTCTTTGAGGATTTGAATTCTGTGTCGTGAGCCGACATAAAGGCCCTCCATAGATCCGTTATTAGTTTGAGCTGGTTGAGAAGTGTTAGGGCTTCAATGTGTAGTCGCGCTGTCTTGTGTGTTTTGTTATTATGTGTAATTCCTCTGCTAACTTATTCTCCCTTTCATACTTCCTTTCCTTTTTCCCCTATTATCCTCTGCCCTTTAGGATGTTGTACAATGGGTCAACTGGACCTGCGGGTACTGTACTTGCGTCAATTGGCAAGTACACGTCCTCTAACCTAAACCTAAACCTACAGTTTCGAGAGTGTCGAAAATTTCTCTGTGTGCTGATTGATTACCAATCCTGGATTTGCAAGTCGCTCAAACTAATTCAATTGCTGGTGGATGTCTGAAAAAATCAAAAGTCTTGGGCATGACAGCTCAAGAAAATCTTCATTATTCTTCCGGAATTCCGAAAATGTCGAAAGGAAATGGTATCGGCAAATAGTGGATTCCGAAACTCAACCCAAAATGTTAGGACTTGGCTAACAGATTCATTAGGTCAGTTCCAGGTTCACTGCGAAATGCAGAAAGTATTCTTATAGCCATAACGGCCCATGTAAGAAAAATCCATGCCTTTCGTCTTTTGTAACGGGTGATTTTTTGGCTATCACCTTTTTGGCAACACTGGTTTAAACAGCACACGTACGTTTCGTGTTTTGTTTGACTGTCAAACATCTTCAGTTTGGTCTATAATTTAACCATGAATCGTCTTACAAACGAACAACGCTTGCAAATCATTGAATTTTATTATCAAAATGCGTGCTCTGGTTAAGAAAGTTCATCGCGTCCTTCTTCTCCATTTTATGGTCAGTTTAATCGACCCACTGAAGCGGCTGTTCGGGCTATTGTGACTAAATTTCGCACCAAATTTACATTGTTGTTGCACATTAAACCACCAACACGCTTACGTAGAGTGCGAACTGAAGAAAATATCGCAGCTGTATCGGCCAGTGTTAATGATGACCATCAATTATCGATTCGTCGCCGTTCGCAGCAATTGGGCCTCTGTTACTCAACAACGTGGAAAACTTTGCGGAAGGATTTAGGTGTGGAGCCTTTTAAAATACAGCTGGTGCAAGAATTGAAGCCGAACGACCTACCGCAACGCAGAATTTTTGGTGAATGGGCACTTGGAAAGTTGTTCAGCGACGAAGCTCATTTTTGGCTCAATGGATACGTAAATAAGCAGAATTGTCGATTTTGGAGTGAAGATCAGCCAGAAGCATTGCAAAAGCTACCAATGCACCAGAAAAAATCACAGTTTGGTGCAGTTTATGGGCTGGTGGCATCATTGGACCGTACTTCTTCAAAGATGCTGCGAATCGTAACGCAACTGTGAATAGTGAGCGCTACCGTGGGATGAAATCCAACTTTTTTTGCCCAAAATGCTAGAGCTTGACTTGCATGACATGTGGTTTCAACAAGACGGTGTCACATGCCACACAGCACGCGTAACAATGGACTTATTGAGAGGCGAGTTCGGTGAACATTTTATTTCACTTTCGGCACCGGTCAATTGGCCGCCTAGGTCGTGCGATTTAACGCCTTTAGACTATTTTTTGTGGGGCTATGTTAAAGCTCATGTCTATACAGACAAGTCCGCTTCAATTGACGCATTGGAAGACAACATTGAAGCATTTATTCGTGAAATACCGGCCGAAATGTTGGAAAGAGTATGCCAAAATTGGACTAAGCGGATGGACTATTTGAGGCGCAGTCGCGGTCAATATTTGCATGAAATAATCTTCAAACATTAAATTATATGGACCGTACTGTCGATTCAAATAAGATTTCCTGCATTTTTCTGAATTTTATGTGTTTTTTTTTTTGAAAAATTTTCCTATAGCTCTTAAAAAATCGCCCGTTAGATATCACAGTCGTTTTTAAAGTGTGGTGTTTCGGAAGCGTACCAGGGGAGGATACCGTGAATATCGGCACCCTCTGCTAAAGCTTTATATCGTACAAATAATGGATTTCGTTTTACTACACCACCTAATTGGTTACACACACACACTATCGTTCTGTTTTTCCATTCCAGTTTTAATTTCTTTCTTTCGTTCATTTATTTTTGTTGTTGTTGTTGTTTTATTTTGTTTTTTCTTTTGCTTCCAGTATTTAATCTTTTCTTGATAGTCTTTAGCGTACAGCAAGCAACAGCAACTCCATGCAATACTCTCTGCATGTCTTTGGGTCTGTTTTTAATGACTGGATTGTGTTGTTCTCTTGGCTTTGCCTGGCTTGGCTTGGCTTGGCTTGATATCTGTTGTCTGTTGTCTGGGTCAAGGTTGTGTTATTGCTGTTGCTGTTGCCATTGCTATTGGTTGGATGAGAGATACTTATGACGATGCCTGATGACGATGTCCATATAACCAGCAAGCAAGCAAGCACACTATTTGTATTGCTTTTCTGTTATTCTCTACATTTTTTTCGTTTGTTTGGTTTGTTGTTTTTTTTTCTCAGTCCTGCTGTTATGCTCTTTGACTGGCTTTCTGACAGACATTCGGTATGAGTGACTGGTCTGTTGTTGGGCTGATGGCTGTCAGGGAAAGTATTTTCTGTTCAGTTGCTGTTGCAGTTGTTGCTGTTGTTTTTCGTTTTATTATTTATTTTTCATTCAGTCGTCCATTTTTCATCATTTTTTTCTTCTTTTTTTCTCTCCTTCTGTCATTGCATATTTCCTTGTTAAATATTGTATGCGTGTGTACTTCTATAGGCAATTGGATTTGTAAAGTAAATGGTTGTGTGTGTGTGTGTGTGTGGGTAAATTTTTCATGAAGTACTCTTTTTTAAGTACTTTTCTGTAAATTTTTTATGTAAATATTTAACAAATTGAAGGCCATTAAATGATAACGAAATTGAAAAGTGGGTGATGGAAGCTAAAGAAAACTTTTAGGGAGACTTAAAACTGTGTTACTACACCTTCTAATTGGGTATACGGGTAAGTGTAGAGCACGTAAACTCTGTCGCTTAACTCTAGGGCTTAATGAGTTCAGTTTGTACCTGATCGAGGGGCCTTAAAATATCCGGTCCGTCATCTAACGTTTTTTTTTCAACTAGTGCTTATTTCGTGAATGGTAACACTTAGCTCATGTCTGATTTGACAGATAATTAATTTTATCCTTCCGCTGAACGGATGTGGTTGTGTATACGCTTGAACAACGCTGGGAAATATTGCGACATTATTTTGAAAATCATGGTAATGTTGCAGAATGTGTACGAAAATTGCTTACGGATTTTGGAAGAAGAGAACCACCGTCAGCTCCGTATGTTCGTTATCTTGTGTAAAAAAGTGAAAGAAACTGGCATCCTCATCGATAAACCAAAGCGTGAAAAGCCAAAGACAGTGCGTACACCAGAGAATATTGCTGCTGTGGCAGAAAGTGTGCGTGAAGCGCCATCAACATCAATTCACCGTCATTCTCAACAATTGAACATTTCGGAGACATCATTGAGACGAATTTGGCATAAAGACCTTGGTATGACGCCATACAAAGTCCAATTGGTTCATGAGTTGAAGAAAATTGACCATTCAATGCGTTTTCGCTTCGTTAATTTGGCCTGCGATCCATTCACAGAAGATGCCGATTTTGGCAAAAAATGCCGGCTGATAATGCGATCTTCAAAAACAGGGCGCAAAACATCGAGTGTAGCTTCGGCTGTGTGGCACGTAGCGCCGTCCTGTTGAAACCAAATGTTGCCAATGTCCTCCTCTTAAATTTTTGTGAACAAAAATTCGTTCAACATGTCCCGATAACGATCGCCATTGACTGTAACGGCCACCCCTTGCTCATTTTCGAAGAAAAATGGCCCAATTATGCCTCTGGACCAAAATCCGCAGCAAACAGTGACTCGTTTTGGGTGCGTCCGCTTTTCAATGTATGCGTGCGGGCTTTCTGTGCCCCAAATGCGACAATTTTGCTTGTGTACATATCCGCCAAGATCAAAATGGGCTTCATCTGAAAAGATGATTTTTTTTTGCCAAAATCGGCATCTTCTGTAAGTCGATCGCAGGCCCACTTAGCGAAGCCAGCCGAGGCAGCCATTTGAATGAAATTATTTGCCATTATTAACCGGAAGGATTGTACTTTCAAATAAAAAAGAAATATTAGAAAATATTCAGTAGTTTTTTTTTAAGCATTTTCAAAGAAAAAAGTTATTTGGCGGAACCTTTATATCGTAATGACTGTAACTGTGTTGCTTGTTTCGAGTATGGCTGCAATTATTGTTGTTGTTGCTATTGCTGCCATTGTATATTGCTTTTGTGGTAGAGTAGTTGGTTGTTTAAAGGTTCGTTAATAACGGTTCTCTTATTTTTTCGTTCTTCAATATATTCCTTGTGCATACGCTGTTGTAATGAAAGTTATTGTTGTTGTTGTTTTTTCCTTTTTTACATTTCAAATGTAATGAACCCTATTGGTTGGTTTTATGGATAATAATGAGAAATACTACGTCATTTCCGATTTTATTCAACACGGGCAAAGTTATTAAAAATTGAAAATTATTTTCTCTTTTATTTTTTTTGTATTTTTTTTTTGTATTAAAATTACTTTAAAAAATTTAAAAAAATTTTATAAATATTTAGTTTTAAAAATATTTGTGTTTAAGTTAAATTTTTTATTTAAAAGTTTTATGATTAATTAATAAAAAATTATTTTAATTAAAAAATTAATTTTTTGTTTTTGTTAAAATTATTAAGAAAATTAAATTATTTTTTAAACAATTTTTTTTTAAATATATTTTGCATTCACTTTTAATTATGTTTTAATTAAGTTTTCTTTATAAAATAGGAAATGTTTTTTTTGTTAATTACGAGCATTTGAAATAAATGTTTGAAAAAAAATATATTTTTTTGTTTTTTGAAAATTAAACTTTAAATCAATCATTAACTAAAAGTGAATAACATATGGGGATTTAGGGATTTGAGGATTTTAAATTTATTGATTTTTAAATGTTTCAATAAAATGATTTCGTTTACTGACATGACACTTGATGACAATTTCGAAGAATTTGTCATTTGAATAGGTTTGGTACCATTGCCACCTTTCTGTTTCACTTTCAACTATCCGGCCAGTTTCAATTTAAGTTTGAATTCTATTCGTTAAAGGGTTTTTACTACACTTTAAATTACATTTTTAATGATAATTTATGTTAGAAATAAATACTAAAAATGAGTGCTAAAACGGATGATAGTATTTTCGTAAAATATTTCGGAAATTTTTCAATAAAATTTTTGAAATTTGATTGCGATTTAGGTATGTTTTGTAAATATGCTACTAAGAATACTTTTTTTGTAGTTCGCTTACTTTCTTTCGTTTTTTTTCTCATTTTAAAATATAATTTCGAATATAAAATTTTTTCTTAAATTACAATTTTATTTACAAGCAAACCTGCTTCTCTTAATCAATGGCCAACATCAACTATTCGACTGCGATTTATAAAAGAGAACGTAGAACTTCAGATGGTGCCACAGTATTTCTTATTAGAAAAGTATACATGGTGGCACAGAATTTTCCGTTCTCCAAACAAATAATCGAAACAATCGGACTAAAAGTGAAATAACATGATCGTTTCGAGGAATACAAGCCTGAAATATTTGAAATTTGCTGACGAAAGCCTCAATTCTTAGCAGTACTTCCAGTTCGTAAACCTAAACCTACACACACAAACGAAGGCTTCGTTGAAAAGACAAAGAGGATCTTGTGTATGCAGCCGACGCAAAACTCATAATAAAACTTTGAACACATACATACGTTGTCTGACTCTTGAGGCCTGAGCTGCATATGAAAATACATATATTCATGGAAAATTCAAAATACAATGCGAGTATGATCGCATAATCCCTTGATGATTCAGAAAGGAGTGGAGCAGCAATTGGCTAATAATATCCAATACATTATGTATTCTATACTCAACAGTTGCCTATGAGTGTTATTGTTGTCACCAAAAAGTACAACCTCGCTTACTTGGGTGTTTAATTAGAATTACAATTTATCTTTTCATACTTTTCTGGCGTGACCTACAGCTAAAGGACGACTCCCAACGACAGGTTTTTGGAGAAACTTTTCATAGTAATTTTATTTACTCCCAGAGATATTGTCAGCAGACTGCTGAGAGGAAGTCGCCGAAAGAAATATAACGTTTTGTTCGAAAGGTCTTAGCTGGAACCACAGGCTCGTATTTAATAAGATAACACGCTACCCACTAGACTACAATAACGAAGTGCAACCTGTTCAAACGAAGTGATCAATGCAAGAGAAGCAATGGTTCATGTTTGTACAACGTAATCACATTAAGTGCACACAAATGTAGTCTGCCTAGATAATATAAATAGTGCGATACGTGCACACAAAAAGTGAAGTATATTTGACCTTTGCCTAAATAAAAATCTCACAAATGCAGATGTTTGATAAGTATTACACGCAGAACGGAAACCGACATAAACTGATTATCCTTCCGTCCGAATGAAACCGATACATTGCGAACCAATACCTACACTGGAAAAGAAGCTGTGGAAGTATAATACCATCGGAACAGAGTTAACAACTATAATTTAATAAAGACTGTCCCAGTTTCACGTTGAAAAAGAAATTAAAAAGCAAGTTTCAGGTCTTATCTTATGTGCAATGAGCAATATGCGTATTATAAAGAAATATTCTGGAGAATACACTAAACCGTGAGCGAATATGATGGGAATTGGAACACAATTTAATGAAGTTCCAGCTGTCATAAGCTTTAAACACAAATTCCTCATGTGTGCTGGTTGGTGTAAACACTGGAGTACGAAAGGACTGGACACAATTACACAAAAAAAAATTTATATTTTGAAGAATCATCCTTTTGCTCAGACGTTATAAAACTTCTTCACAATATCTTGGAAGTTAATTTTCTGTCCAGTTTAGAATCTCTCTTTTTTTGGTTGCCTTGTTAATTAGGTTTTTCCAGTTTAGTGAGTAGTTGGCCTAGTATAGGTGGTCTTAGAATGATCGGCTCCCCATTTAAAGTTGCCTAGAAGCAATGTCAGTTAAATTTATTTGTCTTATTATCTCCAAAGGCGGGCGCTGCTTGACCATACTTTAGTGTTAGTTGTCGACATTATCGTGTTTTGGGATCAGTATTTGTTGTAAACAACGATGAACAATTTTTTGTAGATAATGTTGTGGAGAGAACCTTTCTTTAACTTCTTCTCCGAAAATAGTCGCTGTCTGCATAAAGGGTGATTTTTTAAGAGCTATAGGAACATTTTTCAAAAAAAAAACTTATAAAAATCAGAAAAATGCATGAAATCTTTATTTAAATCGATAGTACGGTCCACATAATTTAATGTTTGAAGATTATTTCATGCAAATTTTAACCGCGACTGCGTCTCAAATGGTTCATCCGCTTAGTCCAATTTTGGCATACTCTTTCCAACATTTCGGCCAGTATCTCACGAATAAATCCTTCAATGTTGTCTTCCAATGCGTCAATTGAAGCGGGCTTGTCTGTATAGACATGAGCTTTAACATAGCCCCACAAAAAATAGTCTAAAGGCGTTAAATCGCACGATCTAGGCGGCCAATTGACCGGTCCCGAACGTGAAATAAAATGTTCACCGAACTCGCCTCTCAATAAGTTCATTGTTACGCGTGCTGTGTGGCATGTGGCACCGTCTTGTTGAAACCACATGTCATGCAAGTCAAGCTCTTGCATTTTGGGCAAAAAAAAGTTGGATGTCATCTCACGGTAGCGCTCACCATTCACAGTTACGTTACGATTCGCAGCATTTTTGAAGAAGTACGGACCAATGATGCCACCAGCCCATAAACCGCACCAAACTGATGTGACTTTTTCTGGATGCATTGGTAGCTTTTGCAATGCTTCTGGCTGATCTTCACTCCAAAGTCGACAATTCTGCTTATTTACGTATCCATTGAGCCAGAAATGAGCTTCGTCGCTGAACACAATTTTTCGATAAAGAAGTGGATCTTCGGCCAACTTTCCAAGTGCCCATTCACCAAAAATTCTGCATTGCGGTAGTTCGTTTGGCTTCAATTCTTGCACCAGCTGTATTTGGAAAAGCTTCACACCTAAATCCTTCCGCAAAATTTTCCACATTGTTGAGCAGCAAAGGCCCAATTGCTGCGAACGGCGACGAATCGATAATTGGTGGTCATCATTAACACTGGCCGTTACAGCTGCGATATTTTCTTCAGTTCGCACTCTACGTAAGCGTGTTGGTGGTTTAATGTCAAACAATGTAAATTTGGTGGGAAATTTAGTCACAATAGCCCGAATAGCCGCTTCAGTGGGTCGATTAAACTGACCATAAAATGGAGAAGAAGCGCGCGATGAACTTTCTTAACAGAGCACGCATTTTGATAATAAAATTCAATGATTTGCAAGCGTTGTTCGTTTGTAACACGATTCATGGTTAAATTATTGACAGTGAAACAAAACACGAAACGTGCTTGTTTAAACCAGTGTTGCCAAAAATATTAATAGCTAAAAAATCACCCGTTATTATAGTGTTCGTTATTGAGCTTGTCCTGTTGTGGAGTTAGGAATTTTTGAAAACCACGATGAAAAATTCGTTAATTTTCTGCTGTATTCCAACATGTGGCGATTGGGGTTGAAATCAAGCACGATACAACACCATCAACGAGTTGGGAACATAATAAAAATATTTTATGGAATAAAAATAAACTTTTTTTTCGGAAAATGTTATTGCTTCCCAAAAGCTATTTACACAACAGTTCCTTTGACAATGTCAAAGGTTATAGACAAAACAGAAAATGATGTCCAAACTAAAATGCATAGAGAAATAATTTGTTTCCATTTACTATGAAAAAGTCTCCAGGGAAATGATATAAATTTAAAGCGTAAACTTTCAATCACACTGATTTTTATAACTAAATGGAACCAATATTGATATTCAAAGTAAATAAAACAATAATAAAATAATAACAATAAGTTGTAAGTCCCATTAGACACGTTGATTTTAGAATTTTCTTTAAATTTTTTTGTAAATAATTTATTTAACAAAATCTCTTAATCGTTTGGGGTAACCAAACGTTTATATTTTCTCGGCACCATTTTAAGGCATCCATAGATTTTGCGAAATAAATTATTTACTCTCAAACTGCAGTAGATGCCTTATTTTCGTTGTACTTCTTCCGTGATGGGGAATTTTCCAAACGTAGATCCATTGTGCACACCTTGTACCCACGCGTGTGTGCCTTTTTGATGATCTTAATGGAAGTTTACTGTGTTGCGTACTGATGTTTACACTACTACAAATCCTGGAGAAGACGCGTGAGATGCAAGTCATTCTTATATTTTCAAAGCTTTCAACGTGTGGTTTTTATAATGGTACATACGAGTCCATACATACATACATACATACGTAGTGTATAGGGGAGTAGGAACAGGAGAGGGTAAAGTAGAGCCGATGTGAACGTAGCTTGGATTTTTTTAAAACAAACGGTGAAAAAGAAAACGAATACGAAGAAGTTGATTAAAGAAAAAAATTGGGGGAAAATTTCGGGCTCTTTTTTTTTAGAATAAACTGGAGACAAAAGTTTTTGGGCCAAATTTGCTTTAATTCTAGGAAACCATGTCACAACCATTGGTAACGTTGTCAGAATATTTTGTGCCAGAAATAAAAAAAGTTTTTTTTTTTTAATTAAAGAAACCATAAAATAATCATTGCAACCTGTTAGTAACCCTTAAAAATAAAACCCAGATTATATAAGACCCAGAAGAATTATACCGGAAAATAACGTAAAAAAAAATCCAAAATGAAAATCGAAAATTTTGTAAATTTTTTTTGCCATTTTTTTTCCTTTCAAACATACAAAATATCAACTGAAGAAAATTTGTTTTTAAAATTTTAAAAAAAACGATAAGTTTACATTCCAAAAATTAAGAATTAAAAAAAATAGAATCAAACCAACACACCCTGTTACAAAGAAAAAAAAAATATAATGAAACAATACTAACATTATAAAACACCCTGTTGGTTTAAAACCAAAGAAATTAAAAAGTAATGGAACTTAAAACACAATTTTGTAGTTCAGTTCAGAATACTAAAGACCTAATCCCGTATAGCGAGGGACAGCTTTCGTGCATTTGATAGCGTTTAAATTTCTGTTTTCTGTGACATTTTTTAGTTGAAAGATTTTCTTTTGCTATACGAGAAGAGGTTAAAAATTCCTCAATATTTTTTATAATGAAAATAAGATGTTTTAATAATAACTTAACTGTTAAACTATAATTAAGAAAAAAAAATATTATTTCGATATAAAAAAATTGCATTTCTTTTTGACAGGTTGTGTCACAATATGACTTTATATTATATAGAGCGGTCCTTAAAGCGATTAAAAAGAATTATTTTCTGCCCTTCAAAATATAAATGACTATTAAAATAATAAAAGGAAACAAAAACTTGTCGATAACTTATCGATTTTTTTATATTTCAGTTCATTTTGAAAACTTATTTAATTTTCATTACAGTCCTTAAATCAGGGTGACACATGATAATTTTATCCATTAGTGTTGCGACTTTGACTTGATTTCGAAGTCGAATTCGACCGACAGATTTCAGAAACTTTTCAGAGATTTTCCAGAAGAATATTGAGAGAAAGCCGCCGAAAAAATATTTTTTTTATATTTCGTTTTGTTTGAGTCGTCGACTTCATATTGATAAGGTATTAAGAGTATATAACTTAGTGCCTTTACATACATACATACATACATAATTGGTCATTACAATCCTTCAGTCAGGATTACGACCTAGTTTCTCACACCCCTTATGTTGTGTGTTTTAATTTTATACAAGAGTGGCGGGACCTACAGTTTAAAGTCGACTCCGAGCGACAGATTTTTGAGAAACTTTTTCATGGCAATTTTATTTTTATTCTCAGAGTTTTTGCCAGCAATCTGCTGAGAGGAAGTCGCCGAACAAATATTTTTTCAGATTTTCATTTTGATGTCTGACCTGGGGTTTGCATCGTTGCCTTACGTCTAATAAGGCGGCACACTACCTACAGCGACTTCACAGACGACTATAGGTTTACTAAATATATATCGAGTCTTTCATATTATCATCCTGTGGAATATCATCAAAATTTTTAAATGTTTTGAAAGACCAACTGATACCATTATTTCTTTGGTATATAACATCGTTCATATGTACGACACGATTTCTCTGGAGTATTCAAAATACTCAATTTTTCATGACTTTGGCTACATTGGTTATGTTGGCTTTGAGGACTTCTGTGGCTTGTGGTTCATGCACCCATGCCTGCGACTTAAAAAAACGCAATAAGAAAAGCTTTTAAGGGGCCAAATTGCACTAATGACATCACATTCACGTGAGAGGACCATACCCTCAAATCGATAGTGCAGAATATCCAATGTGGCACGAGGTGTTTGGTACGGGATTATTGGACGCTCTTGAATTTCATGTGGATTGGGATTGTATCTATTCAATCCGAAGTGAGTCTCGACGCTGAAAATAATTTTTGGATCAAAAGTTCCTGATAAAAAGTTGTATTCTTTGTATGTCTTGATGATGAGTTATATACGTCAATGGTGATTCGGAAAACAGACTGAATAAATTACAGTTAATTTCCCAAGTTCGGGAGAAGCCGTGTTGAAAGACCCAATGGTGGGAACTAGAGAATTTTAGATACTGTATTAATTACCAATTACCTCACTACTTGGTTTTTAGTTTAACTATGTTATTTGGAGCATTTTTGCTTTGTTGTACTTATTAGAAATCTATACAGCGATAATAAAATCGAATTATACTCGATGATAAGACCTAAGCAGCAGCTATGTCGTGGCTAATTTCCTCTTTTCTGTTTAACGTTATTTTTAATGCACGTAACGTAAAGAGAGGTGTTAGGTGGCAGCTCGAATGCAAACGCGATAGTCTGGAATATGCATAACCATGGTCCTCTATCAGCTAAACTAAGTGAGTCGGAACTATAATAGCTCGAGGCTATAAAAGCTGATATTAAAATAAGTGAATAAGCAAGGCGAAGTACTTTGAAACTAAACGATGGTATATTGAAAATACAGTTGGGCAATTCACACAAGCCCTTGTATCTTTGTATTCATTGTATTGTTGTACGAATATACAAGAGTGTATGCTTGTTGTTGATAATTTTCATATAAAAATCCGATACACTTATACACATTTTTTCATATATTTTTGGAAGTTGCATTGCTTTCGTGCTATCATTTTATGTAAATGCCAGTAATCAAGAAGAAGAATAGAAATACAAAATATTTTCTGTGTAACTTGAGTCAACAATTAACATTTCTAAATTACAATTGTTCGCACAGATAATTAATATACAATTTACTTTTTTCCGTAATATTTTTCATTTTGTTGCTTGAAAATCAAATTATATCGTTTTTTGGCGTTTGGAATACGAAATATACAATACAGCATAGCACTGAGCGTTCACAAACCCAAAGCGTATACAATACAACATAGACGATAGAAAGTCGTGTGAATTGGCCAAGTGTTGAAATGGACGAGGAAAAATCGTTTTGCTATCTGGATAGCATCTGGATATTTACAGTCTTTGCATACCTTACCCCCGGTATGGAAATCTCCTGCTATCTCGAACATACTAAGATTTGCAGGGAATCCTGTGTAGAACTTTGGATAGATATTATATGATTTTTTTTGCCGTAAGTTACTGGATCGCAGTCAGAAGATATGAAATGTTATCGTTCTTTTTAAATGTATAACAAATAAAAAAATTTAATTAAAATAAAAAACAATCGTAATACACTAAACATCGCTTTAAAGACCACTCAGTAATTGGAACTAATTTTGGGGATCTAATTGAGGATTATTAATTTTCTATAAGGGGGTAAGTAAGTATTATACAATATTATATATTAAAATATATTGTATATAAAGATATATGTATCTTAAACTATTGTGTGTGTATTATAAAAATGTCCACTACGTATTATTTTTTTTGGGACCATTTGTAAACTCTAACATTAAAGTCTATATTGTTTATGTTAAATATTGAAATATTTTGGGACAACTTTTTATATATATTTGGGAAAAACTATTTGTTTTCTTATGTATTAAGTCTAATTAAACTTTTAAATATGGA
Organism: Sarcophaga variegata; assembly: GCA_932273835.1. Taxonomy (NCBI): domain Eukaryota; kingdom Metazoa; phylum Arthropoda; class Insecta; order Diptera; family Sarcophagidae; genus Sarcophaga; species Sarcophaga variegata. The sequence goes on along the minus strand of OW026358.1, from coordinate 143,704,178 downwards.
AATTAAATATTTTCCTATATCTGTTGACTTGATGAGATTTTTTGGGACAAATTTTTTTAGTTTTTTTTTTGTTACTTTTCATCAAATTTTTGTTGTTAATTTGTCTCATTATAAATTTGAGTATATTGTGAATCATTTTTGACAGTTTCCGTTTGGGACAAATTGTTGCCAATCTATTTTGAGCATGTGATATAAATGTTAGTGATATATATGTTTGTCAATATGAATTTAATAATCTTTTGGGACAAATTTTTTTGCTAATTTCTTTCTTGCTTTTTATCAAAAATTTTATAAAAAATTTTAAAGGTTATAGTTTTTGTGATATTTTTTATTTTGGGACAAAATTTTAACGACTGCAAAAATTACTTAAAATTTAATATAAGACCTTGGACTTTTGTCAAACATTTCATTTATAAAACTTTTGTTTTGTCTATGTTGGTATACTATGTGGGGGAAAATGTAACATTTTGTAATACAAAAATTTTTCTTTAATTTTCCATTTTTCATTACATTTGGGACATCTCTCAAAAAAAAAAAAAAAAAATATTAAAAAATACTTTAAACACTGCTTCATTCGTTTCTTCTTTACTTAGTTTCGTTTCTTTTTTTTTAGCAGAAAAAAATTCTTTTTCTATTTAAAAATTAAAATGTAGACGCGTAACGTAATGGTATTAAAGAAAAGCTTTTTTGTTCTTGTTTTCGGTTTTTTTGTTTTGAAGGAAATATCGTTTTTGTCCTTAAAATGAGTTTCAATTTGAGTGGCAGTTATTTCCTAAGGAAATTCTTGTAGTATTTTTCTTTTTTTGTTTTTGTCCTCTTTAAACTATTTTAAAGAGAGCGAAAGAGAGAGAGAGAGAATAAGAGTAAAAGTGTTTAAGTATGTGTAAGTAATTTTCTCCTCTAACTGTACGGTTTTTTCAGAAATTTTTTGTTTTCATTTTACTTGAAACAGTTTTTCTTCAACTGACTGTCGTTTTTGTTTTTTCTTTAAAAAAATTTTTCTCTATTTTTCGTTTTTGTTTTCTTATCAAAAAAAATTTTTTGTTTGTTTTTGTTTTTTCTGTTTTGTTTTATTTGCTTTGAAAACTTACCCAGCGATAGTTTTTCACCAGAATCTGGTGGCAGTGTAAAACCTAGCAGTGCCATTGAGGCAATCAGTACACAGGGCACAATTAAATTGAAAAAATAATACAAAGTTTTACGGCGTATCAAAATGGCGAATGTTATGTCAATATAAGGTTCTGGGCAGCAATTATAGTAGATTTCATTTCGTTTACCAGGTACACCTACAGTTTTTTATCATTTCATTTTCATTTTGAGTGTGTGTGTATACATTTTTTTTCATTGTTAGGAGGGAATAGGAGAGAAGGATAACAGGAATAGGAACGTTTTTCGTTTGGGGGATTTTAAGATTTTTTCCGTTTTTTTAATTTTTTTTGGTATGTTATATTGGTCAGGCAGTTGGAAAAGAAAAAGGAAATATTTTTGGTTTTTTTTTGGGTTTTTAATATTTAAAAAAGAGAAAAAATTTGTTTTAATCGTTAATAATAATAAAGAGTTCATAATTAAATACAATGTTAATATAATATTTTGTAAATATGTTACTTAGCAAAACCTTTTTCCAAAAAAATGTTGACAAACATATGTTGAGCAAAATTAGCAACGATTTATTTATGAATTTCCAAAGTATGTTTAAAATAAAAACTGATTTTTCCTTTGTACTTCAAACAAATTTTACAATTATTTTTCAATTTTAAAAATTTTTTCTATTGGCAACATCTTGCTAGCAACATATTAGTATCTAAAAAACTCTTAGCAACATAGTAGTATCTAAAAATGTTTAAATAAAAACTGATTTTTCTTTTGTATTTAAAACAAATTTTGCAATTATTTTTCAATTTTAAAAATTTTTGTATTGACAACATGTTGCTAGCAATATAGTAGTATCTAAAAAACTCTTAGCAACATAGTAGTATTTAAAAATGTTTAAACAAAAACTGATGTTTCCTTTGTATTTCAAACAAATTTTAAAATTATTTTTCAATTTTAAAAATTTTTGTATTAGCAACATGTTGCTAGCAACATAGTAGTATCTAAAAAACTCTTAGCAACATAGTAGTATCTAAAGATTGTTTTAAAAATACATCTTTCTCTTAGAAATTGCAGTTAGCTGTTAGTGAGTGAGACTGAGACACTAAGGGGTTATTTGTGAAAGTATGTTTGTCTTTAATCAACATTTATTAAGCTTCGGAAACTTAAATAACATCGACAAAACGAATTAAGGTTGTCTTTAAATAAACATTTGAACGAAATATCTTCAAAACAGCATCTTTCTTAGGGTAAACGGCAGCTAACCTGAATATCAAAAAGTCGAATACTAAATGTCCGCCACGTCTTCTCAGGGTGGAACACATCCGTCATGTTAAATTTTCCATAATCTGGTGCATAAATTAAGTTCAATTTGATCGATGGCGCGGGTTATATTATCTTTGACGCCACTTTGGTTTTCGACTTAAGAAATCCGAACAAGAAAAATCACAGAATCTCTCTGGCCAACCCATATCACATTCATGTAAGATGACCATGACATTGAATCGCTCTTGTGGAATAATAATGTGGCACGAGTTGTGTGTCACGTAACGCCGTGCTATTGCAACCACAAATCATTGGCTCCCAAATCTTGCAATTCAGGAAGTGATAATTATCGGCCTATAGTGTCGCTTTTGACAATAATGGCTTGGCAAACGTCCGATGACGCCACCAGCAAAAATCCACATAAAAACTGTGACTTTTTCGGAATGCATTGGACATTTGTGGATCGCACGTGAATTGTTGTCGTCCCAAATTCACGTATCCATTAAGACAGAAGTTGATTTTCCGAAGAAAATAAGGATCAGTTTCCAACTGCCCGAGAATCCATTCAGAGAACACACGTTGAAGGCTATTGTCGTTTACCTTTAGTTCTACATTTTTCGGCAAAACAGATTGAATAAATGACAACTAATTTGACAGATGTAGCATCAACAAGATGGCCTTTATCAGCAGCCATAGTTTGGAAGTCTATTTATAGACATTCATAGTCTTCGTTTCATGAAATGCTAAGTTTGATTTATTTTACTAGCATTCAGAGCTCTTAGAGTAGTTCAAAGGATTAATTTGTAACATTTTGAAGGCACATAAACTTTTTCAAATCACCACTGTTTCAAAACTTGCGCAGAAAATGGTTTAAAATTCTAAACCATTTGCAACATGTTGCTAGCAACACAGGTGCTATGAAAAGTACATTTTCGTAAATTGTTTCTTAATTTTAATTAACTGAAAAGGCTGATAACTGATGCCGAGATATATGCAGCTCAGCGGGTTTAATGGAGTATCCTAAAATACATGTTGCCAAACAAAATTTTCACAAATTGTGATTTCTTTTGATTAACACGTTGACTGCCACGTGCAATTATAGTAAAATCTCCTTTAGGCCACGTGTAGTCGTAGTCTAATAAGCGCCACCTCAATACGGGTGACGCGGCCCGATTAGAAACTTTACTGTCCCCCCAATATGGCTGATATGGCAGTCAATGTGTTAAAGTTACATTTTTAAGGATTTATTTTTTTTTTAACTTTTAATTTCAACCTTATGTTGCTCAACATTCACTTTAATGTATATGTGTTACCTTCCAGGTATTATTTGTATATTTTCTCTAGTGCAACATATTTTTGTTTATAAACATGTTGCCAAACAAAGTTTTTACAAAATCAGTTTTTATTCCAATTTTTGTAATTGTTTCGTTCTTAAAATATTTTTAGGAATTTTTTTTAATCCTAGCCTTGCAACATTTTGTTGCTCAACATTTTAGGTCGGCAACATTTTTATAAACATGTTGCCAAACAAAGTTTATACAAAATCAGTTTTCATTCCAATTTTTGTAATTGTTTCGTTCTTAAATTTCTTTAGGAAATTTTTTAATCCCAACCTTGCAGCATTATGTTGCTCAACATTTTACGTTGGCAACATTTTTATAAACATGTTGCCAAACAAAGTTTATACAAAATCAGTTTTCATTGCAATTTTTGTAATTGTTTTGTTCTTAAAATTTTTTGTAGGAAATTTTTTTAATCCCAGCCTTGCAGCATTATGTTGCTCAACATTTTAGGTTGTCAACATTTTCACAAATTATTTTTGTTTCCATTTTTTTTTCGTTGTCTTCTTACAAAGTCTCAATTGCAACTTACCCAACAGATCCCATTCACCATTGGTAATGAAACTTGAAATATCACCGCCAGCCTCATCCTGCAGTTGTAAATCCAGCTGAAAAGAGAACGAAACACACAAACGAAACACTTGTCAATATTTGTTGAAAAAATCGTGTTTTTTTGTTGTAACAAAAATTAAATCAAAAGAAAAGGAAGAAATCTTAATTTCTTCGCTCATTTGCTCATTTTTGCTTAATTATTTTAAATATTTGCCAAACGAATGCTGTAATAACAAAGACAAGGAAAAAGGATTCATTTGATACTACAGACTATACATTCAACTGAAGTTGTCTCAACTATTTACATACTCTTGTCAAGTTCCATCATCATCATCATCATCATCTTTAGCTACCAGACGAGCAGCATCATATTTATGTACTGCAATGCCACTTTTTAGAAGTTAAGTTTATCAACCGTAAGAGTTTATGAGGGGTTTGGGGGGTATGCAAAAGAAAAAGAAAAACTTTGTTTTTAAGTGTCTTGTGAAAAACGAACAACTTTATTAACAAATCCTGGTACACAATAATTTTTTTTCTTTTTTTGTGCCACTCTTTGTTGCCTGCCACGACTGAAAGGAACAGAATATATATGTACACAATAAATTAATTAAAATTATGAAATCGTGAGCTAGAAAATGAAATGAAAACGATAAAGAAGAAAAAGAAAAGAAGAAAAGAAGCCAGTAAAGCCAGTTGAAGATAAAGAAGGACTTTGGAATTGTAGGGAATTTCTAAATATCTAGTAATTTTTCCTTGGAATTATTTTCTTGGATTCCTTTGTAATTAATTATTACAAGAGACGAGATTATGATTTTTATAACATGACAACGATTATTAATATTCTGAATACGTGGTGGTTTATGCAGCAAAACTACGTGGTGTGAGCATTAATTGAAAGGAACTTATTTAAAGAAGAATAGAAACAAAAATGTTAGGACCAAAACGCACGATGTCAGTTGTAAATAAAATAAAAAGTTTTCAGAGAATTATTTTAAAATTTTTATTTATTATGATAGAACGATCGATGACAATTATACGTGAAACTAAATGTCGGCTAAATGCTCGCCACGGATTCTGTGGCATACCTTTATTCGGTGCAGCATATTTGCAATGATGCATTAAGGTTCAATGTTGTCAATATTGCGATTGGATTGCTCTTGTATTGTTCTTGGCTTAGTGATGTGCACTTTTCCTTAAAAACATTTCCAAAAGAAAGAAGCCCAAGGGTGTCAAATCACGGACAATTAACATTGCCACATACATGCGTACATACATAATTGGCCATTACAATCCTTCAATCAGGATTGCGGCCTAGGTTCTTACCTCACTCATATTGTGTGTGTTAATTTTATACATGAGTGTCGGGACCTACAGTATAAAGTCGACTCCGATAGACAGATTTTTGAGAAACTTTTTCATGGCAATTATATTTTTACTCTCAGAGTTTTTGCCAGAAATCTGCTGGAGGAAGTCGCAGAAGAAATATTTTTTGTATTTTATTTTAATGTCTGGTGTGGGGCTCGCGTCCTGGCTTTAGGTCTAATAAGCCAACACACTACCTACTAGACTACGTGGACTTCAAACCCCTCACATTATGGCGGTGGTAATTGGCCGCCACGATCATGTGATTTGGCACCATTGGTATAGTAGATAGTAGATATAAAGTGGTGTGAGAAACTAGGTCGTAATCCTGACTGAAGGGTTGTAATGACCAACTATGTATGTATGTATGTGATGTTTATATTTATAGAGATCTCGAGAAGGCGAACATTTGCTTTCAAGAAAATTCATCAGACTGTTTATGTTGCCATACAACAAGCAACGCAAAGCAGGCAACGAGTCAGTAAAAGTTCAGTCAGTCTTGTGTGAAGAAGCGGCATGTTTGACGGAATAATCGTGGTTTGAAGATCTCCGTTATAAAGATCTGTCGAATAATTGTCTAGTAATTGTTATTGTTTATGCAAAGCGTATAAACAGAGCCATAACAAAAGAAGAGCAATTGTTGTTGTTTACTTTAAGTTGTGAACAGTGGCACGTAGAATTGTGCAAATAATAAAGAATTTTAATTGAAACTAAACATAAATTTATTTTTATTTTTTATTTGCAATCTACGAGCTCATAATTTAAACGTTTTTAAAAGGATTAAAACGTAACAATATTTTCAATGACACTTGAATAGAATTGCTCATGGGTTACTGATGTACATTTTTTCTTAAAAATATCCCCAAAAGAAAGAAGTCCAATGATATCAAGTCACGGACAATTAACATTGCCATGACAGGAGATAATACGGCCACTAAAATTCTCATGCAAAAGAATGATTGCTTCGTTAGCAGTGTGGCAAGCGTGGCACCATCCTATTGGAACCATATATCGTCCAGGTATATATCCTCAATATCTGTTTCGAGTTATCATCTCGAGATGCCAAACACTATTGACGGCATCTGCTTGGCTAACATAATTTCTACAAAATTATTGTCCGATGAGGTCCCAGCCTATATACCATACCCAGCAGTTACTTTATGTGTAAGTATCGGCTTTTCAACAATCAATTGAAAATTCTCATTTGCTCAAATGCTGCAAGTGAAAGAGCGCCGCTTGGCTAACATAGATTTTCTTTGTAAAGTCATCATTCACTTATCGTCTGTTCAACTAACCATTCAGCGTATTGATAACGCTTGAAATGGTCTGTAAGCTTCAGATCTTGAGTCAATTGAACCTTGTAAGCGTGAAAACTCAAATCTGTGTTAAAAATTCGCATCAGAAATCTTCGTGAGGTGTGTAATCAGACAGACGGCTCTTCTGCCATACTATCTCTAATAACAGAATGTTGTCCGCAGAACGAACTGGCTGTGCATGTACAGCTGCTTTTAACAGATCCTACACACCCGTTTTGCTGAAATTAGTACACAATTCTTCGGATTGTTGATTTCAACTCCCATTTTCTTAAAAGGCTTCAAAAATCTTAAGACGCTGCTCAATTGTGTGCTTCTACGTGGTTGAATTTGTTGTCAAACATACATACATACATAATTGGTCATTACAACCCTGTAGTCAGGATTACGACCTAGTTTCTCACACCACTTATATTGTGTGTGTCAAATTTTAACCATGAGTGGCGGGATATATTTTAAAGTCGTCTCCGAATGACAGATTTTTGAGAAGCTTTTCATGGCAATTTTATTTTACTCTCAGATTTTTTGCCAGAAATCAGCTGACATGAAGTCAACGAAGAAATATATATTTCGTATTTCGTTTTGAAGTCTGAGCTGGGGTTTGAAACGTGGCCTCACATCATATAAGCCAGCATACTATCTACTAGACTACGAAGAAAGAAGTCGAATGGTGCCAAATGACATGAACGTGACGGCCAATTAACACCGCCATAATTTGACGTGGCCAGGCCATTCAATTTTTCGTACTTAAGAGCCACTGCCTAGCTAGCAATGAGGAAAGTGTGACGCCATCCTATTGGAACCACATACTGTTCAGGTACATATCCTCAATTTCTAGCCAAAATAAGTTCGTTTTCATAACGCGATACCCCCCGATACACTATTAACGGTATCTACTTGGCCGTCCCCATTTTCGAAGAAGTATCTCACGATGACGCAACTACGCCATAAACCTCATCAAACTGTAACCTTTTGTGGATGTTTCGTCTTTTCAATAATCACTCGTGGACATAGCTGCCAGATAAATGAGGCATCAAATCGTCAAATATTTGAGAACAAATCGTCAAAATCGTTAAATCGTCAGGAAAAATAAATAAAATAAAAAAAATAAATTAAAAATTTTTAAAAACCAAAATTATTTCTATTGTAGTAAAACATATAAAGTCATATATTGACTATGTACATGTCTGAGTTCAAAAATAAAACATTTAACAAAGAATTTAGTGGAAATTAAAAGCTAGCGTCCCTCATCTTCATTTAATATTTCTTTTCCAAAAAAATGGAGAAATTTTATATCATTTTCAGGAAAAAATTGTTTAAGATTTAAACAATCTATCTCAGCGTTGTTTATTGACACATAAGCGCAGCAATAATATTACATCATCTATATTGTATATCTATGGGCGGTGTAGAAGCTTCTCATGTTCTGAGCATGAAAAATCAGTGTAATGCTGATACATTTTTCAGTTCATTTTTAAGTTCTTATCATCTGATCTTACTATTTACACCGTCTATAACTGACAGAGAATGGAATGCAACTCTCATGTATGGGCTAGTGCCACACCGTCTATTTTGCGTCTATTTTTTTGATTCAACTCCATTGAATCATTGGAGCATCGTTGCATAAGGGGACTTTTTCCCGAAAATCCTATATTCCATTGGTCGATTGGCCAGTGGATCGCACACTGCATTACAGTAAAAATATGGTCTATTATATATTATCTAGGTCTATCCTGTTACTTATGGTATAAAAATATGCAAGCTTAGTGTCCATAATTTATTATTATTTTATTAGGTTATTTAGTAGTTGTAATTTTTCAGTTTTTAAGAGGTTAAAAAGGAATAAAATACAGAAAAATCATCACTGGTATTTAAAAGTTACTTAAAAATATAATACTTTACTCCTTGTTTTTACTAACATAAATTTCCAATAGTAACAATTGCAAAGTAAATACAAAGTTTAAAAGTGGCTTTTAATGTACTAAAGTAAAGAATATGATGTAAATTTTTAATTTCCAAAAATCATCAAAATAAGGACATAAATCTGGGAGCTATGATTGTTAGGCCAACCGCGGCAGCCATATAAATGAAATAAAAATCCATTTCCAACCGGAGCAGTTGTAGTTCATAGAAAAACAATAAGTTTATCAAAATTTTAAACTATTTTTGTTTTATTACATTTTTGAATTTAAACTTTTAAATCGCCAACCCATTACATTTATGTACTCACATTATGCTCATATTTAATATGAATGTAAAATTCATAATGCAGAGAACATATGTGACGTATGAGTGATATTTAATTCCATTAGTTTCAAACACGACAAAATCGAAGTGTTTTTATTGCATACTTTTCAGAGTAACTATTCCAGTACATGTAATATAATGCGTATGAGTGATATAGTTCAAATGCAATTAAAAAAGAAAGTATACCCCATAAATTTGGAATTAATCTAAATACATGATTTTTCGATTCTATGCAATTCTAGGCTATATTCTAGATTCCAGGAATATTACAGGGTGAACAAAGAAGGATTCAAATACCTGCTGAATGTGTTGATGGAAAATTTGACTAGTAACAATTGTAAAGTAAATGCAAATCTTAAAGTGGCTTTTAATGTACTAAAGTAAAGAATATGACGTAAATTTTTAATTTCCAAAAATCGTCAAAATAAGGGCATAAATCGTCAAATCGTCAATATGATATTTTTGGTGCTCAAAATCGTCAACATGACGATAAATCGTCAAATCTAGCAGCTATGCTCGTGGATTCTAATTTCAAATCCAGCAATTATGCTTGTTAACGAATCCACTCTGACGTTAAGATGTGATGTGACAGTAACATCGTGCATTATGGTGGGGACTATTCTTTACAATGAAATTTAAAAGATCGTCTCAGCAGTCGAACGTTTTAAAGCAGTTTTCGCGAAATTCATTGCAAGTGTGAAGCAATATGTTAGCGGTAACTTGACGAATAATGGTTTTAAAACGCTGCTGCAATCACTGATTATCGTAGACATGGCATCTAATCACATGACCTAGAGATTGCCAAAAATGGTTTCCCATAAATTCTGTTTAATAAACAACAAATGCTACAGCATAATGCCATTACTTTCTAAGGACTACCCACGCATTTCATATCTACAATTTATGCTTAAATATTTAATTAATTTTTTTTTCTGCCTTTCTTTTATTTATTAAACATTAATCGCATGAAAAGTTATCATATGTTGTGTGATGTGTATTTATTTATGTTCGCATTTACATACATCTGCTGTTAAAAAATGCAAAACAAAGCAAAAAAAAAAAACAAACAAAATTTAAGCCTAAATTTAGAACGACTACAACAACAACAATAATAATAATAAAGACAAAATAAATTATTACAAAAGTATGTGTATATCGTATACATGTATACAGGGGTATTGTTGTTATTTTTATAAAATAATATGAGCTCTTAAAGCAGAGTCTATAAATAACAACAATAAAGGCAACAACAATAACAACATATGAGTAAAAAATAAAATCTACAAAGTTTGCATATTTACTTGGATTTGTATTTGTATTGTATTCAAATGTATGTATGTGTGAACAAATAATCAAACGCATGTAGTGACCCAACAAACATTTAGAGGAGGATTTCTAAATTGATCTGTTCTACCATTTAACACTTCTTTGCGATTAATTTGCAAATGATGAGACACAGAATTTATTTAAAATAAGACGGTATTGTGGTCGTTTTTTCACAGGATGAAATCATTAAACGAAGTGTAGGCAACTCATTTTCAAAAACTTTCCCACCTTGGCGATAGAATCTGCTGGACTCTATAATGGACTGGAGGACTTCATAGATAACTGTTTAACTGCCACGCTAATGTCCAGGAAGATCACTTCTATTATGGGCAACTGCAAGAACTCAAAGCAATGATCACCGGTTCACCTCCGGAAGAGCTTGTTTTACCCCTTCTTTGGGAATTCTTTGATGCTTACGTGGTTGGTCATTACAATCTGTTAGTCAGGATTACGACTTAGTTCCCCACACCAACCATGTTGTGTGCGGTAATTTATATCCATGAGTGGCGGGACCTACAGTTTTAAGTCGATTTCGAACGACAATATTTTTGTGAAACTTTTCACAGTAATTTGCCTTTATTCTCAGGATTCTTGCCTGAATACTGTTGACAGGAAGTCGCCGAAGAAATATTTTTGTCATGTTTCGTTTTATTTGAGATGTCTGATCTGGGGTTTGAACCAGAGATCAGCAATGAATCGCTTTTTCGCTACTCATAAGTACTCATGGAATTTTGAGTATGAGTGAGTCAACAGTATTGAAATCCAAATACTCTGATTCATTCGTACTCAGTACAACATTGATTTATAAGTACAAGTTTCAAAAAGTATGAGTACAACGTTGACATCAAACTCATACTACATTCGAAATATGTTTGATTCATACGCCTACTCATTCAGATTCATAAATTTAGAAAAATACTTATAATACTACTCATAAATGATTCGAGTGATTCGAATGATTCATCAAAATTTACAGTCTTAGTTGTTGTTGCATTGACAAAAAAAGAGGAAAGACAAAGACAGCAAGCAGAGCAAACACACAACCTTCTAGTGAGTATTGTAGTGTTCGTATGCGAATCACACTTATTTTGTGATTTGTGTATACGATGAGTCATGGAGAGTCGAAATCAATAACATCATGCGTATTGTTCAAACTTTGAATATGAGTAGTATTAGTATGACATTAAAATAAGTATGAATGCGTATAAGTATCAGAAATTATAAGTATGATTCGAATCTCCTCATCGTTTTGAATATTCATTGCTGACCTCTGGTTTGAACCATGGCCTTACGTCTAATAAGCAGAACACACTACCTACTAGACCACGACGACTTCGGCTCGTAAGTTAACAGCTTATTAATGATATTTAGTTGCTCATGAAAAACTTCAAAGTGAACATTGGTAGGCACCACTGCCAAAGATGGCGTTGTCGTGTGTTACGTCTTCAGGCGCTACAATTGTGCAATTCTACTGCGTAGCAGCAGTAGTTCATGTTTTTAGCCGGTGCTAATTAGACCCAGAGAGAAATTTCATATTGAAGATTTACTGATTTTCATTCAGAGAGGGAGAGAAAGAAGTTGTTGTTTAATCTTGGCTGCCAGAGTGGCTCTTTCTAGGTTAGGTTAGGTTAGAGGACGTGTACTTGTCAATTAGGACAAGTACAGTACCCGGAGGTCGAATTGACCCATTGCACAACGTCCTAGTTTCTCATACCACTTATGTTGTGTGTGTTAATTTTATACATGAGTGGTGGGACCTACAGTTTAAAGTCGTCTCCGAACGACAGATTTTTGAGAAACTTTTTTCGTGTCAATTTTATTTACTCTCAGAGTTTTTGCCAGAAATCTGCTGAGAGAAAGTCGCCGAAGAAATACTTTTTGTATTTTGTTTTGATGTCTGGCCTGGGGCTCGAACCCTGGCTTTACTTCTAATAAGCCAACGCACTACCTACTAGACTACGGTGACTTCATAGTTGAGAAATATTTGAGTGAGACGATGCCTATTGCTGAAGTTCAATTGGGTATCAACTGTGGCTAATCATTTCTGACAAAAATAGGGCGCGAAAGATCTTTTGAGATCAAAGTGCCTGTAAAGTCACTGAGTATGGTTATGCTAACAATAATGATGTATAGCTTCGGCACGACAATTATGGTTTCCATCCCCAAGCTTCTGCAGACACTACTCATTAATATATATTTCTATGCAAAGGTCCCTGTTCACTAAGTTTGAAATAGTTTTCAACTTAATCGGCCCAAGAGGCGAGCACGTCTACATGGTTGCACATCTGAGTTGTACGAGACCAAACGTATGCACGATAAAGGGATACGTATTCACATTAAAATTTGACAATACCTAGAACCTTAAAGTATGTTTCATATTCTGTAAGAGTTAAATGGTGTAGAGAGAAATTGTTTCAACTACAATGCTTGCTGGGATATGGGCTTAGGATAGAGTGTGATTGCTAGGCATGAGCCCAAATAAAAAATTGGGAATTTTTATTATTGGATTAGCATGTGTGTGCGTGCCTTTTCTTTGTTTCTTAACAATAAATCCTATTTTTATAAAGTATTTCTCTCTTTCGCTCTCTCTCTCCCTCTCTCTCTTTCTCTCTGTCTGCCATTATTGTCAATACAGCAGATGAGCTATTCCACTTGAAAAGCAGGAAAAATTGCCATCTTTAAGGTTGGCGTATAAGATTTTTTTTTCGAAATTAAACATGAGTACTAAGAGGGTTTCAAATCCATGGAAATGATTCTTCTTTTACTTCTCCGTCTAATGAGGATTAAGTGTTGTTTTACAGTCTACCATATATGTTTACCCATTGTATACTGTTGTTGTTTTTTATTACCGACTGCCGGTCTGTGTGTCAGACGACAAGAGTGTTAAATTATAAGACAGTTTGTCAAATTATGTTAATGTTAATGGTAATGTTAATGTCGTCGATTCTTACACTTTATTTTGGAATTTATTTGCAAATGTGACTTTGACTTGAAGCTTGTGTGTGTGTGTGATTATGTGTAAAAATAATGGAATTATTCTGTTACTTTTACTAACCCCAGACAATACAAAGGTAAAGGGGAATAACCCAACCAATGTTTTGCTTAACAAAAGGTCAGTCGTGTGTTGTTAGATAAATAATTGAAATCCTCTAGCTTTGTAAATATTTACCAACCTAATATAGGTTTTGAGCATTTGTTTTAACAAAATTAATTACATTTCAAATGCATTAATTTTTATGATCGAAGTCGGTAATGTGTTAACAACAACAATAATCAAGTGAATCCAATTCATATTCACATTCATTCTGTTCAAAGGTGTGGGGAGTATTTCTCTCTCTTTCTCTTGTCAGAATTTTGTTGGTTTATTCTGGTTTGATTGGTTTTCATTTGTTTGTTGTTTACTTATGCCTTTTCTTTTTGACACTTTGGCCTCTTGAGTGACCAAAATGTCAAAGTCAAGTGTTGGTAATTGTTTATGGATATTTAAGGGTTGGCTTTTTCAAAAAAAACAAGTGACTTTAAGTAAAACTTCTTGTATTCTTTTGATTAGTATTTCATGTTTTTGAGAAAAACAAGTCATTTTTTGTGGTGGATATTTGGCTCAAGTTTTTTTCTCTCTTCATTAAATATTCTTTAAAATTTTAAATGGGTTGTTGTAATCAGAATTTGTTTAATTTATCTTTACTGCTTAGCTTAGATAAGGTCCGAGTATATAAAGAAATGGTAAAACAAATCATTTTTCTTCCTTTTTTTTCTCAATTCTTTTTCCCAGATTTCTAATTCCAATTTTGAGTCTCCTTTACGTTGTTGAGAAACTCTAAGAGTTTAAGAAAATAAATAAAAAATTTGCGTGTATTTGTATTAATTTTGACTTGAAATAATTAATAAAAATTTCTTTTCAAATGATTTCAAACATCACAAATCAGATTTAATTTAATCGTTCTCAATTGTATTTCATTAAGCAACATATTGTGTTTTAATTGTTCTAATTACATGTGTTTTAGTTCATTTAAAAGTTTATAAAACACCTGAAAATATGCTACAAATATATATCATAAGCATATTTTTAAATCGCCAAAAAGTATGCAGTACGTACGTAATTGGTCATTACAACACTTCAGTCAGGATTACGACCTAGTTTTCTCACACCACTTATGTTGTGTGTGTTAATTTTACACATGAGTGGTTGGACCTACAGTTTAAAGTCGACTCCGAAAGACAGATTTTTTGAGAAACTTTTCATGGCAATTTTAATTTACTGTCAGAGTTTTTGCCAGAAATCTGCTGAGAGAAAGTCGCCGAAGAAATACTTTTTGTATTTTGTTTTGATGTCTGGCCTGGGGCTCGAACCCTGGCTTTACGTCTAATAAGCCAACACACTACCTACTAGACTACGGTGACTTCCGTATTGTATTATAATTGTTTTAATTAAATTTATTTTAGTTCATTTACAACTTTATAAAACACCTGAAAATATGCTACAAATATATATCATAAGCATATTTGTTTAAATCGCCAAAAAGTATGCAATAGTTTGCAAAATTTTCTAAAAAAAACTTCAACGAACATTGCAATGCACTATAGTGCCTTGAATATTTACCTGAAAATATACTTTAAATTATAAACAAGCGACGTTAAGTATACAATATTTGTCTGCATATCTATTACCCTACACTTGGCATATTATATGTTTTCATTAATAAATCCTAGAAATGAACCAAAAATATAAAGGTACTGAACGAAAACCATCGGCATACATTTCTTGAAGTCAAATCGACTTGTAAATAATGAAAATACAATGGCAATGGATAGACTATGCGTTACGTAGACCTAATGTCTAACTAATCGCAATGCTATTGAAGAAGAAGAGGGCGCAAAATAATATTCGTTAATAACTTAGGCGGTTTGAAGTAATGGAAGACAAGTCTTAAAAGGGATTTATCTGGTGGCACAGTGACCTTATAAATTAAATGGTTAGCAACAATAGTTTTTGACAGTTAGGCCAGCCATATAACGTTGACTGGGCTATAGTATGGTACCAGTAAAAATTGCGTAATTCTTTGCTGAATCACGGAATATGTGGGCATTTACGACAATGCTGTAGATAACCATGCGGAGAGTGCAGATTGGCAGCCACTGATAGCCTCTCAGAGTGAGTAGAGGGCTCTCTTCAACATAAAGGGGTTTGAGGCAATCTTATCTTTTGGTGGGCAATAATAATAGGAAGAGACGTTAGTCATGTATCAAACTATCAAAAAATACCCCAAGGACAGTAACTGTACTTCTGGCCGGGTGTTATAGAATCAACAAACAAGAGCTAAACATTTGGGAGCTCTCATATACTAGACAGGGAATTATCTTAAGTGACACTGAACAGCTTTCTAAAGATTGTCAAATCAACAGGATTAGAAGACATTACAAGGATACCCTATGTAGAGTAAATAGTTATCCGTTTAAGTGAGTAGACGTGGTCTAGTAGGTAGTGTGTTGGCTTATTAGACGCGTTGCCAGGGTTCAAACCCCAAGTCAGACATCTCCAACTTAAACAAAATGTGAAAAAATATTTCTTCGGGGACTTCCTCTCAGCAGATTTCTGGCAAAAACTCTGAGAGTAAAATAAAATTGTCTTGAAAAGTTTCTCAAAAATTTGTAGTTCGGGGTCGATTTTAAACTGTGTTGTATCACACACAACATAAGTGGTATGAGAAGCTAGGTTGTAATCCTGACTAAAGGGTTGTATAGACCAATTATGTGTGTATGTAGCCGTTTAAGTGATAGGACATCGAACAGAACAGTTATTAAACATATATATTATACATGATAATATAATGGCTGAATAGATGAGAGCTCGTGGTTCAAACCCCAGCTTAGACATTTCAAACAAAAACGAGATACGAAAAAATATTTCTTCAACGATTTCCCCTCAGCAGTGAATTCTCTACGTTGGGGATCCCTTTGGGGACCTGCAAACTTATAATTGACATGGCAACCGTAGATCTCGTCAACAGAATGTGGGCAATTTCGGATAAGGGCAGAGCGGCGCAAAAGATTTGGCCGAGGCGGTATAGGAGGCGCACGGCGACTCTGCTTACAATCCAAAGAACTAGGCTCAGCACTGTTATCGGGGTTATTGCTTTAAAAGGGCATTGCTTTAAAGGAACGCATACGAGGCGTATTGGTCTTGGACACCTTGCAAATGATTTCTGCAGAAGCTATGAAGATGAAGAGGAAGATGTGCACATGTCCGGCACTTGGTCGGACGAGTGAGAGCTACCTGGGTGCCTACTACATGAAGGATATGGATGAACTGTCATGTATGGATATTGCCAGTCTGAGTCGCTTCATCGGAAGCTCCGAATGGTTTCTAGAATAGGGGGAAATGGGGAACTGTGGTATCACAATGGGCCCTGTGTGCGGCCTAAGTGTGTCCGCTCATGACTCCATCGAGGGGACAGCCACTTCTACTTAAGTACCTCCCCTCAGCAGTCTTTTGGCAAAAGAACTCTCAAATTTGTAGTGAGGACAAGACGTTACACTGTAGGTCACGCCACACATCGATAAAATTAACACGCACAGCATGGGTGGTGTGAGAAGCTAGATTATAATACTTAATACTTATTTAAGTAAGTGAGTAAGACAAAGTATATCGAGCTAAAGGAGATTTTGTTAATCTCTGTTAAGCCGTTTTTGTTAGGTTCCCAAATTTTAGGGTGGCCCTCATTAGTTATTCCCTTATTAGTTATTCACCAACCATATTCGCCAATTTCATTCATGCGTTCAAGTATTGGAAAAACAGAAAGTCGCCGTAGTCTAGTAGATAATGTGTTGGCTTATTAGACGTAAAGCCAAGGTTCGAGCCCCAGGCCAGACATTAAAACAAAATACAAAAAGTATTTCCTCGGCGACTTCCTCTCAGCAGATTTCTGGCAAAAAATAAAATTGCCATGAAAAAGTTTCTCAAAAATCTGTTGCTCGGAATCGACTTTAAACTGTAGGTCCCACCACTCATGTATAAAAATTAACACACACAATATAAGTGGTGTGAGGAACTAGGACGTTGTACAATGGGACAATTCGACCTCCGGGTACTGTACTTGTCTTAATTGACAAGTACACGTCCTCTAACCTAACCTAACCTATTGGAAAAACAAAATTTTAAAATGAATTGTATTTGAAAAGAAATTTAACAACGCCAGTAAGTGGCGTAGCCTATCATAAAGTCGATGCTTGCCGCTTATTATTTTCTTTCCTTTGATTTCTTTTATTTTCATTTTTTTAGTTTCGCTATTTAATATACTTTTAGGAGGCCACTGCAGATCATATTTCTCTATTATTTTTAAACAAAGAGTTTTACCTCCAGATTTTACTACAGTAAACTGAGTAGAGAAAAAAAAAACAGAATATGAAACACACTCAGTGTATATATGTATTTATGAGTGTATGTATGCATGTGTGTGTGTGTGAGTGTTGGTAACGGACTGCATAAAGTGGCCTTGTTTATAATGCATAGAAAAATAAAATATTAAAATTTAAATTAAACTTTACAAGTAACGCGTCGTCGTCTTTGTTTAATTTATTCACGGTTGAATACCAAATAAAAATAATACCGTCGAGTAAAGGGTAATTTTTACTCTGATACTCTGTAGTAAAGTAAAGCGAGTATTTGTGGCGAGAGATACACTGAGAGTTTGTGTTCATAGATGGGTGTGAGTGTAGCCCATAAATATGCCACGAAATATTTTATTTTGCGCAGAGGATTTCAATTTGTTTTTGTATTTTAAAGAAAATTGGATATAAATTGCAATTTCAGATCAGCCCTTTGAGCTGAAATTTATGAGTGGTTTCTTATGGGCATAAATTAAAATTTTATTTTGAAAGACATGTAAAGCCTATACACATATTGCTTGGATTTGGACAAATTTGCATGAATTTTAAAATTCAATGTACAATTTTAAAATACAAATTCTGATTAGTATTTGTTTGGTTCATTAGGGCATCTCCTTCCCTGGCTCAAGCCGAATTAATCTCAAGCCTTAGTTCACTAAAAAAATCAAGACACAGCTGCTAGAGTTATTTGCCCTTTAGAGCTCTCCGAATGACCAAAATAAAAAACACCTTTCGAGCTGGTGGTAAAAAGCTTTTTAAATTGGTACAACCCCTTGATGTATGCAATAGTTTTCTTTAATAAATTTTAATAAAGCAAATACTATAACAGAGTTAGTAATTAATGTACTCTCTTTACTACAATTTCTTGCATTCGCCCGTATTTATTTCATTCTTTTGCTTTCTCATTCTCTACCTCTCTACATATCTCTCTCTCTCTCTCGCACTTGCTCTCGCTTTAAAAATAATTAAAACTCTTGCTATTTAGTTGAAAAACAAAATAAAAGGTGAACAAAAGTAAAAAAAGGGAAACCGCAACCTTGAGCTAAAATTGAAAAGAAGAAGAACAAGAAAAAAACTAAAGCATACTTTCAGGTTTTTTTATTTTTTATTTTTTTTTTTAGCAAAAAGAAAACAAAAAAGGAAAGCGAAAAAATAAAAACAACAGCCGTGCTTATAAATATTATTATTTTGTTCCCTTTGTATATGCTTTAATTATTTTTCTCTTGTTTTTTTTTTAATATTTTAGATGGAAAAATATTTTACTTTCGCCTAAAAGAGCACAAATGAAAAACTATTTCTATGTTGCTTTTCTTATATTGTTTGTATTTCGTTGGTAATATTTAAAGTTCTAGAACCACAGCATATGCTTCACTAAATAAAACTTAATGGGTTTATGTAGTAAACATACAAAAAGAAACTCACCTAAAATTATGCTACACTTTTAAGTTTATTTTTGAATTATTTTTTCACCTTCAATTTGGTGACCAATTTAATACATAAACACACACACGTACACAGTAAGTCACTTATTTCCAAATTATACTTTTTAATGAAATTTTTACCAAGTCTAGCGTAAATGGCAGGCATTACAGAAGTTTTAAGCCCATTGCTACTGCCGCTGCTATGTCAACCATTTCCTCTTCGAATGGCAACAGAGTATCAACAGGAACTGCTTTATTATTATTTTACAATTTGCCAGAGTATTTTTTTTTGTGTTCATTTATTTATTTCGAAAGTAATTTAAACTATGAATAGGTAGGGGGGGTCCAATGTATCCTGGTGCTTGTTAGAGTGTTTTAAATCATTTTTTTTCAATAAATATTTAATACTACACTTTCCTTCTTTGTGCATAAATAATGAGTCTTTTATGATATGAAGGCATTAAAAATTCAAAAAATTTCTTTGATTTTCTGTAAGAAATTTAGCCGGAATTAAAGGCAATTGAAAATACTAAAAAAAAAAATGATAAAAGAGAGAGGTGGAGAGGAAAGGTGGTGATATAACAGAGGTGGAGTAGGGTGCTTGATTACAAATCCAAACATTCTAGGTTCATTATAACCCTGCAGTCAGGATTACGACCTAGCTTCTCACACCACTTATGTTGTGTGTGTTAATTTTATCCATTCATGGCGGGATCTACAGTTTTAAGTCAACTCTGAAAGAGAGATATTTGAGGAACTTTTCATGGCAATTTTATTTACTCTCAGAGTTTTTGTCAGAAATCTTCTGCGAGGAAGTCATCGAAGAAATATTGGGTCCGCCATCTAACGTTTTTTTTCAACTAGTGCTTATTTCGTGAATGGTAACACTTAGCTCATGTCTGATTTGACCGATAATTAGTTTTATCCTTCCGCTGAACACAACCATATTGTGTATACGCTTGAACAACGCTGGGAAATATTGCGACATTATTTTGAAAATCATGGTAATGTTGCAGAATGTGTGCGAAAATTGCGTAGGGATTTTGGAAGAAGAGAAGCACCGTCAGCTCCGTATGTTCGTTATCTTGTGAAATAAGTGGAAGAAACTGGCATCCTCATCGATAAACCAAAGCCTGAAAAACCAAAAACAGTGCGTACACTCGGGAATATTGCTGCTGTTGCAGAAAGTGTGCGTGAAGCGCCATCAACATCAATTCACCGTCGTTCTCAACAATTGAACATTTCGGAGACATCATTGAGACGAATTTTGTGCAAAGACCTTGGTATGACGCTTGGTATGATCTTGGCGGGAGTGTAAACAAGCAAAATTGTCGCATTTGGGGCACAGAAAACCCGCCCGCATACATTGAAAAGCCGACGCACCCAAAACGAGTCATTGTTTGGTGCGGATTTTGGTCCAGAGGCATAATTGGGCCATTTTTTCTTCGAAAATGTGCAAGGAGTGGCCGTTACAGTCAATGGCGATCGTTATCGGGCCATGTGGCACGAATTTTTGTTCACAAAAATTGAAGAGGAGGTTATTGGCAACATTTGGTCTCAACAGCCGTCCTACGTGCCACACAGCCGAAGCTACACTCGATGTTTTGCGCCCTGTTTTTTAAGGTCGCATTATCAGCCGCAGAGCTGATGTCGTTTGGCCACCTCGGAGCTGCGATTTGACACCGTTGGACTATTATTTGTGGGGTGCCGTCAAAGATAAGTGTTACGCCGACAAGCCAGAGACAATTGACGCTTTAAAGGACAATCGATAATGTGCTTAACAATTGGACCGATCGTGTAGGCCAGCCGAGGCAGCCATTTGAGTGAAATTATTTTCCATTATTAACCGGAAGGATTGTACTTTCAAATAAAAATAGAAATTTGAGAAAATATTCAGTAGGTTTATTTTTAAAGCATTTTCAGAGAAAAATAGTTATTTGGCGGCGAGTTCTACTGTGACATCAGCCTCCACGAATCAACTGTATTGCATTGTATTGCTAACATTTTACGCAACATCTTCTTACAGAATCTTGCGTTGCAATACACTGTACGTAGAATGTTATGCAACCGCCTACATCTTGTAAGCATCTAAATCAATAAAGATTAAATTACAATAACAAAGTTATATAGAAAGCGTTCTAGAAGTTGACAGACATGAAACTAATATGGCATAAATAGAGTGGAATATAATGATTTTTTATTTTAAACTGCCTTGTCCAAAGAAATAATCGTGTTTAGTGAGTAAAAACCTCATAGCATATGCATTTTATTAATTTTATTTTTGAAATCGATAAAATCGAAAGCGGAATAGGCTTTATAAACATAAGATCGAAAGTACTTAGTAAATAGCTGTGTTAGGTCTCTATACGTCTCCTTTATTTTTCCGAAACAGAGCTTGATTAAATAATATTCCTTCAACGTGGTCTTGTATTATAATTTCTTTTCTGATTGAATCTTCAAGTTCTCTATTCTAAAATTTTGAAGAAAAGCTTTTCAAAATTGTTTTTTGTTTTAAGTTACTACAGTTCCTTTACAGTCTTTAAGTTTTGTAAATGGTCTTCATTCATTGTGTAATTTTCTTTTTTGGTAATTTTTACTATTTTTCGTTTAAACTTTATTGCAAAAACTTTAATACAAAGTCATATATATTTATACATGCCTTACAATATGTTAAAAATAAAAAGTTCGCCTTCAAGTATGCATTATTTTATGGAACTGTATGTGAACTGAACACACACAAAACTTTACAACACTATTAGAAACGGTGTTTAACTCGTAATGCTCTTTGCAACAATTTTTTCCAAAAAAAAAAACAAAAAAAAAGACAAAATTAAAGGGAGAAGGTGAAAGAGAGAGAGAGAGAGAGATAGGGAAAGAGAAAAAAAGAAAAGAAAACTTTTCTCATTATAGTGGTTGAAAGTATTAAAAATAATAATAAATACACGCTCGCTATACTTCGTTATTTCATTTCTCATTATTTGCTACACTCCATTAGTTTATTGCTTTGGTTGATATTGTAAGTGTTAGTGTTGTTGTTGTTGTTGTTGTTATTACTATAGTTATTGCACTATAATGTGAAGAGATAAAGGAGAGAGGAGGTAAAGAGAGGGCGCAAGAGTAAGTGAATGTAAAAATTTAAGTTGTTTTCTTAAGGAAAGTACATCTTAATGTAGGTGTTAAACACATCTGCCAAACACACGCACACGCTTACACAACCACTCATAAACACACAATCAAACATTTCGACTCAAGATAAGAGTTTCTGTTTAATTTTATTTTTTAACACCAATACCAATACCAATACCGTTATAAAGGGTGTTTTTTATAGAGGTATAGAACTTTAAGTTGCAATAAAACAACGATGGATTATTCGATTGACATGAATTGTATTTATCCGATAGATAATCTTGTGGCATTACATCTTGAATATGATTTCTGGCATATGACCGCCACGGCTGGCGCGGATGTAGTCCAATCTGGACGTCCAATTTTCGATGACTTTTTCCAACATTTGTGGCCGTATATCGGCAATAATACGGCGAATGTTGTCTTCCAAATGGTCAAGCGTTTGTGACTTTACCGCATAGACCAATGACTTTACATAGCCCCACAGAAAGTAGTCTAGCGGTGTTAAATCACAAGATCTTGGAGGCCAATTCACAGGTCCAAAACGTGAAATTAGGCGGTCACCAAACGTGTCTTTCAATAAATCTATTGTGGCACGATCTGTGTGACATGTTGCGCCGTCTTGTTGAAACCACATCTCCTGGACGTCATGGTTATTCAATTCAGGAATGAAAAAGTTAGTAATCATGGCTGTATACCGATCACCATTGACTGTAACATTCTGGCCACCATCGTTTTTGAAAAAGTACGGACCAATGATTCCACCAGCCCATAAAGCGCACCAAACAGGCAGTTTTTCTGGATGTAACGGTGTTTCCACATACACTTGAGGATTACCTTCACTCGAAATGCGGCAGTTTTGTTTGTTGACGTAGCCATTCAACCAGAAGTGCGCTTCATCGCTAAACAAAATTCGCTTATGAAAATCGGGAACAACGGTAATCTCGTTTTGGGCCCATTCGACGAATCTACGCCTTACTTGATGATCGTTTGGCTTCAAATCTTGCACGAGTTGGATTTTGTAAGCACGCAAACCAAGATCCTTCCGCAAAATCTTCCATAAAGTGGATGGACACAGATCCAGTTCCTGTGCTCGATGGCGGATGGACTCATTCGGGTCTTCCTCAATGCTATGCTCTACAGCAGCAATAACCGTACAGCGTCTCTGGGGATGCGAGTTATCAATAAGAGTAAACGTGGTGCGAAAACGTTCCATGGTTAATCGAATTAACTGCTCTGATGGACGATTTTGTCGACGATAAAATGGACGTAGTGCGCGATACGTTTTCCGCACAGAACCATTATTTTCGAAATAAAATTGCACTATTTGCAAGCGTTGTTCAGGCGTGAGTCTATTCATGATGAATTGCCAAACCAAACTGAGAATAAATCACTTGACAGCTGTTAAATCGGTCGCCATCTTGAAAAGTAATGCCAACTTAAAGTTCTATACCTCTATAAAAAACACCCTTTAGTTATGCTGTTTATGTTTATGTGTACGTGCATATCAGTTTATGGTTGTGCATTTCACTCACTGCCTCTCAGTGTCTATCCCACTCTCTCTCTCTCTCTCTCTTTCTCTCTCTCTCTCTCTTTCTCTGTATATGATAACAGAATACCAGTGTACGTGTTAGTGAGCGTTAGTGCTCGAGTTTGTTTAGTGTTTTAAAGCTTGTTAGACATTTTATTCCATACTTAACACTGGTTTTAAAGTTATTTAAGTTTCTTTTTCCCGTTGCATACTTTTGGGTGTTGTTTTTAAGCTGTGCTGTGTTGTATACTTTTTTAGTTGTTTTAGTTTTGCTTGCCATTGTGTGTTATTGTTGTGGTTATTTTGTTGTTATTTAGTGGCAACATGAATTTTAAGCACTAATTTCAGCTAAAAAAGGATTTCAGGTGGCTTTTTCCTTCTTCTTTACTTGCTCTTTATATGAAGTCGGCTTTTGCTTAACTTAACTGTTTATTTTCCCACGCATACTTTTAGGGTTTTTTGTTTGGTGTTTTTCTTACGTGGGTAAATGATAGCCGTGGCTTTATTTTATAAGTTGTTTTGATTTATAATTTAAAAGTATTTACTTTTAAAGTATAAGTATGTTTATAAATAATAATGGCTCAGTAATAAGCTGGCATGGAATAAATTAAATTGTGTTTTAAAACAAGAGAGAAAGAAACTTTAATGAATTAGTTTTAAACAAATGTTAAGTAGTGTGAGAAAGTAAACTTTTTTTTTGGGAAACTGGAAAAAGTTGTTGTTGTTGTGGAAATCTTTTATTTCTTTACTTTAATTGATAACTATGGAGACTATGGAAAAACAGAAATCAAATGAAAGAAATATTTTATGCAGAGCCTACTTTGAATTCCTAAGGTTTTATAAAGAGAAGAAAAAGATTCCCCTTTTATTATTAGAAGGAAAGCAAGCTCTGCAAAGTTTAGTAAACAAAACTTGTGGATTTTATTATACCGGCCGAGCGTTTTCACCCTGGTTTGAAGTGTCCTATACAGACTTTTTTCCAATTAGCACAATATTGTTACGATTTTACCTTTTTAAAAACGTTTAAATATGAGTTCGTTAATTGCAAACAAAGTAAAAACAAATATGTGTTTAATTTCAGTTAAACTCTCTTTATTATTTACACTAATTTTGTGTGCCACCGTAATACAACTTAACTATACAACAATAATAATCTGTTTATTGACTTTACTAGTTCTTATTGCACAACTATTCGCTTTACAACCACGACTTGTTTTGTTCACGCGCAACTTCACACAAGGTTGACTGAATTCTTACTGACTGCTGTCTGCTTTGTCCAGCCCTTTTATAGTCCGACACAACCAGTCTAAAGAATATTCTTGAAGTGGAAGGTTCGTGATCTCGCCTTCTCGAGAGCTCTATTGCTAATAAACTGTTGTTTGTGTACTTTGCTTATGTTGTTTATCCCTTTTTGTCACATACATGTTGTTGTTGGTACCAGGCGCAACCAGGTTCGTTGTACATATGTGTACGTGCAGCTTTAGATAATCAACACGTTCATTGTATTCTTAGTGTTAGTGTGTATTTGTATCGTGTGGCTTTTGTTTATCGTTTTTGATTTTAAACGATATTAGGTCGTTTCGATTTGCGTAACAATATAATAGGATCACTGTTGCACTAGCTTTAAAAGGCTGCAAGTACGCTCTTGGTAGGAGTCCTCTAGCCTAAGCCACCCATTAGGCAAAGCTCCTTATTTTAAAGTCTGGCAATTCCGTCGGTGATCTTAAGAATAGAGTTAAAAATATTTTCGCTTGCATTCAGGGTCTCTTTCTACTTATCAGAATCACAAATTCTGCAGAAATTAACAGTCAAGTCGGGAGAGAAAATTATCTGTTAAGTCGTTCCTACGATAAGATTCATCTAGTTTAAGGGTCTTCTTTTTATATTGAAATCTTTAGATAAGGGATGGAATTTTGTCCAAGTGGATTTCTCATAGTGCGTCCTTAATACAGTTTCTCAATTAGCAGGCATTCGAATAATGGGGAAAAAACGGCGAAGTAGACTACTGCATAACCCAGATGCTGACCGGTCACGGATATTTCAGAGAGTACCTGCATCGCATGGGGAAATGCCGTTCGCCATTCTGTATCTATGAAGAGAAAGAAACGTTAGATGATTCCGAACACACTTTCTTCAGCTGTTGTCGATAGACCGACAGCCGTCAGCGACTCGAAGCTGAAGTCGGTGTCATTAGCCCTACAAATGTCGTGCTGAAAATGATAAACAGTAGAGAGAGCTGGAACGCAGTAAAACACTTTGTAGAGCACGTCCTGCGAAGGAAGAAATTTGACCTAGACGCAGCAGACTGAGAATAGAGCGGAGGCTGGACGCAGGCTGACGGCGATGGAACTGGAACATATGTTCGAGGTCCCCCTCAAAGTAATACAACCGTGATTCCGAGGTGGAATAATTCCCCGGTGAGGAAACAAGGCAGGTTTTTTGTCGGTATACCCTGTGGGAGAGTCCGACATATCATATCTGGTGACGACCATCATGAATGCATAAAGCATATTCCCTCTTTTCCGCAGAAAAAAAAAAAATAATGGGCACCGTGGAATAATCAACAATTACCCGGAGAATCAGTTAAAATACTGAGCAAAAGTTGTACCGCTACGAGACCAGCCATAACTCTTGGCTTTTAGACAGTGCAGTGATCTGGGAGTCTGTATAAGTTCCGGACATTCAAGTCCTCGCCGTTTTCCTATCAACTTCGAATCATTGGTAAATATTTTCTGAGGAATCGTATAAGAATCTTGTTTCATACTCCAGTAACCTCTATATCGCCCAGAACAATGTTTAAGCAACTATAAAAACTGCTTAGGTCAGCTGTTTAACGAATTCGAATCCAATATTTCATTCAAACCGCAATATTTCAATCTTTTCCAAGAGAAGTTTGGTTGGAAACCAATCTAACATCGCATAAAGTGCCTTTATCATACATACATAATTGGTCATTACAACCCTTCAGTCAGTATACTCATGAAATTATGAGTATGAGTGAGTTGACAGTATTGAAATCCAACTACTCTGATTCATTCGCGTACTCAGTACAACATTGATTTATAAGTACAAGTTGCAAAAAGTATGAGTACAACATTGACATCAAACTCATAACATTCGAACTATGTTTGATTCATACGCCTACTCATTCAGATTTATAAACTTAAAAAAATACTTATAATACTACTCATAAATGATTCGAGTGATTCGAATCATTCATCAAAATTTACTGTCTTAGTTGTTGTCGCATTTACAAAGAAAGAAGAAAGACAAAGACAGCAAGCATAGCAAACACACAACCTTCTTGTGAGTATTGTAGTGTTCGTACGCGAATCATAATTATTTTGTGATTCGTGTATACGATGAGTCATGGTAAGTCGAAATCAATAACATCATGCGTATTGTTAAGCATGAGTACCATGAGTATTTCAAACTTTGAATATGAGTAGTATGAGTATGACATTAAAATAAGTATGAATGCATATAAGTATCAGAAACAAAAAGTATGATTCGAATCTACTCATCGTTTTGAATACTCATTGCTGACCTCTGTTATAGTTTAAAGTCAACCCCGAACGACAGATTTTTGAGAAACTTTTCATGGCAATTTTATTTTACTCTCAGAGTTTTTGCCAGAAATCTGCTGAGAGGAAGTCGCCGAAGAAATACTTTTTATATTTTGTTTTGATGTCTGGCCTGGCACTCGAACCTTGGCTTTACGTCTAATAAGCCAACGCATTACCTACTAGACTACGGCGACTTCAAAGTGACTTGATCAGTGTCGTAGAATGACAGATTGCGTCTTTACGTTGCCTAGAATCTTGCAGTTCCATCGTTTTGCAGTTTCTATCCAACAGACAGTCTATTTACACGTAAAGAGACTCACTTAAGCAAAATCAACGTAAAATTTTGCAAATTTGTAGTCGACTTTTCCTAAGAAACAAATATAAATGTTTTCAATGCAGACAACTTACTCATTACATTCCATTAGCCAAGATTACAACCTAGCTTCTCACGCAACCTATGTTTTATTCATGAGTGAATGAACTTACAGTCTAAATATTTTAGAAGTTTTTCATGGCGTTTTTAGTTACAGAATTTATTCCAGTATTGTCTGCTGAGAGAAAGACGTCAAATGAAATATGTTTTCATATTTTGTTTTGTTCAAGATGCCAGATCCTTGAGTTGGAATCACGGGCTCTCGTGTTTGCGTACACAGTACCTATTAGTTTAAAGCTTTCACAGTTCAAAGATTTCAGAAGCTTTTCATGGCAATTATAATCACAGCGTTTTTGCCGGTACTCTGCTGAGAGAAGACGTCAAATGAAATATTTTTTCAGTCTTTGTTTTATGCGAGATGCCTGATTTGAAAATTGGATTTTGAACCGAGGGCTCTTGAGTTGCCTTACACTGTATTCATAAGACTATGGTGACATTATTATAAAATAAATAGCAGATCAATTTACGCCAGATTGTAATCAAACATGAATATTTTTTATTTCTTTATGCCATAAGTTGTTTTCAGTTCGATTTTATGTCGCCAATGATAGCAAGTCTATGGTTTGGCTAATGTTTTTACCAAATATCAAGTTATAAGGTAATTTTTTTTTTATCAAAAGGATTCCCTATACAAAATAAGCCTTCAATAGAAATTTGCCATGCCGCAACAGTAATAATGTTTTTTTTACCTCTTTTTTAAGCCTGTTATTAGGCAACATTTAATGATAGATTTCAATGTTCCATTTTAATGGACTGTTTATTAACATAGAAGTCATGTCAACCATGTCCACACATAAAAGTGTTCTTTCAGTTTAAAGTTGTCAAAATTTTTTATGATGAAAGTCATAAAATAAGGCTCGTAATTAATACTTTGTTTGCAGGACTTATAAATTTAATTAGGCCCCTAAAAGTATGTTAATTAATATTTGTAAAGCATTTTGCCATTTTGCCGGTTTATAAATCAATTCGGACATTAACGCACACACACACACGCAAAGTAAGAAAGAGAGAGAGAGAGCACAGAGAGAGAGCTGAGAGAGAGCAGAGAGAGACAGAAACCGAGAGAAAAATTGCAATTAAATTACTTTGAAATGAGATAATTTTTATGGCTTTAGTCGACCAATGCAAAGTACAAAAATTGTTTAAATTTGTTCGTAACTTTTTTAAGTTTTTAAAGAGAGTGTGAAAGAGAAAAGAAGAGAGTGAGAGAAAGAGTAACATAAGCCTTATCCATAAAAAGTATTGTCCCATAATTTTTCCGAATAAAAACACACACACACACAGAAAAGCTTTCAAGTAATAATTTTTCTATGTTCAGTTATAAATTTTCTAAGGCTAACTCGAGATGAGGGAAAGAGTACGAGAGAGTAACACTGCTGAGAAATGAAAAATGAATGTTTGATGATTATTTTATGAATGTTTTCATTTCGTTTTCATTTCATTGTTTTTGTTTCTGTTTTTGGTTTTAAAGCCATTTTGTTCTGCTTTTTTTTATTGTTTTGAATTTCTAATTGTGTGTGTGTGTGTGTGTGTGTGTGTCAAGATTTGTGTTTGTATGTCATTGCTGCCTGATAGTAAATCATGCCAGTATTTGTTTTATTTTAGAACGAAACTGAGCAAAAAAAAAATATCCCAGATTTTTTTAAACATTGTTACGGATGTTCTTTTACTATCTCTCTCTCCCGCTCATTCTCCCTTAATTCTTTGCATCCTTCTTTTTAAAATCCTAGTATTATTATTCACATTTTTTTGCCTCATCGTTTTCATCTTAATAAAGATTATGATGATGATGATGATGACGTTAAAGTTGTAAATCTTTTAGTTCCTCTTAATTGTTAGACACTGTGAAAAAAAAATTATGTACACCAGCTTGTATAGCAAAGCTTTCAAATCACAAAAGAAATGTCCAAACGCACTTGATATGAAAATTTTTTATGTTTCTTCACTAAAAAGTGAATAAAATTTTCCGATCGGTTAAAACAACACTAGCACTAAGGCAGTTGGGAGACAGCAGATTATAAGAATCCAATGACTGTTTAAATTCATTTAAAAAAGGCTGACTGCTCAAAGAGGCATAATATATGTATGGGAGCCACATGAAGTTCTTTTGTTCCTACTGAAACAAAGTGAACTTGAAGCTTATCATTACGAAGAATGGCTTGAATACGACAACATTAGATCGAAGCAAACTAGGCTACAATGAGTTTTTGGTTGATACTTTAAACTGGCAAAACAATCTGATCTAATTTCTACTACTTTGAATTGGAGTGTTTTTATTGAAGCATCAAGAAACATTCACCAGAACAAGAGAAAAGATCTGAAAAATTATTGTGGTCCATCATAAATTTGCTATACTTTTGATTCATTAGGGCGTTTTGATACACTCAACCCCCGTTTTGCATTGACCTTAACTTTCTTGTATTTGTTCTTTTCGATGAACAGGATTTTATTAAATGGTCTACAGAGTTTTCTTGTTTTAGCAGATTCTTCTTCGATTTGTATCCTCAATATGTGAACGTGCCTATTTCGACAGCGGCGTTAATCTATGGGTTTCAATCTTTAGGAATTCGGACAATATAGTCTCAGGACCCACGTAGCTTATGTGCAAATGCATTATTTTTACGTCTTCTGCTATAAATAATAAGGTCTCTCTAGACTGATAGACAGACAGCACGGGCTGCTGTCCTAATCACCAGTATTCTCTAGTCTGGCTTTCTATTGACGCAGAGTCCTGAGCTGGCTCAACCATGGCTATGGACATTCTGCAATATTGGGAAGACATGGATATATTCGGGTCGACTACATGATTCCTTATAATCAGCTCGATAGGAATTTTGATTTTAGAATTCCAAAGCACATATGATCTCATAATCCAGAGATCCCCAATAGGGCCCTTGGTGGTCGCAAAATGCTGTACAGAGTAGAATTCGTGTTGGCTGCCTAACATCTCGAAAACGAAATACAATGAAAAAATATCTTTTTTGGTGACTTTCTCTCAACAGTTTTCCGGCATAAATTTTTAGAGGAAAATAAAATTGCCACCACTCACGTTAAAAAACAGCACCCGCAATATGAGTGAAGTGAGAAGCTAGGTTGTAATCCTTACTAAAGGCTAGTAATGACCAATTAAAAAGAAAGTTAAGTAAGAAGAGAACTTAAGAGCTTCTTTCTTTCTTTACCTAAAGTCTTGACATTACTCTTGAATGACTTTAACTGCAGGCAGCTGTGTATCTGAAGAGAAGGAAGATGCTAATTTCCACTTTAAGTGTCTTGATATGAAGAGGTAGTGGTTACTGATTTCTAACTGTTTGTAGGCTTTGGAAATAAAAGAAAAAAATCATACAAATTCGATATTAATTTTACAGTTGGAGTGGTTTGCTATAGCCAATGTTGGGCTGCCAGCTTGGATATTGATTTGTGACCCTTCAGTCAGGATTCGGGCCTAGCTTCTCACACCACTTATGTTGTGTGCGTTAATTTTACACATCAGTGGCGGGACCTACAGTTTAACGTCGACTCCGAACGACAGATTTTTGAGCAACTTTTTCATGGCTGGTTTATTACTCTCAGAGTTTTTGCCAGAAATCTGCTGAGAGGAAGTTGCCGAAGAAATCCTTTTTGTATTTTGTTTTGATGTCTGACCGGGTTCGAATCCCAGACCCGGGCATTACCTTTAATAGGCCAACACACCACCTAATAGACTACAGTGACTTCTGTGATATCACAATAAGCTTAAATTCTAGCTTTAATGGGAGCTTACTCAACAAGAAGAATCCGTCATATAACTTAGGCTATGTTTTCTGCTTTCATACTTTGTGAGTATTTGATTTGTTTTTGTTATAAAAAATACTCTCAATATTCCAAGAAAATGTCTGTTAATACACATCCTTAAATACGCGTGACAACGGCGTTGATGGTATCGTAGACAGACAATAACCGAAAAAAATTACATGAATTCCTTAGAATGTGATCAATTATTTCTGTCAGTGTATCTATTTTTAACTGCTCAGTTATAATTTCTCATTCTTTTTTTATGAAAATATAGAATAGCCAGCCAGTTTTAAATGAATGCATCCATCCATCCAAAACGGATGTACCCTGGTGATGCGATATAAAAATCCTAAAACCAGAATATAAAAAATGGAAACTTAAGGTTTTTCTTTCATAGAAAACTGCAAAAAAAGATAAATTAAAAACAACAGAAAAGACAGAAAATTAAAAGCAAAAAGAAAGAGAAAGTAAAAGTTTTATTTCCAACTGCAAGTAAAAGGAAAAGAACAATGAAATGTAAAAATTGAAAAAATATTTTCTCTTCTATTTTTTCTTTTTTCTTTGAATATCATATTTAAACAAGTGAATGTACTAAACATACATACATACAGAGAGGCAGACAGACATACAAAAGTATTAAATATGAAAATCCTTTTCTTTTTTTCTTTTTGTTTTGGTTTCATTTTCATTTCTATTGTTTTTCTTATTTTTTATTTTTTGAAAATCTTGCTTTCTCTTTCCTTCTCTCACTCTCTCTTTCTTTCTCTCTCTCTGTTTTAGTTTATTTTTATATCCTGTAGTTTTTGAAGCTGCTGTTGTGATGATAACAACGCAGGAAATGCGCCCATGCCTATGCTACTAACCTAAATACCCAAACGTGTAAATGTGCACTGCTAGGGAGAGGGAGAGAGGCTAAGAGATAGGCAAAGTGAAAAAATATTATTTTTTTGGATTTAAATGTAACGCCCTTTTAAGTATGCCTAGAAAAACACATACACATACACAAACTCACCTATATACACACACACACGTATTAAATGTCATTGTAATTAAAGCACGTATTGTCTTTAATAAACATATACAGGGGGTTGCAAGGAGAAACACGACATAATTTTTCATTTTTTTTATTATTTTCGGTTATGATTTACATGAATACTAACGAGTCTAAGGATTTATAATCACATGAAAGTCCTTTAGAATGATGATGATGATGCTGCTCTGGTGATGTTTTTTTTTTTGCTTTGATATTCAAATAATTTTTCTCATATTTTTTTTCTTTCTTGCTTTTGTTGGCTAATATTGGAATTGTAAGTGACTCACCGCAAAAAGGACAGTTTAAAGGCAAAAATGTAAATTAAACTTGAAAAATAAAATGACAAAAGAAAAAAAGACACTGAAATTTGAATTTTTAATTTCGTAGTCAAGGTAAAAATAATATACGAATACAAACACAAAGTAAAATAGATGCAATAAGTTAATTATGCCACAGCTTTAATTGTAATGAAGATACAAGGATATGTTGCTCTAACAGGCCTTCTAAAAGAACACATAGTATTGGACACTGAAAACAAGCCACACTATCAAGAGCACACAGTACGTGATAACATGATCCTATGGTATACCCATTTTCACAGATGCGTCTAAGTTAGGTGGATGTACAGTGTACAGGTGCTGGAGTTTTCTGTAGGGAACTCCGTCTTGAATTCCACTTCAGGTTGAGATTTTCAGGCGGATATTTTCGCAAACTTTAAGGGTATTGGGGCCATAGCTGGTGGCCCAGCTTCGGTTTCGGAATCTTACATGATCTTCGTTGACAGTCAGGCTGCCCTTAGGTCCATTGCGTCGGTCTGGTGCAAATCACGGCTCGTTCGCGAGTGCAAGGAGTCGTTGATGACTTTTGGACTAGACTGCTAGGTTCCGGGTCATAACGGAATACTGGGCAAACAGACGGCGGATGCCCTCGCTATGTTAGGTTCGCTTTCTGGGGGCGATTTGATAGTTGGTCCTGACCCCCCGGTCTGTCACCTCTACGGCCTTATCAATGGATGGGTCAGGGAGGAAGAGCAGAGGTGTTGGGGGAATGGAACGGGTTGTTTTGTCTCTAGATGTCTATGGCCTGCTGTGGACAATAGGAGAACAGGGTGGCTGCTGGGCTTGGATAAGGCCAGCTTAAGGATGGTTGTCGGTTTTATAAAGGGGCACTGCGAGATTAGGTCGCTGGCGGGCCGGTCTATTGCAGGGCATGTTACGATGAGGAGGAGTTGAAGACTATCGAACACTTCCTCTGTAACTGCCCAGTCCTTGGTAGATTGAGGTTGAGGACCCTTGGCAGGGCCTTCTTTGAGAGTTTGAATTCTGTGTCGAGAGACGACATCAAGGCTCTCCACTGATTCATTAGTGGCTTAGGCTGGTTGAGAGGCGCTAGGGCTTCATCAGTGTAGTCGCGCCCTGCCCTTTTTATTGTGTCTTATCTGTGTAATTCCACTCCACTTCCCATTCTCCCCTCTCCTACATCCTCTCCTTTTTATCCCCCTATTATACTTCCCTCTGTAAGGACGTTGTACAATGGGTCAATTCGACCTCCGGGTACTTTTCTTCTCTTAATTGACAAGTACACGTCCTCTAACCTAACCTAAACAAAAATTCGCAAACAACACTACAAGAATAAATGTAAACATCGTTGCTTACATTTATAGAGGTTTCGAGAAGGCGAATTCATGAACATTCGCATTCCAGAAAATTCATCAGACTGTTGAATATAAAAGCCATATAAAAGGCATGACAAAGCAGGCAACGGAGTTAGTAAAAGTTCAGTCAGCCTTGTGTGGAGACGCGGTGAGTTTGAAGAGAGTAATCGTGGTTTGAAGATCTCTGTTACGAAGATCTGTCGTATAATTGTTATTTTTTATGCATGGGGTGTAAACAAAGGAATGACAAACAAAGCAATTGTTGTTGTTTACATCAAGTTGCGAACAGTGGCACACAGAATTTTGCGAATAATAAAAAATTTCAAATTAAAACTAAACGCAGATTTATTTTTATTTTATTTGCAATCTACGAGTTCATATTTTAAACGTTTTTAAAAGGTAAAAAAACGTAACAACATGTTGCTATAACAGGCATTCTAATATAGAAGGTGGTATTGGACACATACAGCAAGCCACGCTAACAAGGGCAAACAAAACGCTACACCATGTGGCCTGTTGTCTGGCAAGTAGACTAGAAGGCAGTCAGTTTTAGCCTACAACATAGGAATTTACAAGGAAGGGCCTGTATCGCAGGAGCATATCCAATTGATCAGTACAACCTTTTAGTCAGAATTACAACCTAGTTTTACACACCACACAACCTAGTCATCACACGCGTGTGAAAATGTTATATATGAGTGGCGGGATCTACAGTTTAAAGCCACATCCGAATGACAGATTGTTAAGAAACTTTTCTTGGAAATTTTAATTTATTCTCAGAGTTATTGCCAGAAATCTGTTGAGCGGAAGTCATCGAAGAAATATTTTTTCAAATTTCGTTTTGTTCACAATGTCTGACCTGGGGTTCCAATACACTGTCCATTAGACTACGGCGACTATTCTTTTATTAAAACAGTCCATTATCTGCCAAGATCACGTTATTTGATCCCACTGGACTATTTTATGTGGGAGTGCTTGAAGTATCTCAAGTCCAGCTACAAGTCAGCCACAACTGCCAGATCTAGACAACAGCTATTAGTGGTGAAGTACCGGCAGAAATGTTGGAAAAAGTATGTCGAAATTGAAATCTACGGATGGACTAAGTATGGTGTAGCTGTGGGGAACTTTTACATGAAAGAATCTTTAGAAAGTAAATGACAAGCACTCATGTATCGGCCCCAAATAAAAATTTATTTACTTTGGAAGGTTTTCGTGCAGACCTTGCGCTGACCAACTTCTTCCTCTTCTCTGATTTTGGTGGAACTTTGTCAGCACAGGGACTACGTTTAACCGTGGCTTTGTGAAATCAGAGCTACCACTCAGACCTAACCTAACTTGGTAGGTTTTCTGTCCCCTTTTTTAATTTTCAAAACCCAAAGGGTTTCCACAGAAACTTTCACTGCCTTTTAGTTAAGTTTTAAACAAATTTAGATTCCTATCATTATTTAAAATCTGCTAAGGATTGATAGTAAAAAAGGTACAATTAGCCAAACGTTCACGTACGGTAACGGAGCGTACGTACGTTCATGAATAGAATACGAAAAATAGCATACTAAAATAGCAAATGCTTATCGAAATTATATTATAGTTCGGTAATCGTATTCGCTTCTAGGATAGATAGTAGGTTTCGTTAGGTTGCGTGAACGTTTGGCTAATACTAGCTTAAGGTCAGGTCGTCCAGTAAGTATGTTAGCCAGTTGGCTTGCAAGATGCTCTGATATCAGCAACAAATGCGCTCTTGGAAAATGTTCTGAAAGGAAATAAATTTGCCATAAAAGGATTTGAGACTCTATCCTACCCTATCTATCGTTCGTAAACAGTAGGTGCCACCACTCACAGATAAAATCAACACACTCAACCTGGGTGGTGTGAGAAACAATGTCTTTATCCTGCTATTTTACTCAAGCAAGATTTTAAATTTCTTTAATGTGTCCTTTACAAGAATGGATTCCTTTCTCATCCCATAAGTACACTTAAGTTGGCATAAATATTTGCAAATAAAATTTCTTTTTTGCTTTAAATATTAAAAAAAAAAATAATAAAACCCGCTTAAACATTTATGGAGTGAGAGAAATTAATAAAAAAACGGAACTCAAATCAAATACACCGAAATATTTTTCATACCCATTTTAAGTGGCAGAAAAGAAAGTGTGTCAGTGGAAATAATTATGAATCCTGAAAACTCGAAATGAAATATAAGCACACTACTACACTACAGTATAGTACCGAGCAAAAAAAAAAAAGAAGGAAAATGGAAGCTAATGCCCTGGAAAAAACTTTCTACAACAACTATGATATACAAAATGAGTAACCGGATATTACCTACCCTTTCTCTAAAAGAAATTTAAAAAAAAACGTGCTGATTACGAAAAACAATAGCGTTATTACGCTCTGTCTGTAAATACGAAAAATTTTGGAATTGTGCTTCTCCCAATTTTTTGCTTTGTTTTTGGCAAAAGTAAAGCAAAAAATTTAAATGAACAAAAAAAAAAAATTCACGCCTAAAATTATGTTACACATAAAAACTACATAACAATGCCTTAAAGTATGCCATAACTTTTGTATACATTATGAAATGAAATGTAAGGAGTGGAGAGACATACAACGAATTTATTTTTAGATGAGCATTGTATTCCGGAGTTATTTTTGTTGGACTGTTTTTTCTTTTACCAGATTTTACTCGTATTTCCTTAATAATTCTGCATAAATTTAAGAATTTTTTCTTTGTATTGAACCTAAATTTTTTGTCATACAAACTGGCATCATTTTTTCAGTTTTTGTGGGGGAAAAAAGGGATTTTAATTTAGTGTGTGGCAAATTATTACAAAAAAAAAAAAATCGGAAGAAAGTAAGTCATGACTGAAATACAAAAAGTTACAAAAAAAAAAATAAATAATTTCTTAGTAATGAAATGTAGTAATTTAAAGCATAGACAGGAAGACATAAATTAAGAAATTCGCAATAAAATAAATGGGAACATTGACTTAAAAATAAAAAGATTATCAGAAGCTGGAAAACTAAGCAGAAAATCAGATTCCAAAGTAAACTTATTTCTGTAGGGGATCTCACAATACAATGTACAGTAAAAGGAACAATTATAGTCTGAACGGACTTATCTTTTTCCTGGGAATAATAAGAGCTTTTAATCATTCATTGTATAGAAAAGTTATGGGGAAGAGTTGACACAAGGTAAAGCCCACGTCCTTGTGTAGTACTCTGGATCTATCAAATGCTTATTGGATGACCTCTGCTTTACAGAGTAATACAATTGCAAAAACTACTATTAAAGCGGGCAGATTTGCTGCGATATTCTAGTAGATAGTGTGTTGGCTTATGGATCGAGTGCCCGTGGTGCAACCCATGGCTCAGGCATCTAGAACAAAATGCAAATTTGAATAAATATATCTTTGACGACTTCCTCTCAGCACTCTTCTGACAAAAACTCTGAGAGTAAATTAGGTTTCCATGGAAAGCTTTTAAAAAAATCAGTCATTCACAATCGACTTTAAACTGTAGGTCCCGCCAATCATGGACACACAACATGGGTGGTGTGAAAAGCTAGGTTGTAAACCTGACTAAAAGCTTGAACTGACCAATTAGGTATGCTGCTGTAATACCGAAAACAAATGTGTTAAGGTCCTTTCTTATAAATTCTTGTGTTGTAGACCGAAATTGACTTCTTTCTAAACTACTTTCCAGACAATAGCCCACATTTGTCGTCCAATTGTGCTCTCACGCTGGTACAGTATTTCCTTGGTATATTTTTCTATCCTACATGACAATCCCAAGGCTTCATCTATGTTGTCTATCTCTTAACTGAAGCGAATCTGTATAGGGATTGTTCACTAGAATTTCAATGGGTAGAGATTGGTCCTCTGACATGGTCTTCACCAGGTTTTCGGTGAAAGCCTATACTGACGGTTTTAAACTTGAGAATATGTTGGGCAGCAAAAGCTTGAGGTGTATATTTGCCTGGCGGATTACTGTAGCATGTCACAGTCCGAAGTAATTGCCATTCATGTGAAACTTCTCTTACAAAGTAAACTGCTATCTGATCGATTTCGAGTGCAACTTCCTAGTAGTTGGTCAGAAGAAAATTCTGTAGCGGAGAACTTCCTGACCCTTCAGTCAGGATTACGACCCAGTTTTTCACACCACTTATGATGTGTGTGTTAATTTTTATACATGAGTGGCAGGGCCTACGATTTAACGTCGAATTTGAACGACAAATTTTTGGCAATTTATAATTTACTCTCAGAGTTTTTGCCAGAAATCTGCTGAGAGGAAGTCGCCGAAGAAATACTTTTTGTAGTTTGTTTTGATGTCTGACCTGGGGTTTGGAATCGTGGCCTTACGTCTAATAAGCCAACACAGGACCTACTAGACTACGGCGGTATAGTCCATACAACAGCTATGGACTATGGGAGAGATAAAAGCTTCTATTTATTCCCTGTGTAGGAAGACTATCGAAGAAGATTTAGCACCAGATGAAGCTTACGTTCCTGTATCGTACATTGGAATTGTTTAAAGATTATAAAACCTAGTTTTCTTTGTGGAGTTTTGCAAAAACTATTACTAAACTGAGCAAATCTGCTGCTAAATCACAGGAGCGTTACGCCTTAGCCTTATAAAACCCTTTTTTGCAGGGCTTAATTGACTTTCTTCTAGGCCACTTGTCAGGCATCAGTCCACACTTGTTACACACACTGCCACGTTGTCACATTATATTATGCTGACGGTTCCAAACTTGAGAACATGCCAGGCAGTAGAATCTTAATCTTGAGGTGTCTGTTTACCTGCCTAATTACTGTCACTTGTCACACTCTGAAATAATGGCCATTCATGTGAAACTTTGCTAACAAAATAAACTGTAATCTGATCTATTTGCAGTGCATCTACTGGTTCCTGGCCAGAGGAAATTCACGTATTCATATAATGCATCCACTAGCCGATAATATGGCTGTCATGACAGTCACTGCATTTTCGGTCTCATTTTCAAAATAGTAAGGCACAATGACGTCATTTGACCTAAGTAAGCAACAGACAGTTGGTTATAGTGGGTGTACTTATTTCTCATGTCTTGCATGAAGATTTTCTGAACACTAAATTCCACTGTTTTGTGTATTCAGTAAGCCCTTTAGACCCTCATGCTAGGATCTGTTGATCACGTAAAGATAAGATGAGAACCACTTTTGTCTTTAAATCATATGGCCATCCACTGCTCAATACCGGTTCTCACGAGCCACTATCTGTTTGGTAGACGTGCCGAAAAACCTAACATTCCGGCAAATGACTTCTGCAGGAGCTATTGGCCTAGGGACGGGAAAAAAACTAACTTTCATCTCATGTGCCAGCGCCATGCTCATGTCATGAAAAGATGAAGGTTTCTGACCTCCCACTTTCTGACATCCGAGTTTTCTAATATAAAAACTGTTACAATGAAAGTTGCCGTCGTCTAGTAGGTAGTGTGTTGGCTTATTAGACGTAAGGCCAGGGTTCGAGCCCCAGGCCAGACATCAAAACAAAATACAAAAAATATTTCTTCGGCGACTTTCTCTCAGCAGATTTCTGGCAAAAACTCTGGGAATAAAATAAAATTGCCATGAAAAGTTTCTCAAAAATCTGTCATTCGGAGTCGACTTTAAACTGTAGGTCCCACCACTCATGTATAAAATTAACACACACACAACATAAGTGGTGTGAGAAACTAGGTCGTAATCTTGACTTGAAGGGTTGTAATGACCAATTAGGTTATGTTGCAATGAAAGATTTATTTTGTACTAGAGTGTGTTTCCTATAGGGAATGTTTGATCCCCGTGTTGAATATTGATTGTGGTATCACAATGGACCCAAGTATGAACTTTTCTTTCAAGAGGAGCCCGCCACCTTACCTAAGCCATTCAGATGAAAATGTGCTCCTTCAGAGAAGATGATTTTTCTTTTCAAATAATTGCTATTCAACCCTTTGACGGACACTGATGTCTACAGACGTCATAACAAGGGTTCTGGGGGGACATGACGTGTATACACGTCATAAATTGTTTTCTTTATAAAATCATTATTTTATCAATATCAATCATTGGTTTATATCAATAATATATCTGTCTTCTTTATAACGATATGTATATAAACATTGTTGCGGAAAAAATACGGATACAAAGCTTACAAATATTGCAACCTGCCAAATTTTCGTATCTTGCCAAATAACGGAGATACAGCAAGTGTCCCACGGGAAGGCCTCCTAAAATTTTGGTGTCCGTCAAAGGGTTAATTGACATTTCCATGATTTGATGACATAAGGTTTTGAACAGGCTGTTTTCTTTACACATGAAAGTTGAGGTCTTTTTGAAGATTTTTTGGTTTTCGATGAAACTTTCGCTTGCAATAGCAATGTTTTTTTTTTATTTTTTTTTATTAAACAGTTGCGTTAACCCATAGGAGTTTTACTGTCCAAAACAGCTTTATTTTCTTAAAATTTTTTGACTTTTCTTCCTATAGTTGACGCATTAGGTGCACTTACTTGTCTGGAAAATCTCCGAAGATTGCGAGCGGTATCAGCATAACTTTTCCAATTTTTCTAATAAGTTTTATATGCTGTTCGCTCTCTTCCTGCTGCTTAAATTTTTTTTCGAAGTCGGAACACACAGTATAGCATAAGGTTTCCACTAAAGTTATATTAAACAACTACGACACAAACTTGGAGTAGAGTTTGTTTCACAAAAATTTCAGATTTTAATTAAAAATTTTTAAATTGTTGCTGAAAAAAAAAACTGAAAATCCTTTAACTCTTCTATTCCGCTTGAAGTGTTGAGAAGCAAGCAAGTGAAAGTGAAAATTTAATATCATCCAGCGATTATCGTCAAATGTCAGAAACTCATTAAACTTATTTTATAGCCTCCACGAATACAATGACTCAATGGAACAGCAATATATGGGGATGTGAAGTGCTGACAATGATGATGACGATGATGGCGATGACGATGATGCTGATGCAGGCAATGATGATGTGTATGAGTATAAAGTGATGACAACTTTCAACAAAGAGAGTCGCAAAAAAGAAAAAACAACAACAAAAACGAAATAGAATAGAATCCTTTTCATAATAAAGTGTTTTATAATGTTATTTGACCGTTGATGGCATCGTATTTTATACCCAAAATGCAAAGACAAAAAAAAAAGAAAAAAGAAAACTAAACTGAGATACAAAATATGGCGTAAAATGAAGCTGAAACATAAGCACCGGCTGTTGCCAAATAAATGATTGTCATTGCAGCTTCAAAACAAGGTAGCAAGCAACGATAATGACAACGTCAAGTGACAATACTTTTTTTATGCTACTGCTGCTGCTGTTGCTGTTGCTGCTGTTCTAATCTAATATGACACGTACTCTAAACAACAGCCA
Organism: Sarcophaga variegata; assembly: GCA_932273835.1. Classification (NCBI taxonomy): domain Eukaryota; kingdom Metazoa; phylum Arthropoda; class Insecta; order Diptera; family Sarcophagidae; genus Sarcophaga; species Sarcophaga variegata. Next base: position 143,662,360 of record OW026358.1, on the reverse strand, counting down.
GCGGCAATTTTTGTTGCAAATAACAATGACAGCAACAAAGAGTTGACATGATTTTTACGAAAGCATGCATTTAGGCTCGACACCATTAAACAATATTCACACACATACATAAGCAAGCAATCAGCAGCAGTAGTAGTAGTGGTGATAGCAGTACCGTAATTTAGTTTATGACAGCAAAAATCTTTAAAAATTAGAAAAATTATTATAAAGTTTACATAAATTAAATGAAAATGTCAATGACACATGGCCTGTCAGTTTGTTTTTCGTTTTCTTTTTAGTCACGTTCACTCCGAAAAACGATAAATTATGACCAAAACACAAACAAACGTTCATTTAATATTGTTTTTAATAAGTAAAGTATAATTTGGCCTCCCTAAAGTATGCTTTAATAATTCATATCTTTAATAGCAGCAGCCTAACTGTAGGCTTAAATACTGTTGTTTGTTTTAATTTCCCCCATAAGTATACTGTAGTTTTCAAAGTTTTGTTTGAACAGTCTGTTATTTCTTTCTCTTTCTCTTCCTTTCATTCTGTACATGGAGAAGCATAAGAACTTGAAAATAAAACAAATGGCTCTACTGTCAAATGGTATTTAAAATATCGATTTATTATAAGAACTTGTCATAAGCGATAACATGCAATAGATGGTTGGAAAGAAGAAGTAGGGAATCTTGAATTTTTTGTATGAAATTTTAACAATTTTTGTTGTCACAATCTATTTTTAATAAAATTTTTAGAAGCTGGTAAATCACAATCACTATACAGAGCAAAAAAGCCTTTAGGATTAAGGAATATTTTTAAAAAATTTTGCTTTCATCTTTAAAAGGGAAATTAACCTGATTTACGCATTGTATGCGCTATTGGTGGAGATTGGCCTTACGTACTAACAAATAAAAGTATTTTAATTAATCGTTTGGTAGTCCTTTTCAGTGCCCTGCTACCCGTATTGGCTGTTATTTTAAAATGAAAGTTTTCTGGGTACACAAAAAATAAAATTCAAAATTTCTTTTTTGATTTATTTCGTTAGTATTGCACAGTTATGAAGAACTTATTTTTGACATGTGTAATCCCTTTTAAATTAATTTTATTGTTAGTTTTTTAAATAAAATAATTTTTAGTGCACACTTCAAGGCTTAAAGAGTTTACATAATTTATGGTCTACTTTAAGGTGAAATTGTTTATGCACACTGTATGAGAAATTCAAACTTTTAGATATTTTGGGCAAGGCTTTCTGTCACATTCTTTTGGGAAAAAAATTTTTAATAGGAGGGTGGTTACAAAAAAAAGTCATCCTAACAATGAAGAGAAAATACTTCAAAAACAAAAATCTGTACTTTTCAATATAATCTCTATGACTGTCATTGAGAGATATTCGGTGCGCTGTTTATATCGGGTCCGCCATCTAACGTTTTTTTTCAGCTAGTGCTTATTTCGTGAATGGTAAAACTTAGCTCATGTCTGATTTGACAGATAAATAGTTTTATCCTTCCGCTGAACGAATATGGACCATCCAATGCGTTTTCGCTTCGCTAATTGGGCCTGCGATCGACTTACTGAAGATGCCGATTTTGGCAAAAAAAAAAAAATTATCTTTTCAGATGCAGCTCATTTTGATCTTGGCGGGTATGTAAACAAGCAAAATTGTCGCATTTGGGGCATAGAAAACCCGCACGCATACATTGAAAAGCTGACACACCCAAAACGAGTCATTGTTTGGTGCGGATTTTGGTCCAGATGGTCCAATTGGTCCAATGGCGATCGTTATGAAGAGGAGGATATTGGCAACATTTGGTTTCAACAGGACGGCGCTACGTGCCACACAGCCGAAGCTACACTCAATGTTTTGCGCCCTATTTTTGAAGATCGCATTATCAGCCGCAGAGCTGACGTCGTTAGGCCACCACGGAGCTGCGATTTGACACCGTTGGACTATTATTTGTGGGGTGCCGTCAAAGATAAGTGTTACGCCCTCAAGCCAGAGACAATGGACGCTTTAAAATACAATATTCGTGAAGCTATTGGTGAAATACAGCTGCACACAATCGATAATGTGCTTAAAAATTGGACCGATCGTGTAGGCTACTGCATGGCCAGACGAGGCAGCCATTTGAATGAATTTATTTTCCATTCTTAACCGGAAGGATTGTACTTTCAAATAAAAAAAGAAATTTGAGAAAATATTCAGTAGTTTTTTATTAAAAGCATTTTAAAAAAAAAAAGTTATTTGGCGGACCCTTTAGAAAAAAGTGTGTGTCTTGGTTCTTACCGCTTCATTTATTGTAAATTTCTTTTCACTGCGCCATCTTATAAAGTTTTTAAATTGAAAATAAGTTTCTGATTAAATCCGTTTCTGATTCAATCCAAACTTTATTTCCCCCCCTCTTAGAAGCATATGCCTTTCACAAGACATCACTATCCTACACGATGTGCTGCTGATGTTTTTATGTCTTCCTAGCTCTAGTTGCAGGACTGTCCTAAATCTCTCGATGTTTATAGAATGCCACGATTATTTATGTTCTGAGGATTCCCTTCCAGCGCTATTCTCGCTACACTTATAGTATGGCTGATCCACCTCCATTTCCTCTGTTTTATTTGAGTTATTATGGGTTACGCATTGCAAAAATCCCAGAGACTCATATTGCTATTGTTATCGGGTTTCCTAACAGGGACTTCCGAGCATTAACAGATGATGACTGATATTTTATGAAGCCAGATCTGCCAAATTAGTAGTCATTTATTCAGTTTGTTTTGCAAAATCATCGTTGATGATCATATGCTGACCCTAGTTTACGTTGAAAAATCTTCTTCCGCTGTGAGATTCAAGAGCGTACAATATATCGCCAAAGAGTCATTGTTTGGTTTGGTTTTTGTACTGACAACGTTATCGGTATATATTTCTTTAAAAACGCGCTTTGGGCCAGGCCATCATTGTCAATAGCAAGCGCTATAGGTAGATGATTATCAACTTCTTTTGGATGAATTAGATGATCTATTCACCAATGAGAAGTCGCCGTAGTCTAGTAGGTAGTGTGTTGGCTTATTAGACGTAAAAGCCAGGGTTCGAGACCCAGGCCAGACATCAAAACTAAATAGGAAAAAATATTTCTTCGGCGATTTCCTCTCAGCATATTTCTGGCAAAATCTCTGAGAGTAAATAAAATTGCCATGAAAAGTTTCTCAAAAATCTGTCGTTCGGAGTCGACTTTAAACTGTAGGTCCCGTCGCTCATGTATAAAATTAACACACACAACATGAGTGGTGTGAGAAAGGTCGTAATCCTGACTGAAGGGTTGTAATGACCAATTATGTATGTATGTATGTATACAGTATAGGAAAATCAAGATTATCGAAATTTTGGGGAAGGAGTAGCCCTTTTTTAGACCAAAAATGTCCATAGCACTATTTCTGACCAAAGAGGTGGTCCCAAAAAAAACAAGACCTAACAATGAAGGGCGAACAGTTTTGGTAAAAATCTGTCCTTTTCAACGCTGTTTATAGTAAAGTAGATTGTGTGTTGGATTATTGTGGTCAACCTTCGGCTCAGACATCTTCGACATATCGAAATATAAAAAAAACATTTATTTCGGCGACATCCCCCCAGTAATTTTGTGGTAAAAACCCTGAGAGTAAATACAATGGCAATGAAAACTTTCTCAAATCTGTCGTTCGCAACTCATGCATAAAATTAACACACACAACAACATGTGTGGTGTGAGAAGATAGGTTGTAATCCTCACTAAAGGGTTGTAATGACCGATAAAGTAAATAAGTTATTCAGTGTGTTTGGCCAAATTACCCATAAATAACGAAGTGTATTCGCTGAATGGGCTCTAGAGCTGGTGGCAACTGACCTTGATTTTCAGCGAAATATTACTTTCAGAGATGACCACCACTTCTGTATGAATGGGCACGTGAGCAAAAAACTGTCGAATTTGGGACTATACCAATCCATATAAGATTCAAGAGCATCCAATGCATCCCAGAAAATTCAGTGTTTGTTTGAACTTTGACTGAGGATATCATCAGGCCATATTTCTTTGAGAACGAAAGTGGTCAGGCCATCATACCGATTTCCAAATTCTTTTGTAGTTTTAGCAGGATAGTGCTACATGCCACACAGCTCATTCTATGTTGGATAGTTTGCACGAATGATTTGAGGGCATGGCCATATCACGTGGTGCTGTTGTGAACTAGCCACTGAGGGTTCATTAGACTTTTTCTTGTGGGGTTTATTATGTCACAGATGTACATATGTGAACAAGACACAAATTACAGTACCTGATGCTGCGATTTTGTACCATGAATGGCCGTGGCGAATGTGCGGCGGATAGGTGTAGTGGTTAAAGAGCCAGCATCCATGCCGATCAGGTTCGTAACCCAGCAGAGGAGGAAAAATTTTCATTATCGTTTTCGAGTTTTCGAAATTAAGTGTCATCTACAGTGAGCGTCAAAAGCAACTGCACACTATGGATAAAATTCTAACAATCACCCGAAAAAATTTGACAATATTTCGAAATTTTTGGTCATTTTTTTGTTTAAATTTTAAAAACTGCCAATGAAACAATTTTAAAGTAAAAATAACGGTAATTTATCAAGGTATATTTTTTAAGGTACAGTTTCTTTTGACACTCACTGTATATATCATTTGACCTAATTTAGAGGCAATCCTTGTTTGTGATCAATTGTATGCTCTGTTTGAGTGTCCTCGTATATCACTGTGTGTTTCGGTATATGCTAAATTATATGCTAAATTATGTTTAATGCTAAGCTAGTGATGAAACATTAACTTTAAAACAATTCTTTTTTGGGTGCCAGCACAATAAGTTGCATGAACAGATCCTATGTTGCTCGATGTATTCTGTTTTATTAATTTTTTTAAAATTTTTATTTATAGGAGATTAAAAACTTTGGATGAGATTAATTTTACATATTAAGCTTATCGTTCTTGTTTTCTATTTTAATCAAACCACTATGCCTGCTGTCTGTTAATGTTTTTCCATAAATTCGTAAATTTTTAATTAAAGTTTCCCTGTTCCATACCACTATTTTTTTTGTTAACTTCTAACCCTGATGCTTGTACTATTTCATATTTTTTTTCTATTTATTTAAAAAAATATTACAAGACAAAACACAAACAACATAAAATCAAGGTGTTTTCCATTATAAACAAACTTTATGCATGAAATACTTTTTTCCAAAATTTTTTTCTCTACGTTTTCTTTCTAAAACATGAAAAATTTTAATTTCCATTTAGTTGTGAGGAGCTTAAAAAAATGGAAAATAAATTCATTTCATAACATAAGGTCATCCATCCATCTATCGTATATACTTTTAAAAAATTCTCTCCTTTTTTGTTTTGTTCCCAGGTAACGAAGTAATTCATTCATTATGACTCTTTCATGCCGTTTTTTTTATGATTATTTTTATTATAAAGTAAAGCATATTTATAGGGGTTTTAGCCATGTGTGTGTGCTTGTGTGTGTATTTGTTGTGTTTGGAGGTGTGGAAGCAGTATATTTTTTTTTGGATATTTTCTATTCATTTATAATCCGTTTCTTTTTTTCCCATACTCTTCCATCCCTACCACCACCAAAATATATGACCTCCATGGGAGTTTTTTTACATACAGTATGTGTGTGTATATTTTATTATACCCGTAGTCTAGATCCGTGTTTTATTTAGTTTTCAAATTAACTTGTATGTTTTCTCCTTTTTAATCTTGTTGTTTTTGTATTATGCTTTTATCATAAAATGTGGGCTGTAGTTTAGAAGGTGAAAAATAGAATTTCAGTTTCACAAATTCTGTTTTAAAAAATTTATTAAATAAATCAGCATTAAAATTTAATATGTTTTCTTCAGGTTGTATACAAAATTGTTACGAAAATAAAGAATCTAGATACTGATGTTTTGATTTTACATCGCTTAACATTAAAATTGTAAACAGAAATACAACAATAAACAACAGCGTACAAAAATAGTAAACAAGTAAACAAAAATATAACATAAACACCACAAGAATAAATGTAAACAAAATACACAAACATTAATAATGAATGTAAACATCGGTGTTTTACGTTTATAGATATAGAGAAGGCGAAGCTGCGAATATTCGCCTACAAGAACATTCATCAGACTGTTTACTCTGCCATATAAAAGGGAAGGCAAAGTAGGCGAGTGTGTTAGTGAAGTTCAGTCAGTCTTGTGTGAAGACGCGGTTATCATATTCTTTTTCCCCAATTTCAGGTCTCAGCACATGAATAATAGTAGAGCAATCAGTGAAAAGTAGTTATTACTGCTCTCACTCATATTTGGGCATTTTAAAATGTGTTTTAAAAAGTTTCCTCATAACCTGTTATTCTTTAATAGACTTGCTTAAGGTGTTTATGTTTCTTACTCCGCAACTAGGCTTCTGACAAAGCCACATAATAAGTGACGTTTCACACGTGAGAACTCCCTGTTGGAAGAACCTATATGTGCATATTGAAAGATTCATTCAGATGGCATTTCTACACGAGATTGTGGATGTAAAAGAAGAATTTGTTAAAAAAAATCATTTGCTTGGAATTAAAATACATATGTAAACATTGAGATCGTCGTAGACTACTGGGTAGTATGTTGGTTTATTAGACATGAGAAAAATAAAATTCTGTTCTCAACAATCTGTTGTTCGAAATCGACTTTGAACTTTAGGTGCCGATCCGCATTGATAAAATTAGCACACACAACGTGGGTGATGTGAGAAGCTAGGTAGTAGTCGTGACTAAAGGGTTGTAATGACAAAATATGTATGTATGTATGTAAACGTTCCAGTTCATCAAACAAATCGCCACAAAACATCTTTTTGTTGACTATTAGGCAGCCTTCAATAGCCACATAAGCTATCGTATCTTTGTCGCAATGTCTGAGCTCGGTATTCCAACGTAGCTGATAAGGCAGAATAACGTTGAGCAAATCCTGCAGCTCGTTTAAAATAGGAATGAACCTCTACGAACCATTTGATATCGTGCGAGATTATAGACAATGCGATCCCTTATCATGTGACTTCTTCGATTTTGTCATGAAGAGTGTTTTGCGAAAGGCGAGAGTGCATTGCAATGGCATTATTTTTCAAAAGAGAGTAGAGTCGCGTGTGTACGCCGACAACATTAATATCATAGGGCGTACGAAACGAGATGTCACTACCGGCTTTTGGCGAGAATCAATCAAGAGGTCTGGCAGTAAATGAGGACAAGTAGGGACATGCGACTTTCGATGTTGGCAGTGAATTTATTTATCTTGGTTCCGCCGTTATTAGAAAAAAATACATGCATACATACATACATACATAATCGGTCATTACAATCCTTCAGTTAGGATTACGACCTAGCTTCTCACACCGCTTATGTTGTGTGCGTTAATTTTATACGTGAGTGGTGGGACGTACAGTTTAAAGTCGACTCTGAATGACAAATTTTTGAGAAACTTTTCATGGCAATTACTATTTACTCTCAGAGTTTTTGCTAGTAATCTGTTGAGACTAAATCCCCGCAGAAAAATTTTATGTATTTTCGTTTTGCTGTCTGACCTGGGGTATGAACCGTGGTGGCCTTACGCTTAATAATGCAAAACACTACAGGACTACAGATCACTCTTGTCAGAAGGTGCTATTATAGTCTCAATAGGCAGTTGAATAGCAGGTACCTCTCTCGTACGACCAAACTAATACTCTACAAGACGCTCATCCTACCCGTGCTTCTTTATGGCGCAGATGCATGGACCCTATTAAGTACCGATGCAGCAGCCTTCTGAGTTTTCGAGAGAAAAGTATTAAGTATTTTCGGTCCAGTGGGAGTGAGCGATGAATAATGAGTTGTATTATGTATGGGCGACTATGACTCAGCCATGTTGTTCGGATACATACATACATACATAATTGGCCATTACAACCCTTCAGTCAGGATTACGGCCTAGCTTCTCACACCACTCATGTTGTGTGCGTTAATTTTATACGTGAGTGGCGGGACCTACAGTTTAACGTCGACTCCGAACGACAGAATTTTGAGAAACTTTTTCATGGCAGTTTATTTTACTCTCAGAGTTTTTGCCAGAAATCTGCTGAGAGGAAGCCGCCGAAGAAATATTTGTTTTTTCATATTTCATTTTTGATGTCTGACCTGGGATACGAACCCGGGCTTTACGAATAGTAAGCCAACACACTACCTACTACACCACGGCGACAATGTTGTTCGGATGCAAGAGGATATTCCGGCGAAACGGGTATTTGATGCGGGAATTAGCGGAAATAGTCATAGAGGACCACATTGTTTGCGTTGGAAAGAACAAATTGAAAAAGCTCTGTCATGGATTGATGTGACCAACTGGTAAAGGCCCACAAGAACCAAAAGCGCCTGGAAGGATGTGTTTAAGCAGGACTATGTCCGATAAAAGGATTGTTAATGAAAAATTGAGTAAGTAGGCAAGCAAGGTCTGCAGTTGTTGTAGTGGATTGGGGGTAACAAAACTAAAAACTTTATTCAGTATGAAGTTGGCTACGTTGTACGATATTCTCAATAACATAAACGCGAATAATCAAGCGAATTCAGTAGAAGTCGGACCATTGCTTTATAAACATCACAATCAAAATTCCATCCTTCTGACATAGCGTTACGCCTTTTTCCCCTTAATCCCTCCTGGGGGCATAAGGCTTCCACAAAGCATTTCTGATTTGTTTCCGTTTTTTCATCTTTATTTTGTTGTGTCCGTAAAGCTGTAGCAAATTCTAAAAAATTAGAGTTGCCATCTCTCATTGCCCAGAAACAACGCCCTCCGAGTACTTGGCGTAGTGGTGGTGAACCTTGCTAATCATTGATTCTTACCTCATTTCCCTTTAGGTAGCAACATTGCCTGGCTTTTCTGTGGATTTAAAATTAAAAAAATAACTTCGATTGCAGCTGTTCAAACCTAAAGGGCGATATTAGTATAGAATTTATAGAAACTTTAGTTAAAGAAACCTTTCCATATATCGTAATGCAGCAAATAAACAGCAAATTTGCAATAAATCTGTGCTGTTTTATTGAACTGCTTTTAAATTATTATGGCCCTCATAACTTCCTCTCATTTGTAATCGAATCTGAACGATTTCTTTTCATTTATAATTTCAAAAATTATTTTCAGTATGAGTGTGTGTGTGTATGTGTAAGGGAGTGTATTTGCAATTCTGTAAATTATTCCCATTTGCCATGTCATCAATATATCAAAATTGTTTGCAGCAACACCAGCAGTAGCAACCATACATGCTGAAATCCTTGTTCCCTTTTTTTTTTTTGCTACGAATTTATGAGTGTTGATAGGCGATACTAGAAGACTAACATGAGAGCAGGAGGAGGCAAGGGGTTCATGCATTATAAAATTAAAAAGACAAAAACAAAAACAAATTTTTTTTTGGTGATTTTGTTGTTAAACTGATTGTTTTTGTTGTTCTTATTGCGATTGTTGTTTTATTTCGATTTATTTCGTTGTATTTGAGAAGACTATGTCAGTGTAACTGAAATTAAACAGTTTTGTGTATGGGAGTGCATTACAAAACGTTAAAACAATTACACTCAGGCCACATTTAACGCTTAGAAGTGTGGTAGTACTACCCTCTATATTGTTAGAGCCGCCTTTAGAGTTTAATTTTGAATATTCATGCAAATCTAAAAGAGATAAAATATTGAGTTGAGTTGTGCTCTTTTTTTTTGCTTTGCTTTGCAAAACGATTTTCCATTATCCTTGAAAGGCAAAAAATGCTGAAAGAATGCGCAAAAAAATATTTTCTTTCACTTCATTTCTTTGTTGGTTGTTGGATTTTAATTTCGAAATGATAAATAAATACATGACATGGAATGCATTTGCATTCGCATTTGCTAAGGGATGTTGCTGTTGCCGTAGAGGTAAGTAAGGCCCTCCCCATAGTAAGCAAAATATCTGGGATATCTCTTTCATCAATGGATGGCAAATTGATTTGTTGATTATGAAAGGGATTTCAAAATATTAAATTAAGTTTTTTATTTTTGCATTGTAATGAAAACCTTTTAATTAAAAGACTTGTTTTTTGAATCAATTTTTTTTAAATTTTTAAATAAAAGTCATGCCTGGTGTGAAATTAGCGTAAATAAAGAAGAAGTCTGTCGTCCTAAAGCTTAAGAGCCGATACAATGCAAGCATTTAAAGACTTTAATTTACTTTCAAGCCAATAATAAAGAGCATTTAATTTTATTAACTCTGGTACTAAGCGCTGTCATCGATTGGTGTGACCAACTGGCGAAAGCGCTTTAAGAGCAGAGGCGTCTGTAAGAATGTGCTCAGGCAGGCCGAAATCTTTTAATCCGGTTGTTAATGGCCAATTAAGAATGTAAGTGGTAGTAAATGCCAATTTAAACTTATGTATGAAAAGTTGTGAGGTTGAACACCCATCGCAGGGGTTTCTTTGAAGCTTTGAATTCTGTGTCGAGAGCCAACATAAAGGCTCTCCATAGATTCATTATTAGTTTGAGCTGGTTGAGAAGTGCTATGGCTTCAATAGAGTAAACGCTCTCTCTTGTGTGTTTTGTTAGTCTGTGTAAATTCCCTGATTCCTTATTCTTCCTTTCCTACTTCCTCTCCTTTTTCCCTATCTTCTCTATTATCCTCTCCCCTTTAGGACGGTTCACTTGCCTCAATTGGCAATTGCACGTCCTCTAACCTAAACTTAACCCTATGAGAAGTTTCCTAACTGGTGCTTTTTTAGCTGTTATCTTTTTGGCAACACTAGTTTAAACAGCACACGCACGTTTCGTGTATTGTTTGACTGTCCAACGTCTTCAGTTTGGTCTACAATTTAACCATGAATCGTCTTACAAACGAACAACGCTTGCAACGCTTGAATTTTATTATCAAAATGCGTGCTCTGTTAAGAAAGTTCATCGCGCGCTTCTTCTCCATTTTATGGTCAGTTTAATCGACCCATTGAAGCGGCTATTCGGGCTATTGTGACTAAATTTCGCACCATATTTACATTGTTGGACATTAAACCACCAACACGCTTACGTAGAGTGCGAACTGAAGAAAATATCGCAGCTGTATCGTCCAATGTTAATGATGACCATCAATTATCGATTCGTCGCCGTTCGCAGAAATTGGGCCTCTGTTACTCAACAACGTGGAAAATTTTGCGGAAGGATTTAGGTGTGAAGCCTTTCAAAATACAGCTGGTGCAAGAATTGAAGCCGAACGACCTACCGCAATGCAGAATTTTTGGTGAATGGGCTCTTGGAAAGTTGGCCGAAGATCCACTTCTTTATCGAAAAATTGTGTTCAGCGACGTAGCTCATTTTTGGCTCAATGGATACGTAAATCAGCAGAATTGTCGATTTTGCAGTGAAGATCAGCCATAAGCATTGCAAAAGCTACCAATACCATCCAGAAAAATCGCAGTTTAGTGCGGTTTATGAGCTGGTGGCATCATTGGACCGTACTTCTTCAAAGATGCTGTGAATCGTAACGTAACTGTGAATGGTGAGCGCTACCGTGAGATGATATCCACCTTTTTTTTGCCCAAAATTCAAGAGCTTGACTTGCATGATATGTGGTTTCAACAAGACGGTGCCACATGCCACACAGCAGGCGTAACAATGGACTTATTGAGAGGCGAGTTCGGTGAACATTTTATTTCACGTTCGGGACCGGTCAATTGGCCGCCTAGATCGTGCGATTTAACGCCTTTAGACTATTTTTTGTGGAGCTATGTTAAAGCTCATGTCTATACAGACAAGCCCGCTTCAAATGACGCATTGGAAGACAACATTGAATCATTTATTCGTGAGATATCGGCCGAAATGTTGGAAAGAGTATGCCAAAATTGGACTAAGCGGATGGACCATTTGAGGCGCAGTCGCGGTCAACATTTGCATGAAACAATCTTCAAACATTAAATTATATGGACCGTACTATCGATTCAAATAAAGATTTCATGCATTTTTCTCAATTTTATGTGTTTTTTTTTTTGAAAAATTTTCCTATAACTCTTAAAATATTAGCTATTATTTATAGAAACAAACATAGAAAAATATTCCTTTTCTGCTTTTAACTACAGTTATGGCCATAAGTAAAAAAAACACTACGAAAAATTTTTTCTTGAAGTTTCCACATCTAAAGCTGATCTTCCATAGCGTAGGTGATCAAAAAAAGAAAAGACAGGGAAAGGAGAGAACAAAGAAGAAGTGAAGAAGAGGTTTCCTACCCAGGTTATTACATTAAAGAACAATCCAACCTAAGTTAAATTCACGTGAAGCTTTTTACAATCTCTGCCATTCGCAACCATTACACTTCCACTCTCTTCTGATTAATTTGTCCATCAGCTGGTTAAATTAAGAGATCGTAAGTTGATGCATGCCAGTGAGTCTGAGAATAAACACAGTCAAGACCACAATACTATCATTTACATGTTGAACAAAACTTCCTACATAAACGAGTACTCCACTCCTGGTTGAGATAATATCACAGCAAATGTACGACATATAACTGCGAATAACGCAAATTAGTAAATTGACAAAGAGCATCGCACGTATGTTAAAGGCTTGAGGATGTAACCTCGGAATTATACACTGGATGTATGCCACGATGTCTCGGCAGATAGTATAAGTTTGAAAAAATGGAATTGAATAAGATACAGACACTACCGTGTGTTAGCATGAAAGTGGCAACGAGGACCTGTCCTACAGCAGCGCTAAAGGCTCTGTTGGATTTACGACCGCTGCACTCGGTAGTGAAGTCCAATGCTTTCGACTCTATGGTTGGATTGATGGAACGCAAGTCTAGAGGATTTCGTGATCTAATAAATCGTGTGGCTGACAGCAATCACCTTTAGCAGCCACGTGGATAGATTCAGAAAACTCCATGATTCGCTTTGCAAGACTTAATAATAAAAGTGAATGTAGTAATCTGGCAGCTGCGTACTCTCTTAAGACAGAAACTATTTTGTGGTATACACTGGAGTCAATATCGGATTTTGGAACAAAAGCAGGAGTTTTTAATCCCAGAATAAAATATTCAGAGCTGATGGGGAAACTGGCGGGTATCTTCCAAGCGAAAGTTTATGCCTTCGAAAGATGTGCTCAATGCTACTTGGATAGGAGAAACAAAAGACAGGACGTAGCTATACGATCTGTCAGTTAGAAGGTTGAATCGAGGATAGTATGAAACTGTATAGAGAAGCTGCATTGCGTAGGTGGGGAAAATAAAGTGACTTTTTGCTAGGTACCAAATCCTGAAGGAATTGTTTCGGCAATGAGCAACCAATTATGCTTGAAAGGAGGGGAACTTCTAGGTCGCTGATGGCTCCGAAACCTTTCTGTGAAGTGGAAGCAGATGTTAGGAACGGAATGCTCAACTAAAGGGCAGATGAAGAGAAGCAAAGAGTTTCCTCAAACCAAGTTGGTTTGAAGCAATTGAAACATGTGTTGGGAAATTACCATAAAAGGAGATTTGAGTCATGCAGCAGACTCTCCAGGAATAACCTGATTACCGGCCCTTTTATAGGGAGCTGTAGACTCAGAGTATACCTCTCAAAATGGCGGTTGTCTCGAGCGGAACATGTAGATTTTGGGATGATAAGAATAAAACAACGCAACACATTTTTGGAACATTTGGTTTTTGAAGTCGCCGTAGTCTAGTAGGTAGTGTGTTGGCTTATTAGACATAAAGCCAGAGTTCGAGCCCCAGGCCAGACATCAAAATAAAATACGAAAAGTATTTCTTCGGCGACTTCCTCTCAGCAGATTTCTGGCAAAAACTCTGAGAGTAAATTAAATGAAACGAAAAGTTTCTCAAAAATCTGTAGTTCTGAGTCGACTTTAAACTGTAGGTCCCGCCACTCATGTATAAAAATTAACACACACAACATAAGTGTTGCGAGATACTAGGACGGTGTATAATGGGTCAATTCGACCTCCGGGTACTGTACTTGTCTTAATTGACAAGTACACGTCCTCTAACCTAACCTAACCTAACCTGGGTCATAAATGCCAGCAAGAAACATTTGGAGTCATATGAATTTCTAGGCACGGAATTGTCAATGTTGACATCGAGCAGGTTCTTGGAAATGGTCAGGGCAATAGGCTTAAAGGACATCATCACATCAGCCTCGCAGCATCGCTTTTTATAATGTCATGTTGGTTTAGATATGTTTAAGCTGAAAATGGCCTAATCGGCTAGAGTACTAAGAAAGTGTATTTAAAATCAATATTTCACTCCATTTTTAGTGTTGTCCAATATGAAACTCATCCTATTTATTTATTTTCACCATGAGACTTCTTTATTGTCCTTAAGATACGATGCTAACTTTCTTTCTACACTCCATTAATTTTATATTCCTTCGCAGCAAGTGTCATAAAAAATTTAAAATTTTCCAAAATATTTTCCATACGGCATTAATTAAGTTTTCCGTTTTTCCTTTTTTCTTCAACAATTTTCATTAACTTTTACTGTGAATGGAAAGGAAAACAAAGTAAAAAAACATAAAAAATTCGTTTCATTCTTTTATGAATTTGGAATGATTTAATGAAAATTCTTTGATTCCTACATTCTCTATCAGCTCAGCAACATAAATTTCCATAAAAATTCGATTTTGTAACGAACGAAATGTAAGCAATAAGTGTGTACGTGTGTGTGTGTGTATGTTTAAGAAACATTTTAATGAAATGTTGATGAATATTCATTCATTTCATGAATACTTTGAAGCTATGTAATCAAATTCATTCTGTTTTTGTTGTTGATTTTTAGAATTTTTTTTTTTGCTTCTGAGTCAAAAGAGAATTTAAGAGAAGGTAATCTTGAAAGATTTTTTTACATTTACTTGAAAGAGGAGAAGAAAAATTAACAAGAAAACTTTAAAAGAGAGAGGAAAAAACAAATACCAAAAACAATAAGAATGTTGTGAAAATGTTTTTATTTGCCTGAAAAACAAAGGAAAAAAAATTGAGTATCAAATGATATTTATTGATTAATCCGTACTACACAGGCGAAAAGGGGGAAAAACAAAAAAATTTTTTTTTGAATTTTCTTTTAACAGGCCTATGCAGTCAGGTGTATGCATGTATTTATATGAGACATTTTTAGCACTCAATTCGTTATGGTTGTATAAAATTTGAAAGCAAAAAAATGTCTTTTTTTCGTTTCAGTTTATGGCATAAGCCGTTATTAAGCCGTTTTTTGTAAAAACACATGCATGTACAGTGAATGCCATTGAGAATCGTACAGGCGTATATTAAAGGTTTAAAGTGTTCTGCAATTTATTTGTTAAGGAAACATAAAATGTTTCCGTTAATAAAAGAAAAATTTTCTTAACATTATTACATACATAACATACATAATTAATTGGTCATTACAACCCTTTAAGTTGTTCCTCACACCACTTATGTTGTGTGTGTTAATTTTATACATGAGTAGCGGGACCTACAGTTTAAAGTCGACTCCGAACGATAGATTTTTGAGAAACTTTTGGAAATTTTATATTATTCTCAGAGTTTTTGCCAGAAATCTGCTGAGAGGGAGTCGCCGAAGAAATATTTTTTGTATTTTGTCTTGATGTCTGGCCTGGGGCTCGAACCTTGGCTTTTCGTCTAATAAGCCAACACACTACCTACTAGACTACTGCGACTTCTTCTTAAAATTATTACGGCTTAAAAAAACTTATTATCGTACACTTAATCTCCTTGACTCAGAGGACGGCTCGTACTCATGTAGCGCATTGTGTTGGAATTAGGATTATAGGTCGTGGGAAGTAGGACAAAGGGAGTAGTGTTTGTGGACACTAGATTTGAATCTTTTTATAAATATTGTTACGAAAATGGAAAAATCTAGGTACTGGTGTTTTGCTTTTACATCGTTTAACATTAAAATTATAAATTACATCTACAAAAACAAAACAATAAACTTGTTTACAAATTATAGCACTGCGTAATTTGGCAACGAACATACATACATAATTGGCCATTACAACCCTTCAGTCAGAATTACGGTCTAGTTCCTCACACCACTCATGTTGTGTGTGTTAATTTTTATACATGAGTGGCGGCACCTACAGTTTAAAGTCGACTCCGAATGACAGATTTTTGAGGAACTTTTCATGGCAATTTTTATTTACTCTCAGAGTTATTGCCAGAAGAAATATTTTTTCATATTTCGTTTTGATGTCTGACCTGGGGCTAAAACCGTGGCCTTACGTCTAATAGGCCAACACACTACCTCCTAGACTAACAACAAACACCTGCATAAATAAATGGTAAACAAGTAAACAATAATACAACAACAAACACTACAAGAATAAATGTAAACAAAATGCACAAACAACAATAATGAAACAACGATGTATAGATTTATAGACGTCTCTAGAAGGCGAAGCCACTAACATTCGCCATCAAGAACTTTCATCAGACTGTTTACTCTGGCATATAAAATGCAAGGCAAAACAGGCAACTAGTCAGTAAAAGTTTAGTCCGTCTTGTGTGAAGACGCAGTGTGTCTAAAGAGAGTAATCGTGGATTAAAGAACTCCGTTGTAAAGATCTGTCGTATAATTGCTTAATGATTGTTATTGTTTATGCAAAGGGTGTAAACAAAGGAATAACAAACAAAGCAATTGTTGTTGTTTACATCAAGTTGTAAACAGTGGCACACACCGAATTTTGCGAATAATAAAGTATTTTAATTAAAACTAAAGACAAATTGATTTTTACTTTATTTGCAATCTACCAGCTCATATTTTAAACGTTTTTAAAATATTAAAACGTAACAATATTATGAGTGACCTCTGCAGGTAGGAGGCGCCAGGTAAAGAAGGAATTCTGTCTGTAATGCAGTGTGCAATCCTCAAATTTGTTCACAATCTCAAATTACACCCTGAAGCTGAAGCAATCGCCAAAGCATTGAGGTCTTAGAGTCGTTTTTCAGTTTCGAGTTTCAATGTCAGCTCTGATAGCTTGAAAAAAAGCCAATCAATTCTTAGCAGTCTTCTGGCAAAAGTTGTGTCTGAGTTGAGGTTAAATTATACTGCCACTCACGGATAAAATTAACGCACAAAAAACGGCTTTTCGCTTTAAAAAACCAAATTAAATGAAACACACAAAATTCTACGATTACGATGAGAGTTTGTTTTCAATGTGCATGGCACGGTTGGACTTTGTACTTATGTCCGAAATACGATGTCTTTTAAATGGCTGCCTCTAGATCGCTTGCATCAATCGATCTTTTTGAGATAGTTTATGAACTCTTTTACGTACACCTCTCGTTGATAGCTAGTAGTGAAGACCAAGAAAAACCGGTTATCATACGGACCACTATAAACTGTAGGTAATGATTCTTTCAGGCTAACTTTCAAGGAGATATGCACCATAAAATCAGTTTTCCGTCATGCAATTGACGAATTTGGATTAGCCGTCACAGTTTCACTAACAGAAGCGATATTTTCGACAATGTGTACATTACGATGATAGATAGGGTAGGCTTGATGGATAGGCTCGATGAATATGCTTGATGGATAGGCTTGATGGATAGGCTTGATGGATAGGCTTGATCACATTTGTAAAGCTTCTAGTTCCTTCAAATTTCTTCCCAATTTTGCCAAGCTCTTACACAATAATTCAATTATGATAGCGATATTCACTCTATGATGCTTGAAAAGTGGCCACGTTCGTACATTTCGGACTACATTTGATTGCTGTTTGCATTACGATTCTTAGTAGCATTCACTGTAAATGCCTTCACTGTAACTCTTACCACAACCACACACAACATCTACATTATGTGGTATGAGACTTATATACCCAGCCACACGTTAGTAAACTTGCAATTGTCGTAAATATTTTGTCTGTCGCCTTCTATGCATGTTTGTTTGTTTGTTTTTGCAACACGTTCTCTAGTTTTTATACGTTTTTTATGCAATTTTTGTTCATTTTCAACGAAAACATGTGCATCTACTGTAACGAAAGACAAACATTAGAGACGACAAAGAAAAAAACAAATTCATAAGAATTGTTGCCAAGAAACAGAAAACGAATTGCCTGGTTGTATTTGCTGTATGTATGTGTATGTATTTTGGCACCAAAAAATCCTTTTCCAAATGAATTAGTAATGGAATCAAGGATAAAATACTGCAATACACCGCCACCACATAGAGGGAAAAGAATTATAATAATAACGGGATATTTATAGATTGAGCCATAAAAATAATAATTGACCTCGAAACAGAAATTTTGGAATTTGAAATTTTGTTCTTTTTTTTGTTAAAGAATTTCATGAGTATTGGTCACGTTTTTACAGAGATTTATTACTAGGGTTAGAGGAAATATTGTAAAATATGAATATGATTGCTTCTATGTCTTTGATAGACACTCTCCTCCTGTTTTTAATTAATAAAAATTCCCTCTTGAGCTGTAGCGTTAAACTAAAGCGTTTGACTATATATTCTAGCATGTCAGGTATGAATACAGCTGAAGCCAAAATATTTTCCATATTTTTTTCGTTAAAAAAAATTACCTTGAAAATCAAAGAGTACTTGGGCATAGCTGCCAGATAAATGAGGCACCAAATCGTCAAATATTTGAGAAAAAATCGTCAAAATCGTAAAAAAAAATCGTCAGGAAAAATAAATAAATAAATTAAAAGTTTTAAAAACCAAAATTATTTCTATTGTAGTAGAACATATAAAGTCAATGTATGTACATTGTATATATCTGAGTTCAAAAATAAAACATTTAAAAAAAATTTGTTAGAAATTAAAGGTAGCGTCCCTCATCTTCATTTATTAATTTTTTTTTTCCAAAAATGGAGAAATGTTATATCATTTTCAGGCAAAAATTGGGTAAGGTTTAAACAATCTATCCCAGTGTTGTTTATTGACACATAAGCGCAGCAATAATATTGAATCATCTTAATCTATGGGTGGAGTAAATATTAAGGAGTCAGAAGCTCTTGACATTCTTAGCATAAAAATTCAGTGTAATGTTGGCTGCAACCGACACATTTTTCAGTTCCTTCAGTTCCTTCTTAAGATTGTATTTATATTATTTATGAGGTCGGTGCCTCAACGTCTATTTTGAGGTTTCTCGACCGTGTACAGGAGAGGCTGTAGTAGCTCGTTAGTGACGGTAGTGTATCCAACTCCATTGAATTATTGGTGCATCGTTGTAATGTGGTTTGTACTTCACTGTTCTATCACTACTACAAAAGGATTTTGCTCGAACGAAATAAAGGGACTTGTTTCCGAAAATCATATATTCCTACGTAACACTCGTCTTTCTCAGCCCGGACATCCGTATGTGGTCGATTGGCCAGTGGATCGCACACTGCATTACAGAAAAAGTACGTTTTTTATTCGGACTATTCGTATGTGGAACTCAATTCCTGCAGAGGTCTTTCCTGTTACTTATGGTGTAAATATATACAAGCCTAGTGTCCATAAACGCTGTTCTCTCTTTCCTTCTTCCCATAACATATTTTGATAGTTCCAAACATAATGCCATCCATCCCCTGAGTATTGGTCGTACAAAAAAAAAAAAACAAATATCGGCACTTGCCTTTGTTCTTCCGATGGTAATATTAGAAGCTATACTCGAATATTTAAAATAGTCTGCAACAACAAGTGATAAATTATTCTCAGCTACGAGGTTATTTAGGATTTTTTTGGCTTTTAAGGGGTTAAAAAGGAATAAAATACAGAAAAATCATCAGAGTTATCCGAAAGTAACTTATAAATATAATATTTAAAGTGGCTTTTAATGTACTAAAGTTAGGAATATGATGTAAATTTTTAATTTCTAAAAATCGTCAAAATAAGGGCATAAATCGTCAAATCTTCAATACGATATTTTTGGAGCTCAAAATCGTCAAAATGATGATAAATCGTCAAATCTGGCAGCTATGTACTTGGGTGCTATAAGGTTCCGTAGCAATTCCAATAGTATCAATTTAGTCAGCCAACTATAACACGTGGAAGGCATTCCCTAACTAGCGTGATAGTCATATTAATGTTTGAATTCTATCCCAATTATCTTCAGCTAAATATGTACATATGTGCGGCTAATAAATACTATGTAGCTAACAATCCTTTGCCCTAGGCTTACATGTGCTGGGCAATAATAAAGAAATGTTTTCTCTTCTTCCCTGTTTTGTGGTATTTTCAGCTCTGAGTATATATGCACAGGGTCAGAGTCTCCTTATTACTGCTGATAGGTTTTTAAGATGGGCTTTGATAATTTTAGGCTAGGTTAGATTCGAGGACATGTACTTGTCAATTAAGACAAGTACAGTACCCTGAGGTCGAATTGACCCATTGTACATAACGTCTTCAAAAAGGAAGGATAATGGAGGGAATAGGAGAAAGGAGAGGAAGTAGGAAAGGGGAGAATGGGAAGCGGAGGAATTACACAGACTCTGTTAAAGTTTACTGCAAAATTTGTTATGCATATATCCATAGCGTGAGAAATTTGTCTATCCTCTATAGAAGGGGGTTCATTATCCAAATGCAAATGAGTAAAGTTTGTTGGAGATCATCTATATGCCCTTCTTCAGGGGATTGCCAAGTCCAAAATCACATAAAAATGCATTCAAAGTTTGTGAGATTTGTATCTAGGAACCCACATAAGGGCAACTGTTGATTGTTCTATTATCTACCGAGTACCTAGGGATCGAAAGGCCACTTAACTAACAGAAAATATCCACATGGCTCGAGGACAGAGGACTCAAACTCGCAACGGAGAAAACGGAGTTGATACGAGGAAGTGTATACCGGCATGCGACACCACTCTGACGACGCAGAAAGTGGTGAACTACCTTGGCATTCGACTGGACCCTAGACAGACGTTCTGGGCTCAGATACAACACGCTGCAACCAAGGCAGCTAAGATTACCTCCTTACTTAGCGGGCTTATGGCCAATATTGGTGGTCCTATACAGAGCAGACGCAGATTAATGATGGAAATAACGGACTCTATTCTGCTTTACGGCAGTGAGATCTGGGCGGAGGCATTGAAGGTCGACTGTAGAAGGAAAATCTTATCATCGGTACAACGAACCGCTGCACTTAGCGTGGCATCGGCATATAGGACGGTATCTAGGTCAGCAATACTAGTAATCAATGGTGAAATAACTATAGGTCTCAGGCAAGTGAGCGCAAGAGAGTGTGTGAGGCTAAAAATGTGCACGGAGAGACAGTAAATGTCGACGACGCCAGAAAGCAAACCATACAACAACGGCAAGAGGAATGGAACACTGAAACAAGTGGTAGATGGACGGCAAAACTTCTCCCAGATATTACCCGCTGGATTGAGAGGAAATTTGGTGAGGTTAACTACTATCTGACACAACTGTTATGTGGACACGGTTATTTTTGTAAGTACCTATTTAAAATGGGGAAGATGACACGACCAAATTGCATCTATGATGATGCGTCGATTGATGACGCGGAACACACTTTCTTTCATTGTGAGAGATGGAGACTGCAAAGAAGCAGTCTTGAGGCCAAAGTCGCCGTCTGTACTGTCAAGAACTTCTGCAATGTAATTCTGAACAGTGAGGATAACTGCAATAGTGTAGTCAGATACGCTGAAGACTTACTAAAATCTAAGAAAATTGGCTTGGATGAGAGAAGTAGAATGGACGTTTAAAATATACATACATGTATAACACTTTAGTCAGAATTACAACATTAGCTTCTCATACTACATATGTTGTGTGTGTTAATTTTTATACATGAGTGCCAGGACAGATTGTTGAGAAACTTTTCATGCCAATTTTTATTTTTTTAAGAGTTATTGCAAGAAATCTGCTGAGAGCTAGTCGCCGAAGAAATATTTTTTCTTTCCTCGTTTTGTTGGAGATGTTGGAACTGGGTTTTCAACCGAGGCCTCACGTCTAATATGCCAACTTACTACCTATGCATTTGACTACGGCGACTCAGTAAATATCAGTTAGTAAATTTGATACCTGACTCTTACAGCAGCAGAGTATTTACCACACTTAGTCGGGTATTTAAAGGCATGGGAAAATCGAACTTAATCGCTTAATCTGATTCCATCAATGTATATTTGGACGGCATCCTCTGGAAGGTGTAAACGATTATCATAATAGGATCTATTGATTATTTTCGTTGTAAAAATAGTATCGAATGGAATTTGTATATCCAGGTCAGGTTAGGTTAGGTTTGGTTAGAGGACGTGTACTTGTCAATTAAGACAAGTACAGTACCCGGAGGTCGAATTGATACTTGAACAACGTCCTAGTTTCTCACACCACTTACATATGTTGTGTGTATTAATTTTATACATGAGTGGTGGGACTACAGTCTAAAGTCGACTCCGAACGACAGATTTTTGAGAAACTTTTTCATGGCAATTTTATTTACTATCAGAGTTTTTGCCAGAAATCTGCTGAGAGGATGTCGCCGAAGAAATACTTTTTGTATTTTGTCTTGAAGTCTGGCCTGGGGCTCGAACCCGGGATTTACATCTAATAAGCCAACACACTACCTACTAGACTACGACGACTTCATATCCAGGTAAACTATATTCAAAATATTCACATGACTATCGCTTTTATGGTTTCTATGCTCTTGAATCGCTCAGCTCTCGTTGCAGTGTTCCCATTTAGTATATTGAGTATCTATGTTAGTTTAGTTTGCTATTTAATTGCATAATTGCCTAAGGAAACAATCAACAGCTAACATAATGCCAGACTTCTTGCGTTTCTTATAAGGGGAAACGCTCATATTTGGGATTGTTGACTATGCGGACAGATCTTACTATAAACAGGATATCAAAAATAAACAGTATCGCTGTGCCTGTTAAGATATCTTCTTCTAGAAGCCAATCTACTGCCATATTTTTGGTGACTAAATATAGAAATCAAATCTAATTAAAGTACGATTGGGATTCCTTTGATTATTACAAAAATTTTATAATTATTAAAACTTTAATAATACCGACTTAAATGTTAATTAGTATCCCAGCTAATTAAAGAAATTATTTTTTATTTTTTGATTTCCTTTTTTTTCTTCATTTAAATTAATGCCACACAACAAACCACCTACGGCCATAACCTAATAACGTGGGGCAACACAAAGTTTAAATTACACTTTATTTAACATCTTTTGTTTTATTTGTGTGTGTGTGTGTGCATAGCCATCATCATCATCATCATTTTTGTATGTCAAATATTTGTATGTGTATGTGTATGTGCTTGCTAACCTCTATTGTATTTTCTTTACCTTTATTTGCTTAAAATCTGCCGAAACATGCTCGTGTATAATAAACAATTGCTTTGCTTAGCTTATTTAATACTCCCTTCTCTGACTCTCTATGTTTTTGTGTTTTTTTTGTTTTTTTTTTTTTGGTTTCCATTTCGTACTTCGGTGTGTTAAGCGACAACAAAGCGACAGCTTCTGGTTACGTTTGCTTGTTTCTTTTTCTGTGTGTACTCGTATGTGTGTGTGCATTTTTCATACTCCATTTTTTTCTTTCTTTCTTTCTATTCTTTGTAGTTTTTTTCTTCTTTTGCTCTGTTTGTAGTGGTGTATGGTGTGTTAATAATAATATAAGAAGCAGCACAAACATTGTTCAAATAGAGTACAAGGCCATGGAAAATGGCAAGAAAAACAATGAAAAAGGGGAAGTGAATTTCAGCTCGACTTTAGTCCTCTGGAAATTTTTTGTTAATGTTTGTATTTCTCCAGAGATTTTTGATTAATTACAGGCAATTGATCAATGGTGGAGGCAGCAGTTTATTTGTCAACCTGATCTTCAAACCAGGCAGCCAACCATGCAACAAGAATATCGGCGGAGTAAGTCTACTCCCAACTTTCTATCGTATTACATACCAGCCAACAGTAAGAGCTTTGCAAACACCACCTTTTTATATTTCTCTTCGGTGCTTTTAATAGTCTAAAGGCGTTAAATCGCACGATCTAGGCGGCCAATTGACCGGTCCCGAACGTGAAATAAAATGTTCACCGAACTCGCCTCCCAATAAGTCCACTGTTACGCGTGCTGTGTGGCATGTGGCACCGTCCTGTTGAAACCACATGTCATGCAAGTCAAGCTCTAGCATTTTGGGCAAAAAAAGTTGGATATCATCTAACGGTAGCGCTCACCATTTACAGTTACGTTACGATTCGCAGCATCTTTGAAGAAGTACGGTCCAATGATGCCACCAGCCCATATACCGCACCAAACTGTGACTTTTTCTGGATGCATTGGTAGCTTTTGCAATCCTTCTGGCTGATTTTCACTCCAAAATCGACAATTCTGCTTATTTACGTATCCATTGAGCCAAAAATGAGCTTCGTCGCTGAACACAATTTTTCGATAAAGAAGTGGATCTTCGGCCAGCTTTCCAAGAGCCCATTCACCAAAAATTCTGCGTTGCGGTGTGTCGTTCGGCTTCAATTCTTGCACCAGCTGTATTTTGAAAGGCTTCACACCTAAATCCTTCTGCAAAATTTCCACATTGTTGAGTAACAGAGGCCCAATAGCTGCGAACGGCGACGAATCGATAATGGATGGTCTTCATTAACACTGGCCGCTAAAGCTGCGATATTTTCTTCTGTTCGCACTCTACGTAAGCGTGTTGGTGGTTTAATGTCCAACAATGTAAATTTGGTGCGAAATTTACTCACAATAGCCCGAATAGCCGCTTCAGTGGGTCGATTAAACTGACCATAAAATGGAGAAGAAACGCGCAATGAACTTTCTTAACAGAGCACGCATTTTGATAATAAAATTCAATGATTTGCAAGCGTTGTTCGTTTGTAAGACGATTCATGGTTAAATTATACACCAAACTGAAGATGTTTGACAGTGAAACAAAACACGAAATGTGCGTGAGCTGTTTGAACCAGTGTTGCCATAAAGATAATAGCTGAAAAATCACCCGTTAGTTTTTTAATCTATGCTTGGCAACTTCGAGATCTTGCCATAAAGTATTGTTGTTGTGTTATTGTTTTTGATATTTTCGTGCTGTTTTATAAAATTCTACTAGACACTCAACTGTAAAGTGTTACAAATACTAACACAAACTTAATAATAACTCAGTTGTACAGTAGAGTATAAAAACCTAGCAAATGTAACGAAATTTTTATTGTCAAGTTTGCCTTTTAATACGCTCACATACATATGCAGTATATAAGCACGTATGTGTACATAGAATATTTATTTTAGAAATAGAGAAACTTATGCACTAATTCACACCCACATACGCAATATTAACACATACATATACATACACTTATAATTTATTTAATGCTTTCAAGAGTAAAGGGTGTGAGTAAAAAAAAAAATTAAAAGGTAAAGCAAGGGAAACGAAGTGGGAGAGGAAAGAAAAAAGAAGTTGAGTAGTTTATTGCTGTGCATTAGTTTAGTTTCATTTTGTTATTGTTATAACGTTCGTTTGGCGAGAAATGAAAGAAAGAAAGAAAAACGAAGAGAGAAAAAAAAGCACAACAACAACAATTAATGTAACAAGCAAAAAACAAAGGCAGAAGAAGAAGAAGAAGAAGAAAGAAGTTTAAGTACATACTACTACGTGCGTTAGAGAGTAGAACGACGATAAAAGAATTTCAAGGCTTTTTGCCCATTTTACTGTTGCGATAGTAAAGCATGCACTTGCATGCTTTAATGTATAAGTGTTATGTAAACATACATACATACGTATGTGCGTACATGGGCACATGTCTATGTGTATAAACATTAAAGTAAGCATACCAAGCATACGTACGCAATTGTGTGCGTGTGCTCATTTAATTATTTATTTTAAGGTTTCGTTTTCAGTGTCTTGAATATTTTATTTGCTGCTTACCCTCTCTCTCTCTTTCTCTCTCTCTCCGTGGTTGTCATTTAAGATATTGCTCAACTAAAATAACACGTTCTTTACTTATGTATGTTGTTGCTTTACTGTTTGTTCTTGTAATAATATTTTCTTAATTTCTTCCTGCATAGTACAAGGAGTCGAAATATAAGCAGAAAACAATGAAGATTTATGTTAATATATGCGTGCATATGCAATCATGCATATAAAGTATTTTACAAACACACACTCATACACTATGTGCATATGTTTTATATTTCCGTCATCTTATTTGAATTTATTTCCGGTTTTTGAAATTTATTGTTCGTTCCACTATATTCTGTAATTTCAACGAGTCATGGTGAAAATCTCTAATTAATACACATGTGGTGTGCATGCATAAGCATATTACATGCATACATATACATATGTAAGTATATTTATATGCTAGTATTGATGTGTGTGTGGATTTAATTGGCAACGTTTACTTTAGTATTTGTATTCTCTCTGGTAGAATTTTTCTTTACCAGTTTCCATCCATACCGCATGCATTTAATTAATGTTGGGTTTTTGATTTAAAAAAACTCTACGTTTGGTTTGTAAAATAATTTCATGGCAATACGTTTAATTAAGACGCGTTACATTGTGGGTTTTAAGCTGAGATATTTTGTAATTATAGATTGAAGTTCTATAAACGGTTTTTGGGGCTTACATAATCAGATGGAAATTGTATGATTTTCAAACAGTAAATGCATAAATAGGTTCTTAATTGAATAGGTTCATAACATAATAGGTAAAGGGTCCGCCAAATAACTTTTTTTATTGAAAATGCTTTAAAAAAAACTACTGAATATTTTCTGAAATTTCTTTTTTTATTTGAAAGTACAATCCTTCCGGTTAATAATGGAAAATAATTTCATTCAAATGGCAGTCTCGGCTGGCCATGCAGTAGCCTACACCAGAAGATGCCGATTTTGGCAAAAAAATAATCATCTTTTCAGATGAAGCTCATTTTGATCTTGGCGGGTATGTAAACAAGCAAAATTGTCGCATGTTTGGTGCGGATTTTGGTCCAGAGGCATAATTGGGCCATTTTTCTTCGAAAATGAGCAAGGAGTGGCCGTTACAGTCAATGGCGATCGTTATCGGGCCATGTTGAATGAATTTTTGTTCACTAAAATTGAAGAGGAGGATATTGGCAACATTTGGTTTCAACAGGACACAGCCGAAGCTACACTCGATGTTTTGCGCCCTGTTTTTGAAGATCGCATTATCAGCCGCAGAGCTGACGTCGTTTGGCCGGGCAATTTGACACCGTTGGACTATTATTCGTGGGGTGCTGTCAAAGATAAGTATTGCGCCGATAAGCCAGAGACAATTGACGCTTTAATGGACAATATTCGTGAAGCCATTGGTGAAATACAGCTGCACACAATAGATAATGTGCTTAATAATTGGACCGATCGTGTAGGCTACTGCATGGCCAGCCGAGTCAGCCATTTGAATGAAATTATTTTCCATTATTAAACGGAAGTATTGTACTTTCAAATAAAAGAAAGAAATTTGAGAAAATATTCAGTAGTTTTTTTTTGTAAAGCATTTAAAAAAAAAAAGTTATTTGGCGGACCCTTCAGAGGAGAGTTCGTACGTACAAAACCATGAAAATTGAAAAAAAAATTCTTTCGATAATTTTCTTTCAGCAATCTTCTGGCAAAACTCCAAGAGCAAAAAATATTGTAATACAAAGTATCTCAAATCTGTTGTTCAGATTTGACGTTAAACTGTAGCTTCCACCGTTTACATCATGGGTGGTTGGAGAAGCAAGGTTGTAATCCTGACTAAAAGGTTTTAATTGCCCAAATAAGGGTCATTCTCCCATCTGTCTTTTGCAGGTGAATGCAGTTTGTGTGATACTGTATAGAGAAAACTGAATCTCAGGCTTGTTAGCCTTTGCATGCGAGTAGGCTCTGTTGTACCCTTCAACGACATCGTATCCATGAACCCTCATAAGGGTAAACTTGAAATGTTAAGATATCTCCTCTAGAGAATCCCAGAGTTCTTAGATAATCATAGATATGATGTACATGCTCTTTAGGAATCAAAAAACCACTTTGCTTTCGGTAAATATGCACACATTACTCATTATACGATGTACTTTGATATTGAATTCACACGGCTTCAATCTTTGTAGTCATTATATACGACTGAATGAATCGGGTGGTGCAAAGGACGATCTGAGATGCGAGATCTATTGTTGTTAAACCAGAATAGAAAAAAAAATATAATCGCTGTTAAATAGAATAGAAAGGAGCATACATTGTAGACGCCGTAGTCTAGAGGGTAGTGATCACGGTTCAAAACCCAGGTCAGGCATCTTCAAAAAATCAAATTCGAAAAAATATTTCTTCGGCGACTTCCTCTCAGCAGATTTCTAGCAAAAACTCTAAGAGTAAATAAAATTGCCAGGAAAAGTTTCTCAAAAATCTGTTGTTTGGAGTCGACATTAAACTGTAGGTCCCGCCACTCATGTATAAAAATTATCGCACACAACATAAGTGGTGTGAGAGAAGCTAGATCGCAACCATAACAGAAGGTTTGTAATGACCAAGTATGTATGTATGTATGTATGTATGTATGTATGTATGTATGTATGTATGTATGTATGTATGTATAGTGTATATGTATCCATATTTATAGCCATTATTTCATCGTAAATAAATCGTGTAATGCAAAGGACAATGTAGGATTCGGCTATGAATCCATTTGTGTGACATTCTCTGTGATTGTCACATGCGGATCTAAACGTCAATTTTGTTTCATAACCAGTATCGCAAGTGCCTTCATGTACTTTGTAGGCGTTAGGTGTATCCAGTACGTATATCTAGTATCCCTCATTGCCTCGTTGTCAGCCACTTGTTTCGTCAACATGCCGGCTGGTAGTCTGCTAAGGATAGTAAGCAATGATGGCTTACATCATTACAAAACGCTCATACCAGGTTTGATGACCCACTAAATAGTGGTGTCTTAAGAATAGCCAATATGGGGTTAATATATCAGTTTAGGACTGCTGATGTCTTGCAATAATAAAGAGCAGTTACCGTTATAGTGGTTTTAGATTGTGTGTTCATGTTCCATTGTAGTTTGTTGTTCAATATAATTCCAAAGTATTTGGTGCTTGCGGATGAAGTGAAAGGTCTTCCATTGACACTAAAGGAAGTAAATTGAAGAAATTTGTGTGTTCTAAGCCTAGTCCACATTTGTTGTACCTTTTCGATAATAATCTCAATGCTGATAGTACAATTTCCGATTTCCGAGTAATTTTTTAGTTTTACTTGTAGTTGCTGCTACCACATCATATGCTTAGACAATACGCATGCAGCGTCTTCTTTTCGGTGCTGTTAGAAGAGTGTTAAGGTAAAGATTCCATAGCTAAGGCGAGAGTACTCTTCTCGTATCTTCACTTTGCAAACTCCAGTAATGCCGATTCGCCTACATTTTAGCGGATTTTCAACGAAAGCATTGACCACGGAATACTGGCATTAATCAACGTCTCTGGTTACCATTAGAGGCAGAAAAGAAACCAAATAAACTACTCTATGTGTTCTTCTCGCCATAGCCTAGTCGGAGTGTATTGGGTTATTGAACGTGAGGCCTCCGCTCAAACCCCAGGTCAGAAATCTACAACAAAACGAAATACGGAAAAAATCAGTTCCTCGGCAGATTTCTGACAACAACTCTGAGAGTAAATAAAATTGCAATGAAAAGTTTCTCAAAAATCTGTCCTTCGGAGTCGACATTAAACTGTAGGTCACGCCACTCATGTAAAAAATTAACCCACACTTAAGTAGTGTGAGAGAAGCTAGATTGCAATCCTGATGGTTTTCAATATCCAATTACATACATATGTATGTACGTAGATGCTACTAATACATCATCTGCAGTCATGCAGCATGTTCTAGCAATGGTTTTCAGTAGAGTGTTAATGTTAAAGCTCCATAGCAAACATGACGGAATAAGGGGGTGTATTCCGCCGAATCTCCAACATCTTAGTAGATTTTTAACAAAAGACTTTACCACAGGATCGTGGCGTTAATAAACGTGTCCGGTTATTATTAGAGGCAGAAGACAAACCAAATAAACTGTTCTTAGTGTCCTCCATATGCTACTGTCTAGTTGGTTTGTTCTTTCAAAGGCTTTGCCTAGACAGCCCGTTTTAAAGTAACAACTGATAGCAGAGTGCGACCATAAGTAGCAAATTTATTCAATATCTCCTCCAACTCGTATATATTTTATTAAAAATATATTTATGGACTCCAGTAAGTATTATTTTTATGTGAAAATACTACAACACTTGCATACAAATTTCACAGAATTTTTAATTAGAAAATATTCTCCTTGTTTTTTTCTAGCATCACTGCTGTTGTTATTCTCTTTTAAATTGAAAAAAAAAAATTCGAGACTTTTTTACTATTCTTGTCCAATACACCGTGACACGTAAAATATTACAAGAAAAAATTATTGAAATTTACGGGCGAAAAAAATACAGCAAAAAACAAAAACACAAACACGCACGAATAAAAAAAGTTGTGGGAAATAAGTTTCCAACACTCCCATATTACAGGAAGAGGGGAGGGAGGGGTGTCTATAAAAGACATTTTAGAGAAAATGTTTAAAACATTTCTTGCTTTCTCTTTCCACACCCCCTCATTTTCTTTTTCTATTTATAGCTTTGGTTGGCTTTGGTTCGTACATCTAGAAGGGGGTGAGTGTAAGAGCGTGACTGACTGTCTATTGAAACGTATAAAAACAAGAAATCGTTTTGGTTTACAGTGTGACATTTAGTGTTGGGAGACGTCTTTACATTTTTACTCACCCCCCGCTTGTGCCAAAAAAGAAAACAAAAAAATTCTCATTTTCCAGTTTGAATTTGGAAAAAGAATGGAAATTATTACGTTCCTCTCTCTCACACTCTCTATTTCCCTTTCTTTTTCCCGTTTTGTTTAACTTGTAAAGGAAAAGCCGCAGAATTTTGTTTTGCATGCAGTGTTGGAAATAAATTTTTCAGAAAATAATCAAAAAAAAACTCCCCGAAAAACATGCAAAAAATTTTTTTGTTGCCAAAAATCTAAAACAAGAATAAAAATTAGAAAATTTGAATTTTCATTTCTGTGTGTGTGTGTGTCACCCAGCTATTGTTGTTGCTGCATTCGTTACGCATTTTTATTCTTTTTTTTTCTCATTTTTTTGTTGCCATTGATTGAGTTTCTGTTCTGTTTAGATCATGAGTTTTATTTTTAGAAAAACGTTTTCCTTTTCCTCCTCCTTCTTTTTTGTTTTTTGTTTTAGTCTTTAACTTTAAGAAAAATGGCATAAAATGGCTTTTTGTGGGTTTTGTTAAGACCGAAAAGCATAAGAAAAAAAAAAACGGAATTAAAAAATAAAATTCAATTCAATTTTTTTTAAGCATCAGTGCCAAGACACCAACGGAATTGACACTTTTTTTTAAAATATTAAGTTGTGCTCTGCAGACAATTTGCTGCCATCATTAGAACAAAAACAACAAAAAAAAAAGGAAATTAAAAAGCAACTGCAAACAGAAAACATTTTATTAAAGTGCGATTAAAGAATTTGAAAGAAATTTTATTTAAATTTAGTTTCGAACGAGGCGTATGATTAATTTTAATTCTATCAAATGTATTGAAAATTGTAACATAATGTGAGGCGTCATATGCAGCGTATGATTAATATGGAATTACTTACAAGTGTCAACACAAAGCCAAAGAGGTTTAGACTATGTTGGCTCCAAAGCAATCAAGCTGTTCGTTTTGCTGGATTTATTCTCAAAGTAGACTCAGACAAGGCTAGAGACCAAAACAATGTTGGGCAAATAGAAGAAATAGTACGAATGGAACTACCTATCCATATTGCTACGTTTTTACCTTTTAAAAACGTATAAAATATGAGCTCGTAGATTGCAAATAAAATAAAAATAAATTTGTGTTTAGTTTTAATTAAAATTCTTTATTATTCGCACAATTCTATCTGCCACTGTTCACAACTTGACGTAAACAACAACAATTGCTTTTCTTTGTTATTCCCCTTTGCACTCTTTTGCATAAACAATAACAACTACTAGTCAATTGTTCGACAGATCTTTGTAACGGAGATCTTCAAACCACGATTGCTCCCTTCAAACATCGCGTCTTCACACAAGACTGACCGAACTTTTACTAACACCGTTGCCTGCTTTGTCTTTCCTTTTATATGTCAACATAAACAGTCTGATGAATATTCTTGAAGGCGAACGTTCATAACTTCGCCTTCTCGAAATCTTTATAAATGTAAACATTGTTGTTTACATTTATTATTGTAGTATTGTTTGTGTATTTTGTTTACATTTATTCTTGTAGTGTTTGTTGTTTCTTTTTTGTTGTAATAGGTGCGAGTTTCCTAAGGCTATTCCAGTCTTCTCTTCACAAATGAGTAAACCTTGTGGAGTCAGATTGGTTTGTTCTTCATTTGAGGAATGCCATATCAGTAGAGACTTTATCAGTATTTTCTGTTCTACAATGCTTACCTCTAAAATCAGTAGCTTCCGTATAAAATTCTTTACCTTCTTAGACATGAGGATATTATTTTTAAAGCCGTTGTTATGATTCCACTGGGATTAGAAGGTTTGGGAAGAAGGGAAGTTTTTTGGTGCACATATGTATCATGCGATGTTTTGAGATCTTTAAATCTGGTATATCATGTGCAGAAGAATGCTGTAATGAGTTCATGATATCCTATGAAGTACGTTTCGCAGAGTGCTTTCAGGACATTTTATCTGCTGGTAGTCCGGGATCCAATAGATTTCTGAGTATAAGATGGTGTTGTAGGACTTGTCAACCTACTTCAAAAGAACTTTCCATATTACTAGAGAAATCCCTAACGAATTGTCTTATTCTGATTACATATGTACATACGTAATTCAGTCAGGCTTACGACCTAATGTTATGCGTGTATTAATTTTATAGATGAATGGTGAGAGCAACGTCTTCGAACGACAGATTTGTTTGAGAAACCTTTCATGGCAATTGTGTTTCCTCTCAGAGCTTTTGCCACAAATGTGAGAAGAAGTCGCCGATTAAATATTTTTTCATATTTTCCTTTTGATGTCTAACCTCGGTTTTGAACAGAGCCCTCACGCCAACACACTACTTATTAGACTGCGGCGACGTACAATATGAAAAATGTTCAATTCAAATTTGTATACAAGGCCGTTGCTTAGCACAATACATTTTTGCTGTCTAAAACACAATACGCAGCATGATTAGGAGCCCTTCCCATCTTAGTTAAAGAAACAAACAGAATTTATGAATTGAAGGAAAATTAGTAAAGACCATTTAACCATTTTAATTGCATTTGAATTTATTCCCATAAAGTGTTGACATATTGAAAAATAATTTCATATCAATCATACGCCACATACATACGTAATTGGTCATTACAACCCTTCAGTCAGGATCACGACCTAGTTTCTCACAGCACTTATGTTGTGTGTGTTAATTTTATACATGAATGGCGGGACCTACAGTTTATAGTCGACTCCGAACGACAGATTTTTTTGAGAAACTATTCATGGCAATTTTATTTACTCTCAGAGTTTTTGCCAGAAATCTGCTGACAGGAAGCTCCCGAAAAATATTATTTCATATTCTGTTTTGATGTCTGACATGGGGTGTGAACCCTGTCTTTTACGTCTAATAAGCCAACACACTACCAACTAGACTACGGCGACTAAATGCTTTGCCTTTTAAGACATGAGGATATTATGTGTGATAATTTTATACATGAGTTGCCGAAAAGATATTTTTCCCGTATTTCGTTTTGTTGGTGTTGCCTGACCAGGGTCTTAAACCGTAGCCTCACACTACCTACTAGAATACGGCGACTTTCTGATGAAATTTTTTAATTCTATTGTATGAGGATTTTTCTGCGGCCTGTAACTCATTTTTTTAGCCTCATTAAATAGTTTCTCATCCTACGATGCCTACAAAAGGTCTGGTTCTTACATACATACATATATGCATAACCTACATACAACCCTTCAGTCGGGATTACGGACCTAATTTCTTACACCACTTATGTTGTGTGTGTTAATTTTATGCATGCAATTTTGTTAGCTCTCAAAAATTTTGCCAGAAATTTGCTGAGAGGCAGTAGCCGAAGAAATACGTACGATATCTACTAGACTACGGCAACTTACAACATGAAAAATTTTCAATTTAAATTCGTATACAAACAGTTGTTGCTTCGCACAAAACATTTTTTGCTGTCTAAAACACAATACCGGGCATGATTAGGAGTCATTCCCATCTTGATTAAAGAAAAAAAAAAGAATTTATGAATAGAAAGAAAATTATCAAAGAAACAAACCATTTTAATTGCTTTTAAATTAATTCCCATAAAATGTTTACATATGTGGCGTATGATTGATATGCAATTATTTTTCAATAATAATCATACGCCACATATGACAACATTTAGTACGAAATATTGAAAATAATTTCATATTAATCATACGTCTGGGTGAACTCTTTCGTAAGACTCTTAAGAAGTTTATAATTTTGAATATTTCTCGTGTGTTAAATATAAAGTTTAATTTATTTCTTTTTAATATTTAAATATTTAGCAACTCCTCCTTCTACCTTCATGGCTGCCTGTTTCACCCACTTGCCTATAACCTTGACCCTGTTTTTCTTCACTCATTTTTTGGCAAAATTTGATTTTTAATTTTGGAAAAAATATTTCATTTTCATTTCCAACAAATATTCTCTCACTGACGATTTTGCGGTTTTGCTCCATTAAGAGTGGCCAGGCCAATACAAATAAAAGCAAATTTCAATGTCTTTATTTATTTACTCATGCCCTCACTCCTTCCCTCTCTATCTTGTTCTCCACGTCACATACTTTTTGAACTTGAATGCAATTTTCATATGAAATATTTCTAGTTTTCCTCATCTTTTTTTGCAGTTTTTGCCGTAGTTGTTGTTGTTATTGCTGTTTTGCATGACAAATACTTTCTCTTTCTTGTCAAATATTGAAATTTTTTATATGCCGAGTATGTTTTTGATTTTTTTTCATTTTTTTCCATTTTTTTGGTATTCGTTGGCCCAGAGCAATTAGTTGTTTAAATAAAATGAAATTGTTCAACTAAATTTAACAGAATTTTCGATTTTTATTTAAATTTTTTGTTTGTTTAAATAAACGGCTGTTAAAAGCAAGGTGATATACTCGGATGAGAGTACATGCATGCATAAATGCATGCAAGCGATAGAAATGAAAAAAAAAATTAAATTAATTGTGCATAAAAACAAATAAATTTTTTTTTTCTAAAAAGGTGACAAAGCTCGACACCGGCATTCATATGGCTGAGTTAAATATATGAACAGAGGTGTTGGGGTTTCTAAAAAAATTGTATGGATTTTTCTGTAGAAAATATTGTTGTGAGTTTAAATACTACCAGTAGAGTAAAGGCAATTAGTTGACGGGTGGATGCAAATAAAATAAAATAAAATGATAAATAAAACAGCGCAATTGAATAAATATTGAAATGAAAAAATGAAGATACGGGTGTTTTGCTTTTACATCGCTTAACATTAAAATTATAAACAAAAGCTGCAAAAACAAAACAATGCAGTAAACAAAACTGTTTGCAAATTATCATACTGCTTAATAAACAACAAACAACAGCATAAAAAAAAAAATAGTAAACAAGTAAATAAATATACACAAACAACACTACTAGAGTAAATGTAAAGAACGATGTTTATAGATTTCGAGAAGGCGAAGCCATGAACATTTGCATTCATCAGACTGTTTACTCTGCCATATAAAAGGCAAGGCAAAGCAGGCGACTGAGAGAGTAAAGTTCAGTCAGTCTTGTATGAAGAGGAGTTGCATTTAAAGAGAGTAATCGTAGTTTGAAGATCTCCGTTACAAAGATCTGTCGAACAATTGTCTAGTAATTGTTGTTGTTTATGCAATGGATGTAAACATAGGAATAACAAAGAAAAACAATTGTTGTTGTTTACATCAAGTTGTGAACAGTGGCACACAGAATTGTGCGTATAATAAAGAATTTTAATTAAAATTAAACACAAATTTATTTTTATTTTATTTGCAATCTACGAGCTCATATTTTTAAGGTTATTAAAAGAAAAAAAACGTAACAATATTTCAGAAATCTCTGTATAACGGGTCTTTCATTAAGGGCTTCGTAAATGAAACGAACTGTGTGTGACATATTTTTTTATTCGATTGAAAGACCTACTGGATGCTCTTATGTATGGAATATAACATCATTCGAAAGTCCAACATGACTTTTCTGTGTGAAGCACATTCAAAATGTCAAATTTTTCATGATTTAGGTACATATGTCAGACCGAATTTGACCAATGATATGGGATATGTTGGCTTTGAGGACTATTGTGGTTTGTGAGCTTATTCGCATACAGCTGCAAGTTAAGAAAATCCAACAAGATAAAGTCTAACGTGGTCAAATCTCACAATCTAGATGGCTGTTTAACATCACCTCTACGTGAGACGACCATGATCGCGCTGAATATTCAATATGGTATAGGCTATGTGGCTGCGTGAAGTCGCCGTAGTTTAGTAGGTAGTGTATTGACGTCAGGCCTCGGTTTAAACCCCAGATCAGACATCATCAACAAAACGAAATACAGACTTCTTCGGCGTCTTCTATATTTGCAGATTTCTAGAAAAAACTCTGAGAGAAAATAAAATTGTCGTGAAAGGTTTCTCAAAAAAGTATGTCATTCATAGTTGACTTTAAATTATAGGTCCCGCCACTCATGTATTAAATTAACAGACAATAAAAGTGGTGTAAGAAACTAGTTCGTAACCCTGACTAAATAGATGTAATGACCAATTATGTATGTACAGTGGTGGCCACGAATTTAAGACACGACATTTTACTTATACATTTGTGATAATTTTTACATCTTATCAAAAACATTTTAGGTCCATGATATTTTTCTTAAGATATTAGTAATATTAGGAAGAAACATGAATAATATTTTGCTACCTATATTTGGTTAAGAATTTTTATTTACACATTATATAGATCAAGACCAAATGCTAGTCGGGATTTGATATTATTTTGACACAAGTGGTTTACGTTGTGCAATACACCCACGCAAGTTTTTTTCATTTAGGCATCTGTTTATTGCCCTAGACGAAATATCGATGCCAAAATCCAATACAATTTTATTTTTTATTTTACTTGAGCTCGTGAAAGGACTATTAGCAGCTACTTTAGGGTGTGGTTTTTCGGGCTATAGGTTGCTGTTTGACATTTTTGGTGGTACCATGTTGCTTGATGTATTCCAGCGCGTTGTAAATCTTGCATCTAGAACATTTAAGCTCTCCATTATTATTTTTCCATCAAATTTTAGTTTTTGGATCAGTTTTCGTTCGGCATCGATATTCCAGGTACCTCTGACCATTTATAATTAAATATTTCTATGTATTCCAACATAAAATAAAATAAAACATTCGTTGCTCAACGTTTAGCTTCAAAAAACACCAAAAAATCACTTAAAACCAGATATTTCTGAAGTGTCTAAAATTCGTGGCCAATTTCAAATAAACGTTTTTACAATAATATGATCAAAAAGCAACAAAATGTAAAAAGAAACAAAATAAAATAATGGTATTTTTTCTTAATATTACAGAGTACATAGAAGAATAAAGAATATCAATTTTGATATTACATGATTGTAAATATTATCACAACTAAGTTAGTCATATGTCGTGTCTTAAATTCGAGCCCACAGCTGTATATATGTACGCGTATGGGTACATGGGATTTAAGGACTGTTGTGGTTTGTGAAATTAAGAAAATCTAACAAGAAAAACTCTAAAGATGCCAAATCACACAATCTAAGGGGAGAGTTATTATCTTCTCCATGTGCTCGTGCAGAATATACAATGTGGTATAGTCCTCTCTGACACTTAGCACCGTTCTCTTGAAAACACATGTCCAATTCAGATCAAAGTAATTTGATAGTCATCGACCTACACTGATCATCTTAGGCAGTGATGGTCGAACAACGTCGTTCTCAAAGAAATATGAACAGATGACATCACTAGTCATCGACAGTCATCATCGTTGACAGTGCAACGTTATTTTCAAAGAAATATGAACAGATGATACCCACTAGCCCACTATCTACACTAAATACTGATATTTTTGATGTTCCACTGCTCGAAAGCTCATTTAGCGCAGATACGTGACTAATCGCCGTGGTCTATTAGGTAGTGTGTTAGCTTATTAGACGTTCTTTGGCGACTTCCTCTCAGCAGGTTTCAAAAAAACTCTGAGAGTAAATGAAATTGCTATGAAAAGTTTCTGTCGTTCGGAGTCGACTTTAAACTGCAGGTCCCGCCACTCATGTATAAAAATTAACACACAACATAAGTGGTGTGAGATGAGAAACTAGGTAGTAATCCTGACTAAAGGTTTGTAATGCCCAGTTATGTATGTATGTGTGTACGTCACTGTCTATTGTCATCGTGA
This sequence comes from Sarcophaga variegata, assembly GCA_932273835.1. Lineage (NCBI taxonomy): Eukaryota > Metazoa > Arthropoda > Insecta > Diptera > Sarcophagidae > Sarcophaga > Sarcophaga variegata. The sequence continues at coordinate 143,623,948 of OW026358.1, read as the reverse complement.
GTTCCTGGGTCAGTTAAATTATGTAAAGGGGTGCAGACTCCAGTCATTATGTAAAATTCACTAAAACTGTAGTTTCTGAAAGTCTCTGAAAGTCTTGTGAGTAGCACAAAATCGACTGACTTAGATTCTCCCGGACATTCTCTCAAAGACAGCGGCGATTTTTCCGGTAAAAACAAATTTCTCATTCAAGCCCCAGAGTGAATAAAGACAATTTCGTATACAATATGCAGCATATTCGATTGTAAGTATTCTAACAAATGGTATCTGGACGTATTAAGCTTAGTACTCTTATGATATCATATTCCGCAGTATGTTGCTGTGTTGTGTTGTATTCTTTTGTTTCGTACTGTAAACATACCATAGTAGAGTTGTACGGTTCGTAAAAGAATTAAAAATTTTCAAAGTGGAAGAATAATAAAGGCTTTCAACTGCATTTTTAATATGCGGTTGGGCGTTGTTAAGATGGAATATGTCGACTTTAAGTCTGGTAGCGTATATCAGGCTGGAAAATCTCATGAAATAGGATATTGAAAGGTTTGTAAAGATTTCATCTGAAATTTCACAATAATATTCAACAATATTCTGCGGTTTATGCTTCCACACGTCTACGGCTCTATGGACTTAACAACTAAAATCTTCGTTAGAAATATACTACATTCTGATGAATAGTAATTGATGCAAGACTATGTGATTCTAATGGGTGATTTTTTAAAAGCTATAGGAAAATTTTTCAAAATTCAGAATAATGCATGAAATCTTTATTTGAATCGATAGTACGATCCATATAATTTAATGCTTGAAGATTATTTCATGCAACTGTTGACCGCGACAGCGCCTCAAATGGTCCATCCGCTTAGTCCAATATTGGCATACTCTTTTCAACATTTCCTCCGGTATCTCACGAATAAATGCTTCAAATGTTGTCTTCCAATGCGTCAATTGAAGCGGGCTTGTCTGTATAGACATGAGTTTTAACATAGCCCCACAAAAAATAGTCTAAAGGCGTTAAATCGCATGATCTAGGCGGCCAATTGACCGGTCCCGAACGTGAAATAAAACGTTCACCGAACTCGCCTCTCAATAAGTCCGTTGTTACGCGTGTTGTGTGGCATGTGGCAACGTCTTATTTAAACCACATGTCATGCAAGTCACGCTCTTGCATTTTGGGCAAAAAAATTGGATATCATCTCACGGTAGCGCTCACCATTCACAGTTACGTTACGATTCGCAGCATCTTTGAAGAAGTACGGTCCAGCCCATAAACCGCACCAAACTGTGGCTTTTTCTGGATGCATTGGTAGCTTTTGCAATGCTTCTGGCTGATCTTCACTCCAAAATCGACAATTCTGCTTATTTACGTATCCATTGAGCCAAAAATGAGTTTCGTCGCTGAACACAATTTTTCGATAGAAGAAGTGGATCTTCGGCCAACTTTCCAAGAGCCCATTCACTAAAAGTTCTGCATTGCGGTAGGTCGTTCGGCGTCAATTCTTGCACCAGCTGTATTTTGAAAGGCTTCACACCTAAATCCTTCCGCAAAATATTCCACATTGTTGAGTAACAGAGGCCCAATTGCTGCGAACGGCGACGAATCGATAATTGATGGTCATCATTAACACTGGCCGATACATGCTGCGATATTTTCTTCAGTTCGCACTCTACGTAAGCGTGTTGGTGGTTTAATGTCCAAGAATGTAAATTTGGTGCGAAATTTAGTCCCAATAGCCCGAATAGCCGCTTCAGTGGGTCGATTAAACTGACCATAAAATGGAGAAGAAGCGTGCGATGAACTTTCTTAACAGAGCACGCATTTTGTTAATAAAATTCAATGATTTTGCAAGCGTTGTTCGTTTGTAAGACGATTCATGGTTAAATTATAGACCAAATTGAAGATGTTTGACCGTGAAACAAAACACGAAACGTGCATGAGCTGTTTAAACTAGTGTTGCCAAAAAGATAATAGCTAAAAAAATCTCCCGTTATAACATTGGTTTCATTGGTGAAGTCCTCTAAATCCGTACCGTTCTCCATATAGTAGCCGTTCCTGAAAACAGCCCTGAAGGTCAGGGAGCACTTAATGAAGAATTCTTAATAAAAACCGTGAAAAATTTAATTTGCAAACTGGCCGATTCTTATGTAAAGTTCCCAGATCCGATTGAATTTAATTATTTGGTTACAAATCACCACCAATATGTGAATTATAACTGACTTCTCTTTTATGAATTAATTTTTCCTGTTTTTTTTACGAAGCTAATCTTCAGTATTTTATTGGTCTTTCGTTGTAATAAAACTTACTAAACTTTGTTTATTTTTTAGTTTTACTATTAAACTCTCTAAAGCCCAAGCACCATGTCCATATGGGTTCCATTCATAGATTTTATGGTGCGTTATTTTTCTAAAGCAAGGGATTTAACTTTTATTAACTTTTCCACACCAAAAAAAAGAAAAGAAAATTTTTTTCTTCAGTTTTTACGTTACACTGACCATCACCACCAGAAAAAAAACCTTTCCCCTGTTTTGTTTTTGTTGTATTTTTTTGTTATCAATAAATTTTTGATAAGTTTTGTAAAAAAAATTTTCCATCTCTGCAGTGTTTTTTCGTCTTTTAATAGCCGAAATTCCCGATAGTAAATAAAATTCATGAAATTTTTATTTCTAAAAAAAAAAAATATTTATGCTCTCCTCTCAACTGCTCTGCTCTGCTTTTCTGGTGTCAATGTGAGTAGTAGTATGACCAAATTTCAGAGTATGTGTGAATGAGTTTATGTGTCGGCGTGTGTGTGTTAGTGCACAGGAAACACCTGCAGTAATTCACACACATGTCTAATCTCGCATGCATAACAAAAAAAAAAAAAAAAAACGGAAGTTGGATTGTGTTCGACAGGCATGCTGGTTACTAAAGCGTACTAAAATTGAACAAAATTTTTAAAATTTTTTAAAAAAAATTTTTCGAAATCAAAACAAATCTAACTGAAGAAAATTGGTGTAAAAATCATCAGTTGTCAACTGATTTTCTAAAATTTCCCATGAAAATATCTGGTCTGTGTCTTTAACTGGTTATCAACAAATAAATCGTGGATAAAATTGTGAAATTTCAAAGACATTTCCTAATCGCAATTGATTTAAAAGAGATCATTAATGTTCTCCATACTTATGAGAAGAAAAAGTGGAAAATGGAACAATGTTAGAATAAAGATAAGAATGTATACAGAGTATAGTAAAATTCTGGTTGACGCAGTGAAAAAGTAAACCATCAAGACATGTGGGTGAGGTTCAATCAACTGAAGTGTCTCTAGTATCGACAGATGTTATGTCAAGCCTCGATAATATCTACGATGGTAAACATTATTATCATCGGATATACTGTTCTAGGCAAATGTGATATCTGCTCAAACCATTGGGTGTATTTGAAAGGCTGTTTTCAATAATTCTTATCCAAGTAAGCTTTAAGCGGAGCTGTTTAGTTCATTGGAGTACTGGACTATGGGTAAAAATCGGAATTGCTCATAGAAATATGGAGGTCCCAGTATAAAAGTACGGTTTGAAATGAACCCATACCATGAAATTAATTTGATTTTATTTTTATGTAATTACCCTAGTCTAGTAGGTAATGTGTTGGCTTATTAGACGTAAAGCCTGGGTTCGAATCCAGGTCAGACATCAAAACGAAATATGAAAAAATATTTCTTCGGCGACTTCCTCTCAGCAGATATCCGGCAAAAACTCTGAGAGTAAATGAAATTTCCATGAAAGAGTTTCTCAAAAAAATCTGTCGTTCGGAATCGACTTTAAACAGTAGCTTCCGCCACTCACGTATAAAATTAACGCACACAACATGGGTGGTGTGAGAAGCTAGGCCTTAAACCTGACTGAAGGTTTATATTATTATGTATGTATGTATGTATGTATGTAGTCACTGTCATAGATCTTCAGAATTGGTTTTTGCTACTGATTTTGCTTTCCAATATTTAAAATACGTAGACATCTGCGAACTTCCAATATTTGCATCGAGATCTCTGGGTTTGCATCGAGAATCTGGTTTGAGCAAAGCTTTTAAAATTTTTATTAAGAGAAAACCACTAAGATAATGAAGTCGCCATAGTTTAGTGGGTATTGTAGGTATTGGCTTATTAGACGACAGTCTGTAATTCAAGCCGTGGCTCCGTTTTTCGAACAAAACGAATTATGAAAAATATTTCATTTCGGCGATTTTTTCTCAGCAGACAAAAACTCTGTGAGTCAAAATAGTTCCTTAGATACGTCGTTCGTTGTAAATATTAAACAACTTTATTAACTTTGTTTCGATTTACGTCGTCAATTTTTTGGTTCCCTCTAACTTCAATTTGAGTCGTCATTCGATTTACGACGCCTTTTTTTGGAACCAACTGCGACGTAAATCGAGGGATTACTGTAACTTTTTTATGCTCCTTGTTAAAAACATACTACTTTGTAGTATGAGCAATAAAAATCGAGGGATTACTGTAGTAGCTTCAGTAGCGTCTTTAAAAATTTCACAAGGGAAATTCCAATATGCATTTACGACAGTCAGTGATTTTAGAGAAAGTAATTTAAGCTTTAGCTCTCGTCGATACATATTCAATAAAGGTATTCATAGCAATCTTCGTCTTTAGCAATTGTAATCAGTCACAGCTTTTACCTCGATTCGAAGGCCTATCTAGGCTGAAAGGAAGCACAAATCCCTTTAATTTTACTCTTTTTTGTCACTATTTTGAATTGCAAACAAAATGCACCATAATTTTCAAAATTTATAACAAGCAGAGCATAGGGCATTTTAATAACAAAAAAAAAACGAATTATTCTCACAATAAATATTTGAAAAAGCGTTAAAAAAATAAACAAATAAAAACAACATGAATATTTTAAATGAAACTAAACACACACACGCATACAAGTACCCGCATACAATATATATCAAACCATACACATTCTCTCTCTCTCTCTCTGATCTCACGAGCTCACTTACATCCATAAAACAAGAGCGCCATGATATAAAAAAAAAAAAAATAAATCTCATGGTGAGTGGAAATCAAAAGAAGAGTGAAAAACAAACAAAAAATGGTAAATGAAAATAGAATATTGAGGAGAGCTTTGTAGAGAAAGCAAAAAAAGAAAAAAAGTGACGGGAGAGCAAGAAGTGGAATTAAGGAAAAACAACAAGGGATAAACCAACAATAACAAGCACAACAGCAACATATACCCCAGTCATGTTGCCACATATGAAATAAAATGCTCGTACATCACTTTGGCTGGAACATTTATTTTGTATTAAAATGAAGTGCATGTACATATGTGTATGTGTATGTGTATGTGTATGAGTGTATGTGTTTAAATATAATATTTTATAAATTTGTTTCGCAAATTTTTTTATTGTTATTCTGCGTTAAAATAAAATTTTATTAACGCGATACATGAGTTTGCCAATGTTTAAATAAAAAAAACAACAACTACAGCAACAATAACATGAAAACATAAAATTTATAGATGAAATGCAATCAAAAAACAAAAACAAAAAACAAAAAAGAGAAACAAAATCAACATTTAAACAATAGCGGTAATGTTTTCTCTCTCTATAAATTATTTTATTTAAAATATTTGTGAATGAGAGAGTGAAAAATAAAAAGAATTTTTTTGTTCTTGAATTTGTTTTGTTACACACACTATTGTAAAACATTGTTCACTTAAAATCTGGTCGCATAAAGGTTTTAGTATAGAATATATTGTTACTTTTTTACCTTTTAGAAACGTTTAAAATATGAGCTTGTAGATTGCAAATAAAAAATAAAAATAAATTTGTGTTTAGTTTTAATTAAAATTCTTTATTATTCGCACATTTCTGCGTGCCACTGTTCACAACTTGATGTAAACAACAACAATTGCTTTGTTTGTTATTCCTCTGTTTGCACCCATTGCCTAAACAATAAGAATTACTAGACAATTGTTCGATAGATCTTTGTAACGGACATCACCAAACCACAATTATTCTCTTCAAATGCACCAAGTCTTCACACAAGGACTGACTGAACTTTTACTAGCTCACTCGCCTGCTTTCCCTTGACTTTTATATGGCAGAGTAAAGAGTCTGATGAATGCTCTTGAAGGCAAATGTTCGTGGCTTCGACTTCTCAAGATCTGTATAAATGTAAACATCGTTGTTTACTTTTATTATTGTAGTGTTGTTTGTATTTCTGTTTACTTGTTTACCATTTTTATGCTGGTATTTGTTGTTATATTATGTAGTGCGATAAACAAGCTCATTGTTTTGTTTTTTTTTAGCTTTTGTTTATAATTTTAATGTTAAGCGATGTCAAAGCAGAACACCAGTATCTAGATATCTTCATATTCGTAAAAATATTAAATGGAAAAACATATAATCAAACCTTATTTGATGTTATTTAAAAAAAAAAAAAGTCAAATTAAAAAACTTTTTCTGTCATAAAGGATCTACGGCTGCTTAGCGTATTGATCTGTCAACCCAATTGCTAGCTTCTGCTTACTGGCTCAAACAACAGTACTCTGATCATCCTTAAGATTTTTGGGCAACAGCTCCATGTTGTTCAATTGAAATTACTAAACATGAGAGGATGAAAGTCGCCGTAGTCTAGTAGATAGTGTGTTGGCTTATTAGACGTAAGGCGGTACGGTTCAAACCCCAGGTCAGACATCAAAACGAAAATATGAAAAAAATATTTCTTCGATGTCTTCTTCTCAGCAGATTTCTGGCAAAAACTCTGAGAGTATGTATATAAAATTGCCATGAAAAGTTTCTCAAAAATCTGTCGTTCGGAGTCGACCTTAAACTGTAGGTCCCGCCACTCATGTATAAAATTAACACACACAACATAAGTGGTGTGAGAAACTAGGTCGTAATCCTGAATAAAGGGTTGTAATGACCAATTATGTAATCATGAGAGAATAAGATGGAATTATACATTCTTCGACTACGTTAACCTGATTTCTTCGATGCCAATACCTTGTAATATTCGAATAGCAATTGGAAGTTAAGTTAGGTACAATAAAATCGACAACTAGTTCCAGTATGGCTAATTTGACTACTATCCAAGATCTCTTTGTAATAACATTGTGCCTATTGTACCACATGTTTATAATTCTTGAACATTCTAACGATTTCGTGAAACTGTTTCTATAAAGACAAGTTCAGATAATTCACATAATTTTTGAATGTCTCAAGAACTAAAGTGCTAGATAGCAATAGAAATCCATTCATGTCATTACGGATTCTGCTGAAGTCATTGCAATAAGGGTCAAGGGTTGTCAACCTCTGGGTCTCTGAGGCAGAATCTATCCTATCCATTATGAGGTTTAATTTAATTTAATTTAATTCAAAAAGTCTCCTTCTTGTTGTCCTAAAATTTGCTAGCTTTGCATGGTCAATCAGCAAGTTGATTTAGTTTATTTTCATTCCCTTGCGAATTCAATTCTTTCACCTACGAGAGAGGAACAACAATCTCACATTTGAATAAGTTCCATTTAGTTGTTGCAGTAAGTGTGTATTCCTATATCCAGATGAGGATTATCGTTGTATGATTTGCTATATCGTCCAGAAAAACCCAAAACCCTTGCTATGCACACTCTCTAGGAATCTAATGGCTGCACAAAGTAGAAAATCTTCCGAAATTGGTATAAATATATTTTTTGCAAGACAGGCTGCTAAAACGGAACGAGTCTTTAATAGAAAGTAGTGACGGCGTCAAGGAGCAGCTGCAAATTTTTCACGTATTCTAGCGTTTATATAAAAAATATGTTGAAGAGACCACAGGTCACTTGTTGGACATGGTAGGTAGGTAGGTAGAGGTGGCTGCTCATCCAAGAAAAATTGTTGGATGGACTCATTTAGGCCGCACTGGGCCCATTGTGCTACCACAGTCATCCGTTATCCCCTAGTCTCGAAACTAGCTCGGAGCTCTTGATGAAACGATTCAGGCTGCCAATGTCAATTCTTGACAGTTTCTTCAGATCATCCATGTAGTAAATACCCAAACACTTCCTTCTCCTTTGGCAAAGAGCCGGGCATGCAGCCAGCAGGTAAGGGACAGTCTCCTCTTCTTCCTCATCTCTGCAGCGTCTGCAGAAGGTTTCCATATGCCCCGTAATGACACCGACAACTACACTGAGCGCGCCTCTTTGGAGTTTAAGTAGACTCATTGTGCGCTTCTCATCCAGGTTCAGTTTCAGTGGACGAAAGGTCATTGGCTTGTACCTTCTCGTGAAGAGCACTACTTCCGTTTTCACCGGGTTAACACCCAATCCACGATCAGATGCCCACACGCCTCAAATCCAGTTGCATCCTATCCCTGACAGTGTCGACAAATCTTCCGGAGATCACAAGAACAATGTCGTCCGCATAGGCAATTGCCTCACATCCATTTTCTTCCAGTATCACTAGTAGCTCATTCATCACCAGATTCCACAAAAGAGGAGAGAGTACTCCACCTTGTGGAGTTACCCTCCCTTTAACCCTGGTCGTTTTTAAGCCCCCAAGTGATTGTAGATTGTGCTCCCACAAAGTAGCTTAGATATCCAGTTCAGCATAGTGCTCTGTACACCTAGCCTTGCCAGCGCCCCGGATATAGCGCAAATTTCTACATTATTGAAGGTTCCTTCGGTGTCCAGGAAAGTAGCCAAAGTGTATTCCTTCTGTACCAGCGATTTCTCTATTCTGCACATCAGGCTATGCAGGGCAGTCTCAACAGACCTTCTCTTATTGTATGCGTGTTGTCCCCTGGAAGGAGATTTCCATCCAGGGTCTGAGTCTCTCCATGGTCTTCAATAAGAAGGAGGACAGTCTTATGGGTCTGAAGTCCTTGTTGTACATACTACGACTGCAAATTAATTGCCAAATCCTTACCCTAATATTCATACATTTTATTTTAATGCGAAGAGAGAAAAATAAATGAAGAAAACAAATGCAGTTTCTTCTCATATGATCCTAGAGGTGTGTCCAGATTTTACGTGCACAATGTTTTACAATTTTTTTTTCTATTGTTTTCATACATTTATGTTACACACACACACACACATACAATATTGTTCACATGTGTCAGTGAACTCTAATAACTACAGTGTGGATGGCTATTGGCGGTAATAGCTTCATAAGGATACTTCGTTAAATATTTTCAGCATTTAAATGAATTGTTTCAACTTAATTTTATGAAGTTTTCAAATAAATTTTATATTTTATAGTACTTAGCTTAAGTAAAACAATCAAAAGTGTATGGACCAATCTACTTTCAATATACTGAACTCCTAAAGTTGAAGTATAGGGAACATTCACCAAAACTTCCATTAGTCATACGCTAATTAGTCATGAGCTAAGTACTCATAAACTTGGAAACTTTACTTTATTTTGTCGGCGAACTTAATTTATTGTTTTTTTTAATAATTGAATCATTAATTTCACTGAATTCGTGGCATTGGTGCAGGGAAGTTCTGATTGCTTAGAAGTCAAATAGAGCAATATGTTAGGTTAGGCTAGCGGCTAGCTTGCCGTTCAAAGGCAAGTTCACTCGGTGGCCCATATGACCCATTGTGTTACCAAGTGTGAGGTAAACCCCCATGTTATGATGTGTTAGCAGTGAAATTGAACGACCTCGAGCTCCAAAAGTGCACTAAATCTGGAGAAATTCCAGATCAGGCCGTAGTCTAGTCGTTTGGCTTATTAGAAGTAAATCCACGGTTCAAACCCCAGGTCAGAAATCTTCAACAAAATGAAATACAAAACAATATTTCTTCGGCGACTGCCTCTCAGTAGATTTCTGGTAAACACTCTGAGAGTAAAATAAAAAATTGTCATGAAAAGTTTCCAAAAATCCTCTCGTTTGGAATCGACTTTAAACTGTAGGTCCCGCCATTAATGTAGAGAACACACACAACACACAGTGGTAAGAGAATCTATGTCGTAATCCTGACTGAAGAGTTGTAATGGCAAATTGTGTACGTAAAGTAGTTCAAAGTATGCGTCCCATGGGAACCAACCCATTTGTTGACAGGTGATTGAAAAAGTTGAAGGAAAATCGTCTTCGTCAAACCTCATAATAAACCAAAGCAATTAGCGGCAGTAGTTGCTTAATATGAAGGAAGAAATCACTCACTTGTTGCCAGATTTGACTAATGGAACAGGAATAGAGTTTTATCAGGAGAACGTTGAACAAACATGGCTAGTAATTAGCTTGATGTTTAAGTATGTATCCATCATTCAATCTGTAAAGGACATATTCTCTCTTAGATGCCCATAGGTTTCTATGCCTAGAGCAGTGCTATAGAAATATAATGTGGTATCTCTCTGGGATGCTTTGGCATTCGGATTTTAGCAAAGCATTCATAATAAACTTGTGTAATGACGGAAAGGGTAGGGGGAAATGACAGCACCATACATACATACATAATTAGTCATTCTAATACTTTAGTTATTATTAGGACCTAGCTTCTCACACAACTTACCTATGTGGTGTGTGTTAAAAGTTGACTCCGAACGACAAATTTTTGAGAATATTTTCGTCGAAATTTTTATTTACTCTCCGAGTTTGTGCCACATATCTGCTGAGAGGCAGTCGCCAAAGAAGTACTTTTTCACATTTTGGTATGATGGACATATTTTAACTGGGATTTGTTCCAAGGCCTCAAGTCTAATAATCTAACACTCAACCTACTCGACTATGAATCAGAATCGTAATCGAGTTCACCGGGTTTAGCTCATACGTACATACTGTAAAAAAAATTAAAAACCTAGATACTGGTGTTTTGATTTTACATCGCTTAACATTAAAATTATACATAAAAGCTACTGAAACAAAACAATGCAGTAAACAAACCTGTTTACAAATTATCGAACTGCTTAATATAACAATAAACACCAACATAAAGAAATCGTAAACAAGTAAACAAAAATCGACAAACAACACTACAAGAATAAATGTTCGATGTTCACATTTATAAAGATTTCGAGAAGGCGGAGTCATGAACATTCGCTTTCAAGAACATTCATCAGACTGTTTGACTCTGCCATATAAAAGGCAAGGCAAAACAGGCGAGTGATTTAGTAAAGTTCAGTTATGCTGTAGTTACCCACTCGTAACGTAACGTACCGTAGCGAACGTTCTCTTTTTAGCATATGGAGAACAATGTAAACGATTACCGAAGCGTTCTCTCTCGTTAGCAAAATTGAACGATCTGTATAAAACAGAATTCTCCCACGTTTTTACGTGACACTTGAACATGAGAGATGATGAGCAGTGTTGCCACGAAAAAAAAAATATTGTAACCAACATTTGTGAAAAAATCACCAAATAAGGATATATATGACCAAAATTAAATTCGCAGTTTTTATTTTATTTCTTTCAAATTTAAATTATAATTGAGACAAAAAGAAACAAAAAATAACAAAATAAAATTATAGTCTTACTAATTAATCAATTTTAACAAACAAAACAAAAGTTATTTTTATAAGAAAAATCAAAACCAAATCCGGAAAAATCTACACATTGAACTAAAAAGCGGCAACACTGATGATGAGTCTGTATACCAATTTCTTTGCATTGTGTTGTGTTCGTTTGTGTGTTGCTTTGTGTTCTGTTTCGTTTTTATTTACATTCTTCGTTGACATATGTCCCGTTTTGAACGTTTCTATAACTACACCAACGTTTTTAAGGCTACGTACGTTACGATTTTACGTTTCTTACGCTTGGGTAACCAGGGCATTAGTCTTGTGTGAAGACGCGGTGCGTTTGAAGAGTGTAATCGTGGTTTGAAGATCTCCGTTACAAAGATTTGTCGTATAATTGCTTAGTGATTGTTATTGTTTATGCAAAGGGTGTAAACAGAGGAATAACAAAAAAGAGCAATTGTTGTTGTATACATCATGTTGTGAACAGCGGCGTACAAAATTATGCGAACAATAAAGGATTTTAATTAAAACTAAACACAAATTTTTTGTATTTTATTTGCAATCTACAAACTCATAAACGTTTTTAAAAGGTAAAAACGTAACAATACAATAGGAAGTATCTAAGTTTGACCATAATGTATGGAGGTGGGTTTTTTTTTATCAGAAAAATGGACAAGAGGATAAGCTTTACACTAAGCAAAGGTCATAGCATTTGCTGTTGTAGTCTAAAAAACTTGACTTTTCTTTAGAAATTGCAATGTGCCAAGGTGATAGACCACATTTTTCCCCCTTTTCATTAGGTTAACCTAACCTAATCTGCGATTTACTTTTGCATCTCTTTGTGAAGACCCTTATTACCGATTGTATACACAATATTTTGCTGTTATTGTTTTTGTTTTAATGTGTACATAAGTTTATGATTGAAATACAATGTATGTATGGTTTAATATATTATTTACTTTTTAATAAATTTCCATGTTTTTTTTTGTTTTAAATATCCATTAAAAAAATTCGTGTCTTTTTTTCGTTCTTTTTTTTCATTGTGTTGTCAATCGCCATTTTTTTTTTCGCTTAACTCGTCAGTGATTTCATTAATGCCGGCAGTTGATATATTAAAATACAAGGCATTGCATGGCAACAAACGTGATGAATCTTTAAATGCTTACAAGCATATATACTTACTTATTTATACATACTTACTTTGTATATGTATTGTACACACATACACAATACAAAAACAACAATAATATTTAAAAAAATATTAAAAAAAAGATATATGGAAACCAATAAACGGAAATCCTTTATCATGATTTTCTTCCTGTGTTAATAATTTATAACTGAAAAGGATTTACAATTGAATGGAAAAAAAACTTTGGCAAACAAGAAAAAAACAACAACAGTGAAAAAAGAATACAAAATGGAATACAAATTAACGTTCCGTAAATGTTTGTACCTGGTTTAAAAAAAGCAGTGCAATTAAATGAAAAAAGAACGGGCATATAAAGGTACAAATGAAACAGAACGACTATGGAATTCAGTATTTTATTATGTAGGGAATCAGAATAATGCAGTTACATATAAATATACATAATTGGTCATTACAGCCCTTCAGTCAGGATTAAAACCAGAGATCAGCAATGAGTATTTAAAATGATAAGTAGATTCGAATCATACTTATAATTTCTGATACTTATACGCATTCATACTTGTTTTAATGTCATACTCATACTACCTATATTCAAAGTTTGAAGTAATCATCATATTCATACTTAACAAAACGTATGATGTTGTTCGAATCGACTCTCTATAACTCAACATATACACGAAGCACAAAATAAGTATCATTCGCGTACGAACACTAAAATACTCACTAAATGGTTGCGTGTTTGCTTTGCTTGCTGCTCTGCTTTTTTTGCTTATGTATCCTGTTTTCTTTTGTTGTAAATGCAACAACAACTAACACCGTAAATTTTGATGAATAATTCGAGTCACTGGAATCATTTTTAAGTATTTTTCTAAAGTTATGAATCTAAATGAATAGGCTTATGAATCAAACATATTTCGAATGGTATGAGTTTGATGTCAACGTTATACGCAAAAAAAAATGATGGAATAGTCACTTCAGGATCCTAATGGAATTAGAAATCTTACAAAATACTACACCATGACTTCCTGGGGGATTGGAAAATGGAGTAATGCACCTCGTGACTGATTCCATACATGAGTAGATCCATATTTTATAATTTGACAGGAATAGCTTATTCGAAAATGAAGTTTCCACAATATAGGCTGAGGTAGTGATTAAAGATTACAATTTGCCTGGAAGTATTTGCTTATTAGACGTGAGCTTGTGTTTCAAATCCCAGCTTAGGCATTTCGAATAAAACGAAATACAAGAAAATATATCTTTTGACGACGTCCTCTCAGCAGTCTTCTGGCAAAAACTCTGAGAATAGAATAAAATTGCCATGAAAAGTTTCTCAAAAATTTGATGTCAACGTTGTACGCATACTCATTGCAACCTGTACATATAAATCAACGTTGTAATGAGTATGAATGAATCAGAGTACATAGTTAAATTTCAATATTCTTGACCCACTTATATTCAAAACTTCATGAGTGCTTATGAGTACCAAAAAAAAAAGATTCATTGCTGATCTCTGATTACAACCTAGCCTCTCATACCACTTACGTTGTTTTTGTTAATCTTACATATGAGTGGCGGGACCTACAATTTTATTACTATCAGAATTTTTGCCAAAAATCTGCTGAAAGGCAATTGACGAAGAAATATTTTTTCAGATTTCCTAGATTACGGCGGCAACAATATACCAAATATACGAAGACATCTAATATATCTTCTTGCAGATACGCATTAAATTAGAAGATGCCACACATCACTTAATGAGATGAGGACATAAACCTTCTCTAGTTTAACTGAGGAATACTTTGTTGCAGATATACTGGCTAAAGCAGTACGAAGTTGCCACTCATATGATCATGATTGATGCGTTTTTCTTTCACTTAAAACTGATATAGATCACATGCTACTAACGATAGTTTCAGCAGAATGGATAAATTTACTTGTACAGTAATATTAGATCTAACCGTTCTAAGATTACAGAAGGGCATCTGGTTTAAGCTGAGGTTATAGATCCAATTTGAGGATGAGTGCCTAGATATTGCCTCCTTGGTACTCATATGAAAAATTGGGTCTTCTTTGGTAGGTTCTACAAATGATAAGAATAAAACTATCACTCGTTTCCTTTGTCATTGCCGTGTATTATTATTAAACAGAGGAAGAGCCTTGCATAAGAATTCTGTGGAAATTTATCTGTCAGGGATTGGGGTCGGTTGGCAACAAAAATTCTAGAACATAAACGCAGCCACATGGACAGTAATCTGCTTAATCCCCTACGATAAGCCTCTATGGACCACTCCGAACACTGAGTTATCGTCCTGTATGCCTGCATAATATCCACGACAACGACAACGATAGAAAGGAATACTTAACTAAGATTATTTTCTCTAAGTTGTCAACTAGAAACCAAGTTCGTCTTTTCTAAATACAGAATCATATACGCTGTGTTCAAAGCTTTGGTGGATCAGAAAACTATTCTCAACATGTGTACAATTTCCACTATTTTCCCCTTGATGCAGAACTATTGTGATTTATTAGTGAAAATGGTCGAAGGAATGGGCAGTAGAGCTCAAAACTGTATGTTTCGCAAACTTATAAAAGATCTCATTGGATAACTTGCTTCTTATGCCGCCTTACAGCCTTCTTGATTAATGTCAGTTTTGATTTTACAGGCCGCTTTGCGGCAACATGAGTGGCGTACGAAGACTAAAGGGATGTAATGATCAATTGAGTACGTAAGTAACCGAACGTCTTTAAATGATTATGAAATAGTCATGCGGTTGCATGTTTAAAGCCGCAATCTCTCCTAATAAATCGTAAATCGTTCTTGCAACTTTAGTTGCAAAATTTCATCGATAACTCACTAACTGGCCAATCAAAGATAAGAACCATATTTTTCATCGCATTCACCATTTCCTGCGAATTGCTCCTGTGTTTAAAGAGCTCACTTTTTTCTGCATTATATGGTCGACTCTTTTCTTTATTCTGTAGTCGACTTTTTTCTGCATTATGTAGTCGACTTTTTTCTGCATTCTGTAGTCGACTTTTTCAGTATTCTGTAGTCTACTTTTTTCTTTATTCACTTGAACATCACCTCTTCCAATTTCAATTATTTTACTGTACATATGGTAAATAAATTAATAACTTTTAAAATTCTATTAATTTTTTTAATTTATAATTTGATTTACATTAAGCGGCATTAAATTGTTGCAAATTTTGATTGTTTATCATTTGAATTTGAATTTGAACTGCATTTGCATAATAAATTAAAGTTTTATAAATTCTATTGACCGACAATCATTGTAATTTAAAAAAAAAATGTTTTTTTTTTGTTTTTAATTTCGTAACAGAATATATTTAATTAAGCCCCAGTATTATATAATCAACAGCAATAATAATAATAACAGCAACAACAACAACAACACTTGCAATAATTACATTTGATTGTAATCAAATAAACAGAAAAAAAAATTAAATTAATTGTACAGAAAAGATTATTTAAATATACAACAATAACACAATCATAATGATAATGATAATATTGATAGTGATAATAATAATAATATGTATGACAATGACCAATTAAAGATGGATTAGGGATATGATTGTGGTTGTGGTGCATCCAAGGAATAGAAGAACAAGAAGTTCACAAAATATATACGACTTCGACAATAGAAAGTATACAGGATTTTCTCAAATAGAAAAACATTCATCAATATTGGATCGTATAAAGTGTAGCCGTATCGAGCAATACATATATGTATGTGATTGCATCAAATCAATGTAGATTTGAAGTTTGACAGTTTAAGTCACACTTCTAGGCAGTTCTTTCATTCGTCTTTCAAGTGAGAAGATTCATTCACTTGGAAACAAATGGTACACTTGGAGAAAGACGGATTGCGAAGCTTTTTTGCTGCAGAAAATAAAGAACGTCGCAAAAGGACTTCCAAAGATTTAGAAATTATAAGGTGAACAGCATACTTAAAGTATTTTAATCATTAAGGGATTAAGAAGCTAGCTGATCCAAGTCGGCCAATCATAGAAAATCTGAATTTAATATTCTAGTTGTTGGCACAAGCCTATATCTGATCCTAGAATGAAAGCAATTCCTTATGTCGTTGCACATTTATTAGGTGTAGTGATTATTGAATTCTACTGTTTCTTAATATATTACGCTGCCTAACCTACAAGTGACTTCTTAGATGGAGGGGATTAAAGTCATTTAAAAATTCGAAAACCATGATGAAAATTTGTTTGGCCTTTGCAGACTTTTAACCTACCTTTTAACTATTACTGTGGTATATAGTCGCACTAATTAGTCACTAAGTTATGTCGCCTCTTAACTAGGACTGATATCGTAATTCGCCAAGAGATTAGCAGTTAGACATTGACATCGTACTGAAACAACTCCTTCTAATGCATAAAGGATCAAAGAAGTTACATAATATTCTCGAAATCCGACTGTCGTAGCAGAAAATTAATGCAATCTTCACGCCAGAATCCTAATGCATATGAAAACCCTTCATGATATTCCACCATAACTTTTCGAGGAATTGGAAAATGGAATAATGCACCTCGTGAATGACTCCATATAAAATTCTACGTGAGTAGTTGTATATTCGGCAGGTATAGCTTATTTGAAAAGGAGGAAGTATCAACCATATAGCCTAAGAAATCGTCGTAGTTTAAGAGCTAATGTATTTGCTTATTAGACTTGAGCCTGTATTCCCATCCCTAGCGTAGACTTCTCGAATAAAACGAAATTCGAAAAAAATATATCTTTCGACGATTTCCTCTCAGCAGTCTTCTGGCAAAAACTCTGAGAGTAAAATAAAATTGCCATGAAATTTACAAAAATCTGTCATTCGGAGTCGATTTTAAACTACACGTTCCCAGCACATGGATGGTGTGAGAAGATAGATTGTAATCCCACCTGTCAGGGCACTGGAATGTAGAATAAAGACTTTGCGAATGCAGATATGATACAATACAGACGAGATAGCACAAAAAACCTAGCAAAGGCATTCCGACAGTCTTCTCAAATTCTAAAGAAGTATACTTAGTGTAGTTATTGGAGCCCTTAGAGCCCATTTCATTCTAGGTAGTCATGCGTGAAATCGCCGTAGTGGTAGTGTGTTGGCTTATTAGACGTAAAGCCAGGGTTCGAGTCGCAGGCCAGACATCATACAAAAAGTATTTCTTCGGCGACTTCCTCTCAGCAGATTTCTGGAAAAAACTCTGAGAGTAAATAAAAATTGCCATGAAAAAAGTTTCTCATAATTCTGTCGTTCGGAGTCGACTTTAAACTGTAGGTCTCACCACTCGTATAAAATTAACACACACAACATAATTGGTGTGATAAACTAAGTCGTAATCCTGACTGAAGGGTTGTAATGACCAATTATGTATGTGGTCATGCGAGGTGTATTAGTTTTGGCCATATTGCGAATGTCTTATGCAGGAACTGCAGAGACAAATGCTTGCTCGGCATGTTGCCGGAGAAGATAGAAGCCACAGATTTTCTGCAGATAATCTCACTTAACGGTCAAAGATTTTGAGAGTCTAAAAGGCTTCATCAGAAGCTCCGTATGATTCAAGTGATGGAGGAATTGAAAGACTAAGATAGCATAATGGACAAAGTGTGTCTCTCTTTTGGACTGATAGCCTACCTACCTATTAAAGGAAGCTGAAACAGGAATTGTTGTAGAACAAAATGAATTTGAATTTGTGCTGCAATTTTTCCTTATCCGTAAACGATGTCTGTTTAAAAATTATTCAAAGGATTATTTGGCTTTAAACACATATTAAAGCCAGATATTATCGGAACATTGCTTTGCATCGTTTATTTAAATCCAATTAACTTCGATTTCATTAAATAATTTCAAAATTTTTTTGCTTGTATTTATTAAATGGAATAAAAAAATTAATTGTAACCAATAATAATCATAATAATATCGTATGATAATATGTTATACATTGTATGTATGTACGCGTTTTAATGTCAATTACAATAATTAGTTTTTTGCTAATGATGCACCATAAAAACCAAAAACCAACAAAAAAAACTAAAAACCAAATGCGGTCTTCGACTCTATAAAACACAGCCGGTCTGTGTCTATTAAATATTGATTCAGTTTCGATTTGTTTATGAACACACAGAACAAGTATTTGGAAGTAGGAGTGGGAGTGGGAGTAGATATGGTGTCTCATTTAATTATATGCCATCGATTTAATGTTGTTGAGCAATTTATATTGGCATTGAAACATATTTTCGAAATTGTTATTTTCCATGCCATTGAACTCTAATTGAAAAAGTTTTATGCCCTGTACGCATCGATACTGGTTCGTATGCATTGGTGAGTAGCAAATTATGGCCAAAAAACATGCAGCACCAAACAAAAACCCAAGTATTTGCAAAAGTAATTTAAAGAAAGATTACTAAACGGAATTTTAGAGAAATTCAATCAAAAAACAAAGGATATTAAATGTAATTGCTATTATTTAAAAAAAAAAAAAATTCAAATGCGGAACTAAACTTGAATATTTTTGAAGGAATTCGGGCTTTTATTGCTTTTTGTGGCACTTATGGTTTTAATTGAAAGCAATGAAGTTAATCAAAAAATCAAGTACCGATTACAATTTAATTTATTTAAAAATGCTTTAGTTTAGTGTACTCTTCACCCAACACACTTGCTGCGAAGAACACAGTGTGCTTGAATTATAAATTCATATGATGCTCTGACCAGCTCAGATAAAATTGAATTTGATTTTTGGGAATAATAAACAAGAAAGGGTTCAGGAAAACCGGTTATTGGGTAAGTTTTTGATATAACAACACCATTAGAAGTCGTCATAGTCTAGTTGGTAATGTGTTGGCTTATAGACATGAAGCCACGGTTCATATCACGGGACAGACATCAAAACGAAATCCAAAAATTTTCACCAATAAATCAGCATAATTCTGCAGCAAGGGAAAAGTATTGGAAATTGTACACTTGTTTTGAATTGACACTAAAACTTTGGATACTGCCTATAAGGTTCTATATTTAAAAAATATACAATATAATGCAGACAAAAGTGAGCTCTTTAAACAAAGCAAATGGTGAATGCGATGAAAAATATGTTCTTTGGCTTTGATTGAAAAAAGACGACTACAGAATAGAGAAAAAAGACGACTACATAATGCAGAAAAAAGTCGACTACAGAATACTGAAGAAAGTCGACTACAGAATGCAGAAAAGAGTCGACTACAGAATGCAATAAAAAGTCGATTACAAAATACTGAAAAAGTCGACTACAGATTGCATAATTGCTATAGAATACAGAAAAGAGTCGACTATATAATGCAGAAAAAAGTGAGCTCCTTAAACAAAGGAGCAATTCGCAGGAAATGGTGCATGCGATGAAAAATATGGTTCTTGGCTTTGATTGACCAGTTAGTCAGTTATCGATGAAATTTTGCAACTGAAGTTGAAATAACAATTGTCGATTTATTAGGAGAGATTGCGGTTTTAAACATGCAACCGCATGACTATTTCATAATCATTTAAAGACGTATGGTTACTTACGTACTCAATTAATCATTACATTCCTTTAGTCTTCGCACGCCACTTATGTTGCCGTTGCAAAACCAAAACTGACATTAATCAAGAAGTGTGTAAACCGACATAAGAAGCAAGTTATACAATGTGATCTTTTACAAGTTCGCGAAACATAAAATTTTGAGCTCTACTGCCCATTTCTTCGACCATTTTCACTAATAAATCAAAATAGTTCTGCAGCGAGGGAAAAATAGTGGAAATTGTACACATTTGTCTTCTAATCCACCAAAGCTTTAGAAACTGTGTGTATCACTCTGTATTTAAAATAGGCGAGCTTGGTTTTCAGTTGACAATTTAGAGAAATTAAGCTGGTTTAAGTATTCCTTTTCTATCGTTAAAGTTGCCGTTGCCATTATCTAGTGGATATTATGTAGGCATACCGGACGATAACTCAGTGATCGGAGTGCTCCATAGGGGATTATCGTAGGGGATTAAGCAGATTACTGTCCATGTTGTTGCGTTTATGTTCTTGAAATTTTGGTACCAAACGAACCACAGCCCTAACAGCTAAACTATCCACAGAATTATTATATAATGCTCTTCCTCTGTTTAATAATAACACACGGCACTGGCAAAGGAAAAGAGTGATAGTTTTATTCTTATTATTTGTAGACCTTAGCAAAGAAGTCGCTGTTTTTCATATGAGTACCAAAGAGGCAGTATCTAGACAGTAATCCTCAAGTTGGATCTGTAACCTTAGCTTAAAGAAGATGTTCTTTAATGATCTTAGAGCGATTAGATCTGACGTTAATGTATAGTCCATTCTCCTTGACCTATCGTTTGTAGCACGCGATCTATATCAGTTTTAAGTGAGGGAAAAAGGCATCAATCATGATCACATGAGTGTCAGCTTCGTACTGCTTTAGCCAGTATAACTGCAACAAAGTTTTCCTCAGTTAAACCAGAGAAGGTTAATGTCCTCATCTCATTAAGTGATGTCTGGCATGTTCTAATTTAATGCGTATCTGCAAGAAGATATATTGAATGTCTTGGTATATTTCGTATACATTGTAGCCGACGTAGTCTAGTAGGCAGTGTAGGCTCAAACCCCAGGTCTGACATCTCTACCAAAACGAAATCTGAAAAAATATTTCTTCGTCAACTGCCTCTCAGCAGATTTGTGGCAAAAACACTGAGCGTAGAATAAAAATTGACATAAAAATTTCTCAAAACTTTGGCGTTCGAAGTCGACTTTAAACTATATGTCCTACCATTCATGTATAAAATTAACACACACAACTTAAGTGACGTCAGGAGCTAGGTTGTAATGACCAATTATGTATGTATGTATGTAAGCTGTACAACCAATAGAATCCAATCAATTCGTTTACTTTAAAAAAAATTGTTATTTGTTTTACAAATTTAATTCATATTTTCATTTTGAAATTTATTTTCCGAATTTTTTTCTCAAAATTTATTTACAGTCTAAACGAGCATTTAATCTGTATTCGTTAAAAAATTAGTTGTTAATTAACAAAAATCTAAAGCCAGCCATTGTTGTTGTTTATTAATCCTCTTAAAATTCTAGCCAGCATATCATAGTTCTATGCTGTAAATAATAATAAAATGTATAGCATACTTTTAGGTTATGCAAGAGTGTTTATTTTTATAGTTTTAAACTAACCTGACGAGTTTTATTCAATTTAAATGCAAATTTGTTTTGTTGTTGCTGCTGGATTTGCATATGAAAACCGAATTCTATTTTTCAACAATTCAATTCTAATACAATATATTTTAGTGTTGTTGTTGTTTCTATTTATTTAACATTTTAAGGAATAAATCCATGAAAAAAACTCTAGAATAACAATTTTTTTTAATTGTTTTGTTTTTGTTTTTTAAATAAAATAAATATCTGTGCACCTGCTGAGTTACTTTTCAATTTGGAAAAACATACCATGACTGCTACTCTGTTGTCTCATAAACCAAATGGCAACCAATAATAGTACCGCCTGGGAATATATTTTTTGGATTTATTGTTCTCCCCCTTTTTGTGTTTCTTGTTCTCCAACTGCAATTGGCAGTTAACAAATTCAATTTTCGGTTATAAAATATTCAAAAAACCAAAACCCCCCCAAAAAACCCTAAAAAATTTTCATTTGAAAAAAGGGCAACAAAAGACATTTTTATTTGAAATATGATGCGTTGCTACTACCGCCAGCTACACTTCAATAAATATTGCCAACGTTGGCACAACAATTCAATGGGAATTGCTAAGTCAAATGCATAGAAACGTAACCAAACCAAACGATATTTATTTGCTGCAATGGACTAGAAAAAGTCGTCATTCACTGATATGTTGTTTGTTGTTACAGTCGAGGCGAAAAGTATTGCAAACGAAATCGAAAATTTGTAAAAAATTATTTTTATTATTTTTGGATAAAGGGATGCTAAATTTGCCTTTCGGCCGTTTGTGCTACTGAAATAGATTAGATAGATTATACAGGCTAGGTTATCATCTGGAGTCTTATCCTTTGACTTAGCGAATGATCTACCACCGTTTGAACATTTTCATTACTTAAGTACGATTTGTTCTTAAATCCAAACTAATTTTAAGTTTTCATAAGCTCACACAATAAAATAAATATTTTTATAATTTTAATTTTCATACACATTAATCAGTATCTACTCTATAATTTGAGTACTTTTTTCAATTCTATTTAGTACTGAGCGACTCACCTGAAAGCCATCATAAGTCCATGAGCCAAATTTCATTTCACATCGTTGATCATCAAAAGGGAACCAAGTGATATCGATTTTACACGTTGACTTAAATATACCGGGCGGCACATAAAGGCAAGAACCGTTATTACGTACCACAACATTTGTGGCATAAGTACCATCAAAACCTTCATCAGCACTGGAAAGAGAAATAAATGTGAAGTAATTGTCGTCATTGGTATTTATTTCAAATGCTTTACATATTTAAATGGAATAATTCAAATTTTTTTTAAAACCAAATAAGAAAATTTCGATTTTTTCCCTTATTAGGTACTTTTTATAAAAATTAGTACCATATAAAGTATCAGGTAAAAAGTACCTTGTAAAGTAAATGCTTAAGAAATTTCTTTCTAAATTTCTCAGTGATAAAAACAATATATACGTAGCATAATTGCTGATTACAACCCTTAAGTCAGGATTACGACCTAGCTTCTCATACCATATTGTGTGTATTAGTTTTACACATGAGTGACGGAACCTACAGTTTAAAATCGACTCCGAATGACAGATTTTTGAGAAACTGCTGCGGGGAAGTCGCCACATGATATAATGGGTGATTTTTTAAGAGCTATAGGAAAATGTTTCAAAAAAAAAAACACATAAAATTCAGAAAAATGCATGAAATCTTTATTTGAATCCATAGTACGGTCCATATAATTTAATGTTTGAAGATTATTTCAGGCAAATGTTGACCCCGACTGCGCCTCAAATGGTCCATCCGCTTAGTCCAATTTTGGCATACTCTTTCCAACATTTCGGCCGGTATCTCACGAATAAATGCTTCAATGCGTAAATTAAAGCGAGCTTGTCTGTATAGACATGAGCTTTAACATAGCCCCGCAAAAAATAGTCTAAAGGCGTTAAAGCGCATGATCTAGGCGGCCAATTGACCGGTCACGAACGTGAAATAAAATGTTCACCGAACTCGCCTCTCAATAACTCCATTGTTACGCATGCTATGTGGCATGTGGCACCGTCTTGTTGAAACCACATGTCATGCAAGTCAAACTCTTGCATTTTGGGCAAAAAACGTTGGATATCATCTCACGGTAGCGCTCACCATTCACAGTTACGTTACGATTCGCAGCATCTTTGAAGAAGTGCGGTCCAATGATGCCACCAGCCCACAAACCGCACCAAACTGGGACTTTTTCTGGATGCATTGGTAGCTTTTGCAATGCTTCTGGCTGATCTTCACTCCAAAATCGACAATTCTGCTTATTTACGTATCCATTGAGCCAAAAATAAGCTTCGTCGCTGAACACAATTTTTCGATAAAGAAGTGGATCTTCGGCCAACTTTCCAAGAGACCATTCACCAAAAATTCTGCGTTGCGGTGTGTCGTTCGGCTTCAATTCTTGCACCAGCTGTATTTTGAAAGGCTTCACACCTAAATCCTTCCGCAAAATTTTCGACGTTGTTGAGTAACAGAGGCTCAATTTCTGCGAACGGCGACGAACTGATAATTGATGGTCATCATTAACACTGGCCGATACAGCTGCGATATTTGCTTCAGTTCGCACTCTACGTACACGTGTTGGTGGTTTAATTGTAAATTTGGTGCGAAATTTAGTAACAATAGCCCGAATAGCCGCTTCAGTGAGTCGATTAAACTGACCATAAAATGGAGAGAAAGCGCACGATGAACTTTCTTACCAGAGCACGCATTTTGATAATAAAAGTCAATGATTTGCAAGCGTTGTTCGTTTGTAAGACGATTCATGGTTAAATTATTGACCAAACTGAAGATGTTTGACTGTGAAACAAAACAGGAAACGTGCGTGAGGTGTTTAAACCAGTGTTGCCAAAAAGATAATTGCTAAAAAATCACCCGTTATATTTTTTATGATATTTCGTTTTGTTGGAAATGTCTGACCTAGAGATAATCCCCTACGATAATCCTCTATGGGGCACTCCGATCACTGATTTGTCGTCCGGTATGCCTACATAATATCCACTAGATAATGGCAACGGCAACATCAACGATAGAAAAGGAATACTTAACGCCCATTATTTTCTCTTAATTGTGAACTGGATATCAAGTTCGTCTTTTTTAAATACAGAATCATATACGTAGTATTCGAAGCTTTTGGTGGATTAGAAGGCCCTTCTAAACATGTCTACAATTTCCACTATTTTCCCCTTGATGCAGAACTATTGTGATTTATTAGTCAAAATGGTCGAAGGAATGGGCAGTAGAGCTCAAAACTGTATGTTTCGCAAACTTATAAAAGATCTCATTGGAGAACTTGCTTCTTATGCCGCCTTATAGCCTTCTTGATTGCTGTCAGTTTCGCTTTGGCAGGCCACTTAGCGGCAACATGAGTACGTACATAAGTAACCAAACGTCTTTAAATGATTATGAAATAGTCATGTGGTTGCATGTTTAAAACCGCATTCTCTCCTAATAAATCGAAAATCGTTCTTGCAACTTCAGTTGCAAAATTTCATCGACAACTCCTAACAGGCCAATCAAAGCCATATTTATAGCATAATATCCACTAGATAACGTCAACGGCAACGTCAACGACAGAAAGGAATATTTCAACCAGATTATTTTCTCTAATTCGTGAACTGGAAATCAAGTTCGTCTTTTTTTTTAAATACAGAATCATATACGCAGTATCCAAAGCCTTAGTGGATTGGTAGTCAAAACAAGTGTACAATTTCCAGTACTTTCCCCTCGCTGTAGAATTATGGTGATTTATTGGTGAAAATCTTTTGAATTTCGTTTTGAATGGGGTATGAACCGTGGCCTCATGTCTAATAAGTCAACATACTACCTACTAGACTACGACAACTTCCCATAAATAATAATTGCCTTTAAATAACATACAAAGTACTTTTTAGCGACTTCTTGGTTACACCACTGTCTTATTTGGTTTCTTTTTTCGCTTATTTAGTAATGGTCGCCGTAGTAGGTAGTGTGTTGGCTTACTATTCGTAAAGCCCGGGTTCGTATCCCAGGTCAGACATCAAAAATGAAATATGAAAAAAAAAAATATTTCTTCGGCGACTTCCTCTCAGCAGATTTCTGGCTAAAACTCTGAGAGTAAATAAAATTGCCATGGAATGTTTCTCAAAATTCTGTCGTTCGGAGTTGACGTTAAACTGTAGGTCCCGCCACTCACGTATAAAATTAACGCACACAACATGAGTGGTGTGAGAAGCTAGGCCGTAATCCTGACTGAAGGGTTGTAATGGCCAATTATGTATGTATGTATGTAGTAATGGTACTACCGTACCAGGCCTTTGAATCCTAGTGTCTAAACTGTATTATGATTGAAACTTATGTACAACAAGGATGCTTTATATCTTTCCTTTTATTTAAAATAGAAAAGAATTCCGTATTAAAAAGAGCACTTAAGAAAGGTCAAGAAATAACTTGGGGATCTCAAGATCGAGTGATTGACTATATCTGCCTTCTGGCTTCTAATTTCTCTTATCATGTATTACACTTGCCTAATATATCCAAGATAAAAAATACATCTTGCTAAAGCGAAGCTCAGAACATTATGAGGTCATCCATCACTGATTTATTTACAATGACAAAACCCAAACAGGTGTCAACTAATTTTGATACAAGGGCAGCATCCAATAGCGACTGAAGTCTTTACTTTACTGAAGACATTGCCAACTCAATTCCCGAAGTAACGTTGACCGCATAATTATCGACTTGAAATCGTGGCATCTGCCCCAACATGTTCAATTGAATGTTTGTTGAATGTTTCGAAAATCTATGCTCCTATATGCCTATAATATATGGAATTCTTCTCTCAAACAGATTTATAATAATCCACAATATTTGTATAAGGTCTTCTAACAGTAACTTTCGAACTTTGGCAGTTAGTAACGGCAGTCATATTATCAGTTATTTGGTGTGCTTTGCTAAATCACCGTGGGCGACCATATTCAACGGCATGTTATCACTGAAAAAATCATGTTCGGCATTGAATGGATACGTGAGATCAAAAAGCGTTCAATGCATCACGAAAAAATCACAACTTGATATGGATCAACTTGACATTTCTTTAAAAATGGTGTTGGCTAGGCACTCACATTCAATGGTGAGACATGTGTTTCCAACAGGACGGCGCTACGTGCCCTACAGCTCCTGCCACGTTTAATATTTTGCACGAACGTTTTAAGGGATGTTTCATATGGAGGTGTTGGGAATTTTCCACCGAAATTGTGTGATTTGATCGCGTTAGATTTTTTTCTTATGATGTTCTGTTAAGACGCAACAGTGTTCCTTAAAGCAGACAAGGTCCATGCCATCAGTAATTTTGGTCTGATTTGTTTGCCAGAGTCATGGAAAATTGAACATTTCGTTTGCACTCTACCTAGAGAAACCGTGAGGGTCATTCGATAGGTATCAATAGGTCTTTCTAAAGAATAAAAAATTTCGTCGATAACTCAGGCACATTCTGTTTTTTTTTAATATAAAGACAGGAAGCACAAAGTACACTACAAATCAAAGTCTCCGAAGAATCCTTGGAAGTCTTTAAAAAATAAATGGCATCCACTGGAAAGGCTTTGAAGAGAACATGAAGATGACAAAAATGAATTTCATTGGGTGAAATTGAGACGTTGGCATAGAAATCAAAGCTGTTCTATTAATTCGATTCGGCCCTTTGCTCCTTTGAAGAATGATGGAAACATATACTATCAGATGAGCAAACTTTTTTTTTTTAAATTGAAAACCCATTTGTTTAGTTATGAGCAGAGTCAGAAATAATTGTAGTCTAGTAGGTAGTGTGTTGGCTTATTAGACGTAAAGCCACGGTTCAAACCCCAGGTCAGACATGAAAACGAAAATTTGAAAAAATATTTCTTAGGCGACTTCCTCTGAGCAGAGTTTTGGTAAAAACTCTGAGAGAAAAAAATTTTTGCCATGAAAAGTTTCTCAAAAAAAATCTGTCGTTCGGAGTCGACTTTAAACTGCAGGTCCCACCAGTCATATATAAATTAATACACATAACATAAGTGGTGTGAGAAACTACGTCACAATCCTGACTGAAGGGCTGTAATAGCCAATTGTATGTTTGCCTAGAAGTCCCATTAGATGTTGGTTCAGTATAATTTCAATAACCCTAGAAAGAGTAGGTTCTAAGTTTACTTTTGAGAGACAAAAGAAAAGAGAAATACTGTTAGGGGGAACCAGAGTGTACTTAATGGACGATCAGGCATGTAAACAGTATTGCTTTAAGAGATTCACCACATAAAATCGCTTTTTGTGGAGAACTTTTTGTGATCAT
This sequence comes from Sarcophaga variegata, assembly GCA_932273835.1. NCBI lineage: Eukaryota > Metazoa > Arthropoda > Insecta > Diptera > Sarcophagidae > Sarcophaga > Sarcophaga variegata. The sequence continues at coordinate 143,595,808 of OW026358.1, read as the reverse complement.
TTTAATCAAACGTCATCAGAAGAATTTATTAAACATAGGTATCGCAGTGGTTGAATACCTACTGGCAAGTAAATATTACTTCTCTTTACAATGCATTTAGTTATGCCCAAGAGTATATTATGTTCTTGTACTCTGAGAGAAAAAAAATTGCAATGAAAAGTTTCTCAAAATATCTGTCGTTCGGAGTTGACTCATGTAGAAGTTGAGAAATTAGCTTGTAATTTTGACTGAAGGATTATAAACACCAAAAGTATTCCTTATTTAATGAACACACTTGAAGCCTTTTTTTATTTTCTAAACAGGCCCATATTCAAAAGGATGTCAAATTGTTTTTTTTTTTGCTTTCGTTCATAACATTAAATCAAATGCCATGAAAAACTGTTTTGTGCTGCAGTGAAAAATATGAAAAATTGAAAAAAAACAGACAGAAACAGCAACAATATGTGTAAACCTAGGATAAGTGTCATATTTTTTTGCAATCATTTTTTTTTCTTTTTTGAAAAATAGATTCACTCTCCTCTTATAATAATAAAAATAAATTATCATTCCATTATCCAAAGCAAACTATGCTGTTGTACACCATAATGGTAAGAACACATTGTATTGTTATTTTCAGAGCATAGCATTGACATTTTGATTTACAACATGACTAAATGTGACGCATAATAGAATAGAAATAATAGAGGAAAAAAATAATTTTACTTTCTTCTACTGCTGCCAGGCCACAAATGCAACCAACCAACCAACCAGTCAACCAACCATTCATTCATTCATTCAGTCATCCAACGTTCAGCCCAACCATACTAAGTGAAAAACTAAGTAAATGTCAAGTTAAATGCATAACCCACAAAACAGCTAAAAAACGGAACAAAAAAAATATACAGAAAAAAAAATACCTCAAATAAAATATAAGTAAAGTTAATAGACAAAGAACTGCAAAAAAAAAAATAAAAAAAAGAAGAGAAAAAATCCATCACAAAATGGTAGAATGTTGCTGAAATATGCACTTTCATATCCTTTTGCCATATTTTCCGTTGCGTCTTTTTTTGTGTTTTGTTGCCCACATTTTTTCTTTTATTATTTGTACTACTGATGTTGTTGTTGTTGTTGTTCCTACATTTGTCATTCCCTTTTTGAAAAAAAAGAGAGAAGAATCTCTGAACAGAAAACCTTGACTTTATTACACAGTAGCTGCAGCAGCAGCAACAGCAGCAGCACCACAGTGAAATAGTGGAAGAATACAAATAAAAGAGACACAATTTTTTTCCCCTGCCCTTCTCTTCAATGCTTTAAATTACACAAAACACATTCTCTCTCTCACACACTCACTCTCATATACACGCATAAATGTGCTTCATATTTAAATGTGTATGTGTAGGTTGTTTAAACGGAATTGTTAGTTATAAACGAAATTGCAACACAACGCATACACACTTACTGTTATATGTACGTACAATTGGGTTAACAACAGTGCAGGAAATAATTAAAAGGTTGGGATTATACCCACTACAATATGCCAAGTACATCGTAAATGCATTCGTATAACAATAGGCAGTCAATAGGTGTTGTATGGCAGTATACAAGAAAACACAGTCATGTAGGCGTTGTAGGCAAAGTCCTGAATTTGGTGGCATAATTATAAAGGGTCCGCCATATAATTTTTTTTTTTTGAAAATACTTAAAAAAAACTACGGAATATTTTCTCAAATTTCTTTTTGTTTTTGAAAGTCCAATCCTTCCGAATAATAATGGAAAACAATTTCCTTCAAATGGCTGCCTCGGCTGGCCATGCAGTAGCCTACACGATCGGTCCAATTTTTAAGCACATTATCGATTGTCTAGGCAGCTGTATTTTACCAATGTCTTCACGGATATTGTCCTTTAAAGCGTCCATTGTCTCGGTCTTGTCGGCGTAACACTTATCTTTGACGGCACCCCACAAATAATAGTACAACGGTGTCAAATCGCAGCCCCAATCGCAGGCCAAACGACATCAGCTCTGCGGCTGATAATGCGATCTTCAAAAACAGGGCGCAAAACATCGAGTGTAGCTTCGGCTGTGTGGCACGTAGCGCCATCCTGTTGAAATCAAATGTTGCCAATATCCTCCTCTTCAATTTTTGTGAACAAAAATTCATTCAACATGGCCCGACAACGATCGCCATTGACTGTAACGAACACTCCTTGCTCATTTTCGAAGAAAAATGGCCCAATTATGCCTCTGGACGAAAATCCGCACCAAACAGTGACTCGTTTTGGGTGCGTCAGCTTTACAATGTATGCGTGCGGGTTTTCTGTGCCCCAAATGCGACAATTTTGTTTGTTTACATACCCGCCAAAATCAAAATGTGCTTCATCTGAAAAGATGATTTTTTTTTGCCAAAATCGGCATCTTCTGGTGTAGGCTATTGCTTGGCCAGCCGAGGCCGCCATTTGAATGAAATTATTTTCCATTATTAACCGGAAGGATTGTACTTTCAAATAAAAAACAGAAATTTCAGAAAATATTCGGTAGTTTTTTTTAAAGCATTTTAAAAAAAAAAGTTATTTGGCGGACCCTTTACTATGCGGAGAGTTCTGGTGGCATGCTCCGGCAAGCATAGCAATTTTCAAGTCTAAAAAGGGGAACTAAATAATGCCTGTTACAGGCCATAATGACACATGCCAACCTACCTATTGAATAGAAGAGGCAAATGTGGTTAGCCTTTAAATACATACATGGAATGTTGTCTCCCTATAATTATTATCAACACTGTTAATATGTTTTTCACATTACAAAACAATATATTAAGACAGAGAGAAAGTGAACTTAAAACCCAATTGGGAATTTTTCTTTTCTTTACTTTTGTTCTTCGTTCTTTTGCTTTGCAAAGAAATGAAATTGTCAAGTAATTTGAAACTGTCTGTTGTCGAATAAGTCAACAGTACTCGTACTTGCCCTCATCGTATTCGCATATGTACAGGCACAGCATACAGGCCGTAGCAAATAGATAAATAAATGGAAAGAAAATAAGCTCAAGAGGATATAAATCGTTTTAATTTTAAATTAAGTTTTAAAGGAAAAATGCAAAACTGATAAGAATTTAACAAACTGGCATAAATTATTAACAAATATTTGAAATTCTTTTGCAATTTTGAACCTAGTTTTGGTATTTCTGTTGCGGACAGAAATAGGGAATCATATTCATTTTTAAAGGATTTTTTGTCCTTTTGTGAAGGAGGCTCTACATATATTGAACAGGATTGATTCGTTTGGAAATTTGCAATTAACTGGTAAGGTTAAGTTAGATGTTGGTTCACCTTTAGCAGGCTCAAGCAAAGGCCATAAGGTAAAGTAAGTTATTGGGCTATTCATGACTGCATTCAGCTCTCCTTTGAGATTTTAAACAACTACTGCAGCGCGTTTCAGACGAAGGTGACGGCAATTTACCGGGCCGCTCAATGGATCCTCGTCAACGGTGCTCCTTTTTCTCGCGTCTCGGTCTTTTCTGATAGTCAGGCCGCGATAAGGTCTCTATCGTGTTTCGTGAATAACTCTAGGATCGTTAGGGAATGTCGCCGCTGTCTCGATCTTCTATCTGGGCACTTCACCAGTGTCTCACTGGTGTGGGTCCCCGGGTGCAGTAACATTCCGGGAAACTGTAGGGCCGACGAGCTTGCCAGAGCTAGTGCGCTCCTTCCGGAATCCTCTTCAATTCAACTGGGTCAATGAGGAGTCCTGCTCCACCGCTAGACTCACCTGATCCTTGATGTATAGAAGGCGTACCAACCAATTACTTGGTCTTGGTCGTGACGTCATCTCAACCACAGTGGTCGTGCTTACAGGTCATTGCGTTATGGGTAGACACGCGGAGAGACTGGGGCTCCGATTTAACGACTTCTGCCGTGGATGCAGATCCGCTGAGGAAGAGGAGACTGTTATCCACTTTCTTTGTCAGTGCCCGTCTCTTGCTAGGTGTAGATATAGGTTATTTGGCTCTCCATTTCTTGTCAGCTTGACGGAGCTACATATCATCTATTGATATCAAGGATATAGCTTCGTTCATCAAACTTTCTGGCTGGTTTTCCAGTGTAGGGTAGTCGTGCTTTTAATGTGCAGCTCTTGCGCTAACCAACTTCTTCCTCTTCCCTGATTTTGGTAGAAGTTGGCCAGTACAGGGACTGCGTTCACCCGTGGCATTACAACGGGCCGCTATGCGTGCTTAAGTGAGCTTTGTCATATCAGAGCTACTACTCCGACCTAAACCTAAACTTAAACTTCCTCAGCGCTAAAAACAATGTCATTTGCTTACTCCTAGCCGAGGCATTAATGATATATCGCTTGGGCCTTTTGTTGGTGGAAGTGTTGATATTCTGGATATGAGTTGCCAATGCAATATTCACTGGCACCAAGATATTTTTGAAGTGTGGAAAGAAATATTGTATTGCGCTGTCTAAGGCGAATGCCTGCTGAACTGTTGTATTAGGGAATACAGAGTACGTTAGATTTGCAGCGGGCAATATGTCACAGCAAGGCAATAACTGAGGTTACGAGTGATCAAGCTAAACATCTGCAAGCCATGACATTTCGCTACTTGTCCATAACTTTTGCAATACATACATAAATAATAGGTCTTTACAACTCTTTAGTTAGGATTACGACCTAGCTTTTCACACCGCTTATGTTGTGTGTGTTAATTTTATACATGAGTGGTGGGACCTAAAATTTAAAGTCGACTCCGAGGGGCAGATGTTTTTGAGAATGTTATTTCATGGTGATTCGTATTTATTCTCAGAGTCGCCGAAGAAAATTTTTTCATATTTCGATTTGTTGGAGATGTCTGACCTGTGATTTGAACCTCATGTGACTTCTGCAATATGCCTGCTAAATCGGGTAAAGTTTATAAAGAGCCTGCAACGAACAAGTGAAATGAAATTGCAAGAGGAAATAGAACGAAATTGGCTCTGTTTTGTGGCAATCTACGAATCCAATCCAATGTTATTCGTTGGCATATATATTTATGAGATTGCCATAAAACAGAACCAATTCTGCTTTATTTCCGTGTTTTATTCCGTTGCAACTTATTGAAAACACTTGGTAGCACTTATTAAAATTCGTGTATAACAAAACTGAATTGACTTTGTACGAAGTATAACTGATGCATGGAGATCTTGGGTTCGCGCCTTAGTCTTTCCTGGTCGTAAAGATCAACCTGTATCGTATAATGAAAAAGAGCACAGAGTCCATGTGGCAGCCCATCTGGGACATGATTATGTGCCCCATTGCACCCCAAAATCGTAATATGATCAGCAAGGTCTTCTGCCTTAATGTTTCCCTGCTTATGAATGAAGATTTTTTGCATGGCAACCTCCTCTTTGCTGTCACGTAAGGTAGTGTTGTATACAGAAGCGTATTATTGCCTTCATAACCATCATCAGACGCATAATTTTGGTCTATTTTTAGCCACTGTAATGTGTAGTCCAGGGAGTCCATGTACTATACGAAGCCTCTGAACTTACTCTGGCATCTTACTTGCCTATTTCCTAATTTTTAGTCGGGATCACAAACAAGTTTCCAACATACACACATACATACATACATAATTGGTCTTTACAACGCTTTAGTTAGGATTACGACCTAGCTTCTCACACCGCTTATGTTAAGTGTGTTAATTTTATACATGAGTTGCGGGACCCAAAGTATAAAGTCGACTCCGAACGACTGATTTTTGAGAAACTTTTCACGGCAATTTTATTTACTATCAGAGTTTTTTGCCAGAAATCTGCTGAGAGTAAGTCGCCGAAGAAATACTTTTTGTATTTTGTTTTGATGTCTGGCCTGGGGCTCGAAGCCTGGCTTTATGTCTAATAAGCCAACACACTACCTAGTAAAATACAGCGACTGATTTCTATTTCTACTCTCATGAATGATCCCCTGATTTGAAGTCAATTTTGAGGTTCCATCATTAATACGTCAATAAAGTAAAGGTAATAAGTTCCTGGTAAAGTCGCCTTAGCCTATTAGGTAGTATGTTGGCTTATTAGACGTGAGCCCACAATTCAAACCTCAGGTTACCTATCTCCAACAAAACGAAATATGAAAACATATTTCTCCAGTGACTTCCTCTCAACAGATTTCTGACAAAAACTCTGAGAGTAAATAAAATTGCCATGAAAAGTTTCTTAGTAACATCTCACGCTCGGAGTCGACTCTAAACTGTAGATCAGAGGTCAGCAATGAGTATTCAAAACGATGAGTAGATTCGAATCATACTTATAATTTCTGATACTTCTACGCATTCATACTTATTTTAATGTCATACTCATACTACTCATACTCAAAGTTTGAAATACTCATGGTACTCATACTTAACAATACGCATGATGTTATTGATTTCGACTTTCCATGACTCATCATATACACGAATCACAAAATAAGAAGGATTCGCGTACGAACACAATAATACTCACAAGAAGGTTGTGTGTTTGCTCTGCTTGCTGTCTTTGTCTTTTTTGCTTATGTGTCTCTTTTCTTTTTTTCTAAAGTTATGAATCTAATGAGTAGGCGTATGAATCAAACATATTTTAGACGGTATGAGTTTGATGTCAACGTTGTACTCATACTCATTGCAACCTGTATTTATAAATCAATGTTGTACTGAGTACGAATGAATCAGAGTAGTCGGATTCCAATACTATTGACTCACTTATACTCAAAATTTCATGAGTACTTATGAGTAGCGAAAAAGCGATTCATTGCTGATCTCTGGTATGTAGGTATGTGTGTATGAAATAATTTCTTGGTATGAATAGGTATTTAAACACAATGTAAATACTCATGAGTAAAATTAACACATAACATCAGTGGTGTGAGAAGCTAGGTCGTAATCCTGACTGAGGGGTTGTAATGACCAATTATGTACGTATGTATGTATGTATGTAAACAGATTAAAATCTAAAGTCCATAAGTACTACACTTCTTGACTAAATTCCCTTTACATACTTTTTTCCTACTATCAACACCTATCTGCTGCGATATAAAATCTTAAATTCACTGTTTTAATCATGAAACAGGGCTTTTATTTACCCTAGCAAGTGATTTTGTTCAATTATTTTCTTTTTATCATTTCGACAGCAGAGCAATATTAAATCTTTCCTTTCATTATCTTTCTCTCATATGTTTTTTTTTTATATTTTCGCAAAATGTCCCCTTTTTTTATCGCATGCAGGTATATTTTCTTTTCATTAAAAATTCGTTGGACGCTTTCATTAAACCCTGTGCGATACAGTTAATAAAACGTCATGCAACAAACAGAAGAATAGAAAATCTGAATGAATGAATGACTGACTGACTGGCCGTAGCAGTAGTTCTAAATAAATAGGCTCAACCCCTGTTTTATTTATTTTTTTCGCCCTACAAGGTTATCAGTTTTCGAGATAGTGTTGGTTTAAATTCCATTCCACCATTCACTAGATTCACGATATTAAATTTTACTTTCTTTTGTTGTATTATTTTCCCACTTTCCCTCTTTCTTTCTGTCGGCATGTCATCTCCTATGCTAGTGGATACTAAAATAACAATATAAGAATGAAAAAAGAAGGAAAAAAGGGGGAAGAGAGAGAAGAGTAGAGGAACAAAGTTTTGTTTAAGTAGCTTTAGGCGATGACATTTCATTTCACTATTTCATCATCATTTAAACACAAATAAATGAATTTACACATACAAACATACATACATACATACGTGCATATACAAATACATACGTACATAGTATTTTACGTACTCAGATATTCAAGAATGCAATATTGTATCTCCTATAAAAGTATACATACAAACATATACTCGTACAATGTTTGCAGTGATAAAAATAAAAAGAAAATATATTCAGGGGAGGAAAAACTTGTAAAACAATGGAAATATTTTTTACATACACACATCCATACATCACATACATTCTTTACATACGTACATACATATTTACATTGTGATTGCATGAATATGTTGTAGCTTTCATATTGCCAGATGTCATGCAAGAGCTGTTGTTTTGTATATCTGGGAATATTAATTGCAAAATATGGTACTTCTCGGCTCAAGTTTTTCTGTTCAGATGTCAACTGTTTTTCTAAGAAAAGTTGGTATTTCTTTGGAAAATTTTCCCAAAAAGAATCTGAAGAGGAAAGTTAAGTTCTGCCATAATTTTAAAATGTTATACCGGGTTTCTTAAGCTAGGTTAGGTTAGGTTAGGTTAGAGGTCGTGTATTTGTCAATTAAGAAAAGTACAGTACCCGGAGGTCGAATTGACCTATTGTACAACGTCCTAGTTTCTCATACCACTTATGTCGCGTGTGTTAATTTTATACATGACTGGTGGGACCTACAGATTTTTGAGAAACTTTTTTTCATGGCAATTTTTAATTTACTCTCAGAGTTTTTGCCAGAAATCTGCTGAGAGGAAGTCGCCGAAGAAATATTTTTTCTTATTTCGTTTTGATGTCTGGCCTGGGGCTCGAATCGTGGCTTTTCGTCTAATAAGCCAACACACTACCTACTAGACTACGGCGACTTCTTAAGCTGCGTATGCCAAAGTTCAACAGATGCTTGTTAGGAGACATTTTATTCTCTCTAAGTGCGACCAACATTGTGGGTACGGCCTGAACCCATTCTGCTGAAACTAGGAATTGGCAGGGCGAAAGAGCGACAAGTGTTTCTGCAACTTAGATTTAAATATGTTCACATAAGAAAATACTTCTGTAGGAAGCGTGCCCCACATATGAAATATGTAACCAAGAAACGAATTCTTTACGAAAAGTTTTGTGGGATCCACTAGTCAAATTGTATCCCAATGGATGTATCCTACGACACTTACGAATATAATATAAAATTTGCGCTTTCCAGGCAGAAATTCCAAAACCCAGGTCATATTATGAAGGAACCCTAATGGAGTAAAATGATTTTGAATATTCTACTGACATTAATGAGTACGATCGTGAAGCCGTGAAATAGACTTTGAAGTACTGAGATACACAAAAGTGTTGAGTTCAATTATACTGAAATTATGCTATCTGGGCATCTGGGTATTTTAGAAAGTACCTGCATAGAATGGGCAAGAGCGCCTCCCCTTATTGTCTTTACCAAGAGGAGGAAGTAATTGATGGTGCACGCTGGCAGAGCGCTAGCACTCTAAACTGACGTCAATCGTTGGAACGATCACGGCCGCTAACATTGTCGGGGTTATGATTGCGAGTAGAGAGAATTGGACTTTAATGGCGAATTACGTGGAGAGTATTCTAAGACTGAAGAACGGCACGCCGGTATAGATGATATTTGCACACGTGTCAAACAAAATCTGACACAGGGACCAGGACGAAAGGAATAATGGAGACACTTAGATGTCTCCTCAACTTTCGACACGCAATCCGGACGCGGATATGGAAACGCAGTGGCCAAAGGGCCAAAAGGACTCCACTCCGAAGTAATACCACCGTAGTTCCGGAGTGGGCACAACAAGTCCACGAGACGAGGGGGGGTTTAGTGGGTGAGGGCCACACACACGGAGGATGTGACGACTTCCTTTATGGCGCAGTTAGGTACATTTACCCCTCCTCGGCGAGAAAAAAAAATTATACTGAAAAGTGAAGTAAACATTAGGAACATCTAATTGATCACATAATTAATTAGATGCAAAGATTCAAAGTCTATAAAACTGCCAGACTCCTTGTGTAAAACTGGAAGATATGTTCAGAAGGTAGTTGGAAGGAGAAGAGACCAATGAAGGGTTTCATGAACATCATTATGCACCTGTAGACTTGTCTTGCTTTTCAAAGGAACTCCATACAAATTTTCTTCACTTCTTCCAGTCTACTCCTATGAGACGAGTTATGTGTAACGTCATCTCTTAAATGTTGAGATCTCGAGGTTGCGAAGGCTGGTCAATGACATGTGTTCGTCCTATGGTCTCGCTCAACTCTAATGTATTAATATGAAGGAATTGTCATAAAAAATACTTGAGATCTGTGCGTTGTTAATGCATACCAGAGGGAAGCACCGGTGTGTTTATCAAATGCTATTCAGGAAGTTGGTTTTACGGAGACATGGATAGTATAAACGTACATACAAACATACAGATCTATCGGGTCCGCCAAATAACTTTTTTCTTAGAAATGCTTTAAAAACTACTGAATATTTTCTCAAATTTCTTTTTTTATTTGAAAGTACAATCCTTCCGGTTAATAACGAAAAATAATTTCATTCAAATGGCTGCCTCGGCCGGCCATGCAGTAGCCTACACGATCGGTCCAATTTTTAAGCACATTATCGATTGCGTGCAGCTGTATTTCACCAATGGCTTCACGAATATTGTCCTTTAAAGCGTCAATTGTCTCTGGCTTGTCGGCGTAACACTTATCTTTGACGGCACCCCACAAATAATAGTCCAACGGTGTCAAATCTCAGCCCCAATCGCAGGCCAAACGACATCAGCTCTGCGGTTGATAATGCGATCTTCAAAAACAGGGCGCTAAACATCGAGTGTTGAAACGAAATGCTGTCATTATCCTCCTCTTCAATTCGTTCAACATGGCCCGATAACAATCGCCATTAACTGTAACGGCCACTCCGACTTATTTTCGAAGAAAAATGGCCCAATTATGCCTCTGGACCAAAATCCGCACCAAACAGTGACTCGTTTTGGGTGCGTCGGCTTTTCAATGTATGCGTGCGGGTTTTCTGTGCCCCAAATGCGACAATTTTGCTTGTTTACAAGACCCCGCCAGGATCAAAATGAGCTTCATCTGAAAAGATGATTTTTTTTGGCAAAATCGGCATCTTCTGGTGTAGGCTACCGAGGCCAGCCGAGGCAGCCATTTGAATGAAATTATTTTCCATTATTAACCGGAAGGATTGTTCTTTCAAATAAAAAAAGAAATTTGAGAAAATATTCAGTAGTTTTTTTTAAAGCATTTTCAAAAAAAATTTATTTGGCGGACCCTTTAGAAGGCCTATGGGGAAATATTATGTTCCCACTCCTTTACTGTTTAATACAGTAACTCGTGCATCTATCTTAATCTTTACAACTGAAACCAAGTAATTACCCATTATTATTATTGAAATTCCATTTCAAAAGAATCTTGTGAAAAACGTCTGAAACTTTTTCTCTTACCCAATACTCGTTGAAGCGTAACTTCAGTGCTATGTACCACCATGTTTACAAAGTATAAGAGCGTTAAAATTTTTATTTCGAATAACTAAACAAATAATATTGTAAACATCAAATATTCTATTCACTGCTCTTCTATACTTTGCAATTAATTGTGAAATTTTGCCAAAAAAAAAGCAAATATGCTCAGAGCATATGTTCAAATTGTCAATATTTGATTAAATTGTATAAAAAAAGAAAACAAGAAAAGGAAATTAAAAATGAAATATTATTTAAAGAAGAAAATCAATTCAATTGCAAAATGAAATTTGATTTCAATAGAAAAGAAGAAAAACCTCGATTGTATTTAAACAGATGCTAACAGTAAAGGAATATTCACATCAAATCTGTTAATAATACGAAAGCATTTGATTAAAACCATGTTTTATTAGAAGAAAAACCACGAAAATATTTAAAGAGATGCCAATGTTTGCATAGAAATAATTAAAAAGAAGAGAAAGAAATCATTTAATTTAAATACACAAGCCTGGAATGAAAGAATTACTTGTGCCCCTGAACTATTTTTTTTCCCTTCGACCTTCATATTTAGAAATCAGTTTAATAGGACAGAGAGAAAAAAAATCTGCTTTAAATCAACAACAATTATGAAAATAATAACAACAACAACAACAAAATAAACAACAAATAATAATAAATAATGTGTCACATATAATATTTATGGTTGTCACTTTTATTTTGTTTCATCCTCTTTTTTTTTCTCTTTTTGATTACAATTTAATGCTGATTCCATGTGTTTTTAGTTTATTTTTCTATTTTCTATTTTTTAAATTGAATATGACATTAAAATGCATGCATGATGCTTGCATGCATCATCATCAACAACAACATCATCACACATTGTCATCATTGTTAACATCTTTATCATCATCATCATTATCACCATAATGTCACTGTCAGTTGAGGCATTAGTTTGTAACGAACTAATGAATAAATTCGTAAATATTCTTACACTTACACTCATGTTTGTATGTTTATAAGCAGAGTGTTTTATATATATGTATGTGTGTGAGAAATTAAATCAAATGTGAGAGTGTTTGTGGTAAATTGTTGGTTATGAAAACCATTAAAAATCAGATTAAATGGGATTCCAAAAGAATAATATTCGAATATCAATTAAACGCTTCTTCATTACAGGGAGTAGATAGAGATACATAGGAGATACACATCGTAGATCATATCACATTGTCATTACACATGGTCATTACAAACCTTTAGTCAGGATTACAACCTAAATTCTTGCACCACTCAAGTTGTGTGTGTAAATTTTATTCATAAGCCGCAAGGACGTGCAGTTGAAAGTCGACTCTGAAAGACAGATTTTTGAGAAACTTTTCATGGAGATTTTATTCCACAGATTTGTTGCCATAATTTTTTTGTACACCATTTCGGACTCTTGTCTAATAAGCCAACACACTACCAACTAGACAATAGCAACCACTATTATTTACTGACTTAGTTAATCCAACTTAACTTACTATTTAGTTTCTCACACCACCCATGCTGTGTGTGTTAATTTAATACATGACTGGCGAGACCTTAACAATAGATTTGTTGAGAAAATTTGATGGCAATTTTTATTTACTCTCAGATTTTTTACCAGAAGACTGTCGGTGGAAGTTACTGAAAGAAGTATTTCTTTTCACGTTTCTTTCTGTTAGAGATATTTCAGCTGAGTTTTGAACCATAAGTTCTCATCAAGTAAGCCAACACAGTAGCTACCAGAGGTCAGCAATGAGTATTCAAAACAATGAGTAGATTCGAATCATACTTATAATTTCTGATACTTATACGCATTCATACTTATTTTAATGTCATACTCATACTACTCATATTCAAAGTTTGAAATACTCATGGTACTCATACTTAACGATACGTATGATGTTATTGATTTCGACTCTCCATGACTCATCGTATACACGAATCATAAAATAAATATGATTCGCGTACGAACACTACAATACTCACAAGAAGGTTGTATGTTTGCTCTGCTTGCTGTCTTTGTCTTTTTGTTGTATGTGTCTTTCTTCTCTATTTGTAAATGCAACGAATCGTTTTTAAGTATTTTTCTAAATTTATGAATCGAAATGAGTAGGCGTATGAATCAAACATAGTTCGAATGTTATGAGTTTGATGTCAACGTTGTACTCATACTCATTGCAACTTGTACTTATAAATCAACGTTGTACTGAGTACGAATGAATAAGAGTAGTTGGATATCAATACTGGTGACTCACTCATACTCAAAATTCCATGAGTACTTATGAGTAGCGAAAAAGCGATTCAATGCTGATCCCTGCTAGCTACTAGACTACAGCCGCTACTAATATTGTTTGCCTTTAGTAAGGATTACGACCTAGTTTCTCACGCCACTCATGTTGTGTGCATTAATTTTTATAAATGAGCGGCGGGACGTACAATTTAAGGTAGACTCCGAACAAACAGATTTTTTAAGAAACTTGGGATTGTTTTTAACAGAAATCTGCTCAGAGGCAGCCACTGAAGAAATATTTTTTCATATTTTGTTTTGTTGGACCACCTACTAGACAACGACGACTACAGAAAAATGTCAGACTTCTTGTGTAGAATTTGAAGAGATGCTTAGAAGGTAGTTTAAAAGAGAAGAGAACAATGAAGGTTCACCTGAACATCGCCATACGCCATCAGTAGACTTGTTGTGTGAGACTGTGAGACGGGTTATGTGTACTGTCATGTCTAAAATATTGAGATCTCGAGGTTACAAAAGTTGATCATAGTTTTTACCAGAAGATTGCTGAGGGAAAGTCGCTGACCATGGATTTGAATTGTGGCTGCACGTCTAAGATGTAAACATAGTACCTACTAGACTACGACAAATTTTAGCTTGAATTATTTCTCAAAGGAGCAGCTACAGTCTGTACAACTTCCAAAGTAGCAAAGTTAGCACAGTACTTACACATCGCGTTGAAAACGAAATATCGAAAAATACTTCTTCAGCGACTTCCCCGATTTCAGTGAGTGCTGCCTTTAAATTTTGCTGGCCTTGCTCTCTCTCAGCCAATCTTTGCTGCATCAATACCTTCCATGCGAAAACACATACTGCGTTCCAATTGTCACATGAGGTTAACACCAGGTAAACTATATTATCGGGCGTTACCTGGAGTCCTATTGTCCTCACCATTCAATTTCGTTGAACAACATATCGCGGGCAAGTAAAGAAAACATTCTCCGCCGTCTCCCTTTCATTACGGCATTCTGGGCATGCCTCGTCTACGTCGTGACCATACTTATAGAGATATGCCCAATAACATCCATGGCCGGTTAGTAACTGTGTCAAGTAGAAGTTCACCTGACCGTGGTCCCTTTTGGTCCATTCGACTATGCTCGGTATGAGTCTGTGGGTCCATCTTCCCTTGGTGGAATTGTACCAGTCTTGCTGCCATCTATCCATAGCGTCATCCACTAACTGAACAGGGTTGGAAGGATCCATTCCCCTCTTTGTGTCATGTTTCCTCCTCTCTATATCCACTACTTGCCTCAGGGCATCATCCCCGCAATCACCAATGCTGCATCAGTAGACACCGTGCGGAAGGCAGAAATCACCCTGAGAGCTGATCTCCTGTAGGCCGCTTCTATTCCCACTCTATAGGTTCTCTTATCCATGGCCCCGGCTAATATAGGGGCTGCATATATAGCGATCGATGTCACTACCTTCATCAGTAACCGCCTCCTCTCCTGTTGGTAGCCTATTATGTATGTGTGTATATGTGTGTTATAAAGGTGCCAGATTGTACGGCTTTTGTTGTGTCAAGTATGTCGCATTAATTTGACAATTTTTTTTTAAAATTTTCTTTTCCTTTTTTTAATTCAATTTTTTTTTTTCAATTAAAATATTTTAATTCGAGGTTATTTTTCTTATTTTCTATTCAAAAATGTCCATGCAATTCTAAAAATCAACTGCTTTTATCCACTATTTCCAAAGATATTCCTGCGGTTCCGTATTCTGTTTTCGCTTTGCAAATGCAGCTGATCCTGCGTTTTTGTTTTGTTCGTGTCTGTTGGTTATTTGACTTTTGGTTTTAGTTTAAAAATTTTTAACCCACACTTCAGCACTTTTTCTCTGTCCTTACAAAAAAAAACGAACAACAACAACAGCAATAATAACAACAATAGTACGCAATAAACATGAGTATTTAAAGGACAACTTTCTTTAGGGTTTTTTTGCTTCTCCCCTTTTTTTTATTGGTAAACATTTGTAAAATGTTTGACCAACAACAACAACAACAACAAAATATTGTTGCTAGTATTACGAAAATTGTTTCGTCCTTTTTCTTCTGTCTTCTCAATGAGTTTTAAGTTCTTTTTTTTTGGGAGATATTTCTGTAGTGTTTTGTTATTTTACTGGGTTACACTTAAACGAGATAAGAACCCTTTTTTCTATTAGTTTTTGTTATTGTTGCTTGCCCCCCCCCTCCTTTTTTATTATTCTTTCTATGCAACACTTTCAACAAGAATTTCATTTAATTTCATGCAAATGTTTGTGCCACAAAAAACGCCATCAAAAGAACCCAAAAAACCTCTACAACTTTAAGTCCACCCCTTGAGCTTCTCAAAAGTGAACTAGTGAGGCCAGGAATTCTTCTTAAAGAATGAGAATAACAAACACAATAAAAGCTAGAGTGAGAGAGAGAGAGAGAGGGTGACAAGAAGCAGCAGCAAACGATGAGTGGAAAGTATCATCATCAACTGATAAACAACAAATTTATTGAATAAAATTGTGACACTTTCTCTCTCTTTCTCTCTCTCCCTCTCTCTTTTGTTGTGCTGTGGCACTAACCATTAAAGAAAAAAGAGAAAAAAAGAGTGAAGAACGTTAATGAAAGTGTCCACTTTTTATGCTGTTTTAAGATAAGAAACGAAGTGAATAAAATCATAAATTCAAGTGTCACTCAGTCAGCCACTCTGTTAGCCACTGAGTCAGTTAGTTGGTATACAAATTAAAAAATGCTGCTTAAAGACAAAAAAGACAAGAAAGAAAAGCAATTGAAACCAAAGCATCGTAAGCAGCTCAATTAAGGCATTTATAATTGCGGTTTTAGAACAATCGAATGCTAAGTGTATGAAAGCAATGCGATTAATTTTATGAATGACTGTAATTTAAAGACAAAAAATACAACAGGAAGCGTAAGCAGAACTTTAACTAATAATTGTGAGAGGAAAGTAAATTAAAGGACGTTCATTGCGAAAAACCCGGTATTGTCAATTTGAGTACTCATCGCTAGAAAGATTAGGCTTTATAGTATAAACACGTCTTATTTTTTTAATACTGCTTGCCTAGGCATTATCTTATGTTTTATTTTTATGCCATTTTCATCGGTCTGGTAAGTTCGAGAAACTTACTGTTGATTTGTTGTTGTTATTTTCTTTTTCTTTTTCAACTACGCTTTATTACGGTTCAGAACCTATTGAAATATTATCACAATGCGAAAAACGCATCCCGTTATTTTCTGTTACATTTTTTGAATTGCCACCGATTGCATCCATTCTGGAACAGACTTCTCAAACTGTCGACGATTACGGTGTGCTTTCGTATCTCGTGCATTGATGTAATGTAATATTTTATAAATGTAAACGAGTTAACTGCAGTCATTAACACACACACAACAAAAGTTATGTGAGAAGCTAGGTTGTAATCCTGACTTAAGGTTTGTCATGACCAAACAAGTAAGTAAGTAAATAAACGAGTTAACAGACTTCTCCGGAATTGAATCTTCAATATTTTCTAGCATTACCATATTTTGTTGTTTCCAGGTTCTACTCCAGTTTAATTAATCAAGTTTTCTTCACTGAAGCAGTTGATTGATTTTTTTTACGACGAACACTTAGGGGATGGTGTCGCCGTAGTCTACTAGGTAGTGTGTTGGCCTATTTGACAAAAAGTCAGGGTTCGAGACCCAGGCCAGACATCAAAATAAAATACAAAAAAGTATTTTTTCGGCGACTTCCTCTCAGCAGATTTCTGGCAAAAACTCTGAGAGTAAATTATAAATTGTAATGAAAAGTTTCTCAAAAATCTGTCGTTCGGAGTCGACTTTAAACTGTAGGTACCGCCACTCATGTATAAAATGAACACACACAACATATGAATCTGGAAACTAGTGAGAAAATAGGTCGTAATCCTGACTGAAGGGTTGTAATAAACATTGCAATGACCACAACATCAAAGTCTTCAGGTTTCCCCATTACGTACATGTATCATCCATAGTTACAGGCGATCTAACATTACTGTTGCGCTTCTGTGTTATTAAACAATATTGGGTCTTTCGTGAATTTAACGCAACCCTTTTTACACAAATCTGTTCGTAGATTGGCTGCCGGTCTGATGTAAGTGGCTGCAGGTCGACTAAGTCTTCAAGGGACTCGATTAAGGATCAAAAGAATAAATATTATTGTCATTTGCAAAAGAGTAAATTGATTTAGAAGTAGAAGAGAGAAGATCATTAATAAAAAAGAGAGAAAGTTGCAGGTAGAACAGATCCTAGAATGATAGGGTTGCCATATCTCGCTGATTGGTATACTATTTTGAGGTTTTTAAAACAAAAATGATCATAAATTTGCAGTCTTTTGAAGCAATCGATTGGTTTTGGTTGGGTTTTAGTGGAATACTCTAAACACATCATGAAACATAATACTGTTATGTTTTTACCTTTTAAAAACGTTTAAAATATAAGCTCGTAGATTGCAAATAAAATGAGAATAAATGTGTGTTTAGTTTTAATGAAAATTCTTTATTATTCGCATTAATTCTGTGCGCCACTGTTCACAAGGTGATGTATACAACAACAATTGCTGTTCTTTGTTATTCCTCTCTTTAAACAGTCTGATGAATGTTCTTGAAGGCGAATGTTCATGATTTCTCGAGATCTCTATAAACGTAAACATCGTTGCTTACATTTATTCTTGTAGTGTTGTTTGTGTATTTTTGTTTACCATTTTCTATGGTAATGCAAACAGTGTGATGAATGTTCTTGGAGGCGAATGTTCATGACTTCGCCTTCTCGATATCTCTACAAATGTAAACATCGTTGTTTATAATTACAACCCCTCAGTCAGGATTACGACCTAGTTTCTCACACACTTATGTTGTGTGTGTTAATTTAATACACGAGTGGCGGGACCTACTGTTTAAAGTCGACTGCGAATGACAGAAATTTATTTATTGGGAAACTTTTCATGGCAATTTTTATTTACTCTCAGAGTTTTTGCCAGAAATCTACTGAAAGGAAGTCGCCGTAGAAATACTTTTTGTATTTTGTCATTGAAGTCTGGCCTGGGGCTCGAACCCAGGCTTTAAGTCTAATAAGCCAACACACTATCTACTAGACTACGGCGACTAGAAATATTTCTTTTTCATATTTCGCTATGTTCGAGATGGGGTTTCTCGGGCTCATGCTTCATCAGCCAACACAGTGCTTACAAGATTTGGGGCGATTTCAAAAATTCTATAAAAACCCCAATAAATTTTTTCAAAAAACATCTTTGCTTACATTTATTCTTGTAGTGTTGTTTGTGTATTTTTCTTTACCTTCTCAAGATCTTTACATCGTTGTTTATATTCATTATTTTTGTTTGTTTATTTTTGTTTATTTTTTAACATTTTTTATGCTAGTGTTTGTTGTTGTATTTGTGTTTACTTGTTTAACATTTTTATGCTGGTGTTAGTTGTTGTATCAAGCAGTACGGTAATTTGCATGTACGGTACTTGTATGATTTTGTTTTTGTGCCTTTGTTTATTATTTTAAAGTTAAGCGATGTAAAAGCAAAACACCAGTATCTTGATTTTTCATTTTCTTAACAATACATATTTGGGTGCTTAACTTTACGTCAAGTGGATGAATTATTTAACCGCAGTCAACAATTTCTAGCCAAATGCATGTAAATTCAATTCCATAATTTCCTAATACCGGAATAACATTGTTTGTATTGCCCTGCAATTGTATTAAGGGCACTCTTTGGCATTATCATCATCGAAAATTTAAATCGTAATTAATTGTTATTATAAAAATCGTTAAATATTTATGAAAAAATGTTGTTTAAATATGAACAGATTTTAACAAAATTGCCATGGATACAGGGATACTCATGGATACTCAAATTCTTCTCTTTATTTCATGCATAATTGCAGTCGTTATTATTAACTTTTTGAAGAATACATACATAAGTACATGATTACAAAATAATTTATTATTAAATTATTTAATTAAATATACCAATTATTTACGAATACAATAACAACAATTCATAAATAGAAATTTATTTGTATTATTTCTACGATAATAATACGACCATAATTAAAATGATATGAGGTTTGCATTGTGGTCGATAAGATAATTTTAATGAATTTAAAATTATGGATTTAAAATATATGCAAACAAAGTCATTTTTGTTGTCCTGTAATTCGGTAATTTAATGATAATAAAATTTCATTTTTGAAATTAATTTCAATAATTACTCAAGGTATTTAGGCACGATTCCTTCATACTCAATTCAAACTGCTATGAAAATTAATAAAATTTTTGGCAAATTTTAAATTTTAATTTTTTTTCCTTTTTTTTCATTTCATTTTTCATTGTACTTAAGAAAAAAAAAACATCCTTCCCCCCATTTTTGTTTCATGCATCTGTTGCCGTTTACAATGGTTTTCCCATCTCTGGCAGACTAAACTAAAACCAAACAACACTTGATGCTTGTGCTGTTTGTTTGTCGGTGTAAGGGTTTCATATCTCATGTTAAATTGTGTAGAAAACATTTGAATGCAACAACAACAACAACAACAACAAAAACCCTGGCTACAAATTTGTTTATTCAACATTAAATTCAGTTACTTTTGCCTTTCATAGAAGGCGTGTTTTGGGGGTTCTGCAGAGGGCGAAACACTGTAACCGGAAAGCAAAAAGATGACATGAAAGGTAAAGAATGGCAAGAAGAAGAAGAAGAAGATGAAATACAATCCTTACTGACAATGGTAATCTTAACAATCATAATAAAATTTGTTCTCTTTGTGCAACATTTTAAAATACTCTCTCCCTCTCTCTCTCTCTCTCTCTCTCTCTCTCTCTCTCTCTTTCACTTACACAATAATATGCTTAGTCTTGTTTTCTTTTGTGTGAATTGTAGGAGAATGTGGCAGACAACTACAGCAGAATGGCAACATATGTGTACGTGGTGCACAATGTCTTGTCATGCAAATGACTACAACAAGTGCAATTGCTGACACTTACAACCATAAGTAGGCGTAAGGCTAACAAAGGTTACGGATTGATGAACAAGAGTGTTGTATGGAATGATCTTTAAATACTCCATGAACTTTGGAGCAGGAATTGTGGGATTGAAACCGTGCAGATCAATATTTTGATCAGCAAGAAATACTGGAAACGGTGGAGAATTCTATTCAAAAGAGGATAATAAGGTTAAGGATAGAAATACGGTGATCTAAAGGATACTCTGCAGTTCAGGGCACTACTAGGGCGTATAACGCGGCCAATAATTTAACTTCAGAGTCAAATTCTGAAATTGTCAAAACAAAAGATACAGGCAGGAAATAAAAGGGCTAAGGAGAGTTCTATTGAGCCTACTACATCTATTGATGGTCCCAAGAAGAACAAGCTGAGAAAATGGTCAACATCCACCATGAAAAAATCAGCTAGAGAAGTGGGCCTTTGTTGTCAAACTATGATATACAAACCCGTAAACATTACGTTGTTGTTGTTCTTCTTGCTGTCTTGTTTGGCGTTTGCTGTGTCCTCTGTCGCTGCTGTTGTCGGTGTTGCTCAATACTCTGCCACTGCTTGCCTTTTAAAAAATTTAAGTAATGTTCGGTCTTAACTTCAATCATAGCATGATGTTGCAAAATATACTCATTGGTATTAGCAATTACCTTGGCTCGCTCGAGAGATATATTAACAGATTCTAGGAATATTTTTTCTCGAGCTGGACCCTTCTCTTGTCCCATAACAAATTTATCACGAAGTGCTATACTCAAGTGTTCCCCCAAGTCACAATTTACTGCCAACGAACGTACTCTTGCTGCCCATTCATTTATGGATTCATTTGGAGATTTCACTGCATTATAAATTGCACAACGTTCCGCAAAACTCGATGTGGTGGCTTTGAAATGCTTTGCCATTGCCTTCATGCACATTTTAACTGTTGTTGTAGGGCCTTCCAAGGTCTTTTGGACTTAACAAATTTTCCAACAATTTGCAAACATTTTCGGACTAAGACGTGAGCATAATAGTCTTTTTCCTGACATCATTTGAACAAAATAAGTTGGAGGACAGTTTTACGGGCACTCATCATTGTCAGCAATGCCTTGGCCAACGTACATAGTTCTCAAAGAAATATGAACCGATGATGCTTACCTACGTATTTAATTGGTTATTACAACCCTGAAGTTATGATCACAACCTAGCTTCTCACACCACCAATTCTGTATGTTTTAATTCAATTCATGAGTAACGCAAGCTACAGTTTAATGTCGACTCTAAACGACAGATTTTTGAGAAGCTTTTCATTGCTTTTTTTTAGTTTTTACCAAAAAAATGCCAAGATAAATTCGCCAGAAAAATATGACTTTCACGGCATACCCCATAATAAGCTAACACACTACCTAATAGACTAAGGCGACTTCGATGGCGAGCCAGCAAAAAATCCACACAAAACTGTAATTTTTCCGAGATGTATTTGACGTAGTCGCCGTAGTCTAGTAGGTAGTGTGTTGGCTTATTAGACGTAAAGCCAGGGTTCGAGCCCCAGGCCAGACATCAAAGACAAAATACAAAAAAGTATTTCTTCGGCGACTTCCGCTCAGCAGATTTCTGGCAAAAACTCTGAGAGGAGATTAAAAATTGCCATGAAAAGTTGCTCAAAACTTTTGTCGTTCGGAGTCGACTTTAAACTGTAGGTCCCGCCATATATACATAATTGGTCATTACAACCCTTCAGTCAGGATTCCGACCTAGTTGGTGGGACCACTGATGTATAAAATTAACATACACAACATCAATGATGTAAGAAACTAGGTCGTAATCCTGACCGAAGGGTTGTAATGACCAATTATGTTATGTATGTATTGGACGATCTTCGATCTTATGTTGAATTCTTATGGTATTGTCCCGAATTCGACAATTTTGCTTGTTAACGTACCCATTCATCAAAAAATGAGCCTTACACGTGAATATATTTTTCCGTGAAAATTAGCGTCTGTAAGCAAACTGCTCCATAACCCATTCAGTGGACATATATCATTGTCTATGGTCGTCCATATGATTTGCTGGAACGCACTGAATTAGTGACAACTAAATTGAATTTAATAAGGCCGTGTAAATTGCTGTAGTCTAGTAGGTAGTGTGTTAGACATAAGACCACGATTCAAACTCCAGGTCAGGCATCAAAACGAAAATATTAAAAAAAATATGTCAACGGCGACTTCCTCTCAGCAGATTTCTGGCAAAAACTCTGTGGGAGTAAATAAAAAAATTGCCATGAAAAGTTTCATAAAAATTTGTCGTTCGGAGTTGACTTTAAACTGTAAGTCCCGCCAGTCATGTATAAAATTAATAAAGGCTGCAAAAGTGGTGTGGGAAGCTCGGTTGTAGTCCTGACTGAAGGGTTGTAATGATCACTTATGTATGTGTGTCAAACGAACGTTGTCAACTGTTCTGAACGCGTTATTGGAAGATTCTTTATTTTACTAAAATTATCATTATGTACGTACACATTTGTAACTCACTGTATGTGCGATAAGTGCTTGTAATGCCATACCGTATAATTGTGGAAATTTACCTGCAAAATTTTTCTAATAAATTACAGAAACACACTTGCAAAAAAACAAATTTAAGAAATTACACACATACATGCTCGGGCTTATACACATACATACACACACATATACAGTGGTGGCCTTATAATTCGAAACGATGTTTCTGGAACAGAGTTCTCTGGAGTGACGAATCTAAGTTTAATTTGTCCCAATTTGATGGAAAAACGTATGTAAGATGTCCTCCAAACAAAGCCTTTAATCTCAGGTACACAGTGAAAACTGTAAAACAAATTAACAAACATACATGTTGCTAAGTCGTTTCTAATTATAAGGCCACCACTGTACATGTCGTTCCACCCACCTATACTATACATAAACCTGAGTGAAAAGCTTATTTTTATCATAAAATTTCCTCTTTTTTTCATTGCATACATATGTATGTACTCGAGAAGGTGTATGTTACACATTAAGTGAGTATATAAGCATACGTACGTAAGGATTTTGTATGTGATATTATTGCTGTTGTTGTTGTGATTGTATTGTACTGTATTTGTACAATTCAGTGTCATCTTATGGTCTCTCATTGTTGATGTGGTTGCTGTTGCTTTTGCTGTTGCTGTTACAGTTGTCGTTGTCGTTGTCGTTGTTAAAACAAAGATTAATAATAAAAGCTTCACCACAAAAAAAAAATATTTTCTCTTGTGTAGTCTTTGTTGGTGTTGTTCTGTTTGTTGTTGCTGATAATATTATATCATGTGAGAGAAATGAAGTGAGAGAGAGAGACAGAGAGTATATAATTTTGTTTATTTATCTACGTGTGTGTGTGTGTAATTTTCTTTATGCCGTTTGTTTACATTCGCAAACAATACTCACTCGCACAGGACAGTTCATATACAATAGTTTGTGCATATAAATGAGAGAGGGGTTGTTTGCTTCATTGTTTGTATGTGTGCGTGTGTGTTGGAGATCGTGTATTTATTATCAATGTGGTTAGCAGTACAGATATGCGTGTCTGTATGGCTGTGTGTCCATGTTCATGTCATTTTTATCATCTCATACCCGGTAAAAATGTTGAAAACCACCACATAAGAATGCAATTTTTTTTTGTATTCTGTATGCTTCTGTCTTACGTTGTCTTGTTATCTTGTTGTGCTCATATGCAGGTATTTTGTTGGTTAAAAATTGAATTCTTTTGTATTGTGTATGGCTAAGCTGTGAGTATATGTATGTGTATACATATGAGTGTCTTTTTCTTTCTCTGTTTGCCATTGTTGTTGGCAAATGACTTTTACATTTTTTTTTTATTTTCGGCTAGTTTTCGTAGAAACTGTATGTAGGAGATGGTATGGAGGGCATCAAAGGAGGATCCTTTTATGCGGAATTGCACTTGAGTGCAAGTGACATGATATTGTACTTATTAATTTCGACAATTTCCAAATGTACATCCCCTTCCCTAACCCCCCTCTGAAAAAAAATTAAGAGAAGATAAAAACAGACACACACAACGAAGGAAAAAAAAGAGGACATCCATGTTAAATGAAATGGACGATGTTGTTGTGTTGTTTTTTCTCTTGTCTTGTTGTCGTGTCCATTTTTTCGTTTCATTTAATCTTTTGAGAAGAGAAACTGCAACCATTTAATGCTTAAAGTCTTTAAAATTTTTTAAGTGCACCAGAAGACAATACAAAATAAAGCAAAAAATCAAGAGAAATTAATTTTTTTATTGTTTGTAGGCCTAACGTGATGTGTTTGGAAAATAAAAGTTTTCTAAAAATTTAATGCCAGTGCTTAATACAGGATATAAACTGTATAGGATGACTTTTGTTCAACAGGCAAGTGATGGATTTCTTTTTATTGGTTTTTTTTTTCAAATAAGAAAGTAAGGGGTTATAAGTCTTCTAGAACCTTAATATCTTAAGTTCTAGATGTTATCGTACAAGGCCACTAGGATCCTTGTTTGAATAACTATTTAGAGAATTCAAAACCTCCAGTCTGACCAAGCTATCAGCTGTTAAATATAGATTTCATATTAAGTGTCATTTGTTTAGTGAAAGATTGGAAATTTACGGCTTGGAATTGTTTATCAAATGATGGGTTGGACTATCCTCAAGAATTTAGGAATGTAAAAAAGCAATAGTTTTGTATATTTTGTTGTGTTTTTTATATCGCATACATATAACAACAAAGATATAATCATGAAATTGAATATTCTGTATTTAGTTTTTAGAGACATGTTCGGTGAAGCTGTATATTCGAACAGCATGCTAATTTGGGCATTGACTATCTCAGACCATGGCCCATCAAAGCTGCCAATGCAGTAGAAGAAAGGAAGGTACTTTCTTTACCTCCTGGCATAGGATAACAAATTTTGTGCTGTTCTGCAATTGGTCTACCCTGATTTTATTCTGTTAATTACTTACTAACATTACAGTCCTTAAGTCAAGATTAAAACCTAGCTTCTCACACCACTCATATTGTATTTGTTAATTTTTTACACGACTGGTAACGACAGATTTTTAAGAAACAGTTCATGGCAATTTTATTCCTTCCCAGAGATTTAGCTTGAAAACCGCTGAGGGGAAGCTGCTGAAAGAAATATTTTTTTCCAATTTCGTTTTGTTCGAAATGTTTGAGCTGGGATTTGAACACAGGTTCTCGTTTGATATGCTAACACACTATCTATTAGGTTAGGATTACTTCTGCTTCTGGCAATAATCAATTTTAATACAGCTCCTGGTACTTGGACTCAGCAAATTGAGCGAATTTACAGGCATAGCTTCTCTATTCATTTCGGAGTCCCTTATTAAGTCATAAAACTATTCCTGAATCCTTTCTATTGAGGTTTTTTTATTTCTATTACTACCCTGGCTACCAGTCTGATAATATATTCAAATTTCCTAGTCAATATAGTATTTACACCATGTGGCTTTGGTTGGGTTTAAATTCGTAAATGGCTTTAGAATAGCTCGGTTGTTTCCATATGCTATACTGTAGATCAATAAATATTGAATTTGATTTCATTTAAATCACTGCAGGCTAGAGAGTTATATCGATAAATTCTTCATGCCTAAGAACCTTTTGTCTTAGTTCCACAACTGCCGGAGAATAGCAGTCGTTGTGGGCTTTAAAAATCTGAATAAGGAAAGTCTTTGCCACCAAAAATGTAGCAGGAGAAGAAGCAGTGATCATTACTTCCAGGGTTTTGTGCAATTAGGATCATATTTTAAAACTATTCACGATTGAATAGTGAAAGATGGAAACCTGGGTTGCCATCTTATATATAAAAATGAATGTGTGTTTATTTGTTTGTGGGTTTGTTTGAAGTCTACAGACGGCTAAACGGCTGGACTGATTTTCCTGAAATTTTAACAGTACCTTCCTGTATGTCTGAAAGGAGTCTTTTTATTTTAAAAATTCAAGTAGGCGAGGTGCCACGCCCACATACCCAATAAGTATTTAATGCCCCATATCTCATAAGCTGCAACAGCTAGAGTCCTAAAGTTTTGTATGGACGATTTTGACGTATATATGAACAAAATGGGCTACAGTGGGCGTGTCACCTCCCATAGTCTTATATATAAAAATGAATGTTTGTTTATATGTACCTTATAGAATCGTAAACTATGCATTTGATCATGTTATGATCTTTAGCAAAGTTGTTGCGCATGAGCCGACGAAGGTTTCTAAGTTAGATGACCAATTTCCGACAGGAGGCGCCACTGAAAATTACTCAAAATGAATTAAATCGTAAACTGTGCTTGCTTTAACAAAGTTGTTGCGCATTAGTCGACGGTGGTTGATGCGATTAATTTCCGATGGATGGCATCACTGAAAATTATTCAAAATGAATGACAAGCAATTGGTCTACCAACACCTCAAGCACGGAAGAAAAGAGCATTACGAGCCTCAGAATCAAATGAGCATTGAGACCCGTTCGCTTGAACCACTTGAACAACGAGAAGCGAGATTAGAAACTGATCGAATGCATACTACTTAGGCTCGTTCATCTGGATCATCAGGACAACGGGAAACAAAATCAATAAAAATGATTTAAAATTAATTGGACATTTGTGTAATGTCTTTCCTTCAAATATATTTTAATTGGTGGCGCAGCAACACGCGCAGGGTACAGCTAGTTTGTTTATAAAACCAGTCCTGTGTTACGGTCTACAGTTGTGAGGCGTCACACACAAATACAAAAAAAAATCTGTTTCTGTAATTAATTTAAAATTTTTTAAAAAATAAAATCTAAAGTTTAAGCTGCTACCGTTTATACACGATTTTAGGAACTCTACAAACCATATTTAAAAAGCTGAATATCCCAATAATCCATGGTAAGGCAAACACATTAGCGATGTTATTATGCTCGTTATGAAATTGAAGAATCTTTTATTTTCTTCACCTTCATATTGCCTAACAGCAATCTTTAGTAATCCCTCAAATTCAATACGTAAAGCTCATCTTTCAGGTTGAACGGAAAGTCAGAACGTCTTAAAGAGAAGAATACAATCCGGGAACTGATATGCTAGCTTGTATATCTGGCTCGGAACTCTTTTCATATGTTAGCTGCATAGGCAGTATAAACAGCGTAAGTACTTTCGTCAGGTCAAGCTATTCTCATAAAATGTCAGTCTCTTAAATTAAAAATGTGTGTCAAAAAGTTAATATCATTGACTCCTCATTGATGGAAAATTTAATCCAATTTTATCTTATCTTATCTTGTGTTCACTAAAGTGTGCTGGCAAGTTTTCTGTTACCACTGTTACTTTCCTGTCTTACGTTTCTCTTCCTTCTTTTCATTTCCCAGTGCTTTAAGTAAATTGTGTCACCTTGTCAGTTGTTAAATATCGTTTTGTCTTGCATTTTTAATTGCTTGAAATTAATTATTCCTGGTTCTTCAGATTATTAATTGGCCATGTTTTCATTTTAATCGCCTTTCATTTTTACAATTTTTAAATTTGTTCTTAATCAAGCTTTTCTTTCTCAGATTGTTCGATTAAAATGAAAAGGCCGTCCTTTTTTTTCATTGCCAAATTAAATTAAAACTTCTGCTGTGAGTATAAAAAAGTGCAGCAACTCGTAAGGTGAAAATGTAAAGGATCAGTGATACACTGGAGGTTAAAGAAATAGCGCAATATCGATGCAATATCAATACAGGCACTGGGCCCTACTCGAACTGGTAATAGTAGCTTTGAGAGATAGATGGAGTAGGGGAAGGATAAAGTGAGACGTGCAAGAAGTAGAGCCTCCTGGAAAGATGTGTTAAGGCAGTCCGCAATCCTTTAATTGAGTTGTTAATGGCCCATTAAGTAAGAAAAGAAGTAAGTTGGAAACAGAAAAGTCTTCGAAGGTGAAAATATGGGAACATACGGTATCTGGGAAGGTCGTGCAGATCTCTATATGATGTCTCCACATGGACTATGGCAGCGGCTCAGAAATATCTCCTATTTGTTGCATCACAACCCCTAATGTGGATACGTACCTTATTCTCCGGCTTGTGAACATTTACCACTCAAGATTTAACATCTAGTTTAAGAATAAGAAGATCCGTTTGACTGTCCACATACAGGGTGGCTGATATGTATTGCAAACAATTTCAGGTTGTTATCATTTGTAAACCGCTCGTCTGACAGCTGACAGATATATTCCAGTGACAGTTCATTTTATTATTTACAAGCTTATAAAAGCATTTTGATCTATTGCATTCAGAAAAAAAGTTATTCGTGATGGAATTCAAGCGTGATAGTGTGATTGCTTTATATTTGGCTGGGAAACCACAGGTGGCTATTGTTAGAGCCCTCCAGCATTTAAATGTGAATAAATATTTTGTTTCTCTTACCATTGCTCGTTATCGTGATAGTGGCAGTGTTGCATTGCGTCCAAAAGTGGACGAAAAAACGGTAACAACACCAGAAATGATCCGAAAAGTGAATGCCAGATTTGATCGAAATCCACGCCGCAGTAGTAGAAAAATTGCTCGTGAGCTGAACATATCGCGAGAACGTATGCAACACATATTTAAAAATGAGCTTGAACTAAAGCCATTGAAGTTCCAAAAAGTGCAAGAGCCCACCGATGGACAAACAAAAGTTAGACTGGAAAGAGCCAAGGAGTTACTTCGCTTGCACGCAAGTGGCCAGTTACCGAATTTGGTTTTCTCCGATGAGAAGTTTGTGAACAAACAAAATGATCGGGTTTACTTGCCAAAGAGGTCAGCTGAAAATTTACACCTGCGATTGGCCACCAGAACTCAAGCGCCGCCGATGGTAATGATGTGGGCCGCCGTAACGGCCGATGGTCGCTCCCCGCTCGTATTCATCGACCGTTGGGTCAAAATAAATGCCGAATATTATCGTGAAAATGTCTTAAAGACAGTATTGAAGCCCTGGGCGGACAAACATTTCGGCCGCAGACCATGGACATTCCAACAGGACTTAGCATTCAGCACGTGTCAACCAAGAATGGCTTAAAAATGAGGTTCCTCGCTTCATTTCTACCGCACAATGGCCACCAAAATCTCCGGATCTCAATCCGTTGGACTTTTGCGCCTGGGGCATTTTGGAGAGTAAGGTTCTCACTAAAAAATACCAAAGTGTCGATCATCTCAAGACGGCGCTTCGCCGGGAATGGGCCAAAATACCGCAGAGCCACTTTCGTGCAGCCTGTGATGGCTTTGTCGGCCGTTTGAAGGCCATAATTCGTACCAAAGGTTGCCAATTCGAACAAATCTATACTGATTCTAAAATTTGATGTTATTTCCAAAATTTTTTGCTTTTGAACAATAAAATTAAAAAATATAGCGCTTTACTTTGTTGCATTATATATCAGCCATCCTGTACATATATGCCGAAGAGTTCTCGAGTGCTTACGAAGTGAGTAATAAGAAGAGCTTAATAACAGCTTAGACTTCCCCTAGGAAGACAATTGCTCAAGAGGGAAGGCTATGGGATTGATTCAAATTATTCTCTGCCAAGAACAAAACACCCAGGCGGACATCACAGGTCATGTTGACGGTTTTCCTATCGATTTCATTACGACCTGATAAGGATGATTGCCATTGAATTGCTATTCAAGGTAGAGAGTGGAAATACAATGGTAAGAGAATGGAGTTAATCTATAAGCAAGATGTGTTAGTGAGCATTTCATGTCAATAAATTCCAAAAAATAATTTTATTCAATTGCCTTGCAGTATACCTACAAGGATAACTATTTAAATCGTTTTTTTTTCTTTTATTAAATTTTATGTAAATCTGTGTCCTTTTCTCTTCCCATCTCTCTCTCTCTTTGTCTCTCTCTTGTATGCAAATTGTATATGTATGTTGTTCTGTCTGCTATTCATAGCAAATGTCTGATTTTATTTCTGTTAACATGATAAATGGACTTAAAAAATATTACACACAGAAACACACGGATACACACACACAATGACAACTATAGAAAATTTTACATACCAACACATAACTACAGTTACTATAAGAGTTATCATGTGTGAGTATAGGTTCGTGTATGTGTGTGTGTATGTGAATAAATGGCTAAACAAAATTCAAAATGAAATGAAATGAAATATTTTGTAAAAACTGGTAAAAGAATGTGAGAGGAAGCGGAGAGAAAAAGAGAGGGAGAGGGGGCAGGGAAAAAAGCGAACTTTTTACAGAAAAAAAGAAGAAAAAAGAAAGCGATATAAACAGTTAAAGTATGCAGTTAAAGTAACAATACAAAACTGAAACACATTATAAAAGGGAATGGAACGGTGGGACTAAAAGAAAATAAAGCCGTGGAATGATGAATATGTTCTTGTATGCTGTGAAATAAGAATTAAAAAACTTGGAGATGTTTAAAGCTTTTTACCCATTATTGAATGAAATTCTAAAAGAGAAGATGACTACTTTTCAAGTTTTTCTCTGGTAAAGCTAATAGTAGGTAGTTAAACCTAGAAAACTAAAGATTACACAGTAAAATCTCAAGTGAGGGTGCACATTAGTGTTTATTGCAATCCTTAATTCAGAATTAAGGATTAGCTTCACCGCTCACTTCACAACTTGAACTACAGTTAATGGTAGACGTTCATTACGGTCAGAGTATCCAGCAAAATGCCATCGCTGAGACTATGCCTCTGTATCTTTAGAATCAACAACTTCCATTGGGTAATAGCACTGGATACCAGAAATTTTGCAAGCATGCATGCCTATGGGTAATACTCCATCTAAGTAAGCTCTCCATTATATTAATTCTGTTACGTTTTTATCTTTTAAAAACGTTTAAAATATGAGCTCGTAGATTATAAATAGGTTAGGTTAGGTTAGAGGACGTGTACTTGTCAATTAAGACAAGTATGATACCCGGAGGTCGAATTGACCCATTGTACAACGTCTTAGTCTCTCACACCACTTATGTTGTGTGTATTAATTTTATACATGAGTGGTGGGACCTACAGTTTAAAGTCGACTCCGAAAGACAGATTTTTGAGAAACTTTTTCATGACAATTTTATTTACTCTCAGAGTTTTTTCCAGAAATCTACTGAGAGGAAGTCGCCGAAGAAATTCTTTTTGTATTTTGTCATTAATGTCTGTCCTGGGCCTCGAACACTGGCTTTGCGTCTTAATTTTATTATTGTAAATAAAAATAAAAATAAATTTGTATTTAGCTGTAATTAAAATTCGTTATTAGTCGCACAATTCTGTGTGCCACTGTTCACAAATTTATGTAAACAACAACAATTGCTTTTATTTGCTATTGCTGTGATTATACCCTTTGCATAGATAATAACAACCACTAGACAATTATTTGACAGATCTTTGTAACTGAGATCTTCAAAGCACGATTACTCTATTCAAACATACCTCGTCTTCACACCAGACTGACTGAACTTCACTAACTCAGTCGCCTGCATTGCTTTGCCTTTTGTATGGCAGAATAAACAGTCTGATGAATGTTCTTGAGGGCGAATGTTTATGAGTTCGCCTTCTCGTAATCTCTATAAATGTAAACATCGTTGTTTACATTTATGCTTGCAGTGTTGTTTGTGGATTTTTGTTTACTCCTTTACCATTTTTTTATGCTGATGTTTGTTGTTATATTAAGCAGTACGATAATTTGTAAAAAGGTTTGTTTACTGCATTGTTTTGTTTTTGTAGTTTTTGTTTATAATTTTAATGTTGAGCGATGTAAACGGAAAACACGAGTATCTGGATTCTTCATTTTCATAACAATTCTAGTTGAGCTACTCTTGAGAGGGTATATAGCCAATAATATGGAAAGACTGTCATCGATCGGTGTGACCAATTGGCAAAGACGCGCAAGAAGCAGGGGCGTCTGGAGGCCTGCCTTAATCCGTTAATCGGGTTGTTAATGACCAATTAAGTTAGAAAGTATTCCACTTGCTCTATCACTCGCTTATGTGCAGGAAGTCGTTGAAGTTGCCGCAGTCTAGTAGGTAGTGTGTTGGCTTATTAGACGTAAAGCCAGGGTTCGAGCCCCAGGCCAGACATCAAATCAAAATACAAAAAGTATTTCTTCGGCGACTTCCTCTCAGCAGATTTCTGGCAAAAACTCTGAGAATAAATAAAAACAGCCATGAAAAGTTTCTCAAAAATCTGTCATTCGCAGTTGACTTTAAACTGTAGGTTTTGCCACTCATGTATAAAATTAACGCACACAACATAAGTGGTGTGAGAAACTAGGTCGTAATCCTGACTGAAGGGTTGTAATGACCAATTATGTATGTGTGTATGTATGTTATGTACTGGAAACCTGCGTGACGCTCCTCTCGTTCATAGCTTTCCAAAATATTTAAAGGGCCTCATACAATCCACAAGCTGTGGATGCATAGGTTTGCATTCTAACTGTCAGTTCCTGAAGCAGATAAGGGTTCACCACCAAGTAAGAGTATAGATTTCAATACTTGCTGGTATTTATCTGCCTTAACTTTTCTTCAATTAAAGAAAAAATGTTTTACTTTTTTGCTTTTGCAACTCTAAAACTTCCTTTTGTCTCACTGTTCTCGGGTTCGTATACAACTAGAGCGTTACACAATACCAAAATGGAGCAACAAAAAAAAAATCGAGAATGAGAGATAAATAAAGTAACACATACTTACGCTCCATTTGACTTGTGTGTCAAATGTACATACAACAACAACAACAATAAATACAACAAACATACGAAAAAAAATTTCTCTTTTTTTAATGGCAACTTTAGCTCTTGTATTGCATGGGATGTAGAGAAAAAATACGAAGGAAAATAAAACAGAGTGGCTCCTCTTAAATCATACAAGAGAACTGCAGAACTAATTACGAATAAATGTTGGCCATCGCCATCGTTTCATGTCAAGTATCAGAGTCTGTTGCTATTGCTGTTGCTGCTGCTGATGATAGTCTGCATGGGGCAGCCACAGTAAATATTTGTTGCTTTTTTTTGAATTTTTTTCTGGCAGTTTAACTGAAAATATTTGAAAACATTTGAGAAAATAAAACCCCAAACTCTTCAACAAACTCTGGACAAAAGTGGTGGAATTAGTTGTAGGGCAAGAGGACACAGAAATTGTAACAATTTCCATGTATTTTTCCATTTTCCATTTTCTATTGTTTTTCTAATAAAGAAATACGAGAAAGAGAAATCTAACTGGCTGTGTGACATACATACATACATACATCTACGATTTATGTGAGTGAGTGAGTAAGTGAGTTGCTTTACTTAGGTTATGTTTGCCCTATAAGTGGTAGAAATACTTGCATAACTGCTTGCCAGCTGGTCAGTTGTTGGTTAGCTATGTTGCCAGCTGCTAACAACAGGGGGGAGTGTGTTAATGATGACAAATTATGAAACAAATTCGCTTGTTTTCCAGTAAACATTTTATTTTTCTTTTATTTTTTATTAAAGCTTTCTCAATAAAAATAATTCTTTTAAATTTATAAAATTTTACATCCTTTTTTTTACTTTGGAATGCCATTAAATGCCAGCCATTAAAATGTAACTGGAATAGAGTGTGTGTGTGTGTTTTAAGTAAAAAGCATTCAGTTTAAGTGTTTCTTCTCTCAGCAAATAAAACATGTATACAGTTACACTTAAATGCACTTCAGCTCTTTATATCACTCTCTCTGTCTCTTTCACATACTAAAGATTGCATTTAAGTATGCTCTCCTGCTTTAAGTTCGATAGGGTTTAAGGGATATGTTTTATGTTGAATTGAAAATTTATTTTCATTTTACAAAATGTTTTCATGTATCATTTAAGCTCATATGCTACTTACCTGTTGTACATCAAAACGTCTGGTTTCCATAGACGATGAGGCGGTATTCGTAGATCTCTAACACCGCCATAATCACTGGCATTCCATCTCAAGTTCATGTCATTCCATTCCTGAAAAGAATAGAGGGCGGGGAAGGGAAAATATTATTTTTTGTTAACTTTACTTCTTTAAAGTATTGCTGGGTGGTTTTAAAAAATTCTTTAATAAATTGTAAAACAAAATGAACTGAGAAAGTAAACTTTATGCCACGATGGAGCCTATTCGCAGGAACCGTGTTAAATTGAAATGTAAAACGCAATTCTTCTTCAAGAAAGAATTTGCTTTCAATGCCTTCCCAAGTTAATATTAAAAAGCAAGGAAGATGAGAAATACAGTGACCAACAAAAGAAACTGTACATTATAAAAGAAATAAATTACCGTTATTTTTATTTTAAAATTGTTTCATTGTCAGTTTTCTGAAATTGAAACAAAAAAAAATTGCAAAAAATTTCTAAATATTGTGAAAAAATATTTCGGCCACTCTCCTTAAGTGGAAAAAGTTGCGTTTGGCCTCCCAATACGCATGCCGATGTAACTAAAATACACCTGCCCAGAAAGCGAGGGCTAATTGCCATGAAAGCTATCGACATAGCAAAAGATAGGCTACGGAATATTCAACAAAAGGCTTATCTATCTCACGACTAAAGTGCTTTCATGCCGAGGTAATGATCATCAATCACTTTAAGAGGAGGATCGTGATTGAGGATTATAGCGTAAGTCTAATCTAAGTCAGCGTCAGTCTTATATGAGTTTCTAGTCCCAGCGTTATTTCGGGAAAATTGTGTAGCTACTGAACACGTTAAAGCCAACACACTCTTGAGTATTACGAACTCAAAAGTTCCACAAATACAGGTAGGACTCTTACCTCTGTTTGACTGCCTCTTAGGAAAAGGAATCTATTACCCCCTGATGAAAAAAATAGTAGTCTAGTTGTAGTCTAGTAGTAGTCGATTAGTTGTCTAGTAGTAGTCTAGTAGTAGCCTTATAGTAGTCTAGTGGTACTATAGTAGTTGTCTAGTAGTAGTCTAGTAGTAGTAGTCTAGTAGTAATAGTCTAGTAGTAGTCTAGTAATAGTCTAGTAGTAGCCCAGTAGTAGAATAGTAGTAGTGTAATTGTAGTCTAGTAGTAGCCTAATTTTAGTCTAGTAGTTGTCTAGTAGTAGTCCAATAGTAGTAGTCTAGTAGTAGTAGTCTCCTAATAGTCTAGTAATAGTCTAGTAGTAGCCTAGTAGTACAATAGTAGTAGTCTAATTGTAGTCTAGTAGTAGTCTAATTGTATTCTAGTAGTAGTCTAGTAGTTGTCTAGTAGTAGTCTAGTTGTAGTCGATTAGTAGTAGTAGTGTAGTAGTATTCTAGCGATAGTCTAGTAGTAGCCTAGTAGTAGTCTAGTAATAGTAGTCTAGTAGTAGTAGTCTATTAGTAGTCTAGCAATAGTCTAGTAGTAGCCTAGTAGTAGAATAGTAGTAGTCGAGTAGTAGTCTAGTAGTAGTCTAGTTGTAATCTACTAGTAGTCTAGTAGGAGTCTGGTCGTAGTCTAGTAGTAGTCTAGTGGTAGTATAGTAGCACAATAGTAGTAGTCTAGTAGAAGTCTAATAGTAGTCCAGTAGTAGTCTAGTAGTAGTCTGGTTGTAGTCTAGTAGTGGTCAGATAGTACTCTAGTTGTAGTCTAGTAGTAGTCCAGTAGTAGTCTAGTAGTAGCCTAGTTGTAGTCTAGTAGTAGTCTAGTAGTAGTCTAGTAGTAGTCTAGTAGTAGTCTAGTAGTAGTCTAGTAGTAGTCTAGTATTAGAACAGTAGTAGCCTAGTAGTAGTCTAGTAGTAGTCTAGTTGTAGTCTAGTTGTAGTCTAGTTGTAGTCTAGTAGTAGTCTAGTAGTAGTCTAGTAGTAGTCTAGTAGTAGCCTAGTTATAGTCTAGTAGTAGTCTAGTGGTAGAATAGTAGTATTCTAGTAGTAGTCTAGTTATAGTCTAGTAGTAGTCTAGTAGTAGTCTAGTAGTAGTCTAGTAGTAGTCTAGTAGTAGTCTAGTAGTAGTCTAGTAGTAGTCTAGTAGTAGTCTAGTAGTAGTCTAGTAGTAGTCTAGTAGTAGTCTAGTAGTAGTCTAGTAGTAGTCTAGTAGTAGTCTAGTAGTAGTCTAGTAGTAGTCTAGTAGTAGTCTAGCAGTAATCTAGTAGTAGTCTAGTAATAATCGTAGTCAAGTATGTAGTGTTTTGGCTTATTAGACATGAGCCCGGGGTTCAAACCCCCGAAACGTCTGAAACATGTCGAGCAAAAAGCAACATTTCTGGCAAAAACTCTGTGAGTAAATAAAATTGCCAAGAAAAGTTTCTCAAAAATCTGTCATTCGGAGTCGATTTGAAATTGTAGCTCCCGCTACTCTTGGATAAAATTAACACACACAACATAGGTAGTGTAAGAAGCTAGATTGTAATCCTGACTAAGAAAAATAATTAGTATGACTCACACTAAATGGAGTGATCCTGAGCAACTCTCCTCATCAACCTCGCGCCAGATATGCGTTTCTGGTTACATGGAAATCCCCGCCAATCATGGAGGAAGAGAATAAGATCTCTCATCAACTCATAATTTCCTGTAT
This sequence comes from Sarcophaga variegata, assembly GCA_932273835.1. Taxonomy (NCBI): domain Eukaryota; kingdom Metazoa; phylum Arthropoda; class Insecta; order Diptera; family Sarcophagidae; genus Sarcophaga; species Sarcophaga variegata. The sequence continues at coordinate 143,558,938 of OW026358.1, read as the reverse complement.
GGTTTTTTCTTTCTTTTTTTTTTTAACAAAATCCTATGGATATACATTCAGTTTTACAATCAATACAAAAGTACTGAAAAAAAATAAGAAAACCATCCGCCATATTAGTTCCACGAACCCGTATTATTTGCTTGGCATCATTAAAATGTCAACAGCACTAATTGCAAAAGGGCTCCCCCACACAACAAATAAAGAAAAATTGAAACGAAAGAGAAACGAAATTAAAATTAATTAACTTGGCACACTTGCGATAAGAACAAGAGGACCATTGAACGAATCACACACACTCTCCGCATACAGTCTCGTACATATTTTCCAATAATTTTCCAACAGCAAAACGCCACAACGCTAATGAAAACAAATCGAAGAAAGGCAAGGAAAAGGAAATTAAAGAAAATAATCGAAAATAGCCAGCCAGCCTGGTCAGTTGTAATGATTTGATATTTTGTTCTAACAAAGGATGTGGATTAAACATTCCCTCAACTACACTTTGCTCTCCTTTTGTCCACTGTTTCTTTAGTGATTTTCCTCACTACGAAAATAGAAAATCCAAAAGAATTGGAAAAACAAAATCGTTATTAAAAACTGAAATGAAACAGATTTTGAAAGAAATTCAAATCAAAAAAGTTTTTATTTCAATTCAAATGCTAAATAAAGAAAGCAGCGGCAAAAATAATAAGAAATTAAACAAAATTTTGCAAAGAAAGAAGTATGGAAAGTGAGAGGAAAGTGGCAATAATTTCAAATAAAAACCAATCATGCCAACTTTTTTTTACAAACAAAAGGCCTTTTGTAGAGGAAAGTCGTGGATAATTTCACAACAAAGAAGCGGGGAAACTAATGAAAAAGTTTCAATAAAAGTGTTACATTTTTTGATTATTTACATTACACGCCAAATTAAGTGGTTGCTAAACAGTGGTGGCCGAAATAATAGCAATGTAAATGAATGCATGTGTGGAATACAACAACTTTTATAGGTTGGCATCCTAAATATTGTTATGAAAATGAAAAATCTAGGTAATGGTGTTTGCAGCGAGCAAACCTGTTTACAAATTATCGTACTGCTTAATATAACAACAAACACCAGCATAAAAAATGGTAAACAAAAATACAACAACAAACACCAGCATAAAAAATGATAAACAAGTAAACAAAAATACATCAACAACAGTACAATAATAAACGTAAACAACGATGTTTACATTTATAGAGATTTCGAGGGGCGAAGCAACGAGCATTATGCTGCAATTACCCACACGTAACGTAACGTACCGTAGCGAACGTTCTCTTTTTAGCATATGGAGAACAATGTAAACGATTACCGTAACGTTCTCCCTCGTTAGCAAAACGGAACGATCTGCATAAAACAGAATTCTCCCACGTTTTTACGTGACACTTGAACATGAGAGATGATGAGCAGTGTTACCACGAAAAAAAAATATTGTAACCAACATTTGTGAAAAAATCACCAAATAAGGAAAAATACGACCAAAATTAAATTCGCAGTTTTTTTTATTTATTTTTTTTCAAATTTAAATTATAATTGAGAAAAAAAAAGAAACAAGAAATAACAAAATAAAATTATAGTCTTACTAATTAATTAATTTTAACAAACAAAACAAAAGCTGTTTTTATATGAAAAATCATAATCAAATCCGGAAAAATCTACACATTAAACAAAAAGCGGCAACACTGATGATGAGTGCAAATGTCTGTATACCAATTTCTTTGCATTGTATTGTGTTCGTTTGTGTGTTGCTTTGTGTTCTGTTTCGTTTTTATTTACATTATTCGTGGACATATGTCCCGTTTTTAACTTTTCGATAACTACACAAACGTTTTTAAGAATACGTACGTTACGATTTTACGTTTCTTACGCATGGGTAACCAGGGCATTAGCCTTAAAGAACATTCATCAGGCTGTTTACTCTGTCATACAAAAGGCAAGACGAAGCAGGCGAGTGAGTCAGTGAAGTTCAATAAGTCTTGTGTGAAGGCGCGGTGCGTTTGAAGAGAGAATCCGTTACAAAGATCTGTCGAACAATTGTTCAGTGATTGTTATTGTTTATGCAAAGGGTGTAAGCAGAGGAATAATAAAGATCAATTGTTGTTGTTTACATCACGTTGTGAACAGTGGCACACAGAATTGTGCGAATAAAGAATAAAGAATTTCGAATTAAAACTAAACACAAATTTATTTTCATTTTTTATGTAATCTAGGAGCTCATATTTGAAACGTTTTTAAAAGGTAAAAACGTAACAATATTATGTGGTGAATACTACAACGCTAAAATGTTCGCTTTGGTTTCTCTGAGCGTGTCGCATCATAAAAATTCAATTTTCCATGACTCTAACGCATAAATCTAGTTGATTTTCACCGTTGGCATGGCTTTGAGGATCACTGCGGCTTGTGATTATTCGCGTTTATCTGCGACTTAAGAAAATCTCACAAGAAAAAATTTAAAGAGGTCAAATCATATCATCTCCGTGGCCAGTCTACATCACCTATACATGAGATTACTTTGCCTTCAAATCGCTCGTGTAGAATATTCAATGTGGTATGAGCTGTGTACGTAAGTAATGCAATGCTTTTGGCACGACATGTTCACATCATCTAATTCAGGCCAAATGGAGTTAATAATCATCGACCTATAGTGCTCACCTATATTCTCAAATAAATGTGGACCAATGTTGCCGCCACTCTAAAATCCATAACCGACAGGAATTTTTTGGTGGGCGTTGGACGCACTTGGATGTCATGAAAATGATGTTCGTTCATGTGTGGATTCATCATTGAAAGTGATGTTTCGATGTATATTAGGGTCAGTTGGCAGAGCTCATTGAACAAATACACGTCGTTGTTATGGCCGTTTATTTGCAGTTCCTGGGGTAGTTGAATATTCTACGGGCCCAAGTCTGTTTGACTCTGACGAATAGGGTTGTTATTGGACAGTAGATGAAGTTAGGTAAAGGAAACATTAGCCCATTGTGATGCCGCAATCAATTTTACCCGGGTAATAAACATTCGCTAAAGGAAACACAACCCGAGTCCAAGTAAATTTTGTCAGGTAGAGAGGTCTGAAGCCTTAATGTCTGTGCAACAAGAGCAGAGCACTGCCATATGTAGTGGAAGACAGTTTCTTACTCCTCCAGAAATTCTCATTTCATACTGAAGACATATGTTGGAATGCCGAGTGTTTCGGCATGCCTAACAAAAGGACAGTGGCCCATAGGAATCGCTATAAATGGCCAAGCGATTTAAGCGCGAAAGTAAGTTGGTCGGCCTCTTCTTTTCCATACATGTGTAGCGCAGCAGAGTCCAGGAATATTCCACGTACTTTACTGCTGTGAACAAGATTTTGATTCCCTGCAATACCGAATAATGTGGAACTCTTCGGACAGTATATAATGCCGGATTTCTATGAGAAATTTTTTGTCGTGAATGCAGAAAAAGGGCTGCCAATAAGTTATAGGGACGCCAAACTACTCAATTCGAAAACGAAGAGTGTTACAATCGTAAGTTGTTTCGAATCCGGGGAGGGTTGTTTAGACCAACCATAAAATTAAGAAAATGAAAACAAGAGGTTTGAAATGTAAGGAGTACCCACTGTCAAATATGTCAAGTTTTCCCTAAAAAGTAAAGCTCCAGAGTGATTTTAAAGCTCCTTAGAAAATCCATTGTTTCTCAAACTTTGCAAGAGGACTTACAAAATTCATAGCGACTCTTTGAAGAAGAAATAAAATAAAAAGTTTTTAACCAAGTACAGTCAAGGGCGTTGTTGAATGGAGGCTTACAATTGGATAACCCTGCAGCGGTTGCTTTTGCAACACTTTTTGGGTTGATATGTAATATCGTCAACTGTATTTGGAACATAATCAAGAACTTTTAAATTTTTTATTTATATTCCGGTAACGAAAGTACCTTGCAGCTGGGTGAGCTTACAACGCCTCTTGTTGCTTGTTCAAGCCGTTGTCTGAAATATTTTCTGGCATGCGAGAGACATATTCAAATCCCAAAGCAGATTTATTATTTTAAAAAAATTTCCTTTCAAAAAAGAAAACATATTTCTTTAAGAGGATTTAATTTCGTCTCTCTCTTTCTCTCTCTCCCTTTTTCGCTCCCTCTTTTTAGAAACAGTGTAAGCGTCATATATTCAACTGAAATACTGAAATATTAATTATGAACTGAAATACTACAAAATAGACTAAAGTATTCCACGAAGACAAAAGCAATCAATTTTCAAGGCCATAAACAATAGCCTTTGAATGGAAATTTTTAAATGTGGAAACGTTTTAAAATTTTCTTCAAAAACAAAGGCGCTTTCCAAATAATACCATGGAAATATTTTGTTATGCCAAAACAATTCTTTTTTTTATCATATTTTCCTAAGAAGATTTTCTAGAGAAACGTGGAAAACTAAATAATTTATTAATTTCTCTTTCATTTTCTTGTCTTCATCCCTCTAACAAGTGTATCTCAAATGAAAAACTTCATTTCATTTAATATTTTTTTTACATTCAAACTAAATGTCACTCGTAAATGTCATGTGGTTTCTTTCATACACATTTTCCATACTCTTTTCACTTTCATTTTATTTTTAGTTTTTTCCTTCTTTTGTTCCAGTACAGTCTCTGTGGATATGGTTGCTTAATAACCGCTCAGACTCCTGAATCCTTATGCTTGCATTGCTATTGTAGCCAAAGAAGGTTTCCTTGGGGAGTGTTTTACTGTAAAATACATACGAAAAGTTTAAACACTGCAGGCAGAAAATCTTGAAAGAAAAGAGGAAGAGGAGTGAGAAAAAAATATCAAATTAATCTATTTTGTGACAAAATGAAGTTGTTTTCTGCTTCGTCTAGTTTTTGTGGAAAATTATGGAAAAGGGAAATTGAATTCTTTTTTTTCAAATTCATTTTTATTTTATTTCTTAAGCATGCACGAACAAATATTGGAGTTTGAGCTTAATAAGTGACAAGAAATTGTTGAATACCATAAAGAAGTGAAATAATTTAGAGTGCTCCAACAGGGAATTCCGTAATTAGACAGTTAGGTTAGGTTAGAGGACGTGTACTTGTCAATTAAGACAAGCACAGTACCCGGAGGTCGAATTGACCCATTGTACAAAGTCCTAGTTTCTCACACCACTTATGTTGTGTGTGTTAATTTCTATACAGGAGTGGTGGGACCTACAGTTTAAAGTCGGCTCCGAACGACAGCTTTTTGAGAAACTTTTTTTCATTGCAATTTTATTTACTCTCAGAGTTTTTGCCAGAAATCTACTGAGAGGAAGTCGCCGAAGAAATACTTTTTGTATTTTGTCTTGATGTCTGGCCTGGGGCTCGAGCCCTGGCTTTACGTCTAATAAGCCAACACACCTACTAGACTACGGCGACTTCAATTAGATAGTTGGCTACATCTGCCAAATTAGTTGCCATTTATTTCATTTGTTTTGCCAAATCACCTTGAACGACCATAGAAAACGATATGAGTTTGCTGAATAGGGTCTGGAGCAGTTGGCAAATGGCCGTTATTGTCATCGAAAAATCATCTTTAGCGATGAGGCCCGTTCCGGTGGCCAGGGCATCGCTGTCAATGGCGAGCACTATTGGACGATGATTACCAACTTCTTTTGATATTGTTACGTTTTTACCTTTTAAAAACGTTTAAAATATGAGCTCGTATAATGCAAATAAAATAAAAATAAATTTTTGTTTAATTTAATTAAAATTCTTTATTATTTGCACAATTCTGTGCGCCATTGTTCACAACTTGATGTAAACAACAACAATTGCTTTTCTTTGTTATTTCTCTGTCTATACCCTTTGTATAAACAGTAACAATTACTAGACAATAGTTCGACAGATCTTTGTAACGGAGATCTTTAAACCACGATTACTTCTCTTCAAACATATCGCGTCTTCGCACAAGACTGACTGGACTTCACTAACTCACTCTCCCGCTTTGCCTTGCCTTTTATATGGCAGGGTAAACAGGCGAACGTTCATGACTTCGCCTTCTCGAAATCTCTATGAATGTAAACATCGTTGTTAACATTTATTCTTGTAGTGTTGTTTGTGTATTTTTGTTTACTTGTTTACCATTTTTTTATGCTGATGTTTGTTGTTATATTACGATAATTTGTAAAAAGGTTTGTTTACTGCATTGTTTTGTTTTTGTAACTTTTGTTTGTAATTTTAATGTTAAATGATGCAAAAGCAAAACTCTGGTATCTAGATTTTTCATTTTCGTAACAATATGAATAGTTTCATTTGCATGATGCTGCGTGTTACATGCCTTGTTTGATAATCTTCACGGGTAATATGAGGGCATCGTCATTTCACATGGAGGTTATGTAAAGTCGTCACCGAGATTGTGCTCTTTGTTCCTGTTAGACTTTTCTCAATTTGCGTAATTATGCAAACAACCTACAAACCACAAAGGTAGTCGAAACTAACATAAGCCATGTCATCAGTCAGCGTGATTCATGCACCAGGCTCAAATACAGGATCAAATGCACCTCACCCAGAGAAGTCATGATGGATATTTAAACGATGTTTTATACAAACATAATGGCTTTCAAGGGAACGAATTTTCAATGTTATATCACACACTTTTTATTTTATTTAAACTTAAATGTAGAGCGCTGAGTCAGAGGTCAGATATAAAGGCCTAAACGTATTATAAGTGAGGCACACTGGTTTGATGAATCTTCTTTCGTAGTTGGCTACTTTCTACGAAAACTTACTTATTAATTGGTCACTACAATCCTTTAGTAAGGATCTTAACCTAGCTTCGCACACCACCCAGGTTTTGTGTGTTAATTTTAGCCATGAGAGACTCCATTTTTTTGTGAAACTTCTCGTGGCAATTATACTTCACTCTCGAAGTTTTTGCCAGAAGACTTTTGAGAAGAAGTCACCGAAAGTAATATTTATTTCATATTTCGTGTTGTTTGCGATATCTTAGCTGGGATTTGAACCGCAGGCTATCGACTAGACCTCGGTTTCTTTAGTTTCTAAAGAAAAATAAGAATGCCTTTGTAATCTCAATGTGCTGGAAGACTTATGCACACATGGAGAAGCCAGCTGGAGAAGAAGATAAGGCCGGCTAGACGTAACTGTACTGAAATCACAGAGATGGCTACCGTTGCTACGATGGTTTGGAACAATTTTACATGGCGTTTTATTAATGTCTCCTTTAACCCACATACTACTGAGAATCACTTCAAAAGTTTTACAGACTTCTTCTGTTGCCAGACCTTAAATTTAATTTCGTTGTAAATTTTTTTGTGTCTGCCCCTTCTTGAGCTTGTAAAAAGGGACAACTTTAATTAAATTTTCGTTTTGTTTTTCCTTTACATTAATTTTAATTTTCTTTTAGGCTTTAAACGCTGAAATTTCGAGCAATTGTCACAGGGTCAAATCAAACCCAACCAAACCGAAGGCAAATGTATAAATTTGTCAATTGTTTTTTACATTTCATAGCCTTTAGTTTTTAATTTTGTACGTTTTTTTATATTATTTTTCTCTCTACAACGTTCATTCTCTTGTTTAATTTTGACAAAAAAAAAAAACAGACGCGGTTTCTTTTGCCAAAAAATTGCTTTTTGCGGAAATTGAAAAAAAAACATTTTTTTGTTTCATTTTTTTGCCTTTCTTTTACATTTAATACCGTTTTTAGAGGTTTTCAACGAGCCAAAAAAAAAATAGCAGGGAATTTTTTTATTTGCATGAGAAACACTGATACTGAGAATATTATTTCCCGTGTTTACTTTTTTATGTTTTTTTCTTTTTTTGTTACATTTTTATTAAACATTTCAAAAATAGAAAAACAGGAACAAAAACTAAAAAGATTTCTTGAATAAAATATTAAGAAAGAAGATGTTCAAAAACCAAATCAAATGCATTTTTCTTAAGCATTTCATTCTTTAAACTTGGATACTTGTACACTGTCTAATACCTTTGGTACAGTGAATGCCAGTGAAAATCGTACCGGTTTATTTCACATACAATCCTTGGAAATTATTTCTTAACTGATAACTTAACAAAATAATTTAAATTTTTCAATATGAAATCTACAAAAAATTAACACGTTTATCTTTGGCAGTCACTGTATTTTTCAGTCCTTGTTTATGCATTTTCGAATTATTCACTGTCTTTTCGTTTACCAAACGGTTCTTCTGTATTTCTTTTTCTCTTCTACACTTCCTGGTTTACAAGGATTATTAGAAAAAAATATCTGCCTTTCACTCTCCGTCTCTCTCTCTCTATTTCTTCTTTCTCTGTCTTTCTCTTTCTTTGCATATAAAAAATGAATTTGGTTAGTTAAAGTGACATTCCTTGAATGGTTATTTACTCTTGAACAAGTACGTCTACAAAATGAAATAGAGAATGTTGCAAGAAAAGTAACATGCAACATGGAACAATGATTGTCTGGCATTAATAAAAATGTTGTTTAAATTCAAAGTTAAATATGCAATGAAAAGAAATGCAGCTGAACAAAAAAAATAAAGTAGATTAAGAAAATTCAAGAAAACATGACCATAATAAATGCTTCAGTTGTATACCAAAAAATGCAGATACAAAGTCAGAGATCTGACCAAAAGTAAAATGAAATTATTATAAAGAAAACATAATCATTTATGGAAAATTTATGGTGTTTGAAATCCACAAAAATTTAGAAAAATGTTGCTGAACATACAAGTCAAAAAAGTCTGGAAAATAGTATACAAGTGTTCTAAATGAAGGCTGATTTACGAGTCTGAATCAAATGCCTATCTCGTCCATCTATGACAACAAATTGGTCGAGTCAGCGCCACCATACTAAGTTACTTCATCGAACGTTACTTCACGCATTAAATACCCATCTCGCTGGAACATCTTCTACCACCTTAACGACTTGATTGCACAGACACAACCTTATACTATGTCCAGACACGCACTTTTATTGAGTCAATATTCGGTTTATTGATTACAATATTTTAAGTGTTTAGACATAGCAATATACACAGTTCAGAGCTTATTCAATATTAATTTGACAGCTGGCAAACAAAACAGCTGGTCGTTTCAACAACATTGTATTTTTTCGTTGTTTTTTTGTTTTTTTTATCGTTGTTGACATTCGAGTTGTCAAATATCAATAGAAAGAGTTCGGAAAATTGTTATATGCTCACTGAACGTACTTATGACAGTGTTGTATTTGAAGTTTTAATCAATATTATAACAATTTATGAATTTATTGAGCAATAATTAATTGACATTTTATATGAAATATTTATGGCAATAATGCCGTTTATTGCGATTTACTCAATATAAGTGCATGTCTGAACATAGTATTACTCACTTATATGAGCGAACAATACAACAATTTTGTCAGGATTACAACCCAGTTTTCCACACTACCCATGTTATGTGTTAATTTTATTCAAGAATGTTGGGACCTACATTCTTAAGTGGACTCCGAATGACAGATTTTTTTTTGCCTTAAGTCTGCTGACATTAAGTTGCTCAAGAAATATTTTCTTTAAAATTCCATTTTGTTCAAGATGTCTGGAGTGAGATTTAAACCATGATCTCACATCTATTAAGCCAACATACTATCTATTAGACTACGGCGAATTCGACACCATAATATTTCGATTTATGTTGAAGTCGTGATAGTTTTCCCTCGGTTTTGTTTAATCCCAAGGTTGGATGTTAATTTAAGATATCCAATCTCAGTTGAAGTTTACTATTTAAGAAGATACCGCCACCTTTGTTAACGTTACTTTTGATTCAACTTTGGTACAACTTTGAGCCACCGCTGTGCCACTGGATGTTAATGCGCTGCACAGTTTCCATGTCACACTGTACCGAAGATCTTATGTACGGCCAATGCAGCCACTGGATGTTAATGCGCTAAACAATGTCCATGTTGCACTAAAGGCTATTGCATCGATGCATAGAGCTGTAGTTTCTGCACATGAGAGAGATATCTGCTACTGAATTATCTATTAAGACCATAATAACACCAGTTGACAGCCGTAATCCTACATTTGATCACCATACTAACAACATTTTTGCTACGAATAGCAAAGCCAATATAAACACCTGCACTGCCAACACCGAAAGTATAGTTATCGGCTGTAATCTGTTATCCGATACATTGTTTACTTGTCGACAATATTTGATAATTTTTTTCTTTTACTGCTACAGCCATCTTAGTAGACTTCCGTTAATTAGCCTAGTAATTTAGGCGTTCAAAGGCAGCAATAATATATTGCTTGGTATGGCAACAGCCGTAGTCTAGTAGGTAGTTTCTTGGCTTATTAGACGTGAAGCTACGGTTCAAACCCCGGGTCAGACATCTTGTTCTTCTTCGGTGAATTCTCTCAGAAGATTTCTGGCAGAAGCTCTGAGCGTAAAATAAAAATTGCCTTGAAAAGTTTCTCAAAAATCTGTCGTTCGAAGTCGACTGTAAACTATAGGTCCCGTGACTCATGTATAAAGTTAAAGCACACTACATGAGTGGTGTAAGAAGCTAGGTTGTAATCCTGACTAAATGGTTGTTGACCTATTATGTATGTATATTATGTACGTTGGTATGCCCAATTATGGCGATGTCATCAACGTACATAAGCTGCTGGATACTTTTGTGAATAATAGTTTCACCTTCCGCAGAATACGTTCCATGAAGAAGTTAAAGAGATCGTATGATAGGTGATCACATTGTCTGAAACCTCGCAGGGTATTTAAGTAATCGGTTGGATCCATTCTTCCTACCTTAATAATTTGAAGAAGCTTGCTTAACGTAATTTAATACTCGATTTATGTGATTTTTTACAAAAATTGGAAAACATTATATGCTCTGTGGCGTATGATTATTTTATTGGAATAAATATTAATCATACGTCTACGTTATCTACTGTGTACAACTCTGTTAAACTTTAAAGAGTTGCATACGAGTATATCCCATCACGAGTGTATTGTAAATGTAACTAAAGTGGCCTTAAAAATAGATTTCCAGGAAAACAAAAAACATTTCCTGTTAGCAGCATGCCAAACATAAATTTAATAAAAATTTCCATTTTATTCCTGCTCATGTCATAAAATGATAAATTTTTCTCGGAAGTTCAAATTAAAGAAAAATGAAAAATAAAAGTATTTTTTTGTTTTAAAGCTTCAAATAGAAAAAGAAGAGAAAGAAAAAAGAAACAAGAAATAAAAATGATAAATTAGAATCCATAAAACCAAAAAAAAAAAAGAAAATGAAATCAAATCAAAGTGATGGTTTTATTGTATTTTAATACCCAATCAAAGTGAAATGAAAATTATTGAAATGATACAATCCACCCACCAATCCACCAATAACATAGTCAAGTAAATGAAACTCCTTTATCCTCCTCCTCTTAGTCAATTTGAAGGTCGTTTTTGTAACTCAAATGACTGGGCTGGTTGACTAAATGCCTGCATAAAATGTTACAAGTATTTGGGGCATGTTTGAGATTTTAACAATTTGTTAACTGTTTTCGTTTTAGGCCAGAATATTTAAAAGATTTTTTCCTTCTTCTTCTACTTCTACTCGTAGCAATTCCTTTAACAACACAAAATGCCTTCAAAATGTTTTTTAGGTTCCTTTAGGCTATTTTTCCTGTTCTTTGGTTAACAACCTCTACAACAGAAAATCGCTTTTCTTATTTGGCGTTGGCTTTTTCCTTTTTTTGATACAAATTTTCTCCTTTTTTTGTATAAAATTTTTCTTTTTCAGATTTTCATTGGCTTGTGTTTAACCGCAAGAATAAATTGTAACCATATTTCGTTTGGTCAAATTGCTAAAATATTTTGGCCAATTCTTAAGGCTATTTGTTATAGAAACCCCCCGCCCCCAACACTATTTGCAAAACTAAAACTAACAGCAACCGCATGAGAAAAAAAAGAGAAACTAAACCCCAGTGCCTCTCTCTTACGATGATTACATGTTTGAATCAGCATGAGAATGAAATTCATTCATGCACAAACAAAGAAATATTTTGGTTTTCTTTTCTTTTTAATTCTCGGCAAGACTAAAATAAATCACAATCGATTTATAATTTCCTTGAGGTTTTTTCTTTGTGTAAATAAAATCCTACATTGGATGCAAAAGAAAATTTTGTTTTGGATTAAAAAAAATCAAAAAATTTAAAACAGTTTTTGGTGTATTTTTACAACAACTATGCAAAGGATTTCCAGGAGAAATAACTGCAGGAGTGTTTAGGCGATTCCCTCCCAGCAATGTTCTAGCAAAAGCCCGGCCAACTATAATCTGTGGAAACTGACACTCATGGGTGAAATGCACAGAGCATCACCTACACTCTGTGAGAAGCTGGAGGAAGTTGGAGGAATCTGTGAGAAACTGGAAAAAGCTGAAGGAAGCTATGAGAAGCTGTGAGAAGCTGGAGGAATCTGTGAGAAGCTGGAGGAAGCTGTGAGAAGCTGGACGGAGCCATGAGAAGCTGGATGAAGCTTGAGGAAGTTGGAGGAAGTTGGAGGAAGCTGTGAGAAGCTGAAGGAAGCTGTGAGAAGCTATTAGAAGCTAGAGGAAGCTGTGAGAAGCTAGAGGAAGCTGTGAGAAGCCGGAAGAAGCTGGAGGAAGCTGTGAGATTCTGTGAGAATCTGGAAAAAGTTAGAGGAAGCTTTGAGAAGCTGGAGGAAGCCATGAGAAGCTGGATGAAGCTTGAGGAAGTTGGAGGAAGCTGTGAGAAGCTTAAGGAAGCTGTGAGAAACTGTTAGAAGCTGGAGGATGAAGTTGTGAGAAGCTGGATGAAGCTGTAGCAAGCAGTGAGAAGCTGTGAGATGCTGGAGGAAGCTGGAGGAAGTTGGAGGAAGCTGTGAGAAGCTATAAGAAGCTGGAGGAAGCTGTGAGGAGCTGGAGGAAGTTGTGTGAAGCTGAAGGAAGCAGAAAGAAACTGAAGGCAGCTGTAGGAAGCTATGAGAAGTTGGAGGAAGCTGGAGGAATATGTGAGAAGCTGGAGGAATCAGTGAGAAACTGGAAGAAGTTGGAGGATGGTGTGAGAAGCTGGAGGAAGCTGTGAGAAGGTGGCGGAAGATGTGAGAAGCTGTGAGAACCTGGAAGAAGCTGGAGGAAGCTGTGAGAAGCTATGAGAAGCTGGAGGAAACTGTTAGAAGCTAGAAGAAGCTGGAGGAATCTGTGAGAAGTTGGAGGAAGCTGTTATAAGCTGAAGGAAGCACAAGCAAACTGGAGGCAGCTCTAGAAAGCTATGAAAAGTTGGAGGAAGCTATGAGAAGTTGGAGGAACCTGTGAGAAGCTGGAGGAATCTGTGAGAAGTTGGAGGAAGCTGTAAGGAGCTGGATGAAGCTGTCAAAATGATGATGAAGAATGTGAAAATGCCCAGAGTGTAGCTGCTGTGAGAAGCTGAAAGTAATTTTGTCTGATCTGAATATCAGTTTATTTCATTTTTGTTGTCGTGTTACATACACACGGAATTGATCATTACAACCCCCTTCAATCAGGATTACGACCTGGCTTCTCACACCTCTTATGCCATGTGTGTTAATTTTATACATTAATGGCTAGACCTACTGTTTAAAGTCGTCTCCGAACGAAAGATTTTTGAATAAGTTTTCATGGCAATTTCATTCACTCTCAGAGTTTTTGCCAGAAATCTGCTGAGAGGCAGTCACCGAAGGAAATATTATTTTGTATTTCGATTTTTGGAAAACCTGAGGTTTGAAGGGTGGCCTCATGATTCGCTACGTTTATAGAACTAGGGTATGCCCACAGGCTGGTGTCGGTTGTGGATAAACTTCTGACAAAACTATCTGAGGCTGTCAATCGCTACCAAGGATAGACAGTTGATGTAAGCCTGATGGCTAAAGAAAATTTGAAGACACTCTCTACGGCATCAATCAAAGAGTGCTTGAGACTGTACGTCTTGGGTGCATGACAGTGGGCTTAACAATAACCCCGATAAGATATTATACAATATTAGAAGAAGAACGATAATTCCCAACAACACACAAAAGTTACGTAAAATATTTGGTAATACAGTCGAACTTCTATAAATTGAATCACCATTATCCAGAAAAAAACTTCAAATTATAGAAACAAATTTGGGAAGTAAATTTACAAATGATCTAGATGCTGTTGCCACGTCATGTGTTTCAACTTATAGAAACTTCAAGTAATAGAAGTTCAAATTATGGAAGTTCGTCTGTAACATAAATACATAATTGATCATTACAACCCTCCAACGTTCCCACGACAATCGGATCTTCGCTCCGGAACGACCCGACTCAACATCGACCAAGGATTGTCAACCCAGCGAAAGCTGTATCAACCGGAAGTTTTTTCCCAAGGGAAATACTTCCGGAGACAACAGCAGAACTGTTACAATAACAACAACTCCCTTCAGTCAAGGTTACGACCTATGCAGTGTGTGTTAATTTTATAAATGAGTGGTGGGAACTACAGTTTAAGGTCGACTCCGTACGACCGTACGTATTTGAGAAACTTTTCATGGTAAGTTTATTTTATTTCCAGAGTTTTTGCCAGAAATCGGCTGAGAGGAAGTTACCGAAGAAATATTTTTGCGTAGTTCATTTTGATGGAGATGTTTGAACTGGCGTTTGAACTGAAGCCTTACGTCTAATGAGACAACGTACTACTTACTAGACTACGACTACTTCCCATAGTGTTACAAGCTCTAGTTAAGCATTTAAGTGGCATAATATCTCAATCTCTCTCTTTCTCTCTCTCTCTCTCTGTTCGATGCAATTTCCTTTCATATTTGCAAGTTTTATTTACTTTTTCGATGAATTTGCTGTGTTTCTTTCATTTCTTGAAAATAATGCCGTTTTGGTTTTGCAGTTTTCCTTGTCATAAATATTTCAATTTTTCAAACATATTTTTAGCTATGCATAGTACATATAACTACAAAACAAATTACAAAAGTTTTGACTGTTTTCTATGCCGTAATAATATTCTATTTTTGTGCTTTGTTTTGTTTTATGCCTTAGAAGTACTGGCAGTACTCCTCTTACAGAAGACGAAAGAATGAATTTAAATTGCAGTCAACATCATTAACTTAAAATATGATTTATGGCCGCAAGGAACGTTTATACTCGTTCTTAAGACGACAAGATTGATTAAAATAAATAAGAATTCTGTACTCTAAGCCAAGTCAGAGAATGTTATATAAACTAACAACGATTTGTTAAGTAAAGTGTCTAAGTAAACGTAAAACAATATCAAGAAAAATTATAAGATTTTCAGTATTTTGTGTGTTGACTTACCAACTTCAGCCATATGTTCGTTATAAGCAATTGATTTTTTTCGTCCTGTAAAGAAACAAAATACAAGAGAAGAATTATTTAAATGTTGTTGTAATACAATACAATTATTTACTAATATTGGATCTTTTTTTAAACGCTTTTACACTTTAAATTTAGATGATCATTAAAATTTTTTTCGTTTTAAATACCAAGTGATGCCATTAGGTATGAAATATTTTATATTGTTACGTTTTTACGTTTTAAAAGCGTTTAAAATATGAGCTCGTAGATTGCAAATAAAATAAAAATAAATTTGTGTTTGGTTTTAATTCGAAATTCTTTATTATTCGCCCAGTTCTGTGTGCCACTGGTTACAACTTGATGTAAACAACAACAATTGCTTTTCTTTGTTATTCCTCTGTTTATACACTTTGCATAAACAATAACAATTACTAGACAATTG
Source organism: Sarcophaga variegata (assembly GCA_932273835.1). Classification (NCBI taxonomy): domain Eukaryota; kingdom Metazoa; phylum Arthropoda; class Insecta; order Diptera; family Sarcophagidae; genus Sarcophaga; species Sarcophaga variegata. The sequence goes on along the minus strand of OW026358.1, from coordinate 143,543,226 downwards.
TTCGTCAGATCTTTGTAACGGAGATCTTCAAACCATGATTACTTCTCTTCCAACGCTCCGCGTCTTCACATAAGACTGACTGAGCCTGCTTTGAATTTCCCTTTGTATGGCGGGGTAAACAGTCTGATGAATGTTCTTGAAGGCGAAGTCATGAACGGTCGCCTTATCGAATCTCTATAAATGTAAACATCGTTGTTTACATTCATTATTGTTGTTTGTGTATTTTGTTAACATTTATTCTTGTAGTGTTGTTTGTGGATTTTTGTTTACTTGTTTAGCATTTTTTATGCTGGTGTTTGTTGTTATAATAAGCAACCCTTTTTATACCCTTTGTAAACAGGTTTGCTTACTGGATTCTTCATTTTAGTAACAATATTTTGCTTCGTCGTTTAAACGCTGGACTAGGTTGTTATAATACTTTGCATTGAGTATCTTACGTTTTCCAAGTAAAGATGGACAGCTTTATTCCAAAAAAACAGAGACCTTGATCTCATCTACACATTAAACTGACTTCTCTTCCTGAGAAAAAATTCTGTCAATTCATTAGGCTGTGTCGGATATTTTGCCTCAGGAGTGAAAAAATGTTTCACACCAAGCATTGACAAACACGCTACTGCAAGTCGCACGCTTTTTCTTCATGCAAGGTGTCGTCTAGTAGCAATTTGTACATTTCCTTAATGGCTTTTGGTGCGGTGTTTTGAATTAAACTCTGGTATTTAATAGTATAGACATGTAAATGAAAGAACAGACTTCCTAAGGGCATCTATTGCAAAGGAAGATATTGATTGACTAAATGGTAACCAAATTTTTCTTTTTTGCAAGTTTACCTCGAACGTTTTAGTGTCATTGTCTTAAAACACCGTCTTGTCACTTATCTTCTTGAATTTACTACACATATTTTCAGGGGTTTTCTTGCCAGAGCTCGGTCTGATGGAATTTATACTGATTTCAGTAAAGCTTTTGATAGGGTTGATCATGGAATTTTGCTTCTTAAACATTCATTAATCGGTATTCCTGATATTATTCATCGTTGGCTAGACTCCTACCTCTTGCTTAGGACTCAGAGGTTATTGTTTAGGAATGTATTGTCTAAGACTGTATATGTTACTTCTGGTGTTCCGCAGGGTAGCCATTTGGGTCCTTTACTGCATTTATTGTTTCTTAATGATCTTCCTTGTGCTATTTCTGATTGTAATATTCTGATGTATGCTGACGACGTTAAATTATTTTATACTTTTGATGATGATCATGGTCAGGCTGTTCTTCAGCGAAATATTGATTTGTTTTTGTAACTTGGTGCAAAATTAATTTAATGGATCTTGACTTGAAAAAATGTAAATGCATGGTTTTCTCTCGCGCGGGCGTAATTTCGTCCACTTATGTAATTAATTCTTACCCCTTGGAAACTGTGACTACATTTCTTGATTTGGGAGTATTATTGGATATGAAATTGTCTTTTATTGATATGATGATTGGCAAGGCTCGGGCTGTTCTTGGTTTTGTGAAAAGATGGGCTAGGGAATTCATTGATCCTTATACATATAACGAGACTGCTATACATTTCACTTGTTGGACCTATTTTGGAATATGCGTCTATTATTTGGAATCCATACTATCGTTGTCATAGTGATTCAATAGAGTCTGTGCAGAGGCAGTTTTTATCATTCTGTTTACGTGGCTTAGGATTGGATTGTGCCAATGGGTTTCCGTCATATGAGACTAGATTAGGTTTGATAAAACTTCCAACTTTAGAACGTAGAAGGGCTGTTTTAGAGGTTTGTTTTGTTTTTAATCTGGTTAAAGGTGATATCGATTATGAGTTTTTGCTTTGCAACCTGAATTTCAGTATTCCAGCAAGATTTTCAAGGCACTATCGTCCTCTTTCTTTAGATTTTTATAGAACGAACTATGGATGTAATTTTCCTTTTCGTTGATTATTTAATGATTTTAACTTATAATATGATTTTATTGATTTTAATTGTAGTGTTTTTAATATAAAACGTAGCTTATATGCTGGCATTAATTTGTAAATTATTATATAATATACTTGCTTCAAAATTCTCCATAATTTTTTAAGTGACCCTCGCATATGAATATTAATAGATTTTATTATTCGCATTTCAAATCAAATTAAAATGAAAACATTTTAATTTGAAATTTCGCTACAATTAATGACACCCACAATACATGATGACGTATGATTAATTTCAATTAATTCAATTAAATATTCCACATACGCCGTGTTAAATTGCCACTTAATATACAAATTATTGTGAGTATAAAAACACTTGAAAATATAGAAAAAAGAACTAAAAAAAATAAAAAAAAACTAATTTTAATTGATATTTACTGGTAAATAGCAAAGGCACATAGAAGAAGAAAAAAATTAAACATTAAATATGAAAAACGTTTTAAACAGTTTTCAAATGGCAATTCAATTACAATCTTTGAAGAGAAGAAAAAAACTGAAAATTTTTAATTAAAAACTTTTGTTAACTGGGGCCACAAAAAAGAGAAAAGCAGCTACAACAACTGCAGCAAAGTGAAATAAATTATTAACAAATACGATAACACTTTACAACTCAACTCAACTCAAGCTCCTCTCATTTTTTTCTTCTTCATTCTTTGCCTTCTTTTTTTTTTTTTTGTACTGATGACCTACAAGTTTTGGTCCTTTTTTTCTATGCAAACATCCTGTTGTACAATATTTATGATGAGATGTGAATAAAAATTTCAATTAAAAGTTTTACAATGTGTGAGATAGAAATTTCTCTTTTTGGTCAACTTAAAAATAAAAAAAGAGAACAAATACCATAAAATTTATTTTATTTATAACACTCATGCATGCATGAAGCAGGCACAGTCATGTTGGCTTATTTCTTGGGGTTTTTTTTCTTTCTTTTCTTAAAATGACATGAAAAGGAAAGAATATTAGAAACCTCAATACAAATATTCTTTGATAAGAAGAGATTAGCAAAGCTTTAGAAAATGCCTTTCTTAAAAGAAGCTTAAGGGGATACCAATTAAAACTGTTCGAAGCCAACATTACTAATCATTCCATTAAAAGATGGCTGATAGAGTTCCGAAACACACGATCTGCGGAAACAAATGCAGGAAACGAGATAAAAAACGTCTACACAGCTAGGCTATGCCCACAGATTTTTGTCGCTTGTGGATGAATTTCTGACAAAACTACCCTGAGGCTACCAAGGGTATATGGATGATGTAAACCTGATGGCTAAAGAAAATTTGAATAGACTCTCTGCCACATCATTTAAAGAGTTCTGTAGATCGTATGCAATAGGTGCATGGCAGTGGGCTTGAGGATAAACCCGGACAATACCACAATATTAAAAGAAGAAGAACACTTCTTAAGTGGTAGCATAATCGACTCCTGAGGTAGATAACAACATTGAAAATTGAGATAAAATCTCTGGTAATACATACATACATAATTGATCATTACAACCCTTCAGTCAGGATTACAACCTAGTTTCTCACACCACTTATGTTGTGTGTGTTAATTTTTATACATGAGTGGCGAAACCTACAGTTTGAAGTCGACTCCGAACGACAGATTTTTGAGAAACTTTTCATGGCAATTTTTATTTTTACTCTCAGAGTTTTTGCCAGAAATCTGATGAGAAGAAGTCGCCGAAGAAATACTTTTTGTATTTCGTTTTGATGTCTGGCCTGGGGCTCGAACCCTGGCTTTACGTCTAATAAACCAACACACTACCTACTAGATTACGGCGACAATCTCTGGTAATAACATACATAATTGGTGATTACAACCATTCAATCAGGATTACAACCTAGCTTATCACATCACTTATGTTGTGTGTTTTGATTTACATGAGTGATGCAATCTGCAGTTTAAAGTTGACTCCGAGAGACAAATTTTTGAGAAATTTTTCAAGCCGATTTTATTTACTCTCAGAGTTTTTGCTAGAAATCTGCAGAGAATCGCCAAAGAAATATTTTTTTGTATTTCGCTTTGTTGGAAAACCGTGGCGTCTTGATAATAAACGCTTACACAACTAGGGTATGCCCTTAGGCTGGTGTCGGTTGTGGAGGAACCTCTGACAAAACTATCTGAGGCTGTCAAACCCTTCCAAGGATAGACAGTTGATGTAATCCTGATGGCTAAAGAAAATTTGAAGACACTCTCTGTGCCATCAGCCAAAGAGTTTTTGAGATTGTACGTCGTTGATGCATAACAGTGGGCTTGACGATAAACCAGGGCAAGACCGCAATAGTACAAGAAGAACGAAGAACTACCTAACAACACAGAAAATGGACAATGGATACAACCCCCTTAAGTCTAGGTTACAACCTAGCTTCTCACATCACCTGTTTGAAGTCGACTCCGAATGGCAGCATTTTGAGAAACTTTTGATGACAATTTTATTTACTCTCAGAGTTTTTGCCAGAAATTGCTAAGAAGAAGCCGCAGAAGAAATATTTTTTCTTCGAATTTCGTTTAATTGGAGATGTTTGACCTGGGGTTTGAACCCTGGCCTCACGTTTAACAACCCAACGCGCTACCTAATAGACTACGGCGACTATCTGGTAATAGCACGGCATAATATATTGACTTGCATGCCTTATATAGACAGTATTTCAGGAAAGACCAAGTGCCATCCAGCAATTACGCTTTGGATATACATATATCACGAGGGTTAGATATATAGTGACCTAAAAGGTCATTGTTTAAGCAGACAGAACCAATCAAAATACAGCTCAAAGAGAGTTGTACAGGGTGTATTGCCCTAAGAGGGTCAATGAGTCTTTGTGGTACAGTGCCATTGAAAGATCTGGTAGTTAAGTCCTAAGCTTTAAACACTATGGTTAAATGGATTATATAGGCTAATATGCAAGTCATTAATGGATTTTGAAACCCATGCAGTTGGTTACTTGTTACTGGACAAAACCAGTGGTCTATATTATTTTCGGAAGAGCTTTGCAACAAGACTTAGTGACAAGACTAAAAGGAATAATCTGGGAAAAGGCTTACCATTATCTAGCATACAGAAGGGTTAAGAATGGATCATGGCATAGAAGTGGAAGCGTCTGGTTTCAGAACGAAATAATCTGCAGTGGAAATTCAAGAATATTTTCAATGCGGAAATCATCTCTAAGCCCAACTGAGACTTCATTCCTTCTTGTGAATGAATTTTTGATTTTCATTATTCTGTGATATTTTATGCCTAAGTCGCCGAAGTCGCCGTAGTGTAATAGGTAGTGTGTTGGCTTAGTAGACGTGGTTAAAACTTTAGCCCAGAACAAAACGAGATGAAAAAAAAAATTTGTTTGGCGACTTTCTCTCAGCAGTCTTCTGGAAAATTCCCTTGGAAGTAAATAAAATGTCCATTAAAAGTTTCTATGTAATGTCTAATGTCTAAAGTAATCTATCGTTCGTGGTCGAATTTAAGCTGTAGTTATCGCCACTCTTGGGAATCTAGGCTATAATCCTGGCTGAAGTGTGGAATTCTAGGCATAATAGAGTACGTTTTGCATCAACAAATCTAAGGCGAACTCTTCGAAACTATTTCAATTCAAGTTTTCATAGAATTTTTTATGAAATTTTTTAAACTTAAAATTTCATTGCAACCGCATTGCTGGTAAAATGGAAACATTCTGCATCAAAGAAGTCTTTTGGTTATAAAAATTGTTTACAATTTCCACAAAAATGTCTTGAAATGTTACGACCATAAAGAAAGAAAAAGATTTGAAGTTTCTTTTCCCACTTTTCCTGTCAACAATTTTCTTAAAAGCAATGCAAAATACGACAATAAGGTCCTTTGAATCATTAGGAATTGTTTTAGCACAGCTGTTTGCTTTCATATGCATTAAAAAGAAAAGAAAAAAAAAACCGTACATTTCCGCTAATGTAACCACTTTTCATTCATTCATTCATTCAATTCCTTCCTTCCTTAATCGCCTCAATTATCTCAATCGCCTGTTCCTGTCTCTATTAATTATTCAAATCAATCTCTTACTCTCTCTCTTTCGCTCTCTCTCTCTCTCTATCTCTCTCTACACATATGATTTCATAGCATTTCACTGACATAATCATTATGACATCAGAGCCTATTATTAGCTACACATGTTTTATTTGTTTTTCTTTTTTTGTTGTTGTTGTTGTTGTCATTTGGTTGTATTTTTATAGGCCATAATTACAGCACATTTGCACAGTTTTCACCAGGGAAACAAATAAAAATTAAACGTTTAAAAACTCATAAATATGATTGCCCAACATCATCATCATCATCATCATAAGACAAGTGTTTTTAAATACTTCCTAAAATTGAACACAGGAAAACAGTAATCCCTGCACAAAATTAATCAATCAAACAGTCAATCAATACAATTAAACAATCCATGAATCAATCAATCACAATAACATTGTAGGCTTATGGTAAAACATGCGTTCATCAATTGTAAACATTTTCTGTTTATGGCCATAAAAAGTGATTTAAATTTAGAAAAATAGACAGGAGAGTGATGTAAAGAATTTAAATAGTAATTGATATGCAAACAGGTGTCTTCCTTTGAAATATGTTACGGCTTCAAAGGTTCCATATATTCTGATAATTTAGTTTCATAACAGAATCCAGGCGATCCATATTCTGCAGAAGTATACTCTTAGTCTACAGTTGCGGCTTAAAATCTCGGTTATTCTTCTCAGTCTTCTCCTGGGTAGTTTTATGCAGGACTCATCAATCAATCAATCAATCAATTGGTCATTACAACCCTTCAATCAGGATTGCGTCCTAGCTTCTCACACCACCCTTGTTGTGTATGTTAATTTTATTCATGCGTGGCGGGGTTTACAGCTTAAAGCCACCTTCGAAGGACAGATTTTTGAAAAACTTTTCCTAGAGTTTTTGCCAGAAGATTGTTGTAAGGCAGTTGCCGAAGAAATATTTTACATGCAGGGGTTTGAATCACGGCCTTGCGACTACTAACCCAACACACAGCCAACACACAGCTTTATAAATCCTTTCTCTCAACGTGTAACCATTCCAAATATCTTTTCCCGCTCCAATTAAAAGTTCTTATCCTATCAGTGAAGTAAGAGTTTCTTTGCTCGCAAGTTCATTGGCATAAATTCCCAGATGACCTGTGATCCAGCAGATGTTGACCTATTTTTCCTGCTTGGATGATTCAGCTTTTCCAGTGAGTGCCATAATATTTTCAAGTTAACATCATAAGAGCAGAGAACAGGAATGTTGGATGGTTCTTCTGTCTAAGTTTAAGAAAGAACAGGATGCCACACTTATCTACCCATACGTCTAACACAGACTTATTTTTTTACTCAGTCTCGTTATCAAGTATTCCTCAAAGAGTCAAAAGTCAACTGCTTCTGCCCAAGTGGACAGTTAAAGGGGGTGCTAAACATTCACTCAATTAACAACATTATGAATCCCTCTCAAGAAATTCATAATCTCTCACTGCCATGTGTAATTGAATTAAATTCAATAGAGCCTCCTGTGACTCTGGGTGATAGATTATCATGACCTTGGTTATTTCAACACATGCTTGTCTCTGTATCTCATCGAATTCTATTTGAAATATTTTTAAATCCGTGTTGCCTGTCAAAACTTTCAACACAACTGCTTGAGTGTCGGTATCATGCTATAGTAAGCTTTCTGTAACTGAAACCCTGATTAGTAAAGCGAATATGAATAAAGCTTAGTATAGTGTTCCTCGAAACCGCACCGATTCAGATTCGATTGTGATCCAATCCTATGTCGCGTACTGTTAAGGCAGTATAGACTAAGTAAACCATCAAACTAGCCTCCAATCAAACGTATCAAATGTAAATAATAAAAAAAAAGATTCGAATATCAGTTAAACATGTGCATGGACTCGAAAAGACTTCACTAACTAGCCACTCATACCTACCAACAAGTACGAAAGGAGAAACTCTCTCCAAGTCTATAAAATTTTGAATGAATGGCTGCCATTTTTTTCTCTAACATTCATACATAATTGGTTGTTACAACCCTTTAGTTAGGATTACAACCTAGCTGCTCATACCACTAGGTAAACAACTATGTTTACCTTTATAGAGATTTACAAAAGGTGAAGTCATAAACATTCGCTTTCAAGAACATTCATCTGACTGTTTACCCTGCCATATAAAAGGCAAGGCAAAGCAGGCACCTGAGGTAGTAAAAGTTAAGTAAGTCTTGTGTGAAGACCCGTTGCGTTTGAAGATTGTAATCGTGGTTTGCATATCTCCGTAACAAAGATCTTTCGTATAATTGTCTAGTGGTTGTTATTGTTTATGCAATGGGTGTAAACAGAGGTATAACTAAGAAGAGCAATTGTTGTTGTTTACATCAAGTTGTGAACAGTGGCACACAGAATTGTGCGAATAATAAAGAATTTGGAATTAAAACGAAACTCAAATTTATTTTTATTTTATTTGCAATCTACGAGCTCATATTTTAAACGTTTTTAAGAGGTAAAAACGTAACAATATTTTCATAATTCGTTTTGATGTCTGAACTGGGTTTTAAACCGTGGCCTCATGTCTTATAAGCCAACAAACTACCTACTAGACAACGGCGACAGCTCTCTAGCTACATACATACATACATAATTGATCATTACAACCCTTCAGTTAGGATTACAATCTAGCTGCTCATACCACTAGGTAAACAACTATGTTTACCTTTATAGAGATTTACAAAAGGTGAAGTCATAAACATTCGCTTTCAAGAACATTCATCTGACTGTTTACCCTGCCATATAAAAGGCAAGGCAAAGCAGGCACCTGAGGTAGTAAAAGTTAAGTAAGTCTTGTGTGAAAACCCGTTGCGTTTGAAGATTGTAATCGTGGTTTGCATATCTCCGTAACAAAGATCTTTCGTATAATTGTCTAGTGGTTGTTATTGTTTATGCAATGGGTGTAAACAGAGGAATAACTAAGAAGAGCAATTGTTGTTGTTTACATCAAGTTGTGAACAGTGGCACACAGAATTGTGCGAATAATAAAGAATTTGGAATCAAAACGAAACTCAAATTTATTTTTATTTTATTTGCAATCTACGAGCTCATATTTTAAACGTTTTTAAGAGGTAAAAACGTAACAATATTTTCATAATTCGTTTTGATGTCTGAACTGGGTTTTGAACCGTGGCCTCATGTCTTATAAGCCAACAAACTACCTACTAACAACGGCGACAGCTCTCTAGCTACATACATACATACATAATTGATCATTACAACCCTTCAGTCAGGATTACGACCTAGCTTTTCACACAACTTATATTGTGTGTGTTAATTTTATACATGAGTGGTGGGACCTACAGTTTAAAGTCGACTCCGAACGACTGATTGTTGAGAAGCTTTTAATGGTAATTTTATTTGCGCTCAGAGTTTTTGCCAGAAATCTGCTGAGAGGAAATCGCCTAAGAAATATATTTTTATAGCTCGTTTTGATGTCTGATCTGTTGTTTGAACCGTGCCCTCATGTCTCATAAGCCAACAAACTACCTATCTTTTAAGGTTAAATAACCAGAAGGGTCATCAATTAATATCACTCAGAATGGTAGAATTAATCGAACACTCACGGAACTTACGTTTGTTTCTAGAAGGCAATGAAAACGATTACTCCCAATCCTATAGCATTGCCTCGTACGTTATAAACGAACGTACGTTCTGTTACTTACATTCCATGCTTATATGACTCGTAATGGTAGAATTAATCGAACGTTAACGGAACGAAAGTTTGTTTTGAGCATGTGAATAGGCAATAAGAACGATTACCTCTACCATAATAGGATTTCGTTAAATATCTGCATTATTTTCCTATGCTATAAGCGATCGTATGTTCCGGTGTGTTGGCTTATTAGACGTAAAGCCAGGGTTCGTTTTCTGGCAAAAACTCTTGAGCGTAAATAAAATTGCCATGAAAAGTTCCTCAAAAAAAATCTGTCGTTCGGAGCCGACATAGAACTGTAGGTCCCGCCACTCATGTACAAAATTAACATACGCAACATAAGTGGTGTGAGAAACTAGGTCGTAATCCTGACTGGAAGGTTGTCATGACCAATTTTGTATGTATGTATGTTATGTTACGTACGTTACGTACTTAACTCATTTATAATGTTTATCAAATAATGAAATAATGAACATCAATTAAAGTGCTTGTTCTTCTTCTTTCTTGTTCAGTAAATAATAATTTGAAAGTAATCCGACTAGAACATCTCATATATTTCTGCGGCAATAATTCCAGTTGTTATTAGCTATTGACAGCTTTTCTGGCAGGCATTTGAAAGCATTTTTTTAATATTCTCAATACAAAATTGGGTCATAAATACATCCATCCATGCAGCCAGCCATTGCTAGTTATTGACAACAATAATTAACAATAAATATCGTGACTTGGCAATTACAACAATCGAGAAGAGAGAACATAAAAATCTCATCTCGACTCATCTCTCATTAACGATAAATTCTTGTCAAATTATGTGTCATTAACATGCTTGTTTAAATGATTTCTCATATGCCCTGCCTGATACATACTAATGCAGTCTCCTCACTTATGCCATATGCCTGTCACTTTTTTTTTTAAATTGCGAAACGTGCAAGAAATCGGAAAATTTGATTTTCGATTTTCCATTTCATTTTGGGTTTAAGTGTGTGTATATGTGAAACAGATAGAAAAAAACTCTGGTAATACTTTATGCATTAAGAGAGGAGGGTATATTACCATTAAGCCGGATTTTGACTTTATAACCTCAAGTGTATCAATTTTTTGTAACAAAAGCGAAACTAGAGAGGATGAATTTCGAAACAAAAGATATCCCGGCACGCCAAAAAGCAGTTATTCACCGTAAAGAATCCATCCAATATGATAGACATGTGTAGGGAAGGCACAGTTGTTGATGGTATTAAAAATATGGTTAAAGACATACACACTTACATACATATATACATATGTACATATGTATGTATGTATAAATATTTATTTATATGTAAGCATGTCTGTATTAAAAAAGCTTTTTATGCCTTCTTAGAGAATTTTTAGATGTTCAATCGAAAAGCCATAATTTTTTTCTAATACGCCACTCATGTAACAGACAAAAAAAAAAAACAAAAAAAACCATGACTTTTTATTGTGGAATATTATCCCCGTATATTATGGATGGATTTATAATTTTGTATTTTTTCTATTGTTTTTGTTGTTATTTCTATTGTTATAGATGTTCTTGGGATATGCTGCATATGTACTGTATTGGGTCTAGATTTGGAAACATTTTGTACACTTGAAAAAATCCAATTTCTTTCGATTGTCCAGAATATTGTTACGAAAATGAAAAATCAAGATACTGGTGTTTTGCTTTTACACCGCTTAACATTAAAATTATAAACAAAAGCTACAAAAACAAAACAATGCAAGTAAACAAATCTGTTTACAAATTATCGTATTGCGTCATATAACAACAAACACCAGCATAAAACAAATGGTAAACAAGCAAACAAAACTACACAAACAGCACTGCAATAATAAATGTAAACAACGATGTTTACGAGAAGGTGAAGTCATGAACATTCGTCTTTAAGAACATTCATCAGACTGTTTACGCTGCCATATAAAAGGCAAGGCAAAGCAGGCGAGTGAGTTAGTGAAGGTCAGTCAGTCTTGTGTGAAGACGGGGTGCGTTTGAAGAGAATAATCGTGGTTTGAAGATCTCCGTTACAGAGATCTGTCGTACAATTGCTTAGTGATTGTGATTGTTTATACAAAGGGTATAAACAGAAAAATAACAAAGAAGAGCAATTGTTGTTGTTTACATCAAGTTGTGAAGAGTGGCACGTAGAATTGTGCGAATAATAAAGAATTTCGAATTAAAACCGAACACAAATTTATTTTTATTTTATTTGCAATCTACGAGCTTATATTTTAAACGTTTTTAAAAAGTAAAAACGTAACAACACGTTAAGAATTTGTCAAATCAAGTCAAATTTCGAAGTAGCAATGGCGTTAAAATTTTAGAAAATAAATAATCCTTCAGTTAGGATTACAACCTAGTTTCTCACACCACTCATGCTGTATGTGTCTATTTTATACATGAGTGGCGGGACCTACAGTTTAAGGTCAACTCTGAACGACAAGATTTTTGGAGAAACTTTTCATGGTAATTTTATTGCTTTTCAGATTTTTTATCAGAAGTCTAATGAGAAGAAGTCGCCGAAGAAATATATCTTTTTCATATTTCGCTATGTTAGAGATGGGGTTTCAACCACAGCTCCAAGCCTCATAAGCCAACACGTTGCCTACAAGATTGGGGCGACTTCAAAAATTCTATCAAAACCCTTATAAATTTCTTCATAAGTTTTGTATAAATATGCTACAATCTCCCCTATTCTGCCAAGAAGAGGGCACTCTCTGTCTTATAACTTAATAGATCAGGTCGTAGAAGTGTTTTAAGAAATGTCTTTATGATCAGTACATCATTTTCCTGTTTACTCCACAAATGACAATAGTGCGAAACCCAACATAGTAGTAACACTTAGTACCTGCCCAGAAGCATGGTGGGTGCTATCCTTTAAACTGAAACCATTCTCGGTATTGAACATAAAGTCTTAAAGTCCAGGTAATTCTACCCCAATTTACGTATTATATACGCTATCTGACACCAATCATGTGTTGTGTGTGTTAATTTTATGCATAAGTGGCATGACCTACAGTTTAAAGTCGACTCCGAACGTCAGATTTTTGAGAAAACTTTCATGACAAGGCTAACCATTACGTAGATGGTGGTGACTTCGGTAACCGTGAAGATAAGATCAACAAATTGCTCCGCAAAATGGTCTAAATAAAATGAAAAACAATGACAAACAATAATTGGTGTGCAACTGCATTGATAACGAGTTTGGTGTCCCACTTCAGTATAGCAATATGGACTCAATATTGTTTTAATTATTGGATGTGCGCATATGTGCAGTATTTTTATACAAGATTTGTCTTTTAGATTTGTCTGTTTTTAATATTCAACTGGGACAGAGTTGATGTACACGAAAGCCTTTACAACCGTCAGCAGCCAATCGAACACCATAAGGGGAGGTTAAGCTTGCGATTTCGTTCTTCTCAATTTTCCTTTCCACCTTAGCGTCTGTTTAGATAGATAGAACCCGTGCTTATTTCGTGAATGGTAACACTTAGCTCATGTCTAATTTGACAGATAATTAGTTTTATCCTTCCGCTGAACGAATATGATTGTGTATACGCTTGAACAACGCTGGGAAATATTGCGACATTATTTTGAAAATCATGGTAATGTTGCAGAATGTGTGAGAAAATTACACCGTCAGCTCCGTATGTTCGTTGTCTTGTGTAAAAAAGTGAAAGAAACTGGCATCCTCTTCGATAAACCAAAGCGTGAAAAGCCAAAAACAGTGCGTACACCCGAGAATATTGCTGCTGTGGCAAGAAGAGTGCGTGAAGCACCATCAACATCAATTCACCATCGTTCTCAACAATTGAACATTTTGGAGACATCATTGAGACGAATTTTGCATAAAGACCTTGGTATGACGCCAAACAAAGTGCAATTGGTTCAGGAGTTGAAGCCAATTGACCATCCGATGCGTTTTCGCATCGCTAAGTGGGCCTGCGATCGACTTACAGAAGATGCCGGTTTTGGCAAAAAAATCATCTTTTCAGTTGAAGCTCATTTTGATCTTGGCGGGTATGTAAACCAGCAAAATTGTCGCATTTGGGGCACAGGAAACCCGCATACATACATTGAAAAGCCGACGCACCCAAAACGAGTCACTGTTTGGTGCGGACTTTAGTCCAGAGGCATAATTGGGCCATTTTTCTTCGAAAATTAGCAAGGAGTGGCCGTTACAGTCAATGGCTATCGTTATCGAATTTTTGTTCACAAAAATTGAAGAGGAATTGGTAACATTTGGTTTCAACAGGACAGCGCTACGGGCCACACAGCCAAAGCTACATTCAATGTTTTACGACCTGTTTTTGAAGATCGCCTTATCAGCCGCAGAGCTGATGTCATTTGGCCTGCGATTGGATCTGCGATTTGACACCGTTGGACTATTATTTGTGGGGTGCCGTCAAAGATAAGTGTTACGTCGACAAGCCAGACGCAATTGACGCTTTAAAGGACAATATTCGTGAAGCCATTGGTGAAATACAGCTGCACACAATCGATAATGTGCTTAAAAATTGAAGCGATCGTGTAGGCTACTGCATGGCCAGCCGAGGCAGCAATTTGAATGAAATTATTTTCCATTATTTACCGGAAGGTTTGTATTTTCAAATAAAAAAAAGAAATTTGAGAAAATATTCAGTAGATTTTTTTTTAAACATTTTCAAAAAAAAAAGTTATTTGGCGGACCCTATATTTGATCTGGGATTTGAACCATGGGCTAGTGTCTAACAAGCCAACTCTGACTAATCCATATCGAAAATATTTTATTAAAAAAAAATTATTTACCCGTTTGAGCTTCAAGCATCCGAGGCTTTTATAGCAGCTAGTACAGTGCAAACACATTTTGTTGCTTGAATAGTAGATAAGAGCACCTGCAATACTAGACGCATTCAGGAATATCAAATACTATCTGCCGGAAGGCTCTGCGGCATTTTATCTCAATTTAACGGAATTTATTAAATTAAACCTCTGCATAACTTAGCTGTATATCTGCAGTTGTTATATTTTTTTACAGTGTATTAAAGCCAATACCAGCTAATACAACACATTTTATTGTATTTTGTTACTTCATATTGTAAACGTTTGACAGCATTCCTACAGGTTCGTTTAGATGAAATGAGATTTTTTTTTTTTGATTATTTCAGGCAACCCATCAAACTTTTCAACTCCTACAACTAAAATTCTCCCTCCACCTCAATGTAAACCCAAAGCGAACATGTTCAAATTTAAGCTTATCATGGTATAAAGGACGTGGGTAAACATCTGTCGAAATTAATATGAATTTATGATTTATTTACTTGGATTTGTATACGTATTTGATTTTGATTTTCATTTTTTTGTATAGTTTTTCTATATAATTTGTGGTAAATAAAATCGGAAAAGCCAATCATTTTTCCACACAGAAAAAAAATATGAAAATGAATTCATTAAATAAACTGCAGGTGATTAGCACAGGAAATATTTACAATAAAAACACAGTTAAATTTAGTATCGAACAGACCTACTATCACAACACAACAACCAACCGATTGCCATAATAATTGGCTTTGGATTTGTATTCAAATAACAAAAATAAAGAATGTAATGATAAACTATTAAATAAATTACCAGGAGAGTAACAATAAGAAAAAGGGGGCAATAGGGCAATATAAATAAATTTGTTGTTATTGTTGTTTTTTTATGTTTAAATTTAATTTCCAATAACAATATTTTGAATCTTCTTTTTCTAGAGCCTGAAGTTAGTGAAGCATTTCATGATTATTTGTTGTCCTCCTCTTTAATATTCCAAGGCTTACACAGTTCATAGTCTAACGCTTTACAATCTACACTGGGTTACATGAAACATGCCACTATTTGTTTGTCTGTCTATAAATAAGGCTCAAAATATCTTTACAAGAAATGGAAAAATTGGGAAAATAAAAACACCAACAACAACAACAACAGCAATAATAAATGGAAAGCAAATGGAGTACCAAGAAAAAAAAGAAAATAATTTTTTCTATCACAATAAATGAATAAACATTCTCCTGTCATTTTGGTTTATTTTAGGTGATACGAGGTGTGTCCACAAAAAAAAACTTCATAAATTTAAAAAAAAAATTGTTCTTAGTTTTGTAATATTTTACATGGAAAAGCCATTGCAACTGTTTCAACCTCCACATCATTAGCTGGAGAACAGGTTCACGTGTTTGACTCCAAATCCAATCACTCCAGTGTCGAATTCGGTTGATTTAATTTAATTCAATATGTCAGGTTTTTCAACAAGGACTTCCCAACTTTAATAGTTGATAACGTCCCTCTTGTTGACGGTACATCTGTCAAAATAGTTGTCATTTATTCAGTCGCTTTTGCCAAATCATCATAGTCGACCATAGACAACGACGACGTTTACTGAATGAATGAATTGGGCTCTGGAGCAGTTGGCCGAAAAATCATATTCAGCGATGAGGCCCATATCTAGATGAATTGGATGTGAAAAAACCAAATCTCCCACTGCATCCTGAAAAAGTAACTTTTTGATGTCGATTTTAGGGTAACGGCGTCATCGATCGATATTCCCTTAAGAACGACATTGGCCAAGTCAACGGCGAGTACAACAGGTCGATGATTACAATTTTTCTTAGGCCTGATTTGGTTAGGGCTGGAGAGTAACTACATGTGGTTTTAACTGGACGGCGCTATGTGCCACATAGCTTATGCTGCATTGGATATTCAGCACATTGGATATGCAGGCGATATGAATTTGTATGCATTTGTATGCAGGAAATCATAATGTAAACTGGCCACCAAGATCGGGTGAGTTGACTCCGTTAGACTAAGCCACAAACGATCAAGATGAGCTTGATATATGCACCACCCATACATAGTCTTAATAGACGCGCCCATATATATTGTTAGCCGACTTCCTTTCGGCAGTTGTCAGGAAAAAACTCTGAGCGTAAAATAAAATTGTCATGAAAAGTTTCTCAAAAAATCTGTCATTCGTAGTCGACTTTAAAGTGCAAGTACCCCCACTCGTGAATAAAACTAAAACACAACACATGGGTGGTAAGAGAAACTAGGTTGGTTGGAGAACAGGTTCATGTGTTTGACTCCAAATCCAATCACTCCAGTGTCGAATTCGTTTGAAAGTCAAATGGAATTCATATTGATTATCGAATTTTAAAAAATAAGACATGTCAGTTATACTCTACCTAAGAGATCTTCTGACTTCTTACTCCTCAGGGAGAATTTACAACGACTATCATTGTAAGCTTAGGCAGTGTCAGATTTTAAAGAAGAGTACGAGTAGAACGCCTACGCCTCATTCAACAAATCAATTCACCTTCAACCTGGTAGTTGTCCCTAGACAACGACAGATAACAATCTTATTGGATATGCCACAGTGTAACAATCACTTACCTATCTGAAAAAAATATCAGGTCTTTTATTAAGCTCATCCGATTTTTAAATTTAAGTAAAACAAAGAGTATGTCAGATGCCATTGAAATTTCTAACTCTTTTTAATGACCTATTGATGCCGTTATATGGGGAAAATAACATCCTTCAGATGTCCGCCATTGCTTTCCTGTATGGAGCGCATCCGATATGCCAAATTTCAAATAACTGGCATATAAATCATGGGTTGGCGACTGCTGTGATTTGCGGCTTATATGAATACACCTGCGAATAAGGAAAACCCCACAAGAAAAAGTCTAACGGCGACAAACACCACAATTCCCGTGCGGATTTCCAGTTCGATGACGTGAGATGACTATGTACTCAAACCGCTCATACAGAATCAAATGTAGCATGCACTGTGTGGCACTTAGCTCCTACTTGTTGAAACCACAAGTCACTGGCATCCAGATCATTTAATTAAGGCCGAAAGAAGTTCGTAATTATCGACCTATGGTGCTCGCCGTTTACTGTGATGACCTGACCAACATCATTCTCAAAGAAATTTTAACCAATGTTGTCTTCTGCCCAAAATCCTCATCAAAAGTGACTTTTGCTTGATGCATTCTCCACTCTTAGAACTCATATACATAACATACATACATAATTGGTCATTACAACACTTTAGTCAGGATTACAACCTAGTTTCTCTCACGACTTATGTTGTGTGTGTTAATTTTTTTTATACATGAATGTTGGGTCCTACAGTTTAAAGTTTTCTCCCAGCAACAGATTTTTAAGAAACTTTTCATGGCAATTTTATTTTACACTCAGAGTTTTTGCCAGAAATCTGGTGAGAGGAAGCCGCCGAAGAAATGTTTTTTTCATCTTTCGTTTCACTGATATCTGACCTGAGGCTTGAACAGAGATACTCCTCTGTAGGTTTTTTATCAGCGCTCTCTAGTATATGACTCGAGGCTCAAACTGAAAAACACTTGGTAGTTTGCTAGCTGTAGGCAGAAACTTTGTTATTAGGTGCAAAGACCCAAACACCTATACCAGGGGATACCCCTGATCAATCTGCAAACTTTTTCAAATTCTTTAAATCAATGAAACTCTCATGTAAAATTGATTCCACGCCACCGTCAGGGAATATGATGTCGAACCTACAGTCGAGCGAATCAAAAATGCACGACTTTTGCACAACTCTGATGCATAAGTCAGTCTGAAATTGTACGATGGGATGGGTTTTGTTGACTTTCAGGAACACTGTCTTACTCACTTACACCAGAAACTTACAAAAATTCTGCAATAAAAAGCCTGACCTTGACAAATCACATGATTTCGATGGAAAGTTGACTTTATCTCCAAAGTCAGAATACCATTCCCTTTAATGGCTCGTGCAGAATATCGAATATGGCAGGAGCTGTGTGGCATGTAGCGCGGTATTATTAAAAACACATGTCGTTGCCAATCCAGACAACTATGTGTGGGTTTACCTGTCCATGTGGACCTAATCCCACGGTGCTCTTCGCACAGGGTGAAATGCAATGCGTCTACCAACGCTCCCACATGCTGCAAACACTGGCTGCAACCCTGTATGTGGGTAGCAATTCTAAGTCATGTTGTGTTGGACATGACTTCCCTCTTATTTAGGGGTCGGAGACCATCTAAACTGCTTCAATGAGTTAAGCCACACTGTACTGAAACACTTCCCGAAATTTGGGTCTAAACCACAGCCACCACGTCGCTCCCAAAAGGGGTCCGCACCATTGCCGGGCAGAGAAAAGTCCCTGTTGTTCCGGCACCCGTGGTACCAGATTAAGACCTCTGCTCAGGGTTCGCAGCCACGTAAGACCAGACTGCTGCCAGTTGAACCCCAACTAGTTCTTGACTGGTAGCAGCACCCTTAGTCGTCTTTTACGACAAGTATGGTGATCACTGTGGTAGTATTCTATTCCCGCTACCACACGGGGAGATCCAATTCAGACAAAAAGAAGTTGATAATCGTCGACCTATAGTGCTCGCTGTTGAGAGAAATAGTTTGGCCAACAACGTTCTCAAAAAAAAAAAAGAATATGGACCGCTGATGCCTCCAGCCCAATATCTAAACCAAATTGTGACTTTTTTTGGGATGAATTGGACACAATTCGAATCCTGTGCATTACTTTCGTCCCAAATTCGATTATTTCATTTGCTTACGTATCCAGGCATTCAAAAATAGCTCACAACATTGAAAATAATTTCTCGATGAAAATACAGATCATTTGCCAGCTATCCAGAGCGTATTCAGTGAACACACGTCATTGTCAATGGCATAAATAACAAGTAATTTGACAGATGTGGCTTCAATAAGATCATTGGTATCAACAGTCAAAGTTCGGAAGTGCTTGTTGGAAATGGTGAAGAAACTGCTCGAATCCATTTGCTTAAAATATTTTTTAACATCAATAATGCATGGCGCTGTCACACGGACAATGATGACCTATATTAGTATCTGCTTAGCCCTCGTATAAATTATTTCATCTTGATGAGAGCAAAAACTAAAAATGGAAACCAACTATTATAGTCGCATATAACATTGTGTAGTTTCAATGTAAAATAGCCCATATGTTTTTAGAGCATGTACGTGATAACATTTCTTTTTTTCCCGTTTTGTTTTGTTTTGTTGTTGGGATTTTTATAAATCTAATTTCATTCTGTATGATTATCACGTAGCACTTGCTACAAATTGTAGCATGCAGATGTTCAGTAAAAGACAATATTTTATAGAAACATACCAACATTCTTACATACATCCATACATCCATCCTTACATTCCCTCATACATTGGTTCCATTAATTTTTTTCTTTCTTTTTTTTTACTGTGACTTTTCTTTCACTAGTTTTTTTCGTTCTTTTACTTAATGCACATCATCTTTGTCGGGCATCATCATTATTTTCTTTATAGAGCTTTAACATGCGCTGTGTGATACCATATGAGCTCAATAAGACACCCACTTATTATGGCTATAAGGCCATAGTAAACTGAGGCTATTAGAATGTGTTCATCTAATGTATATTGTATGTGGCACTACAATTCTATGTATGATATTAGAAAATGGTCCATTTTACTTATTTATTCATTAAAAAAGGCGTACAGACAGACACATAGGCGGACAGACAGATAAATGGACAATGGTCAAGTGGGAAAAGATGTAACTTTAAGTGAAAACATTTTGCGGCTTTCAAAAAAATTTTTTTATGATCTTACGACCAAGAAACGTGTAAAAATGCTAGCAAGTTACTCAAGCTAGGCCTTATAGCTACAATACATATGTATATCAGAATAGCTATTCGAGCATATTTTGTTGTCATTCAATTAAATTCATTTAAAAGATTAAATGTTCAGCCGTATCATTGGCCTAGATTGCCCATAAATTTATTGGTCTCTACAAAGTTCTCGAGTAAAAGCTGGAAGAAATTATTCAACAATATTGTTAGCTTTTTACCTTTCAAAAAAGTTCAAAATATAAGCTCGTAGATTGAAAATAAAATAAAAATAAATTTGTGTTTAATTTTAATTAAAATTCTTTATTATTTGCACATTTCTGTGTGCTACTGTTCACAACATGATGTAAACAACAACAATTGCTTTTCTTTGTTATTCTTCTGTTCATACCCTTTGCATAAACAATAACAATTACTAGACAATTATACGACAGATCTTTCTTACAGAGATCTTCAAACCACGATTACTCTCTACAAACACACCGCGCCTTCACACAAGACTGACTGAACTTCACAAAACTGAACAACGTAAACAGTCAGATGAAAGTTCTTGAAGGCGAATGTTCATGACTTCGCTTTCCCGAAATATCTATAAGTGTAAATATTGTTGTTTACGTTTATTATTGTATTGTTGTTTGTTGATTTTTGTTTACTTGTTTACCATTTTAATGCTGGTGTTTGTTGTTATATTAAGCAGTACGATAATTTGTAAACAGGATTGTTTACTGCATTGTTTTGTTTTCGCAGCTTTTGTTTATAATTTTAATGTTGAGCGATGTAAAAGCAAGACACCAGTACCTAGATTCTTCATTTTCGTAACTTATCGGACCATAACTTAAACCGAATATACCTCCTTTAAGTTATTGAAGATTTGACAGAATTTCAGCAGATTTCAAATAAAATTTGTTCTACATCCGATCCTTTAACGGTGCATTGGAAATGGTTTGGGAAGAAGATCAGATTGCTAGGTTGCGGGTGCGTATGCTTAAAAAAATTATTTGACGTTTTTGCCACAAAGTTCTTTGGAGAAATGTGGGAATATAACTCATATTAGACCACGCAAAGAATGAAAATTTTTAATTTTATAGTTCAGGTTTTCAAATAAGGACTTCGGAATTTTAAAAGGTGATAACGTCCCTCTTGTTGAAGCTACATCTGTCAAATTATTTCTCATTTATTCAGTCGCTTTTGCCAAATCATCATAGTCGATAGCCATAGACAACGACGTTTACTGAATGAATGAATTGGGCCCTGGAGCAGTTGGCAAGTGATCCTAATTTTCGCCGAAAAATCATTTTCAGCGATGAGGCCCATTTCTAGATGAATTGGATGTGAAAAAACCAAATCGCCCACTGCATCCTGAAACAGTAACTTTTTGATGTGGATTTTAGGGTAACGGCGTCATCGGCCGATTTTCCCTTAAGAACGAATTCGCCAAGTCAACGGCGAGCACACCAGTTCGATGATTACCGTCTTTCTTAGGCCTGATTTGGTTCGAGCGAGCACAACAGTTCGATGATTGCCATCTTTCTTAGGCCTGATTTGGTTACGTCTGGAGAGTAACTACATGTGGTTTTAACTGAACTGCGCTATGTGCCATATAGTTTATGCCACAATGGATATTCAGCACGAGCGATTTGTATGCAGGCGATCATCTCACATGGAGATGATGTAAACTGGCCACCAAGATCGGGTAATTTGACTCCGCCACGAACAAAGCGGTCCTTAAAGCTGACACTACCCATGCATTTGGTCAAGGTGAGTTTGGTATATACACCACACATACATAGGGAGTCTGTTGTCTTAATAGACGCGAGGACGTGGTTCATACCCCAGCCCAAATATTTCGTTAGGCGACTTCCTTTCAGCAGTCCTCTGGAAAAAATTCTGAGAGAAAAATAAAATTACCATGAAAATTTTCTCAAAAATCTGTCGCTCATATTCGACTTTAAACTGGTACCCCCACTCGTGAATAAAATTAACACACACCACATGGGTGATAAGAGAAACTGGGGTGTAATCCTGCCTGAAGTGTTGTAATAATCAATTAAGTAAGTCATGGAAAATTGGTCGTTTCGGATTCGCTGTATCCAAAGAATCTGGAGCAGACGTCTGAAGGATGATATACTCCATCAATATTTGCATAAATTGGTCTTTCAGACGAATAAAAACTTCGAAATTATCTCAACAATGTGTGCATTTGTTTCTATTAAATTTGAAAACAGGAGGCACTTAGAAAAGGCTCTGTATATAACGCTGCACTATAATGTATCCTTCCAGGAAGTTGATTATATACAATTCGAAGCAAAGCTAAAATTAAAAAAAATTTTGATGTACTGCAAACACTATTTACGCTTCAATCATACTCATTCGCCACTCTGTCAATTACAAAATATTCCAAGGAAAAATTTCGTTTTGAAAATATTTTAAAGAAACTCAATTAATTTTGTTATTGTTTTTTGGTAGTCATTTAAACAAATTGTTTCAATTATTAACGAAAATGTTTTCGAAATTAAAAAAAAAACACGAAACGAAAAATAATTTCGAAAATTGTTGTGCTCAACAACAGCAAAACAACAAATGCGTCAACGTTGGAAAATTGCTACGCTATAAAAACAAATAAACCGACCGACTGATAGAGAGTCAAATCAAGGATTCTATTTTTTGTTTTTCATTCCATTGTTTTGACACATGGTGTGTCAAGTGATTGGCTGGCAGGCTGTCCGTCCGTCAATCTGACGCTTTTACTGCTGAATAGTGGTGTTGCTGATGCCATTGCTGCTGCTTCTGCTACTGACAATGATGATGGCAATTTAACACATAATTGAACAAATTTTAACCGGAGGGTTGTTTATTTAAACATTTTTAAAATGAAGAAAAAAAAATATTTCATCGCAAATAATAGAAAAACAACAAAAACACACAGAAGAAGAAGAAGCGAAAAATCGAATAAATAAATTGAATGGATGGCTGATTTAAATTATGTTTTAAATAAATTGAATTTGTTTAGAATTATTTACAATGTTTGCCATTGTATTTATAGTTGTTGTTGTAGTTGTAGTTTTAGTAGCAAAAATATTTGCCTGGAAATTTATTTTGAAATATTAATTTAACGACATACGATTACTGCGACAAATTACTTGGAGTGGCTTGTGCAATCAAATGAGAAAAGTTGTTAGGAAATGCTGGCTGGCAATACAACAGATAATCAAGGCTATAAACGGAAATAAATAAACTCAAGGATATTAACTGTGGAGGGATAAATAAAGGACTTTATACCATGAGGTACGTTGAAAGACACATGTTTCAGAGTTAGTGGCGAGATTGGCAGTTACATTAGAGCCATGAACCCAAAAAACTGTGTATGATTGAGCCCCTTAAGCCATACATGATTTATAGAACTGTGCTCATCTGGTAATCAATAATTGAATATACGGCAAAGACATTTGGATCAGAACAGATAGTCTGATAGCGTTGCAGGCCTTAGATGGAATCTTCATATCGTCAACATTTTTGCAGAAATGCTGGGCACATCTAAGCGAATAATGAAACATTCCTCTTTTCTTTTTCCTACATTGACTGTATGCAGCTGACTTATATCTTTCACGTAGATGACTGTCTGTGGCATTATTCTTCAGATTGTAAATTGATTGATGAAATTGATTGATGAAATTGATTGAAGAAATTGATTGATGAAATTGATTGATGAAATTGATTGATGAAATTGATTGATGAAATTGATTGATGAAGCCAAAGTGGTACCGTTTACGAGAGGGGAAAATGAATCTTCATATCGTCAACATTCTTCCAAAAATGGTGGGCAGATCTAAACGAATAATGAAACTCCTCTCCTCCTCTTTCGCATACACAAGCATTGACTGTCAAGCAGCTGACTTAAATCAGTCAGGAAGAGGACTCTCTGTGGCTTTATCCTGCAGATTGTAAATTGATTGATGAAACCAAATAAATTGATTGATGAAATTGATTGATGAAACCAAAGTAGTACCAGTTACGAGAACTTTGTAAATGGAAATTTATGCTACTCCTAGCTGATGTAATATGAGGGAAAATGGAGCAAAAATATCTGGATAGTAAACTGATGTGGAAGGTCCATATAGAAAGCATATCAAGTGAAGTTTAACACGCCATAGTAATATTATATCACGATGTTTAGACGAATTAAGGGACCATGGCTTGAACAGGCAGAACGAACCTAAAAACAGTTCCGACAAAGTTGAATAAGATACATTGACGGGCATGTGTTGGTATATCCAGAGCAATAAAAATCTCTCCTACAAAATAGCTAGGATGCAACCTATACCACGATATTCACACGAATTGTTGGGCAAACGGAGTGATTTTAAAAACTGCTCCGACAATGTTGAATAAGATAAATAGACGGACATGTGTTGGTATATCGAGAGCAAGGAAAACCTCTCCTACAAAACAGCTGAATGCTCTGTTGGACTTAAGCCTGTTGCATTGAGGAGTAGAATTATGGTGACTATAGTTGGAATATTGACAGCATAGTGTGACACGATATTCATCAGCATCGTGTATCGGTACCTGATAAATTTAGTAGCTGACAGCTCCATTCTTAACTGTCCGCTGGTTAGATCCAATAGACTCTGTGGTCTTTTGAAATACTTGTCAATGTGAATGAATAATAAATAAATGAAACACTTTGAAGGCTACCAAATACTGTGGGATACGGATAGATCAAGGACTTGTTAGATTGGAACAGAAACGGAATGATTAGTTATAAAAATCCATAGAAAAACGTATAAGTGTATGCCAAGGAGAAGTTTACGTCATCGAAAGATTTATTCAATTCAAATTGGAGAGAATGTGATACCTTCTGACAATCAGGCCACCATCCGAGTACTCGCGTCATTTGCCCTCTGTCCATAACAAACTGTATCTGTAACCTTAACCATCCGCTCGTGAACCTCAGGTGGTAATTAACAGCAACGAACTGGCATTTGAGGTTACAAGGAGTAGAGTTTCCATGCCATTAATAAGATCAGAACCTTTCTGTGGAATGAAAAGTGATGTTTGGAGGAGTATAATCAAAGAAAGAGAAGACGAAGAGAGGCAGCCAAATGGGTATGAGACAATCAACAATTTTTCTGGGTTCTAGAAATTGTATCGCATCAAGTCCAACTTGTAGTTTCTAAGCGAATTATCAGAATACATACTTGAAACATTACAGTGCTCATGCTGAGAGTTCCAATAGCTTCGTTTAAGCTCTGCCAGCTAGAGTAACAATGCATGATTTTTCTTTGCTTAACTTAATCAATTTTTACTAGATTAACAGATGATTTGTCTACTGTCTACAGATTCTGGAATGAGAGGGTTGCCATATCTAATTATAAAGAGCTCTTTCTTTAGATATTTATTGATATGCCATATTGAGTTAACTGCCCATATGCTTCCAATCGTTAACATTAGCAGAGCACAACGCTAAGAAATTTATCGCGAATTAATAATTTCACTGTTCACCCTGTTGTACAGAGCCATAGTGTACGGTAGAACTAGTACTCACACATACACATGTACGTATGTACTATTCATGGATAGATTTATACATGTACTTATGTGTGTGTAAATAACCATAAAGTTAAAGGCATTAAAATAATTTACTCACATACACACAAAAGCACTTTTTGTCCTCAGCACTCTTTTACTCTTTCGCTCTTATTTCGCTCGTTTACTCTAGGGAAGGATGTTGGTAATGTTATAACAACACGACAGTGTTTTACAACTAAATGTACAGTTTTAAATGCAAACTTATTATCATTATTATTGTTGTTGTTGTTGTTGTTGTTGAATTTTTGGCATTTGTCCTTTGTTTGTTGTCTGTTTCGCCTTTTGTTTTAAGAACCAAAAAGTATAACTTTTTACAAAAAGCGACAAAAAAAAACAACAAAGAAGGGCAACTAAAATATGAATTTTTGCCAAAAACAATCAAATTTAAAAGGCAGAAGATGAAAAAAGGGAGAACTGAAATGGTAAATATGCAGCAAGATATTAAAGTATTCGGAAATGGAAAAAGGAACTGATCTACGGATACTCTGAAGTCTGGTAGATACTGTGTTGGTTTATTAGACGTAAGGCCTGGATTCAAATCCCAGGTCAGACATCAAAACGAAAATTTGAAAAAATATTTCTTCAACGACTTCTTCTCAGCAGATTTATGGCAAAAATTTTGAGAGTAAACAAACAAAATTGTCATGAAAAGTTTCTGAAAAAAATTTGTCGTTCGGATTTAACTTTAAACTTTTAAACACACAACATCAGTGTTGTGAGAAACCAGGTCGTAATCCTGACTGAAGGGTTTTAATGGCCAATTATGTATGTATGTATGTGTAAGTAAACTTCTACAGCACCTGATTACCTTACACTTTAAGGCACTTAAGGTCACTTTATATGACCAGACGATTCTGGTTGTCTACTAAGCTGCCATTTGTATCGTTGAAGCACAAGGCCCATCATTATTTTTTTCTCTATCACAAGCCTTCAGTGGATGACCTCACTTGTTGGGAACATTGTCTTCGAAATCGAAAAATTAGTTGTGTGTGCCTGTACGAAATGAAGTTGACGTGATAAAACGATCTTTAATCATTGGGCGACGTATTGTACGTTTTAAGCACCTATTGTTTAAGCTAGCCCTCGCACATTAAACCGGCCATCGTCTATTAACAATTGGTAGAGTTTTTTAAACGATGCTGGCGTAGGCCTTTAAATTATTCCATTATTACAGTCTTCATCATGGCAGTTCCTAGAGCCTCGTTTAAGCTCTGCCATCGAAAATTGTATTAAAGCAACAGAGAGGACAAACGATGCAAGAGTAAAGTCTAGCTTATTTATTTTATTGGTCAATGCAACCCTTTAGTCAGGATTACAACCTAGCTTCTCACAACACCCATGTTGTGTTTGTTAATTTTTGTATCCTTAAATGGCAAACGAACGAATATCTGATTTCAAAAACTTTAAATGACAAAGGAAGTTGCTGAAAGAAATACTTTTGTTTTCATATTTCGCTTTGTCCGAGATGTCTGTGCTGGAGTTTGAACCACTAGACAACGGCATCATCAGCCTAGCTTGCCTTTAATAATTACGGCTATTAAAAGGGCAGCTTGTACGATCTTATTTAAACCCTTTCACTCACTATTTTATAGAATTTAGTTGACTTTAATATTGGTTAGACAGATCAGTCATTTGCATTCTTCGGCGATTTCTTCTCAGCAGATTTCTGGCAAAAAACTCTGATGTTAAATAAAATTGTCATGAAAAGTTTCTTAAAAAAATCTGTTGTTCGGAATCTACTTTAAACTGTAGGTTCCGCCGCTCCTGTTTAAAAATAATACACACCACATAAGTGGTGTGAGAAGCTAGATTGTAATCCTGACTGAAGAGTTGTAATGTCCATTTATGTTATGTAATGTTTGACGATTTGGCAAGCAACTGCCGCCATATGTATGTCAGGTCGGCTAATTTTTAAAGGTCGGCTCTTTTGGTTGTGGGCACTATCCCCTCTTGCGGATCGTTGACTTTATCAGGCTATTGCCAATCCGTTTTCACTTACACTCAGTAAATCCTTATGATTTCTGACAGACTCCTGATTGTAGAGACTTACAATATGTTTAACTCAGTCAATGCTAATACCCAGGTCTATAGCTATTAACTCTTTGACGGACACTGACGTCTATAGATGTCATAACAAGGGTCATAATTTTCATATCTTTCCAAATAACGGTGATACAGCAAGTGTCCCAGGGGAAGGCCTCGTAAAATTTTGGTGCCCGTCAAAGGGTGAAGAATAGCTGTCTTGACGTTCGTCACGTTCCTCTGCCTCAAGATGAACTATTAAAATCCTTCTATAAAATTTTGTTTTCATGAAAAGAACAGTAAAAAAATATTTTCCCGGCTTGTCTATTGTCTGTCTTCAGTCCCACTGTATATTATAATGTTAATACTTTTATGGGTATGTATATATGAATGGTTGCTTGTATGTGAGTGTGTTGAAAAAAAGTTTTGTTGTCTGTTTTTAAGAGTCTCTATGTGCCGGGTGTAAAACATTCTAAATTTCCATAAAACTAAAACGTTTTTTTTGTCTTCTTTTTTATGCGAGAATAAAACCAAGAGACTCTTAAAATACAAAAATTGCTTGTTTTTACATTTTTCTGGGACTATGGCCAAATGTCTTTCGAGGATATCAATATACAGGGTGAGTGTAAATGTAAAGCAGTTTTTTTCTTTAACTTTGATTTGTTTTTTTTTTCCAAAAAAAAGGAAAAGAATACAAAACAATAGGGACGTAATAATAATCATATATTGTTTTTGTTCTTGTTGTTGACAAAAACAATAATGTTTTCTCTCTCTTTCATACAAAAATAATGGAATTTTCGTTTTACAACCCCCAAGAATATATTGACGTTGCGTTTAGTGTATGAAATGATCGTAAAAAATAATTTTTTTTTTTATTTTCAAAAATTTTGATTTTACACGGAAGCGGATCTATTAAAAATATTGTCAGTCATCATATATGAAAGCGCGATAATTTTACAAATATTCGTATAATAACAGTAAAATTTAATGAGAAATAAAAACACAAAAAAAATCACTAGAATAACAATAAAAATGATGTAAAAATAAATTACTGACTGACTGCCTCACTGTCTATGTAACTGATTGACTATGATTGAATGAATGAATGAATGAATGAATGAATGAAATAATATGGTAATGAATGAAAAGCATGTATACATTTTTATTGATGTTGTTGTTACTGCTGTTGCTGCTGCTGCTGTTATTGTTAGTAGAAATATTAAAACAATCAAATCAAATTAATGGCGTTTGAAATTGTTATTGAAACGCATATGCAAATCGAGATAATATTTACAGCGTTATAACACACATAAACTGATTGACAATAAATGTTAAATGATGTTGTAAAAAATATTATAATAAATATAAACAAAAAAATATGTTGTATACAATCGTTTCCATTACTATTTATTTATTGGAATAATAAAATGTTTTTAAAAAAAATATAAGGCTTGAAAGCCACATTGTATTAAGCCGATTATACGACACCCTATAAGAAATCATGAATGCAAATAATGCCCTGTGAATATTCTGATTCCAAAGCTTAACTAATTGGCTTCCATCTGAGCTATTTGCCACAGCATTAGAAACAATTGTTTTAAGTAATCTAAAGGTCTTGCCATGGTGGCATAATATGTGCCCACAGTCTCTATCCCACCTGAGCATGCTCAAACTCTGGGGGATATTGACTGTATGCCATCTAAAACGTGATTATTCAACGGCCCTAGTAATCTTCTAGAACTTGTTGAAGGTTACATGGATGGTTCTACACTTGAGAGAATAGTGGTCAATGAAATTTTTTTTTCGAAACGCTTAACCTTAAGTTATCTGTACACCTCTCGAACCCCAGCAATATATTTCGTCATTCGCTTGAAATCGTGCGTCTTACAAAAACAGGGGACAATATAAATTAGTCAAGCAGAGGAATTAATTTTAGTTAGTGAATCTCGTTCCGACACAATATCTGTCGTCATTGAAGACACACAGAAGTCGCCGTAGTCTAGTAGGTAGTGTGTTGGCTTATTAGACATAAAGCCGGGGTTCAAGCCCCAGGCCAGACATCAAAACAAAACACAAAAAGTATTTCTTCGGCGACTTTCTTTCAGCAGATTTCTGGCAAAAACTCTGAGAGTAAATAAACCTGTCATGAAAAAGTTTCTCAAAAATCTGTCATTCGGAGTCGACATTAAACTGCAGGTCATGCCACTCATGTATAAAATCAACATACACAACATAAAGTGGTGTGAGAAACTAGGTCGTAATCCTGACTGAAGGGTTGCAATGACCAATTATGCATGTATAGAAGACAAGATGCAATCAGGTCTCTTTCGAGAGCAACTTTCATCTCTAGATTGTTTAGTAGGTACATAGGTAGAGGTGGCTGTCTCTACAAATAGAAGTTGGATAGACACACATAGGCAACATAAGGACCATTGGTATACAATAGTTTACCTATTACCCGAATAATTTAAAGCTTCTGATGAAGCTACTTAGACTAAGATTGTCCATGCCCGGCAGTTTGCTTAAATCGTTCATGTAGTAGACGACAAGATGTGTTTTCCTTCTTCGGCATATTAATGTAATTGGTAATGAACAGTCTTCTCTTCTTCTTCATCTCTAAAGCTTCTGCAGAAATCGTAAATTGCTTAGTAACTGTCGCGATCCCTATCATGCATTTTTGCAGTACTTACGTGTTCATATCACACAGAGAGATTCTATTGATGTGCAGCTGGTGCATTGCTACATAATATGCTACTATCCAATTATACTTTAAATTATTAGATAAAAGTGAAGTTAAAGAGACCCGATCGACGATGACGGCGTGGAGATTCCGCCGCCTAGCCACGAAGAGGTCAAAGTCGCGATTATGCGTCTTAAAAACAATAAAGCGGCAGGTCCTCATGGCCTCGCCGCTGAATTGTTTAAGACGGGATGTAATGAGTTGGTAGGGCGCATGCGCCAGCTTATTTACAGAATATGACTAGAGGAAAGTCGGCCCAAAGACTGTAAACTCAGTGTCCTCTGTCCTCTCCTGAAAAAGGGAGATCCTACGATATGCGCCACCTACAGGGGTATAAGCCTTCTCCCTATCGCATATAAGGTTCTTACAGGCGTATTGTGTGAACGACTGAAGCCACTCGTCAAAATACTGATTGGACCTTATCAGTGCGGCTTTAGGCCTGGCAAATCCACCATCGACCATATATTCATACTACGCTAAATCCTGGAAAAGTCCCACGAAAAACAACTCGACACACACCATCTTTTTGTCGACTATAAGCCAGCCTTTGATAGCCCCATAAGGGATCGTGTTTTTTGCCGCAATGTCTGAGCTCGGTATACCTGCGAAGCTGATAAGGCTATGCAGAAAGACGTTGAGCAATTCCTGCAGCTCCGTCAAGGTAGGAATGGACCTCTCCGAACCTTTTGGTACCGTTCGAGGTTTCAGACAAGGCGACCTCTTATCATGCGATCTCTTTAACTTCGTTATGGAGAGTGTTCTGCGAAAGGCGAGAATGCAACGCAATGGCACTATTTTTCAAAAAAGTGTTCAGTTGCTTGCGTTCGCTGACGACATTGACATCATAGGGCGTACCAAGCGAGATGTTACTGCTGCCTTTAGTGCTATTGAACGGGAGTCTACTAAGATGGGTTTGGCAATAAATGAGGGCAAAACAAAGTATATGTTATCGAAAAGTAGGGACGTGCGGCGTATTGATTCTCAGATTACGGCCGATAACTATACTTTTGATACGGTCAAGTAATTCATCTATCTTGGCTCCGCCGTTGCCACAAAAAATGATGTCAGTCTGGAGATCAAGCGCAGGATCACTCTTGCCAACAGGTGCTACTATGGTCTCAATAGGCAATTGAGCAGCAGAGACCTCTCTCGTAGGACAAAACTAACACTTTACAAGACACTCATCCTACCCGTGCTTCTTTATGGCGAAGAGGCATGGACCTTATTAAGTACAGATGCAGCGGCCTTGCGAGTTTTCTAGAGAAAAGTACTACGCAAGATCTTCGGTCCAGTGCGAGTTAGCGATGATTTCCGTATCCGATACAACAGTGAGCTGTATGAGCTCCTCAACGACATAGACGTCGTACAGCGTATTAACATCCAGCGGCTGCGCTGGCTCGGCCATGTCGTTCGAATGGAGGACGATGCTCCGGCGAGACGAGTATTTGAGGCGGGAATCTGCGGAAGTCGGCGAAGAGGACGACCTTGTAGCCGTTGGAAGGACCAAATCGAGGAAGCCCTACCATCGATTGGTGTGACCAACTGACGTAGGCGCGCACGAAGCAGAGGCGCCTGGAAGGATGTGTTGCGGCAGGCCGAAATCCGTTAAACGGGTTGTTATTGTACAATTAAGGAAGTAAGTAAAAGTTAAAGAGAGATTAAGATGCCTCTCAACCCAGACAGTTAAAAGTCTTCTTTGGCAATTATAACGAGAGGAAACTTAAGTAATTTATTTGAGTATTGCGGGAATAGCTTAAGAATAGCACTCGAACAATGTAGGCCCAAATGTAAATCCTGTCATGGGGCTTTCATTGCATTGCACACTCAAAGAATGTTTTTATACAATAAGAATCGATTCAAATCTAATAATAAGTTGCATAAATTGTAATGATAAGCAACAATATAAGACCATTACTTACACTCTTTTTATTTGCCATGGGATATTGAGTAAAAGGACAATATTTTCTTTTAGAACGTTCTCTTTCTATCAGCAATCTATCAGCAACACGAGCCTGTTTCTTATGAACCTATAAGTTGATTGAAGGAATTTGAAGCTTTAGACACTTTCCTCCTTCTTCACATTGTGCCTTAATTGCACTTGGAAAGGAACATGAAATCGATAATTTAAACTTAAAAAATTCTGTTTTAAAAAAGCATTTTTAATGACAAAACCGTTCATGAGTGTTTATAATGCCTTCTATAATTTATTGAGAAAATTAATTTGATAGTCATCCTTTCAAAACAGAAAATTTTAAACAAATTAGTTTGATGAACTAATTTTTGGCTGTTTTGAAAACACACACACACACTAATTACGAATTAATTTTTATATACTCGTACTCAACATACAGCTAAAGGCACTTGGAAGTTTCTAAACTACAGAAAGAAATTCCAAACACTGAACACTTAACTCCTCTCCTATACTTACCCTCTCTCCAATATTTTATCAATTTAAACTGGCATGCTAATGTAAGGCTTTTGAAAGTCTCATTTCTATGCAGCATGCTGGGCTATTTTCAAATTAATTTTAATTGTTTCCTATGAAAAAACAAATTAGAGAAAGAGTGAGCTGCCTTACAAGAGAAAACAATCGAAAATCCTTTGTAGGAAGAATTCCTTTTCTAATCATTCCATTTCATTTATTCATCATTTACTCAGCTATTGTTCTCCACTCTTAGTCCTTACAAGGGCTCAAGGTTTGCAACATTATTTGAATCTGTTTGCACGTTTTCTATTCCACTTTAGATTTCTCAATAAATTTCGGTTAACAAAAGAAAATAAAAATTAATTACAGGCTAATAAAGTGTAAAAACAAAATCAAAAAAAAAAAAAAACCTGGAAAATTCAAAAGAAAACAGAGGGGAATTGATGATGGATAGAGAGCCAACCAGCCAGTCAGCCAGTCTAAGCGTAGGATAAAGGATTTTGGCAAATTACAATTTGATTACTTAAGGCCAAGCAAATAAAGGTTCTATTCCATCTTCTTGTTCTACTCCTCGTAACAAATTGTTTTTCATTCCTTTTTTTTCAATTTTAATTTACAACAAAAAAGGAAAGGGGAGCAGAAGTAACACACAACAAATCATTTTCAATTGACTGCTGCTGGTTTGCTTCCTTGTTGAATACATTTTCCAACACTAAAGAAAATGTGTTGAGTTTTAAAAATAAAACCTTAATTAGCAAGTCAGTGAAAGAAAGAATGAAACCAAAAGAAAAGTAAAAAAAAGGAAATGAAAGCCAACATTTTCTAAATCATTTTGAATTTTATTTTTTATTTTATTTGAGTAACACAAAAATTATAATGGCTTACTTCCGTTTCCTTAAGAAACAAAGAACAATTTTTGTAAAATATTTAATGGCAGGTTCGGTTAGGTTAGCTTACACAGAAGATGTTCTTGGGAAAATAAAGAAGAGAATAAAAACAACATAAAAAAATTATCTTCTGAGTTGAACTAATTTAAGCCTACATTCATACACAGGATATTGTATGAAAAACAGTATTTTTTAGGTTAAAAAAAAGGCAGATAATTCGCCATTTTTTCTTTTTATTCCTCTTTTTATTCTTCTTTCAAACCTTAAAATAATTTCACTGACTTTATCCTTTCCAGAACGTACACAAAACACAATTGCTTTTGAATTCAGTATTTATACTAGAAATAAAGGGTTATCCATTTCGTGGTTTCAAAAGTAAACGTAAACAAAACACATATAAAATATTTTTATTCATGATATTTCTTTTTTATTGTAAAGTTTGAACGTTGACATTATGCGTGAAACACTACATCATTTAAATAACCTCCACGCGAAGTGTTGCAAGCATTGATTCTTTTGAGGTAATTTTCGACCACTTTTTTGACACACATTGGGCGGTATCTCAGGCATAACTTGACGAATGCTGGTTTCTAAGTGCTCAAGAGTTGAAGGTTTATCTGTATAAACACGGTCTTTCGCGTAGCCCCACAAAAAAGTCTAATGGTGTCAAATCGCACGATCTTGGTGGCCAGTTGATATCGCCACGACGAGAAATTACGCGGCCAGGAAATGTCTCTTGCAATAAAGCCATATTCGTTCGAGTTGTGTGGCATGTGGCATCGTCTTGCTGAAACCACATATTCTCCAAGTCGTATTCGTCAATAGTAGCCAAAAAAAGTCGGTTATAATATGACCATAGCGCTCCAAATTGACGATGACCGTCGTTTTCGAAAGAGTAAGGTTCAATCAACCTTCGGACCAAAGAGCGCACCAAACAGTGACTTTTTCTAAATGTAATGGCCTCTCTTCAATTACTTGAGGATTCTCAGAACCCCAAATACGATAATTTTGTTTATTAACATACCCACCGAGTGTGAAATGTGCTTCATCGCTGAAGAAAATTTTGTTCGAAAAATTGCCGTCGACCGCTTGTTGTTCGAGCATCCATTCCACATATCTACGACGTTGTGAATGGTCAGCTGGCTTCAGTTGTTGCGTGAGCTGGAATTTATATGGATGTGGGTGTAGATCTAAATGCAAAATAAGCCATAATGTGCCGTAAGACAGTCCTACTTCCTGAGAACGACGAGGAATCAACACATTCGGGTCTTCGGCAACACTTTCACTTACAATAGCGATATTTTCAGCGGAACGAGCGAAACGATGATGCGCAGGCCTTTCAGTATTTGTAACCACTCCAGTCTCTTCAAATTTCTTCACAATTTTGCCAATTGCTTGCGCAGTTGGACGATTATGTAAACCATAATCTCCTCTTAAAGCACGATACGTGGCTGTGGCAGAATCACAATTTTTGTAGTAGGTTTTGATAATTTTTATGCGTTGTGTGTTAGTTAAGCGATCCATTTTCTTCAACTTCAGACTTTCAATTGAAAACAAAAAAATTGGTTTCACAATTTAGTTTAACAGATGTCGAATTCCAGTTCCATATTTTTAAAACAACGAAATGGATAATGGATAGTTTCCGGCTTGGTTAGACCATCCCTTGAACCAGATACTCTATCTAGGGTTTTAGCCTATCTATGCTAATGAAAGATCCAACAAAACTGCTGTACTGTACTATCGAATGTTACAGTAGGGACTTTCGAACTTTGACTTTGATAACGGCCATCTTATTGAAACTTCATCCACCCAAATTAGTTGTCATTTATTCAGTCTGGCAAAAATAATGAAAACGATTTATCGGAATGGATGTTCGGAATCTAATTTTCATCGAAGCAACAATTTCAGCGATGAGGCTCATTTTTGGATGAATGGGTATGTGAACGAACAAAATTGTCCATTGAGATCCAAGAGCACCCAATGCATTATTTTTCCGAAATTTGTTTAGAGTGAATTTTGAGCTGCCATGGCGAGCACTACAGGTTGATTATTAATGATTTATTTTGGTTTGAATTGGATGATATTACCTTTAGGTTTAGGTTTAGGTCGGAGTGGTAACTCTGATATCACAAAGCTCACTTGAGCAACGCACAGCGGCCCGTTGTGATGCCACGGGTGAACGCAGTTCCTGTACTGACCAAGTTCCACCAAAATCAGGGAAGAGGAAGAAGTTGGTCAGCGCAAGGGCTGCACATCAAAAGCACTACTGCCACGCACTAGAAAACCAGCCAGAAAGTTTGATGAACGAAGCTATATCCTTGATATCAATAGATGATTGCCCCGTAAAGCTGACAAGATATGGTGAGCCAAATAACCTATATCTACACCTAGCAAGAGACGGGCACTGACAAAGAAAGTGGATAACAGTCTCCTCTTCCTCAGCGGATCTGCATCCACGGCAAAAGTCGTTAAATGGGAGCCTCATTCTTTCCGAGTGTCTACCCATAACGCAATGACCTGTTAGCATGGCCACTGTGGTTGAGATGACATCACGACCAAGACCATGTAATTGGTTGGTACGGCTTCTATCCATCAAGGTCCAGGTGAGTCTAGCGGTGGAGCAAGACTCCTCATTGACCCAGGATAGCTTGGCATCCCGCAAGAATTTCCGCGCAATATCCAATTTGACCGAGGCAAGTGGCATACCCAATTCAAGAGGATTCCGGAATTGGGTTTCAGTTTCCTACAGAATGTTGCTGTGCCCGAGGACTCACATCAGTGAGAAACTGGTGAAGCACCCAGAAAGAAGGTCAAGACAGCGGCGACATTCCCTAACGATCCTAGAGTTATTCACGAAACCCGATAGAGATCTTTCGCGGCCTGACTATCAGAAAAACCGAGACGCGAGTTAAAGAAGCACCGTTGGCGAGGATCCATTGAGCGGCCCGGCAAAATTGCCGTCAACTCCGCCTGAAACACGCTGCAGTAGTCCGGCAGACGGAGAGAAATGTTCAGTTCCAATTTCCCAGAGTAGACACCGCTTCCAACCCCATTATCGAGTTTAGGTTTTACCTTTAACGACAAGTGGTGTTAACAGGAGGACGTTTGTGCTCATACCACATTATATACACCTTACCTCTGTACGTATATTGAGGTCAATGGCCATCTCACTTGAAGGTGATGTTAAGTGGCTATCAATATCGTATGATATGGTCCTTTAGAATTTTTCTTGTAAGGATTTCTTAAGTTGCTGGTGTATGTGAATAAGTCACAAACCACAGTGGTCCTCAAAGCTAATATAATCCATGCCATCGTTTAATTTTGTCTGATTTATACGCCAGAGTAATAGAAAATTAAATATTTCGGATGCGCTCCGCCCAGATAAGCCTAATATCGATGGTATCTCACAAACACATTGTTAAAATTTATATTTAAAGATAAGAAGCGTTTAATGAAGGCTTTGATAGTTAGATACTCAGCAGAGCAGGGTGAAATATTTCGACTACAGAAGGTCGAGGGGAGAGATTAAATGTTCTAAGAGTAGGTGATGCCGGATTGAAAAATGAGGAAAAAGCCAGCTAATGCCAGAAATGACACTCTCATTGTTAGAAATTCTAGCAGAGACCAACTCGCCAAGTTCACTAAAGAATCCTACGCAAAGAAACTTAAATCTTGAAACTTGATAACGGCTTTCTCACATTACAACAAATCTTGCAGGAAGAAGGAATCCTATACGAGTTCCTTAAAGATTTTTCCAGATCTTAATAGATTACTTCATTCTCATATCTACCCAATAAATCATCTTGAAAACAGTCATATTACTCTTTCTATGATACAGCCTCCCATGATTACATTCTTACCACAAAACCGGAGCCGGGCTATTCGGCGGTTACTTTGTGGAGCCTCATAATTTGCACCTCGTTCAACAATTCGTCTTAATTTGAACTTGCAAAGGAGCATAGACACATCTCAACTTAAATTCTCTTATAAAGGGTTACCCATTTCGTGGTTTCAAAAGTATGGGACTGGAATTCGACATCTGTCAAACTAAGTTGTGAAACCAAATTTTTTCTTTTAAGTTGAAGGTCTGACATTGACGAAAATGGATCGCTTAACTATCACACGACGCATAAAAATTATCAAAACCTACTACGAACATGGTGATTCTGCCACAGCCACGTATTGAACAAAATTTTCTTCAGCGATGAAGCACATTTCACACTCGGTGGTTATGTTAATAAACAAAATTGTCGTATTTGGGGTTCTGAGAATCTTCAAGTAATTGAAAAGATGCCATTACATCCAGAAAAAGTCACTGTTATGGTCATATGATAACCGACTTTTTTGGATGAATACGACTTGGAGAATATGTGGTTTCAACAAGACGGTGCCACATACCACAAAACTCGAGCGAATATGGCTTTATTGCAAAAGACATTTCCTGGCCGCGTAATTTCTCGTCGTGGCGATATCAACTGGCCACCAATATCATGCGATTTGACACGATTAGACTTTTTTGTGGGGCTACGCGAAAAACCGTGTTTATGCAGATAAGCCTTCAACTCTTGAGCGCTTAAAAACCAACATTCGTCAAGTTATGGCTGAGATATCGCCAAATATGTGTTAAAAAAGTGGTCGAAAATTACCTCAAAAGAATCAATGCTTGCAACTTCGCGTGGTGGTCATTTAAATGATGCCACACATAATCTCAACGTTCAAACTTTACAATAAAAAAGAAATATCATGAATAAAAAATATTTTATATGTGTTTTATTTACGTTTACTTTTGAAACCACGAAATGGATAACCCTATATATCCCTATGGCTTTGCATCGATATGATGTGAATAAAAGACAAAGGCGGCGACGATGCATAGATCTGGTAGGCTCAATCCAGCCTCTTTAGAGAATATTCGAAAAGTGACATTTCATGAGTTATGATTTGTTTTACACAGATACCTGCTTTTTACACAGATACCATGTCTGCACACCTTCGCTTCTGTTAAGTTGCAAAATTGAGCCGATCTCAAAGCAAGGCGTTCGCAACTGATGAGCAGCGCATTAATATTACAACTTTTGAAAATCTTTCGCATGCGGAATGGAGGATCATATATTCCAAAAAAACTGTTCATATTGAATAAATTTCCAATACCCACACGATTAAAATGCGCTTAACAGCTCTTTAAACTCCTTGCATTGATTCTGTAACGTTTTCGTAGACACCCTGTATGTATTGCTCCATACGATTTGGTAGTTGTTTATTGATTGTGAACAAATATGCTGAAAAATGTTTAATTTTACGAATTGAGGGCATTAAAAATTAAACCCACACACACACATGCAGACACATAAGCACACACTTACATACAACAAATATAGACATTAACGAGCACATTAACTGAAAGAGGAAGCGCCTATAGATGGAAATCAGGCTTTGTTATCCAATTACAACAAATTCGTATTTGGCTTTAGAGCAGAGCAGAGCAGACAGATAGACAGACAGACAGCATGTGAAAATGTATGTATATATGCGTGTTATGGGAAGCCAAATACATAATATTTCTGTGCCGAGCTGTGCTGTGCTGTTCTAATTGCAAATTAAAAAGGGAACGCCAAAGCGACATGACCAAAGCAAAAACACACATAAAAATGAAAACGGAAACGAAATTTTTTGGCAAAATATACAGACACTCAGACACAAGCATAATTTGTGATAACGATTATTTGGTAAGTGAAACAACAGTAATAACGGGAAATAAATGTATTGGTGCACACAAATACAAATTTAAGTGTATGTGTTAATGGAAGTCTAACCATGTATGTGTTACTGCGGTTCTCTTTTTTTTTTTTGTTCTGTATTTGGTTTACAACATTCGGTTCATTTGAAAGTGCGACAATTGCAATTTTATTCGTTGGTTTTTATTCGTTCGTTGGTTTATTTTGATATTTTGATTGTTGTTAGCAGCAGTAATAACCAGTCCTGGTTGGCTACAATTTAATTGGTGAAATATTTTTTATAAAAAAAAAGCGGAGCACAAGGGGGTCATTGCTTCCCGTTGACTCAATTCGGTTTGGTTCCTCTTCCTCTCTTTACAAAATATTTTTAAAATATTGTGTGTGTGTGTGTTTGAGTGCCTGCAGAGTAATTTTGTGGGTTTTCTCAAATTCTGTTTTCCTTTATTTTTCTCTATTATAACTGATAACAATTATAAATTAAAACAATAGCCACAGCATTATTTCCCAAACAAATACAACAAAATGTAATGCGTGCGAGTTTTATTCGTAATTTTTAATTTAAAAATCTCGCAAAAATTATTCACGGGTTTCTTTGTAAATTATTGTTTAATTGAAATTTAATTCTAATCATACAGTACATACAGGGTAATCCAAACAAAGACCTGTATTTTGTAATTAGGAAGTTAACAAGCCAATAAACTAGTGAACTGAGAAGAATATGACCTCCGTAAGTCAATCTTCGTTAAGGCGGACTCTATTTAATTGAATATTTACATTTCCTATGAAATCTTGGCTGGCAAAGTATTTTTCATATAAGATCTGTGCTCATTACAGAAACATTAAAGAGTCCGTCTTTAGTAAGAGGAGGCCATCGTTACGTTTTTACCTTTCAAAAACGTTTAAAATATGAGCCCGTGGATTACAAATAAACTAAAAATATTCTTATTTAGCTGTAATTAAAATTCTTTATTATTCGCACAATTCTGTGTGTTACTGTTCACAACTTGATGTAAACAACAACAATTGCTTTGTTTGTTATTGCTCTGTTTACACTCTTTGCATAAACAATAACAATTACTAGACAATTGTTCGACAGATCTTTGTAACAGAGATCTTCAAACCGCGATTACTCTCTTCAATCATGCCACGTGTTCACAAAAGACTGACTAAACTTCACTAACTCACTCGCCTGTTTTGCCATGCCTTTTATGTGGCAGAGTAAACAGTCTGATGATTGTTCTAATGTTTGTCTTGAGATCTCTATAAATGTAAATATAGTTGTTTCATTATTGTTGTTTGTGTATTGTGTTTAGATTTATTCTTGTAGTATTTGTTTTTGTATTTTTGTTTACTTGTTTACCATTTTTTATGCTGGTGTTTGTTGTTGTATTTTTGATTACTTGTTTACTATTATTTTTTTTTTTTTGTTAAGTGATGTAAAAGCAAAACACTAGTATCGAGATTCTTCATTTTCGTAACAATATTGTAAGCTAAACTCTGGAGACAGACAGGCGCAGTGTAAAAGAAACCTTGGGGACTTCGAAAAATTGTTTTGTGTGGACAACATGGTGTCTGTTGGCTGCCATTTAATGTTCGAAATTTTCTTCTAGTCGATTTCTTGGTGTCGAGTTCTTTGTGAGATAGAACCACAGAAACAAATATGCATTGGAGTTAAAAGAGGACTACGAGAAGGCCATTTTATATCAACTGTTGTGGAAGTTGAAGAAAAATTTCTTAACCTTTTTTTGTTTTTGA
Organism: Sarcophaga variegata; assembly: GCA_932273835.1. NCBI lineage: Eukaryota > Metazoa > Arthropoda > Insecta > Diptera > Sarcophagidae > Sarcophaga > Sarcophaga variegata. Next base: position 143,501,731 of record OW026358.1, on the reverse strand, counting down.
ACTGCTGACCATATATTCACCGATGATATAAAAGTGAATAACAAATAATCGCCTATAATCTCTAGTTCTAAATGTTCAAATTAAACGAGACAACCGTGGTCAAGTAGGTAGTGTGTTGGCTTATTAGACGTGAGGCTTCGGTTCAAACCCCCAGGTCAGGCATTTCCAACTGAAAGAAGTATGAAAAAATATTTCTTCGGCGATTTCCTCTCAGCAGAGTCTACTTTAAACTGTTGGTCCCGCCACTTATTTATAAAAATTAAGGCACACAACATAAGTGTTGTTAGAAACTAGGTCGTAATTCTGCTTAAAGGGTTGTAATGACCAATTATACATGTATGTATGTATTTTAGGAGAAACAAGGGTTTTCTGATTTATGAATCATTTTGGCTTATTTTTATGTCCATTGAGATAAAAGTAACCTTCGTTGCACATTGAAATGCACGTAACATTGAATATCGCTCAATAACCATGCTTTAAATCACATGGCATTTCGTAACGTGCAGTCCTTTGGAGTAGCTTCTTAAAAAAATTTCTTCGAAAATTTGGTCAACTAATTTTTAATTGTGGAATTGATCAATTCTTTCTATTGGCCATAACAAAACTTAGTCATGACAACAACCTACCCTTTTATACTATCCATGTTTCGTGTGTTAATTTTATCCATGTGTGGTGTGACCTAGGGTTTTACATCATCTCCCAATGACAGATTTGGGAAGCTTTTTCATGTTCGGGTTTATTATTATTACTCTTAGAGTTTTTTTTGCCAGAAATCTGCTGAGAAATCGATTCCGAACGACAGATTTTTGAATAATTTTTCATGGCAATTTTTTTTACGCTCCTAGTTTTTGCTAGAAATACCTTTAAACAAATAACTTGTATCGATGATTACTTTGTTTCATTTTGCCAATTATTTAAAATTTTTATGTTTTTTTATTTTTTCCTTGGCAAAAGAAATCCTATCGTTTTAATTAAATTTAAATTTTTGTAATAAAAAGCTCAAACAAAACACCATCATTGCGGTTAAATAAATTAAAAATAACATCCCCAGAAAAGGTATGCCATGATATTCAAGGTTTATTTAAACGATAAAAGTAGGCTTTAAAAAAATTTACTCCTAAATGTAGGCTTTACTGCGGGTATTTGTTAAGTTGGCCATTGGCTTTCTGTGTGTGTATGTGCGTCTGTACCATGGTAAATAATCAGTTATTTTTTTGTAATTTTTTCGCATTTTATTTCATTTCACTTTTCATCACTTTCATGATTTTTTGTATTTTTTTTTTAGTTTTCTTTGGTTTTTGGTTTCATTCGTTTGGTTTCGTTTGGCTTTTTTCGCTTTTTTTAATGAAACTTATTTCACCACAAATTGATTGTGCAATTATGCACTAAAATTAAAAAATAAAAACAGAAAAAAAATATAAACCCAGAAAACAACCGAACGAAACGAACCGAAGGAAAATACCACTCGGTGTTGGTATTAATTTTGCAGCTTCAAACTGCGACCGGTTAGTTAAACAACGGGAATAAGACATTAAAAGCTTGTGGCCAAATATACACGAAGAAAAGAAACATAATCTGCTCCAGAGGCATAATTGGGCCATTTTCCTGAGCAAGGAGTGGCCGTTACAGTCAATGGCAATCGTTATCGGGCCATGTTGAACGAATTTTTGTTCACAAAAATTGAAGAGGAGGATATTGGCAACATTTAGTTTCAACAGGACGGCGCTACATGCCACACAGCCGAAGCTACACTCGATGTTTTGAGCCCTGTTTTTGAAGATCGCATTATCAGCCGCAGAGCTAATGTCGTTTGGCCACCCCGGAGTTGCGATGTGACACCGTTGGACTATTATTTGTGGGGTGCTGTCAAAGATAAGTGTTACGCCGACAAGTCAGAGACAATTGACGCTTTAAAGGACAATATTCGTGAAGTCATTGATGAAATACAGCTGCATACAATCGATAATAACGATGTTTACATTTTTAGAGATTTTTAGAAGACGAAGTCATGAACATTCGCCTTCAAGAACATTCATCAGACTGTTTATTCTGCCATACAAAAGGCAGGGCAAAGCAGCCGACTGTGTTAGTTAAGTTCCGTCAGTCTGGTGTGAAGATGCGGTGTGTTTGAAAATCTCCGTTACAAAGATCTGTCGAATAATTGCCAAGTAATTGTTATTGTTTATGCAAAGCGAATAAACAGAGTAATAACAAAGAAAAGCAATTGTTGTTGCTTACATCAAGTTGTAACCAGTGGCACACAGAACTGGGCCAATAATAAAGAACTTTAATTAAAACCAAACAAAAATTTATTTTTATTTTATTTGCAATCTACGAGCTTATATTTTAAGCATTTTTAAAAGTTAAAAACGTAACAATATTCTTGGATTTAATATGTGTTCCTGTGCTCATCAAATTAATGGTTTAAGCATGACTAAACGCTTGAACCCAGTTTTAGAGAGAAGCATTCAAGTAATTTAGAAACATAAACTCATTTGTTATTCAAAATGAGTTTATTTGTTTACATTTTTAAAAAATTTTCATTTCATTTTTCTCATTTCTGTCAATTGATTATTTGACTCATAAAATCATCAAATATTTGCTTCTGGCAAATTAGTTTAAATAAATATTTTTTTGTGTGTGTGCACAAAAATAAAACAAAATTACAACAAAACCAAAAAATTGAAATCCAAATAAAACAAAATATTTGCAAACAATTAAACTTTTTTTTCAAATAATTTTCCGCTTTCTTCTCTTAAAAGATTAAAGAAAAAAACAACAAAAAACTGCATGAGAAAACAAAGTGTCACAAAAATTTTCTCCCCAAAAAAGCAAAATTTATATACAAACACACATATATACATATATTCATACTTACGTACATGTGTATATGAAAACAAAATAAAAAATAAAAAAATTTGGGGGAAAAATTTAATGCGACAAGAGGGAAAGTTCCACCATTCATTAGTGGTAAACACAGGTTTAAATAAGTGGAATCTTTAAGGGGGTCCCATGCACAGGATCAGAATGAATTATTAAAGGCATTACTACGGGTCATAATTGTAAAGATTATTTGGTAATATTTACATACTCACACTCACATAAGGCTTAAGTGCGAAAGATATTAGTGTTCCAACAGGAAATAATAAATAAATTTAGAATATTAAGCCAGTTTTATTGAATTATCTGCATAGAAAAGTTCATTTCGCATCTAAATTGGTGGTAATTAGGCAGCCGATATAAGGACAGTTCACTGGAGTCCTATCACAGGTAATAATGAGTGTAAATGTACTCTGTATGCCCATAATTCCTGGCTGACATTCGTTTAAATTGTATGGAAGTGTGGTACGTACTTACTTAAGTTAGTGAGTCCTTACAACGGATCAGTCAGTATTAGCACCAAGCTTCTCACACTAAACATGTTGTGTGTGTTAATTGTATTCATAAGTGGCTGAATCTACAGTTTAAAATCGCTTTCGAAAGACCGATTTCTTGAGAAACTTTCCGGACAATTTTATTTTTCTCTCAGAGTTTTTTCTAGAGGACTGCTGAAAGGTAGCCGCCTAACGAAATATTTGGGTTGGGGTTTGAACCACGGCCTTACGTCTAGTAAGCCCACACTCTACTTACTAAACTATGCCGGCTTCCCACGACTATGGCGTATAAATCAAACTCATCTTAAAGATATGGGTAATGTTAGCTTTGAGAATCGCTTTGTTTGTGGCTTATTCGCATACATCTGCAACATCAGAAAGCTTCACAAGAAAAAGTCTAACGTAGTCAAATCACACGATCTTGATGGTCAGTTCAGAGCATCTCCATGTGAGATGATCCGTGCTGAATATGCAGTGCGGCATGAAATGTGTGGCACACAGAGTTTAAACTAAATGATGTTCCTGTCCAGATTATCCAAATAAGTACTCATCATCGACCTGAAGCGCTCGCCGTTGAGAGTAAGTTTTTGTCAAAAATCTGCTGTGAGGTAGTCGCCGAAGGAATAATTTTTCATATTTCGTTGTGTTCGAGATGTTTGGGGCTGGGGTTTGAACCTAGGTCTCACGTCTGATGAGCCTGCACACTACCTGCTACCTGGTAATAATACTCGATACTTAATTGGCTTGCATGGCTCATGCAGAGAGGTAATTATTGTGGATGCAATCCAGCAATTACGCTTTGGGGGCATTTTACACGCGTATTATTTATTACACGTATTATTACTGTACAGCAGTGGTCATTATAGGATATTATCAGACTTTCAACGTATTCCCCTATTATAATTACGTACGTAATTGGTCATTACAACCCTTCAGTCAGGATTCCGACCTAGTTTCTCACACCACTTATGTTGTGTGTGTTAATTTTAAAAATGAGTGGTGGGACCTACAGTTTAAAGTCGACTCCGAATGACAGATTTTTGAGAAACTTTTCATGGCAATTTTATTTACTCTCAGAGTTTTTGCCAGATATCTGCTGAGAGGAAGTCGCCGAAGAAATACTTTTTGTGTTTTAATTTGATGTCTGGCCTCGGGCTCGAACCCTGGCTTTTTGTCTAATAAGCCAACACACTACCTACTAGACCACGGCGACTTCACTAGAGATTAGTATCTCATTATAATTCACCCTGTAGCTTTTATGTACACTTGACGCAAATTTTGTCCTTCAAATATAGTTAAAAGTCAAGATTTGTCTAGGATCTGTACATTTGAGATTGTATCTGCAAATGATCCATTTTTTTTGCTGTCGAATTTAAAGCCACCAAAGAAAGTGTTATGGCTACGGGAAATTTAAATATAAGAGAGCCCCAACTACTTGATGCTCTGTATCATATTTTATGTTCTTCGACAAAATCATTTCAGGTAACGGGAAACACTGTTCACTCATTACATCCTCTGGAAATTTATGAAGAGTTTCCTTCATGCAGGCAGATGATGTGAGTCCATAAATTTATGGTTCCCTTTGGTTCCTCTGAGAGTGCAAAGTGAATGAATCAAAAATGTTGACCACACAAAGAATGATTAGAACCGAAGAAAGCCATATAGTCGGTTTAAAAAGGGTTGAGTGAAAGGAAATCGATTTATATCGAGATTACTCAGGGATTGCACTTAACTCTTTTTTATAGACGGCATCCCATCAGATGAGTTTTTGCTAAGTTCAAAGTTAACATGCAAAGCCTATTAAATAACCTCCTCAACAAAGGAATTCGAGCTTCATTGGAGATTTTATATTTCACAATTTATGTGTAGTCACCACATAAACAGGTCTTTGCCGAGCGCAGAACAATCCCAGAGAATATATTCTAAACTCTTTGCGTTACTCTCTTAAGATCTATAAACATTGCCAACAGGGAGTCTAATTTAATTGTAATGGGCTGTACAATACTCGGCTAAGTGACTTACGCGCTGTATTTAGCGAAGACGAAATAATTGGGATTCACTCTCTATGGATAAGGATTGTGTCTTGCCATGTTACTTGACTCTCACCTGCATAAATTTTCCAGTCAGTAGTTTCTCTTTATAGTTCATCAGTGTATCTTTGTGCGCCTTATTTTACATACATACATACATACGTACATAATTGGTCATTACAACCCTTCAACCGGATCACGACCTAGTTTCTCACACCACTTATGTTGTGTGTGCTAATTTTATACATGAGTGGTGGGACCTACAGTTTAAAGTCGACTCTGAACGATACACTTTTGAGGAACTTTTCATGGCAATTTTATTTACTCACAGAGTTTTTGCCAGCATCTGCTGAGACTAAGTCGCCGAAGAAATACTCATTGTATTTTGTTTGGCCTGGGGCTCGAACCCTGGCTTTACGTCAAATAAGCCAACGCACTACCTACTAGACTACGGGTTAGTTTAGTTAGCAAAAATAGCTCAGGGGCAAATTGTGTACCATTTCCCCGTATATATTTCGTTGGCATGAAATTCTGTCTGGAAAATGATTATGTAGACTTGAATAAATTTTTTTAAAGTGGATTCATTGATTCTCGCCATTGTTCTACACTTTTCTGGCATGATGATGAACTCAATGTTGAACTACTACGATGTTTGTCTTGGCAACTTAAACGAGCTCACACTATATTGTGAGAGTCGTAAGCAAAGGAACAAATTTATCCAGCGTAGGTGTATAGTTGGATACTTTTATGGATGATGCTATCAAGCTAAAGGTCGGTTAAGTGTTAGAATTTTACATTTCAGTGCGAAGAATACTATTTTGCACTTTAAATGTATTTTTATTGAAACTATACACGTGTTTGCCTATTTGTAACGTGCTTGGGACTATTGTCCGCTAAAAATAGTTGAAATTTTCACGAACAAAAGTTCGAAATAACGGCATAATATGTAAATAATAAAACCAAAAATCAATTCCACTCACATGGGATCAATAAATCCACGAATAAGGAAACAATCCCTCAAACTAAAGGAACAAATGCTCAGAGCCTGTCTCTCTCTGTATCTGTATGCATACAAATATGACAAACGAAACAAAAATAAAAAAATTCTTTGAAAATATTGTTTGCTCATCTACAACACACCAGTGAGTGTAAGCGTGTGTGTGATGGTACGAGAGAATGTGTATTTTTGTTTACTTGTTTGACTGGTTTGGTGGTTCCTTTTATTATATATTTTTGGTTTTGTGTTTTTGTTTTTGCATTCACTCTCTCACACTCATTTTCTTCTTCTCTCGCTGTGTGTGGATGGCTTTGTTGTAGCTCTTCAATGTGTTCAGTGCGTTCAGTGCTTTGTGTTCTCTGTTTTCTGGTGTTTTTGTTTTCTGCTGTTTGCTGTGGTGATAATTGTTGTTGTTGTTATACTTGCTGGCTGTTATTGTTCCAGTTCAAGCAAAACTATACGTTTTTATCATAACACTAAGGCAAGCAACAAAAAACAGAAAAAAACAAATGGGCATGAGTGTATAAGCATGTGTGTTTGCATGTGTGTGTAAGTGAATTTATGCATTAGCTGTATGGCATTATTTGTAATAGGGAAAGAAAGAGCGCGAGAGAAAGACAGAGTGAGAGAGAAAGGAAACAAAAGGGTGTGAGAATGTTTATAAACAACTGTAGTGTTTAACGAGGTTTACATAGTGGTGTTGACATAATACATACACATACATACACACATACACACAGGAAACATACACCCTCATATTTATTTACCCACAAGGCCATTCATATTTTGTAAATATGCATGGCTATACACACACAAACACACATACAAACATTGTTACAAGAGCAAATGTTTTCATTATTTTTTTCATTTCATTGTATATATGTGTGTGTGTATAAGTATGACATCCTGCAGTGTGTTCATTTGGCATTTGTATTCAAATATATTTTCGGTTTTTTGTTTTTATTTTTCTTACTGTGTAGGTGTGTGTGTGTTTTTGTGTTTGTGTGGTATTATATTTTGTGTTGCATGATTTTAGGGTGCGCCTGGCTAATTATGAAATATTTCTTTTGTACCCACAAATACATACATTGCCACAAGAGTGTTGCAAACTCAATATTAGTTTGTTTGTGTGTATGTTGCAATGTTTTTTGTATTTTTAAGCCATTTATTATTATTGTTGTTGTTGCCTTTATTTTAATGTCATTTATTATTTATTTGTTACCAATATGTGTAACAATATACATATGCATGTGTGCACGAGAGAGAGAGTGTGTGTAATTATAAATAATTTTTATGAACTTAAAACAAAAAACCATCTGCTAATGCTGCTTTTAATACCAAAGTGTTGAATTATCGCTTAAAATTTACGAAAATTTTCGTAATTAATTGGAAAAATTATTTTTAAATTGGATTACGATTCGTTTCAATGCATGGGTTAGGCATGGGTTATGTTTTAAACTATCAAAAACAGATTTATGCTGAAAGGGACTTATGGCATAAACTACAATATTTTAGTGGCTTGTGTGGTTTTTAAATAAATTTTTGAAATGTTTTATTGTTTTTAGAAATATTTTATCATTTTGTTATAAAATATTAAAAAGCAGAGATCTCATATATACAGTAATGGAAGGAGAAGTAGGGACTTTTGATAATTTTAAAATTTTCTTTAAAGTAAGTAAATACATACATAATAAAGAGTCCGCCATATTATCGATTGTGTGCAGCTGTATTTCACCAATGGCTTCACGAATATTGTCCTTTAAAGCGTCAATTGTCTCTGGCTTGTCGGCGTAACACTTATCTTTGACGGCACGGGAGGTGGCTAAACGACATCAGCTCTGCGGCTGATAATGCAATCCTCAAAAACAGGGCGCAAAACATCGAGTGCAGCTTCGGCTGTGTGGCACATAGCGCCGTCCTGTTGAAACCAAATGTTCCCAATATCCTCCTCTTCAATTTTTGTGAACAAAAATTCGTTCAACATGGCCCGATAACGATCGCCATTGACTGTAACGGCACTCCTTGTTCATTTTCGAAGAAAAATGGCCCTATTATGCCTCTGGACCATAATCCGCACCAAACAGTTACTCGTTTTGGGTGCGTCGGCATTTCAATGTATGCGTTCGGGTTTTCTGTGCCCCAAATGCGACAACTTTTCTTGTTTACATACCCGCCAAGATCAAAATGAGCTTCATCTGAAATATGATTTTTTTTTGCCAAAATCGGCATCTTCTGTAAGTCGATCGCAGGCCCACTTAGCGAAGCGAAAACGGATTGGATGGTCCATATTCGTTCAGCGGAAGGATAAAACTAATTATCTGTCAAATCAGACATGAGCTAATTGCTACCATTTACGAAATAAGCACTAGTTGAAAAATAAAACGTTAGATGGCGGACCTGTTACATAATTCGCCATTACAACACTTCAGTTAGGATTATGTCCCAGCTTCTCACATCAATTATGTTGCGTGTGTTAAATACAGTTATATGTTGAGAGGAAGTCGCCAAAGAAATATTTTTTCATGTTTCGTTTTGTTGGAGATGTCTGAGCTGGGGTTAGAACAGTGGCCTCAAGTCTAATAAGCCAATACTGTCTACTAGAATACGGCGGCAATAAGTGTCTTTGGGAAAAATCGCCTCAAGGTAATATCATTTGACATCATTATACAAATTTTGTGGCGGTATTTGAAGTCTCTCATATACTGAACAAGAAAAACCTTTGCGGTACAAACAGTTATTGTGTTAATCAAACTTTGCACTGACGAGATTGCGGAAAGGCCACATTGTCTTCAAACATTTTAATGCAACGAATTTGGATGCAAACTGCTTGAAATAAAAAAAATCTTCTCCAAGCAGCTTATCTCAACAAAAGTTATGATTATGCTCTCAAATTGCAAGAAGATTACTGTCATACCCTTTACGAATGGATTAAGGAGCCATAAGATTTGAAATAACCATTAAAAATTCAGTCCGTTTGTTCTGAGCCCACTAAGTTTGCGGAGTTTCATACAGTACTTGAGTCTAAACTTTGCAATACTCGAATACAATGATCTGCAGAGTTATGCATGACTTAAATTCTTTTCCTGTGTAATTATAAAGCTACTGGATGCTTTCACCATTCAACTATTGTTGTGCGAAGAGTCGCCGTAGTCTAGTAGGTTATCTGTTGGCTTATTAGATTTGAGGCCATGGTCCAAACAACAGGCTAGATATCCCCAATAAAACGAAATACGAAAAAATATGTAGTGACCGTAGTCTAGTAGGTAGTGTGTTGGCTTATTAGATGTAAAGCCAGGGTTCGAGTCCCAGGCCAGACATCAAAACAATATACAAAAAGTATTTCTTCGGCGACTTCCTCTCAGCAGATTTCTGGCAAAAACTCTGAGAGTAAATAAAAATTGCCATGAATAGTTTCTCAAAAATCTGTCGTTCGGAGTCGACTTTAAACTGAAGGTCCCGCCGCTCATGTATAAAATTAACACACACCACATAAGCGGTGTGAGGGTTTAGATCGTAACCCTGACTGAAGGGTTGTAATGATGTATGTATGGATGTATGTATTGTTGTGCGATTGTGATGGCAACTAAATATTAAAGACACTTATAGGCACATTTTCAGCCGCAATCTATAAAATTATTCCCAAATAATGTGGGCCAGAGCAACATTTGAAGAGCCCTTTATAATAGACAGAAGACTAATAAAAAAATAGGCCGAAATGTCATAAAGTACCCCACAGCACAACGGCACAGTAGCGATCTCAGGCAACTACTAAAACACTTTGTGGCCACTGCAGTACGGGACACTCGATGGTGAATAACAGTGAATTTAGAACAAATCCAAATAATAGCCTTCTTTGGCATTGTCCAACTTTTAGATGACGAAGATTGTAAAATTCCCAGTCATTTCGCATCTAAAAGGAATGATTTGATAGAAGATTCTTAACTGCCTTCCTACCTTAAGTTAAATTTATACAAAAGTCGTTGAATCTTAATTGACAACGAACGATCTGCGCCAAATAAATATTTTTTAAACAATTAAACAATAATTTAAAATTTTCTCATTTTCTTTTTATTTTATTGAGTAATAAATCAATTAATTTCAATCATTAATAATACTATGTTCAGTCATGCACGTACTTTGAGAAAATTGCAATAAACGGCATTATTGCCATCAATATTTCATATAAAATGTCAATTAATTATTGCTCAATAAATTCATAAGTTGTTATAATATTGATTCAAACTTCAAATACAGCACTGTCATAAGTACGTTTAGTGAGCATATAACAATTTTCCGAACACTTCCTATTGATATTTGACAAGTCAAATGTCAACAACAAAAAAAAAAAAAAACAACGACAAACAAAAAATGGAAGGTCAGCAGAAAGGGATGAGAAAATATTTCCAACTGAAGTCATATAAAAAAGAATTTTAATAACATCACAAACTTGATGTCGTATTTAATTTTTAACCCTTTCGATCCCAATGTTGTTTGATGATAATTTCTAATTTATTTCGAAAAGTTATTTATAATACGCTGAACTGAGTTATTAATGGGAATCCAGGTCCTGCTCTGAAGAAAGCAGCTTCTGTTTCTACCTGTCTTCTCGAAGTATGGCTGAACTTCTAGGTCTTGACTGATAATCTATAATCGGGTTTATGCAGAATATGTTAACTGATCGGTATATTTTGAAAATACTACGTATTCAGCAGTTAACAAATAAAAGCCTTTGAGTTTCATTTTCCTTTAACAGTGCCATAAGCAAAATCTTTCTTTACTGCAAGCTATGCAGTATTATCAAATTTTTCTTTCTCATCCTTCTGAGAGTAGCCACTTTGGAGTCAGAAATATTCCCTACTAACCGCAACAGCTCGGCATTTCGGGTAATCATTAGTAAGACCTTTTCCAATGTTAAATTGTTTTAAATTTTTTCTCAAATTTTTTTGGCACTAATTTTCGTGATTAAATTAAAAGCAATACTATTGAAGCAATCAGCTGTTTTTTTTACCAGCTGTCAAATGAATTTTGCGTATATTATGTGTCGGAACAATAAAAATATTGTTATCAATAAACCGAAAATTAATTCAAAATACACCCGAGTAACTACATAGTCTAAGTTGTTTAGTTATTTGAGTAGAACTCAAAAGTACATATATTATTTTTCTCAAACGTTGTTTTATTTGACAAAATCGGTATTTTTGATCTTTTCACACAAAATGATTGATTATCCAAATATTTTTGAACGTATTTTAAAAATTCAATGTTTTTTAGAAAGGGAAGAGATTAGTCTTTAAAACATTATACATAAACGTTTTGTTCAAACTTATATGTTTTGAGTTTTGATGGGGTAAACTTGGAAAAAATTATTTTTTTTTTTATTTTTTCAAGTTTGTCAGTTCATAGTAGCAAACTTTTTTTAAAAAATATGAAATAAGGGATAACATTCTGAAATACACCCACTTAATGACACAGTGTAAATTGTGAGTTTTGTTTAGTAGAACTCAAAAATATTTTTTTATGTTTCTTGGACCCTCCAAACTTGCTTTATTTGACTGTTTTTTTTGGACTTTACGCACATATTTATTGATTACATAAACATTTCTGAACCGAATTTAAACCTTATTAGGAAGGAGAGGGATGGACCTTGAAAACGATATACATATATATATTATTTGATTTAATATGCTATGGGGTTTGATGAGGTAAACTTGACAAATGATAATTTTGTTCATATTTTTTCAAGTTTGTCAGTTCATAATTGCAAAATTTTATAAAAACATAAAAAATAAGTGATGATTTTCTGAAACTGTATTATCTTGTGAAGAGATTGACACTTCGATTGATCAAATCGGACAAAAATTACCGTAGTTATTATTTAAATAACTATAACAGTCGTGTTATATTTTCTATATATGTATGTCATCTTATCAAATGAGCTTTCAGTTCAAAAATTTTTAAAAGTTTTGATGGATCAAGATCCATTGTTAACCGCAAAATGTGCCAATTTCATGTTTGCACGACTACCAACCAGAAGTCGGCTAGTATTTGTGTTTTTTGCAAAAATTATTATTTCTCTTTGCTCAAACATTGGCCTACTTCTGGTGGCCACTCAAACGTGAAATTGACACATTTTCCGATAAGCAATCAAAATTCGTAAACAATTCTGAAAATTTTTGAACTAAAAGTTCAGTTGAAAAAATATATACCAGCATATGAAAAATATAACTCGATTGCTAGACGCTTTAAATAATAACTACGATAATTTTTGTCCAATTTGATCAAACGAAGTGTCAATCTCTTCACCAGATAATGCACTTTCAGAAAGTCATAACTTATTTCATATTTTTTAATTAAAGTTTGCTACTATGAACGGACAAACTAAAAAAAAACATGAAAAAATTCGCACTTGTCAAGTTTACCTCATCAAACCTCCGGGAAGATTAAGTCAAATAATATATATATGTATGTATATCGTTTTAAAGGCCCATACCTCTACTTTCTAATAAGGTTTAAAATTTGGTCTTGGAGTCAGAAATGTTTATGTAATCAATAAATTTGTGCGTAAAGTCCAAAAAAAAAAACAGTTTTTGTCAAATAAACCATATTTGGAGGTTCCAAAAAATACACAAAAAATATTTTTGAGTTCACACAACTTACACTGTGTCATTAGCTACGTGTATTTAATTTTTTCTTTTTTGTCGCATTGTGTAATCATTGGTTTTAACACAAAATAAAAACATAAAAACAAATGCCATCTCAAAGCAGTTAACGCCTCCGGTGTGTAGGAGTTTATTGGTGATTAATTTTTAATTTAAAATATTGCCACTGAGGGCCTATAAATTATTGATTTAATGGCTACTCTCACTCTAGCATTTGTAACCGGAGTAAATGATTAAATCATTAAATGATTGAATGATTGAATGATTGAATGAACGAATGATTTGTAATAGAAATTTAATTTCGATTTTCATTTCTATTTTCGTACGCGATAACAAATGTATTGGAATTGTCATCGTTCTAATTGCTAAGGTATGTGTGGCTGTGTGTTTAGTGTGTGCGTTTGGTGGTATTAAAAATTTAATTCAAATATTTTTTGTTGTTGTTGTTATTGTTATTGTGTTGAAATGTCAAATATTTTGTTATTTTACCCTAAGGACACGTAATCAATTTAAGAGAAATCGTTTGCTTTCAAGCAATATTCGATTGTTAGAAACAAGTAAAGAAAACAAAAAATATGCTCGTACATGGCATGTGAAACAATACAAAGACAAACAAATCTATACATACATACATACATATGTATAAATGTATGTTTGGAGATGTGTATTTTATTATAAACTTATTTGCAAAACAATTTACAAACGTTACAAACACACTTTGTTGTCGTAAAGCACGCAATAAAAATCTGTTACACAAAACAGAAGAGGAAAAAAAAGAGAATCAAAAATATTAGAAAAACTATAATAAATTATAGGAACTTGAAGAACTTTTGAAGTCTATGAGAAATAAATTGTTTTTTAATACTATGCGAGGGAGGTTGGAAAAGAAAATAAACACTTTCGAATATTAAAATACTATTACAAAAATGGAAAAATCTAGACACTGGTGTTTAGCTTCTACATCGTTTAGCATTAAAATTATAAACTAAAGCTACAAAAACAATGAACTTTTTTACAAATTATCGCACTGCTTAATATACTAAAAAACATCAGCATAAAAAATGCTAAACAAGTAAACAAAAATACAATAACAAAGACGATAAAAATAAATGTAAACAAAATAACACATAAAGCACCAATAATTAAACAACGATATTTACATTTATAGAGACCTCTAGAAGGCGAAGCCACGAACATTCACCTTCAAGAACATTCATCAAACTGTTTATACTGCCATATAAAAGGTAAACCAAAGTAGGCGACTGAGTCAGTAAAAGTTCAGTCAGTCTTGTGCGAAGACGTAATGTGTTTGAAGAAAATAATCGTGGTTTGAAGATCTCCGTTACGAAGATCTGTCAAACAATTGACATTGTTATTGTTCATAAAAAAGAATATAAAGAGGAATAATAAAGAAAAGCAATTGTTGTTGTTTACATCAAGTTGTGAACAGCGGCACACAAAATTGCGCGAACAATAAAGAATTCTAATTAAAACTAAACAGAAATTTATTTTTATTTTATTTTGCAATCTACGAGCTCATATTATAAACGTTTTTAAAAGGTACAAAAGTAATAAAAACTTCTTTCAGGCCTATCCTTTATCGTAACATATATATCAGGTGATTAGACTATTGTAGCAGGTCCTGATAATCTAACTGTCGTTGTGTAGAAACAATATCCTATGTTCCGAAATGCTGCAATAATATATTATGGCCCTTGCCAGGGTGTATGGGCAAGCAAAGTGGGTAGCTAATCTAATCACTTATGGGCTAAAGATGACAGGCAACAGATTGTCTGCTTCGTATATCGATTACAAGGCTTTTATTTCAAGATCCTTTTTCAGGGTGGAGCTTAAAAGAGTGCTAAGGACACTAGCAAAGGTCAGATGACCTTGATTATTTATTATGTTCATAAAAGGCGACAAAAGCATATGTATTCTCTAAAGTGGTAACAATGCAGAAACTGGGTCGACTACATTATGCATGAATCACTTTCTTTATATCCTTTGTACTGTAATATGGAATGTTCCCGGTGTTGAAACTTTTTTGGTGAATAAGCCGGGCTGGCTTCCTTTGCTGCTGCATTGGTTTCATTAAATGGCAGCTCAAGACTACGTATAGGTATACCGGAGGCCTTTTATAAAGAACAAATCCTAGGGGATGTAACCCAAATATGTTGCATTGTATGTACACCACGATAGTCAAATTAATTTTAATGTACAGAGCCCTTGCATAGCCAGCTAAGATAAACTTGAAACCAGCTCAGGTAGTATTGGATAACCTCTAGAGACGCTTTGGTATAACTCCAACAATGGTAACCATTTTGAATTTGAGGCATTTGCATAAAGGTAGTGGGATACAGATCCATAAGAGGACAACGTGATGCGTTAGACCGAAAGGTTTCCCAATTATGCTTGTAAGTAAGTAGCTTCATGAAAGAACCAGAAATCTCTAAGAATTTGAGAAATGCTTTGCTACAAGACCAAGTAATCAAGCCAAGAAAGCAATTTCGAAGGTGCATATTTCTATAACAGAGCAACAATCCTATGGTAGTGCTACAGGAACACTAGTTTTCGAGCACAGAATGGAACATATGAATCGCATAGAAATGTTGAAAACTATTTTACAAACGTTGGTTTATGCTATCAAAAGATATGCTCAACGCTACGTAGACAGAACGTATCGATAAAGGGCCTTAATAATAACGAGCAGGTTGCTATCCTAGCGCTTACCCGTATTAGTATGACTTGAAATAAGTATGGGCAAGGACAAGCTTAAACATCTATTCAAGGAAAATAGAATCCTTACTAGGAGTTGGAGGAGACATTATGGCGATACCTCCTATATTTTGAGAGCCGAACAATAGTTAGTTGTCTGGTCGCGATGAGGTACCCTCTAGTACTACGACCATATGATCTACTGTATCCTACACATATTTCACAGAGTATTCTTATAATGTCTTTTCCACGTACATATATTGCCCTAACACACCTCAGATTACTGCTCGATGTCAACAACGCCAATGTAGTGCCCAGCATTTAGTATGCACCCCAGATGTTTTCTTCTAGGTTGCATTAATGGCCCACAGGATTCTAGCATATGTTCCGATGATTCATTCTCCTTGTCACAGAAGCTAACTGTTGACAGAGCTTAATAAATGTACCACGAGCCTATAGTGCCCTATCAAAAGATCGTTTATCAACCTTATGATATTTCTTGATAGTCTATAGTAGTACTTGACTCAGGTCTCCTCTTCTGGTAATTCTCCAACAAAACTTTTGATTGCCTCAAACCCACTTGGTTTGAGAAGAGTCTTTGCTTCCATACTACCTATGTACATAATTGGTCATTACAACCCTTTAGTCAGGATTGCGACCTAGTTTCGCACACCACTTATGTTGTATCCGTTAATTTTTTATACATGAGTGGCGGGATCTACAGTTGGAAGTCGACTCCGAATGACAGATTTTTGAGAAACATTTCATGACAATTTTATTTTACTCTCAGAGTTTTTGGCAGAAATCTGCTGAGACGAAGTAGCCGCTAGGTTAGGTTCGCTTTCTGGGGGCGATTTGATAGTTGGTCCGGACCCCCCCAGTCTGTCACCTCTACGGCCTCATCAATGGATGGGTCAGGGAGGAAGAGCAGAGGTGTTGGGGGAACGGATCGGGTTGTTTTGTCTCTATATGTCTATGACCTTCTGCGGACAATAGGAGAACGGGTTGGCTTGGATAAGGCCAGCTTAAGGTTGGTTGTCGGTTTTATCACTTGGTACTGCGAGATTAGGTCGCTGACTGGGATCCCAGACAGACTATTGCAGGGCATGTTGCGATGAGGAGGAGTTGGAGACTATCGAACACCTCCTCCGTAACTGCCCAGCCCTTGGTAGATTGAGGTTGAGGACCCTTGGCAGGGCCTTCTTTGAGAGTTTGGATTCTGTGTCGAGAACCGACATCAAGGCTCTCCACAGATTCATTAGTGGCTTAGGCTGGTTGAGAGGCGCTAGGGCTTCATCAGTGTAGTCGCGCTCTCCCCTTTTTGTTGTGTATTATCTGTGTAATTCCTCCACGTCCTGTTCTCCCCTTTCCTACATCCTCTCCTTTTTATCCCTCTATTATCCTTTCCTCTGTAAGGACGTTGTACAATGGGTCAATTCGACATCCGGGTACTGTACTTGTCTTTATTGACAAGTACACGTTCTTTAACCTAACCTAACCTAAGTCGCCGAAGAAATATTTTTTCATATTTCGTTGAGTTGGAGATGTCTGATCGGGAGTTTGAACCGTGGCCTCACGTCTAATAAGCCAACATACTATCTACTAGGCCACGGCGACTTAATACAGTTCCATACTATCTCTGGTTTAATCAAATAAGAGGAGAGTTTCCGAAAGGCTGCATGAATGTCAGATAGCCTTGCTACGTCGTATATATACGTCGGGATATGTACCACATTCTATTAGAGTTGGATTGAGCACATCCTTCGATGGTGTGTATATATTTCCGCATGGAAGATACACGCAAGTCTCGGAATATTTTATTTTGGGGAGGCCAAATACTATTGCTTATGTTCCGATATCCATTCTTGAGCCATCTGTATTCCACAAATTACATGATTAGTCGCTGTTTTTTTAATTTTCAAAAAAATTTAAAAACTGCTCCTAATATTTAAGACTCCATTTTAAATATTCCAAGACCTCACAATGCTAAACCATCTGCGTATTTTTCTTTCAAAATGATAAATTTGTCACCCTACCCCTCCTACATTTGAACATGCAACATATTTTTCTTATTGTACAACAAAGTTTTCCTACAACAATGTTAAAAAAAAATAAAAAAAAGTAATAAAAGAGAATGAAGAAAAAAGTGTTAAAAAATCATGGAGATTCATTCCAATTTGCTACGTCTGTTATTAAAAGATTTATTCGGTATTTTTTACGTGTTACCCTCAACTCAATCTCTGACTTCTTTTCGATTTCAATAGGAATGTTGATTTTACGTTATTCTGATATTTTTCTTTCGGTTTTCTTTTCTTTTCTTTTTTTTAATTCATTTTCTTTTGTTTTTTATCTATCTCCGAGTGTGAGGTATTTATGTTTCTCTCTCTGTATTTATGTTTTATTTGATTTCGTATTTGATTTCTTTACTTTCGGTTTCTTAAATAAACATGTTCACACACTCATGCTTACATATACAACTCATGCAACTGATATGCTTTGAATGAACGAAAAAAAAAAAACAAAAATAGTTGACCAAGCCAAACTAAACCAAACCCAATGCCCAGATTGTCGTCAAGCATCATCACCATCAGATGCTGTCGTCGTCATTCTGATTTTGGTTGGTTTGTTGTTGCCTTTGGCCATTGTGACCAATGTTAGGTATTGTCTCATCCTCATGCTCATGCTCGTATGTCATACGGGCTATTGAATTCATGATTTAAAATGTGCAGGTTTTCTTCACCTTTTTCCATTCGTTTCTTGTTTTTCTCTTTTGTTTCATCATCTTCTCATTGAATGTATGACTGTGTGTAAATTTTTATTATCGTTTCGTTACATTTCCTGTGAATTTTTCTTCTTTTTTTTCGTTTACGTTTTCAAATTGATTGATTAATAGAAAGAAATTCAAGTGTCGTAGCAATTTTAAATGGAGATTAAATTTTCATTTTGCCTGGAATTATCAAAACAAGAAAGGTAAGCCAAAGAGAACTGGGGTGCAAAAACAAGGGAATTAAAATATGTTCGCTGCGTAACAGAAAATTTAAACATTTTAAGAGATTTTCTTAAGAAGTTTGAATTCAAATCCAGCTGAGTTGTTATCAATTTTGCTAAAGATTTTGCATCATTGCCTCTTAAACTATGTCATTCGACAAGAAATTCCAAAAATTTCCTTTCAAAATACCTACTCTGCACAGGTACTGAATTTTTACTAAACATTACTACACACTTTTATAAAAAAATCTTCCGCTTAATTTATGGATCCAAAATGCGGCAACTACGAATTTATGGTAGTCAACTGGCAACGCTACTAATGCTCAGTTGTCATAGGTAACCGGTCCAGTAGTGCTGAATTTGCCAACCAACAAATCAGTGCCACATGTGTTTCAGAGAACAAAACTATGTTGTAATTATGTTTTGACAGAGTGTTTGAGTATGTTTGCTTTATACCGGGTCCGCCATCTAACGTTTTGTTTTTCAACTAGTGCTTATTTCGTGAATGGTAACACTTAGCTCATGTCTGATTTGACAGATAATTAGTTTTATCCTTCCGCTGAACGAATATGGTTGTGTATACGCTTGAACAACGCTGGGAAATATTGCGACATTACTTTGAAAATCATGGTAATGTTGCAGAATGTGTGCGAAAATTGCGTACGGATTTTGGAAGAAAGGAAGCACCGTCAGTTCCGTATGTTCGTTATCTTGTGGCATCCTCATCGATAAACCAAAGCGTGAAAAGCCGAAAAAAGTGCGTACACCCGAGAACATTGCTGCTGTGGCAAGAAGTGTGCGTGAAGCGCCATCAACATCAATTCACCGTCCTTCTCAACAATTGAACATTTCGGAGACATCATTGAGACGAATTTTGCATAAAGACCTTGGTATGACGCCAAACAAAGTCCAATTGGTTCAGGAGCTGAAGCCAATTGACTATCCAATGCGTTTTCGCTTTGCTAAGTGGGCCTGCGATCGACTTACAGAAGATGCCGATTTTGGCAAAAAAGATCAACTTTTCAGATGAAGCTCATTTTGATCTTGGCGGGTATGTAAACAAGCAAAATTGTCGCATTTGGGGCACAGAAAACCCGCACGCATACATTGAAAAGCCGACGCACCCAAAATGAGTCACTGTTTGGTGCGGATTTTCGTCCAGAGGCATAATTGGGCCATCTTTCTTCGAAAATGAGCAAGGAGTGGCCGTTACAGTCAATGGCGATCGTTATCGGGCCATGCTGAAATGAAGAGGAGCATATTGGCAACATTTGGTTTCAACAGGACGGCGCTACGTGCCACACAGCCGAAGCTACACTCGATGTTTTGCGCCCTGTTTTTGAAGATCGCATTTTCAGCCGCAGAGCTGATGTCGTTTGGCTACCTCGGAGCTACGATTTGACACCGTTGGACTATTATTTGTGGCGTGCCGTCAAAGATAAGTGTTACACCGACAAGCCAGAGACAATTGACGCTTTAAAGGACAATATTCGTGAAGCCAATGGTGAAATACAGCTGCACAATCGATAATGTGCTTAAAAATTGGACCGATCGTGTAGGCTACTGCATGGCCAGCCGAGGTAGCCATTTGAATGAAATTATTTTCAATTATTAACCGGAAGGATTGTACTTTCAAATAAAAAAAGAAATTCGAGAAAATATTCAGTAGATTTTTCTAAAGCATTTTAAAAAAAAAAAGTTATTTGGCGGACCCGTTAGTAACCATGTTTGGTGGATAGCTTATATCAGTCTAGTTGTAGGTAGGCAACCAAGCAGTCAGCTGTCCTGATTACCAGTGTACTCTGTACCCTGTACACAACTAAATCATTAATTTCCTCTCCTCCGACATTCTAGTGAAGCGTGACCCCATGGTGCTGGTGGCTGAATGCAGTTATCTGTTGGACAAGCTAGCATATATGTAGGATTCTACAATATTAGAAAGCTACGGACATGAAGATCGACTTAACGTTTCCTATAATCGATAGGAGGTTTGCTGTACTGCTGTATTGACAATCTGGAGATTTCGGGCAATATTCTTAAAATCTATACTGATCTTTGCAAAAAGCTTTGCAGAGTACCTATTAAGAGTTCTGACAAAAGACTTCGAATTGGCTGCTTGAACTCTGCAGTCACTTCCAAGCAGAAGTTATGGCCATATTGTGCAATACCAAACATATTGTGATTCATTTGGATAGCCAAGCTGAACACAAACTCCTTACAAACGTCATCGCAATATTCATTCTCTTCCATGAATGCCGGGAATTTCTTTAAGAAATGTTGGATCGTTTAAAGGTTATTCTATTATGGGCTTCTGAATATGGGGACATCATCGGAAAATGAATTGCTGATGAACTGGCAATGGCTAGTATAGATATCGCAAATTTTGACAGGTTATATGTGTTCTGCGTGCTTCAGTTAAGAAGTCGCCGTGGTCTAGTAGGTAGTGTGTTGGCTTATTAGACGAAAAGCCAGGGTTCGAGCCCCAGGCCAGACATCAAAAGACAAAAAGTATTTCTTCGACCAGATCTTCACGCTCGCCAAATCCTGGAAAAGACCCACGAACAACAAGTCGACACACACCATCTTTTAGTCGACTATAAGGCTGCCTTCGATAGCCCAAGGGTTCGTGTTTTTGCCACACTGCCTGAGCTCGATATAACTGCGAAGCTGATAAGGCTATGGAGAATGACGTTGAGCAATTCCTGCAGCTCCGTCAAGGTAGGAATGGACCTCTACGAACCTTTTGATACCGTGCGAGGTTTCAGACAAGGCGATCCCTTATTATGCGACCTCTTCAACTTCGTCATGGAGAGTATTCTGCGAAAGGCGGGAGTGCATCGCAATGTCACTATTTTTTCGAAAAAGTGTCCAGTTGCTTGCGTACGCTGACGACATTGACTTCATAGGGCGTACCAAGCGAGATGTTACTGGTACCTTAGTGCCATTGAACGGGAGTCTAATAGGATGGGTTTGGCAGTAAATGAGGGCAAAACAAAGTAAATGTTATCGACGAGTAGAGACGCGCGGCGTATTGATTCTCAGATTACGGCCGATAACTATACTTTTAATACGGTCAAGGAATTCATCTATCTTGGCTCCGCCGTTACCACCAGAAATGATGTCAGTCTGGAGATCAAGCGCAGGATCACTCTTGCCAACAGTTGCTATTATGGTCTCAATAGACAATTGAGTAGCAGGGACCTCTCTCGTACGGCAAAACTAACACTCTACAAGACACTCATCCTACCCGTGCTTCTTTATGGCGCAGAGGTATGGACCCTATTAAGAACTGATGCAGCGGCCTTGAGAGTGTTCGAGAGAAAAGTCCTACGTAAGATCTTCGGTCCAGTGTGAGTTGGCGATGATTTCCGCATCCGATACAACAGCGAGCTGTATGAGCTCCTCAACGACAATGACGTTGTTCAGCGTATTAATATCCAGCGGCTGCGCTGGCTCAACCATGTCGTTCGAATGGAGGAGGATGCTCCGGCGAGACGGGTATTTGATGCGGGAATCTGCATAAGACGGCGAAGAGGACGACCTTGTATCCGTTGAAAGGACCAAATCGAGGAAGCCCTGTCATCGATTGGTGTAACCAACTGGCGTAGGCGCGCAAGAAGCAGAGGCGCCTGGAACGATGTGTTGCGGTAGTCCGAAATCCGTTAAACGGGTTGTTATGGCCAATTAAGTAAGTAAGTAAGTATTTCTTCGGCGACTTCCTCTCAGCAGATTTCTGGCAAAAACTTTGAGAGTAAATTAAAAATTGCCACGAAAAGTTTCTCAAAAATCTGTCGTTCGGAGTCGACTTTAAACTGTAGGTCCCACCACTCATGTATAAAATTAACACACACAACATAAGTGGTGTGAGTAATCCTGACTGAAGGGTTGTAATGACCAATTATGTATGTATGTATGTAATGCCAATAATTTTCTTCAAAGAAATTAAATTTATTTGCAATCCCCATTTATTTAAACGAAAGGGTTGAGAGTAAATTTTTAATTTCATTTCATTCTTGATTTGATGTTTCTCTTATAAAACTGACACACTCGACACTGTCTTAATGAAATTGTCAATATTAATGAAACACACATACATACATATACTTTTTTCTTGCCTCTGCATCCATAAAACACAAACAAACAAAATGAGAGAAAAGAAAAATGAAAGAAAAAAGGATTACAAATTACACAGTAAATGTGTCTCTTGTCTTCAGTTCAATTACATTTGCCATGTGTGTTGCAGCAGCAGCATGAATATGTACTCCTACACGTATGTGTGTTGCATCAGATCGTATTGAATATTGAAATGAAAAAGTACATGTGAAGTGAAGGATAATTTAATTTGAATTGTAATTTACACATGGATTATGAATTGTGAGAACTTAACATATGAATTAAATGGAATTGAATTCGATTAAAATCAATATTAAATGGTGCCAGGGAAAACATGAGAAGCAAATCAATGAAGAAAAAACTGAATGTGTATGTGATTAAGTTACCATATCGCATAAGGATGATTAAGGATGATGAAGAGGAACGAAATTAAAAATGAAAATTATTTCATCAAATTATGTAGAAATGATTAAAAACTAATGCTTTAGTTAGTCCAATTTCATACAATGGTTGCATAAATATGGGCTTTAGATTACAAAAGTTTGGATGGAATTTTTACATGAAAGTATATCGTGACCATAAATGTAATGCTGGGTCTGCATACATAAGGAAGAGTTGCAGGTTACTTGAAGACGTTACTTACAATCCTTTGGTGGCGCGTTAATTTTATTCAACACCAGCAGGACCTACAGTTTAATGTCGACCCCTTATGACAGATTTTTGATAAATTTTTTATGCCGAAGTCGCCGAAGAAATGCTCATGCTATTCTTTCCAATATCCATACATACATACATACATAATTGGTCATTTATTACAACCCTTCAGTCAGGATTACGACCTATCTTCCCTTAATGTTAATTTTCTACATGTGCGGCAGGATCTACAATTTTAAATCGACTTCGAACGACCGACTTTTCAAGGCAATTTTCTCTCAGAGGTTTTGACAGAAGACTGCTGAGTACTAACGGGTGATTTTTTAGCAATCATCTTTTTGGCAACACTGGTTTAAACAGCTAACGCACGTTTCGTGTATTGTTTCACTGTCTTGACATCTTCAGTTTGGCCTACAATTTAACCATGAATCGTCTTACAAACGAACAACGTTTGCAAATCATTGAATTTTATAATCAAAATGCGTGCTCTGTAAAGAAAGTTCATCGCGCTCTTCTTCCATTTTATGGTCAGTTTAATCGACCCACTGAAGCGGCTATTCGGGCTATTGTGACTAAATTTCTTTCTTTCTTTTCAATGATGACCATCAATTATCGATTCGTTGCCGTTCGCAGCAATTCGGCTCAACATTGTTACTCAACAATGTGGAAAATTTTACGGAAGGATTTAGATGTGAAGCCTTTCAAAATACAGCTGGTGGAAGAATTGAAGCCGAACGACCTACCGCAATACGGAATTTTTGGTGAATGGGTTCTTGGAAAGTTGGCCGAAGATCCACTTTTTATCGAAAAATTGTGTCAGCGACGAAGCTCATTTTTTGGCTCAATGGATACGTAAATAAGCAAAATTGTCGATTTTGGAGTGAAGATCAGCCAGAAGCATTGCAAAAGCTACCAATGCATCCAGAAAAAGTCACAGTTTGGTGCGGTATATGGGCTGGTGGCATCATTGGACCGTACTTCTTCAAAGATGCTGCGAATCGTAACGTAACTGTGAATGGTGAGCGATACCGTGAGATGATATCCAACTTTTTTTTACCCAAAATGCAAGAGCTTAACTTGCTTGACATGTGGTTTCAACAAGACACATGCCACATGCCACACAGCACGCGTAACAATGAACTTATTGAGAGGCGAGTTCGGTGAACATTTTATTTCACGTTCGTGACCGGTCAATTGGCCGCCTAGATCATGCGCTTTAACGCCTTTAGACTATTTTTTGCGGGGCTATGTTAAAGCTCATGTCTATACAGACAAGCCCGCTTTAATTGACACATTGGAAGACAACATTGAAGCATTTATTCGTGAGATATCGGCTGAAATGTTGGAAAGAGTATGCCAAAATTGGACTAAGCGGATGGATCATTTGAGGCGCAGTCGCGGTCAATATTTGCATGAAATAATCTTTAAACATTAAATTATATGGACCGTACTATCGATTCAAATAAAAATTTCATGCATTTTTCTAAATTTTATGTGTTTTTTTGAAAAAATTTCCTATAGCTCTTAAAAAATCACCCATTACAACGGATTTTGCTCGAGCGAAATAAGGGACTTATTCCCGATAATCATGTATTTCTACGTAATACTCGTCGTTCTTGGCGAACACATTCGTATGTGGTCGATTGGCCAGTGGTATAAAATCGTCATAATGACGATAAATCGTCAAATCTGGTAGCTATGCATGGTGGTTTTGATGGCAATACTGTGGGTTCCAATCGACAATCTAGGTATCAAGGAATGGAAAATATTCGTGCAATTAATCAATTTCAAATCTAACCAACTAAAGAAGCCAAAACAGCTAGAAACTAAAACAATGTAGAAGGCGTTTAAATGAGCTTTTGTTTCAGCTTGAAGCAAAGTTGTGAATTCAGTATAAAAAGAATAAAAAAAAGAATATTGCCTGGCTTAATTTTGGTGTCCAAGCTACCTCAATAACAAGTGGCAATCAAATATTCTTACGTTTTTCTAATTCTTTAAATGGAATTGAATTCGATTAAAATCAATATTAAATGGTGCCAGGGAAAACATGAAGAGCAAATCAATAAAGAAAAAAACTGCATGTGTTTGTAATTAAGTTACCATATCGCATACGGATGATTAAGGATGATGAAGAGGAAGGAAATTAAAAATGAAAATTATTTCTTCAAATTATGTAGAAATGATTAAAAACTAATGCTTTAGTTAGTTTAGTTTCGTACAATGATTGCATAAATATGGGCTTTAGATTACACAAGTTTGGATGGAATTTTTACATGAAAGGATATGTACCAAGTGACCATAAATGTTATGCTGCGTCTGCATACATAAGGAAATGTTGCAGGTTACTTGAAGACGTTACTTACAATTCAACACCAGCAGGACCTACAGTTTAATGTCAAACCCTTATGATAGATTTTTGAGAGATTGTTCACGCCGAAGTCGCCGAAGAAATGCTCATGCTCTTCTTTCTAATATCCATACATACATGCATAATTGGTCATTCATTACAACCCTTCAGTCAGGATTACGACCTAGTTCCTAGATCTACAATTTTAAATCGATTTCGAACCACCGTCTTTTCAAGGCAATTTTATTTACTCTCAGAAGTTTTGACAGAAGACTGAGTCACTGTTTGGTGCGGATTGTGGTCCAGAGGCATAATTGGGCCATTTTTCTTCGAAAATGAGCAAGGAGTGGCCGTTACAGTCAATGGCGATCGTTTTCGGGCCATGTTGAAAGAATTTTTGTTCACAAAAATTGAAGAGGAGGATATTGGAAACATTTGGATTCAACAGGACGGCGCTACGTGCCACACAGCCGAAGCTACACTCGATGTTTTGCGCCCTGTTTTTAAAGATCGCATTATCAGCCGCAGAGCTGATGTCGTTTGGCCACCGTCGAAGATAAGTGTTACGCCGACAAGCCAGAGACAATTGACGCTTTAAAGGACAATATTCGTGAAGTCATTGGTGAAATACAGCTGCACACAATAGATAATGTGCTTAAAAATTGGACCGATCGTGTAGGCTACTGCATGGCCAGCCGAGGCAGCCATTTGAATGAAATTATTTTCCATTATTAACCGGAAGGATTGTACTTTCAAATAAAAAAAGAAATTTACGAAAATAGTCAGTAGTTTTTTTTTTTCAAAGTATTTTCAAAAAAAAGTTATTTGGTGGACCCTTTAGTAGTAAATTACCCTGTTAAGAGTCTTAAAGCTATTTTACTTAGTGAAAGCTGCTAATCATAAATACTGCTGTTAGGGATTTGAAACCATTAGATCTGGCACTTGCTGACACAACAACATCAAATTCACTGTTTCCTTAGTACGTAAGAATTTTGTTCCTGTAAGTAATTAGAGGCAAATTTGACACTAGTTTATGCAAGAACCAAGCCTAACGTGTTTGTGTTGATAGCCGTAGTCTAGTGGGTATCCTTTTTGGGTGAAACGCATACCCAAAGAAAGCATAGAAATCATTTGAAAGATGGTGTCCAAGCTACCTCAATATTCAAGTATTCTTATGTTTTTCTAATCCTTTTTAATAACCACCTACTGACGTTAGAAAATTTATTAAAAATTTTCGTTTATTTTTTTTTCCATCGATTGAAAACAATAAAGGACCACAACGTATTATTCTTCTTAAAATTTCCTTTCAATAGATTTGCATCGCAGCAAATTCTGCCAACAATTGAATTCCCTGCACTTCCTTTTTCATGCCAATTCCTTTCAAAGAGAATTTCCGTTTTTGTTTTAATAACGAAATTCATTAAAAATTCAATTCAAATTCCTTAAAACCTGTTAAAACAATTCCTGTGTTACACTTTAAACACTGAATAATGCATGCAGAGCGATGTAAAAACAAAAGGAATAACTTAAGGAAACACCGGAAAATATTAATAAAGATGAGAGCCACACCAAATGCGAAGAAAGGCAAGAAATTGCATACAAATTCCGAGATCAGAACAAAAAGAAGAGTAACAAAGCAAGAAAATGGAAGGAAAAGTGCAACAAAAACACTGAAAAATATTTGAATTTTAAATTTTAAATAAGAAAAGCACTTCGCTTTTCCTTTGCAAGAACATGCAAAAGTAATAAAGTTTCCTTGCCAAGTAATTCCTAAGGAAACTCGTAGGTTTTTTCAACACAAATTAGTTCCTCTTTTAAACGCCATTTTTATAAATGCAGCAACAACAACAAAAATTTTAATGATTTACTTAAGACGACAGCATTGAGAACACTTCCTAACGAAAAAGTAATATTTCAAGCAAATGACAATGGCATGAAAGAGCTACAGTACCCTGCCATAATAATAAGCACAGCACTAAGCATCATACGGCACACAAACCTAGGCTGTCGTTTTCTCTATTGAACAAAGAGAACACAAATGAAAACCAACCTTTTTTGCCTTACAATTGAAATATGAAATGCGGGCTGGTTGTGGTTTTGGTTTCTCAAAATAAAAAATTTTTTTTCCTTCTTCAAAAGAACTCAGCAATAAACGGCTGCAGTCAGACAAAAACCATGAAAGGAAATGAAAACCTCAAATATCGTTAAGGTAACCAACATTTTATACCGTTATAACCAGGTAATATAAGCTAATACTGCTATACTTAGCAGCATTTTAAAAAGCATTTCCAACTAAGATAGTCTGATGGCCTGATAGAACGATAATGATGACATGGCTGGTATGGCAGGATTGTGTTTAATTTCTAAGCGGCTGCATTTAAACGAAGTAATATTTGCACAAGTAGCAGGCAGAAGCAGCATTAACAGTTGAAGTGGCACTTTAAATGTTGCAACTGCTGCTACTGGTGGTGGTGGATGGTTGATGGCATGACAATAAAAATATTTCTTAGCTGTTAAAAGTGTTGCACACAATGGCTTTACATGCCATAAAAGATTGTTACGTTTTTATCTTTTAAAAACGTTTAAAATATGAGCAGGTAGATTGCAAATTAAATAAACATAAATTTGTATTTTGTTTTAACTAAAATTCTTTATTATTCGCACAATTTTGTGTGCCACTGTTCACAACTTGATGTAAACAACAACAATTGCTCTGTTTGTCATTCCTCTGTTTATACCCTTCGCATAAACAATAACAATTACTAGACAATTATACGACAGATTTTTGTAACGGAGATTTTCAAACCACGATTACTCCCTTCAAACACATCGCGCCTTCACACGAGACTGGCTGAACTTCACTAACTCAGTCGCCTGTTTTGTTCTGCCTTTTATATGGCAATGTAAACAGTGTGATGAATGTTCTTAAAGGCGAATGTTTATGACTTCGCCTTCTCGAAATCTCTATAAATGTAAACATCGTTGGTGTTTCTTGTTATATCGGGTCCGCCATCTAACGTTTTTTTTTCAACTAGTGCTTATTTCATGTGTGATTTGACAGATAATTAGTTTTATCCTTCCGCTGAACGAATATGGTTGTGTATACGCTTAACAACGCTGGGAAATATTCCGACATTATTTTGAAAGTCATGGTAATGTAGCAGAATGTGTGCGAAAATTGCGTATGGATTTTGGAAGAAGAGAAGAACCGTAAGCTCCGTATGTTCATTATCTTGTGAAAAAATTGAAAGAAACTGGCATCCTCATCGATAAACCAAAGCGTGAAAAGCCAATAAACAGTGCGTACATCCGAGAATATTGCTGCTGTGGCAAGAAGTGTGCGTGAAGCACCATCAACATCAATTCACCGTCGTTCTCGACAATTGAACATTTCGGAGACATAATTAAGACGAATTTTGCATAAAGACCTTGGTATGACGCCATACAAAGTCCAAATGGTTTAGGAGTTGAAGCCAATTGACCATCCAATGCGTTTTCGCTTCGCTAAGTGGGCTTGCGATCGACTTACAAAAGATGCCGATTTTGGAAAAAAATCATCTTTTCAGATGAAGCTTATTTTGATCTTGGCGGGTATGTAAACCAGCAAAATTGTCGCATTTGGGGCACAGAAAACCCGCACGCATACATTGAAAAGCCGACGCACCCAACACGAGTCACTGTTTGGTGCGGATTTTCGTCCAGAGGCATAATTGGGCCATTTTTCTTCGAAAATGAGCAAGGAGTGACCGTTACAGTCAATAGCGATCGTTATCGGGACATGTTAAACGAATTTTTGTTCACAAAAATTGAAGAGGAGGATATTGGCAACATTTGGTTTCAACAGGACGGCGCTACGTGCCACACAGCCGAAGCTACACTCGATGTTTTGCGCCCTGTTTTTGAAGATCGTATTATCAGCCGCAGAACTGATGTCGTTTGGCCACCTCGGAGCTGCGATTTGACACCGTTGGACTGTTATTTGTGGGGTGCCGTCAAAGATAAGTGTTACGCCGACAAGCCAGAGACAATTGACGCTTTAAAGGACAATATTCGTGAAGCCATTGGTGAAATACAGCTGCACACAATCGATAATGTGCTTAAAAATTGGACCGATCGTGTAGGCTACTGCATGACCAGTCGAGGCAGCCATTTGAATGTAATTTTTTTCCATTATTAACCGGAAGGTTGTACTTTCAAATAAAAAAAGAAATTTAAGAAAATAGTCAGTAGCTTTTTTTTCAAAGTATTTTCAAAAAAAAGTTATTTGGCGGTCCTTATTACAGTAACAAGTGATGTTTCTTTACATTAAAAAAGAGTTTTGTAATCGATTCATAACCATGGATGAGAGGCAGGTTCACCATTTCATACTCAAGAGAGAGGAAAAGTCACAGCAGTACTATAGGCTGTCTGACTGATAATTTTGCATTGCCATGGTCTCTATTTAAAAAATATTGTTTTACAGTGTCTTTATTTAGTTGAAAAGGCTGTCTGGTTTCAAATCTTAATTAAATGGATAACGACCATTTCATAAAATTATTAATTTTTCTAATAAAAAGTAACAGCATACATACTTATATGTGCACTTGGGGAACAATAATGTGACATTATGTGAACTTTCTAAAAATTCATTTTCATTTTTGATCTCAAATTGGCCCATAGTGCCTAATAAAGCAATTATTTGAGTTAAGAAAAGGCATTAAAGCAGTTCCTTTTATTACTTTTTTTACTTTTAATTTGACGAAGGTTTCTCTCATTTGTAAACTGTTCAGCTAGTAATGTAAGCAAGTATATACGTATGTATGTAAGTAAATAATAAAATCCACACATGCTTACACATATGAATACACAAAGTAGAGGTAAGTTAAGCAAATTAATACCACCCCCAATTTTATCTTTAATTAAATGCTTTACTGTGTAAGTATTTTTACTGTTACTGCCATTTTAAAAGAAGAAAACTTTTATTACCCACTTCTTCCCGTACCCTGCCTTATCCTTTCCTTATTTATATTTTTACTTGGGGTTTTTCTTTTCTCTGCTAATCATTCTTTATATTCTTTTTTGAGAGCTTTGTTACAGGGAATACTAAGAAAAACTAAACAACATATCCGTAGTTTTGCCAAAGGATAAAAAGAAAAAGGAAGTAGAGCGAGAGACAGGGAGAGTAGAATGTGAAATAGTAGCTTCCATTGTCAACTGCTTTTAAGCTTAAGAAAAAACTTAAATTAAGTTTAATACTTTTACTTACGGACTAATACAACAAATACTTCAGATAACAAAGTTTCTTTAACTTGCTTTCAGGTTTTTTCTTTCTCCTCTTTTTTTGTAACAAAATTTTTGTAGTTTTCATGCAGAGTTTTTTCTTTGAAATTTTTTTATTGTTTTTGGTATTGGGTGTAGAACTTAAAAATGTGGAATTTAGATCACATGGCGTTAGGCATGATGTTTTGATTAAAGTGCTTCACTACAAGTCCAAGCAACTCAAGTTCCCAAACTAGACGAAAAATTTTATTCGTGTTTTTCAAATCTATCCAGGAATTCTCCCGAAGCCTATCTGCCAAAAAGGGGGTAATAATAATAGCGAATGACATAAGAACACAGATAATGCCACTTCCTAAGACAGAGTAAAGCATTCATTGTGGAATGTTCGAAAATACTACACCCAGCACAACACCATTCTATTCACCGAGGGTGTTGTTTCTCGGCAACGATTGATGGCAATCCTGAAGTTCTAGTACCTACCACGTAATACATAAAGTCAGTTCAGAACAGCTTTAAAGCATTAAAAATATGCTGAGTTGAAGTCCCAATCTTTTGAAATTATTGTCAAAACCAAAAGGAAATTGCAAGCATTTTGGAAACTTTTGTAAACTTCAGGATCAGGAATAAGCAATCAGACGAGCTTGTTCAACGCCTTTTATGGGCCAAAAACCTATCTGTAGAGTGGAAGAAAATGTTTGGAAAGATATGCTTAACGAAAGGGAGGATAAAGAGACTCAAAGACATTCCTCAAACCTCATGTGGGTTTGAGGTGATCAGAACTTTTGTTGAAAACCAACAATAAGAGGAGATCTGAATCATGCATCATGCATCTGAGGTTGACATACAAATTTTGACAGGGTACACTCTACACAAATTAGAAGTCGCCGTAGTCTAGTAGGTAATGAGTTGGCTTATTAGATGTAAAGCCAGGGTTCGAGCCCCAGGCCAGACATAAAGACAAAATACAAAAAGTATTTTTACGGCGACTTCCTCTCAGCAGATTTCTGGCAAAAACTCTGAGAGTAAAATAAAAATGCCATGAAAAGTTTCTGAAAAATCTCTCGTTCGGAATTGACTTTAAACTGTAGGTCCTGCCACTCATATATAAAATTAACACACACAACATAAGTGGTGTGAGAAACTAGGACGTTGTACAATGGGTCAATTCGACCTCCGGGTACTGTACTAGCCTTAATTGACAAGTACACGTCCTCTAACCTAACCTATATAAAATTAGGGTTGGTTTGAGTCCTAAATAAGAATTAGAATGACTCATCAGAACACGTTGTTCACATTAATACATCCCAGAAGGAAACACCATGAACTCGCCGTAGTCTAGTAGGTTGCGTGTTGACATACATATTAGAAGTGAGGCCGCGGTTCAAACCACAAGTCAGACATCTCGAATAAACCAGCAATCTGGCAAAAACTCTGAGAGTAAATAAAAATGTCATGAAAAGTTTCTCTAACATCTCTCGTTCGGAATCGACTATAAACTGTAGCTCCCGCCACTCATGTATACAAATTAACACACACGACATGGGTGGTGTTATCAACTATGTAGGTCGTAATCCTGACTAAAGGGTTGTAATGACCAATTGTGTATATCATGTATGAAGGAAACACGTGGGTACATTCCATATTGACTTTGTTGACACCGAGCATTATCGTGAGGTTTGTCAGGGCAATATAAAATATAAAATATAGGGGTACACAATACATCGTATTTACCGCAGACTTAAGGCACCTCTTCACCGCAATTATGCACCTCAACACTGTCACAAAAGCAATGAAATTTAATTCCACAGCGGTTTGAAACTAAAACGCTTTGATAGATAATCTTTGTACGATGGAATGTTGGCTGAACGTCAGACAAAAATGGAGGACTTGGATCCAGACATTACTGAGACGATAAAGCTGAACGACAATCTTAAACCAAAGTCTAGGTAGGTAAGTAGGTAGAGGTGGACTCACTTAGGCC
Source organism: Sarcophaga variegata (assembly GCA_932273835.1). Classification (NCBI taxonomy): domain Eukaryota; kingdom Metazoa; phylum Arthropoda; class Insecta; order Diptera; family Sarcophagidae; genus Sarcophaga; species Sarcophaga variegata. Next base: position 143,468,614 of record OW026358.1, on the reverse strand, counting down.
GCATTGGGCCCGTTGTGCTACCACAGTCATCCGTTATCCCCTAGTCTCGAAACCATTCGGAACTTCTGAAACCGAATATCCATGGCTTTAAACTAATGCTCCCTCGTAGCAGAAATGTTATGCAATGGCTGACTCTCCGCCGTAACGCAGATTCGATCGTAATTACGAAAAAAAACCACATGATCTAAATACGTAAGACCGACTTAATTGGAGCACCCAGAATCACGCCAAACGGAGAAATCTGGAATAAGCCTTAAATTTGATGGGGTAAAGTACCCCATTCAATACATTGACTTCATCATCTTGATGTCCTTGGCATGCCTCTACTTAAGTTGTTTAATACGCAAGCCAGGATAGCGTTTAAGTCCTGTTGTAGCTTTAGTTTGTTCAGGATTGGTATAGTATATTGCTTTTTGGTTTCAGTGCATTCTGGTCTCCAATATTTGTAACAATTTTTTGTATTTGATGTACCGCATACGGTTGATATATTTCTATGAACCATTCTGACAACTGGCTGCCACATATTGCAAGACCAGTTAAAAGCTGTCTAGAATGACAATGTTTGGGAGTTTCACCTTAAAGAACAGAAAATGTGCTGTGGTACTGTCATTTGCTTGAATCGCTTCTGCAAAACTCTTCAGTTGGATGAATCTACCCTTTGTGTACCACGGTAATCCAAGGATCGAGGGCATGGATTTATACATAACATACATACATAATTGGTAATTACAGCCCTTCAGTCAGGATTACCATCTAGTTTCTCACACCACTTATGTTGTGTGTGCGTTAATTTTATACATGAGTGGTGGGACGTACAGTTTAAAGTCGACTCCGAACGACAGATTTCTGAGAAACTTTTCATGCCAAATTTATTTAAGTCTCAGAGTTTTTGCCAGAAATTTGCTGAGAGAAAGTCGCCGAAGAAATGTTTTTTGTATTTTATTTTGATGTCTGGCCTGGGGCTCGAACCCTGGCTTTTCGTCTAATAAGCCAACGCACTACCTGCTAGACTACGGTGACTTCATTTGCTTGAATCGCTTGTGCAAAACTCTTCAGTTGGATGAAACTACGCTTTGGGTACCTCGGTAATCCAAGAATAGAGGGCATGGTGGGTATGATATGAATTTATAACAGACACTTACACTTTTGGTCATGAAGAAAAAAGTAACAAATATTTGTGATAAATCACTACCTCCTCTTGCAACTACTTTGCGAATTCAAATGTTGTGCACTGTAATTGTAAAAACCATCTGCTGAGAGTTAACCTCAGATGAACAAAGTCGACTTAAATACGAGCAGTTCTTTTAGTTCGGAATCCATATGTCGCCAAATATACTGAATATTGTTACGTTTTTACCTTTTAAAAACGTTTAAAATGTAAGCACGTAGATTGCAAATAAAATAAAAATAAATATGTGCTTAGTTTCAATTTAAATTCGTTATTATTCGCACAATTCTGGGTGCCACTGTTCACAACTAGCTGCAACCAGCAATTACTCTTCTTTGTTATTGCTCGGTTTATACCCTTTGTATAAATAATAACAATTACTAGGCAATTATTCGTCAGATCTTTGTAACTGAGATCTTCAAACCACGATTACTCTCTTCAAACACACCGCGTCTTCACACAAGACTGACTGAACTTCACAAACTCAGTCGCCTGCTTTACCTTGCCTTTTGTCTGGCAATGTAAACAGTCTGATGGATGTTCTCGCCTTCTCGAAATCTCTATAAATATTAACATCATTGTTTACATTTATTCTTGTAGTGTTGTTGATGAATTTTTGATTACTTGTTTACTATTTTTTATGCTGGTGTTTGTTGTTATATCAAGCAGTACGATAATTTGTAAACAGGTTTGTTTTCTGCATTGTTTTGTTTTGGTAGCTTTTGTTTATAATTTTAATGTTAAGCGATGTAAAAGCAAAATACCAGCATCTAGATTTTTAATTTTCGTAACAATATTGAACCAATACCCCACAACTAAATGCCGAAATGTTCCAAAAATCCCGCAGTTTTTATATTAAACACCCAATATTTTACTCTCTTCTTTACAAAAGTTTTTTCTCCCCTTTTTTCTGCTTTGAGCTGTTAAAGTAACAAACAATTGTTCTTTGCTTCTCCTCTCGTACAACAGAGATCGGCTAAAGCACACACACACACACAGTGTGTTAATGACATGCACGTCTCTGCTCTGTTGCTTTCCTCATGCTGCCGTAACGTCGTCAGCAGCATGACTGACTGTAGCAGTTTGAAATCTCTTCTTTGCAACGTTGTAGAGTTGAATTGTGACAGAATTTATGCTTAATGGTTAAGCAAATAAAAATTTGTTGTTGTAATAGTTGTTGTAATTAACTGTAGTTTTAACTGTAGTTTTAATTTCTTTAGAGAATAGCTAGAGAAACCCTCTTAACAGAAAACAATTGAAAAATTTCTACGAACTACACGGAGCATGTAACTGAATGAGTGACAGAGTGAACGAGCAAGCGAATGAATGAATGACTGAATGAATGCATGAGTGGAGATGACTTTAACTTGAGCGAAGAATTTTTGTTTAAACAGTTTTAAAGTTTAATGTTGCTCATACGCCTCAGTACCCATATTGGAAAAGGTCAAGGGCACAGAAAGAAGAATTATTTGATCAACTAAGGAGAAATGAAAGTAAATTTACTTGGATATGCAGAGGATATCAGAAGAGAAACAATTTATCTTAAGTGGATCGTTATAAGAAAAGTGTGGCGTACATACATAATTGGCCATTACAACCCTTCAGACAGGATTACGGCCTAGCTCCTCACACCACTCATGTTGTGTCGTTAATTTTATACGTGAGTGGCGGACCTACAGTTTAACGTCGACTCCGAACGACAGATTCTTGAGAAACTTTTTCATGGCAGGTTTATTTACTCTCAGAGTTTTTTTTCCTGAAATCTGCTGAGGGGATGTCGCCGAAGAAATATTTTTTTGTATTTTGTCTTGATGTCTGACCTGGGATACGAACCCGGGCTTTACGTCTAATAAGCCAACACACTACCTACTAGACTACGGCGACTATTACTACTGTTTTGTTAACGTAAATAGTTACTACGAGGGCGGTTCCAAAGTAAGCCGATCTTGGGAAAATTTATTTGTTGCCAAAGGTCATCCAAACGTAATAAACGCTTCATAAGCTAACAGTTACCATCTCAGGCTATATGGTCACTTTAGGCGAGTGTCGTCGGAGACTTGCGTTTTGGATAGGTTGCACTCCATGAGTGTGAGTTCAAATTTTTTGAATAAATTTTCATGGCAATTTTCTTCACTCTCAGAGTTATTGCCAGAAAAGTTTTGAAAGGAGGGCAGCAAATAAATATTTTATATTCTCGAACCAAGGGGTTGTGTCTAATAAGCCAATAGCCTGCCTACAAGAATACGACAAATTTTTGTGGTTGCGATACTGAAATAGTAAATCAGTTGAATGAGGAACCACTTGAACGGGGAACTCTTGAACAAGTATTTGCATAAGAAGTTCAATATACAGGTCTCCACAAGCTAAGTTAAAACATTTCATTAAACATCTGCAAAATGCAACATAATCGCTCTGCTTTGGATAGTGACTCGTGGAAAACAGTGAATCAATATTGTCAACGGAAGGTAAACAGTTATGTGTAGTGGTAAATCGCCGCTAAAGGTAAACAAGCCATGATTGACAATTTGATTGACGGTTTGATGCGTGATGATTGATAAAGTCAACTGGGCATATTGCTCCAAGGCTTGCTCTCGAAAGTTCCACTATTAAGACAGACCTTCTTTCCAACAATTCCTAAGGCGGTGTAGTTAACTGCCTCTAGTGACTATAAGACTGAACAATCTAGGTTCGAATGCATGCGAACATATTTCTCATTATAATTTTGAAAACAGAAAATATGGGTCTTGAATCCCTTTCATATGATCTATCTAAGCAACCTACTGATGCCTGACCCTCTATGGAGTATAACATTCGTAACGAATATCATTGGAAGGAAAGAAATATGACTTAATAAGCAATTTTATTGAACATTGCACACAGTTTAACAACAACATTACTTCTAGGCAATGACCGTTGGCAACCCTTTCATTCTAGAACTGGCCACAGTTGGCCAATCCAGTATTTAGCTGGAAAAGTTGATCAAACTGAGGCACAGCAAAGAAATAAAAAGAAAAATAGAAGTCTTAAGTACACACATACATGCACATAATTGGTCATTACAATTCTTCGGTCAGGATTACAACCTCACAGCGACTGCAATAACAAAGAAAAATTCTGAACATCTTCTGTTTTATTGGCCAAAGCTTGGGCAATAAAAAATTCTTGGACACCCAGAATTTGTGTGACAAAACGTGTCTGGTTAGACATTATTTGAGAAAAAATAAATATGATACTCGGGGTGGTCGTGAGGTGTCAACCAAAGTATGTAATTTCATGGCAGAATTATATGTTATGGAGGCACTTGTTATAAAAGCTTGTAGATGATGGGAAGTTCTTAAGGTCGTTAACATCATTATTAATACAACAATTGGCTGCTTAATCTCTTGTGTTGTCTTTTTCAGTCAGGATTATAACTTAGTTTTTCACACCACTTATGTTGTGTGTTGTGCATTGGTCTGGGACACCTCCCAAAGGATTTCTGTAGAAGGTGCAGGGGCGAGGAGGAGGAAGAGACTGTTCTTCATCTACTGGGAACATTCCCGGCACTATGTCAAAGGGTAAAGAGACATCTTGGTCGATAATCTGTGTGATTTGTCGAACATTGACTTTGAGTCGCTTCATTGGAAACTTGGAGTGGTTCCAAGACTAGGGGACAGTGGACATCAACAACTGCGTCCATCCGATTCTGGGGGGATGGCCACTTATACCTATGTTGTGTGTGTTAATTTCATACATGTCGACTCCGAATGAATGATTTTTGAGAAACTCTGCATGGCTGTTTTATTTACACATTTTGTCAGAAATCTGCTGAGAGGAACTCGCTGAAGAATTGTTTTTTTTTATATTGGTTTTGGTCGAGATGTCCCGACTTAGCTAATAAGTTCATACACTACAGAGTGGCTGATATGTATTGCAACCAACTTCAGGTTGTTATCATTTGTAAACCGCTCGTCTGACAGCTGACAGATTTATTCCGGTGACAGTTCATTTTATTATTTACAAGCTTACAAAAGCATTTTGTTCTATTGCATTCAGAAAAAAAGGTATTCGTGATAGAATTCAAGCGTGATAGTGTGATTGCTTTATATTTGGCTGGAAAACCACAGTTGGCTATCGTTAGAGCCCTCCAGCATTTAAATGTGAATAAATCTTTTATTTCTCGTATCATTGCTCGTTACCGTGATACTGGCAGTATTGCATCGCGTCCAAAAAGTGGAGAAAAAAACCGGTAACAACACCAAAAATGATCCGAAAAGTGAAGGCCAGATTTGATCGAAATCCACGCCGCAGTGGTAGAAAAATTGCTCGTGAGCTGAACATATCGCGAGAACGGATGCAACACATATTGAAAAATGAGCTTGGACTAAAGCCATTGAAGTTCCAAAAAGTGCAAGAGCTCATCGATGGACAAAAAAAGTTAGACTGGTTTTCTCCGATGAGAAGCCATTCCAAATTGAGCAGTTTGTGAACAAACAAAATGATTGGGTTTACTTGCCAAAGAGATCAGCTGAAAATTTACACCTGCGATTGGCCAGCAGAACTGAAGCGCCGCCGATGGTAATGGTGTGGGCCGCCGTAACGGCCGATGGTCGCTCCCCGCTCGTATTCATCGACCGTCGGGTCAAAATAAATGCCGAATATTATCGGGAAAATGTCTTAAAGACATTGAAGCTCTGGGCCGACAAACATTTCGGCCGCAGACCATGGACATTCCAACAGGACTTAGCACCACCGCACTCAGCACTCATCAACCAAGAATGACTTAAAATCGAAGTTCCTCGCTTCATTTCTACCGCACAATGGCCACCAAAATCTCCGGATCTCAATCCGTTGGACTTTTGCGCCTGGTGCATTTTGGAGAGTAAGGTTCTCACTAAAAAATATCAAAGTGTCGATCATCTCAAGACGACGCTTCGCCGGGAATGGGCCAAAATACCGCAGAGCCACTTTCGTGCAGCCTGTGATGGCTTTGTCGGCCGTTTGAAGGTCATAATTCGTACCAAAGGTGGTCAATTCGAACAAATCTAAACTGATTCTGAAATTTGATGTTATTGTCAACATTTTTTGCTTTTGAACAATAAAATTAAAAAAAATATAGCGCTTTACTTTTTTGCATTATATATCAGCCACCCTGCACCTACTGCACAATATGGTGGCTTTAAATGTCAGCTTAAGTTTCAGAAGAAGAAAACGGGGTTTGAGAGCAACACTTGACTGTCAAATTCATTTAAACGGCTGAGCATTTGCTTTAACTACTCTATTCATAAAGGATTGTATTCAGATTACGTTTCCCATTTATAATAACATCCCATGTCTTATTTCATACATGGTTTTGTCTCTCTTTTAAAAATTCTCGAATGTTGTCAAATTTTTTTCTTCATTATTCCTCTCTGAGGAAATGTGTTTTATTATTATATTGCATCACCTAGTAGTGATGTTCGTTAAATCTTCATCCTTTTCTGCATGCCTGCAGAAACCTTTTGAACTCACTTCTTAAGTTTACCTTGGAAACTTTTCCAACGTTTATCTTACAAAAGAGAAGTTTTTCGAATAATTTTTTTGGTAAGAATAAATTTTCCACTCAAAAATTAATTCTTAATAATGAAAAATAGTGGGGTTGTTACCGTTAACTTTAATGAACTTTTCCACTCAAAGCTTTGTTTTTGGTTCTTTTTTTTCAATTTTATGAGTACCTAACCAACCAAACTCATAAATCACATGATAAAAGTGTCACTAAATTTTTGCTTCGTTTTCCTTGAGTTTTTTTTTTGTCTCCTCTCAATATAACTTGTGTCACTTGAGTGGCGTATGTATATACTACAGATAAATGTATGTGTGCATTTGTATGTCCTTTTTTTTCGAAAATTTATTTTATTTCTCCTTTTTTGTTTTTGTAAGTTTTTGTAACCACTTAAGGATAAGAGAAGTACTTTTGCTGAAATAGTAGAAAAATTTCAATTTTTTTCTTTCGTTTCGGAAACATAAAATGTGCTCCTGAAATAAGTTAAAGCAAAAAGGATATAAAGTTACATACTTACACAGATGCTTATGTACATACTTACACACGCATATCGAAAGCAGACATTAGTTTTAAACATCATCAACACATTTGGTTTTTTTTCTTCTTTTCTTTCCTTTTTAAACATTGTCAAGTGACTGTAAATATTCACTCACTCCGTAGAATATTGTTTCATCTTCAGAGAAAGAGAGAGAAAGAGAGAGGGAGAGAGACGCTCTCCAAGAACAAATAAAATGAAAAAAAAAAATAGGACAAAAACGAAACCTAAGAAAAGTTGTGGTATATACACAGGCATGCATGCAGAAGGACCACAGTGGTGCAGCTAAGATAAGCAAGTAATTATCATAATCATACCAGGGAAATAATTGGCAACCGATCGAAGAGAGAACTCCTGGCGAAGGACCCATAAACTTTGCTTCAAATACATACAAACATACATACATACATAATTGGTCATTATAACCCTTTAGTCAGCTTAAAGTCCACTCCGAATGACAGATGTTTGAGAAACATTTTCGTTCACCCTCAGAGTTTTTGCCAGAAATCTGCTGAGAGTAAGGCACCGAAGAAATATTTTCGTTTTGATGACTGATCTGGGATTGGAACCGTGGCCTTACTAGACTACGGCGACTTCTAGGTTCAAAATTGGACCAGAAACATGTTACTGAAAATGAAACAATCATGGTTTGCGGCAACTTTTGCTTCTTCTGGTATTGCTACCAAGTATCCTGACAGGGAAAGCTGCCTATTCGAATTCATGAGTTCAAAGGCAGTCGATATGGTTAGATAATATCAATCTGGTGCTGCTTTGAAGTTAGGTAATGTTCTTATTATTCCACTTTTTTTCACCCGAATTAGATGAGAGAATCAGTTGTCCGGATAAAATGATATTATAATAATGGAGTATAAAACTTCAGGATACACAGTTTCTGTACCGATTACTTGGACTGTCTTCTCTTTCATACCAAATCTATCATACTCGAACCATAAGATATACCTCAGTACCAGAGATCAGCAATGAATCGCTTTTTCGCTACTCATAAGTACTCATGAAATTTTGAGTATGAGTGAGTCAACAGTATTGAAATCCAACTACTCTGTTTCATTCGTACTCACTACAACATTGATTTATAAGTACAAGTTGCAATGAGTATGAGTACAGCGTTGACATCAAACTTATAACATTCGAAATATGTTTCATTCATACGCCTACTCATTCAGATTCGTAACTTTAGAAAAATACTTACAAATGATTCGAGTGATTCGAATCATTCGTCAACATTTACAATCTTAATTGTTGTTGCTTTTACAAAGAAAGAAGAAAGACACATAAACAAAAAAGACAAAGACATCAAGGAGTATGAGTACTTCAAACTTTGAATATGAGTAGTATGATTATGACATTAAAATAAGTATGAATGCGTAGAAGTATCAGAAATTATAAGTATGATTCGAATCTACTCATCGTTTTGAATACTCATTGCTGACCTCTGCTCAGTACCAAACTATTGGGCAAAGTTTTGATTTTGATTTTGAATGTATCGGGTGGGCCATCTATTGGTTTAAATTTGAACTATCGGTTATTTAGAATCTGGCAATACTTTTGTCATTCCATTCTGTCACAAAATTCAGTAGATTATCGCCACTGAACGTTATGAAACGATTTACTTGAGCAACGTTGAGATTCGGAAAATGCACGACAATGTCGTACAAATTTTGGTTGCAGAGAAGGACCAACAGTAGTGCCTGTTATACGGAAGTTTATTGCTAAAGTCCGTGAAACTGGTTTCACTGTTGATGCTTCAAAATGTGAGCCAAAAATATCGCAGCTGTGGCCGAGACTGTCCATCAACACTAACTCCTCATCGTTCTCAAGAATTAAAAATTTCAGGCATCAGTTTACGTTAAATTTTGCGAGAAGATCGTGGTATGAGGCCTTACATACATAACAGAATTGGCCATTACAACAGTTCAGTCAGGATTACGGGCTAGCTTCTCACACCACTCACGTTGTGTGTGTTAATTTTTTGTACATGAGTGGCGGGACCTACAGTTTAAAGTCCATTCTGAACGACAGATTTTTTGAGAAACTTTTTTTCATGGCAATTTTATTTACTCTGGCAGAGTTTTTGCCAGAAATCTGCCGAGAGGAAGTCGCCGAAGAAATACTTTTTTCGTATTTCATTTCGATGTCTGACCTGGGGTTTGAACTGTGGCCTTACGTCTAATAAGCCAACACACTACTTAATAGACTACGACGATAATGCCTTACAAATTTCAATTGCTTCAAGGGTTTCTGATGAAACTCATTTTCATATTGGTGGGTACGTTAATTGTAAAATCGTTTTTTTTTGTTGCATTTTAAAATTTTGCATTTTTTAATATAAATTATAAACTATATTAAAATGGCCCACCCTTTATAGCATAATTTTTGCCCCAACTCTTGACTATTACAAGGTTATAGGTTTTCATGTCAAAACCATCACTTTTCTTTTCATTCAGAGTTTAATAGCTTCTTATACCCGAATGTCTCACTGTCACCTGTCTGCTGTTCATAATTTTTATTATGACCTGCAAGTGTACTTAAGAAGAGCAATTTTATGATTTTTTTTATGCTTCTGCACTTCAAATGACTTTTTCAAATTTTTTTGTTTGTTTTTCAACAATACTAAGTAAATAGATAAACTTTTATTATCTTTTATTCATAAAAAACGAAACGAAAATTTTTAAAAATTATGCCTTCAACCATTGAGGTGAACAAAAAATGGTTTCAACACACACTCAGACATCTCAGCCATAATCGTTGAAATTTAGGTATATTTTCCTCCTTTATTGTCTTCATAATAATTATTTTATTGGCCACCACTGTATTCCCAATGCTTTTGGATAATAGAAAAACACATTTTTTTCACTTTCTTTTCTCTTCTCTTCTATTGCAACAGCAAAACAGAATTCTCCTCCTTTTTTCGTGTGCCTGCCTTGTGTTGTCGTGTTCAAAAGTATTTCTTGTTTTCACCTGCAAATGACGCCGTAAAGTGCAATATTTTTTGATGAGTTTCTGGGGAGTTGTTTGTAACACACGTGTCAGACAAGGCGTTAAAACAATGAATCTCTGCCTCAGTTTTTAAAGTTAAAAGATGTGCTTTTTTTTCTTCATGTGGTGCCTCCTGCTGTTGTTATGCATTTGCACTCTGCCGCAATAAATATTAAACGGCAGAGTGAGATGTCAAAGAAGACGGGTTGTTTTTTTTCTTTTTGAAATAAAAGTTCAGTTGAAAAAAGAAGAGGAATTCGAAAGTCATTCTAAGACACGCTAATAGAGTATTGCTTTCACCAAGGAAATGCAGAGTGAAAAGATTTGATTGACATCACTCTCATCTAATCTAGAATCAAACTTCAATTGAGGTAGAATTGATAAGAGTAACAGTTTTTTTAAAGCAAAGCCCACTTTAACAAGAACCCGTTTAGACTATCGACGAGGGGCCAACAAAACGACAGAAGTCTGTGCAGAGTCAGAGACGGACATCGGCAAACACTGCAGAAGTAATATTTTACACGCTGACTAGCGAGAATAGAACGAGATGTCTTTAATTACTTAACACTTACTTAATTCAACATTACAACCCTTTAGTCAAGGTTACAACCTAGCTTCTTACACCACCCATATTATGTGTATTAATATTGTTACATAAATCGAAACGGCCTAATATCGTTTAACAATAGAAACGATAAACAAAAGCTACCAGGTACACCAACACAATACACACGATACAAATACTCACTAACACTAAGAACACAATGAACATGTTGATTGTCTAAAGCTGTACACACACCTATGTACGACGAACCTGGTTGCGCCTGGTACCAACAACAACATGTATGTCACATACAAGGGATAGACAACATAAGCAAAGTACACAAACAACAATATATTAGCAATAGAGCTCTCGAGAAGGCGAGATCACGAACCTTCCACTTCAAGAATGTTCGTTAGACTGGACAAAGCAGGCAGCAGTCAGTAAGAATTCAGTCAGAATTGTGAGAAGACGCGTTGCGGTTTGAACGTACAAGTGGTATTGCTTGCAAAAAGATTGTAAGCAGAGAAGATCTAACGAACAGTTGTTAGTGTTAACGCGGACAGAAGTGTGAAATAGAATAGTGTACAAGCAAATTATTGTTGTATCGTTAAGTTGTATACGGTGCCACACAAAAGTAGTGTAAAGAATAAAGAGAGTTTAAGAGAAAATAAACACATTTTTGTTTTTATTTTGTTTGCAATTAACGAACTCATATTTAACCGTTTTAAAAAAGGTAAAAACGTAACAATATTCTCCATGAGTGGTAGGACTTACAGTTTATTGTCGACTTTGAACGAGAGATCTTTCAGAATCTTTTCATTGCAATTTTATTTCTTTTTCGAGTTTTTGCCAAAAGACTGCTGAGAGAAAGTGGTCGTAGGAAATACTTTTTCGAATTTCGTTTTGTTCGATATGTCTGAGCCAGGGGTTTGAACCATGGACTGTTGTCTATTAAGCCAACACATTTCCTACTAGACTACGGCAAAATTCATGTGATATTCTTACGATTCAATTTAAACATCTGATTGTCACGTTGCCTACCCAATATTGAACAAGTCTGGCAAGCAAAATTCTTTCTTAACTTAGGATTTGTCAGCGGCCTCTGTCTAATGACTAACTAATGTAAGTGGATAAGCATGTGCTTGCTTTAGCATGTACAATTACTCAAGATGTGCGTGTAACCAGGAATTCATATTAAATTGACACAAAACTATTGCGTAAGTTGATCAAGGTGGTTGTAGTTTATGTTAACCAGTTCAGGCATGAAAGCGGCGACCGAAAAAGATTTTTGTTGGCCACAGAGGTTAGAAATGTTAATTGTATAGAGAGCTGTAAGGTGGCCACTGGTGTGTTGAAAAATAATATGTTTTCTTAACCAAAAACCTGTGCTTCCTTTAAAAAATCGTGGATTTATCCTTACCCTTGCATATGAGCTTATGTCCGGAATATCTTAGTGTGCAGGGCCAATTGTAAAAATTAGTTTTTAGAGTTGTAGAAGGGGTTTGATAAGCAGGATCTCGCACTAGTTACAGACGAGAGACATTGAAGAAAGATGTTGTTGAAAAATTTTTGCATTGCAATACAACAGGAGGTAAATAATAAAGCCAAATCAAAAGAAAATCTATGTAAAGCATGACTTAACGAATAAATGTCAAAGCCGAATACTGTCAGAATTACTACCTAGCTTTTCTACTTGAATTTCCATGTCCCCATATGAACTATTTGACATCGTCGTAGTCTTGTAGGTAATGTGTTCAAACCAGAGGTCCGACATCTCTAACATAAAGAAATACGAAAAAATATTTCTTCGGCGACTTGCTCTCAGCTGATTTTTAACAAAAGCTCTGACAGTAAAATAAAATAGCCATCAAAAAATTTGTCATTCGGAGTCGACTTTAGACTGTAGGTGACGCAACTCCTGTATAACAATTAACATACACAACATAAGTGGTGTAAGGGGATAGGTTGTAATCCTGACTAATGGGTTGCAATGACAAATTATGTATGTATGTATGTATGCATATTAACTATTTAATCTAACAAGACAGTCACAAAGAGCATCACCTCGCTCAATCCCATTAGCCTTTATATTCCATTGTGACAAAGCTCTATCATTTTTTAAAACACGATTGAAAGCTATTTAGAAAATATTGATTGAAATACTTTAGTAGTGTGGGCTTGCTGCTGGAGCTTAATAAGTCAAGCATGTTAATAGTAACAGAGTTCCTCACAGGACATTATGATGTTAGTTTGCTGACAAGGAGGTGGGATATTTCCCAACGTGACTTTTGCAGTCTATGTAGTGATAAGGAACAGTTCCTTTGTAACTCTCCAGGGAGGAGAAGAATGAAAACACTAGGTAGAGTCCTCTTCACGAGTTTTATTTCTCTATTGAGAGCCGACATTCAGGCTCTTTTGAGATTGAGATGGCTGTGGCGACTACGCTTAATCAACTGATTGTTTTGACGCCTTGTTTCGTTGCTCTTATTCCCTATATCTGCATCCATATTGTTACATTTTTACCTTTTAAAAACGTTTAAAATATGAGCTCGTATATTACAAATAAAATAAAAATAAATTTTGGATTTAGTTTTAATTAAATTTTTTTATTATCCGCACAATTCTGTGTGCCACTGTTCACAACTTGATGTAAACAACAACAACAATTGCTTCTCTGTGTTCTTCCTCTATTTATACCCATTACATAAACAATAAGAATTACTAAACAATTGTCCGACAGTTCTTTGTAACGGAGACCTTCAAACCAAGATTGCTCTTTTCAAACACACCGCGCCTTCACACAAGACTGACTGAACTTCAGTAACTCACTAGCCTGCTTTGCTTTGCCTTTTATATGGCAGGGTAAACAGCCTGATGAATGTTCTTGAAGCGAATGTTAATGACTTCACCTTCTCAAAATATCTATAAATGTAAATATCATTCAGTATTTTTGTTTGTGTATTTTGTTTACATTTATTCTTGTAGCGTTGCTTGTGAATTTTTTGTTTACTTGCTTACCATTTTTTCTATGCTCGTCTTTGTTGTTAAAGCAGTACGATAATTTGTAAACAGGTTTGTTTACTGCATTGTTTTGTAGCTTTTGTTTATAATTTTAATGTTAGGCGATGTTAAAGCAAAACATTTCCGTAACAATATCTTATTTTATCTTTGTTCTTCTATCTTGGAATGCAGACCTTACCGTGTGCAACAACAATTAGTTTCAAACCAAGCAGGCAGCTCATGCTAACACCTGCCTTTAGAACACAGTGTCTGAAATGGTCTTAATTCGTTCTAGACCTCCACAAATAAACACTTACTGTGGAGGCGAGCTAATATGTTGACGGAACGATTTTCATTAAATTTATGCTGTTGTTCACTCCTATCTGTTCTATGTTACAAACCTAATATCATACGTGAGTGATAACATATTCACACTCCAAATTTAATTTAATTTTTAAATTATTTTTTACAACGTCTTCGTTTGTTTTTCTGTGCTTTTTATTTCATTTTATTTCTGGCTTTTCTATTTCCTTTGTCGGGTTTTTTTCTGATTATAATTTTATCTTTTCCAATTCGTTAAACAAATTTTATTTCATTTCATTTTTTTTCTTTATCTCATGTTCCTGTTGTATTTAAAAGCATGTGAAGAAAATATTAAAAAAAAAAATTCTTTTTTCACTTAAGAATTGTCGTCTGAAACATCTCCGTCACCACAGGGATCTTGGCAAATTCCCTGTACTCATATCCTTTTTCTTTTCCGCTTTGGGTGTGAGTGTGAGTAGGCTTGTGTGAACGTTAACACTCTAAGCTCATATGAGCCATAATATAAGAGAGTGAGTGAGTAAATGTGTGTTGGGATTTCAGGTGGTTATGGTTGGAATTAAAGCAGCAAAGTAAGGGAGTGAGTAAGGATTGTCTCCTTAACCTTTTTCCTTTTGACTTTTTCTTGTCTTTTTTTACCATCTTCTAACATTTTAATGTTATCAACGGCAGCAGCATCATCATCATCATAATCATCATCATCAAGATGAATTTGTTGCTTTTTATTAAACAATATTGTGTTGTTGGTTTATTATTTCCGCCAGCTTTACAATTTCACCTGCATGTCTCTTCAATTGTATTCAGTCACCTGTATATACTAGCATCTAAATCTTCACTTGAAATTGCTTTTAATAGACACAAAAAGAAGAAGAAGAATGAAGAACGATGAAGAAGAAGAAAAACCTTTTTAAAGCATGTTTTATTTATCCTGGCATTGCCACAGGTCGTATACTTTATGGTGGTGATAGCCAACAGTGTCAGCTTTGAAACCCCAGAGTGTGTTTGAATTTTTGAAGTTTTTTTTTTTGTTAAAGGCCTTTAGATCTGTTAAAGAGCCTTTCTTAAGACAATATTTTTTTGGTTTCTTTTAATTTTCAACAATTTATTGATAACAGCCTCTTGATAAGTTTGAAATTTAAGGTTGGAGAGGCGTAACTTATTTGAAATAAAATTTTATTTTTGGAGTAGAAAATTGTTTAAATCACCGTGTGCTACACCCTTTGTAAAGGCAAAAACATAGGGTTGAGCTTATTTCTTTACTTAAGAGATTACTGGGATATTTTGTTTGGATTTCTTATGAATCCTTATGCATGTGTTATCCCATATGAAATCGCTGTACTATTATCAAACAATCGTCATCAAATTTTATGTAGCAAGAGGAAGTAGAAGAACGAAGAAAATAAAAAAGAAAAGACATGGATGGAGATGTAGAGAATAAGAGCCGTGGAATAGGAGAACAAAACAATCAGCTGAAAAGGTGTACTCCTCTCAGCCATCTCAATGTCAAAAGAGCCTGAATGCCGACACTCAACATAGAGTTAAGACCCTCGCAGAATACCCCCCTGCCTAGTGTTCTCATTTTTCTTCTCCCTGGCGTTCTAAAGTAAAGTGATATCATGAGCTCCTTGCTCGGTTTGAAACTAATTGTTGTCGCACACGGCAAGGTCTGCATTAAAAGACAGAAGGACGAAAGAAAAAATAAGATATGGATGGCGGTATAGGGAATTAGAGCAGAGAAACAGGGCTTCAGAACAATCAGCTGATCAAGCGTACTCGCCACAGCCATCTTAACCTCAATAGAGCCTGAATATCGGCTCTCAACAGATAAATAAAACTCTTGAGGAGGACTCTACCTAGTGTTTTCATTCTTCTCCTCCCTGCAGAGTTGCAAAGGAGCTGTTCCTTATCTCTACCAAGCAATCCAATTTTAATTAAACATGGTCAAGTTTACCTGAATTTGTGCTCCTAATGCACGTCTTTGAGAATGCAATCTGATTGTTACATTAGCATGTGTCCGGTCTAACGCCACTTACACTTACATGTGTAGATTTCAAGTTTCACTCGAGTTTGGGTTGAAGTGCAACGCTTTGTTGCCTAAAGATACTCAATATATTGCTACGAAAATGAAATATCCAGATACTGGTGTCTCGCTTTTACATCGCTTAACATTAAAATTATAAACAAAAGCTACAAAAACAAAACAATTCAGTAAAGAAACCTGTTTACAAATTATCGTATTGCTTAATATAACAACAAACACCAGCATAAAAAATGGTAAACAAATAAACAAAAATACAACAATAACACTACAAGAGTAAATGTAAACAAAATACACAAACAACGCTACAATAATAAATGTGAACAAAGATGTCCAAGTGACGAACATCTCCCTTTAAGAACATTCATCAGACTGAATACTCTGCCATATAAAAGGAAAGGTAAAGCAGGCGAGTGAGTTAGTGAAGTTCAGTCAGTCTTGTGTGAAGACGCTGTGCGTTTGAAGAGTATAATCATGGTTTGAAGATCTCCGTTACAAAGATCTATAGATTAATGATTGTTATTATTTATGCAAAGGGTGTAAACAGAGGATTAACAAAAAAGGCAATTGCTGTTGTGTTTACAGTGGCACACAGAATTGTGCGAATAATAAAGAATTTAATTAAAACTATACACACATTTATTTTTAATTTATTTGCAATCTACGAACTCATATTTTAAACGTTTTTAAAAGGTATTGTTGGAGATATCTGACCTGGGCTTTGAGCCGTGGCTTCACGTCTAATAGGTCAACACACTAGATTATGTTGACTTCGATCAAAGACCTTGAGAATGCAAATGAAAATTGGCGTGCAACTGTATTGGTAACGAGTTCGGTGTCTCACTTCAATATAGCAATACGGACTCAATATTGTTTTAAATATTTGATGTGCGCATATGTGCAGTATTTTTATACAAGATTTGCCATTTCGATTCTATTTTTAATGTCCAACTGGGACAGAGCTGACGTACACGAAAGCCTTTACAACAGTCAGCAGCTAATCGAACACCATAAGAGGAGATTAAGCTTCTGATTTCGTTCTCTTCAATTTAACTTTCCACCTTAGCGTCCGTTTATTCAAGCATATGTAGCATGTCTAATTTATTCACAACTCAGCAAAGACTTTCGGTGTAACCCAAGTGTTTTAAGTAATCATGAGGATCTCAACTATGGCTCTACAAAACTAAATCACTCTTGCCTTAATGCTGGTTAAGATTTATTTCCTGGTACCGATAATTTTAACTCATGTAGGATATTTTGACAGGAACACCATAATTTTCTTAATTAGAAATTACAATCCTTTAGTAAGGATTACAACCTAGCTTCTCACGCCAACCATGTTGTGCCTGTTATTTAGGAAAGACGGGATCTACAAAATTTACAATAAAATTATCTAATCGGCAATTTTTATGGAATCATCACATCGTCGCCTTTATAATGGGTGTGTAATATGTTCCGTAAGTTTATCTCTTTTGTTTGTTTAATAAAATGTCCTTAAAAGATTCTACACATTAGCTCTTAAGCTCTCATACAATAACAGACGTATATATACAAGATTTTTTTATCCTTTACAAAAGTTTTTATATGTAGTTGTTGTTGTGATTATTACGCTGTCGTTAGTTTTGTCAACCACAATTTTCTTTCATTATTATAGTCTTTGATGGAACATACCACCACCATACCAAGACATAAGTATGGGGTTATCCATTTGGTGATTTTAAAAATACCGGCCTGGCAAGGCTGCCTTCAGTGGAATATATGCCATCTGAAGTGCCATTTCGGGTTAAGACCTGAAGAATGCGTAAAAATACTGTTACGTTTTTACCTTTTAAAAACGTTTCAAATATGAGCTCGTAGATTGCAAATAGAATAAGAATAAATTTTGTGTTTAATTTTAATTAAAATTCTTTATTATTCGCACAATTCTGTGTGCCACTGTTCACAACTTGATGGAAACAAAAACAATTGCTTTTCCTTGTTATTCCTCTGTTTACAACCTTTGCATAAACAATAACAATTACTAAGCAATTATTCGACAGATCTTTGTAACGGAGATCTTCAAACACCCCGTGTCTTCACATAAGGTTGACTGAACTTTTACTAACTTAGTTGCCTGCTTTGCCTTGACTTTTATATGCCAACGTAAACAGATTACTCACGATTACTCTCTTCAAACGCACAGGGTCTTCACACAAGACAGTGAAGTACAGTTAACTTCACTAACTCCAGTCGCCTGCTTGGTTTGCCTTTTAAATGGCAGAGTAAACAGTCTGAAGTCTCTTGAAGGCTAATATTCATGGCTTCACCTTCTCGCAATCTTTATAAATATAAACATCGTTGTTTGCATTTATTATTGTTGTGTTGTTTGTGTATTTTGTTTACATTTATTCTTGTATTGTTGTTTGTGGACTTTTGTTTACTTGTTTGCCATTTTTTGATGCTGCTGTTTGTTGTTATATTAAGCAGTACGATAATTTGTAGACAGGTTTGTTTACTGCATTGTTTTGTTTTTCTAGCTTTTGTTTTCAATTTTAATGTTAAGCGGTGTAAAAGCAAAGATACTGGTCTGGATTTTTCATTTACGTAACAATAGTAAACGAGTGGTGATTCAAAAATGGCCACTTATCGAGCATTTTGTTTTGATTATGATTGTCATAATCGACCTACTGTGCAAGGAATTAACCAGAGTATAGACAAATTTTAAAGAGACTGAAAGCATTGCAGCTGTGGTCAGGCATTCTCATCATGGCAATGTATACAGTGCCGAGAATATTACTTTACTTAGAGAAAATGAGGCTGTTAATACGAGTTTGTGATGCCGAGGTGTTCTGAGCAATTGGACCTATCTTTTGCCTCATTATGGCTTATTTAGCATTTGAAATTGCACTTCCATCAAGGGAAAGTTTAATTAATGCCACAATTAAAACCGGCTGACCATTTGCTTTGCAGTTTATGTTCTTATTGCGAGCTAGATTAACAGGCTTTCAAGGCTGATTTTCCAATAAAACCTTAATCCGTGATGAGGCGCACTTTGCTTTCGATGGTTGCATCAAATTTTTCGCATATCAGACTTAGATAAGACAGGAATGATAGTAGAAAAGCCATTGGGAAAGACGGGAGTTATCCCTGGACTTTTTCGAAAATTGACTCTGGAAGAATCGTTAACATTAATTCATGAGGCTATGATAACCGACTTGTAGCTGAAGTCTAGTAGGTAGTGTGTAGGCTTATTAGACAAGAACCCGTGATTCAAAGCTTAGCTCAGACATCGCGATTTAAACGAAATACGAAGATAACACTTCGGCACCTTCCTCTCAGTTAAAAACTATAAGATTAAATAAAATTGTTTCTGTTTTTCTGAGTCGGCTTTAAACTGTAGGTCCTGCCACTCATATATAAAATTAACCCGCACAACATGGGTGCTGAGAAAAGCTAGGTTGTAGTCCGCGCTAAAGGGTTTTAAGAAACAATTGTGTAAGTACTGGTATCGACTTTTTTTTGATCTAAAATAGAAGGTTAGGCATTGAACGATGACCTGCAGGCTTTATTGCTTCCGATGTTTAAAGAAGGAGTCAGGGTCAACAAGGCCAAGCGACTTCACACCATTGGAGCTGTACTAATTTCTTTGGAGCTTCGTAGAAACCATGTCCACATGGAGAATCTCTTAATGTTAAGCTATTTTGGAAACTAAAATTCATCAAGTTATTGTGGATAAGGCGTCTGATGTGTCGCAAAAAGTAATCAAAAATTACCTCAAAGAGAACGTCTGTTTAAATTACGTCCGGGTGGCAAGGTCTTAGTATTTTATGGAAATAAAAATTTTTGCTTATGAAACCCAAAAATGGATAACCCTTTACAAAGGCAAACATATGAATTATATATTCCATGGCTGAGTTTTTCTAATTTCGCTCACACATATACTCGTGCATAAGTACAGGGTATACTTTGAATATAAGAGAAAGAGAGAGAGAGAGAGAGAAAGAGAGTAAGACAGAAAGAGACAGAATATCTATTTTAAATTGACAATTAGTTAATTACTTCGTGTGTAATTTTTCTTTATAAGACACTATAAAGAAACTAAAACAGTGAAAGAAAAGAGAAACAGAGAGATAGAGAGGATATGAAAAAATGCTGGTAATGAAAATAGGAAATCTACACACATACTGTCAATTATAACGGGTGATTTTTTAGCTATTATCTTTTTGGCAACACTGGTTTAAACAGCCCACGCACGTTTCGCGTTTTGTTTCACTGTCAAACATCTTCAGTTTGGTCTATAATTTAACCATGAATCGTCTTACAAACGAACAACGCTTGCAAATCATTGAATTTTATTATCAAAATGTGTGCTCTGTTAAGAAAGTTCATCGCGCGCTTCTTCTCCATTTTATGGTCAGTTTAATCGACCCACTGAAGCGGCTATTCGGGCTATTCTGACTAAATTTCGCACTAAATTTCCATTGTTGGACATTAAACCACCAACACGCTTACGTAGAGTGCGAGCTGAAGAAAATATCGCAGCTGTATCGGCCAGTGTTAATGATGACCATCAATTATCGATTCGTCGCCGTTCGCAGCAATTGGGCCTCTGTTACTCAACAATTTTGCGGAAGGATTTAGGTGTGAAGCCTTTCAAAATACAGCTGGTGAAAGAATTGGAGCCGAACGACCTACCGCAATGCAGAATTTTTTGTGAATGGGCTCTCGGAAAGTTGGCCGAAGATCCACTTCTTTATCGAAAAATTGTGTTCAGCGACGAAGCTCATTTTTGGCTCAATGGATACGTAAATAAGCAGAATTTGTCGATTTTGGAGTGAAGATCAGCCAGAAGCATTGCAAAACTACCAATGCATCCAGAAAAAGTTACAGTTTGGTGCGGTTTATGGGCTGGTGGCATCATTGGACCGTACTTCTTCAAAGATGTTGCGAATCGTAACGTAACTGTGAATGGTTAGCGCTACCGTGAGATGATATCCAAATTTTTTTTTGCCCAAAATACAAGAGCTTGACTTGCTTTACATGTGGTTTCAACAAGACGATGCCACATGCCACACAGCACGCGTAGCAATGAACTTAATGAGAGGCGAGTTCGGTGAACATTTTACTTCACGTTCGGGACCGGTCAATTGGCCGCCTAGATCGTGCAATTTAACGCCTTTAGACTATTTTTTGTGGGGCTCATGTTAAAGCTGATGTCTATACAGTTTCAATTGCGCTTCAATTGACGCATTGGAAGACAGCATTTATTCGTGAGATATCGGCCGAAATGTTGGAAAGAGTATGCCAAGAGTATGCCGGGCAGTCGCGGTCAATATTTGCATGAAATAATCTTCAAACATTAAATTATATGGACAGTACTATCGATTCAAATAAAGATTACATGCATTGTTCTGAATCTTATATGTTTTTTTTATGAAAAATTTTCCTATAGCTCTTAAAATATCACTCATTAGATACATACATACGTATACATACATATACATACATATATGTATACACTTTAATTTATTTTTTTCCTTCTTTCTTTCTTTTTGTTGGCTGCGACTAGTTTTTCTTTTCTTCGTTTGTTTTATTCAAGTGTGTTGGCAAAAAAAAGTGAGCGTGTTGTGTCCATAAAAGCAACCTTTTTAGGCATGTGGAAAATTATTTCAGCAAACATATGACAAAAGAAAATTGCCACAAAGAAAAAGAAAAAAGAAAATAAAGGACGTATAATGGCAATTGAAAGGCAAACATTGCCGGTTTTGTTTTAATCACACACAGTCATTAGACAGATAAACACAAAAGACAATAAATGAGTTGATAAGAAAAAAAATTAAAGAATTTTAATTAAAAAAATAAAAAAACAAATTGCAATTGAGAATATACTACACTACTACACTTACCACATCAATAATCTGCATTAAAGTTAAACCGAAACTTAATTGCAGTGGATCGGATTCATTAACAACGGGTCGCTCTAAACTGTTGTAATTATCTAGGAGAGCGTGTAATAAACGTTTTTCATGAGGTCCTGCTGTTGTAACTGTAATGAGATAAGAAACAAATAAACGATGTAATTATTAATACGTGTATAAAATATTCTCTCAAGTACATTTAAATATAAAAAGACAGTTTCTTTCACTTGATCTGAAAAAGTTATGAGTGAATGAAAAACCGCTGCTTTCTTCCAGTAGGATAGCACAAAAAACGAACATCAAAGTAAGATAAACAGCTTCTGCTTTTGAGGAAGAGTAGAAATATAATTTGTCAAAGCTTCTCAACACTACACAAAGAGGTTGGTATGCATCCGTAGGATCTATATCATGGAAATGACATTCGGGACTAAAGTCGAAACTAAGGTTCTTTCAGCATATTTAACGGAAGGGCTTGCCTTAGACGTAAAACAGTTTAAAATGTTAGTAAGTCTGGCAATATTCAGAATGTTAAATTCATTGTATTGTTACGAAAATGAAAAATTCAAAATACTGGTGTTTTGCTATTACATCGCTTAACATTAAAATTACAAACAAAAGCAACAAAAACAAAACAATGCAAGTAAACAAACCTGTTTACAAATTATCGTACTGCTTAATATAACAACAAACATTAGCATAAAAAATTGGTAAACAAGTAAACAAAAATACATCAACAAAACAACATGAATAAATGTAAACAAAATACACAAACAACAATAATGAATGTAAACAACGATGTTTATATTTATAGAGATTTAGAGAAGGCCTTTACGAATATTCATCAGACTGTTTACCCAGCCATATTAAAGGCAAAGCAAAGCAGGCAACCAGTAAGTAAAAGTTCAGTCAGTCTTGTGTGAAGACGCGGTGCGTTTGAAGATCTCCATTACAAAGATCTGACGAATAATTGTCTAGTAATTGTTATTATTTGTGCAAAGGATATAAGCAGAGGAATAACAAATAACAAAGGAAAGCATTTGTTGTTGTATACATAAAGTTGTGAAGAGTTTCATACGGAATTGTGCGCATAATAAAGAATTTTAATTAAAAGTTTAGCGGTCTGCAAACAACAGATTATCGATGTTAAGGTTCACTTGCAGACTAGAAAAGACTTCAGTATGAGTCAGATATTCCAGTTGTTTGTGTCGGAGAAATTACAAGGACCTTCTCTGCTTAATTGTATAATTCGTGAAGTTTTTTGTTACGTAAGGATGCTCCCTGCTGGATATTGTAGAAGTTTGTGCTACTAAAAAAGAGATATTAATAATTGTCGCTTCTTCTTTAATTTGTATATCACTTAACGATTCTGTATTAATTTCCTTTCGTTATCTGTCCTTCCTTCCATTGATGGCTGTAAAATTGCACTTCAATTTATTGGTAGACACCAATAATTGGCGGTAATTAAAAGTGAATACTTAAAGCAATCAATGTCCAGCTTGTTAACTGCCAGACACTAATGAGTTGCATCCTACGAAGTGACAGGCAATGAAAAGTGTAGAAAAAATAATAAAAGTGGACTGCAGTAGTAAAGAAATTGTAATTGAAATTTATTTGAAAGGACATGCTGCCTTCTAGACTAAAATGCTCTCTTTTTTTTGCGAAACATAACTGGCAACTGACGTTAATTCCTTTAAAACGTTAAAAACAGACGTTAATTACGTTTATCAGTGCGTTTCTGTTAAGAATTTATGCACTTAAGTATTCATTTGAAAGTTGATCTCAAGAAATTGACGTCAGTTTTTTATAAAAGTTGCACCCATAAACTATCATAGTGTTAGGTTTTTACCGGAACAGTAGAACAGTTCCATTGCAACGCTCCAAGGAGGAGAGGAATGAAAACACTGGGTAGAGTCCTCTTCAAGAGTTTTACTTCTCTGTTGAGATACGGCGTTCGGGCTCTTTGAGACTGAGATGGCTGTGGCGAGTACGCTTGACACAGCTGATTGCTTTGTCTCCCTGTTTGGCTGCCCTTATTCTCTATATCTGCATCCATATTGTTATGTTTTTACCTTTTAAAAACGTATAAAATATGAGCTCCTAGATTGGAAATAAAATGAAAATAAATCTGTGTTTAGTTTTAATTCGAAATTCTTTTTTATTCGTACAATTCTGTGTGCCACTCATCACAACTTGATGTATACAACAACAATTGTTTCTCTGTGTTTTTCCTCTATTTACACTCTTTGTATAAACAATAACAATCACTAAGCAAATATACGACAGATCTTTGTAACGGAATTCTTCAAACCCCGATTACTCTCTTCAAACGCAACGCATCTTCAAACAAGACTGACTGAACTTCTACTAACTGTGTGCCTCTACAACAATTTCCCGAATTAAAAACCATTAAATCACTTACAATTTAGTCTTAATTTTTCAAAATAATTTCCATTTGAATGGAAATTTAAATTCGCTTAAACCAGTCCTAAGCATTTCAAATGCTCACATTCAGCAAATTAATAACGTTGCCATGAATCAAATTATTTTCGTAATGTTTTTGGAAACCTAATCAACTGTCAAGACAAATAAATCCCGCATGTGTTATCCTGCCATGCAAATATTACCAACCCCCCCCCCCCCATATAATACCCAACTTATGGCATTAAGTCACTTGAAAAAAATCATTTTTTTATGAAATTGTTTCGTTGGGGAAAGAAAAGAATGAATGTAATGGTGAGATGGGGATAGAGAGAGAGAAGGGGGAAAGAGTGAAAAATGATGTTTATTTGTTTAATGCGTTGAATATTTAAAGTTTCAAAAGAAATTTAAATAAAAATGAAATTTATTTTAAAAGTTTAAAATAACATTGTATGTGATACTACTCTCTCTCACTCTCTCGCTCTCTCCCTCTCTTTCTCTTTGTCTCTATTTCTCTCTTTCCTATTATGTCAGTTTGTTTTCATTTTTTACTTGTCTTGTTTCAAACTCATTATGCTTTGATAAAACTGAATGGAAGAGGAACAGCAGCGGCAGCGGCAGCAGCAGCAGCAGTAGCATAAGCAGCATTTCATTTGAAATTATTATTCGTGGTGTGCTATTCTTGTCATTTAGTTTCGCTTGTGGCAACAATAATTTCTCCGTGTCTTTAAATAGTAAAAATAGATAAAGTTTTCTTTCTCTTTTTTTTTACCACCTCTTGAATGAACGCTTCCATTCGTGTCTCATACAGTTTGCCATGTTTTGTTTATGACATGAATTAAATTGCCGAGCGTTGTTGACTGGGTGCTGCGAATAAAAAGAAGTTCGAGTCCTTGCACATGATGACAGCTAAAGTTTTCAATACAACAGTGTTGGATGTGGAATCTTTTCAGAACATTTAAATAAAGGGTCCGCCAAATAACTTTTTTTTTTTGAAAATGCTTTAAAAATGCTACTGAATATTTTCTCAAATTTCTTTTTTTTATTTGAAAGTACAATCCTTCCGGTTAGTAATGGAAAATAATTTCATTCAAAATGCTGCGTCGGCTGGCCATGCAGTATCCTACATTATTGGTCCAAGTTTTAAGCACATTATCGATTGTTTGCAGCTTTAATTCACCAATGGCTTCACGAATATTGTCCTTTAAAGCGTCAATTGTCTCTGGCTTGTCGGCGTAACACTTATCTTTGACGGCACCCCACAAATAGTAGTCCAACGGTGTCAAATCGCAGCTCCGAGGTGGCCAAACGACATCAGCTCTGCGGCTGATAATGCGATCTTCAAACACAGGGCGCAAAACATCGAGTGTAGCTTCGGCTGTGTAGCACGTAGGGCCGTCCTGTTGAAACCAAATGTTGCCAATATCCTCCTCTTCAATTTTTACGAACAAAAATTCGTTCAACATGGCCCGATAACGATCGCCATTGACTGTAACGGCCACTCCTTGCTCATTTTCGAAGAAAAATGGCCCCGTTATGCCTCTGGACCAAAATCCGCACCAAACAATGACTCGTTTTGGGTGCGTCGGCTTTTCAATGTATACGTGCGGGTTTTCTGTGCCCCAAATGCGACAATTTTGCTTGTTTACATACCCGCCAAGATCAAAATGAACTTCATCTGAAAAGATGACTTTTTTTTGCCAAAATCGGCATCTTCTGGTGTAGGCTACTGCATGGCCAGCCGAGGCAGCCAATTGATTGAAATTATTTTCCATTATTAACCGGAAGGGTTGTACTTTCAAATAAAAAAAGAAAGTTGAGAAAATATTAAGTAGGTTTTTTTAAAGCATTTTCAAAAAAAAAGTTATTTGGCGGACCCTTTATATAAGCTTAAGGAATTCGGAAGGTCTTATGGTTGGTAAAGATTTGCTGCTGCCATCGTTAGCAACACTCTTTATGCAACAAGTAGTTGCTTATTCTCTTGTGCAGTCTTTTTCAGTCAGGATTATGACGTAGTTTCTCACACCACTTATGTTGTGTGCGTTAATTTTATACATCGGATTCGACTTTGAACTTTTTTGAGAAAATTTTGAGAAACTTTTCATGGCAATTTTATTGACTCTCAGAGTTTTTTTAGAAATTTGCTGAGAGGAAGTTGCCGAAGAAATATTTTTTCATATTTTGTTATGCTGGAGATGTCTGACCTGGGGTTTGAACCTTGGCCTAACGTCTAATAAGCCAACACACTATCTACTAGACTGTGAAGACTTCTTGCCTTTTTATGTTATTTCTTTATTGTACACAAGCCGGGTGCTTGAGAGACGCCTCTTGCTGGGTTTTAATTTTAATTTAATTCATTCAAGTTCAATGACCCTTTTTTTCTTATTAAATGATTAAATATCATTTTAATTTTGCTGTTGTTGTTGTTGCTGCTGTAGCTATTTACTTGTTACCAGCATTTTATTCTTAACACCTTCTGTTGCCATTGCCTGTACTAGTACTTGTGACTGTAGTTGTTACCTGCCCCAAGTTATAATTTCGTTGAATGGGTTCGTTGGTTCTTATTGTAATGACAAGCTGTTACACAATTTAATGTTTTCAAAGTGTTGTTGTAAACAAACATTTTATACAATGCGAGGGTTGTCCAGAAAGTTGTATATAAGATCTTGAAAAAAATTATAATTTTTTTTCACAATTTATTAGCGCACAATCCTTGTAGTTTTTTTTTTTTTTTGAAATGGTGATGAGAAAGAAACCGTCGTTAACCTACATTTAACATGTAAAAGTGCTAATAATAGTTGCCTCGTTTTATATCAAAAAAATTGTAACGTGAGAGTCATCATCATCATAACACAAGAGAGCTGGCAGTTGTTAAAGTAGTTGCCACAAAAGAACACAGACAATTTCGTTATATCAGCAGCAAGCAGCAGCAGCAGCAGCCGTAGCAATTGTATCAGTAGTTTAAAGCTGCGAAGGAGGTATGGAATGAATGAATGAATGAATGAATGTAAGAGACAAACAGTTGCTGTTGAATCCGTAATTGTGCAGCCATCACTTTATCTAGTTGTTGTGGTGGTTGTTGGTGTTGTTGCTGTTGCGGCAAACAAGTAATAGTAACGAGGGACACAAAAGCAACATTAACATCTTTAACAGGCTCTTTACACAGACAATATATTGCAACAGCGACAACGATGTACCTTTCCCCCACACCACAACTAATTTTTGCCACTCATTAATGGGCTCATGTAAGTTAAGAGAATGAATTTAACACACATACACATACACACATATACCCAGAGAGAGAGGATGTGTAATAAAGTTATCTTAACAGAAAACAAAAAACCTTCTACATACACACACACACACGCGCGCGCGTACATTAACTGTTAATTGAGGGGTCTACACGAAATATGCGTTGAACTTCTTTGCCTCCACTTAAAAACACAGTCACACACAGACCGTGTGTTACATTCATTATCATAAAAGGCTCAGAGGAAATGAAAATTGTTTGGCAAGAAAGTCATGGATTTTTCACGGGGTTTTTTTTTGTGTGTGAAAACGTTTAGTACTCCTATGTTTGTGATTAAAGTTCTCATTTCGCTAACAACTTGGTGCCTTAATGTGGCTTATTTATGGAGTTTAGAAAATGCTGGTAAAATACCACCGAACTTGGTTTGTTACTTCTAAAACAACAACAGCAGAAATATTTCATTTACATTTACAGTGCCTGTGAATAAAACGTAAAAATAATGCCTACATACATACATATGTATGTACATATGTACGAACATTCGTAATATATTTACATTATTTCCCTTCAATGATGCTGAAGAAAATGTAAATGAAATAAATATTTTGAAAATAAGTCACACGTACATGCTTATACAGCCTAGTTGTAGGCAATAAAATTTTCTGTATAATTTTTAGTAAATCTCTGTAGGGAAAAATTACGAAATTTTTTCTTCGTTGGAAATAAAATTAATGACAGACACATTAATGCTTAATTACTTTAAATCTTAAAATGAAATTTAACACTTTAAATGGAAAGGGTAGACACTAGTCTAGTTTCAGAGTTGTTGATTCTATCCCCTATGCGTGTCTGGGTTTTACTGTACTACAACGAGTATAAGGTCTTAGGCATTCCACCATTAGTTAACCGAATATATTTTTTAATGAGAAATAGCTAATCAATGTATCACATTTTGTGTTTTGTTTGAGTGACTAACAACTGTCGATAAGGATAGCTATGGCTTTAATAGCTGGCAATGTCAACCTATGTTGAGCTTTCTGTTCAGTAAAGTGTGACAAGTAATCACGAATTATTTAACACCAGAAAGAAATTCACTTTGAAATAAATAATCTGTTAGCCAAGATCATTTTACCGTTAATATAATCTACCAAGGAAGTAAGCTATTCGTACAGTTATTGATCTATTCGTTCTAATCCTACATTTCTCGATTGTAAGCCATTAAGACAAATGACAAAAAAATCTGCGTGTCGTACGGAATGTTGCTTCTGTAGCGAAAAGTCTTGAATAAGACACCGAAAACCTGCCGTTACGGTGAATAATGAACTCATTGAGCCACGCTGACTAAATTTTTATTTTAAAACACAACTTGCCATAAAGCGCCCTTGACAAATCAGTTTGGTGACAACGTTTTTTCCAAAAGTGGCGCTGTTCAATTCCGTTAGTTAGATTAAGTGTCTCTGGGACTGTATTGAACCATTTGTTATTAGAGGAAACTAGCAACTTTTAAAGCTTTCGAAGCTACTAATTAAGATACCATTTCATTCCCCCAACATTTAAATATAGTGAAATGAATAAACCTTAATAGAATCTGAATATCGACTGCCAACAGAGAGTTGAAGCATTCAACATTCAAAGGAACCCATACCAAAGGTATTCAACATTATCCAACCAAGTCGGACGGGCAATCACGGAGGGGTTGCTGTACCGCTTGCAAGTTCTTCACATCTACATATATCCACCCGAGATCTGGATGAGATTTACTCAAAATTCCCGTCAACATTGCAATGTTCTACATGGAATTCAGTTGGCGTTGATATTGAACGCTATTAAGGGCACTTAATCGGTTCTGTCTGAATTGATTTATTCGCTATTTACTTATGTATATATTGTTGTTGTGGTTTCTGTTATACCTCAGCTATTGTTGTCTTTTGCGCTAGGAACTTTTATGAGTTTTAACGCCGCATTATATGGCTTTTTAGGACAACCTTTGATTTAGTATACGAGTACACCCTCTAGGGAGCTAATTGCTGTTAGAATTTCCTGTATTTCCTCACACATTTAACATGTTAAAGCTTTATATGTTAATATGAGCTGTGGTGTTGGACACAATGGCCGTGCCAGTTGACTAATCCCACTTAAATGACCTAAAATTTAAAAGATGCCTTATCACGTTGCTACCTCGAATGCATTCTCACTTCCTTCAGGGAACGCATTACTGTCAGGCAAGTTAGTACAAATAAAAGTCCCCAGACGCTTGCTTAAACCTTCAATTGCTATTAAAGTCTAGAAATTGCTAAGAATACTGGGCTGCAATCATTAAGAATTTTTTCTGCCTACATAGTATTCTCAAAATGATCTAGCCACCGACAGTCATCAAGCACTTCTTCTGTTAAACTCCAATTAAAATGAAAATTTTACGATGTAAAGGGAGATGATTGATGTACGATTTTCACCGCAGTCTAGTAGGTAGTATGCTGGTTTATTAGATGTGAGGCCACGGTGCAATCCTCAGGGCAAACATCTCCAGCAAAACGAAATTTAAAAAAAAATATTTCTTCGACGACTTTCTCTCAGCAGTCTTCTGGCAAAAAATGTCAGAGTAAAATAAAATTACCATGAAAAGATTTTGAAAAATCTGTCGTTTGGGAGCGAATTTAAACTGTAGGTGCTGCCACAGTACATAATCACTAATCCACACAAAATAAATGATGTGTGAAGCTAGGTCGTAATCCTAAACTGAAGGGTTATAATGACAAGATATGTTATGTTAAATGGAAATGCAATGGCTCCATTCTGTGAATATTCGATGGCTACTATGAATTAGATTCTATAAGAGTACCAGCACTTACTGAAAGATGGCAGAGAGAGATAAAAACCCGCATTTATAGTCATGACCAGGGTAAATTTACGAACATTGGCATGATGGTCAGCCATAATTGGAGACGCTACAGTATCATGAGTATAGCAAGAAAAACTTATATAGCTTGTGTGGTTCTATACTATCGGAATCTTTGGTTTCATGAAAATTAAAAATCAAGATACTGGTGTTTTGCTTTTACATCGCTTAACATTAAAATTATAAACAAAAGCTACAAAAACAAAACAATGCAGTAAACAAACCTGTTTAAAAAATATCGTAGTGCTCGATATAACAACAAACATCAGCATAAAAGAAGGGAAAACAAGTAAACAAAAGTCCACAAACAACACTACAAGAATAAATTTAAACCAAATACACAAACAACAATAATTAATGTAAACAACGATGTTTACATTTATAGAGACTTGAAAAGGCCTCCATGAACATTCAACAGACTGTTTACTCCGCCATATAAAAGGCAAGACAAAGCAGGCAACGAGTCAGTAAAAGTTCAGTCAATCTTGTGTGACAACGGGGTGTGTTGTAGAGAATAATTGTGGTTTGAAGATCTCCATTACAAAGATCTGTCGTATATTTGCTTATTTTTTATGCAAAGGGTGTAAATAGAGGAATAACAAAGAAAAGCAATTGTTGTTGTCTACATCAAGTTGTGAAGAGTAGTACACAGATTTGTGCGAATAAAAAAAGAATTTTAATTAAAACTAAACACAAATTTATTTTTATTTTATTTGCAATCTATGAGCTCATATTTTAAACCTTTTTAAAAAGTAAAAACATAACAATATGAATGCAGATATAGAGAATAGGAGCAGCCAAACAAAAGCTGATCAAGCGTACTCGCCATAGCCATCTCAGTCTCAAAGGAGCCCGAACGCTGGTCTCTCAACAGAGAAGTAAAGCTCTTGAAGAGGACTCTACCTAGTGTTTTCATCCTTCTCCTCACTGGAGAGTTCCAAAGGAACTGTTCTACTGTTCCGGTAAAAACATAACACTATGATAGTTTATGGTTTCAATTTTTATAAAAAAAACTGGCGTCAATTTCTTGAGATCAACTTTCAAATGAATACTTAAGCGAATAAATTCTTAACCGAAAATCACTGATAAACGTAATTAACGTCTGTTTTTAAAGATTTAATGGAATTAACCGCAGTTGCCAGTTATGTTTCGCCAAAAAAAAGAGATATTTCAGTCTACAAGACAGCATGTCCTTTCAAATAAATTTCAATTAAAATTTCTTTACTACTGGAGTCCACTTTTTATGTTTTTTCTTTAATTTTCATTGCCTGTCAATTCGTAGGATGCAACTCATTAGTGTCTGGCAGTTAGCGAGCTGGACATTGATTGCTTTAAGTATTCACTTTTAATTACCGCCAATTATTGGTGTCTACCAATAAATTGAAGTGCGATTTTAAAGCCATCAAAAGAAGGAAGAATGGAAGGATAATGGAAGTAAATTAATAGAAGATTGTTAAGTGATATACAAATTAAACAAGAAGCGAGGATTATTAATCTCCTTTAGTATCACAGAGATGTGCAATATCCAACAGCCAAACGCAATAGAAAGAGAAACTGACATCAGCAAATTTATTTTTATTTTATTTGCAATCTACGAGCTCGTGTTTTTACATCTTAACGTAACAATAATAAATGTGGTTCTATGCTTTCGTGATCTTTAGTTTGATAGCCGTGATCGCAGCGTCTCCCTATCTCTCTCCTCTCTATCCGTTGAGCGTATTACATAATTTTTAGAAACAATTGAATTTCTTTGAAATTTAACACGCGCAACTTATATCAAAGGCTGCTGACTGTTCCATTGCGTTATAAAAATAATAAAAAAATAGAGTCTCCAATCCAACCCCAGACTTTTGTGTGATAATTTCAAATATTTAAGTTAAATTAATGACTAAAGCAGACATAATTCATTTGAAAGTTAATACGCATCTTATTAATCACTATGGGCTGTTGAAATAAGAAAAAAACTTTTCCATAAAAACAACAATTTTTTTTTAAATAATCTTTCGAATTGTCCCATAAGAACTAAGAACTTAACTGAGTAATACCCGAAGATCAATTAAAATTAAATCAACATTTATTTTATTTGCCTCAAAGACTTTAAAATTAATTTGTTTTTTCCCTTCCAAAAAAATTTCCATAAGAATTGACCAAATCTTCCTGCTCCTTATAGACTCGTATAATTTTCTGTATGAAGATGGTTACTTAATGCCGGCCCAAAAACGAAATTATTCAAATCCAAAGTGACAAAGTGGTTGTGATAGAAGGCCATTGATAGACTATATAATGGGTGATTTTTTAAGAGCTATAGGAAAATTTCACATAAAAATTCAGAAAAATGCATGAAATCTTTATTTGAATCAATATTACGGTCCATATAATTCAATGTTTGAAGATTATTTCATGCAAACGTTGACCGCGACTGCACCTTAAATGGTTCATCCGCTTAGTCCAATTTTGGCATACTCTTTCCAACATTTCGGCCGGTATCTCACGAATAAATGCTTCAATGTTGTCTTCCAATGCGTCAATTGAAGCGGACCTTGTCTGTATAGACATGAGCTTTACATAGCCCCATAAAAAATAGTCTAAAGGCGTTAAATCGCACGATCTAGGCGGCCAATTGACCGGGCCCGAACGTGAAATAAAATCTTTATCGAAATCGCCTCTCAATAAGTCCATTGTTACGCGTGCTGTGTGGAATGTGGCACCGTCTTGTTGAAACCACATGTGATGCAAGTCAAGCTCTTGCATTTTGGGCAAAAAAAAGTTGGCCCGTGGCATCTCACGGTAGCGCTCGCCATGCACAGTTACGTTACGATTCGCAGCATCTTTGAAGAAGTGCGGTCCAATGATGCCACCAGCCCATAAACCGCACCAAACTGCGATTTTTTCTGGATGCATTGGTAGCTTTTGCAATGCTTCTGGCTGATCTTCACTCCAAAATCGACAATTCTGCTTATTTACGTATCCATTGAGTCAAAAATGAGCTTCGTCGCTGAACACAATTTTTCGATAAAGAAGCGGATCTTCGGCCAACATTCCAAGAGCCCATTCACCAATAATTCTGCGTTGCGGTAGGTCGTACGGCTTCAATTCTTGCGCCAGCTGTATTTTGAAAGGCTTCACACCTAAATCCTTCCGCAAACTTTTCCACATTTTTGAGTAACAGAGGCCCAATTGCTGCGAACGGCGAGGCATCGATTATTGATGGTCATCATTAACACTGGCCGATACAGCTGCGATATTTTCTTCAGTTCGCACTGTACGTAAGCGTGTTGGTTGCTGTGGTTTAATGTCCAACAATGTAAATTTGGTGCGGAATTTAGTCACAATTGCCCAAATAGCCGCTTCAGTGGGTCGATTAAACTGACCATGAAATTGAGAAGAAGCGCGCAATGAACTTTCTTAACAGAGCAAGCATTTTGATAATAAAATTCAATGATTTGTAAGCGTTGTTCGTTTGTAACACGATTCATGCTGAAATTATAGACCAATCTGAAGATGTTTGACAGTGAAACAAAAACACGAAACGTGCTTGAGCTGTTTAAACCAGTGTTGACATAAAGATAACAGCTAAAAAAAATCACCCGTTAGGTACATACTACACTTGGAATGAATGAATGAATAACTGTTTAATATTCATTTAATTATTGTCCTTTATCTCTAACCGACTCTCTCTCTCTTTCTATTGAATTCCTCCTTCCACTTATCAACACCAAAATGAAATAAATTTCTCTTCAAATGTTTTTGCCAGAGGAAGAAGAAGGAGAAGTAGAAAGGTAAGGAATTTGTTGAATTAATGTTTGTGTGACTGTGGCCAACCAACAAAACCGTAACTAAACGATGATGATTTCAACTTTAAATTGTTTGTCTAAACAATTGTGTCTGTCTGTCTGTCGGTCGGTCTCTTAAGTTTATCTGTCTGTCCTTTTGTGGGTGGATGCTTTTCATTGGTATTGGTTTTGCAAATTGTCAAAAGCTTTAAATAAAATTAAATTTTTTTAGAAAAAAAAATGAAAAAAAAATATGAAAATTAAAATAAATACAGGGGAGATGGTGCCATTACTATGCCATTTCTGAAACCATTACTTTTGTTAGCAAAAGGCCTATGCAAAGCTTAAGGTAAGATGCGGTAAAGGGAGGTACATAGATTCCTTGTAGTCATTTATCATTTATGTATGTGAGTGTATCTGTTTGTTAGATTTTGTTGAGCTAAGCAATTAAGATTCGTATCTGAAATTAAATATTCTTTAAGCTGTGATGACAACAACAGCCCTCAAGTTAAATTTATTATGCTTTGCCACTTATTGTGGCATTAGCTGTTATTGTAACGTAATTCAATGATTTCTTTAAAGCCACACAGAAAAAAGACAAGAAAAAAACCCATTAAATTCAAGCTTAAAGCAGTCCTTTTAATACAAAATAAAACAACAGAATAAAAAATGTTTCACTAAAGTAATTAATTCGTCAAGGATATCGTCAAGGGTGGGATGAATTCCATACAATGGCAGAGGGGGATCTAACAGCATGTAATTGATAAATGATTCTAACAATACTTTCATCCCTTAATCTTGAAAAAAAAAAAATTAAAAATTTATAGCAGAAGTAAAAGTATGGATAAGCATTGGCATGTTAGTAACGATATTGAGAAAATAATCCTTCTTATTGGAACTTAACACTCGTAGATTATGGTATTACACACATACATAATTGGCCATTACAACCCTTCAGTCAGGATTACGGCCTAGCTTCTCACACCACTCATGTTGTATGCGTTAATTTTATACGTGAGTGGCGGGACGTACAGTTTAACGTCGACTACGAACGACAGATTTTTGAGAAACTTTTCATGGAAATTTTTATTTACTCTCTCTTGCCAGAAATCTGCTGAGAGGAAATCGCCGAAGATATTTAATTTTTTCATATTTCGTTTTGATGCCTGATCTGGGATACGACCCGGGCTGTACGTCTAATAAGCCAACACACTACCTACTAGACTACCGCGACTTCAAATTATTATGGTATTAAAGAGACTTCGTAACGTTTATCTGAACCATTTGAAGGGATCATGCAACATGCATAAAGAGTGGAAAACCATATTAATTGCTTATTATTAAGTATCTGAATCAATTAGTTGAGTCTCTTACGGTTTTATATTTCGAGCATATACATACTGTTACGAAAATTAAAAATCCAGACCAGTATCTTTGCTTTTACATCGCTTAACATTAAAATTATAAACAAAAGCTACAAAAATAAAACAATGCAGTAAGCAAACCTGTTTACAAATTATCGTACCGCTTAATAGTTATAACAACAAACACCAGTATAAAAAAAAATAGTAAACAAGTAAACAGAAATACACAAACAACACTACAATATTAAATGTAAACAACGATGCTAAAATTTATAGAGATTTCGAGAAGGCGAGGTCGTGAACATTTGCCACCAAAAACATTCATCAGATGGTTTACGTTACCATACAAAAGGCAAGACAGAGCAGGCGACTGAGTGAGTTAATGAAGTTCAGACAGTCCTGTGTGAAGACGCGGTGCATTTGAAGAGAGTAGTCGTGGTTTGAAGATCTCCGTTACAAAGATCTGCCGAATAATTGTCTAGTAATTGTTATTGCTTATGCAAAGGATGTAAACAGAGGAATAACAAGGAAAATCAATTGTTGTTGTTTACATAAAGTTGTAAACAATGGCACACAGAATTCTGCGAATAAAAAACGAATTTGAATTAAAACTAAACACAAATTTGTATTCATTTTATTTGCAATCTACGAGCTAATATTATAAACGTTTTTAAAATGTAAAAACGTAACAATATTAAATAATGTGTTTAACGTCTATCTAAACTTTTTTGATGGAACATGCCACAAACATAATGAAGGTGAAACCCGATATGGATTGATTGCTTATATTAAAACCTTTGAACTTATTAGACCCAATGGGGTTCTACATTTCGAGCAGTTATTTGCGGGTTGAAAAGGTTAAGGTCAGTAGTTTTCTACAAAGTGAATAGGCTTTTAATACCTTAGACTTTTAGCCTTAAAAGCGAAGTCTATATACCGGGTTTTTCAACAGGGACTTTGGGACTTTAACAGCTGGTAACGGCCATCTTGTTTAAGCTGTATCTGTCAAATTAGTTGTCATTTATTCAGTCTGTTTCGCCAAATCACCATGGACTTAGAAGCATTCTTAGTATTCAAGACAAAAAGAAAAGATCGTATTGCCGACTAGTCTTTGCAACATTTTAGTCAGGTTCAGAATCGATATTCTTACATCATTCACGTTGTGTGTGTTAATTTTATTCACGATTGTTGGGACTTATAGTCCGAACGACAGATTTGAGAAACTTTTCATTACAATTTGATTTACTTTCAGAGATTTTTCCCAGAAGACTACTGAAAGGAAGTATTTTTTCGCTTTGTTCCGGATCTCTGAGCTGGTTTTCGAACTGCAGACTGTCATCTAATAAGCCAACGCATTTCCTAAAAGACTAAGGGGAATTCACTTAGGACGGAAAAAATTTCATGAGTTTTCGAAATTGCTTTCCGAAAGCCATACTGGTTGCGTGAAATTCCTTTGAACTCTTCAGAGGCTGCCAATAACTTTACACACAAATTCTGCTCGCTAGGCCCTTACACAGAAGACAGAATAGAAAGGTTTGTATAACTCGTTCTCTCTTAATGTTTTCTCCGGCATAGAAATCAAGAAATCAGTACGATTTTAAGTTTCTTTGTCTAGTCATAAAAAACACTTCCTTGCCGACAAATTTATTGAAAAGGTTGGCCCACACATCGGTTTTAATGCTCAATATAACCTTCAGCTAAGTGTTGGGCAACTAGTAACTGATACTGTCTCAGCCTCATTCGACTTATACGATGTTATGTTGAAACCAGAGATCAGCAATGAATCGTTTTTTCGCTACTCATCAAATTTTGAGCATGAGTGAGTCAATAGTATTCAAATCCAACTACTCTGATTCATTCCTACTCAGTACAACATTGATTTATAAGTACAGGTTGCAATGAGTATGCGGTCAACGTTGATATCATACTCATAACATTCGAAATATGTTTGATTCATATGCCTACTCATTCAGATTCATAAATTTAGAAAAATACTCATAATAGTACTCATAAATGATTCGAGTGATTCTAATCATTCGTCAAAATTTACAGTCTTAGTTGTTGTTGCATTTACAAAGAAAGAAGAAAGACACATCAACAAAAAAGACAAAGACAGCAAGCAGAGCAAACACACAACCTTCTTGTGAGTATTGTAGTGTTCGTACGCGAATCATACTTATTTTGTGACTCGTGTATGCGATGAGTCGTGGAGAGTCGAAATCAATAACATCGTGTGTATTGTTAAGTACGAGTACCACGAGTATTTCAAACTTTGAGTATGAGTAGTATGAGTATGACATTAAAATAAGTATGAATGCGTATAAGTATCAGAAATTATAAGTATGATTCGAATCTACTCATCGTTTTGAATACTCATTGCTGGCCTCTGATTGAAACCATGTTGTAGACGATCTTGGTACCTACAACTTGACACCTCCGAAGCAGAATTTATCAAACAATAGGAATATCGGAGGCTCTTTTAATTGAGTGTGCGTGGAATTCATTGTAATCATATATGATTGGAAATGCCAGCTGTCGTTAAACATTCATTTGTTCTCTTA
The DNA here is from genome assembly GCA_932273835.1 of Sarcophaga variegata. NCBI lineage: Eukaryota > Metazoa > Arthropoda > Insecta > Diptera > Sarcophagidae > Sarcophaga > Sarcophaga variegata. The sequence continues at coordinate 143,430,331 of OW026358.1, read as the reverse complement.
CAACTTTTGTGGCCCCTTATATCCGGACTGCCTAATTTTGTTCCATGTCCTTTTTGCTCCTCCATGTCCACAAATCCTGATCATATTTTTGAAATCTTAAAATTATACTCAAGAGTCCTATCACACGCAAACATTATTAAATAAAAAAATCTCTTTAAAGGAAACACTTTAAAATTCTCTTCAAATATTTTGTATTAAAACTTGTGTGTGTGTGTGTGGGTATGTCGAGAAGGTAGAAGTGGAATGTGTGTACAAGCATGCACTCCAATCCCTCCTCTTGTCGCCGCTAACATAATAAAGTTATGGTTTCTTGGTTTCTTTCGAGGTTTACCGTTAGCTTAGCAAAAGAATTCTTAAGCAAAACCTTTGTCTGCTTTTAGGTTTCGTTTGCGTTTTGTTTGCGAGTTGAAGCTGATGCTGATGGTGATTTAATCTTTGGCGGAAATTACTTGCCACACCAAAAAAAGAAACCGAAAAAGGGCAAAAGAGCAGACCAAAAGTCACAAAAATATACAGACAAACTGTCAACCATGTAAGGCATGTCAAATGCCATGTGGACTGTAGTAGTAGGAGTAGCGGTAGATGAAGTCGGGAAGCACATTTAATTTCTAAGATTTAATAAAATGACAACAACAGTAGCAGCAAGTGAACAACATTTAAAATGAAACAATTTATTTGATACGCCAACAGAAATAACAACAACAAGAGCAGTAACAGCAGTAACGGCAACAACGACAAACAATTGCAGAAGGGAATCCAATTTATTTTTCGCCACCAAATAATCTTAAATCTTCAAAAAAAAAAGAAGGAACGCAATGCAATAATACATTGAGGAAATGTGAGCCTTAAAAATACAGAGATTGTGAGAAATAAAAAAGAAAAAACTAAAGTCTACTTTTAGGTTAACAAACACATAAAAAATGTACGTGTATAATTTTAGGGGCAATATAATTTTAATTTGTTTTATCTTTTGTATTAAAAAACATTGCCTCAGCTAAAATAGTTTTTTTTTTGAATATCATATCGTCATCTGAAATGTAAAATCGTGTAATTTTCAAAAGCTTCCAAAATTAGTTTTTATGGTAATTTATTACCATTTTTTTAAATCGTTTTAAATCTCGTAGTAAAAAAATACTGCTTGTGAAAGCCAAACAAAAAGCAGGATAATATTGCTTTTAAAGCTAAAGGGTTCGCCAAATAAATTTTTTTTTAAATGCTTTAAGAAAAAAAACTACTCAATATTTTCTCAAATTTCTTTTATTATTTGAAAGTACAATCCTTCGGGTTAATAATGGAAAATAATTTCATTCAAATGGCTGCCTTGGCTGGTCATGCAGTAGCCTACACCAGAAGATGCCGATTTTGGCAAAAAAAATCATCGTTTCAGATGAAGCTCATTTTGATCTTGGCGGGTATGTAAACAAGCAAAATTGTCGCATTTGGGGCACAGAAAACCCGCACGCATACATTGAAAAGCCGACGCACCCAAAACGAGTCTCTTTTTGGTGCGGATTTTGGTCCAGAGGCATAATTGGGCCATTTTTCTTCAAAAATGAGCAAGGAGTGGCCGTTACAGTCAATGGCGATCGTTATCGGGCCATGTTGAACGAAGTTTTGCTCACAAAAATTGAAGAGAAGGATATTGGCAACATTTGGTTTCAACAGGACGGCGCTACATGCCACACAGCCGAAGCTACACTCGATGTTTTGCGCTCTGTTTTTGAAGATCGCATTATCAGCCGCAGAGCTGATGTCGTTTGGCCTGCGATTGGAGCTGCGATTTGACACCGGTGGACTATTACTTGTGGGGTGCCGTCAGAGATAAGTGTTACGCCGACAAGCCAGAGACAATTGACGCTTTAAAGGACAATATTCGTGAAGCCATTGGTGAAATACAGCTGCACACAATCGATAATGTGCTTAAGAATTGGACCGGTCGTGTAGGCTACTGCAAGGCCAGCCGAGGCAGCCATTTGAATGAAATTATTTTCCATTATTAACTGGAAGGATTGTACTTTCAAATAAAAAAAGAAATTTCGGAAAATATTCAGTAGTTTTTTTTAAAAGCATTTTCAAAAAAAAAAGTTATTTGGCGAACCCTTTACATCTGATTGCAACAACGGAGATAGGCAAGAACAGGCTTCAACACTATTGTTTATTCCAAGGGATCTCCTTACAATTCTTTAAATTCTCACCAAACAGTGACTTTTTTGGCATGCAGTTGACGATTTTGAATCCCACGTGCATTGTTATCGTCCCACATTCAAGAATTTCTTGAGTCACGTGACCATTCACTCAGAAATAGGTCTCATCGCCGGGATGATTTTTTGTTGAAAGTCGGCGAACACTTGTCGTTGGCTATAGAATTCTTGAGATCGACGCTAAATTTACAGCCTCGGAGTGGTAGCTTTGACACCAAAAGCTCACGTGAGCACGCATAGCGGCCCGTTCTGACCTCACAAGTAAACACAGTCCCTGTACTGACCAATTTTCACCAAGTTAGGGAAGAAGTTGGTTAACGCAACGGCTGCACATTAAAGGCACGACTACCCTACGCTGGAAGATCAGCCCGTGTGGAAGATCACTCGTCATAGTTACGCAAAATTCGAGAAGGTGTGATCTACGAAAGGCTGAGTTCTTGTGATCGAAACGAACTTTACTTCCTCAGAGTAGTAGCTTTGATACCAAAATATCACATGGACACGTATTGCGGTAAACGCAGTCCCTCTACTGACCTAGTTCCACTAACTTAGGAAAGAAGTTGGTCAACGCAAAAGCTGCACCACTACTTGCGCTGGAAAACCAGATCGTAAGTTTGATAAACGAAGCTGATCAGGATTGGAGAGCCAAATAGCCCTTGTCTGCACCTCGCAAGAGGCGGACATTGACAAAGAAAGTGTATCTAATAAGGAAGAGGAACCTCAGCAGATCTACACTCACGGCAGAAGTCGTTTGATGGGAGCTGCATTCTTTCCACCTGTCTTCCTATAACACAATGTAACCTGTAAGCATAGCCATTGTGATCGAGATGACGTTACGATCAAGTCCGGGTAACTGGTTGGTGCGTCTTCTATTTATTTAACACCAAGTGAGTCTAGTATTGGTGCAGGACTCCTCATTGACCCAGGATATGTTGGCGTCCAAAAGAATTTCCCAGAAGTCGTTAGATGGGAGCTGCATTCTTTCCGCATGTCTTCCCATAACACAATGTAAACTGTAAGCATAGCCACTGTGATCGAAATGTCTATTTATTTAACACCAAGTGAGTCTAGTATTGCTGCAGGACTCCTCATTGACCCAAGATATATAGGCGTCCAAAAGAATTTCTCGATTCGATTGACTAGGATGCCGAAATAAGTGCACCAGCTCTGGCGAACTCGTTGTGTCTGCAGTTTCCCGGAATGTTACTGTTCCCCAGGGACCCAGGCAAGTGAGAGTTTGAAGAGCTCAAAAAAACGGTCGAGACAGCGGCGACACTCCCTAACGAACCCGGTGTGAATCATAACGCCCGACAAAGATCTTATAGCAGCCTGACTATCAGACGAGATTGAGATGCGCTCGACAGGAGCCCTGTTAATGAAGAACAGCCATTGAACAGCCCGGTAGATGGCCATTACTTCCGCCTGAAACATGCTACAGTAATTCGGCAGTCAAGGAATAATTTCCTGTGATGTAATCCGAAGCACGTCTTAGATTACATAGAACACTGTAGTGCATCTGTATTCATCCATGCAAACGTTGTAATCAAATCTAAATGCTTAAATTAAATGGTTTTCATGACAACACTAAACTGTTTGCTTGTGTTTAGAGGTGTAATTCCATTAATTCTTGTGTCTGTAATTTGTTTAATTCATCTTCTATTGCCACGTCATCTTCTGTTTCTTCTCAAAACAGATTTCATCGCAGGCATATTATTACTCGTAAGACTTCAAGTACAAATGATTCTTATCTTTCCTTGCTTTCTCATTATTCTTCTTCTGTTTTTGTTTCCTCAAAATTATCTTCAACAATCTACAACTGTATTGTGTGTGTGTGTGTGCAAATGTTTCTCATTGTGGAAACAAAAAAAAAAACCCACAGAAACCAACACCATAATGTGACTTTTGTGTCTTTGAAATTGAAAACCATATTTCACCAGCCAGCCAGCCAACATTTCTTTACTTTATCTGACCTTATCTCTATGGATTGTTTTCATTAAGTTTACAGGCCAAAGAAGAATTTCTATTTTATTACCGCAGAAAAAAGGAAATTATTTACAAATTGTGAGAGACATTATGAGATGATGACATTAAAACAGGAATATAAATTTTGCCTGAAAACTATTTATTTGGAAAGGAATGGCATGGATGGATGGAAATGTTTTATTAAAGTCCTTAAAAAAAACTAGTCTGTGTACAGACAGTAGTTGGCTTTGAATAAGTTTAAGTGCTCAGACTTTCTGTATCTCAAGAAAGTATGGAGCTTAAAACACGTGAAGTTTGTCGTCATAAGGTTAGATTATGGTATCAGTCTAGTAGGTAGTGGTATTGGCTTATTAGACGTGAGACCTCAGTAAAGGGTCAAGCATCTCCAACAAAACGAAAACTGAAGCCTTCCTCTCAGCAAATTACTGGCAAAAATTCTGAACGTAAATTGAAATTGCAATACAAAGTGCACGGGCTCCAGTCAAATAAGCAAACACACTGCCTAATATACCCGGCGGCTTGTTGAACAGTTCAAGAAGAGTACTAGCAGGTGAAGTACATACCCGCATAGTTGGTTTAATCCTGACCTTAAGGTTGCAAAGGTCAATAAAGTAAAGTAAGTACTTATTAAGGCTCATTAATTTAAGGTCACTGTTCAAACCGGAGATCAGAGATTTTCCAACGAAATATGAAAAAATATTTCTTCGGTGACAACCTCTCAGCAGATTTCTGACAAAAACTCTCTGAGAGTAAATAAAATTTCCATGAAAAGTTTCTCATAAATCTGTTGTTTGGAATCGACTTTAAACTGTAGGGGCCCCCAGTCATGTATAAAATTAACACACACAACATAAGTGTTGTGAGAAACTAGGTCGTAATCCTGACTGCAGGGTTGTAATGACTAATTATGTTTGTATGCATGTATGTATGTATGTATGTATGTATGTATGTATGTAAGTATGTATGTATGTTTTTTTTGTCTTGAGCCGGAGGTGGGAATCTTCGAAAGACACTTTTGTTCCAACAAAAGAGTGCACGATCCATTATCACTGGTGCCTACATACTAAACACACCCCCTACACACTTCAACCACTCTCCCTACGCGGGACTGCCGTAAGGTATTACTTCGCGGAGGGTTGGTTAGCCCTAAAGCTTGGTCACACGAAGTTAAATTTCGCCTCCGTTCCTCCAGCCTTCGGAGTTCTATCAAAACTTCAGCCATTCTCTGGCTATATTGACTCCATAAAATCCTACAGTTCAACAGCTCTTCCATTAGCCGAGTTGGTCCGAAACTCGTTTCCCCGAGCCATCTAAATCTGGGGCAGCATGTTAGAATATGCTCAGCGTCTTCGTCCTCATCTACACAGTTTGGGCATACTGGGAAGTAACATGTCCAAATCTGTGCAGTTATTTCCTGAAGCACCCATGACCAGTTAGGAACTGGGTAACGTAGTAGTTCAGCTCGCAATGTTCGTTCTCCATCCAAAGGGTTACATCAGGGACAAGGTGAAATGTCCATCTCCCCTTTAAACCGTTCTCCCATTACGACTGCCATTTGTGCATGGAAGTCCTTCGTTCCTCCACTTTTATAGCCGCTATTTGTCCCGGGTACTCGAGACGGCGAATGTATATCCGCCTCATCTCATCCGCCAATATATCTATTGGTATTGTCTTTGCCAACACCAATACCGCTCCACCAGTCACTGTCCTGAAGCCACTTACTTGCCTAATCGCGCTTAGACGATACACCGAGGTCAGTATTCTCCTTGTCGTCCCCACGGAGAGTGCCTCCGACCATATTGGACAAGCATACAGCATTATCGACGTGACAACCCTCGATATTATCCTCCTCTTGAAAGGACCTGGTCTTCCAATATTTGGCATCATCCTCGCCAGTGCTTGTATGTATGTATGTATGTATGTATGTATGTATGTATGTATGTATGTATGGATTTATGTATGTATGTATGTATGTATGTATGTATGTATGTATGTATGTATGTACTTAAACCTTGTATTTTTCTTTTTATTTCTTTGCTGTGCCTCAGTTTCATGAAATTTTCCAGCTAAACATGGGATTAGTCAACTGTGGCAAGTTCTAGAATGAAAGGGTTGCCAAAGGCCACGGTCTAGATGTGACGTTGTTTTTGAACTGGCTGTAGTGGTAAATAGAATGTCCTATTGAGTCACATATTTCTTTTCTTCCATTGATATTCCTTATTAATGTTATACTCTAGGCGGGCTTTTGTTTTGTGGTTGCATTGCATCCACTGTATCCCACACGCAGAGTGTTTTTAACCTTTCTTCCCAGCAGTAACATATACATTTTAATTCATGTTTAATTCTCTTCAGCATACCCTCTACCTCCCTTAGCCTCCCATTCCATTCCTTTCCTATAACTTGTCAGCTTACCCTTTAACCCGCACTTATCTCCTATGCCATCCTATTCCCATTCAGCCTATTCCATCATAACTTCTCAGCTTACCCTCTACTTCGCCCTTAGTCTCCCATGCCATCCTTCGTTTTTATTCAGCCTATTCGAACATAACTTCTCAGCTGTTATCAGCTTTATTTGTTGTATCGTAGAGTTGTTGTATTTGCAACAGTTCGTGTTAAATTGCCTGAGGAAATGTCACCAGCACTGTTAACTTTTTGAAATATTCGTGATAGGGCCGGAGTGCAGGTAGAAAACGTATTAATGAAGCGGCAACGGGAAGGGTGCAAATGGAAAATGGTTATGTTTTCTTTACAAATTTCGTAAAATTTCAATTTTTTTGCTTTGTTTCCTTCCTTCCCTAGGCTTTGTTTGCAGTTGTGGTTGTAAATTTTGTGTTGAGTTTAATTGAATCAACAAAATTAGTGGCGGCCAACTAGGATTCAAAGACGCCTTTACACTCGAGTGCTCATATTCGAATTTCAACAATGTTTCCAAAAATCCCTTCCCTTATTTCAATTATGTCTGGCCTGGTATTACTAAACGATCGATGGTAGGGTGTTTCAACTATTAACAGCCAGTTAAAGGGCAAGGCAAAGGGAAACATTGCAAAATTAAAAGGAAACAATTACAAACACAACAACAAATTGAGCGAAACCTGTTCTCCTACGCTACTCTAGCTGTGGGCTTCCGAATGGTGGTGTTGTTTGAAATTCACAAATTTCACCGAGCAAGCGGAAGCTTTAAACAAGCAGGTGCCAACAAGCCAAATGTCACTGCGGCGTTAACAGTTTGACAACAACTTTTGACGAACATAACCTTGCTCTACTGCTGTCGTCTAAAGTTTCTTTGTGTTGTTTTGTTTTGATTTGGCTTTTGCTCGTGGTATTTTCTCAGGGCAATGTTTCAGATGCTAACATACCTGTTTGGAGTTCTAATGGCATGCTGCAGCAGCCATTGTTGCGTGCTAGGGAGGGTTTGCGGTTGCTATTTCACGTAGTTTGTTGTGCCTTAATTTACATTTTGTTTTGCATTCTTTGCTCTTTTGCTCTTTTCGATGTTTTAATGTTCTTTGAAATGGAAGGGAATTTGATTTAAAAAGTTTCTGCGTAATGTTGTCATGCCATTTTCTTGTTCTTTTCGGTTGCTTGAATGGTGTAATGATTCTTCTGTTGCTTGAAATATTGTTAAGTTTTCTTTACAGGTATTGAATGCCTTAATGAAATTCGTTAATAATTTCCTTTAATTTTTTATTGACACTTTCTCTGGTAGTTTATTTTTCTTCATGTGTGAGAGTATAAATTTAAACACATTCCGGTGCAAGGATTTGTTTGAATTCAAAAGTTTTCGTTGTAATTATAACACAACAACTCGGTTAATAAATTACAGAATAAGTTAACTTCAGTGTTAAGGGCAGAAACTAGAGGTACTGTTGTAAATATTCCCACTTCGTTACAAGTAAGGTTAGGTCGAAGCCACATAGCGGCCTGTTGTGACGCCACAGGTAAGCGCACTCCTATACTGACAGAATTCCACCAAACTAGGGAAATTGGTCAGCGCAAGGACTGCACATTAAAGCAGGACTACCCTATACTGGAAACCTGCTCGAAAGTTTAATAAGTGAAGATATATCTTTGATATCAATGGATGATAACTCCGTTAAGCTGAGAATGAATGGAGCGCCTTGTTTACAAGTAATGACTCGAATTTTATGGTCGCATAAAGTGAAAGAAATAATTATCCAAGCAGACTAATGGGTGTTTAGAATGTATTTTCTCTCCAACTGTTGAGGTAGGTAGAATTGGCTGTCCTCTCCAGGGAGTTAGACAACAGTATGATACCAAAGTTTTCCATTAGCTCTTAGTCTTGAAACTACTCGAAGCTTCTGATGAAGCGACAGTCAATTTTAATCAGTGATAGTTCCTCCAGATCGTCTATGGAACTTTCCTCAAACCTTTTCTTCTATTCTCCTGTAGCAGACATTCTGTCCTTCTCGCAAATGCTTCCACAAGACAATGACAAAATATCATTCCAAACACAATGCAAGGATGATGGAAGGAAATGTTCAAATGTTGTATGTCCTTGCTGATGCAGTTTCTCGTAGAATCTTAGCAGAGACAAACGATATAACGAAAATTGCATTTAAAGTCCACATTGGCAGACTGACAGGCCGCAGTCGATTTTCTGTAATTTAGTGTGAAAAGCTCACCGCTTTTCTATCACTGCCCAAGTACCCTTTTCTTTGGCATTTAATTTCGAATGACAACCTAAATGATAACTTGAAACCGAAAGATGCCAGTTCAGTCAATTTCATCGAAATGAGTTCTAAGTACTTACATACATGCATACAAAACTGGTCATCCCACGCTATCTTCTCACGCTATTTATGTTGTGCGTGTTAATTTTATACATGAGTGGCGGGACCTACGGTTAAAATCGACTCCGAACGACAGATTTGTGAGAAACATTTCATGGCAATTTTTATTTACACTCTCAGAGTTTTGAACAGAAATTTGCTTACAGAAAACTACTGAGAGGGAGTCGCCGAAGAAATATTTTTTCATATTTTGTTGGAAAATCTCTGATCTCCGGTTTAAACTAAGGCCTCACGTCTAATATGCCTTAATTAGTACTTACTTTACTTTACAAACTTTTGCAACCTTAAAGTCGGGATTAAACCAACTATGCGTGTGTATACTTCACCTGCTAGTACTCTTCTTGAACCGTATAACAAGTCAATGTATCAAATTAAATAGTGTGTGCTTATTAGACAAGAACCCGTGCATAAACCTCATACATCTCAACCAAAACAAAGTATGAGAAAATATTCCCTTCGGTTACTTCCAGCCAGCAGTATTGCGGCAAAAACTCTGATAATAAAATTAAATTTAAAACGAAAAATTGCCGATAAAAAATCTGTCATTCGGAGTCGACATAAAACAGCAGAGCCCGCTACTCATGGATATGGTGGGTGAAGGTAGGTTGTAATCCTGACTAGGTAGGTTGTAATCCTGACTAAAAGCTAAGTAAGTTAGTTGCTATTGAAAGATTATTTTAAAAGAAGAAGTCCATTTTTGGCACAATTGTCACGTAATTAAACAGAATTGATCTATAACGTGTGAAAAGCAGCCAGAGGTTGAGTTCAAATGCAGCTAACACACTGTAATACATGCTGCATTAAACCGTTCTTCTTTAAAAATAATAAAAACTGCCTTTTATTGAATTTTTTTCTACCCAAAATGGAAGAACTGAACTTGGTTGGCATATGGTTTCAAGAAAACAGTGCTATATTCCTACGAAATATGGGATCCCATGAAGTTATTGATTGTGAAATTAATCCCACGTTTTGTGGTGGTCTATTGGCAATCCAATAAATCTCAAACAGTTAAAAAAAATCACCCGTTGGCCTTACACATGAAGAAAGTTTCTTGATGATGAAAGCTTAAGTTTGTAAGTAATTCGTACGCCGCTATTTAATTTACTTTAACAACAATTGTTCGTTTTTTTCATATTTATTGTGCTTGCCACTGTGTATGGAAATGTTTTTAATTATTTTCACTTTCCCTTTTAGAAAACAAAAAAACATTCACAAATACACTCAACAATAAACATTCATTCATAAATCTGTTCAGATCCTTCAACTGTCTCTTCTAATTAAATGTCAAGAGAAGAAAAAAGAAAAACAACAACAATTTACAACAACAACTAAAAAAATAAAAATGAAAACATGTTTTATTTTAATAATAAAGAAAGAGAAAAAGAAAGAAAAAAAGAAACAAAACATACAACAACTGACACAAATTACCACAAACAACAAAAACAACAACAGCAAGAAATAACGGTAAGAGCAATGATTACAAGAGAATAAGTAAGAAAAAAATGAAAAAACTACGATGAGAACATCATAAAAATCCTGAGAACTGTAAAGTGAACACAATAAACAACAACAACAACCAATTGAAAGTAAAAAAACAAAAACAAAAAATATAAACAATGCAGATGATGACATTACAAATACAAATTTAAACAATATACGCACACAGACACACATACATAAACGAGTATGCATGCAGATTAAAATGAAATAAAGTAAGGAGTGTGCATGAACAAATTTGGCCGTATTTTTAGGCATAGAACAGTACTGTGCTAAGGTTTTGTTAATCATCTATTTCAATGAATATGAGCCAAGCTTAAATTGAATTACGAAAGATGTTTGTTTATGTAAAGAAGCAAGCCCAGAAACCTGCTTGAAAACGCCCTTTAGGATTATCATTATTAGGAAAGCTCTTCGTGGATAGAAAGTTGAACTTATTCACGCCAACTCTCTTTTTCTATTAATTTCTCGACTGAATCTATATTATGTGATATCTGTCCTTAGTGTACATTGTCTAATAGAGCGTCATGGCCCCCAGCTAGACGCCAATTTATATGATTTTTGCTGAAGTGTCAACTCGTAGACTGTGTCATTCAATTATTTACAGCACTTGCGCAAATGTGTGCCAAAATACTGGGAATCCCATTCTTAAAATTCCTGGAGAACTGCTAGGAGATTGGTAAACAAAAATATCCAAAAATTTTTTTTATTCTATTAACGGCTGGATACCAGGCAGCACTTATCCCAATACAATTGAATATCCTGTCCGGATTTCTTTAAATGGTACGTAAGACAGTTAAAAGCCTTTAGTTATTTGCGGATTTCTACCCACCAAAATAAACCCATTAATCGACGCTGAAATTCTCCGTACATGTTGCCAATTTGGTGCATTATTTGCTCTATGGCTTGTCAGTCTAATCTGAGGATCTCTCAAGTTCTACTTTCTAATAGACAATCGGTTATAAAGGGGCTAAATTCCAACGACATGAGCTTAAGGACAGGGCTTATCTCTTCCAGATATCACCAACGATTTAGCGGAACGATATGATGTCCACATCAGAGATCAGCAATAAATCGCTTTTTCGCTACTCATAAGTACTCATGGCATTTTGAGTATGAGTGAGTCAACAGTATTGAAATCCAACAACTCTGATTCATTCGTACTCACTACAACATTAATTTATAAGTACAAGTTGCAATGAGTGCGAGTACAACGTTGACATCAAAGTCATAACATTCGAACCATGTTTGATTTATACGCCTATTCATTCAGATTCATAAATTTAGAAAAATACTCATAATACTACTCATAAATGATTCGAGTGATTCGAATCATTCGTCAAAATTTACAATCTTAGTTGTTGTTGCATTTACAAAGAAAGAAGAAAGACACGTAAACAAAAAAGAAAAAGACAGCAGACAGAGCAAACACACAACCTTCAAGTGAGTATTGTAGTGTTCGTTCGTGAATCATACTTATTTTGTGATTCGTGTATACGATGAGTCGTGGAGAGTCGAAATCAATAACATCATGCGAATTGTTAAGTATGAGTACCATGAGTATTTCAAACTTTGAATATGAGTAGTATGAATATGACATTAAAATAAGTATGAATGCGTATGAGTATTAGAAATTATAAGTATGATTCGAATCTACTCATCGTTTTGAATACTCATTGCTGACCTCTGGTCCACATCATATGGGTATCAGGACAGAGTGACATTCTAGCCAACTGTAAAGCCGATGATCTGACCAGGTGCAGCATAACTATCCAATTATCCAATGAATTCCGTACTTTGGGAATTGTTTTAAAGATCTGCTAGCCGAACAACAAATTTTTGAGAAACTTTTCATGGCATTTTTATTTAGTTTTAGAATTTTTGCCAGAAGACTGCAGAGGGAAAGTCGCAGAAAGAAATATTGTTACGAAAATGGAAAAATCAAGATACTGGTGTTTTGCTTTTAATTAGCTTAACATTAAAATTATAAACAAAAGCTAGAAAAACAAAACAATGCAAGTAAACAACCCTGTTTACAAATTATCGTACTACTTGATATAACACCAGCATAAGAAAATGGTGAACAAGTAAACAAAAGTCCGCAAACAACACTACAAGAATAAATGTAAACAAAATACACAAACAAAAATAATGAATGAAAACAACAATGTTTACATTCATAGACATTTCGAGAAGACGAAGTCATGAACATTCACCTTCAAGAACATTCATCAGGCTGTTTACCCTGCCATATAAAAGAAAAAACAAAGCAGGTGAGTGAGTTAGTTCAGTCAGTCTTGTGTGAAGACACGGTGCGTTTGAAGATAGTAATCGTGGTTTGAAGATCTCCATTACAAAGACTTGTGGTATAATTGCCTAGTAATTGTTATTGTTTATGCAAAGGGTGTAAACAGAGGAATCACAAACAAAGCAATTGGTGTTGTTTACATAAAGTTGTGAACAGTGGCACACAGATAATTGTGCGAATAATAAAGAATTTTAATTAAAACTAAACACAAATATATTTTTATTTTATTTACAATCAACGAGCTCATATTTTAAACGTTTAAAACGTAACAATATTTACATTGCCTTTCATAATTAGCCATTACAACTCTTCAGTTAGGATTACGATCTAGCTTCTCACAGCACTTATGTTGTGTGCGTTAATTTTGTACATGAGGGGCGGGACCTACAGTTTAATGTCGACTCCGAATGACAGATTTTTTGAGAAACTTTTCATGGCAATTTTATTTACTCTCAGAGTTTTGCCGGAAATCTGCTGAGTGGAAGAGGCCGAAGAAATATTTTTTCATATTTTGTTTTGATGTGTGACCTGAGGTTTGAATCGTGGACTTACCTCTAATAAGCCAACACACTACCTACTAGACTAAGGCGACTGCCTTAATAGAATATTTACATACATACATACATAATTGGTCATTACAACCCTTCAGTCAGGATTACGACCTAGTTTCTCACACCACTTATGTGGTGGGTGTTAATTTTATACATGAGTGGTGGGACCTACAGTTTAATGTCGACTCCGAACGAACAGATTTTTGACAAACTTTTCATGACATTTTTATTTACTCTCAGAGTTTTGCCGTAAATCTGATGAGAGGAAGTCGCCGAAAAAATATTTTTTCAAATTTCGTTTTGATGTTTGACCTGGGGTTTGAACCTACTAGACTACGCCGACTGCCTTAACACAATATTCAGTTCGACAAAATTGTTTCGTGCACATTCCTTAACAATAAACCTATTTTGCCTATTTTAATAATTGTAATGTAGTTTTGTTGTTTATCTCTGTGTAAGTATACGGTCAGTACCCACTCATAACCTCTCTAACAATCATGTAACATATTTCGTGTAAATGTGAATGTAAACGTAAGTATTCTTGTACGTGGACATGTACATTTTATTTTCAAGTTTTCTATTTTGATAGGCTTATAAAGGGTCCGCCAAATAACTTTTTTTCTGAAAATGCTTTAAAAAAAAAACTACTGAATATATTCTCACATTTCTTTTTTTATTTGAAAGTACAATCCTTCCGGTTAATAATGGAAAATAATTTCAGTCAAATGGCTGCCCCGGCTGGCCATGCAGTAGCCTACACGAACGGTCCAATTTTTAAGCACATTATCGATTGTGTGCAGCTGTATTTCACCAATGGCTTCACGAATATTGTCCTTTAAAGCGTTAATTATCTCTGGCTTGTCGGCGTAACACTTATCTTTGACGACACCCCACAAATAATAGTCCAACGGTGTCAAATCGCAGCTCCGAGGTGGCCAAACGCCATCAGCTCTGCGGCTGATAATGCGATCTTCAAGAACAGGGCGCCAAACATCGAGTGTAGCTTCGGCTGTGTGGCACTTAGCGCCGTCCTGTTGAAACCAAATGCTGCCAATATCCTCCTCTTCAATTTTTGTGAACAAAAATTCGTTCAACATGGTCCGATAACGATCGCCATTGACTGTAACGGCCACCCTTGCTCATTTTCGAAGAAAAATGACCCAATTATGCCTCTGGACCAAAATCCGCACCAAACAGTGACTCGTTTCGGGCGCGTCGGCTTTTCAATGTATGCGTGCGGCCTTTCTGTGCCCCAAATGCGACAATTTTTCTTGTTTACATACCCGCCAAGATCAAAATGAGCTTCATCTGAAAAGATGATTTTTTTTGCCAAAATCGGCATCTTCTGGTGTAGGCTACTGCATGGCCAGCCGAGGCAGCTATTTGAATGAAATTATTTTCCAATATTAACCGGAAGGATTGTACTTTCAAATAAAAAAGAAATTTGAGAAAATATTCTGTAGTTTTTTTTAAAGCATTTTCAAAAAAAAAAAAAGTTATTTGGCGCACCCTTTAGATAACAATTTACCAGAGCCGTTTTAGTTTTTTGAGAATCTTACTCTTGCCACCGTCTGCCACCTCTCTTTCTTTCGCTTGCTCTTTCCTTGGCTGTTGCATCAGACTGTAGGAGTGACTTGTTAAGAAAGAATAATAAACTCTTATGGATGGTACTAGATAAGCTTAGTGCATATGTACATATGTACGTATGTATGAGTTTAGAAGTGTGCCTGTGTGTGAGAGTGTGTGGGTTGTAGAAATGAACAATGAATGAAGAATGGCTGGCTGAATGGATGGTTGGTTGGCTGTTTGGTTGCTTGCTTGCCACTGTGCCTATGCATATTTATAGTTTCTCTCTTATTGTTGATGCTCATCATCATGTTATTTGTTGTTGTTATTGTTAGTTTTACTAAATACCAACACACAATATTTATAAACATTATCAAGAGTTTGTTGTTGTTTTCTTGTTTTTCATATTTCTAATGGATGAAATACAAAATAAAAGACACATACAAACAAAAACATGGAGAAAGAATAATAAAAATTAAATTTTTTTAAGATCCTTGCAGGACGTACATATATTTTCAATTTGTGTCTGCTTTTGTTTTATCTTGTCGTTGTTTTGTTGTTTTTTTTTTAAACATTTTGTTATTTCTAGTATTCTATCTCTCTCTCTTACTCTGTATATTATTTATTTATTTAACATAAATTTCGTATTTATTTTTTCGTTTTTTTTTAATTTAAAAAAATATATTTTTTTTATTTGTTTTAGTTTTTGTTCACTCTAACCTAAAAATTAAATGAAATAAAATTTTATGTTGCCAACTCTCTTCCAAAAGTATGCCAAGAAATCGTTATCTTTTCGTTTCTATGTATGTATATACATATGTATTGTTAGAGTATGTATGTATTCTTTGCCTAAATGTTTTGTCTTGTATT
Source organism: Sarcophaga variegata (assembly GCA_932273835.1). NCBI lineage: Eukaryota > Metazoa > Arthropoda > Insecta > Diptera > Sarcophagidae > Sarcophaga > Sarcophaga variegata. The sequence goes on along the minus strand of OW026358.1, from coordinate 143,414,544 downwards.
TGTTCAAGAGTTGAGATTTATTTTTTAGCCAAATTTAACTCTGTAAACTGTTTTTGAAAAGAAAAAAACTGAACAAAAATTGTCTTTAAAAGGAATTTAATTAAATTGCAAACATAAATAATTTGTTTTTAAATTTAAAACACTGACAAAAAAAGAAATTGCTGCATAGCTTAAGGCCTTATAAACAAATTGGAAAGATAAGTTAAGGAATTACAATTCTATTGCAAATTTATTTTTTGTTTTTTTTACAAAACATTTTAAAATATTTAAAAAATACTACTTAAACAGATAACTGATATGTAAACGTAATTGTAATACTTATTTATTGCAATAAAATTTTTTATTTTGAAGTCATTTATTGACCGTAGATCGAGCCTTAAAAAAGCTTCATAATTCCAGCTTATGTATCACTTTTGATACATACTTGTAGTACATGGAATTGTTACGATTATTGATAGATTTTGTTAAAAAAAATTAATATTTTAATTCATTTTAATAAAACTATTTATGTATTTACTATTATTACATTTTATTACCACTTTTATGAAATTTTGGCCAGAATTTTTGACATGATGTACATTGGCATGGTTTTTTACATAAAAATCAAGCACTTCATGACAGCTTGGTTTTATTTCTTTCTAAATGGTAATAATTTGACGTCTAGCACCCTGCTTTGTGGCGATTTATAAGTTTCCAATTGCTTAGATAGGACAGCTTATTGTCACTCGCATTTCGCATCTACAGCGACAGAATTAAATAGTCCAAAAGGTAATAAAACAAAACAAAAGGAAAGGAAAGAAAACATAAATCAATAGAAAGCATTCCTCCGTAAATCTCTTTATGAAGCTTGATTTATAAAGGGTGTTTTTTTATAGAGGTATAGAACTTTAAGTTGCAATAAAACAACGATGGATTATTCGATTGACATGAATTTTATTTATCCGAAAGACAATCTTGTGGCATTACATTTTAAATATGATTTCTGGCATATGACCGCCACGGCTGGCGCGGATGTAGTCCAATCTGGACGTCCAATTTTCGATGACTTTTTAAAACATTTGTGGCCGTATATCGGCAATAATACGGCGAATGTTGTCTTCCAAATGGTCAAGGGTTTGTGGCTTTACCGCAGAAAGTAGTCCAGCGGTGTTAAATCACAAGATCTTGGAGGCCAATTCACAGGTCCAAAACGTGAAATTAGGCGGTCACCAAACGTGTCTTTCAATAAATCTATTGTGGCACGAGCTGTGTGACATGTTGCGCCGTCTTGTTGAAACCACATCTCTTGGACATCATGGTTATTCAATTCAGGAATGAAAAAGTTAGTAATCATGGCTCTATACCGATCACCATTGACTGTAACGTTCTGGCCACCATCGTTTTTGAAAAAGTACGGACCAATGATTCCACCAGCCCATAAAGCGCACCAAACAGTCAATTTTTCTGGATGTAACGGTGTTTCCACATACACTTGAGGATTACCTTCACTCCAAATGCGGCAGTTTTGTTTGTTGACGTAGCCATTCAACCAGAAGTGCGCTTCATCGCTAAACAAATATGAAAATCGGGAACAACGGTAATCTCGTTTTGGGCTCATTCGACGAATCTACGCCTTACTTGATGATCGTTTGGTTTCAAATCTTGCACGAGTTGGATTTTGTAAGCACGCAAACCAAGATCCTTCCGCAAAATCTTCCATAAAGTGGATGGACACAGATCCAATTCCTGTGCTCGATGGCGGATGGACTCATTCGGCTCTTCGTCAATGCTACGCTCTACAGCAGCAATAGCTTCTTCTGTACGCACCGTACAGCGTCTCTGGGGATGCGAGTTATCAATAAGAGTAAACGTGGTGCGAAAACTTTCCATGGTTAATCGAATTAACTGCTCTGAAGGACGATTTTGTCGACGATAAAATGGACTTAGTGTGCGATACGTTTTCCGCACATAACCATTATTTTCGAAGTAAAATTGCACTATTTGCAAGCGTTGTTCAGGCGTGAGTCTATTCATGATGAATTGCCAAACCAAACTGAGAATAAATCACTTGACAGCTGTTAAATCGGTCGCCATCTTGAAAAGTAATGCCAACTTAAAGTTCTATACCTCTGTAAAAAACACCCTTTATAAATATCCTTAAATTAATTTCCCTAACAATCACTGTAAGTATTCCATCATTAAGTATCAAATTTCAATAAAAATCACAATAAAACTAAAAAGTTTTTGGATTCTGTTGCTAAAAAAACCTTTAATTTGAGATGAAAATGTACCAAAAAGGAACATAAAAACACAAGTCTCACTATTTAAATATATTTTCTTTAATTTTCTTCCCTTTGAGGCGAACAAAAAATTAAATTTTTAAAAATCTTAAAAAAGGATATATGGGGTGCTCTGAAAGTCTGATAGCTACTCCCAAAGTATTTATACAGTATTATTTCTTACATAAAACTACAAGTTGTGTGATAAAAGTTTTATGAAAATGGTTAACATTTTTTAACAAAAAATTAAGATAAAAAAACAATTTTTTTTTTAGAAAAAAAAATCCTTCTCATTGGAATTTCAAAAGAAAGGCTTTAAGCATGATTATTAAAGGCTGGAAGACTTTCAGCTCATTTTTCGAAAAGGCGTGATAGGTGTAAATATATCATTATCAAAGCGAATGATTCTGTTATCTCATACGAACCTAGTTGACCGAAATATTATTATCTGTAATAAAAGATGGGCTGAAACACACTTTTTTAATGTTTGTCTATCACGTGAGATAAATATGAGAAGAGCAGTACGAAAGACTCTGCAACTTTTCATGTGACAGCTGCTAGCAATCTGCGTAAAAATTTGTAATATTTTTCATCCCAAACTACTAAAGGCAGTTTGTTCTGTTCCAAGTAGTACCATCTTTGGCGATAAACATCCTGTTGTCATGTTTGTTGCTGCCAATACTTTCTTTACTACATAAGACGAGCTTCTATTTTCTTCTTCTTCAAAGTCTTTAGCAGCAGGAATATTACATATATAATTAACATATAATCGGTCATTACAACCTTTCGTTATAAATTGGAAATGTCTGACCTGAGATTTGAACCTTGGTCTGACGTCTAATAAGGTAACACGCTACATACTAGACTACGACTATTTCAATCAATATCAAGAACATATCAAGAATAGAAAATTCAAAATTTTCAATTTCGTCCCACACTTAACTTTCAATTCTTTCTCAAAAACCATAAATATTGTATTATTTACGATAAAACTTCACAAAATCTTTGAAATCTTAAAAAAATACATGGACGACACTAAAAAATCTCTAGAAAAGTCGTATGTATCAAAATGATAAATAAGTCAGTATTATGAAGTTTTTACATTTTGTTTGAAATTTTCTTTTCTTATTTTGTTTAAAATAATGGCGATATATATATAGGTCAACAACAGGTTATATAAAAGTCCTCCCTTGTTGTCTTATTATTTCCCTTATTTAGTTCATTTTCTTGAAACAATTTGTTGCACTTTAACCGTTCTTTAGCATTCTATACCAAGTTCTGGACTGACAGGGTTGCCAACTGCAATGCCTTGTGAAATGTATTTGCTCATTGCATTGCATGTGGCTGACTTTTCAGTGATGTTATCTCGTTACTTAACTTAAATGGTCATTACAATCCTTTAGTCAGGATTACAAACTAGTTGCCAACACCCCGAATATTGTGCGTGTTAATTTTATTCATGAGAAGCGGAACCTAGAGTTTAACGCCGACTCCGGACGTTGTATATGAGAAACTTTTCAACGCAATTTCATTCACTCTCCGATTTTTGCCAGAAGACTACAGAGAAAAAATCGTTGAAAAAAATATTTCGTATTTCGTTTTGGTCGAGATGTCTAAGTTGGAGTTTGAACCACGGGCTCATATAATATAAAATACGCCAACAGACGACCTACTAGACTATGTCGATGTCTATGCTTCCTAACCTTCTAATAATGTACACTTTCAATGTGACCCACTTCGGGGTGTGAGAAGTGTTCCTGGATGGATTATTTTGCCTTTATACGGCTTCCAAATTGAATCGCTTCTTCTTTCACGCATGTTCCGGCAAGTCATTATCATCTTATCGTTTACATCTTTGCATTCTAAAGTGTTCTCTGGTGTAAGAAATCGTTATAAAAGAGTCTTTTCGAAGCCTATTAATGGAAAATAAGGTAAGTCAATCGTCTGGTCTATGGTCAGTTGGTTGGTTTGGTGACGTGTACACCCAAAATGGCAAGTACAATGCACTCGACAGTTGTTTCGAACTACAACTATAACCAATGATACGCTATATAGAGAAAGTATTTATTAGCTACGCGAAGATAGATGTATTCCTTCCAGCTATCTGAATACCATTATAACTCAGAAGAGTAGCCGAATGACGGCTTTCAATAGAAAGTTCAAAATTGCATCTTGTCCCCTATCATGGACTGGAGAGTTATAGAGGAAGTGTTTTTAGTCTCCAATTTCTTTACATCACCGCATACCTTACAATATCCTGCTCTCGCAATGCATATTGGTGACATTCTCACACTAGTCTTAAAGCACCGAAATCCGTTTCTACCATTGTTGACAGACGGCCAAAAGATGTCTGAGTAGGAGACGATAGAGGGAATATATGCTCCCCTAGAAGAATACTTCTCCAAATTGCAAAAAGCAACAAACCGTAGATGGTCCAACATGTCTGGTTGCTGAAAATTGAGGATAATCGGTGTCCTGCTTGAGTACGGCAGGAGATCGGATCTAACTGTTGCCTGAGCTATTGTCAGTTTCGCTGACAAGCTCGGTCTATCCCACAAGGATTATTGCAGAAGCTGCTATGACCTGGAGGAAACGGAATCGATACAACACTTTTTACGCGAGGGCCTTTACTGTTGTGAAAGGCAGTCCCCATCGGTTTTTGGGTGACAGAACGTTTGAAGATCTAGGAATGATGGCAAACGTGCCACTGAAGTAACTGGCTGGTTTTATCCTGATCTCGGTGTGTTTCAAATTCATCACTAACGTATAACGACAACTGGGCTTACCTCAAACTGGGTCTTATGGGCTATCGAGTGAGCTTGACTGTGTGCGGTAAGCTAACCGCTAACATAACCTAACTTAATGGAAATAGTTAGAATTACCAGATAATGATAGCATTTTCGGCCCCCGTTCCACGATGGCCATTTTAAAATTTTCGGTTTTTATTTAAAAATACAACAACAAATACTACAAGAATAATAAACAACGATGTTTACATTTATAGAGATGGCGAGCAGGCGAGAAGCCACGAACATTCGCCTTGAAGAACATTCATCAGACTGTTTACTTTGCCATATAAAAAGTAAGGCAAAGCAGGCGTCTCAAGTTAGTAAAAAATCACTCCGGCTTGTGTGAAGACACGCTGTGTTTGAAAAGAGTAATCGTGGTGTGAAGATCTCCGTTACAGAGATCAGTCGAACAATTGTCTAGTATTTCTTATTATTTATGCAAAGGATTGAAAGAGAGGAATAACAAAGAAAAGCAATTGTTGTTGTTTACATCAAGTTGTGAACAGTGGCACAGAGAATTGCGCGAATAATAAAGAATTCTAATTAAAAGTAAACACAAAATAATTTTTATTTTATTTGCAATTTACGAGCTCATATTCTAAACGTTTTTAAAAGGTAAAAATGTAACAGTATTTATGCCCTCCCAATGCTGCTCATTGTAAATGTTTAATTTTCTTTATTAATAAGGCTATCGTTTTCTTATCTAGGAAAATAGATTATTTGCCAGCTAGTGTTGTCGACCCAAAAAACATATTAAATTCTTAACAGCTTCTTTGTCAAACTTCTTTAAAAGAAGGTAAAAAACAGAAATAATTACGATAAAATCTCTTAATACTCAGACTCCATTTATAAGTAACAGACATTAACGTTTAAAATATTTCATAATTGCTTAGCTTTCTATGCCATGAATTACTTTGTCTTGCATTCTCTGTCTCTTCCACTTTCTTTGTATGCTTTTTGTGCCAAAAAAAAAAAAAATCGAAAATCCTTTTTCGTAAATCGTATCGCTTTTGAATTTTTAATTACAAAATATTTGTTGTTGTATTAAATGAACAGAAAATCTCTTTTCTTTCGATATTCAAATGCCAAAATAAACAGAAGAAAACAGGAAGAAAGACTTGAAAGAAATCGTATTTCTATTTGACTGTTTTTAATTTATGCTTGCAAAGCGAAGCGAAGCAATGCAGAGTAAGAAGCAGCAGGAAGTAATATAAAGGCAGAGGAGTCATGTGTCATCATTGTATGAATGCATGCATGCAGCATACATTTACAATTTGTTACTCCCAGCTCGAGTTTTTTGCTATTGTTGTAGTTGTAGTTGTGTTGTCTTCAAATCTCCAGCATATATTTGCATAAATGCCTCTCAACAATTGCTGCTTGAGTCGCACAAACACACACTCTCAATATTCCCTAAAAAGTACATGAAGCAGTAGGAGGAAGGCAGATGTGAGGCAAGCATGAGGCAGTCGGCAGTCAGAAAATTAGACTAAAAGGGGGGGAAGTGAACAAATATCAGACAAATTAAAATCATTTTTTAGTTCAATACTTTCAATTAAAATAATGCAAATAAAAACTCATGATGAAATGATGATGAAAATCTAGGCAAAAAGAGAAACAAAGGTAAACATAAAGAGAACGGGAGAAAGAGAACATGAAACGGAAAGGGAATGAAGCGTATTTAAGCGAATGAAATGGCATGAAAAATAAAATGTTTCAACAACGATAACAACAACACGTTTAACTAAAGTACTTTAGAGAGAGATGGAGAGAGAAAACTCTGGGAGTAGGGAATTGTGTTAATAGAAGTGTTTAAAATAAGAGCACATGCTCTAGATTAATACTAAACAAAGAAGAGAGAAGTTATTGCAGAAGTAATTAAGAAAATGTAATTTAATGGAAATGATTTGAATTTAATCAAGTAAAGTGTGACAGATTGTAACAAAAGGATTTAAAAAATTAAAGTTTTACCAGAAATCAATCATAATTCAAGCGAAAATACTGGAAATATTCGTGTTTGTTTCTTAAGGAATTTTAGTTTTTATTACAATTTAGGGTGGGCCATCTATTGGTTATTTCGAATCTGACAATACTTATGTCATTTTATCGGGTCCGCCATCTAACGTTTTTTTTTCAACCAGTGCTTATTTCGTGAATGGTAACACTTAGCTCATGTCTGATTTCACAGATAATTAGTTTTATCCTTCCGCTGAACGAATATGGTTGTGTATACGATTGAACAACGCTGGGAAATACTGCAACGTTACTTTGAAAATCATGGTAATGTTGCAGAATGTGTGCGGAAATTGCGTACGGATTTTGGAAGAAGAGAAGCACCGTCAGCTCCGTATGTTCGTTATTTTGTGAAAAAAGTGAAAGAAACTGGCATCCTCATCGATAAACCAAAGCGTGAAAAGCCAAAAACAGTGCGTACACTCGAGAATATTGCTGCTGTGGCAGAAAGTGTGGTGCGTGAAGCACCATCAACATCAATTCACCGTCGTTCTCAACAATTGAACATTTCGGAGACATCATTGAGACGAATTTGGCATAAAGACCTTGGTATGACGCCATACAAAGTCCAATTGGTTCAGGAGTTGAAGCCAATTGACCATCCAATGCGTTTTCGCTTCGCTAAGTGGGCCTGCGATCGACGTACAGAAGATGCCGATTTTGGCAAAAAAAAATCATCTTTTAAAATGAAGCTCCTTTTGATCTTGGCGGGTATGTAAACCCAGCAAAATTGTCGCATCAGAAAACCCGCACGCATACATTGAAAAGCCGACGCACCCAAAACGAGTCACTGTTTGGTGCGGATTTTGGTCCAGAGGCATAATTGGGCCATTTTTCTTCGAAAATGAGCAAGGAGTGGCCGTTACAGTCAATGGCGATCGTTATTGGGCCATGTTGAACGAATTTTTGTTCACAAAAATTGAAGAGGAAGAGATTGGCAAGATTTGGTTTCAACAGGAAGGCGCTACGTGCCACACAGCCGAAGCTACACTCGATGTTTTGCGTTCTGTTTTTGAAGATCGCATTATCAGCCGCAGAGCTGATGTCGTTTGGCCACCTCGGAGCTGTGATTTGACACGTTGGACTATTATTTGTGGGGTGCCGTCAAAGATAAGTGTTACGCCGACAAGCCAGAGACAATTGACGCTTTAAAGGACAATATTCGTGAAGCCATTGGTGAAATACAGCTGCACACAATCGATAATGTGCTTAAAAATTGGACCGATCGTGTAGGCTACTGCATGGCCAGCCGGGGCAGACATTTGAATGAAATTATTTTCCATTATTAACCGGAAGGATTGTACTTTCAAATAAAAAAAAAGATATTTGAGAAAATATTCAATAGTTTTTTTTTAAAAGCATTTTCAAAAAAAAAAAGTTATTTGGCGGACCTTTATTTTGTCATATCTGCACTGTATATTGTCTTCATTGAACGTAATGATTTGATTTAGGCTTAAGCGACGTTGGGATTTATTGGAGATTTATTTCTAAAACAGGGGCAATTGGTCGGATATTGCAGAAAAATGTCGTACAAAATTTGGTCGCAGAGAAGGACCAACAGTAGTGCCTGATATACGCAAGTTTATTGCTAAAGTTCGTGAAACTGGTTTCACAATTGATGCTTCAAGATGTGAGCGTGATTGTACAGTGAGTACAGCTGAAATTATCAAAGCTATGGCTGAGAGCGTGCGTGAGAATCCATCAACTTCAACTCGTCTTCGTTGTCAAGAATTGAGCATTTCAGGCATCAGTTTGCGTCGAGTTTAGCGAGAAGATCTTGGAATAAGGCCTTACATACATAACGTATTTGGTCATTATAACAGTTCAGTCAGGACTATGGCCTAGCTTCTCACACCACTCATGTTGTGTGTGTAAATTTTTTATACATGAATGGCGGGACCTACAGTTTAAAGTCGATTTCGAACGACAGATTTTTTGAGAATCTTTACATGGCAATTTCACTTACTTTCAGAGTTTTTGCCAGAAATCTGCTGAGAGGAAGTCGCAGAAGAAATACTTTTTTTGTATTTGGGTTTGATGTCTGTCCTGGGGTTTGAACTCAAGCCTTACGTCTAATAAGCCAACACACTACCGACTAGACTACGACGATAAGGCCTTACAAATTTCAATTGGTTCAAGGGTTGAAAACGCATAACCATCTGCTTTGTTTTGGCTGCGTTAGATGATGACAGATGACAAACTCATCGTGCAGTTTCGATTTTGCCAAAAAAAAATTCAACATTTCTGATGGAACTTATTTTCATCTTGGTGGGTATGTTAATAAGCAATATTGCCTTATTTGGGCCTCAGAAAACTCACACGTGGTGTTAAGGAAACCAGTGCTACCATTACGAATGACTATTTGGTGCGGCTTATAAAGCGGAAGCATTATTGGTCCATATTTCTTTGAAAAATAAAAAATAAATTTGCGTTTAGTTTTAATTAAAATTCGTTTTTTATTCGCACAATTCTGTTTGCCATTGTTCACAACTTGATGTAAACAACAACAATTGCTTTCCTTTGTTATTCCTCTATTTATAACCTTTGCATAAACAATAACACTTACTAGACAATTGTTCGACAGATCTTTGTAACGGAGATCTTCAAACCACGATTATTCTCTTCAAACACATCACGTCTTCACACAAGACTGACTGAATTTCACTAACTCCGGTCACCTGCTTTGCCTTGTCTTTTATATGGCAAAGTAAACAGTCTGATTAATGTTCTTGAATGTGAATGTTCATGACTTCGTTGTAAACAACGAAAAATGTAAACATTTATTCTTGTAGTGTTGTTTGTGTATTTTTGTTTACTTGTTTACCATTTGTTTTATGCTGGTGTTTGTTGTTATATTAAGCAGTACGATAATTTGTAAACAGGTTTGTTTACTGCATTGTTTTGTTTTTGTAGCTTTTGTTTATAATTTTAATGTTAAGCGAGGTAAAAGCAAAACACCAGTATCTAGATTATTCATTTTCATAACAATATTTTACACAAAAACTTACATAATTGGTCATTACAACCCTTCAGTCAGGATTACGGTCTAGCTTCTCAACACCACTCATGTTGTGTGTGTTAATTTTATACATGAGTGGCGGGACCTACAGTTTAAAGTCGACTCCGAAGGACAGATTTTTTAGAAACTTTTCATGGCAATTTTATTTACTCTCAGAGAGTTTTTGGCAGAAACTTGCTGAGAGGAACTCACCGAGGAAATATTTTTTCACATTTCGTTTTGATGTCTGACCGGTGATTTGAACCGTGGCTTCGCACCTAATAATCCAACACAGTACCTACTAGACTACGACGACAATATTTTAAGAACTTATATTAGAAACCAACAAACATTATATATTTCTACATTTATTGACTACAAGTTTCCAATCCTCGTTCGTTTAAAATTCATTAAGATATTATTTTTCTATAATTTCTTACACAATTGCTCGTGCTCCTATTTAAAATCGTTTTGTCGGCGTCTATATAGAATGAGGGGTGGGGGGTATTCGTGTGCATATTAAAAAATTAATATTTTTTCCTTCATTCATAAGCTTTCGTTTGTTTTTTTTTATTATTTTTCTATTCTTTTTAAACCACTTACGACGATGATGATGATGATGCTGAGGCTGATGATGCTGATGATGATGAGAAGTAGAATGAATATGATGCTTATGCTGGTACTGGTATGATAATGGCAGTGGTATGAGTAAGCAAATATACTTAATTGAGTTGAGTTGAGTTGAGCTGAGTTGAGTTGAGAGCTGATTGTTGTTAGTAAGAGGAGTAGGAATATGGCATAGAATAGTGGAATTGGTGGAGCTCTAAATAGTGGAATGAAATAAATTGGCTTAAGTTCAACCAGGGGGAACATACACATACAAATCTTCATACAGCTTATAAGCTAACTGGAGCAAAAATTGAATTAAACAATGAGGAAAACCAAAGAAAAGAAAGGAGAGAAAGAAATACAAACTAAAAACTGAATTGAAATGTTAATGGAATAAAAGAGGTTTCAGAAAAACACAAGAACAAACATTGAACGAAAAATTGCAGAAGGAAACTTGCAAAAAAAAACTTTTCTTTTTTTTATGGGTATGAACTGCTAAAGTATTATCATCATAACCTGATGGCAATTAGAGCTAACACTGATGGTGGTGGTAATGGTATTATACAACTTATAATACCAACTGGATTCATACACACACATACATAAATGAATATGTATGCTTTACTTTAGCATACTTCAAGGCGCTGACATACAACCGCAAGTTAACAAATATTAAAAACGAGAGAAAGAGAGGGATCGTCAGCGTGTGAGTAATATAAACCCGTATGATTGATAGAAAGACAAGTAAGCCTGTGTAGGTGTGATGTTATTTGCTTTTGTTTGTTGCCTAACATGCCAGCAACATTAATTTCCATATTTTCAGTTTTTATTCCTTCAAATTCTTGTATTTCCTTTCATTCCTTTTAAGTTTTGTGCCTTCAACAATATGCACAAATTTTTATTGCATTAACGTGAACTTTGTTATAAAGTATGCTGCATTTCAGCAGCATAAAATCATCGAGAATATTGCATTAGTTACACAACAGTGTATACATAATTAGGAATGCATTCAAATGCACACACCACAATGATCACCAGCATACAATTACGATTTGAGGCAAAAGAGACAAGCAGTAGAAGCTTTTAGGCAGGGCAATATGACTGTAATTCCAGGATAAACGAATACAATTTAATAGAAAGGAATTAGGCTTCTTCCTTACGACCAGACATAGCCTATAGAGACTTGGAGTTTAGTCGGACCACAAGAACTGACAGCATTCTGGTATTCTATAGGGTTATACATTTCGTGGTTTCAAAAGTAAACGTAAATAAAACACATATAAAATATTTTCTTCATGATATTTCCTTTTGTATTGTAAAATTTGAACGTTGACATTATGTGTGAAACACTGCATCATTTAAATGACCTCCACGGGAAGTGTTGCAAGCATTGATTCTTTTGAGGTAATTTTCGACCACTTTTTTGACACACATATTGGGCGGTATCTCAGCCATATCTTCACGAATGTTGGTTTTTAAGTGCTCAAGAATTGAAGGTTTATCTGCATAAACACGGTCTTTCGCGTAGCCCCACAAAAAAAGTCTAATGGTGTCAAATCGCAAGATCTTGGTGGCCACGACGAGAAATTACGCGGCCAAGAAATGTCTCTTGCAATAAAGCCATATCCGCTCGAGTTGTGTGGCATGTGGCACCGTCTTGTTGAAACCACATATTCTCCAAGTCGTATTCTTCAATAGCAGGCAAAAAAAAGTCGGTTATCATATGACCATAAAGCTTCGAATTGACGGTGACAGTCGTTTCATCGTCGTTTTCGAAGAAGTAAGGTCCAACCACACCTTCGGACCAAAGAGCGCACCAAACAGTTACTTTTTCTGGATGTAATGGCCTCTCTGCAATTACTTGAGGATTCCCAAAACCCCAAATACGACAATTTTGTTTATTAACATACCCAACCAGTGTGAAATGAGCTTCATCGCTGAATAAAATTTTGTTCGAAAAATTGCCGTCCACCGCCTGTTGTTCAAGCACCCTTTCCACGTATCTACGACGTTGTGAATGGTCAGCTGGCTTCAGTTGTTGCGTGCGCTGGACTTTATATGGATGTAGGTGTAGATCTAAATGCAAAATACGCCATAATGTGCCGTAAGACAGTCCTAATTCCTGAGAAAGAGGAGGAATCGACACATTTGGGTCTTCGGCAACACTTTCACTTACAATAGCGATATTTTCAGCGGAACGAGCGAAACGATGATGCACAGGCCTTTCAATCTTTGTAACCACTCTAGACTCTTCAAATTTCTTCACAGTTTTGCCAATTGCTTGCGTAGTTGGACCATAATGTAAACCATAATCTCCTCTTAAAGCACGATACGTGGCTGTGGCAATATCACCATTTTTGTAGTAGGTTTTGATAATTTGTATGCGTTGTGTGATAGTTAAGCGATCAATTTTCGTCAATGTCAGACTTTTAACTGAAAAAGAAAAAAATTGGTTTCACAACTTAGTTCGACAGATATCGAATTCCATTCCGATACTTTTGAAACCACGAAATGGATAACCCTTTATCACATCAGTTCGTCATGGAGTCTTGGTTTAGGGTCTCATGCAAGATATTCTTCGCTATTAATTGAAAAAAAAATAAACAACAAATTTTTGTTCTCTTCCACTCTCTAAAGGTTCCACTGTATTAGAAAATCTTTAAGGATATCATTCAGAATATATATGTATGTATGTGTGTTTATTATTTTAATTGAATATGTGTGTGCTAACAGCTGTCAGTTTGCGGTTTAAACTGCACTAAACTGCTATTATCCATATCCTCACACACACAGCACCTACACCTACACCTACACCCATGTATACCATGTTCTTGTTTCTTTTCTTATGCTTTTCTTTGTATATGTGTTTTTGCTTTTGTTGTATTTTGTATTCCTATTCGTATTTGTTATTGTTCTGTATGCATATGAAAATAAGCAATTTTTTGTTTGCTTTTTTCTTCGTACATGAACGTATGCCCTCTTACTGTATGTTTTGTTGTCTACTGATCCTTGGCTTCAATGTATTTAAATTATTTGTTTTTGCTGCTGTTGTTGTTGTTTAATTTATTTATTTATTTTACACATAAAAAACGCGTCAGGGTGGAAAATCATGTGCAGGGTAAAGAAAAACTATCAACAACATATTCATTCTAACAACTTTAGAGTGTGTTTACCTTAACTTTCAAAACAGTGCCGCACAAAACTTGTTTTTAAAGTTGGAAGTTGAAAGTTATTCCCCAGGATTTGTTTCTACATACATAATAGGTCATTAAAACCCCCTTCAGTTAGGATTATGACCTAGTTTCTCACACCACTTATGTGGTGTGCGTTAAATTTTATACATGAGTGGCGGGACCTACAGTTTAAAGTCGACTCCGAACAACAGATTTTTTTGAGAAACTTTTCATGGCAATTTTTATTTCACGCTCAGAGAGATTTTACCAGAAATTTGCTTAGAGGAAGTCAATGAAAAAATATTTTTTTCCATATTTTCGTTTTGATGTCTGACCTGGGATTTGAACCGTGGTGCCACGTCTAATAAGCCAACGCACTACCTACTAGACCACGACGACTTTATTTCTAGTATTATTAAATACCGCTAAGCCCATGATTTTGGTGCCATAATCAGATTGATGGCTTTAGAGAGCGCTGCGGTTTATGGCTTATTCCAATGCAACTTAAGAAAACCCCACAATAAAAGGTTTGACAGTGTCAAGCCGCACTATGTCGATGGCCAGTTCATACTGATGTTTTTTCGACTAATGGTTTGGTCAGATGCCAATCGCTCTAGAGTAGTAGTATGTATGTATTTTATTTATTTACCTTCACTTTTAAAATCGAAATGATGAAATACATCCTCTGATACCTTACAAAATCTATTTTGCCTCCTGCTCCTAATCTCTTCCCTCGGTTCCTTTGTTCTTGATTGACCAAGACATTCTTCTATTTGTACTGAATATGAATGACTCTGCTCAGATCTGATTAATTGGGAAATTCTTGGTTGGATCTACATCGCTATCGGGAGTTATGGGATTTTATACCACGGCAATGGAGACGGGAATTACTTCCAAATTGCCATAAAGCAGTGTTCTTCAAACCGACTTTTATACGATTAACAGGCCTGGGAACTGGTAGAGGTAGTATCGTGTATATAGTAGATCTCTAAAGGCCTTGTCTGGTATGTCAATCTCATATTACTGTTGTATGGATGAATATTAATGCAGGAGATCAGAAAACCCTAGTTTCTGAGGCAGTTACTGTATCTCTCCATTGACGTTAAGCAGATGATTAAAGCGCTATTTTCTCTTTACTTAAAACTGATGTAGATTTCGTTTTAATATTGACATACATATACTACGGAGTAGCCGTAGTCTAGTAAGTAGTGTGTTGACTTATAAGACGTGAGGCCACGGTTCAAAACCCAGATCTGACATGTCCATCAAAATAATATAACAAAAAATATATCTCCGGCGACATCTTCTCAGCAGATTTCTGCCAAAAACTCTGGGAGTAAAATAAAATTCCCATGGAAAGTTTTACAAAAAAAAAAAAAAAAAAAATCGGAGTCGACTTTAAACTGTAGGTGCCGTCATTTTGCTATAACTCGACATATGTGGCCGCTTTATAATTACAAGAGAGCATCCGAACCGGAATGTTCAGATGCTTAAGTTGGTTACAGGTGACTGCCTGCTACTTTGTTGTGCAAAGGGCCTGACTCTACTATATTTCGATAAGCGCTTGTATTGACATGGAGATTGTTGATGTCTGTCATTATTTTGTTGTCAGTAAGCATAGGGATATTCCTATGATAGCGCTAGCTATAAAGTTTGGTTGACTTAGAAGCTATAGCCGGCGACAGGTCCATTTGAGTTCAGAATCCGAAAATAGTTTAAGCGAGGCTGGGATTTTAAAAATGTCGGTGCATTTATTTTACTGTGTGAGCCATTCGGCCATAAGAGATGAATATGGGCCTTTGGAGTTCATTGTAACTGGTATACAGTAAAAAAAAAAGTTTACATACACCGTTGTATGTTGTTGTAATTTTTACTTTCCAATAATTTCTACGTTACATTTTTTTCATATTCATTTTGTTTGATTTTAAATGCCTTAGAGAACGTTAGAACATCTTTTCTAATCTGAAAAAAATTGCGGAAAGAATGTCAAAAACAGCGGTGTAGACCTCAACTAGAATGTAGCCTGTTCGCGCTAACCTAGTAATATTCAACGGGTATTTCTTGTATCCATAGCTGCCAGATTTGACGATTTATCGTCATTTTGACGATTGTAGGCTCCAAAAATATCGTATTGACGATGTGACGATTTATGCCCTTATTTTGACGATTTTTAGAAATTAGAAATTTACATCATATTCTTTACTTTAGTACATTAAAAGCAAATTTAAGCTTTGTATTTACTTTGCAATTGTTACTATTGGAAATTTATGTTAGTAAAAACAAGTAGTGAAGTATTATATTTTTAAGTTACTTTAGAATACGTGTGATGATTTTTATGTATTTTAAGCCATTTTTAATACCTTAAAAGCCAACAAATTACAACTTCTAAATAACCTCTTAGTTGAGAATAATTTATCACTTGTCGTTGCAGTAAATTCGAGTATAACTTCTAATATTACCATCTGAAGAACAAAGGCTAGCGCCGTTAATTTTTTTCGTACGACCAACACTCAGGGGATCGATGGCATTGTGTTTGGAATTATTAAAATATGTTATGGGAAGAAGGAAAGAGGGAACGATGTTTATGGACACTAGGCTTGTAATTATTATCCGTATGTATACTTTTGTGGCTGAGTGTATATTTTTATATCATAAGTAACAGGAAAGGCCTCTGCAGGAATTGAGTTTCACATACGAATAGTCCGCCTAAAAAACGTATTTTTTCTGTAATGCAATGTGTGATCCACTGACCAATCGATCACATACGGATGTGCTGGCCGAGAAAGACAAGCATTACGTAGGAATATATGATTTTTGGGAATTAGTCCCCATTATTTCGTTCGATCAAAATCCTTTTGTAGTAGAGATAGAACAGTGAAACACAAACCACATTGCAACAATGCACCAATGATTCAGTGGAGTTGGATACATTAACGAGCTACTACGGCCTCGCCTGTACACGGTCGAGAAACCTCAAAATAGACGTTGAGGCACCGACCCTTACATGAGAGTTGTATTCTATTCTCGGTTGGTTATAAATGGTATAAATAGTAAGATCAGATGATAAGATCTTAAGAAGTTGCTGAAGGAACTGAAAAATGTGTCGGTTGCAGCCAAATACACTGAATTTTCATGCTCAGAATGTTAAGAACTTCTAACTCCTTAATATTTATACCACCCCTAGATTAAGACGATGCAATATTATTGCTGCGCTTATGTGTCAATAAACAACACTGTGATAGATTGTTTAAATCTTAAACAAGTTTTTCCCTGAAAATGATATAAAATTTTACACTTTTTTGGAAAAAAAAAAATTAATAAACGAAGATGTGGGGCGCCAGCTTTTAATTTGTAACAATTTTTTTTAAATGTTTTATTTTTGAACTCAGATATGTACATATATAGACTTTATGTTTTATTACAATAGAAATAATTTTTGTTTTTAAAAACATTTAATTTTTTTTTATTTGAACCTCCCCGGCCTCACACTAACCCACCCTCACCCGACCGCGAAGGGCACGTCCCCATTACGTAGGGACACGTACACACTACAGTCCGGACTGTGGCGGGTAAGGGAAAAGTAATGGCAACGAGAACATAAATCAGTTACAGAACTTAATCACAAGCTGAATAAAGTTACAATAAACATGAACTACCTATGACAAGAACGAAAATATATTTTTATATAATAATTTACAAATTAATGCCAGCATATAAGCTACGTTTTATATTACAAACACTACAATTAAAATCAATATAATAATAGAATCATAATAAAAATTAAAATCGTTAGATAATCTACGAAAAGGAAAATTACATCCATAGTTTGTTGTATAAAAATCTAAAGAAAGAGACTGAAATTCAGGTTACAAAGCAAAAACTCAGAATCGATATCACCTTTAACCAGATTAAAAATAAAACAAACCCCTAAAACAGTCCTTCTACGTTCCAAAGTAGCCTCATCTAGCCTCATATGACGGAAACCCATTGGCATAATCCCATCCTAAGCCACGTAAACAGAATAATAAAAAATGCTTCTGCACAGGCTCCATTGAATCACTATGACAACGATAGTATGGATTCCAAATAATAGACGCATACTCCAAAAAAGGTCTATTAAGTGAAATGTATAGCAGTCTCGTTATATGTATAAGGATCAATGAATTCCCAAGCCCATCTTTTCACAAAACCAAGAACAGCCCAAGCCTTGCCAATCATCATACTAATATCATCAATAAAAGACAATTTATTTATTTTTTCTTGACGATTTTTTCTCAAAGATTTGACTATTTGGTGCCTCATCTATCTGGCATCTATGGTTTGTTTCTTACTTGGAGTAAATTTTTTCCCTGGATATTAGTAGTTCACTCACAATAAATTATTGACGTAAGATGTACATAAATTTGATTTAAAGGAAACATACGACTTTAACGCTTAAATCGTTTTGTTTATTTCAATTGTTTTTCAGCTTTTGTTTAAACATATCATTCTAGGCGTATTCATATATTAAAACACAATTTTCAATGAACTAGTTTTGCTCATCACTGTTATTGAAAATGAACATAAGCCTCGTCTACAGCTGTTATGAATAACAACACAAGCAAACAACAATGTTGCTTTAAATAATTGCGCGCTTTGACACTCCACATAATTTTATTATTTAAACCTGAATTCATTTAAAAACAATTTAATGCTCTCACACTGTCGAACACACACACATACACACGCGAATATACACAAATACTCATACACTAACAAATATTTGCATTGCCATGCATGCAGTTTTCCTATAGAAAAGCATTCAGTCGTGCTAATACTATTTACAAAAAGAAAATAGAATTGCGAAGGAAAAAAGAAAGACAGTAAGAGAGAGAGACAGAGGTAGAGAGAGAGAGATAGAGAAATTGCTGTTTTTATTTACGAGTATTTTTAAATGAATTTGTGGTATTGAGAGCTTTAATTTAAATTTACACTCGCTCTCTCTCTCTCTCCCGTGCATTTATTACACCAAGGAAGTGTATGTTGCAATAACAGAGAGTGGGTTAATTGTGTTCTTGTATTCTTTCTTGCTCTCTCGCTCTCTCATTCTCGCTCTCTTACATTCATATGTGTATAAAGAGAGAGAAGCATAAATTTCAATGAAGTGTAAATTATGTAAATTAATATTTTATAATTTAGATGCGGATGTGTGTGTGTGTTAACTTTATTTCTTATGAGTAAAGTAAAATATAATATGATGCATAAGTATTGTATGTTATGGAGAGAATCATAAATTTTATCTATAAATTGCAAAGGTATGCCTGCATAAGTGTATATGTGTGTATGTGTATGTATATGTGTGTATAGAGAATAAGATTTTCTTTCTGCCTTGTCAACTATTATCTGTGAACAGCATAATAATGTGGACCCTTAATGAGATTTTCTTTCTCTCCTTGAAGAAAACGATAAGATTTTCATGGGGTTGTATAAGAATTTTTAATTTCCATGCAAGATATGCTTGGAACTTTTCATTCATTGAAGATTTGTTGTTGTTTGCAATATATTACCACCAGATACGATACGATATACATGATACGTTCCATTTTGAATGGCAAGTAGTAGAAAATATTCTCAAATTAACTGACACTGTCTTTTAATTTATGAGAGTTTATTTATTAGTTGCATCACGTAGGAGAGAGTGGAATTTTTGAAAAATTATACTCGACTGGTAATGTAATACATATCTACGGTTGGAAAGAAAATTTACTTCTTAATGAGCATAGTTAAGGAAAAAGTAATCTTCGCATGTATTTGCAAAGATAATGTAAGACAGAGTGGTGTGATAAAGTAAAACCTTGTGAGTTAATTAGGATTTACATACGAAGAATTTAATGAATTTGTTGTTTGTAAATGAACAAAGGCTAGCAAAATGAAATAAAGAAATATGGTAACAGCTCGATACATTCATACATACATAAATAATTAGTCATTATAACCCTTCGGTCAGGATAACGACCTACTAGCTTCTCACACCATTTATGCTATGTTTGCCAGAAATCTGCTGAGAGGAAGTGCCCAAAAATATTTTTTCATATTTCGTTCAGTTGGAGATGCCTGACCTGGGGTTTCAACCGAGGCCTCACGTCTAATAAGCCAACACACTCTCTACTAGACTACGGCGACTATATAATTTACATTCAATATTAAGCTCGTTACACGTTTCTTATTGTTCCTGACGAACAAGGTAAATGTGGCATGTTTTTCTTAATTTCGATTATTAGACGTTATACGGTCTCTCTGAATGTTTTTTTCTTAATTACCATGAAGATAAATTATAATTATGAAGATATATACATAAATCCACGACTCCTGTTGTGATTTGCCTCAATGTAAATTCTCTTTTCCTTAATAATATTTCTAGTGGTCGTTTGTGATACCCTCCCTGGCTTATTATTCGAAATTTTTTTGGCCTTTTCAATTACTCTGCTCTGTACAAAGGCTATTTAAAGTTATGTGGCGTTACCACACGTGAAAACACATGATTACTTAAAGGCGGAATTCAGGCTTTACTACCAGGCATTCGCGCGAACATTGTAGGCATAGGTGGATGGGCCTACCTTTATTTTCTGTTTAATGACGATGACATAGGAATTATCAAGTCGAGAGACAAAAAGTACTACTTTGTTCAACAATAGAACAAATCAAACTAGTTGACGAATATGCCTTCTATCCTAGTCAGGAGTCCTCTGAAAACAGACAACATAGAGGGTTTTCCAGTGTAGTGCACATTCTGGCCATGCATTACCCTGTATCTAAGATAATGGAGTCAGAATAATCCGAAAGTCGACGTAGCGTGGTAGGAAGTGTGTTGGCTCATTAGACGTGATATAAAAAATTTTTCTTCGGCGACTCTCCCCCAGCAGATTTCTGGAAAAAAGACCTAAGCGTTTATAAAATTGCCATGAAAAAATTGCTCAAAAAATCTGTCGTTCGGAGTCGACTTTAAACTGTATGTCCCCCCAATCATGTATAAAATTAACACACACAACATAAATGGTGTGGAAACTAGGTCGTAATGCTGACTGAAGGGTTGTCATGGCTTAGCAATAAGCGTTAATGACTCTAGCAAGTACATGGAACTGTTTACCGAGCTGCTGTTCCAAGAGAGTCTCGGTAGTAAGCCATTCAAGTACGTGATATGTGGTTGATTGAAAGTGGTTGCTAAGGTCTTCAAAGAACTGGCAATAATGATTGAAAAATATCATCTCACTTTGTCTACAATATTACAGTGTGCGACAAAGGTTTTGAGTACCAATGGTCTGTATTCTGTTGAAGAGAACCACATAAGCTTGGTAGACACATTTGAAAACCAAACTCTGTTTGAGCTTTAAAGATATTGTTACGTGGATTTTTGTTTACTTGTTTACCATTTTTTTATGCTGGGGTTTGTTGTTGTATTTTTGTTTACCCGTTTACCATTTTTTATGCTGGTGTTTGTTGTTATAACGGGTGATTTTTTAGCAATTATCTTTTTGGCAACACGCAGCTCACGCACGTTTCGTGTTTTGTTTCACTGTCAAACATCTTCAGTTTGGTCTATAATTTAACCATGAATCGTCTTACAAACGAACAACGCTTGCAAATCATTTCAATTTTATTATCAAAATGCGTGCTCTGTTAAGAAAGTTCATCGCGCGCTTCTTCCATTTTATGGTCAGTATAATCGACCCACTGAAGCGGCTATTCGGGCTATTGTGACTAAATTTCTCACCAAATTTACATTGTTGGACATTAAACCACCAACACGCTTACGTAGAGTGCGAACTAAAGAGAATATCGCAACTGTATCGGCCAGTGTTAATGATGACCATCAATTATCGATTCGTCGCCGTTCGCAGCAATTGGGCTCAACATTGTTACTCAACAGCGTGGAAAATTTTGCGGAAGGATTTAGGTGTGAAGCCTTTCAAAATACAACTGGTGCAAGAATTGAAGCCGAACGACCTACCGCAACGGAGAATTTTTGGTGAATGGGCTCTTGGAAAGTTGGCCGAAGATCCACTTCTTTATTAAAAAATTGTGTTCAGCGATGAAGCTCATTTTTAGCTCAATGGATACGTAAATAAGCAGAATTGTCGATTTTGGAATGAAGATCAGCCAGAAGCATTGCAAAAGCTACCAATGCATCCAGAAAAAGTCACAGTTTGGTGCGGTTTATGGGCTGGTGGCATCATTGGACCGTACTTCTTCAAAGATGTTGCAAATCGTAACGTAACTGTGAATGGTGAGCGCTACCGTGAGATGATATCGAATTTTTTTTTTGCCCAAAATGCAAGAGCTTGACTTGCATGAAATGTGGTTTCAACAATACGGTGCCACATGTCACACAGCATGCGTAACAATGAACTTATTGAGAGGCGAGTTCGGTGAACATTTTATTTCACGTTCGGGACCGGTTAATTGGCCGCCTAGATCGTTCGATTTAACGCCTTTAGACTATTTTTTGTGGGGCTATGTTAAAGCTCATGTCTATACAGACAAGCCCGCTTCAATTCACGCATTGGAAGACAACATTGAAGCATTTATTCGTGAGATACCGGCCGAAATGTTGGAAAGAGTGCGCCAGAATTGGACTAAGCGGATGTACCATTTGAGGCGCAGTTGCGGTCAACATTTGCCTGAAATAATCTTCAAACATTAAATTATATGGACCATACTATCGATTCAAATAAAGATTTCATGCATTTTTCTGAATTTTATGTGTTTTTTTTTTTGAAAAATTTTCCTATAGCTCTTAAAAAAATCACCCATTATATGCAGTGCGATAATTTGTAAACAGGTTTGTTTACATGCATTGTTTTGTTTTTGTAGCTTTTGTTTTTAATTTTAATGTTATACAATGTAAAAGCAAAACACCAGTATCTTGATTTTTCATTTTCGTAACAATATTTTATTATTCATTCGGAGTAATTTTTTTAAGATCAAAATCCTTCTTTTTTCATATTCTTATTATAACAAACAAATCGCTGTAAATGAGCTGCCTTGCTCTTTATGTTCATTTCAAATGCATTTCTCATTATCAATCCGCGTTATGATAATGCTTTAGTTAGTTATGATAACAAATATGTTTGTGTCCATAATCTAATCAAATTAAGTTTTTCCATTAAAACTGATAACATTGCGGCAACAATCGACCGGCTGAGCAAAAGAAGAAAGAGCTGCAGCATAACTTTTCATTAAAATGATTGAATAACAGACTATAAGTACTCATAACCGTCTTTTTTTATGGCATAAAAAATGAATTAATTTCAATATGCATAGAGAGAGAGAGGAAGAGAGACATCACATTAAAAAATGATTTTTAACAAGAATATTTTGTTTGTTTTTGTTCTTCTGATGGATATGTTGGCCAAATAAATAAATGCTGGTGGTGGACACACAGATGGACATACATACATAAATATGAACATTCTACCGTTATTATACCGTTATATAAACCTGTTATGCTCGAAAGTATGCTCTTCATTTTCTACACATCATAATTACGTTGTTTTGTGGGTCAGAGACCTTTTTTTGAAGTGTATTTGACCATCCATTTTCCTTGTATTTTGTATTTCAAACAGAAGCCAACATAATGGCTAATGCACTGTCGGATGTACGTATATGTGAAGCAGGGTTAGCAGGGCAAGAAACTATTTTGACTTACAAGGATGCCATTCCATGTGATGTATTGAAATGTATGCAGCAACTTCGTTTTTGACATTCTACATGTTGATGTAGTTTATTTGCATATTTAGTATGTGAGTGGGTGTATGTGTGTGTGTGTGTGTTTGTAAAATGGTAAAAATATTTCACTTCATTATACAGTATGTGGTAAAAAATATGAGGATAAATGTAAATATGAAGGAAAAACTGGTGGTGAAATTATTCTGTAGAAACAAAATTTGAAAAAAGAATTGTAAATAAGAAACTCAGTTTATTATTAGATTTCAACGAAATGTATTTATTGAAGATTAATATTATCTTTCTATTACAAAATGGCTTCTGAACATGAATAGTGGTATGTATATATATATATATATATTAAAAAAGTAACAAGACCGGGTTGTTAACAATAGTATTTTTCCTAAACCGCTGTAATAAAATGTACTGTGCTAAATTGTACTAAGCACAGCGGTTATATTCTCAAGAATGAAATATACTCTATAGCTCGATTAAAATAAGCAAATTATACTGCCTTGGGTTCTAGCATGCAGGTCAATACTTAAATCTTGGCAATTCTGTTAAAACTCTCATAGAAACTCGGGCAACCGATTGGAGTAAGCAAGCTGTAAAGAGGTTTCTCACCAAAGCATGGAATTGGTGGTTATTACTGACAACATAACTAAGATGGCAATCGAACGTATTCCTATAAATGGCTGGCAACATAGACTGTAGGGATATGGTAGATAGGTAGTTTCGAGTGGTAGTTTTGATACGAAAAGCTCATTTGAGCATGTATAGCGGTCCGTTGTGACGCCAGATATGCAATCAGTTTCTGTACTGACTGTAGGGATATGAGTTTAAGGACTTTATTGCAAGAAGGATGAGTGGTTCATTGACGTTCCCCATTTAATATGAACAGTATTGAAGTCGCCGTAGTCTAATACGTAGTATGTAGGCTTATTGGACCTAAGGTCACGGTTCAAACCTTAGGTCAGACATCTTCAGCAAAACGAAAAAATATTTCTTCTTTGACTTTCTCTCAGTAGATTTCTGGCAAAAACTCTGAGAGTAAATAAAAATTGCCATAAAAAATTTTTTTAAATGAGTTTTTGCCAGAAATCTGGTAAGAAGAAGTCGCCGAAGAAATACTTTTTGTATTTTATTTTGATGTCTGGCCTGGGACTCGTACCCTGGCTTTTTCGTCTAATAAGCCAACACACTACCTACTAGACTACGGCGACTACTTCTGAATAAAATTAACAAACACAATTGGTGTAAAAGCTAGCTCGTAATCCTCACTGAAGGGTTGTAATGACCAATTATATATATACATGTATGTATGTAGTTAGCATTCAGAGCCATTTGGTGCCATAAAAATCATCACAACTCTTGTTGTGAACTGTTTTAAAGATCTTGAGAGGAAATGGCTAGAGTCTTCGATTTTGCCTCTGCAATGTTCTTTAATATATGGACGTATGGTGAGCATAGATATTTTAGTTCCTTCCTATGCAACGCTGAACACTGTCTAACACCATAGTTATGGTAGAAGAGATTATGCCTACATAATGTGCGCATTTATCTGCTACTTCTTTGGAGATAATTTTACTTGATAAACTTTAAGAACCCCTTGATAAACTGCCACCAAGTTTAGTTTAGTAATACAGCAAGTAGTTAAACTTTTTCGTTTACTGTCCGCCCTTTCTAAGAGGAGCTTCCATAATCTCTGTCTAACCTACCATATCGTGATAAGGACCTCTAAATTTGTGGGGTTTCGTATTTAGAAGCCAACATAGAGTAACATAAATGCCTGTACGCATCAATGAATGAATAAAATTGCCATGAACAGGTTTCTCAAAAATCTGTCATTCGGAGTCGACTTTAAACTGTAGGTCACGCCATTCAAAGATAAAATTAACACACACAACATTAGTGGTATAAGAAGCTAGGTTGTTATCTTGACTAAAGCGTTGTATGCGCAAACCACGTGACTAGTTTGAAAAATAATTCAGCTGATGTTAGAGGATAAATCGCTGCCTGGTAATCGATAAACATCCTGACATCCTTAGTTGCCGTCATGATTGTTGATTCCTTAACAGATTTCTTGCAAATGCCTCTACGTGAAAGCCATTGTATGGCTCTGTAATGTTCAGTTTTTCAAAGAAAATGCCTGCAATTGAACAGCATACTGTTTAAAAAGTCCGATAGGAGCAAGTATTTGTAGGTTTTTAGGCGTATAGCCGTTCTTTAGGGTCCTGATCAAAGGCAACTATTGTAACCCAGTATAATAGAATTGGTTTTGAAAATATCTGGGTTCAGGAAATCCATACATTAACTAGGATGGGAGCCGTAGTTGCGAATGCAAGACACCTGAAGGTTATGCATTCAAGGTTTGTGGCTGAACTAAAGAAATATAAATCAGAGACAATAGCTTAATGAAACTGAACACATTAGCCAGAAATAGATTAAAGTGGTATCTAAAAATACGTGTTTATAATAAATCCCTTAAACTTTGGGTCACATGGGCTTAAATAATGACTACGTGAGACATGGTAAGAGTAGCGAACGATGCAAACGAAGGACCTAGTATAGTAGAGCATACTGAATCAAGTATATTGTAAGGAATGAAAAAGAAACAACTTATGACAGCTATTTGATATGACAGAAGCATTAAGAGAACAAACGAAACAAAGAGTTAAGCGTTCAAACAGTGTCCTTTTATTATAAGGTCTTACTGTAAGAATAAGCTTGTTAAATACAGTTTTGTACAGCGTGGCATACCATATGCATGCACTTACTCTTGCAGTTCTAAAACATTTACTCAGAATTTTTGTTTGAGAATTTACATGAAGTCCCCCTCTTAAAATGGTTGGGAAACGTCCAAAAAAAACCATAAAAAAACTAAAATGTAATGCATTAAAGTGCATATGTTTGAATAATTTTAAGTGAATGCACATGATTATTCCATTTTATAAGGAATTTCTGGTGGCAAGAAATTTGAATTTCATTAAAAACACTTCACCACCCCCACCCTATGCAATTTCTTTTTATTTTCTTACAGTTTTTTCTGTTTTTTTCTTTTTTTTTTTTGGCTGTGATTTAAAACATGATCAAAACATATGTACAAGTTATACAATACATATGTAAAACGATGTGTGTGTATTTTTTTTTTTGTTGCCATAACTTATTTGATTGCCAAAGCAATTTCAATATTCATGTTCTGTTTCTGGTTTAGTTTCCATTACTTTTTTTGTTTTTTTTTTGTTCTTTTATTCTGTACTTTGTCTTGGTTTTTTTAAGGGTCCTTCATAAAAAAGAGAGCTTCATTTATTTTATTTTGGATAGAGAAACCATACAAATGATGCAGTATTTGCATATCAAAAGAGAAGATGAAAAACAAGTCTCATCTTGTAATGAAATTAGTTTTCAAATCAAAAACAAGCTGAAGACAAAGCACAAATAAAATGGGAACATTGACTTCGGACTTGGTTTAAGCATTTTCTTTTTTTTTTCAAAATAAATTGTGTTGGAAGGTACTGCATTTTCTTAATAAAATTTATTTAAGGCAAGCTAATGCTCTTCTGTTAGCCCGAAATGTTTATTTTGGCAATTTTTAGTATCAGGTAGGTAGCAGAGATCGGCAATGAATAGCTTTTTCGCTACTCATAAGTACTCATGAAATTTTGAGTATGAGTGAGTCACTAGTATTGAAATCCAACTACTCTGATTTATTCGTACTCAGGACAACATTGATTTATAAGTAGAAGTTGCAAAACGTTGACATCAAACTCATAACATTCGAAATATGTTTGATTCATACGCCTACTCATTCAGATTCATAAATTTAGAAAAATACTTATAAATGATTCGAGTGATTCGAATCATTCGTCAAAATTTGCAGTCTTAGTTGTTGTTGCATTTACAAATAAAGAAGAAAGACACATACAACAAAAAAGACAAAGACAGCAAACAGCACAAACACACAACCTTCTTGTGAGTATTGTAGTGTTCGTACGCGAATCATACTTATTTTGTGATTCGTGTGTACGATGAGTCATGGAGAGTCGAAATCAATAACATCATGAGTATTGTTAAGCACGAGTACCATGAGTATTTCAAACTTTGAGTATGAGTAGTATGAGTATGACATTAAAATAAGTATGAATGCGTCAGAATGAGTGTCAGAAATTATAAGTATGATTCGAATCTACTCATCGTTTTGAATACTCATTGCTGACCTCTGGTAGGTAGGTAAATGTGGCTGCCCATGCAAGAAAATTAGATGGATACACTTTGGCCCCATTGTGTGTGTGTGATACTCCACAGTACCAGCCTTTGGAAATGTTAAACATCGCAAATTCGTTTAAACAAGTGGAAGGAATATGTGTTGTACAGTTTAATGTGCTGGTCTGCAAAAACATAATGGCTTCAAATTTTAACAAATAAAATGCTGTAATCCCCACAAATAATTGATACATACACACATACATACATAATTGGCCATTACATCCTTTCAGCCAGGATTACGGCCTAGCTTCTCACACCACTCATATTGTGTGCGTTAGTTTTATATGTGAGTGGCGAAAACTACAGTTTAACGTCCACTACGAACGACAAATTTTTGGAGAAACTTTTTCATGGCAGGTTTATTTACTCTCAGAGTTTTTGCCAGAAATCTGCTAAGAGGAAATCGCCGAAGAAAAGTTTTTTTCATATTTCGTTTTGATGTCTTGCCTGGGATACGAACCCAGGATTTACGTTTAATAAGCCAACACACTACCTATTAGACTACGGCGACTTCATTGATGCGTTATGCCAATAGATATTCACAGCCGACGTTGTTTTCAGACAAAGGCAGATGGTAACCCCACAATCCTGGCATTTGCTGGAGTAGCATAATTACTTGGCTTCAAGTGTTTTGCATTCATAACTTCACTGAATATATACAGCTACCATCATAATTAATGTATGGCTATTCTAAACCCAGGTATTTTTCGAAACCAAATCTATTATACTGGCTTACAATAGTTGCCCTTGATCAGGACCTAAAAGAGCTGCTATAAGCCAAAAAACCTACAAATACTTGCCCCTTATCGGACTTTTTAAACAGTATCCCGTTCAATTGCAGGCATTTTCTTTGAAACACTGAACATTACAAAGCCATAAAACGGCTTTCATGCCGAGGTCTTCGCAATAGAGAGAAATCTGTAGAGAAAGCAACAAAGATGACTACAACTGAGTATACCAGGATGTTTGCTGATAATCTGGGTGCGATTCGTTCTCGATCATCAGTTGAATTAATTTTCAAATTAGTCAAATGACGCAAAGAATAATTGGTGGGTATACATACATACATACGTACATAATCGATTGATTACAACCCTTCAGTTAGGATTACGATATAGCTTCTTACACCCTTATGCTGTGTGTGTTAATTTTATGTATGCACGGCGTTACCTATAGTTTAAAGTCGACTCCGACATACGTGATACGTACATGTATACATACATACATACATACATACATACATACATACATACATACATAGGAACATAATTGGTCATTACAACCCTTCAGTCAAGTTTAGCACCTAGAGTCTCACACCACTTATGCTGTGAGTGTTAATTTTATACATGAGTGACAGGACCTAACCACAGATTTTTGAGGAACTTTTCATGGCAATTCTATTTATGGTAAGAAGTTTTGTCAGAAATCTGTTGAGTGGAAGTTGTCGACGAAATCTTTTTTCGTATTTCGTTTTTATTGGAAATGTCTGAACTGAACTTTGAACCATGGTCAGACGTCTAATAAGCCAAAACGTTATCTAATAGACTACGACGAATACAAAGGAAACATAATTCATGCAAAATTCTGTTCAATTTCAATCGGATTTAAGCGCTAGATTCATGGTATACTGGCTATTATGTTGGTAGTGCTCCACCCAGAGAAGCCATGATGATCATTTGAACGATGTTATATTCCTCCACTTAATGGCATCAGTACGTCTTTCAAAGTAAGAGTTTATAGTTTCTATACCCACATACATAATTGGCCATTACAGCCCTTTAGTCAGGATTACGGCCTAATTTCTCACAGCACTCATGTTGTGTGTGTAAATTTTTATACATGAGTGGTGAGACCTACAGTTTAAATTCGACTCCGAACAACAGATTTTTGAGAAACTTTTCATGGCAATTTTATTTTATTTTGTCAGAAATGTGCTGAGTGGTAGTCCCCGAAGAAATATTTTTCCTTATTTGGTTTTGATGTTTGACTAGGCGTTTGAACCGTGGCTTTACACCTAATAAGCCAACACACACTACCTACTAGACTACGACGACTTCTTTATAGTTTCTATACGACATAGCTATACGACAGCAATATACCGGAACATCCATCATCATCATCATGAGTGTTTACCTTGAGGAACTTTCGAAATTTTTAGAATCATGGCTTCAAGGTATTGATATTAAACCAACTTGCAACGGAAATTTTTCTCTGAATTCATTTACGTTTCTTACAGAATACGATTCCTTTGTCATAATAACTTCGACAAACCAGCAGGCTCCACTAAGCCCCAACTTAACCTCGATTAATTTCATAAGCATTTTAACACTGCATGGAATGTTAGGAGAAATGTTTTGTAATCAATTTTTTGATTTTGATAAAATCAAAAT
Source organism: Sarcophaga variegata (assembly GCA_932273835.1). NCBI lineage: Eukaryota > Metazoa > Arthropoda > Insecta > Diptera > Sarcophagidae > Sarcophaga > Sarcophaga variegata. The sequence continues at coordinate 143,384,349 of OW026358.1, read as the reverse complement.
CCATCGATACACATAAGGGGGGGTCAATACCATTATTTGTAAAGAATTTAGGTAAACTTCTAAGCCGATTATCCGAGCCGAGTAACAAGTTTCTTCTTCATCTTATTATGGATTTGAATGTGGTCTATTTTTGGTTTCTTTCTTTCTGTTCTTTTTCTTCTCTTGCATTGAAGTTATAAGAAAAGTCATCACAACGGCAATATGTGATTAAAGGCTCATCATTTATCCCAAAGAAATGCAATACTAAGGGGGGATTTAATAGACAATATTCTTCGATAATTATTTTGCCAAAATAGTTACAAATCTCTGACCTGTTCCGATTTGCCAAATAGAAATGGCAAACAAAAAAAGAAATAAATTGTCCTTTTGAATAATAAAAGAGAGAAAAGAAAGAAAATAAATGAAGAAAATGGCCTAAAATTGGACTCTCTATGAAATAGGCTTCACAAACAAACAAACGGAATAAATCAAAGGCACACATCATCAGTACATGACCAATACAAGACATACAATTACACTTCCAAACATATACTCTTGCAAAGAGAACAAAACAAACATATTTGCAAACACACACACACACAGAGGCACTTCAAAGTTACTCTCCTATCGATAGCAGCAATTTGAGAAGCAACCACAACAGCAACAACGAGAAAAACAACAACGAAATAAACAAAAACTAATTGAAACAAATTTTGAAAGGAAATCATTAGCAAGAGAAAAATGCCATCATTCGAGTGGTACACACAGCTAGCCAGCCAGCCATATGCACAAAATTCAAAATCATTTATTTTCTATCTACCGCTCTTTCTCTCTCTCTGTGTGTCTCTTTCTCTGCCCCTTAGTTTGTGTTGTATCTGGCCAGTGTTGGAGTATGAGTTTAAAAAGACTTGTAAGCTGTTTTGTTGTTATTTTTCTTCTAATATTTGTTTGTACATGGATGAGTAGGTCTCTGTCTGTGTATGTGTGTCTCTGTTTGTGTAAGAAAGTATGCTTATATGTATGCTGTAGGGGAATATTAAATAATTGATCAATAGATTCTCCTCTCTCCTTATTTGGTACGTTTATTTTCTTGCTGAAATTGATTCTAGGTTTTTGGGCATTTTACAAATTTCTTGTTCATTTTTTTTCTTTTTTCTTTTAACATTATGTTGCCTATTGTCTTGTATTTATGTATGTGTTCATTTTATTTATTTTCTAATTTTCTAATTTTCTTCTTCCAATTTCATTCTTGTTGTGTTGGCTCATTATTTTGATAAGATTTCAAATTTCTTGTACTTTTTTTAGAAAAAGAAATTCAAGCCAAATCAATTTGTTTTTAAAAAGGACGTAAACAAATTGCTACAAAAAAATAATTGTGTTGCAAATAAATTCTCGAGAAAAGTAAAATTGAAAATTTTTCCTTCAGCTAAGTCACTTACTTAAATGTTTATTGTAACCCTCTAGTCAGTATTAAAATTTAGTTTGGTGTGTGTCTGTGCTAATTTTGTCTTTGAGGGGCGGGATCTACAGTTTAAAATCGACTCCGTTTTGTCGAAACGCACAATAAAAAGAAGAGGACATGGTGGGATCCCGAAGATGGAGTGAAAGTTCTAAGCCAATCTATCATTCAACCACAGCTGGGAACAGCGAATTCGGATCTACAGGAGATAGTCAATCTGAAATTGTAATTTCAGCTAGAGAAAGCCAGCAAAATGTAAGAGGAGGTCAGTAAGAGCATCTCTAAGCTTTCAATCAAAATGAAGTGTCTGTCGGGTTCATAGCAATGCAAACTCACGCAATGTAATGACAAAACTTATTAACTTATTCGGGAGATCTCAAAGGAAATAAACTTTCCGACCACCATATACGAGGCTGGAAAAAGTGTACATTTTTTAAAGGAAGAAAAAAACTTCTGTAAACCTTAAGGAAGAGAGAGCACAACCATTAGGAGTCCAAGTTGAATTCTAAACCAAACAAACTGGAGTTTCTAGTGTCGGCTCATTGTCGTAAATTTTCTTCATGACATGTGGTCAGGCAAAGAGTAAGCTTGCGTAGACAAGTACATACTGTATTGGTGTCAATATTGATGTCACACATGGTCTTACTGAAGTCTATGCATACATTACGAGAGACTGTTTTGTGCGGCATATGGAGCAGAGGCATCACAATCCATTTTGTTTAAATGAGAAGGGCGCAACCATTAGGTTCAATGGAGACGCCTATCGCACAGGTTAACCGATTTTTTTTGTACCCGCAGTTCATGGTATTGATGCGAACGATGTTTGGTTTTATCTTGCTACACATTTCACGCCACAATTGATTTATTGTGTCAAACGTTTGATGGCTGTTTAATTAGTCGAAATAGCGATGTCAATTGGACGAGAAGAAGTAGAGATTTGAAACCATTGAACTATTTTATGTAGAATGCTGTTAAAGAAAAGTGTTATGCCGACAAACCTGAGATAATTGAGCATTTGAAGGCCAAGTGTGCGTGAAAATTCGTCCGATCGAATGATGTACTTTAAGGCCAGTCGCGGCAGACATGTGAATGATATGATATTCTAACCGGAATAACTGAACTTCACAACAAAAAAATAATATTTGGCAAAATTTCCAATCGAGTTTGTTTTATATAGATACATATATAAATTTAAACTCTAAATTGGCCCACGCATTATATTCACTTATCTAGAATTCTTAATGACTGTAAATACATATGTGACGTATGAGTGATATTTAATTCGATTTGTTTCATACTTACATGATAAAATCAAAGATTTGTTTGTTGCATACTTTTCAGAGTAACTATTCAACATGTATGTCCACGTAATATGATGGGTATGAGTATTATTTTGAAAATGCAATTAAATAGAAAGTATACCACAATATACATAGCTGCCAGATAAATGAAGCAGCAAATCGTCAAACATTTGAGATAAAATCGTCAAAGTCGTCAAAGTCGTTTATTGAAATCGTCAAAAAATCTTCAGAAGAAATAAATAAATAAATTACAAGCTTTTAAAAACCAAAATTATTTCTATTGTAGTAGAACATATAAAGTCAATGTATGTACATATCTGAGTTCAAAAACAAAACATTTAAAAAAAAAAATTGTTAGAAATTAGAAGCTAGCGTCCCTCATCTTCATTTATTAATTTTTTCCATAAATGGAGAAATCTTATATCATTTTCTGGAAAAATTTTTTTAAGGTTTAAACAATCTATTCCAGTATTGTTTATTGAGACATAAGCGCAGTTATAATATTGCTTCATATTAATCTATAGGTGGTATAAATATTAAGGAGTCAGAAGCTCTTGACATTCTGAGCATGAAAATTCAGTGTAATGTTGGCTGCAAGCGACACATTTTTCAGTTCCTTCAGTTCCTTCTTAAGATGTTATCATCTGATCTTACTATTTACACTATTTGTAACCGACCGAGAACGGAATAAAACTGTCATGTATGGGCCGGTGCCTCAACGTCTATTTTGAGGTTTCTCGACCGTGTACAGGAGAGGCCGTAGTAGCTCGTTAATGATGCTAGTGTATCCAACTCCATTGAATCATTGGAGCAACTGTTCTATCGCTACTACAAAAGGATTTTGCTTGAACGAAATAATAAGACTTGTTCCCGAAAATCACACGTCTTTTCCGTATGTGGTCGATTGGCCAGTGGATCGCACACCTCATTACAGAAAAAATAGGTTTTTTGGTCGGATTATTCGTATGTGGAACTCAATTCCTGCAGAGGTCTTTCCTGATACTTATGGTATAAAAATATACAAGTCTAGTGTCCATAAACACTGTTCTCTCTTTCCTACTTCCCATAACATATTTTAATACTTCCAAACACAATACCATCCATCCACTGACTGTTGGTCGTACGAAAAAAAAAAAAATAACGACGCTTGCTTTTGTTCTTCCGATGGTAATATTAGAAGCTATACTCAAATTTTAAACTTGTCTTCAGCGACAAGTGATAAATTATTGTAATTTTTTGGCTTTTAAGGGGTTAAAAAGGAATAAAATATAGAAAAATCCTCACAGGTATTCGATAGTAACTTAAAAATATAATACTTTACTCCTTGTAATTACTAACTAACATAAATTTCCCTTAGTAACAATTGCAAAGTAAATACAAAGCTTAAATTGGCTTTTAATGTACTAAAGTAAAGAATATGATGTAAAATTTTAATTTCTAAAAAATCGTCAAAATAACGGCGTAAATCGTCAAACTGTCAAAATGATATTTTTGGAGCTCAAAGTCGTCAAAATGACGATAAATCGTCAAATCTGGCAGCTATGCCTACGCATTATATTTACTCATTTAGAATTCATAATGACATGTACATACATATGTATGTGACGTATGAGTGATATTTAATTCAATTTGTTTCATACATGAAAAAATCAAAGAATTATTATTGCATACTTTTCAGAGTAATTATACCACATGTAATATGGTGCGTATGAGTAATATATTTTAAATTCAATTAAATAGAACGTATACCACAGTATATGATATGATATGATAGCAATTCTAATGGATTTTTCAAAAATTTCAAGTTTTTCGAGATATCCTACCTACCGTGGTCTAGTAGGTAGTGTGTTGGCTTTTTAGACATGAGGCCTCGTTTCAAACTCCAGGTCAGGCATCTCCAACTGAACGAAATATGAAAAAATATTTCTTCGACGACTTCCTTTCAGCAGATTTCTGTCAAAAACTCTGAGAGTAAATGAAAATTACCATGAAAAGTTTCTCAAAAATCTGTCGTTTGGAGTCGACTTTACACACACAACATATATAAGTGGTGTGAGGAACTAGGTTAAGTCAGGATTAAGTGTTGTAATGTCCAATTATGTATGTATGTACGTGAAATTAAATATAATAACCACAATTATAGGATTGTGTCCAGACTATTTGATAGTACTGCCTTATCCTGTTCTATGTAGTTCTTTTCCCGTCCTCATGTACTTCCTGTTCGAGTTTAATTGATCACGTCTTTCTAAAGCGTAGATTTGCTAATTATAGTCTGCTCATGCATCCGATATACCCTCCCGATATACCCTCCCGAAGACGGCTTTAACGGTATGATATTCGTTGCAATATGGTTGAACTTCTATGCTTATAACATGGCATACATGTACTACACATCCAAAGTACCAATAATTAAACGACATCAACTTGACTTTTGATATTTCGCGAATTTTCCGTAACGCCAGGTCGCTTACATTGTTTCCATTGTTGTTTCATTAAAGCGAAAATGCCACAATTCAGACATAAATCAACATTACCCAAACAGACACGGTGGTAGTTAAAATTCAAAAACTTTAACAAAAAAAATACGATGAAAACTTTTTTAAGCTGACACAACAAGATTCACGCGTCGCTACTTTTACTCTTTATTTTGCCTTCACATTCAAGCAAATTAAATGAATTCGTACGGACGCTGAAAAAGCGTATAAAAAACAAAACAAAAAACATATACACACTGACACAGTATTTGTTCCCATTTGTTCCCTTTTTTTGGGACTATTTTTTCGTTACTCCATGCAACACAAAAAGGAACATTTTGTTCGACTTTTTTTTTTTTTGTTGCAGAAGTTTATGACAAAAAAGAGCCAAAAAGTTTATTGAACTCGTGTTTAAAGCCGTTATGCTATGCTGTTGACTTCCTTGTTGGGTGATAAAAAAAAGAAAACATTTTTTGGTTGTTATTTTCGGTTTCCCCTACAATTTTTTTTTTTTTTTTGGGGAAAATGATTGTTATTGAACGCAATATGAACGAACAATATGTGCCTGTTGTTGGAAAAAAATATACAACAACAATACGAATAAGGCAACCAAAAAGCTGGTCAACATATAGCAAAAACTGCCAGTAGACTGTGAAATGAGAGAAGAATGAAACCCTCTTTTACACAAAAACACTCCAATAAAGAAAAGAGAGAGAAAGAGAAAGAGAGAGAGAGAGAGAGAGAAAAAAAACAGACAACAACAACTGCTTGCTGTTAGCAAATACAAAAGCACACAATGAAAGAAAAGCGAAAAAAAGTTAAAAATAATACAATCTAGTTGAAGTATAACAAACATGTTCTCTTAGCAGATAATACCGCCTACAGTGGGGGACAAAATTAAACCACTTAATGCATACATTTATGTGCTATTCATCAGAGAGTGTAAGCAGTTTGATTACCAATTCTGGAGAAGAACAATAATATGAGCAAGCTTCACTAAAGATATGTCAGGCAGCCGTAACTACCTCTTGAGAAAGTGTAGGACACAGTGAATAAAACTTAAAAAATGGCGTCCAAACAATACCGAGGTTTGGTAATGAAAAGGTTTTTCAAAATCGTCATGAAAAACTTCTGCTATTTGGGTAGCATTGGAAAGAACTCCTGCATCATATCCGTAACAAGTGACATTCTAACTTGAGTGTCACAATCAAGTAAAACTTCATGTCAAACTTATGTATTGTGTAATGGAGATTCTGAGCAATTACATTCAGAATAGGAAAGTAATATACCTAACGGATGAAGGAGAAAAGGAATACGTTGTGACGGCGGGTGTTCCACAGGGCTCTGTACTTGTGCCACTACTATGGAACATTATGTACGATGGTGTACTTCGACTGCGATTGCCAAAAGGGCTACAATTGTTGGCTTTGCAGATGACATTCCCATAGTCTCGGTAGCTAAGACGGTAAGGGAAATAGAGTAGAAGACGAACACAACGATTCGAAAGGTTGGAGCATGGCTGGATGAGGCAGGTTTGACACTTGCTGCGCATAAAGCGGAGGCCGTCATGATAAGCGGCCGGAAGATAGTGGAGAAGATGGAAGTGATCGTTGGAGGTACTAAGATCGAATCGAAGAGGGCCATAACATACCTGGGAGTGATTATCGACGGTAGGCTGAACTTCAGGGAGCATGTGAAATACATCGGCGAAAAGGCGTCTGTAACACAGGGAGCACTGGCGAGGCTGATGCCAAATATTGGAGGACCATGTCCATTCAAGAGGAGTATAATATCGAGGGTTGTAACGTCGATAATGCTGTATGCTTGCTCAATATGGTCGGAGGCACTGTCCGTGGGGACGAAAAGAAGAATACTGTCCTCGGTGTATCGTGTAAACGCGATTAGATGGATAGGTGGCTTCAGGACAGTGTCTGATGAAGCGGTATTGGTATTGGGAAATACAATACCAATAGACATACTGGCGGATGAGATCAGGCGGATATACTTTCGCCTCGCCATCTCGAGGCGGAGGAACGAAGGACTTCCATGCACAAATGACAGTCACGATGGGAGAACGGTTTAAAGAGGAGATGGACATTTCACCTTTTCCCTGATGTATTCCTTTGGATGGAGAACGAACATTGCGAGCTGAACTACTGAACTAATACGTGACCCAGTTCCTAACTGGTCATGGGTGCTTCAGGAAATGCCTGTACAGATTTGGACATGATACTTCCCCTTTATGCTCAATCTTTGTAGATGAGGAGGAAGGCGCTGAGCATATTCTAACATGCTGCCCCAGATTTAGATGGCCCGGGGAAATGAGTTTTGGACCAAACCGGCTAATGGAAGAGCTGTTGAACTGTAGGATTATATGGAGTCAATATAGTCAGAGAATGGCTGAAGTTATGACAGAACTCCGAAGGCTGAAGGAACGAAGACGAAATTTAACTTAGTGTGACGAAGCTTTAAAGCTAACCAGCCCTCCACGAAGTAATACCTTACGGCAGTCCCGCGGAGGGAAAGTGATTGAAGTGTGTAGGGGATGGGTTTAGTACGTAGGCACCAGTGATGGTGAATCGTGCACTCTTTTGTTGGAACAAAAGTGTCTTTCGAAGATTCCCACCTCCGGCCTAACACAAAAAAAAGAGAAAAAATACTACCTTCTGTCGGACCTTACAGCCATAACTTAATAGCCGTTTGCGAAGACTTCTATGTAGGTTTACGGAGGATAACAAACTCATCCTAGGCCTAGCTACAGTGGGCCAATAGAAGGCATAGAAACATTCAAATTGACTACATGGTTCCTTAGAATTTCCGCGATTTGATTTCTCGTTTTAATTTTATGATTCTTATGACCAGAAATCAGGTTTGACGATTGGCAGTTTCCCGATGGAACCCTTGAAGTATATTACGATGGATATCATGGTTTCTGTCATGGCAATATTGATAGCAAGCCACTGCTTGTTGGGAGATGAGATTTTCTCTGAATTTACTCACTCAACCCAATGGCGATTAAGTCCCTAAGGAACGTCACCTCTACATCTACACTTGTCCATTAATGGACGGGATTTCCGAAGTAACTTTTTGTTAAAGTCGCCGTAGTCTAGTATTTAGTGTGTTGGCTTATTAGACGAGAGTCCTGCACAGATATCTCGAATAAAACGAATTTTGCAAATTCTTTCGGCGATTTCGTCTTGATATTCTTTTAGCAAAAATTCTAGGAGTAAATAAAACTACCATGAAATCTGTCGTTTGGAGTTGACGTTAAACTGTAGATCACGCTACTCTTGTATAAAATTAACACAACATGGTTGGTGCGAGAGTCTGAGTTCTAACTCCGACGAATGGGCTGGAAAACCCAACTAAGCTAGTAAGTAAAATGGTTTTTCATATGTGATATGTAATCCCCTAGTTGGTTACGGATTTATGGTACCACGAAGGACCAACCCCATGGCCTAAGCTGGACATTACATTTCAAGGACAATCTGTCACTTTAACACAATTATTCAGGGTGTACTGAAGGTGGATAATCTCTTCTATTCTCTTTGACTTCATTACAATTTCTTAAGAATTCACAATTCGAGAGAAAAGTCCAACGTAAGATCTTCGGTTCAGTGAGAGTTGGTGATGATTTCCGCATCCGATACAACAGCGAGCTGTATGAGCTCCTCAACGACAATGACGTTGTGCAGCGTTTTAACATCCAGCGGCTGCGCTGGCTCGGCCGTTCGAATTGAGGCGGATGCTCCGGCGAGACGGGTATTTGATGCGAGGGTTTTCGAAGTCGGCAAAGAGGACGACCTTGTTTGCATTGAAAGGACCCAATCGAGAAAGCCCTATCATTGATTGGTGTGACCAAGTGGCGAAGGTGCGCAAAAAGTACAGGCGCCTGGAAGGATGTACTATTATGGCAGGCCGAAATCCGTTAATCGGGTTGTTAATTACGTAAATAAGTGAATAAGAAAGCACAATGCGGATGACGAAATATATTCGATTACACGGCTGCCGGATGGCCACTGTGAACAATGCAGCTGAACTCTTGCAATCATAACTAGACCAAGTTTGTTACGTTTTAGTACTGCTATGGTATCTTTCGCCATTAGCCTGCTCTCTCATTCGTAGCAAATTATAAACTTTATCTTCAAACAATGACGATGGTACTCTAGGCGAGGAAAGGAATATTTGGATTAAAAGCAGCTGGACTAGCTTTAGGGATCAGATACTCGGTGGCATCTTAATCTGTTTAAGGCCCATATAAATTGCATATATTTAGATGCATCAGTTGCTCATATTAATTATTTATTCTTATTTTTTATACTCCCCACTGTACATTTATATGTTGAATTTTTTTTTCATGTTTTTTTTGCTATTAGCCTGGTCGAATGCTTCAATGGAGCACCAACATACGTAACGCTTCAATGGTTAATTTTGAAAATGTTTGTTTGTTTTCAATTTTTTTTTATTTTCTTTTCTTTTTTTTGAGAGTTTTTGGTCTATGTTTGCCTCACTTTGTTATCCATATCGAGCCATATCGTTATCAAATCATTTTGCCATTGTATTCATTATTTCGGTGTATTTACCAACAAAAAAAAGAAGAAATTGAGAGGAGAATATGAAATTAATTGAAATAAAACAGAATTCCTATATGAGATGTGATGTGATGATAAATTGTAATAAATTGCAGGCAGATGACATAATGAGTTCTGATACTTTTCTATCATTTTTCAAACACTCTTCCTATATTTCTCCTACCCCCTGATAAATATTCTCAATGTATGTTACTTTTTAGACTCTCTAATTTGCGATGCCAATGTAGATTAGCATGGTATTCCATTAAAGAGCCGTAAGAGCAAAAGTTTCTGTCTGTTTAACGATTTTTCATGAAAATCCAGCAGAATTAATAAGTATTTCTTAACAAATTAAACACATTTCGATATGGAGGGAATGCTTGTAACACATTCCCTAATATAGTGTTACGTTTTTACCTTTACTAAACGTTTAAAATATGAGCTCGTAGATTGCAAATAAAATACAAATAAATTTGTGTTTGGTTTTAATTCGAAATTCTTTATTATTCGCATAATTCACAGCTTGATGTAAACAACAATTGCTTTTCTTTGTTATTCCTCTGTTTACACCCTTTGCATAAACAATAACAATTACTAGACATTTATACGACAGATCATTGTAACGGAGATTTTCAAACCACGATTATTCATTTCAAACACAACGCGTCTTCACACAAGACTGTTTGAACTTTTACTAACTCACTCGCCTGCTTTGCCTTGCCTCTTACATGACAGGTAAACAGACTGATGAATATTCTTGAAGGAGAATGTTGTTGGCTTCGCCTTCTCGAGATCTCTGTAAATGTAAACATCGTTGTTTAATTATTGTTGTTTGTGCATCTTGTTTACATTTATTCTTGTAGTGTTTGTTGTAGTATTTTTGTTTACTTGTTTATCATATATTCTATGTTGGTGTGTGTTGGTATATTACGCAGTACGATAATTTGTAAACAAGTTCATCGTTTTTGTTTTCGTAGCTTTTTTTAATAATTTTAATGTTAAACGATGAAAAAGCAAAACACCAGTATCTGGATTTTTCCATTTTCGTAAGGGTCCGCCAAATAACTTTTTATTTTGAAAATGCTTTAGAAAAAAAAAAAACTACTGAATATTTTCTCAAATTTCTTTTTTTATTTGAATGTACAATCCTTCCGGTTAATAATGGAAAATAATTTCATTCAAATGGCTGCCTCGGCTGGCCATGCAGTAGCCTACACGATCGGTCCAATTTTTAAGCACATTATCGATTGTGTGCAGCTGTACTTCAACAATGTCTTCACAAATATTGTCCTTTAAAGCGTCAATTGTCTCTGGCTTGTCGGCGTAACACTTATCTTTGACGGCGCCCCACAAATAATAGTCCAACGGTGTCAAATCTCAGCTCCGAGGTGGCCAAACACAACAGCTCTGCGGCTGATAATGCGATCTTCAACAACAGGGCGCAAAACATCGAGTGTAGCTTCGGCTGTGTGGCACGTAGCGCCGTCCTGTTGAAACCAAATGTTGCCAATATCCTCCTCTTCAATTTTTGTGAACAAAAATTCATTCAACATGGCCCGATAATGATCGCTATTGACTGTAACGGCCACTCCTTGCTCATTTTCGAAGAAAAATGGCCCAATTATGGATTCGTTTTGAGTGCGTCGGCTTTTCAATGTATGCGTGCGGGTTTTCTGTGCCCCAAATGCGACAATTTTGCTTGTTTACATACCCGCCATGATCAAAATGAGCTTCATCTGAAAATATGATTTTTTTTGCCAAAATCGGCATCTTCTGTAAGTCGATCGCAGGCCCACTTAGCAAAGCGAAAACGCATTGGATGGTCAATTGGCTTCAACTCCTGAACCAGTTGAACTTTGTATGGAGTCATACCAAGGTCTTTATGCAAAATTCGTCTCAATGATGTATCCGAAATGTTCAAAAGTTGAGAACGACGGTGCATCGATGTTGATGGCGCTTCACGCACCACACTTTCTGCCACAGCAGCAATATTCTCGGGTGTACGCACTGTTTTTGGCTTTTGACGCTTTGTTTTATCGATGAGGATGCCAGTTTCTTTCACTTTTTTCACAAAATAACGAACATACGGAGCTGACGGTGCTTCTCTTCTTCTAAAATCCGTAAGCAATTTTCGCACACATTCTGCAACATTACCATGATTTTCAAAATAATGTCGCAATATTTCCCAGCGTTGTTCAAGCGTTTACACAACCATATTCGTTCAGCGGAAGGATAAAACTAATTATCTGTCAAATCAGACATGAGGTAAGTGTTACCATTCACGAAATAAGCACTAGTTGAACAAAAAAACGTTAGATGGCGTACCCGATATAATGGGCACTAATTTTTTTGTAGCCTCTCTTCATAAGCTTTTAACTTCGAACTTGCTTGGCATTAAAAAAAATTCTTTTCTTTACCAACACAAAACATGGGAAATACCCTGCGTTAGTGTAGGTCACCACAAAGTCCATCTCTGGATCATCTTGTAAGTCTTATTTTAATATTTTTCTTTTCCCTTTAATTGTGCATTTACACACTTTCACCTATTTCCCCTCTTTCCCCTCTTTCTGTTGTTTGTGTTTTTTTTTGAAATTTCATTTGTTTTCCGTGTTGCATTGTCTTGTAGTGGCAGCAGCGTTTCGCACTTGCCATCCACAAGCATTGTATTGTAAGGCAAGGCAATGCCATTCAATTGTATTGTCGCTTGCTTGTTTTATCCCGTTACATGACTTATTTTACGGTATTTTCAAGAGACTCTACTTTTACAACATCTTATGGATGTCATTGTTGTTGTTGTTGTTTTTGTCTTACAAAGATTGCCACAATTTTCATGAACATGAGAACAATTGTTAACAACTCGCTTCGTTACATGAAAAATTCAGTTGTTGTTCTGTCAGTTACTCAGTAATTCAGTGCCTCTGTAACTGTAACTGTATTGACTGGCAGTTCTTTAGAAATGCTAAAAAAGAATTTTTGTTTGTGTTTACAAATAAAAACCAACAACAAGAAAATATTTTTTTTAACAACAATAATAAAGCGTAGTAATCTATACAATATTGCTGGCTTTAGTGTTGGAATTTGATTTGTTTTTGGTGTTGAAAACCCAACAAAAAAAAATATTTTTTTTTCGTTTTTTTCTCTCCTCTTTTGGTTTAATAAACAGAAATTATTTGTTTTCGAAACAATGAAGAAAATTTTACAATAATAGAGCGTAGAAGAAAGAAAAATAAAAACAAAAAACAAACCATTGATGACATCTGTTGAACTCGGGGAAAAGAAAATGGAAAATTTGTTTTATGAAGAGACAAGTCGATTAGGATTGGTTCGATTAGTTAAAAAGACGATGGCTTTCATTAAAAGTTTCGAACTTTTTTTCAATGATAATCATTAGATTTAATTTACGCATGATATTGCAACTTTATGAGTATTTTCCCCAAGAGAATATTTATTTATTTCATGAATTCATGAAAGTCGCTGTTATCGAACATTCACTAGATATTTAGAAAGATAAAAAGCTGGTCATTATAGCTATGAACCATAGTTCTAGGAGTGATATGTTAGAGGACGTGTACTTGTTAATAAAGACAAGTACAGTACCCGGATGTCGAATTGATCCATTGTACAAGTAGTGATAGAAAGAGTCTAAACGTTGAAAGGTATATTTACATATCGCCGGTTATTTACATATAACCGCCGAGTTGTGTGAAATATCTGGAGGGCCATTCTGGAATATTTGAAAAAGATCTTTGATAAGTGCATATCAGTGAAGGGAATTGCTCTAGCGAATCGAAGTTTTTTCACCTTGGAGTCCTTCTGAAATCTTCCAATAAAATGTTGAGCAATACTATAAAGTCGCCATTGTCCATTGTAGGTAATTAATAGTGGTGGTACCAACTTAAACATCTCGAACAAAACGAAATTTGAAAAAATAAATATTATTTCGCGACTTGCCTTCACCAGGCTTCTGGTGAAAACTCTTAGAATAAACAAAATTTCCATGAAAAGTTTCTCAAAAATTTGTCTTTCTGTGTCAACTTTAAATTGTAAGTCTCATCACTCCTGGATATAATTAGAACGCACAACATGAGAAGCTAGCTTGTAACAAGCAATCAAGTAAGTAAGTAAGCAAGTAAATAATCCATGTTCTTATCCAGGCTTTTCTATGTAATAAATTTTCCCAAACGGACGAAAGACGAGAACTACGTAAAATAAGAGATTCTCGGAAACAAATCCATTTAATTTGCTAGACTACCAACAGTTGTAGTAGAATAGTGAAAAACAAGTTCACATTGAGGTACTACTTAATTATTAATAATAATTTAAAAGTCTTGGATACCCTGCCGTCACTAATGAGCAGCATATTCAACTTTCTCTGCACGCGATCGAAAAGTCCTAAATTGAGTCCGAGGCCCCACTCTATGCAAGAGAATTGTGTTCGTGAAGTATTGCAATCACCGCTTTAGGAAACGAAAACACTTGAAAATTAGGGAACACTACATTGATCTTCAGGTGCAAAATATCAAGATGTCCAATATTAACTCCAACCATTTCACAAACCAGTATGGATTTAAAGTAGTAAAAATTATTTAAAATGCTTCGAAGCATCTATTGCAGATGGTTAGACAATGAATATGAAAAATACTGTCAGAGTGTGAAAAAGTCCAACCAACGGCAATAAAAACTCAGGGTAGAGTGATTGAAATGTAATTGAATACATTAGAGGAGCAGGTAAGCCGTAGAGACAAAGACATAAATAAATCTTTATTTGAATCGATAGTACGGGTCCATATAATTTAATGTTTGAAGATTATTTCATGCAAATCTTGACCGCGACTGCGCCTCAAATGGTCCATCCGCTTAGTCCAATTTTGGCATACTCTTTCCAACATTTCGGCCGGTATCTCACGAATAAATACTTCAATGTTGTCTTCCAATGCGTCAATTGAAGCGGGCTTGTCTGTATAGACATGAGCTTTAACATAGCCCCACAAAAAATAGTCTAAAGGCGTTAAATCGCACGATCTAGGCGGCCAATTGACCGGTCCCGAACGTGAAATAAAATGTTCACCGAACTCGCCTCTCAATAAGTTCATTGTTACGCGTGCTGTGTGACATGTGGCACCGTCTTGTTGAAACCACATTTCATGCAAGTCAAGCTCTTGCATTTTGGGCAAAAAAAAAATTCGATATCATCTCACGGTAGCGCTCACCATTCACAGTTACGTTACGATTTGCAGCATCTTTGAAGAAGTACGGTCCAATTATGCCACCAGCCCATAAACCGCACCAAACTGTGACTTTTTCTGGATGCATTGGTAGCTTTTGCAATGCTTCTAGCTGATCTTCATTCCAAAATCGACAATTCTGCTTATTTACGTATCCATTGAGCCAAAAATGAGCTTCGTCGCTGAACACAATTTTTCGATAAAGAAGTGGATCTTCGGCCAACTTTCCAAGAGCCCCTTCACCAAAAATTCTCCGTTGCGGTAGGTCGTTCGGCTTCAATTCTTGCACCAGTTGTATTTTGAAAGGCTTCACACCTAAATCCTTCCGCAAAATTTTCCACGCTGTTGAGTAACAATGTTGAGCCCAATTGCTGCGAACGGCGACGAATCGATAATTGATGGTCATCATTAACACTGACCGATACAGCTGCGATATTCTCTTTAGTTTGCACTCTACGTAAGCGTGTTGGTGGTTTAATGTCCAACAATGTAAATTTGGTGCGAAATTTAGTCACAATAGCCCGAATAGCCGCTTCAGTGGGTCGATTAAACTGACCATAAAATGGAAGAAGCGCGCGATGAACTTTCTTAACAGAGCACGCATTTTGATAATAAAATTCAAATGATTTGCAAGCGTTGTTCGTTTGTAAGACGATTCATGGTTAAATTATAGACCAAACTGAAGATGTTTGACAGTGAAACAATACACGAAATGTGCGTGAGCTGCTTAAACCAGTGTTGCCAAAAATATAATAAAGCTAAAAAGCACCCGTTATATAATTGATCATTACAACCCTTCAGTCAGGATTATAAACTAGCATCTCACACCACTTATGCTGTGTGTTTTAATTTTGTATATGAGTGGCGGGACCTACAGTTTAAAGTCGACTCTGAACTACAGATTCTTGAGAAACTTTTTCATGGCATTTTTTATTTTATTTACTCACAGAGTTTTTCCCAGCAATCTGTTGAGAGGCAGGTGTTGAAGAAATATTTGTTCATATTTCGTTTTCTTGGAGATGCTTGATGCTTCACATCTAATAAGCCAACACGCAACCTACTACACTACTGCGACTACTGTACCAACATATACTGTATGTAGAGTTAAGAAAAGTATTGAAGCAATCGTTTTATTTTATATGGACCATTGTGTAGACAAATTTATGACTTTTTCTCATGACTGAAGAAGCCATGAAAAAGGGGGTGACAAACCAGAACATCATACTGCAATCCCAAGCGTCAGGTAAAAGATTAGGTAAGTAGCAGTTGAGACTTAATTGCCACTTTGATATACTATGGACCAAAAAGTGTATGACTTTTTAATATCCCGCCTCTTAACTGAACGAGAAACGCTACTCACATCAATAATCTTCTGTGAGTTGACTTCTGTTGAAATTTTAAAAAGTCGTGCCATTTATTTTGCGTTTGAGAGCCAATGATGGTAAGCTATCGCTTGATTTAAGGACGAAAAGGAGAAAAAATGTGGAGGAATAAAGACAAAAAAATTCATGAATTTAAAAACGAATTTTTGCTTTACCTGCCGCATTTTCCGTGAAAATGTTTTTATTAAACGCCTGGGAAATAGTGGGAAGAGGAAATCATGTAACTATAATGGCCTTCGGAGAACTATATGATAGAATAATGGAACACATTCCACTGCGGAAATGATTACAAAAATAAATGACTAACTCCAATATATCACATCAATTTCATACAATTTCAAAACGAGGTTTCTTTTTAAATACCAGTTCAAACATGGGTTTTCCTAATAATTCTTCATTGTAACTGTCAATTGTTATAACTAATGTAAGATAATAGGACAATAATCTGAATGTTCCGCTAACTTTAGTTCTACAGCAGCATTTCTTACAATAATGGGAAAATTTAGACACTGATGTTTTGTTTTTACATTGTTTAACATTAAAACTATAAACAAAAGCTACGAAAACATAGCAATGAACTTGTTTACAAATTATCGTACTGCTTAATATAACAACAAACACCAGCATAAAAAATGCTAAACAAGTAAACAAAAATACAACATCAAACACGACAAGAATAAATGTAAACAAAATACGCAAACAACAATAATGAAATAACGATGTTTACATTTGTAGAGATTTCGAGAAGGCGAAGCCACAAATACTCGCCTTTAAGGGGATTTATCAGACTGTTTACTCTGCCACATAAAAGGCAAGGCAAAGCAGGCAACTGAGCGAGTAAAAGTTCAGTCAGTCTTGTGTGAAGACGCGTGTGTTTGAAGAGAATAATCGTGGTTAGAAAATCTGCGTTACAAAGATCTGTCGAATAATTGCCTAGTAATTGTTATTGTTTATACAAAGGATATAAACACAGTAATAACAAAGAAAAGCAATTGTTGTTGTTTCCATCAAGTTGTGAACAGCGACACACATAATTGTGCAAATAATAAAGAATTTCAATTGAAACCAAACACAAATTTATTTTTGTTTTATTTGCAATCTACGAGCTTATATTTTAAACGTTTTTAAAAGGTAAAAATATAACAATTTCTTAGCTTAGCATGAAAACTTTAAAACTTTATCAGAAATCATCACAATTATTTGCTAATAAATAAAATAAATTTTTTCTACGAAATACCAGCTAAATATCGTTTAATATTGACTAAACGAATTTATTTCCAAAAGTAAAAGAAATAAATAAATTACGGCAGCAATGAAGAGTAAATAAATCAATTGAAATCAATTTAATTTCATTCATTACGAATTCATTGATTACTTTTGTTGTTAAAAATAACATGACCCTCAGGTACAATATTAATAATAATGACTGACTGGCCTCTTAAACGCAGAGGAAAATACATTTTCAGAGCCAATTTGAAAATTCTTTAAATGGCTGTGAAACATGAACGGAGAGAGGAACACACAGACATAATCTTTTAATATACCAGCATAATAGACTTTTAACAGATGTTGTTGAGAAATTTTTTTATATTTGATTCGCTCAATAAATGTGGACAAAACACAAGTAAAAACAGGGGAATAAATTTAACAAAAATTTTACGACCGAAAAACTGAAAACGAAATACATTTGAAAACCAAAAAAGCAGGAAAGAAAAGAAAAAAATTGAAATAAAATTCGTTCAGAAGTCTAAAGCAAAAGGGACAGGAGCAATAAAAGAAAATCAATAGAGATTAAGAATAACGACCTGATTTTCTGTTCTTAAAGGAATTGCACAAAAACACACGCACGTATTTGAGTATATTTAGCGGAAGTATACCCACACCCTAGAACTTACAAATCAAATGAGAGAAACATAGAGAGGGCGGAGAGAAGAGAGAGCTACAGTGTTGTAAAGCCATTGGAAAAAGGAAATAAAAATGAAATAAATGTTGGTGACTGCCAAAAAGATTAACGAAATTGTAATCATTGTGTGTGTGTGTGTGTGTGGGCATTTATTCAGATTACAATCGATATTTATGGCTGCTGTAAGTAATAACAATTCAACTTGAACATGTTGTTCAATGGCTGGCTACTGCAATTTTCCAAACCATCAAAGAAAAGAAATAAAAATCTTTACTTACAGTCAATGCCAATGAAAATCGTACAGCCAAGAAACTAATTTACAATTAAAAACTTAGTTAAGACAAGAGCACACAAAATCTCTCATTTCTGTAACAAAACTTATGCTAAAGTTAGCATCACTTATAATCGTACAACGGGTGTTCCCTTAAAAATCCTAGTGAAGTTTATAGGCGGGTAAACAAAATCAGTCACCAGAAGCGGCCAAGCACTTGATATGGATTTTTATCATGGGCAATTAGATTTCATGTCCCACATGAATCCCTATGCTGGGGTCAAATTGAAGCTGAAATTGAATAAATTAACTACCGTTTTCCTAGATATATGAGACGATTTCCATACTGAGCTCAGGAGCCCAGAAGTTGTTTTAATTTCGTCGTCGGCAGTAATAAGACAGCAGAAGGCGACAACATCACTAAACATGGCACCATTCATCTGCAAAACTAATTCATATTGTTACGAAAATGAAGAATATAGATACTGATGATTTACTTTTACTTCACTTAACATTAAACTTATAAACAAAAGCCACAAAAACAAAACAATGCAGTAAACAAACCTGTTTACAAATTATCGCATTGCTTAATATAACAACAAACACCAGCATAAAAAATGGTAAACAAGTAAACAAAAATACACCAACAAACACCAGTATAAAAAATGGTAAGCAAGTAAACAAGTAAACAAAACTACAACAACAAAAACTACAAGAATAAATGCAAACAAAATACACAAACAACAATAATGAAACAACGATGTTTACATTTATAGAGATTTTGAGAAGGCGAAGCCACGAACATTCGCCTTCAAAAAGATTCATCAGACTGTTTACTCTGCCATATAAAAGGCAATGTAAAGCAGGCGACTTAGTCAGTAAAGTTCAGTCAGTCTTGTGTGAATACGCGGTGTGTTTGAAAAGACTAATCGTGGTTTGAAGATCTCCATTACAAAGATCTGACGAATAATTGTCCAGTAATTGTTAATGTTTATGTTAAGGGTATAAACAGAGGAATAACAAAGTAGAGTAATTGTTGTTGTTTACATCAAGTTGTGAACAGTGACACACAAAATGTGCGAATAAAGAATTTGGAATTAAACTAAGGAGGAACTAATAAGGAACTAAACACAAATTTATTTTTATTTAAAATTCATATTTTAAACGTTTTTAAAAGGTAAAACGTAACGTAATGTAACCACCGTCTTCCTAGATATATGAGACGCTTTCCATACTGATCTCAGAAGCCCAGAAGAAGGGTCGGCACAGTTGTGTTAATTTCGGCGTCGCCAATATGTCCGGCGTCAGCATCATTCAGCATGGCAGCATTCATTTGCAAAACTAATTCATATTTACTTCCCTTACTTATTATTATAACCCTTCAGTCAGGATTACAATCTAGCTTCTCACATCACTCATGTTCTGTGTGTCAATCTTATGCATTAGAGCTGGAACCTACTATTTCATTTCGACTTCGAACGACAAATTTATTTTCATGGCACGTTTACGGATTTTGTCTTCCTCAAGTTTATTTCTAGTCCAGCTCGAACTGTTGTTGGTTGTAAGAATCGTAGCTTTTTAGGCAAGTCGCTGACCGGATGTAACAGGAGTCAAATGCCATCATTATAGTCAAGGGCGCCTAGTCGCTTGTAACATTCCTCAGCATAACATCAAGAACAATATTAAACAGAAGGGCGATATAACAAAAGCCCAGCTTTTGCTCTACTTTTCAATTCCATTCCATTGCTGAGTTTATTCTGATGAAACACTACACACATTTTGCGTTTTCCTAGACTTCTCATAAATAAAATTAGGTTTTGAGTAGCGCCTTTGCCTTCAAGAGCCTTTAGATTTTGTCATTTGCAAGCTTTTCAAATGTCTTTTCGATGTATAAACTGTACAGACTGTCCATTGTATTTACTTGATCTTCACAGCAGTCCTCTAGCCGGATATCTTTTTGTTCTGGATAGAGTTCTGGTGCTAAAGCAGAGCTGCCACCTTACTAATTACACGTAGAAATATAATATCCCCCCGACAATTTACATTTCCTTAGTAATTCATGTCAGAACGTGTAAAACAAAACTCATTTGAATTTTATTGGGTGGCATATATTATGTTTCCCTGTAAATTCAATTAAATAAAGCCTTAAAGCTGTAAACTATAATGTCGTTTATTTTGTCTGATTTCAGTAAAGCTTTTGATAGGATTGATCATAGAATTTTGCTTCTTAAACTTTCATTAATCGGTATTCCTCTTGCTTAGGACTCAGAGGTTATTGTTTAGGAATGTATTGTCTAAGACTGTATATGTTACTACTTCTGGTGCTCCGCAGGGTAGCCATTTGGGTCCTTTACTGTTTTTATTGTTTCTTAATGATCTTCCTTGTGCTATTTCTGATTGTAATATTCTGATGTATGCTGACGACGTTAAATTATTTTATACTTTTCAAGATGATCATGGTCAGGCTGTTCTTCAGCGAAATATTGATTTGTTTGTAACTTGGTGCAGAATTAATTTAATGGATCTTAACTTGAGAAAATGTAAATTTATGGTTTTCTCTCGCGGTGGCGTAATTTCGTCCACTTATGTGATTAAGTCTTGCCCTTTGGAAACTGTGACTACATTTCTTGATTTGGGAGTATTATTGGATATGAAATTGTCTGTTATTCATCATATTAGTAAAATGATTCGCAAGGCTCAGGCTGTTCTTGGTTTTATGAAAAGATGAGCTAGGAAATTCATTGATCCTCATACATATAACGAGACTGCTATACATTTCACTTGTTGGACCTATTTTGGAATATGCGTCTATTATTTGGAATCCATACTATCGTTGTCATAGTGATTCAATAGAGTCTGTGCAGAGGCAGTTTTTATCATTCTGTTTACGTGGCTTAGGATGGGATTGTGCCAATGGGTTTCCGTCATATGAGACTAGATTAGGTTTGATAAAACTTCCAACTTTAGAACGTAGAAGGGCTGTTTTAGAGGTTTGTTTTGTTTTTAATGTGGTTAAAGGTGATATCGATTCTGAGTTTTTGGTTTGTAACCTGAATTTCAGTATGCCAGCAAGATTTTCACGGTACTATCGTCCTCTTTCTTTAGATTTTTATAGAACGAACTATGGATGTAATTTTCCTTTTCGTAGATTATGTAATGATTTTAACTTATATTATGATTTTATTGATTTTAATTGTAGTGTTTGTAATATAAAACGTAGCTTATATGCTGGCATTAATTTGAAAATTATTATATAAAAATGTATTTTCGTTCTTGTCATAGGTACATAGTTCCTGTTTATTGTTACTTTATTTATTTAGCTTGTGATTAAGTTCTGTAGCTGATTTATGTTCTCTTTGCCATTAATTTTCCCTTACCCGCTACAGTCCGGACTGTAGTGTGTACGTGTCCCTATGTAATGGGGACGAGCCCTCCGCGGTCGGATGAGGGTGGGTTAGTGTGTGGCCGGGGACGTTCGAATAAAAAAAAAATAAAATTTCCTTATATTTCAATCTTATGATAAGCTTGTACGCCTTTCACTGTTATGCACTGTATAGCCTCACATGCAAAACATTGTCAAGTTTAAGCCTATGCTGTATGGGTATTTTGTTTTGTATTCGTGCGTCTGTCTCCGTATAACTTTAAAAGGAAGGAAATTGTATTCCTTTTCGTTTTTTATTTCTTTCTTTGAAAACGCTCAGCGACAAGAAAATTGATTTTCTTTTTTGTGTATTTCCGTTACCCTGTTTTTTTTTAGTATTTTTGTTCGTCTTAAATTTTGTTTTTTTTTTTTATTTGAAATTCAATTTTCTTTTTTTTTTTTATTTGAAATTCAATTTTCTGTGTTGAATTTTTGTGTTCCATTGTTGCTTTTCGTTTTCAATAACACTGTACGGGTAATAAAATGCGTTATTATGATGATTTGTTTTTTATGTTTCCATATACTAATGCAGCAGACAGTATATACCACAGCAGCTGGTGATGAGAGGCATAATTTAACAATTTATTGGCGAACAATCAAACGTAATCGATAGCAATCGACCACAAGGAACATTTTCCTTCTATTTTTTTAAATACAAATTTATAAAATTAAAATGTTTAGGATCTGTTTGTATGTAATACACGGTCCGTGTCCATTTAGTTGAAATTATTTTAAAGAGAATTTTATTTCTTTTGATAGAATTTTTTACTTGTTTTCAGAACTCACTTGGGAACAGAACAATTTACTTAAATGATCACAAAACCCCAACTCCTTCCCACAATAATTAATCACAGCGCAACTCAGGCTGGAGTAAGAAAGCCAACCACACAATTTGAGTCGTCTAGCAAGGCTTTCTCACCCATCCAACCATACTTAAGCCTAAGAATTTGCTTTCATTTTGTAATTGTTTGGAGGTGTCATATCCTGAGCCTATTCTGAGCCAACTTAACTTATTTTGATAAGAATTCAAATTTCTTGTTCTTTTTTTTAAAGAAATTCAGGTCAAATCAATTTGTTTTTAAAAGGACGTAAACAAATTGCCACAAATAAATAATTGTGTTGTAAATAAATTCTCGATAAAAATAAAATTGAAAAGTTTTTCCTGAAGCTAACTTACTTACTTAAATGCTTATTGCAACCCTTTACAACATAGTTTGGTGTGTGTCTGTATTAATTTTATTTTTGAATGGCGGGATATACAATTTAAAATCGACTCCGTTTTGTTGAAACGGCTAGAAATGTACAAAATAAAGAAGAGGACATGATGAAGCCCAGAAGAGGGAGTGGAAGTTCTAAGCCAACCTATCATTCAAATACAGCAGGGAACAGCAAATCCGAATCTACAGGAGAAAGTCAATCTAAAATTATAATTTCAGCTATAGAAGCCAGCAAAATGTAAGAGGAGGTCAGTGAGAGCATCTCTAAACCTACGACTAAACAGAATTGCCTGTCGAGTTCACAGCAATCCAAACTCACGAAGATGTGCCAACAAAACTTATTAACTTATCCTGGAGATCCCGAAAGAAATGCACTCTTCAACCACTATATACGAGGCTGAAAAACAGTACGGTTTGTAAAGGAAAAAAAAAACTCTTGAAAAACATTAAGGAAGAGAAAGCATTCCCCAGCCAACTAGTAGCAGTACAAGTGGAATTCTAATCCACAAACTGGAGCTTCAAGATAAAATCGTGCTGGGGCAAGTGATACTATTCTCTACGTGGATTTCAATCAAATTTTCTGACAAGAAAAAGTATCCAACGATCCTATCCCGATGCTGAAAAGTAAAAGCTGGAGGTAAGTAGTACGAAAGTGTAGCTGGCTTAAGCTAAAATGGCTAGAAATCGATGTCATCTATGCAGTGATTGCTACTGGCAAAACCTCTGGGAAACTTTCGGAAGAATGGAGCAGTAGAGGAACTACATACATACATAATTGGTCATTACAACCCTTCAGTCAGGATTACGACCTAGTTTCTCACACCACTTATGTTGTGTGTGTTAATTTGTATACATGAGTGGCGGGACCTACAGTTTAAAGTCGACTCCGAACGATAGATTTTTGAGACAGGGACAGATATTTGAGAAACTTTTCATGGCAATTGTATTTACTCTCAGAGATTTTGCCAGAAATCTGCTGAATGGAAGTCGCCGAAGAAATACTTTTTGTATTTTCAATTTGATGTCTGGCCTGGGGCTTGAATCCTGGCTTTACTTCTAATAAGCCTACCAGACCACGGAACTACATACTGGAGGTTATAATGAATACTCTAAAACAAATAATGAGCTGTGGTTTCAAGAGGGGTATCTTGATGCCATTAGTCGCCGTAGTTTAGAGGGTAGTGTGTTTACTTATTGGCCACGAGTCTGTGGTTCAAATCCCAGCTTGGACATCCGGACTAAAATGAAATATGAACAAATATTTCTCCGTTGGCTTCCTATCAGCGGATTTCTGGCAAAAACGCTGAGAACGAAAAAAAAATTGTCATGAAAAAGTTTCTCAAACAATCTGTCCTTCAGAGTCAACTTTAAACTGCAGGTTCTGCCACTCATGTAGAAAATTACCGCACACAACATGAACTGCATACTGGAGGTATGTTGAGGTGAGTTGTCTTGATGAGGGCAATCGCCGTAGTCTAGTGGGTAGCTTGATAACTTATTAGACATGAGCCCGTGGTTGGAACCCCACCTCGGACATCTCGAGCAAAACGAATTTTGAAAAAATATTTCCCCGCGACCTCCTCTCACCAAAATTCTGGCAAAAACCCCAAGTTTCTCAAAAAATCTGTCGTTCAGAGTCGACTTTAAACTGCAGGTTCCGCCACTCATATATAAAATTAACACGCACAACATAAGTGGTGTGAGAAGCTAGGTTGTAATCCTGACTGAAAGGTTGTAATGGCCAATTATGTATGCTTGTCTGGTGAATTATTCACTATTGAACTACATACTGGAGGTTAACATGTATACTCCAAAACATATTGTTACGCAAATCGAAACGACCTAATATCGTTTAACAACAAAAACGATAAACAAAAGCCACATGATACAAATACACACTAACACTAAGAATACAATGAACGTGTTGGTTAACTAAAGCTGCATACACACATATGCACAACGAACCTGGTTGCACCTGGTACCAACAACAACATGTATGTGACAAAAAGGGGTAGACAACATAAGCAAAGTACACAAACAACAATGTATTAGCAATAGAGCTCTCGAAGAGGCGAGATCACGAACCTTCCACTTCAAGAATGTTCGCTAGACTGGTTGTGTCGGACTATAAAAGGGCTGGACAAAGCAGGCAGCAGTCAGTAAGAATTCAGTCAGCCTTGTGTGAAGTTGCGCGTGAACAAAACAAGTCGTAGTTGTAAGAGAATAGTTGTGTGATAAGAACTATTAAAGTGAATAAACGAATTATTATTGTTGTATCGTTAAGTTGTATACGGTGACACACAAAAGTAGTGTAAATAATAAAGAGAGTTTAACTGAAATTAAACACATATTTGTTTTTACTTTGCTTGCAATTAACGAACTCATATTTAAACGTTTTTAAAAGGTAAAAACGTAACAATAATATCATGAACTGCGGTTTCATAAGTTGGGGTATCTTGATGATAAAGCTGGTGTCACCATCGTGAGCAAGTGCCCTCAAAAAGCTCGTCAAAAGGATATCTACTCGATGGGATGACGCTAAACTTAAACTGAATGGAAGAAAAACATCCATACGCTTACAAAAGCATTAGTTCATGTAAATGGATGGGATTTCAAGTTCAGAAGGCTGAGAATTGAGGGGAATTAACAAATTCAGATTAGCTGCGCCTTACAAATCTCTGACACACTTTCAGATTATCTGTCTTACTTTCTCATACATTCATGTCTATATGAAGGGGATACAAACTCTTTTTTCTAGTGATTCAATTGAAACAATACTAAGGCCTTAATCTAACAAACTCCAAGGAAGCCCTCCTTACCAGGACACCTGGCAAATGCCAGAGTCTTACATTGAAAGCATTGAAGTGAATAATTTTATTTTTTTAAACAAAAATTTCCATTTATTTTCGGTAAGAAAAACTGGCTTATTTTTCGCTTTTAAGCCGGAATATTTTTTACGCACAAAAGCAAAATGTTTTCACAAAACCCATGTCTTTTTACAGCAGCATTTTCATTGAAATTAATTCAGTTGAAAATTATAAGTGTACACACACACTGACACACACATACATTCACATACTCTTTCTCATTTGAATACAATCAAGATTAAATACTTAACTACCTTTTCATTTTTATTATCCTTTCTCTCTCTTTCTTTTTTTTCTTTCTTTAAATTCTCTTTCTTTTTTGGTTTTTTGTGTCTTTTGAAGGAATTTGCTGGATTCCTTTCATTTTTATGCAAAATTTTGCTATTTTAACCCTTTTTATTAAGGCTTTCTTCTCTTGTATGTTGGCTTATCTCTTTACTCAGCTTTTCTTTTTTTTTGGTTGGTTGGTTGGCCTCTGGTTGTTCAACGTTAACACCACTCTTCAGAACACCCTTTAGATATATTAACGGTTCTTTTCCTTACTATGTACATATTCTCATCACTTTTTTTATTCTTGATCTTTCTCATATTCATTGCTCTAACATAAAACTTTTTTTGCCTAAAAATCACTCTAGTTTCGACAATTAAACAGTGAACATACAAAAATTCAAAAACAAAATATTGTGACCCTTTTTTTTAAAGTAAAAACTGTGAACAAAAACAATATAATAGAAACATAAATTGAATTTAAACACAATCAAATTAAAACAAAACAATTTTGTAAATAAAATAACACAAGAACTATATATTGAATTTAATAAATTAGACAAATTAAAATTACAAAAACAACAAAACCAAAAACATTTTATTTCAAAACAAAATTAAAAGGAACAACAAAAAACGAACCAGCACAACACATCATCATTAAACATTTTTTGGTCACTTCGAACCGTGTGCAGTGTAATTTACAAGAACAAAAATTGCTAAAAAATTGAAAAAATATTAAAACACAAAAAATAAGCAACGGTTAAAAACAGTTAAATTTTTTTGAGAAAAAATAGAATCCACAGGCAAAGTGGAAAAACAAAAAAGAACCAAAATAACAGCAAAAGACACAAGCAAGAAGAGACCCAAATTAGAGAGCAACAGCTTTAACAAAGACACAACATCGATAAGTAAGTACTAAAAATAATAAAAATAAGACAATAAAGAGAAACACAAACTCTTTATTACAAGTATACGCTCTTATAATTTTTTGTCGCGGTGGAGTAAAAGAAGAAAGAGAAGTAGAAAAACGAAAAGGGTTACCACCCATACTTCTTTTGAAAAATCACTGGGTAAACAAAATACCTTCACATTAACAATTAATCTTGAAATTAATTATTATTTTTGATAATTCTTGTTGTGAAATCGCTAGCAGGGACTTTTTTGTTTCAAATTTAATTCATCGGTTAAACAATGGCACTCGATAAATTTGTAAATTGTACAAATGACCTTTTGGATTTTGAAATAGAGTATACACAAAGTGCGGCCGAAAACAACATTCACTCTCTTGAGGTACTTCGGGTCGAACTTGATTCTCTGTGGACTCAAGTCAAAAGGACGTATGGAGAGTGTAGGGACACAAAAAAAGATTCCAAAGAAAAACCCATCGATAAAGATACGCTTCGTGATCGTTACAAAAAAGGTTTTTCTGCCTACAAAACGTGTTTAGGGTCAATTAATGCAGAAATTCAAGCCCTATCGAATCCAAAGAAGGAAGAACGGATTTCTGATGTTGAAAGTCAACCAAGGGAAAATCATGACATCTCATTTGTACGGTTACCACCTTGCGACACGGACACATTTTATGGAGATTTTGTGACATGGCCTACTTTCCGCGATCTTTTTACAGCATTATACATAAATAATTCTAGACTTAGTAAAATTGAAAAACTATTTCATCTGATACAAAAGACTGGAGGAGATGCTAGGAAAATAGTTTCAAATGCCCCATTGACAAATCAAGGCTTCGACATAGCCTGGAAAAACCTTGTAGCCCAATACGAAAATAATCGGATCCAAGTAAATGAACAATTAAAAATTTTATTTGACCTTCCGAACGTAGCTGAAGACTCAGGCTCATCGATTCAAAAACTTCAGCGAACAGTTAATGGATGCATTCAAGCGTTAAATGCTTTAGGTATAGAAACCGCCACATGGGACCCATTCCTAGTATACATTTGCTCAACAAAGCTCCCTCGGACTCTTTTAAAGGAATTTGAAAATTCACTTAAGGAAATTACAAAAGTTCCGACTTGGGAAGAATTCAATAATTTCTTGACGCACAATTCTAAGACTCTAGAATCCATAGCGGCCATCACACAATCGAATTCAAAATTAGAACAATCCAGAAAGGATAATTTAAAGTTTAAGTCAAAACGAGTTCACACTTTTCACATAAACACAACCCAAAATGAAACTGGGCCGAAAAATATAAAACCTTTAAACACAAATAGGGCACAGAAAAATGACTCAAATTACAAATGCCAACATTGTAAGGAGTCTCACCAATTGTGGTCTTGCCCCAAGTTCTTAGAGAAGAACGTTAACGACAGAATTCACATTGTAAAGGTCACAAATTCATGTTACAATTGCCTCTCTATTGACCACAGTGTTAAGGACTGTAAAAGTAAATTCAGTTGTAGATTATGTAGACAAAGACATAACACTTTGTTACATAAGGGATCAGAATCCCATACTTTAGTTCCGAATTGTGACGCGACCCAATCTAGTAGGAGCATCGCAGCACAAAACACCAATATACAGTCCACATCAGCATCAAACTTTTCGATACCAAATATCACTTCCTTGACACTGCAAGAGAGCAAACATGTCCATCAATCTCCCAATGAGAAAGAGACCTTGTTATTTACTGCAATTGTACTGATCGAAACTAGAGGCGAAAAGTACCAGGCAAGAGCAATCATCGACCCTGGCTCACAATCAACTTTTATGTCAGAAAAGTTGAAAAATCGTTTAAATTTGCCCACCAAACGAAATTTAGTTCATGTTACAGGCTTGAGTCAAACAGTTTCAGAGACTTCAACCAAAGCATGTTTATTCAATCTTTGCTCCAAGGTGGATTCACAATTTAAATTAGAAGTCTGGGCGCCAGTCCTGAAGACTCTTCCATCTAATTTACCACCACAGACTTTAGATTTGCAACATTTCAATGAGACTGCTAAATTAGAACTTGCAGATCCTCAATTCAATCAAAGCAGACCCATCGACTTGCTTATAGGCCTCGACTTGGGCCACTCAATATATTGCATGGACACACCGATGCGGTCTATTGGATCCCTTTTGGCACAAAAAACAGTATTTGGCTGGATTGTGGGGGGACCAATTTCAACAACGACACAACCTAGTACAACAGTGTCATTACTCAACACTACGTCCCTTGACCGAATCCTCACACGCTTTTGGGAGGTGGAGGAAACCCCAAAACGGGTTTTGAGGTCAGATGAGGACACATTTTGCGAGAACAATTTCATGTCGACAACACGAAGAAACGACACAGGAAGGTATATCGTTACCCTACCCTTTAAAAATAGCGAAGAAATAGGAACTTCGAGAAACATAGCAATGGCACAGTTCTTGAGAATGGAACGCATACTTAGCCAGAAACCCGAACTCAAAAAACAATACGACCAAGTAATTGTTGAATACCTCGAGTTAGGACATATGAGGAAAATTTCTCCCCTGGAAATCAACACAAACCCAAATTATTACCTGCCACATCATGCAGTAATAAAACCCGAAAGGCTGACAACGAAACTTAGAGTAGTTTTCAACGCTTCGAGCCCGTCTTCAAACAAGAAGAGTTTGAATGACATATTGCATCCAGGACCCATACTTCAACAGGACTTGGTGCTTCTGATATTGAAGTGGAGATTCTTCCGTTTTGTGTACAACGCAGATATCACAAAAATGTATCGACAGATACTCATTGATCCGAATCAAACCAAATATCAAAGGATATTATTTCGGCAATCAGAAAAGGACCCTATTGAGGATTACGAACTCCTAACAGTGACTTTTGGAGTCAATTGCGCCCCGTTTCTGGCCATTAGAACCCTTCTTCAACTAGCTGAAGATGTAAAATCAACTCACCCTCTCGCATCAAAAACTCTACAACAAAACATGTATGTGGATGATGTTTTAGCAGGTGGTCACACATTAAACGACGCCATCAAATCAAGAAAAGAACTTACAACAGTTCTAAAATCCGCTGGATTTGACCTGATGAAATGGACATCAAATGACCCACGAGTTATACAAGACTTACCAAATGAGACCCTATTACCTCTCGATTGGTTAAATCTGTCAGATAGCGCTGGAACAAAAACTCTTGGGATCAAATGGAACATTTCGTCAGACGCATTTACATTTACAGCTCCAGATGTCAAATTAAAAGAAAACTACACGAAAAGAGAAGTGTTATCGACAATTGCCAAATTCTTTGACCCTTGTGGATGGATAGCTCCAATAATAGTTGAAGCAAAACTAATTATGCAACAGATTTGGTTGGATAAAGTCGACTGGGATGACATATTAAAACCCTTGACTTGTCTACAGTGGCAAAAATTCATAAAAAACTGCCCGGCAATAAACATATTGAAAATTCCCCGTTGGATCCAATTTAGCCCGAATTGTAATGTGGAAATTCACGGTTTCAGTGACGCTTCAGAAAAAGCCTATTCTGCGACTCTTTATGTTCGAATACAAGCAGAAAACTCAGTATTCACATTTCTTCTGGCTTCAAAGACCCGTGTAGCTCCCATTAAGCAAATATCTTTGCCCCGCTTAGAACTATGTGGATCCGTATTATTGGCAAATCTTGCATGTGGACTTATACAAAATCTTCAAATTCAAAATATCAAGGCATATTATTGGACCGACTCAACAATCGTGCTGTCCTGGTTAAAGAAACCCCCTTGCTCATGGAACACTTTCGTTGGAAATCGTGTTTCTGAAATCCTGGATAAGGTTGGAAATCAAAATTGGCAACATATCGACTCAAAGGATAACCCAGCAGATATAGCCAGTCGAGGATGTACTCCACAAGAACTGGAAAACCACAACTTATGGTGGTTTGGACCCTCCTGGTTAAAATTGCCTAAAAATCAATGGCCGATACCAACACAAACAGGTGACACAAATCTAGAAGCAAAAACTGTAAAAGCATTTACAACCACAACACGCGAAGACCCATTAAATTGATTTTCAGACCTATCACGAGCTTATCGAGTACTCGCTTATGTCATACGATTATGGAGAAATACTGGAAACAACCGAACCCATCTTCGCGTATCTTCAGCAGAAATCACCCGAGAAGAAATAGATTTCGTCAAACATCGACTCATCATATGGACGCAACAAAATCATTTTCCAGATGAGTACAAACATTTAAAACTCAAGCAGAAAATATCCTCAACCAGCAGTCTTTTGACCTTAAATCCTTTCATGGATCACCATGGCATTATTAGAGCCAATGGGCGACTAGCGCAATCACCAGCATTAACATACAATGAACGCTACCCAATATTGCTACCTCATAACTCGAAGCTATCAAAGCTACTAGCGGAATTTACACATAAAATTACCCTTCATGGAGAAAACCAACTAATGGTTCGAGTCCTACGCACAGAATATTGGATATTCAGATTGAAACCCTTGGTCAAAAGCGTAATTTACAACTGTAAAACGTGTGTTTTGTACAAAAAACAAACGCAAAATCAAATAATGGCTTCATTACCACCAGAACGTACAACATTATCAAGACCCTTTGCTACAACTGGATTAGACTACGCAGGACCTTTTGACATCAAAAATTTTACAGGCCGAGCTTGTCTTATTACAAAAGGGTATATTTGTATATTTGTATGCTTCGCCACAAAAGCTGTACATCTTGAAGCAGCAAGTGATTTATCGACCCAATCGTTCTTAGCAGCATTTTCCCGCTTCATAGGAAGACGTGGATGTCCCGCACTCATTTACTCAGACAATGGAGGAAATTTCGTCGGAGCAGCAGAACTATTAAGAAAAGACCGTCTAGAATTCATAAAAACTCTTCAAAATCAAGTGATCCGTCATTTTAGTCATCAAAATCTTAATTGGAAGTTTATTCCCCCAGGAGCCCCACACATGGGCGGCCTTTGGGAAGCCGGTGTAAAATCATTCAAAATGCACCTCAAAAAGATGATACCGAACATGAAATTCACATTTGAAGAGCTATCTACAATTCTTGCTCGTATAGAATCGTGCCTAAATTCTAGACCCTTAAGTCCTGCTAACGATGACCCAAATGACCTTAATCCATTGACCCCTGGACACTTCCTTATTGGTAGTGCATTATTGACCCCAGCTGAACCAGATGTAAGCAACGTAAATCTAAATCTCATCAACCGCTGGAAACGCCTAAGGGTCATCTACCACTCATTTTGCCAAAGATGGAAGTCCGAATACTTGATTGAACTTCAACGCAGATATAAATGGAAGATTCAAAGGGACAACGTTAAAATCAACGATCTGGTAGTCATCAAAAACAACAACTTGCCACCCAATGAATGGCAAATGGGTCGAATCATCAAAACATATCTTGGACCTGACCAAAACTGTAGAGTTGTAGACATCAAAACAAAAAATGGAGTCATCACCAGACCAATTACAAAAATTGTGGTTTTGTTTGCAAATTAGTATAACACCTAATCATTTACATACACTAATATTGCTCTAATTTTATACTTACAGGTATGGCATTCCAACAATCTCAACACCCCAAACATTGGTAATTTTCTTGCAGTATACGTTAACGTACATCATGATGCCATATCTGTCAACAACTTCATGAGGCTTTGCAACTTACCGACCCACAACCCACAAATAGGACCTGTTCAAAATTTGTGACAAACTTCACCAAGTCATGGGGGCCGGAATGTTCAACGTTAACACCACTCTTCAGAACACCCTTTAGATATATTAACGGTTCTTTTCCTTACTATGTACATATTCTCATCACTTTTTTTATTCTTGATCTTTCTCATATTCATTGCTCTAACATAAAACTTTTTTTGCCTAAAAATCACTCTAGTTTCGACAATTAAACAGTGAACATACAAAAATTCAAAAACAAAATATTGTGACCCTTTTTTATTAAACAAAAAACAAGAACAAAAACAAAGTAAAAACTGTGAACAAAAACAATATAATAGAAACATAAATTGAATTTAAACACAATCAAATTAAAACAAAACAATTTTGTAAATAAAATAACACAAGAACTATATATTGAATTTAATAAATTAGACAAATTAAAATTACAAAAACAACAAAACCAAAAACATTTTATTTCAAAACAAAATTAAAAGGAACAACAAAAAACGAACCAGCACAACACATCATCATTAAACACTGGTATCCTGTTGTTGAAATTTATTCCTTAACAAGGCAAATATGCCCTGAAAACATTCTGATCATATTCACTTCCTTTCCTCTTAATTCTCTTTCTTTCTCTCTGTGAATATCCTTTTAATCATTTAAATTCAAATGTATCCAACTCATACCCCCCGCCCCTAAAACAAGCCCAACGGAAAGGAGGTAAAAATTTTATTTTTAATCCATGAACTTCCATACTTTCGTGTAAGTTTTTTCGTAAAGAAAACGTTTTCCTGATATTTTCCGTGCATAGCCAAAAAAATAGCGTCATTGATTGGTATTTTCTTCTTATTTTTTTTATTCAAAAAAGACCAAAAAGAGAGGTAGGGGGCTAGAAAAAAATGTATTTTTTTATCGCGTCACACTATAAATGCAGGCAGTAAACCTGAATACAACCATTAAGACAAGTGTACGCCAGTGTATCCTTTTAAAAATATCCTGTTAATGCTGTGAGATATGAAAAAGGGTTTAAATGTTTTCACGCCCTCTCCTCTCTCACTGTCGCTGTCTTTCCCTCATGCAGTATGTATTCTCTTCGTTCTTTTTTTTTAACGAGTACCTTGCACTTGTGAAAAACTCATTTAAGCCTGACGAGAGTTTGTTAACGCATTTTGTGTGGCGTTTAAGTCATCTTTTCCTCTTTTTTTTCGGTACTTCAAGCCACAGTGGGCTAAATGTGAGTAATTTTGCAGTGGTTCAAGGGCTTCCATAAGCACTTTGGATTCGTCGATAAGGTTTTCGAATTGAAAAAATGACGGTGAAATGTCGCCAACAGGTTATGTCAGTAACCGTGAAGCCGAAAAACTAATTCCAATGGGGTTTGAATCCCCGGATAACCTTCTCGACAATCACTTCAAGTGTAAAATCCATTTGTTTTTTGAAAGGTTGTCACAGACTACGCAGAAGAAAGTTATTGAGCTTTTCGATAAGCAGCACTGAACCATCTGTACCAGCATCACAAAGGCGTACATACTAGAGATCAGCAATGATTCGCTTTTTCGGTACTCATAAGTACTCATGAAATTTTGAGTATGAGTGAGTGAACAGTATTGAAATCCAACTACTCTAATTCATTCGTACTCAGTACAACGTTGATTTATAAGTACAAGTTACAATGAGTATGAGTACAAGGTTGACATCAAACTCATAAATTTCTAAATATGTTTGATTCATACGCCTATTCATTCAGATTCATAAATTTGGAAAAATACTTATAAATTCGTCAAAATTTGCAGTCTTAGTTGTTGTTGCATTTACAAATAAAGAAGAAAGACGCATAAACAAAAAAGACAAAGACAGCAAGCAGAGCAAACACACAACCTTTTTGTGAGTATTGTAGTGTTCGTACGCGAATCATACTTATTTTGTGATTCGTGTATACGATGAGTCATTGGAGAGTCGAAATCAATAACATCATGAGTATTGTTAAGTATGATTACCATGAGTATTTTAAACTTTGAGTATGAGTAGTATGAGTATGACATTAAAATAAGTATGAATGCGTATAAGTATCAAAAATTATAAGTATGATTCGAATCTGCTCATCGTTTTGAATACTTATTGCTGACCTCTGGTACATACATAATTGGTCATTACAACCCTTCAGTCAGTATTACGACCTAGTTTCTCGCACCACTTATGTTGTGTGTGTTAATTTAATTCATAAGTTAAGGGACCTAAAGTTTAAAGTCAACTCCGAACTACAGATTTTTCTGGGAAACTTAAATAACGATTTTATTTTTTATTTATTTTATGTAAACAACGATGTTTACGTTTATAGAGATTTCGAGAAGGTGAAGTTATGAATATTCGCCTTCAAGAACATTCATCAGACTTTTTACTCTGGCATGTAAAAGGCAAGGCAAACATGCGACTGCAGTGAGTGAAGTTCAGTCAGTCTTGTGTGAAGACGCGGTGTGTTTGAAGAGAGTAATCGGGGTTTGAAGATCTCCGTTAAAAAGATCTGTTGAGTAATTGTCTAGTAATTGTTATTGTTTATGCAAAGGAAGTAAACAGATGACTAGCAAAGAAAAGCAATTGTTGTTGTTTACATCAAGTTGTGAACAGTGGCACACAGAATTGTGCAAATAATAAAGAATTTGATTTAAAAGTAAACACAAATTTATTTTTATTTTATTTTGCAATCTACGAGCTCATATTTTAAAGGTTTTTAAAAGGTAAAAACGTAACAATATTACAAATCGCTCTTGGAAGGTCGCATTTATAGGCAGAGTTTTTGTCTTTGGGTATCGAAAACAGTTGAAATTCTTCTCTCGGAAACGAACTTCTGTTGAGTTTTATGTAAGTGGCACTGCTATTATCCTGCACTTCCAAATACAGGCTTTTTCATGTTCTCACTTCAGTTGTGGAATACAAAAGGGCAGAGGGCTTTAAGACCATAGATGTCCAGGCAGGCTAAGGTAATAGATTTGTTTTTGATTGCCTTGCCTTCTGTCTTGAAATTAAAGTAAAAACAAGGGCATTAAAGGACCATAAAAGCCCAGATTTGTTTGGTATGAATGAAGTATGCTTGAAATTTTTTGTTAACCACACGACAGGGGTCTTTCAAGCTTATCTTTCAATTTGTCCAATCTGCTAGATGTACGGACCCACTGTGCATTTCCAATTTCCTTGTTTTATTTTTTTCAATTTTATATTTTATTTTTGTTGTAATAGAGTATGGTTGCAAGTATAATGTTTATAACTTTAACAACATATTTCTCTGAATGCAATTGTAAGCAAGAGGCGGAATCAGTTTGGCTCTGTGCAAGTATGTCTGTCAATGTATCTGCCACATACTTGTACTTGTACTTGTATTACAATGTGGAGCTATAAAAATATAGTGTTTGAGTGTTTAAAAATATTTACGTTAACATGTTTATACTGCTTGTTTATAGGAATAGGAGGTGATAAAATTGAACCATAATGGCTATACAACCTCCTTACACATACAATTTTGGTTTGAAATTTGTTTTTGTCTATCAAGCTAATCGTTACAGATTCATGGCTTAAAAAGAAAATTCTTATAAACACAACAACAACAACGACAACAATAATAACACAGGAAAATGAAATATTCTTTGATTAAAATAAATGCTTACCCGGTTAGACATTAAAATGTAAAGCGTTTAAAGGGTTATTAAAGCCCCCAAAAAAAATTCGTAATCATTAATGCCGTTATGGATGCAGTTTAGCATGGCAGGCAGGGTGTAGTAGTTGGTAGGTTTTTATATCGGGTCCGCCATCTAAGGTTTTTTTTTTCAACCAGTGCTTATTTCGTGAATGGTAACACTTAGCTCATGTCTGATTTGACAGATAATTAGTTTTATCCATCCGCTGAACGAATATGGTTGTGTGTCTACGCTTGAACAACGCTGGAAAATATTGCGACATTATTTTGAAAATCATGGTAATGTTGCAGAATATGTACGAAAATTGCGTACGGATTTTGGAAGAAGAGAAGCACCGTCAGCTCCGTATGTTCGTTATCTTGTGTAAAAAAGTGAAAGAAACTGGCATCCTCATCGATAAACTAAAGCGTAAAAAGCCAAAAACAGTGCGTACACCCGAGAATATTGCTGCTGTGGCAGAAAGTGTGCGTGAAGCGCCATCAACATCAATTCACTGTCGTTATCAACAATTGAACATTTCGGAGACATCATTGAGACGAATTTTGCATAAAGACTTTGGTATGACGCCATACAAAGTCCAATTAGTTCAGGAGTTGAAGCCAATTGACCATTCAAAGCGTTTTCGCTTCGCTAAGTGGGCCTGCTATCGACTTACAGAAGATGCCAATTTTGGCAAAAAAATCATCTTTTCAGATGAAGCTCATTTTGATCTTGGCGGATATATAAACAAACAAACTTGTCGCCTTTGGGGTACAGAAAACCCGCACGCATACATTGAAAAGCCGACGCATCCAAAACGAGTCACTGTTTGGTGCGGATTTTGGTCCAGAGGCGTAATTGCGATCGTAGTGGGGCCATGTTGAATGAATTTTTGTTCACAAAAATTTAAAAGGAGGATATTGACAACATTTGGTTTCAACAGGACGGCGCTACGTGCCACACAGCCGAAGCTACACTCGATGTTTTGCGCCCTGTTTTTGAAGATCGCATTATCAGCCGCAGAGCTAATGTCGTTTGGCCTGCGGTTGGAGCTGAGATTTGACACCGTTGGACTATTATTTGTGGGGTACCGACAAGCCAGAGGCAATTGACGCTTTAAAGGACAATATTCGTGAAGCCATTGGTGAAATACGGCTGCACACAATCGATAATGTGCTTAAAAATTGGACCGATCGTGTAGGTTACTGCATGGCCAGCCGAGGTAGCCATTTCAATGAAATTATTTTCCATTATTAACGGGAAGGATTGTACTTTCAAAAACAAAAAGAAATTTGAGAAAGTATTCCGTAGTTTTTTTTAAAGCATTTTCAAGTCGCCGTGGTCTAGTAGGTAGTGTGTAGGCTTATTAGACGAAAAGCCAGGGTTCGAGCACCAGGCCAGACATCAAAATAAAATACAAAAAGTATATTTTCGGCGTCTGCCTCTCAGCAGATTTCTGGCAAAAACTCTGAGAATAAATAAAATTGCCATGAAAAAGTTTCTCAAAAATCTGTTGTTCGGAGTCGACTTTAAATCTGTAGGTCCTGCCACTCATGCATAAAAATTAACACACACAACATAAGTGGTGTGAGAAACTAGGTTGTAATCCTGACTGAAGGGTTGTAATGACCAATTATGTATGTATGTATGTATTTAAAAAAAAAACGTTATTTGGCGGACCCTTTATTCAATTTAAGCCGCCAAACTTTTATCACAACATTTCAACGATAAATGCCGCATACATTATGGGGCTTATGGTATGACTTTGTAAGAGTATAGATAAAGGACGAGAGAGGGAGAGAGAGAGAGACAGAGTATATAGCACTGACTGAGTATTGGATTTTTTGCTGTTATTACTTGCAACATCCTTTTCGTTGTTGCACCTCTGCCTTACAAAAATATTAAATGCGATCCTCACCCGTGCATTTGTATTGGTATTTTGTAGTGATTCTCTCGGGTATACGTAGGTAGTACTTCACAATTTGCAACTTGTTATAGAAACTATTCGCGTGTTAAAATGTTTTATAGAAAAATCATTTCGCTTTTCAATTTTCCTCCTTCTCTTGCACTCTCTCTCTCTGCATCCATCTCTATGAACCAGCACTTTGTGGCAAGTATCTGTAATTTGGCACAAATGCCTAAATGGCTGTATGTATAGATGATGAAGAGCGTATCTCTATCTCTCTCTCTGTCTGTGTGTGTGTGTGTGTGCATAATACAAACAAAAACTCAATTTAAATGAATTTTTCATGCGTTTATTTATGATGGCACGCAAGTGTTGTTTTCAACACACTGTGTTGAGAGTTGTAGTCGACACAAACGCATACACAGATACCCAGTATAATGTGGCTTTTATACAAACCATTTAATATGGCGTTAAACTATAGCCTACGCACACACACTGAGCATTTATTCATTATTTTTTTCTACATTTTCCTCTGTATAGATTTGTTGCAAATCGTATCAAATGTTATTTCATTAAAATATCTTCTCCTCCTCCTCCTCCTCCTCCTCCTCCTCCTCCTACACCAAAAAGCAGTTGGTGGAGTTGCATGCATATAACTCAAGTACCGTGGGGGTGACAATAGTAGGCGTTTTAATGGTTTTGTTGCGCCATAAACCGCACATGTTGAGGTTTTTCTGTGACTTTTTTTTTATTGTGCCATAATCCCTGTATGTGTCTTTTTGTTTTATTTGTCACAGGTGATAAGGGTTTTCAAATGTCTGCATCAATTTTCAATGCATTTCACCGTGTGCTTATGTATGTGTGACTGTGTGCCTGTGTGTGGTAAAGGCGTTTCGAAATTTATGCCCGCAGTTTTGTCAAAAAGCTTTTGAATGCCATTTTTATGTTTTTTTTCGCTTTTGCAATAAATAATACTTTCGTTTTAATGTATTTGGAAAGTCGTTGAGTAATCAATTTGAAAAATAAAGCAACAAAAATTAAAACCTTTCAGTACCTCACATTTATCAAATAATGGGTGCTTTTTTAAGAGCTATAGGAAAATTTTCAAAAAAAACCCATAAAATTGAGAAAAATGCATGAAATCTTTATTTGACTGCGCCTCAAATGGTCCATCCGCTTAGTCCAATTTTGGCATACTCCTTCCAACATTTCGGCCGGTATCTCACGAATAAATGCTTCAATATTGTCTTCCAATGCGTCAATTGAAACGGGCTTGTCTGTATAGACATGAGCTTTAACATAGCCCCACAAAAAATAGTCTAAAGGCGTTAAATCGCACGATCTAGGAGGCCAATTGACCGGTCGCGAACGTAGAATAAAATGTTCACTGAACTCGCCTCTCAATAAGTTCATTGTTATGCGTGCTGTGTGTCATGTGGCATCGTCTTGTTGAAACCACATGTCATGCAAGTCAAGCTCTTGCATTTTGGGCAAAAAAAAAGTTGGATATCATATCACGGTAGCGCTCACCATTCACAGTAACGTTACGATTCGCAGCATCTTTGAAGATGCATTGGTAGCTGGTGCTTTAATGTCTAACAATGTAAATTTGGTGCGAACTTTAGTCACAATAGCCCGAATAGCCGCTTCAGTGGGTCGATTAAACTGATCATAAAATGGAAGAAGCGCGCGATGATCTTTCTTAACAGAGCACGCATTTTGATAATAAAATTCAATGATTTGCAAGCGTTGTTCGTTTGTAAGACGATTCATGGTTAAATTATAGACCAAACTGAAGATGTGAAGACAGTGAAACAAAACACCAAACGTGCGTGAGCTGTTTAAACCAGGGTTGCCAAAAAGATAATATAGCTAAAAAATCACCCGTTATTCGTACGTTTTCAACTTGTTTTTGGACAAACTTTTACAGAGCACAGCTACACGTCTCAATTTGTATGTGGTAGTTCGGCAAAACCAGCCAAAGTTTCGTTGTTGTAGAACGCAGCAGAATTCCTGAGGATACTTTAGTATACAGCGTCCTCACTGTGAGTCTATCGCTATCCAATAGAGTACTAGGGTATCTAATCATACATATGTACATAATTGGTCAGGCCTAGCTTCTCGTGCGATAATTTTATACGTGAGTGGCGGGACTTAGAGTTTAACGTCGACAGATTTTTCGAGAAACTTTTCGTGGCAATTTTATTTTACGCTCAAAGTTTTTGGCAAAAAATTGTTGAGAGGAAGTTGCCGAAAAAATATTTTTTTATTAATATTTCGTTTTGATGTCTGACGTGGGATACGAACCCGGGCCTTACGTCTACTAAGCCAACACATTACCTGCTAGACTACGGCGACTTCAGGGTATCTAATCATTGAAATAAAATTCATCAATTTAAAGTCGTCTTAGTCTAGTAGGTAGTGTGTTGGCTTATAAGACGTGAGGCCACGGTTTGATTCCCATGTCAGACATCACCAACAAAACAAAATATGAAAAAATATTTCTTCGGCCACTTGTCCTCAACAGATTTCTGGCGAAAACTCTGAGCGTGAAATAAAATTGCCACGAAAAGTTTCTCGAAAAATTTGTTGTTCGCAGTCTACTTTAAACTGAAAGTCTTGCTGCTCATGCATAAAAGTAACACGCACAACATATGTGGTGTAAGAAGCTAGGTCTTAATCCTGAGTGGATGTAATGAAGGGTTGTAATGACGAATTATGTATGTATGTATTGTTATGTTTTTACCTTTTAAAAACGCTTAAAGATCGTGAATTGCAAATAAAATAAAAATTAATTCGTGTTTATTTTTAATTAAAATTCTACCACTGTTCACAACTTGATGTAAACAACAACAATTGCATCTATTTGTTATTCCTCTGTTTACACCGTTTGCATAAACAATAACAATTACTAGATAATTATTCGACAGATCTTTGTAACGGAGATCTTCAAAGCACGATTACTCTCGTCAAACGAACCGCGTTTTCACACAAGACTGACTGAACTTTTTCTGACTCGTTGCCTGCTTTACCTTGCCTTTTATATGACAACGTAAACACTATGATGAATGTTCTTGAAGGCGAATGTTCGTGGCTTCATCTTCACGAAATCTCTATAAATGTAAACATCATTGTTTTCATGCATGATTGTTGTTTGTGTATTTTGTTTACATTAATTGTTGTAGTGTTGTTTGTCGAGTTTTGTTTACTTGTTTACATTTTTTTTCATGCTGTATTTGTTTATTTGAGGTTATGTATTCGGATGCCATTTGAAACGGTGGTGTCGTTATTTACATACTTAAGTGGCACGAATAACCTCTTTGTCAGACTTCTTCCTGCCTTTAGACTTCTCAACAAGTGACTCCACTTCGTACGTGCCTTTCCCTGTTGATTACACGAATTGATGATAGCGCATTCTGAATTTGGTCCGTGCAATGTAGACAATATCATTAGCTATACCGCATTAAACACTCATCTCGCTGAAACATTCTCTCCAATCCAAGCAATATGTCCAAGACAGCATAGTTGTGGTGGATGTTAAAATGTTGAATGACTTTCAGTTGTTTAACCGGATGATTAAACAGTTTGTTGTTGAATCGGATGAGGACCGTTTATCGCCCACCCTATTTTTAACGATAGTTAGCGTCTCTGAGTATGAGTTTCTCGCAAATGCGATAATAAAGTCATTGATAATCCAATTTTTTTTTGTTCCCTACCCTCACCAGTGCTGCTTTTAACATACAAAACTCCTCAAATTCGTAAACGATTCCATCAACTTTTTCAAGCTTTTGGTGTCAAACTATTCACTCGTAAGTCAGATATTAAACTTGTTTGTTACTACCAATCAAAGGCTGCTGTTGATAATTTAAATTGTTTTTTGACTCCCCTTTCCCATATTCTTTTTTTTTGTTTCACTAAATTTGTTCGCATTTAATTGTTGAAAATTGAAACAATTTTCGGCATTTCATGCAATGTTTTCAACACAAGCCGGCATTTAAACGGAAATACGTTAAGCACTTGAGCTTTAAACAACTACAACAACACAAAAAGGGTTTACAAGTAAATGCAAATGTTCTTTGTACAACAAGAACAAGAGTCCGGTTAAATGTTTGTATGCATGTGTGTATGTGTGTGTGTGTGCGTGAGAACGACAAAACATGTTATCGAGCGAAAAATAAGGCAAAATATCCTCATGCACCCTCTCTGTTTGGCTCTTGAATGACGTTTAAATGGCAAATACTGGTCAAACAGCGCACTTTGATGTCCACGAAAAATGCACACAAAAATCCAACATTATAGGGGGCTCGCACAGAGTGCTAAGGCCGAGACCAGTAGTTGTTGTAAATCTAGTAGTTGCAGTTGCAGTACCGAATATTTCAAAGCAATTGTAGAAAATTTTAACAGCCAATGTCGCCTGTTTTAGTTGCAATTGCTAGCTGGCTGGCTGGCTGATAATGCCCTTGTGTTGTTGCGTGGTTTTATAGTTGCTGCACCGAATTGTTGCAAAATCTCAATTGACATATTGATGGCGGATAGTGGATAGTGTATGGGTGTCTTAATGGCCCGTTAAGGCTTCCACAGTCATGTGTGCCAGCCAATTCTATAGATTTTCTGTTTTAGATACTCTGCAGCGAGAGTTGTTTGTACATGTATGCGGGCTTTGTATGTATGCGAATGCAACGGAGCGGAGCGTCTGGTTTACATGTTGTTGGCTATTAAATTTGATTGTTTTAAACTCTTATTTGTACACAAACACTTTGCCTTAGGGGGTATTGGCGTTTATCGCTGTAAATAATTTAAAGAAAACAAAACCTTGTCATTCTAACCAACATTTTAAAGCTTCTCTTCTGTTCTGTTCAAATAAAAGTTTTTAACTGCCCTCTCTGTTGGCGAAAGAAAAAAATGTTTTTTATACAGATTTTTGGTGAACAATTTTTCAGAAGAATATTTTTTTAAGTGAAAAAAAAGGAACTGAAAACCAGCATACAAACAAAAGTTTTTAAAGGTTTAAATAAAATTTCTGGCAAAAACTCCGTGAGCAAAATAAAATTGCCATGAAAAAGTTTTCAAAAATCTGTCGTTCACAATCGATTTTAAAACTGTAGGTCCCGCACACTCATGTATAAATTAACCCACACACACACAGGCTGTAATCCTGACTAAAGTAATGGCCAATTATGTCTGTATATATGAGGTATGGTTTCTTTGTCTCATTTATCCTTAAGTACTGGTGCGAAAACATAGTTTTATTGAGGTGAAGCTTAGCTTAATAGACTATTAAATCTTGTTTAAAATTCTAAAATCCTAGAGGGAAATATTCGGAGCATATTCGATTCCGGCACGTCTAGCTGTATCAGTTGTGAAATCGTAAGGATCTCCAGTCTTTTAGAATTTAACCGAGTCAAGAGATGAGCTTGCGTGTGATTAGGTAGGGACTTTTTGTGTAGTAGGAAGAGATTTTTGGACCGATACACTCGTCGTCCCAAATATACATACGTACATAATTGGTCATTACAACCCTTCAGTCAGGATTACGACCTAGTTTCTCACACCACTTACGTTGTGTGCGTTAATTTTATTCATGAG
This sequence comes from Sarcophaga variegata, assembly GCA_932273835.1. Taxonomy (NCBI): domain Eukaryota; kingdom Metazoa; phylum Arthropoda; class Insecta; order Diptera; family Sarcophagidae; genus Sarcophaga; species Sarcophaga variegata. The sequence continues at coordinate 143,340,198 of OW026358.1, read as the reverse complement.
TGGCGGGACCTACAGTTTAAAGTCGACTCCGAACGACAGATTTTTGAGAAACTTTTCATGGCAATTTTATTTACTCTCAGAGTTTTTATCAGAAATCTGCTGAGAGGAAGTCGCCGAAGAAATACTTTTTGTATTTTATTTTGATGTCTGGCCTGGGGCTTGAAGCCTGGCTTTTCGTCTAATAAGCCAACACACTAACTACTAGACCACGGCGACTTCAATAATAAATATGAATAAATGCTAGCAGATTGGTAAATAAAAATACCCCAAACAAATTATTTTTGAATCTATTAAAGGCTGGATTACATGCAGCACTTAGCCCAATGCAATTTAATATCCTGTCACGATTTCTTTAACTGATGCATACGGCAATTGAAAGCCTTAGTTATTTGGGGATTTCCACCCACCAAAATAAACCCATTTACCGACGCTGAAATGCTCCAGACTGGTTGCCAGGCTGGTGCATCATTATCTCGTTTATTTAATCTGAAGATCTCTAGCCAGTGGATTTATAAGACGGTGGATCTAAAAACCAGTGGGTTATAAAAGTGCTAAATTTCAAAGTGATGAACTTTAACAGACTGCACAGTTCCTGCCCATATCAAGGTTGCAGAACGGTATGATATTCGGGTATCAGCACACAGTGACATTCTAGGCAACTGTAAAGCGGATGAACTGACCAGGTGCAGCATAACTATCCAACTTTCCAATGAATTCCGTAATTTGGGAATCCTTTTAAAAACCTGCGAAGTGAAATAAAAATTTTTGAGAAACTTTCTTTGGCAATTTTATATTCTCTTACAATTTTTGCCGGAAGACTGCAGAGTTGAAGTCGCCGAAAGAAATATTGTTCCGAAATGAAAAATCTTGATATTGGTGTTTTGCTTTTACATCGCTTACCATTGAAATTATAAACAAAAGCTACAAAAACAAAACCATGCGGTAAACAAACCTACTTACAAATGATCATACTGCTTAATATAACAACACAGACCAGCATAAAAATATGTTTATTCAAAACTTTATTGGGTAATTATAATAAGAAGTGGGTCATACATCTTACTATCCAGATATCAGCCTACGATTATTACCCATCTTTAATCAGATTGAGGTTCGTCTCGAACCCTATATGACGATATTAGAATAAATCATTAGAAACCAAATTTGAAACCTGAGCGCATTAATGCATTCAAAAAGAAAACAAGTGGATGGGTATTACACAAGGAAACATCCTTGCTGACACTGAGCAGTGTATTCTGCAATTTGTTCAGACCATAAGCTAGGCAGAGACATTATAGTGATACCGTATCGTATGGTATCTCTACATGACAATGATAAGCTGAATTTGTCTTATTTGCTTCGCTTAGAATTGAAGAATGTTACCACAAACAACACAAACAGTTGAATAGACCTACATGTGCTATGACATTCAGCTTCTTTATAATGACTTGGCAAAAATTGTTTCTCTCAAACCGCAGTATCAGCCATTTACAGATTACTTTCAGTTTTGGCCGTACTATAGAATTCGAAGAGAAGGATTACCAATGCAGAGAACTACGGCAGTAAATATAAAATAAATTATTTACCAATCAGGGAAATTAGGGCTAGAAGGTCGAATAAGCCTAGATAAAGAAAACCAAGATGCGGGTTATAGATTCCCCAGCATTAACAACAACAATGCAAGTTGTACCTTTTACTATTTGTCGCCATTGTCTAGTGGGTAGTGTGTTGGCTTATTAGACATGGGGCCACGTTTAAAACCCCAGGTCAGGCATCTCTAATAAAACGAAATACGAAAATAAAATATTTCTTAGGCTCGTGTTCCTCAGCAGATTTCTGACTTTTCATAAATCTGCCGTTTGGAATCGATTTTGAACTCATTGTTGTTGTTTGTGTATTTTGTCTACATTTATTCATGTAGTGTTGTTTGTGCATTTTTTGTTTTGTTTACCTGTTTGGCGTTTTTTTTCTGCTGGTGTTTGTTGTTGTATTAAACAGTACGATAATTTGTAAACAGGTTTGTATACTGCATACACTCAGCAACAAAAGTATACATACGGTTAACAAATTTCAGAAATTTTTTTAACCAATCCGTTTTCTTTGAAAATCTTTATAATTGTCTGGCATCTTTCTTCGATTTTAAGTCGGTCTTTTGCATTGGTTCAGAAATTTGTGAAATTTGTTAATCGGATGTATACTTTTGTGGGCCTGTGCAGGGCCACAATTCAGTTCAATTTCAGAAACTTTTTAACCGTCTTAAAATCGAAGATTGGTTAAAAAATTTCTGAAATTTGTTAACCGTATGTATACTTTAGTAACTGTGTGTAGTTTTGTTTTTGTAGCTTTTGTTTATAAACACCAGTATTTAGATTCTTCATTTTCGTTACAGTATTCGTATAGAATTTATAATAATTTTGAATTTGTGTGTGTAATTGTAGCTTCCATGCTCCATGTAATAACATCCATGGAAGATGGAGCCTAAAAAGGAGACTGAGCTTCTCTGCTAGTGTCCTGCACTGGCCATTAATGACAGAAGGCTATGTGGGCCTGGCGTCCATGAATATTTTCAAATATCACATAAGATTGCTTGTGCGGTTGAACTTGTCTCCATTAATTTCAAGCTTAAGACAGCCTTTTTTAAAATATAATTTAAGCCGCCGTTAATTGAAATCTCGTATTGCCACACATGAAATTGCATTCATGTTTTATTGACTGCGTGCTTTATTTTTTTTTCGTGTTGTTGTAATCAATTTAAGGCCATAAAAATGTATTTCTTGATAAGAAATTTACATTTTATTGCGTTGGGCTTGGCTGATTGGTTTCGTTTCATTTGGTTTCGGAATACTTTTAATTGCTTTTGCTGACAAATGCATACATAAACGAAGTAATTCTTCTTTTTCATCATCTTCTTCTTCTTTTTATTTTACATAACTAAAGGAAGAACATGAGAAAAACGAAGGAATTTAAATGAATTCATTATAAATCAAGTCGTTTTGAGAAAAATACGTACGTATTGTAATGAAAACATGTTCTCATGTTCTCTTACTATCATCACACTGCTGACTACCCTGCATGTCATTGAAAATATTTCTACAAGTAAGGCGAAAAGGGTGGTGGGGGTGGAATGAGTGAATGAAAAACGATTTTTATCTACAATTGATTCATTCATATACGGGATTTTAATTTAGAGCATATGTATGTGTGTATATGTATGTATGTGTGTATGATTGCTGATTGCATATTGTAACAGTTTTCGCATAAAAATGTTTGAATTTATTTTTACCACCACCGCCCTCGCCACCACCACCAACACTAGAAGTCTACGAACAAATCGTTGTTGGTTGGTGTTCCACTTCTTTGTATATGTATGTATGTAGAGGTGCTTGCTTTCCTTATATTGTTGGTATCTGGGCTTGTGCAATACTCAATAAAAATGCAATTTTTTTTTGTAAATAAAAAAAACAAAAACAAAGAAAAAAACACAATAAAACTGAAGTACTTGCATTGAATTTTCTCCATAAATTTATAAATACTGCGTGTAAGTGGTTTCTGCGTGCAGGCGATAAAAACGGGAGCATGTGCTTTGCCAGCGAATATTGGGAAAGTGGAGTGAGTGTAAGGGGAGAGTGTGTGTTATTATATATTCCATTACTAACATCCTCTTGAAACGAACACACTTGTAAGAAACCCAAAAACTGGGTTAACGGATCAATGCATGAAGAAAAAACCGGGTTTGCGTAAATTGTATCCATACAGTGAATGCAAGTGGAATTGGTACAGTAAATATCAAGTGAATCCGAAGCACCTAATTTGTCTTACAAAGCATATAGAGTCCGGCATTGACTATGGGGACTGCAACACCTATTTTGACTCGTCCTTAATTGCTTCATATTGCTCATAGGCAGCCTGCCGGGAAACATAAACTTACTCGTTGATTCGAAGCTGGAATGTTTTAGAATTTTAAAGTCATGTTTTCTCTACTTTCAGAGGTTTTTAAGCACTTCCTTTCCTTTGGTGCCAGTTTGTGTGAGCACATCTTCTGAGGTGGTCCACATCCAAAAGCACAATTTTCCATAAGTCACCATAAGTCAGGCTAAATTTGACGAATGGAATGGGTAATGTTGTCTTTGAAATGCGCTGCGTTTTGTGCCTTATTCGCTTACATCTGCGCCTTAAGAAATCCGCCATGAAAATCGATCATATCAGCAGCATGTGAGACCAAGACCTGAAATTTGTCGTGCAGAATATCTAATAAAGAACGAGTTCTGTAGCACGTAGCTCCGTCGATTTGAAACCTTGTGTTTTCTCATGTCCCGGTCATTCAATTCAAGCCTTAAGAAATTTGTAAACATCGATGTTTAGAGCTTGCCGTTGCCGGTAAAGGCCTGGCCAATGGCTTTCTATATATGAAACGATGATGCCGCCAGACAAAAATTTCGAGATGTATTAGATGCTGGTCTAGTCTGTTGGCTGATATGATTACTAGGTTAGAGAAACCATGGTTCAGGTAGTATATTCGATCTAAGTCAACACCTGGCTCTGAATTTTTATGAATCCGTTATCATTGTGCAATGCAAGGCAACATTTTGGTTTCTTGAGATTGTATTAGGCAACGTAACGATGATGAAAATAATAGGAAACGTAGCAGTCTATGTTGCAGTTTAGAGAAGAATAACTTAGGTTATCAATGATCAATGCAGTGGCCGTTCAAACCCCAGGTCAGACATCAAAACGAAAATATGAAAAAAAAATATTTCGTCGGCAACTGCTTTTCAGCAGATTTCTGGCAAAAACTCTGCGAATGAAATAATATTGCAATGAAAAGTTCTTCAAAAATCTGTCGTTCGGAGTTGGCTTTAAACTGTAGGTCCCGCCACTCATGTATAAAATTAACACACACAACATAAGTGGCACAAGAACTTAGTCCGTAAACCTGACTAAAGGGTTGTAAAGACCAATTATGTATGAACCCGTGGTTCATTTCGAACATAAGAAAAAACGAAAAAAAGTTTTTCTTTCGGCAATTTCCATCCAGCAGTCTTGTAGCAAAAACTCTTCAAGTAAAAAAAAAAATTGCCGTGTAAAGTTTCTCAAATTTATCGTCTAGTGTGAGAAGCTAGATTGTAATCCCATACTTAGACATCAGATGGCGAGAGTGACTGGTTTATAACGCTTACATTTGAAACGAAACAATAAATTTGCCCCAATGAATTGCATATATGTATAGTTCCTAAGTACGATTACCACTGGCTTTCACTGTTAAAAAAATTTTGAATTTTTTTAATTCACAACTTTGGTGTTTAAATCATAGCGTATGTTTTTCATTTAAGCCAATAACACACCATACATGTATACGAGAGAAAAATGAACAAGAGAGCCTTAAAACAATATGTTTAATTGAATTCTTTAATTGTTGTTATTCTTGTTGTTTTCATGTTTATTTTGCTTATTTCTCCGATTGATAACAATTGGAATCAATTTTTTATTGAAATCCATTTTTATTTGGATACGCGAAAAATTTTATGCATTTAAAGGAATTGAATTCATTTGATTTTTAAAATAAATTTTTCAAATTTCTTTTGTTATTCATTTTTATTTTTTTATTTTTTGATTTTTTTTTTAATTCTGAAATATTTTTCATTTGCACTCACATTTCAATCATATTTGTGTGGCTGCTTTACTAACGCAGACGTATGAGTAATATTTTGTGTGTGAGAAATTATTTTTTCTCTTCAAATAATAATCATACGCACCGTATGCCAACTATTAATAAAGGAACCACAACAGACAGATTAAATTGAATTGGAATAGTGAAGTAACAAAAGAAAAAAAATTATTGTGTAAGTCATTTAACGATTAAAACAAAAAAAGTAAAAAAAGAAAATTAAAGTAACTTACCATTGTCATGGTAGTGCATTGGTAGTGTTTTCAAAGTTCTTTACATACCTGGAAAATAAGAAGAAAGAAAAATTAATAATATTGTGGTTTTAAAGTTTTAAAAACAATTAATATTATATATATACTGTTACATTTAAAAACCTTTAAAATATGAGCTCGTAGATTGCAAATAAAATAAAAATAAATCTGTGTTTAGTTTTAATTAAAATTCTTTATTACTCGCACAATTCTGTGCTACACTGTTCACAACTTGATGTAAACAACAACAATTGCTTTTCTTTGTTATTCCTCTGTTTATACCCTTTATATAAACAATAACAAGCTTTGTACTGGAGATCTTCAAACGTACCGCCTCTTCACACAAGACTGACAGAACTTCACTAACTCACTCGCCGGCTTTTCCTTGCCTTTTATATGGCAGGGTATGATGAATGTTCTTGAAATCACTATAAATGTAAACTTCGTTGTTTTTTGTTTACTTGCTTACCATTTTTTATGCTGGTGCTTGTTGTATTTTTGTTTACTTGTTCACGTAAGCAATTTGTAAACATATTTGTTTACTGCATTATTTTGTTTTTGTAGCTTTTGTCCATAATTTTTTGTAGATATGGAAATGAGAGAGAAATAAAGACATCTAAACCACTGAATGTGTGTGCCTCTCTAACCTTTCCTTAAGGAAATCAATATGAAAAGACAACGTTTAATTGGGAGGTCCCTTAAACAGCATTGCATGATTAGGTACTATAGTGTCTCATTGAAATACCCATTGTACTCATTAACTCAATTCAGTAAATTCTAGATATCCAATAGTCTTTCGTTTCAGGTTTAGAAATTCTATGCGAAGTTTTATGTATTCGCAGTGACCTAGAATGTGTACACAGTTGCCAGAGTATCTTTATAACTGCTGTGAGGTTTTTAAGCGATGCATGCAAACTAGGTAATGTTTCTGACTGTGATAAATTGGAAATTTTTTCCTGCTCATATTCATAGCGGTTTAGATTTATTGATCCATTATACCATCTTTTCTTTGCAAAGGAGAGATTTGGTTGTGTCTTTCTATAGAGAAATCCTAATACGTATGAATTCAATTGAATTCTCTATTGTATCAGCTTTTGTAAGTGAGTTTGTCTAAGGGTATCTGAAATTCCTGTGAGGAATAACAACATATGCTTCACATTCTCATTCAGCGGTACACAACATTCTTCGTTATTTTTAGGTTTCTAGGCACCGCTGAACTCAACGTAGTAGAGTAGACAGTGTGTTGGTTTACTAGACAAGAGCCCCTGAGTTCAAACGCTGGCTTAAGCGTCTAAAATTTTTTAAGATTTCTTTCGACGACTAATTTGGGAAACAGTTCGTAATCATGACTAAAGGATTGTAATCTGATCTTGATTCATGAGTGGATGCTTGCATGACATTCTCTGGGCGATAGAAACTATATTACAGCAGAGACTTTCGAATTTTGACAGTTAATAACGACCATCATATTGAAACTACATCCGTCAAATTAGTTGTCATTTATTCAACCTGTTTTGTTAATGAGGGATGGTCACAGCATTCGGTCCCTTATTTTCAATGAAAAATCATATTCAGTGATTACATTCATATCCCGATGAATGGATACCTGAACCAACAACCAATTGTCGAATTTAGGATAATAACAATCCACATGTGATCCGCGATCGTCCAATGCTTCACAGAAAAGTCAATGTTTGGTGTGGATTTTAGAATGACGGCTTCAAGGATTCATAATTCTTTAAGAACAACATTAGCCAGGCCAGCACTGTCAATGGCGAAGAGTATAGATCGACAATTAACAACTTCTTTTGGCTTAAATTGGCTAAGCTGGTTACTAATGACATGTGTTTTTAATAGGACGGTGCAACATGACACATAGTTCATGCCACATTGTATATTCTGCACGAGCTTTTTGAGGGCATAGTCATCTGACGTAGAAGTGATTTGAACTGGCCGCTGATATGGTGGGGTTTGACTCCATTAAACTCTTTAGTGGGGTGTTATCATAAGCCGCAAAATCACATCGGTCCCCTAAGCCAACTCAACCTCCACCCACGGGCAAGGTTCAGAAATCTGAATTCCGTTATATCCGCTATGAAGTTACAACGTTTTTACTTTTTACGGCCTTAAGGGATAATATCTCTGTGGCATTAGCCAATAAAGTCTTAAGAATAGAAGAGAGGACAAAACGAAAGTAAGAAAATGTGACGAATTGAAAAGCGCGGCGAAACATTGTCATTTGAGTATTACGTTGAGTGAGGGATCCTAAATTTATTCGATTTCTGGACAAATTTATTAATTTTTCTGTTTCCATTGTGAATTAGTACGGATTTTCTGAGATCTTTAGTTTACCACTCAGGAAAGGAATTCTCATCTCATGTCTAAATTTGTTCCAATTTAAAGTTTAATAGCAGATGTAAAGAGTTTTCCTTCCGACAGTTAATCCTGACTGTACTTTTAGTTGTAGTAGTTGGGGTGCCAGTTAGATTTTGGAGTTTAGCCTATAGACCGTTCGTTACTAATATCTTTGACAATTAATGTTTCAGAGTGTTGAGGATTTTTGAAATTAGAATCGGTCAACATCGGCTTCTACGATTTAAATAAAATTGGTTTCTATTCAAATAAAAGCTTTACTTGGTTTATGTAAACTTGCCAGTTAAAATTCTATGATTATGGAATAGGAATGAATGGAAACGCTCCATATATTCTAAGTAAAATATCTCTTCTTCTTTTTTTATGAGTCCCTAAACAAATTCCTTAATATTCGTAGATTTAGTATGTATTTTAAGGAGAGTATGTAAATTGCTTTTATGTTACCCGACATAAGCGCAGGCATTGCTTTCATCCACACCTCCAACTCCAATGCATTATAAAGCGTTGAGTATTGTGTGTGTGTGTGTGTTTAATGGCTATGAATGTGTTTGAAAATGTTTTAATGGCTCGAAAAAGAGACGCAACAAGAAAACATCATTAAATTAATTACAATACAAATGCGCAAATGGGAAACGTAAATGGGAAAATGCTTTTGTACTGCTTCAGACACACACATTATGTTTTAAAGATCTCTTTCGCTCTCTTTCTCTGTTTTGAAATGCAAAAGTATTTATGGAATCAAGTGGTCTACTTGCAAACGAATTCTGAAGAGACAAAGAGAGAAACGGGGAGAGAGAAGAAATATTTACAATTTAAATGATAATTAAAACTTAATTAGTATTCATTAGATAACACATACATATACAAACACACACACATTAAAATACATTTACACGCCTTTTATTTTCTATTGCTTACAGTTATTCACTCCACTTACACTTACAATTACACTTACACTTACACTTACACAGCCATACATACGAATGAATTCACAATTATTTTGTAATTTAGAAAGACATAAAGCTGGACTACCCAACATCTGCTTAAAGATTTTAAGAGTTTCGTGTCTTAAAAGAAAAGAAAATTGCTTTTCAGCATATCTACAGCAAGGGAAGGAGATTCAATGGTTTTTTTCATTTTTTGTTAAGATGCTGTGAATAATTTTATTTGTTTTATAGAAAATTAGTGGGAATTTGTATTGATGGTGATAAATTAGAAAAGAAAAGAAAAAAAAACAAAGAAAAGAAAAGAAATTAAAACATTAATTGGCTCATATATCTTCTAACAGTTCACTGATTAATGTGGAGCATTTGTCGTATAGAGAGGACACTTAATTGAGGAAGAAAAATTTTCAAAAAAATTTTTATTGACTTTTGGATAGAATAGTCAAGGAATCACAAAATTGTGGTGAATGCCAAAGGAAATACGGTTATTTATAGCGACGATGAGGTGGTATGTCATTAAAGTTGAAAGTTTTCGGCCACAAATTCTGAATAATTCGAAAAAATGTTCACCATGGTATTCGAATTTAAAAGATTAAAAGGCTTCAAATATACATTTCCTTTCTTGCTTTTAATTGGTTTAAACTGTCCGGTACTCTGGCTGTGCGAAGAATTCAATCAGCATAAAACAAACGATAAAGATTCGTAAAGAATTCACCGTGCGGTAGTTTTCTAAGCTCCATCGTTCAAAAACTGGTGCCGATTTACCTCATGCGTGATCGAGTTGCCTTTCTTATCGAATTATATATCATCAAGTATCAAATAGACGGATTACAGCATTCGATAGCTGAAGTATCGAAATTTTATCAAAATGTACTAGAATTTTGAAACAATGGAAAATAATTTAAACATATTTTTAATACATATCGATCATGGCTGAATGTGTTAATAAGAAGAACACATTTTTAACAAAAAATATAAAAAAAAACAGAAAAAAATTACATTTTATTGACAATATATATTTTAAAAACAAATAAATTTTATTTAAAATAAGGATGGCTACATTTCTATCACTGTGCTTATCGTCGTCTGATTCTGAAGACTATTATAGCACAGTACGTATAAAGGATAAAAGTGATCCAACGTATCTCTAGCAGCTCTGGTTGCATTTTTTTTTTATTTGAACATCCACTTCTTTAACTGCCATATTGATTTTGTGATCCTCCTCTTTAATATTTAAAGATATTTCTTTTATTAATAGGAAACGATCTAATTTTTGGTTTTGTTCCTATTTATACTCTTCTATTTTTTTAGTGTGTGAGGTTAAAAGTGTTAGTATGCGCTCAGTCTTTCAGAGTATCCCTCGATGGTAGACTTCCGTTGATTCTACGTGTGAAGACAGAATAGATACTTTTGTATCATTTTCCTTTTTTGCATAAGATATTGGCTTTTCCCTTTCCATACATTCACCTGTACCATAATCAACATTAAAATCATTATTAACTTTTTGTGATCGAGGAATCTAACTCAGATGCATTAGATAAGTTTGGTTTACCAAATGTTTTAACCGAGGAAAGGCCTTCCACATGAAGGTCAACACCAGTGGCTTGTATAATTTGCTTTTCTGCAGATGTCTAAATCATCTCCTGGTAAGGTCCGTCTCCGGTTTTTTGTTTTGATGCCTTGTTAGCCCTGCTGTTAGGTTAAAAAAAAACTTTCGAATCTTAGGTAAAGGACCATTTTGGTCCACTTTGCATATTTATATATAATATATAAATAATTCGATATAAAACTAATTTCACCAAACATTTTAAATAATTTAAATTGTTACAAAAGTTCTGGAATTCACCATTTCTATACAGATATGTATACCACGAGTATAAGTTTTACTTCAGTTCGTGTTTATTCCGATCTATTATGAGCGAGGATAACAAGTGCTGTCCACATTGATGATGTTATCAACAGAAGTCAACAAAAAAGTAGTGACAAGTTGGCTCCAATTCGTGAGTTATGGGACTATTGAGAAGCACTTCTTTCAATGTTTTATAACTGTCATGAAAATGTCACTATTGACGAGCAGCTAATGGGTTTTAGAGGACGATGTTGCTTTAGGCAGTATATGCCTGTAAAGCCAGCCAAATTTGGGCTTAAATTTTGGTTAGCTGTAGACTCCAAATCAGGATACATATGGAAAATACAACCGTACCTTGGAAAACCAAAAAACGATAGCCTGAAAAAAATCAAGAAGAGCGTGTCGTGTTGGAGGTTACAGAAGAATTGAAAGGGCAAAATATTACAGTTGATTGTTTTTTTTTTCATCTTTTGAGTTGGGGAAAAATATTTTACAAAGGAAACTGACTTATGTGGGAACAGTTCGAAGAAACAAAACTTTTATCCCACCGAAATTGCTTATGTACAAAAAAGTTCCTTTATATACATCCACGTATTCCGGCCATAAAAATAAAGGTACTATATTGATGAGCACCATGCACAAAACAAATGAAATCGATTTCAGTAATCATAAGAAAAAACCTGCAATCATTTCTTATTACAACTCTACTAAAGTTTTGTTATATTTTATCATTATTTATCGTTTCTGTAAAAACAATTTCTTTTATCTTAGAGGCGTTGATACTGCTGATCAAATGATTAGCTACTACAGCACTAAAAAAAATGGCCAAATGTTGTTTTTTCTAATATAGTTGATATATATGCATTGAATGCATTTATTTTATGTTCAGATATTGATTCTTCGTGGGCTGCAAATTATTCAAATCGCTGAAGACCTGAGTTTTTGCGTCAGCTAGCTATTTGCCCATCAAAAGAATACATGTTGAAAAGGAAAGTCAAACCTAAAAATCCATTTGTGGCATAGCTATTGACTCAACTACAAGCATCGTCATCAAATAGTGTACCATCTACAAGTGGTGATACACAAAAGTCAGCTCCTAGAAATCGGGGAATTTGTAATTGCTGTAAGTCCAAATGTGATGTCAAATGCATTATATGCAATAAATTTGTATGCAAATTTAAGGGAAAAACACTTTGTTCATCTTTCTGCGAAAATAGCAATAAGCCATAATTATTTTTACTTACTTTTACTGATATACAGAATAAAATAAATTCCATGGATCAAAATGGTCCATTACCTAAGATTTGTAACTTTCAATTTTGTTCTGTTCGATTTTGCCCTACATAGCTAAAAACGCACTAAAACCATTAAAATATAAAAAAATACTTGAGCTGACGTTTTAAGTTGATACGATAAGCCATTGCAAACTTAAATAAAAATCAAAAAAAAATTTGACCAAAATGGTCCAAACCTAACAGCAGGGTTAAAAGAAATTTTCCTTTCGGCATTGAATTTTTGGTCAGCAAAAGCCTAGAATTATATGTACACATGTATAATTATTTAATTTATGTATGCATTTACACTAGGTTTTTAACATGACAGTATGACAATACACACTTTCTCCATAATTTTACGTCGTTTGTTGGTGGACCATAGGAATTCAACTTAAGAGCAAGTTGCTAACAGCTGTTGCTTTTCCTTGGCTGCAATCTGGCAATTTGTTTTTAGGCAAATTAGGATTATCGACCAAATTAGGATTTTTCCAATTATTTTATTAATATTAGTCCTACAAAATAATTGGAGTTTTGTTTTATTTTAAACTTTAAATATAATAATAAACTTACATTTTTATAAATTTCTTGCACGTACAACTTTTTTGAGCCAAAATCAAAATATTTTTTCGATAGTGTTGAACTGACGAGTAAAATTTAAACAGCTGATACTCGATTAGAACCTCGTTATCGTATGCTATCATCTCAAATTACGATAGTACTTATTCGATGACGAATGCGGTAATACCAATTAGAAAATTTACAAGAAATATTACTCGATCACGTATGCGGTAATTCGACCCCTGAATTGTATGTAAAGTCGTTGTACCAAGTTGTACCAAGGGTTTGTCTCTGTACACCGACGACAACTAGGACAGAGTTTTACGAAAAATTGGGAAAATTTTTGTTGGTTATGTTTATAAAATAAAATCAATGAACGCGTATACTTTGGTAACTTACTGCATTTACATTTAAGTGATGAAATTAAAGAAATACTAATAGATTTCGCGAAGAAGGAGTGCGGTTTCATAAAAACAATACATTATATTAAGATTGCTGTAGTTTGGTGCATTGATACCCTGAGTTCAATTTCGGAGATATCTTACAAAAAGTAGAAATGTAAGAAAATATTCAAATCACCTTTTAGCAGTCATCTGGCAAATGCTTTGAAATTAAACTAGTTACCACACGGAAAAGTTTTAAAATATGCTGTTTGGTTCCAACGTTAGCTACCGGTATGTATTGAAAAATTTAAACACCTAACATCGATGGTAATAGAAATTAATTGCAATCCTGACTTAAAGATTACAATAGTCAGTAATGTATGTGTCTATGCATATAATTTAATTTTCTCGAATTATTTGCAGTATTTGTTCAATATTGAAGAGCCCCTGTTAAGGAAAATATATGCCTTTAAACAATAGGTTGTGTTGGATGCTTTAAAAAGCTTGATGGTGTACCAATGGAAAATATGTATCATGCTAGAAGAATATTACATACATAGTTGGTCATTACAATCCTTTAGTGAGGATTACAACCTAGCTCCTTACACCAACCATTAATTTTTAGTCATGAGTGTCAGAACCTACACTTCGAAACGACACATTTTTGTGAGAAACTTTTCATGGCAAAACAAATTGTTAAAGAAATATTTTTTCATAATTTTTTTTTGCTTAATTTGTCTGGGCTGGAGTTTGATCTACGGGCGATCTCATCTAATAAGCCAACACACCACGTTCAATTTCAAAATAATGAGACTTATTCCTAACTTTATTGCTTTGTCTGTAATATCGTCCTAAGGCTACTGTGGTGCATGGTCTTCTCATTGGAACGGTTTGTAATTGTGGTGAGAGAGAGCTATCTAAACTATCTTTTCTCCCAGTAAAGAATAATTAATTTCTTAAAATAATAGGTTTGTGACGCTTTTTAAAGTTACTCCCACAACATTTCCTGTGAACTTTCTTTCATGTCACAAGCTTAAGTTTGTATTTGTAGCTTTCGTTTCCGACGTACTTTTTAATTTTATTTTGAAAGTGAATTTTATAAAGCTACTGAGGTTAAAACTGTACTATGCGTATCTCTATTACTAATGTCAGTTCGTTTCAAGAGTTTTTTTAAGTATTTTAATTTCAGTTCTCTGTCTTGTAAAACCAACAGAACCTTTAGCGCTAATATACAGCCTTATCCGCCTTTTTATGGGGAACATAAATTCCCCTCTTTGCATTCTTTAGTGGCCTAATTTGTTGATCGACACACTCTAAGACATCCTGTTTAAGGTCAAAGTAATTTCGAATCCTCTCTCATACGACAAAACTTTTACAAGACGCTCATCCTCGCCGTGCTTCTTTATGAGAAGTATTGAGAGTATTCGACAGAAAAGTCATACGTAAGATCTTCGGTCCATTGCTCGTTGGCTATGATTTTCGCATCCGATCTAACAGTGAACTGTATGAGCTCCTCAACGACATGGACGTTGTGCAGCGTTTTAACATCCAGCGGTAGCGCCATTTCGTTCGAACGGAGGAGGATGCCCCGGCGAGACGGGTATTTGATGAGGGGATCTGGCGAAGTCGGTGAAGAGAACGACCTTCTTTGCATTAGAGTGACCAAATCGAGGAAGCCCTGTCATCGGTTGGTGTGACCAACTGGCGTAGAAGCGCAAGAAGCAGAAGCGCCTAGAAAGTTGCGTTGCTTCAGGCCGAAATCCATTAATCCGGTTGTTAACGGGCAATTAATTAAGTAAGTAGGTAAGTAATTTCGATTACCAACTATGAATGGATGAACAAAGTGTGAGAGAGACGCGTCTTATGTAAGATTGAACCTCAAAATAATACCAGCCTTAGCAAGAGGTTATTGAAAATAACATCAAAAGGAGAAAAATGGCACAAACTACACTTAAAGAATGGCCAGCAAAACATAAATTTTAAAACAATAAAATGAACAACAAAGGAACCTACTTTATGTATGTATTTCTTTAACTAAAACTATCATATCCTTTGCATTTCCCTTTAATTTTATAAAAGAAAAGATAAGAAAGAGTGTCTGTTTCCTGTAACTGTCTGAATGAATGTCTACAGTTTCATTGAAATAATAACGATTTTAAATCATGAAACGAACTACAATGTTAATCTCATTATATGCTATGTGTGTGAGAGAGAAAGAGAGAAAGAGTGTGAGTGTAAAACTTTAAACAAATGAAAAGTAAAAAATCCTTTTTATTATCCTGAATGTTTATCCGTTTGTTTAAAATTCATTTCATCTCGTTTTGGGTTTTGTTTTCTGCTTTTTTTTGGTTTTTTAAACTTCATTAGCAAAATGAAACGATAAATTAACATGAAATTATGGTTTGCAATTATAGCTGCAAACCCCATGCCAAACCAACCAACCCAGTTAACTAAAGAATGAATCAACTTTTCTGTTGTACTCTCATTATGAACGGAACGAAGACGAAAAATAAATGTACAGGAGAATACAAGACAATACACGGCCAACAACGAAATGTAAACATTAAATCCGAAAAGGGGGAAAACAAAACAAAGAAATTGGACAAG
This sequence comes from Sarcophaga variegata, assembly GCA_932273835.1. Taxonomy (NCBI): domain Eukaryota; kingdom Metazoa; phylum Arthropoda; class Insecta; order Diptera; family Sarcophagidae; genus Sarcophaga; species Sarcophaga variegata. The sequence goes on along the minus strand of OW026358.1, from coordinate 143,324,294 downwards.
CAACAACAGCAGCAAAAAATAACAACACAATACAACAATGACAACCGGCAACTGAGAGTGAGAGAGAGAGAGCTGTAGTAAATTATGCTCAAAGATAAAATAAAACATACAGGAAGACACTAAAATACAGTGGGTTGGAAGAAGAAGTTTGATATCAGGGTTCTACCTTCATTTAGAGGTTATGTGAAGGCAATAAAAAGAATGTTCTGAATATGAACCGGGCATCGAAACTATTGTTACGAAAATAAGAAAAATCCAGATACTGGTGTTTTGCTTTTACATCGTTTAACATTAAAATTATAAACAAATGCTACAAAAACAAAATAATGATCTTGTTTACAAATTATCGCAATGCGTAATATAACAACAAACATCAGCATAAAAAAATTGTAAACAAGTAAACAAAAATACAACAACAAACACTGCAACAATAATGAAACAAAGATGTTTACATTTATAGAGATGCCGAGAAGGCAAAGCATGCGAGTTAGTTAGTGAAGTTCAGTCAGTCTTGTGTGAAGACGCGTTGTGTTTGAAGAGAATAATCGTGGTTGGAAGATCTCCGTTACAAAGATCTGTCGAATAATTGTCTACTAATTGTTATTGTTTATGCAAGGGGAATAACAACCAAAACAATTGTTGTTGTTGCGAATAATAAAGAATTTTAATTAAAACTAAAAAAAAAAATTATTTTTATTTTATTTGCAATCTACGAGCTCATGTTTTCAACGTTTTTAAAAGGCAAAAACGTAACACACATACATAAAAGGGTCCGCCAAATAACTTTTTTTTGAAAATGCTTTAAAAAAGAAAACTACTGAATAGTTTCTCAAATTTCTTTTTTTATTTGAAAGTACAATCCTTCCGGTTAATAATGGAAAATAATTTCATTCAAATGGCCGCCTAGGCTGGCGATGCAGTAGCCTACACGATCGGTCCAATTTTTAAGCACATTATCGATTGTGTGCAGCTGTATTTCACCAATGGCTTCACGAATATTGTCCTTTAAAGCGTCAATTGCCTCCGGCTTGTCGGCGTAACACTTATCTTTGACGGCACACCACAAATAATAGTCCAATGGTGTCAAATCGCAGCTCCGAGGTGGCCAAACGACATCAGCTCTGCGGCTGATAATGCGATCTTCAAAAACAGGGCGCAAAACATCGAGTGTAGCTTTGGCTGTGTGGCACGTAGCGCCGTCCTGTTGAAACCAAATGTTGCCAATATCCTCCTCTTAAATTTTTGTGAACAAAAATTCGTTCAACATGGCCCGATAACGATCGCCATTGACTGTAACGGCCATTCCTTGCTCATTATCGAAGAAAAATGGACCAATTATGCCTCTGGACCAAAATCCGCACCAAACAGGGGCTCGTTTCAAGTGCGTCGGCTTTTCAATGTATGCGTGCGAGTTTTCTGGGTTTACATACCCGCCAAGATCAGAATGAGCTTCATCTGAAAAGATGATTTTTTTTTTGCCAAAATCGGCATCTTCTGTAAGTCGATTGCAGGCCCACTTAGCGAAGCGAAAAGGCATTGGATAGTCAATTGGCTTCAACTCCTGAACCAATTGGACTTTGTATGGCGTCATACCAAGGTCTTTATGCAAAATTCGCCTCAATGATGTCTCCGAAATGTTCAATTGTTGAGAACGACGGTGAATTGATGTTCATGGCGCTTCACGCACACTTTCTGCCACAGCAGCAACATTCTCGGGTGTACGCACTGTTTTTGACTTTTCACGCTTTGGTTTATCGATGAGGATGCCAGTTTCTTTCATTTTTTTTTCACAAGATAACGAACATACGGAGCAGACGGTGCTTCTCTTCTTCCAAAATCCGTACGAAATTTTCGCACACATTCTGCAACATTACCATGATTTTCAAAATAATGTCGCAATATTTCCCAGCGTTGTTCAAGCGTATACACAACCATATTCATTCAGCAGAAGGATAAAACTAATTATCTGTCAAATCAGACATGAGCTAAGTGTTACCATTCACGAAATAAGCACTAGTTGAAAAGAAAAACGATAGATGGCGGACCCAATATTTCACTTAAAACGTGTGTCAGGCAAATAAGATTATATGGCCAGAAATTTTCGATAATTTTCTTTACAAAGACGCCTAATTTAATTAACACCCTCGTATATCCACTTTTTTATAGCCACTGTCAGACAACAGACTACCACAACAACAAAGGAGCCATAAGCCAAACATTACCCGGGGTAAGAGACCATGTAGATGGATTTAATTGCAATGACCGATGGTCATTATGGTCTGATTCATGGTTTTCTCCACAACAACAACAACACATAAAACTGTGTCTACATGCAGCAGCTCTCATAAGAATACAACACAAATACAAATACAACTTCATGTACAACATAAAGATATTGTGGTGATTATGTGTGCGTATGTGTACAGAAATACTTCCACAATACTACAAATTTTAAATAAAATATAAGAGCCAAAGAGATAATATTCCAATATAAACCATAATGAACCATACATATATAGGAAGACAATACACACGTATATGTGTTGTGGTAGTATAAGTTTCAATGGCAATAAATGATTAAGGTTTTCCTTACCACTACAAATAAAGTTAAATGTTCGTATGTATTGGTAATTTATAACAATAACTTTAAGGCATGCCTGTACACACATACACACACACGCACACACATTCAGAAGAGAGTTGATAAATATTTATTGTTGTAAGCCCAAATACTTTATAGGAGTTCCTTGCTCTCTCCCTCTCTCTCTCTTTCGCTTTCTCTCTCTCTTTCATTATCATAAGTAAGTAAGTGTTAATATGTCTCTTTAAGTATGTTATTAAAACTGTTATTACAGTTATTTTCGGTACTAATTGTACACTCAGAAAAATACAATTGTTGTGAAACAAAAATAAATGAACTGAACTCAATTGATCATTAAAAACTTTAGTTAGGATTACAGTCTAGATTCTCACACCGCTCATGTTGTGTGTTTTAATTTTATCCATGAGTAGCGGGACCTACAGTTTTATGTCAACTCCGAACCATGGATTTGAAAAATTTCTCAGGAGAATTTTATTATACTCTCAGAGTTTTTGCCAGAAGACTGTTGAGAGGACCCCAGAACTCCTGGATGTATATACCGATGGCTCTAAACCTGATAGCGGGGTGGGTAACGGAGTCTACGCTGGGAAACTGGACCTGAACATTTCCCTCCGACTACCGGATTACTGTAGCCCATCTACCGGGCTGCTCAACGGATCCTCGTCTACGGTGTTCCTTTCGTTCGCATCTCGCTCTTTTCTGATAGTCAGGTTGCCTGCCGTAAGATCTCTGTTGAACGTTGTGAATAACTCCAAGATCGTCAGGGAATGTCGCTGCTGCGTCGACCTTCTTTCTGGGCGCTTCAGTGTCAAACTTATTTAGGTCCCCGGTCACAGCAATATTCCGGGAAACTGCAAAGCCGACGAGCTCGCCAGGGGTGGTGCACTACTTCCGGAATCCTCTTCAGTTGATTTGAGGATGCCACTTACCACGGTCAAGCTGGCTATTGCGCGGAAATTCCTTTGAAATGTCAACCTATCCTGGTTCAATGAGGAGTCTGGCTCCGCCGCTAAACTCACTCGGCCCTTGTTAGATTGAAGGCGCACCAACCAGTTACTCAAACTTGGTCGTGGCATCATCTCAATCACTATGGTCGTGCTTACAGCTCACTTTGTTATTTGGAGACACGCGGGAAGAATGAGGCTCCCATTTAACGACTTATGCCATGGGTACAGATCTGCTGAGAAAGAGGAGACTGTTATCCACTTTCTTTGTCAATGCCTATCTCTGGCGAGGTGCAGATATAGGTTATTTGGCTCTCCAACCCTTGTCAGCTTGACGGATGTCCATTGATGTCAATGATATAGCTTCATACATAACATGATTGATCATTACAACCCTTTAGTCAGGATTACGACTAAGCTTCTCACACCACTTATGTTGTGTGTGTTAATTTTATACATGAGCGGTACAGTTTAAAGTCGACTCCGAACGACAGATTTTTGAGAAACTTTTTCATGGCAATTTTGTTTGCATACGCTCAGTGCTTTTGCCATAAATCTGCTGAGAGGAAGTCGCCGAAAAAATATTTTTTGTATTTTGTTTTGATGTCTGGCCTGGGGATCGAACCCTGGCTTTACGTTTAATAAGCCAACACACTACCTATTAGACTACGGCGACTTCATATAGCTTCGTTTATCAAATTTTCGGGCTGGTTTTCTAGCTTGGGGTAGTTGAGCTTTAAATGTGCAGCCCTTGCGCTGGCCAATTTCTTCTTCTCTGAATTGAAGGAGACTGCGTTCACCTGTGGCATCACAACGGACCGCTATGCGTGGTCAAGTGAACTTTTGGCATCAAGGCAAGCAACCCAACCTAATCTAACCTAACCTAACCTTACCTGTTGTGAGGAAGTCGCCGAGTGAAACATTCTTCCATTTTTCGTTTTGTTCGATATATCTGAGCTGGGTTTGGAACTAAGGATTCTTGTCTAATAAGTCAACGCACTACTTACTAAACTATGGCGACTTCATGTTGGTTTAGGTCAGACTCTTGTATTAAATCCCTGCTGTCTTATAGCAGGCTAATGGAAATGGGGGTTGCAGGAGGTCACAACTTTATTACCTTAAGAAAAAACAAAATGAAGTCCCCGTGGTCTAGTAGGTAGTGTATTGGCTTATTAGACGTGAGGCCTCGGTTCAAACTCCAGGTCTGGCATCTCCAACTGAATGAAATATGAAGAAAATATTTCTTCGGCGATTTTCTCTCAGCAGATTTCTGGAAAAAAACCCTGGCAGTAAATGAAATTACCATGAAAAGTTTCTCAAAAATCTGTCGTTCGGAGTTGACTTTAAACTGTAGGTCCCGCCACTCATGTATAAAAATTAACACACACAACATAAGTGGTGTGAGAAACTAGGTCGTAATCCTGACTGAATGGGGTTGTAATGACCATTTATGTTATGTCTGTAGAAACAAAATAAGGAGAGAGATTATCCCTAAAAAGCTATCTCTAGGTAGGTAAACAGACTCTAAGATGTAGCTTAGACTCCTTGCGTAGACGATAATCTACACGACAAGTGGACCACTTATTCCTTAAAGGTGTGGGTTCAATAAATCCAACTGTTTTCTATTTTTATCAAGTCTAACAACTTTCTTTACATAGCCATTGTAGAGAATTATCAGGAACAACTGCAACGTAACTATTTGTTATTACCCACTGAGCGTATGAGTGTTCATGAATTATTTCTATTAAATATTAATCATACGCTGTGATGTACTAAAACCATGAACAGAATCATATATACAGTACGATGTACAAATGAGTACATGTTTGTATTTTAAACGCTTTTTATTGAATAAAACTAAAAGTAATAAAGAAAACTTCCTAAGTTTTTTGGCATTTATTTAGCATTTAGTGGTTAACAAAATAATATAAAATTTAAAACAGAAATCATCAAGCCCTAAGAAAAAAACAAACAAAGCAAAATCAACTCGCATGTACTCAATTTTGCACGTCGCCATTTAATGATATGTTTGCAAAAACGAAATCAAAAACTATCGTTATTTTTCCATGTTTTTGCATTACTTTGACTTTTTTAAGCGAATATTTTTTGCAACTTATCGAACATCAATCAATTTCTATTAAAAAATGAAGATACTCTCGAAATCAACTGAAGATATTATTGTAGCTTTGACTGGAAGTGGTTATTCTACCAGGAAAATTTCTAAACAACTTGGAGTTAGTCTGTCAGTAGTCATCAGAATCTAAAAACGGTCTGTTGTTCCCAAGCCTCAAGACAGAGGTCGTAAAAAGTTACTAACTAATGCAGATGCTCGCCTAATGCTAACAAAAATGAAAAGGAACAAATTTTTAACACCCAAAGGAGCTTTTTGGCAATCGGGAAACGGCAAGTATAGCTCTTAACCCTTTGACGGACACTGACGTCTATAGACGTCATAACAAAAGTTTCTGGGGGTACATGACGTGTATACACGTCATAAATTGTTTCCTTGCCAAATAACGGAGATACAGCAAGTGTCCCACGGGAAGGCCTCCTAAAATTTTGGTGTCCGTCAAAGGGTTAAAGATATTGGCTATGCCTCAGCAGTCAAAAAGAAAAAACCTGCACTTTCAACTAAAAATGTAAAGGCACTTTTAAAGTTTGACAGAGAATACAGAAATTGGACAGCGGATGACTGGAAGCATGTGATCTGGACAGACGAATCGAAATTCAACCGCTTTCAAACCAATGGTAAGCAATATTGCTGGCGCCGCCATGGGGAAAGAATTGAAAGACACCATGTTAAGGAAACGGTGAAACACGGTGGAGGAAATGTCATGATATGGGGTTGCCTTACATGGTGGCACCTCGGACCACTGCAAAGAATCAATGACATTATGAAAAAAGGCGATTAATTGAGAATTTTGCAGACCCATCTTCCTAATTTTGTCGATATGAGCGTCTATCCTGAGCAAGGAGTACTTTTCCAGCCGGATGGTGACCCAAACACACCTCCAAAATCGTTAAAGAATGGCTTAGTGAGCAAACTTTTTAATTAGTGTGCAGTGTGTGCAGCAAAAAGTCCCGACCTCAATCCGATTGAGAATTAGTGGTCAATCGCGAAGAGACGGTTGGGACAGTACTGATTAGCCCCAACCAATTTAGTTGAGCTTTGGCAACGTTTTTATCAGGAATTGACAAATAATCCGAAAGAAATTATAGGGAATTTGGTGGAGAGCATGCCAAGTCGCGTAAATGAGATTTTGCATAACAAGGGTCTTTGGAGTATATATTAAAAATACTCGTATTCCTTAAAATTTTGGAATGGTGCAAAATTGAGTACATCCGAGTTATTTTCCTCTTGATTGTTTTTTTTTTTTAGAATTTGATGATTTTAGTTCTGAAATTTATATTATTTTGTTAAGTACTAAATACTAAATTAAAAATGAAAAAAAAAATTTGAATTGCTTTAACACTTTTATTTTTATGCAATTAAAATTGCTCACAGTACCAACATATACTCATTTGTGCACCCCACTGTAAATATTGTAATAAATGTTTATAAAGGGTCTTTTTATAGAGGTATAGAACTTTAAGTTGCAATAAAACAACGATGGACTATTCGATTGACATGAATTTTATTTATCCGAAAAATAATCTTGTGGCATTACATTTTATATATGATTTCTGGCATATGACCGCCACGGCTGGCGCGGATGTAGTCCAATCTGGACGTCCAATTTTCGATGACTTTTTCCAACATTTGTGGCCGTATATCGGCAATAATACGGCGAATGTTGTCTTCCAAATGGTCAAGCGTGTGTGGCTTTACCGCATAGACCAATGACTTTACATAGCCCCACAGAAAGTAGTCTAGCGGTGTTAAATCACAAGATCTTGGAGGCCAATTCACAGGTCCAAAACGTGAAATTAGGCGGTCACCAAACGTGTCTTTCAATAAATCTATTGTGGCACGAGCTGTGTGACATGTTGCGCCGTCTTGTTGAAACCACATCCCCTGGACATCATGATTATTCAATTCAGGAATTAAAAAGTTAGTAATCATGGCTCTATACCGATCACCATTGACTGTAACGTTCTGGCCACCATCGTTTTTGAAAAAATACGGACCAATGATTCCACCAGCCCATAAAGCGCACCAAACAGTCAGTTTTTCTGGATGTAACGGTGTTTCCACATACACTTGAGGATTACCTTCACTCCAAATGCGGCAGTTTTGTTTGTTGACGTAGCCATTCAACCAGAAGTGCGCTTCACCGCTAAACAAAATTTGCTTATGAAAATCGGGAACGTTCCCTTATGATGATCGTTTGGCTTCAATTCTTGCACGAGTTGGATTTTGTAAGCACGCAAACCAAGATCCTTCCGCAAAATCTTCCATAAAGTGGATGGACACAGATCCAATTCCTGTGCTCGATGGCGGATGGACTCATTCGGGTCTTCCTCAATGCTACGCTCTACAGCAGCAATAGCTTCTTCTGCACGCACCGTACAGCGTCTCTGGGGATGCGAGTTATCAATAAGAGTAAACGTGGTGCGAAAACGTTCCATGGTTAATCGAATTAACTGCTCTGATGGACGATTTTGTCGACGATAAAATGGACGTAGTGCGCGATACGTTTTCCGCACAGAACCATTATTTTCGAAATAAAATTGCACTATTTGCAAGCGTTGTTCAGGCGTGAGTCTATTCATGATGAATTGCCAAACCAAACTGAGAATAAATCACTTGACAGATGTTTAATCGGTCGCCATCTTGAAAAGTAATGCCAACTTAAAGTTCTATACCTCTATAAAAAACACCCTTTATAATACATATGTATGTAAACGTATTTGTATTTTCAATATTAATTAATCATTAATATTCTTAAATATTTGAAACATAATTCTGTTTCCAATATTTTCTTCCATTTCTTTCTGCTTAATTGTTAAATAAATTCTAGAAAATGATCGTTTACTTGTTTTGTATTTTTCTTAGAATTAATATTTCCAAGAATTATTTGATTTCATTTATTATTTACTCGGTAAATGATTTTATTTTCAAGTAATTTGTTTTTTCATTCAATTGTCTCATGGTCATTTCAACAACAACGTTTCTATGGCAACCGCTATTAAAACCCATCATTATCGCTGTCATTGCAAGTGAAAACTTTTCATAATTAATTTCGTAGAATATGGAAAAATTTTTAATTGATTTTGCAAAGTTCTTGTCATTGCCAATGACATTCAATTATTTTTTTAATGGCGACAGATTATATTCCAGCGAATTGGTTAACAAATATAACTTTTTTTGCGAGCATCATTGCTAAGTGAAGTTCAAAGCAACATGCAACTTAATTGAAGTGTGGAGGAGAAAATTATTTGGAAGTAAGTTTACAGAGAACCTCTCTCTCTCTCTTGAAAATATAAGATCGTTTGAATAAATCCTAGCAGGCTTAAATAATTACTTTCTAGTTTACAGTCAAATACCTGAAGATTACATTCGATTCCAAACACTTACAGAAGCAGAATATGCTCTAAAAAGGCTCGAAGAGCGTACATGGTTCTCTTTAACCATTTAGAAGTCTTTGATTGAATTCTGGCTATACAAGGCAATAGTTGAACCGATAATGCTTTATGATGCCTTTGTCTGGTGGATAGCAGCTGAAAAACAATGTAACTGAAGGCTTTTGGATGGAGTAAAAAGGCTGTTTGGGATCCTTATTACTAGTGGCGTAAGAACAATACCAACTCTGTCACTTTATGCCAACCAAAATTGGCTTTCTGTTGCGTTTCTCCTGGATCAGCAAGCGCTTTTTAGAACAATCAGCTGATGAAACAGCTGCATGAATACGCTTAAATAGGCTGCCTTCCAAAATATATCAATACAAAGTTTGTGTGCAGTTTTACTACTTTATATAAACTTTGGAGATATGCAAACTAACCACACAATGCATCAACTATAAATCCGATGCCTGATTGCTTTTTGACTGCGTTAAAAATACACATTGTCGACATTTTGAAGTAGAATACATTGTAAACATTTTGTACAGCGGCATTATGAAACACGATACTTTGTTCAAACACGAAACAACTAACATTTTGGAAGGCAGCCATACTGTCATCTCAAATAGGGATTACAGGAATGCAAAGAAAGCCAATTAGTCAGTGTATTCAGTTTGATTATCTGGAGCATATATAAACTTCCGGAACCCTTAGCTGCTATTCTCATGGGTGTTAAATTATATTGCCTAACGGCAACAAAAGCCGTCTCCAATGTCATATCGACGCTAATGTCCTATGTCGCCTATTTCTCTGTGACATTGCTGTCACTTCTGTAAATTGTTTTGCAGATGAACTGGCTAGAACGGTTGGCGGTTTGGGAAAAGCTCTAAAATTAAGCGGGCATTGGGTTCCGTTTGGCTGAGGTTAATCTCGAAATTGTTCATTTCTCGTTCAACATTTTCTGCTTAGAACAGATTAATCGAACGCTAGATTGCGCCGTGTCTAGTAGGTAGTGTGTTGGCATATTAGACGTAAAGCCAGGGTTCGAGCCCTAGGCCAGACATTAAAACAAAATACAAAAAGTATTTCTTCGGCGACTTCCTCTCAGCAGATTTCTGAAAAAACCCTGGAAGTAAATGAAATTGCCATGAAAAGTCTCTAAAAAAAATCTGTCGTTTGGAGTCGATTTAAAACTGTAGGTCCCGCCACTAATGTATAAAATTTAACACACACAACATAAGTCGTGTGAGAAACTAGGTCGTATTCCTGACTGAAGGGTTGTAATGACCAATTATGAATGTATGTATGTATGTAGATTGCGTTGGCTGTATCTTGGGGAGAACAAAGAATCAGTTTATTCGCTCTCGCTTAAATTAAAGAGCGCCTCTCGCCCAGTTTCAACATAAGCTATGATTCGGAAGAGGAAGAGACTGTTTCTCACTTAATGTGTCTCTAGCCAGCCAATATGCGAACATGTTCGGGAAGACTAGAAATTCAATGGAGTGTACTAATAAACAATGGTAATAATGGTAGTAAACCAATGGGTGTAACAGACTGGCTTACGTTAGGTAAACGGGTAGCTTGCTATTCACAGGCAAGTTCATTCGGTAGCCATAAGGCCCATTGTGTTACCCAGGTGTTAGGCAAGCCCCCTTGTCATGATCAGTTATTGTTGGTTGTTTGAACCACCCCGAGTTCCTGACGAAAACGGCCAGCTCCCTCAGTGGCACGTTCGCCTGCATGCCCAGATCTTCAAATATTCTGCAGTCCAATGCACTCTAATAAAAGGTGTTGCACCGCTTTCACTTTGTCCACATCATGGCAGCTTCTGCAGTAATCCTGTCAGAGCAGACCGAGCTTGTCAGCGAAACAGCCATTAGTGTAGGTTCCCATTAGAATTCCTATTAGAACCATAGAATATATTGGCTTAACTTCATGGGATTGTATGTGTGATGTCAACTAATCTAACTGCGGAAGCCATATGCTGGAGACTTTTTGCCTCAGAAAAAAATTAAGATGGCGATTTGCGGAAACCTAAATTTTTTCATCGAGATTATTCATTTATTTCACAGTTTTTTAAGCAGCCTAAATAGAAGTCAAAATGTTTTTGAATGTAATTCACTAACAACTAATATTCGTATTCCTAAATACTATTATTAGGTTTTTACATTTTAAAAACATTTAAATTATGAGCTCGTAGATTGCAAATAAAATAAAAATAAATTTGTGATCAATTTTAATTAAAATTCTTTATTATTCACAAAATTCTGTGTGCCACTGTTCACAACTTGATGTAAACAACAACAATTGCTTTTCTTTGTTATTCATCTGTTTATACTCTTTGAATAAACAATAAGAATCACTAAACAATTGTTCGACTGATCTTTGTAACGGAGATCTTCAAACCATGATTACTCTCTTCAAAAACACTGTGTCTTCACACAAGACTGACTGAACTTTCACTGACACACTCGCCTGCTTTGCCTTGACTTTTATATGGCATTTTATACGGCATTATGATGAATGTTCTTGAAGGCGAATGTTAATGATTTCGCCTTCTCGCATTCTCTATAACTGTAAACATCGTTGTTTACTTTTATTCTTGTAGTATTGTTTGTCGATTTTTGTTTACTTGTTTACCATTTTTTTATGCTGATGTTTATTGCTATATTAAGCGGTACGATAATTTGTAAACAGGTTTGTTTACTTGCATTGTTTTGTTTTTGTTGCTTTTGTTTGTAATTTTAATGTTCAGCGATGTAAAAGTTTCTTAACAATATTTTAACAAAGAAGAGTGATTCTGGGAAAACTTCATTCCATTCACTAGAATTTTTCTTCGTGTGTATTCATTTCATATTTCTTTATCTTCCTTTTGAAGTTCTGCTGACTTTATTCAACCAATAAAACTCCATAATGACATAATGAATTTCATTTCATTTCTGTCTGTCTCACTCTCTCTCTCTCTCTCTCTCTCTCTCCCTCTCTCCCTCTCTCTCTCTCTCTTTCCATTCTTATGATTGCTTATGTTATTATTGTTGAAAGTGTTATTACTACAGCATCTCTTTCATTAAACGGATTGAAGCGGTTGAAACGGAGCTCTACACATTTATGTCATCCATTCAATTAGTTGCTCTGTCTCTCTCTATCTCTCTCTCCTTCTCTTGATACCCCTTCGGTCTTTTGTGCTCTGTGGCGTGGATTGTTTATTTTAATTGTTCATATAAATGTTTGATATGTAATTGTTTTATGTCATTATTAAATTTAATTATTACATTTACTGGCTCTATTTCGATCTTTCTCTCTCCAACTAACTCTCCCTCTCTCTCTCCCTCACTGTTTGTTTTTCAGCTTCAATTTACTGTAAAACCCGATAAGCATGCTGCATATTCATTTTCATTGTTTCATTCATTATGCTGCAGTAAATGAGTCAAATTATTAATTATGTGTTCGAGTGTGTGTGTGTGTGTGTAAGCTCATATATATATTGAGATTCACTCATACAAGATGACAAATGACGTATTAAAAATGCCTTAAATGAGTTTAATTGCTTATTTTCAATGTTTCTCTGCAGGAATGTGTTTGTATACACTTTTAAGCATTCAAGATTAAGTAAATATATGTAAGTATGTGTTTGTGTGTGTATGTTTACTTGTATTTAATATGTGTATGAGTGTGTGTGTTTAATTTAAATACTGGTCTGGACATTTGTCTCATGTTCAATTAAACTTTTACCCCCAAAAAACTGTATTGAATTTTAATGTCACACAGATTTTATGAACGTTTCTTGCTCGTTCTCCTCTTCCTCTTTTTGGATTATTTTTGCCATTCATGTTGTAATTGCCAATTCATGACAATTTGTTTTAAACGTTGTAAAGCTTGTTGATGAGAATTGTGATTAAAGGTTTTCAATTTTACTTAAGCTGTGAATATTCAAAGGGAATACGTTTTTTATTCCTTTTTTTGTATTAATTTTTGTTTAAAAATGGAGGATAAATGATGGGAAATATTGCAGACAGAGGGATTGAGGTTATCTAAAGGGTCCGCCAAATAATTTTTTTTTAAATGCTTTAAAAAAACCTACTGAATATTTTCTCAAATTTCTTTTTTTATTTGAAAGTACAATCCTTCCGGTTAATAATGGAAAATAATTTCATTCAAATGGCTGCCTCGGCTGGCCATGCTGTAGCCTACACCAGAAGATGCCGATTTTGGCAAAAAAAAATCATCTTTTCAGATGAAGCTAATTTTGATCTTGGCGGGTATGTAAACAAACAAAATTGTCGCGTTTGGGGCACAGAAAACCCGCACGCATACATTGAAAAGCCGACGCACCCAAAACAGTTTGGTGCGGATTTTGGTCCAGGGGCATAATTGGGCCATTTTTCTTCAAAAATGAGCAAGGAATGGTCGTTACAGTCAATGACGATCTTTATCGGGCCATGTTGAACGAATTTTTGTTCACAAAAATTGAAGAGGAGGATATTGGCAACATTTGGTTTCAACAGGACGGCGCTACGTGCCACACAGCTGAAGCTACACTCGATGTTTTGCGACCGGTTTTTGAAGATCGCATTATCAGTCGCAGAGCTGATGTCGTTTGGCCACCTCGGAGCTGCGATTTGACACCGTTGGACTATTATTTGTGGGGTGCCGTCAAAGATAAGTATTACGCCAACAAGCCAGAGACAATTGACGCTTTTAAGGACAATATTCGTGAAGCCATTGGTGAAATACAGCTGCACACAATCGATAATGTGCTTAAAAATTTGACCGATCGTGTAGGCTACTGCATGGCCAGCCGAGGCAACCATTTCAATGAAATTATTTTCCATTATTAACCGGAAGGATTGTACTTTCAAATAAAAAAAGAAATTTGAGAAAATATTCAGTAGTTTTTTTTTAAACATTTACAAAAGAAAAAGTTATTTGGCGGACCCTTTAGTTACTCGCCTCCTATCCGCTATTTCCTACTCCTACCTACTTTCCTAAAGGAAGTACTTGCCAACGCTATTAACACTCCTTCACCGTAGTTTAGTAGGTAGTGTGTTGGCTTATTAGAAGTGAGACCGCGGTTCAAACCCTAGATTATATATCTTCAACAACAGGAAATATTACAACATATTTCTTCGTCGACTGCGTCTCAGCAGATTTTTCGCAAAAACTATGAGAAAAAATTCAAGAGAAAAACTTAAGAATCCGTCCTTCGGAGTTGACTTTAAACTGTAGGTTCCCGCAACTCCTGTGTAAAATTAACGCACACACAACATAAGTGGTGTGAGAAGCTAGGTCGTAATCCTGACTTAAGGGTTATAATAACCAATTATGTATGTAAGTATGTATTAACACACCTTACTTTAAATTTTCTTCTAAATTTATCTCTTATGCCTTAGCCTACACGCGTATAAAATTTAAAATTAAAAATATACTTGATTACCGGCACTGATAGCCGTATATCATACTCGTAAAGTAAATGAAACGTTTCATTAGAAAAGAATTTTAAATCTTGGAAGAAAGTTTTCTTTTTTTACTTCAGAAAACTTTTAAAATATTACGAACAAACGAAACTGCAGCAACACTGCAGCAAACTGCAATACCATCGTTTGCCATCTGTGCAAAGCATTCCCTTTATTTAAAGTCATTAAGATTTTAAAACTACTTCTCGTTCTCTCTCTCGTTCTTTCTTTTGCTTTTCTGCTCTTTAAATAAATTATTTTCAAAGAAAAAAACTGATTTTTTCACTTAATTTGACTTAATGGCGTGGGAGAGCGTCAGTTAAAGAGAAAGAGAGACGTGAAAAAAACGCAGGTTTTTAAATTTTATCAAGTTTTTCTTCAAGTGCTGATGATGCACAATCATTTGCGGCAAAGCGCGATTGTTGAAAATTGCAACAAATTACAAAGTGCCACAGAAAAAACAGTGGGATTTCTATTATAAGATAATTATTAGGTTGGGAGAAAAATCATTTCTTTATGGTGGTCTTTATTATCTGCACTTGGTTTAGTTAACGTGTACTTCTTTTGATCTTAAAAGTGAGTCACATGGTCCTAAAACTTCAACTTCTGTTACATTATTTTTTTTAAATTTTAGAAAGAAATTACTTTTTCCCCAACCCATTATTAAGTGCTTACTATTGTTCATTAAAAGAATTCTTTTTTTTCGTGATGTTCGTTTGCAAAACAAAAAACAAAAGACGCGCATAGCTTGTGTGTTAAATGTTGTGATTTTAGTGCACAATATTAGCTTTCATTGTAATTAGTTGTTGTTGTTGCTGTTGTTTTTCCTTTAATTTCTTATATTTGAAGTTTTTTTTCTTTGAAAGTTCGTTGCTGCGAAAACTTCTTTTTTGCGGTTGAATTTCTTTGAAAAGCAGAATAAAAGTTTTGCGTTCATATTCTGCTGCCGCATGCTTTTCGTTTTTCTTCGTTTTTGTTGTTGTGGCATTTGTTTGTTGTTGCAACAAGACATCTTTGTTAAATGACAAGCACTCATTCACACAACAATGCAATCAAACACACAGACACACATACATACGTACGAACGCTAATGCAAGTTCTCTATGAAATATGCCAACACGTGTGTTGACATTCCTCCTACTCAACCTTATATGCACAAGAGTTTAAATGCGTTTTTTTTTGGATAGCAAAACAAAAGAGCAAGAGAGAGAGAGAGTGACAGAGGGAGAGAGAAAGGGTAAAGGATGAGAACAAGAGTGAACTAGAGCGCAACAAAAACCATAAGCATGTGTATGTGAGTACCTTTGTTTTTGCTTAATTTTGTACTTGTATGTGTGAACAAATTTTGTTTTCATAATGACAACAGCAACAGCAAAATCAGAAGTAGCAGCAGTAGAAGTAGCAGCAGCAACATTTTTTGTGTGTGTGTTTTTTTAATAAGTTTTCTGCTCATTTTTGTTTATATGGCTTCAGCAAGAGTGAGACACTCACTCACTGTGTATACGTGAGTGTGTGTGTGATTCTTTCGAGTGTGTCAAGTGATGTAAACAATTTAATGACATTGACAATGACTTTGAAAACTAATTACGCTGTTCTTGCTTAAAATGAAAATCTTTTACGAAAATTAATTATGAAAAGTTTACATTTATAAAAACATCAGCAACGTTGATGATGATGATGATGCAGATGATGTGCTTAAAAGCTGTTGCTCGTTCTAAATGATTGTGTGATTAAAATGGCCCTGAGTTACTAAGTGTTACAATAAAAAATATTGATTTAAACTCGAAAAAAACACGAAAAAACATGAAAATTAATTTAAAAAAATTAATTAAATTACTTGGAATAAATAAATGAAATCAAATCAAAACATGGTTCACTTCAAATTCGGATGTACTTTACATTGAAAACCGACTACACAGTGAATGTTTAATCGAAGCCAAGCAATTACTGGCTACAGTGTTGAGTTACTAACAGATAGTGAAATACAGATGCGAAGGAAGAGAAAATATTTACAAGAAATTAGTAACATCACCATGTATGTAAATGCAATCCAAATAGTGAACAACAGTAGACTTAGCAGAGAAGGACTTAAGAATATCACGTAAGGCCTACAATTGAAATCAAAGAAATGGAGACAGACAATGTGATAAATATGTAAACGCAATATGAAAGCCTGCCGGAGACGAACATAAAAAGCCTTTAAGTGTTTTGATTTCGTTTATTTGTTTGATTTGATTTGATTGATATGTTTGATCCGATTGATTTGTTAGATTCGATTTATTTGCTTAATTTGATTGATTTGTTTGATTTGATTGGTTCAATTGATTTGATTGATTCAATTGATTTGATTGATTCAATTGATTTGATTGATTTGTTTGATTTGTTTAATTTGATTGATTTGATTTCTTTGATTGATTTGATTCATTTTATTCATTTGATTGATTTGATTGATTGAATGGTTTTAACTTAGATTTCTCAATGGAACAGTATGTAGAGGAGATGAACTTGCCACGCGTGACACACTCATCGAACTCTTCTATTCTAAATCGCCTTTAAGTGTTTATTCAATACTTTTTAAATGTGGCATCAAGTGTACATTACTTTGGCAGCTTCTAAATTCGACTCATAATCACAAGAACAGAATTCATATGCTTATAAAGCGAGTGAGCTTAGTAGGCGAGTATAATTCTAGATAGTAATTCTAGTTAATGCTACTGCGGTAAGTACATTGCCTCCTGCCGAGATGATGTAAGAGATAACAATATGATTGAAGTCGCCGTTGTCTAGTAGGCAGTATGTGGGCTTATTAGACGTTAGGACACGGCGGAAACCTCAGGTTTCCATCAAAAATAAATACGAAAAAATATTACTTTGGCAATTTCCTCTCAGCAAATTTCTGGGTAAAATATGTGAGCGTTAAATAAAATTGCCATGAAAAGTTTCAGTTCATGCTGCATTGGATATTCTGCAGCAAGGAAGTGACGGCATGGTCATCTCTTGTGGAGCTGATGTGAGCTGGTCATCCAGATCGTTTAAGTGAACTTCGTTCGACTTTTTCTTGTGGGATTTTCTTAAGTCGCTGGTTTAGGTGAATAAGTCTATAATTACAAACTTTTTGTATCCTAAATTCGTTGATATGAACACCAACGACATGTGTTTTCAACAGGACGTCACTACATCTCACACAGCTAATGCCACAGTTAACATTCTTCACGGGCGATTTAAGTGCACAATGATCTCATGTGGAGGTGAAGAGAACTGGCCACCGAAATAGCCCAATTTGACCCATTTAGGTCTTTTTTTGTGAGGTTTCCTTAAGTTTTAGATGTACGCGAATAGTGCACAAAGCACGGTGGTCAGAAAACTCAGCATAACCTTTGTGATTGCAGAAATTTAATCTGGTTTATGCATCAGAATCATAGAAAATTGAACATTTCGGATGCTTTCCACCTAGTAAAGACGTTGACGCCATTTAAAGGATGTTATATTCCAGACAAAAGGGCGTAAATTGGTCTTACAAATGATGAAAAAATTTCGATGATATCATACACACACACTTTTATGTAAATTTAAAGACAGGCGGCGATTAAGATCCTTTATTAGCAATATTAAGGAAGTATGCGGCTCATGTAAATGAATATTAATTTTTCCCTTTAACACATGTTAATTGACCATTTTGTATGCGTCCAGATATTTTGTGCACATTGGCCTTTTCCAATCGAATGAATAATTCATTGAAATTACTTTTCATGTGGCATTCTTAATCAATTATTTTCTTTTCCCGGATTGTTTTGTTTTGATTGCATTATAAACCATTTAGCAATAATAACTGTTTTTTAATAACATTATAACGGCATTATTGTGTTTGACACAATTAATGACTAATTAATACAAAACCTTCTGCCCTCTTCTCTTCTGTTATGTTCTGAATTAATAATACCACACACACCTCCTTATTTATACTCATATGCTGTCATAAACTATTATAGCTGGTCACTAGAGCGTATGATTAATATTTTTTACAATTCAATTCAATAACACTCATACGTTTAAGGGGGTGGTAGAGCACAATATTAATGAATTGTGGAAATAATTAATTAACGTATGGCGTATGGTACGTATAAATATGAAACTTTGAAAACATTTTAAATGCTTGTGGTTAAATAGACATGCGATGCCAAGTTATGCGAACGTTTGGTCAACGTTAGTTAGGATCATTTCTCATGTTTTCGACAAAAGACAAATTATGCTCTAAGACATCTTCATCAGATTTTAGTACCGGACTTAGAATCATAGCTGCCAGATAAATAAGACGTCAAATTTTTGAGAAAAATCTTCAACATCGTCAAAGACGTTTATTGAAATCGTCAAAAAATCGTCAGAAAAATAAATAAAAAATTATTTCTATTGTAGTAAAACATATAAAGTCAATATATGTATGAACATATCTGAGCTCAAAAATAAAACATTTAAAAATTATCATCATTTATTAATTTTTTTTCCAAAAATGGAGAAATTTTATATCATTTTCAAGAAAAAATTGATTAAGGTTTAAACAATCTATCCCAGTATTGTTTATTGATACTTAAGCGCGACAATAATATTTCATCATCTTAATCTATGGGTGGTGTAAAGATTAAGGAGTCAGAAGCTCTGACAACCGGTAAATTTTTTAGTTCTTATCAGATCTTATCATCTATTTGCACCATTTATAACCAACCGAGAGTGGAATTCAACTCTTATGTATGGGTCGGTGCCTCAACGTCTATTTTGAGGTTTCTCGACCGTGTACAGGGAGGCCGTAGTAGCTCGTTAATGACGGTAGTGTATCCCACTTCATTGAATCAATGGAGCATCGGTGCAATGTGGTTTGTGTTTCACTGTTCTATAGCTCCTACAGAAGATTTTGCTCGAACGAAATAAGGGGACTTTTCCGCATTACTGCATTACAGTAATAATACGTTTTTTAGTCGGACTATTCGTATGTGGAACTCATTCCCTGCGGAGGCCTTTCCTGTTACTTATGGTATAAAAATATACAAGCCTAGTGTACATAAACACTGTTCTCCCTTTCCTTCTTCCCATAACATATTGTAATAGTTCCAAACACAATGCCATCCATCCCATGAATGAACGAAAAAAAACGGTGCATGCCTTTGTCCTTGCGATGGTAATATCAGAAGCTATACTCGAATTTTTAATTTTGTCTGCAACGACAAGTAATAAATTATTCTCAACTACGAGGTTATTTAGAAGTTTTAATTTTTTAGCTTTTAAGGTGTTAAAAAGGAATAAAATACAGAAAAATCATCACAGGTATTCGAAAGTAACTTAAAAATATAATACTTTACTCTTTGTTTTTATTAACATACATTTACAATAGTAACAATAGTAACAATTGCATAGTAAATACAAAACTTAAAGTGGCTTGTAACGTACTAAAATAAAGAATATGATGTAAATTTTTAATTTTTAAAAATCGTTAAAATAAGGGCAAAAATCATCAAATCGTCAAAATGATATTTTTAGAGCTCAAAATCGTCAAAATGACGATAAATCGTGCGCTTATAATCTAACCTATTCCGAAGTCGTAAACGTTTGTATTGAGGCATTTAATTGCAGTTTTTAATGGATTACCAAGACTCAATTGTCTCTGGTTTGTCGGCATAACATTGTCGCAGCTTCTTGGCGGCCAATTGACAGCATTATTACGGCGAATTAAACGGCCATCAAACGTTTGACGCAATAAATCGATTGTGGCATGAGATGTGTGTCGAGTTGGACCATCATGTTGAAGCCCAAACATCGCTCACATTAATGCCATGAAAAGCGGGTCGAAAAAAGCAAAATCGGTTATCATTATCAAAGAAATATGGACCAACGATACCAAGCCGCACCAAACAGTCACTCGTGATGGGTAGACTGGCTACTGTAACACCAATTGTTGGGTTTTCTGAGCCCCAAATACGTCAAATTTGCTTATTAACGTACCCACCAAAATGAAAATGAGCTTCCTCCGAAAAGATTTTTTTTCCTAAATCGTGAAGTTTCTCCAATAAATACCAACGTTACTCATGCGTACATTGATTCATTATGCTCAGTGTAGATAATATACAGAATTTAGTGACAGAATAGAATTACATGAGCATTGCCAGATTCAAATTTAAACCTAAAGATGACTCACCCTATAGACAAATTGGAATCCAACAACCCTACCTAGACGAAACACAAAACCTGCCTGAAATATCGCCGTTCTCCGTAGAAGTGTGCATGAGAGTTCGAGGCAGACGTTTTCCTGTCGCTCAGAAGAACTCGGGCCATAACTTGATGAATTTTGCTTGGAGACACAGAGGCTTGCATCTGTACATAGTTCAACTGATTGAGGAACTGAAGGTGAATGAACATAGAAAATGACGGGTGGTAAATGGGATCTAAATCAGTTAGCAACCCATCCAAGTTTTCTTCGAAAAATCATTTTCGGCACTTATCTTCATTTGTGGATGAGTGTAGGAACGTAAATAAATAAAATTAATGAATTTAAGATGACATCAACTCAACATAAGATAACGGAGCGTTGAATGCATAACGAAAAAGTCACTATTTGTAGAGGATTTTCAGCTGGCAGCTTCATCTGTTCATATTTCTTTGTGGAAGATGTTGGTCAGGCTATCACCGTCAACGGCATGCACTATAGAACGATGATTACCAACTTCTCTGGGCTTAAATTAGATGATCCGGACACCAATGACATGTGGTTTCAATAGAACGCAGGTACAAGCCACACAGTTCATGCTACATTGGATATTCTGCAGGAAGGAAGTGACGGCATGATCATCTCTTGTGTAACTGGTGTGAGGGGGTCATCCAGATCGTGTGAGTGATCTTCGTTAGACTTTTTCTTGTGCGTTTTTCTTAAACTGCTAGTTTAGGTGAATATGCCATAAATAACAGTGATCGTCACAGCCAATATAACCCATGCCATTGGTGAAATTCAAGCTGTATTATGCACCAATTTTAGGTAAAATTGAACACTTCGTATGAGTCCTACCTAGAGAAACTATTGCGAATATTTGAATAAGGTTATGTGCCTCATATAATGGCATCATAGGGTCTTTAGGTTTAGATTTAGGTCGGAGTGGTAGCTATAATATTACAAAGCTCACTTGAGCACGCAGTCCCTGTACTGACCAAGTTCCACCAAAAACCGGGGAGGAGGAAGAAGTTGGTCAGCGCAAGGGCTGCACATCAAAAGCACGACTTTCCTACACTGGAAAACGAGCCAGAAAGTTTGATGAACGAAGCTATATCCTTGATATCAATAGATGATTGCTCCGTCAAGCTAACAAGAAATGGGGAGCAAAATAACCTATATCTACACCTGGCAAGAGACGGGCACTGACAAAGAAAGTGGATAACAGTCTCCTCTTCCTCAGCGGATCTGCTTCCACGGCAGAAGTCATTAAATGGAAGCCTCATTCTTTCCGAGTGTATACCCATGACGCAATGACCTGTAAGCACGGCCACTGTGGTTGAGATGACGTCACGACCAAGACCAAGTAATTGGTTGGTAGGCCTTCTATCCATCAAGGGCCAAGTGAGTCTGGCAGTGGAGCAGGACTCCTCATTGACCCAGGATAGGTTGGCTTCCAGAAAGAATTTCCGCGCAACATCCAACTTGACCGAGGCAATTGGCATACCCAATTCAATTGAACAGGATTCCGGAAGGAGCGTACCAGCTCTGGTGAGCTCGTCGACCCTACAGTTTCCCGGAATGTTGCTGTTCCCGGGGACCAACACCAGTGAGACACTGGTGAAGCGCGCAGAAAGAAGGTCAAGACAGCGGCGACATTCCCTAATGATCCCAGAGTTATACACGAAACCCGATAGAGATCTTATCGTGGCCTGACTATCAGAAAAGACAGAGATGCGAGTGAAAGGAGCACCGTTGACGAGGATCCATTGAGCGGCCCGGTAAATTGCCGTCACTTCCGCCTGAAACACGCTGTAGTAGTCCGGCAGAGAAATATTCAGGTCCAGTTTCCCAGAGTAGACACCGCTTCCAACCCCATTATCGAGTTTAAAGCCGCCGGTATATATATCCATGACTTCCGGGGTGACAACCGTATTAGGAAAGTGAAAACACCTGTCGAGACAATATTCAGCAGGGATATAGTCGATGTTCACGGGAGCCACTGGATCAACCTCTAGAATAGTGGAGTGACCAGAAGGTACAATGTGCCAACGAGACATGGCATTAACTCTAGTCGCAGCAAACTTAACCGCCTGCTTAGCGAGAAGCACAGTAGGAAGCCAGTTGAGCATTGCGAACAAGGTTTCGTGGGGGTGGTGCGCAGAGCCCAGTTATATAAATAGCCGCAGACCTTCTGACCTTGTCAAGAAGTCTGACGTTGTGTTGTCTGTTTAGAGCAGTCCACCAGAAAGCAACACCATATAAGAGGTTGGGTTCGATGACCATAGAATATATACAACGCATAGGGTCTTTCAAACGAATAAAAAATTTTGATGATATCTCACTTACACTTTTTTATTTAAATTTAAGAATAGCAGGCGCTTTATAAAAGTCCCTATAGATATATTGCACTGGGAGTTAAAGACCAATATTAGGTGGACTGTCCGATACAAACCATTGCGAAGGGTAGGAATACAGCAGAAAATAATGCAAAATATCGGAACTCTATCAAGAATGTCGAACCATTATTTTAATGCCTTATGACAGCTTCATAATGGGTTAATTTCAATGATAAATTTCCATTAATTTTGTCTAATTTTATTACCACATTAACAGGGCTAAAGTCAATACAAATAAAAGCAAAACCAACATACTTATGTATACACGACGAAATTGTTTAAAATTTATCTGTGAGGACCATAAAATCTTGACATTTCTTGTAGGAAAGAAGAAGAAGAAGAAGAATTTTAAGAATAAATATCCAGTGATGCCTTGCTTGCGTGGTTGCTTGCCTTCTGGCCTTTCAATATCAGTCATGCGATGGTGCAAAAGCGTTAAAGCACCTTGGGTGGCCAAGCATCGATAAAAAAACACTGAAGTAAACACCGTTAACAGGCAGAGACAGCAAAAAATGGCTAGAAAAATATGCAATAAATCTCTGTGTGTGTAAGTGTGCCCCACAAAATTATGGGCAGCATTAACATTGTCAAGCGGTTAAGAAAAACAGGCAGTAAAATATCAAACAAAAGAAACGCAAAAGGTAAGAGCAGATGAAAAGAAGATGAAGATGAGGAAAGAAAGGAAAGCCATTTTTTGTATTAAAATAAAAGGCAAATAAATACCGCCATCACTTGATTTTTATTGTGCGACATCAAAAGACCACAATGGATCGCGATAAAGAAAATGCTTATCATAAATGTAGAACAACTTATAGGGGGGATAACTGTGTGGCTTTTTGTTTTGTTGAGAGCCCAAAGCTTTGTTAAACGGATACCCTCCTAAATGTTAAGGTTTATTGAAACAAAAAAATGAGAGAAAAAACAACAAAAATAAAACGGAAATACCAGTTAAAACGTTTAAGCCACACACAGGAAAAAAGCTCGATTGCGGTTAAGTATTGTGACTGACTAGTGCTGGTCAAACAAGTTCCCAGCAATGTATCATGAAAATGTATATTTTTTGCTTGGTTTTTCTGCCCTTTTTTAATAAAAAAAATATTTTTGTTCTTTCACATTATAATTCAGCCTACATAGTGAATATTAAACTCGGCTGCCGATGCCATTTACCCAAAAAGCCTTTTTGTGTTTTACCTCATTTGGATACGTTTTTGTTTTTTTTTTCATTTTGTGGTTTGGCATATGAAATCATAATCCATTATAACGTATTTAGGCCTTTTTGTAAACTGCATGCGAACAAAAAGGGGTTAAAAGCTCTATTATGGTTGCTTAACTTATGCAATATGATGCGCTAAAATGGAATGAAGAAAAAATCGGAAAAAAATTCTGATTTTTATTTGTTAAAAGGCATTAATGTGTGTGTGTGTGTGTCTGTGTGTGAATGGAACTACAATTTGTTTTTACTTTTGTGGTCATTAATTATAAAACATTTTAAAAGAATTATTTATGAAACCAAAAGCGATGGTAAATGCATCAATTCGATGGCCAATGATTTTCAAATGAAAATAACATTTTTAAATGAAATTCATTTTTTTAAAACCAACATCCAAATATGCTGGAGATGAGAATTCAATTTGAATTTGAATTTGAAGGGAAACTTAGTTTTAAATTACATAAGATCACAGTTTCTTTGAGTATTCTTTAGGAATTTTTACCACTTCAACTATCGGTTATTTCGAATCTCTGAATACTTATGTCACTCTATTCACATCACAACACTCAGTATATTAGCTCAACTGAATGAAATGAATCGATTTGCGCTTGAGCAACGTTCGAATTTATTGGGTCAACGACAAACTGCACTATGATGTCCGATTTTGCAAAAAAAAAACCGTTTTTCGGATGAAGTACATTTTCATTTCGGTGGGTACCCACACTTGATCTAACAGAAGCCAATACAACCCATACGATTGACTGTTTGGTGCGGCTTGTGGAGCGGAGGCATTATCAGCTCCTATTTCCTTGAAATTGGGGACGGCGCAACCATTACGGTCAATGGAGACACTTATCGCGTTATGATAACCAAATTTTTTATACCCGCTCTTCATGGCATTGGTGTGAACGATGTTAGGTTTCAACAGGATGGTGCTAATTGCCACACATCTCATGCCATAATCGATTTATTGTGTGAAACTGTTAATGGCCGTTTAATTCGCCGAAATAGTGATGTCAATTGGGTGCCAAGAAACTGCTATTCGACACCGTTAGACTGTTTTCTGTCGGGCACCATTAAAGAAAGTTGTTATGCCGACAAAGCAGATACAACTGAATATTTGAAGGCCAACATTCGTGATGCCGTTGCCGATTTACGACCCCATAGACTTGAAAAAATGCATGATGTAATGTGAGGCCAGCCGCAGCAGCCATATGAATGAAATAATATTCCATTTTTAACCGGAACAATTGTACTTCACAACAAAAAAAAATTCAGCAAAATTCCAAACCATTTTTGTTTTGTTGCATTTTAAAATTTAAGCTTTTAAATCGCCCACCCATTATATTTACTCTCATTATGCTCAACATACATATGTATATGTAAAATTCATAATGACATGTAAGTATGTGACGTATGAGTGATATTTAATTCAATTAGTTTTATACATGACAAAATAAAAAAAAATGTTGCATACTTTTCAGATTAACTATTCCACATGTACATGTAATACGTTGCGTATAAGTAATATATTTGAAATTCAATTAAATAGAAAGTATACTACCAATTTCCAGCGGATGTTGAAACCAGAGTCCCTTCGATAGGACGATTATGGCGATCGTAAACTGGGTGAAGTACGGGATACGTTTGCATAACATCCACTTTTGTAAAACAAACAAACCGGTATGTTTGTATGTCGCGTGTCACCTACTCGAAGTTGCTCAATTTCTTGAAATCGAGGAATGTGGTTGTAGCAAAGGTCTATCTACCTACCTACCTTTACATACATAATTGATCACTACAACCCTTCAGTCAGGATTATAACCTAGTTTCTCACACCATTTATGTTGTGTGCGCTAATTTTTATACTCGAGTGGCGGGACCTACAGTTTAAAGTAGACTCGGAACGACAAATTTTTGAGAAACTTTTCATGGAAATTTTATTTTCTTCTCAAAGTTTTTGCCAGAAATCTGCTGAAAGGAAGTAGCAGAAGAGATATTTTCTTCATATTTCGTTGAATTGGAGATCTCTGACCTGGAGCTTGAACCGAGGACTCACGTCTAATACCAACAACACACTACCTACTGGACCACGGCGACTTACTTATCCTACCTTTACAGAAAACTTGCCTGAATTGACCCGCCCTGTATTGTAACTGTTAGTATTTTGTATGTCTTATTCAGTATTTTCCCTTCAGCTGTCACAATCCTTGAAAACAAATTTAATTTCAAATGATATAAAATTTAACAATGCCTGCCACTATCCAGAAATTTTTCCTTTTAAATACTCCAACTTCCTTCCTTTTTTTAAACTCCTCAGTTTCGAATAGTTCTTCCTTTTGCCTTAAACTTAAGATTGTTTATTAAAAAATAACATAAAAATGCTGGCGTAAATAAAATCAGAAAATCAAAATCAAAATCGTTTTAATGAAATCAAATTATACCCACATGACTTCATTAAAAATCAACAAACAACGTACGAAATAAAAGAGAGAGAAAAAGGAGAAAAAAAACAAAAGAAAATATGCCGAAGATAATCAACCATTAACAATATGTTCTTTACTTTATAACAACAACAACAACAACAATAGCATCAACAATTACAATCAAAATAAATGAAAACAAACGAATATTACTTCAACCGAATACATACTTAAAACGCAAATAAACACACAGAATATTATGATCATTTTTATAGGCATTTAAACACATACACCGAACACACATACAACAGATACACTTATTTTCTTTAACGATACCATAAACTCACACACAATTATTATCTTGTGTGTGTGTGTGTGTGTGTGCCAATGAATTGATTTACGTGAGCATAAGCACAGCCAACACACACATTATTTTGTGTCTCTTAACAAAGCATTAAACACGGCAGTAAAAACAAAAAAAAAACAACAACTACAAATACAAACAAAATTTAACGGCGTTCAATGAGTAAAACGTAAACACACGCATAAATTACGTTGCGGAGATAAAAAACAAACAAAAGAAAAACACAAAACAACACAACTGAACGCAACACAACTGAACGTAACACAACCCAACACAACGTAAACACCACACAATGAGGAAGCTTAAGTGGCTGCTCTCCTAACCACATAGACAGTGTTAAGCATACTCTCGCATAGATTCACATTAAAGCGGTACTTAAATATGTTGTATTTAAATTTATAAAAGACTTGTTGTTGTTGTTTGTACTTCTACTAGAAATTTTAATAATTGCCAAATTTAGGAGGAGAGAGAGAGAGCATAGAAAACAAAGAAAATACACGCAAAAATACATCTACGTAAACAATTGCAAAAAGGAACACAAAAAAGTGGAAGAACAAATCAAATTTTCAACACAAAATGCTGCGGCTAATTTAATAACACGTTTAAGAGGAATTTTATAAAAAAAAAAATAAAGAAACAGTTTAGTAAGTGAGAGAGAGGTTTTGTGATTTTGCTGCTCCCCCTTTGCATTCATTTAATTTAAAGGATTTTCAAATATTTGAAAATCTTTCGTTTTACGATCTATAGAACGTTTAGCAACCGAAGAACGTGTAAAACTAGTTAGAATTTCCCCATAAAATATGTGATTCAAATTTGGCCATTTTTTGGCATAGAGGTGGACTATGGTCACCTTAATCGACTTACGGTATAAGACATGTTAATGATTATAAAGAAATATAAAGAATTAGGCAAGAATGCCTGTGTCCTGCCGAAATTATCGTCTCTGTTTGAGAAAATTTGAAGTGGCCGTAGTCTAGTAGGTAGTGTGTTGGCTTATAAGACATCAGGTCTCGGTTCAAATCCCAGGTCAGACATCTCCAATAAATCGAAAACATGAAAAAATATTTCTTCGGCGACTTCTACTCAGCAATCTGCTGGCAAAGAGTCTGAGAGTAAATAAAATTGCCCTTTAAAGTTCCCCAAAAAACTGTCGTTTGGAACTGTATGCCCCGCGCCCTCTTATATAAAATTAACACACACACTATAAGTGGAGTGAGAACCTAGGTCGTAATCCCGACGAAAGGGTTATAATGACCCATGATGTATGAATGTATGTCCGAGAAAATTTTTCGGAGTATTAAAATTTTTCCAGTCCACATATTTATGAATTAAATTTATATGAGGGCTTGGTCTCATATTGGGATGGGTCAAATATTGGAAGGACCTGATCGAGTTCGGTACTGTAGAATAAGTATTGATAGGTATGATACATCGATCTAACTTCTCAGGGAAGTTCCTAGTATCGATTCTCTATACATAGGTGTAGATGTACATATAAAGCTTTCGTGAACATCTCAACGAGATAGCGGAAGATGATGTTATTCATTTCGTATAAATAACACGACACAATGATGTTCCACATAATTTTAGAGTGGAGAACTGGTTAGATATGATACAACGATCAAACTCTCTGATGAGTTTTTACTTTGTTCACTCCGGCGTGTTTATTATTAACATGAACTGAGATGGCTAGCTGCGTATACAGGCGGAATAGTACAGAAATTCAGGCAAAAGCTAGAAAGAAGGCACACGGAAAATGTGCTTAATCTCCAAAGGAATTCTCTGAGTATGGTTATTGGAGTTATTACTTTACATTTTTATCACTCGCATTATGGGCTTATAGCATTAATCTTGGCTGCATAGGAAATTTCTTCTACAAAAACTACTGAGGACGATAAGGAAACTGTTAATGCGCGCATGCATGCACTATGTTTGAGCAGAAAAAGACACTTTGGCGTCTACTGTATATGTAGACATTAGTACTCGAAGTCACTTCATCAGAAGCCTCAAAAAGGTTCCAGAATGAGAAGATAATAGAAAACTGTGGCATCACAATGGGCCTTATGTGGCCTAAGTGAGTCTATTCGACTTCCTTGAATATACAGCCACCTCTACCTAGCTAGGGCTCATAATGGCAACTTTTGCATTTGAATCAACACCCCCAGCCATACTCATGCAGCAACTAAAGCCGACTAATCATACGCATGGTCGTAAATATTCTGATTGGATGCTTGTATAACAGGTTTGGAATGATGACTCTTTGATGAACCTCAATTTTCATTGCGTTAAATTCCATTTCTCTCTCACTCCAGATAAATCCATACGGGGCTGGAAAAAACCTAGAATTATTTGTTGAAAGCAATTGCATATGAAAAAAAACAGTGATTGTTTGGTGCTCATTATGATCTGGAGGTGTCGCTCGACCGTAGTTTGACAAAAATTGCCTGAAACCTGAATTATTACCGTCTGCCCTTTTTCCTTACTTTTTTTTCTATTTTATTTATTTTTTTTTTTTTAGTGAAATTAAAGTATACAAACAGAACAGTACCACGAGTCAAGCACCACTAGCGATTTTGACTTTATTGCATGAGCTAGCGTAGGATAGTCATGCTTTTAATGTGTAGCCCTTGTGCTGATCAACATCTTTCCTAGTTTGGTGGAACTCGGTTAATATAGGGATTGCGTTTACGTGGCGTCACAACGGGCCACTATGCCTGCTTAAGTGAGCTTTTGGTATCAAATCTACCACTCCAATCTACGTACCTACCTTATTCCATAAGAAACGAAAAATAAACAAAAATACAACAACAAATACCAGCATAAAAATGGCAAACAAGTAAACAAAAATACAACAACAAACAATACAAGAATAAATGTAAACAAAATACACAAACAACAATAATGAAACAGCGAAGTTTACATTTATAGAGAGTTCGAAAAGGCGAAGTCCTGAATATTCGCCTTCAAGATCATTCATCAGACTGTTTACTCTGCCATATAAAAGGCAATGCAAAGCAGGCGACTGAGTTAGTGAAGTTCAGTCTGTCTTGTGTGAAAACGCGGTGTTATTGAAGAGAGCAATCGTTTAGATCTTCGTTACAATGACCTGTCGTATAATTGCTTAGTGATTCTTATTGTTTATGCAAGGGATGTAAACAGAGGAATAACAGAAGAAAGCAATTGTTGTTGTTTACATCAAGTTGTGAACAGTGGCACACAAAATTGAGCGAATAATAAAGAATTTTAATTAAATCTCAACACAGATTTATTTTTATTTTATTTGCAATCTACGAGCTCATAATCTAAACGTTTTTAAAAGATAAAAACGTAACAATATCAAATAACGGTAATTATTTTCTTCAATGACTGCCTGGATAAATGACAAAATTTTCTCATGCTTACTCTTTAACTTGAATTCCTTTCAATAACTTTAAATTTCTTTGATTATATTCCACTTAAACTATTAAATACAGAGAAGCAATCCATCAAAGGAAAATCCAAATAAAAAACGAAAAAGAAAGAAATGAACAAGAAATGAACAACATGCAACAGATTTGCTACAATTGAAAGGATGTTGTTTCTATTTTCTCTTCAGATTATTTTTTGCTATCCCCATGTATTTGAATTCTAATAAAAATATTATCGAATAAAAATCTCAAAAAGAAATGAAAAAAAAATCCAAAACAAACAGAAATACTTGTAAGTGAAGAAGAAAGCAAAAAAAAGATACGAAAACATGTTGACACATTCAATATTTCTTTTGTTTGAAACTTATTTTTTTGCTTTCAACTTTTAAAAGCAAATTGTTTTTACAAAGAAAAACAAGAAAGAGGAGAAAAAAATCTAAATTTTTAATAAAAAAAAGAAAAAGTATTTCTTTTCAAAAAAGAACATCAGTCAGTCAGTCAGTCATGTATTTTCTTTAAACAGAAAGCATGTGCCTGCCACACCTACTAGTTTCTATTTGTAAAAAGGCATTTAAAACATACAAATAATGTATGTATGTATGTGAGTATGAGTACATGGGGTCCTCATACATGTTGTATGTATGTTGTGTACGTATGTGTTTAGTGTCATGAATTTATAAACAAAAATGCCAAAAAGAAGAGGAAAATTTTTTAAAATACATTCCAAGGCATCAATATGATGATTACAAGAGAGAGATAGTGAGTTGAGTTGATTATTTATGCAAAAAAATATTGTGTATCTGTGCCTGGGACAAATGCATTTCTAGTCATAAACATAAGAACGTGATTCTTTTAACAAGAAGGACAAGCACACACACACACACACACACACAAAGGAACAAATAAAGCAGCAGCCTGTTTGGTAACACATGTCGATAAAGTTACTTCCTTACATTGGTATGCATTCCAAGGATATTAACAGAGAATAATTTCAAGTATGAAGGATGTGATGGTATGCTCGTATACATTTCAATCAAATATCTTATGGACGTCGATTGTGTGCATGTGTAGGAATAATGTATGGGAAAATTATTCCTGAGCCTGAGTGATTTATTAACATTAAGTCGTAGAATAATATTTCAAAGAAAACTGTTGGTACTTAGGCCTTATTTTAGTATTTCAGAGACTTAAACATTAATTCAAGGCATTTTTTTCTCGCATGCTACAACAAAATCTTGCCTACAAGCGACTATAATACGAATACACTGCCATGTGTGAACAAATTTGTCTCGGTTTCAGTAATTGTACCAATTTCCGATAATTTTGCTGTATTTAATCCATGGTTGAGGATTTTATAGCATCAAACATTAATTCAAAGCATTTTCTTCTCGCATGATACAACAAAATCTTTCCTACAATACGAATCTAATTCAATTTGATATCAAATTCATCTCGATCTCAGAAAACGTACCAATTATCAGATAATTTTCCTGTATTTAATCCATGTTTGAGGATTTTATAGCATAAAACATTAATTCAAGGAATTTTCTTCTCGCATGACACAAAAAAATTTGGGATTAAATTCATCTCGGTTTCAATGACAATACCAATTGTCAGATAATTTTCCTGTAATCATATTCGAAAGATATGTAGTAATCGTAACCATATAATCATGATTTAACCAGCGATTAATCGAAATATCATCTGCCATTAAAATCAACGTGTAAAAAGGACGTCTCAAGACTCAAGTACTCAATAGCCCCGTAACCTGAATAATTAAAAAAAGTTCGAGAAATAGTACAACCAAGATCCATCTGAGCAATTGTTATCTTAAAAAGAACTGGCAAAACTTTTAAGGAATTTGGAATAAAATACCGCTTGACTGTGCCCTTCATAAAATAAGTAACACAATAAGGCTGTTAAGGATTAGCCTTGAACTTGGTACTTCACCTCATTTCCAAAAAGGGTTAAGTATTCTTTTTACTTTCTGCTCAAAGGCTATATGTTTTAGAGGAAATGATCAATGATTGCAGAAACTGTACGTCTGTCTGGGCTAAAGGAGAACAAAAAAATCGTGTAACACTCCATTGATTGATTTCATTATAAACCTTAAAAGATGGTTTGAAACTGAATGAAACTGTGCATGGTGGCATGTTATCGTTGTTGGGAGCAACTGGACCGGATCATACATTGTTTTTCAGTCAGAAGTGTTGGAAATACAAGCTGGTATCATGATAACTGAGGACATCAATACCTTTGGAAGTTGTCTGATTATTCTTTTTCATAGCCAGACGGCTGTGAGGGCATTAGATTCTAACTTAGTGACCTCTACAACACGTCTACGTCTGCGGCAATTAATGCCAGATGCGTTGGTATTGGTTGTATGGAATATTGTTCCTGCAAGAGAGATACTAAAACAATAACTATATTGTATTCTAGATATTCAGGTGGTTTGCCGAATATCATTGATAATGAAGCAGGGTCTACAGAATTTAAACCGGTTTGCATAGGACTCTTACCCTAAGAATAAAAATGGCGGCAAATGATGAACGAGGTGGCATATTTTTTGCAACAAAGCTCTCAAAGAACCTAAAGAAGTAACTGCTCTTGTGAAGGCATCATAAGGGCTTAGTAGATACGGATCAAAACATGGTTGTTACAATAAGATTATGTAGCGCAATATCTCCCATACATACATACATAATTGGTCATTACAACCCTTCAGAATGGATTACGACCTACATATCTCCTCACACCACTGAGTGTGTTAATTTTATACATTAATGGCGAGATCTTTAGTTTAAAGTCGACTCCGAAAAACAGATTTTTGAGAAAATTTTCATGGACATTTTATTTACTTTCAGAGTTTTTGCCAGAAATCTGCTGAGAGCAAATTGCCGAAGAAATATTTTTTTTCATATTTTGTTTAGTTAGAGATGTCTGGCCTGGGATTTGAACCGAGGCCTCATGTCTAATAAGCCAACAATACCTACTAGACTACGGCGACTACTAGTCTACGGCTACCACTAAATTACGGCGACTACTAGACTACGGCGACTACTAGTCTACGGCTACCACTAAATTACGGCGACTGCTAGAATACGGCGACTACTAGACTACGGAGACTACTAAACTACGGCTACCACTAAACTATGGCGACTACTAGACTACGGCGACTACGAGACTACGGAGACTACTAGACTACGGCTACCAGTAAACTATGGTGACTACTAGACTACGGCTACCACTAAACTATGGCGACTACTAGACAACGGCTACCACTAAACTATGGCGACTACTAGACTACGGCGACTACGAGACTACGGAAACTACTAGGCTACGGCTACCACTAAACTATAGTGACTACAGGACTACGGCTACCACTAAACTATGGCGACTACTAGACTACGGCTACCACTAAAACATGGCGACTACTAGACTACGGCGACTACTAGACTACGGTGACTACTAGACTACGGTGACTGCTAGACTACGGCTACCACTAAACTATGGGGACTACTAGACTACGGCTACCACTAAACTATGGGGACTACTAGACTACGGTGACTACTAGACTACGGCTACAACTAAACTATGGCGACTACTAGATTACGGCGACTACTAGACTAATCATACCACTAAACTATGGCGACTACTAGACTACGGCTACAACTAAACTACGGCGATTACTAGATTACGGCGACTACTAGACTGCGTCTACCACTAAACTATGGCGACTACTAGACTACGGCGATTACTAGACTACGGCGACTACTAGACTACGGCGACTACTAGACTACGGCGACTACTAGACTACGGTGACCACTACACTACGGCTGCCAGTAGACTACAGCGACTACTATGGAGCAGGGACTACAGAATTTCAAGCGGTTTGCATACGGCTTTTCTCCCAATAATAGAAGTGGCAGCAAATGGTGAACGATGTGGCATCTTTTTTGCAACACAACTCCCAAGGGACCTAAAAGAGTAGCTGCCCTTGTGAAAGGATCGCATGAACTTAGTAGGTAAGGATTAGAACAACATCGTTGCAATAAGATTTTGTAGCCCAAAAGCGACACTAAATGCTGAATAGCCCGCATATAATTCGTAAAGCCACTGGAACCCTGCAACCACCCCACACATCCTTCAACAATAAAGGGTTCAAATAACTTGAAATTTTTAATTTTTCTAAGGTTATATGTCTTCTAACAATTTTGAAATGTTATTGAAAGGAACCCTTGCATGCATTGTTACAAAAGTCATTACCGCGACTCTATTTTAATTAAAATTATTTGGTTTTGTAACTGAAATAAGGTCTCTATTACTGCACAGCAGACAATTGTTGTCTGTATTAATGGCTGCTAAACAATTGTCAATTGACAAAAGTTTTTAGCATTTAATGCGTCTATTAAAACTATAGGGTTAGGAAACAACAGCAACAACAATACTAACAATTTTTTATTGTTACAAAGAAATGGGATTCCAATGCCTTCTATTTGAAGTTTTCTAAACACAAGTTTTTTAATGATGTTGCATGCACCCATGTTGTAAGCTTTTGTATGTTAAGGTTGTTGCTTTTATTGTTGTATTGTGTACACTTTTCTTTAACGAAAGAGACAAGACAACTTAATAGTTTCTTTTATATTTGCAATGAAAAACAGAAAAAAAAAACGTTCAGAAAACTCTTTCAAATGTGGAGTAACAACACACAGCCAGAGATGATAACTTTGTTTAAAGCTGTTTAGTTTTTTAATATTAAAAGACTCTCTGGATATGAAAGATGTAGAGGAAGAGCCATTATTTCCATTATGCTCAACATGTTGCAACATGGACAAAAAAAAACGAGTTTAGAAAGCCTTGCTATTGAAGGCTCCCATATGCATTTTTAAAATGTTTTTCTTTCTTCTTTTCCATTCCTTTTCTTTGTATGTGTGGTAGTTTGTTAGACAAAAAGATTAGGCCTGGTTGTCTGTATTTTGCTTTCTTTTCTTCTTTCTTATTTGCCACTAAGTGATGTTACTGCACCCTTTACGTGTTTAAATATATTATGCAGGGTTACTCTATAGCCATTCATCTCTCTTTGTTAACATAGTCTTCCCCATTTTTTTTTTTGTTTGTTTTTTGCTTCAGATTTGTTTTAGATTTTTTGCCATTATGCTGCTTCATAGCTTAGGCCTCAGGCCTAAAGGCAAAATCAGCAAATGGAGGGGGAGGGGGATGTTACATACAATTACTGGCTGATAAAATAGCATTCAGCTTTCAGGCCTTTCAATGCCAGTTAGACAGGCTCTAACTACCCTCAGCATCTTTATAGCCTTCCTAACTGTATACATATGTAGCTGTTCGTGTCTGTATTACAGCTTAGCCAAGGCATTACCACCATTTTGTAGCAGAGTCCGTAATCAGCAGTGTAAACACCATTAGAATGGATTTCAAGCATTTTTTCAATGTTTGAATAATTTAAGTTTCCTCACAGACACACACACATACACAAGATGTATAGTTTGTGTTAGAACGTTTAGCTGTGTTAGTGTTACAAGTAATATTCCTTAACTGCTGCCTTCAACACTTGCAATCAGTTTTTCTTTAAAGAAAATTCATGAAACGGTTAAACAAAAGCAACCATATGAGGAGACACAAAAGTACAGTGATGGACAAAAGTTATGCAAACATAGTCATGACATAAGAGTGTCTTGTTACGAAAATGAAAACATCGTTTAACATTAACGATAAACAAAAGCTACACGTACACACAAATACAACCAACTTGTTCCAAGTAAACCAACAGCATCGGTATGAAAGAAAGCAACAACAAACAACGTAAGCAAAATACACAAACAACACTGAAGTAGCGATAGAGTTCTCGAAAAATCCAAGACGTTTTCAAAACGGTAAAAACGTAACAGTATGATTTCATCTTTAAAGTCAAAACAAAACGTTCATCAATCCTATTCGACAACAAATAAAGGGTCCGCCAAATAAATGGTTTAAAAAAAACTACTGAATATTTTCTCAAATTTCTTTTTTTATTTGAAAGTACAATCCTTCCGGCTAATGATGGAAAATAATTTCATTCAAATGGCTGCCTCGGTTGGCCATGCAGTAGCCTACACGATCGGTCCAATTTTTAAGCACATTAACGATTGTGTGCAGCTGTATTTCAACAATATTTCAACAAATATTGTCCTTTAAAGCGTCAATTGTCTCTGGCTTGTCGGCGTAACACTTATCTCTGACGGCACCCCACAAATAATAGTCCAACGATGTCAAATCGCAGCTCCGAGGTGGCCAAACGACATCAGCTCTGCGGCTGATAATGCGATCTTCAAAAACATGGTTCAAAACCTAGAGTGTAGCTTCGGCTGTGTGGCACATAGCGCCGTCCTGTTGAAACTAAATGTTGCCAGTATCCTCCTCTTCAATTCAGCATGGCCCGATAACGATCGCCATTGACTGTAACGGCCACTCCTTGCTCATTTTCTTAGAAAAATGGCCCAATTATGCCTCTGGAAAAAATCCGCACCAAACAGTGACTCGTTTTGGGTGCATCGGCTTTTCGATGATTGCGTGCGAGTTTTCTGTGCCCCAAATGCGACAATTTTGCTTGTTTACATACCCGCCAAGATCAAAATGAGCTTCATCTGAAAAGATGATTTTTTGCCAAAATCGGCATCTTCTGGTGTAGGCTACTGCATGGCCAGCCGAGGCAGCCATTTGAATGAAATTATTTTCCATTATTAACCGGAAGGATTCTATTTTTAAATAAAAAAAGAAATTTGAGAAAATATTCTGTAGTTTTTTTTAAAGCATTTTCAAAAAAAAAAAGTTATTTGGAGGACCCCTTATTTAGAGAAACTCTAAAGAAGCTAGGTGAGCAGCTAGGTTGTAATCCTGACTAAAGGGTTGTAATACCCAATTATGAATGTTAACTGTGCACCTCACACAACAAGTAACAATATAAGACAACCTTGAATGTGGTACTTCACCTCCTTCCCAAAAAAAGATACGTATTCTTTTTACCTTCCTCTGAAAGGCTGTGTGCTTTAGACGGCCTGATCTTTGATTGCAGAAACCATATGTCTCTTACGGTTAGAGGAGAATGGAAAAATCGTGCAACACTCTATTTATTGATTACATTATTTATTTATTTATTTAAGTCAATGGACAAATTCCTTACTGACTAATAACACAAATCGAATAAAATTAATAGGATTACAAACAATTTCTTCAGAAATATAAGTAATAGTTACAATAAAAATATGAAAAGTTACGAATTGAGAAAAACAATAATGTTCCATTTTATAGCGCAAGAATTTAAAGAAAAATCAACAAAGTCTTACAAATAATTAAAATGACGGCAAATTCTAGTTAACGAATCAGCAACAGCATAATTAGTTCTGCAGAATTGAATATAAATAGAATTATAATAGCGGAAGTTACGACGAGGAACATTGAATATAACAGATCTTAACAGAAATTCACAGCGAATATTACCATTGATCAGGTTAACTATGAACGATATATTTAACATTGTTCAACGACTCTTAAGGGTAGGTAGTTTTATTAAAGCCAGTCTGTTAGTATATGAAGGAATATCCAAGTAATTCCATCCAAGGCCACGCAATCAGAAGAGTAGAAATTGTTTCTGAACAGATTCGATGTGTTCGCTGTAAACTTTATAGTGAGGATCCCATACGATGGATCCATACTCTAAAATTGGTCTGACAAGTGATACATAGAGCTGTTTCGTAATATATGGATCAGAAAATTCTTTTGCCCAACGTTTTATGAAGCCAAAAGTGCTTCTTGCCTTATTTACAGTCAAAGTGATATGATCATTAAAGTTTATTTTTGTGTCTAATAGGATACCAAGATCAATAAAAGAGTCCACTATTTCCAGTAATTAACCGCAATAAAATTATTTCTTGAGAACCGCATACATTTGCATTTTTTAATATTCAGCTCCGTCATGTTGTAATCGTACCATAAAAAGAAATTATTGAGATCACTTTGAATATAAATATGCTCGATGAAATTATTAAAGGAGAGAAAAACTTTTACATTGTCAGCATATATCAAGATATTGGCAAAATTAATTATGTTAGGAAGATCATTTATAAACAGCGAAAAAAGAAGTGGACCAAGATGGCTGCCCTGAGGGACACCAGATGGCACATAAATATGCTTAGATAAGCTATTGTTCACACATACTGTCTGCTTTCTACCAATCAAATACGATTCAAGCCATCTTAAACTCCTATAATTTACACCCATTAAATCCAATTTAGTTAACAGGAGTTTGTGATTCACTTTAGCGAATGCCTTACTAAAATCCGTGAAAATTATAAACCTGAAAAGATGGTTTGAAACTGAATGAAGCTGTGCATGGTGGCAGGTTATCATTGTCTTTCAGTCAGAAATGTTAGCAATATGAGCTGGAATCATGCAGACTGGGGACATCAATACCCCTGGCAGATATATGGCCATGCCTTTCCCAGGCCACTAAGAGGGCATCCGATTCTAACTTAATGACCTCTACAACACGTCCACGTCGGCGGCACTTAATGCAAGATGCATTGGTATTGGTTGTATGGAATATTGTTTCTGCAAGAGAGATACTAAAACAGTAACCACATGGTAGTTTTAGATATACAAGTGGTTTAGCGAATATCTTTGATAATGGACCAGAGATCCTAACTGAACGGTTATAATGATCAATTATGTACATAACATACATACATAATTGGTCATTACAACCCTTCAGTCAGAATTACGACCTAGTCCCTCACACCACTTATGTTGTGTGTGTTAATTTTTATACATGAGTGGCGAGACTTACATTTTAAAATCAACTCCGAACTACAGATTTTTGAGAAACTGTACAAGGCAATTTTATTTACTCTCAGAGTTTTCTCAGAGAAATCTGCTGAGAGTAACTCGCCGAAGAAATGTTTTTGTATTTTGTTTTGATGTCTGGCCTGGGGCCCGAACCTTACTTTACGTCTAATAAGCCAACACACTACCTACTAGACTACGGCGACTTCAATTATGTATTGTTACGAAAATGGAAAAATCTAGATACTCGTGTTTTGCTTTTACATGGCTTAACATTAAAATTATAAACAAAAACTACAAAAACAAGAACAATGAAGTTGTTTACTAATTATCGCACAGCGTAATATAACAATAAACATCAGCATAAAAAAATGATAAAGAAGTAAACAAAAATACAACAACAAACACTACAAGAACAAATGTAAACAAAATACACAAACAACAAAAATGAAACAAAGATGTTTACACGAGCATTCGACCTCAAGAACATTTAATCATCAGACTGTATACGTTGCCATATAAAAGGCAAGGCAAAGCAGGCAATAGAGTCAATAAAAGTTCAGTCAGTCTTGTGTGAAGACAAGGTGTGTTTGAAGAGAGTAATGGTCGTGGTTTGAAGATCTCCGTTACAAAGATCTGTCGTTTAATTGCCTAGTAATTGTTATTGTTTATGCAAAGAGTGTAAACAGAGGAATAACAAACAAAGCAATTGTTGTTGTTTACATCAAGTTGTGAACAGTGGCACACAGAATTGTGCGAATAATAAAGAATTTTAATTAAAGCTATACACAAATTTATTTTTATTTTTATTTGCAATATACGAGCTCATATTTTAAACGTTTTTTAAAAGGTAAAAACGTAACAGTATGTATGTATGTGCAGTTATGCCCTTCACTGTAATGAAATAATTCATTGTTCTTAAGTTAAGGCATTATTTTCAATAATCATCACATGTAGCACATTGGAATACAGGCGAGTAATCCCCTGCATTTCATTGCATTGAAATGTCTGAGCAAAACAGAAATTGGAATCTCTGCCTTTGTATTGTATAACAGGAGTTGCTTTACAACCTTATATTTGCACTTTAACACTCACACACTTAGATACATATATATAGGCTTTGTTTCATTCTTTAACCTGGACAGACAAATAGTTGGGTGTGTTCAAATTGCAGATCAATTTGTATGAAGACTTTAAAGATGCAATAAATTTTTGGTGCATTTAGAAGCTTTTGCATGGGTGTGTGTGAGAGTTTTTTTATTGCATTTTATTTTTTGTTGTTGTTATTGCCGTTAGTGCTCCTTTTTCGTGGAGTATATCTTTGCTAATATCCAATAATTACTTTGTATTTCTAGGCTCTTTTGGGTTTCTTTCTCTTTCTTGTAAATTTAGGATAATTTTCTTCATTTCTCCGGAAGATGTTTGGGTAGTGGTTGGTTTATATTTCAATTTCTTTTCATTTCTTTTGCTTTTCTCTTCTCCTTTTTCCTTTTAATGTTTCTTTCTTAATTTTAATTAAATTTTGTGTTCGTGGCATTAATACCGGGTGGGTATTTGTTTAAAACTACACTCAGAGAAATAGTTCCAAGAGAACTGAGAGCAGAAGAAGGAGTCAATAATTTTTTTAAATTTTATGGAGGGAAAAGTCCACAGAAAATATTATCATGTACAAAAGACTTCAGTATTTTTATTTATATTTCGTATTAA
This sequence comes from Sarcophaga variegata, assembly GCA_932273835.1. NCBI lineage: Eukaryota > Metazoa > Arthropoda > Insecta > Diptera > Sarcophagidae > Sarcophaga > Sarcophaga variegata. The sequence continues at coordinate 143,283,258 of OW026358.1, read as the reverse complement.
AAACAATTCTAATCCAAGCTCAAAAACGTTTTTTTTTATTTATTGCTACTTCTTCAGTTTACAGTATCTGGAAATTATACTTAGCCAACCACACGTCTCCTTAAACCCTGAGAACTCAAATCCTTGAGAAGTCTACTCTTTTAGAAGCCAACTCCTTGGGAAGTCTACTTCTTCAGAAGCCTACTCCTTGAGAAATCAACTCCTTAAGAGTCTACTGCTTGAGAAATCTACTCCTTGAGAAGTCTACTCCCTGAGAAGTTAACTCCTTGAGAAGTCTACTCCTTGAGAAGTCTACTCTTTGCGAAGTTTACCCTTTGAGCAGTCTACTCCTTGAGAAGTCTACTGCTTGAGAAATCTACTTCTTGAGAGTCTACTCCTTGAGAAATCCACTCCTTGAGAAGTCTACTCCTTGAGAAGTCAACTACTTGAGAAGTCCACTCCTTGAGAAGTCTACTCCTTGAAAAGTTTACTCTTTGAGAAGCCTACTCCGTGAGAAGTTTACTCCTTGAGAAGTCTATTCTGTGAGAAGTCTACTCCGAGAGAAGTCTACTGCTTGAGAAATCTACTCCTTGAGAAGTCTACTCCTTGAGAACTCTACTCCTCCAGAAGTTTACTCCTTGAGAAGACTTCTCCTTTAAAAGTTTACTCCTTCAGAAGTCAACTCCTTGAGAAATCCACTCCTTGAGAAGTCTCCTCCTTGAGAAGTCTACTCCTTGAGAAGTCTACTCCTTGAGAAGTCTACTTCTTGAGAAGTCTACTGCTTGAGAAACCTACTCCTCCGGAAAGTATACTGCTTCAGAAGTCAACTCCTTGAGAAATCTACTCCTTAAGAAGTCTACTTCTTGAGAAATCTACTCCTTAAGAAGTCTACTCCTTGAGAAGTATACTCCTTTGAGAAGTCTACTCCTTGAGAGGTCTACTCCTTCAGAAGCCTACTCCGTGAGAAGTCTACTTCTTGAGAAATCTACTCCTTGAGAGTCTACTGCTTGAGAAGTCTACTCCTTGAGAAGTCTACTTCTTGAGAAGTCTACTGCTTGAGAAACCTACTCCTCCGGAAAGTATACTCCTTCAGAAGTCAACTCCTTGAGAAATCTTCTCCTTAAGAAGTCTACTTCTTGAGAAATCTACTCCTTAAGAAGTCTACTCCTTGAGAAGTATACTCCTTGAGAAGTCTACTCCTTGAGAAGTCTACTCCTTGAGAAGTTTACCCTTTGAGCAGTCTAATCCTTGACAAGTCTACTCAGTGAGAAGTCTACTCTTTGCGAAGTTTACCCTTTGAGCAGTCTACTCCTTGAGAAGTCTACTGCTTGAGAAATCTACACCTTGAGAGTCTACTGCTTGAGAAGTCTACTCCTTGAGAAGACTACTCCTTGAGAAGTCTACTCCTTGAGAAGTATACTCCTTGAGAAGTCTACTCCTTGAGAAGTCTACTCCTTGAGAAGTCTACTCTTTGAGAAGTCTAATCCTTGACAAGTCTACTCAGTGAGAAGTCTACTTCTTGAGAAGTCTACTGCTTGAGAAACCTACTCCTCCGGAAAGTATACTGCTTCAGAAGTTAACTCCTTGAGAAATCTACTCCTTAAGAAGTCTACTTCTTGAGAAATCTACTCCTTAAGAAGTCTACTCCTTGAGAAGTATACTCCTTGAGAAGTCTACTCCTTGAGAGGTCTACTCCTTCAGAAGCCTACTCCGTGAGAAGTCTACTTCTTGAGAAATCTACTCCTTGAGAGTCTACTGCTTGAGAAGTCTACTCCTTGAGAAGTATACTCCTTGAGAAGTCTACTCCTTGAGAATCTACTTCTTGAGAAGTATACTCCTTGAGAACTCTACTCCTCGAGAAGTTTACTCCTTGAGAAGTCTACTCCTTTAAAAGTTTACTCCTTGATAAGTCAACTCCTTGAGAAGTCTACTCTTTGAGAAGTCTACCCCTTGAGGAGGCTACTGCTTGAGAAGTCTACTGCTTGTGAAGTCTACTCCTTGAGAAGTCTACTCCGTGAGAAATCTACTCCTTGAGAAGTTTACTCCTTGAAAAGTCTACTCCTTGAGAAGTCAACTCCTTGAGAAGTCTACTCCTTGAGAAGTTTACTCCTTGAATAGTTTACTCCTTGAGAACTCTACTTCTTGAGAGGTCTGCTCCTTCAGAAGCCTACTCCGTGAGAAGTCTACTCCTTGAGGAGTATTCTCCTTGAGAAGTTTCTCCTTGAAAAGTTTACTCCTTGAGAACTCTACTTCTTGAGAGGTCTGCTCCTTCAGAAGCCTACTCCTTGAGAAGTCTACTCCTTGAGAAATCTACTCCATATTCCACCAGGATTGTTTCACCATTTTACGAGTGTCTCTATAGTTTTATCCATGACTGTTATTGAAATTACTTACAAACACTACGTGCCATTGGCTTTGCTTTTGTGTCGTTTCTAATTTAAGTTTGAAATTTCACCAGGATATGAATTACAGGCCCGATAATAAGATTCTCTTCTAACAAATACGACACACCGCCGCCACTGATACCACAAATGAGAAACGTAAAGTTTTTCTCATATCACAAGCGAGTAATTTCATTGTAAACAAAGGAAATATCGATTAGTACACAAACACACACACAAAGCTAATTAAAGCCACACACATGCATACATACACTTGCATACAAAAAGTAAGAAAACAAAACGAAAGAAGAGAAATAAATTTTTAAAACAATGAAAAACTAAACTAAATATGCAGGTAATTAAACTCAAACAGAATATTTAAAATCTTTAAAGAAATCGTTAACACTCGAAGTATTTTCTATCACAAGTTTTTTCTTAGAATTTTCTTTCTTTTCTTCTTTCTTCTTTATTTTCTTTGCCTTATTTAATCTGCTTAAATGGCAATTTCCTTAAAAAAAAGTTCTCTTGATTGCGTTCGTCCTTTTTTCCTTTCTCTCTCTCTCTCTCGCTCATGCTAAACTGTTTAAAGAGTACCCTCAAATGGCAAAGTAATTAAAAATGTAAAGCATGCTTTTAGGCACTTTATTTAATTTATTAATTCATTATATTTTCCTTGTGGCGGTTCGTTGGTTCGTTGTTTAGTTGGCTTCTTATTAACAACCAAAAATGTATCAACAAACAAGCCCCAAAAACGAATTTGATTTTTAATAAATTTATTTAGGAAAAGTTTACAAACATAATTATCGTTATAATACTCTGACGTCCAGCCAGTTTACTTGGATGTACAGAATCCTGGCCGAAAGGTAGAATGTAAACTTTTACTCAGATCCAGGAAAAAGTAATGGGGCATAGGTTAGGTTAGGTTAGCGGACGTGTACTTGTCAATTAAGAAAAGTACAGTACCTGGAGGCCGAATTGACCCATTGTACCACGTCCTAGTTTCTCACACCACTTATGTTGAGTGTGTTAATTTTATACATGAGTGGTGGGACCCAAAGTCGACTCCTAAAGACAGATTTTTGAGAAACTTTTTTCATGGCAATTTTATTTACTTTCAGAGTTTTTGCCAGAAATCTGCTGAGAGGAAAGTCGCCGAAGAAATACTTTTTGTATTTTGTCTTGATTTCTGGCCTGGGGCTCCAACCCTGGCTTTACGTCTCATAAAACACACTACCTGCTAGACTATTTCGACTTAAATGGGGCATAGGTTTTGTAATATTTTCAAGGGGAATAAACTGAGAATTTGTCGTACACACCAGGCAGAAAATCTTCTAATCGAATCAAGTTATCGTTTCTACGTTTTTAGTAGATAACTGTAGGGATAGCCTTTTCACCCTTAATGTCTTGAAATACCCCTGAAAACTATAATTACACTCTTTTGCCAATCATGACTTAATGTGACCTCTAAAGCGTCGCCTGACACCTTGGATCATTTTGGTGTCAGAGGACGCTTCCATACAGAAGAAAGTATGAACTGATGATCTTATAAGTGCTGCCACTTACTGCAGTTACGTGGTACCATAGTGGGCACCACTTACTATGGGCACCACCTACTCTGGGCACCACCTACTCTGGTCGCTACCTACTATGCACCACCCACCAGGGGCTCCAAATTCTACAGTCACCACGTACTACCGGTACTATCCATTGTCGGCACCATCTTATACAGTCACCACCTACTACGGACGGCACCTTCTATGGATACCACCCGCTATGGACACCACCTTCTATAGACACCACCTACTACTTGCACCACCTACTACTTGCACCACCTACTATGGATGCCACGGAAGGTAAGAGGCATTAGTATGATAATGCTCTCCTGTTTGCCCAAACTTCGACACGATGCTGTTAGAATAGTTAGAAAGTGAATATAATAGTGACAGCTCAGAATGGCCACTCCTATAATCAGGATTATAGGACAGCAGGTACGCAGATTCTTCTGTGAGAATGAATAGGAGCGATATGGTTTTACTCGTGCCATTACTGGACATTGCCCCAAAGGCCCTTAGGTATAGGATATAAGGACTGCTACCTCAGCAGTAGATATAAACATAAAGAGTTGAATGAATGAGCATCTCCTAAGTCACTGTCTTACTTTTGGTGCTAACCTCGAGAAGAAATCGTTTTCGATCTAATTTTAGCGGATATAAAAGCGTTGAGTGCCTTGATAGTTAGTGGGTAGTGTGTTCGACTATTAGCCTGAAGGTCGTGGGTTCGATTCCCACCAGACGCGCTGGTCTGTTACACTACTCTGGGCATACGGTCAAAGTTACTCAGCTCGTATATAAATTATACGATATGTTATTATATTATATTAAATATAATTTGTAATTGTATTGTAATTAATAAGTAAATAAATAAATAAAATAAAAGCTTTGAAACTGAAGGGTATTTTGAACTTTATAAATAACACAGCGTGGTTCTCTTCTATTCAATTGAGGTCTCGTTGCTTCACACTGCTTATAGAAACTGATCAACTGTCATTTTCACTTAACTTAAAATCTTTGCTATTGTAAGCAAAAGTAGAACTTATCTCGTTTACAGTATTCCCAACTCCAATATTCAAACAGCCCTCATTAATATGAATTTTAAAATCTTGCAGAGTATTTACCACTGAATTTCGTTTGGATTTACCACTCCATACACATCAATAATGTTTGTACAGAAAGTGTAATTACCTGGAAGTAAAAGAAAAAATTTTCAATATGTAAGCAGCTGAATAACTGGAATTAATTTAAAATACAAACAAATTATTATTTTGGAAGACATAAACATAAATTTACCAAGTAAAAACGATATTTTACCCGAGGTATTACAAATCAGCGGATGTACAGAGGCACAGAGATTCAAGTTATTTTTCAAATGGAAGCTCAATAAGGGAGACACATTATAACTCTTCCAAGGAAATCAACTAACCAACCAAAATTATTGCAATATATATTAGCGTCTTGGAATCAAATAAGGGGTCTAAATATTGTTACGAAAATGAAGAATCTAGATACTGGTGTTTTGCTGTTACATTGTTTAACATTAAAATTATAAACGAAAACTACAAAAACAAAACAATGCAAGTAAACAAACATGTTTACAAATTACCATACTGCTTAATATAACAACAAACACCAGCTTAAAAAAATGGTGAACAAGTAAACAAAAAATACAACAACAAACCCTTCAAGAATAAACGTAAACAACGATGTTTACATTTACAGAGATTTCGAGACGGCGAAGTCATGAACATGAACGCCTTCAAAAACATTCATCACACTGTTTAATCTGCCATATAAAAGGCAAGGCAAAGCATACGACTGGGAGAGTGAAGTTCAGTCAGTCTTGTGTGAAGACGCGTTCGAAGAGAGTAATCGTGGTTTACAGATCTCAGTTACAAAGATCTGTCGTATAATTGCTTAGTAATTGTTTTTGTTTATGCAAAAGGATGTAAACAGAGGAATAACAAAGAAAAGCTATTGTTGTTGTTTACATCAAGTTGTGAACAGTGGCACACGGAATTGTGCGAACAAAAAAAGAATTTTAATTAAAACTAAACACCAAATTTATTTTTATTTTATTTGCAATCTACGAGTTCATATTTTAAACTTCAACAACATTCATCAGACTGTTTACCCTGCTATATAAAAGGCAAGACAAAGCAGGCGAGTGCAGTTCAGCCAGTCTTGTGTGAAGATGTGGTTCATTTGAAGAGAGTAATCGTGGTTTGAAGATCTGTCGAATAATTGTCTAGTAATTGTTATGCAAAGGGTATAAACGAAGGAATAACAAAGAAAAGCAATTGTTGTTGTTTAAATCAAGTTGTGAACAGTGGCACACAGATTTGTGCAAATAATAAAGAATTTTAATTAAAACAAAATACAAATTTACTTTTATTTTATTTGCAATTTACGAGCTCATATTTTAAACGTTTTTAAAAGATAAAAACGTAACAATATTAAACATAAAAAGCATCCCTGTTTAATAAATTCCAGTAAATTCATCATAAATTTCTATTAATTTTATAAATTTGTAAATAATCTCCATTTACTGCTTTTATTTTTATTCTTTTTTTTTTTTAATTAATTATACAAGAATATCCTGTATCCCCTGGTGCATCTATTTTTAAACCAACAACAATTTATAATTCCCGTACAATATTGATTTTGTTTTTGTTTCCATTCTTGCCTCCTTGTAATGGTAAACAATTTTTTGCATTAAAAAAAAAAATTAAATCATAAGAGAATACAGAAGAACTCATTCAACTCATCAATTTCCTCAAACCATAATCAACACCAACGTTCGATATGCCGACTAATGCAGCATTTAAACCCTTGAATCCTCTCCTCGGCTGGCTAACAAATCACTCCTATGCCGACTCGTTTAAATTGAAAATTGAAAGAAGAAAAAACCCCAATCGTTTTATGGAACCAACAATTTATTTTCTTTCCTTTCTTTCTCTCTTCTTGTCTCTGTTCTTTTATTTTTTTTATTGGTTTTCTTTTGATTAGTTTTTCAATTTTATTTTTTCTAAATGCTACTAAAAAGGAAATATTTACACCATTTAACATTGATTACAGCCATCAACGCCACTCTATTTGGCGGCCGTAGATACTGCTGCTGCTGCTACTACTGTAGATGCAGCTGCCAATGACTTTGAGTCTGCCTACACAGACATCCAGCCCAGCCACGGCAGTTAGTTCAATGCCAGTCATCTTAGAATTGCTGGAAATACTTCAGATATACGAGCAGCTCATCATACAATGACTTGATATTGAAGTTTCTATCCATACAAACACAAATACACTTGCACACACACATACCTACTCTAATAAATACTAATAAAGTAAACAGTTATTTTATGTAATCAAACAAAAATGCAGAAAGAAAGAGAGTGAGAGAGACAGAGAAAGCATAGAGACATCAATGTAATAACGTCTACCAATACATTGCCAATTTTTCTAATAACGTTTGAGTGTGTAGTTGCACTGATAAAGCTAACGGTGTTTGTAATAGTGGCTGCATTAGTAGCAGCATTTACTTTAAAACCCTCATCATCAACAAACACAACAACAACAACTGTGCCATCATCATTTACAAAAAAAAATGCATTTCAAGTGATACTCAGAAAGCATCACTCAACTGTCAGGCATTTTTTAATACTTTTTATACACTCCAGTTTGGTTTTTTTATTTTATTTGTTACTGGCAACATGGCTGCACTATGGGATGAAAAATTTCACTGGGGTAACAAAACTTGTACCAAAACTAAAGTAGTTAAGCATGCCTATCAAAGACCCAAGAAAAACGTACATATATATTCTGATATGCAGGCGTTCATTTCTCTAATCCTGGAAACCATGCAGAGCTTGTTCTGAAACCATTCAAAAGCACTTAAGGTTTGTTGCAGACAGACCAGTAAGAATGTTTGTTTAGTAGAAATCGAGTTACTTTCGTTTACTCCGATAAAGCATTGATGGTTATAGAGAATGTTTTCATCCTCTTTCACGCCTCTACAGCTGCTAGTAGCCTACACGATCGGTCCAATTTTTAAGCACATTATCGATTGTGTGCAGCTGTATTTCACCAATGGCTTCACGAATATTGTCCTTTAAAGCGTCAATTGCCTCTGACTTGTCGGCGTAACACTTATCTTTGACGGCACCCCACAAATAATAGTCCAACGGTGTCAAATCGCAGCTTCAATCGCAGGCCAAACGACATCAGCTCTGCGGCTGATAATGCGATCTTCAAAAACAGGGCACAAAATATCGAGTGTAGCTTCGTCTGTGTGGCACGTAGCGCCGTCCTGTTGAAACCAAATGTTGCCAATATCCTCCTCTTCAATTTTTATGAACAAAAATTCATTCAACATGGCTCGGTAACGATCGCCATTGACTGTAACGGCCACTCCTTCCTCTTTTTCGAAGAAAAATTGCCTAATTATGCCTCTGGACGAAAATCCGCAACAAACAGTGACTCGTTTTGGGTGCGTCAGCTTTTGAATGTATGCGTGCGGGTTTTCTGTGCCCCAAATGCGACAATTTTGCTTGTTTACATACCAGCCAAGATCAAAATGAGCTTCATCTGAAAAGATGATTTTTTTTGCCAAAATCGGCATGTTCTGGTGTAGGCTGCTGCATGGCCAGCCGAGGCAGCCATTTGAATGAAATTATTTTCCATTATTAATCGGAAGGATTGTGCTTTCAAATAAAAAAAGAATTTTCAGAAAATATTCAGTAGTTTTTTTTTTAAAGCATTTTCAAAAAAAAAGAATGCGGACAATTTACCATGCTGAGCGTGTTCCTTTGTAGATTGAGCAGACTTTCCGTATGCCCAGACTTTGTCAGATCTATTGAAAACTCTTTCTCATATTGCCCACGCAGCCAGCAGTTACGATCCATAATTGCTTACTTAATTTGACATATCAGCCAATTAGTCGGGATTGCAACCTATTTTCTTACACCACTAATGTTTTACGTTTTAATTTTGTTCATGTGTGACATGACCTACAGAGTAACAGAATTGAGAACGTATTAATGGCGATTTTAATCAAAGTTTTTTCCAGAAGACTGCATAGACGATGTTGTCGGTAGTATGTCAGAGCTTGGGTTTGAACTCACGAACTCTTGTGTAGTAAGCCAATACACTACTTATGCCTTCTAGACTAGGATGACTTCAATAGAACTCATTACTGCATCATTACTAAGTGCAGAGAACTCACCAGACAATTTGATGATTTTGTCACGTCTGGTATGTTCAAGCAGTTTCTCGCGTCCCTGCACTCATATAATGTGAGTGACGTAATGGTCCGCCATCTTAGAAGTCGTCCCTTTAAAATCCAGTCCTTTCACAGCCGTCTAGCCATAAAAAGTATACTTTCCTTATCACAGTCCGTATGGGCGAAAATCTCACCTGAAAGACGCCATAGTAGCTCGGTAGCTTTATCGAATGAGTTATTCTTCTATCCATCGTTCCATCGAGTTTCAAAGTATTCATTCAGTTTCGAAGTTTATGTTCAAACCTGAACGAGGACGTTCCCAAAGTGTTTTGCATCACTTTACCACATTTCTATGCCGATGCTTTTGACAGATTTGGTCATATTCGGGTATTACGATTAGGATGCGAATTTTAAAATCATGGGAAGAGAATAGAAATCCTTTGGTAATAGTTTGAGGTACTTGACCCTGTTGTTATACCAACTAAACACAAGTCACTATTGCAGGATATGCTGCCTGTCGTATGAATTCCTAACAGAGCATCTGAATACCACTGAGTTGTTGACCGAGAATCTTCTGTCGAAAGTTTTGATTGTAATAAAACATTATTCACGGAATGTGCTGTAATACCTCATGTTATGGAATACTCTTCTCTGAATTGGGAGTTAAAATTTAAACTGAAAGCAAGAAGTCAGGGGGCTAATTCTGCCAGTCGTGTACGAACGAATTTTTACTCGAACATGAGAGTTTTTGTAGTTTTGGGATTCTCTTATTCGTTATAGAGTAAAGTGTATCGAAATTTCTAATGATGGCATTGGATAACGTGTGATCATTCGGTCAAAACTTTTAAAAATTCATTACACCCAGAAGGAAATTCTTGGAAATTTCATGGTTAAGCATTCAGAATTGGCAAAGAGTATTATACCAAATACTTCTCAGGGAAAGGCAAGAGCTAATCAGCTATGGGAACAGCTCACAGCTCAATGCTTCCGGCCCACCAATCAAAGATGCAAAAATGTGGCGCAAGGTAGTTTAACAAACTCTTATTTAGTTTAAAATTCTGTTGAGGGTCTAAAAAATGTCCAAACTTTTGGATCTTCAAAAACATCAGAATGCAGCCCAAAAGAGAATTGCGACAAAGAAAATGTTACCCCAACAACTTCACCAAAAAATAGTATTCCAGACGTATCTCCCTACTGTTTATTGGATTATGAAGAAGACAAAATGGAACCTACATGTCTTCTTTTATAGAATTTGAAGATGATACTGCAGAAGAAACTTCAGCCCCAGCTAATAATAAAGTAAAACCAAAATATATTCTCCATTACACGAAATATTACAATTTTAATAAAACTTTTCTTCCTTGGATTAATTAAATTTCTTTTATTTTTGTAAGAAAACATATGTTTTCTGTTAACAATTTTTGCCTTTTTCAGTCAGTGCTGTAAAACGAAATAATTAACTCATTTCACAACACCTAAGCAACAAATCGATTCGTTTCGTATCGAGTAACATCATCAGAAAATTTCTCGCTATCGAAATTATTTTCTATTCGAAGGCTATTTCGATCACGACTGCGAAAATTAGACCCCTGGTCGATGGTGGACTTGCCTGGTCTGAAGCCACACTGATAAGGTCCAATCAGTGTTTTGACGAGTGGCTTCAGTCGTTCACACAATACGCCTGTAAGAACCTTATATGCGATTGGGAGAAGACTTATACCCCTATAGTTGGCGCATATAGTAGGGTCTGCCTTTTTCAGGACAGGACAGAGGAGACTGAGGTTCCAATTGTTGGGCATACTTTCCTCTAGCCATATTTTGTAAATAAGCTGGTTTATGCGCCCTACCAACTCATTACATCCGGTCTTGAACAATTCAGTGGGGAGGCCGTCAGGACTCGCCGCTTTATTATTTTTAAGACGCATAATCGCGAATTTTTGAATTCGAATTTGAATTCTTCATGGCGTCGATCGGGTTCGGAACATCATCTCTAAAGGCGGTATTGTTGTCGTCATCACCTTGTGTAGCAGAGTAGAGAAGTGTTTCCTCCACAACCCCTTGCGCAGTCTGTTATCAGGTTTCCGTTCTCATCTCTACAGGAGGAAGCTCCGGGCTTAAGTCCTTCTGTTAGACGCCTAATCTTTGGATAAAATATTCGAGCATCATTCCTGCATCTATACAACTCGACTTCCTCGCGCTCATGCCTTTCCTGCTTCCTGTTCTTGCGTCTGAAAAGGCGTCTCTCATCCCTGAGTACGCAAGCAACCTTCAGATGTACGAGCAGCTTATCATACAATGACTTGATATTGAAGTTTATATTCATACAAACACATTCTGACGTTGAATAGTTTCCTTCAACGGTGTGGCTCAAAGCACTAGACAATCATGTTAAAGACAATCTGACAAGCCATCCACGATCGGATCTCTATGTGCGGATAAGAATTCCTAGCAATCACTGTAGTTGCACTGCAGTTCCACTGTAGTTTGTTTTTGTAATTGTAATTGCCAGTTTGAAAAATGTTTTCTTTTTTAATTTCTTTCAGTCCATTGTAAAATATTTATGAAAGTCGTGGCATCACATGCCACATACCATACACTCGCACTCACTTATACAGGCACAAGCACAAACACAAACACCAGCCACCTCTCGAAACCAATTGTATTAATCAAGTGTTGGAGGAATTTTATAAAACTACTACAGCCTCCACAATTCTTTTTTAACACGATAAAAGAAGTTTTTTTTTGTTGTATGTTACTGGACCAACTTTGTCTGATTTACACTCACGTCTACAACAGTGGCCGACGTCTGGCCAGTAAGTGTTGCTTACAACAGAGACAGAAGAGAAGAAAAAAACTTAAGGGAATATGGCTACAGTGGAAATGCAACATATTGTGGCATGAATAAAGAACACATCAGTATAGTTTTCAAGTGTTTGTTTGTATTATTTTTTACAATGAAAAGAAAAAAAATTTTTTTTTTATTAAATTGGATGCTCAGCTAACAAAACAAATAAAAAGTGAAGGCAGCAAGAGAGAGAGAGAGAGAGAGAAAGAAAGCAGCAGCTTTGTGTTATTATACTATGTAGGCTGCTACACCAACACACATATGTATATAAATAGATAGAGAGAGGTATAGAGAGATATAAACGTCTGTAGTTGTAAATATAATAGAGAAGTCAAATGATAGTGACAAAATTGCCAATTAGTCAGTCACCTGTCACAAGTGTGGCATAAAAATTCTTTTGCAGATTCTCCCAAACGACTCTAGACAATCTTGCCAGCAACAATTACAACAAAACCGAACAGTGTCTATAGTTTTTGCTCATTTCATTTCATTTCATTTAATTTTCTTTTCTTTTCTCTCATTCTCCAATGCATTATCTCACCACTCAGAAGTCTGGCAATATAGACTCACTTGATGGCAGAAAGCGAAAAAAAAAGAAAAAACTCTAGGAAAAGTAGGCGAAAATAGATAATAAAACAGTAGAAAGCTTTATAGCTTATGACAAGAGCGGTATTCTATTTTTTTCTTGTTTTTTCGTTATTTTTATCAAATTTGTAGACGGAAAAAATGTATAAAAATCCAAGTAAAAAACCTCCTTAAAGTTCATTGACTCCACACTCTGCTGCTTGCATACATAGAAAAAATGTTGGCAGGTCATATCAGTTTAAAAAAATAAATTTTTCTTTATTGCCGCGGCCTGTTTGTTTGCCCACAAAAAACCACAAGTTGCATATGATGATGGCAAATAATAATAAAAAAACGAGGGGAATAAATGGAAAATAAATAAATATGCAGGGTTGGGATGCGAAAAAAAAACAAACAAAAAACAAAAAATTGGGAAATAAATTAAACCATAGAACTCGTCTTAATAAAATAAAAATAAATCCTCTCTGTTACCACTGTCTTCGAAAGTGCACGCTGGCAGAGCTATCGCTCTGCACTGACGTCAATAGTTGAAACGATCACAGCCTCTAGTATTGTCGGGGTTATGATTGCAAGTAGTGGAAACTGGACCTCGGTGGTGAATTACGTAGAGCGCATTCTGAGACAGAAAAAGAGAGATCTTGAGGCTGCAGAACAAGTAAGCATGTCGGCATAGGTGATACTGTCATACGTGCCAAGCGAAACCGAAACAATGATTTAGACGAGAGTAATAATGATTTAGATGTCTCCTCAACTTTCGATACGCAATCCGGACGTGTATATGAACATGGAGAGGCCAAAGAGCCAAAAGGACTCCACTCCGAAGTAATACCACCGTAGTTCCGGACTGGGCACGAACAAGTCCACAAGAGCCGATGAGAGGATTTAGTGGGTGCGGGCCCCATACTCGGAGGATGTGGCGACTTCATCTATGGTGCGGCGGAAAAAAAGAGTTACCACATTTTATTATTAGGAAAACATGCTTAAGGTAGGTTAGGTTAGCTTGGCAGCCTCCTCAAACATGGCTTAATTGGGTATTATAAGCTCCAACTTCTAAACCCCCTTAAAAATCTTATAAGCCCTTATAAAACCTCTTTAAATATAACTCTTGGCTTGCATTTCTCAGCCATTCCGATATCTTAATGAAGATATGGATTTTGTCCAAGTCACATCACATTCTGAATACCAAAGTGCCGAGCAGAGAACATGTTCTACTGTTTCCTCTTCATTCTCGTCATTTCTTTTAAGTTTTCGGACGTGTGTACTCCCCTTATAACTGCCAAGAGGTTCCCAATATAGACTACTGCGTATACCCAGTTTTTGCTAATTTCTAGAGGGTTAACTATCCCATCTTTCCTTTACAAATATGTAAAGTTTATCCAAGACTACGTATTTGCCTTTCCGTTAATGGAATGTCAATTTCAAGCCTTCGCAAATACGTCAATTATGTTGTTCCGAAGTTGCCGTTGTCTAGTAGTTTAAACCCCAGGTCAGACTGCTCCAACAATATGAAAAAAATTCTTATGGGCGACTTCCTTCAGCAGATTGCTGCTAAAAATTCTAAGAGTCAATAAAATTGTCATGTGAGCTTCTTAAAAGATCACAAAAAGCATCGGGTACAATTTGCGCGATCTTGTTAGCGGGTTTACACATCATACGCTAGAACTGCTTGTGTAGAATATTTCTTGTGTCATAAACTGTGTGTTTAAATCGATTGCTGTCCCGATAATGCAGTTCAGGCCAAATGTAGTTGGTGGTCGACAACCTATAAGCCGCACCGTCAGCAGTGATGTTGTGGCCAACGTCTTTTTCAAAGAAATATAGGCGATAACGCCGCCATTCTAAAATCCACACAAAACAGTAGTAGTAGTAGATCGAAGTGGTAACTCTGATTACCAAAACTCACTTGAACACGCATAGCGGCCCGTTGTGTTGCCACCGGTAAGCGCATTCCTTCTACTGACCGAATTTCACCAAACTAGTGAGAAAGTTGATCAGCGCAAGTACTGCACTCCAAACAGTAACTCTCTTGGTCTCATTTGTCCAGAAATGACTTTCAACGCTGATTTTTCGATGGAACACTTGTCAACTGCTGCACGTCATTGTCTCTGGTTGTCCATGCTAATTTAGCAAAACACACTAAATGGCAACTAATTTGTAAAAGTTCGGAAGTTTCTGTTGGCCACTATATTCCCTTCTTTAAGCATTGTTCGATAAGCGATCAAAAATGAAAGCAAATCTTAGATATTGAGTGACAAACGGATTTTGAACATTCTCTGGAGTCCATTCGAGAAAGCAACGATAATAGCAAAACCCGTGCCCTCCCTTTCTAATCGCATTCCTTTATTTACAAAATACTTTCAATTTCTTTCTGCAATAACTTTAAAAGTTCTTTGAAAAGTTTTTTTAAAAAATTATTTGAAACAGCAAAACAAACGTTAAAATAACGCCATGAACTATACTTCACATGAGTTTGAAGCAGCGTCTTATATTTCGTCTTTCTTTCCACTTCAATCGCATGGTAAGTGATTGACTTTTCTGTTGTCATGATTGGGTTATTGAACGATGACTGGGGGGGATATTCCTTTTTAAAGAGTGTAGTTATGACAGCCGTAATGAAATCTTTCATTTTGAAAGTCTTTGGCAACAGCTGCTTAAAGTATGTTCCAGTTTTTCTTTCATTTCTTTCTTTCATTTTCTTCTTTCCTTGTTTTTTTAGGTGCCATTATAGAATTTATTTGATTCGAATATGAACACAAAACAGTATGAAAGAGAATATGACTGCAGAGAGCCGGGGAACATGTCTTGACTGAATCAAAAAAAAAAATATGATTGTATGCCAGACAAATACAAATACTATGTGTGTATGTGTTTACACATTCATAGAATACTTGACGACTGAAGAAATGTTTGTTTAACTTAAAGAATGGAATCTAAAACAACAAAACAATTGAAGATCCTCCTCTCTTTTAAGTGCTCCTTATGGAGCAATAATAGAAAAACTAGACACTTTTTGATGGATACGAGTAGATATGCTGGATACGTACGTATGTATGTTTTATAAATAATTTAAGTCTGTAAGTGCAAATAAGAATTTTAAATATGATTTTAACTTTAAGTGTTCATAGAATGCTACAAACAGTGTTTTGTGTGTATCGTGTTTATAACAACAGAACAGTCATAAAAAATGTTCGTGTGTTGGTTTCTGGCTGACTGGATTAACAAATAGAACAGAGGTCAGGATGCTAGAACTTTAATTTAGATTCTCTTTATATTGTAGGAAATAATTCTACTGAAACTTAATTCTAACGGACTTTTAATAAAGTTAAACAGTGGCTTCTCCCTCTGAAGTCACGGCAGTTTAGTAGGTATTATGAGACATGAGGCCTCGGTCCACGACGAAAATACAAAAAAAAAATATTTCTTCGGCGACTTCCTCTCAGCAGATTTCTGGCAAAAACTCTGAGAGAGAATTGACTTTTTTCTGTGACTGTATACGCTGTGAAGTCGCCGTGGTCTAGTAGGTAGTGTAATGGCTTATTAGACGAAAAGCCTGGGTTCGAGCCCCAGGCCAGACATCAAAATAAAATACAAAAAATATTTCTTCGACGACCTCCTCTCAGCAGATTTCTGGCAAAAGCTCTGAGAGTAAATAAAAATTGCCATGAAAAGTTTCTCAAATATCTGTCGTTCGGAGTCGACTTTAAATTAACAGACACAACATAAGTGGTGTGAGAAACTAGGTCGTAATCCTGACTGAAGGGTTGTAATGACCAATTATGTATGTATGTATGTATACGCTGTCTACACCAGACATGGAATTTGGTTTGGACTTCACAATGTTTACAACTCTTTTTGTAATACAAACAGCTTTGGTGCAGATATTTCCGTCTTTTGGTGTCCATTCTTTGAAATTTTTATATTTTTATCTGAAGTTTACTTTGGCTACACTTAATTTTTTCATAAATTGCCTAAAGAACTTGCTTTTCAGCCACAAATTCTAGAATCTCGAGTGTTCCGTTGCCACTGAAAAAATGACAGTCAAACGATGCGAAGTCATCAAAATCTGGCACCCAATTTCTATAAATTTTTGACGGATTCTTAAAAGAAAGTGTGTCTTGACTTGTATTTCTTTTCTGGGATCAATTCTGAAGGCTTTTGTTTGATTTTTTTATTAAATTGCCTGCTAAGCACAAACACTGATACCGTACAGACTGGAAAAACGTATTAGCAAGTCTCCCACTTCGGGAATGAAGTTTTGTAAGTTTTTGTCTTCATTGCATCCGATTGATACTGCTTGGAAACATAATGTCTGTTCCTGTGTTCAGCGGTTTCATTTTCCTCTCATTGCAGCTGGCACTCTGTCTTATACCGGAGACATAACGTACTATTTGTATCCTAGGCTTACTCTTCATAATCTTTACATTCCTCTTCTAGACAGAAAGACATTTTTATTCAAAGTTTAGATTGACGGCATTCTCGAATGCCTCGTATGCTAACATGCGATACACCATACTTGTATTGATTTAATTCCACAAACTTGCTGTGGGCCAATCAATAAAAGCAGCATTATACCTGGTAGAGCAATCCCAGAGTGACTCAAAAGCCCGACAAGCAAGAACTTTGTTAATCCCATAACAGTTTCCGATCGATCTATTTGCTGTTGTTTTTCAAATAAAAATATTTCCATATTTTTAAGGCTCCTTTTTATGTTTATATCAACGCACTTTAATATTGCCTGAATCTCAGATTGAAAAACACTTGGACACTTTCAAGCCATAGGCAGCAGACTTCATACATACATACATAACATAATTGGTCATTACAACCCTTCAGTTAGGATTACGACCAAGTTTCTCACACCACTTATGTTGTGTGTGTTAATTTTATACATGGCGGGTCCTACAATTTAAAGTCGACTCCGAACGACAGATTTTTTGTAAAACTTTTCATGGCAATTTTATTTACACTCAGAGTTTTTGCCAGAAATCTGCTGAGAGGAAGTCACCGAAGAAATATTTTTTGTATTTTATTGTGATAACTGGCCTGGGGCTCGAACCCTGGCTTTTCGTCTAATAAACCAACACACTACCTACTAGACCACGGCGACTTTCTTCGAAGAAATATTTTTCATATTTCGTTTTGATGTCTGGCCTGGGATTTAAGCCGTGGCCTTCGTAGTGACTACCTATTAGACTACGACGACTTGCCAAAACAGTTACCGATCGATACAAATTATGTTGTTCACGACGCCTTAATAGCAACCTAATGGCCCGTGAATATAGTTACTTCAGTATCTTTAACACTCCTTTGTAGGTTTATATCAACACACTGTAATATTGCCTGAACTTCAGTTTAAAAACCACTTGGACACTTGCTAGCTATAGGCAGGCAAATTCGGTACATATGTTTAACTCTGATCCATCTATACAGCATTTCAGTTTCCTCAAATCACACACAATTTTCACTTAAATTCCACTCCATGCGATTAGACAAGATGATCTCAAACCTTCAGTAGAATTTAAAGATCTATGATCGAACACCTGCTCTATACGCTATGTGAACAGTTTACATCATCACCACGTGAGATGACCATGCCTTCAAATCCCTTTTACTGAATATCCAATGTACTATACGCTGTGTGCCACGTAGCGCCATCAGGTCATCCAATGCAGGCCAAAAGAAATTAGTAATCATCGACATATGGTGCTCGCTATTGACAGTGACGGCCCGTACAACATTGCTCTCGAAGAAATATGGACAGATGACAACGTTAGCGCAAAATTCTCATCCAAAACTGGCTTTTTAAGAATGCAATGAGAGCTCTCGTATCTCAAATATCTCAAATTCAACAATTTTGTGTAACCCTTATGAACTGTCAAAGTTCGAACGTCAGGCCTAATATATTGTTACGAAAATGAATAATATTGTTACATTTTTACCTTTTTAAAAACGTTTAAATATGAGTTCGTTAATTGTAAACAAAGTAAAAACAAATATGTGTTTATTTTCTCTTAAACTCTTTTTATTCTTTACACTACTTTTGTGTGCCACCGTATACAACTTAACGATACAACAATAATAATCTGTTTATTCACTTTACTAGTTCACATAACTATTCGCTAGATCTTTACAATCACGACTTATTTTGTTCACACGCAACTTCACACAAGGCTGACTGAATTCTTACTGACTGCTGCCTGATTTGTCTAGCCATTTTACAGTCCGACGCAACCAGTCTAACGAACATTCTTGAAGTGGAAGGTTCGTGATCTCGCCTTCTCGAGAGCTATATTGCTAATACATTGTTGTTTGTGTACTTTGCTTATTTTGTCTATCCCCTTTTGTCGCATACATGTTGTTGTTGGTAGCAGGCGCAACCAGGTTCGTTGTACATATGTTTGTGTGTGCAGCTTTAGTTAATCAACACGTTCATTGTATTTTTAGTGTTAGTGTATATTTGTATCGTGTGGCTTTTGTTTATCGTTTTTGTTGTTAAACGATATTAGGTCGTTTCGATTTGCGTAACAATATATATAGATACTGGTGTTTTGCTTCTATATCGCTTAACATTAAAATTATAAGCAAAAGTATACACAACAAAAAACACCAGCATAAAAAATGGTAAACAAGTAAACAATAATACATCAACAATAATGAAACAACGATGTTTACATTTATTGAGATTTCGAGAACAAGAAGCCAAGAAGATTCGCCTTCAAGAACATTGACTGTTTTGTTTGACAAAAGGTAAGGCAAAGTAGGTGAGTTAACTATGAACGTCAGTCAGTCTTGTGTGAAGACGCGGTGTGTTTGAAGAGACTAATCGTGGTTTGAAGATCTCCGTTGCAAGGATCAGACGAACAATTGTCCAGTAATTGTTATTGTTTATGCAAAAGGTATGAATAGAGGAATAACAAAAGAAAGCAATTGTTGTTGTTTACATCAAGTTGTGAACAGTGGCACACAGTACTGTGCGAATAATAAAGAATTTTAATTAAAACTAAACACAAATTTATTTTTATTTTATTTGCAATTTACGAGTCATATTTTAAACGTTTTTAATAACAATATGCAACAGTGGACCGAATAAGAATAAAAAAATTTAGTGAAAGCCATATGAAATGGCAAGAGAGAAAAGATAATCCCTACATGAGCAACAATTCGTGAGTAGCCTGATTTTGTATGAACCATACTTTGTCTCTGTCCATTCAAGTGTAAGGCATTATTATTAACGATGCGACAGAGGCTTAAGTGTTAAGAATCAAGAGAAAAAAAATTTAAAATGAAAATAATATTCATGAAGTAAAGTAAACTGATGAAGAAAGAATTCTTCCGCATATTTTTCCTCTTCTTTTAATTCTTTTTAATTTTCTTTTTTAAGTTCTTCACAGACAGAATGG
Organism: Sarcophaga variegata; assembly: GCA_932273835.1. NCBI lineage: Eukaryota > Metazoa > Arthropoda > Insecta > Diptera > Sarcophagidae > Sarcophaga > Sarcophaga variegata. The sequence goes on along the minus strand of OW026358.1, from coordinate 143,263,297 downwards.
TTTATTAAAGACGGAAAAAATTAAATCATAAGTCGTGACAATGACAAGTAAGAGTAGCAAGCAACAGCAGCAGCAGCAACAGCAGCAAAAAGCTATAAAAGCCATGAAAGCCAATAACATTGCAATGAAAAATAATGAGCAACAACGACAACAACAGAAATGTTGTAAAGAAAAAAAAAACACGAAGATGATAATGATGAAAGAAAAAGCAAGAAAGAGAAACAGAAAGAATACGATGATGATGATGATGATAATGATAATGATGAGTGTCATATGAACTTCCTTTACTTGTTTTAGACAAACAATGTATTGTTTAAGCCACTTAACAACAACAGCAAGACAAGAACAACAAGAAATTGTCTTTTTAAGCAGATAACAACACAACTTACAACAAAAAACAACAATTTGTACTGTTTAGCTATTATCATAACATAACATAATACCAGCAGCAGAGGAGAGGGGAAGGGGGCAAGAGAAACCAAAAAATCTGAACGTTTTGTTTGTCTGTCACGGTTGTAGTGTTTTTTTTTTTGGTGAAAAAGATTTGTTTTTTCACGGCATTTTGATACTTCAGTTGAGTACTTGTTGGGAAAAGAAATGTCAGCTTAAAGATACCGTTATCAGTTGTTCACTTAATTAAGAGAACAAACTGCTCGTTTTTAAGCCTCAAATTTTAAATGAAGTGTTGCCACTTCAACATTTAGGGGATGGCCTGTATCCATAACATTCTGTTGGTACAAGGAAAATAGGTTGGAAGAGACCCACATTAGACTTGAAGCAAGGGAGGCAAGTAAAGGGTGTTTTTTATAGAGGTATATATATATATATATATATATATATATATATATAACTTTAAGTTGCAATAAAACAACGATGGATTATTCGATTGACATGAATTTTATTTATCCGAAAGATAATCTTGTGGCATTACATTTTAAATATAATTTCTGGCATATGACCGCCACGGCTGGCGCGGATGTAGTCCAATCTGGACGTCCAATTTTCGATGACTTTTTCCAACATTTGTGGCCGCATATCGGCAATAATATGGCGAATGTTGTCTTCCAAATGGTCAAGCGTTTGTGACTTTACCGCATAGACCAATGACTTTACATAGCCCCACAGAAAGTAGTCTAGCGGTGTTAAATCACAAGATCTTGGAGGCCAATTCACAGGTCCAAAACGTGAAATTAGGCGGTCACCAGACGTGTCTTTCAATAAATTTATTGTGGCGCGAGCTGTGTGACATGTTGCGCCGTCTTGTTGAAACCACATCTCCTGGACATCATGGTTATTCAATTCAGGAATGAAAAAGTTTGTAATCATGGCTCTATACCGATCACCATTGACTGTAACGTTCTGGCCACCATCGTTTTTGAAAAAGTACGGACCAATGATTCCACCAGCCCATAAAGCGCACCAAACAGTCAGTTTTTCTGGATGTAACGGTGTTTCCACATACACTTAGGATTACCTTCACTCCAAATGTGGCAGTTTTGTTTGTTGACGTAGCCATTCAACCAGAAGTGCGCTTCATCGCTAAACAAAATTCGCTTATGAAAATCGGGAACAACGGTAATCTCGTTTTGGGCCCATTCGACGAATCTAAGCCTTACTTGATGATCGTTTGGCTTCAAATCTTGCACGAGTTGGATTTTGTAAGCACGCAAACCAAGATCCTTCCGCAAAATCTTCCATAAATTTGATGGACACAGATCCAATTCCTGTGCTCGATGGCGGATGGACTCATTCGGGTCTTCCTCAATGCTACGCTCTACAGCAGCAATAGCTTCTTCTGTACGCACCGTACAGCGTCTTTGGGGATGCGAGTTATCAATAAGAGTAAACGTGGTGCGAAAACGTTCCATGGTTAATCGAATTAACTGCTCTGATGGACGATTATGTCGACGATAAAATGGACGTAGTGCGCTATACGTTTTCCGCACAGAACCATTATTTTCGAAATAAAATTGCACTATTTGCAAGCGTTGTTCAGGCGTGAGTCTATTCATGATGAATTGCCAAACCAAACTGAGAATAAATCACTTGACAGCTTTTAAATCGGTCGCCATCTTGAAAAGTAATGCCAACTTAAAGTTCTATACCTCTATACAAAAACACGTGTAGGCTACTGCACGGCCAGCCGAAGCAGCCATTTGAATGAAATTATTTTATCCATTAGTAACCGGAAGGATTGTACTTTCAAATAAAAAAAGAAGTTTGAGAAATATTCAGCAGTTTTTTTTAAAGCATTTTCAAAAAAAAAAGTTATTTGGCGGACCCTTTAGTGTTTTTGGTATACTTTTGTTTACTTGTTTACCATTCTTTTTCATGGTAGTGTTTGTTGTTGTATTTTTGTTTACTTGTTTATCTTTCTTATGCTGGTGTTTGTTTTTATATTAAGCACTACGATAATTTGTAAACAGATTTGTTTACTGCATTGTTTTGTTTTTGTAGCTTTTGTTTATCTTGATTTTTCATTTTCGTAACAATACGTTTGTCTAGAAGCCCCATTAGACGCTGATTCATTATAGTTTCCATAGCCTTAGAAAGAACATGTTGCTAAGTTCCAAGGGGAAGAGAAAAGCGAAGATTAGTATGGGGCGCGTATAACTAACGGACGATCAGGCATCTAATTGTATTGTTTTAAGAGAATCACAAAATAAGTTATCTTTATGTGGAGATCCTTATGTGATAATTTTATTCAAACGTCATCAAAGGAATCTACTAAGGACAGTTCAAAGAGATGTTGAATACGTATTACTTCTGGTTTACATTTGCATTTGGTTATGCCCAAGAGTACATTATCTTACATTCTTACAGGCTGCTTTTACTTTTTGTACATAAAATTCGTATTGATTTTGTCGAAGTAAATTCTGTGTGATGAAGGAAGAAGCAAGAAAATAAAATTTCTTTGAAGGTCATCAGTGCGTATCATAAAGTCCTTAAGCCCCGTAATGTTGTTTGGCATTTTAAGTAAGAAATATTACTTAAGAGATACACACATACCATATACTTACTTATACTATCATATACAAGCCATCATATGCAAAAATGTTTCAATCTTAATAAATGTTAAAGGGTAAAACATTAAGCGTAGTAACATTCAAAGTAAGTTTGACACTGTGTAGCAAGGAGAAGTGGTTCGATGCAGAAATTCTCCTTGAAAAGTGTCAACACGTGCCTTATATTGGACACTATTTCGATATGGCCGCTCACGGACTCCAGCACTCACAACATTTACGAATTTTCGTTTATTTTTGGATATTTACGGTAACTTGATGGAGACAATACGGTGCACCGTTAGCACGGTAGCTTCTGTAATCACCATGTTCTGCTTCAATTATTTTCTTTATTCATCTGTAAGTATATTTCATGTCAGGCTTTCTGAGGTAGGCTCTTGGTAATTGTCTGTTGCTCATGTCAAAGACGACCTAAATTCCGTATAGCAAATCACCTTCAACGTTGAGCATATTGTTACGAAAATGAAAAAATCTCGATACTGGTGTTTTGCTTATACATCGTTTAACATTAAAATTATAAACAAAAGCTACAAAAAAAAACAACGAACTTGTTTGCAAATTATCGCACTTCTTAACGTAACAACAAACACCAGCATAAAAAAATGGTAAACAAGTAAACAAAAATATACCAACAACACTACAATAATAAACGTAATCAACGATGTTTACATTTATAGAGATTTCGAGAAGCCGAAGTCATGAACATTCATGAGATTGTTTACTCTGCCATATAAAAGGCAAGGCAAAGCAGGCGAATGGAGTTAGTGAAGTTCCGTCAGTCTTGTGTGAAGAAGCGGTGTGTTTGAAGAGAGTAATCGTGGTTTAAATATCTCCGTTACAAAGATCTGTCGAATAACTGTCTACTAATTGTTATTGCTTATGCAAAGGGTGTAAACAAAGAAATAACAAACAAAGTAGTTGTTGTTGTTTACATCAAGTTGTGAACAGTGGCACACAGAATTGTGCGAATAATAAAGAATTTTAATTAAAACTAAACACAGATTTATTTTTATTTGATTTGCAATCTACGAGCTTATATTTAAAACGTTTTTAAAAGGTAAAAGCATAACAATATTTATGGCTTCAAATAAAGCTAAAGAACAGTCAAATCATCGTTAGGTTCGGTTATGTTAGAGGACGTGCACTTGTCAATTAAGACAAGTACAGTACCCGGAGGTCGAATTGACCCATTTTACAACGTCCTAGTTTCTCACACCACTTATGTTGTGTGTGTTAATTTTGTACATGAGTGGTGGGACCTAAAGTTTAAAGTCGACTCCGAACGACAGATTTTTGAGAAACTTTTTCATGGCAAGTTTATTTCAATCGCAGAGTTTTTGCCAGAAATCTGCTGAGAGGAATTAGCCGAAGAAATACTTTTTGTATTTTGTCTTGTTGTCTGGCCTGGGGCCCGAACCCTGGCTTTACGTCTAATAAGCCAACACACTACCTACTAGTCTACGACGACTTCTAAAAGAAATCATCGTTAAAAAGCTTCAATTCTGCTCAAAATAATCCCTAGAGAGAAAACTAAAAATATTATAGAAAGGCCAGACGGTTTTCCCTCTTGAAAAATGGCATTTAATGGGCAAAGTTGCCCACCACTACACTTCTTGTAACCAATTGAACATAATTTATGAAAATGGTATCTCTATATGGTTTACCCTTTTCATATTGATACATTGTATACGATGTTCGTGTGTCTAACACTCTTGTAAGACACATGTTGTTACAGATTTGCCTCCTCTTTGTATCTCCATAGCAAAAATAATTTTTTAATGTTCTTTAAAGTGCAACGAACGATACAATCACCATTAGTGGCAGCAGCACTTTTTCTTTTCGATTTTTTTGTCTTTGAGTCTCAAGAAGAATTTTTGTTGGCGTATGTAAGGCAAGAACAACATTTTCATTTAATTTTCTTGTAAAAATGTTCAACAACAACAACAAGAACAATAGCAACATTTTGGCTTAATGCGAATGCTAAAACTGACAACATTATGAGCGTTAAACCTCATGTGTATGTGTGTATCAAAAAGGCAAAAAAACGAAACGAAAAGAAGAGAAAAACTTTTCTCAACCATGTACATAATATTGCTTTTAAATACCCTTTAGCTTTTCATTTTCTTCTTCTTCAGTTCTTCTTTCTTCTTTTCCTACGTTCTTTATTACTTTTCTTGCCACATTATGAAATTACAGCGTCTCGCAAAAGACATGTGATGATACTCGTCGTCAGCAAGCTTTGAAAAGCAAAAATTCTTTAAGGAATTCAGCTACTGCTTGTTTCCGCATGGAAAATGGAAAATGGAAACTGGAAACTGGAAACTGGAAAATTGAAAATGTTTTCATGTTGCATTTTATATGATTGAGTCAAAATATCTAAAATGTTAGCTGCTGTCGTGTAGCATACAACCAGTTCGTTTCATAAGGCCCTGTAGTCTATGTAGTCTTTGCCACAACTTGTGCAATCTTCTTGTCAGTATTCTCTTGTTTTATCGCTTTCACTCTTCTTTCTACTCTTATTCTATCACTCGTTTTCTAATATTAAACTTTTCTTTAGTTTAAGTTTGGTTTTTTTCAGACTCTTTTTTTATTTACTTTTATTGCGGCCTGGTATTTGCCTTAAAAATGTGTTTACGCGCTCACATACTTGTATGCCTAGCAAGGGTTCAGAAGTTTAAGTTTCGGTTACTACGAACAGCTTTCCTACTTCAGTTAATAAACGCAGTTAACCATTACACCAGGGTAATATGAAGCCTAACATCAGTAAACAATAGAAACCGGAAACGCTCTTAATAGATTGTACTTGTTTACGGTGAAGCGTAAAAGAAACGAAAACATTATAATCATCAGTTATCAAAGCCAATTTTAAGTCCTTGCCCTAGTAAGTATTACGTGCTAAAGAATCACTAGCTTGGCGGGACAACAGCACAAGGTTATTGTTAAATTGCCTTCCATAGTTTTGGAGCAAGCAGTACAGTGAAACCGGAAATAAATTCCATACTCCTCTGCAACTTTTACACAACCCCACTGTGCATATAATGGGTGATTTTTTAAGAGGTATAGGAATATTTTTCAAAAAAAAACACATAAAATTCAGAAAAATTCATGAAATCTTTATTTGAATCGATAGTACGGTCCATTTTCGGCCGGTATCTCACGAATAAATGCTTCAATGTTGTCTTCCAATGCGTCAATTGAAGCGGGCTTGTCTGTTTAGACATGAGCTTTAACATAGACCCACAAAAAATAAACTAAAGGCGTTAAATCGCACGATCTAGGCGTCCAATTGACCGGTCCCGAACGTGAAATAAAATGTCCACCGAACTCGCCTCTCAATAAGTCCATTGTTACGCGTGCTGTGTGGCATCTGGCACCGTCTTTTTGAAACCACATGTCATGCAAGTCAAGTTCTTACATTTTGGGCAAAAAAAAAAGTTGGATATCATCTCACGCTAGCGCTCAACATTCACAGTTACGTTACGATTCACAGCATCTTTGAAGAAGTACGGTCCAATGATGCCATCAGCCCATAAACCGCAACAAACTGTGACTTTTTCTGGATGCATTGGTAGCTTTTGCAATGCTTTTGGGTGATCTTTAATCCAAAATCGACAATTCTGCTTATTTACGTATCCATTTAGCCAAAAATGAGCTTCGTCGCTAAACAAAATTTTTCGATAAAGAAGTGGATCTTCGGCCAACTTTCCAAGAGGCCATTCACCAAAAAATTCTGCGTTGCGGTAGGTCGTTCGGCTTCAATTCTTGCACCAGCTGTATTTTGAAAGGCTTCACACCTAAATCCTTCCGCAAAATTTTACACGTTGTTGAGTAACAGAGGCCCAAATGCTGCGAACGGCGATGAATCGATAATTGATGGCCGATATCATTAACACTGGCCGATACAGCTGCGATATTTTCTTCAGTTTGCACTCTACGTAAGCGTGTTGGTGGTTTAATGTCCAACAATGTAAATTTGGTGCGAAATTTAGTCACAATAGCCCGAATAGCCGCTTCAGTGGGTCGATTAAACTGACCATAAAATGGAAGAAGCGCGCAATGAACTTTCTTAACAGAGCAAGCATTTTGATAATAAAATTGAAATGATTTGCAAGCGTTGTTCGTTTGTAAGACGATTCATGGTTAAATTATAGACCAAACTGAAGATGTGAAGACAGTGAAACAAAACACAAAATGTGCGTGAGCTGTTTAAACCAGTGTTGCCAAAAAGATAACAACTAAAAAATTACCTGTTATAAGCGGTTACTTTAATATTGACCAGTCCAGAATATACTAAATACGTAACTCATGGCTTTTAAGTTCATAGCTAATATCCACAGTCAAAAAGAGTGACTATCAATGTAAAGAAAACTGACTAGATATTCTATTAGCAGCTTCATTCTCAAAGCCAACACATCCATGTGACCAAGACAAGGTCAATGTAGAATATTTCTGGATCAGCTGTCTTAAGTTTTCGGTGTAAAGATCCATTTATTATACCCCACACAATTTTAGCTTTCTGTGAGGAACATAAAGATCCCACAGAGCATATATTTTAGTTGGTTTTTCGGCTAAGCAGGCGAGTTATATGCTGTAGCAGGTTATAGAGTTAGAAGGTTGTCATCTGCCGTTGTCCTGTGCGAATATTGATTATTGAACAACTTTGCCCATTCAGTCAAAGTTCAAAAAGGAATAACGTCTGACCTGTTTCATGTTCAGTTTGTCCTTCCGTGCAAGTTCAGTCGTTAGACGTCTAGGGATTATTTGGAGAGGAATTGAAGCTTCTAAATGATAGTTAGAAGTCGCTCTAACCTAGTAGGCTGTATGTAGGCTTATTAGACGGTTCAAACTCCAGGTCAGAAAAATATTTCTCCGGTGACTTCCTCTCAGTAGCCTTCTGGCAAAAACTCTGAGAGTAAATAGAATTGCAATGAAAAGTTTCTCAAAAAAATCTGTCGTTCGGAGTCGGCTTTAAACTGTAGGTCCCACCACTCATGCATGAAATTAACGCACACAACATAAGTGGTGTGAGAAACTAGGCCGTAATCCTGACTGAAGGGTTGCAATAACCAATCATGTATGTACGTAAGTTATGTGATCATGGTTTGACTGTCCTTTAGCTTCACTAGAGGCTATAAATGTACTCAACGTTGGACGTAATCTGCTGCTATACGAGTTATTAGTCGTCTTTGACATGAGTAACAGAGACGATAACCAAGTGCCGAGCTCAGAACGCCTGACATGGAATATACTCACAGTTGTATGACTGGAGTAACAAAGATCAGAAACGTATCCTAATAATAGGTGAACTACAAACTGAACTGAATGTGTCAACTATCATCGAAACTACTACTTCACAGACTATCGAAGTTACCCTGCTGCCTTAGCAAGTCTCTATCAAGTTAATTTCAAATTTCAAAGATAAACAATGGTTATCAAATGGAGACCATAAATGGCCTGATCGAAATGGCATCCAATATAAGAGACGTTTTGTCACTTTCCAAGGAGAATAGCAGCTCGGTGTAGAAGTTCATTAAACTAGTCAACGAAACGCTGTGAAAATGTCAGAGAGACTGTAATGGTAACACCTATAGCATGTATATGGGATACTAATAGAAAGACAGAAGCCATTAGGCCATCTGCACCACGATGTAATATTCTGTGATAGTTTCGAATGGAACGGTGCTGGCACTGAAGGTTTTTGAACGCTAGCATATGGAATTTGTCCACAAAAAGCGATTGCTTATCACGTACGGCGTTGTTGTATGTGGAGAGTTTATAAAACACATGTTTCCATACATTGGCGATTCACAGTGTGCCCATATCGACATAAGAGGACTTGTTATTACCACCTAAGTCAAGAGTTGTCATATTTATTTACAAACTGATGAATCTGAATCCAATACCTCTATAGACGCTTAGATAAGTAAAAATTTTAACGATACTTTCATGTCCAGAAAGACGATGAAAGAAGACTCCCTCTATTGTAAGAAAAAAAAAAACAAGGACTCATTGAGAATCCTTAATCATGTATTTAAGGCTCGAAACCTTCATCTTTCTTATGGCTTAGGTTGTCGCCTAGAAGACATAGCAATAATTCGAACCTCATTACCTCAAGAGATCTCAGATCTTCAGAGAAGACTACAAGAAGTCTTGCGTGTAATACTTAGCCAGATTCATACTAAACTGCATAACATGTCGGAAAGTATGTTTGCTTTAAGTTCAGAATTTTCCTCATAATATCAGAACCTAGAAAGAGTAGAGAAACGGCTAAGGATCGTAGTAATAATAACACACTTTAAACAAACTAGAAACAGACTTTCGGATGCATGTAGGCGGAACCCCAACAAACAACGTCTTTAGAAGTACACGAACCATCAGAATATATATGTCTGTGTGTGTGTGTGTGTAGTTGTTTGAATGTGTGTGTTGTAAAGCTTGGTTGTTTTTGTATTTGTAAGCTTATTTACACATATTATACCCTTGAGACACATGACGAGATGAAAGATGCTTTTTATTCTCATCTTTTTTTTGTTTTTTTTTCTTTGTTGTTGTTTGTTTTGTGTTTTTCTTAAGGAAGCAACAATCATTTGTACAACTTTTTGTGGCAAGTAAAAGAAACTGAAATTGCTTTTCATTTCTTTTTTTATTTTTATTTCTTTATTAAGTTTCTGTTTCTCTACTGTTTTTGAGTCAGTGGCTGTGGCTGTGTCTGTATACGTATCTTTTCATGTTTCTTTAACCACACACACATAATAAAAGTCTATTTTCTTGTCTAGTTTACTTGAAGCATTGCTCTTCAACTCTTCAAAAACGCGTTTTCACACATATACACGCACTGACAGACATATATATGAATGTGGTCATATGTGAGTACGTAGGTTGTCTTCAAACCTACACAAATATTGTATTGTCTTGTGTTTCTTTTCCTTTTTTCTTCTTCTTTTTTTCAGTTGATGAAGAGCTTGGAGTTTTATTTTGTTTGTTGCATGTAACATGGTTTAGTTATAGTTTTAGTTACTCTGCTTTTCATTTTGTTTTCCTTTGGTTTTCTTTATTTTTAATTTTATTTTTGCTTTATTACACACACCACTTACTTGATTCAAAATGGAAATAGTTTTTATAAACTCTTCTTCAGTGTGTTTTATTATTGTGGTCTTGTGTTGTCACAATATTCTTGGAAGCCATGCTAGTTTGGTTTAATAGAAGTTTTAGGATCACACGCAGTTTGTAAATTCAAATTGTGGGAAGGAATTACCACCAGTCGCCGTAGTCGTATCCCAGGCCAAACATCAAAACGAAATATGAAAAAAATATTTCTTCTGCGACTTCCTCTCAGCGGATTTCTGGCATAAACTCTGAGAGTAAATAAATAATTGCCATGAAAAAGTTTCTCAAAAATCTGTCGTTCGGAGTCGACGTTTAACTGTAGGTCCCACCACTTATGAATAAAACTAAATGGGTGGTGCGATTGGCTAGGTTATAGTCCAGACTAAGAAGTCGCCGTAGTCTAGTAGGTAGTGTGTTGGCTTATTAGACATAAAGCCAGGGTTCGAACCCCAGGCCAGACATCAAGATAAAATACAAAAAATATTTCTTCGGCGACTTTCTCTCAGCAGATTTCTGGCAAAAACTCTGAGAGTAAATAAAATTGCCATGAAAAGTTCCTCAAAAAATCTGTCGTTCGGAGTCGACTATAAACAGTAGTTGGCGCCATTCATGGATAAAATTAAATGAGTGATGCGATTGGCTAGGTTATAGTCCTGACTAAAGGGTTCTCTAATAACCAATTAAGTAACTAAGTATGTATGAAAAAATATTTCTTTCGGTACTAGGTCGGAGTGGTAGCTCCGTTATCACAAAGCTCACTTGAGCACGCATAGCGGCCCTTTGTTATGCCATGGGTGAACGTACTGACCAAGTTCCACCAAAATCAAGGAAGAGGAGGAAGTTGGTCAGCGCAAGGACTGACTAACTTACAGCAGTCTTCTGCCAAAAACTCTAAAAATAAAAAATTGCCGTGAAAAGCTTCTTAAATCTGTCGTTAACACACACAACATATGTAGGTGATGTAAGAAGCTAGGCCGTAATCCAAACTTAAGGGTTGAAATGATCAATTAAGTAAGTAAGTAACAGTGATCGCAGAGATCTCGTAGCGTATGTATGTTTTAAAATTATTGTTTTATTTCAAAGTAAAACTGAGAACAACTTACTTAATAAAGTGTCCGAAAAAGTCTATTAAGAACACGAATACCTGCATGTATGCTTCAATTTTCCTTTTCCCATTCCTATTAAAACCCTTACCTCTTCTGCCCCTCTTGCCTCATAGACATGCATTCTGCCACCACTCTCATCACATCCATTTGATTAACTTGTTTCTCTGGTAGTTTAAAACACTCGTTTGGTTTTTTTGTATTTCAAGTAACTGGCGTTTAAAAAGTAATTTGTGAGTGTGTAGGAAAATAAAGTTTTTCCCTGTCCATTACAAGAGAAAAAGCCATTCCTCTTGCAGGGGAAAATAGAATAGAAAAACTAGTATTTACTATAGTCTCTCTTACACTTGCTAAAAAGCAAAAAGGAGGAGAAAAAGTCAAAGACTAAAAACTTTTTATATCTGATTTCTAATATTCTTAGCAACTCACTTTTAATAGAAAAAAAAAAGAATCGTTTTAATTGCAGAATAATTGCACAGTCGGCAGTAAGTCCAATGCTAGGAGCAGTAAGAGAAGATCGCACATGGTTGCTGTAGCCTGAATTGATACAATGTAAATAGTGTTACATTACAGTGTAGCTGTAGAGATCAGCAATGAATCGCTTTCTCGCTACTCATAAGTACTCATGAAATTTTGAGTATGAGTGAGTCAACAGTATTTCAATCCAACTACTCTGATTCATTCATACTTAGTACAACATTGATTTATAAGTACAAGTTTCAATGAGTATGAGTACAACGTTGACATCAAACGAAATATGTTTGATTCATACGCCTACTCATTCAGATTCATAAATTTAGAAAAATACTCATAAATGATTCGAGTAATTCGAATCATTCGTCAAAATTTACAGTCTTAGTTGTTGTTGCATTTACAAAGAAAGAAGAAAGGCACATAAACAAAAAAGACAAAGACAGCAAGCAGCGCAAACACACAACCTTCTTGTGAGTATTGTAGTGTTCGTACGCGAATCATACTTATTTTGTGCTTTGTGTATACGATGAGTCATGAGCAATCGAAATTAATAACATCTTGCGTATTGTTAAGTATGAGTACCATGAGTATTTTAAACTTTGAATATGCGTAGTATGAGTATGACATTAAAATAAGTATGAATGCGTATTAGTATCAGAAATTATAAGTATGATTTGAATCTACTCATCGTTTTGAATACTCATTGCTGACCTCTGGTAGGCATGCAAAGATACTCGGTTAAACAGAAAGAGAGTATTGTATTGGAAGAGACTCTCGACGCAGACTCTTTCCATTTCTCTTGGTGAAACGTGAAGTTAGTTCACTCAAAGTGAGCATTGATTTAACAGAACTGCTTCATCCTTTTCTATGATCGTATAATATCCAAGAGAAAACAACTTCCAAACCATCACCGAACATTTCAAAGTGAGGTGCAGTCCTTGCGCTGACCAACTTCTTCCCTAGTTTGGTCAGTACAGAGACTGCGTTTATCTGTGGCGTCACAACAGGCCGCTATTCGTGCTCAAGAGAGCTTTTGCCAACAAAGCTACAACTCCGACCTACCTACCTACCTACTCAAAATGAGAAATTTAATCATAAATAAAGCTTGATTCATTTCACGTTGCTTGGACCTTAGCTTAATACATACATACATACATAACTGGTCATTACAACCCTTTAGTCAGGATTACGACCTAGTTTCTCTCACTACTTTTGTTGTGTGTTTTAATTTTATCCATAAGTAAAGGGACCTACAGTTTAAAGTCGTTTTTGAACGCCAGATTTTTGGGAAACTTTTCATGACAATTTCATTTATCTCAGAGTTTTTGCCAGAAATCTGTTGAGAAAAATCCGCCGAAGTGTTACAGTGTAGGTTAGTAAGTTAGTTCACTCAAGTGAGCATTGGGTTTGTAAAACTGCCTCACACTCCTATAATATCCAAAAGACAACATCTTTAAATCGTATAACGAACAACTTAAAGTGAGAAATGTAACCATAAATGACCCTGGATTGATAATATGTTGCTTGGAACATAGGACAGAGTAGCTATTGATTGGAATACCCAGAACACGAGGAATTGATTGCCAGCTAAATACCAAATTTAATCAAAATGACTGAGTTAGAGTACTAAAAAACATTTTTCATCAAGCCAAACCGAGTAGATAGCATTGTTACATAAATCGAAACGACCTAATATCGTTTAACAATAAAAACGATAAACAAAAGCTACCAGCTACACCAACACAATACACACGATACAAATACTCACTAACACTAAGAATACAATGAACGTGTTGATTATCTAAAGCTGCACACACACACACATGTACAACGAACCCGGTTGCGCCTTGTACCAACAACAACATGTATGTGACAAAAAGGGATGGACAACGTAAGCAAGGTACACAAACAACAATGTATTAACAATAGAGCTCTCGAGAAGGCGAGATCACGAACCTTCCACTTTAAGAATGCTCGTTAGACTGGTTGTGTCGGATTATAAAAGGGCTGGACAAAGCAGGCAGCAGTCAGTTATAATTCAGTCAGCCTTGTGTGAAAACCCGTTGCGGTTTGAACGTACAACGTACGTTGTAAGCAGAGAAGATCTAACGAACAGTTGTTAGTGTTAACGCGGACAGAAGTGTGAAGTAGAATAGTGTACAAGCAAATTATTGTTGTATCGTTAAGTTGTATACGGTGGCACACAAAAGTAGTGTAAAGAATAAAGAGCGTTTAAGAGAAAATAAACACATTTTTGTTTTTACTTGGTTTCCAATTAACGAACTCAAATTCTAAACGTTTTTAAAAATGTAAAAACGTAACAGTATTCTTTGTGGTATTAGTGGTTCAGAAGGACCAGGAGAATTTGATGTTTTAAATTCTTTCGTAAACTTAACTTCTGTTTTTCTTTTTTTAAGTGTTCCATTTTCATCCCTTATTGCAATTAAGTCCCACAACAGATAACATTTTTATCTGTGTTGTAAATATTTTTAAATTAAATGACATTTAAATTGTTCATGACATTTACAACGTATTTTTTTCTTTTCTTGCGCCTATTTTTTCATAAGTGTTGTACAAGGATAAAACCCACTCACTGTATAAGCAAAGCCTACAAACTGCTCACATATGAGTTAACATACATGAGTGTTAGTTAAATAACTCGCTCTGATTAACACTCTCTGACATTTGCTTCTTCTCTATGGAAATACATATAAAAAAACATTTTTAAATAAATTTCTTTTTTTTATCAGAATTTTATTTGCAAATAAATTAAAAACTATTTAGTTTCACTATTTACAGTTGCTTTTAATTTACGCGCATTTTTAAAATGCAATTTTTTTTTGCTTTTTTAATGCATTTTTAATAACCAACAACTAACTCTTCGCTCTCTGGCAGGCAAAACTTGTTTCTCTTTTATACTGTTTTTCTCTCCCTCTTTTTGTATTTGTGTGTGTGTGATTGTTTTCTTGTAATGTTTACTACTCATTAATTGTGGTGGAATTAAAAATAAACGGAAAAAAAACTTTTGTAAACAAAAAAAGTAACGATGGCAGGCAAATTAACAAAAACAAACAAAGTTGCTGTTACACACCAGGCTGTGGGGGAGAGAGAGAATAGAAAGAAGGAAAACAAAAACAACAAAAAACATGTTATAATTAGTATACTTGAATGTATAAATAAAGTCCACAATTTTATTTAACACACACACACACACGCACACAATAATATTTTGTATTCCAGTGATACAGGGAGATCAAGGGAATGTTCGTGTTTTTTATTTAGAGGTTTGTGCTTGTTGTTGTTGCTGTTGTTGATATTTACATAAACGACATGCATTTAATTTTATGAAAGAAAATATTCGCATACACACGCATATTTGTATGCAATACAAACAATAAATATGCGTAGTACAGGGTGGCTGATGCAACATATAATGCAACAAAGTAAAGCGCTATATATTTTTATTTTTTTTTTTTTTAATTTTATTGTTCAAAAGCAAAAAATGTTGGAAAAAACATCAAATTTTAGAATGAGCTTAGATTTGTTCGAATTTGCCACCTTTGGTACGAATTATGGCCTTCAAACGGCCGACAAAGCCATCACAGGCTGCACGAAAGTGGCTCTGCGGTATTTTGGCCCATTCCCGGCGAAACGCCGTCTCACTTTGGTATTTTTTAGTGAGAATCTTACTCTCCAAAATGGCCCAGGCGCAAAAGTCCAACGGATTGAGATCCGGAGATTTTGGTGGCCATTGTGCGGTAGAAATGAAGCAAGGAACCTCCTTTTTAAACCATTCTTGGTTGACGCGTGCTGAGTGCGGTGGTAATGAGTCCTGTTGGAATGTCTATTGTTTGCGGCCGAAATGTTTGTCTGCCCAGGGCTTCAATACTGTCTTTAAGACATTTGCCTGATAATATTCGGCATTTATTTTGACCCCACAGTCGATGAATACGAGCGGAGAGCGACAATCGGCCGTTACGGCGGCCCACACCATTACCATCGGCGGCGCTTGAGTTCTGGTGGCCAATCGCAGGTATAAATTTTCAGCTGACCTCTTTGGCAAGTAAACCCGATCATTTTGTTTGTTCACAAACTGCTCAATTTGGAATGGCTTCTCATCGGAAAAAACCAAATTCGGTAACTGGCCAATTTCGTGCAAGTGAAGTAACTCCTTGGCTCTTTCCAGTCTAACTTTTTTGTCCATCGGTCAGCTCTTGCACTTTTTGGAACTTCAATGGCTTTATTCCAAGCTCATTTTTCAATATGTGTTGCATTTGTTCTCGCGATATGTTCAGCTCACGAGCAATTTTTCTACCACTGTAGCGTGTGTTCGGATCAAATCTGGTCTTCACTTTTCGAATCATTTCTGGTGTTGTTACCGTTTTTTTCGTCCACTTTTTGGACGCGCTGCAACACTGGCAGTATCACGGTAATGAGCAATGGTACGAGGAACAAAAAAATTATTCACATTTAAATGCTGGAGGGCTCTAACGATAGCCACCTGTGGTTTTCCAGCCAAATATAAGGCAATCACACTATCACGCTTGAATTCCATCACGAATAAATTTTTTTCTGAATGCAATCGATCAAAATGCTTTTGTAAGCTTGTAAATAATAAAATGAACTGTCACTGGAATAAATCTGTCAGCTGTCAGACGAGCGGTTTACAAATGATAACAACCTGAAGTTGGTTGCAATACATATCAGCCACCCTGTATATGTATGTTTTTATTATACTGTTCTGTGTGTCCTTTTATTTGTAATTGTTCAAGAAAACATACATACATACATACATAACACACACACATACATGTATGTATGTATACATGGACATGTATGCATATTCATATTCCTCGAGTTTTTATGAAATAAACTCTCTCTCTGTATGTGTATGACCATTTAAATAATTAAAAGACCATTTAATTTATTATTTACAAACAAATACTCTCACGCATACTCTTCTATACACTTACACACACTTACACACACAGACACACACATCTAAATGTCAAACAAATAAATTGAAACGACAAGAGTAAAATAATCATAAAAATATACACAGAAAATGAGAAGAAAAATTATGAAAAAAAATTCTTGATGTTTTCTTTTTCAATAATAAAAAAATTAAAATAAATACAAAAACAACAATATATGTAAATAATAATAATAAAAACAACAAAATACAAATAATATCCATTATAAATACATATAAAATAAATAAAAATGAGTAAATGTTTCATTCTCTATATTTCTCATTATATTGTAGAAAAAGGCTGTTTTTAATATTTTTTTCTTCAAGCTTTTTTAAAAAATTAAAAAGGCAAATAAATATTAAAAAAAAAAAATAAAAAAAAAATAATACGAATCAAGGTCATGCAATAATAATGAAATGAAATTAAAATTGCATGAAAGTATTCTCTGCACGTTAAATTATTTACTCAACAGAATTTTTAATATGAAATGGATTTTTATTAAATAATATTTAAAAATTTATTTAATTTAAGTATTGCATAACTGTTCATATTTATATTTCATATATTTTTTAATTATATTTTCAAGTTTAATGATGGAGGACTCGTTAGATGTAAGCATTATCTGGAAACGTTATGGTAAAATGAGAAAATGACAAAAGATTGATGTGTAGCTGCCCTAAGTAAAGTGTACAAAAGGAACGGTTCCATTCTGTCTACTAAAAAATTATGAATTGACATGCCTACCCTATACCACTGTTTACAGCTACAGAAATCATGCGGTGTTCTGTTATTGCTTCTAGCATAGGAGAAGTTGCTGTAGTCTAGTAGGTAGTGTGTTGGCTCATTAGACACGAGGCCAAATCAAATCACAGGTAGGAAATCAAGACGAAAATATGAAAAAATATTTCTTCGGCGGTTTCCTCTCAGCAGATTTCAGGCAAAAACAGGAAATAAAAGTACCATGAAAAGTTTCTCAAAAATTTATCGATCAAAGTCGACTTTAAACTGTATATAATTAACACACACGACATAAGTGGTATGAGAAACTGGGTGGTAATTCTGACTGAAGCCAATTATATATATATTTCGTGTCAATTGACCCAATTTTTAAAATCGATGTCTTCCGATTTGGATGAATTTTGCACCAAGGTTAGTATTATTGGATAGTAGGCCAGACACTACAGCTCTATCAGTCAAGAACTGCCGGAGTTAGAGGGGGTCAAAGTTAGACATTTTGTGTGTAACTCTTCACCTATTGAACCTAGCAAACATTTTCCAAAGGATATTAGATAGCTATTTCTACAATCTTTCCAAATATAATATTTTTAATTTAAAAAAAAAAAAATTTTTTTTTTTTTATTAATATTTTTTTTAATTTTTTTCAAAATTAGCCTTTTTTTTGCTCAAAGAAAAGCTTATAAAATTTCCTTTAAGGCCTTTATAATCGCTTAATGGGATGCGAGTGAGATATCTATCAAAAAAATTTTTTTTTATCTCAAGAATAAGATTTTTCAATATTATTTCAATATTTTATTTATTACTTATAATATGAAATAACAATAATAATAAAAAATTTAATAAAATTAATATATAAATTTTGAAATTGCCAATCTTTCGTCCTTCTTATTTATTGCCTTCATTTTCTCCTTTTTTTGCCAATCCTTTCTTGAAGTTACTAGGTTCAAATCCTGATTTCGCTGCTGCTTTCTTTTTTGGCTTTGGAAAGAAATCGCATTGAGTAGATGCAGAAAACTTTTACAACTGAAGTCTTCCATCGATAAGTGGTATAAAAGCATGGTATTGAGCTGTACCATCAATTGTTACAGCAGCGTCGAATCTACTCTTCAATGTTTTTAATGTTTCCTCATGATCATCTTAGCTACTAAAAACTGTTTCAGTTTCTTTACAATGGTTCTTTGCCCATCGGAATAAAGCGTTCACATCTAAGATGCGATCTTGATGAGAGCACTGCAGGCTATACCTTGCTGCATTTCGTTTGAGATTTGCTCCTATGCCATCCCATGCTCCTTTGCCTTGTGCAGTTGGATGAAAATGCTGGAATTCCAAAATCTTTTTCGTGAGCTATAAGATTTGCGAAGCTATTTTTGTTTTTAAAATGTTGACGAGCTCCATCCAAAACTTAGTAACTCTTCTCCACTATAAATTTAGATTTTAAATAATTTAGAATTATCTTCTGGTATTCATAAACTGCTGCGGTATCATGTTTTAAATCATCGGATATGATTGTCATACTTTTGTGTTCCAGTTTTTATATATATAGTTGCTTGGTCATTATTGAAGTGGAATCCTTGTATGGCATCCTGAATACCATATATATAGTTCTCTGCGAAATCATATTAAAACCCCGAATTCACCAGACAGAAATGTGTCTTCAAATCATTCAAAAGATTTGCACGATTACCGTGATTGCCTTAAATTGACTATGTGTCCTTATGTAACAACTTCATGCCACTTAGGCAAATGTTCAAATTGCCCGGAGATCACATACATTAAGGAGAATTTAATGAACTCTTTTGATCGTGAATGTATTGATGAGATAAAATTTGAATCTTGGCTTCAGACTGAAAGATGTACCTTAAGACAGTAATTTTAAATGTGGATGATTTTGTGGAAGAAATATGCGATGGTATATATATATGTATGTCGGTAGTCTAAGATAAAGGGTTATCCATTTTTCAATTTCAAAAAAAATAGCAGGCTGCGTTGTACACATATGGATAAAAAGATGACTGAATCACTTCAGGCCTTGAATCGCATGACTACCCATGGCACAATAACGATTCTCACTGGGCACTGTTCTTTTCGTAGGCATGACGAAAAATATTACATCGCTGCAAATCAGGAAGAAGAGACTATCTTTCACATCATATGTTAGTGCCCCGCAGTAGTCATGAAAAGACAGAGGTTTTCGACCACTCACCTTCTAATATTTTGCTCTCCAATAATACAGCCAGATTTGTTTTGGTTCAAAGCCGCCGTAGTCTAGTAGGTAGTGTGTTGGCTTATTAGACGAAAAACCAGGGTTCGAGCCCCAGGCCAGACATCAAGACAAAATACAAAAAATATTTCTTCGGCGACTTTCTCTCAGCAGATTTCTGGAAAAAACTCTATGAGAGTAAATAAAAAATTGCCATGAAAAGTTTCCCAAAAAATCTGTCGTTCGGAATCGACTTTAAACTGTAGGTCCCACCACTCATGTATAAAATTCATGCACACAACATAAGTGGTGTGAGAAACTAGGTAGTAATCCTGACTGAAGGGTTGTAATGACCAATTATGTATGTTTGTGTGTTGTTTTGGATTGGGGTCTGTTTCTAATAGAAAATGTTTGATTGTTAGTGGTATCACAATGGGGTTAAATGCTGGACTAAGTGGGTCCTATTCCCTCAAAATTAGTCCGTAACCTTAGCTAACCCAACCCAAATAGGTTTTTTATTGTTTCTCGAAATAAACACAATATTCTACTAAACTACTGCTAGGTAGAGTGTTGGATTATTAGATGTGAGGCCACCGTTCGAACTCCAGGTCCGACCTATCGAACATAACGAAATATGAAAAAATATTTCTTCGACGACTTTGCCACAGCAGTCTTCTGGCAAAAATTATGAAAGTAAATGAAATAGCCATGCAAAGTTTTTCAAGAACCCTGTCATTCTGAGTCGACTTTAAACTGTAGGTCCCACCACTCATGTATAAAATAAACACTCACAATACAAGCGGTGTGTGAAACCAGGTCATAATCCAGACTGAAGGATCAATTATGTTTGTATGTATGTATGTGTGTATACAGTAATCCCTCGATTTACGTCGTAGTTGGTTCAAAAAAAAGGCGAAGTAAATCGAATGACGACGCAAGTTCAAGTTAGAAGGAACAAAAAATTTGACGACGTAAATTGAAACAATGTTAATCGAGGCCACGTAAATCGAAGGATTACTGTATATTCTACTAAACCCACAATTTATATATATACACACAATATTTTTTTAGCAAATTTTTATAATAAAAAGAATTGATAAGTCATACATGGCTTCATAATTTAATAACAATTTTATCAATAAAAATTCTATACTAATTTGTACAAATTCATCTCGTTTACACTTATTCAAACTTTATCTCTCTCTGTATAGCTCGCTGTCTCTCTTTCTCTTTACAACCTTTTTATTACAGAAATAAATCCACAAAAATATGTAAAAAAATTCGAAAAGATAAACATTTTTATACACAAATAATCGTACAATTGTTTTCATAAAATTGTAAATACATATGCATGTGCTTCATGCTTATACATATATTTCCTAGAAATACTCGTATGTATGTCTGCATGTGTATGATTTTATTTTGCATTTGTTAGAGCATATAAGCTAGGTAGAGATTTATGAAATTTTTCTTTTTTATTTTGCTTCATAAACAAAGAAAAAAAAACGTAAAAGACACCCACAAACTGATGTAAAATTATGAACAAATAAACACTCGGATTTGTTAGAATTTTTTATGGTAATTTAAATAAAAAAAACAAAAAAAAAGTTCAATTGAATAAAAAATATGAAATTGATATTGTTGTTGTTGTTGTTGTTGTTGGTGTACTTTTGTAAACATTTTTTCTTTTAATTTTTTTTTTATGGAGACAATTTGATTTTTTTTATGGAACAACAAACAAACAAATTGTAGTCCTAGTACTTCAATTTATTTAAAAATATTTGCATTGATATGGCAGACAATTTGATTTAAAAAATTACAAAGTTAAACTTTTCTCTAAAGACTTAAAAATGTAGTTATTATAGTGAGTAATAAAAGTGAATACACGTATGGTGAATGGTATTTGAAACTATAAGGTGAATGATTTAAAAGTTTAACTTAAATAAAACACAATACAAAGTCGCCGCTGTCTAGTAGGTAGTACCCGGGTTCGTTTCGCGGGTCAGACATCAAAACGAAATATGAAAAAAAATTTCTTCGGCGACTTCCTCTCGGCAGATTTCTGACAAAAACTCTGAGAGTAAATAAAAATGCCATGAAAAAGTTTCTCAAAAATCTGTCATTCGGAGTCGTTCTTAAACTGTAGGTCCCGCCACTCACACATAATATAAGTGGTCTGAGAAACTAGTACGTAATCCTGACTGAAGGTTTGTAATGACCAATTATGTATGTATGTATGTATATAATGACATAAGTATTGACAGATTCGAAATGCTCGGTGGTTTTATAGTTTTAATGGCCCACCTTAAATATTTTTTTAATTCTAATCAATCATCAGATATATTGCAATGAGCCATTACTCCACGAATAACTGCAGTAAATTAAGTAATCGAACAAGGGGGGCCAACAGGTAAGATAACATACATACATACATACATACATACATAATTGGCCATTACAACCCTTCAGTCAGGATTACGGCCTAGCTTCTCACACCACTCATGTTGTGTGCGTTAATTTTATACGTGAGTGGCGGGACCTACAGTTTAACGTCGACTCCGAACGACAGAATTTTGAGAAACTTTTCATGGCACTTTTATTTACTCTCAGAGTTTTTGCCAGAAATCTGCTGAGAGGAAGTCGCCGAAGAAATATTTTTTTTTCATATTTCATTTTTGATGTCTGATCTGGGTAAGATAACATTTCATCTAAACAATGTCGGCTTACACGTAATTATGTCCTGCCAAGAAGTTAACAGAATTTGGCAGATAATTTCCAATGCACCCTTCGTACCTCTTGGATATTGTAACACAGAATTGACTTTTGTTTTTGTATCTTAAAAAATCTTTTCATTAGTAATCTGATGCCATCCTTACTTAATAAATCAATACAGTCCATTAGTCAGGACTACAATCTTGCTATGCACACCACCCATGTTGTCTGTACTAATTTTATACACCTAGAGAAACATTTCATGGTAATTTTCATTTATCCCCAGAGTTTTTATCAGAAGACTACTGACAAAAAATCGCCGAATATATATTGTTTTCGTATTTCATTTTGCTCGAGATAATTGAACTGGTATTTGAACCATAAGTTCTAGTCTAAAAGGCCAATAGCCTACCTACAGATCACAAAAGACCGCTGAGGTCTTTTATAAACGGCAAGTAACAGATTAGAATGTATTGCATATGTATTCTTAAAGAACATTTCATTTGAATTCCATTTACCCTCGATTACCGCCGATACTTTTGCGATAACCTACGAGTATTAATTCAATAATACAACACAATATTTATTTAATATACCTCCTTTAATAATTTTTGTTAAACCGCAAAACATATTTTTGGCCAAAACTTAATTTGTTATTATTTTATCGACCAATAATAGGAATGGGAAAACAACAACAACAACAAACACTAAATCCATAAATATTGAAATCCATGCCCAAATACAAATTCAAATACAATTTTTGTTAAATACTCTCACGATTATAAGCTCTCCCGCTCTCCCTGCCTGCTTCAAGTATTTATATGACAACCGTATGCGGTAAAATTTATGCTTAAAATACTATCGTTTGTTATAATATCATGACAACTAAATATGCATTGAATTAATTTTTAATATCCACACAGGTAACATATGGGGCGTGTAATGTATACAGGTATATGGTCCCACACAGTGTCAGATGGAAAAATGTATGCGTTACTAAATACATGGGCTCAGTAGATACAATAAAGGACCACGACATCCATTTAATCCAATATTTAAATGTCTACTTTACATACATGTACATACGTAAATACATACACACATGCATACTCTCATATGCAGAAAATTGTAAAAAGTTAGTATAGTGCGGTTGAAAAGTAAACGAACAGACGATTTTAAAAATTTTGTATAGTTGAAGTCGCCGTAGTCTAGTAGGTAGTGTGTTGGGTTATTAGACTCAAAGCCAGGGTTCAAGCTCCAGGCCAGACAGCAAAACAAATACCAAAAACCATTTCTTCGGCGACTTTCTCTCAGCAGATTTCTGGTAAAAACTCTGAGAGTAAAAAAAAGTGCCATGAAGGAGTTTCTCAAAAATCTGTCGACTTTAATCTGTAGGTCCCGCCACTCATGTATAAAATTAACACACACAACATAAGTGGTGTGAGAAACTAGGTCGTAATCCTGACTGAAGAGTTGTAATGACCAATTATTTATGTATACAGGGTGGCTGATATATAATGCAACAAAGTAAAGCGCTATATTTTTTATTTTTGTTTTTTAATTTTATTGCTAAAAAGCAAAAAATGTTGGAAATAACATCAAATTTTAGAATCAGCTTAGATTTGTTCGAATTGGCCATCTTTGGTACGAATTTTGACCTTCAAACCGCCGACAAAGCCATCACAGGCTGCACGAAAGTGGCTCTGCGGTATTTTGACTCATTCCCGGCGAAGCGTCGTCTTGAGATGATCGACACTTTGGTATTTTTTTAGTGAGAACCTTACTCTCCAAAATGCCCCATGCGCAAAAGTCCAACGGATTGAGATCCGGAGATTTTGGTGGCCATTGTGCGGTAGAAATGAAGTGAGGAACCTCCTTTTTAAGCCATTCTTGATTGACGCGTGCTGAGTGCGGTGGTCCTGAGTGCTGTTGCAATGTCCATGGTCTGCGGCCGAAATGTTTGTCTGCCCAGGGCTTCAATACTGTCTTTAAGATATTTTCCCGATAATATTCGGCATTTATTTTGACCCCACGGTCGATGAATACGAGCGGGGAGCGACCATCGGCCGTTACGGAGGCCCACACCATTACCATCGGCGGCGCTTGAGTTCTGGTGGCCAATAGCAGGTGTAAATTTTCAACTGACCTCTTTGGCAAGTAAACCCGATCATTTTGTTTGTTCACAAACTGCTCAGTTTGGAATGGCTTCTCATCGGAGAAAACCAAATTCGGTAACTTGCCACTTTCGTGATAGGGAAGTAACTCCTTGGCTCTTTCCAGTCTAACTTTTTTTTTTTTTTTGTCCATCGGTGAGCTCTTGCACTTTTTGGTACTTCAATGGCTTTAGTCCAAGCTCATTTTTCAATACGTGTTGCATCCGTTCTTGCTATATGTTCAGCTCACGTGCAATTTTTCTACTACTGCGGCGTGGATTTCGATCAAATCTGGCCTTCACTTTTCGGATCATTTCTGGTGTTGTTACCGTTTTTTTTTTCGTCCACTTTTTGGACGCGATGCAACACTGCCAGTATCACGGTAACGAGCAATGGTACGAGAAACAAAAGATTTATTCACATTTAAATGCTGGAGGGCTGTAACGATAGCCGCCTGTGGTTTTCCAGCCAAATATAAAGCAATCACACTATCACGCTTGAATTCCATCACGAATAACTTTTTTTCTGAATGTAATAGATCAAAATGCTTCTGTAAGCTTGTAAATAATAAAATTAACTGTCACTGAAATAAATCTGTCAGCTGTCAGACGAGCGGTTTACAAATGATAACAACCTGAATCTGGTTGCAATACATATCAGCCACCCGTATATGTATGTACATGAGTTATGTGCGAAACTAGGTTGTAATCCTTACTGCAGGATTGTAATGACCAATTAAGTGGAGTTCTATTTGGAATATGGTAAACAATTTCGAGTTCACTGACTTAGTAAACCATCGAGCAACAACCGAACATCCATGCAGCTTAAGATCTCGCAAAAACATGGTCCATGCCCGTGAAAGTTTGAGGGGAAGTTACGAGGCAGTCGATTATGTGTCGCTCACAAGAACTCAAACTTCTGCAGACCACAACTCGATTTTTGGTTTGTAACTTGTCCTTGTGCCCTTTCAAAATTCAATTGACTAACGACTGACGGTAAACGACCATAGGTAATGGACTTGTGTTTGCTAAATGGGCTCATAAACTCACTTTAATTTTCATCGAAAAATCTTCTTCAACGATAAGACCGATTTCTTGATGAATGGGCACATGAACCCACAAAATTGCTGCAAGCAGGACGATAGCAATCCACATGAAATCCAAGAGCGTCCAATGCATTCAGAAAAGGTCGCTGTTTTATGTGGAACTCAGATGGTAGTATCATCAGTTCATATTTTTTTGAGAAGGACGTTGCCCGCATCATTATTGACAACAGGGAACACTCTTTTAGCCTGAATTTTATAATCTGAACGTGAGCGACATGTAGTTTCAACTCGACATGGCTACGTGCCTCGCAGCTTATACCACAGTGGGTATTCTGCACGAGCGGTTTAGGAGCATGGTCATCTGTAGCTATAGAAGATTCAAATGCGCTTCACCCAGTAAAAGGTTAGGTTAGGTTATGTTAGATGATGTGTACTTGTCAATTAAGACAAGTATAGTACCTGGAGGTCGAATTGGCCCATTGTACAACGTCCTAGTTTCTCACACCACTTGTGTTGGGTGTGTGTTAATTTTATACATGAGCGGTGGGACCTACAGTTTAAAGTGGACTCCGAACGGCAGATTTTTTGAAACTTTTTCATGACAATTTTATTTACTTTCACAGAATTTTTGCCAGAAATCTGCTTAGAGGCAGTCGCCGAAGAAATAGCTTTTTGTATTTTGTCTTGGTGTCTGGGCTGGGGCTCGTAACCTGGCTTTACGTCTAATAAGCCAACACACTACCTACTAGACTAAGGCGACTTCCACCCAGAAAATACATGGTGGTTATTTGAACGATCTTATAATTCACACATAATTGCATAAAAACGTCTTTTAATTGAATACAAAATTTTGATAAAATCTCACACATACTTTCAAATACAATGATAAGAACAGCTTAATAAAAGACAGACGGTGCTGTGTTCTATAAAGAAATTACAACAAAACAAAAATCACTGAGACACATGTATGAATACTTTTACCTTAGTGTGTGCTCTCTACTCATATGGGTACTTACAATATTAGTTGAGGTTAAAGATTATAAGGCCACACACATACGCATATGGACTCTGAAATCTACACCCTAAAAACACACAAAATATTGCCATTCCCAGTTTAAGCTGATGGTTGTACCATTATCCCGGGCTCTTGTATTCTCGCTCTGGTTTTGTTTTTGATTTTCATTTTCATTCAACGTTTAATGTTTAATAAATTATGGAAAATTGTTAATAAATGTTTAATATTTTGTTCATATTATTTTTGTTGTTTGTTTGTGGTATGATGCTCGTCTTGGCTGTACATTTTCATTTTGATTTCCACAATTTTATGTTAATTTTTGCCACAATATTCTGCACAAGTTGATGATGTTGTTGGGAAGGCATTGTGGGAGCAGGGGAATATGAATGAAATCCTTGGGGTAAATTTAATGAAATTTAATTCAAATTGAATTGAATAAAGCCGGGTTTAATGATTTATAAAGAAAATTAAATTTAGAAAAAAATATTTCTTAAGCTGCTTTAAATCCTTGGGATTTAGTTTTGAAATCATTTTTCAACTCTTTTTCTTCTGTTTTATGGTTTTATTGTCGTATTAATTGCTCAGCATTAAAGACATCAATTTGTGTTTAGAAATCAAAAACAGATTTATTTTCATTACAAAGTAATGAAAGTTATTACACTGTGCTACAAAATACGCACGCAAGGCTTTATTTAGCAAGCAACACTACAAGAAGAAAAATTCTTTTATTCATGATGTTACGTTTTTTTGCCTTTTAAAAACGTTTAAAATATGAGCTCGTAGATTGCAAATAAAATGAAAATAAATTTGTGTTTAGTTTTAATTAAAATTCGTTATTGTTCGCCCAATTTTGTGTGCCATTGTTCACAACTTTATGTAAACAACAACAATTGCTCTTCTTTGTCATTCCTCTATTTATATCCTTTGCATAAACAACAACAATTACTAGACAATTATTCGACAGATTTTCGAAACGAAGATTTTAAAATCACGATTACTCTTTTCAAACCTACCGTGTCTTCACACAAGATTGACTGAACGTCACTAACTTAGTCGCCTGCTTTGTCTTACCTTTTATATGGCAGAGTAAACAGTCTGATGAATGTTAATGAAGACGAATGTTCATGACTTCGCCTTCTCGAAATCGTAATAAATGTAAACAACGTTGTTTACATTTATTCTTGTAGTGTTGTTGTTGCATTTTTGTTTACTTGTTTATCATTTTTTATGCTTGTGTTTGTTGTTATATTAAGCAGTATGATAATTTGTAAACAGGTTTGTTTACTGCAGTGGTTTGTTTTTGTAACTAAAAGCAAAATACCAGCATCTGGAGCTTTTGATTTTCGAGCACTACCACGATCTATAACCTCCCATGAAATAGATTTCCACTAAAAATATTTCCTTTAATATATCACTGCAGCCCAGTGTTGTTGTCCTTAGAAAATCATTAGTTTCTCCTCTACTATTGCCACTATTTAATGGTTGGCCTCGTAATTATTGTTTATTCTCTGTGCTCCAGACGTTTTGTTGCAACTATCAACCGTCAGCTCAACTGGCAATTGTATTAACAACTACAAGAACAACAACAAAAGGGAAAAAACAACCCAGTTTGATTCCAATATTAAATTATTTTTAATGGCAACTTTATTGCTGTAATTGGCCAAGTTTATGTATATTTTTTTTTCTTTTTTTTACTTTCGTTGTTATAAACTCAACTCGACTCAACACAACTCAGCTCAACTCAACTTGACTTGAGTTTTCTAATTACCAGCATAAATACAAACACAAATACATGTCTGATTATGTGTGTGTGTATGCGCATGGTGTAGTTAGTAAAGTACAAGCAAATAATAACAACAACAACTACAACAACAATAGACTTAATAAACACTGTTAATGTATACATACATACAGAAGCCCAGTTACAAGAAAATTATACTCGTTGTATAGACAGACTGTAAGAATGACACACACAAGTAGCGAGACAACTAGAATGTCAGTCTTAGAGTCCACAATTGTCTACACACACAAATATAAAATTGCAGACTTAAATACTCGTTAAATCAATGGCAGTTAATGTGGGAATGTAACCAAATGGCTAAAATGAAATATCCAGATACTGCTGTTTTGCTTTTACATCGCTTAACATTAAAATTATGAACAAAGACCACGAAAATAAAACAATACAGTTAACAAACCTGTTTACAAATATAATATTATTAATATAACAACAACAAACACCAGCATAAAGAAATGATAAACAAGTAAACAAAAATACACAAACAACACTACAAGAATAAATGTAAACAAACATGTTTACATTTATAGAGATTTCGAGAAGAACTTTCATCAGACTGTTTACTCTGCCATATAAAAGGTAAGGCAAAGCAGGTGGCAGAAATTCTTGAGGGACGCCAACCTATCCTGGGTCAATGAGGAGTCCTGCTCCACAGCTAGACTAACCTGGCCCTTGATGGATAGAAGGCTTACCAACCAATTGCTTGGTCTTGGTCGTGATTTCATCTCACCCACAGTGGCCATGCTTATAGGTCATTGCGTTATAGGTAGACAGGCGGAAAGAATGAGGCTCCCATTTAACGACTTTTGCCGTGGATGCAGATCCGCTGAGGAAGAGGAGACCGTTATCCACTTTCTTTGTCAGTGCCCGTCTCTTGCCAGGTGTAGATATAGGTTATTTGGCTCCCTATTTATTGTCAGCTTAACGGAGCTATCATCTATTGTTATCAAGAATATAGCTTCGTTCATCAAACTTTCTGGCTGGTTTTCCAGTAGTCGTGCTTTTGATGTGCAGCCCTTGCGCTGACCAACTTTTTCCTCTTCCCTGATTTTGGTGGAACTTGGTCAGTACAGGGACTGCGTTCACCCGTGGCATCACAACGGGCCGCTATGCGTGCTCAAGTGAGCTTTGTGAAATCAGAGCTACCACTCAGAGCTAACCTAACCTAACATGCGACCATAAATACAGCAACGAGACTAAACGCCACAAAAGCAAAGTAGTACAGAAGCTATGGTTGATGCAGTCTTAGTTTCCGATTATTTGGAACTCTTGGTTGAACATATATTTCCTCAATATGCCTTCGATTCTGGTTTTATATTGAAAAGGGCGTATACATCCTATTATACCAATGGGCTGCAGGTTCCAGACCACATTGTCTAACTTCTCACAGGCAGATCAACTTTACACTGCGAGTTCAGATGTGTAATCCTTTCGGATCAATTGAATCCTTTAACCTCTTTTACTATAGCATCTTCATTCAGACCGAAAAAATGCCTATAAAGACATAAGCGCGACAAATTCAATATAAATTCAGTAGTAAAACGGACTTTATATCCTCAGAGTGAGTACACACCACATCGCAGGGTATCTAAGAATGTCGGTTATCTAAGTATGTAGGAGATAAAGAGGCATTCAATGGTTTCTCTAACTAATCTGTCGTCCAGAACAACTCCTGTTTAGCGCACGGTATCGTATTTCCTACGGAAACGATTTGGCGGACGGTTTTCTTCGCAATTAACCTTAGCCTAAAGGATTTCATCGGCGACTCTATTGGGGCCTATTAAAAAGGTTTCTACTTTGGGAAAGTATACTCGAGGTGGAAAGCAGCGAGAGTACTGAATGTAACAATTGTTATACTAGGTCCTAGGTACCCATATTAGCGATTGTTTTGACTGAAATCTGGACGGTTAATGATAATATCAACCTGGTTAAAACACTATTTAACGACAATTATCGTAGTTGTGATGATGTGGAAGAGAAGGAAGCCTTTTGATCATTGTACAGTCCTTGTAGTCGCCGCCGAAGTGCCTTTGTTGGCTGGCTTAAATAATACATCACGGTGACGCGTCCATCGTTTCGGCTTATATTCTCAGATTCCTCACTCAGAGGAACTGAAGATGAGGAACAACCTACAAGTGATGTGGGCAGACTAAGCAAATGCTAAATGTTGCTAAATGTTCTTAATTATCGTTCTCGTAACACTCATAAGAGATTCTTCCTAACAATCTACATGGAGAATAGAACCACTGAACATCTTTTCTGGCACACCAAAACTAAAATTTTTTGAGCACCCAGACTTCATCCACAAACTGCGACCAGCCAGTTGTAATCGCAGATTTATAAGAGTTTATAAAAGTTTGGTATAATTTCCATAAGGCATCTTCCCCAAGCGTTAGTTATTCGACCAACAGTGATATTTAAAGACAGTACAGGCAGTCATAATCGACTCTATGATGTGCTACACAATAATTTCCTAATACTACTACAAAGTGGCATCCGGCGTAGGTATTTGTGCGACCGCTGGGAGACTACAGTTCTGCTGATAGAATAAGAATTTCATCTTTATGTGAAAGCAAGTGAGGGGAGTGATTGAGTACTCCCCTTCTACCCGGGCATTTACTGTCCTCTGGCATTTATTAAGGGAGAAATGTGCAAATATTTACATGTGAGGTTGCGGAAAATGTACTTCCTGTGCTTTGAATGGTTAGGACACAGAAATTTCTAAAGATCCTACGACATTCATCTTTAAACGATTGATTATCGTTCGGCAATTGCTACACACATGGAAACAATAAGTGCAGAAGCCGTAGGGGTAATTTTGTTATTATAATAGCTTCCTGCGATGGCTTCGATCTTCTCCATTTTATAAACAGCTGAGGGTGAATGTAATTCGTTTTTCACTTACCAGTATCTTGCGATAACTGTTGTCATGACTATGATAACCTTTTACAGTAGTTAAGTGATGATATGAGAACAAACAGGGCACACAATTCAGTTCATGGGTCAACTATTGCGAAAGTCAAATCCAAGTAATTACAATCTGAATTACTTATCATTCTTTTCTCCCTTCAGACTGGAAACATTTTTTGTTTCCTAATTTCCTACTAGATTTCTAAGTCTATTGATACTCTGAGAATTATTTTTTAATCATTACAAATACGAACAGAAACTTAAAATGCCTCCATCACCTATGCTGGTGTGGGCTAACTCAACACACGTGCATTATGAAAACAATAAACAAAATAAACGTACAACACCGGCAGCTAAGCATGGGAAAAAAACAACAAAACCAGCCAAAGAGTTGTAAAATTGAAAAAAAATTCAACCTTAAGGTCTCACACATACAAAAACACCGATAGATGCACTCATACATACACATGCAGCAAGAAAGCATTGTTTTAAGTTAAGTGAGTGTATAAATAGTAAGTTTAGTAGTGTTCATTAAACAATGCATTAAAAATTATGGTGAATATAAAAAATACTACCATAGAACCAAGAGAGAGAGAGAGAGACGCATAAACAAACAACACAAAACAATTTTATTTACCCTCAGACGCAATCTTAGACGTACGTACGTATACGTACATACGAACTTATATTCTCAAACACACGTTAAAATTAAAAGCAACACATAAGCTTGCACGCACAACTTACTTACACGCCATGCATACGAGTGCACACCGGCAACATTACGACTCATGAGAGAAAAGAGAAAATAAACATAAACAGACAATCAGTCGTCGTTTACACAGGCACACATGCATGCTCTTGTACATTAAATGCGTGTGTAGAGGCACTAGAATTTCTAAGAAAATTTTTTAAAAAGGATGCTTTTGTGTGGTTGTTTGTGTTATTTTAAAGATTTTATGAGTACAAGAAAAAAAAAGGCTCTCAAACCCTCTTGGATGTTGTTGCCATATTTACCTGCAATTATTTACATTAAAAATAATAACACTTTACCCACACACGCACAAGCGTAAGCCCACACGCATGTATGTATTTATTCTGTCCCTTGTAGGTTTCTTTTCTCTCGTTTGTTTATTTAATATGTGGGGGGCGTAGGATTTTAAAATAGTTTTCATTACATTTCTTAATTGCAATTGTGGTGGGCATAAATTACACTCAGAGAAAAATATAAAATATATGGGAAGATTTTTTAGTGGAAAAATTTGATTTTTAGATGAACACACAACCCGAAAACTAGATTAAGAATGTTTGATATTCTTCTGTTTGCACTCTGTGCATAAACAATAACAATTACTTGGCAATTATTCGACAGATTTTTATAACGGAGATCTTCAAACCACCACAATTACTCTCTTCAAACGCACCGCGTCTTCACACAAGACTGACTGAACTTTTACTAACTCTTTCGCCTGCTTTGCCTTGCCTTTTATATGGCAGAGTAAACAGTTTATGTTTTCTTTTTGTTTTCATTCATTATTGTTGTTTGTGTATTTTGTTTACACTTATTCTTGTAGTGTTGTTGATATATTTTTGTTTACTTGTTTATCATATTGTTACATAAATCGAAACGACCTAATATCGTTCAACAATAAAAACGATAAACAAGAGCTACCAGCTACACCAACACAATACACACTAATGAATACATCGAACACGTTCCAAGTAATCCAACAACAACAAGCATGAGTGATGCACAAGTGTGCAAAATACACAAGCAACAGTGCGCTCGCTATAGAACTCTCGAGAAGGCGAGAACAAAAACCTTCCACATCGAGAACGTTCATCATACTGATTCCGTGCGTATATAAAAGGGCAAGACAAGGCCAGCAGTCAGTCAGTAAGAATTCAGCCAGCCTTGTATGAAGTTGCGCGTGAACAAAACAAGTCATGGTTGTAAAGCGAATAGTTGTGTGATAAGAACTAGTAAAGTGAATAAACAGATTATTATTGTTGTATCGTTAAGTTGTATACGGTGGCACACAAAAGTAGTGTAAATAATAAAGAGAATTAAACACATATTTGTTTTTACTTTGTTTTCAATTAACGAACTCATATCTAAACGTTTTTAAAAAGGTTAAAACGTTACAATATTGTTATGATAGTTTTTGTTGTTGCATTTTTGTTTACTTGCTTTTGTTTATAATTTTAACGTTAAGCGATATAAAAGCAAAACACCAGTATCTTGTTTTTTCGTTTTCGTTACCGTATTATAAAATCCTTTCAATTTTTTTCTGTGTACAGAATATACATTCCTTTTAAACCTTTTTCTCTCTCTCTCTCTCTCTCTCTCTCTGTATGTTTCGTAAATTTCTATTAATTATTTTCCCTTTCTTTCCTGTGTATACGTACACATGTATGTATATATAATGTGTATGCATGTGTTTTGTTTTACAATTTCTTGTGTTTCTTTAATTAAATTATTCTCTGCATTTTAAAATAATTAATAGATTCGACCTGAGGGTTTAACTTAAGA
Organism: Sarcophaga variegata; assembly: GCA_932273835.1. Lineage (NCBI taxonomy): Eukaryota > Metazoa > Arthropoda > Insecta > Diptera > Sarcophagidae > Sarcophaga > Sarcophaga variegata. The sequence continues at coordinate 143,229,516 of OW026358.1, read as the reverse complement.
GATATATTATGCCTACAGTCTCTAAGGAATTGAAAATATACTCGTATGTTTCTTGTTCCTTGTCTTCTTTTTATGAAAAGAGTTAAATTGATTTTAATATCCTTGTTTAGAGCGAGAGAGAGACAGAGAGAGAGGAAAGGGTATTGAAACACTTAAACTATTTAAAGTCTTATAGTCTATTATAGTGTATGAGAAAATTTTTAAAAATTCAGATTAAAATCCATTAGAAATTTAATAAAAGCAAATAAAACTAAAGAAAGGAATTTAAAGAAAAAATTGTCAAGATAAACTATCTATGAATTTTTAGAAGCAACTATTTAAGAGTGTGCTTGGAAGAAGCTACTGTTGTAGAACAAATTATGCCATTAGCAAGCACAACAAAGGGAATAATCGGTTATAATTGGTTATGATCTAAGACTAAAGCTGTAAGAGGAAAATGTTTGTGAAAATAACAACAAAGCCTCAAGCGGAGGTATCATACCAATTACCCACCATTAGGGGATACCAATTATATTTTCCAGGAGAAGTCTGTATTTTACAATAACCTTCTTAAATACGGCCAGTTCATACCTATGAGACTAGTTCTGCAATATATGTACGTTCATCTCTAAAATAGTGCAATCTAGCAATCTCGAGCTTACAAAGGCTGGGTAATGGCATAAAAAGTGATCCATCATTTCAATAACTTCCTCAGATTCAAGGAATTCTTTACCTTCCGCTACGTTCAAATGGTGATGGAGATCATTTAAGGCCTAAATATACTTATTGTTTTCCTTTCTTGGGCTCGCCTCAAAGTATCGTTGTAATCCTTCCTGCTGTGCCATTATTTCGCAAGAGTTTATACGAAGTTGATCTTCAATGCAGTTAATGGTCTTGATAGTGTATCTAGCAGATAGTGTGTTGGCTTATTAGACATGAGGCCTCGGTTTAAACACCAGGTCAGACATCTCCAACAAAAAGAAATAAAAAAAACTGTTTATTCGGCAACTACCTCTCAGCAGTCTCCTAGCAAAAACTATGTGAAGTAAATAAATTTGCCATGAACAGTTTCCCAAAAATCTGTCGTTCGGAATCATAGATGAGCAATGAATCGCTTATTCGCTACTCATAAATACTCATAAAATTTTGAGTATGAGTGAGCAACAGTATTCAAATCCAACTACTCTGATTCATGCGTACTCACTACAACATTTATTTGTAAGTACAAGTTGCAATGAGTACGAGTACAACGTTGATATTAAACTCATAGCATTCGAAACTTGTTTGATTCATACGCCTACTCATTCAGATTTATAAATTTAGAAAAATACTAATAAATGATACGAGTGATTCGAATCATTCGTCAAAATTTACAGTCTTAGTTGTTGTTGCATTTACAAAGAAAGAAGAGAGACACATAAACAAAAAAGACAAAGACAGCAAGGAGAGCAAATACACAACCTTCATGTGATCGTGTAGTGTTCGTACGCGAATCATACTTATTTTGTGATTCGTGAATACGATGAGTCATGGAGAGTCGAAATCAATAACATCATGCGTGTTGTTAAGTACAAGCACCATGAGTATTTCAAACTTTGGATATGAGTAGTATGAGTATGACATTAAAATAAGTATGAATGCGTTGAAGTCGCCGTGGTCTAGTAGGTAGTGTGTTGGCTTATTAGACGTAAAGCCAGGGTTCGAGCCCCAGGCCCGACATCAAAACAAAAATACAAAACAAAGTATTTCTTCGGCGACTTCCTCTCAGCAGATTTCTGGCAAAAACTCTGAGGGCCATTATTACAACTTGCCGTTAACTAAAGGGAGGATTTACACGGCAGATAAATTGTTTTTCGTTATTATGAGTACCCAATAAGATAGAAGTGATCGTTAAGCTAAAGGTAGGATCATCCTACCTTTATCATTTAAAGGTCACTTTATGTTTAAACTTGCCATATTATATTCTATTTTCATTATGGCAACTTCAAATTAAAACAAGATGAGCATATACAACAAAAAAACGAAGCCCGAGGTTGGCACTTTTATAATTGAGCAGTTTTATCGACATATTTTTTAAAAATTGTATCTGTAAGTTGTAATAACGAAAGTAAGTTAAAGGTAACTTTACAGATCCCTTTAACTAAAAGTACCTTTAACTAAACCCAAGTTTAACGGCAAGTTGTAATAATGGCCCTAAGAGTAATAAAATTGCCATGAAAAGTTATTTAAAAATCTGTCGTTCGGAGTCGACTTTAAACTGTAGGTCCCGCCACTCATGTCTGAAATTAACACACACAACATAAGGGGTGTGAGAAACTAGGTCGTTATCCTGACTGAAGGGTTGTAATGACCAATTACGTGTGTATGTATGCGTATAAGTATCAGAAATTATAAGTATGATTCGAATCTACTCATCGTTTTGAATACTCATTGCTGACCTCTGTTCGTAATCGACTTTAAACTGTATGTTCCGGCACTCATGTATAAAAATTAACACACACAACATAAGTGGTGCGAGAAGCTAGGCCGTAATTCTGACTAAAGGTGTTTTAATGACCAAAGAATGGAAAAAATGTTTCAAAAAGACGGCAACAATAAATTTGTTTGAGTATTACCCTCCGGCAATAAACAACGATTAGGGGGCCTAGTTAAGTTTCTAAATACTTTTTCTCTTCTCTCTTCTTTTCTTCTCTTCCCTTCTCTTCTCTTGCAAACTTACGTATAATTATGATTCTTAGAAAATTTCCTAACGCCTTTGCTTGACTCAATGAAATTAATATCGTTTGTGCTCGTAGAGCAAATAAATACAAAAAAGGAGAAGAAATAATATCATTCATAATAATCATAATAATAAAAACAATAATAATTCATCAATTAATCATTTTTAATTGTTTGCCAACAGTTTGAAAATTTCTCAAATAAACAGTGGCAATGGCAAGCTAAGCTAACATAGCAACTGGCACAGCGCTACCTTGACACAATTTCACACAACAAAAATCAACACAACGTCTACATTGTTACCCCATTCTAGACCAGGTTTTGTTTTATGGCAACAGCAGCAGCAGCAGTAGAGAGAGCAAGTGTAATAAAATTTTTATTAATTTATAAGTTAATTTTTCCTCCATTATTTTCCATATTTTCCATGACTTTTTCCTTTTTTTCTTTGGTTTTTTGCCATTGTAATGCAGAGAAATACAATTAGAAGCCAGCGCAGTCAAAATATTTATTTTAATTGTGCGACAAATTTTAAATGACTAGAGTAGAGTAGAGAGTTCATATTTGAAATTTATAATGCGATTAATTTTATTCAACAATAATTACAGTTTCATTTTCATTTTTTCCGTCTCTCTTTTATTTTATTTTCTTTAATTGTTTTCTGGCTTTGAAAATAAATTTGCAAAAAAAAGGGGCAATAAATTCATGTGAGTGACAGGTCATATTATAGCCGTACTTTACTCTTCTACACATTCTATGCATTTAAAAAGCCATCAAACATATGCTGGTAATAATACATATTTGCCTGCTGAATGAACAATAATTGGCTTCTGTAATATCAAATTACAAATTCAGTCTCATCAATGACGTGCTGCTACTCATCATTACTTTGTCAAAATTGAAGGTTCATTCTGTAGCTTGCTTATACTCAAGTAATGTAAGGCAAAGCCATTAACGTTATTGAAAATTTTATTACACAGAATTCCTTAATTGATGGATTACTGATGGATTTATAAAACGTTTGTAAGTAATTTTATAAACCATGCCACCACAATTTCTAGCACAGAGCAGCACAGCACAGCACTTCATGCTAAATCTTCAAGGAGTGATGGTGTTTGTTTAACTTCCCCTACATAACATGGAGGAATTCTATGCAATGCTGGTAGCAATGGAAATCTTATTCGGACGAGGACATAGAGGAAAAAGAATAAAAAACTTAATCTATCTTTAAGGCTCTTTGCAATGAACCACATTTAGGGTCAGAACAATAAATGACACAATTCTCTCCTACGACCTGACCATTCGAAGACAAACGAATTTGAATTACTTACTAATTACCATTACTTGAAACGTGCATAGGAAACGAAATGTAGAACGTCATCGTGAAAGGGTAGATTGAATGTGCCTTCACTGGATGATACACACCATCTTTTAGATTCAGCAGAAATCTCTTCAAGGGAAAAATAGTCAAGTATACTCCCGATTCTATTCAACCAGTCCTGCAGGTTTTCTGTATCTTAACCGCTGGTATAATGCGGCGAAGCCAAAGCTAAGATTATAGCATAGTCCTCTTATATTATTTCATCGACGAAAGGTAGGTAGGTAGGTAGAAGTGGCTGTCTTCTCGATGTAGTCATGAGCGGACACACTTAGGCCGCACACAGGGCCCATTGTGATACCACAGTTTCACATTCTCCCCTATTCCAGGAACCACTCTGAGCTTCCGATAAAGCGACTCAGACTGTCAATATCATGACAGTTCATCTAGGTCCTCCACGTAGTAGGCACCCATGTGTCTCTTTCTCCTTTGACCAAGTGCCGGGCATGTGCTTAGTAGGTGAAAAATAGTTTCATCCTCCTCCTCATCTCCACAGCTTCTACAGAAATCATTTGCAAGGTGTCCAAGACCAATACGCCTCGCATGCGTTCCTATAATACACATACATACATACATAATTGGCCATTACAACCCTTCAGTCAGGATTACGGCCTAGCTTCTCACACCACTCATGTTGTGTGCGTTAATTTTATACGTGAGTGGCGGGACCTACAGTTTAACGTCGACTCCGAACGACAGAATTTTGAGAAACTTTTTCATGGCAGTTTATTTTACTCTCAGAGTTTTTGCCAGAAATCTGCTGAGAGGAAGTCGCCGAAGAAATATTTTTTTTTTCATATTCCATTTTTGATGTCTGACCTGGGATACGAACCCGGGCTTTACGAATAGTAAGCCAACACACTACCTACTACACCACGGCGACTTCGAATAATACAATGCAACGTAATAACCCTGATAACAGCGCTGAGCCTGCCTATCCAGCCTTGGCCAGATTTTTTGCGCCGCTCTGCCCTTATCCGAAGTTGCCCACATTCTGTTGACGAGATCTGCTATTGCCTGCAGATATCCAAAGGGATCCCCACTGTAGAGAATTCATCAGAGAGTTGGATGGTCGTGCCCCTTCTGGCCAAATCATCCGCTCTGCAGTTGCCGGGAATATCTCTATGTCTCGTTACCCATGTGATACAAACATCATATCGGTTTGCCATCTCATTGAGACATCTGCGGCAGTCGTATACCGTCTTGGAGTTTATTCCACTAGAATCCAATGCTTTGATGTCGATTTTTCGCTTGTGGACATTTTTGTCCACAATAATTTTCACCGCAGCCTGAATTGCAGACACTTCCGCCTGAAAGACGCTGCAGTGATCTGGTAGCCTTATAGACTTCCGATTGATTTCGAATAGATACCGATAGATACGAATAGATCTACGAAAAGATTGATGGAATGATAAACCATTTTAATTGTTTGCTTTTTAGACTAGGGCCCCTGCTTAGATATCTGGAACAATGAAACAAAATATGACAAAAAAATATTTCTGTAGGCGTGTTCCTCACAGCAATCTACTGGCAAAAACTCTGAGAACATAAATAAAATTTTCTCTAATCTATAGATCGGAGTTAACTTATAGATAAAATGAACACACACACAAGATAAGTGGTATGAGAAGTTAAGGTATACTCCCGACTAATGAGTTGTAATGACTATTTAAGTGAGTAAGTATAAGGGAGAAAAATGTGGTTCAGAAATGTTGTGTTTGATACGAAAAACAAAGACTAGTCTGGTCCTAAGATAATGGAGATCATCATAAATATTACTAGCGTTAGAGCCGAAACTAGGGCTATACTCCCAGGTAAAAAAGCGCATATAAAAGACGATCAATCAGCAGAGTTAGCAGCACGCTAGACCTAATATCAATGTAATGTATGTATGCAAAGAATTAAAATGGCCTTTTAAGCTGCAATCAAGGTTGATATATTTTGCTTCACAGTGTCAACCCTAAGTCTGTAGGTTGAAGAAAGGAATCGGACTTATTCCCCCCTTTATTTCCAATGCGCTTGTGATATGCTGTTGGCAATCAAGTGATTCATCGCTTACTTTTCCTAACAGCAAAGTCACTAGTAGACTGAAACTGAACTCTTATACTTTTTTCTCAAATTTCATAGGAAATCCTGTTTTCTTAGTGACGAAGATAAGATAAGAAATCATTAAAATATCCTAGAAGATTGTAAGTATGCCAGTATTTGTGCTCCCCAGCAGTGAAACATTTTGTATTTATTCTGATGCAATAAATCAATCTGTGTCTTTATATAAATCTGAGCCTGTGATTTATATGAACGATCGCTTAATACTATGTTCAGATATGCACTTTTATTGACCCAATATTCGGTTTATTGAGTACCATATTTTAACTGTTCAGACATAATAATATTCAAAATTCAGCTGCTTATTCAATATTCATTTTCAGCTGGTAAACAAAACACCTGTTTTTTTTTTTTTTTTTGTTGGTATTTTTTGATAATTGAGTTGTCAAATAACAACAGAAAATGTTTGGATAATTGTAATATGCGCACTGAACATACTTATGACAGTGCTGCATTTTAAGTTTTACTCAATATTATAACAATTTTCGTATTTATTGCCCAATAATTAATTGAAACTTTATATGAAATATTGAGCTCAATAATGGCATTTATTGCGATTTACGCCATAAAGGTGCATATCTGAACACCGTATAAGACACTTACGACACCGATTCAGTGCGAAATATGTCCGATAACGTTTCCCGCCTTAAGTAGATACCGATTGCCTGCATTAGCCTCACCAAATAACCACTCATAGCTGTTGTAGTAGCAAAATTTAAACCCCACGTGATACTTGAGTATGAATGGAGTCAAAGTATGGCCTTGTATTTCACACGTCTCATTCATATGAGCTCCTAAATGTGAAATGAAATACCACAGAGAAATTGTTGTTATATTTCATCACGCTAAGACTAGAGCCAGATGTTCTATCTCACCCGCTTTAAAGTCTACACTGTGTTGAATTTGATTCATTCAAACGCTGCAGAATACTTGCACTGAAGTACACTTTACGCACAAATTGTCTTGATTAATATCGGGTCCGCCATCTAACGTTTTGTTTTTTTCAACTAGTGCTTATTTCGTGTGAATGGTAACACTTAGCTCATGTCTGATTTGACAGATAATTAGTTTTATCTTGGGCCTTCCGCTGAATGAATATGGTTGTGTATACGCTCGAACAACGCTAGGAAATATTGCGAAATTATTTTGAAAATCATGGTAATGTTGCAGAATGTGTGCGAAAATTGCGTACGGATTTTGGAAGAAGAGAAGCACCGTTAGCTCCGTATGTTCTTTATCTTGTGGAAAAAAGTGAAAGAAACTGGCATCCTCACCAATAAACCAAAGCGTGAAAAGCCAAAAACAGTGCGTACACCCGAGAATATTGCTGCTGTGGCAGAAAGTGTGCGTGATGCGCCATCAACATCAATTCACCGTCGTTCTCAACAATTGAACATTTCAGACACATCATTGAGACGAATTTTGCATAAAGACCATGGTATGACGCCATACAAAGTCCAATTGGTTCAGGAGTTGAAGCCAATTGACCATCCAATGCTTTTTCGCTTCGCTAAGTGGGCCTGCGATCGACTCACAGAAGATGCTGATTTTGGCAAAAAAAAAATCATCTTCTCAGATGAAGCTCATTTTGATCTTGGCGGGTATGTAAACCCAGCAAAATTGTCGCACGCATACATTGAAAAGCCAACGCACCCAAAACGAGTCACTGTTTGGTGCGGATTTTGTTCCAGAGGCATAATTGGGCCATTTTTCTTCGGAAATGAGCAAGGAATGGCCGTTACAGTCAATGGCGATCGATATCGGGCCATGTTGAATGAATTTTTGTTCACAAAAATTTAAGAGGAGGATATTGGCAACCTTTGGTTTCAACAGGACGGCGCTACGTGCCACACAGCCGATGTTACACTCGATGTTTTGCGCCCTGTTTTTAAAGATCGCATTATCAGCCGCAGATCTGATGTTGTTTGGCCACCTCGGAGCTGCGATTTGACACCGTTGGACTATTGTTTGTGGGGTGCCGCCAAAGATAAGTGTTACGCCGACAAGCCAGAGACAATTGACGCTTTAAAGGCCAATATCCGTGAAGCCATTGGTGAAATACAGCTGCACACAATCGATAATGTGCTTAAAAATTTGACCGATCGTGTAGGCTACTGCATGGCTGGAAGCATTTTCAAATAAAAAAAGAAATTTGAGAAAATATTCAGTTGTTTTTTTTAAGCATTTTCAAAAAAAAAAGTTATTTGGCGGACCCTTTATACTGTATTAATGTTTTGCAATAGCCACTTAAAAATTCCTGAAAATTCCTAATTTTTAAGTTATGCTCCTGCATGAATTACTCAAATTGTAAATATAAACGTCCCTCCAACTACAATTCTTCACATTGTAATCCTTGTTTACTATGTATGTAATCCTTTAAAACAAAAAATAATTAAATTCGAAAAATTATAAAAAATCATATGCACATCCTCCCTCCCTCCTAACACTATTCAACTATCTCTACAGCTCACTCTCTCTCTCTCTCGCTCTCTCTCGCTCGCTCTTTCTGTGTGCCTTAGCATCAGAGTGTATTGTTTTATGCATTGTGTGTGTGCGTGCATTTCAAGAACACAGTAATATATTCCCATTAACAGAGGGCGAGAGAGAAAAAAATGAACGAAACAACAATCTGGGGGAACAAAAACTGATAATCCGTATTCATTGCCAGCGGAAATGTTAAAAAAAGAGCGAAGAGAGAGAGAGAACGACAGACACATATATTGTAACAAAATCGTTTTTCATACATTTACTGGATGGTAACACATGCACACATACATAAACATAAGTGCAACCATTTATTATTATTTTCATTTCATTTTCATAGTCGTTGGCATATGTATGGTATGCCATGGGTATGAGGTGGAAATACCCGAAGCAATATAAAGAAAAAAAAGCGAGAATGAAACGCTGAATAGAAAACTATGGTAGGAAAACAATAAATTATTTGATCATCATCATGTCATAATGTGCATATGACAGCATAAGGCGTACAATGTCTCTGCTCTATTCTGCTCTTATAATAGTGTGTATATGTACATATGTACGTATGTATGTATGTATGATTGGGTGTGAAAAAACTATAAATTGAAGACAAAACCAGTGCAACAGCCATGTAAACTGCTTAACAGCAGCATTTATAATGAGAGCACACTGAAAGTTAGAGGAGAGAGAAGGCAATTGCCCTTTTTCTTCTTCTGCCAGACTGTAACCAAAAAGATAAAGTTATACGACTAGTGAAGCTATAAAATATTAAAAATGAGATGAGATTTTCTGTAACAATAATTCCTTGGAAGGAAATTTGTTAAAAATGTGTTAACATTAGCTTTAGCATCTCCCGCACAAGCCATAAAATGCTAAATACAGGAGATGATAAAGACAAAGATTCCCTTCTTTATTGATGAACAGTGATAGTCGTTTACTGTGTTTCCTATAATTTAGAACAACCCACTTGGAACTTTCTCATTTCCTAGTCCTTGTTCCAAGTTGAGTCCCTGCGTGTCTGGAAGTACGTTTCACAAATGGCCTATCAATATTGCCATCAACATTAAATCTTCAGAGTTCTCCGGGTCTTTTACTGACTTATGAGAACAAGTTCCAATCCATACTTTGCCAGATTGAGTTTCATGACTCTATCAAGAGCTTAATTACTCAAATGGCCTCCTACTCTGTTAGAAAAAAGTGAAAGATCGCTGTTAGGAAACTTTCTTCCGTTGCAGTCACTACAATTTCAGACTCTGATGAGTAATTCAGGCCCATGATTAATTATGGCCGGAGACAATAATAGAAAGCAACGAATATACTGTGAACAATAGAGAGTTTCTGATTTCCTCACAACTTTCTTGTTTAAGACCAAGACAGCTACAAAATTCCTACTTTCGCTGACTTATAGCACTCTAAAGCAGCGATAATCTAGTAGGCAGTTTATCAGTCCGTAGCTCTAACCTCACCTCAGACATATCGGGTCAGCCATCTAACGTTTTTTTTCAACTTGTGCTTATATCGTGAATGGTAACACTTAGCTCATGTCTGATTTGATAGATAATTAGTTTAACCTTCCGCTGAACGAATATGGACCATCCAATGCGTTTTCGCTTCGCTAAGTGGGCCTGCGATCGACTTAAAGAAGACGCCGATTTTGGCAAAAAAAAAATCATCTTCTCAAATGAAGCTCATTTTGATCTTGGCGGGTATATAAACAAGCAAAATTGTCGCATTTGGGGCACAGAAAACCCGCACGCATACTTTGAAAAGCCGACGCACCCAAAACGAGTCACTGTTTGGTGCGGATTTTCGTCCAGAGACATAATTGGGCCATTTTTCTTCGAAAATGAGCAAGGAGTGGCCGTTACAGTCAATGGCGATCGTTATTGGGCCATGTTGAACGAATTTTTGTTGACAAAAATTGAAGAGGAGGATATTGTCAACATTTTGTTTCAACAGGACGGCGCTACGTGCCACACAGCCGAAGCTACACTCGATGTTTTGCGCCCTGTTTTTGAAGATCGCATTAAAAGCCGCAGAGCTGATGTCGTTTGGCCTGCGATTGGAGCTGCGATTTGACACCGTTGGACTATTATTTGTGGGGTGCCGTCAAAGATAAGTGTTACGCCGACAAGCCAGAGATAATTGACGCTTTAAAGGACAATATTAGTGAAGCCATTGGTGAAATACAGCTGCACACAATCGATAATGTGCTTAAAAATTGGACCGATGGAGTATGCTACTGCATGGCCAGCCGAGGCAGCCATTTGAATGAAATTATTTTCCATTATTAACCGGAAGGATTGTACTTTCAAATAAAAAAAGAAATTTGAGAAAATATTCCGTAGTTTTTTTTTTAAAGCATTTTCAAAAAAAGAGGTATTTGGCGGACCCTTTACTAGACAACGGCGACATCCATCAGATAGTATAACACAGTCATTTCTCTCGTCACAATATGGTGGGATATCAACCCATTGAACAGCTTCTTCTATGTCGGGATTCCTTCCGATAATAATAAAACAAACAACAATACTGAGCTGGAAACTCTCGACAGCTATATTCGTTCCGTTCAGTAAATAGTGCGTTGGCATTGTAGACGGGAATTAATAGATCAAACCCCAGTTCAGACATCTCGAACTAAACGAAGTAAAAAACAAATATTTCTTCGGCGACTTTGAACACACTTGAAGTCTCTTTCATAAATGCTAATCGTTCCCCTCAACATTAAGTCTTCAGAGTTCTCATGTTATTTTCCAACTTACTAGAACAGAACAGCTTCCAACTTAAGCTCTGCCAGATTTAGATTCATGACTGTATCCACAGCTTAATTATGCCAAATGCCCCGGATTGTTGGAAAAAAGGGAAAGATTTCTGTGTTCAATCTTTCTTATGGTAGGTAGGTAGAAGTGGCTGCTCCTCGATGGAGTCATGAGCGGACTCATTTAGGCCACACACAGGGCCCATTGTGATACCACAGTTAATCTTTCTTATAGTCATGTCTCTTTGTAGTCCTCAGAATATCAAACTGTTGTGAATCTAATAGGCACCCACGATTCCCAATCAGCTTAATTGTGACCGAACGAAATATGAAATAGTAGGGGAAGGAACATACTGTGAACAATGGAGAGTTTCTGGTTTCTTCACAACTTACATAATTGGTCATTACAACCCTTCAGTCAGGATTACGACCTAGTTTCTCACACCACTTATGTTGTGTGTGTTAATTTTATACATGAGTGGTGGGACCTACAGTTTAAAGTCGACTCCGTACGACAGATTTCTGAGAAACTTTTCATGGCAATTTTTAATTTATTCTCAGAGTTTTTGCCAGAAATCTGCTGAGAGGAAGTCGCCGAAGAAATACTTTTTGAATTTTGTTTTGATGTCTGGCCTGGGGATCGAACCCTGGCTTTACGTCTAATAAGCCAACACACTACCTACTAGACCACGGCGAACACAAACTGACAACCAGCTTAAAAAATTCAAGATTTACTGTCTTATACCACTTTAATGTGGCCATAGTCTAGAAGGTAGCTTGCTGGCTTATTGGACGAGGACTTCAGCTCGGACACCATATTGTTACGTTTTTATCTTTTAAAAACGTTTAAAGTATGACCTCGTAGATTGCAAATAAAATAAAAATAAATCTGTGTTTCGTTTTAATTAAAATTCTTTATTTATTCGCACAATTCTATGTGCCACTGTGCACAACTTGATGTAAACAACAACAAATGCTTTCCTTTGTTATTACTATGTTTACACCCTTTTCATAAACAATAACAATTACTAGACAATTATTCGACAGATCTTTGTAACGGAGATCTTCAAACCACGATTACTCTCTTCAAACACACCGCGTCTTCACACAAGACTTACTGAATTTTTACTGACTCCGTTGCCTGCTTTACCTTGCCTTTTATATGGCAGATTAAACAGTCTGATGAATGTTCTAGAAAGCGATTGTTCGTGGCTTCGTCTTCACGAAAAATAAGGCTTGTAAGCATACCCCATTACACTGATGTTTAAGCAGCTGTGGTTGGATGACTTAAGGTTAAAATTTATTAAATCGTCGTACCAGACGATTAGTTTATTAGTACTTTACGAGCATCTTAATGAGACTTTACCCCATTTTTAGACCCCATGCCTAGCCTTACCTAATTTGTCTCCCACAAAAACAAATCGTTTCCTAAGACTTTTAGTTTCCCTAATAACTCTCCTGTGGATGGTCTGTAGCCTGTGATAGTACTTTTACGCCTTTTCATAAATGTAACTATCGGTGGGTGTATTGACGCCTGTAGCAAGTGTGTGTGTGTGTGTGTATGTGTGGGACAGATATGTGGGGCGTCTATTTATTGTACTTGAATTAGAAGCAAATGTAAGCGTCTGTATAGTATGTTGCAGACGTTTGTTCAATGTTAACTTAATTCTCTCTTCATTGCTTGATTTTTTTCATGTTTTTGTTTTTGTTTTTTTTTTATTTTCCTTTAGTTTTATTATCATATTCATTCATTCATTAATTTCTATTTATCCTATTTTTCTATTTTGTTCTTTTTTTTCGTTCTCTTTCTCTTTCTCTTCTTGTTATTATTTTTGTTGTTGTCATTATGATGGTTGTTGCCTTGCATTTTGAGCTCATTTCTCATTGTCATAACGAACGAATGTTTTGGTTGTGGCTTCTAGTTTAACACCCAGTAAATGTTACTGTATGCGTGTGTGGACGGGGGTGTGGGCATAGGTATGTGGGTGTAAGTGTTTATCTTAAACCTTCTGTCTGTATGAGACATACTATATTGAGTGTGGGTGTGTGAGCATGTGCCTTGAGTGTTTTTATGACACATTTTAACATGATTTTCCTCTTCCTCTTTTTCTCTTTCTCTTCTTCTTCTGGGTATGTGTGTTTGTGTGTGTGTCTGTGTGTGTAATTTAACGATTATTAAAGATAAAGTGTGAGCGATATTAACAATGTTTTTGTTGTTGTTTTTTTTATAGAAATTAATTTCTAACGAAGCGTATGAGTAGGATTTAATTTGTTCCATGGAAAATTGCATCAAGTATACGCTACCATGACTGCCTGGCTGCCTGGCTGCCTGGCTGCCTGGCTGCCTGGCTGCCTGGCTGCCTGCCTGCCTTGTTTAACTGGCAGTAACAGTAACAATATAATCAAGACAATGGCAGTTAAAAGAAGAATGAATATACGATTACGATGCTATGCTACATATATGCCGTACGTACATACAGTCATAAAGCGAAAACATAATTTTAATAGAGAAAGTAATTGTGGAAACCATATCAGTGGCTTACAGAAGCAAAAGTGTTAAGAAGCAAAAGTGTTAAGATTTCTTTAAAACAAATTAGTGCAGTAAAGTAAAACCTTAGGTTTTTATGCAACCTTGACTTGAATGACATTGGTTGGCAGATTGTTTTTTTTAACTTTAAAAATTAAAGAGGATTTAAACAAATCAGTTTTGGTAAGACATTCTTAAAGGAAATAATTTCTTGATGGATTTAATGTAAATTCTGGAAACCACTGCGAATTCTTAAAAAATCTTCTTCGATTGAAAAGGATTATTAAGACCATGATTACATACATACATACATACGTAATTGGTCATTATAAACCTTCAGTCAGGATTCCGACATAGTCTCTCACACCAGTTATGTTGTGTGTGTTAATTTTATACATGAGTGGTGGGACTGACTCAGAACGACAGATTTTTGAGAAAGTTTTCATTTCAATTTTATTTACTCTCAGAGTTTTTGCCAGAAATCTGCTGAGAGGAAGTCGCCGAAGAAATACTTTTTGTATTTTGTCTAGATGCCTGGCCTGGGGCTCGAACCCTGGCTTTACGTCTAATAAGCCAACACACTACCTACTAGACTACAGTGACTTCTTCTCAGACTATGACTAGTAGGTAGAATTCTTAGGTAATCTAGAGCGTCAAAAGAAACTGTACTTTAAAAAAAAATATATATATATACTAATAATAATAAATTGCCGTTATTTTTATTTTAAAATTGTTTCATTGACAGTTTTTAAAATAAAAAAAAAACAAAAATAAAAAAATCGAAATAATTGTCAAATTTTTTCGGGCACTCTCCTTCAGTGTTAAAACATGAGTTTGGTGATTGTTAGAATTTGATCGGTAGTGTGCAGTTTCTTGTGATATTCACTGTATGAAACCACACTACGAATTAAGAGCTAAAGTTCTCAATAAAAGGCCTAGGGTATCCAATTATTCAAGTGGCAGAATAGTATTGGTTGAGGACGTGGTTTATGCAACTTTCATTAGAGTTTATGGGCTTTTACTTTGAGTTTAATTTATGGGACATTAAAAAAGAAAGGGATAAAGGTGGTATAAAATATGATGGAATATATGATTCCACACCGTTTAGCAACATAGTGCTCTTTCTTTCCTCATACAAATTACTTTTTTATGTCCAATACAAAACATTGCACACCTAAGCGACAAGCCCTTACTTAAAGTAAAACTTCAGATTTGTTTTCAAGGTTTTTCTGAATTCGAAAACGCATAGCAAGAAAAAAGCTGCATATGCACGCAACATTGCTTATTGTATCCTTAGGATTGTTTTCAATAAATCACATGAATTCTACGCAATGTTTACAACAATCAGCATGTGTTTGTCGTATTAAAAAAGTACGTAAGGGTCTTGAATTTTTTTCAGGAAATATTTCATGTCATTTGATCTTCTGACTCTTTACTCCACCAATGCATAGACACATACCATTCATAACTGGTCATTACAATCCTTCAGTTAGGATTACGACCTAGTTTCTCACACCAATTATGTTGTATGTGTTAATTTTATACATAAGTACCGGGACCTACAGCTTAAAGTCGATTCTGATTGACAGATTTTTGAGAAAATTTTCATGACAATTTTATTTGCTTTCAAAGTTTTTTCCCAGAACTCTGCTGAGAGGAAGTGGCTGAAGAAATATTTTTTGTATTTCGTTTTGATGCCCGACCTGTGGGTTGAACCCTGGCTTTACGTCTAATAAGCCAACACACTATCTACTAGACTACGGCGACTTCACATACATACATACTTAGTCTTACAATCCTTCAGTCAGGATAACGACCTAGTTTCTCAAACCAATACTTGATTAAAAACGAATATAACAACAATTTTGGAGCCATGTTTTGTAAAAAATCACAAGTCCTCACTAAAAACAGTAGGTTGTTTATTGAAACATTATTGGAAGTCAATGTCTTATTATTTTTTAAAATTTGTTTTAAAACTCTACTCTACTCTACTGTAAGCTCAGTGACTTTGCCCTCTACCCTTTGTCCATTTGTTTTATTACTGGAGGTTAAGAAAGAAAATACGGAAGTCATTAAAAAGTAATATTACTTGCTTACTCCATTGGTTAATACAAACCGTTTAGTAAGGTTTACAACCTAGCTTCTTACACAACCCATGTTGTGTGTGTTAAACTTATCAATGGTACGACTTACCGCTTAAAGTGAACTGCGAACGATAGATTTTTGAAAAACTTTTCATGGCAATTTTATTTTATTCTCAAAGTTTTTGCCAGAAGAGTGCTGAGTGCCGAGGAAATATTTTCTTTTTGTATTTCATTCTGTTCGAGCTATCTGTGCTGGAGTTTAAAACATGGCTTCACCCAACTAAACGACGGCGATTTCGAACTATTTTGTATACTTCCTCGTCTTATTTACCGTCAGATTTTATGCCAGAAGGCTGCTGAGAGTAAGTGGCCGAAAGAAATATTTTTTCACATTTTCTAGCTCAAAATGAGCTAGAGTTTGAGCCATTATAAGCCAACACACTACCAACTAGACTACAACAATTTCGATCACATTCCTTTGCTGTTCCGAAATCAGTATCAGTTCTAACTCATTTCCAATCATTGGGATGCCTGTGACAAAGGTTTCCATACATCATATAAAAAACTTCTTATCACACCATTTTCTCCTTTTGAGTTCTTATTATAAAATTGAGAGTAACTAGACCTTAAGTGTAGATCCAGCATGATATTTCTAATTCCCATAACCTCATGTCTGAACAGGAACTTTGTACTTCAATATGCTTCAAATGCCTCGCGTTGCTTTTACCAAATGGTGTCGATCAGATAGTAAAGTGTCCGTCAAATAACTTTTTTTTTTGAAAATGCTTTAAAAAAAAAACTCCTGAATATTTTCTCAAAATTCTTTTTTTATTTGAAAGTACAATCCTTCCGATTAATAATGGAAAATAATTTCATTCAAATGGCTGCCTCGGCTGGCCATGCAGTGGCCTACACGATCGGTCCAATTTTTAAGCACATTATCGGTTGTATTGTCCTTTAAACCGTCAATTGTCTGCGGCTGATAATGCGATCTTCAAAAACAGGGCGCAAAACATCGAGTGTAGCTTCGGCTGTGTGGCACCAAATGAAACCAAATGTTGCCAATATCTTCCTCTTCAATTTTTGTGAACAAAAATTCGTTCAACATGTCCCGATAACGATCGCCATTGACTTTAACGGCCACTCCTTGCTCATTTTCGAAGAAAAATGGCCCAATTATGCCTCTGGACCAAAATCCGCACCAAACAGTGACTCGTTGTGGATGCGTCGGCTTTTCAATGCTTGCGTGCGGGTTTTCTGTGCCCCAAATGCGACAATTTTGCTTGTTTACATACCCGTCAAGATCAAAATGAGCTTCATCTGAAAAAATTATTTTTTGTTGCCAAAATCGGCATCTTTTGGTGTAGGCTACTGCATGGCCAGCCGAGGCAGCCATTTCAATGAATTTATTTTCCATTATTAACCGGAAGGATTGTACTTTCAAATAAAAAAAGAAATTTGAGAAAATATTCAGTAGCTTTCTTTTGTAAAGCATTTTCAAAAAAACAAAGTTATTTGGCGGACCCTTTATTTCTGTTGCTTTACCGATAGACACATGGTACTAAAATATCCTACGACATCTACTATGTTTTTTCATACAATTACAGCATAGTGCGCTGAAACCCTTAAACAATAACGCTTTGTGACTCAAACAACACAACTTTAAACTCCATTTACCTTACAAAACTAAACACAGAAATTTTTTGTTGTGGATTTAATTTTCAATACGTTTGCAATTTGTAAAATAAAATTCAAAAGAAAAAAGAAAACGAATAAAAATTTCAAATCATTTCTTCAATTGATTTTTCTCTTGGAGAGGAACTCAAGAAACTTTCCAAAACGTGTCGAAACACTAAACATTTAATGCCAGCCAGCAATTTAACTGCGTTTCTGTGTTTATTGGTGTGTCATCATTTTATTTTTGTTGTTCGTTGTTCGGTGTTTGTTTTTTTAGTGGCATTTACCTTCTGATTTTTATTGATTGCATGGAATTGCTTGGAATTGCTGCTTGAAATGCTTGAAATGTTAAACTTCCGGTGTTTTATAGTTGTTCGCTTGATTTTTCATTTCAATTTTTATTTCCGCCTTAACGTCATTTCTACCTCACCACCAATCAAAAACACTCTCTATCTCTCTTGCTCTCTTACTCTGTGCTGCTCACATTTTTATCACACTTTTATAGTTTGTGCTGCCACACTTGGCTGGAATATTTAGCCAAGAGTGAGTGGGTGCAACTGAAAGGAAAACATCTTGTGCTTGTACATCCAAAGAAGAAACATTCATCACCACCTGCTGTTTTCTTTTTCGTTGCAGACATTAAGCATGTTCCTTTCGTCTTCTTTTTTCTTTTGATTTTTAAACAAATCAAATCAAATCATACAGACTGGAAACACTCACTCGTTGTTATTTATTGTTGTGTGTGTGTTTGACGTTGTTGTTGCATTGGAGGAGATAAACGAACTTTTGAAGACAACTTATCTTCACAGTTAAACATGCAGCTTCGAATAGACTTGAAATTGTTCAACAAATTGAATTTCTTAAGTCGCACAGTCATGATTATTGTTGGAAAGATTGAAATCAAATAAGAATTTCCATACAAAAATAACAAAAAAAAAATTATAATTTGTCTGCTACACAGGGAAACAAAATGACTTCCTCAAGTGCATCCCAAAAAACTGAGTTCAAAGTCTGAAATTTAAATTGTTTGTAGAGCAGAATTTTTAAGATTTATAATACGAAGTGCAAAAGAGAGAATTTGGAAGAATGGAACTACATACATAGGAGAATAAGAAATTGACAGCCTCCTTAATAATGTTTCCCTGGAGATCTACCACTTAATTCTTTAATAACATTCACATACATACATAATTGGTCATTAGAATCCTTCAGTTAGTATTACAGACCTAGTTTCTCACACCACTTATGTTGTGTGTGTTAATTTTTTATACACAAGCGGCGAGACCTACAGTTTAAAGTCGACTCCGAACGATAGATTTTTGAAAAACTTTTCATGGCAATTGTATTTGCTCTTAGAGCTTTTGCCAGAAATCTGCTGAGACGAAGTCGCCGACCTAGGGTTTGATTCGTGGCCTTACGTCTAATAAGCCAATACAATAGCTACTAGACTACGGCGTTACCCCCATTAACATCGTTTAAAATACGAGTCAAATATTCAATTCCTTACTACTTTATCTTACCAACTGTAAGACGTTAATGTGTGAGCTCAGGATAAGTATAGACGCTTGGCTGTCAACACAAATACAAATCCCACCTCCCATAATCGTAGTGAGCACGTTTCTTTGATAGTCTAGATCTCCATTTGACTGAGAAAACATCCGACCCCTACACATTCATACCAGAGATCATCAATGAATCGCTTTTTCGCTACTCATCAGCACTCATGCAATTTCGAGTATGAGTGAGTCAACAGTATTAAAATCGAACTACTCTGATTCATTCGTTTTCACTACAATAGCAATGAGTATGAGTACAACGTTGACATCAAACTCATAACATTCGAAATATGTTTGATTCATACGCCTACTCATTCAGATTCATAAATTTAGAAAAATACTCATAAACTACTCATAAATAATTCGAGTGATTCGAATCATACAAAAAAATTTACAGTCTTAGGTGTTGTTGCATTTACAAAGAAAGAAGAAAGACTCATAAATAAAAAAGTCAAAGACAGCAAGGAGAGCAAACACACAACCTTCATGTGAGTATTGTAGTGTTCGTACGCGAATCATACTTATTTTGTGATTCGTGTATGCGATGAGTCGTGGAGAGTCGAAATCAATAACATCATGCGTATTGTTAAGTACGAGTACCATGAGTATTTCAAACTTTGAATATGAGTAGTATGAGTATGACATTAAAATGAGTATGAATGCGTATAAGAAGTATCAGAAATTATAAGTATGATTCGAGTCTACTCATCGTTTTGAATACTCATTGCTGACCTCTGATTCATACATAGATGGTCATTTCAACCCTTTAGTTAGCATTATGACGTAGTTTCTCACACCACTTATGTTGGCAAATTTTATTTAATCTCTGAGTTTTTACTAGAGATCTGCTAAGAGGAAGTTGCTGAAGAAATATTTCTTTTCATATATCATTTAGTTGGAGTTGTCTGACCTGTGGTTTGAACCGTGGCCGTAAGTTTGATAAGCCAATATACAAACTACTAGACTACGCCGACTTCATCCGGCCAATGTAAATTCTGAATGACTGTTATTCTGTCAGAATTCATTTTTGATTCCATATAGGAAAGTTACACGTCAAGTATAGTGCAGCACAGCTCTTATTTCGCCGCATATGTTGCACGTCAACTTTGCTTTTTTGACGTGCTTTCTGTTCTGTTAAAGAATGTAAGGCTGTCATTGCGATGCTTCGTTGTTAACACTGCTGAGAGGAAGCCATCAAAAGAAATATTTTCTTCAGATTTCGTTTTGTTCGAGAAATGAGCCAATTTACTAGACTACGATTACTTCAGTCGTGTGGGTCTGAGGGTAAAATAAAATTACCATGAAACGTTTATCAAAAATCTCTTGTTTGGAGTCGACGTTCAGCCTGTTCAGCCTGTAGGTCCAGGATAAAATTCTTCCCTTTCCTACATCCTCTCCTTTTTATCCCTCTATTATCCTTCCCTCTTTAAGAACGTTGTAAAATGGGTCAATTCGACCACCGGGTACTGTGCTTATCTTCTAACCTAACCTAACCTAATCCTGTCTAAAGGGTTCTGCTGACCAATTCTGTAACGTATTTCCAATTCAGCAAATGATTGTACTACTGTAGTAGTTTCCAGAATGCTAGAGTTGCCATCTGGAAACAACGCCATTTTGAAAAATGTTTTGATTTGTTGGATGAGGTGTCTTGTTTGCTTATAGAATCGTACGTTTTATCAAGGGCTGCCTTTTGAAGATTTTCGTTGTGGATTTGATCCCCTTCATTTAGCCAGGGAAGCTCCTGGAGAGATTATTTGAAAGGCTAAGGGTTAACATCTTTTAATTAAAATACTGAAGCAACAATAATCACAAGAAAGAACTTTGTTTGCTGTGCGAACTGTACTATATTTGGCTAAGAGTATTAAATGCTTGAATGAAATCGAAAAAATATTTAAAAAATTGGCTTCCAAAAAAGAAAACCGAAATAATCCCTGATGACTGGTGTCATTATTTAAGGAAGAAAATATAGTGAAACGATGATGGTGATAGTGATGCTGATGCTGATGGTGATGGTTGTGTAGTAAATGATTGAGTTTCCTCGAAGTCTGGCTTTTTATCTGGCATTTCATTTCTATGTCTTGTTTTTTTCCATTGCTTTGCTTTCCTTTTTTTCTTTCTATTTAATGCCTGAGTAAAATATACGAATTCGTTATTACTGTAGAGAAATTGAAATTGCCGCAAATGATTCAAATACAAACACAAACACACACATAGATACTGATGCCTTAAAAAAATATAAAAAAAGAGAAAGAACATGAAAATAGAGAAACGGAAATATTTTCCCAATGCAGGTTTACCAGGCACAGAGACACTTAAAAAACCACAATTGCAGGCATACAAACAAGGACTCAAGCACACATACATACATATATACATTGAGAACGAGATTCATTTATTTTGCAGTTACATTTGACTTCAATTTCTTGCTTTATTTCTCTCTCTCTCCTTCTCTCTCTCTTACTGCTCTTGCCTTAGGGTATGTGTGTCGAGTTCTTTAAGTCTTGCTGCAGTGTAAAACCCCAAAAGTGTTTTTTAACTTCCAGTTCGAGTTCCCTTTTTTTCTGTTTTTTTGTTTTTTGTTTTGTACCAACCACTCTAGAGCGTTAAGAGAATTTCTGGTGTATTTTAGTGTAACATCCGGTGCAAATGAACATCATAACTTTAGGGAAAACGTTACAACAAAACAAACAGACGTACGTTGGTTTGGCACAAACATTTTACTTGCCACACGAAATTTCGTTATGCCATGGCATTACTAAACTAGACTACACAGTACAGTACAGTATCTTGAGAAAGTATGTATCCATGTGTATAGTTTTCCTTGATTTGTTTTATTTCCCTGCCTTACCCTTCAGTGATTTTGGCTTTCGTTTGTGTTTTCAGTAACTTTATGACTTCGAAATCGAAATGAAAGATGGTTTTAAAGCACACACACACATACGCTGTAAAATAAAATAAAAATTTGTTTTCAATTCAAATGTTTATACATTTGCTATCTCTCTCTTTCACTCTCTCTCTCTATCTCTTTCTCTCTCTTCATCCCTTTTAAAGCCATTACAGCTTTGTATAACTGTCTATACATGTGTAGTCACATGTGTAGTCATATGTGTGTGTGCGTGCTTGCAGCAAAACCACAATCATTTCAAAGGGCGGTTTTCCCATTTCCTCTTCCTTTATCATATGCCAGGCAATAACCCTTCTTAGCAAAGTCTTTAAAGCCTTAAATTCTGTTTTGAAGAAGCAAATTTCCCAATTTTACATCAAAAGGCTTTGGTGACCAAACGAATTTGTGGATTTCTTTGCTTTGGCAAGCCCAGTATTATAGTCTAACACCCGTATATGTCCTGCAATGTTAAGAGTGTAAGAATTTAGGTCAGGTTTTTCCAATGTGAAGAAAATCAAATTTTTGAAAATAAATTCCACTTTTGATCCGAATGTCAATAGAAGAAGCAAATTGTGTTTAATTGATCATCAAGATGTCATACAAGGGTTGTCATTTTGAAAAAGGCTACCATTTGGAATCTAACAAATCCATCATAAATGTGCCAAATCCACTTAGAGCATGTTTTTAAGTCTACACAGTAATGACAACAATCCCATGAAATGTCAAATAATATTTTGGTGCTCAATATTTCTACAGCAGAGCACCTCCAGATTAAAGCACTCAAATATCCCCCACAAAAGAGTTTAAAGCGCTCACGATTTTCTATGAGGTTAGTAACTGACCACTCGACAGGGCAGTAATGGTATCGAATACGATGATTTTGAATATGAAAATGTGCGCAGCGTAAATAAAACACGTCTCTATGGTTCAAAAGTAAAATTCGAAGAGAGAGTTTATTGTAATTATTAATATACACACATATTATGCTTTTGACAATTATATCAAAGAAGAATAGATGTTAAAACCAAAGTGTATAGATAAGTATACAGGCTTGCTATGAGCAATAATATTTGTCCATATAATTTCAACAATGCGGCATTAACGCTCCCTCGCGAAAACTCCTGCATATTAACTGCTGAACACGAAATTGCGCTTTTTGGCACGATGCAATCATGGCCATAGGTTTGGAGGAGAAATTAAAAGAATTATAATTATACAGGCTGAAGGCAGTACAATAGAACCTATGGTCGAAACAATGTGGTATCTTTGCACAACAACAATGATAATTACCAATGATAACAACCCCCGGAAATTTCACCTTTACACCGTTTCGAGTTTTCTCGTGTCTTTGAAGATGGCGTTATTTTGTGCTGTAAATCAGTGACTTCGAATGCAGTTGGCTTTGACCAGATCCATCCTAAGTTCATTAGACTTTTATTGCCTAGGATATCAGGTTATATTACGCACTTATTTAACACCGTTATCACTACCAGCCACTTTCCTAACTGTTGGAAGCATGCTAAGGTCATTCCCGTGGCGAAATCGTCGAAGGAGTATCGCCCCATTTCGATACTTCCATTTTTATCTAAAGTCTTGGAACGACTGTTACACAACCAAATTATTGCTTATTTGAATGACCATCAGCTGCTTTTTGGCAAACAATCAGGATTTAGAACAGGTCATAGCTGTGTTTCTTCACTGTTAAGTGTGTCTGAGGATATAAGATCCAATATTGATAATGGTGGTATTACACATTTGGTATTTCTTGACCATTCGAAAGCTTTTGACTCTCTGAACCATGATATACTTTGTAGGAAGATGTACGACAATTTTTATTTTTCTTCAAGTGCATCATCGCTAATGAGAACCTACCTTGCTGATAGAGATACCAGTCTGTCTCTGCTGGTGGAACTGTATCTACTCCCTTGCCTGTGCCTAGAGGAGTACCGCAGGGCTCTATTCTTGGACCATTATTGTTTACATTATACATAAATGATTTACCTGATTGTCTCCTGCATAGTGATATCCACATTTATGCAGATGATGTGCAAATATATATGAATTGTAGAAGAGACTCAATCGATGAGTGTTGTGCAAGACTTAATGAGGACCTTGACAGAATACACTACTGGGCGTCTTCGAATGGCTTATACCTGAACCCTACGAAGTCAAAATGTCTGATCATAGCACGGCGAAATCAGGATATTGTCGTTGATATACCGATCACATTGGGAACTCGGAACATTTCGATAGGGGATTCAGCGAAAAACCTCGGTATAATTTTTAACAAATCCCTTCAATGGAATACCCATATAAATTCTATCTCCGGGACAATTTTTTCTATGCTTAGGACGCTATATCCTATAAAGCACATTACACCTCTTAATATTCGTGTGCTTCTTGCAAAAACCTACTTAGTGCCCAAGTTGTTATATGGCTGCGAAATTTTTGCTTATTGCGATTCGGCTAGTAAAGCTAGATTAACAGTGGTGTATAACGCGATTCTTAGATATGTCTACGGCATAAGAAGATATGATAATACTTCTCGGTATTCGAAATTGTTATATGGTGTTGAGTTAATGGACTTACTAAAAATTAAAGCATTAATCTTACTACACAAGGTTATCTACACGCAGGAACCGCCTTATATATTTAATCGTATTCAATTTGCAAGATCAAATAGAGGAAAACAAATCATTCAATTAAGATATCGAACTTTGATATTCGAATGGCAGTTCTTTACAAATACAATACGGCTGTGGAATTCCTTACCAAACTCATTACAAATCAATAGCAACGCTTTGCAGTTTAAAAAAATTTTATTTTCTAAATTCGAATGTAAAATTATTACATATTTAAATGCATATATTTTCGTTCTTGTTTTTACATATTATTATTTCGATATTATTTGCCTTTACTACTTTTAATTACTTGTCTTATATATATTTCATTCTTTGTAATCATCACATAATGTAATTTAAAAGATTAATTTCTTGTTGTATGTGATATGCTACAAAATAAATAAATAAATAAATAAATAAATAAATAAAAATAAATAATTACAACATCGGCAGGCGTAATATATACCACACAGGCTATTCTGTCGCGTATATTGACGTCTTTAAGGCCTCACCACTAAATTTCGAATATTCAACCCAAAACTTCTTATCAGGCTTAAAATACACGTATGTCCCCCTTCAGTACTGACACGTATTAAACTGTTTGCCAATTTACTGTTAAATTCCAATCCAATAAAATCTTCTTCTCTGTGGGAACAGCACAGTGCAACTGTTTCTCTAGCAGATGTTCTGGGTTAAAACGAAAAAAATTTTTCCTTCTTAGTTTTCCGTTCGTAACCCACTTAACAACCCTAAATTATCATTTTTTGACCTTTTCATAGCAACCCAATTATAATGCCTTAATATTGTGGATAACAACAACAACAACAACAATACAAAACAATTGCAACATTTGCTAGAGTAGAAATGGAAACGGGAATATGACGCAAAACAAGCCAAATCTCCCACTAATCAAAACACACTCAACCATGAATCCAATTCATCAACAATTAGAGAATGTGATAACGAAACAATGACAATTACAAAGTACAACCTCCCCGCCCCCGCACCCTCCACATTTCTTCATTTACCCACGCATTCATGTAGCAATCCATCTAGCAATTCATTCATCCATCTTTGTTTGCAAACATGCAGTCAGTTGTGTGGGCATGAATGATACGTGTGTGTGCATGATATATGCTGCTGCTGCTCGTGTGTGACTCGTGTGTGTAGGGTATTTGCATCGTGCATAAATCGCTTGAGGATATTTTGCGATTAGTCATGTTGGTTGTAAATTAAACTTTACGATTACGATTAGAAAATTGTTGCACATGTTGTTGCCACAACAATACTCCCTCCGCCTCTTTCCATGACATTGCAGTTTTTGTTGTTGTTGTTGTTTTTATTACTAATGAGCACAATGACAGGATTTAAGAAAAGTTACCCGGGTTGTATACGAACTAAAGGAATTCCAAATTGCATACGATTTTAAGAATTTGTTTTTATTTTTTTTTTTTTTTTTTTTTGTTACGTTTATGGGTGTGTAAAGGGGGCGGAAGGGTTGTAGGGTACTATGAACCATAAAAATTGTATTTTGTTAACCCAGAGAGAATGCTTTACAAGATGAAAATCTTTGGTTTGAACAGCAGCTGTTATTTTTCTGAGAACGAAGCATAACGAGGGACAATTGAAAATTGTTTGGAAACAAATTTAACAAAAAAAATTATGTTAAAAAATTTCCCAACCTTACCTCGTTACCATATGCTTTGCATTTAAACGTTCGGTTTATATTTGTCTGGAATAGAATGGACTTTTCAGCAGCAGCAGCAGCATTTTGTTTTAAGGGCACACACAAATAAAATCTTCTTGCCTTTGCTTTACATGACCCCTCCCCCAACCTCTCTTTACGATGGCCTGTTTGTAACATTTATCTTTAGCATCAGGCAACAGCTGCTACTGACCACTTTTATAACAGAAACAATAATAACAACAACAACAAAAAGAGCAACAACAAACCATAACAACATTTAGAAAAAATAATTCACACAGGATTTTATGTGGTAAACTGTGATGTGATGTGATGTGATGGATATTTCAATGACCAGGAGTTCGTTTTCTTCTGGTTTTTTGCCATGACGCTGTTGCCACATTTTATGCTGCAGGATAAATTGAAATATTTAAAAATGTTTACACTAAAAAGCATAAAAGCATATGTAAATATTTAAAATATGAATTCTAAAAGAGTTGCAAAATATTGTATAAAAATACCCTCATTGGTAAAGAAAACTAATTTTTTTAATGAATTGAAATTTATTGCTTCCTGGGGCGCAATTAGTTTCAATGATAAAGCCGTGTACAATACATACATACATACATACATAATTGATCATTACAACACTTCAGTCAGGATTAAGACCTAGTTTCTAACACCATTGATGTTGTGTGTGTTAATTTTATACATGAGTGATGAATGACTGAGGTCTTACTACTCTTTGCCTGCTTTGTCTTGCCTTTTTATATGCGCACGTATTCAGTCTGATGAATGTTCTTGAAATGCAATGTTCGTGTGTTCGCTTTCTCAAGAGCTCTATCGCTACTACATTGTTGTTTGTGTAGTTTGCTTGCGTTGTTTTTTTTTTTTTTTTTTGCTTTCGTTCTTACTGATGTTATTAGTATATGCAAGCAAGTTCGTTGTATTTGTTGGTGTAGATTTTGTTTATCATTTTTAATGTTAAACGATGGTACATACATACATACATAATTGGCCATTACAACCCTTCAGTCAGGATTACGGCCTAGCTTCTCACACCACTCATGTTGTGTGTGTTAATTTTATACGTGAGTGGCGGGACCTACAAGTTTAACGTCGACTCCGAACGACAGATTTTTGAGAAACTTTTCATGGCAATTTTATTTACTCTCAGAGTTTTTGCCAGAAATCTGCTGAGAGGAAGTCGCCGAAGAAATATTTTTTTTTTTCATATTTCATTTTTGATGTCTGACCTGGGATACGAACCCGGGCTTTACGAATAGTAAGCCAACACACTACCTACTACACCACGGCGACTTCTATGGTACACCATTTCCATTTTCGTAAAAATATTAATAAAATTTGATAACATCTCCTAAGTTCCATTCCCAGATTCATAGTTTGAAGTGAATCGATCTACAGACAATTTTCGAATTACATAAATACATATGTATGTCCATAATTGGTCATTACAACCCTTTAGTCAGGATTATGACCTAGCTTCTCACACTACTTGTGTTGTGTGTGTTAATTTTATCCATAAGTAAAGGGACATACAGTTTAAAGTCGACTCCGAACGACAGATTTTTGAGAATCTTTTCATGGCAATTTTTTATTCACTCTCAGAGTTTTTGCCAGGAATCTGCTGAGAGGAAGTCGCCGAAAAAATATTTTTTGTATTTTGTTTTGATGTCTGGCCTGGGGTTTGAACCCTGGCTTTACGTCTAATAAGCCAACACATTACCTACTAAACTAAGGCGATTTCGATCGTGTACAATACAGCAGCTTATTAAGGGATTGAATAAGAGTAAAGAAAAACATTAAAGAGTTCAGGCAGAGCGGTAATTTTGCCTTCTTGACAGGGAAGAAAAGAAACGGTTAAGTACATACGTCACTAACAGTAGGATTGTACAGCCAGCGAAAGCGGTTTTCCAAGGGAAATACTTCTGGAGACAGCAGCGGAGCTGTTACAACCACAACAACAACAGTAGTTAAGTTGAACTAGAAGCCTGCATTAGTCCTCTTTCTCTTAACAAATCGAAATCGATTAAAGGATTAAAATACTCCAAGCATTGTAACATTGATTGCCTAACACTGAAGACGAATGAAATCAAATCAACCCAAAAGCGTTCAGCATGATATACTGACTATAAGT
The DNA here is from genome assembly GCA_932273835.1 of Sarcophaga variegata. Taxonomy (NCBI): domain Eukaryota; kingdom Metazoa; phylum Arthropoda; class Insecta; order Diptera; family Sarcophagidae; genus Sarcophaga; species Sarcophaga variegata. The sequence continues at coordinate 143,200,908 of OW026358.1, read as the reverse complement.
TTCAACGTAGTCGCTGTAGTCTAGTATTCGGTTACTGTATGTGAGGCCACAGTTCAAACACCAGGTCACACATCTACAACAAATTTTAGAACAAATATTGACAGGGCTTGTGAGAAGCCTGCTCGAGTGAATGCTAATTTGGCTAATATAGGAGAGCCAAATCAGAGCAGAAGACTGTTACTGGCAAAGGTTACTCAATCGATAATGATGTATGCAGCACATGTGTGGGGATCGGCGTTGGGTTTTAGAACCTACGCTAGGGCTGCAAGGTCTTTATTTCATCTAAGCGCCCTTAGGGTTGCTAGTAGTTTCCGCACAGTTTCGTATTAGGCTATTGGTGTCATATCTGGTATAACTTCCCCCCTGATGTTATGGCTATGGAACCGAAAAGGATATACGATAGAATTAGTATTGTTAGTAGAAAATTAACTACGAAGGAACGAAGGGAGGAAAGGCAAAAGAGTTTAGACGAATGGCAGATTCAATGGGATACTGCGACGAAAGGGCGATGGACACATAGACTTATCAGAAATGTACAAAGTTGGGTTGAAAGGAGACACGGTCATGTTGTCAAGTTCTACATGACACAGTTATTGACAGGGCATGGCTGTTTCAGGGAATATCTCTGTAAATATGGCCACGACAATAGGGTATCTTGCTTCTTCTGCAAAAATGGAATAGAAAATGCTGAGCATATTTTCTTTTATTGCAATAGATTTTGATTGCAACGCGAGTTGTTAAAGACGACGGTAGATGAAATAGTGACACCAGACAATATAGTTCCGCATATGCTGCGGTCTGTTGAGGTTTGTAAAATGTATCAAAATGCTGTCTGCAAATGTGATGCAGGAATTCAGAAGGATAGAGAGAATTCGTTGGATTGAGAGGGATGGAAGTCAATAGTAGTAGTCAATAGGCTAGAACTCGTCATGTGATAAAATAACGGTAGTACCATAGGACAAACAGGTTCGAATCGTAGAGGTGGGTTTTTAGTGGGTTAAAGTCTCACACTACTTTTGCAGTGGCAACAGTGTCTTTCGATGATTTTTTCCCTTCGGAAAAAAAACATCTACAACAACACGAAATATGAAAAAATTTTCTTCGTCGACTACAGCTCAGCAGATTTCTGGGAAAAACTTTGAGAGTAACAGAAAAGTTGCCATGAACACATTCTCAAAAATCTGTCCTTCGTAGTCGAATGTTAACTGTCACCCACAAATGTGTAAAATTAACGCACACAACAGCAGTGGTGTGAGAAGAGAAGGTTGTAATCCTGACTAAAGGCTTGTAATAACCAGTAATGTATGTATCAGAGGTCAGCAATGAGTATTCAAAACGATGAGTAGATTCGAATCATACTTATAATTTCTGATACTTATACGCATTCATACTTATTTTAATGTCATACTCATACTACTCATATTCAAAGTTTGAAATACTCATGTTACTCATACTTAACAATACGCCTGATGTTATTGATTTCGACTCTCCATGACTCATCGTATACACGAATCACAAAATAAGTATGATTCACGAACGAACACTACAATACTCACTAGAAGGTTGTGTGTTTGCTCTGTTTACTGTCTTTGTCTTTTTTGTTTATGAGTCTTTCTTCTTTCTTTGTAAATGCAACAACAACTAAGATTGTAAATTTTGACGAATGATTCGAGTCGCTGGAATAATTTATGAGTAATATTATGAGTATTTTTCTAAATTTATGAATCTGAATGAGTAGGCGTATGAAACAAACATATTTCGAATGTTATGAGTTTCATGTCAACGTTGTACTCATACTCATTGCAATTTGTACTTATAAATCAATATTGTACTGAGTACGAATGAATCAGAGTAGTTGGACTTCAATACTGTTGGCTCACTCATACTCAGAATTTCATGAGCACTTATGAGTAGCGATAAAGCGATTCATTGCTGATCTCTGGTATCTCTGTCTCAACGCGTATTGAGTTAAAATATCGGAGCGATTATTATCTTTGAAACACGTTCAATTAAATTTCCAACTAGGTATACTAACGCCAATATGTACGCATATATGTATATACAGTGCTTGACAAAATAATGGAAACTTTTTCAAAAATGTACTTAATCGGACGAAAATTTAACATGTTTTTTAAAAATCGGCAAAACATTTGTGGAGTTTATTAATATGCACTGTTATTAACGTTTCTGTATATTAAAATTATGTATAAAAATGAATTATATAACTCAAAAATTAATAAAGTTTCCAAAGTTTCCAATGTTTTGTCAACATCAAATATGTGAATAGAATTATTTTTTTTAATTACTGAATTATATAGTCTTTTTATATATTTTTTAAAATACAGAAATGTTAATAACAGTGCATATTAGTAAAAGGCATTAATATTTTGCCGATTTCTTAAAAAGATTTTTAAATTTTCGTCCGATTGTAACATATAAATAAATTTTTTAAAAAGTTTCCATTGTTTTGTCATGCACTGTATATATGCGTACATATATATATGTATATATATAAGTGTGTGTGTTCCTTTGTTGATTTATTTATTTTTTTTTTTGATTTATATTTCTGTCTACATTTTATTTAATTTTCTATTTTTTTAAAAATAGTATCTCTCACTCTCCAGATACAAAATCCATTCATTTTCACAGAAACGTTTTACAAAATTCCATTCCCCATCATCCAGACCCACACACTCTCATCTGCATGTCATTATTTTTAAATGTTTTGATATTCGCACACCAAAAAAATCAAATTTTTTGTCTTCAAAAGAAAATTTTCATAATATTTGTTGTTGTGGTTAGTGTTGTTGTTGTTGTTGTTTTCTGCATTTAATTTAAATTTATTTTTTTCGTTTTTCGTTTTTCATTTTTCTGTAGCAGATTTTCCAGTACAACCGTATGACGACGACAGTATAAGAAATGTTTAGTTTAACCATTTCGATGAGAACACAGTTGTTGTTCATTTGGTGGTAGGGCGGTTGTTGTGGCTGTGGTAGTGGCAGAAAATCCAAATAAAAATAAAAAAAGAAATCTTATGAAATGAATTTCATTAAATTTAAACGCATGTACGTGTTAATAATTCTAAAAATGTTGTTCCTTTTTATCTTTTTTCCTAAAACCACTTGGCTTTTTATACGGAAAAAAAAAGGATATTTAAATAAATTTTGTACCCTACATTGCTATAGGCAGTGGTGTTAAAAGAATCAAAACATACGGTATAGTACCAGTATTTTTTTTTTGTTTTTGTACAACCAAGGCTCTAGGAATAGCCTTTACTGATGCTGGCCCATCAAAAAGCTTTAATTTAAAAATGCAACAAAACAAAAATGATTTGAAATTTTAACAAATTTATGTTCCTGATGTAAAGTACAATTGTTCCGTTTAAAAATTGAATATTATTTCATTCATATGGTTGCCGCCGCTGGCCTTACAGTACCTCATTCGATCTCACCAATGCTCGTGCACTTTTTGAATGTATGGGCTCCTATCTCGACAATGGCATCACAACTGTTGGCCTTCAAATGCTCAACTGCTTCTGGTTTGTCGCCATAATACTGTTACGCAAATCGAAACGACCTAATATCGTGTAACAACAAAAACGATAAACAAAAGCCACACGATGCAAATACACACTAACACTAAGAATACAATGAACTAAAGCACACACACATATATGTACAACGAACCTGGTTGCGCCTGGTACCAACAACAACATGTATGTCACATACAAGGGATAGACAACATAAGCAAAGTACACAAACCCACAATGTATTAGCAATAGAACTCTCGAGAAGGCGAGATGACGAACCTTCCCCTTCAAGAATGTTCGTTAGACTGGTTGTGTCGGACTATAAAAGGGCTGGACAAAGCAGGCAGCAGTCAGTAAGAATTCAGTCAGCCTTGTGTGAAGTTGCGTGTGAACAAAATAAGTCGTGGTTGTAAAGATCCAGTGAATACTTGTGTGAACTAGTAAAGTGAATAAACAGATTATTATTGTTGTATCGTTAAGTGTGAACAGTGGCACAAACGTAGTGTGAATAATAAAGAGAGTTTAAGAAAAACTAAACACATATTTGTTTTTTACTTGGTTTGCAATTAACGAACATATATTTAAACGTTTTTAAAAAGTTAAAAACGTAACAATACTTTTCTTTAACCATGTCCCACAGAAAATAGTACAACGGTGTCAAATCTTAGCTTTTTGGCGGCCAATTGACATCACCAGTTCGGCTAAATAAACGGCCATCAAACGTTTGACGCAATAAATCGATTGCGACACGAAATGTGTGGAATTTGCACCTTCCTGTTGAAACTAAACATCGGTCACATCAATGCCATGAAGAGCGCGTACAAAAAAATCAGTTGTCATGGTGCGAGAGGTGTCTGCATTGATGGAGTCGTAATGGTTGCGCCGTTCTCTTTATCAAAGAAATATGGGCCAATGATGATGGCCCACCCTATAGTAGGACACACTGTTATATACAATTATAATATCGTAAATACAGCGAGAATTATAGATGACAGTAAACGAAAACTCAGACCTGCAATGATATAGAAAGGATAGGCAGGACAATGCTAAGAAAACCAAAAACTTGATATCGAATGAGAACGGAAAGGCATTTTTTGAGAGCCGTTAACACATGATTTATACAGCAGATAGCAGGCGAGAGTAACTGATGTGTATGAATACTGTACAGATCCGATAGATGAAAAAGTGTGGGTTTCTCTAAGCTGACGAAGTAATGGGAAAACGGACTCGATGTGAACGGTTGTGCCGTCCACATTTTCAAAGAAATGTTGGTGCTCTCGCTTCGCAGTCACTCGCAATGGTTTCATTCGGTTCTGTAACACCACGTGTAGGTTTTCTAGGCCCCAAGTACGGCAATTTTGCTTATTAACCTACCCACCAAAATGAAAATGTGCTTCATCCGAAAAAATGATTTTTCTTTTTTGGCAAAATCAATATAATCGTGCAGTTTCTCGTTGGCGCAATATATCACAACGTTGGTCAAGCGTAAATCGATTCATTATGTTCAGTGGGGATAATATACTGACTTTTGTGATGTGAATAGAATGTCATAAGTATTGCCAGATTCGAAATAACCTATGTTTCGAATTTAAACCAATAGATGGCCCACCCGATAGTTACGTTGTAAGTAAGTGGAACTGCATGAACAACGTTCCACATACAGATGGTGAGATAGCAGAAGGGCGCATCCCCCTGTAATGCATTGTGCACTGGTAGATCCCCCACAAATGGATCTACTCCACGAGAAATACGGTACATTATGATTTGTCGCAAGAACCCTTCATTTCGCTAGAGCCTAAGCAGTTGTATTAGCGAAAGTACAATGAAATGTTAACCACATTGCGATGATGTTCCAAGGCGCCGATAGCTTTGGATACCCAATCGTCATCAATAAGTATCTCCTCTCGTTTCTGTACACAATCAAAAAGCCTTAAAATAGATTTCAATAAACACTTTCGGACTGATGTAGGTTCAGTAAATAAGGCGTCAACCATGTGGAAAGAATTGAACTTTTGCACTCTCTTAAGAAACCGTCAATTTGAATGCTTCTTACGACACTTGGAAAATATGCTGCTCCAGTGAACATTCAATACTTATGACCAGAATGTTTCTGACACTCAAATGTTTAACCCAGCAAGAGCGACAGATGACCCTAGATCAAATATCTCGAATCAAAAGAAGTTAGAAAAAATATTTCTCCGGGGACTTTCTCTAGGCAGTTTTCTGGTGAAAATTTTGCCATGAAAAAATTCCCAAAATTTTGTCATTCAAAGTCGACTTTAAACTACAGATGGCGCCAAATACATAACATAATTGATCATTACAGCCCTTTAGTCAGGATTACGACCTAGCTTCTCACACCACTTATGTTGTGTGTTAATTTTATCCGTGAGTGTCAAGATCTACAATTTAACATTGACTCTGAACGACAGATTTCTGAGAAACTTTTTCATGGCAATTTTTTTTTATTCTTAGAGAGTTTTTACCAGAAATCTGCTGAGAGGAAATCGCCGATGAATAATTTTTTCATATTTTCGTTTTGATGTCAAACCTGGGGTTTGAACCGAGGCCTCACGTCTAATAATTCAACACACTACCTGCTGGAATACAATGACTGCAATATAGGACTCATATAGATGCTGTACAGAAGACGCCAAATTATTTTTTGCACTCTCTTAAGAAACCATCAATTTTGACTTCTCTTTCGACTGCTGCTATCAATTGCATGAGAAGAGAAGGAGTTGGATGGTTTAAGAGCAGAAGTCGTTAATAAAAGTAAGGAAATATAACTGGTTTGTTGACTTATTTGTCACGAGCTCATGGTTCAAACCCCTGGCTCAGACAGCTCGAATAAAAATTTAAAAAAAAAATATTTTTTCGGCCGCCTTTTCTCAGCAGATTTCTGGCAAACTCTCTGCGAATAAATTAAAAATTGCCATATGAATAGTTACTCAAGAAATATGTCGTTCAAAGTCGATGTTAAATTGTAGTTCTTGACACTCATGGATAAAATTAATACACCCAACATGGGTGCTATAAGAAACTAGGTTGTGATCCTGACTAAAGGGCTGTAATCACCAATTTAGTAAGTAAATATAACCGAAGAAAACCTTAAGGAAACCATGAATACATAACACATAACAGGACAAATTATTTTTAATAATTTGTGATTGTATTGTATGCCACACACTTTTGTTAGACCGATTGTAGCGTGTCTACTTGATTCTTATATTTTTAACAATAATTACGGTGTTGTAATGTGTTGTTTTGGGGTTTAAATTTCCTTTATTAAAATTAAAAATAATAATGACTGCAATAAGAAGGAAATAAAGATAAAAAACGTCAAATAAAGATGTGATTTGTGATAATAAAAAACAAAACAGGACATTTGTATGGAATACATATTTACCTGAAGATAACATGAAGCAAACAATGTTTAAAACAACGCTTTTTTTACTAAAAGTAGACTTTTTATATTTGAAAACTAAATTTCCCTCTCCTTTCTTTAATACAATACCAATTACTTCTTAAATCTCTTACTTGGGCAATTATTTGTTATCCTTTTAATCATCTGTGATGCATTGACGCTCATTTTTCTTTCATAAAAATTTGTTTAAAAATGCAAATTCAACGCAATAAAATTTTCAAAAGCTTAGCTGTGCCCCTTCCTTACTCTTCTATTTGTTTTTTTATGATAAATTTTATTTAAAACCTGCAATAAATTCATTGAAATCCTCATATAATTATCGTAAATAAACGAGAAAGAAAAGAAAGAAAAAAAGGAAAATGGAAAACCAAAATTGAAAATAAATCCGAAAAATCCCAGAAAACAAGTTTCCTACCCCCTCTACCAAGAGAAATAAAGACCAAGATTAGCACAGTAAACCATTAAACCAAAGCATTGGCTTTGGCAGTCATTGAAGAAAGAAGAATATCTGGAGGACAAACAGAAGTACAGGGAATGGGAATAAAAATTATAATTACAGAGGCTTAAAAACTTACATACATTTACATATGTACACTCAAACAAAGGCATCAACTGTATTCATAACTATTTATTCTGTAACTGTATTCGTCTCTAAAACTTGACAGTCTATTCCAGCCGCAATTAATGCGTGCAAAGAATGCACACTCTGTCTAGTTCGTAGTAAAAACAAATACAGGGAATTGTGCAAGTCCGTCCATTTTACAGGAGCACAATTCATTGGACTTATCACCAGATAATGTTATTTTACTTAAGTCATGTAGGCAACTCTCATCTCCATTAATAAGCACTTTCTTTCTGTACCATAATCGAACAGCTTCCGAATAGAATGTGGATCAGGTGTCAATGTACACATACATACATACATAATTGGTCATTACAACCCTTCAGTCAGGACTACGACCTAGTTTCTCACACCACTTATGTTGTGTGTGTTAATTTTATACATGAGTGGCGGGACTTACAGTTTAAAGTCGTCTCCGAATGACAGATTTTTGAGAAACTTTTCGTGGCAATTTTTAATTTACTCTCAGAGATTTTGCCAGAAATCTGCTGAATGGAACTCACCGAAGAAATACTTTTTGTATTCTGTTTGATGTCTGGCCTGGGGTTTGAACCCTGGCTTTATGTCTAATAAGCCAACACACTACCTACTAGACTACGACGACTTCATTATCATTCTATCAGATGTAGGCGGTTCAATATTAAGGATGTCAAAGGAAAGGAATTACTGTCACTAGGAGGTAAAAGAATAAAGGAATCGTGCACTTAAAGTGAATTCAGACTGCACGAGTAATTCAGCAAATATGTTATTCTTTTTGTGCTTCTAACACTCAGGGGATAAGCCCTATTCATGTATGGCATTGTGTTGGCTCAGAAAAATAGGTTGTGTGAGAGAGAAAAGAGTTTGTAGTATTAATGAACCCTATTTGAATTCATAAATATTGTAACAGAAAAAACTTTGGGAAGAAGAGCGTTCCACCTACTGGTCAGAGAACAGAAATTAATCGGTTTTTCCCTACTGATAAGCACTCATGAAATTTTGAGTATAAGTGAATCAACAATATTAATATTAATATTATTAATATTATTTAACTACTCTGATCCATTCACACTCACTACAATGTTGATTTATAAGTACAGGTTGCAATGAGTATGCGTACAATGTTGACATCAAACTCATACCATTCGAAATATGTTTGATTCATACGCTTACTCATTTAGATTCATAACTTTAGAAAAAAAGAAAAGAGACACATAAGCAAAAAAGACAGAGCAGCAAGCAGAGCAAACATTTAAACTTTTAGTGAGTATTTTAGTGTCCTTACGCGAATTATACTTATTTTGTGATTCGTGTATACGATGAGTTATGCAGAGTCGAAATCAATAACCTCATACGTGTTGTTAAGTATGAATATGATGAGTAGTTCGAACTTTGAATATTAGTAGAGGTTCCATGATTTTAAAATAAGTATGAATCTGTATAAGTATCAGAAATTATGAGTATGATTCGATTTTACACATCTTTTTGAATACTCATTGCTGGTAAGAATAGTGTGGCAGAATAATGAATTTTCTCTGTAAAGAATTATACATTCTTCCTCTATTCTACTAGAAAGATGAGTACTACGTGAAAATATGTTATATTCGGAAATAACTCGTCTTATTTCTCTTAAGCACAATTGAAATTCGCTAGTAGCGACAGAGCAGTGAGATAAGAACCACATTGCAACTGTGTTGCATTGAATCAATAGATTTGAATATTTTTACCGTCATTAATGACAACCACAAATAAGATTTCTAGACAACGGTTGATACATGAGAGTTGCATTCATATCCATACGATATAAGTGTTGAAACTAGAAAGTAAATCGTATGGAGTAAGCATTTCTTGCCACCCTAAGTGGCCCAGAAATTTTAAGCACATTTTGATTCTTGAATAATACAACTCGCTTCCGACTTCCCAATGTTTACATCAGTCAGACAACGTAGTAGTATTGTTACGCTTGTGAGTTAGTAAGCAATATTGTAACTTTCAACGATAAGAATTGATTCTATTCAGGCGACCGAAATTACAAAATTTTCCGTAGATCGATTCACTTCAAACTATGAATCTGAAAATGGAACCTAGGAGATGTTATCAAATTTTATTAATATTGTTACGAAAATGGAAACGGTGTACTATCGTTTAACATTAAAAACAATAAACAAAAGCTACACCAACAAATACAACGAACTGCATATACTAACAACATCAGTAAGAACGAAAGCAAGAAAAAACAACGCAAGCAAACTACACAAACTTGAGAAAGCGAATATACAAACATTCGATTTCAAGAACATTCATCAGACTGAATACGTGCGCATATAAAAAGGCAAGACAAAGCAGGCAACGAGTAGTAAGTCACTCGTCACTCATGTATAAAATTTAATACACACATGAGTGGTGTGAGAAGTTAGGTCGTAATCCTGACTGAAGTGTTGTAATGACCAATTATGTATGTATGTATGTATTGTATACGGCATTATCATTGAAACGAATTGCGTCCCAGGAAGCAACAAGTTTTCATTCATTAGAAAAATTTGTTTTCTTTACCAATGAGCGCCTTTTTATACAATATTTTGCAACTCTTTTAGAATTCATATTTTAAATATTTGCTTATGCTTTTATGCTTTTTAAGTGTAAGCATGCTTAAATATTTCAATTTATCCTGCAGCATAAAATGCGGCAACAGCATCATGGAAAAAAAACGAACTCCTGGTCATTGAAATATCCATCATATCACATCACATCACAGTTTACCACATAAAATCCTGTGTGAATTATTTTTTCTAAATGTTGTTATAGTTTGGTGTTGTTGTTGTTATTATTGTTTCTGTTATAAAAGAAAAAATCCCCTTCCTTCTTAAAAAGCAATTACAATGAACTCTTTATTGGAAAGCCAAGACGAGCTAGATCTTGTGAAATAGTGACACTTAATGATCATCAGTGCTCTCCGCTGCATACAATACAACAATCCAATACACTCTCACAGAGCTTAAAGTTTCTCGGCAACGTCAGATGGTAGTCGTATAATCCTAAGCTCAGCTACAGTAGACCAAAATTTAAACCAGGCAAAAAAAATGTGAAGAAAATGAAGAAGGTTCCCCGTTGCAGTCGAATGTTCCTTAAAGGAGGGAAAATTAAATTACAAAAATCCAGTTTCGATTGCTAATCTTGAGCTCAACCAAGCGGTAATTTTTCTGTTGGCATAGGCACTCATTGAAGATTGAATTTGGTCAGCATAAATGAAGATTCTTTCTTACGCAGGCAACGTGATAAGTCCTTAGTAATAATGTTTGTTTGGCTTCATGGCGAGCAACTTCGTATTTTAAAGTGTTTCAGTGGCTATAAATAAATAATTGAATCCATTTACTAAATATAGTCCCTCTTTGGAGACACCCTGTATACATATTATTAAGATTTGTTGACGATTGCAAACGATTTGCTTTATCTTCATTCAATATTTATGTAAAGTTTCTTTCGATTACATTTCTGCGTATTATTCACGCTTAATTAACAGGCAAATGGTAAATAAATCTTAAAAAAACATGACTGACAATGACAAAAACATCATCTGGTAGATAAATGTACACATAAAGAAAGAGAGAGCAAGAGAAAGAGAAAAAGTTTAACCCCATGCTATAAATAATTCATGGTTATACTTTTGTTAGCCGTGGCAAAAGGTGAAAGGAGTGTCATAACAGTGAGAACTTTTATTGAAGGTGACACATTCATCGTCACATTTGCCATCAACGAGTAGGAGTGTTACTCAGTGGAGTAGGCGTTGTGTGCGTGATGTTCTAGTGTATCTGTTGAAGATTTTGTTTTTTTTTTCGTTTTCCTTTTTTGGTGTTGAATGATTGAACAGCAGCAGGCCTGCTTCCCCAGACAGAAGTTTATGTTGAAATAATTATGACAAATTACTATCAAGTGACACTGAGACATTGTGACACTGTGACTGTATGATTGCATGATTGCCAGACTGTATCATAACACAACTAAGAGAGTTAATCAAGGGTGAGTGTACAGTGTGTTGAGGGTTCAGTGTTCACGATTCAATGTTCAATGGTTCAGAGTTGAAATGTCTGAAAATCTGTTTGTCATGGGCATATCCCATGACTTTTCTTTGTTGTTTTCTTTTTCTTTTTGAGAATAAAATTTCATTTTTGGGGGGAGAATATGGTTTAAGTGATAAACTTACCTGGCAGCGTTATTAATAATCCAAGAAGTCCATAAGCCAGCCAGCAAGTGACAGCGGCAGATGTAGCAGCAGCAATTGTTGCTTTTGGGGTTTGTAGGAGATTCATTATTGCCACAACCGAGTGCATTTGAAATGAAATGAAGTGAGTCCCGATGGTGTCTGTTTGTCTTTGAGATGATGACTCAAAATAATAACACAGTTAAACACTTATTAAGTTCCGTTAGAAGAAAACAATAAAAATCGCAAGAAAATGTTTTCAATGACTTTCACTATCACAATCACGCGTTTATACCTTCAATACCTTTTCGTATACGATACTCATTTACTATTTCCGTTTCCTGGTTGCTGAATAAGAAACTTTTTTTTTATTTTCTCTCTCCAACCCCCTTTCAAAAGAAGCTGCTAGGGTATGTGTATTAAGTGAGTATCATTTCATTTCGTTGTGCAAACTTTTCTTTAATACTTTTCAAGCATTTTGTTTTACATTGTTTTTCCTGTCCTTCTCTCTAATGGCAATGGCCAGGGTTATGATTGTTTTTCTGATATTTTGCCAAAAAGTTTTCCTTCTAAGTAAACGTTTTACTTTTTAACTGAATTCTTTTTCTTTTAATTTTTAATACGGTTTTCTTTCTTAGTCTCTGTATTTTAAGGGTCATTGACTGTTTACAACCATTGAAGTGTTATTTTTTTCTCGATTATTTTCGTTTCGTTTTTTTTTTAGAAATAAAAGAATATTTTTGCCATTATTTTGAAGAAATTCTTCGTCTCTTATAAAAATGCAGTTACAAGTGCATTGAGTCTTACTGTTTCCTTGAACTTTTCCGATTTTCTTCTTTCTTTTCTTTTCTTTGCAACTTGTTTTGTTTTGCCCGGTTTTTGTTTTTCAATTCTCACGAAATCTCTTCATATTTTTTCTGCTTGACGAGTATTTTAATATTTTCCTAGCAGATCTGTAAAAGAATAAAAACATTTGTTACGTCATAAAATAATTCTAAAGTAAGCTTAAATGAGAAGTAATCGATTAGATTGGGTTAGGTTAGGTAAAGTTAAGTTAGGTGATTTTAAGTTAGGTTAGGTTAGTTTAAGTTAGGTTAGGTTAGTTTAAATTACGTTAGGTTAGGTAAGTTGAAGTCAGATAAGGTTATGTAAGGTTAGGTTAGGTTAGGTAAAGTAAGGTTAGGTTAGTTTAAGTGAGGTAAGTTTAGGTTAAGTAAGGTTACATACATAATTAGTCATTACAACCCTTCAGTCAGGATTACGACCTAGTTTCTCACACCATTTATGTTGTGTGTGTTAATTTTATACATGAGTGGTGGGATCTACAGTTTAAAGTCGACTCCGAACGACAGATTTTTTTGAGAAACTTTTCATGGCAATTTGATTTTACTCTCAGAGTTTTTGCCAGAAATCTGCTGAGAGGGAGTCACCGAAGAAATATTTTTTGTATTTTATTTTGATGTCTGGCCTGGGGCTCGAACCCTGGCTTTACTTCTAGTAAGCCAACACACTATCTACTAGACTACGGCGACTTAAGTAAGGTTAGGTAAACTTAAATAAAGTTAGGTTAGGTTGTGTTAGATAAACACTCCCTTAAATGAAGAGTTTCCACTTAGGCCAGTATTGAAACCCATTGTGATACCACAATTAATTCAATCCAGGGATCAAACATTCCCTAGAGGAAATTAATCTATATCGTTTAACATTAAAATTATAAACAAAGTCCACGAAAACAAAACAATGCAGTAAACAAACCTGTTTACAAATTATCGCACAAACACCAGCATAAAAAAGGCAAACAAGTAAACAAAAATACACCAACAACACTGCAAGAACAAATGTAAACAAAATACACAAACAACAATAATGAAACAACGATGTTTACATTTATAGAGATCTCGAGAAGGTGAAGCCAGACAGAACATTAATCAGACTGTTTATGTTGCCATACAGAAGGCAAGGCAAAGCAGGCAACTGAGTTAGTAAAAGTTCAGTCAGTCTTTTCTGAAAACGTGGTGTGTTTGAAGAGAGTAATCGTGGTATGAAGATCTTCGTTACAAAGATCTGTCGAACAACTGACTAGTAATTGCTATGGTTTATGCAAAAGACTGCAAAGCGGAATAGCGAACAAAACAATTGTTGTTGTTTACATCAAAAGTGAACAGTGGCACACAGAATTGTGCGAATAATAAAGAATTATAATTAAAACGAAACAAAAATTTATTTTTATTTTATTTGTAATCTACGAGCTTATATTTTAAACGTTTTTAAAGGGTAAAAACGTAACAATGCGATTCTAAAATTAATCCTGCTATTGCAGTAATCTTTACATTACAAAACTCGTTTAAATATGTGGGAAAATGGGAGGTCAGGAATTTCCATCTCTTTATGACAAGAGAAGCGTTCGCAGACACATGCGGTGAAATATAGTCTATTCCTCTTCTTCAGAACCACAGCTTCGTAAAGAGTAATTTGTCGGAATGCCCAGGTCTTTCGGCATGTCTATCAAAAAGGACAGTGTCCCATAAGAATCGCTATTGTGCGATGAATGGCCATGCGAATTATGGACAGAAATGTAAAATGAACGAATGATATCCAATTTAACTGCAAAAATTGAAATACCTATGCTCTGCAGCATGTTGGATATTAGCAGCTTTGTGCCGGGTCTGGCTAACTCATCAGCAATACAATTTGCAATGATTTTTTTGTCAACTGTTATTCCTTCAAAGAAAATTTCCATAAAATCTAGAAACAAGTCTTGAATACACGTAAAAGCTTTCAGAGACCAACAATAGGAATATGTCGTGGTCTACGTTAATCCCACCCCTTTTCCTATCTTTTTTAATGGCTTCCTTCATTTTAATACTGAGTGCATCACATTTATATGATGGTATACCAATCCTTTTGGAGGTTATATGACTGACTGCCTTTTAATCAATCTCTAAGAGCTCAATATCCCATCAAGCATCATACTTATATGATGGTATCTAAGCCAGACTGACTGCCTTTTGATCAATATACAAGCGATCTATATACTATCAAGCATCATATTTATATTACAGTAGGCCAAGCCTTTCGGGGATTGTAGGAATGACTGCCATTTGATCAATCTCCAAGCGCTCGATATCCGATCAAGCATTATATTTATAAGATAGTAGAGCAAACCTTTTGGAGATTGTATGACTGACTGCCTTTAATCAATCTCTAAGCGCTCGATATTCCATCAAGCATCATATTTATGTGATAGTAGGCCAAGCCTTTTGGAGATTGTATTATTAAGTGCCTTTTGATCAATCTCCAAGCGCTCGATATCCTATCAAGCATCATATTTATAAGATGGTATATCAATCCTTCTGGAAATGATATGACTGATACCCTTTTGGTCAATCTCTAAACGGTTGTTATCCAATCAAGAATCATATTTATAGGATGGTAGGACAAGTCTTTTGGAGATTGTACGACTAACTGCCTTTTGATCAATCTCTAAGCGCTCGATATCCCATCAAGCATCGTATTTATAGGATGGTATAAAAATCCCTGCGGAGATTGTATGACTGACTGCCTTCAGATCAATCTCTAAGCACTTGATATCCCATCAAGCATCATATTTATAGAATGGTATACTAATCCTTTTGGAGATTATATGACTGACTGTCTTTTGATAAGCGCTTGATATCCCATCAAGCATCATATTTATATGAGAGTAGGCCAAGAAGTCGCTGTGGTTTAGTAGGCAGTGTGTTGGCTTATTAGACGAAAAGCCAGGGTTCGAGCCCCAGGCCAGACATCAAAATACAAAAAAAAAGTATTTCTTCGGCGACTTCCTCTCAGCAGATTTCTGGCAAAAACTCTGAGAGTAAATAAAATTGCCATGAAAAGTTTCTCAAAAATCTGTCGTTCCGAGTCGACTTTAAACTGTAGGGCCCACCACTCATGTATAAAATTAACACACACAACATAAGTGGTGTGAGAAACTAGGTCGTAATCCTGACTGAAGGGTTGTAATGACCAATTATGTATGTATGTAGGCCAAGACTTTCGGAGATTGTATGACTGACTGCGTTTTGATCAATCTCCAAGCACTCGATATCCAATTAAGCATCACATTTATATGATAGTAGACCTAGGTTTTTGGAGATTGTATGACTGAATCCTTTTAATCAATCTCCAAGCTCTTGATATCCCATCAAGCATTATATTTATAGGGTGGTATACCACTCCTTTTGATGGTTGTATGACTGACTGTCTTTTGATCAAACTCTAAGCAGTTGATATCCCATCAAACATCATATTTATAGGATGGTAGAACAAGTCTTATGGAGATTGTATTACTCGCTCTACATTCCATCAAGCATCATATTTATAGAATGGATACCAATCCTTTTGGAAATTATATGACTGATTCCCTTCTGATCAATCATCAATAAGCGCTTGATATTCAATCTTGTTACGTATTTAGTGTGGAATTTTTGTAAATTAAACAATCTATTTGCCTCTCCCATTTGCCAAACTACTTGCGAATATTTTTTACCCAAATCTAGGGTTCTAAATCGGTTTTCCTTTTAATTCGAAATCCGGGTATCCCTGCATCTTTAGCTTCTTATTTTATTTCATTTTAATGCCTTTCCTCTCACTTTGTTGTTGATTATTTTCTACTGCTGCTGCTGCTGCTACATGTTACAAACTTTTGCAACAACAACAACAACAACAAAACTGACAACAAGTACTACAACTGCCTGCAACAGCAGCAACAACAGCGACTATGAAACAAAACTTTAGCAAAACAAACAAACGAGTTTTTTTTCTTCTTTTTTAACTACAACTACGAATAAAATATTGGAGGAAAAAAATGTGATATCAAGTGTTTATATCTGCTGTTGAAATTGTTTTGAACTGTTCATTGTCTGTCTGTCTGTCTGTCTTTCTACTCGAACTCTCCGCAATTGTTTTCGCTCACGTCACGCTTTATTTGCCTGCAACTGTTTGCTGGTTAGTCCGTCTAACTATTCTTATAGGGTACTAGAGTATCTCAATTTTATTTAAATTTTTCCAAACAGTTTTCCTGCTCCTGTTCCTGCTCAATTCTCCTGCAGCCAGCAAGGTCTGTTGTTATGTTGTGTTGTGTATGAGAATAAAAAAAAGTTTATTTTCTTATTATCATCCTTCACTTCGCGTTTTCATTTCCCTCTGAGTCTATCAGTCTGTCTGCCAGTCTGCCTGCCAGTCTCGTGTTCGTGTTCTTTAACTATTTTGCAGATAAAAATCTTGTAGTTTTTGTATAAAAATTCCTTCTTCGTTTTTCTTTTTTTTTATTATAAAAATGACTTGTTGTTGAACTCTGTTGCTGCCTTTGCTGCTACTGTCGTTGTTGCTGCTGTGATTATTTTAATTTTCATTTTGCTCTGCGATAGTCTCTCACTCTCAAAGGAAATTTTGTCTTCATTCATTTTCATATTTGCCGTCGTTTGATTAAAGGAACGAAACAAAGATTTTGTCTACTGCTCTTTATGGCAGCAAAAAGTTTTCACAAATTTAATGCCGAACTTATAATATTTCTTAGGGAAAACTATAATCTGCTTAAAGAGTAAATAATTTTGAAATAATATTGAATGGAAGACACTTTAATTTACTTAAAAACAGGAATTTAAGAACATAAAACAGACTGCAATTAATTGAAAAACCAAGGGTAATGACGATAGAAAGAGGGTAATATTGTCTCGGATTGTGTACAGGAAAATCAACTCTACAATAAAGCACAATCATGTCAGAACTAAAATTTAAGTTCTTAGGAATCCATTGAGGCCTTTTGATTCATATTGTTTAGGTTTAGCTTTAGGTAGGAGTGGTAGCTCACTTGAGCAACGCATAGCGGCCCGTTGTGATGCCACGCGTGTGTCCCTGTATTGACAAAGTTCCACCAAAATCAGGGAAGAGGAAGAAGTTGCTCAGCGCAAGGGCTGCACATCAAAAGCACGACTACCCCGCACTGGAAAACCAGCCAGAAAGTTTGATGAACGAAGCAATATCTTTGACATCAATGGATGATAGCTCGGTCAAGCTGACAAGAAATGGGTAGCCAAATAACCTATAGCTACACCTGGCAAGAGACTGGCACTGACAAAGAAAGTGGATAACAGTCTCCTCTTCCTCAGCGGATCTGCATCCATGGCAGAAGTAGTGAAATGGAAGCCACATTCTTTCCGCGTGTCTACCCATAACGCAATGACCTGTAAGCATAACCACTGTGGTTTAGATGACTTCACGACCAAGACCAAGTAATTGGTTGGTACGCCTTCTGACCATCCAGGGCAAAGTGAGTCTAGCGGTGGAGCAGGACTCCTCATTGACCCAGGATAGGTTGGCATCCCGAAATAATTGGCAAGTGGCATATCCAATTCAATTGAAGAGGATTCCGGAAGGAGCGCACCAGCTCTGACGAGCTCGTCGGCCCTACAGTTTGAGGGCTGTTACTAGTACACTGGTGAAGCGCCCAGAAAGAAAGTCGAGACAGCGGGGACATTCTCTAACGATTTTAGAGTTATACACGAAACCCGATAGAGATCTTATCACAGTCTAACTATCAGAAAACACCGAGACGCGATTGAAAGGAGCACCGTTGACGAGGATCCATTGAGCGGCCCGGTAAATTGCCGTCACTTCCGCTCCAGTAGTCCAGCAGACGGAGAGAAATGTACAGGTCCAGTTTCCCAGAATAGACGCCGCTTCCAAGCCCATCATCGAGTTTAGAGCTGTCGGTATATATATCCAGGACTTCCGGAGGCACAACCGTATTAAAATCCCAGTCGTCCCTACTCAGAATCAGAAAGTGTCGAGACAATATTCCGCATTCGAAAATGAAAAATCAAGATACTGGTGTCACGAAGTCATGAGCATTCGCCTTCAAAAACATTCATCAGACTGTTTACTATGCCATAGAAAAGGCAAGGAAAAGCGGGCAACTGAGAGTAATCGTGGTTTGGAGATCTACGTTACAAAAATCTGTCGTATAATTGGTTAGCGATTATTATTAATTATGCAAAGGCTATAAGCAGAGGAATAACAAAGAAAACCGATATGAAAGTCGCAGTCAAGACTGAAATTGGAAAACATTCAAAAAGCGATGGCAACATCTGCCGTAATCTAGTAGATACTGGGTTTACTTATTAAACGTGAGGCCATGGTTCAAACCTTAGGTCAGACACGTCGATCAAATCGAAATATGAAAAAATATGTCTTCGGTGACTTCCTCTCAACAGATTTCTGGTAAAAACTCTGAGCGTAAATAAAATTGCCATGAAAAGTTTTTCAAAAATCTGTCGATCGCGCTCGTCTTTCAACTGTACGACCCACCACTCATGTATGAAATTAACATACACAGCATAAGTGGTGTGAGCAACTAGGTTGCAATCCAGACTAAAGGGTTGTATGTATGCATTCCTCATATAATGGCGACAATAGGTCTTTCAAAGAAATAAAAAATTTCGATGAAATCTTTTTGTTTGATTTAAAAATTGGAAGCGATACGAAGTTGATACTGAAATTAGAAAACATTCAAAGAGGTATGGGAACCTTTGATTCGTAATAGTTTAGAACTTTGTGGTCACATTTATTTAAAAGACTAACTGTACCCTGCGCGTGTTGCTGCGCCACCAACACAACAAATGTTCAATTAATTTTGAATCATTTTTATTGATTTTGTTTCCCGTTATCCTGATGATTCAGATGAACGGACCTGAGTAGTATGCATTCGATTAGTTTATAATCTCACTTCTCGTTATTCAAGTGGTTCAAGCGAACGGGTCTCAGCGGCATATACTCGAAGATTTTCCAGTCTCAATGCTAGTCTGATTCTGAGACTCGTAATGCTCTTTTATTCCGTGAGGTGTAGGTAGACCAAATGTTTGTCATTCATTTTGAATAAATTTCAGTGACGCCATCTATAGGAAATTAATCTGTCGACTCATGCACAAAACTTTGTTAAAAATGCACAGATTACGATTTAATTAATTTTGAGTAATTTTCATTGCCACCTCCAGTCGGAAATTGGTCATACTAACTTTGAAACCTTCCCCGGCTCATGCGCAACAACTTTGCTGAAGATCATAGTATGATCAAATGCATAGTTTACGATTCTATAAGGTACATACAAATAAACATTCATTTTTATATATGTAGGCTATGGGATGTGGTACGCCCACTATAGCCAATCCGGCCATTTTGTTCATATATACGTCAAAGTTGTCCATACAAAATTTGAGGACTCTATCTGTCGCAGTTTATGAGATATGCGACATTAAATACTTATTGGATATGTGGGCGTGGCATCTCGCCCACTTAAAATTTTAAAACAATTTAAAACAAAATAAACAAAATAATAAAATTTCAAGAAAATCAGTCCAGCCGTATAGTCGTCTAGATACTTCAAACAAACAAATAAACCCACAAACAAATAAACACACATTCATTTTTATATATACAGGGTGGCTGATATGTATTGCAACCAACTTCAGGTTGTTATCATTTGTAAACCGCTCGTCTAACAGCTGACAGATTTATTCCAGTGACAGTTCATTTTATTATTTACAAGCTTACTGAAGCATTTTGATTTCTATTGCATTCAGAAAGAAAGTTATTCGTGATGGAATTCAAGCGTGATAGTGTGATTGCTTTATATTTGGCTGGAAAACCACAGGTGACTATCGTTAGATCACTCCAGCATTTAAATGTGAATAAATCTTTTGTTTCTCGTACCATTGCTCGTTACCGTGATACTGGCAGTGTTGCATCGCGTCCAAAAAGTGGAGGAAAAAGTGATCCGAAAAGTGAAAGCCAGATTTGATAGAAATCCACGCCGCAGTGGTAGAAAAATTGCTCGTGAGCTGAACATATCGCGAGAACCGATCCAACACATATTGAAAAATAAGCTTGGACTAAAGCCATTAAAGTTCCAAAAAGTGCAAGAGCTCACCGATGGACAAAAAAAGTTAGACTGGAAAGAGCCAAGGAGGTACTTCGCTTGCACGAAAGTGGCCAGTTACCGAATTTGGTTTTCTCCGAATTGAGCAGTTTGTGAACAAATAAAATGATCGGGTTTACTTGCCAAAGAGGTCAGCTGAAAATTTACTCCTGCAATTGGCCACCAGAACTCAAGCGCCGCCGATGGTAATGCCGAATATTATCGGGAAAATGTCTTAAAGACAGTATTGAAGCCCTGGGCAGACAAACATTTCGGTCGCAGACCATGGACATTCCAACAGGACTCAGCACCACCGCACTCATCACGCGTCAACCAAGAATGGCTTAAAAAGGAGGTTCTTCGCTTTATTTCTACCGCACAATGGCCACCAAAATCTCCGGATCTGAATCCGTTGGACTTTTGCGCCTGGGGCATTTTGGAGAGTAAGGTTCTCACTAAAAAAGTGTCAAAGTGTCGATCATCTCAAGACGGCGCTTCGCCGGGAATGGGCTAAAATACCGCAGAGCCACTTTCGTTTAGCCTGTGATGGCTTTGTCGGCCGTATGAAGGCCATAATTCGTACCAAAGGTGGCCAATTTGAACAAATCTAAACTGATTCTAAAATTTGATGTTATTTCCAATATTTTTTGCTTTTGAACAATAAAATTAAGAAAAAAAAATTAAAAAATTTTGCGCTTTACTTTGTTGCATTATATATCAGCCACTCTGTAAGATAGGGATCCCTGCTGCTCTCATCTTCATGTAAAACGATGTTTATGATGATTATGATTTGATTTCAAATACTAGTTGCATTTCCAATTTTAGGAATTAAAGATTCAATAAAAAAATAGAATCTTTTGTTTTAATCGATTACTTTTCATTTAACTGTGTTGTTGGAAATTTATTTGTATTTTATTTATTTGAAACTCACCTAACAATTCGTCTCTACTGCATTGCGTTCCAACATTTTTAAATGAGGAATTTAGCGAGAAGTTTTCTTTAAAATGATTTACGTGCAACGTGTATTTACGCGTGTTATGATGATTTTTTAATTTTTATTTATTTTTTTTATTAATTTTTTATTGTAGATTGATTATTTTCGTATTTCCTTTGGCATTTCAATAAATATTTTTATTCGTTTCAATTTATTTTTTTTATATTTTTTTATTAAAACTATTTTTTATTTTTTTAATTATAATTTTTATTTTTTATCTGTTAATGATGATTCATAATTATAACTTTTGGATGATTTGAATAAATTTTAATTTTTTTTATTGATTTTTTTTTTTATTAAATTCAAAGTAATTTAAGTGTTCATTTAATTATTTTGTTATTAATTAAACTTTGTTATGAATTTAATAAAATTTTAATTTTTTTTTATAAAAAAATTATTTTTTAAAATGTCTATCCTACTTATGTAGGAGACTGTACCGTGTGGGTTTTATTTAAATTTTTTGCTTTAAATTTTTGTTTTTATTATTTTTATTTTATTTTTTTATTTTAATTTCGTGAACTTTTTTTATAAACTTAAATTTATAACTATATTTTACTGTTATTATTATAATTTTTACATTTTTTATTTTTAATTTATTTGTTATTGCTTTCCTATGGCATTTTTATTATTATTTTTTATTTACTTATTTTTTTTTTTTTGCTTATCTGATGGCAACAAATTTCAATTAAAATTTTAATTCATTTTTTTTTAACACTTATGCTCACTTACTCTACATATCTTATCAAATTTTTTTGTTGTTTTATTATTAGAATTTATTTTATTTTATTTCAATTTTTTTTCTATTTTAAATATTAAATGCTTTTTTATTTATTGTTATAATTTTTTTAAATTAATTTCTTATTTATTTACTTTTTTTTAATTTAAAAAATAAAAAAATTTAATTTACTGGATTTACTTGCAATTTCTCTTCCAGTTGAGGTTATGTTATCATGCATGTGCATGTGCATGTGTGTATGTGGTATTGTGGCAATAATTATTTGCAAAAATGTTTATCTGCAATTAAAAACAAGAAGAAGAAGAGAAAATATAATTAAAAAAAATATTTTTAATAAATTTATGCCACTCAAAATAATTCACAATGAGATTTCTAATTAAAATATTTTAAATTTATTATAAACACGTCTACCAATGTATGTACATATGGCAGTAAATAGTTTTTATTACTTTCAATTAAAAAATCCTTTAATTTTGTTATAAATTTTCTGTGAATGATGTGACATACAAATAGAATAACTCCTTAAGCAGACAATGTTACAACTGTTGCATATGGTAAGCTAACTAAACAGACGCTAACCGGAGTATAAAGTGTCACCACTTACTCAATTCTGTCTATGAAACTGCCATCTGGTTGAGCACAGTGTCCAGATGCTTATAAAGCACACCAGAGTGATGGTATCTTTTGTAACGGGTGATTTTTTAGCTTTATTATCTTTTTGGCAACACTGGTTTAAACAGCTCACGCACGTTTCGTGTTTTGATTCACTGTCAAACATCTTCAGTTTGATTTATAATTTAACCATGAATCGCCTTACAAACGAACAACGCTTGCAAATCATTGAATTTTATTATCAAAATGCGTGCTCTGTTAAGAAAGTTCATCGCGCGCTTCTTCCATTTTATGATCAGTTTAATCGACCCACTGAAGCGGCTATTCGGACTATTGTGACTAAATTTCGCACCAAATTTAAATTGTTGGACATTAAATCACCAACACGCTTACGTAGAGTGCGAACTGAAGAAAATATCGCAGTTGTATCGGCCAGTGTTAATGACGACCATCAATTATCGATTCGTCGCCATTCGCAGCAATTGGGCCTCTGTTACTCAACAACGTGGAAAACTTTGCGGAAGGATTTAGGTACGAAGCCTTTCAAAATACAGCTGGTGCAAGAATTGAAGCCGAACGACCTACCGCAACGCAGAATTTTTGGTGAATGGGCTCTTGGAAAGTTGACCGAAGATCCACTTCTTTATCGAAAAATTGTGTTCAGCGACGAAGCTCATTTTTGGCTCAATGTATACGTAAATAAGCAGAATTAACGATTTTAGAGTGAAGATCAGCCAGAAGCATTGCAAAAGCTACGAATGCATCCAGAAAAAGTTACAGTTTGGTGCGGTTTATGGGCTGGTGGCATCATTGGACCATACTTCTTCAAAGATGCTGCGAATCGTAACGTAACTGTGTATGGTGAGCGCTACCGTGAGATGATATCCAACTTTTTTTTGCCCAAAATGCAAGAGCTTGACTTGCATGTAATGTGGTTTCAACAAGACGGTGCCACATGCCACACAGCACGCGTAACAATGGACTTATTGAGAGACGAGTTCGGTGAACATTTTATTTCACGTTCGGGACCGGTCAATTGGCCGCCTAGACCGTGCGATTTAACGCTTTTAGACTAATTTTTGAGGGGCTATGTTAAAGCAGATGTCTATACAGACAAGCCCGCTTCAATTGATGCATTGGAAGACAACATTGAAGCATTTATTCGTGAGATATCGGCCGAAATGTTGGAAAGTGTATGCCAAAATTGGACTAAGCGGATGGACCATTTGAGGCGCAGTCGCGGTCAACATTTGCATGAAATAATCTTCAAACATTAAATTATATGGACCGTACTATCGATTCAAATAAAGATTTTCCTATAGCTCTTAAAAAATCACCCATTATAAGACAAGTCCTCCATTCATCAAGACTATGTAATTACATTAACTAGGACAGAGACCCCCATTTTTTAGACATATTAAGGCTTTAGTGATGACTTTCTTATTCCAAAGTCTGACAAATTTCCAAGTAAATCATCGCCGTATCTTCCCATCTGCCTACTTTTCATTACAACCCATTTGTCAGGATTACGACCTAGTTTCTCACACCAATTAGGTTGAGTGTGTTAGTTTTACACATGTGTGGTTGGACCTACAGTTTAAAGTCGACTCCGAACGACAGATTTTTGAGAAACTTTTCATGGCAATTATTATTTACTCTGAGATTTTTTTCCAGAAATCTGCTGAGAGGATGTTGCCGAAGATATATTTTTTTCGTTTAGTTGAATATGTCTGAACTGGGGTTTGAACCGAGGCCGGCGCCTGCTATACTACAGCTCCTATTTTTCTCTATCGTTTTGAAAGATGACCCCTCTTAGTCTTGCAATATGGATGTCGAATGAAACTCTTCACAATAGGTAGTAGAGAACATTACAAGAAATGCCATGGAAGCATGGATTATTGCGCAGTAGTCCTACTTGAAGTCGATTTAGTCTAGTAGATAATGTGTTGGCGTATTAGACTATAGTCCATGATTCCAACCCCAGTTCAGACATCTTGTGATATGAAAAAAAAAATA
Organism: Sarcophaga variegata; assembly: GCA_932273835.1. Taxonomy (NCBI): domain Eukaryota; kingdom Metazoa; phylum Arthropoda; class Insecta; order Diptera; family Sarcophagidae; genus Sarcophaga; species Sarcophaga variegata. The sequence continues at coordinate 143,175,839 of OW026358.1, read as the reverse complement.
TTTCTTTCGGCGATTTTCTCCCAGCAGTGGCAACCTCTGAGAGTAAAATAAAATTGCCATGAAAAGTTTCTCAAAAATGTATCGTACGGAATCGACATTAAATTGTAGGTCCCAGGACTCATGGATAGAATTAACACACACAATGTTTGGTGTGAGAAACTAGGTTGCAATCTTGGCTAAAGCGTTGTGGTAACCATAGTTTCTGATAGCGAAGCTACTATCAAACCCCACGGTTCCGTGGTAACCAACTCCAAGGCGATATATAACCGTCAGGAATATCTCAATGAAATTGCAGAATAGTATCACATATTATGTGGATACTGGGACCAAACGATATTGCCGATGAAATGGTCAGATGTGGTGCAAACATCGAATTCTTCAATGAAATCCCTTCAACGATCTGAAGAGCTTGTAAATGGTTATGGATTCCGTGCCACATACGAAGAACTGTCTAGTAAGTCTAGCCAAAGCTGGAAAGAAGGAGCACGGAAAGTGTACATAAACTCCAAAGACGTACACTCAGTATCAGAATTGATCTTAGACACATAGCAAATGAATTCTACAGGAGCTGCAGAGATGAGAAACAAAGGAATTCTATGCTTCAGTTTTTGTCGCAGTAGTCTAGTAGGAAGTGTGTTTGCTTATTAGACGTAAGACCACGGTTTAAACCCCCCAGGTCAGACATCAAAACGAAAGTATAAAAAAAAAATATTTCTTCGGCGACTTACTCTCAACAGATTTTTAGCAAAAACTCTGGGAATAAAATAAAATTGTCATGAAAAGTTTCCCGAAAATCTGTCATTCGCTGGCGACTTTAAAACTGTAGGTCCCGCCACTCATGAATAAAATTAACACACACAACATGAGTGGTATGAGAAGCTAGATCGTAACCCTGACTGAGGGATTGTAATTACCAATCATGTATATGTACAGTGAGCGTCAAAAGAAACTGTATGTAAAAAAATGCGTATACATTAGTAAATTATTTTTATTTTTATTTTAAAATTGTTTCATCGACAGTTTTTAAAATTGAAACAAACAAAAATTATAAAAAAAATTCGAAATAATTGTCAAATTTTTTCGGGCACTCTCCATAAGTGGTAAAAGTTTAGTTTGGTGATTGTTAGAAATTTAGCCTTAGTGTACAGTTTATTGTGACGCCTACTGTATATATGTATTCTTCAGCTACTTTGCATATTGAAGGAGAAAGAGGCATTTTGGTAATGTAAAACTGTGGTATAGCAATGACAAGTGATGGACAAACTTGAGGTCTCTCCAATCTACATTGGCAGACTGTCACACCTACCTATTACCAATTGTTACGTTTTTACCTTTTAAAAACGTTTAAAATATAAGCTCGTAGATTGCAAATAAAGTAAAAATAAATGTGTGTTTCTTTTTAATTAAAATTCTCTATTATTTGCACAATTCTGTGTGTCACTGTTCACAACTTGATGTAAACAACAACAATTGCTTTGTTTGTTATTCTTTTGTTTATATCCTTTGCATAAACAATAACAATTACTAGGTAATTATTCGACAGATCTTTATAACGGAGATCTTCAAACCATGATTACTGTCACGCAAGACTGACTGAACTAGAATCTGCAATCACCCTAATTACATATGTTAGACAGTTTTTGGTGATTTGACGAGATATATTTTGACAGTGATAGCCGCTTGGTTATATGTATAGTGGTGGACACGAATTTAAGACACGACATATGACTGACTTAGTTGTGATAATATTTACAATCCTATAATACCAAATTTGATATTTTTTATTCTTCTATGTACCCTGTAATATTAAGAAAAAGTACCATTATTTTATTTTGTTTCTTTTTACATTTTGTTGCTTTTTGATCATATTATTGTAAAAACGTTTATTTGAAACTGGCCACGAATTTAAGACATTTCAGAAATATCTGGCTATTAAGTGATTTTTTGGTGTTTTTTGAAGCTAAACAGTGAGCAACGATTGTTTTATTTTATTTTATGTTGGAATACATAGAAATATTTAATTATAAATGGCCAGAGGTACTTGGAATTCCGATGCCAAGCGAAAACTAATCCAACAACTAAAATTTGTTGGAAAAATAGTAATTGAGATATCCAAGCTGCTTAAATGTTCTAGATGCAAGATTTACAACGCACTGGAACACATCAAGCAACATGGTACCACCAAAAATGTACAAACAGCAACCTAGAGCCCGAAAAACTACACCCTAAAGCTACTAATAGTCCTTTCACGAGCTCAAGTAAAATAAAAAATAAAATTGCATTGGATTTTGGTATTAATATTTCGTCCAGGGCAATAAGAAGACGTCTAAATGAGAAAAACTTGCGTGGGTGTATTGGTCAACGTAAACCACTTGTGTCAAAAAAAAAATATCAAATCCCGACTATCGTTTTCGAGAGAACATCTCAATAGAATATACTTTGAAGCGAAGAGTTGAAGTTTTGCCGCTTCGCATATGATGGAAAGCAGTACGTATGGTGCCCTCCAAACCTGGAGCATCTGCCAAAGTACACCCTTAAAACGGTCAAACATGGTGGTGGAAAAATTGGAAATTTATGCATGATAATGACCCTAAGCACACCTCACGTCTAGTGAAGAGTTGCTTAGAGGAAAATAATATCACGGTTTTAAAGTGGCCAGCGCAATTCCCGGACCTTAATCCAATTGAGAACTTGTGGAATGGTGTTGAGGAACATGTACGAGCAGTAAAATAAAAAAATTTAAACGATTTGTGCGAAGAAATCAAAAAAGCTTGGTATGCGACTCCAAAGCAACATTGTATGGCATTAATCGAAAGTTTACCCAGGAGATGTGCTTCTGTGATCCAAAATAAAGGATTTCCAACTAGGATTTTTTTTATGAAGCTGAGCTTTCTTTTGGTGAATTAAGTTTTATTTCGCCTATGTCTTAAATTCATGACCAGGATAAAATTTGTGTTGATCTATATAATATGTAAATAAATATTCTTAACCAAATATAGGTAGCAAAATACTATTAATTTTTCTTCCTAATATTAATAAAATCTTAAGAAAAATATCATGGACCTAAAATTTTTTTGATAAGATGTAAAAATTATCACAAATAAATAAGTAAAATGTCGTGTCTAAAATTCGTGGCCACCAATGTATTTATTTAAATGCAAGATGTATGAGAAAAATTAAGAGAATAATCTTGAAAACTATTTGAAGACGATCACTTCCAAAATTTCCAAAATAAAAACTCTTCAACTGTTGCAAAAAACATTTCAATTCCACATTGTATTGGCAATTCCCGTTGACATTTTCAAAAATAAATCTTTTTTTCCATTTTCTTTTTTTTATTATTATGTGTGGCTTCATATTCAGACTTATTTTCTTAAGTATTTTCAATAATTTCGTTACCAAAAAAAATCCCCCTGAAAGCTGGACTCTTATCATAAGTAAATTGAAAAAAAACCAACACGAGCAGATATAAAGGACAGGAAACGGACATGTTACTTACACACACACATATGTACATGTATATGAGTGTGTAGTTGTGTTTCTACACACTCCCATATGCATTTACAAAAACTTGGTACACAAACTAAGCACCCACAAACGATAGCAAAGCGAGTGATAACGAGAGGGAGCTAGGCATAGAGAGAGAGAGAGAGAGAGAGAGAGAGATATAGAGATGGCTGAGTTCTGTTGCTTATAAAACTCATGTTTATTATAAACTAATCTACGAATAAACCTTTAAATCTACAACATTAGCCATGGCCATGTCCCAAAAGGATATGTTAAGAGTGACAGAGAGAAAGAGAGTGAGTAACTGTACTGTATTGTAAAGAGTCCGCCAAAGAACAATTTTTTTTGAAAATGCTTTAAAAAAAATACAGAATATTTTCTCAAATTTATTTTTTTATTTGAAAGTACAATCCTTCCGGTTAATAATGGAAAATAATTTCATCCAAATGGCTGCCTCGGCTGACCATGCAGTAGCCTACACTAGAAGATGCCGGTTTTGGCATTAAGATGAAGCTCATTTTGATCTTGGCAAAGTCGCATTTGGGGCAAAGAAAACCCGCACGCATACATTGAAAAGTTGACGCACCCAAAACGAGTCACTGTTTGGTACGGATTTTGGTCCAGAGGCATAAGTGGTTCTTCGAAAATGAGCAAGGAGTGGCCGTTACAATCAATGGCGATCGTTATCGGGCCATGTTGAATGAATTTTTGTTCACAAAAATTGAAGAGGAGGATATTGGCAACATTTGGTTCCAACAGGACGGCGCTACGTGCCACACAGCCGAAGCTACACTCGACGTTTTTGAAGATCGCTTTATCAGCCGCAGAGCTGATGTCGTTTGGCCACCTCGGAGCTGCGATTTGATACCATTGGACTATTATTCGTGGAGTGCCGTCAAAGACAAGTGTTACGCCGCTTTAAAGGACAATATTCGTGAAGCCATTGGTGGAATACAGCTGCACACAATCGATAATATGCTTAAAAATTGGACCGATCGTGTAGGCTACTGCATGGCCAGCCAAGGCAGCCATTTGAATGAAATTATTTTCCATTATTAACTGAAAGAATTGTACTTTCAATTAAAAAAAGAAATTTGAGAAAATATTCAGTAGTTTTTTTTAAAGCATTTTCAAAAAAAAAAGTTATTTGGCGGACCCTTTACATGTATTTATAGACACATGACCAGCTTACTTTTCTTCTTTTCTATAAGAAATAAATAGAAAACAACAATAACAACAACAACAACAATGGCAACAACAGCAAAATATTGTTTTCTTTTTTTGCCATCCAAACAATGAACATGAAGTTTTATTATCCTGCTTAACAGAGAGCCAGAGCCCACAGTTACAAAAAAAAGCAAAAAAAAAAAAACACGGGAATAAAAAAAACTGTAAATGAAAGCCATACGAGTGGTACATGTTGTATTAGTTTTGGCATTTACCATATATACACACACACACACACATACACACATGCAATCGAAATAGAATAGAAAATAATCAAATAAAAGTGGCACTGAAACAGCAAAAGAATGAAAGAAAGAAAGAAATGCTACAGCATGACTGAACAGTGAGCACAAATACGACATTGAAGAGCCACAATGATTGTTGCACACGTTGTACGTGTGACAAAATCTACTGAAAAAAAATAACCACGAAGAACGATGAACGAAACTCCAGTAAAACCTTCATTTCCATTTAATCCCTCTGCACAAATACATATAGATTCGTCTGCTAATGCACATACAAATACAAATACGAGTACAAATGCTCGTATAGAGACGATGTAAATATTATTTTAGAAAACGAAAACAACAACAAAAAAAGAACAAAAATGTTGAGCGGGAGTCATATCACTTTGTATTGCTTGCATGCATTAGCATGTTTGTTTGTATGTGCGCCTGTTCACTGTGTAAAGTCAGTATATTTTTGGATGATTTTATATTCAATACATACATATCGTTTGATTTACTATTGCTGTTGTTGTCGATATTCTGTACTATTTTTAGCGCCACTTTTTTAATACCCATCGTACATGTGACAATATTCCTAGAGCTTCAGAGTGCAGTGCAGTGCATAGTACACCGACTAAACTAATTTTAGTTTCTTTACGTGTGTGTTACGATTTTTGTTGCAAGGTCTGGCACAGAGATGAGGCAAATTGTACGGTTTTATGTTGCTTAGAGGTAAACATTACAATGGGGTAGTCGGTTTGTGAAGTTATTTTAAGACGGAAAGTTCATTAAATGAAATGAAATAGACGGCTTTAGATGGTAAAGCTGTGGCGTTTCAAAGGCACAGCTTGCTTGGGTCCTATAAGGTCCTGTTGTAACACCGATATTACGTATATACACATTCAATCAGGATTACGACCTAATTTTCATACATGACTGGCGGGATCTACAGTTTAAAGTCGATTCTGAAAGACAGATTTTTGAGAAACTTTTCAATGCAATTTTATTTACTCTCAGAGTCTTTGCCAGAGTCTCTGCTGAGAGGATGTCGCCGAAGACATATTTTCTCATATTTTTACGTTTTTAACTTTTAAAAACGTTTTAACTTTTAACTTTTAAAAACGTTTTAAAAACGTAAAAATATGAGCTTGTAGATTACAAATAAAATAAAAATAAGTTTGTGTTCAGTTTTAATTAAAATTCTTTACTATTCACACTATTATGTGTGCCACTGTTCACAACTTGATGTAAACAACAGCAATTGCTTTGTTTGTTATTTTTCTATTTACTCTCTCTGCATAAACAATAACAATTACTAGACAATTGTTCGACAGATCTTTGTAACGGAGATCTTCAAACCACCTCGTCTTCACACATGACTGACTGAACTCCACTAACTTCGGTTGCCTGCTTTGCCTTGCATTTTATATGGCAGTGTAAACAGTCTGATGAATATTTTTGAAGACGAACGTTCATGACTTCGCCTTCTCGAAGTCTCTATAAATGCAAACAACGTTGTTTATGTTTGTTATTGCAGTGTTGTTTGTGTATTTTTGTTTAGGTTAGGTTAGAGGACGTGTAGTTGTCAATTAAGACAAGTACAGTACCAGGAGGTCGAACAGACCCATTGTACAACGTCCTAGTTTCTCACACCACTTATGTTGTGTGTGTTAATTTTTATACATGAGTGGTGGGACCTACAGTTTAAAGTCGAGTCCGAACGACAGATTTTTGAGAAACTTTTCATGGCAATTTTTATTTACTCTCAGAGTTTTTGCCAGAAATCTACTGAGAGGAAGTCGCCGAAAAAATACTTTTTGTATTTTGTCTTTGATGCCTGGCCTGGGGCTCGAACCCAGGCTTTTGCGTCTAATAAGCCAACACAATACCTACTAGACTTGTTGTTTACTTGTTTACCAATTTTTTATTCCTGGTGTTTGTTGTTGTATTAAGCAGTACGATAATTTGTAAACAGGAATGTTTACTTGCATTGTTTTGATTTTGTAGCTTTTGTTTACAATTTTAATGTTAAGCGATGTAAAAGCAAAACACCAGTATCTAGAATTTTTCCATTTTCGTAACAATATCTTCGTTTTGATGTCTGACCTGGGGTTGGAAGCGTTGCCTCACGTCTAATAAGCCAACACACTCCCTACTAGACTACGGCTATGATATTACGTTTACCGTCATCTAATTTTAGTTCCTGGTTGACAGCTCTCAACTATTCCGAAAGGCGATTAAAAGTGTGGCTTTTTTTCACAAATCGCCTTTGACTAGACACGTTTTGTAACTGAATTCTAGGTGTCAAAAAAAAATTTCTTAGGTTTCGATGCATCGGACCACGACCGGGAAGATGTTCTGTGGTCTCCTCTTATTCTTTGTCGTTGAAACTTCTGCAGAAGTCGTTATGTAATGTAACCACTCTCCTGACAGGAACGTCCAGAGACCGTTGTCCTGTGTTATGACTGCTATGAGGTTTCTTAAATGGAATCTTTATAGACTCAATGCAAATTCTGTTCTGCTCATATCGATGTTGGCCCACATCTGCCTGATGTCTGTACAAGTGGGTTCATTAACCCATCTTACTCTTGTCAACGGAATGGAAATTCTATGACACCTTTTTTTGCCTCTCTGCCGAGGAGTGCTAATTTCATGTGGAAATGCAGTTGAATTGTACGTAGTGCCTGCTTTAGCGAGTGCGTTAGCGTTGTTGTTACCTTCGATGTTCCCGTGTCCAGGAACACAAATGAGGGTAACGGTCGAATGTCTAGTGTCTCAGTCAGTATGATATGTTCGCAGTCTACTGGCGTGAACGCTGAGAGAGAGTTATAACTACTGTAAGATTCCTTAGATGGAATCTTGATGTCCTTGCCATGCTCGATGTGCGTAATGCTTTTAACAGTCTAAGATGGGAGGATATCATTAAGGCACTACGGGAAAGATTTCGAATTCCTATGTACCTTCTGAGAATATTACGCAGCTACTTGAAGGGTCGCAAGCTTCTCTACGACACACCCAAAGGCCGGAGGACCGTAGAGATCACGTCTGGTGCAGCTCAGGGGTCTATTCTGGAGCCTGACGTCTGGAACCTGAGCTATGACGATATCTTGGGTATAGAGATGCCAGAAGACACATACCTCGTGGGATACGCGAATGAAATAGTGGCGGTAATTTCAGCGCGCGATATGGAGGATGCCATGAGAAAACTGAATCAAGTCGTGATAAGGACGCAGATATGGCTTGAGGACCACGAAGTATAGCTCGCAAGGAATAAGACATACTGATTCCACTCGAGATAAGTATGCAGATAGGTGACGTATCACTGATCACAAAGAAGGCAGTGAGATACTTGGGTCTCAGACTAGACTGTAGGCTTAACTACTGGGCCCAAATACAGCATGTGGCTACTAAGGCAATAAAACTAACGGGCATGTTGAGCAGACTGATGGCAAATATCGGCGGACCAACGCAGTCCAAACGCAAATTGATCATGGCAACGACTAACTCGATACTCCTTTATGGCAGCGAGATATGGGGAGATGCGTTGGAGTTTAAATCCAAGCGGAAAATAGTAGCAGCGGGTGCAACGAACAGCGGCACTAAGAGTCGCTTCGGCCTATCGCACGGTCTCGGGCGCCGCAGTCCTCGTGATCACCGGTGAGACACCTATCGACTTGATGGCATTCGAGCGAAGAAGATTATGGAAAGCGAAGACGGAAAACCACACCATTAGTACCGCAGATGTCAGATCTCAAACTATACGGCGATGGCAAAGTATATGGAGCGATGAAACAAGTGGAAGATGGTCTGCTAGACTTATTCCATCTATAGAAGCATGGACACAGAGAAATTTTGGGGAAATTAACTACTCTTCCTGACCCAGTTTCTTTCGGGTCATGGTTGTTTCCGACAATATCTACACCGTATGGGCAAGGTTAATGATTCTGGCTGCATTTATTGCGAGAAAATGAGTGACGACGCTGAACACACATTCTTCCATTGCATCAAATAGCGAGACGAGAAGAATGTGTTGATGGAACAGATTGGCGAATTCACACTCGACAACATTGTTGACGCAATGCTCGAAAGCGAGACGAAGTGGAGCGCTGTGAGAAGATACGTAGAATGTCTACTCCGCAAGAAGGAGGTCGACCTTGATACAATGCGACAGAATGATACATGAGAAAACGAGGGAGAGTGGACAACAGTCCTTAACAGGTCGTCGTTCTGGACCCTTCCCGAAGTAATGCAGACAGCCGTCCCGAGAAGGGAGTATCTCCAGAAGAGGAGGAGGGATTGTTTTAGTGGAAGCCCCACTCGACGCAGCTGACAACTGTCACTGTAAGTGCGAAGGCATTTTAAACCTAAAGCCAAAAAAAACAAGATGGAATCTTGATAGGTAGATAGATAGGTCAGCACTGCCTGGTTTGCCTCTCTACAGAGGACTGCCAAACTTATGTAGGAATTCTATGGAATTTTCCACGGCAGATCAATTGCCATAATGAGGGAGTACCAATGTCTAGCCCTTCACTGAATGTAAGCATTTTCGAAAGCACACAAGATTTTGGAGACTTTATTGTAGATCGCCTGAATCATGAATACCTATTAGGAGTGTCTCAGTAACTACAGTTCAAAGGATGTCAACTAAAATATTTGTAACAAACTTCTCAACCCACCCACGTAGTACAATAAGTAATACATTCTTTGCCAAACAAGCTGCTCAACCATTTAGTTTTTTTTTTTGCAAAAATACGAAACAAATGAAAGCAAAAAAGGAAGAAAAATGAAACGAACCAAAAACTCAATTGAACTCGGCGGTATTTCTGGCATTCATTCTTATTAAAGCAGCAAATCGAATTGAATCGAAACGAATGTCACTTACCATAAGGATATGCTCTACTATTCTAACCAGTTTTTCTGTTTCTTTTTCTTCTCTCTTCCTTTCACATTCATTTTTTCTTCGTCCTTCTTTCATTTTAAGCAAAAAAGGATATCAAATTCGTTTCCTTTTTTTCTCTATTTTTGAATTATTTTTCTGCTGAAGGAAGCTTTACTGGGTATTCCTACTAATAAGTTGACGCAAAACAAAATGAATAATAAAAGAAAGGAGAATGAAAAAACCAATACAAAATGAAACAAAGTAAACCCCATACAGAGGGGGGTGTTAGAAGTCAATGCACGAACCGTTTGCCTTACCTACCATGCTTACAGAGTTAAGAAAGCCAACCCATAAGGGAGGGAAGTAAATCAAGCAACAAAGTTTGAACCACAAAAATAAAATTACGAGGAAAAAATTGCTTGATTTACAACATTGTCCATGTTTTTTTGGAAAACAAATTCTATTTTCCGGAAGACAATATTAGAAAATAACGGCAATTTATTTCTGTTTCTCTCTCGTTTGTTTTTTTTTATTTAACCAGACAGTCGCGAAACTTTTTTCTTGATTTTCATTTCAAATGTTTTTCATTTGTTGTGGCCTTTGTGAAGGACTTGTAATTTGAATTTGAACTCTTGGTTTTATGGGCTCTTGTCTAAAATATAAAAAATTGCTTGTGTGGTAGGAAAAGCAGGACCAACAAGCACGCCAGGGCTGGTGCACTTCTTCCGGAATCCTCTTCAATCGACTTGGGTATGCCACTTACCTCGGTAAAGTTGGCCATTGCGCGGAAATTCTTTCCAGACGCCAACCTATCTGGGGTCAATGAGGAGTCCTGCTCCACCGCTAGACTCACTTGGCCCTTGATGGATAGAAGGCGCACCAATCAGTTACTCGGACTTGGTCATAGCATCATCTCAATCACAGTGGCCATGCTTACAGGTCATTGTGTTATTGGTAGACACGCAGAAAGGATGCAGCTGTCATCTAACGACTTCTGCCGTGTGTGCAAATCTTTTCAGCAAGAGGAGACTTTTATCCACTTTCTTTTTTAATGGCCATCTCTTGCAAGGTGCAGATATAGGTTATTTGGCTCCCCACTCCTTGTCAGCTTGACTGATCTATCATCCATTGATGTCAAAGATATAACTTCGGCTATCAAACTTTCTGGCTGATTTTCCAGCGTATAGTAGTCGTCGTTTTGATGTACAGCCCTTGCGCTGAGCAACTTCATCTTCTTCCCTAGTTTAGTAGAACTTGGTCAGTACAGGGACTGCGTTCACCTGTGGCATGACAATAGGCGCTATGCGTGCTCAAGTGAGCTTTTGATATTAAAGCCACCACTCTCACTTAAACCTAAAACCTAAGGAAAGCAGCTAAACAACTGAACATATCCTTCTTATTAAAGTTACTGATTTAACAGCCAGAGTTTAGAAGGTATGATTGGCAATTCAATGCTTGCTAGGCTGAGAACTGATCATTTCCGTTCCTAATTTGCTCTTTAGGCTGAGTCACATACATAGACAAAGAATCTAGAGAGAAAATATAAATGTTCGTTGAGAGAGATATCCTGAAGTAACCTGAGGATAGTAGCTAGGCACTCAAAGAACACTTGTTGGGAATAAGAATCTCTTCAAACCTAAATACAGATCATGGAATAAGGACAACGAAGCACAAGAACTCATACTTGGAACCTGTGCGGTGTTATTTTGTATCTCGGCACCATAAAGCACTAGCCACGAAGTTATCCTTGCTGACATCCCAAAACAGGATTTATGAAGACGATGTTCTATAAAGACTGCAAGCAATACAATGGATCGTAAGGTTGCAATATTCTAGCACGTCTACATAACAATATTAATACGTACGTGAGTGAAAAAGGTTGGCTAGGCTCTCTGAAATATGTATACCGGCACGCTTAGCAAAAGCATGCTTTAGTAGTATAAAGTTATGGCGAGGACCAGGTCTGGCAGATAAAATAACCAGGAAATGCCTTGCATTGAAGGGCCTTACATATCTTCTATCTTTCTTTTTATCAAATGAAAGCTACAACACAAAACTCTGCTGCTGAAAGGACAGTTAATCACCATCCGGATAACCCTGACTTCTGCCAGCAAGATGCTGCAGTAATCAGGCAGCGTATATGAGTTCTTTATATTCAAATTCACGATATAAACACCACATGAAGTTTTCCTATGTAACTTCGATACATTTCCCTGCAATTTGGTTCTACGTTTTCCAACAACTTATTAATTATAAGAGAGTAACTACAGTTCGTGATTAATGTACTCTACGCCTGTTTTCCTGTTGGTAATCGACTTACCTAAAACGGTTGCAATCTTGGATAATTGTCTGTGCTAAAATTGATTCTCACTTCGTAGGCAAAACAAGAACATTGCCGGACTATTATACGAAATAACAGAAGTACTGCATAGAAGTGACTTTTCCTCATTAAATATTTCCATTTCTGTAGGTATCGGCAGCAGAAGTCGCCGTGGTCTAGTAGATGGTGTCTTGGCTTATTAGACTTAAGGCCACGGTTCAAACCCCAGCTCAGTCATCTCCAACTAAACCAAATGTGAGAAAGTATTTCTTCGGCGACTTCCTCTCAGCAGATTTCTAGCAAAAACTCTGAGGGTAAATAAAATTGTTATGAAAAGAGAAACTAGGACGTAATCCTGACTAAAGGGTTGTAATGAAAATGTATGTATTATGTACAATGGTGGCCTTATAATTGGAATCGATGTTTCTCGAACATAGTTCTCTGGAGTGACGAATCTAAGATTAATTTGTTCCAATCTGATGGAAAAACGTATGTAAGACGTCCTCCAAACAAAGCCTTTGATCCCAGGTACACAGTGGAAACTGTAAAACAAATTAACAAACATGCATGCTGCTAAGTCGTTTCTAATTGTATGTATGTATGTATCAGTAGCATACTCTACTTCAGAAGTCACAGATTATAATGGGTCCGCCATCTACCAGCGCTTATTTCGTGAATGGTAACACTTAGCTCATGTCTGATTTGACAGATAATTAGTTGTATCCTTCCGTTGAACGAATATGGTTGTGTATACGCTTGAACAACACTGGGAAATATTGCGAAATTATTTTGAAAATCATGGTAATGTTGCAGAATGTGTACGAAAATTGCGTACGGATTTTGGAAGAAGAGAAGCACCGTCAGCTCCGTATGTTCGTTATCTTGTGAAAAAAGTGAAAGAAACTGGCATCCTCATCGATAAACCAAAACGTGAAAAGCCAAAAGCAGTGCGTACAGCCGAGAATATTGCTGTTGTGGCAGAAAGTGTGTGTGAAGCGCCATCAACATCAATTCACCGTCGTTCTCAACAATTGAACATTTCGGAGACATCATTGAGACGAATTCTAAATAAAAACCTTGGTATGACGCCATACAAAGTCTAATTGGTTCTTGAGTGAGTTGAAGCCAATTGACCATCCAATGCGTTTTTGCTTCGCTAAGTGGGCCTGCGATCGACTTACAGAAGATGCCGATTTTGGCAAAAAAAAAATCATCTTTTCAGATGAAGCTCATTTTGATCTTGGCGGGTATGTAAACCCAGCAAAATTGTCGCATTTAGGGCACAGAAAACCCGTAAGCATACATTGAAAAGCCGACGCACCCAAAACGAGTCACTGTTTGGTGCGGGATTTTGGCCATTTTTCTTCGAAAATGAGGAAGGAGTGGCCGTTACAGTCAATGGCGATCGTTATCGGGCCATGTTGAATGAATTTTTGTTCACAAAAATTGAAGAGGAGGATATTGGCAACATTTGGTTTCAATAGGACGGCGCTACGTGCCACACAGCCGAAGCTACACTCGATGTTTTGCGCCCTGTTTTTGAAGATCGCATTATCAGCCGCAGAGCTGATGTCATTTGGCCTGCGATTGGAGCTGCGATTTGACACCGTTGGACTATTAATTGTGGTGTGCCGTCAAAGATAAGTGTTACGCCGACAAGCCAGAGACAATTAACGCTTTAAAGAACAATATTCGCGAAGCCATTGGTGAAATACAGCTGCACACAATCGATAATGTGCTTAAAAATTGGGCCGATCATGTAGGCTACTGCATGGCCAGCCGATGTAGCCATTTGAATGAAATTATTTTCCATTATTAACCGGAAGGATTGTACTTTCAAATAGAAAAAGAAATTTGAGAAAATATTCTGTAGTTTTTTTTTAAAGCATTTTCAAAAAAAAATAGTTATTTGGCGGACCCTTTATGAACCGTGCCCATTTTAATATATGTAAGGTCTGCTTGGAGGCTTTTTTATCACTTCCATACATGAAGAACATTAGGATTTTATAGATACTAGATCCTCCGGCACTCTTATGTATTTGTCAAGAAAAACTTGAACCAAAAATCAATTCGAATTGAGTTGCTTAAACACTTTTCTTATCTCATCTAAGTGGACCTCGTTTCTAGCTAGTCATTAGCTGATTTCGTTTTCTGCAGGCATTCTAAGGCAACATATCTGACAACATATTTCTTTTGGATTTCTTTTAATCCGTTTCTGGTCAAAACTGTCCGACAATAAAACGTTTTCCTTCATTATCGAATTTCATAAGCATTATGGGGGAATTTTTGTCTCTCCTTATCTCTCTCTTTCGTTTTCAAAGATTAAAGGATCTTTTTGAAAATGTTGTTGTTATTAAATATGCAAGAAAAAAAGGATTTTTTTCTTCCAAGTCTTTAAGCAGAATTTTTCTTTTCTTTCTTCCTTTCTTTCTATTTTTTATGAATTTTTCTTCAATTTTTTTTACATTTTTTCCTCTTATTTTTCTAACTGCCTTTCATAAAGAAGACGAAAGAAAGAAAGAAACGTAGTATTATAATCCAATTAAATGCTTAGCTTATGGTTTATTTTTATGGCAACAAATTTTCATTTTCCTCCTCCTCAATTTTGTCTCTCTCGTAAGGAGGCGAGTTTAGTCGTAATAATGAAGGCAAGACTCTTGGTTTTGTTTTTTTTTGTCCTTAAACTGCTTAAAAGCCAAATTGAAATTAAGAAAGTTTAGAGGCCATTTAGAATAATATTTGTTGAACAGAGGAGATCATAATAATTAATTGAATTAAAAATAGAAAAAAAAGCCGGAAAACAAAAACAAACATGAGCTTAAAAATTAAAATTCTTTGGCTATTTTAAAATTTCGGAGAATTTTTTAAAGAGAATATTCCTTGAAGAAAATGTTTTTGATTTTTTTTAAAGAATAAGCGTTTGAATAAATAAGTTCTGGAAATATTAAATTGTAGACAATTGTATACAATTAAGAAAATCGAAAAAAAATTTTTGGTAAATAATTATTTAGGCGCCATACTCTTGTAAAGGGGTATCCATTTCGTTGTTTCAAAAGTATGGGACTGGAATTCGACATCTGTCAAACTAAGTTGTGAAACCAATTGTTTTCTTTTCAGTTGAAAGTCTGACATTGACGAAAATGGATCGCTTAACTATCACACAACGCATAAAAATTATCAAAACCTATTACAAAAATTGTGATTTTGTCACAGCCACGTATCGTGCTTAAGGAGGAGATTATGGTTTACATAATCCTCCAACTACGCAAGCAATTGGCAAAATTGTGAAGAAATTTAAAGAGACTGGAGTGGTTACAAATATTTAAAGGCCTGTGCATCATCCTTTCACTCGTTCCGCTGAAAATATCGCTATTGTAAGTGAAAGTGTTGCCGAAGACCCGAATGTGTCGATTCCTCGTCGTTCTCAAGAATTAGGACTGTTTTACGGCACATTATGGCGTATTTTGCATTTAGATCTGCACCTACATCCATATAAAGTCCAGTCCAACTGAAGCCAGCTGACCATTCACAACGTCGTAGATACGTGGAATGGGTGTTTGAACAACCGGCGGTGGACGGCAATTTTTCGGACAAAATTTTCTTCAGCGATGAAGCACATTTCACACTCGGTGGGTATGTTAATAAACAAAACTGTCGTAGTTTGGGGTTCTGTGAATCCTCAAGTAATTGAAGAAAGGCCATTACATCCAGAAAAAGTCACTGTTTGCTGTGCGCTCTTTGGTCCGAAGGTGTGATTGGATCTTACTTCTTCGAAAACGACGATGGATTGACTGTCACCGTCAATTCAGAGCGTTATAGTCATATGATAACCGACCTTTTTTTTGCCTGCTATTGAAGAATACGACTTGGAGAATATGTGGTTTCAACAAGACGGTGCCACATGCCACACAACTCGAGTGAATATGGCTTTATTTATTATTTACAGACATTGCCTGACCGCATAATTTCTCGTCGTGGCGATATTAACTGGCCACCAAGATCATGCGATTTGACACCATTAGACTTTTTTTGTGGGGCTACGCGAAAAACCGTGTTTATACAGATAAACCTACAACTCTTGAGCACTTAAAAACCAACATTCGTCAAGTTAGGGCTGAGATACCGCCCAATATGTGTGTCAAAAAGTGGTCGAAAATTACCTCAAAAGAATCAACTTCGCGTGGAGGTCATTTAAATGATGTAGTGTTTCACACATAATGTCAACGTTCAAACTTTACAATTCAGAAGAATTATCATGAATAAGAATATTTTATATGTGTTTTATTTACGTTCACTTTTGAAACCACGAAATGGATAACCCCATAGATAGCGTGTTGGCTTATTAGAAGAGAGGCCATGGTTTAATTTCTTTCTCAGCCATTCGGAACAAAACGAAATAAAAAAAATATTGTTACGAAAATGAAAAAATCTAGATACTGGTGTTTTGCTTTTATATCGCTTAATAGTGTTTTCACACCGAGTGGTTTTAACGCAAAAGTTGGTTTTAACGTTAAAACAAAAATAAAACCTGATTTTACCATACAAAATTATTGTGTTAAAACCAAAATAAAACCTTTTTGAATTGGTTTTAAGTTGGTTTTATGAAATACAACCTTGTTTTGATGTACTAAATGTACTAAATCAGAGCTGCCAGCTCTGAAAACCTGAAAACAGCTGATAAAAACAAAAACAAATGTAAATAAATAAATAAAGGTAAATAATCATTTATTTTGTATTAAAAAAGGAAAAATTTGGAATATTTTTAATTTCTTCAATGAAAATTTTAAAAATTTGTAAATATTTAATTATTAATCGAAATGTGTGTTGTTTCTGGTCACAATGAATATAGTTTCTTGTGCGAAAGGTGAGTCAGAAGCTAAATATATCAAGATGAAATAAGGCATATTGCTCATAAAATTTTTTTCTCGCAGTCATAAATGTCATGAATTTAAAACCAATTTTAATAAAACTTGCCGTGTGAACGCAAAATCAGCTGTTTATGGTTTTAATGCTAAAATCAGGTTTTAAATTTTGGTGTGAAAACACTATAACATTAAAATTATAAACAAAAGCTACAAAAACAAAATAATGATGTAAACAGACCTGTTTACAAATTATCGCACTGCTTAATATAACAACAAACACCAACATAAACAAAATGCTAAACAAGTAAACAAAAATACACAAACAACACTACAAGAATAAATGTAAACAACGATGTTTACATTTATAGAGATTTCGAGAAGGCGAAGAAGAACGTAATATTTTTCTCTCGAATGCTGTACGTGCTACATCGGCGCTTAATAGAGTACATATTTCCGCTCCATACGGGAAAGTTAAGCAGTCATTCAAGTCAACCTTGAACAGTAAGTCCCATCACTCACTGAAAAACTTAACACACACAACATGTGGGTGTGTGAAACTAGCTCGTAATCCTGACTAAAAGGGTTCTAATGACCAATTATGTTAAGTAAATACCCTTGAGATTGGTAAGCATTCACTTTAGAAACAATTTTTGATATACATCATCACGGGGAAACTTATCAAAGAGGCAACTGAATGTGAAACGCATTTAATGTTGCTCTAACTAGAGTATCAAAATTAAATTGATATACCAACTTAGGTTGTTCCATACAATACTTAATCCAAATTTGCAAAGACACTTGGACTACAATTAATTTCAGAATATTTGTACAGAATTTCAATAAGGATTTCAAGGAACAACTATGTAGCACCATGCCCCTAATTTATCCTGTAAAGAAAGTGTCTTTTCTATAGAGCAACTGTCTGTCACACTCTTGATGTTTGTCATGATGTCTAAACCGGCCATTGTATACTTAGAATAAATGAAGCCTTAATTGCCAATGCTTTACCTTCAACGTTATTACATTTGGTCACCATTACTAAGCAAGGAAATAACAGTGGTTAAACTGGAGAGGGGAAAAATTTATGAGTTACTATCGACATCGTTTTTAGCATTAACAATACTAATCTGCAGACGAAACCATTCATTGATTCTGCAGTGTTTTGAATTTAGCAAAGAAAATCTCCTAATAGTTTAAATTCCGTATGCATTTAGGTTAGGTTAGGTTATGTTAGCGGGTAGCTTGCCGTTCACAGGAAAATTCAATCGATGGCCATATGGTCCATTGTGTTATACAGATGAGGTAGGCTACCTTGTCATGATGTGCTAGTGGTGAGTTTGAATCATCCCGAGCTTCTGATGAAATCGGTGAGTTCCCTTAGTGGCAGGTTCGCCACCATGCTCAGGTCTTCAAACGCTTTTACGAACCGCATATAGGGTGCCTGATATATAACGCAACAAAGTAAAGCGCTATATTTTTTTAATTTTTTTTTTAATTTTATTGTTCAAAAGCAATAAATGTTGGAAATAACATCAAATTTTAGAATTAGTTTAGATTTGTTCGAATTGGCCACCTTTGGTACGAATTATGGCCTTCCAACGGCTGACAAAGCCATCACAGGCTGCACGAAAGTGGCTCTGCGGTATTTTGGTCCATTCCCGGCGAAGCGTCGTCTTGAGATGATCGACACTTTGGTATTTTTTAGTGAGAACCTCACTCTCCAAAATGCCCCAGGCGCAAAAGTCCAACGGATTGAGATCCAGAGATTTTGGTGGCCATTGTGCGGTAGAAATGAAGCGAGAAACCTCCTTTTTAAGTCATTCTTGGTTGACGCGTGCTGAGTGCGGTGGTGCTGAGTCCTGTTGGAATGTCCATGGTCTGCGGCCGAAATGTTTGTCTGCCCAGGGCTTCAATACTGTCTTTAAGGCATTTTCCCGATAATATTCGGCATTTATTTTGACCCCACGGTCGATGAATACGAGAGGGGAGCGATCATCGGCCGTTACGGCGGCCCAAGTAACTCCTTGGCTCTTTCCAGTCTAACTTTTTTTGTCCATCGGTGAGCTCTTGCACTTTTTGGAACTTCAATGGCTTTAGTCCAAGCTCATTTTTCAATCATTTCTGGTCTTGTTACCGTTTTTTTTCGTCCACTTTTTGGATGCGATGCAACACTGCCAGTATCACGGCAACGAGCAAGGGTACGAGAAACAAAAGATTTATTCACATTTAAATGCTGGAGGGCTCTAACGATAGCCACCTGTGCTTTTCCAGCCAAATATAAAGCAATCACACTATCACGCTTGAATTCCATCACGAATATCTTTTTTTCTGAATGCAATAGAAATCAAAATGCTTTTGTAAGCTTGTAAATAATAAAATGAACTGTCACTGGAATAAATCTGTCAGCTGTCAGACGAGCGGTTTACAAATGATAACAACCTGAAGTTGGTTGCAATACATATCAGCCACCCTGTAAGATGCTTTAGAAAAAGCCAAGATTCCCATAATTAGTATCAGCGTTCTTTCATCATTCATTCAAAAGAACGTAAAGGAAAGTCAACTACTTAGCATAGATAGTAGGACTTTAATTAGGCAGTGATACCATAAAGCACAACATATTGGGCAGATAATAAATTTAGAATTCTAATGCCTAACCGTTGTGCGCATCAAATTCTGTCTGCTCCGAAAGCAATAAAACACCATCCGGTCGTATTCAAGCAGAGTATAAAGCTTTCTAAACCTGTCTGAACCCATCCAAATATATTTTGTACACGATTAATTGGGATAATTACGAAATAGCCTAAAAAATTAAAACATTCTTGAAGGTATCTGCTGACAAATAGCTGCGAAAACTGTTGCCTGCCAACACATTTCTTAAAGAAATCAATTCTACGACGTATTTTTCTTTTAAGTTCGTCTCCTAGGCTAACAAAACTTCATTCATATTTCACATTCAATAAAAGGACCACTAGACTCTGTCAATTGCAGAACGCACACATACACACACCTACACGTATTATAAATTATTTTGAAATTAATATTCACAAAGTAAGATGTGAAATTGATAGAATTTCTCTCTTTCTCTCTCCTCCTTCACAACCATATTACCTTGGTTTTGTGTTTTGGATTACAAAAGCATTTCCTTACGGGGGTTTGTTGGTGTAATCGAATGAAATTTTAGCAACATTTTCAAACAGCAAAAGCAATTAATTAAACACATCAACAACAACATCATCAGCAACAACAACAATATTGTTGTTGTTGTCATTTATGTTATATCAACATTATGTTTGTTTGTTGGTTTGTTTCACATCTCTTCTCGTCTTCGGTTTTCTTTATTTTTTTGGAGGGTCATTTGACATTTGAATGGCTCTTAACGATTGTAGCTGAAGAGTGTGTTCAAATCAAATATGAAGAGTGAGAGAGTGAGTACGAGAGTGTGGGGGGAGTAAATATTTTATCTGCTGATGCAAAAACATAAATTCCTTCAAACAGATACACACACAACAATTTACACACAAAGACCTGCCATCATACACTCAAAAACATACGATGTAAACAAAAAGATTTGTTTGATAAAGTAAGACACACACACACAGGCACACTGACAGCCATATATATACACACATAGGGTGATTTATTATGGGATTTCATAAGTGCTGCTGTTGTAAAACCATCAGACGTTGAAGAGTTTTCATTTGAAAACGAACTAATGTAATCGTCGTTGTCTAGTAGGCAGTGCGTTGGCTTATTAGCCGTGAGGCCGGGGTTCAAAACCCAGCTCAGTTATCTCAAACAAAATGAAATATGAAAAATCGCTGAGACTTTCTCTCAGCAGCAATATTCCAGCAAAGAGTCTGCAATGAAAAGTTTCTCAAGAAAAAAATCTGGCATTCGGAGTTGATTTTAAATTGTAGATTCCGCCACTCATTGACAAAATTAACACACGCAACATAAGTGAAGTTCAGTCTGAAGATCAAGCGCAGGATCCCTCTTGTCAACAGGTGCTACTATGGTCTGAAAACTATTGTCTGCGCAAAGAATAGCTGCTCTACGAGTGACATCCTCGTATCGCACGGCAACGACACAAGCTGTCCTAGTTATAACCGGAATGGTTCCCATAGACCTACAAGCAATTGAGAGCCGAATGTTCTTCAACGCCAGGCAAAGTACGACTCAACCACAGAGCATAGAAGCGATAAAGCTCGAAGTCTTCCTAAAATGGCAATTTCGCTGGGAAAATGAACAGCATGGAAGGTGGACATATAAACTGATTCCCGAGTTGCAAGTGTGGAAAAACAAAAAAAAAAAAAACGGCGAAGTAGACTCCTACATAACCCAGATGATGACCGGTCACGGATATTTCAGAGAGTACCTGCATCGCATGGGGAAATGCCGCTCGCCATTCTGTATCTATGAAGAGAAAGAAATGTTAGATGATTCCGAACACACTTTCTTCAGCTGTTGTCGATGGGTCGAAAGCCGTCAACGACTCGAAGCTGAAATCAGCGTCATTAGCCGTACAAACGTCGTGCTGAAAGTGATAAACAGTAGAGAGAGCTGGAACGCACTTAAACACTTTGTAGAGCACATCTTGCGAAGGAAGAAATTTGACCTAGGCGCAGCAGACTAAGAATAGAGAGGAGCCTGGACGCAGGCTGACGACGATGGAACTGGAACATATGCCAGAACAGGGTCCACCTCCAAGCAATACAACCGTGGTTTCGAGTTGGAATGATTCCCCGGTGAGGAGACAAGGCGGGTTTTTAGTCGGTATACCCAGTGGGAAAGTCCGACATATCATGTCTGGTGACGACCATCATGAAGGCATGAGAGCTCTCTCGTACAACAAAACTGATACACTCTACAAGACGCTCATCCTGCCCGTACTTCTTTATGGCTTAGATGCATGGATACTGTTATGTTAAGCACTGACACAGCAGCCTTGAGAGTATTCGAGAGAAAAGTCCTACGTAAGATCTTCGGTGCAGTGTAAGTTGGCGATGATTTCCGCTTCCGAACCAACAGCCGTATGAGCTCCTCAAGGAGACATTGGCGTTGGGCAGAGAATTAACGTCCAGCGGTTGTGCTAGCTCGGCCATGTCGTTGGAATGGAAGAGAGTGCTCCAGCTAGAAGGGCATTTGATGCAGAGGTCTGTGGAAATCGTCGAAGGGACGACCTTGTTTGCGTTGGAAGGACCAGATCGAGGAAGCCCTGTCATCGATTGGTGTGATCAACTGGCGCAGGCGTGCAAGAAGCAGAGGCTCGTGGCAAGATGTGTTAAAGCAAGGCGAAATCCGTTAATCGGGTTTTTAATAACCAGTTAAGTAAAGTAAGTAACATAAGTGGTGTAAGAAGTTAGGTTGTAATCCTAACAGGGTTGTAATGACCAATTAAGTAAGTAAGTAGAGCCCCCATACACAATAGTTTTGCTGGTTGCATTAAATATCACCTCCTCTCTGGAAGTAAATATATTGCCAAGAAAAACGCACTCAAATCTATCGGTCGTAGTCGATTTAAACACACAACTTAAGCGATAAGAGAAGCTATGTTGGAGTCCTAGCTGTAGTGCAAAGGCTGGCTAGTATTTTTTTACGCCGAGGAGGGGTAAATGTACCTAACCGCACCATAGAGGAAGTCGTTACATCCTCCGTGTGTGGGGCCCTCACCCACTAAATCCCACTCCGGAACTACGGTGGTCTTACTTCGAAGTGGAGTCCTTTTAGCTCTTTGGCCTCTTCATGTTCATATCCGCTTCCGGATTGCGTATCGAAAGTTGAGGAGACATCTAAGAGTCTCCACTATTCCCTTCGTATAAATCATCGTTTCGGTTTCGCTTGGCACGTGTGTCAGCATCACCTATGCCGACATGCTTACTTGTTCTGCAGCCTCAAGATCTCTCTTTTTCCGTCTCAAAATGCGCTCTACGTTATTCACCACCGAGGTCCAATTTTCACTACTCGCAATCATAACCCCAACAATGTTAGCGGTTGTGATCGTTCCAACTATTGACGTCAGTACAGAGCGATAGCTCTGCCAGCGTGCACACACGAAAACAGTGTGCTCTACGTCATCAATTACCTCCGCTTCCTCGTAAAGACAGTAAGGGGTTGGCAGTCTTGCCGATTCTGTGCAGATATTTTCTAAAATATCCGTGACCCGATAGCATCTGTGTAACGTAGTAGTTTATCTCTCCAAATTTCTGACCAATCCATGGCCTTACGTCCGGAATAAGTCTCGCCGTCCATCTTCCTCTATCCTCCTCGTTCCATCGTTGTTGCCATTTTGCAATTGTGTTTTCCCTGAAGTAACCGGTTATGGGACTTCCAGCCGATTTCGCCTTATAAATCTCCATCCGCTCCGCTGCCAGCAGATCCACAGGGATTATACCTGCTATCACCAGCACGGCTGGAGCGGACACTGTACGATATGCCGACGCGATACGCAATGCAGCCGTTCTCTGTACCGATACAAGTGAGTTTGTCCGCTTCTTAACTTCTGTGTTTCGGCCCAAATTTCGCTTCCATAAAGCATAATGCTGTTACCAACCTCCATCAGGAGTCTCCGTCTCGCCGGTAGCGCGCCCCCAATGTTCGCCATTAATCTGCTGAGCTGTCCAACGATCTTCTGGGCTTTGTTAGCCGAGTACTGAATCTGATTAGGCTGGCTAGCATGCTTGTTCATAGATGACAATACCCAAGCATTAGAGTACGTTCCATTTAAATTTACTTTTGAAACCTATCAATGGATAACCCTTCACATGTGTGTATATATACATACAAATACTTTTTCTATCTTATCGTATCCTATCGCATCACATGCACACTGACTGTCTGACATTTATAATAATTATGAATGTATTGTTCTGATGCTTTAATTTAAATGTTTGTTTTAAAACATATGTGGAGTGAGAGAGATAGAGAGAGAGGAAAAGAGAGAGATGAAAAAAATCTATATTTTGCTTTAATTGTCACTTCTTTATATCGTTTTTTCCTTTTTGGCCTCTTTTTTTAAATAAACGGAGAGAGAGAGAGCGAGAGCGAGAGTGAGAGACCCTTTTGATATGATGATGCTCTTTGATAAGCGTTGCCTACTTCCTTCCTTAGCTTTGATGGTTTTTATGTTTATTTTTGCTTTTCGGTTTTTATTGTTGTTGTTGTTGTTGTTTTATTTTATTTGTTTATATTTGTTTGTGTTTATATTGGTCTATTATGTGGCCTCAAATCAAATAGAGAGCATGTGTGTGTGCTAAGCTTTGCTTTTACCCGCACTCCTTGTGCTTTCTTTTTGAATTTGCTGTGTGTGGCCAACAATATGTCATCAGTATGTTAAATACTAGAAATATTTCTTGCTTTTTTCTAAAGCCATTAACACAGTAGAGGGCAAAAGTATGCCTACACTAACTGCAAATGTTCTTTTCAAAGGATTTAAAATGAAATTAAAACAGAACAAGAGAGAAAAATTCTTCTCTGTCCGTTTTGTAAAGCTGAAACTTAACGTAGCTTTCTAATGACTTACAGACTTTCCACAAATATTTCTTTTTTCTGTTTTTAACTCACGATATTGTTACGTTTTTATCTTTAAAAACGTTTAAAATATGAGCACGTAGTTTGTAAATAAAATAAAACTAAATTTGTGTTTGGTTTTAATTCGAAGTTCTTTATTATTCGCACAATTCTGTGTGCCACTGTTCACAACTTGATGTAAACAACAACAATTAGTTTTCCTTGTTATTCCTTTGTTTACACCCTTTGCAGGTTAGGTTAGGTTAGGTTAGAGGACGTGTACTTGTCAATGAAGACAAGTACAGTACCCGGAGGTCTAATTGACCCATTGTACAACGTCCTAGTTTTTCACACCACTTATGCTGTGTGTGTTAATTTTATACATGAGTGGTGGGACCTACAGTTTAAAGTCGACTCCGAACGACAGATTTTTGAGAAACTTTTCATGGCAATTTTATTTGCTCTCAGAGAGTTTTTGCCAGAAATCTGCCGAGAGGAAGTCGCCGAAAAAATACTTTTTGTATTTTGTCTTGATGTCTGGACTGGGGAACGAACCCTGTCTACACGTAAGCCAACACACTACCTACTAGACTACGACGACTTCAAAAACACCCTTTGCATAAGCAATAACAATTACTAGACAATTATTCGACAGATCTTTGTAATGGAGATCTTGTGACGACAAAAGGCGGAGATCTTGTTTTTGTCCACACCATATTTCCATATTTCCACCCATTATCTCCTCAATATTATATACTAATAATTGTTTGGATTATTTAAAACACAATTTGTATTTCTTAAAATGTTTTAGTATTTAAGTTTATAATAAGCCCCACTGTGCCTAAAATATTTCATAAAATCGCTGTGTAGATTTTGTGATCTACTTTTAGCAAAATTTTATTCTTTTTATAATGGTAGTTGTACGACGTACATATTACATATATACAGTGTACTTGTACTCTCTGTTCAGTTCCATTGTCGCTTGTTTTCCAATTCGTAATGTGTAGAGTATGACGCAACATGTTCGATGTTGCTAATTGTTCGATCATGTTTGATCTGTCACTCGTTACTTTTGGGTATAAAGGCGGGTATGATTTGAGCAGTGGGGTCGGTTGGTGATGAGTGGCTAGTAAGTGAGGTCGATTCTATTGGCTCTCGCTTGGTAGAAATAAATCAACTCATTAGTGGGGTGGTTGACCACACTAGTGAGAGATTTATTCACAGTCAAACATTAGCAACTGACGAGGGAGCCTGTACAACAACTGTTCTGTGCGTAGGCCGTTCAGTTGTTGTACTGGGATTTCTTCCTGAGGACGGACACCGGAGGCCTTATAGCCACAATCATGTCGTGCGTAGGCCGTTTGATTGTCGTTCTGATATCCTCTTTTGGTTGACGTGACGACGGTGCCGAGGAAAGATCATCGGGACAGTAGGAATCGCAGTCATCCTGTGCGTAGGCCGTTTGACTGTTTTTCTGACCACCCTTTGACACACTCAGCACTGTCACTTGACGGACAGCAGTGTGGCCGGCCTAGTTATTTATTTATTTTCTTCTTTAATTAATTTTAAATCTAATCTTTCTTTTAAACCTAGTTAGCTTAAGGTATCAAAACAATTTTGTTTTATGTAACCACTGGACGCCGCTGATCTACCCCAGCACCCAAGCGGAAACGTGTCGTTACAATCTTCAAACAACAATTACTCTTTTCAAACGCACCGCGTCTTCACACAAGACTTACAGAATTTTTACTGACTCATTTGCCTGCTTTGCCTTGCCTTCTATACGGCAACGTAAACAATTGTGATGGATGTTCTTGGAGCCGAATGTTCATGGCTTCGCCTTCTCGAGATCTCTATAAACGTAAACATCGTTGTTTACATTCATTATTGTTGTTTGTGTATTTTGTTTACATTTATTATTGTAGTGTTTGTTGTTGTATTTTTGTTTTCTTGTTTATCATTTTTTGTATGCTAGTGTTTGTTGTTGTATTTTTGTTTACTTTGTTTTGTATCATGTAAACAAGTTCATTGTTTTGTTTTTGTAGCTTTTGTTTATAATTTTAATGTTAAGCGATGTAATAGCAAGACACCAGTAACTAGATTTTCCATTTTCATAACAGTATTCTTCCCTATTGGTTTTGCATAATTGAATTTTAACATACACTGAACGCCATAAGTGAGCCAACAGTTTTGTTCTTAAGTATAAAAAAATTTCCTTTATGATGAATTGTTGTTTTTGTTTTAACATATAGTAATAAATAAAAGTTTTTATTTTTGGAAATTTATTCGACTATTCTCATTTACTTTTCTCGCTATCTTAAGAAAATGAATTATTTCAGTAGTGTTTGCTTACTTTTGGCGCTCAGTGTGTATTTCCGTTGATCAACAAGTTCTCAACAAATATTTCTGTTTTTCAATATTTAAGTTTGGTCCCATATGTTTACTTATTTAACCCACTGTTAACATACATATCTATAAGCCCCTATAAATGTCTGTGGCTTTGTTTACTTTGCGCCTTTAATCTTTGGCTAAACGATACAAGTAAACTTGACGCACACTTAAGTGCCGCAACAATACACAAAAAATAACAAAAAAGGCAAAAAAAACAACAACAAAAGCAAATAAAAAAACGGACGACCCAAAAAAAGATGATAAATTGTTTCCGGACAAGGCAAAATGACTTGTTAAACTAAATACGCATTTGAAAAACACACACACATATGCGCTACTTATAGGCACACTGCTTAACTGACGCATACTTACCGTATATCGATAACAACAATAACAACGAAAACAACAAATTTTGTAAACGACAAACAAAATCGAAACTTTAAATACCATACACGTACCAACAATTTTCTCAGACGCTTTTATTCGTGCTGCCTCTCTCTCTCGTTCTGCTTCTTTTCGTTCAAACAAACAGGGTGCGTATGAGTAACTTTTTGTTTGAAGGAAGCATATGTTAGTGTGTGTAACTTATACGCAACCATTAATGGAGAGGGAGAGTGTGTGTTGTTATTGTTGTTGCTGTTGTTATTGTAAAACTCTGTAATAATATTTATGTTTTCTTATGATTATTTTTTATTGATGGTGGGGTGACTTCGCTTTCGTTATTAAGCAGAGATTTTATGTTTGCGATAGTGGTGGGGGTGAATATTTGTCCACGATTGTGTTCCTATGTTCCTAATGTTCTTTCTCGTTCTATATCTGTTTCAATTCCAATTTCTTTAAGATGTTCTATTCCTGTTTAAATTAAATTTTATTTTTTTCGCTCGCATATGTATGTGTACATGCATGTGTGTCCATGTATACATATATGTATGTTCACATATACAGTTGTGTTCAAAATAATAGGAGCGCCCTTCATTTAAAAGCAAAGTTTCAAATTTCAAATTTTTTTGACTTAAAATTTATTTCTAATTCATTTTCTAATTTTTCAACACTTAATTATTTAATTAAAACTACGAAAACAAAAAATATTTCATGTAAATAAATCTTACTCTCAAAATTAATTGTTCAAAATAATAGGAGTCTTGGCAAACAACCTAATAATTTTTAAACAAAAGGCACAAAAGTTTGATAATATCTTAAAATAGTAAAGATATTTTGGTATTTGGTTGAATAACCATTGTTTTTAATGAATTCAGCACATCTACGAGGCATTGAGACAATAAGATCTTGGCATCTCATTAAAGGGATTTGATGTCACGCATCGCGCACTGTGATCCATAGTTCTTCTGCATTTAAAGGTTTTTTCTCTGCAACATACTTTTAACATCTCCCTTTAGATGTTCTATGGGATTAAGGTCAGGAGACTGAACTGGCCACGCCATAACCTTTACCCCATTAACCCGAAGCCACTCATTTCCCAATTTACTAGTGCTTTTCGGGAATATCCATTTTAGAGGCGTGGAGTATGGTAACATCGCTTCTATCAAAATGCCAAGATAGACGTTCCTATCCATTAGGATATTGGATGTATTGGGCCTACACCATTATATGAAAACCTTTCCCATATCATTAGTTTGGCACCACCATGTTTAACTGTCTTTTGTGTATACTGAGCTTTATATTTGGTGATGGGCGGACATCTAACATACTGTCTAGACCCAATGCCACCAAATAAAACAATTTTGTCTTCGTCTGTCCAGAGTATGTTTCTCCATTTTTCCTTCGGCCAATTGATATGTTCCTGGGCAAACTTTAAGCTTTTTTTTTGTCAGCAATGGCACCTTTCATGGACTT
The DNA here is from genome assembly GCA_932273835.1 of Sarcophaga variegata. Classification (NCBI taxonomy): domain Eukaryota; kingdom Metazoa; phylum Arthropoda; class Insecta; order Diptera; family Sarcophagidae; genus Sarcophaga; species Sarcophaga variegata. The sequence goes on along the minus strand of OW026358.1, from coordinate 143,147,063 downwards.
CTTGCGAATAAATTGTTGTCCATCAGACGCCTACGAATAGTAGGGCCACTTACGGCAAGATTCAGATCCTTTTGAATTTTTTAACATATGCGGAAGGATTTATTTTGCTGTATCGCACAATTCTGCGGTCATCTACAGATGATGTTTTGCGCTTGCGCCCACGCGTTTCGAGCTTTTTTTTGCATTTTAATGCATTTGCGATCATTTGATTGGGGCAAGTTAAGGTTTCCTCAATTTCTTTAGAAGTTTTGCCTTTTTATCGAAGATTTTTAATTAGTTTTCTCTTTTCTTCAGTACAGTGCTTCCTCCTCGTCCCACTATTACAAAAATTTATGTGAACCACTGTAGAAAAACTTTTAACTACATTTTTCCGTACTTATTTTTCACTTTTTTCTTTAAATTATATGCTGTTAAAATTTTATTTTTAAAAGAACACTCACACTCCTATCTTTTTGATCAACTGAATTCAAGGGCAAACACAGAAATGAATCAATTTCATCGTAAATATTAAAGTTATTACGAGATTCTTTTTTGTATTTTATTTTTTACAATTCGTTGTAACTACCATTAAAATATATCATGTTTTGCAAATTGGTACAATAAAAAATTTTAACTTTGAAAATATTACATGGTAGCACTCCTATTATTTTGAACACAGCTGTATGTTTCCCGATGAGATCATTGTTTTATTTTTTTTTTTTTGTGAAAATTGTTATTTATTGCCTTTTCGTAACAAATTTATTAAATGAGATTTTTCTTTCCCCTCCCCTCCTCTCCCCTTCCATTATGTTTCTTATGTTTTTCTGGTTAGCATCGGCAGAAGAAAACTTGACTTATTCTGTTCTGTTCTGTTGGCTTATTTAATTTCCCGAATTTTGTTTTATTTTCTTTCTGTTCTTTCCTTTAAGTGGCCATAAATTATGAAAAAACATGGAATCTTATCACAAGCATTGCATAAGACCATATTAAGTTCTAAGAAAGTGAATTATTTTTATCAGACCGTGAAAGACTTGCCACTACAGAATAAAATGTGACAGAATTTAAGGCGTTATAGCCTTCAAAAGCATCATCATCAAACTCTATAGTCACTCAGTTTAAGTTTGCATGATCTTTTCGCATTCATGCGGTTACAATCAACGTTAGGTGATGACTGCCCTTCATATACTGCCTTATACTTACTTACTTAACTCACTTAGGTGGACATTACAACCATTTAGTAAGGATTACAACCTAGCTTTTGACACCACCCATTCTGTGCGTGTTAATCTTGCACATGAGTGGCAGGATCCACAGTTTTTCGTGTCATTTTTATTCATTTTCACATTTTTTTGCCAAAAGACTTCTGAGCGGAAGTTGCCGAAAGGAATATTTTTTGTTTACATTTCGTTGTTGTGTACGATGACTTCAGTGAATTCTACGGGAAATAGAAAACTGACAGAGGAACTAGTTTATGTGGTGAAGAAGAAATCATTAGTATCAGCTCTCCCATGGGAGACAACAAATTTTCATAGAATACATTAAAGAAATGACTGACTGTGTTGGCCAAACTGTTACCATCTTTCTGCGAGAAGTTGTGTTTTATAGCGAATGTAAGAATCAGATTCTCGTACTGATCTCAAAGCCTTAGTACAGTTATATCTTTACAGGCCTTGTCATCTCTTCGTTATTGAAGCAGAAGTCATGAGATTGTAATATTTGCCATCGTGAGTAAGCGGCTATAAAATATAATATTCTTGGCAATATTAATGATATCAGGCAGAATCATAGCTCATTTGAATGGTGATATTTCAGGCTTCACTTTCGAAGAAAACATTATTAAAATCAAATTATTCTAACAAAAGTTATCTGCCTTTCAATATGAGTGAAATTTCAAAACACAATCATCATATTTTGTTTTTCTTTTGTGTTCTAGAAAAGTTAAGAAAGCATTGCAGGCTAGTGAAAAATTTGCAAAGTTTACGGAGAAAAAATTCGAGAAAAAATTCTCTCGGTTTCTATATTTCAAAATTACATATCTTCGAAGGTCGCAAGTGGCATGCTGAACGGCAATGTCAGTTAATTTTAGAAACACTTTGAGTTTTGAAAACTCTTCTTTATACACTATTGATCCATAATTGGTTGCTAATATAAATGTAGGTGATGGTCCCACTTAGGCCAGCATTTAGGCCCATTGTGATACCAGAATTCATTTTACCTCGGGATCAAGCAGGAAAACTATTTCAAGCTCAGAATAAATCTTATTAGAATAAATATTATTAGAAAACCGGGTTAAAGATGTCCGAAAATGAAAGGTCAGAAATCACCCTTTCTTTATGACAAGAGCGCGGCACTGATACATAAGGTGAAAGCCAGAGTCTTCAGAAAATCATTATTCGAAATATCGAGTCTTTTGGCATGCCTACCAAAAAGACAGTGATACGTAAAAATCGACATTTTGCAATCTGTGACAACGCGATTTAAGGACAGACGTGTACAGCAATATTGCATGTACCCTCCTCCTTAAAACAAGTGGACAATATTCAAATTAACTGAGGCAATCGGAATACCAACGATCTGTAACATGTCGGAGATTGCCAGCACAGTGCCCGTCCTCATCAGCAATGTCATGTACAGCGTTATCCCTGTATTCAAGATTTACTTCTGAATGATCCGAAATTTTTCGGAGAAATTTTCGGTATTCATGGGCAAAGACAGGTGTTTAAACTACTTTCGTTAGCGACTTAATTGCATCGTAACTATCCGAGTAAATCAGTAGATTTTCAGAGAATATCCCGCCACTTAACATGATTTACGCCGCCTTCAAAAGTGCCTGGAACTCTGCTTGAAAAACACTACAGTGGTCTAGCAGCTTATAAGATCGTACAAATTGTGGAAACTCGTTTTTTTATTGAGCCTAAGAATGCAACAGAACAGATGGCTCGTTTTCAATTTGATATTTTTGATGTTAATCGAATAAACACTTAAAAACGTCGATAAAATCATGAAGAGAATTTATAAAGACGAGCTTATAAGCAACGCATAATTTAATACGAAACTAAGAAATCATTTAAAATAAACCGAAATGCAAAAAGAGGCTCCATGTTTGGGGTGTCATATGAATTAATTTGCAATTCACAGTTATGAGCGAACATAATCAAGCCATTTATGAAGCGAATAATTCGTGGCAATGGAAAGTAGGATAATAATGAGCGAAACAAATGATGGGTAAAGAAAATATACATTGCAGGCCGCTTTAAAGGCCAAAAAGCGCAGTGTGAAGTGGCCGTGCTTCAAATCGCAGGAATCAGAAACACCACGAAATATGAACAGAATATGTATTTTCTTGGGACACTTTCCCTTAGCATGCATCTGGTAAAAATTATGACAGTAAAATTAAACTGCCATGGAGGGTGTCTCAAATGTGTCATTCAGAGTGGTGTAAGAAACTAGGTTGTAATCCTAACTGAAAAGTTGTAATAACCAATTAAGCAAGTTAAGCAAATAACACTCTGCCATGATATGATACTGATATGCTTCCACTGCCCAAATGCAAATGTGTTTAAATGTTAAGAAGTCTTATAAAACGAAGACTTATGGTGCCTTTGGCCAAAAGTTTGTTTCGAATAACTCTAATAATAGTTCTCATACCACTTCCTTGTGAGGACCTAGGCCGTAATCCTGACTGAAGGGTTGTAATGGCCAATTATGTACAGGGTGGCTGATATGTATTGCAATGAATTTCAGGTTGTTCGTAATGGAATTCAAGCGTGATAGTGTGATTGCTTTATATTTGCCTGGAAAACCACAGGCGGCTATCGTTACAGCCCTCCAGCATTTAAATGTGAATAAATCTTTTGTTTCTCGTACCAATGCTCGTTACCGTGATACTGGCAGTGTTGCATCGCGTCCAAAAAGTTGACGAAAAAAAAACGGTAACAACGCCAGAAATGATCCGAAAAGTGAAGGCCAGATTTGATCGAAATCACGCCGCAGTGGTAGTAAAATTGCTCGTGAGCTGAACATATCGCGAGAACGTATGCAACACATACTTAAAAATGACCTTGGACTAAAGCCATTGATGTTCCAAAAAGTGCAAGAGCTCACCGATGGGCAAAAAAAGTTCGACTGGAAAGAGCCAAGGAGTTACTTCGCTTGCACGAAAGTGGCCAGTTACCGAATTTGGTTTTCTCCGATGAGAAGCCATTCCAAACTGAGCAGTTTGTGAACAAACAAAATGATCGGGTTTACTTGACAAAGAGGTCAGTTGAAAATTTACACCTGCTATTGGCCACCAGAACTCAAACGCCGCCGATGGTAATGGTGTGGGCCGCCGTAACGGCCGATGGTCGCTCGCCGCTCCAATTCATAGACCGTGGGGTCAAAATAAATGCCGAATATTATCGGGAAAATATTTTAAAGACAGTATTAAAGCCCTGGGCAGACAAACATTTCGGCCGCAGTCCATGGACATTCCAATAGGACTCAGCACCACCGCACTCAGCACGCGTCAACCAAGAATGGCTTAAAAAGGAGGTTCTTCGCTTCATTTCTACCGCACAATGGCCACCAAAATCTCCGGATCTCAATCCGTTGGACCTTTGCGCCTGGGGCATTTTGGAGAGTAAGGTTCTCACTAAAAAAATACCAAAGTGTCGATCATCTCAAGATGGCGCTTCGCCGGGAATGGGCCAAAATACCGCAGAGCCACTTTCGTGCAGCCTGCGATGGCATTGTCGGCCGTTTGAAGGCCATAATTCGTGCCAAAGGTTGCCAATTCGAACAAATCTAAACTAATTCTAAAATTTGATGTTATTTCCAACATTTTTTGCTTTTGAACAATAAAATTGAAAAACAAAAATTAAAAAAATGTAGCGCTTTACTTTGTTGCATTATATATAAGCCACCCTGTATGTATGCATGTATACTACTTCTTTATGTTACTTTCGAATAATTCCTATTAAACAATATAAGACACGCTAAATAAAATTATTTTTTAAAGCAAATCGCCAAAAACCTTTAAAGAAATTAATTTCGAAATCATTTTTTACTTTCAAAAATTTAAAAAAAGTCACGCACACACACACAGTTTCATTGATTTTTGCACAATCTATTCTCTTCCACTATATCCTTTTTTCTTGTTGTTGCTGTTATTGTTATTGTTGTTTTTATTTTTATATTCTATTTTCATTTGTATTTGTATTTCCAGTTTTTTTTTTGTTATGATTTTCTATGATTTCTGTCTCTTTTAAATGTACATGTTCATGTAAAAACAATAACACTTTAAAACACTCATTCACTGACACTCAAATATATTTATTTACGGACATGTCTTCACTGTATGTGTACGCAAACAAAACTTCTCATGTATGAGTGTGTGTGTTTGTGTATTTGCATTAAGTAGAGTACAATACACATGTGCTTCTATAAAGCAAATCAGAAGAGTAAAAGAGCACAGAGAAATAGCAACAATGGCGACATTTAATTGTAAAAATAGCAACAAAAACAAACTACACACAACAAAATAGAAAATACAACAACAAAAATATAAAAAAATACGAATATAACATCACCACTGTGAATTGGAAAAACGAAACAGCAGCAACAACAGCAACGACAATAACGGCAACTAAAATCACTAACAATCGTACTAAAAGCAATAACAACAACAAATAACTTTTAAATAGAATAACAGATAGAGAGGGAGAAAGAAACATTCATAATCATACAAAGAGAATCAGGCCTACAGTACGAGTAGAGCATATAGAGACGCGTTTAATACAGGGTTTCCATGTGATTTATAATATGGGAAACTGTTTTAAAGGCAAAGCTATATAAAGAGGAATTAAATTCAATTGAAAATGGTTTTATAAATTTGAAATATTTAATAGGAGATGGGGGGTTGCGTTCAGGGCGATCAGTGAGCAGTTTTTTTATTTTTTATTTTTACGCTGAGGAGGAGTAAATGTACCTAACCGGACCATAGGGGTAGTCGTCCCTATCCCCCGTCTCAGTGTTCCATTCCTCTTGCCATTGTTGTATGGTTCGCTTTCTGGCGTCGTCGACATTTACTGTCTCTCCGTGCACATTTTTAGCCTCCCACATCCTCTTCTGCTCGTTTGCCTGTAGACCTATAGATATTACACCACTGATTACAAGTGCAGCGGTTCGTTGCACCGATGATAATCTGACATTTCTAGCAGAAATTTCTTCTGCTACTAACTTCAAGCCTAAACCATCATTCTCTTTATTATTACTACAAAAGCCGATATGGCAACACTGTTACTATAAATGTATGAGTAGCTGATTTGAAGAGTTGCAAAAATATACGGAAAAATTATTTTAAAATTGAAAGACACAAAACAAAAAGATTTTTCCAAAAAACAAAAAAAATTAATAAATTTAGTCGAATATAATTTACATTGTCTACATACATGTAAAGTAAGTCTATACACACACAGACAAGTAAGACTACGACTCATAAAATTTTAAACACAACATTGTATGTATCTATGTATGTATGTATGTATGTATGTATGAATGTATGATTAGTACATACAAAATCTTCAATGCATATTTGTACATACACATGTTGACATTTAGTAAAAATATTTTAAATTTAACGGACAAAAACTATACTGCAGTAGATATTATAGGTTAACAGAATATCATTTAATGAAATCTTCTAAGTTGTTGCAATCGAAAGTCAAAAATACTTACAAAGAAGCTTATACTTTGGACTCTTCAGAATGTAATTTAAAATATCTCTGGTTGAAGATTGATTTGCGTTGGAAGAACAGTGGAAATAAGACCCTGTTCTACTGCATTAGCATTAGAAGTTCTTCTGAACTTAAGGTCAAATCAAACTGGTGAGATTATTCGAAAACATAACGAACACGAAATTCCTTAGAGGGTATAGTACATACATATAAAGGGTCCGCCAAATAACGTTTTTTTGTTTGAAAATGCTTTAAGAAGAAAACTACTGAATATTTTCTCAAATTTCTTTTTTTTTATTTGAAAGTACAATCCTTCCGGTTAATAATGGAAAATAATTTCATTCAAATGGCTGCCTCAGCTGGCCATGTAGTAGCCTACACCAGAAGATGCCGATTTTGGCAAAAAAAATTATTTTTTCAGATGAAGCTCATTTTGATCTTGGCGGGTATGTAAACAAGCAAAATTCTCGTACTGGGGACACAGAAAACCCGCACGCATACATTGAAAAGCCGACGCACACCAAACGAGTCACTGTTTGGGGCGGATTTTCGTCCAGAGACATAATTGGGCCATTTTTCTTCGAAAATGAGCAAGGAGTGGCGATCATTATCGAGCCATGTTGAACGAATTTTTATTCACAAAAATTGAAGGGGAGGATATTGTCAACATTTGGTTTCAACAGGACGGCGCTACGTGCAACACAGTCGAAGTCACACTCGATGTTTTGCGCCCAGTTTTTGAAGATCGCATTATCAGCCGCAGAGCTGATGTCGTTTGGTCACCTCGGAGCTGCGATTTGACACCGTTGGACTATTATTTGTGGGGTGCCGTCAAAGATAAGTGTTACGCCGACAAGCCAGAGACAATTGACACTTTAAAGGACAATATTCGTGAAGCCATTGGTGAAATACAGCTGCACACAATCGATAATGTGCTTAAAAATTGGACCAATCGTTTAGGCTACTGCATGGCCATTTGAATAAAATTATTTTCCATTATTAACCGGAAGGATTGTACTTTCAAATAAAAAAAGAAATTTTGAGAAAATATTCAGTAGTATTTTTAAAGCATTTACAAAAAAAACGTCATTTGGCGGACCCTTTATAATTGGTCAGGATTACGACCTGGTTTCTCACACCACATATGTTGTGTGTGTTAATTTCATATATGAGTGACGAGACCTACAGTTTAAAGTCGTCTCCAAACGGCGGATTTTTGATAAACTTTTCATGTCAATTTTATTTACTTAGAAGGCACAGTGGCCTGGCAAATCGAGTGGTTCACTTGCTGACTGTCGTTGAAAATGAAACAAGACTGAATAATAAGAGTGAATGGATTAGTTTGGAAGCTTTACACATGGTGATGACACAAGGGAAAGAACATCGTAGAAGAAAGGATTCAAGACTCTTTCAAAAGCTCGAAAGTTCCTAATTTTAAAAGGCGATATTCACTCTATCGGAAGATGTATTTAATTGAACTTCAATAAAAATACGCCAAAGCACTGCAATTTTATCGTGGGTTTGATATTCAAACACTTACAATCCATGAGATTGACACTAAATTAGTATGAAGCTATCTGCAGAGATAACCCTGCCGAATAAAAACACACATTATTCCTTTTAGTGAACCTCAGGTCGGGTGCGACTTTAGGGAAGGAAAAAGATACACTTAGCTAAAGGGAAACCAAACATTCATGCATAATTGGTCATTACAAGCCTTCAGTCAGGATTACAACCAATCTTCTCACACCACTTATGTAGTGTGTATTAATTTTATACATGAGTGACGGTATTTACTGTTCAAAGTCAGCACCGAACTCGGACAAATTTTTTGAGAAACTTTTCCATGGCAATAATTTTTTTTCTTTTTTTCTGCACGAAATCTGATAAAAAAAACAAAGGTAAAGGAAAATTCTTACCAAACTCGTTGAGTTTGAAACAATTTAAACGTTTCCCCAGCAACTATAACAGGAAAAGGTTTGAGTCTTAGTGTAGACTATCTAGGAAAGCAGAATGACTGGACTTTCAATTTCTGAAGCAGACAGTTTATACAGTATTACGTAGGGTAGTTAGCCTTTCTGATACCAACCAGTGTCCTGAAATTCGTACGGGAAACGAGGTTGCAAGAGATATTATGGCAGTCGTCAGCATGATAATGGGTTCTATGGATCCCTCTACTCAACAATAATAAAACATTCATACATAATTAAGTCATTACAATCCTTCAGACAGGATTACGGCCTAGCTTCTAACACCACTTATTTTGTGTGCGTTAATTTTATGCAGGAGTGGCAGGACCTACAGTTTAAAGTCGACTTCAAACGACAGATTTTTGAGAAACCTTCTCATGGCAATTTTATTTATTCACAGAGTTTTTGCCAGAAATCTGCTGAGAGGAAGTCGCCATAAGTCATTTTTCCTTGTGTTCAAGATGTCTGGCCTGGGGTTTAAACCGAGGCCTCATGCCTAATAAAGCAACACATTACCTACTAGACTATAGCGACTTCAGAAGCTATAGGCAGACGAAAACTTTTCCCAAAGTAGACGCATTTAAAACAATTTAAACGTTTCCTAAGCAACTACAATTGAAAAAGGTTTGGGTCCTACATTAAACTATCCAGGAAAGTCGGACTTCTAATGAAGAAATGTAGATCCAAGATCGTTTACACATAACATGAACCGCTTCAAGTCTGATATGTAGGTCCTGTGATAAGCAAAATGAAACACCAGAATTCGTATTTGTCGCCTATGCGCCCTTTATACATTTTAGAAGCAAGCACTTGGGCAGTTTATCTGGTATTACGTGGTGCGTTGGCATCTAGTATGCTGAGATTCGTCAGAGAAAGGAGGTTATGAGAGATATTATGAGACTCGTCTGTATTATAATGGGTTCATGGATCGCTGACAGTCACTGTATATATTCAAACTCTTTTGCAATACAATTAATTCTTCTAAGAGGGGTACATAAACAATGTTGCGGAGAGGACTATTATTTAAATGCCATTTTTTATTCCTATCATTATGCACAGCACTGTACATTTTGAAATGATTTCATAAATACAACTAAAAAGTACAAATTCCTGTACACATATGCATACACACAAGCACACGCACACTTATGCAAACTATATATGTAGGTATGTATGAGGAACATTAAAAACAAAATCAGTTTTTAGTTTTGAAAAATATTGTTCTCTTACAACTATTGAACACAGCCATTCAAAGGCAGCAAAAGAGAGAAAGAGAGAGGGAGAGCGGTAGTAAGGTTTTGCTGACATCTGTAAGGCCACATTTATAACAGCAAAATATGACAAAATGTTGTATGTATGGAAACAAAACTACAACAACAACAGCAACAAGCAAATAACGAACAACAGAAAACTATGAAGCTGACATGCAAATTCGTATTTGTTGTATAAAAGAGTATATGTTCCAGTGCTGTATAGTAAACGTACAGATATTTGCATGCATATGTAGGTATGTAGACATATGATTATGCTTGTATTTCTAGACCTATGCATATAGTAAGTAGCAGTGTATGCGTGTATGAACGTATTGCACAATAAATACGTGCGTCTTTTCAAATATTCTACGTGTTTTTGCAATGTTTTTTGATTTTTTGTTTTTCCATCATTCTCCTTTAGCTGCCACAGCCATGTTTGAGTATAAGTGTGTGTGTATATTTTGCTGTCAGTATTTACACTAATGTCTGCCTGCATTGTAGCGAACAACTAAAATATGAATTTATTTTCAGACAGACCAGCTTTTAGCGGCTGTGTTTTGAATATTTTATTGAAATAATTTATCAGGTAGGAAAAATTCTACTCTTTTTTCGTCATCAATTGAAAACGCTTTGAGTGATTATTGGCAGAAAATTTTAAATGTTCAGCATAAAATAATGAAGTTTAAATAATAAAAGTGATAACAGAAGCCATAAACGATTATTATTAAACAGAATTCAACACAATAAATTCAAAGTGTGCTCCATTTTTCATCTAAAATAGACAATCTTTGGGCACACATAAGCCAATCGATTAAATACTTTGTAAATGTATAGACTTTGGTGACTTACAAAGGTAAGCACATGTGTTCAAAAGAGAAAAATCTTAAACCAATTATTTTGGACTTGAATACTGGCAGTTATAAAAGATACTGAATTTTCTATTGTCTGGCTGTGCTAGATTAGTAAGTTCAACTGCTTGGTTGAGACACTATAGCTTCTACTGTGCCTCTATTCAGTTGGAAATGTTGTAATTCTATTCGTCTACATGTTTCATCTTATATATAAAAATGAATGTGTGTTTATTTGTTTGTGGGTTTGTTTGTTTGTTTGAAATCTATAGATGACTAAACGGCTGGAGCGATTTTCTTGAAATTTTAACAGTACCTGCCTGTATGCCTGAAAGGAGTCTTTTTATTTTAAAATTTCAAGTAGGCGAGGTGCCACGCCCACATACCCAATAAGTATTTAATGTCACATATCTCATAAACTGCAACAGCTAGAGTCCTCAAATTGTGTATGGACGACTTTGACGTATATATGAACCAAATGGGCGGATTGGCTATAGTGGGCGTGTCACCTCTCATATAAAAAATATTAAATTAGTATATCTTCTTAACTTCTTCTTATACATAAAAATGAATGTGTGTTTATTTGTTTGTGGGTTTGTTTGAAGTCTATAGACGGCTAAACGGCTGGACCGATTTTATTGAAATTTTCACAGTATCGTCCTGTATGTCTGGAAGGAACTATAGGCCACTTTTTATTTAAAAATTTCAAGTAGGCGAGGTGCCACGCCCACATATCCATATAAAAATGAATGTTTGTTTGTATAAGGTACATACATAGAATCTTAAACTATGCATTTGATCATGTTATGACCTTTAGCAAAGCTGTTGCGCATTGGCCGATGAAGCTTTCTAAGTTGGTATGACCAATTTCCGACAGGTGGTGCCACTGAAAATTACTCAAAATGAATGACAAGCAATTGGTCGACCTACACCTCAAGCACGGAAGGATAGGGCATTTCGAGCCTCAGAATCAAACGAGCATTGAGACTGGGAAATTTTCGAGTGTATGCCGCTGAGACCCGTTCGCTTGAAACACTTGATTAGAAACTGATCGAATGCCTACTACTCATGCCCGTTCATCTCAATCATCAGGACAACGGGAAACAAAATCAATAAAAATGATTCAAAATTAATTGGACATTTGTGTAATGTCTTCTTTCCTTCAAATTTATTTTAGTTGATTGCGCAGCAACACACGCACGGTACAGCTAGTTTGACTTTACAATTCAATCTTCTAGCCTGTTAACCCCAACATTCACAGTGGGACTCTTAAGATATACACCGATGGTTCCAAGGCTGTGTATTAGGTTAGGTTAGGTCGGAGTGGTAGCTTTAATATCACAAATCTCATTTGAGCACGCATAGCGGCCCGTTGTGATGCTGTGTACAAGATGTCAACAGTTCTAGCAAAGGAGTTTCGTATAGGTTGCCTAAGCACTGCTGAGCTTTCCAGGTCAAGATCATGACAATATTGAAAATTTCTTAGTTTACTCAAATATCCTTCCCATGTATGATTAGCGGTTTTTAGGGGCAACTTCTATTGATTCAAAGGTAACCCAAAATATCGTTAGAATTTCTATTAACTGGCCAGAAATAGTACAGAGATGACATTCATCAATATGTTACAAGACATAGACTAGACATCAGATTATCTCAGTTAAATTGGTTACTCTCCCATCGTTTTAAGGAGAGGCTTGGCTACGCTATAGGCTTGACTCTGCTAGGCTGATATACTTAAGAAGAAGACTTATTCTCTTAAACAACATGGCCGTCTATCATCCTATTGCAGACTTCATACTTATTTAAATGGCTTTTAAAGGAGCAATGGGTCTGATGAAGAGCAAGAGGCTCTTCATCTCTTTCATCTCATATGCTCTTGACTTTTCATTCTCACAATGGCCCTAACCTCTAGTGTATGTGATAGAAGGAATATTCTTCCTCTTCTTATTCATCTGCAGGAAATTATTGGCCAAAATGACCAAGGTATATACGTCTGAAATGAGTGTCTAATACTCAGTGTCCTGTTACATTTCCAACAACAAAGCTAAAGAAGCTTCTTAGGTATTTGAGCATTGGTCTTCTAGTCTGTACACAACACCAGTTAAAAAATTGCAATCCCTTTAAACCTTTAAATTTCCTATGGGGTTGTTTACATTTCTGTTACCATTACCTCCATCATACATACATATGTATACGGGTTCATTGTCCAATTTTCTATTTTCGTTTGTTTAATGCGGGCTTTTTTGTCATGTTTTTCTGTTTTTTTTCGGTCTCTTTATGTTTCCATTACAAAATTTATCGCCAAATTTACATGGGGGGCGCGACAAACCCAAAAATCCATAAAATTTTCTATTCATGACTGATAACACGTTAAGGGAGGAGGAATATTTGATTTAATCTGCTGATGCTGCTGCTGCTGCTGCTGCATGTATGTCTATTGATCTTTAATTTGCTGGCGGATTTTGCCCACACATCACAGTATCAGCAGAGAGTGCAACATCAGCACCAGAAAAAATATTTAAATTTGAATTTGAATTTGAATGAAAAAAAAGAAAAGTTGATTTAAGCAAATTACAAGAGATTCAAATAAGAAGGGTGGAAGGGGATAATATTTGTAGAAGCATTGTAAATTTAGTTGGGCCTTAGCAATTGGAAATAAATGAGTTTAAAGTGGCATATTCAATTTTTTTTTTAATTTTCATAAAATACAACAGGACCCTAAACGGCCCAAGTAAGCCGTAGCCACTGAGGAGGCCGCCAATTCAACCTAATGTGCTGTTCCCCTTAATTATTAAAATTTTCATCTTCTCACTGCACCGACAATAAGCCGAGAAGGTGGATAGTTTGGAGTGGTAGCTTTGGCACCAAAACTGACTTGAGCCCACATAGCGACTCGTTGTAATGCCATAGGCTGCAATACGCCTTAAAAATTGTACTACAATTCTGCTTATTTAGTCTCGGTCATTGCCAGGAGGTAGTAATATTTTTAAGTGGCAAGAAACAATACAGTTTCCGTCTTGTTAAGCAAATGTTGCCAGAGATGTCGAAAATCTTAAGAGCCAGGAAACTTGAATAGAGTACGACGCATTTCTAGTATACCGCGGAATATTTTTCCAACTTAATTTTGACTGCGATTTGAATGTCTTACATTAGAATCTAATGTATCTAATAGAATGTCCTAAGCCAGGGGTATAAGCCTTCTCCCTATACAATACACGCGTATTTTGTGAACGACTGAAGCCACTCCTTAAAACACTGATTGGACCTTATTAGTGCGGCTTCAGACCTGGCAAGTTCACCATCGACCAGATCTTCACACTACGCCAAATCCTGGAAAAGACCCACGAAAAACAAGTCGACACACACCATATTTTTGTCGACTATAAGGCTGCCTTCGATAGCCCCATAAGGGTCGCGTTTTTGCCGCAATGTCTGCGCTCGGTATACCTGCGAAGCTGATAAGATTATGCAGAATGACGTTGAGCTTCTCCTGCAGCTCCGTCAAGGTAGGAAAGGACCTCTCCGAACCTTTTGATAATGTGCGAGGTTTCAGAGAAGGCGACCCCTTATCATGCGACCTCTTCAACTTCGTCATGGAGAGTGTTCTGCGAAAGGCGGGAGTGCATCGCAATGGCACTATTTTTCAAAAAAGTGTCCAGTTGCTTGCGTACGCTGACGACATTGACATCATTGGGCGTACCAAGCGAGATGTTACTGCTGCCTTTAGGGCTATTGAACGGGAGTATAGTAAGATGGGCTTTGCAGTAAGTGAGGCCAAAACAAAGTATATGTTGTCGACAAGTAGAGACGCGCGGCGTATTGATTCTCAGTTTGCGGTCGATAACTATACTTTTGATACGGTCAAGGAATTCATTTATCTTGGCTCCGCCGTTACCACCAAAAATGATTTCAGTCTGGAGATCAAGCGCAGTATCACTCTTGCCAACAGGTGCTGCTATGGTCTCAATAGGCAATTGAGTAGCAGAGACTTCTCTCGTGCGATAAAACTAACACTCTACAAGACGCTCATCCTACCCGTGCTTCTTTATGGCGAAGAGGCATGGACCCTATTAACAACTGATGCAGATGCCTTGAGAATGTTCGAGAGAACAGTACTGCGTAAGATCTTCGGTCCTGTACGAGTTGGCGATGATTTCCGCATCCAATCCAACAGTGAGCTGTATGAGCTCCTCAACGACATAGACGTTGTACAGCGTATTAATATCCAGCGGCTGCGCTGGCTCGGCCATGTCGTTCGAATTGAGGAGGATGATTCGGCGAGACGGGTATTTGATGCGGGATCTGCGGAAGTCGGCGAAGAGGTCGACCTTGTTTGCGTTGGAAGGACCAAATCGAGGAAGCCCTGTCATCGATTGGTGTGACCAACTGGGGTAGGCGCCCAAGAAGCAGAGACGCCTGGAAGGATGTGCAGCGGCAGGCCGAAATCCGTTAATCGGGTTGTTATGGCCAATTAAGCAAGTAAGTCTAATGTCCTAAGCGATTGTCAAAAGTACTTGTTGTGATGATCGTGAACTCTTTATATATGCGAAGCAGCGGCGTCCCTCTATAACCACGACTTACGATTGTTTAGTTGACAGACCCTGGCTGACTGGTAACATCACACTTTGACTGGCGTTTAGGCATAGAATGGTACCACAAATCAATGACCAATACGTGGATCAAACATATGAAACATTCTCAATTCCAAATAAATCTTGCTATTGCCTTATAAACCTTATTTTGAAAACTTCTGTCGAAGATAAACAAGAAAAGAGACGTCAAGAACCTGCATCCTTTGTTCCGGACATAGAGGCTTGAGTTGAAAGACAGGTCTCCCTCTTCCTGCTTTCTTTGTTGACAAAATCCGGACATAGATATTTGTGTTGAAAGACAGGTCTCCCTCTTTCTTATAGCCAGTCTTTCTTACTTAATTGATCACTACAACCCTTTAGTAAGTCGCTGTAGTCTAGGTAGGTGGTGTGTTGGCTTATAAGACGGGAGCCCATTGTTCAAACCCCAGCCCAGACATCTCAAACAAGACGAAATATGAATTGAAAAATATTTCTTTCTTCGGCAGTCTTTTGGCAAAAAGTTAGGTTAGTTTAGCGGCTAGCTTGTCGTTTACAAGCAAATTTACCCGGTGGCCTCGGATGGGTCACTGTGTTGCCCAGTGTGAGGTAAAACCCCTTGTAATGATCCGTTAGTGTCCCAATCTTCGGTCAATGCCCTGCCCAGTTTCTTTATGGGAATGGCCAGGTCTTCAAACGTTCTGTCACCCGATGACATCTATCCTGAAGTTCAGGGCATTCGCATAAAAAACAGCTTATGCATTAATCCTGGTGGGTCAGACCGAGCATATCAGCGAAACTGCCAATAGCGCAGTGTTCCATTTGAATGAGAATCGTTCTCTTGTCGAATTTAAGTATTTCCCTGATTCTCCCGCTGTCCTCTGCTCTTAGCAGCAGTTTTGAAATTCGGCAATCATGTATGTTAGCGAAAACTCTGAACTTAAAATGAAATTGTCATGAAAATTTCCTCAAAAACCTTTCGTTCGCATTCGCCTTTAAACTGTAGTTCCTGCCACTTATGGATAAAAATTAACACACACAACACGGGTGCTGTGAGAAGTTAGGTTATAATCCCTGCTAAATGTAGTGAAGTAAATAAGCATGGCACTACAGAGCCTATACAACTCCTATTAAAAAAAAAATTAATTCTCTTGGCTATGCAATATAATGGGTCCGCCATCTAACGTTTTTTTATTCAACCAGTGCTTATTTCGTGAATGGTAACACTTATCTCATGTCTGATTTGACAGATAATTAGTTGTATCCTTCCGCTGAACGAATATGGTTGTGTATACGCTTGAACAACGCTGGGAAATATTGCGACATTATTTTGAAAATCATGGTAATGTTGCAGAATGTGTGCGAAAATTGCGTACGGATTTTGGAAGAAGAGAAGCACCGTCAGCTCCGAATGTTCGTTATCGTATTCGTGAAAAAAGTGAAAGAAACTGGCATCCTCATCGATAAACCAAAGCGTGAAAAGCCAAAAACAGCGCGTACACCCGAGAATATTGCTGCTGTGGCAGAAAGTGTGCGTGAAGCGCCATTAACATGAATTCACCGTCGTTCTCAACAATTGAACATTTCGGAGACATCATTGAGACGAATTCGAAATAAAGACCTTGGTATGACGCTATACAAAGTCCAATTGGTTCAGGAGTTGAAGCCAATTGGCCATCCAATGCGTTTTCGCTTCGCTAAGTGGGCCTGCGATCGACTTACAGAAGATGCCGATTTTTGGCAAAAAAAAATCATCTTTTCAGATGAAGCTCATTTTGATCTTGGCGGATATGTAAACAAGCAAAATTGTCGCATTTGGGGCACAGAAAACCCGCACGCATACATTGAAAAGCCGACGCACCCAAAACTAGTCACTGTTTGGTGCGGATTTTCGTCCAGAGGCATAATTGGGCCATTTTTCTTCGCAAATGAGCAAGGGGAGGCCGTTACAATCAAGGGCGATCGTTATCGGGCCATGTTGAACGAATTTTTGTTCACAAAAATTGAAGAGGAGGTTATTGGCAACATTTGGTTCTAACAGGACGGCGCTACGTGCCACACAGCCGAAGCTACACTCGATGTTTTGCGCCCTGCTTTTTAAAGATCGCATTATCAGCCGCAAAGCTGATGTCGTTTGGCCACCTCGGAGTTGCGATTTGACACCGTTGGACTATTATTTATGGGGTGCGGTCAAAGATAAGTGTTACGCCGACAAGCCAGAGACAATTGACGCTTTAAAGACAATATTCGTGAAGCCATTGGTGAAATACAGCGGCACACAATCGATAATGTGCTTAAAAATTGGACCGATCGTGTGTAGGCTACTGCATGGCCAGCCGAGCCAGGCATTTGAATGAAATTATTTTCCATTCTTAACCGGAAGGATTGTACTTTCAAATAAAAAAAGAAATTTGAGAAAATATTCAGTAGTTTTTTTTAAAGCATTTTCAAAAAAAAAACGTTATTTGGCGGACCGTTTAGTTTCATTTCTCTACCAACATCTGATAGAGAATATGTTGAACTTTTATTCCTAATATGAATGCCAGACGATTTCCCCGTGCCACACTTTCCGTATGTTTAATAATAATTGTTCAAAATTTATTCAAGTTTATCCTGACACGTTCATTATCAATTCAAATAATCATGCCTTAAAGCTTATCTCTATGTATTGTTGAGGAAATCAAAGGAAAACTGATTATGATTTATTTTGCATGGAAATATTTGTTTTTTTTTTCTCTGTAGAGAAAGTCAATTAGAAAACTTAAGCAATTGTTTGACAAGAGTTTTGCTTGTTAATGTTTCCAAAAAAAAAAGTTCAAAAAAAAAAAACGAAAAAAAGTACGAAACTTTTCAAAAATTTTTGGATTTGTGGTGGAAATAAAAAGAAAAACTTTATCATGCCATCATTCAATATGTTGCAGAGAAAAAATAATACAAAAGAAAATGGAAAAAAAGGAAAGGAAAAGAAAAACTTTTTCCATACTGTGACTCTGTCGCTCTCTCTCTCTCTGCATCCTACATTCTGTGTCTTACAAGAATTTTCCATATGTTTTCCTTTATATTTATGCACACACACACAGCACTCATATGTATGTGTATATGTAGTGCAAGTGTGTGTACGTAGCATGTGTGTGTGTGTGTAATGAATATTTTAGAATAGATTTCTGTAATCCTTTTTGGTAATCCTTTTAATAAATTTCAAATTTTACATGATTGGCCTTAAGGTTGTAAAATTAAGTCCACTCTTATGGCACACATACTGGTGTACACTTACTTCATTGAAATGCTTTTAAATTATGCAAGTAAAGTGGATTAAAAGTTCACTAAGTAGGCCATAACCAATAGGCCAGCATTAAAATGTCAGTCTATGAAGCAGCCACTATAAATCCAATAAATTACTTGGAGACTTAAAAAGCTTATTTTAAATTTAGAACAGCATAATGAAGTCTTATTCCACACACATACACATGCAGTTCTTTTAATACAATAGATAGGATAGAACTTAAAATCATTTGGGATAATTACACCAGCCCTGTTGAGCTCATTATGCAGGGCACTTACTGTCTCAGCATGACTGAGCATAGCTGAGAACAGTCAAATGAATACAGATGTCACAGACACTATTAATCCATATAAATAAAGGGTGTTTTTTACAGAGGTATAGAACTTTAAGTTGGCATTACTTTTCAAGATGGCGACCGATTTAACAGCTGTCAAGTGATTTATTCTCAGTTTGGTTTGGCAATTCATCATGACTAGACTGACGCCTGAACAACGCTTGCAAATATTGCAATTTTATTTCGAAAATAATGGTTCTGTGCGGAAAACGTATCGCGCACTACGTCCATTTATCGTCGACAAAATCGTCCATCAGAGCAGTTAATTCGATTAACCATGGAACGTTTTCGCACCACGTTTACTCTTATTGATAACTCGCATCCCCAGAGACGCTGTACGGTGCGTCCAGAAGAAGCTATTGCTGTTGTAGAGCGTAGCATTGAGGAAGACCCGAATGAGTCCATCCGCCATCGAGCACAGGAATTGGATCTGTGTCCATCCACTTTATGGAAGATTTTGCGGAAGGATCTTGGTTTGTGTGCTTACTAAATCCAACTCGTGCAAGATTTGAAGCCAAACGATCATCAAGTAAGGCGTAGATTCGTCGAATGGGCCCAAAACGAGATTACCGTTGTTCCCGATTTTCATAAGCGAATTTTGTTTAGCGATGAAGCAAACTTCTGGTTGAATGGCTACGTCAACAAACAAAACTGCCGCATTTGGAGTGAAGGTAATCCTCAAGTGTATGTGGAAACACCGTTACATCCAGAAAAACTGACTGTTTGGTGCGCTTTATGGGCTGGTGGAATCATTGGTCCGTACTTTTTCAAAAACGATGGTGGCCAGAACGTTACAGTCAATGGTGATCGGTATAGAGCCATGATTACTAACTTTTTCATTCCTGAATTGAATAACCATGATGTCCAGGAGATGTGGTTTCAACAAGACGGCGCAACATGTCACACAGCTCGTGCCACAATAGATTGAATTGAAAGACACGTTTGGTGACCGCCTAATTTCACGTTTTGGACCTGTGAATTGGCCTCCAAGATCTTGTGATTTAACACCGCTAAACTACTTTCTGTGGGGCTATGTAAAGTCATTGGTCTATGCGGTAAAGTCACAAACGCTTGACCATTTGGAAGACAACATTCGCCGTATTATTGCCGATATACGGCCACAAATTTTGGAAAAAGTCATCGAAAATTGGACGTCCAGATTGGACTACATCCGCGCCAGCCGTGGCGATCATATGCCGGAAATCATATTTAAAATGTAATGCCACAAGATTATCTTTCGGATAAATAAAATTCATGTCAATCGAATAATCCATCGTTGTTTTATTACAACTTAAAGTTCTATACCTCTATAAAAAAACACCCTCTAGTTATGCTAAGTAGCTGCAAATGAAGTTAACAAGTTTCAATTTAAGACGCTCAGAGTACTTTGATTTAGCCAAATACAGCGTTGGAATAAATTCTGAATCGATTTTATGACTAAATACCACCACTATGTTGAATTTTGACGCCAACATAGTAAATCTGATGTTAGCCTTGGACAAACACTAGAACACGTTGTGTTGTTTGTCAAAGCAGCGGGTTTAAGATTTAGAGAACTGGAAGGCTGAGTTCGGTGATTGTGGTCCCTGGAAATGACTTATGTGAACACTATTACTTTAATTTATGCAAACAGAAACTTACCAAGCCTGCGCTGTGTTTTGCATCGAATGGTGCATATTGGCTAACTGAAGCTAATAAAATCATTTGAAGGTTCACTAGACTTTAGCTTGTGTAGCTAGTTCGAAAAATATGTTTGATAGGTGTCTTCAGATAGCATAGAAAATATTCTATTGCTTCGATATTTTCCCCACATGTTCCCGACATGCATTTACATATATACATACATAAATAATCATTAGAAGCCATTAGTCAGGATAATGACTAAGCTTCTCACACCACTTATGTTGTGTGTGTTAATTTTATACATGGCTAGCGGGGCCTTCAGCTTAAAATCGACTCCGAACGACAGATTTTTGAAAAGCTTTTGATGGCAATACGCTCAGAATTTTTACCAGAAATCTGCTGAGAGGAAATCGCCGAAAAAATTATTTTTTTTTCATATTTCGTTTTATTGGAGATGTCTGACGTGGGGTTTGAACCGTGGCCTCACATCTAATAAGCCAACACACTACCTACTAGACTACGACGACTACATCTTATGTTAACATCGTACGAAAATTAAAACACGTTGTGTGTTTTTGCAAAGGAAATTTTATTATAGCAGCGGGAATAAGTTCTAGGGAATTATGCAGCTGACCTAAAATGTGTTCCATTGTTTCGATATTTTCTCCAAATGCTCCTTAAATGCGACACTTGGTAATTCACCAAGCAGAAGCGACATGTAAATGAAAGGCGATTTTCTCTACAAGACTGAAAATGAACAGAGACGGTTTTTAACATTCTTATTATCCAATAAATTATTCGATTTTCTCTGAAATCAATTCTATTCAACTTAGATATTCGTTCAATCCTATGTTTTCCGCTAATTACACCCTTAAGATGCCTAATTAAGTACCCAACAACAGTCTTTTCTCATCCAAGTAGGCCCCAGCATTATGGAAATTCTGCAAGGATATCGAAAATTTAAAACTCTTTCATTCATTATACAGGAATTATGTTTGAAAAACAACAACTAAGAAAATTGATTCTAATCGATTGACTTTAAATATGTATGTGCGCAGACAGAATACATTTAAGAATAAAAAGCTTTTCATACTTGCATGTTGCATTTTAAAATTCCTTACCTGTAATGACAACAAAAAAAGATACAAGATTATTAGTATTAAGAATCAACACAATATTATAAAAATAACAAGTTTTTAAAGAAAAAAAAATCTTAGGCTTAGAAATTTATATGAAAAGGGTTCAAGTACCGCTGGCGTTTGAAGGATAAAAAAAATAAAATGAAAAGTCATCATACTGTGTTTCAACAGTGATAACAAACATCAAGATGAGGCCATACTCCAGAGCTGGGTATAACATTACAGCTGCCATTGATGAGATCTCCCGTACACAGGTACAATCCACAGACAATTCCAGCCTTGAAAGATAACATTAAAGCAGCCATTAAAGCACCAAATGGTGGAAAAAATTTCGCAATATTTTTCTTAAGGAATAGACCATCTGCGATGAAGTTGTGGGCAACATTTAAATGAAATAATGTTTAGGAAGACCGGGTCATTTCTCGCTCCAAAAAAATGTTTCATTGAAATTGTCCCGTACATACAGTGGTGGCCACAAATTTAAGACACGACATATGACTGACTTAGTTGTGATAATATTTACAATCCTTTAATATCAAATTTGATATTCTTTATTCTTCTATATACCCTGTAATGTTAAGAAAAAGTGCCATTATTTTATTTTGTTTCCTTTTACATTTTGTTGCTTTTTGATCGTATTATTGTAAAAACGTTTATTTGAGACTGGCAACGAATTTAAGACATTTCAGAAATATCTGGTTTTTAAGTGATTTTTTGGTGTTTTTTGAAGCTAAACAGTGAGCAACGATTGTTTTATTTTATTTTATGTTGGAATACATAGAAATATTTAATTATAAATGGTCAGAGGTACTTGGAGTACCGATGTCGAGCGAAAACTGATACAACAACTAAAATTTGTTGGAAAAATAGTAATGGAGATATCCAAGCTGCTTAAATGTTCTAGATGCAAGATTTACAACGCGCTGGAACACATCAAGCAACATGGTACCATCAAAAATGTCAAACAGCAACCTAGAGACCGAAAAACTACACCCTAAAGTAGCTGCTAATAATCCATTCACGAGCTCAAGTAAAATAAAAAATAAAATTGCATTGGATTTTGGTATTGATATTTCGTCCAGGGCAATAAGATGACGTCTAAACGAGCAAAACTTGCGTGGGTGTATTGGACAACGTAAACCACTTGTGTCATAAAAATATCAAATCCCAACTTGCGTTTTCGAGAGAACATCTCAATAAACCGATGATATTTTGGAAAAATATTCTTTGGAGTGACGAGTCGAAGTTTTGCCGCTTCGGCTCTGATGGAAAGCAGTACGTATGGTGCCCTCCAAGCCTGGAGCATCACCCAAAGTACACCCTTAAAACGGTCAAACATGGTGGTGGAAATGTGATGGTGTGGGCAGCATTTTCCTGGCATGGTGTAGGTCCCATTTACAAGATTAGTAGTAATATGGACCAGCACTTTTACAAACACATTCTAACAGACACTATACTACCATTCGCTGAAGACAACATGCCCATAATAAGGAAATTTATGCATGACAATGACCCTAAGCACACCTCACGTCTTGTGAAGAGTTGCCTAGAGGAAAACAACATCACTGTTCTTCTTCTGTTCTGTGTGGCCAGCTCAATACCCAGACCTCGGTCCAATTGAGAACTTGTGGAATGATGTTGAGAAGAAACATGTTCGAGCAGTAAAACCAAAAAATTTAAACGATTTGTGCGAAGAAATCCAAAAAGCTTGGTATGCAATTCCAAATTGTATGGCTTTAGTCGAAAGTTTACCCAGGAGATGTGCTGCTGTGATCCAAAATAAAGGATTTCCAACCAAATACTAGGATTTTTTTTAAGAAGCTGAGCTTTCTTTTGGTGAATTAAGTTTTATTTTGCCTATGTCTTAAATTCATGACCAGGATAAAATTTGTGTTGATCTATATTATATGTAAATAAAAATTCTTAACCAAATATAGGTTGCAAAATATTATTAATTTTTCTTCCTAATATTAATAAAATCTTAAGAAAAATATCATGGACCTAAAATTTTTTTGATAAGATGTAAAAATTATCACAAATAAATAAGTAAAATGTCGTGTCTTAAATTCGTGGCCACCACTGTATATATTTTTTCCATCACATTTGCTCCCTTTTGTATCAACACAAAAAATAAAACTTCATTGTTCAACCATTTATTTAATTTATTCAGTTTTCATAACCAGCAGCAATTTAATAACGGCACTTTTGTGTAAAATCTAAAAAAACGACAACAACAACACCAAAAGTCAATCGAACAAAAAACTAATAACGTTCGATGCGAGTTAAGACATACGATACATAAAATTGGAAAGAAAAAAACAACAAAAATGAAATCAAATGAAATGTTAATAGTTGCAGTTATCGTTGTAGTTGTTGTAAACATTTTAAAACTTAATACAGCATCTCCACCATCACTCTTCCCACCATCCTGTAAAATACGAATGCCATACAGGCAAATCGGGTAGCCATGCAAACGAATGCTGTGTTCAATGTTCAATTGAAAAACAAAAACAATACATTGATGTAATATTTTTTAAAACTTACACACATACACATACATGCAACAGACACAACCCATACATGGTTTACAGTATTTGAATATGTGAAGTCAGAAACTCAAACTCTTTTAACAGCCCTTTGGCAAAATTTTCTAATAAAATAAAATAATAGTCAGAACGTAAAAGAGAGTGAGGGAGAGAGTAAGGGGAGTAAAAGAGAGAATATTTTGTTTTACAATAACAATAAATTGATTGCACACATGTAACAACCATGAGTACTTGTAAAGCAATGTTATTTTCATTTTTTCTTTCTTTCATTCCTAAACTTATAAAATTGTAGAGAGAAACAAAGAGAGAGTGGTGGGTGGAGAGGTGGCGAGAGAGTATAAAAGAAATAAAAATATTTTTGCATAGAGAACAATCACTATACACAACTTAAATTTTTGTACTACCACACATACATGCACACAAAATAAGCAGTATAAGCATGTTCATAAATGTTTGAAGATTAATCTTTTTTTCCCCCCTATTTATAGGAGGAAAAAAAGGGAAAAGAAAATAAATTTCATATAAAATATAATACAATACAATACAAAATACATATACAGTGAGGATAAAAAGAAACTGATCACCAAACTCATGTTTTAACATCTAAGGAGAGTGCCCGAAAAATTGTTTGATGATAATGGGTGATTTTTTAAGAGATATTGGAAAATTTGTCAAAAAAACACATAAAATTCTGAAAAATGCATGAAATTTTTATTTGAATCGATAGTTCGGTTCATATAATTTAATGTTTGAAGATTATTTCATGCAAATGTTGACCGCGACTGCGCCTCAAATGGTCCATCCGCTTAGTCCAATTTTGACATACTCTTTCCAACATTTCGGCCGGTATCTGACGAATAAATGCTTCAATGTTGTCTTCCAATGCGTCAATTGAAGCGGGCTTGTCTGTATAGACATGAGCTTTAACATAGCCCAACAAAAAATAGTCTAAAGGCGTTAAATGGCGCGATCTAGGCGGCCAATTGACCGGGCCCGAACGTGAAATAAAATCTTTACCGAAATCGCCTCTCAATAAGTCCATTGTTACGCGTGCTGTGTGGAATGCGGAACCGTCTTGTTGAAACCACATGTGATGCAAGTCAAGCTCTTGCATTTTGGGCAAAAAAAAAGTTGGATATCATCTCACGGTAGCGCTCACCATTCACAGTTACGTTACGATTCGCAGCATCTTTGAAGAAGTACGGTCCAATGATGCCACCAGCCCATAAACCGTGACTAAACTGTGACTCTTGCCGATCTTCACTCCAAAATCGACAATTCTGTTTATTTACGTATCCATTGAGCCAAAAATGAGCTTCGTCGCTGAACAAAATTTTTCGATAAAGAAGTGGATCTTCGGCCAATTTTCCAAGAGCCCATTCACCAAAAATTCTGCGTTGCGGTAGGTCGTTCGGCTTCAATTCTTGCACCAGCTGTATTTTGAAAGGCTTCACACCTAAATCCTTCCGCAAAATTTTCCACATTCTTGAGTAACAGAGGCCCAATTGCTGCGAACGGCGACGAATCGATAATTGATGGCCATCATTAACACTGGCCGATACAGCTGCGATATTTTCTTCAGTTCGCACTCCACGTAAGTGTGTTGGTGGTTTAATGTCCAACAATGTAAATTTGGTGCGAAATTTACTCACAATAGCCTGAATAGCCGCTTCAGTGGTTCGATTAAACTGACCATAAAATGGAAGAAGCGCGCAATGAACTTTCTTAACAGAGCACGCATTTTGATAATAAAATTCAATGATTTGCAAGCGTTGTTCGTTTGTAAGACGATTCATGGTTAAATTATAGATCAAACTGAAGATGTTTGACAGTGAAACAAAACACGAAACGTGCGTGAGCTGTGGCAGTGTTGCCAAAAAGATAACATTTAAAAAAATCACCCGTTATTTCAAAATTTTTTGGAATTTTTTTTTCAATTTTGTTTTTTTCTCAATTTTAAAAACTGGCAATAAAACAATTTTAAAAAATAAGAATAACGGTAATTTATTAATGTATAATTTTGTTCTTTTTAATGTACAATTTCTTTTGACACTCACTGTATATGTGTATACATACATACATATGTATATAAATATGTTCATAATACATATTGTTTGTCTTTTTTTTCTTTCTCATTATTGCATTTGTTGTTGTTGTTGTTTCCATTGTCTAGTGTTTGTTCTGGCTTTAGGTTGTCGATAATCATAAAAGTTGTTCAGAATTGCAAACAAGAGATTGATTTTTTTCTTCTTTTTCCAATCATTATTTTTCTTTCGTTTTTTATTGTTTTATTGTTTTTGCAAAGACTTAAGTAGATAAAGTAAATATTTTAGTTGTAAATAGTTTAGAATCATATTTTTTTGTTTAAACAAATATTGAATACCCATACACTTAACACTCGAAAGACTAAGAAATCCAGACAAACGAAATGTTGTTACAACAGCAGATAGCTATGGATTGTACGCGTGTATTAAGAAGTACCATAAGGTGTTGTAATAAAAAAAACGAATAAACCGTCTGCATTGCTCTACAAATAACATTTAATCGCTCTAGATGGCATTGTGTAGATAATATTTTTATGAAGTGTTTAAAATTGTTCATATTGTTATGAAAATGAAAAATCTAGATGCTGGTGTTTTGCTTTTACATTCTTTAACATTAAAATTATAAACAAAAGCTGCAAAAATAAAACAATGCAGTAAACAAAACTATTTACAAATTCTCGTACTGCTTAATATAACAACAAACACAAGCATAAAAACAAAAATACACCAACAACACTACAAGAATAAATGTAAACAAAATACACAAGCATACAAGAATTAATGTAAACAACGATGTTTACATTTATAGAGATTTCGAGAAGGCGAAGCCATGAACATTCGCCTTAAAGAATATTCATCAGACGGTTTACTCTGCCATATATCGGGTCTGCCATCTAACGTTTTTTTGTTTAGATAATTAGTTTTATTCTACCGCTATCTATACATACATTAAAAATCCGACGCACCCAAAACGAGTCACTGTTTGGTGCGGATTTTCATCCAGAGGCATAATTGGGCCATTTTTCTTCAACAATGAGCAAAGAGTGGCCGTTACAGTCAATGGAGATCGTTATCGGGCCATGTTGAACGAATTTTTGTTCACAAAAATTGAAGAGGAGGATATTGCCAACATTTGGTTACAATGGGACGGCGCTACGTGCCACACAGACGAAGATACACTCGATGTTTTGCACACTGTTTTTGAAGATCGCCTTATCAGCCGCAGAGCTGATGTCGTTGGACCACCTCGGAGCTGTGATTTGACACCGTTGGACTATTATTTTTGGGGTGCCGTCAATGATAAGTGTTACGCCGACAAGCCAGAGACAATTGACGCTTTAAAGGCCAATATTCGTGAAGCCATTGGTGAAATACAGCTGCACACAATCGATAATGTGCTTAAAAATTGGACCGATCGTGTAGGCCAGTCGAGGCAGCCATTTGAATGAAATTATTTTCCATTATTAACCGGAAGGATTGTACTTTCAAATAAAAAAAGAAATTTGAGAAAATATTCAGTTGCTTTTTTTTAAAGCATTTTCAAACAACAAAAAGTTATTTGGCGGACCCTTTAAAAGGCAAGGCAAAGCAGGCGACTGGGAGAGTGAAGTTCAGTCAGTTTTGTGTGAAGACGGCGTGTGTTTTTGAAGAGAGTAATTGTGGTTTGAAGATCTTCGTACAAAGATTAGTCGAATAATTGACTATTAATTGTTTTTGTTTATGCAAAGGGTATAAACAGAGGAATAACAAACAAAGCAATTGTTGTTGTTTACATCAAGTTGTGAACAGTGGCACACAGAATTGTGCGAATAATAAAGAATTTTAAACTAAAACTAAACACAAAGTTATTTTTATTTTATTTGCAATCTACAAGTTCATATTTTAAGAGTTTTTATAAGCAAAAACTTATCAAATTTATGAGTGAAGAATACTTAGAATTACAACTTTTTTCGAGCCTTAAAAAACTTCATAATTCTAGCTTATGTATCACTTTTGATACATACTTGTAGTACATGGAATTGTCACGATTATTGATAGATTTTGGTAAAAATTTTAATATTTGAATTGATTTTAATAAAACTATTTATGTATTTTATATTATTACATTTTATTATCACTTTTATGAAATTTGCGCCATAATTTTTGACATGATGTACATTGGCATGTTTTTTTACATAAAAAACAAGCACTTCATGCCAGCTTGTATTTATTTCTTTCTAAATTGTAATAATTTGACGTCTAGCACCCTGCTTTGTGGCGATTTATAAGTTTCCAATTGCTTAGATTAGGGACAGCTTATTGTCACTTGCATCAGTAACACTCTCAGTTGAGGGTTGGCTGAAACCTGATGGTACAAACCATTGTTATATTTCGTTAGAAATATTTGTCAACGTCATGTGAGAACATCGTTTATGTCAATAACAATGCTCTCTCCTTGATTCCTCTCTGGTTTCCCGGATGCGGGTTTCTACAGCGACAAAATTAAATATGAGTTGAAAAGGTAATAAAACAAAACAAAAGGAAAGAAAACATAAATCAATACCAAGCATTCCTCCGTAAATCTCTTTATGAAGCTTAATTATATATTATATAAATATCCTTAAATTAATTTCCCTAACAATCACTGTAAGTATTCCATCATTAAGTATCAAATTTCAATTAAAATCGCTGGCGGTTATTTTCATTTTCCACAATAAAACTAAAATGTTTTTGAATTCTGTTGCTAAAACACTTTAATTTGAGATGAAAATGTACCAAAAATGAACATAAAAACATAAGTCTCATTATTTAAATATATTTTCTTAAATTTTCTTACCTTTTAGGAGAACAAAAAATTAAATTTTTAAAAATCTTAAAAAAAGGATATATGGGCTGCTCTGAAAGTATGATAGCTAATCCCAAACTATTTAGAGAGTATTATTTCTTACATAAAACTACAAGTTGTGTGATAAAAATTTTATGAAAATGGTTAAAATTTTGTAACAAAAAATTAAGATAAAAAAAAATTATTTTTTTTTAGAAAAAAATCCTTTTCATACGAATTTCAAAAAAAGGCTTTAAGCATCAGCTTTCAGCTAATTTTTCGAAAAGGCGTAATAGGTGTAGGTTAGATGCTCCTAGCAATCTGCGTGAAAATTGGTAGTATTTTTTCATCCCAAACTACCAAAGGCAGTTTGTTCTGTTCCAAGTAGTACCATCTTTGGCGATAAACATCCTGTTGTCATGTTTGTTGCTGCCAATACTTTCTTCAGTTCATATGACATGCTTCTATTTTCTTCTTCTTCAAAGTCTTTAGCAGCAGGAATATTACGTATGTATATAATTAATATATAATCGGTCATTACAACCTTTCGTTATACTAAATTGGAAATGTCTGACCTGAGGTTTGAACTTTGAACTATTGAATTGAAATGTATCATTTTTGATACAAAGCTCGAACTACGGTTAATGTAATTTTTTTAAACTTAATTATTTCTAAGCCCGTTAAACAATTTTCTTCCAAGGCTTAGATGTTCTATTGTACAACAAATGCTGTTGTCTTGTATTACATTCTAATGCCAATATTTATATCGTACAAGTTCTTATGTATACACTAACATATCCATATGGATTGTATATTTATGTACATACATATGTATGTATCATAATATAATAAAATATTTTATAATAATAACAATAAAAAAATCGTAGACAAATAACAATATTTTACAAATACATTAGAAAAAAATAGAAAAAAAATACATGGAAAAAGTCAATAAAAAAGTCAGCAAATTTAGAATAAAAAAACAAGAAGAATAAAACAAAAAGTAGAGCAACAAATGTTTATTTACTAATAAAACAAAACAACAATGACAACAACAAAAACAAATGTATTGATTACTGAATTTTTTATTTTATTTGTTTCATTATATTTTATTTGATTACAATTGTAATCATATCCGAGACTTTCATAATAGACTGAGTAGATAATGTTTTGTTTTTTCTTTTAATTGGGGAGGGGAAAAATTTAACACTTTCAAATAATAAAATTGTTTCATCAAATCGAGTTGTTCTGTTTGGGAAAAAATTCACATAATTCGCCCATTTTTCAATTGTCATAATCGTTCTACTGGAAGTCGCCGTAGCACAGTGGTTCAAATGCTCAATCTAGCCGGACAAAAGCAATAAATAACTTTTGCAAAGCCGTACCGACATGAAACTTGGTACGTTTATAGATTTCATCAATATAAACAATTAGAGAAAAAAAATCAAATGTATATGTGTGTGTATGAGTGTGTGTAAATTTGTTTTTTGGGGGCCTGTTTGAAGCCTAAAGACGACAAAACGACTGGACCGATTTTCCTAAAATTTTCACACCGTATTTCTGTATGTGTGGGTGGAATTATAGGCTCATTTTTATTCAAAAGTTGTAAATGGGTGAAGTGCCACGCCTACCTTAAGAATTAAGTATTAAAAATCTTATATCATGGAAACTGCAACAGCTAGAATCTTCGAATTCAGCATGGACAACTTTGATATCCACATAAACATTTGTGGGAAAAATGATTAAACTAGCTACAGTGGGCGTATTGCCTCCCATATAAATAAAATACTAAAATTCGTATATCTGGGAAAAGTATAACAGTCAAAATCCCCAAATTATGTATGATGAAATTTAGTGTCGATATTAATATTTTGGTTAACAATAGGCGGAGCAGCAATAGTATGCGTAGAACATTCCATATCACATGGATACTAAAACTTGAAAATCTGGGAACACCTAATTTTATTTATATTGTAATGAGAGTAGCAAAGCTCGCTGGGTATAGCTAGTCTCCATACATATTATGTTTTTATTATATATGATTCACTTTCAGAATCTAGATGCCACTCTGGCATTGACGCATCTGATAGCAAGGCAAGAACTTCTTCATCCAAAGGTTCTGTAGAATATAAGGCTTTTTAGAAAAAGAGGATATAATAGGATCTGAAGATAACAGAAGATAATGAAAAAAATCATACATTGTTTTTTCGCGGGACATTTTTCTTGTGTGATGTTCTCTTATATTTCTGAAATCTTTATTTCTAGATTCTAAAGCTTCTTCCGATAACATTCCAATAGGAAGTGCTGCATAATATCAGCACCATGGATAAGAATTTTATGTACACTTGATGGCATGTAATACGATGAATATAGTTGTACATAAAGCTTTGCTGTGTCAATGGACTTATAAAGATTTGTTGCAGCAGCAAAAGTCAGTTCTTCTGCCGACCAAGTCTCTAATAAAGAAGCAACATTTCTACGCTTTGTTCTCTCAGTTTTACATAAAAATTCCTTAGATGGCCTGCCATAATTGGAGGTCGAAGGTCCATCCAAGCATAATTCAACACGAGATGATGAAGAAATTTAGGTGGAATATTAAAATACCCTTCTAACCAATATTTATTTTTATCTTCGAACGTGAGCCTTGTTCGACTGGCTTGCGCCCACTTTTTCGTCAAAATGCATACAAACATTCGTGCAGATTGCCTTACTTTTCTGTAATAGCTATCCGTTTCATCATTCTTAATACCAATCTTAGCAGCAACGTGTTTAACAACAGAATCAGTTTTCTTACTTAGTTCTTTTTTATTACGCCAAGTATTATACAGCTCTTTTATTGTAATGGACATGTTAAACTCTAAATGAGATAAAAATCGTTTGGGCAAAATCCGGCAGCTAATTTTTTAAACATTAAAAAGCTACATATATATAGATGACGACAACATAAAAACTAAACCTTAAGTACGATAAATTACCATTTACACATTAAATTTACATTTCTGACATTAAACAAAAATTTCACATTTAAAACAAACATGAACATAATTGCATTTTATTTATAAACAAAACATATTCTATGAAAAATTTAAACAGTGTTTTTTTATTCACACCTTTGTTATATGAATTACACGAACACATTTTTTCTAACTGTTCTTATTATTTTTTCACGAATATTTCACTCGCGCTTTTAAATGTCACTTGAGATATTAATTTTTTAGCAAGGAAGCAATTAATTGTATTTGAAGCAAAATATCAATGCTAGTGTAGCCTGCACCCATACAAAATTCAAATGACCCCAAAGACTGAAAGTAACCGACCATAAACAACAAATAGGTTCGTTTACTGGTTCCTGGAGCAATTGGCAACTGCTCCCCAATTTTCATTGAAAAGTCATTTTTACAAGAATCGGTATTTGAGCAAAGAAAATTGTCGAATTTGAGACGATACGAGGATTTGTATGAGATCCTAAAGCATTTCGAGAAAGTCACAGAAAAGTCTCAAAGCTGCCAAACCAAGAACAAAATGAAGTTACAAAAGGAAGGCCGGCCCAAAAGGTGTCTCTACCATCCAATCTTTTGTGAACTGAATCGAACTACGCAGAATATTTGAAATTATTTGACGTGAACATATAAGCATTATCAGCAATTTATAAGACACACCCTAAGTAAAGTCTCAGCTCAAAGATATATTAGAAGTCTTGAACACTCCTCTACAAAACTAAAGAAGAAAAGTGAAGAGATTGGACATAATGGACTAGAAATCGAAGAAATTTCTGGTGATGGGTTTATTTTAAAAATATTTAAATACGTCTACATTCCATAACGATTTAGCACTGAGATCATACGATCCATTGTACTCCCCTCTTAAATTTTATAGGGCACCCCTATGATGCCCTCTGAAAGCCTACTGTTTCAACTGATTTCCGAATGGAGCCAATAATAAAAATTCCTTGTCTAGCATGTAAAATATATCCAATTGTTGTTTTCTGTACGACTGTGTTCCAATTAGTCATTCTCATCGTCACAAAATCTTGATGTTGGTCTCCAGAAAATTTCCATTCAGAATAACTGTATTAGTCTACTTGAGCTCTATCAAAATATCGGTAACTGAGGTAAGTTACATAACATACATACATAAATGGTCACTACAACACTTCGGTCAGGACTACGACCTAGCTTCTCACACCACTTATGTTGTGTGTGTTAATTTTATACATGAGTGTCGGGACTTACAGTTTAAAGTCAACTTCGAATGACAGATTTTTGAGAAACTTTTCATGACAGTTTCATTTGCTGTCAGAGTCTTTGCCAGACATATGCTGAGAGGAAGTCGCCGAAGAAATATTTTTTAATATTTCGTTACGTCTAATAAGCCAGGACACTACCTACTAGACTACGGCGACTTTAAATGACTTCTTCGGTGAATTCTTAGCATGTAGATTGTAGAAGTATATACCCGATAAAATAAAAGAATTTTCTTTTATTTATTTTTCAATATGAAACTCGAACTTGTATGCTTCTCTGTATTTCTATTGTTTAACATGCCCGGAAGTAATTCACTTTAAACATGAAGCAATGAAATGATTTTAATTCCGGTTTTTTTAATAGAAAAATATTTCAATTGCATTGCATTTATATGTAAATAATAATAACATGAGCATTAAATTATTAAAAAAAATAAATTAATTGTGTTGGCAATAAAACAATGAACTCAACATGCCAGCATAATGACATAAATTACTTGAGCAAAAAAAAAACGGGGACGAGAAGGCAACATTAAGCGAAAATGGCAAGACAGTAACAAAGAACAAAAAAAAAAAGAGAAAGAAAGAAAAGAACACATTAAGACACAGCAAATGAAAAAAAATGCCTGCTGCTGCAGGCAATATTAACGAATGCAAATTTGTAGCTTAACGGCGGTTAAGGAGATAAACGCACGGAAGATAAAATGAGGAAAACAATGCAAAAAAAAGGAGAATAAAGAATTTAAATGAACAACAACAACAACAATAATAATAATAATGAAAAACAATGGCTGTGTTAACATTATGCCAGCATACAACAATATGTAGTTCAGCTAGTAGTCAACACCAGCAAAAGCAAAAAACAAATGCACGAGAAATAAAGAAAAGAATGAAGGAAAAAACGCAGTAAACAAAACGATTTGAAGTGATTTATGAGCACTTGATATATGCACTTAAACACACATGCAATACACTCTGATACCCACACACACACACGCATACAATCAAACAGCATTAACAATAAAACACAAAATACGCGTACATTTAAATGTAAGCAGAGAGAGATTTTTACACAAGCTTTCCTACTCTCCTATACTCTGTATTCACCACAGTGTTTCATTTGTTTTCTCTGTTGGGTTAAACTGATGCTTACCACTTAAGGGAAAGAGAAGAGAGAAACAAACAGTAAAGGCAAGAGTACCATATTTATGCTGATGCGTACGTGTGTGCATGTGTGTGTGGCTTTGTTAATGCAATTGAATACATTACAGTTGCATTATATTGTTTTAATAAAAACGAAACGAAACGAAACAAAACAAAACCGAAATAAAGAATTTGAATGAAATTTTTTGTTCGCTCTCTGCTCTGCTCTGCTCTGTTTCGTCTTCGTTTTTGTAAATTGCATAATGGTTACAAGGATAATACATATGAAATGAGACAAAGAGAGAGAGAGCAAGCGAGAAAGAGAGAGTGGCGAATAAAACTGAAAAGATGTTTTGCCGAATACAATAACAATAACAATAACAATAATGGAGCCATAGTTTCGAAACATTTTGCATGTACATATGTACGATACGGTTAAGCTTACAATTCGGTTTCGTTTCTTTTCTCATTGTTTACTTTGCATATTTGAATGTTTGCAAACATTTCATTTTATTACACACATTCATTCCATTATTTTCTCTCTCTCTCATTCCATTTTAAAATATTTTATTCGTTTTCTTTTTTTTTTACATTTATTTTCCTGCTGGCCATTTAAATTGCAAAAGAGTGACATTTTTCCCAAAAAAAAAAAAAAAATTAAGAAAAAAACGACAACAACTGAATGAATAATTCGTTTTGAATGCCGTATGCCGTTATGTGTGTATGTCAGTGTCCATGTGTGTGTTTAAGTGCAATTGCTTTAACCATACTCGAGAGAGAGTGAGTGAAATTCATACATGAGTTGCAATTTAATGAAGAAACATTTGAAATTTTTAACATTTTGACTTGCCAACCAATTTGTTTAGATTTTCGGTAAGCATTTGACATGTCATTTCCAACGAAAAAAAAATATGAATTTTTTTCTTAAAAAATTAATCTCATGAAGTAAAAAGCAAAAAAGAAAGGACTTATGACCATACAAGCTAATGTGAATAATTTGAATAACAACAGCATAGTAGTCAACGTAGTCTAGATAAGAGACTGTGATTCAAACCCCAGCTCAAATAATGCGATCAAAACGAAATATGGAAAAAAAATATTTCTTTCGACTACTTGCCCTCAGCAACCTTCTCAAACAAATTGCCATGAAAAATTTAGCAGACGACGTTTAACTATAGGCACCATTGCTAGTGTATAAATTAATACTCACAAAATGGCTGATGTGAGAAACGAGGTTGTAGTCCTGACTAAAGTATTGTAATGACCATTTAAGTGAGAACAACAACTGACAAGGGCCACTATTAATAGTACAGTAATCCTTCGATTTACGTCGTCTCGATTAACGTTGTTTCGATTTACGTCGTCAAATTTTTTGTTCCCTGTAACTTCAATTTCCGTCGTCATTCGATTTACGTTGCCTTTTTTTGGAACCAACTGCGACTTAAAACGAGGGGTTACTGTAACTTTTTTAAGTTCCTTGTTAAAAACATACATATTGTAGTATGAGCAATATGAAATTCGATTTACGTCGTTTCGATTTACGTCGCCTTTTTTGGAATCAGCTGCGACGTAAATCGAGGGATTACTGTATTCTGCCTAATGAATATGAAATCTAGGAAGACAAAACAAAGATCAACCCAATGCTGTATTTTCAGAACTGACTACAGCTGCTTACATTTCTCTAAACAAAAAGCGTCTCTCTTATTCCTATTGTTTGCTAGGTAAGGTGGTGGTTTCCCTTAAAAGAAAAGGTATCTGGTAGGCCAGCATTTATTGCTTGCTAGATGGGTAGGTGCAAGAAAATAGATCACAATCTGGAGGAATAGATATGGCTATGCCACATATGAATCTTTGTGACAACATAGTAAATTATCTCCTCTGATACCGGAACCATCTGGAACCACTTGGACTCCTAGTCATGCCAGTGAGATCATCTAAATAGAAGAAACAAAGAAATGGTGGTAGATCTGTATGAAGTTGATTAAGAGGCACTTCACACTATTTTTTCATTTCCTTTTATATGAAATAAACGTTTCTAACTTCCTCGAAAAGTTGTATTATTTTCGTGCCCTCAATACCCCAATATTAGCTTCATGCCATTGTCCAGTCAGCATTGCTTCTGTCAAGTATCATAGCTGATGAGCTTTTAAAAAAAGGCACCAGCAGGAAG
Source organism: Sarcophaga variegata (assembly GCA_932273835.1). Classification (NCBI taxonomy): domain Eukaryota; kingdom Metazoa; phylum Arthropoda; class Insecta; order Diptera; family Sarcophagidae; genus Sarcophaga; species Sarcophaga variegata. The sequence continues at coordinate 143,110,400 of OW026358.1, read as the reverse complement.
TGGTACAAAAGTGTCTCAGGAGATGATATAAAAGTTTTTATGACTTCAAGGCACGTATGTTTAGGTTTTCATACATCTTCTGACAGCACACGACTTCGGATACTTAATCGGTAAGGAGTTCTTCATACCGATTCTCATTGTTTTTGTCCCTTATTCAAAACCACTTACATGTCCTTGAAATTATGTGTACTTTGGCCACTTTTAAAATTCTAGTAGGGATTCCACGTTCCGATGAGCTCGCCAGAGCTGGTGCGCTCCTTCCGGAATCCTCTTCAATTGAATTGGGTATGCCACTTGCCTCGGTCAAGTTGGACATTGCGCGGAAATTCTCTCGGGATGCCAAACCTATCCTGGGTCAATGAGGAGTCCTGCTCCACCGCTAGACTCACCTGGTCCTTGATGGATAGAAGGCGTACAAACCAACTTGGTCGTGACATCATCTCAACCACAGTGGCCATGCCATTATAGGTCATTGCGTTATGGGTAGACACGCGGAAAGAACGAGGCTCCCATTTAACGACTTCTGCCGTGAAAGCAGATCCGCTGAGGAAGAGGAGACTGTTATCAACTTTCTTTGTCAGCGCCCGTCTCTTGCTAGGTGTAGATTTATGTTATTTGGCTCCCCATTTCTTTGTCAGCTTAACGGAGCTATCATCTATTGATATCAAGGATATAGCTTCGTTCATCAAACTTTCTGGCTGGTTTTCCAGTGTAGAGTAGACGTGCTTTTGATATGCAGCCCTTGCGTGCTCAAGTAATCTTTGTGATATCAGAGCTACCACTCCGGTCTGACCTGACCTGCACTTTATATTTCGAAATAGCTTTACGAGTTTGTGTCGTTTGTTGTGATACATTATCAGATAACCTTTTGAACACATGACCAGTGCTGATACCGCCCAGCTTAAATTATCAGGGCTCCTCAAGTGTAAGAATAACTAGGCGTGCCAATATCTTTTAATTAGGTTTTGTTCCTTTTAGTCCTTTAGCTCGTCTTCTAAAGGCAAGCAAGCAGATTTTATTCGATTGTATTAGATCTTGCAAGCAGCCATGGTGATCTCTATGAATGCCTTTTCGGGATGGCTTTCTTTTGCCTTAATGATGACCAAGGCTATGTCAGTTAATAGAGGCATTAATAGAATATCCTGATCCCCCACCTTTCTTACAGCAATCGTACCATCGAATAGTAATAATCTTAGCTGGAATTTCCAACAATCAGAGCCATCAACAATATTTTTATTAAAATGAAAACATCGTTTAACATTAACGATAAACAAAAACTACAAAGACAAAAGCAACGAACATTTTACAAGTAAAGCACCAACAACAAGTGTGAAAGAAAAGGAGATAGGCAAGTAAACAAACAACATGAACAAAATACACAAACAATAATGTAGTCGCGATAGAACTCTCAAGAAGGCAACACAAGAACATTCTACTACCAGCAATTTCATCAGAAAGATCTTCTGCGTATATAAAAAGACCAGACAAAGCGGCCAACGAGTCAGTAATAACTCAGTCACTCTTGTGTAGACACGTTGCGTGAGAAGTAAACAGTTTGATGATCGCTATTGTGAAGATCTACCGAACAAGTGTTGTTGCTTATAAAAAGGTTGTAAGCAGAAGAAGAATAACGAGCAAAAGCAATTAATTGTTGTAAGAAGTTGTATACGGTGGCACACAAAAGTAGTGTGAACAATAAAGAGTTTAATTGAGACTGAACACAAATTTGTTTTTACTTTGTTTGCAATCAACGAACTCATATTCTCAACGTATTTAGAAAGGTAAAAACGTAACAATAACTTGCTATTCTCACGTACGTATGATTAATATTAATTCATGCAATTGGTATTAAATATCACTCATACGCCTCGACTAGCTAAGTATGTTTAGGCGTTTGGCAAAAGTTAATTTATTTTAAATAAGATTTCAATATCTTGTCCGTAATATAACAAACAATTAAAATAAATAATAAATAGGGCTACTGCAGTTATAAAATTATAAATAATATGGCCATTAAACCAAGCTATTATAAAGGTTGTTTTTTATAGAGGTATAGAACTTTAAGTTGGCATTACTTTTCAAGATGGCGACCGATTTAACAGCTGTCAAGTGATTTATTCTCAGTTTGGTTTGGCAATTCATCACGAATAGACTCACGCCTGAACAACGCTTGCAAATAGTGCAATTTTATTTCGAAAATAATGGTTCTGTGCGGAAAACGTATCGCGCACTACGTCCATTTTATCGTCGACAAAATCGTCCATCAGAGCAGTTAATTCGATTAACCATGGAACGTTTTCGCACCACGTTTACTCTTATTGATAACTCGCATCCCCAGAGACGCTGTACGGTGCGTACAGAAGAAGCTATTGCTGCTGTAGAGCGTAGCATTGAGGAAGACCCGAATGAGTCCATCGGCCATCGAGCACAGGAATTGGATCTGTGTCCATCCACTTTATGGAAGATTTTGCGGAAGGATCTTGGTTTGCGTGCTTACAAAATCCAACTCGTGCAAGATTTGAAGCCAAACGATCATCAAGTAAGGCGTAGATTCGTCGAATGGTCCCAAAACGAGATTACCGTTGTTCCCGATTTTCATAAGCGAATTTTGTTTAGCGATGAAGCGCACTTCTGGTTGAATGGCTACGTCAATAAACAAAACTGCCGCATTTGGAGTGACGGTAATCCCCAAGTGTATGTGGAAACACCGTCACATTCAGAAAAACTGACTGTTTGGTGCGCTTTATGGGCTGGTGGAATCATTGGTCCGTACTTTTTCAAAAACGATGGTGGCCAGAACGTTACAGTCAATGGTGAGCGGTATAGAGCCATGATTACTAACTTTTTCATTCCTGAATTGAATAACCATGATGTCCAGGAGATGTGGTTTCAACAAGACGGCGCAACATGTCACACAGCTCGTGCCACAATAGATTTATTGAAAGACACGTTTGGTGACTGCCTAATTTCACGTTTTGGACCTGTAAATTGGCCTCCAAGATCTTGTGATTTAACACCGCTAGACTACTTTCTGTGGGGCTATGTAAAGTCATTGGTCCATGCGGTAAAGCCACAAACGCTTGACCATTTGGAAGACAACATTCGCCGTATTATTGCCGATATACGGCCACAAATGTTGGAAAAAGTCATCGAAAACTGGACGTCCAGATTGGACTACATCCGCGCCAGCCGTGGCGGTCATATGCCAGAAATCATATTTAAAATGTAATGCCACAAGATTATCTTTCGGATAAATAAAATTCATGTCAATCGAATAATCCATCGTTGTTTTATTGCAACTTAAAGTTCTATACCTCTATAAAAAACACCCTTTACTCTCGTATTCTGTGTGTGTTATAAGTGCCATCGAAAAACTATTATTACTGGCTGACCTTATTTTCAAGAAGAAATTCAATTTCTGTTTTTTTTATATTTTTTATACGCAGCCATTTAAATTGAAAATTAAAAAAAAAGGGTTGGCATTCGAGGTAGCCAGCCAGCCAGCCAGGCAGTCGATAGCCAAATAGCCAGAAATGTTAAATAAATTTTAAAAAATAAATTACCCGCTTGGGTATTAAAAAAGGGCCCCATCGTTCATAAAATATTACAAATTTCTGTAACCCTTTCCTTTTCTTTTCCTTTTTCTCCTTTGATTTTGAATTGAAAGTGGAAAATTTAAATTTTTTAACATTAAATTCACCAGAAAAAAAGCTTTAAGCTTCACATCATTTTCAATTCCATGTAAGAACGTATTCTACAACGTATTCATATTTCAAGTTCCAACAATATTTTCAAAAAATATTCGTTTGGAAATATAAAAAATATTTTCGGTAAATTAAGTTTCAATGCAAATGCATGCATGCTTATGAAGTGTTCAGCTGTACAGCAAAAACAACAAAAAAAAATAATTCATTAAAAAGAAATACAAAAAAATAAATGTTGAAAACCAACTGAAAACATTTAAAAACAAAAATAAATTGAACAAAAAAAATTCTTCTTTTTTCCTCATGTAAGTAAACAGTTCTTGGAGACTGAAGAAGTAGAAAAAAATCGTTAAAAACCCCTCAAGTGGAGGGGTCGAGTTAAAACTTGCTACCATTTTAGAGCAACAAAACTCAGAGCAACTCTTGATGCCAGCTAAACTAATCCAAATCTCTACAATCACTTACAAAGCCTCTACATATTCTCTAATTTGATGCCTAAAGTCGCCGTAGCCTAATAGGTGTGTTGGCTTATTAGACCAGAGTCCATGATTGAATTTCTGGCTTAGACATCTTGGACAAAACGAAATACGGAAAACAAAAACAGATTTTTGGCAAAAAGTTAGGTCGTCAGGTGAGGTTAGGTCGGAGTGGTAGCTCACTTGAGCACGCACAGGGGCCCTTTGTGATGCCACGGGTGAACGCAGTCCCTGTACTAAACAAGTTCCACCAAAATCAGGGAAGAGGAAAAAGTTGGTCAGCGCAAGGGCTGCACAACAAAAGCACGACAACCCTGCACAGGAAAACCAGCCAGAAAGTTTGATAAACGAAGCTACATATACCCTTGATATCAATAGATAATAGCTCCGTCAAGCTACAAAAAATGGGGATCCAAAAATCCTATATCTGCATCCCGCAAGAGATGGCCATTGAAAAAGAAAGTGAACAACAGTCTCCTCTTCCTCAGTGGACCTGCATCCACGGCAGAAGTCGTTGAATGGGAGTCTCATTCTGTCCGCGTGTCCACCCATAACGCAATGACCTGTAAGCATGGCCAATGTGGTTGAAATGACATCACGATCAAGACCAAGTAATCGGTTGGTACGCCTTCTATCCATCGTGGGCCAGGTGAGTCTAGCGGTGGAGCAGGACTCCTCATTGACCCAGGATAGGTTGGCGTCCCGAAAGAACCTCTGCGCAATGGTTAACTTGACCGAGGCAAGTGGCATACCCAATTCAACAGAAGAGGATTCCGGAAGGAGCGCACCAACTCTGGCGATCTTCTCGGCCCCACAGTTTCCCGGAATTTCACTGTGCCCGGGGACCCACACCAGAGAGACACTAGTGAAGCGCCCCGAGAGAAAGTCGAGACAGCGGCAACATTCCCTAACGATTAATCACGAAACCCGATAGAGATCTTATCGCGGCCAGACTATCAGAAAAGATCGAGACGCGAGTGAAAGGAGCATCGTTGACGAGGATCCATTGAGCGGCCCGGTAAATTGCCACCACCTCCGCCTGAAACACACTGCAGTAGTCCGGCAAACGGAGAAAAATATTTAGCTGCAGTTTCCCAGAGTAGACACCGCTTTCAACCCCATTATCGGGTTTAGAGCCGTCGGTATATGTATCGAGGACTTCCGGGGGGATGACCGTATTAGGATTCAAGTCATCCCTACTTGGAATCAGAGAGTGGAAACATCTGTCAAGACAGAAAAAAAAATCAAATTGCCATGAAAAGTTTCTCAAAAAATCTGTCGTTCGGAGACGACTTTAAACTGTAAGTCCCACCACTCATGTGTAAAATCAACATAAGCGGTGTGAGAAGGTTGTAATCCTCACTTAAAGGTGTCAGGTGTCTACAGTGCTCTGCAATATATCGGAATACAAATGATTTCAGAAATCTTACAGCTTTCCTTAGCCAACACTGAAGTCAACACTCAATCAATGTGGATTGTTGGTGATCTTATACCAATCCAATTGGCAAGCTCAGCTCCAAGGCAAATGAGTAATGTAAGCTTTCAAAACCTAGGATGCTGCTTTTCTTTTATTAATCATGCTTTTCTTTTATTAATCAGACTTGCTTTTGTTGAGAAAGTCTATAGGATAACTTAAACTCCTACTTCTGGACTTAATTACTTACTTAAATGGACATTACAAGCCTTTAGTCAGGAGTACAACCCTGCTTCTCACTCTACCTATGTATTGTTACGCAAATCGAAACGACATAATATCGTTTAACAACAAAAACGATAAACAAAAGCCACACGATACAAATACACACTAACACTAAGAATAAAATTAACGTGTTGATCATTTTAAGCTGCACACAAACATATGGACAACGAACCTGGTTGCGCCTGGTACCAACAACAACACGTATGTATGTGACAAAAAGGGAGAGACAACATAAGCAAAGTACACAAACAAAAATGTATTAGCAATAGAGCTCTCGAGAAAGCGAGATCACGAACCTTCCACTTCAAAAATTTTCGTTAGACTGGTTGTGTCGGACTATAAAAGGGCTGGACAAAGCAGGCAGCAGTCAGTAAGTATTCAGTCAGCCTTGTGTGAAGTTGCGTGTGAACAAAATAAGTCGTGGTCCAGTGAATACTTGTGTGAAGTATTGAATAAAACAAATTATTATTGTCGTATCGTTAAGTTGTATACGGTGGCACACAAAAGTAGTGTAAAGAATAAAGAGAGTTCAACTGAAATTAAACACATATTTGTTTTTACTTTGTTTGCAATTAACGAACTCATATTTAAACGTTTTTAAAAAGGTAAAAACGTAACAGTATGTTGTGTGGGTTAATTTCGTATGTGAGTGACGGGATCTACAGTTTAAAGTCAATTCCAAATGACAGAAATTTGGGATACTTTTCACGGCAATTTATTTTTATTTTTTTATTTTGCCAGAAGACTTGTAAGAGAAAGTCGCCGAAAGAAATATTTTTTCATATTTCGTCTTGACTCAGGCATCTCATTTGACCTGAAGTTTGAGTCACGACCTTATTTTTAATAAACCAACCTACTACTACGACGACTTCAAGACTTACTTACCATTTTAGTTAGGATTACAACCTAACTTCTTACACCACCCTTGAGGTGTGTGTTAATTTTATATATGAGTGGAGGATTCTACATTTCAAAGTCGTCTACAAACGATAGATTTTTTCATGGCAATTTTGTTTTACTCCCAGAGTTTTTGCCAGTAGAATATTTTTTTCATATTTCGTTTTCTTCGAGTTGTCTGGACTAAGGTTTGAACCACGGTTTTACGTTTAATAACTGAACACATTACTTACTAGACTATGGCGGCTTCAAACCGAAATTACAACATATTTATGAACCACAGAGTTGCATATATTTCCTACCATATCTTAAGAAACCTGTAGTTCAGACACATTATGATACTGACCCCCACTAATTTCCCTTTTTGTATTATACTTGTACTGCCATAGAATTTTCCTCGTGTTTTATTTTCCAAATTTTAATGGAAATTGAATTTTTTTTAACAAAATTTTTCCTTCTTTATTCAACACTTGAAATTAAATACACTTTTTACAACTCCTTTCAAAACCCATTCATTTCATAAATAAATTTGTTGTAAACGGTGTTCGGTTACAACAACCATCATCATTAAATGCAACACACAAGTAGCAACAGTAACAGCAGCAACAACTAAACTAAAGAAGGAAAGAAAAGAAAAAACTGAAAATCATATTGAAACTAAAAATTGAAAACTCAGCAGTTTTTTAAACACACACACACAGACACACCCACTCCTACTCTCACTGCCCCCATAATAGTTTTCAATTTATTTTGAAAATCAAAATCAATGTAAAAACATTGATACACGTACACATGCACATGCACACCAACTCGCCTATGCACCTTCATGTGCATATACAAGCAATGCCAACATAAGTACACATAAGTGTAGGTGAATGCTGGTGTATATGTTTAGCATTAGTGTCTGTTAAACAGGACGATTGCAGGAAAAAAACAAAGAAAAACAACACAAAACTTTTCAATGTCAGTTTAATAAAAAAGTTAAACAAGCATCACACTCTTACACACACCCACACACACACACACCCATACTTCCTTAGAGACATGGCACATGGCAGCTCTCATAACACAACAGCAAAAACAATAACACAAGCAACCAAGCAAGCAAGCAGTAGCAATAAGAGAGAGATAGAGGGAGAGAGAGAGAGAAAAAACCTTGATTATCGAAAAGTTCATGTGTACACATCACATGTGTGTTAAGCAATATTTTTTTTTTTTGTATACAACAGCTGTGGGTGTGTGAGTATGTTTGTTTCGAGCAGGTGTTTGTAACATCCATCCAAGAGAGGTGTTTTAAGACAGCAACACCAGTCATAGGTAATCGTTTGATCGCACTTAATTTGTTTCTTTTCAATTTATTGCTACTATAACAGTTACTTGAAATAGTTATTTAAGGGTCTTTTATTAGGCACTTCCTATTTTTAAATTTAAAACTAAATAATGTGTGAAATATCATTGAATTTGTTTATTCGTTTAAAAGACTTATTATTGGCACTATGTATGGAATATAAGATCGTTTAAATAACCGCCATATATTCTCTGGTTGGAGTGCATACCAAATGCCCAATTTTCTATGACTCTGGCTCATAAATCAGGGTTATATTGACTTTGAGAACCCCTATTGTTTGAGGCTTATTCGCATACATCAGAAAAACTCTAAAGAGGTCAAATCGCATAATCTCTATGGCCAGTTCACATCACCTCCACGATAGACGACTATGCCCTTAAATAACTAGTGCAGAATATCCAATATGGCATGAGCTGTATGGAATGTTAAAACCACATGTCGTTGGCGATCAGATCATCCAATTCAGGCCAAAAAAAAAGATGGTTAGGAACGCATAAATAAAGGGTCCACCAAATAACTTTTTTTTGAAAATGCTTTAAAGAGAAAACTACTGAATATTTTCTAAAATTTCTTTTTTTGTTTGAAAGTACAATCCTTCCGGTTAATAATGGAAAATAATTTCATTCAAATGGCTGCCTCGGCTGGCCATGCAGTAGCCTACACGATCGGTCCAATTTTTAGGCACATTATCGACTGTGTGCAGCTGTATTTCACCAATGTTTTCACGAATATTGTCCTTTAAAGCGTCAATTGTTTCTGGCTTGTCGGCGTAACACTTATCTTTGACGGCACCCCACAAATAATAGTCCAACGGTGTCAAATCGCAGCTCCGAGGTGGCTAAACGACATCAGCTCTGCGGCTGATAATGCGATCTTCAAAAACAGGGCGCAAAACATCGAGTGTAGCTTCGGCTGTGTGGCAGGTAGTGCCATCCTGTTGAAACCAAATGTTGTCAATATCATCCTCTTCAATTTTTGTGAACAGAACTTCGTTCAATATGGCCCGATAATGATCGCCATTGACTATAGCGGCCACTCCTTCGAAGGAAAATGGCCCAAACAGTGACTCGTTTTACGTGCGTCGACTTTTCAATGTATGCGTGCGGGTTTTCTGTGCCCCAAATGTGACAATTTTGCTTCCCTTGGATCAAAATTGGCTCCATCTGAAAAGATGATTTTTTTTTTGCCAAAATCGGCATCTTCTGTACGTCGATCGCAGGCCCACTTAGCGAAGCGAAAACGCATTAGATGGTCAAGTGGCTTCAACTACTGAACCAATTGGACTTTGAATGGCGTCATACCAAGGTCTTTATGCAAAATTCGTCTCAATGATGTCTCCGAAATGTTCAATTGTTGAGAACGACGGTGAATTGATGTTGATGACGCTTCACGCACACTTTCTGCCACAGCAGCAATATTCTCGGGTGTACGCACTGTTTTTGGCTTTTCACGCTTTGGTTTATCGATGAGGATGCCAGTTTCCTTCACTTTTTTACACAAGATAACGAACATACGGAGCTGACGGTGCTTTTCTTCTTCCAAAATCCGTACGCAATTTTCGCACACATTCTGCAACATTACCATGATTTTCAAAATAATGTCGCAATATTTCCCAGCGTTGTTCAAGCGTATACACAAGCATATTCGTTCAGGGGAAGGATAAAACTAATTATCTCTCAAATCAGATATGAGCTAAGTGTTACCATTCACGAAATAAGCACTAATTGAAAAAAAAACGTTAGATGGCGGACCCGATAGTTACAAAAATATCTAAAGTACGTGTTTTGCATATTTCCTCATCGATTAACTTAGGAAAACATAAAGTCTAAGCCACATTTAACTAAGACACACAGAGAGAGACGTCTTAAATGTACTGCAAGCCATATGTCATGGACCTATGGATCGAAAAATTTATTTTTTTCCAACAAAAAAAAATTAATTCAGATGCTCCAGACTGCTGCAGTCATTATTAGCTTGATCTGGGCCGATAAATTATTGTACAATTCAAATGACATTTGGATACAGGAGCATTGTCTTATAACTTTAAATTTCCTGTAATGAATTCAGCAACACATTTGAAGCTTCTTCTAATGGAAGTTGCCAAAAGTTCTAAGGATCCTAGTATTTTTCAACATAAAAGTTGGTTTTCTTCTATGACCGCTTGTAATCCCAATTGAAATCCCTTCGAAAACACTTTCAATAAAAATTTACACAGAGGATAACCATAACAGCTGCTAAATGACGGCCTTAAAAGTTATAATTTGAACCGCAAATCGTCTGTGTATAGCAGCTTCCTTAAAACGGACAACATCTCAACACTACCCTTTCATAGACAATATTGCCCGGTAGGGTATCACACAGTCAGAGCTGATCAACTCTCTTGTATACGACTCTTTTATGATTTTATTTGTTGCTAAAATACAATACAATCACCGTAAGTATGTGTGTGTGTTCTCTCTACAGATGCTACTACCTGTTCACAACCTAACAAATCAACAGGAATTGAGAGAAAAAAAATCCACCACACACAAACACACACACACCCAAAACAAAACAAAGCATACACTTGTATGTATTATTGTACGTACATTCATAAGTAGAATACAGAGAGTTTTAGAAAGACCTCGACACAGAGAGAGAGTGCGAAAGAGAGAGCCAAAAGAGTCAAGGAAAAGCAAAAGAAACAAAAAAAAAATAATCAAAGCAATAACAACAACAAAATTGTCAGTATTTGTTTATTGTTGTTTGCTGCTGTTTTTTTTTTGTTATTAATGCGACGAGTAGTCATGCATATGAAAGAGAACGCGAAAGAGAGTGAAGGTAAGTGAATGAATTTTTCATTTCAAGTTGTTGGTCGTTAACTCTGCTTCGATTAAAATAAATGACTTTGTGTGTGTGTGTGTGTGTGTGTGAATATGTTTGAGTGCGTTAGAGAGAGATGTAGGAGAGAAAGAGGATTTATTGTAATTGTAGACTTAAATTCATTACAGTTAATGCTTTAAATGAAACATAGTTTAAGGCAATAACATCTTAAATACAATGATGTGTGTTTGGAACACATTAAGGCAACAAATTTCAATTGCCGATGATCTAATTTTGGGTTTGAAATACAGACGAAGACATTGGAATAATTTTTGGCACAGAATTTATAGAAAATTCGGTAATTATGTTGGAATTTTTGTATCGCTTTTGTATGTAGAAGAGTTTGCATGGGTTTTACGAGTATAAATTTGTGGGTATTATTTTACTGGTTTTTGTTGACAAAAAAAAATTACAGAAGTATTTAAGTATTGCAACTACATGCTGAAATTCATTGGGTTTACAATGTCGAAGGTGAGAAATCTTTGAAAGCAACATACGATTTCTGTCCACAAGGAAGTTGCATTTTCAAATAGGTGACTATGGCTGCCTTCCAAAATGTATCAATACAAAGTTTGTATGCAGTTCTATTACTATATATACTATGTAGGTGTGCAAAGTAGCCATATAATGCATCAACTATAAATCCGATGTCTAATTGCTTTTTGACTGCGTTAAAAATATACCTTGACGACGTTTTGAAATGTAATACATTGTATATATTTTGTACGGCGGCATTATGAAACACGATACTTTGTTCAAACACAAAACAACTAACATTTTGGAAGGCAGCCTATATAATATCTCTTAGAACAAATCTACACTTTCTGGATTTTTTTTTTTGTGAAATTTTCATATTATTCCGTTGCTTTAACCAAGGTTTTAGAAAATTTTCTTCTCGCTTGATCACAACGCATTATTATTCCAGTAACTCTTTTAAAGGATCTCCTTACAGATGCATTTAAGCAGAATAGATGCCTATGCACAGCATAAGTGTGCAGATCATGTGGAGAATATATCGAAACAATGGAATACAGGATCAAACTTTACAGGAAAACTTCTTTTCCTGGCTATGCAAGCTAAAGGCTAGTGTACATACATAACACATAATTGGTCATTACAACCCTTCAGTCAGGATTACGGCCTAGTTTCTCACACCACTTATGTTGTGTGTTTTAATTTTATACATGAGTAGTGGGACCTACAGTTTAAAGTCGACTCAGAACGACAGATTTTTAAGAAACTTTTCATGGCAATTTTTTATTTACTTCGCAGAGTTTTCTGCCAGAAATCTGCTAAGAGGAAGTAGCCGAAGGAATGAATGGCCTCTAGAGCAGTTGGCAACGATCTCTAGTTTTTATCGGAAAAGCATTGTCAGCGATGAGGCCCATTTTTGGATGAATGGATACGTGAACAAACAAAATTTTTGGAATGTGGGATGATACCACTCTACATGAGATTCAAGTGTGTATAATGTACTCCGAAAAACTTACTGTTTGGTGGGAATTTTGGGTTGGCGGCATAATCGGTTCATCTATTTTTCAGAACAACATTGATGAAGCCAGTGTCAATGCCGTAAACGGTGAGTATTATACGTCTACGATTATCTACTTCTTTTGGGCTGAATCAGATGATCAAAACACCAATGACAGACATATGGTTTCAACAGGACGGATATTGGGAATCCTGAACGAGCAACATTTAAATTCAACAGGACGTATATTGGGTATACGTAGAAGCGATTTGAGGGCATGGCTATCTCATGTGTAGATGATGTAAACTGGAAGTCGCCGTAGTCTAGTAGGTAGTGTGTTGATTTATTAGACGAAAAGCCAGGGTTCAAACCCCAGGCCAGACATCAAGAACAAAAATACAAAAAAGTATTTCTTCGGCGACTTCCTCTCAGCATATTTCTGGCTCTGAGAGTAAATTAAAAATTGCCATGAAAAATTTCTCAAAAATCTGTCATTCGGAGACGACTTTAAACTATAGGCACCGCCACTCATGTATTACATTAACTCACACAACAAGAGTGGTGTGAGAAACTAGGTCGTAATCCCGACTGAAGGGTATTAATGACCAATTATGTATGTATGTGTGAACTGACCATCGATTCGTGCTATTTAACCCTGTAAAACTTCTGGAAAAGTTTTCATAAGTTGCACTTGTATGCGAACAAGCCAGAAACCACAGCGATCCTCAAAGCCAGCATAAACCAGACGATCGGTGAAATTCAGCCTGATTTAGGCGCCAGAGTTATGCAAAAATTAGACATTCAGAATGCACTCCATCCAGATAAGCCACTGCAAATATTTAAATGATGTTATATTGAAATATATGTTATATTATAATGAATAAAAAGTTTACATGAAATATCACGCTTTGTAACATCAAAAAAAAAAAAACAAAAATTTCTAAATGCCGTCTGGAAAATTTCTTCGAATCTCGTTTGTCTGTTTATTATCCTCTCCTGAAGGCATTACCCTGGCAGTAAATTGTTTTGTCATAATTTATCTTTTTCTTCGAATTTCTATACGAGCATTTGATACAAAAAAATATTCGTTTTCTTTATGAAATACAACCAATCATTGAGAAAAAAGCCCAAACCGAGAAGAGTTTCAAAAGAAATCCAAAGAATTTGTTTGTGGTTGAAATCTGGCCACAAAATTTTACTCATTCCAAGGAGGGTGACTAGTCTATTAGAGTCTCTTTATTTTTATTTTCTTCAAAAGAAAGAAACACAGACTGATTTATGAGTTGTCAACATTTAGCAGCAGCTGTAGCAATGACAGTGACAGTGACTGGATGGATGACAGGCCATGGCAACATAAGGAATGATTAAAATTTTATCAGCAATTTAAAGATGGGGGAGAGGCAAATTACAGTGCCTAAAAATATGAAAATATTTAAAGACAGAAATTTATTTTGTTGTTATTGCACAAGCATATGTATGATGATGATAAGGATAATGACGAATACTTTCGAATACTTTGTTATGAAAATGAGAAATCAAGATACTGGGTGTTTTGCATTAAAATCATAAATAAAAGCTACAAAAACAAAACAAAGCAGCAAACACACCTGTTTACAAATTATCTTCTTGCTTAATGTAACAATAAACACCAGCATAAAAAATGGTAAACAAGTAAACAAAAATACACAAACAACACTACAATAATAAATGTAAACATCGTTGTTTACATTTATAGAGATTTCGAGAAGGCGAAGTCATGAACATTCGCCTTCAAGAACATTCATCAGACTGTTTACTCTGCCATATAAAAGGCAAGCTAAAGCAGGCGAGTGGAGTTAGTGAAGTTCAGTTAGTTTTGTGTGAACATGCGGTGCCTTTGAAGAGAGTAGTCGTTGTTTGAAGGTCGCCTTTACAAAAATCTGTCGAATAATTGCCTAGTAATTGTTATTGTTTATGCAAAGGATATAAACAGAGGAACGCAATTCACTGACTTGCCAACACTGTGAATGACGATGGACTGGCGGTCTGGAAGGCGGGATGACTGGCTGACTAAAGACCAAATGGTTTGAAATATTTTTGCAAAAGGGGGGGAACAACAAATGGTTGGTTTTCTTGCGTTTCTTTTTTGGTTTTCATAAATCTTGTCTTGCTTTGCCATTAGCTTGGCACCGTATGTACCATCGTAAGTAGAATTCGGCGGTAGAGGGGGAAAATTACTGTTTGTTTTTTGTTGTTGTTGTTGTTGTTTACATCAGTGGCACAAAGAATTGTGCGAATAATAAAGAATTTTTATTAAAATTAAACACAAATTTATTTTTATTTTATTTGTAATCTACGAGCTCATATTTTAAACGCTTTTAAAAGATAAAAACGGAACAATATTTAAAGGGAGTCTGATATACAATGCACAGTGAATAGCGCAAAGGCGGATTGGAATCATTGTCCTATAAGAAGACATATACGACTGTTTATGCACCCATGGAGATGACAACGAAAGCGAAAGTATGTAACACCTCCTAAATCATTGAATTGTTTTCGCTACAAGACTGCATCAGACTTGAAACTGCTGAATATCTTGAGCGTGGTGATATCACAATGGACCTGAGGCCTTCAATATAACGAATTGGATCGGCTGCCAATCTCTTCTTTACCAATCCTAACGTATAGCGACCAGAACATCACTAAAAAAGATTTCCAAGCAAGTGTAATACTATGTTCAGACAGGTACTTTTATTGAATTAATATTCGGTTTATTGATAACAATATTTTTAGTGTTCAGACATAAAATTTATTTGACAGCTGGTAAACAAAACAGCTGATTGCTTTAACAATATTGCTTTTAATTTAACCGCGAAAATTAGTGCCAAAAAAATTTAAGAAGAAATGGAAAACAATTTTACATTGGAAAAAGTCTTACTAATGATTAACCGAAACGCCGAGCTGTTGCGTTTAGTAGGGAATATTTCTGACTCCAAAGTGGCTTCTCTCGGAAGGATGAGAAAGAAAAATTTGATAATACTGCATAGCTTGCAGAAAAGAAAGCTTTTGCTTATGGCACTGTTAGAGGAAAATGAAACTCAAAGGTCTTTATTTGTTGACTGCTGAATACGTTGTATTTTCAAAATATACCGGTCAGTTAACATATTTTGCATAAACCGAGAACTGTTATAGACTATCAGTCTAGACCTAGAAGGCCGGCCATACTTGGAGAAGACAGGTAGAAAGAGAAGCTGCTTCCATCAGAGCAGGAACTGGATTCCCAGTAATATCTCAGTTCAGGAATATTATAAATAACTTTTCGAAATAAATTAGAAATTATAATCAAACAACATTGGGATCGAAAGGGTTAAAAATTAAATACGACATCAAGTCTGTGGATGTTATTGAAATTCTTTTTTATATGACATCAGTTGGAAATATTTTCTCATCCCTTTCTGCTGACCTTCCATTTTTTTTTTGTTTGTCGTTATTTTGTTTTTGTTTGTTGTTGACATTTGAGTTGTCAAATATCAATAGAAAGTGTTCGGAATATAGTAATATGCTCACTGAACGTACTTATGACAGTGCTGTATTTGAAGTTTTAATCAATATTATAACAATTTATGAATTTATTGAGCAATAATTAATTGACATTTTATATGAAATATTGATATTAACAATGCAGTTTATTGCGATTTAATCAATATACGTGCATGTCTGAATACAGTATAACACTAGGCATTTACACGTTTTCAATTTAATCTCTTTCTCCAGCTCTTTTCTAGATGTGTATTGATCTTCCATTTCTCTTAACATACTTTGATGGTTGTCCCAAAAACAACGCATATTATGACGCAACTTTTCGATTTTTTAAAAGGTTTTTAAATAACCATCCAAAGCTTGTCTTTACTGATAGGCGTAGAGCAAGAGGTGCTTAATATTCTGCAAACATTTTATTTGCAAAGGATTGCATTGTTGCAAGTCTAGTTTCCGTTTAGCAATGTAAAGTTTTACGTTTCTCTTGAACATTTGTATCTTAACTCCGGTGATTAGTTGAAAGGAATTCCATGCCGCATCAAGCATCTCATATATAAGCCGCGCTTTGTTTGTGTTTTTTGTTATTTTTTAGAATAAATCACCACGTTTACATCTGTATTCGATTCAAAGCATTAACTGTGCTTTGATTACTTATCACCTGCCTTTGTTTTATAATGAGGCCAGTACTGCATAAGCATTAGAAACTCATTTGTGGGCAATAAAACCGCTACTAATTTTTGTGTAATGTAAACAGTAAACCTCTTCTCCTCTCTTCAGCAAAATAATTATGTTTTGCTGTTGACCAGTGTAATTTAGAAACATTACGAAGAAAAAAGTACTCTTTTTATGCGTAATCTGCATTGCTTATTACACACGCTGACCAACCACCCAAACAAACAAAAATAAAACAACGTGTGCTGTTAACTCATTTACTGTCATATCATACGCTCTCTCTCTCTCTCTTTACCTCTTTGCAAAATGTAAATGAGTTGAGTTTGTAAATTACATTCAAGCACTCACACATGCTTACAATTATCTGGTGATGGTGTTCTGTTTAAAAAAAAACCCGTTTTATTTTGGGTGACTTTTTTCAAAGGAAATTTTTTCTGTGCATCTGTGTATGTGTGTGCGTGTGTGTGAGTGCGTTATAAGCCTGTTCATGTTTGCCTTTTGGTGTCATAATGCTCTTGTTGTCATATAAACAAATACACACAAGAAAAAACTGTCCAGCAACACTGGTGGTTACCACTTCTTTTGGTTGATGTTTTCCGTTGTGTTACAATTTTTGTTCTTTTGCTGTGTGTTTTTATCTCTCTCGCTCTCTCTCTCAGTATATGCTCTGGTTTCTTTGCGTTACAATTTCATTCGTTGTGTGTGGATTTGTTTTTAAATTCTTAACGAATGTGTGTGTATAACTGTGTGCGTATTATCACTGCATCATCATAAGGAATTTCCCTGGTGAGCCTTTTACATGAACATGACATTCTTTACTTGCTTCGCACACTCTTTCTCTCTCTCTCTCTCTCTCTTTCTTTTCCCTTTAACTGTGTATTCTTTTTTCTTTTTATTTCATTTAAAATAGACAAGAGAAATCTAAACTGGTTTTTTGTTTGTAACTCTCTTTCTTTCTCTTTCTGTCACCTTTATTTTTAAGAAGTTTGTTGTTGGTGTTCGTGTTCGTATTTTTAATAAAGCATTCATATGTATGTATGTGCATGTATGTGTGTATGCCTTTAGAGTCTTTATTTTAATGTGTTTTTTTTTGTTTTGCTTTCGTAATTGTATGCATGTTGTACTGTTGTTGTGTTAAGCTAAAGGGACTCTGAGTTATTCTTTTGCCCAAATGTTGTGTTTTTTCTTGTTACTTTATGAGTAATTCTAAAGGGAGAAATTGTTTATTATCCTTTTATTATCTCTTTGTCTCTCTCTCTTTCTGCCTTTTGGTTTCATTCATTCAAATGCTTGTCATTTAAACTTTGCAATGTGTTTGCTTGTGATCATCGTCATCACCATTACAAATGTATGAACAATAATGCTCGTATAAATTTAAAAGCAAAAGAGAAGAGAATTCTTAATAGAATGGCTTGAATTTAATTTAATTTAAAGAAAAATGTTCCCTTTACTTTCTAAACAACCTAAGCAAAGGCAAAGTCGAAGGTTGTTTACTGGTAAAATATTACTGGAAGCCTTTAAGTCTTACATTTTGAAAGAACAGATCGAGCAGAGTCCTGTGTTGCTGTTTTATAGGAATTCAATGGGGAAATGCTTTCGCTTAACCATTATCAAAGGTCGTGTTATGGACGATATTTCAAGGATTGCGAAACATGTTAAACGAATACAGAAATCTTAGAGAAAACCATGTTCGATCAATCACAGACCAATGCATTGCCATGATGGCCAAAAAAAAATTGTGACATATGACGTCATTGTTTAGGCAGGCAAACAAATCCGTTGGGGTTCGAGAAATAAAGAAATTATCATGCTCGCTTACTTAATTGTTCAAAAGACGGTCAAACACGGCTTATATGACACTGTATTAAGTATTGAAGTTGCAGTAGCCTAGTCTAGTTGTTCGTAAGTTGGCTTAGTAGACAAAAGTCCGTTGTTCAACCTCTGGCTCAGATATCTCGAACATAACGAAGATGAAAAAAATATTTCTTCCAACAACTTCATCTCAACAGTCTTCTGACAAAAACTCTGAGATAACAATGATTAATTGCTTCAGAAATATTGCAAGAATTTCAATTAGAAGTTCAAGCCAATTGTGACACATGACGTCATTGTTTGGGTAGGCAGAACAACTCAGTTGGAGTTCGATAAGATACACAAATTGATCTGCTTACTTACTTAATGGTTCCTTACAATGCTTAATTCAAAATTAAAACCTAGTTTCTCATATCACCCATGTTGTGTATGTTAATTTTATGCATAAAAGAAGCGACCTACTGTTTAAAGTCGACTTCAAAAGGCAGATTTTTGAGAGCATTTTAATGGCAATTTTATTTACTCTCACAGTTATTGCCTGCTGAGAGAAAGTCGCCAAATAAATACTTTTTTTTCATTTCTCATCTAATAAGCCAACTACTAGACTACTGTGGTGGCTTCAAGACTATCATGCTTTAATATGATCGGCACAATGATAATCTGTCTTACAAAGATGCTCGAGGCTCTATTAGATTGAAAACCATTGCACATAGTAATGGGAATCAAGTTTTACCCAAGACTCAGCTGATTGCATCGTCATCTAACAAATCGAATGGCCGAGAGCTTCCTCCCTAACAGCCCCCGGGATGGTATGTGTCAACCAAACAATTTTAGAAAACACTTTACAACGAAACTCAAAAACAAAAGTGGAAGGAGCCATACATCCTTTAAAGGAGGAACTATTCTATGGTATATGTATGGATCAAGGAAACATAGTCAAGCGGAACAGTATCCCCAGATTAAAACAACCCATGACGAAACTTAAGGGTATGTTTCAAACAAAAGTTTACTTCATCAAAAGATGTGCTCAATTCAACTTCGATAGAAAATACGAAGGACATGAAATAGCAATTCTTTCCAGCTGAAAGCTCGGATGGGAGTTTTCATGAGGTTTACTCAAGGATGGATTGTATGGGACTGCCTGTGGAAGCTGATCAACTGGCTTAAAAAATAGAATTACTCTGTGCTGGTTTATAGCTCTTGTCATGTAATTCAAGCCAGTAAGCAAGCAAAAAAGCTGGCAAGGATGAGAGTTTCCATGCCGCTAAAAAATTTTAGTGGAACGGCAAGAATATTTGGAACGCTACACCAGGCGAAAAGATGAAGAAAAAGACAAAAATCGTCTCAATATTTGGTCAATATTTTTAAGGAGATTAACAGAATTGTTAGAACATGTTAAAGGGTACTTGCAGCATATTTAATAATTCAATTGGCGTTGTAATGTCACGTTCCACCAAGACCAGGGAGGAAGTAGAAGTTGGTCAGCACAAGGGCTGCTCATCAGAAGCACGACTACCCCACTCTGGAAAACCAGCCAGAAAGTTTGATGAACGAAGCTATATCAATGATGTCAATAGATGATAGCTCCGTCAAGCTGACAAGAAACGGAGAGCCAAATAATCTATTTCTGCACCTAGCAAGTGACGGGCACTGACAAAGAAAGTGGATAACAGTTTCCTCTTCCTCAGCGGATCTGCATCCACGGCAGAAGTCGTTAAATAGGAGCCTCATTCTCTCCGCATGTCTACCCATAACGCAATGACCTGTAAGCACGGCCACTGTGGTCGAAATGATGTTACGACCAAGTCCAAGCAACTGGTTTTTACGCCTACTATCCATCAAGGGCCAGGTGAGGATTGTTTGGCGTCTCGAAAGAATTTCCACACAATAGCCAACTTAAACGAGGCAAGTGGCATGCCTAACTCAATCGAAGACGATTCCGGAAGGAGTGCACCACCTCTGGCGAGCTCGTCGACCCTACAGTGGACCAGAACATTACTGTGCCCGGGGACCCAGACCAGCGAGACACTGAAGCGCTCAGAAAGAAGGTCGAGACAGCGGCGACATTCCCTAATGATCCTGGAGTTATTCACAAAACCCGACAGAGATCTTATGGCGACCTGACTGTCGGAGAAGACCGCGACGCGGGTGAAAGGAGCACCGTTGACAAGAATCCATTGAGCGACCCGCTAAATGGCCATCACCTCCGCCTGAAACACGCTACAGTAGTTCGGCAGCCGAAGAGAAATGTTCAGGTCCAGTTTCCCAGAGTAGATTCCGCTTCCAACACCATTGTCAAGCTTTGAGCTGTCGGTGTAATGATTTTTCTTACTTGCAATTAAATTTTTTGAACTGGACAGTATGCAGTTTAGACAAAATCTCCGCTAGCCACATAACACCGCTGATTTTGCCTATATTGCAAGAGAAGTTTCCAAACAGAACAAATTAAAGTTTTGTTGCATTTGAAAGCCAATATTTGACAAATTATCACGCAGATATCGTCCACAAAATGACGAAAAGATACCAAAAACATACTCCCAAAGGATAGGGGATGTGGTAGAATGGGTTGAGCATTTTAGCCTTATGTGCTATTATTAATTTGGTCATACTCCAACTGTTTACATTGCCTCAAGGCACTACTAGACAGCTCCTCTGATATATTCGAGCGCCATAGAGTCCTAAAAACTACGCTGAAATGAATCAAAAGACGGTCAAAGATGGTTTATATGACACTGTATTGAGTACTGAAGTTGCAGTAGACTAGTGTAGTAGGTAGTAAATTGGCTTATTAGACAAGAGCCCTTTGTTCAACCTCTGAAGAAAAAAATATTTCTTCCAGCAACTTCCTCTTAACAGTCTTGTGACAAAATCTCTGTGATAACAATGATTAACTGCTTCAGAAATATTGCAAGATTTTCAATTAGAATTTCTAATTTTATTACCAATAAAACAAAATCAAAACAAAACTAATAAATAAAATAAAAAGTGTCCTTTTGAACCCATGATTTTGTTTCTTTACACGCGATTAATATTGTGGGGCAACGCCATACATCGGCGACGAAAGTAAATTTAAGTGGCCTTGACATTTTTCTCTGCTCGTAGTTGTATAGAAAGTTAAGAAACAGAGCTTGAATGCACATACGTATGCTTTAATAAAGAAATCTTAAAAGCATACACACGCATAACCAAGCTCTTTGGCAAATACTTTTGCATTCTCTATCTCTCTCCCTTTCCCTCTCACACTTTAGGAATGAAATAATTATTTGGTTTTCCTTTTGATTATAAATTCTTGCTTAACATAAACGCATCTTCTGCTACATATATGCACACACACATACACATACGCTTAAGCGAAATCCGAGTAAATAATTCCAAACAGTAACGTTCATGTAAACAAAATATTTCGTATGCTTGTTATGCAAGTATGTGTGGGTATGTAAGCTTTCACTGGAATTTGTTTCACAACCGATTTTGTAAAAATATGAACAACAACGACTAAATATCATCCACATCCACAACAAATATTTCCAATGTTTCGTTGCAACAACTAAAAAAAGCCGTTTAAACGATGGTATTGAGAAGTAAAAAACAAAAACAATAAAACAACAGAAATTTTAATTCAAAGTACCAACACAAATACAAAATGGCAGTAACAGTAGCGGATAGCAAATCTCTATAAAAACAATTGCAATAACAATAACAATAAAGAAAAACGGTACCTTTGGCAGAAAGTTTATGTTTTTAAGCCGGAGAATACATAACCAAAAAATCGAATAAATATTGCAAAAAAAAAGAGAGCATTTATGGCACAATAAAACAAAAACAAAAACCTACACAGAGAAAGAGAAGGGAGAGAATGAGGAATCGAATGAGAGTTCAATACAATATTTGACCAACAAAGCTTCAACGCAAACGTAAATAGTCCCATATGGACACTATATTTCAAGCGGCATTATGTTGCTCATGAAGCACCGTGGGTTGAAAAGCAATAAAAAATGGAAATTTTATTTATTTGAGCAAAACTATTATAAATGATTGTATGATCAATCATCATCAATCATCATAAATCACCTCAATCATCATCATCAATCATCATTATCAATCATCATCAATCATTATCAATCATCATCAATCATCATTAATCATCATCAATCATCATTAATCATCATCAATCATCATCAATATTCATCAATATTCATCAATATTCATCAATATTCATCAATATTCATCAATATTCATCAATATTCATCAAAATTCATCAATCATCATTATTCATCATCAATCATAATCAATCACATCAATCATAATCAATCACATCAATCATAATCAATCACATCAATCAGTATCAATCACATCAATCATCATCAAGCATTATAAATCATTATCAATCATGGTCAATCATCATCAATCATTATCAATCACCATCAATCATTATCAATCATATCAATCGCTTACATTCCAATTTTAGTTAGACTTATAGAATCCAAAACAGAAATAAGGGCAGTGATGGCTCTAGGAACTTATGAGGAAGCTTAGAAACTTTGCCAAAGGTACCAAGAATATATGGGGTCTTCCAAAAGGGTACTTCCAAGCTTTGACAGTCCACAGTCTGCTATCTTGTTGAAGCTAAATCTATCAAATTAGTTGCCATATATCCTGTATCTTTTGCCACATAAGCATGGACGCCCATAGACAACGTGTTTCCTGAATGGAGAAGTTTTCATCCAAAAATTATCTTCAGCGTTAAGTACTATTTCTGGATGAATGGGTACATAAGCAAATAAAATTGTCGAATTTGGGACGCTACTAACCCACAAAAGATTCAAGAGCATCTAATACATTCCAAAAAGGTACTCTTTGATAGGAATTTTGTGTTGACAATGTCGAGAACGATATTGGGGAGCTGCCAATGGCGAGCATTTTGAGTCACTGATTGAAAACTATTTCTGGCCTGAATTGAATGATCGGAACATGTGGTTTCAACAGGATAGCTCAACGTGCTACACATACGAGTACATACATACAAAAAAAATTCATTATAACCTTTCACTCAGGCTTACGACCTAGTTTTTTTAGTGTTTCGTTTTGATAACTGACCTGGGGTTTGAACCGAAGCCTTACGTCTAATAAGCCAAAACGCTACCTACTAGACTACAGCGACTACACAGCTTATGCCAAATTGCGATATAAAACTCTTGTGAAGAACAGCTTCAAGATGATGATGTCATTGAAAAAGGAAAAGGGGAGTACGAACATATTTGGAAGGAAAAGGTAATGAAAGAAATGATGATAAAATTGAGTGCATTGAGTACATTTTTGCAATAAAAAAAACTGCAGAAATAAATGGAATTATTTGATGCCGTCTGCAAAGTACTACAGAGGAGTTATTGCCATACCAAATAACCAGTAGAAGCCTAATTCTATAAAATACACAAAAGCTCTGTTGAGGGTGGTGTTCATTCCCAAAGTGTGAAGATTATATACCCAAATTGTTTTGGACTAACCACATACATATACATAATTGGTTATAACAAACGTTCAGTCAGGATTACGACTTAGTACCTCACACGACTTAAGTTGTGTGCGTTATTTGTGTGCATGAGTGGCGGGAACTATGCTTTAAAGGCAAATCTTTTAATTACTCTCAGAGTCTTTGCCAGAAATCTGCTGAGATTAGGTCGCCGAAGAAATGGTTTTTCATATTTTGTATTGTTGGAAATGCCTAACATAGGGTTTGAAGCATGGCGTCATGTCTGATAAGCCAATAGACTACATACTAAACGGCGACTTCAATTTGCCTCACATAATTCTCGTTAAAAGCTCTTGAGATCACTTACTATTGCATTAGATGGGGGGTGCCACTCCTAAGCAATATGCATGCAATGCAGGCAGACTTGCTCAGTATGTTCTCTTAGATCTAGTTGAAGCCATTTAGAAGTCATTGTATATCAAGCAGATAACTATTTGTGTTTTTCTTGATATACCAGACGCATGTCATAACACTCCTTACGAGGGCACAGATAAAGCAATGAATAAAAGTTGTATAAGTCCTCTATACAACGTGGTTATAATCACACAATGAAGTTATTTCATTACCAAAGTGAAGGTGTGCCCAACACAATACCTACTAGACTTTGGCAATTGCTTCGCCAATATTTTTTTATTGGATTTGCATTAGTTTTGATCATTTATTTATCAGAGTAGTTTCTAAAATGAGTGTAAAATTTGCTTATTGAGCCATCTCCTAGAGTAATTAGAATTTTAGGACTTTTTTTTGAACGTCCACCTCTTCACACCCACCCACCCTCACCCGACCGCGCAGGGCTCGTCCCCATTACGTAGGGACACGTACACACTACAGTCCGGACTGTAGCGGGTAAGAGAAAAGTAATGGCAGCGAGAACATAAATCAGCTACCGAACTTAATCACAAGCTGAATAAAGTAGCAATAAACAGGAACCTACCTATGACAAGAACGAAAATACTTTTTTATATAATAATTTACAAATTAATGCCATTAAAATCAATAACATCGTAATATAAATTAAAATCATTACATAATCTACGAAAAGGAAAATTACATCCATAGTTCGTTCTATAAAAATCTAAAGAAAGTGGACGATAGTGCCGTGAAAATCTTGCTGGAATACTGAAATTCAGGTTACAAAGCAAAAAACTCAGAATCGATATCACCTTTAACCAGATTAAAAACAAAACAAACTACTAAAACAGCCCTTCTACCTTCTAAAGTTGGAAGTTTTATCAAACCTAATCTAGCCTCATATGACGGAAAGCCATTGGCACCACCCATTCTAAGCCACGTAAACAGAATAAAAACTGCTTCTGCACAGACTCTATTGAATCACTATGACAACGATAGTATGGATTCCAAATAATAGACGCATACTCCAAAATAGGTCTAACAAGTGAAATGTATAGCAATCTTGTTATATAAGGGATCAATGAATTCCCTAGCCCATCTTTTCACAAAACCAAGAACATCCCGAGCCTTGTCTATCATCATACTAATATGATCAATAAAAGACAGTTTCAAAGCCAATAATACTCCCAAATCAAGAAATGTAGTCACAGTTTCCAAAGTGGCAAGAATTAATCACATAAGTGGACGAAATTACGCCCCCGCGAAAGAAACCCATGCATTTACATTTTCTCAAGTTAAGATCCATTAAATTAATTCTGCACCAAGTTACAAACAAATCAATATTTCGCTGAAGAACAGCCTGACCATGATCATCACCAAAAGTAATTTAACGTCGTCAGCATACATCAGAATATTACAATCAGAAATAGCACAAGGAAGATCATTAAGAAACAATAAAAACAGTAAAGTACCCAAATGGCTACCCTGCGGAACATCAGAAGTAACATATACAGTCTTAGACAATACATTCCTAAACAATACCCTCTGAGTCCTAAGGGAGAGGTAGGAGTCTAGCCAACGATGAATAATATCAGAAATACCGATTAATGAAAGTTTAAGAAGCAAAATTCTATGATCAACCCTATCAAAAGCTTTACTGAAATCAGTATAAATTACATCAGTCCGAGCTCTGGCAAGAAAACCCCTGAAAACATGTGTAGTAAATTCAAAAAGATTAGTGACGGTCGACCTACCTTTTAAAAAACTATGCTGGAATAAATAATAGAATTAAAGATCTCGTATTATCTGGATACCTTAATTTGAAGTCGCCTAAATTTCAAAAATACAAAAACCATGAAACCATTACTTGCATGCTTCCTAGCAAAGCATAATATTTTATGCCTAAAATACTTCAGTTCAATTGGGTTAAATGTTTACATAATTAAATCCCTGTTTTTTTTAATATCAAATATTCAGCCTGTATAAATCCAATCGAATGTTGGTATGAATGTTGAAATAGATTTTATTTTGTTTTTGATTTGTTTTTATGGCAACATAATCAACCAAAATCCATTGAACTTATCATTCATGCATGGCCTCTTGGAGTATTTCTTTTTTTTTCAAAATTTAACCTAAAAACACACAATCGAAGCAAATCAAAATGATTTTTATTTTCTTTACAATTCTAACCTATTTTCACTAAAACGTCATGGTCCAAAACATACAAATATTATTATCGAACGCTTTTTAATGTTGTTGGTTGACCCTTTAAGTATTTAAAAAAAAGAAAAACAAAATGTTTTCACAAAAACTCATCTGGTGAAAGTATATATGAAAACAACAACAATAACAGAAACAGAAGCCTACTTTTGGGGCCGTTTTTTCTATTCAGAGTGTTAGAGAGTGTAAAAACAATAACAAACATTAACATCAGCATCAAAATCAACATCAGCATCAACATCAACACATCAAACGGTATTCAGGCTATAAATGTGAGTTGTTGATGACTTTTTATTACATTTTAGCCCTGAGTTGTATATGATACTCTCCAGCTCGAATACACTTACGCAGTCACACTCACTCTTTCATTTTGGGTTTTTTTATATTGTTATTGTTGTTGTTGTTGTTGTTATAGAGCCATAGTCACTACACTTGTAGTCATTGTTAACCTAATTTTCATGTTGAATTATTGTCACACACACACATACATGCATACACAAAAAAAGAAAAATATTTTCTTCGTATTTTTAATACTCAAAATACTTAAAACACATGCATGCACATACACACACACGTATATTCATGGTTTTCACTCTCTCTCTCTCTTTTTCTTTCCCATTTGTGCTTGGTTTTATTAAATACACTCAAGTATTTTTTTTTCCAACGAAATGTCTTAAAAATAAGTGAACATTTCAACACACATACTCACACTTGCACGTACATGTAGTTCTTACGAAAATAAATACGAAAATATAGATCGTTTTGCTTTCTTTAACATTCGGAGATTGTGTATTCATACATATGCATGTAGATGTGTGTGTTTGTGTATGTATAATGCTTTACAAAACCTACAAATCTATGGAATGGATTTTATCGCCTGCTTTTATAAGACAAACGACTTCAGATGAACGTCTACTTGTGTGGCAAACATACAAATTTTTTTTTGTGTTCCTTTAAAATCGTTTGTCTTACAAAAACCGGGTTTTGGTTTGAAAAAAAAACAAACAAAAACTCTTTGCGTATACCCTTCTTTTTTTGCATTGGAAAAAGAGAACGAAATTCTTTTTGCTTTTCAAGTGTACGAGTGTAAGTTTTTATTTCTTTTCTTTTCGTTTTTTGTTTCAAAAAGGCCCTTAAGGACCTTAAGCTACGCTGGTTTATATTTTCTTTTTTTTTTAAGAATTCTTTATTATGATTCCATTTTATTTCCTTTCCCTTTCCCATTTTCATTGCTTTTCTATTTAAAATCGTTTTTTTTTGTTCACTCTCTGGGGTTAGTTGGCAGTGGTAAAAGGCATCGGCAAAGTTAAGTATGAAATTGTAGCCCAAATAAATTGCCCAAAATCACATACTTATACTAACACTGTTTAAAACACACATGCCTACATTCTTCTTTTGCTTAATTTAAAAAGGTCAATGCACACACCCTTTTTAGAAGATAACCGGGGGTAAATGTTTCAGCTACTACTGCCGTTGTTTATAAAAAAAAAAAGAAAAAAAAGAATTGAAGTGTGTATTTAGGCGTTCATAATGGTTACCTTATGCATGGGTGTGTATGTGTAAATAAAATTTAGTGGTTAAATGTTAAATTAAAAATAAATAATAAAAATAAAGTGGCATTTAAGTTATCTTTTTTTTGTCCAAAAGATAAAAATTTTTGTCTTTCTTTGTTTTTCTCTTAACCTTTAAAATGATTGGAAAATAGGCTTGCAAAAAAAATGTATTTTGGTGGAGAAAGTTTTAAATTTAAAGCAGGGAAAAGGGTTCCCTTTAAAGGCTTTAAAAAAATTGTTAAAATTTAAATTTCTTTTAAAATGGAGAAGCTCAGAAATTCATAAAGCCATTCGTTATAAAAGTAACGAAAGAAGATGCAAAGTGGTTGTAGTCTACAGAGTGCTATGTTGACTTTCTAGACAGGGGCTCGAGGGTTCAAATCTCAGCTTTGATATTGTTAAGAAAATGAAAGAAAAAATTTAGATACTGGTGGTTTTCTTTTACATCATTTAATATTAAAATTATAAACAAAAGCTACAAAAAGAAAACAATGCAGTAAACAATTATGTTTACAAATTATCGCACTGCTTAATATAACAACAAATACCAGCATAAAAAATGATAAACAAGTAAACAAAAATACAACGACAAACGCTATAAGAATAAATGTAAACATCGTTGTTTACATTTATAGAGATTTCGAAAAGGCGAAGTTAATTGCCATCAAGAGCAATAATGTTTGCCACATAAAAGGCAAGACAAAACAGGCGAGTGAGTCAGTAACGCTTCAGTCAGTCTTGTGTGAAGACGCAGTGCGTTTGAAGAGAATAATCGTGGTTTGAAGATCTCCGTTACAAAGATGTGTCGAATAATTGCCTAGTAATTGTTATTATTTTTGCAAAGGGTGTAAAGAAAGGACAAACAAAGCAATTGTTGTTACATCAAGTTCTGAACAGTGGCACAGAAAACCCGCACGCATACATTGAAAGGCCGACGCACCCAAAACGAGTCACTGTTTGGTGCGGATTTTGGTCCAGAGGCATAATTGGGCAATTTTTCACCGAAAATGAGCAAGGAGTGGCCGTTACAGTCAATGGCGATCGTTATCGGGCCATGTTGAACGAATTTCTGTTCACAAAAATTGAAGAGGAGGATATTGGCAACATTTGGTTTCAGCAGGACGGCGCTACGTGCCACATAGCTGGAGTTACACTCGATGTTTTGCGTCCTGTTTTTGAAGATTGCATTATCAGTCGCAGAGCTGATGTCGTTTGGCCACATCGGAGTTACGTTTTGACACCGTTGGACTATTATTTGTGGGGTGCCGTCAAAGATAAGTGTTACGCCGACAAGCCAGAGACAATTGACGCTTTAAAGGACAATATTTATGAAGCCATTGGTGAAATACAGCTGCACACAATCGATAATGTGCTTAAAAATTTAACCGATCGTGTAGGCTACTGCATGGCCTGCAGAGGCAGCCATTTGAATGAAATTATTTTCCATTATTAACCGGAAGGATTGTACTTTCAAATAAAAAAAGAAATTTGAGAAAATATTCAGTAGTTTTTTTATTTAAAGCATTTTCAAAAAAAAAAATTATTTGGCGGACCCTTTACATAAGTTGTGGGACCTACAGTTTAAAGTCGATCCCGAACGACAGATTTTTAAAAAACTTTTTCATGGCAATTTTTATTTACTCGCAGATTTTTTTGCCAGAAATCTGCTGAGAGGAGTCGAGTTTTGTGTTTTATTGTGATGTCTGGACTGGGGCTCGAACCCTGGCTTTTCGTCTAATATGCTAACACACTACCTACAAGACTATGGCGCCTGCAAGTGGATGAATAGGTACGTAAACAAACAAAATTGTCGAATGAGATTGAAGAGTGTCCAATACATTTCAAATAAGTCACTCTTTGATGTGGATTGTGTTTTGTTAAAGCCATCGGTTCATAATTCTTTAAGAGCAATGTTGGCCAGGCAATCACTGTCAACGACGAGCACTAGAGGTCGTTAACTCCAACTTCTTTGGCATGAATTGTATGGTCTGGACACCAATGATATGTGGTTCCAACAGAACGACCCTACATGCCACACATCACATGCCATATTCGATATTGCGCACGAGTGATTTGAGAGCGTGGTCGGCTCATGTGGAGGTGATGTGAACTGTCCAACAAAATCGTGCGATTTAATAACGTTTGACCTTTTCTTGTGGGGTTTTCTTAAGACCCAAGTGTATGCGAATGAACCACAAACCATAGCGTTCCTCAAAGCCAACATATCTCAGCCTATCGGTCATATTCAGCCTGATTTCTGAGCCAGAATTATGGAAAATTGAATATTTCTGATGCACTCCACCCGCTGGAAGTCGTGGCAAACATTTGAACGATGTTTTATGCCACAAAATTGGTCTTTTAAACGAATAACAACCGATAACGTAATCTTGTTTAGTACGGCTTTGACGATAATTATGGTTGTTTTCTCCACCATCCAGCCGAATAACAGCAGTCAACTAGGCCTTCTATACAATATGAAAAAGAAGAAACCCCGCTTAGACTCTTCTGATGACTTATCAAGTGGTTGGTAAAGCAAGGAAAAAAGGTGTGTTGATTTATTTAACGGTAATACTTCCCCCAATTTCCTTTAACAAAATTGTGCGTTAAATGTGTTCTAACACGATTCAATAACTTCATCATCATAAATTATTCATATTTAAGGAATTGTTTACCTTTCTTTCATTGTATTTCAATTTTAAACGTAAAAACTGAATAAAAAATTTAAAATTTTTTTCTTCTTTGGTGACTTCCGCTACAGAGATCAACAAAAAATAAAATTTTCCACTCGCCCTCTCTCTTTTGCTTAAATTTTTTCTCTCCTGCTGTTACCCAAATGTAGGTGTGGGTATTAAAATCAGGGATGGAATATATGGTACTTAATAAAGGTGCAACATACAATACATTACAAATATTGTTACGAAAATGAAAAATCAAGATACTGGTCTTATGCTTTTACATCGCTTAACATTAAAATTATAAACGAAAGCTACAAAAAACAAAACAATGTAGTAAACAAATCTGTTTACAAATTATCTTACTGCTTAATAAAGGGTGTTTTTTATAGAGGTATAGAACTTTAAGTAGACATTACTTTTCAAGATGGCGACCGATTTAACACCTGTCAAGTGAATTATTCTCAGTTTGGTTTGGCAATTCATCATGAGTAGACTTACGCCTGAACAACGCTTGCAAATAGTGCAATTTTATTTCGAAAATAATGGTTCTGTGCGGAAAACGTATCGCGCACTACGTCCATTTTATCGTCGACAAAATCGTCCATCAGAGCAGTTAAATCGATTAACGATGGAACGTTTTCGCACCACGTTTACTCTTATTGATAACTCGCATCCCCAGAGACGCTGTACGGTGCGTACAGAAGAAGCTATTGCTGCTGTAGAGCGTAGCATTGAGGAAGACCCGAACGGAGTCCATCCGCCATCGAGCACAGGAATTGGATCTGTGTCCATTCACTTTATGGAAGATTTTGCGGAAGGATCTTGGTTTGCGTGCTTACAAAATCCAACTCGTGCAAGATTTGAAGCCAAACGATCATCAAGTAAGGCGTAGATTCGTCGAATGGGCCCAAAACGAGATTATCGTTGTTCCCGATTTTCATAAGCACTTCTGGTTGAATGGCTTCGTCAACAAACAAAACTGCCGCATTTGGAGTGAAGGTAATCCTCAAGTGTATGTGGAAACACCGTTACATCGAGAAGAACTGACTGTTTGGTGCGCTTTATGGGCTGGTGGAATCATTGATCCGTACTTTTCCAAAAACGATGGTGGCTAGAACGTGAAAGACACTTTTGGTGACCGCCTAATTTCACGTTTTGGACCTGTGAATTGGCCTCCAAGATCTTGTGATTTAACACCGCTAGACTACTTTCTGTGGGGCTATGTAAAGTCATTGGTCTATGCGGTAAAGCCACAAACGCTTGACCATTTGGAAGACAACATTCGTCGTATTATTGCCGAAATACGGACACAAATGTTGGAAAAAGTCATCGAAAATTGGACGTCCAGATTGGACTACATCCGCGCCAGCCGTGGCGGTCATATGCCAGAAATCATATTTAAAATGTAATGCCACAAGATTATCTTTCGGATAAATAAAATGCATGTCAATCGCATAATCCATCGTTGTGTTATTGCAAGTTAAAGTTCTATACCACTATAAAAAACACCCTTTATAACAACAAACACCAGCATAAAAAAATGGTAAACAAAAATACACCAACAACACTACGAGAATAAATGTAAACAAAATACACAAACAACAATAATTAATAAAAACAACGATTTTTACATTTATAGAGATTTCGCGAAGGCGAAGTCACGAACATTCGCCTTCAAGAACATTCATCAGAGTGTTTATCCTGCCATATAAAAGTCTAGGCAAAGCAGGCGAATCAGTGAGTTCAGTCAGTCTTGTGTCAAGACGCGGTGTGTTTGAAGAGAGTAATAGTGGTTTGAAAATCTCCGATACAAATATCCGTCGAACAATAGTCTATTAATTGTTATTGTTTATGCAAAGGGTGTAAACAGAGGAATAACAAAGAAGAACAATTGTTGTTGTTTACATCAAGTTGTGAACAGTGGCACACATAATAGTGCGAATAAAAAAGAATTTTAATTGAAACCAAACCAAAAGATGTTTTAAACGTCTTTAAAAGGTAAAAATATAACAATATGATGGTAGAGGATAGTTAGGTTAGGTTTAGGTTAGGTTAGACGACGTATACTTGTCAATTAAGACAAATACAGTACCCGGAGGTCGAATTGACCCATTGTACAACGTCCTAGTTTCCCACACCCTTTATGTTGTGTGTGTTAATTTTATACATGAGTGGTGGGACCTACAGTTTAAAGTCGACTCCGAACGACAGATTTTTGAGAAACTGTTTCATGACAATTTTTATTTACTCTCAGAGTTTTTGCCAGAAATCTGCTTAGAGGAAGTCGCCGAAGAAATATTTTTTGTATTTTGTCTTGATGTCTGGTCTGGGGCTTGAACCCTGGCTTTGCGTCTAATAAGCCAACACACTACCTACTAGACTACGGCGACTTCTAGAGGATAGGTAAGTCAGTTTAAAGCTTTTATATTAGGCATTGAACACATTCAGAAATGATTTTAATCTACAATTTGAGCATAAAAACCTTATGAACGTTCTTTTTTCTCCAAGTTTAAAAGAATGAATTCTAATAGAATGCCTTTGATTTGTGGCCAACAGGAATGTCTCTCATTATATGGTCTTATTCGGTTTAACATAAGCTAGGACCATAATCATCAGCAATATCTTACTTAACATTTGTGTAAAACGGTAGTCAGGAACTTTCGTCAGGATTATGAGCAAAACTGAGTGGATGTAATCACCATGTTCAGAATTTCCCGATTTTGTTTTGATACCCCTCTATATAAATCAAGGTTCCATTCTATATTAAATCCA
The DNA here is from genome assembly GCA_932273835.1 of Sarcophaga variegata. Taxonomy (NCBI): domain Eukaryota; kingdom Metazoa; phylum Arthropoda; class Insecta; order Diptera; family Sarcophagidae; genus Sarcophaga; species Sarcophaga variegata. The sequence goes on along the minus strand of OW026358.1, from coordinate 143,076,842 downwards.
AAGCTTTATATGCGTACATATTAAATTTAAAAATAAAATTCCTATGAAAACAGTAACAGGCTGCGAAGGAATCCCTTTTTCATTCTTTGTATTGAAATGCTGTACTCAGCGAAAGTCTCTTGTTACCATCCCTGTCTGAAATAAAAGTTGATTGTGAATGTATGTATGTGTATATTAGGGTATGAGAGGTTAAATTTGTGTAAATGAATAACGAAGTATAAGTTTAGGTCCTATAGAAACCATGTACATATATGTGTGTGTATGTGTGTGATGTATAACTGGTGTTTACAGGCTTAAATTTACACAGAATTTCTTATTATATTTTATTTAAATCTTTAACTGTGTGTGTGTATGAATTTATTTACATGCGTGTGTGTGTTTAGTTGTGTAGGTGTTTGTATAAATAATAAAATGAAATTTTCTGTCATTAACATGTTTTTTTCTTCTCTCTCTCTCTCTTCTCCTTAGTCTACGTGTTTATTTTTCTTTTCATTCCTTCATTCATTCACTCACTTCTATTCATGACTGCCAGCCAGACAGACACTTGTTTTCCTTACACCATAACCAGCTGTATGGGTGTGAGTATGCCTGTGTGGGTTTCGAAGACGGAATAAAAATATTATTCCGGTTTTGTTTTTACGTTTACGTATGTATATGTATGCTTAACAGGTAGCACAAGTATGTGTCAACGTATGCTATGTTTTTAGGAGGCGTATTTTGGTGTTTTTTCTTACTTTCTTTCCGTAACTTTAATGTCAAATAGCCTTTAGTCTGGTTTCCAGGGATTTTTTGTTTTTTCTTGACGTATTAAATTCATTTCTTTCCGTTTTTTTTTTCTCTTACTTTTCATTCATACTCGTACTGTCTTATTACCCTCATTAGTTGAGTTATTTGTGAATATACTAACACTAATACATGTGCACACATACGTAGAGATTAAATTATGTTTACAAATACAGAGTGATTTAGAAGAGAAAAGTGAGTACAAAAAAGGAAAAAAATTTAAGAATTAAAGTGTGAATGACTTGAAAATATTTGGAAAAAAAGTGAAATTATGTTTACAAAGGTTTCTTATTCTTCCTCTTCTCCTTCCTTAATATTTCAAACCTACTTAGTAACCTACTGGAAATTCTTAGGGATTACGAGACTAACAATAAAAACATTTTCAGACTTTGTTTCGGTTTTAATCACAGGCCTCTCGTTTAATAAGCGAACACACCGCCTAGTAGACTACGGCGGCTTCTGTCTTTTGAGCAGAAATATTTATTACATGGGAAATAAACTTGCTTTATTGCCAGCCCCAACCAAAGGGTCCGCCAAATAACTTTTTTTTTTGAAAATGCTTTAAAAAGAAAAACTACTGAATATTTTCTCAAATTTCTTTTTTTATTTGAAAGTACAATCCCTCCGGTTAATAATGGAAAATAATTTCATACAAATGGCTGCCTTAACTGGCCATGCAGTAGCCTACACCAGAAGATGCCGATTTTGGCAAAAAAAAAATCATCTTTTCAGATGAAGCTCATTTTGATCTTGGCGGGCAAAATTGTCGCATTTGGGGCACAAAAAACCCGCACGCATACATTGAAAAGCCGACGCACCCAAAACGAGTCACTGTTTGGTGCGGATTTTAGTCCAGAGGCATAATTGGGCCATTTTTCTTCGAAAATGATCAAGGAGTGGCCGTTACAGTCAATGGCGATCGTTATCGGGCCATGTTAAATGTATTTTTGGTCACAAAAATTGAAGAGGAGGATATTGGCAACATTTGGGTTCATAAGGACGGCGCTACGTGCCACACAGCCGAAGCTACACTCGATGTTTTGCGCCCTGTTTTTGAAGATCGCATTATCAGCCGCAGAGCTGATGTCGTTTGGCCACCTCGGAGCTGCGATTTGACACCGTTGGACTATTATTTGTGGGGTGCCGTCAAAGATAAGTGTTACGCCGACAAGCCAGAGACAATTGACGCTTTAAAGGACAATATACGTGAAGCCATTGGTGAAATACAGCTGCACACAATCAATAATGTGCTTAAAAATTGGATCGATCGTGTAGGCTACTGCATGGCCAGCCGAGGCAGCCATTTGAATGAAATTATTTTCCACTATTAACCGGAAGGATTATACTTTCAAATAAAAAAAGAAATTTAAGAAAATATTCAGTAGTTTTTTTTTAAAGCATTTAAAAAAAAAAGTTATTTGGCGGACCCTTTATCTTATAGCGGATAGGAAGTGCAGGAACAAAACTATCTTAAGAGGATAGGAAGTACACCAATCAAGTTCTTAAATTAGATCGTCAGCACAACGCTGTCACTGCACCTATAGGGGATCATTTTATGACACGTAGAGGCTCTGAAATGGGTTCCGAGGACAGGAGAATTATTTTTCTCGGCACCTTCCTCTCAGCAGTCTTCCGGTAAAAGCTTTGATAGTAAAAAAAACTGCCATGAAAAGTTTCTCAAAAAATCTGTCATTCAAAATCGATTTTAAATTCGAGGTCCCATCACTCATGAGTAACAGGAACACACAGAACGGAGGTGATATGAGAAGCTAGGTTGTAATCCCGACTAAAGGGTTGTAATAACCAATTACGTAAGTGAGTAATAGACAGTCTCATAGCCCACTCATATGTAGATTAGTATTCCGTAGGAGTATGTCTGATCCAGCTAGCTTATCAGAGATCAGCAATGAATCGTTTTTTCGCTACTCATAAGTACTTATGAAGTTTTGAGTGAGTCAGCAATATTGAAATTTAAGTATGTACTCTGATTCATTCATACTCACTACAACGTTGATTTATAAGTACAGGTTGCAATGAGTATGCGTACACAACATTGACATCAAACTCATAACATTCGAAATATGTTTGATTCATAAGTCTTCTCAATTAAGATTCATAACTTTAGAAAAATACTTATAATACTCATAAATGATTCCGGTGATTCGAATCATTCGTCAAAATTTACAGTCTTAGTTGTTGTTGCATTTAGAAAAAAAAGAAGAAAGAAAAAGACAAAGACAGCAAATACACAACCTTCTAGTGAGTATTGTAGTATTCGTACGCGAATCGTACTTATTTTGTGATTCGTGTATACGATGAGTCATGGAGAGTCGAAATCAATAACATCATGCGTATTGTTAAGTATGAGTACGATGAGTATTTCAAACTTTGAATATGAGTAGTGTGAGTATGACATTAAACTAAGTATGAATGCGTATAAGTATCGGAAATTATGAGCATGATTAGAATGTACTCATCTTTTTGAATACTCATTGCTGATCTCTGATTATTACCAGGGGTATGCTTCTAACCGGTAGCTTACGACAAATTGACAAAACTGCACCATTGATGGACTAGTCATGAATCCACACATGTAGGTGAATTAATAGTATAACGTAGATAAGCACATTCTGTAGGAGTATGACTGCTCCAGCTAGCTTAGCAGCAACATAATGACGGCAAAACAAAAAAGTATATGTTATCGACAAGTAGAGATGCGTGGCGTATTGATTCTCAGATTACGGCCGATAACTATACTTTTAAAACGGTCAAGTAATTCATCTATCTTGGCTCCGCCGTTACCACCAGAAATGATGTCAGTCTGGAGATCAAGCGCAGGATCAGTCTTGCAAACACAGGTGCTACTATGGTCTCAATAGGTAATTGAGTAGCAGAGACCTCTCCCGTACGACGAAACTAAAACTCTACAAGACGCTCATCCTCCCTGTGCTTCTTTATGGCGCAGAGGCATGGACCCTATTAAGTACTGATGCAGCAGCCTTGAGAGTGTTCGAGAGAAAAGTACTGCGTAAGATCTTCGTTATAGTGAGAGTTGTCAATGATATCCGTTTCCGATACAATAGTGAGCTGGAAGAGCTCTTCAACGACATGGACGTTGTGCAGCGTATTAACATCCAGCGGCTGCGCTGGCTCGGCCATGTCGTTCGAATGGAGGAGGATGCTCCGGCGAGACGGGTATTTGATGTGGGGATCTGCGGAAGTCGACTGTGGACGACCTTGTATCCTTTGGAAGGACCAAATCGAGGAAGCCCTGTCATTGATTGGTGTGATCAACTGGCGTAGGCGCGCATGAAGCAGAGGCGCCTGGAAGGATGTACTGCGGCAGGCCGAAATCCGTTAATCGGGTTGTTAATGGCCAGTTAAGTAAGTAAGTATGCCTCAGATCAGTCGCTTATAGCAAATTGCACAAACTGCGGCATATGTAAACCTGTTTACATATATAACACTTGAAAGAAATCTAATTGTTGCCAGGGCATCAGAGAGGATAGAAATGTAAGTTGTTAGACATCCGTGAGTAGAATGAGATCTTAAACATGCTTTGTGGCCATTAACTCAGCTTAAAACATACTACAGTAGTCGGAGAAGAGGGGAAATAACGTAGAAAACTCCACAGCGTACCTATATCCTCGAAGTCGCTGTAGTCTAGTAGATAGTATTGTTACGTTTTTACCTTTTTAAAAACGTTTAAATATGAGTTCGTTAATTGCAAACCAAGTGAAAACAAATATGTGTGTAGTTTTTCTTAAACTCTCCTTATTGTTCACACTACGTTTGTGCCACTGTATAGAACTTAACAATACAACAACAATTTGCTATTCTATTTCACACTTCTATCCGCGCTAACACTAACAACTGTTCGTTAGATCTTCTCTGCTTACAACCTTTTTGCAAGCAATACCACTTGTACGTTCAAGCCGCAACGCGTCTTCACACAAGGCTGACTGAATTAACTCTGACTGCTGACTGCTGCCTGCTTTGTCCAGCCCTTTTATAGTCCGACACAACCAGTCTAACGAACATTCCTGAAGTAGAAGGTTCGTGATATCGCCTTCTCGAGAGCTCTATTGCTAATTCATTGTTGTTTGTGTACTTTGCTTATGTTGTCTATCCCTTTTTGTCACATACATGTTCTTGTTGGTACCAGGCGCAACCAGGTTCGTTGTACATATGTATGTGTGCAGCTTTAGATAACCAATACGTTCATTGTATTCTTAGTGTTAGTGTGTATTTGTATCGTGTGACTTTTGTTTATCTTTTTTGTTGTTAAACGATATTAGGTCGTTTCGATTTATGTAACAGTATGTTGGCTTGTTAGACGTAAGGCCTCAGTTTAAGCCACAGGTCAGACATATTTTATTTCTTTGTCGACTTCCTCTCAACAGATTTCTGTCATAAACTCTGAGAGTAAAATAAATTTGCCATGAAAAGTTTCTCAAACAAAAATCTGACGTTCGGAGTCCACTTTAAACTGTAGGTTCCGCCACTCATGTATAAAATTAACACACACAACATCAGTGGTGTGAGAGCTAGGTTGTAATCCTGACAAAAGGCTTGTAAAGAATAATTATGTATGTTTGTATGTTTGTAAACATACTACAGCAATCAGAGAAAAGAGGAAGAAAATTCCACGGCCTACCAATATTCTCTAGTATAGAACCTGTTGCGTTTTCAAAGAGTTCTCATAGCCGACAATGTCAAAAGATCAGTTTTTCCAGCTTGAAATTCTGGTATGAAGTCTCCCATGAAGTGTTAGTAAGCAGCCCCTGCGCTGACAAATTTCTTCTAAAGGGTGTTTTTTATAGAGATATAGAACTTTAAGTTGCAATAAAACAACGATGGATTATGCGATTGACATGAATTTTATTTATGCGAAAGATAATCTTGTGGGATTACATTTTAAATATAATTTCTGGCATATAACCGCCACGGCTGGCGCGGATGTAGTCCAATCTGGACGTCCAATTTACGATGACTTTTTCCAACATTTGTGGCCGTATATCGGCAATAATACGGCGAATGTTGTCTTCCAAATGGTCAAGCGTTTGTGGCTTTACCGCATAGACCAATGACTTTACATAGCCCCACAGAAAGTAGTCTAGCGGTGTTAAATCACAAGATCTTGGAGGCCAATTCACAGGTCAAAACGTGAAATTAGGCGGTCACCAAACGTGTCTTTCAATAAATCTATTGTGGCACGAGCTGTGTGACATGTTGCGCCGTCTTGTTGAAACCACATCTCCTGGACATCATGGTTATTCAATTCAGGAATGAAAAAGTTAGTAATCATGGCTCTATACCGATCACCATTGACTGTAACGTTCTGGCCACCATCGTTTTTGAAAAAGTACGGACAAATGATTCCACCAGCCCATAAAGCGCACCAAACAGTCAGTTTTTCTGGATGTAACGGTGTTTCCACATACACTTGAGGATTACCTTCACTCCAAATGCGGCAGTTTTGTTTGTTGACGTAGCCATTCAACCAGAAGTGCGCTTCATCGCTAAACAAAATTCGCTTATGAAAATCGGGAACAACGGTAATCTCGTTTTGGGCCCACTCGACGAATCTACGCCTTACTTGATGATCGTTTGGCTTCAAATCTTGCACGAGTTGGATTTTGTAAGCACGTAAACCAAGATACTTCCGCAAAATCTTCCATAAAGTGGATGGACACAGATCCAATTCCTGTGCTCGATGGCGGATGGACTCATTCGGGTCTTCCTCAATGATACGCTCTACAGCAGCAATAGTTTCTTCTGTACGTACCGTACAGCGTCTCTGGGGATGCGAGTTATCAATAAGAGTAAACGTGTTGCGAAAACGTTCCATGGTTAATCGAATTAACTGCTCTGATGGACGATTTTGTCGACGATAAAATGGACGTAGTGCGCGATAGGTTTTCCGCACAGAACCATTATTTTCGAAATAAAATTGCACTATTTGAGAGCGTTGTTCAAGCGTGAGTCTATTCATGGTAAATTGCCAAACAAAACTGAGAATAAATCACTTGACAGCTTTTAAATCGGTCGCCATCTTGAAAAGTAATGCCAACTTAAAGTTCTATACCTCTATAAAAAACACCCTATACAACACAACGAGCAGGTATGCGAGCTCAAGTGAGCTTTTATTATCGAAGCTACCATTTCAACCTTACCTATCCTTCCCATGAAGAATACGATCAGACGAGGTATTATCCTCAGATAGGGAAGAGCAGTACCCAGAAATCTTAATGCGTGAGAATGACAACGAATTAAGCCCCTGTTGCAATAAGTGCCGCATGTTGTTTGGCACACAATAATAAATGGAAGCTCATTATCGAGCATAACAGACAGGAAATGATTGTTCCACATCCCCCGTTAAATCGAGACCGAAAATCTCTATTTTTGATTGTTTTACATGATGAGTGTCATTAAAAAATGCTTAAATCTTCAAACATAAACCATATGTTGCTAATGTATTAACAGCTCTTCAAACACACACAGAGAGAGAGAGAGAGAGCGCGTCCCCCTGCTTTTCTTGAAGGATAATAAAAAATAAAAATTCGCATTAAAATGTTTGTGTAACTTTTTTCCAAAATTAATTACCGTTATAAATAACAGTACAAAAAAAAGAAAAATAATTTTTAATGGTGTTGGTTTTAAAAACTCAAACACAAACAAACATTAATACACTCAAGATCCTTGTCATCCCTGTTCTCTAACAAGCAGGCACTCTGTTACTGTATTTTGAAACTATTTTTAGGCTGTTTTAGGCAATTTTCTGTCTGAAATATTAAAATTTTAGGAAAAGAAAAATTTGTTTTTTTTTGGGGAAAAAATTAATAAAATTACACGACAATGTTTACTTAGGATGAATGCTTTTTCAAGTAGCCCTTAAGTAATTCTGATTGCCAACAGATACTTCCTCCTTCCTTTTTTGTCTACAAATTGTAGGTTTAATGTGACAAAAAAAGGGTTTTTCCTGTTAGAAATACAAACACACAGTAGCACCGTTGTTGGTGTTGCTTCTGTAGATATTTGCCTTGCCTGTCTGTTCGTTGGTGTCATGTTGACACAATTGTTTTTTACAATTACTTGGCGTTGAATGTTGGGATCTTCACTATGTGCCCTACAACAGGTTCTAATAATGAATACCGTGATCTAGTAGACTGCTTTTTGCAAGACGTAGCAGTAGTCTGACGCAGAGTGATGAGACCTGCAGTTTAAAATCCCTCCGAACTGCAGATTTTTGAAAAACTTTTCATGGCAACTTTATTTTTACTGTCAGAATTTTTGCCAGAGGACTTTAGAGACGAAGGCCCTTAAAGGATTGGTCATTACGGCATGTCGTACGGTATCCACTCCAGCCGTAGTGGTGATAGCAGGTATTATCCCTGTGGATCTGCTGGCAGCGGATCGGATGAAGATTTATAGGGCGAAATCGGCTGGAAGTCACATAACCGCTCATTTCAGGGAAAACACCATTTCAAAATGGCAACAACGATGGAACAAGGAAGATGGACGGCGAAACATATTCCAGACATATGGCCATGGATTGGCCGGAAATTTGGAGAGGTAAATTACGACATTACACGGATGCTATCGGGTCACAGATATTTTATAAAATATCTGCACAGAATGGGCAAGACCGCCTCCCCTTACTGTCTTTACGAGGAAGGGCAGATAATTGATGACGCAGAGCACACCGTCTTCGAGTGTGCACTCCGGCAGAGCTATCGCTCTGCAGTGACGTCGATAGTTGGGACGATCACGGCCGGTAACATTGTCGGGGTAATGATCGCGAGTAGAGAAAATTGGACCTCAGTGGCGAATTACGTGGAGAGCATTCTAAGACCGAAGAAGAGGGATCTTGAGGCTGCGGAACATGTGGGCACGCCGGCATAGATGAAACTGGCACACGTGTCAAGCGAAATTCGAAGCAGGGACCTGGACGAAGGGAATAGTGGAGATACTTAGATGTCTCTTCAACTTTCGACACGCAATCCGGACGCGGATATGAACGCGCAGAGGCCAAAGGGCCAAAGGAACTCCACGCCGAAGTAATACCACCGTAGTTCCGGAGTGGGCACAACAAGTCCACGAGACGACGGGGGGATTTAGTGAGTGTGGGCCCCAGACACGGAGGATGGGACGACTTCCTCTATGGTGCGGTTAGGTACATTTACCCCTCCTCGGCGTGAAAAAAACCCTTCAATCAGGATTACAACCTAGTTCCTCACAGCACTTATACTGTTTGTATCATCAGTTTTATGTATGAATGGCGGCAGTAAAAGAGCAGAACTGTTACTGTCAACATATGTATTTCCAAGGAAGTGATGTTGATAGCAGCAGGTAGTTCGATAGTAGGCCAGTTAAGGTTGACAATAGAAGCAGACCAATGGCGGTTTAAACCTTGACGGAGAGATGATAAAATGGTCATTGAGTACATTTTGCCATACAAAATTCCAGGAATGAATGGAATTATTTCCTGCGCTCTGCAAACTACTACAGAGGAACTACCTTCGTTCTAGAAAATATACACAAAGTCTGCTAAGGGTGGTGTTCAGTCACAATGTGGAAAGATAACACACCAATATTGTTTTATACCAACTACATACATACATAATTGAGCATTGCAACCAGGATTACGACCTAGTTTCTCACACCACTTATGCTGTGTGTATCATCAATTTTATACATGAGTGGCGGGAGCTACAGTTTAAAGTCGGTTCCGAACGATAGATTTTTGAGAAACTTTTCATGGCAATTTATTTTTCTCTCAGACCTTTTGCCAGAAATCTGCTGAGACAAAGGCCTTGAAAGTATTTTTTTTATACTTTATTCTTTTCAAGATCGATCTTTGAGCTGGGATTTGAAGCATGGGCTCATGTCTAATAAACCAACACACTACTTACCAGATTACAGAGCCATCAGTCCTCTATTATAGCTCCAGGAAATGTATAATGTAGGCCATATCACAGCTGTTAATGTCCTGTGTAACTGCCTTTTTTCGTGTCATTGTTGTCTCTTATTATCCCTTCCCTTCCCTTCCCTTCCCTGCGTGCTGTTGTCGTTTTTAGGAAAACACTGTATATGACACCCATAATTTTATTTTTATTTGTTTAAACCTTCGTTAAATATTTTTAAATAATAATGTCAACACAAACAATAGCAACAACAACAACAACAACAACAACAATATAAACATTGAAAATGTATGAATGAAACATACATACACACAGAAAAACCAAAACACAGGAAGGAAGTGTGAACATAACAAGAAGTTCATTAAAAATTTAATTTCTCATCACTTTATGCAAGCAAAACAACAATAAAAAGAACGAACAACGCACACTTGTACACATACAACCATACACAGTTGCTCATTTTATATTAGACACACTCGCACACACAAAAAGAAGAGTAAGAGAAAAGAGTAACAAACATAATAAACATGATTATGCTTGTAGTTTTTGTTTTTGTTATTCTCTTGTTTTTTTATTGTCAATGTGACTGGTTTTATCATAGAATGATGGTCTTGCTTGCACTGCTATAACTGTTATAACCGAATTGTTAATTGTTGTTGTTGTTATTATTATTGTTAGTTTAACCAGACATCAACAATATTCACTGTGTTATATAGTAGAGACAAGACAATTGTTATAAACACTCTCCATTTGTATGTACATTTGTACATCCGTTATTAGTCTACATTAGGTTGTACAGTATTACAGTGTATTAGTATTAGTGTATACTAGGGTATAGAGTTTGCTTGTTTTTATCTGCTTTAATTGCTTTGTTTTATACTCTCTCTCTCTCTCTGTCTTGAATTGTATTTCTAAGATTTCTTCTTGTCTACTGTCAATTATTTATTTTTCTTTTTTTTTTGTTGTTCCTTCTTCTTCCATTTTTCGTTTGTTTTTAATTAAGAGTGAAAAACGTAATTTTAATTAAATTTTAAATTTAATACCAAATAATTTCAATTATTTTGTATTCATCAGACTCTCTTTCTCTCTCTTTCTAACTGACAAACATGCACACTTGGATAGAACCTTGTTAACATTAACTGGCATTGCTTTTAAAAGCAAAAACATGTTTTTAGGCTTGACTTTAAATTCTCCGAATTTTTTTTTTTTTTTTTTGTTAAAGAACTTTGAAATGTAATCAGTTTGCATTGGCAAAAATGACTGTTTTTGGGAATGTAATGATTATTGTATAAAGGGGAAGTATTACATACATACATACATACATACATACATAATTGGTCATTACAACGCTTCAGTCAGGATTACGACCTAGCTTCCCACATCATTTATGTTGTGTGTGTTAATTTTATACACGAGTTGCGGTACTTACAGTTTAAAGTCGACTCCGAATGACAGATTTTTGAGAAACTTTTTCATGGCAATTTTTAATTTAGGCTCAGAGTTTTTGCCAGAAATCTGCTGAGAGGCACTCGCGGAAGAAATATTTTTTCATATTTCATTTTGTAGGGGATATTTAACCTACGGTTTGAACCATGGCCTTACGTCTAATAAACCAACACACTGCCTACTAGACTAAGGCCATTATCCTTGTCTTGGCCATTATCTGCAGAAGCTAGAATGTGTTATGTTTGTTTCCATATATGCCTTGTTTCTTAGAAAACCTTTGTATTCTATTGGAAAAGGAAACTCCAATTTGAAAGTCCCTGTATGCATATATCAAAAGGCAAATATTTTCAGAATTTATATCCGCCTTTGAACCGCAAATGACAACTTTGTTACATTTTAAACTTCTAAAAATCTTCTCATATACACGTACATACCACGCATACCTCTTCAATTCGTTACGTTTAAACTAAAATGAAATTTTCCTTTTACAATACAAACACACACACACCCAAATACCCACGCGAAAACCCTTAATTTAACCCCAAAACCTCAAAAAATACCGAAATGAACGAAAGAATAAATATTTTATTGTCATAACAATCCTAACAGCACAGTGCACAATGCGACAGAATGGGAGACAGAGAGAGAGAGAGAGATGAGAGAGGCAGTGTAGAGGCAGCATTTAAAACATGTTATAAATTTTTTATATGACAATTTAATGTTTTCGGACCCGCTTAAGCATTATGCATGCGTGTGTGTGTGAATGTTAGTATGAGTGAGTGATTTATTGTCTTGTTTTGTTTTGTTTTTTTTTTTCAATCTCTCTGTCTCTCTCTCTCTCTCTCTCTCTATGTGTGTGTGTTTTTATTAAATGATAATGAGTAAATAAAATTTATTTATTTGTAGCTGCGGCTATTAATTCATAAATACGTGTGAGAATGCCAGCATATGTGCTGTTGGAAGTGTACGTGTATGTGTTATGTGTTAGAGAAGAGTGTAAGGGTAGTGTATAGTGTGTATGTGAGAACAGAAAAATGGCTAAAGAGCATATAAATATTATGCTTTAATAGCACTTCAAATTTTCGGCTTAATTAAGCACGACATTATAATTTAAGCCAAACACACCCATACACACACACACACATAAAGTGTATTTGTAAAGTCCTTTTCAGTTTCCGTTTTCATTTTTTATTTTTATTCCATAAGCTATTTATTGTTTATTGTTTATAATATTATTGAAAAGAAAATGTTGCTGATTTAAAGGTTTTTTGTCATTTTCACAATATTTATACCGACCGATGAGGTCATTTCCCACTCAAATAACGATCATTTAAAGGGGATGTTGTTAATAAGACATTTAAAAAAGTAATCGAAATTCAAGAAAAATTTTATAAAAATGTCTGCATAGATATCGAGGACTCATGCCGAAAGAGTGTTAAAGACAATAGCAAGACCTTTGTCCTCGATTCAGTTATTAACGAGATGGGTTAGAGCAATTAACCATGATAACTCTCTATCCGGCATAACGGCTGCAGTTAAATCAATACTGGTGAGCGCACTACATTCGAAACCACATTCGAAACTGACATGAAACCCCATTGTGTATTTAAATATCATGGACAATAAACTGACTTATTCAGAGAGAGGAGGGCATTTTGAAAAGGGCTAAGCATACCACAACCATGTGCAGATGGCTTGCAGAAGAATATCAAATTTAGATAAAAAGACTGGTATGCGTTAGTACAACCAACGTGATAAGAACTTGAAACCGCCGTTGTATATACTGGTCGATAACAGAAAATAATTGGGAAATCCTCCCATGAATTACATATACTTGGCAGCCATTTGAGAGCACTTTTTCGGATATAGGAGGACTCTGTATGTTCAAAAAAGGTCGTAAGGCTTGAAAAACTTCTTGAAAAGGGCTAAGCATACCTTAACCATGGCTTGGGGAAGAATATCAAATTTAGTACAGCCAAGGTGAGAACTTGAAACCGCCGTCGTCTAGACTGGCCAACAACAGAAAATAATTTGGAAATCCTCCCTTGAATTTCATATAAAGGGTCCATCAAATACCTTTTTTTGAAAATGCTTTTAAAAAAAACCACCGAAAATTTTTTCAAATATTTTTTTTTTTATTTAAAAGCACAATCCTTCCGGTTAATAATGGAAAATAATTTCATTCAAATGGCTGCCTCGGCTGGCCATGCAGTAGCCTACACGATCTGTCCAATTTTTAAGCACATTATCGATTGTGTGCAGCTGTATTTCACCAATGGCTTCACGAATATTGTCCTTTAAAGCGTCAATTGTCTCTGGCTTGTCGGCATAACACTTATCTTTGACGGCACCCAACAAATAATAGTCCAACGGTGTCAAATCGCAGCTCCGAGGTGGCCAAACGACATCAGCTCTGCGGCTGACAATCCGATCTTCAAAAACAGGGCGCAAATCATCGAGTGTAGCTTCGGCTGTGTGGCACGTAGCGCCGTCCTGTTGAAACCAAATGTTGCCAATATCCTCCTCTTCAATTTTTGTGAACAAAAATTCGTTCAGCATGGCCCGATAACGATCGCCATTGACTGTAACGGCCACTCTTTGCTCATTTTCGAAGAAAAATGGGCCAATTATACCTCTGGACCAAAAACCGCACCAAACAGTGACTCGTTTTGGGTGCGTCGGCTTTTCAATGTATGCGTGCGGGTTTTCTGTGACCCAAATGCGACAATTTTGCTTGTTTGTGCATACCCGCCAAGATCAAAATGAGCTTCATCTGAAAAGATGATTTTTTTTTTGCCAAAATTGGCATCTTCTGTAAGTCGATCGCAGGCCCACTTAGCGAAGCGAAAACGCATTGGATGGTCCATATTCGTTCAGCGGAAGGATAAAACTAATTATCTGTCAAATCAGACATGCGCTAAGTGTTACTATTCACGAAATAAGCACTAGTTGAAAAAAAAAACGTTAGATGGCGGACCCGATACTTGACAGCCATTTGAGAACCCTTTTTTCAAAGACAGAAGGAGTCTGTATGTTTAAAAAAGGCATAAGGCTTCATAAGTTTCCTAAAAGCTTTTAACGCAACCTTTTTGAAAGTATATTGGAGTTTTAAACAAACTTATCTTTTCGAAATCGACTGTCATCCACACCAGTCATGACTTGAAAATGTTTCCTTGTGAAAAGAATAAGAAATTTGAAAAATTTAGGAACCAAATTCCTGAAATAGAGTTTCTGTAACCAGTTTAGTATTTTCCCTTAAGAATTCGTAACAGTCTTCAGTTTAACAGAAAGAGTTTAATGCCTATACGAGGCCTCCTAAGCAAGGCGAGGCCTTTTAAGAAGCAAAGCAACTCCTGACCACGCGGCACATCTAGCTTGCCGATCACCCAATAGTCGTTTGCCATGGAACACCAAAGACGAAAAGCTGAAACGCAATTTAAAGGAGTCAAAGTACAGTCAGTCTTGTGTGAAGATGCGGTGTGTTTGAAGAGAGTAATCGTGATTAGGAGATCTCCGTTAGAAAGATATGTCGTATAATTGCTTAGTAATTGTTATTGTTTATGCAAAGGGTGTAAACAGAGGAATAACAAAGAGAAGCAATTGTTGTTGTTTTCATCAAGTTGTGAACAGTGGCACACAGAATTGTGCGCATAATAAAGAATTTTAATTAAAACCAAACACAAATTTATTTTAATTTTATTTTCAATCTACGAGCTCATATATCTAAATCTCAGCAGAGATACAAACATGATTTACTCACTCTTGGCTAAAAATTAACACAAAAAACATATGTGGTGCGAGTAACTAGGTTGTAGTCCTGACTAAAGGATTGTAATGACCACATCAAGACTGGACAGAACCAACAAAATCTATAATATCAGAAAATGCTTTGCAACAAGACTGAGTAACCAGAGTCAATGGAACAATTTAGAGGCAATGTACTCCGTAAAGAAAGGAATCATTTTGGGCTTTACAAATGGGTGCATTTGAGCAAAGGATTATAAATATTTGGTCGCAGAGTTAATATTATAAATCTATTGGTGAAGTCGCCTTATTCTAGTAGGTAGTTTGTTGGCTTACTAGACATGAGGCCAGGGTCCCACATTTCCAACAAAACGAAATACGAAAAAATATTTCTTCGGCGAATTCCTCTCAGCAGATTTCTTGCAAAAACTCTGACAGTAAAGACAATTGCGATGAAAAGTTTCCCAAACAAATCTGTTGTTCAGAGTTGAACTTAAACTGTAGGTCTCGCCACTCATGTATAAAATTAACACACACAACATCAGTTTGGAAAAAGTCACGGGTATCTTACAAACGGATGCATACGCCATGAAAGCTGTGGTGGATTCAACTTGGACAAGATGGTACAGTCAGACAATGAGATCGTCATCCGAGCAAGCATCTGCAATAAGGCTGACAGATTGGCAGGAAACTGTCTAGGCAAGTTGTAGCAACTATTCAGGGTATAACAGATCACAATTTGCAAGATCTCAGATCAAAGAGTAATGAGAAGGCGGTCAAGGGAAAGGAACACAAAACAAAACTTTTGTTTGGTAATTACAATGAGAAGAGATTTGAGTCATGCCTTAGATTGGGACTGAGAACCCAGAATAAAAGCCTGTCTTCAGGGCGGGCATTGCTAAATATGAAGATTCTATGATATGGAGAACAAAACATCAGAACATATATTTGGAAACAGTGCCGCATAAATGCATTGTAAAAGAAAACACCAGGATGTGTTGCAGGTACTCAGCGGGAACTTGTTTTCACTGCCTACAGGTTGCTATACAGGAAATTCGTCAAGGCAACAGTACTGAGTAAGACATTAAGGGCAGTTCCAGTTACAACCAATCTTTTGGTAGTTGCAGCGGCTTATGAGATGGGAATTTCATTCTGCTGAGAATATTGCCATTATGACAAAATATGTCGCAGGGGATACTAAATAAATATGCCGGAGTTCTCATACAGAAGGTCCGTTAGTGCGTTAGGTTACGTTAGAGGACGTGTACTTGTGAATTAAGACAACTACAGTACCCGGAGGTCGAATTGACCCATTGTCCTAGACCCACGTCCTAGTCTCTCACACCACTTATGTTGTGTGTGTTAATTTCTATACATGAGTGATGGGACCTACAGTTTTAAAGTCGACTCCGAACGACAGATTTTTGAGAAACTTTTTCATGGCAATTTTTATTTACTTCGCAGAGTTTGTGCCAGAAATCTGCTGAGAGGAAGTCGCCGAAGAAATACTTTTTGTATTTTGTCTTGATGTCTGGCCTGGGGCTCGAACCCTGGCTTTACGTCTATTAAGCCAACACACTACCTACTATACTAAGACTACTTCTCAAATTTCTCGAATAAAAATGCCGAGGGTGCAGCCCCTGCGCTAACCAACTTCTTCGATGAGTTTGGTGGAATTCGGTCAATACAGAGACTACGCCTACCTGTGACATCACATTGGGCCTTTATGTAGGCTCAAATGAGCTTTGGTATCAAAGCTATCACTCCTACCTACCTAAATAAGTGCAAATAAATTAAGTCGCCGTAGTCTAGTAGGTAATGTGTTGGCTTATTAGACGTGAGGCCACCGTTCAAACTCCAGGTCAGACCTCACGAACTAAACGAAATATAAAAAAATATTTTATCAGCGACTTTCTTTCAGCAGATTTCTGGCAAAAAAAAACCCTGCGAAGTAAATAAAATTGCCATGAAAAGTTTCTCAGAAAAATCTGTGGTTCAGAGTCGATTTTAAACTGTAGGTCCCATCACTGATGTATAAAAATTACACAACATAAGTGGTGTGAGAAAATAGGTCCATAATCGTAATTGAAGGGTTGTAATGACCCATTATGTATGTAAATATGAAGATTTTGTAATGTGGAGTACAAACCACCAAAACATATATTTGATAACACCAGAATACCTATAAAAGACTCGTAAAAGAAGTTATCTTTGCGGACATCAAATAGGAACTTGAACTTTGTCTCGGCAAAAGGATTGGACAATAAGGGTATAACAATAGATCGTCTGGTAGTCGGAGGAGTTTCTGAGTTGGAAATTTCATTCTGCTGTGAATATCGCGACTGTCATTGAATTTGTCGCAGAGGATACCTAGAGTATACGCCAGAAATATATGGATTCCTAGCTGTCAGTGTCTGTGTCAGTTCATAGCTCTTAAATAAAAATTCTAGGGGTTCTCTGGGTAATAAAAATCAGTCGTATGCAGGATATTCTTGCCCAAAAACATTAGCAACACAAATATCAGAATCTCAAACACAGTTAAGGTAGACTGCAATAAATTAAACGAAGAAAATGCAGGTATATCGTCGATATTTTCATAAAAATGACAAAAATTATGTACAGACGCGCGATACTCCAACTGTTAAGACTGTGGGCCATAGCTTTAGAAATGCTCGATGCAAACCAAATGTTTTCAAGAGGATTAATAGAAAAAGAAGTTATAAACTTGCATAACAATTGTGTAACACAGTGTATTTATCCCTGCTACACTGTTAACATACTTTCAGAATAAAGGGGTCATCCTTACACAATTCAAAACAAGCATTCTTCCTGCAAATAAAACTTTTGCTTTCTAAGCATTTCTCTCCCCTAAAAAAAAACGGAAAAAAATTCGGTCGTTTTTTTTATTTTATTTGCCCATAAAATGACTCACACATACTATTATTTATTGAAATGCTTGGGATCATATAAGTGTATATGTATGTATGTAACAGTGAGAGAGAGAGAGAGAAGCTGGCAAGAGTTATTGGCTGTTGTTGCTGTTGTTGTTGGTATTTTCAGAGCAGCATGTTTTACAAGCGACATTAACAACAGAACAACGAGTTCAACTAAACAGAAAAACGGCATTAAAATGGAAATGCTTGTATACATACGTGTGTGTGTGCGTGAGCGAGTACATGTGTGTGACAGCAATAAATAATAAAAACAAAAACAAGCATTACAACTACCACCACTGTATACGAATACAAATGTCACTGATACGGCGTTACTGATACAGCTTAACTGATAATAACGATACTCTACTCCAGCTGGCATTAATTTTTTTCCGCTCCGCACAGTTTTTATATGAAAATTTGATTTTCTATGCAAAACTGTGACCCGCAGTTGTAGCTCTCAAGAGGTTATTTGAATATTTTAAATAAAATTTGAAACAAAATGTTTAAAAAGCGGGAAATAAATATAAATTTTAAATCATACACACACACACCCGCTATTAGTGGCCGTTTTAAAGATTTAAAGTGTGTTTGAAGTTGAAATTTACTTTCACTCAGCATATTTATGCCATGATGCCAATGCGATGCAAATGAAAACGGTGTCTGCATTTTATGGCTTTCGCTAGGCATGTATTTTGTTTTTTTATTTCAATTTATTTTAATGAGATATTCTCTCTTTGTATTTGTTGTTGTTTTTATTAATAAATAAATTAAGAATTCGCTTTTAATAACCTCCAGGTAAAGAATTGTTTTAATTGTTTTTTTTTTTAAATAATATTTACCAATACAACGTACACAATAAATGCAATTTTAATTATCCTTCGTATTGATTAACCTCAATAACACTGTGCTACTTAATAAATATAACAGCGGAGGGGTTCTCATAAAGCAAACACAGTAGAGTATGGCATGACAAGCAGAGAGGCCTACTGAAATTTGTTTTGTTGTTGATATTGAATGGAAAAAACACATACCATGTATAGCAGAATAGTTTGGAAGAAATTAAAGTCTAAAAAGTTATAACAGTTCACTTATGCACTCTGTTGCCTAATGTCCGCCTCTAGCTTGTCGTTGACATCTCTCATTTGGTTTCATCCTTTCTTTCTTACTTACTTACTTAATATGTCATTACAACTCTATAGTCAGGACTTAAACCTATCCTTTTACACCACCCATGTTGCATGGGTGTGCATTTTATATATAAGAGGCGGATCTATAGTTTAATGTCGACTCCAAATGATTTTTTTTACTCTCAGAGTTTTTGCCTGAAGACTGCTGAAAGAAAGTCGCTGAAAAAAATATATTTTTTCATGTTTTGTTTGAGATGTCTGACCTGAAGTTTGAACCGTGGACTCATGTCTAATAAGCCCTCATGCTACCCACTAAACTACGACGACTTCAAGGGGCATACTGTATAGGCTTGAGAGTCTCTGCTTTCTTTACAACTTGCTTGTTTAAGACAAAGGTTGACAATCAGCTTAAATAAATTATAAAGGGTGTTTTTTATAGAGGTATAGAAATTTAAGTTGGCATTACTTTTCAAGATGGCGACCGATTTAACAGCTGTCAAGTGATTTATTCTTAATAAATTTTTGTTTAGCGATGAAGCGCACTTCTGGTTGAATGGCTACGTCAACAAACAAAACTGCCGCATTTGGAGTGAAGGTAATCCTCAAGTGTATATGGAGACACCGTTACATCCAGAAAAACTAACTGTTTGGTGCGCTTTATGGGCTGGTGGAATCATTGGTCCGTACTTTTTCAAAAACGATGGTGGCCAGAACGTTACAGTCAATGGTGATCGGTATAGAGCCATGATTACTAACTTTTTCATTCCTAAATTGAATAACCATGATGTCCAGGAGATGTGGTTTCAACAAGACGGCGCAACATGTCACACAGCTCGCGCCACAATAGATTTATTGAAAGACACGTTTGGTGACCGCCTAGTTTCACGTTTTGGACCTGTGAATTGGCCTCCAAGATCTTTTGATTTAACACCGCTAGACTACTTTCTGTGGGGCTATGTAAAGTCATTGGTCTATGCGGTAAAGCCACAAACGCTTGACCATTTGGAAGACAACATTCGCCGTATTATTGCCAATATACGGCCACAAATGTTGGAAAAAGTTATCGAAAATTTGACGTCCAGATTGGACTACATCCGCGCCAGCCGTGACGGTCATATGCCAGAAATCATATTTAAAATTTAATGCCACAAGATTATCTTTCGGATAAATAAAATTCATGTCAATCGAATAATCCATCGTTGTTTTATTGCAACTTAAAGTTCTATACCTCTATAAAAAAAACACCCTTTACTTTTGCCGCCTTGTACCACTCTAAAATGGCCATAGTTTAGTAAGCAAATTGCTGGCTTATTAGACGATAACCTTTGCTCAGACAAAAACCAACTTTTTAAAATGTGTCTTGCGAAGCTGACTTTAAACTTTAAATATTCGTAATTATTATTTGTTGTGATGAGACTGCGACTAGAAAAAATATTTTATTGTTCCAAAATATGTCAGTACTTAATATGCACTCTGGTGTTTCTTCTTGGCATACTTTGATGCGCCATAGACTATATGAATGTGTTTCGATAATTCATTCTCATCGTCACTGTATTTACATGTTGCACTCGAGACAAGCTTCATTCTGAATAAGTGTACTCTGAGTCTACAGTGTCTACTCAAAAGACCGGCTAGCAAACTCATGGTATTTCTGGATTGTGTGATGTATGAATCAGCTCTGCCGTTATTATAGTTTCCTAACAAAAATTGATTGATTTGAGAAGAGTGTTTGCCTCTCTTTACGTACCCTTTCGATGAGTATACCTTTCCACTGCATTAAAGGATTCTTGTCCCATTAGCGACATGAAAGGTCTCCTACTAGCAAGTTCATTTGCTTGCCCATTGTCGAGATACCTACATGACCTGGAATCCAGGAGGCACACCATGTATTCCCTTTATGTAGTCGATTCGGTTTCTTCAGACAGTTTCATAGTATCTTTGAATTAACCTCATAAGTGCTCGAATGGCGACTTAACTTTTGAATAGTATTAGTTTATATGAAGTCACCGTAGTCTAGTAGGTAGTGTGTTGGCTTATTAGACGTAAAAGCCAGGGTTCGAGCCCCAGGCCAGACATCAAAACAAAATACAAAAAATATTTCTTCGGCGACTTCTTCTCAGCAGATTTCTGACAAAACCTCTGAGAGTAAATAAAATTGCCATGAAAAGTTTCTCAAAAAATCTGTCGTTCGGAGTCGACTTTAAACTGTAGGTCCCACCACTCATGTATAAAATTAACACACACAACATAAATGGTGTGAGACGCTAGGTCGTAATCCTGACTAAAGGCTTGTAATGACCAATTATATATGTATGTATGTATGTATGTATGTAAGTAGAAAAAAACATGTACCGTGTAAATGAAAAGCAATGAGATATGTACACCAGAATAGTTCTGATATTCTAAACCAAGAAGTACTAATCTTGAACTCTGTGGTTCACTAGTTAACATTATTTGCCAATATTCTCGTCCAACTTATCGTAGACTTCTTCCATTTGAATCGTCTTAATTATTGTTGTTATTTATCGGAATAAGATGCCTTAGTATTGCAACCATACAATCTAGTTTACTCCCCCAAAATTTATAGCGTATCCCTGTCCCTCCTACAAGTCTATTGGCAAGACAAATTTCAAGATGATAAACAAAATTAAAAATCACAATTCCCTCTCTAGCAACCTTCTGTGAAGTGAGAACGGATGTTTGGAAAGGTATTTCCAACGATAATGAAGATAAGGAGCGCCAAACACTTTCTTGGTTTGAGTAAATTTAAACTTTTATCGGGAAATTACAATAAAACGAGGTCTGAGTCATACATATCAAGGCGGTTGACAGATTACTTCATTCATTTTTTTTTACTAAGTCTCCTTCGAAAATATTCGTCAAAATCTTAGAGTATATTGGTTCTGTTTAGAGGACAGTTAAGGCGAAAGATTTCTGCCAAACATGCCCCTTCGGTCCCGAAATCCCTTAATGAGTGACTCTCAATTCCTTGAGCGCCTAAAAGAGCTAGCACTACTTGATATCGCATCGATCAGTATATTCATTTACATTTTAGGCCAATTTTTTACTTGATTCCAACAGATTCATACCTTAAATGGAATGTCCTGAAGCTGAATATCAAGAGCGCTTTTTCAGTTAGCTCTAGCATCGCTATCTGTGCTAGGTAGATAGGTTGGACTGGCAGCTTTGATACCAAAAGCTGACATGAGCGCGCATTGTGATATCACGGGTAAGCACATACGCCAAACTCATGAAGGAAATTCATCAGCGCGAGATGCTGCACACTGCTATGTGTGCTCAAGTGAAGTTCGATTTAACAACGTTGCTACTCCTTATTACAATACTTAGCCTTAGTGGGACAATTGTGGTTGCTTTATTGGCAAATAATTCCTCTTTCTGAACACTAAAAGGCTGCCCTAATTATTCCAAATTATTTGGGGTTTTTTTTATTACAAATTTATTTACAATTTCTAACATAATGTATACGTTAGGAATACTCTTGGTGTGCATAACGATCATAAGACCCTGAAAATGGAATTTATCGGTGAACAAAAAATGTGACCCAACTACTGCTGGTGTGCTTTGAGTGCCATTTACTTGACTTAAAATTCAACCATCAAAAGGAATGGGCCATCTAGTCGACTTTCTTTCTTTTTCAGTTGGCCATAACAACACTTTAGCCAAGATTACAACCTGACTTCTCACGCTACCCATGTTGTATGTTGTATATGTAAATTTTATCCATGAGTGGCTAGACCTGCAATTTAAAGTCGACCCCGAACGTTAGATTTGAGAATATATTTTACTTCAGCCTTGTAAAGAGAGGATGACAAAGAAATATTGTCTTATAAAATACTGTCACTTAGTCTAGACAATGCCGTATATTTACGTGATATTCCCCCTTTATCGGAGAACACATCACATGTTAATGGTTGGAAGCTAGCAAGGCAGTACAATGTGAAGAGTTGTCATATCCCCATCATGAGTATTCTCTCTAGATATTATTACGGAAATTGGGAGATATGTGGTAAGCACTGAAGAATTTGCATCAGAAAGTTTCGGAATACACGCATAATTGGTCATTACAACCCACTTATGTTGTGTGTGTTAATTTTATACACGAGTTGAGGTACCTACAGTTTAAAGTCGACTCCGAACGAGAGATGTTTGAGAAAACTTTTCATGGCAATTTTTAATTTCACTCACAGAGTTTTAGCCAGAGTCTCTGCTGAGAGGAAGTCGCCGAAGATATAATTTTTGTATTTTGTCTTGATGTCTGGCCTGGGGCTCGAACCCTGGCTTTACGTCTAATAAGCCAACACACTACATACTAGACTACGGCGACTTGGTCTAAACAATTGCGTATATTTACGTGATACTTTGCTTTCTCTTAGAACATTCTCTAGGCATTGTAGTAAAAACTGTTGCTTAGCCGTACTATGGCTTTATCTCGCAAGATATGAGTACCAAAATTGAGAGATTTGTGTTAGGTTAGGTTAGGTTAGAGGACGTGTAATTGTCAATTAAGACAAGTACAGTACCCGGAGGTCGAATTGATCCATTGTACAACGTCCTAGTTTCTCACACTACTTATGTTGTGTGCTAATTTTATATATGAATGGTGCGACCTACAGTTTAAAGTCGACTCCGAACGACAGATTTTTGAGAAACTTTTCATGGAAATTTTATTTGCTCACAGAGAGTTTTTGCCAGAAATCTGCCGAGAGGAAGTCGCCGAAAAAATAATTTTTGTATTTTGTCTTTGATGCCTGGCCTGGGGCTCGAAACCAGGCTTTTGCGTCTAATAAGCCAATACACTACCTACTAGACTACGGCGACTTCGAGATTTGTGTTAATCATTGAACGATTTGTATTAAAAAGTTCTGCAATGTTTCAAAATTCTTACTAAATTATCAGCATCATTTTCATTTGGAGCTGATTGCGAAAGATCAGAATGCGGATTATAGTATCCCGTATCCAGTCCACAGTGTTGCTGCATTATTAACTGCACGAGGCCTCTCTCAATTTTTTTTTATATTTTTTCCCCTTTAATACAGCATTTTTTATTCTTCTATGCAGCACAGTGTAATCAATAAACAAGGCGTATACGTAATGCTTAATTAATATGCCATGACATTCTCATAACTCGTATCACTCATACGCAACGTATAACAACGATAAACTCAAAAATATATTTTCACACGCTTGTCACAGAAATTTAAACAAATTAAAGCATTAAAGCAACTGAAACTCAAGTCTTGTTGCATACAGAACAGTTAAACAAGAGGAAACTCAAGTCTTGTTGCATGCAGAACAGTTAAACAAGAGAATAATCAGTTGCCAGATTCTCATAAAATTCAGTTTTACATTTTGCAAAAAATTTAAAAAACATTTTACGAAAGAAACTTTAATTCGGATTCCAAATATTTCGTTTTCATTCTCTCCTCTTTAAATGTTTAATTTTTGACACTTTCACTTTGTGAAAGTGAATAATGTAAACAACAACAACAACAACAACAACTTTATCAAGGCCAACAACAAAGCAAAAACTCTCCTTATTTTAGAAACTATAGAGCCACAGTTGATCTGTTTTCAATTAACCTTCTCCTCCCTTTTTTTTTATTTAATTTACTTAAGCATCGTTTATTAAAACTTCTTAATCCTTTAGAAAAACGAACGAAAAATAAGAGACGAAATAAAGTAAGAAAAACTTTACTTTTCTATAAAATTTCACAAAATAAATTAAAAAAAATAAAACTAAAATAGAACAACAACAACAACACCAACACTAACAATGGCTTTTAATTAAAACTCAACAACTTGGAAAACAGTTTTCAAAAAAGATACAAAAAAAGAGTTGAGTCTCACAGAAAATATATTCGAAGCAGTTTGTGAAGCACTTGCAGAACAGACAGTATTCGACCAATGACTTTTTTTTTGGAAAATGCTTTAAAAAAAACCACGGAATATTTTCTCAAATTTCTTTATTTATTTGAAAGTACAATCATTCCGGTTAATAATGGAAAAAAAATTTCATTTAAATGGCTACCTCGGCTGGCCATGCAGTAGCCTACACGATCAGTCCAATTTTTAAGCACATTATCGATTGTGTGCAGCTGTATTTCACCAATGGCTTCACGAATATTGTCCTTTAAAGCGTCAATTGTCTCTGGCTTGTCGGCGTAACACTTATCTTTGACGGCACCCCACAAATAATAGTCCAACGGTGTCAAATCGCAGCTCCAATCGCAGGCCAAACGACATCAGCTCTGCGGCTGATAATGCGATCTTCAAAAACAGGGCGCAAAACATCGAGTGTAGCTTCGGCTGTGTGGCACGTAGCGCCGTCCTGTTGAAACCAAATGTTGCCAATATCCTCCTCTTCAATTTTTGTGAACAAAAATTCGTTGAACATGGCCCGATAACGATCGCCATTGACTGTAACGGCCACTCCTTGCTCATTTTCGAAGAAAAAATGGCCCAATTATGCCTCTGGACCAAAATCCGCGCCAAACAGTGGCTCGTTTTGGGTGCGTCGGCTTTTCAATGTATACGTGCGGGTATTCTGTGCCCCAAATGCGGCAAGTATGCTTGTTTACATACCCGCCAAAATCAAAATGAGCTTCATCTGAAAAGATGATTTTTTTTTTTTGCCAAAATCGGCATCTTCTAGTGTAGGCTACTGCATGGCCAGCCGAGGCAGCCATTTGAATGAAATTATTTTCCATTATTAACCGGAAGGATTGTACTTTCAAATAAAAAAAGAAATTTGAGATAATATTCAGTAGTTTTTTTAAAGCATTTACAAAAATAAAAAGTTATTTGGCGGACCCTTTATTGTGTTTGTTCCAGCATGTAAATTTAAGTAGAAAAAATCGATTCTAAATTGTGGCTACTTTTCAGTCATACAGGCATTTCGAACAGAGGTTACTTTAACATGGCTTTGATGGCTTATTGCTTCCTTACTTACTTAATTGATCTTTACATACAAACATACATACATAACTGATCATTACAGTATTTTAATCAGGATTACAACTTAGCTTCTCGTACCACTTATGTTGTGTGTTAATTTTATATACATGAGTGGCGGGCCCTACAGTTTTAAAGTCGACTCCGAATGACAAATTTTTTGAGAAACTTTTCATGGCAATTTTTAGTTTACTCGCAGAGTTTTTGCTAGAAATCTGCTGAGAGGATGACGCCGCAGAAATATTTTTTTTTATTTCGTTTTATTGGAGATGTCTGACCTGGGGTTTGACCTGTGGTCTCATGTGTAATAAGCCAACACACTACATAGTAGACTTCAACGACTTTAACGGATTTAGAGTCTCTGGTTCCTTTACTACTTGCTTGTTTAAGACAAAGGTTGACAATCAGCTGAAATAAATCATACTTTTGCCGTCTTGTACCACTCTAAAGTGGCCATAGTTTCTGACATTCTGGGCTCAGATCCAACACGCTGCAACCAAAGCCGCTAAGGTTACCTCTTTACTAAGTAAGCTTATGGCCAATATTGGTGGTATTGTACAGAGCAGACGCAGATTGATCACGGACTCTATTCTGCTTTAGGGCAATGAGATCTGATCAAAAGCATTGAAGGCCGACTGTATGAATGAAAATTTTATCATCGGTACAATGAACTGCTGCACTTAGGGTGTCATCGGCATATAGGACTGAATCTAAGTCAGTAGTACTGGTAATCAGTGGTGTAATATCTATAGGTCTACAGGCAAGTGAGTGTGGGAGAGAGTGTGGGAGACTAAAAGCGTGCAACGTACAACACTGGCAAGAGAAATGGAGCACTGAAACAAGTGGTAGATGGACAGCGAAACTTTTCCCAGGTATTACCCGCTAGATTTAGAGGAAATTTGGTGAGGTTAATTACTATTTAATACAGCAGTTATCCGGACACGATTATTTTAGCAAATATCTGTTACCTGATCGATGACGCGGAACACACTTTCTTTCATTGTGAGAGATGGAGTTTAGAAAGAACGAAACTTGAGACCAAAGTCGGCGTCTGTACTGTCGAAAACTTCTGCGATATAATTCTGAACAGCGAAGAAAATTGGAGCCTTGCTGAAATCTAAGAAACTTGACTTGGATGAGAGACTTAGAATGGGTGTTTAAACACCTCAGATTTTGTTGTGCAATGCGGACGCGGATATGTTTATAAAGGGCCAAATGGCCAGAGGGAGTCCACTTCCAAGTAATACTATAGTAGTCCCGGAGTGGGCACATAGAGTCTAAAATAGGAGGGGGAGATTTAGTAGGTGAGCGGCCCCACACACGGGGGATAGTGACGACTTCCTCTACGGTGCGGTTAGGTACATTTACTCCTCCTCAGTGGAAAAAAACAAAAAAAGTGGCCATAGTTTAGTAGGCAAATTGCTGGCTTATTAGACGCGAACCTTTGCTCAGACATTATGTCAAAAAAACTTCTTTCTCCATAGCCTTCTGGTAAAAACTGACTTTTTAAAATGTGTCTTTCGGAGTTGACTTTAAACTGCAGGTCCGACCTGAAGTTAGAACCGTGGCTTTACGTCTAATATGCCTACGGCGACTACAAATTGCTCATTACAACTCTTAATTCAGGATTACAACAAAGCTTCTAACATTACCCGTGTTTTAAGTGTTAAGTTTAGCCATGAACGGCGGAAGCTACAATTTAAAAACGACTTCAAACGACAGATTTTTTTGAAAAATTTCTCATGGCAATTTTATTTTGCACTCAGAGTGCTAAAAAATGCTGAGGGAAGTCACAGAAAGAAATATATTTTTCTGTGCTGAGGTTTGGAACTAGGCTACCTACTAGACTAGCCATGAAAAAGCCTTCATACAATGGCTTTAACTACTGTGATCAACATAAACTCAAATCATCAGTCATTAAAATAAGATTTCCGTTAAATTTCTGAATTCGGTGTTGGGTCAGATTGGTATTTAGAGCTCAGAGGTGTAAAGTTTTCTCTGTAGCACAGTGTTATTAATAAAGCCTTATTTCAATTCGATGGCATAATATATTAATGCTTAGCATCATCTGCAACACATTTATTCTCCTTTTAAATTTAAGAAACTTGACTACATGACATAATTGGCCATTACAACCCTTTAGTCGCGATTACAACCTAGCTTCGCTTGCACACTAGAATGGTGGGCGGAATTTTGATTATTAAATATTAATTTCATTTCAAAAAAAGGTATGAAAAGCAGAAATTGTTTAAAAAAAATTTGAAATCTCTGCATACATATTGTTACATAAATCGAAACGACCTAATATCGTTTAATAATAAAAAAACGATAAACAAAAGCCACCAGCTACACCAACACAATACACAGAACACAAATACACACTAATGAACGTGTTGATTATCTAAATCTGCACACACACATATGTACAACGAACCTGGTTGCGCCTGGTACCAACAACAACATGTATGTGACAAAAAGGGATGGACAATGTAAGCAAGCTACACAAACAATAATGTACTAGCAATAGAATTCTCGAGAAGGCGAGAGCAAGAACCTTTCACATCGAGAACGTTCATGATACTGATTGCGTGCGTATATAAAAGGGCAAAGAAGGCCAGCAGTCAGTCAGTTATAATTCAGTCAGCCTTGTGTGAAGACGCGTTGCGGTTTGAACGTACAAGTGGTATTGCTTGCAAAAAGGTTGTAAGCAGAGAAGATCTAACGAACAGTTGTTAGTGTTAACGCGGACAGAAGTGTGAAAGAGAATAGTGTACGAGCAAAATATTGCTGTATCGTTAAGTTGTATACAGTGGCACAAACGTAGTGTGAATAATAGAGTTTAACTGAAATTAAACACATATTTGTTTTTACTTTGTTTGCAATTAACGAACTCATATTTAAACGTTTTTAAAAAGGTTAAAACGTAACAATATATACCTACGTACATACACAATTGGTCATCACAACACTTTAGTCAGGATTAGAACCTTGCTTCTCACACCACCTATGTTGTGTACGTTAATTTTATACATACATGCGTGGAGTAAAGAAACTTGATTGAAAATAGGAATTTCAATTTAAAAAATGAAAAACTTAATTTTTCTACTTAAACATCTGCGTCTGTAGATGAAATAAATCCTCATGTAAAAAGTGCCCTTTTCTTCTTTGCCTTCATCTCTTATTTTTTGGTTTTTGCATCTCCCAATAGCTATGTAAAGTTTTTCTGAATGGCCATTAAGAGTTTTTAATGCATTTTTGGAAATGTTTTTTTTTTACAGAATCAAACAAAAAAGAAGAATTAAAAAGTTTTTACCTTGTTTTGCCTTTTTTTCAATAAAAAAATTAGAGTTTGAATATGTTCTGATGAGTTGAATTGTGTTGTGTTGTTGTATTGTGTTGGTATTTATTTATTAAGTGGCGGTAAAATCTTCTCCACTTTTTCTCTTTAAACAAATTACAACAAATTACTACGACAGTTAACAGGGAAATCAGCTCATTGAGATAGTTGAGAAACAGAAACTTTTATTAAATAATTGAAATTGAAAAGTCATAATTAAGGCAAAACTTTCGGGTTGTATTTGAAATGAAATTCTTGAAAGAGTTGAAAAAGATGTTATGTTAGGTTATGCATACATACATTTAAGAAAAATTTCCTTCTGAAAGACTTTAAATTGTAAAAAATCATTGAAGCGAAAGACATGGAATATGCATCTGTCAAATTATTTGTTATTTATTCAGTGTGTTTTACCAAACCACTATGAATGACCAAAGCTGTTAGAGAGCGACTAATTTTCATCCAAAGATCATCTTCGACAATACATATGTACATACATACATACATACATACAGACCTAGTTTCTCACACCACTTCTGTTGTGCGTGGGACCTACAGTTTAAAGTCGACTCCGAACGACAGATTTTTTTGAGAAACTTTTCATGGCAATTTATTTACTCTCAGAGTTTTTGCCAGAAATCTACTGAGGGGAAGTCGTCGAAAAGATACTTTTTGTATTTTGCTTTGGGGCTCGAACCCTGGCTTTACGTCTAATAAGCCACCACACTACCTACTTGACTACGGCGACATCTTCGACAATGGACAATTTCTGGATGAATGGATATGTGAGTAAAGAAAATTGCCGCACAATACTCTACCAATTCACAGAAGATCCAACAGCATAGATTTTAATGTGAATTTTGGACTGGAAACCATTACCGTTAACGGCGAGCACTATATATCGATGATTATTAACTTTTCTTGGATTGAATTGAAAGAACTGAACAGCAACGGCATGAGGTTTCAACAGTACCGTGCTATACATACACTGGACATCAAAAGTCTTAGTACGGCAATATATATTAGCAATTTCACGAATTTTACACAAAAGTTGATAAATAATTTTATTTATTTATTTCTGTTTTATTATAAAACAAACAATTTTTTAATGTTTTTCATAAAAGAAGAGAAAAATAAGAAAAAGTTTCAGATGACTTCATAGGTACCCCCAGGGAAAATCCTGAGTAAATTTTAAATTCAAAGGCCTAATATATGAAAGTCTTATCCCTTGTATTTAGTAGAATATCCCTTAAGGTCAAGCACTCCATTTAACCCATTTGGAATTGAATGTACAAGTTTTGTTTAGTATTTTGTGGTGGCACCATTAGCAAGTTTTTCGGTTGACTTTTGTTTGAGGTTTAGCGGTTACGTAAACGATCTTTCAAATGATCTCCTAAAAACTTTTTTGAAGTCATATCGGGACTTTGTGCAAGAGTATTAAGCATGTGGATTTTTTTTTGTCAAAACATATTGCCGTACTAAGACTTTTGCTGTCTACTGTATGTGATATGCTGCACGAGCGATTTGAGAGAATGGTCATCTCACGTGGAGGTAATGTGAACTGGCCACCAAAAATATTCCATTTGACTCGATTAAACCTTTTTTGTGTGATTATCTTCAGTCGCACATGTTTGGAGGTGAGCCGCAGCGATCCCCAAAGCCAACATAAGCCAGCGGTTAAAAACAGCAAAGCTATGAGCGAAATAAGCTATGTGCCATGCATAATGGTATCAATATGTATCGATGTTTTCTCACACACTTTTTTTTGATTAAAACTTAAATATAGAAAGCTCTTGAAGAAAGAATCCAATTTCTTAAACGTTTATGTGCTGGTAACATTTGTTCTTAACTGGGACCATTGTTCTTTACAAGAAAATAAGGTTAATATCTTTCGATATTTGCCTTTAATAGGGCTTTTTACATACTGGCGCATTGACTTTTTCATTTACAAAAAACACAAACGTGTTACGCCCCATAAGGTACGTAGACCTAACAAAAAGTTTTTAAAGGTTGTATAAAGCGAAAGAGAAAGAAAGTAAGAATTGTTAAAGGACTGGCAAAATACATGACAGTCCCAAGTCATTACACAAAATCAAAATATAATTTTTCTTATCCATCATATCCATTACTAACTTAATTAGTCATTACAACCATTTAGTCAGGATTACAACCTAACTCCTCATATCACCCGTGTTGTGTGTATTAATTTTATACATCTGAACGGTGGGACCTACAACTTAAACATCGACTCTGAACGACAGCTTTGTCGGAGAAACTTTTCATGTCAATTTTATTTTAATCTCAGAGAATTTTAGCTACCATATCCTTTTTTCAGTTTAAAACTGATTCCTACTGTATAACTACAGTGTAATGTAAAACAAAATTATTAAAAAAAAATAGTTTCCTGCATAACTAGTTTCTATTAAAAATTTCACAGCAAATTTTTATTTAATTGTTAACATCTTATTACCGAAATTATGTTTTAACGCCTGGAGGGTTATCTATTCAATCGCATTCGTTTGCAAAAACTAATCATTTTTCGGCAATTTAAATTCTTTAAAACATGAAGGCCATGATTTGCAAGAAAACATACATATTTTTTCTAAAATCAAATTATTACAGTCTGTAACACATACTGTTTTCAATTAAATTTCTTTTCCATGGTTAAGCTCAGATAATAAGAAAATTCCATCGTCCCCTTTTCCCTCCTAAACATTTATGAGCCCAGTAGTATTGAACTCATTATGAAACAGCAGTAGCGGCAGCAACAATACAAGAAAAACTAGCATGTAAATGGCCATGACTGGCAATTTAAATGAAATGTTTTCAATACTGCACTCGCACACTTGTTCTCTCGCAGTCTCTAATGCTGTACTCTTCTTGTCTTTGCTCTCCTTTCTCTTGGGGTGTATGTCTCATTTAAAACTCATCAAAAAATAAAATACATTTACATTTGCATATTACATAGACACACACATACACACATACACTCTCTAACTTAATAATATTTAAATATTTACTAATACACATACATACATACATACATACATATACATGTGTATATTTATACTATATATGGCATAGGCCTTGAGCAATTTTGATTTATCAGCAGAGAGAAAAGCAATATTTTGTTTTCAGTTTGAAATAAAAAAAAAAAAATTTTGTATGTGTTAGTGTATGTATGTACAAATTTGTTTAAATAGTTTTTATTGTGATTTTAATGAAGTAAAAATTTATACATTTTTTGTTGTCATTTAAATCGTTCTACCAAAAATTTACTGTCGAAGCTTGACATACTTGTGCAGTGTCAGTCAACACAGTAATTTCATGTGTTTGAATGCAACAGCAACAGCAGCTGTAGTAGAAGCAACAGCAGCAGCAGTAGCAGCAGCACTAGTAGCAGCACTAGTAGTAGCATTAAATTTTAAATTTTCAATAAAAAAATTTCTGTTGTGAATTCAACTTCAAATTCAAATTAATTGATGGAATTTATATTTTTAATTTTTTTAATTTATTTCTGTCCGATAATAAATAATTAAGTGTCACAATAATATGTGTGTTGGAATATCAAATAAAATACCGAGAAATGGCTGACAATAATTTCAAATTACACTATGCGACAAAATACAAAAAATAACATACACCCGAGTAACTACCTAGTCTAAGTCGTTCAGTTAGTTGAGTAGAATTAAAAAATACTTTTTTATCTTTCTTGAATTCTTCAAACTTATTTTATTTGACAAAAACTGTTTTATGGACTTTACGCACAAATTTATTGATTACACAAATATTTCTGAACCCATGTCCAAAATTTAAGCCTTATTGGAAAGGAGAAGGATGGGCCTTTAAAACAGTGTACATATATATATTATTTGACTTAATATGCTATGGGGCTTGATGAGGTAAACTTGACAAATGTGAATTTTTTTATATTTTTTCAAGTTTGTCAGTTCATAGTAGCAAACTTTAATTAAAAAAATATGAAATAAGTGATAACAGTCTGAAAGTGTATCTTGTGTAGAGACTGACACTTTGTTTGATCAAATCGGACTAAATCGGATTATGTGATGAGTCTAACAGTTGAGTTATATTTTTTCAAATTAACTTTTAGTTCAAAAATTTTTAGGATTTTTGACAGATCTTGAATTTTTATTGCAAAATGTGTCAATTTCACATTTGAGCGACCACCAGAAGTAGAAAAATGTTTCCGCATAGCGAAAAAATAATATTTGCAAAAAAACACAAATATTAGGCGACTTCTGGTAGTCGTACAAACGTGATAAGCAATCAAGATCCATCAAAACTTTTGAAAATTTTTGAACCAAATGTTCATTTGATAAGATGACATATATAAAAATATAAGACGACTGTTATACTATTTAAATTATAACTATGGTAATTTTTGTCCGATTTGATCAAACAAAGTGTCAATCTCTTCACAAGATAATGCACTTTCAGAATGTCTTCATTTATTTCATATTTTTTAATTAAATTTTGCAACTAAGAATGGCTAAACATGAAAAAATAAAAAATAAATAATATTTTCTAAGTTTACCCCATCAAACCTCAAAGCATATAAATTTGAACAAAATGTTTATGTATACCGTTTGAAAGACTAATCTCTCCCATTTCTAAAAACTTTGGATTTTTAAAATAGGTTCAAACATATTTGGGTAATCAATAATTTTGTATGAGAAGATCAAAAAAACCGTTTTCGTCAAATAAAACAAGTTTGGAGGGCTTGAGGAAAATAAAAAAATATAACTTAGACTATGTAAGTTATTCGGGTGTATTTTCACTGTCGCAGCGTGTTATTTTATTTTTAATTAATTCTTGCATTTTATTTTTAAATCATTTGCTTAATGCAGGGATGAATTCAATTCTAAATAAATAACATTTAAACTGTTTACAGTCTTTAAAATAATTTTTACGGTAATTTTTCTTTACACATTTTAAAGAAAACTTCAAAAACCGAGAGATTTTATTACAATATACAAGAAATTATTTGGAAAATAAAGTAAAAACTATGACAGATTTACGCTACAACCTAGTATACAAAGGCTGGTGCCCTAATATTTTTCTTATAAATAATGCCTTACATGCATAGCTGCCAGCTAAATGAGGCACCAATTCATCAAATATTTGAGAAAAAATCGTCAAAGACGTTTATTAAAATCGTAAAACAATCGTCAGAAAATATAAATAAATAAATCAAAATTATTTAAAAACCAAAATTATTTCTATTGTAGTAAAACATATGAAGTCAAAGTCTCTACATATCTGAGTTCAACATTTAACAAAGAATTTATTGGAAATCATCTTCATTTATTAATTTTTTTTCTCCAAAAATTAAGAAATTGTGTTCAATTTCAGGAAAAAATTGTTTAAGGTTTAAACAATCTATCCCAGTGATAGTGTTATTTATTGACACATAAGTGCAGCAATAATATTACATCATCTATATCTATGGGCGGGGTAGATATTAGGAAGTCCGAAGCTTTTGATGTTCTCAGCATGAAAATTCAGTGTAATTCTGACACATTTTTCAGTTCCTTCTCAAGTTCTTATCATCCGATCCTACTATTTACAACGTTTATAACTGACAGAGAATGGAATATAACTCTCATGTATGGGTTGGTGCCTCAACGTCTATTTTCCGGTTTCCCAACCATGTACAGGAGTATCACTCTCATGTAAGGGTTGGTGCCTCAACGTCTATTTTCCGGTTTCCCAACCATGTACAGGAGTATCACTCTCATGTAAGGGTTGGTGCCTCAACGTCTATTTTCCGGTTTCCCAACCATGTACAGGAGTGGCCGTAGTAGCTCGTTAATGCCGGTAGTGTATCCAACTCCATTGAATCATTGGAGCATCGTTGCAATGTGGTTTGTGTTTGACTGTTCTGTCGCTACTATAAAATGGTTTTGCTTGAACGAAATAAGGGGACTTTTTCCTAAAAATCATATATTCCTACATAACGCTCGTCTTTTTCGGCCACCACATCCGTATGTGGTCGATTGGGCAGTGGATCGCACATTGCATTACAGTAAAAATACGGTTCTTTGTCGGAATGTGTCGGTATATGGAACTCAATTCCTGCAGAGGTCTATCCTGTTACTTATGGTATAAAAATATACAAGCCTAGTGTCCATAAACACTGTCCTCTCTTTCC
Source organism: Sarcophaga variegata (assembly GCA_932273835.1). Lineage (NCBI taxonomy): Eukaryota > Metazoa > Arthropoda > Insecta > Diptera > Sarcophagidae > Sarcophaga > Sarcophaga variegata. The sequence continues at coordinate 143,041,401 of OW026358.1, read as the reverse complement.
TTCTTCTCATAATATATTTTCATAGTTCCAAACTCAATGCCATCCATCCCCTGAGTGTTGGTCGTACGAAAAAAAAATAACGGCGCTTGCCTTTGTTCTTCCGATGGCAATATTAGAAGCTTTACTATAATTTTTAAAATAGTCCACAACGACAAGTGATAAATTATTCTCAACTACGAGGTTATTTAGGAATTGTAATTGTTCAGCTTTTAAGTGATTAAAAAGGAATAAAATACAGAAAAATCATCACAGGTATTCGAAAGTATTTTAAAAATATAATACTTTACTCTTTGTTTTTACTAAAATAAATTTCCAATAGTAACAAATTGTAAAGTAAATACAAAGCTTAAAGTGGCTTTTAATGTACTAAAGTAAAAAATATTATGTAAATTTTTCATTTTTAAAAATCGTCAAAATAAGGGGCATAAATCCGCGGCAAAGAAATAAATTTGGAAAAATTTCAAACAATTTTCGTTTTATTAAATTATTAAATTTAAACTTTTAGATCGCCAACCCATTATATTTACTTACATTATCCTCATATCTAATATGTAAAATTCATAATGCAGAGAACATACATACATACGTGTATGAGTTATATTTAATTCCATTAGTTTCATACATGACAAAATCGAAGTTTTTATTGCATACTTTTCAGGGTAACTATTCCAGTATGTACATCCAAGATGATGCGTATGAGTAATATAGTTCAAATAAAATTTAAAAAGAAAGTATACCCCATAAATCGTAAAGAATATGTCTTAAATTTTTAATTTCTAAAAAATCGGCAAAAATAAAGGCATAAATCGTCAAATCGTCAACATGATATTTTTGGAGCTTAAAATCGTCAAAATGACGATAAATCGTCAAATCTGGCAGCTATGCTTACATGTAACCTTACAAACATGTGAGTATGTTTCTAAATTCTAAGCGCCACATTGTTTTGTTCTATTAAGATGAGATGTTAGAGGAATTCCGTGAACCATTGATTAATTTAAACTTAAGAAAGCTCTTGGAATCTTGATAAAATTATAAACATAATTCTTATAGAGAGGCAGGCCGTATAGTCAAGAGTTTTTTCACGTAATTTCATGACATGATGACTACATTTACAGTAAACAGTTCCTCTATTTAAAATGATACTTAAGCCTTACAGGCATATATACATAACTGATTATTATAATCCTTCAGTCAGGATTACGATCTATCTTCTCACACAATTCATTTTGTGTGTGTGTTAATTTTATACATGAGTGGAGAGATCTACGGTTTAAAGTCGCCTTCGAACGACAGATTTTAGGGAAACTTTTTCAAGGCAATATTTTCTTTTACTTTCAGAGTTTTTGCCAGAAATCTGCTGACAGGAAGTCGCCGAAAAAATATATTTCATTTTTCGTTTTGTTGGAGATGCCTAAGCAGGGGCTTGAACTGTGATTTCACGTCTAATAAGCCAACACGCTGCCTACTAGACTATAGCGACTTCCGAGCAGTATTGCCTAATTAAATCTTCAGAAAGCTCCTGAAATTTGTTAACAAAAAATCAAAATGCTTATAAAGTTGACCTTTGTAGAAAGAAGGTTTTTTCCTTTTTTATTTTTTTCAACACAATTTTATGGCTTGTTTACAAGGGTGCAAAATTGCTGAACTTAAAACAATACTTAAGTCTGACAAGGATTATATGAAAAACTTGATTTTATAAGCTTAGTTACCTACTCAAGTCAGGACTACAACTTAGCTTCACACTCAACCCACGTCGTGGTTTTTCTTTATTAATGACTTATAATTCAACGCTGGTATTTTTTAATGGTAATCTTTTGACCCTCAAAGTTTATGTCAAAGGTTGCTGAGAGGAAGTCATTGAAATAAATATTTTTTCTTGTAATATTTAGTTTTATTTGAATTGGCTAGCCAGGGGTTTGAACTATGAACTCGAGTTTAATAAGCCCTAAGCCTACGGCGATTCGATTTGAAAAAGCTGCTGTAGATAAATGAGACAAAAGTTGTATTTTAAAGCATTAATTTTGATTAAGAAAATAGCACAGAACTATTGATCAAACCCACGAACAGTTGCAATACATAAGAAGTTTTTTTTCATATAAATAGCTGAACCAGTTCAGCATAATTTAATCTAAATTATTCGATCGCATTACAACCCTTCAGTCAGGATTACAACCCAGCTTCTCACACCACTTATGTTATGCACGAGTGGTGGGACCTACAGTTTAAAGTCGACTCCGAACGACAGATTGTTTTGAGAAACTTTGTCATGGCAATTTTATTCTCTCTCCGAGTTTTTGCCAGAAATCTGCTGAGAGAAATACTTTTTGTATTTTGTTTTGATGTCTGGTCTGGGGCTCGAACCCTGGCTTTTCGTCTAATAAGCCAACACACTACCTACTAGACTACGGCGATTTTTGATGCTTACTAACGTATTTAATTGGTTATTACAACCCTGAAGTCAGCATCACAACCTAGCTGCTCACACCATCTGTGTTGTGCTTATTAATTTCATCCATGAGTGGCGGGACCTACAGACTGGAGTTGAGTCCGAACGATAGATTTTTGAGAAACTTTTTCATGGCAATTTTTTTACTCTCAGAGTTTATGCCAGAAATCTGCTGAGAGGAAGTCACCATGGAAATATTTGTTCATATTTCGTTTTTTATTGGAGATGTATGACATGGGGTTTGAACCATGGCCTCGCCGCTAATAAGCCAATACACTACCTACTAGACTACGGCAACTTCAATTATTATTATTTTTGTTTAATCACTTTAATTCTACAGACTTTTGATCACTTCTCCAACTGAAAGATGTGTTTATAATTATGCGACAATGCTTCTTGTGGGCACTCTTATGGGCAAAATTGGATTCGTCGGCATAATGGCTGAATGGTATGTCTGAAGTGTAAACTAAATATACGATTGGCTCCAATGTATTACTCTGTAACACCGATAGCAATCGATTTAAGAGTATTTAAAAAATCATTCAATAACAAGAAACTTAAGGCTGAAAAATTTTGTATCGGTTTATGAATCAGTTCCTTATGGTAACCTGCACTATTATAAATTTAATTGATTTAAAATAGTCTATAAATACGATTATTAAGTAAAAACATCAGTCATTGTAACACATTTTTCATTTTAAGATAACAAAGTTAGGAGATTGCATTTCCATTCTCTGTGATAACATTTTGTTTTTGAATAAGAATTCTTAATAAAGGCTTATTAAATTTAAAGTACAGAATAATAAAATATTTCCATGGAGATCTTTATGTAAACATTGCTTTAAATTTTTTGTAGTTAAAGATCTTACACATACAAACACAATTAAGGATTACAACCTTTCAGTCTGGATTACGACCTAGCTTCTCATACCACTTATAATATGTGTGTTAATTTTATACATAAGTGGCTGGACCTAGAGTTTAAAGTCGATTCCGAACTACAGATTTTTGGGAAACTTTACTCTCAGAAGACTGCTGGGAGAATGTCACCGAAGAAATATTTGTTCATAATTCGTTTTGTTGTAGATGTCAGACCTTTGGTGCCGTGGCTTCATATCTAACAAACCATCTCTAACAAGTTTCACAAATTTGTCTTTACAGGCCTATAAGTTTAGTACTATGAAAACGAGCTTTCTTAAACAATTGACGGAGTATAGTGCGAAGGTTTGTTTTATAAGCTAAAACTAAATTTAATATTGCCGTGCTTTTGCAAAACGCAAGTTTATCGTTAATGAAGACGATTTTTTAAGTGCTTCTCAGCCGATTGCAGTCGGTGTACTACAGAGTAATACATTCGAACGCACCTTATATTTAATATACACATAAGACATGTCAATGAGCAACTACAGTTCAATAGATCTTTTTAACGGGGATCTTCAAGCCACGATTACTCTCTTCAAACGCATCGCGTCTTTGCACAAGACTGGCTGAACTTCACTCACTCAGTCGCCTGCTTGCCTTGCCTTTTATATAGCAGAGTAAACAGTCTGATGAATGTTCTTGAAGCCGAATGTTCTATAAACATCGTTGTTTAAAACAAATTGAAAATTATTTGCTCATAGTAGTTGGATTGCTAACTTCTGCTGAAGAATACACTTCTAAAACCAATACAATATTTCCTATATGCTACAGCAGACAATCACCTGCTTAGCTCGAAGAACAAAAATAAGTTAAAGAAACGGAAACAAAGCCAAAGTACTTTATGGAGGCAATATGCTGCCAAAAGGGTACTCCAAAAAAATTACGCTTGTCAATCATGAGTATCGTAGTTTCTTTTTCTTTTTATATAAAGGAGTCTAAAAGGGGCGGCAATCATAGCAGAAATTATTAATTTCCATGAAAATTTTCACAAATCAATGTTTCAGGATAGACGTTCTGCCATTCAGGAATAAAAATTCACACTCACAGTATAAGTGGTGTGAGAAGCGAGATTGTAATCCTGACTAATGGATTGTAATGGCCTCTTAAGTAAGTATATAAATTCAGGATTTGATCAAGTTATTGTCATTACATTACAATGTTTAACACATATTTCTTCCTTTCTATATAAGTTTAGCAAGTCACAATATTTACCAATGTTATCCAATGTTTCAGGATAGACGTTCTGCCATTCAGGAATAAAAATTCACACTTGCAATATGGCTGGTGTGAGAAGCTAGATTTTAATCCTGACTAATGGATTGTAATGACCTCTTAAATAAGTAAATAAATTCAGGATTTGATCAAGTTATTGTCATTACATTACAATGTTTAACACATATTTCTTCCTTTCTATATAAGTTTAGCAAGTCACAATATTTACCAATGTTATCCAATGTTTCAGGATAGACGTTCTGCCATTCAGGAATAAAAATTCACACTTGCAATATGGCTGGTGTGAGAAGCTAGATTTTAATCCTGACTAATGGATTGTAATGACCTCTTAAATAAGTAAATAAATTCAGGATTTGATCAAGTTATTGTCATTACATTACAATGTTTAACACATATTTCTTCCTTTCTATATAAGTTTAGCAAGTCACAATATTTACCAATGTTATCCACTTTTACGATACAAAATTTCCTATTTTTTAAATAATTTTAAAAGAGTATAATATACTCATATTATGAGTAATATTTTTAAGCCTATACTTAACAATTTTTTTCTACAACTTTAGGTATCGTCTTACACTGCTTTTAAGGCTTTTAAATGCATTACTTCGTAGAACTTTTGACAATTTTTCTTTCCATTACTTTTCTGGCATACAAGACGTATGAGTAATAAATAATTTTTGATTATGATTTGAAAATAAATCATACGCTCTGTACATTATTAAAAATCCTAGGAAAAGAAATTTCTTTTTTCCATTCTTATAATAATTTTTTTGAGAACAAAACAATAAATTATGATAACAATACATAGCCAACAAATTTATAAGAAGCAAGGAAGGCAAACGACTGCAAGTAAGTCATTTATAAACTAATCCTTTACGGTTCAGCTTCATTTATTTGCAAAATGGAAACAAGAACGATAGCAATAGTAGCAGCAGCATCAGCAGAAAAGAAAATCCACTTAAGATTTATTGAAACACAAAAAGGGAAAACTGTTGTACAATTTAATTGTTGTTCGAAATTGAAATGAAAGCCAAAAACGAAAGGAAAACTTTGCTTTGAAGTTTTGTTTTAAACAATTAAAATAATTCCATTAATCACGTTAAATACTTAAATATAAATCGATTTTTTATGTCTTTAAAATACAATAATTAATGCCTACTTTTTTCTTTAAGCCTCCAGATTTAAGGATGTTTTTCCATTCGTTGATGATATTGATGCCAAAAAAAAAATATTTTTTTTTGTTTGTTTATTCGCTTAAGTATTTAAATGCTGCTTTGCTGTGATATATTTTCAAAAACTAATTCAAAAAAAAAAAAGAACAAAAATAAAAAATTACAATCGAAAACAATTTCACTTTACACTTCACTGCATTTTTCAATAATTTTCACAAGCATTACAAGCTTTTCTTTGCACAAACATACATATTTTTTGCCAACTTTTCTTATCTTTTTCGATTTAATTTTCTTTTATTTTTTCTTTTAAGGATTTTTTTCACTTTGGCTGACTGGACTGGGATAAAACGTTTATTTTTTTTTTCTTTTTTTCTCTCTATCTTAACAGCTACTTTCTTGATTTTATTTGTGCATTTTTAATAATAATTTTTCATTAAAAAAAATACTCTTTTCTTTTCCAGCTTAAAGCTTAAATAAATTACTATTCAGTAGTATGTACAAGATATTCTGTAAACGATACGTTTTTCATTATATTTTGCCTTGATTCTCTACATTTTTTCTTCTTCTTTCTTTCATTTAATTTCTTTTTTGTTCAGCATATAAAACGTTGTAATATTTTATTAAAAAAATTTTTTTGTATTCTTTTCTTTGTATTTTTCTTCTTCAGTTAAGACTAAAAGCGAACCGTCTCGTTCAAGCCCACGTTCTAAACTAAATTTTATAAATTTGCACAGTTTTTCCCGTCACTTATTAGACGACGACGACGACGACTACCACCGTACGATGCCAACTACAACTAAAATGGTACATCAACAACATCATTATCATTACCATCACTAACAACTGCACATACAAAAACACACACCAGCACACAAGCAGCACACACTTTAATGCTGCAACCGTATATTCATCGTTTGCTGTAGAGAGACACACACAATCTTTTCAACTTTGCTACTGTTTTCAGCCAGGATGCTGTGCAATGTTTTTGAATAACAATGTTGCTCTGTAACAGTTATATTATGTTACACACATACTCTCTTTCACTCTCTCTCTCTCTGTCTGTCTCTGCATTTATGTTTCTCACTCTATGTTGTGTAAGAAAGAAATGCCTCTCGCTCTTGATATGTTAAAATTGTAAACAAACCGGTAGTTGTTGTTTTTTTTTTTGTCTTTCAATTGTTGTTTGAGTATGTTAATGCTTTAACCCGCATTTATTAAGCTCTCGTTATTAGAAAAGTGTAGCCATTATAGCGGTTTTGTTGCAATGTATGCGTTAAATGTAAATAGTAAAGCGCTTAAACAAAAAATAGTAAATATTTCTAAACAAAACTAAAGCAAATAAATAGAAACAAAAGAATTTACGGAAATCATTTATTTGAAAATGGTTAAGTAAAGACTCGCTTTGTATTACACTTGAGACAAATTGGTCAAGTAGAAGACCAGGAATGTCGAATAAAGAAATGGCTAAAATTCGGAGGAGGTTTTGGCATATAAAAATACGAAATATTTGTCTCGAATTACTAAACTATATTGCCCTGTTGAAGAATACTTCCGAAAAGCATTGACTTGTAAAGGCCTATGTAGAACAATCGCTCAAACGGGGTACATATTTTAGTACGTTCGATATGCCGTACATTGCAGCGGTTAAACGGTGACACAAACGCGTTAGTTACTCCGAAAGTTTGCATCAAACCGTTTTTCAAGCATCATTCTAGTGTTCCAGCATTCGAAACAACTGTTAAGAATTGAAACAACTGGTTCAGTTGATATAACATACATACATAATTGGTCATTACAACCCTTCAGTCAGGATTACGACCTTGTTTCTCACACCACTTATGTTGTGTGTGTTAATTTTTTATACATGAGTGGCGGGACCTACAGTTAGCAATTGACTCCGAACGACAGATTTTTTGAGAAAGCTTTCATGGCAATTTTATTTACTCTCAGAGTTTTTGATAGAAATCTGCTGAGAGGAAGTCGCCGAAGAAATATTTTTTGCATTTTATTTTGATGTCTGTCCTGGGGCTCGAACCCTGGCTTTTCGTCTAATAAGCCAACACACTACCTACTAGACCACGGCGACTATGAGTTGATATAAACGCTCCAAAAAAGGCTGACCTAATATGTTATAAAAATTGGAATCACTGTCAACAATAAAGTTCTAGCTTAGGCTGTGAATTGGCGTCTCCCAGTAGCTTTTAATTCGGTAATACGCAATGAACCTGCTGAATTTTGTCTAAACAGGGTAAATTTACACATAAACAGGATCATTACAGAGCAATCCTTTGAGCAGCATTTCAAATTTTTATTACTCTGTTGGTTATTACAACCCTTTAGTTAGGATTACAACCTAGCTTCTCATACCACACATGTTGTGTGTGTTAATTTCATTAGTGAATGCTGGGATCTACATTAACATTGACTCTGAAGAGAGAGAGAGAGAGAGAGAGAGAGAGAGACAGAGAGAGACAGAGAGAGAAACTTCTAATGGCAATTTTTATTTATTCACACAGTTTTTCCCAAAACACAAAATCACCAAAGGCAGTATTTTTCATTTTTAATTATCTTCGACATGTCTAAGCTAAGGCTTCAACCACAAACTTCGTCTCATAAGCCAACGTAACGCCTATTACACTATAACTATTTCATTTGCCGTTTTTACTAGCTTTTATTGATACTGCCAATCTAGTTCACGCGGCTATTTGGAGCGTCTTAGCATGCTGTGGTCGTACTGGGCAATTCATCGCCATAATTAAGGCACTTTATACTAAATCAAGTTGTCGTGACGTAGATGATGCCAATGTTATAAACCCGCTTTTATTCAGTGTTTATCTCGACTGTATTTTACAAAGTATTATTTCCGTACCAAGAACAACAGCCTAGCAATTTAATTTAAGAGAAATGCAACTACGCAGACATGCAGAAAGCCGAATTCTAAAGAGGCAGAAGAACGCAGAGGGAGAATGTGTTAGTTATTAGGTCCATTTGTTATCCCTTCAGTTTCCCTAAAAAGTTCTTTGGATCCCGTGATGAAAGACAAAGTTTACCACAAATCTTTTCGCCAATTTAATATATAACCCTTGGTGCAGTTTAATTTAAAACATTTCAATTTATTTTCCTTTTAAATTCTTAGCCTTCTAAAGAATATTTTGAAATTTACAACTTCTGCGTTTTTTCCGAAATCGCTTAATTAGCCGCACACATTCCGCACTACAGCATTATTTTGCGTAGGTTAACTTAAATAATGTTGGGATTCGTTTTTCTTTTCCATTTTTTTTTTATTACAACCAGTACAAGGTTCATCAATTCCATTACTCTCACTACAAAAATGTTCTCATTCTCTCTCTCTCTTTGCATTAACAGTTATTTTTATACTGTAACTGTTACTGTTTCTGTATGTCACTGGGTCTTACATAAACACACACTCATTTAATGTTTCTTTAATTTGTTTTACTCTCCTTCCGGGTATTTTCAGGCACTTGTTTTTATAGAAGAACAAGAAGAAGAAAAACAACAGAAACAAATATTACTGTTATGCGTGAGTGTATGTACATATGTGTGTCTGTGGGTGGTTGATTTTAATGCTCTTTACTGCTGCGACTGCTGGTATTGCTGTTGTTTTTATTGTATTCTTTAGCTATAGCCTGCAGTATACGAAGTGCTAAGGTTATGTTTATATTGTGAATATGATGTTTTAAGTCGATTTCAAGGCACCTATTCTAAGAAAGTAATTTTGATTTTGATTTTAATTTCACTTCATTCCATTCAATCATTCTAAATTATACATACATACACACATAACTCGTTATTACAGCTCTTTAGTCAGGATTACAACCTAGTTTATCACACCACTTATGTTGTGCTTAAAGCCATGTACGAATGACAAATTTTTTGAGAAACTTTTTATGGCAATTTTACTATAAGACTGCTGAGAGAAGTCGCCGAAAAATTTTTTCATCTTCCGTTTTGTTCGAGATATCTAAGCCGGGTTTAAAACCACGGGCATACGTCTAATAAGCCAACACACTACCTACCTCAGTTAAACTCGGTATTCTCCGATTATTTTACAGAAAGGCTGAATTTCATTGGTAGCATGGAGATACGTACGTACATACATGCCTTATTGTTAGGCTCTGCTGAACTAATATGGATAAGAGCGCAGATTGTCTCTTCCCATAAGGCATATGGCCATCCGCTCACACTGATGGTTTTTCTCTCTATTGAGTGGGTTAGATGGACTTAGCACTCCCTGGCTTTCTGCATAAATTGTGAATTAAAGGAGCACAGCGAGACTACCTTTTCACTTCACGTATTTGTTCCCAGTTTTTGCCATGAAGAGGCAAAGGTTTTTGAGTTCTCATTCTCTGTCATCATTGCACGAAGTCTCCAAAGTAAGGTTTGCCGAAATAGCAAGTTTTGTTTTCGATACAGGATGGATTCCCATAGAGAATATGTGATTGCTGGATTGAAAATTGATTGATTGGTATCATAATTGGTTTATCATCTGACCTAAGTGGCCATCTATCCTTACAATTCGTTGCTTCTGAATAAAACTTTTAAAGTGGGAGCAAGGAAACTTGTGCCTCCGATACTAACCAGATTGAGTATCGGCCTCAAATCCAATAAGTTTTGCTTAACATGTGTTAACCTGTCATACGTTTAGAAATATAATCTCTTTCTCATGAATTATTTGGAGGCATTCTACCATTTGATGAGTAATTCCAGATATTTCGCAAGGTGGACGTCAAAAACATACGCCTTTTTTTAAAAAACTGAAGAACTTATTACTTTTAAGTGCATGTGTTCAGGATTCATTGTTTCCATGCTTTTTAAAATTTTTTTCAACTTGAACTCGGCCATTATTCCCTTCAAGTGTTTTATAACGAATCGCTTCAAGTGTTTTATAACGAACCTGCATTTGCAATAAATAAATTTTAAGTTGAGAGTACCGCACAGTCGACTTTAATGATTTTTTTCCTTTACTGCCACTACCTACTACCAATACAACTTACTAAACGTGTAGGTTTGTTGACATGTTTAAGTGTGTGAGACTGCTTTTACTTGTTCGTTGACCGTATCAAACGCAACACAATTTCCTTTGGGAACCAGAAGAAAACAAGAAGAAGAAAAACAAAACACACATGCCAGATGTAAACAAAATTGCAAAAATAAAGAGTAAGAGAGAGAGAGTGAGAGAAAAGAAATGAAAATAACAGACATTGGGGTATAAGAAAAACACACGCAAATATAACAGTTTTATGGTGGAAAACAGTCTGCAAACCACGTGTTTTCTTATTGTATGCCAACGGGGCTTATTTTTGGGAACACAAAGTATCAAGTTCTTCTTCTTCGTTTTGTTTTGTTTATTTTGGAGCACAACAAGAAAGAGCACGAATAAGAGCGAGAGAGAGAGTGGTTAAAAGAATTTTTTATGCACTTTCGAAAGCAACAATAACAAAAGAAAAGAAAGAAAGTCTTTAAAAATTTTTATTTTTTTTTAATTGATTTAACGCAAGATTTTTAATTTTTTTTTTTTTTCAATTTACTTGAATTCAGTTACAATTTTTTAACTTTTAAATACTTTGTTAATCTCCTTAATTGCATACGAAATCACTTTTTCGATTTATTTGTTTAACACTTATTAAATGCAGGCCTTATTCTTTACTTGTCAAATTAAATTAAATTTATGATGTAACTGAGCAAGTTTGCAATTTTTCTTTATTTTTAAAGGATATTCACTGGCAAAGCTCAACACGCACTATATCAGCCGTGATGTACATAAATTGTGAACTTGAAAAATAGGCAAACACACTCACACACCCATACACACAGTCATGTGCGTATGTAGGCATGTATGCATATGGGCTAGTGTGTGTGTTTACAAATATGACGACAACACTCATAACATGGCATATGCATGACAGTCTGCAAAAAGGCAGGAATAGAATGTTAATAACATCGAAAATGAAAATGTTATTAACAGTGTTATGAAAATGTAAAATAAAAGAAGGAAACAAAAAATAAATAAATTATAAGCAGTTAAGCAGACTTTTGTATGCCCTATTCTAAGAAAAATTTCAAAATACGTGGGCAGACATTTTTATTTTAATTTCTAGTCAATTAATAGAAAAATAAAAATCTGCTGTTATCTACAGGTATCTGTTATCCTTTCAAAATATTGTTACGAAAATGGAAAAATCTAAATACGTGTGTTTTGCTTTTACGTCGCTTAGCACTAAAATTATAAACAAAAGCTACAAAAACAAAACAATGCATTAAACAAATCTGTTTACAAATTATCGTACTGCTTAATATAACAACAAACACCAGCATAACAAAGAAAGGTAAACAAGTAAACAAAAATACACAAACAACACTACAAGAATAAATGTAAACAACATTGTTTGTAAACAGGTTTGTTTACTGCATTGTTTAGTTTTTGTACATTGTTTACATTTGTTGATATTTCGAGAAACAGGCTGTATGGAAACCGACTCTGCCATATAAAAGGCAAGGCAAAGCAGGCGAGTGATTTAGTGAAGTCAGTCTTGTATAAAGACGTCGTGTGTTTGAAGAGAGTAATCATGGTTTGAACATCTTCGTTACAAAGATCTGTCAAATAATTGCATATTAATTGTTATTGTTTATGCAAAAGAGTGCTAAGAAGAATAAAAAACAAAGCAATTGTTGTTGTTTACATCAAGTTGTGAAAAGTGGCACACACAATTGTGCGAATAATAAATATTTTAAACGTTTTTAAAAGGTAAAAACGTAACAATGTGAACATGTCAAGCTGTGTTACTTAGCTTGTTTATTTGACTGTCATTGATGGAAAATTGTGGAGTGATTTGAAAAGAAAGTAAAAGAAATGAATTTCGTGACCTCATGACGTTTTATTTTCTCGTGAAAAATGCCTAAATTTCTAAACGCCTAATTAAGGCATCTTAATGAAGTCGCCGTAGTCTAGTAGGTAGTGTGTTGGCTTCTTAGACGCAAAAGCCTGGGTTCGAGCCCCAGGCCAGGCATCAAAAGACAAAATACAAGAAAGTATTTTTTCGGCGACTTCCTCAGTAGATTTCTGGCAAAAACTCTGAGAGTAAATAAAAAAAAGTTTCTCAATAAATAAAAATCTGTCGTTCGGAGTCGACTTTAAACTGTAGGTCACGGTCCCACCACTCATGTATAAAATTAACACACACAACATAAGTGGTGTGAGAAACTAGGACGTTGTACAATGGGTCAATTCGACCTCCGGGTACTGTACTTGTCCTAATTGACAAGTACACGTCCTCTAACCTAACCTAACCTAACCTAAGGCATCTGCACCCAAAATCATAAAAAACCAAATTATGTTTGCCAATCTGAAAATGAAACCCTAAGAGATTGTGTTGCAGCCAGTAATAGCATTCCATCTGGCTCAAATTCCGTTTAGGCAGGGAAAATGCTGAAGGTCTTGGGTACCCTAAGAACCCAATACTTGCCTAAACCCCGCAAAGTATGTGTAGCCAAAAATGAACGAATAAAATTGGCCAATCAGGAATTCAAACTACTAGAGACTGTAATGCCCTTGGTATCTTAGCTGACTTACTCATACATAGTGTTACGAAAATGGAAATATTTAGATACTGGTGTTTTGCTTTTACATCGCTTAACACTAAAATTATAAACGAAGCTACAAAAAACAAAACAATGCAGTAAACAAACCTGTTTACAAATTATCGTACTGCTTAATATAACAACAAACACCAGCATAACAAAAAATGGTAAACAAGTAAACAAAAATACACAAACAACACTACAAGAATAAATGTAAACAAAATACACAAACAACAATAATGAATGTAAACAACGATGTTTACATTCATAGAGATTTCGAGAAGGCGAACTCATGAACATTCGCCTTCAAGAACATTCATCAGACTGTTTACCCTGCCATATAAAAGGCAAGGCAAAGTAGGCGAGTGAGTTAGTGGAGTTCAATCAGTCTTGTGTGAAGACGCTGTGCGTTTGAAGAAAGTAATCGTGGTTTGAATATCTCCGTTACAAAGATCTGTCGCATAATTGCTTAGCGATTATTATTGCTTATGCAAAGGCTATAAGCAGAGGAATAACAAAAAAAAAGTAATTGTTGTTGTTTACATCAAGCTGTGAACAGTGGCACACAGAATTGTGCGTATAATAAAGAATTTTAATTAAAACTAAACACCAAATTTATTTTTATTTTATTTGCAATCTACGACCTTATATTTTAAACGTTTTTAAAAGGTAAAAACATACACTCAGCCACAAAAGTATACATACGGATAACAAATTTCAGAAATTTTTTAACCAATCCGTTTTTTTTCGAAAATCTTTATAATTGTCTGACATCTTTCTTCGATTTTAAGACGGTCTTGGTTAAAACATTTCTGATATTTGTTAACTTTTGTGGGCCTGATGTACACTTCTGTGCCTGTGCAGACCAGGCCCACAAAAGTTAACAAATTTCAGAAGTTTTTTAACCAATCAGTTTTCGTTGAAAATCTTTGTAATTGTCTGACAACTTTCTTCGATCTTAAGACGGTCTTTTGCATTGATTCAGAAATTTGTGGAATTTGTAAATCGGATGCATACCTTTGTGGGCCTGTGCAGGGCCACAATTCAGTTCAATTTCAGAAATTTTTTAACCAATGCAAAAGACCATCTTAACATCAAGGAAACTATAAAGATTTTCAACGAAAACGGAATTTCAGAAATTTTTTAACTGTATGTATACTTTAGTAACTGTATGTAACACATGGCTTACATATGGGCTATTACCACCCTTCAGTTTAGATTACAGCCTAGCTTCACACATTACCCGCGTTAGATTTGTATTCGTCTGTGGCTATACCTACAGTTTAACGCTGACTCTGAGTGACAAATTTAGAAAGTTTTTTTGGTGCTTTTAGTAACTCTCAAGGTATAAGACTGCTTTTTTATTTCCAAGAGATTAGGCCTGATGTTTAAAATCAGCATTCTCGTCTAGAAAGCAAATACACTTCCCAGCAACCAATCAGTTAGAGTGATCACTGGGTATGAGACAGTTTTTTTGCAATATTTATACCGCATTTGCTCATAGTCGTCTGCAAACGAAATCGTGTGCGAATGTCTCAGGAATACTTAGAGCTGTTCAACCAGGATATCGACAGGTTTTTACAGCATTTCATAGTCGTAACGTAAACATATCACAAATACATCAAAAATCAATTGAACTGAAAGAAATATATTCCGCATAATCCAAATCCCTTTCCCTCATTAATATGTACATCACGGTGAGCAACATTTATTCATTCTGGACAAATATTGCTTAAGAACTACCCTTCGTTCCGTTAAAATATTTGGCCATCAAATTTCTTTTTTATACTCCGATCTATATTAGTTTAGGCGCCCACATCACTTTTCTTTCACTGTCCCGCCGACATTGCCTCTTACAAATCTGTATTGAAATGTCCAGTCTGGCTACTGTTCTGTTCTTTCATTAAAAAATTGTCGGAAGTATTCCTAAAACGATTTATACAGCCGATTATCTGTGCTAGTATTGAATTTTATACTCTGTGCTGTAACTACATGGGTGTACTCCATATCTCGCATCCCGAGAGGATGATACCATTACCATTAATATAGTCCCCAAGATTTTGGAGCAGATGTACAGTGTTTCCTAGATTGTCGATCTCCTTGACTCTCTATCGAAAGCGTTCTTTACGTCAAACGCTACAAGAAGGACTAATCACCTACAGAATAGTCCCGTTCCAGCTTGCACTAACTCTATTATATTGTTACGTTTTTACCTTTTTTAAAACGTTTAAATATGAGTTCGTTAATTGCAAACAAAGTAAAAACAAATATGTGTTTAATTTCAGTTAAACTCGCTTTATTCTTTACACTACTTTTGTGTGCCACCGTACACAACTTAACGATACAACAATAATAATCTGTTTATTCACTTTACTAGTTCACACAAGTATTCTTTGGACCTTTACAACCACGACTTATTTTGTTCACACGCAACTTCACACAAGGCTGACTGAATTCTTACTGACTGCCGCCTGCTTTGTTCAGTCATTTTATAGTCTGATACAACCAGTCTAACGAACATTCTTGAAGTGGAAGGTTCGTGATCTCGCCTTCTCGAGAGCTCTATTGCTAACACATTGTTGTTTGTGTACTTTGCTTATGTTGACGTTGGTACTAGGCGCAACCAGGTTCGTCGTACATATGTGTATGTGCAGCTTTAGATAATCAACACGTTGATTATATTGTTAGTGTTGGTGTGTATTTGTATCGTGTGGCTTTTGTTTATCGTTTTTGTTGTTAAGCGATATTAGGTCGTTTCGATTTGCGTAACAATATCGTACAGGGTCTTTAAGGTAGAGTTCTGGCCTAGTCAAAGGCCATGTTGTGTTTTTAAAAGTCATTCCTCAGCATCTACGCCTGCATTTAAATACGTCTTCATGGATTTTTCTCACAGTCTCCCAGCTGTATTCATTATTGGGATTGGCAATCTGCATTGCTTTTGTGTTTGAGATCTCTTTGCTATTTCTTCTACATTTTTAAGACAACTGTTGTACATTTTCGAAAAAGACTCGATCATAAACTTTGAAAACAATGTCACAAAGCAGGTACATAAAAAGTTCCCAATAATAAATTTCTGTGGAAGTAAAACTCAGATCAATAAGTTAATGCCACAGCATGTGTTGGACAGCAAACGAATCTAATCACCGAATAATTATCAGCGTATAAAAGTATTTATCTGCTTATGTGTTTAATTATTGCTACAATGATTAATAAGTTAAGTATTCAAGCCATATTTTAGTTTCATTTTGTGTTGAATTCCCCCTTTTCAGTGGATTGTATTTCAACTTCTCCTGCTTAAATGTCCATCAGTTTATTCAACATTTCTTTCATCAAATACTATGAAGCTCTTTAAGGGGTAATATAACGGTAATAAAGCTCAGAAGTTTTCCTTTCAAAGCCTTATTAAAGCATGCAACCCTGCAGTAATAAAGCTAACGATTATGGCTGTATTTTTTACAGTTTCTGTTAAAGGACTTCCAGGACTTTTTAAACTGTTAAGAAGCTATAAAACTTTTTATAGCAACAGTATTCAGCAAATTGTTGCTATAATTTATTTGTAAGAGAATAAAACTGAATACTCGACTATAATTTACTATAATCTTAAGAATAACAAGGAATTGTTAACAGGTTGTATTCGAAAATTTCCTTGTTAAAGCATTCAAGCTTCGAAGCTTTTTCTAACAGCACAGAAAATGTTAAAAAGTTTCCAAACTTGTTAAATAGATTCCACACTTAAAAAAGTGGGAAATTTTCTCATCACAATATACGATTTTACAATACAAAAAAAATTACTTTAGGATCCCTCCTGTCATTCCCATTCATTGTTTTGAATCTGGAAAAGGCTTAGTATTTGTGGAGATTAGATTTGAAAAATTGATGTGAACGATTTCTGAAGAAAGTACCAACTAAACCTAGCACCCTGCTGAAATTAATAAGACTGTGAAGAAAAAGATTTCAGATGGACCGACCAATACTTAAGAGTTGTACTCCATATTAACAATTAATATAACAAGTAAATCAAATTCCATAGTTCTAAGAGTCCAAAGCACTTGATTGTCTTTGTTACAACGATTGAAAACAAGCTAAACGAAGACAAGTGGATAAGCCAAAGAACAAGCAACAATATATACACATCGTACGGTACTCTGAGTTACACAAAGAAATACGTAAGAAATTACAAGAAGTTTAATGTGGCAGTATAAATAGAGCAAAAATCTATGATCCCAGACGTTCATAATTACTCAGCCAGTAAGGAGACGTGAGTCTGTAATTTCTAAACAAAACTGAGCATTGATTACAGTGGTATTTTAACACCGAAAGTTTAATCTGTTTAATTAATAAGGAACGTAAATAACTAAGGGGTCCGCCAAATAACTTTTTTTTTGAAAATGCTTTAAAAAGAAAAACAACTGAATATTTTCTCAAATTTCTTTTTTTATTCGAAAGTACAATCCTGCCGGTTAATAATGGAAAATAATTTCATTCAAATGGCTGCCTCTGCTGGCCATACAGTAGCCTACACTAGAAGATGCCGATTTTGGCAAAAATAAATCATCTTTTCAGATGAAGCTCATTTTTATCTTTCTTGGCTGGTATGTAAACAAGCAAAATTGTCGCATTTGGGGCACAGAAAACCCGCGCGCATACATTGAAAAGCCGACGCACCCAAAACGAGTCACTGTTTAGTGCGGATTTTGGTCCAGAGGCATAATTGGGCCATTTTTCTTCGAAAATGAGCAAAAGGAGTGGCCGCTACAATCAATGGCGATTGTTATCGGGCCATGTTAAACGAATTTTTGTTCACAAAAACTGAAGACGAGAATATTGGCAACATGTGGTTTCAACAGGACGGCGCTACGTGCCACACAGCCGAAGCTACACTCGATGTTTTGCGCCCTGTTTTTGAAGCTCGCAATATCAGCCGCAGAGCTGATGTCGTTTGGCCAACTCGGAGCTGCGATTTGACACCGTTGGACTATCATTTGTGGGGTGCCGTCAAAGATAAGTGTTACGCCGACAAGCCAGAGATAATTGACCCTTTAAAGGACAATATTCGTGAAGCCATTGGTGAAATACAGCTGCACACAGTCGATAATGTGCTTAAAAATTGGACCGATCGTGTAGGCTACTGCATGGCCAGCCGAGGCAGCCATTTGAATGAAATTATTTTCCATTATTTACCAGAAGGATTGTACTTTCAAATAAAAAAAAGAAATTTGAGAAATTATACAGAAGTTTTTTTTTAAGCATTTTCAAAAAAAAAGGCATTTGGCGGACCCTTTACAACTAAACATATTGTTAAGAAAATGGAAAAATCTAGATTCTGGTGTTTTGCTTTTACATCGTTTAACATTAAAATTATAAACAAAAGCCACAAAAACAAAGCAATGAACTTGTATACAAATTATCGCACTGCTTAATATAACAACAAATATCAGCATATAAAGATGGCAAACAAGTAAACATACATACACAAACAACACTACAATAATAAACGTAAACAAAAATGATTTCATTTAAATTTTCCGCTGTATGTCAGCTTTAGAGTTATGAGAGCAACCGCTAAAGGTCTCGCTATCTTCTCCACAGACATTCGAACTTATCTCTTTACTGTCCATGAATGTTTGCATATCATCACTGGTTACTGTTTATAGCAATTATCTCAGCCTTAACAGTCCGCCATTAAACGACATTACGAAAATGCAAAAATCAAGGTACTAGTGTTCTGCTTTCGCTTTGCTTAACATTAAAATTATAAACAAAAACTACAAAAACAAAACAATGCAGTAAACAAACCTGTTTACAAATTATCGTATTGCTTTATATAACTACATACACGAGCATAAAAAATAATAAACAAGTAAACAAAAATCCACAACAACAATCGTCATGAACGTTCGCCTTTAAGAAAATTGATAAGACTGTTTACTTTACCATATGAAAGGCAAGGCAAAGCGGACAACTGAGTTAGTGCAGTTCAGTCAGTCTTGTGTGAAGAGGCAGTGTATTTGAAGAGAGTAATTATGGTTTGAAGATCTCCGTTAAAAAGATCTGTCGAATAATTGCCTAGTATTTCTAGGAATAACAAAGAAGAGCAATTATTGTTGTTTACCACAAGTTGTGAACAGTAGCACACAGAATTGTGCGTATAATGAAGAATTTTAATTACAGCTAAACACAAATTTATTTTTATTTTATTTGCAATCTACGAGCTCATACCTTAAACGTTTTTAAAAGGTAAAAACGCAACAATACGTATGTAGCATTGACGATGAAATCGATCGTGTTCCTAAATTCCGTTTCCCCATTTATATTATCCCTTGTTGAGAACATCAATTTCTTTGGGATTGGAGACAGGAGATAGTAATGTAAAGCTTAATATGTATAATTCATAGCTCAATTCATGAATGTTATCACAGTCCTGCTACAATGCCTGTCAAATATAGTTTTAATCACTCAGCTTGATTTAAGCAATTTTTCACAAGACGTCTAGTGGTTGTTGCCATTGCAACTAAAGGACGGAAATTTAATTTCATTACATCCTTGATTATTTTTCGATGAAAATTAGCTTTAACAAGCTAGCCCTTATCAACTGTTAAAGTGCGGAAATCCCTGTTGGAAAGCAAGGATCAAAATCTATTTCAGATATCCTGTAGTTGAACAGACATAAAGGGTCCTTCAAATAACTTCTTTTTTCTTGAAAATGCTTTAAAAAAAAAACTACTGAATATTTTCTCAAATTTCTTTTTTTTATTTGAAAGTACAATCCTTCCGGTTAATAATGGAAAATAATTTCATTCAAATGGCTGCCTCGACTGGCCATTACCATTAGCCTACACCAAAAGATGCCGATTTTGGCAAAAAAAACCATCTTTTCAGGTGAAGCTCATTTTGATCTTGGCGGGTATGTAAACAAGCAAAATTGTCGCATTTGGGGCACAGAAAACCCTCACGCATACATTGAAAAGCCGACGCACACAAAACGAGTCACTGTTTGATGCGGAATTTGGTCCAGAGGCATAATTGGGCCATTTTTCTTTGAAAATGAGCAAGGAGTGGCCGTTACAGTCAATGGCGATCGTTATCGGGCCATGTTAAACGAATTTTTGTTCACAAAAATTGAAGAGGAGGATATTGGCAACATTTGGTTTTAACAGGACGGCGCTACGTGCCACACAGCCGAAGCTACACTCAATGTTTTGCGCCCTGTTTTTGAAGAACGCATTATCAGCCGCAGAGCTGATGTCGTTTGGCCACCTCGGAGCTACGGTTTGCCACCGTTGGACTATTATTTGTGGGGTGCCGTCAAAGATAAGTGTTACGGCGACAAGCCAGAGACAATTGACGCTTTAAAGAACAATATTCGTGAAGCCATTGGTGAAATACAGCTGCACACAATCGATAATGTGCTTAAAAATTGGCCCGATGGTGTAGGCTACTGCATGGCCAGCCAAGGCAGCCATTTGAATGAAATTATTTTCCATTATTAACCGGAAGGATTGTACTTTCAAATAAAAAAAGAAATTTGAGAAAATATTCTGTAGTTTTTTTTTAAAGCATTTTAAAAAAAAATTATTTGGCGAACCCTTTAGGTTTTATACAACCCATACCCAATCCCAAAACCAAATAAAACACAATCATTTTTACGCACTTCTTTTTTATATTTTATTGTACTTTTTTTTAAATAATTTTCACATTTCATTTTGTTGTTTTATTTTTTTTATAATTTTAAATAAAATTTTGTTTTTATTGATTTTTATATTTTAATTATTTACTTTTTTTGTGTGTTTTTTTTTTGTTTTTTTTTTTATAATTTTTAAATATATTTTATAAGTATATTTGAATGTTTGTATATGCATTTAATAGATTTCTAATCATCAAATAATCGCCTTTTTTTGTTTATATTAATTTTTTAATTTTTTTTTTATTTTCTCTTTTAATTTTTTTATTTATTTTTACTCAATAATAACAGCTTGACTAAAGCATTTACTTTGCTTTTGTTTTTATTTTTAATTTAATTTATTTTGTTTATATTCTTTAACAATTAATTTGTGTGTTTTCTTCTTCATATTAATTTATTAATTAATTAATGTTTTTAATTTTGTATTTAAATCGGGTTTTGTGTTTTAATTTTTTTTTACTCTTTTTTAATGCATTTAAATACAGTCTACTTTAAGGGTTTTTAGCTTATTTTTTATTTTGTTTTTCTGTTAATAGTTCTTAGTTGTAAACTCTTATAATTTAATTAATAACAGTATCTGAGAGAAATACACAAATACACCCACATATACATGTAAGAGTAAATGTAATTAAAAGTTTGCAAAATGGAGAAGTAATGTAACGGGATTAAACGAAATAACATGATATTGTGAGGGAGAGAGAGAGTAATGTTAAGGCTTTGTTTATAGACTGTGTTCATTTATGTAGGGATTAATTGCTGTTCAACAGTAAAGTACCTGTTGAGAGATAACGAATTGCATTGAAAGAGAGTAAAAAATGCATGTGTTATTATGTTATGACTGTTGATTTAAAAAAGAATATGTATGAATATGTATTGAATATAGACCTTGAAGGAGAAGTATAATAACAGCTTAGAACGTAATGAATAGTGTAAGAGGTATGCTTAAAAAATTAACAGGGTGTTTATTTAATATAAAGTGTTTGAATGTTGTTGAATAAATGTTTCCATTTCCTTTATTTAAATTAAAGAGATTTGAATTTTAAACTGCTAAAATGCTTGACTATTATGTAAGGAATAAAAGTGGTGGTAAAGTATTTATTGAATTAAATTGCTGGCTTATTTGTTTAAAATTTAATTTTTAAATTTATTTATAAATATATTATAATAATAGTCTTATAACATAAAATATATATTTTATTAATTTATTTATTTATAAACTATGCAAGAATAACAACAATTTTAAATATTTATTTTTTTTTTTGCTTTTTATTATTTATTATAATATAACTTAAACTATATTTTTTTACTTCTTTATTTTTCTATATTAAATTAAAATTATTTTTTATTTTTATAATTTATTATTATTGTTTTTATTTATTTTTAATTTTTTTCTTTCTTTTTTTTTCTAAATTAAATTAAAAATATTTTTTTTATAATGTAATCCAAATTATTAATGTTTTTTATTTAATTTTTGTTCTATAAATTTTTACCTTTTTTTCTGACTGAGCTTTATTAAGGTTTAATTTTTTTCATTCTTTATTAACATTTTTTTTCTTAATTCTGATTCATGCTTAAGTGCTTTTTTATTTAATTTTTTATATTTTATTTTTTTGGCTATTTTAATTTTAATTTTTTTTTATTATTAAAATTTAATTTTTTTCTTTTTTTGTGTTGTCTGTAGGTTTTTTGGTTTTATTGTTTTAAACGGTGTAAAAAATAATATGAAATTAATTTAATATTTTCCTTTTTATGTTTAATTAAAAAAATATGTTTTAGTTTTATGGTTGTTGCTGTAAATAAATCTCTGTTGCTTTTTAATTTGTTTTGTTTTGTTTTTATTAAACGGTGGTTTCAATTTATTTTTTATAATTATTTCTCTATGCCATTTAATTTTCCTAAGATTCTCTAGTTTTAGTTTTTATTTTTTGTTTGTGTTTTGATTTTAGGCTGTTTTCCTTTCTTTCTTTCTTACTGCTTTTGTCATTTAATTACCCATAAGTTTAAGATTTTTTTTTGAATTAAATATAGTTTTAGTTTAGTTTTAGTTGTAGCTTCATTAGTTAAGTTTTCTTAAACATTTTCTAAGTTTCTAGGTTTTCATAGGTTTTTCTTTTTAAGCTTAATAAATATGTATAATATTTGATTTCTTTCTACTTTCTTTTACTTTATTTCATCTTTTGTTATGCGAAATTGTCCTTAAGAACCGGTAGTAAAATTTTGTATTTTGTTTTTGTAATATAAAAATATAAATAAAAAAAATCAAAAAATAATTAAAAAAATAAATAAAAAAATATGAACTAAATTTTTAATTAAAGTTTTAAAGTTAAAGTTTTAATTTTAAAGTTTTAATAAAAAAATGCCAATGGAAACTGCCATATCTATTTACACACACACACACTCTAACACGGTAATTGAAATAGAGTTAGGTTCTTATATAATAATAATACGTTCCAAATGATCTTTAAAAATTCATAAAACCTTTGTTATAAACATACCTACATATCTAACAAAAAAACTGTAATTAAGTATTCAAATAGCTTTCAAATACAAAAGTTTTTTAGTGTAATTTCAATCAGTGTATTTGAAATAAAAAATAAAAAATACACCCACCATGCATGTTCATTCGTCACTGCCTAAGTAACGACTAAGTTAAGTAGCAATAGAATACTTGTAAGTTCTCTTTGCACAATTCTGCCATGAAATGTTTATTCTGTACACCATTAGTATTTTACAGCACAGCACAGTTCTGTGACAACAGCAATCGCATTCAATTTGAGTTTGTGTGTGTGACGTAATACTGTAGTAAGATACAGCACACTTTCATTTTACACTCAAGCACACATACATACATATATCTATCATGTATCCTCATACATGAAATCTATTTTCGTTTTTGTTCTTGTTTTTTTTTATGAAAGCAGCAGCATTTGCTGCTCTTCGTAGTTTTAAGAGTTGCTTTCGGTTTTTGCTGTCGTTTTTAAACTGTGATCATGGTATTCCCACTAGCGACAGAGAGCGAAGGAAACTTGTTATATCTCTTGGTAGATTTTTTATAATGGCTTTAGTAGTTGTTGTTGTTTTTCTAGTGTTTTACTTCGGCATAGAAAAGAAGTGTTTTCTCTTCATAGTTTTTAGAATTGCTTTCCTTTTTGCTGTCGTTTTTAAACTGTTCTCACTAGAATGAGCGAAGGAACTCTGTTTCATCTCTTGGTAGTTCGTGTAGTTGCTTTCATAGGTATTTTAAAGTTGCCTTAATAATTGTTGTTGTTGCTTTGACTTGTTATGGTTGGTTTCCATTAATTTTATATTATACAGTGGTGGATAAAATTAAATTCACATTTACGCACAAATTGTAACCTTTTAAAGACAATTTTTTATATATTTTTTTTTCTTTTTTTTTCCACAATCTTTCTAACGGTGAAAAAAATGTCAACATCACTTAAAATACTTCCCTCTTTTAAAATAAATCTCTATAAAGTTTAATCACTTTTTGATAAATATTTCCTTATAATTATTTAACTGCTGAATTGTACATTAAATTGAGAAATGAAAAGATTTAAAAAAAATTTAAATAAATTATTATAAAAAATCAAAAATTTTTATACCTTATTTTACCGCTGTGCCTAGGCACATATGCTTAGTTAAAGGCGCTATTTAATAAAAATTAATTTGTTTTCTTTTTTTTCATAAAAAATTATAAAAAATAAAAATTATATTTCTTTAAACACAAGTATGTTTATATGGATTCTTACAATATTAATAAATGTATATATATACTTTTAGTAAATTTTAAATGATTTTTTTTAAATAAATTTTTAACGTTAATGAATAAGGAAATATTTTTTTCTTTTTGATCTTAAGCTTAATAACATATACTAGTTAAGGAAAAAAACATGTATTTAAATACATATAAATACATACAGATATATATTTTTTTTATACCATTATAAAGATAATAATTTTTTTTCTAACTTTCTTTTTTTATAATTTTTTTCTTGTAAATTTTTTTAATTTTTTTTAAATTTTTCTAATAAAAACCAACAACATTAAGCTTTATTTTGTAATAGTATATGTATGTGTTTAATCCACTATATATTTTAAGTTATTTAGTTTTATATTAATATTTTTTATAATAAATTTTTATAATAAATAGACACCAACAATGAATAAATATGTGTGTATATGTATTTATTTTCTGTTTTTTAATGTTAAATTTTCCTTTAAATATTTTATTTTTAAAAATACATTTGCTTAATTTGTTTTTATTTCTATATAACATTTAATTTAAATATATTGTTTAACTTACTGCTAAAATGAAATTTTATTTTTTTAATTTTTCTTTTGTTTTTAATATTCTTGTCGTAAAATGAAAACTTCCATGTTTTGATTTTTTATGTTAACATAAAAAATCTTTGCATACTTTTGGGGCTCAGTTGTAAAGCATGCATTTTATTATATTATTATTTATAGGATTTTGTTTTTATTTTATTTTATTTATTAAGAGAGGAAATTTTAATTTTACAATAATTTTTAAATTTTTTTCGTTTTTTTTTTCTTTTCTTTTGTGTTTAATGCACATACTTGTGTTTTTGTTTAAATTTAAAAATAAAACTTTATAAGCGCCTTAAACTAAGCAACACTTATTACTAACTTTTTAAGTTTTTAAATAATAACTAAGAATTTTTATAATATTTTTGTAATCTTCTTTTATAGACTTTTAACTAACTTTTAAACTTATTATTTATTTTCTTTCTTTCCTTTTATAGAGAATTATTTAAAAAGAAGAAGGTTTTTACATACTGCGCCTAATTGTAGGCAAAGCTTTTTTATACATATTTATGGTTTTAGATCAGTGATGCTCAAAATCCAAATTTCCTATCACATGTGATAGGCAAAGAAAATTCTGCTGACGCTGCGTTGATACACGTACACTATAAGCTTACTTGTGTGGTTTCTTATAATGATCGTGTGTTTGTTGCTTTGTTTGTTGTTTTGTGTTGAACTCAAAGAACAAAATCAATTCAGTTGATGTTTAGCACTTGATGAGGCAAGACCTTGCTACGCAACTTTTTGAATGATTTTTTGCTTTTTGCAAATACACGCAGCAAAATGTTTGATGAAAATTGGGAATATGATTTCTTTTTATAGAGAATATGGATGGTAATGCACATTATATTGTGTGTTATCGCTCTTTATGTCGTATTTTTTTATAACAAGACATTACGAAGCTATCCATGGATTTTTCGACAACATTAAAGGGAATGACAGGACTAAAATTATTGCAATTAAAAGCAGAAATTTTTTAAATTTCATGGTTGACGAAACGGAAGTACCAAATTACAATAATTTACAATCAATACATACATACATACATACATCAATATATTCATCAATACATACATACATCAATATATTCATCAGTACATACATACATCCATCAATATATTCATCAATACATACATACATACATCAATATATTCATCAATACATACGTACATACATCAATATTTTCATCAATACATACATACATCAATATATTCATCAATACATACATACATACACACATACATAGATATATTCATCAATACATACATACATAAGTTCATTATGTAGTAACATACACGCAACACAATAAACCAATTTTTTTATTTTTTTTTATTTTACCAGTGTACGATTCTCAAAAATTAAGTTGAATTTTGTTCTCCGCTGCTTTACCAACACAACCAAAACTATGATAGTATGTGTTTGAGCACCACTGTTTTAGATTATTAGATTAACTTTTTAAAGAACTTTTTCAAACTTTAACTTTTAAGCTTATTTAAATAAAAATTGTTTTCTTTCTTTCCTTTTATAGAGAATTATTTAAAAAGGTTTTTACATAATGCGCCTAATTGTAGGCAAAGCTTTTTATACATATTTGTGGTTTTAGATTATTAAATTAATTTTTTAAAGATATTTTTCAAACTCTAACTTTTAAACTTGTTTTTTCAATGCAGAAAATTATTAAACAATTTATTTTTATTATAACTTTTTAATGTTTAAAACTTAAACAACAAATGCATTAAAAAATATATTTAAACCTTAAATGATTTTGAAATATGAAAAACGAAACAATAAATAAATAAATAAATTTTTATTGAATTAAAATTATTTTCTTTTCTTTAAAATATTATATAAAATAAATTTTGAACAATTTTTATAAAACGTTATTGGTTGTCTAAATAATAAATAAATATTGAACAAAATATATATATATATTTTAAAAACTTCAAGCCAAAAAACATTATATTCGTTTTACTCTGTCGAATAGTATTTAAAAAATTTAAACATTTTAATAAAAAAATGTCTAAAATTTTAAAATTGAAGAAAATCTTTTAAAAACAAATCGGTTTCTTTAATTTTGTTATGAACTTTAACCATAGAATTTAATGTAAACAGTAATAAAATTTAAAAAATATATGTATTTATATTGTATGCACAATAAAATAAAGAAATTAGTAAAATACAATACAATTTAGAAAGTAGCATTAATTAATTACCCTGAAAAATAAACTGTTTTTATTTTCCAGAAAAAATAAGTAAATAAAATATATACCTGGGTAATATTTTTATATAAAAAATAGGTCTTATTTGTAATACAGAAAAATGTATGATTTTTGTATAAAAAATAATAATTTTTTATATAACACTAAAGATTATTTTTATTCCCGTTCTTTAAAAATATTCATTTTCAATAAAAAAAAATCGAATTATATTTTTAATTGTAAAAAAAATTGTTTATCATTTCTTAGAAGATAAAAAATATTTATTTCTTATTAATGATTAAAATTAAAATACTTTTTCTCTTTATTTTTTATATTTTAAAAATAAAATATTTTTTCCTTACATTTTTTTAAAAATAACAAAATATTTATTGATTTTTAATAAAAAAAATTAAAAAAGAAAATATATTTCAACTTATTTAATTAAAAGTAATACATATTATTAAGAAATTTATTAAAAAAAATTTTGATTTTTAAGAAAAAAAACTGAAAAAAGGAAATATATTTCAACTTATTTAATTAAAAGTAATGTTATTAAGAAATTTATTGAAAAAAAAATTTTTTTTTGATTTTTAATAAAAAAAAAAATTAAAAAAGAAAATATATTTCAATTTATTTAATTAAAAGTAATAACATTATTAAAAAAAAAAAATTTTTGATTATTAATAAAAAAAATGAAAAAAGAAAATATATTTCAACTAATTTAATTAAAAGTAATGTTATTAAGAAATTTATAAAAAAAAAAAAATTAATAATAAAAAAATAATCTTTTAATAAAACGAAGACAAGAATACATGTTTAAATAATTAATTATTTATAATTAATATTTTTATTGTGCTCTAAAAAATCAGCAAATAAGTCTTAAAAAATTAAATTTTTGTCAGAATATTTTTTTAATTTAGTAAAAGGACCAATTTTTATAGGCCTTTTTTAAATTGGGTAATTGGATACGATATGTATTGCTAAATGAAAAATGAGTTGCCACACGTCTTTAATTATTGAAAACTTTTACCGTTGGGAAATCTTTATAAGACAACCTTAATTTAATTGCCTTAAAATAGTTTCACCTTATTGTTTTGTACCTTGATTCATAACAAGATGAGATCTTCGTTTTTGTGGGAGATAACAATATTTTTATAAAAAAAAATACAACATTGCCAGATTACAGGGATCTAAGAGCTATGGTTGCCAAACTTTAAAATTGAAAAATTTAATTAAAATTGATTTCTTGCCATACATCGTTTCAAATCTTCCTTAATTGTTGATTTAGAATCAAGAGCATATAATTCATGATAATAATTTATTCCATAAATATATGTCTTAATGATTATATCGAAATGAGAGTTTTTTTTTATTTTTTGACCACAGTTCTCTTTCCCAAGTCGTATGTATATAATCACAGTAAAGCTCCATTCTGAAACAGTAACCAAAGCCATAATGTTAAAACCTTTAAAGAGATAGAAGAAGGTGATCATTGAGTCGCTTCGGATATCTACTGTGGAGGTGTAGCTGTACTCCTGAGAGCCGTTTGATATAATTTTTTTTAGTTTTATAACAACCTGGCTTAAAAAAAGCAAAGAAATTTGAGAAAGGGATTTTTCTTAAGGAAACCTATTAAAAAAAATTTTTTAAAAAATTGCGTAAAAATATAAAAAAAAATTATCTTTGAAAATCCTAATATAACCACTAAGGTTGCCAGATCTTTTACTGCTTTTCATTTCTAGAAACCTTACGAAATATTTTTAAAAATTTTTAATCATAGTTTAGCAATGAAATTCATTGAAAACTTTTTTTTATAAAACCTTATAACTTTTATGAGGGATTTTTCTTAAGGAAAACTGTTAAAAAAAATTTTTTTTTAAATTGCGTAAAAATGTATAAAAAAACGTTTTTCTGTCAGAAATCTTTATATAGCCACTAAGGTTGCCAGATCTTTTAATGTTTTTTCTTTTTAGAAAACTTACGAAATATTTTTCAAAATTTTTAATCATAGTTTATTAATGAAATTCTTTGAAAACTTTTATAAATAAGGCCTCAACTTTACAAAAAAAAAAAAAAAAAAAACCAAAATAAAAAAATTGGTTTGCTGCTATTTTCTTACCAATACCAGGCTTAAGCACATATTTCGCAATAACAAAATTCCTTTCCATTCCATTCCTTTCAACATTGTTAAGTTAGTTTATGAATCTTATAATGCCTACTGCTAACCTGAGAATCCTAATGATTCATTTTAATTTTTGCTTGTACTAAGAATATACCCTTTAAGTTTAATTTACTGATTTTTATTAATTATTTTAATTCATATTTTTTTATAATTTTTATAGGTTTTCCTTTTGCTCACTCGGTATTATTTTAAATAAAAAAAATTCCTTTTTTCCTTAGTGTACTAAAATAGTATTTCAATTAAATTTATATGTTTTATTTTTCTATTATTATTTTTGTTTTTGTAATTTTCTTAGCTTCTTTTTTTTTAATTTAATAACAACATCACACATTTAATGGTTTTCATTTTCATTACTTTTCTTTCTAGTTTTTCTTTTCCAACGAATTATTAAGAAAATAAACATGGCAGGTTAGAAATATTTTTCAGAGATTTTTTTTTGAATTACAAAAGAAAAATTAAAAAATATTTTTAAAAATTATAAAAAAAAAATTAAAATTAAATGAAATAAAAATGCCTTATGGCGGCCATTGTCATTAAGTTATCGAAAACATAGAAACAGAGAGGATTGCGGCATGTCTGTTAACTTAACCGCCTAACCCATTGTCCTGCTGTTAAGTTTATTTCATGTAATGCAAGTATGAGAAATAAAACATTTTTTTAATAATTTTTTTTTTAATTTTAAATTTGAAACAATCCTCTCTGTTGTATGTTTTCTTTTTCCCTTCTTCCCTTTCTGCCTTTGTTTTTTTTTTTAATTTTTAAATATTTTTCTTCTAATTTCTAATGTTTTTCCATTTCTTTTCATAATTTTAAAGTTATTAATTTAGGATTATTTTTAATTTTCTTTTTCTTTTTTTTTTTTCTCTTAAAGTGTTGTCTGCATGGTTTTATTTTTTAATTTAAAGTATAATTTTTTTTGTTGTTTAAATAATTATTTTAATTTTTTACCGTAAGCCTAAAGAGTTTTTTTTTAATATTTTTTTTTAATTAATTTTTTTGTTTATATTTTAAGATTTAAAGTTTTTGTTTGCATAGATAATGTTTGTTTGTGTCATTTTTTATAAGTTTTACGTTTTAATAGTTTATTGACCACAGAACGAAATAAGTTGGGTTTTATTCATAAGTACCCAAGGGTGGCATAGGTTTTGGTAAAAGTACCATCACTGGTGGTAACATTTCTGTAAGAAAACATATACAAAAAAAAAAAAAAATAATCATAATCAATATGGTTTTATTTCATAATTTAACGTATAGGAGAACAGCAACAAAACATGTGTAAACCAATGTTTACAAACAGTCCCTAGATATTAATTTTGTTACAAAAATGAAAAATTCAAATACTGGTGTTTGGCTTTAACATCGCCTGACATTAAAGTTACAAAACAAAAGCTACAAAAACAAAACAATGCAAGTAAACAAAACTGTTTACAAATTATCGTACTGCTTAATATAACAACAAACACCAGCATAAAACAAATGGTAAACAAGTGAACGAATAAATGTAAACAAAATACACAAACAACACTAAAGGAATAAATGTAAACAACGATGTTTATAAAGGGTGTTTTTATAGAGGTATATAATTTTAAGTTGCAATAAAACAACGATGGATTATTCGATTGACATGAATTTTATTTATCCGAAAGATAATCTTGTGGCATTACATTTTAAATATGATTTCTGGCATATGACCGAAACGGCTGGCGCGGATGTAGTCCAATCTGGACGACCAATTTTCGATGACTTTTTCCAATATTTGTGGCCGTATATCGGCAATGACTTTACATAGCCCCACAGAAAGTGGTCTAGCGGTGTTAAATCACAAGATCTTGGAGGCCAATTCACAGCTCCAAAACGTGAAATTTGGCGGTCACCAAACGTGTCTTTCAATAAATCTATTGTGGCACGAGCTGTGTGACATGTTGCGCCGTCTTGTTGAAACCACATCTCCTGGACATCATGGTTATTCAATTCAGGAATGAAAAAGTTAGTAATCATGGCTCTATACCGATCACCATTGACTGTAACGTTCTGGCCACCATCGTTTTTGAAAAAGTACGGACCAATGATTCCACCAGCCCATAAAGCGCACCAAACAGTCAGCAAGAAGAAGAGGTTGTTCTTCACCTCTTGAGTACGTGCCCAGCACTATATCGGAGGAGAAAAAGGCACCTTGTTGTCTGCTATGTAGGTGGTGAAGAAGGACTGTCTCGCATGGATTAGCAGTCTAAGTAGATTCAACAAAAGCCACAACTGACTCCAGCACTAGCGCATAATGGATAACTATGGCATCACAATTGGATCTAATGTGGCCTACGTATGTTCATCCAACTGTTTTGTGTGGATAGCCAACTCTACCAACCTAGTATGTCTGGTGGAACTGAAAGGGAATTCATCACAATGAAGTTCTACAACTTGATCAAACAATTGAATTTGATCTCTACTGCCAATAATTATGGAGTCTGAAGCAAGAACTTTCATTAAATTGACCAGAAAACATCAACGAAGAGTCGAGTTCCATTCTTGAGGACCTGC
This sequence comes from Sarcophaga variegata, assembly GCA_932273835.1. NCBI lineage: Eukaryota > Metazoa > Arthropoda > Insecta > Diptera > Sarcophagidae > Sarcophaga > Sarcophaga variegata. The sequence goes on along the minus strand of OW026358.1, from coordinate 143,009,108 downwards.
CAGAAACTGAGAAAGTTAGACTAGGAAGTTTCGATTCCTCGAACATATAACACGGACACCTTGCAACTAAAGGTCTGCCGAAAGCAAATGTTGTACCAGATTTTTCCTATTGATTAGAGCAACAGTAATAGCCGACGTTCCTCAAAAGTCTACAGTTTTAAACGTTTATACTCACTCATCTTCCCATGGGCAAACGGTTGTGATGTCAGCCTCAGTTTTGGCACTACTGTCTTTGGGGCCAGCGGCAGCAGCAGCAGCTGCTGCTGTGGCAATCGTGCTACCTGCTACAGCTGTCGAGGTTGTTGCCTTATCCTTCTCTTCACCGGAGGTTGATTTTTTCGATTCGAGATGACGTTTTTTACGCTTCTTTTTCACTTCTTCGGTGGTGCTTTTCGGAATGCTGCTGCAGACGGGTAATTTACACGGTTTCTCCCGCGGTGGACTACTCTCCTTTGGTTTCAATTCTTCACTACACTCATCGTCCACAGTGTCCGTGTCCATTTCAGCCAACGGGGCCATGGATGGTGCAGGTGTGGGTGCTGGTGGTATGTAGCCCACATTCGATTCACCATCGCCTAAATCGTAATCATCTTTGCCATCATCGCCGAATTGTAAACCCTCCTGATACTCATCGGTGGTGGGTGAAAGTTCTTCGTGGGTACTGTAAGCATCCGCTGGTTTAGTGGGTGAGGTGGATAACTCTTCAAGTTCCTCTTCATCATCGGCCAGAATGTCATCATGTTCCTGTTGATCCGGAGACAGTTGCTGTTGCTGCTCACAGCAGGCGGAACTTGGTCGTTCGGTTAAAGTGATTTCAACTTCGGTTTCGGGACTGGCTTTAGCTGATACAACCACTTCGGTTGAAGGACTTTTCGAAATGTTTTCCTTTAAGGTTTCATCTTTATCATCACCAACACCTAAGTTTTCAGTAGTTGTAGCATCTTCCACTTCCTGGCCCTCATTGTCTGGCTCAATTTGTATGGTTGGCGGTGATAACTCCACCTCTTCCTGGCTCTCACACAATTTCTCATAACCTGAGTTGGATTCAATCAATTCAATTTGAACTTCTTGAATTTCAGAATCTACTTCAGCCTCAAATTCACCTTCGGTAGCGGCATTATTCTCTTCGCCTTCCTCACTCAAAGAACTTTCACGTGCAGGACTCAAACATTCCAACTCAATAGGCTGGGTTTGCGTTTCAATGGTAACCAGACTAGGCTCTTCTGCCGGTGGCGGTGTAACTTTGGTAGTTGGAGGTGGTGTTGGTGTGGGGTTTGGTGTCGGCAGTACTGGCAATTCCGAAGCCGAAGACTCACTATTACGCTCCGATAAAGACAACTTGTTGAGTTCATCTTCCACCTCGGCATCAGAGGAAGAAGACGGATCTTTCGAGACAATGTTTGTAGTGGTGGTTACAACATTGCCCAACGTAGCTACAGCGGCAGAGGCCAATTGTGCCCCTTGTAGAGGAGCAAATAAAGCGGGAAATGCGCCTTGTTTTATGCCCACTGTAGGCGAAGGTGTGGTAGAAGTTTTGGTTGAAGCGGACGGTCGTCCTGCCGGAGACTCGGAAATGCGACTAAAAAAAGAAGAGAAGATAAATGTTAAACTGGTTTTAGAAAGGTAAGAAAGTAAGAGAAACCATACCCCGGTGTAAAAGACACTGAGGCTCTTCGTTGTTCTGTGAAATTTGGTATCAAACGCTTCATGCCAGCCTCACCACTATCCACCGTATTTTGATGGCGTATACCCAAATTGGTGCGTTGCAAACGATCCAAAACTTCGGTGTTGTCCGAGGAAGTGCTGTTAAAATTTAAAATTTTCTTCAATATAAACTGTTAGAAGTGTTCCGGGAGTATTGAGCATTACCTGGTTAATCTTTGGGCACCGGTTTTTAATACTGGCATTGGTTCGGCCTCCTGTTCCCAGGGACATACCGATAACTTAACCGGTGTTATGGCATTAGCTGGCTTGGGTGCTGGCACTGTTGGCGGCCCATCATCAGGCATATCCCATGGACAGACAGCACTGCCACCACCCGTTTCTACGGTTGTCTCCAAGCGGGCAGCCTTAGGTTTGGGCGTTTCTCTGTGTTTCATAGAGTGAGAGGGTAGAGTTTAATAATTTTTTTTTTAATTCAGTTTCCATTAGACTTTCTTTTAATAAATAAAGAACATTTAATTGTTTTATTTTTTTAAGAGTTTTTAACACAGACTTTATTTAACAACACATTAATTGAAATAAAATTTGAAAAACTTAATACAGAGTCCACCAAGAGCGGTATTTCTAATTGGCTTGGTGAAGACAGTATTAAGTTTTGAATAATTGAGTGCCTTTTATGAGAAACGATTCATGCTTAGTATAGACCAGAAGATAGAAATAATCCGGGTTAAATTAATCAATCATAGCCAATCAAAATTAGATTGGCTCATTAGTCATATTAAAAACTAAAAAGATATAGAAAAAACTGATAATAAATAACACTCATCAACATGGCACTCTCTGTCGTGTGTAATCTGATATTACGCAACGAACAAGCAGGATCACATCTTGTACGGATCACATAAAAAGCAGCTCTTTGACCATCACCAGTCCAAAACAATGTGGACGGATGTGTTCTGCTCAACGGCTGTATCAGTCGATTTATATCCATTAAAGTAAGGCCGCCGTAGTCTAATAAATAATGTTTGGCGTATTAGATAACAACCCAGGGTTCAAACCCCAGCTCAGGCATCTCGACCAAAGTGAAATATAAAAAATATTACTTTAGGCGACTTCCTCTTGGCAGTCTCCTGACAAAACGTCTGAGAGTAAAATATAATTGCCATGCAAAGTTTATCATTCGGAGTGGACATTAAAACAGTAAACAGTTCCCGCAATTCATTGATAAAATTACCACACACACAACACGGGCGATATGAGAAACTAGGTTGCAATCCTGACTAATGACGAACTAAGTAAGTTAGACAAGGATGTGTTCTTTCAGTACTGGTTCTCAATTGTTTATTGCAGCATGTCTTATACAAGGAAAGAGTGGACTTAACAGAGAACTGAAAGACTTAAATTACGCTTGCTGGCTGGTTCATAGTCGTGAGGCACATAAAAATGAAACGGATTTAGTCTGTGGATGCCTGATAGCCAAAAGCGCAGAATTGGGTGATGAAGAGAAAAACTACTTCTTTTAGCATGAATTGAATCCATATAAAGGGTCCGCCAAATAATTTTTTTTGTTTGAAAATGCTTTAAAAAAAAACTACTGAATATTTTCTCAAATTTCTTTTTTTATTTGAAAGTCCAATCCTTCAGGTTAATAATGGAAAATAATTTCATTCAAATGGCTGCCTCGGCTGGCCATGCAGTAGCCTACACCAGAAGATGCCAATTTTGGCAAAAAAAAAGTCATCTTTTCAGATGAAGCTCATTTTGATCTTGGCGGGTATGTAAACAAGCAAAATTGTCGCATTTGGGGCACAGAAAACCCGCACGCATACATTGAAAATCCGACGCACCGAAAACGAGTCACTGTTTGGTGCGGATTTTGGTCCAGAGGCATAATTGGGACATTTTTCTTCGAAAATTAGCAAGGAGTGGCCGTTACAGTCAATGGCGAACGTTATCGGGCCATGTTGAATGAATTTTTGTTCACAAAAATTAAAGAGGAGGATATTGGCAACATTTGGTTTTAACAGGACGGCCCTACGTGCCACACAGCTGAAGCTACACTCGATGTTTTGCGCCCTGTTTTTGATGATCACATTATCAGCCGCAGAGCTGATGTCGTTTGGCCACTTCGGAGCTGGGATTTGACACCGTTGGACTATTATTTGTGGGGTGCCGTCAAAGATAAGTGTTACGCCGACAAGCCAGAGACAATTGACGCTTTAAAGGACAATATTCGTGAAGCCATTGGTGAAATACAGCTGCACACAATCGATAATGTGCTTAAAAATTGGACCGATTGGACCATTTGAATGAAATTATTTTCATTATTAACCGGAAGGATTGCACTTTCAAATAAAAAAAGAAATTTGAGAAAATATTCTGTAGTTTTTTTTTAAAGCATTTTCAAACAAAAAAAATTATTTGGCGGACCCTTTATAAACATTAGCTTTCGACAGACGTAACTGAAGGCAACATGTTATGGCTTTATGATCCCCAATAGAATACTAAAGGTACTCTCATACCAATACCTTTTCCAGTCCCCGCAATATCTTCTGGTATACCAGCGCAGCTATTATCTGCTCCAACGCTAAGGACCTGAGTCAATCCTCTCACGAAACAAGTTGGGACATAGGGAAAGATTTCCGACCGACTAACAACTTTTTTAACCCAAACATGAATAACGAATTCCGTTACAACTATCACTGGCATAAGCTTTGTCTTGAGCATACTCTTGTAGTAATGAAGAATTTTGTTTTGGCAGAATAATTATCTTTTGAATAGATTTTTTGAAAAGGAAATTAAGTTTCTTTACCCTGTACAGATTGATTGTTTGATCAAATAGTTCATTCAAGCTGGACTTACTTAATTGGTCATTACAACCCTTTAGTCAGGTTTACAACCTTGCTTCTCACACACGACCCATATTGTGTGTGTTAATTTCATCGAAGACTGGCGCGACCTACAATAATTTAGACTTCGAAAGACAAGTTAAAGAAACTTTTTTACAGTTTTCGCCCGAAAACAGCTGTCGTCTAACAAGTCAACATATTACCTACTTTGGGACTGTACACAAAAGTTCTTTTAAGTAGAATTGTGCCAACTTTTGGACAAGCTACTGAATATAATCAAAATAATACATAACATAATTGGTAATTACAACCCTTCAGTAAAGATTACAACCTAGCTTCTTACACCACTTATGTTGTGTGCGTTAATTTCATACATGAGTGGCGGGACCTACAGTTAAAAGTCGATTCCGAACGCCAGATTTTTTTGAGAGACTTTTCAAAGTAATTTTTAATTTATTTTCAGAGTTTTTGCCAGAAATCTGCTGAGAGGAAGTCGCCGAAGAAATATTTATTCAAATTTCGTTTTGAAATCTGACCTGGAGTTTGAACCGTGACCTTACGTCTAATAAGCCAACACACTACCTACTAAACTACGGCGAACCAAATTAAAAAATAAAAATAATAAGCGCCTCAGTTTTTTAAATTTCCAAACGGCCATGTTGTGTTCTACGATATTTGTGGTCATCGCAGTCTAGTTAGTAGCATATTGACTTATCTCATCTCCGATATATCACGATCAGCACACTTCTGCCAAAAGTTCTGAAATAAACTAATTGCCCTTAAAATGCGGACATAAAATACATGTGTACTTAACTTGGATGGAGTGAGAAGCCAGACCTTAATCATTACGCCATAGTTTTAGGCTCATAATGTACGTCAATATTCGAACCTGAGATGCTTGAGTTTACTTGTGTCATGCACTGTATTATGCCGCACGGAGTTGGTTAGTGAATACGTATAGTCTTGTTCTAAGTATAACTGTCAGTTCGTTCCGTAGATGTCATACAATCCAGGGAATTTGGACATAAAAGAGCATTTTGTACGTCGAAAAGAAGGCGACGACTGTACGTCTTCAGAGACATTTAGTTGGTACTGTAACACCAGAGCGAATTTTTCGATTTTACGGGCATTATTTCTGAAGGACTAACTTGGGAAACCACCGATATATCAACGCCTCCGTTCTATAACATTCTAAGTCGAAAAAGTGTGTTTTGAGTTATAAGCTCTCAAAGTTTTCACGCGATATACGACTATATGTGTATTCTCTATAACTTCGGAACGGACCGGCGCATCTTAACCAAATTTTGACAGTATTTAAGTTAGAGGACGTAGAATTTAAGTGTACTTAGAACGTTATAGAATGGAAGCGTCGATATGGATTCGTTGTTTCGTTGAAATCTTAAAAGCCCGAAAATGTTTTGAAAGTAATTCCAGCATAAAAGGCACTACAAATTCGATGAGACCGAATAAAATTTAGACAAAGACACACAAATACACATGAAGATATTTATTTAAAATTTTAATTTTTTTCTTGTTTTTTTTATTATTTATTTGAGCAAAAAATGGAAAATTGAATCAAATGAGCCAAGAAATCAGAACCACAAGTAAAACAGAAAAAAATAAAACGAAGAAATGCTTTTCAAAACAATGGAAATGTTAACAGTGAGGCTGAGAGAGAGAGAGAGCGAGTTAAAAAAAAACAAAAACAAAGAGTACAACGTAGATTTGTATAAGAGAGAGTAGTAGTAAAATACGACAAGAAAATGTTTGGCAAGACACGAAGTAGAGCAGAGAGTCTAGAGGAGAAAATTAAGAGAAAAAGAAAAACGAACGAACGAACCATTTTAAGGACAAACCAACACAACACAAATGAATTGAAAACAAAAACAAAACAACACACGGTGGTGGAGAGGGGGAGAGTGTACATTTTACAACATTTAAGGGATCGTATTTTTTTTGGTTTTTTGCGTTAAATTATGAAAAAAAAATTAATTTTTTAAGGAAAAAAATTTGAAGTTTTTGAAAAATATGGGGAAGAGGGAACAGAAAAAATTATTTAAAACAGGATAACAAAACTTGTATTGTTTTTGTAATTTTTTTTTTTTGTTTTGGAAATCTTACTGGCGTGTAGGTAAACTAGTATTGAGATTGGTTTTGGTTTTGTTATTGAGACTGAGATTTCCATGATCCTTTTGTGCGTAACGCATTGATGTATTGACGACACAACAAATGGGCCCTTGTGTTTCTGGTGGCGGTGGCATGTCACCACGATAAATACTTTCACTACTGCTCATGAGAAAATTTTAAAACAAAAAAAATTGTTTTTGTTGTTGTTGTTGTTGATGTTTAAATGGCAGTGATTTTCAAAATGTTGGTGTACATACGTATGTGGTTGAAATCAAACGAAGAAAAAAAAACAGAAAATTTATGTTCGAAAAAGTAAAAGAAAAATAAAAAACGAAAGAAAATCCATTAAAAACCGATTGAAAATAAAGAAAAAATTTTGTTTTTTGATTTTCTATTTTTTTTTTTTAATTTTTAGTTTAAGAAGCTTTAAATTCTGTTTGTTTTAATATTTCCTAAGAAAAGAACATAAAAAAAGCGTAGAAAAAGAAAACCTTCAACATACCTGTATGGTATCTCACTGAGATTACTTTGGGAATGCGAGTGTGGCACCTTGTTTGTGTTGTCCTTGTTCACGCCAATCACCGCCAATTCATGGGCCGAACCACTTAAGCTGCGATCACTGCCGCGTCGCCTAGCCAAGCTACCCGGTGGCGGTGCATTGGTCATGATAAATGTGTTGCCTGTCTTAGTGCTTGACTCATTGCCACCCAGATTCGGTTGGCTGGACAAGGCGGCAGTCATTTTCTTTTTTGCACCACTAACACCACCAAAATTAAAGAATCTCTTCTTGTGGGCCGGCTGTATGCCTGTCTCCAGCAAACGCTTATAGTGATCCGAACGTATGAAACGTGGATAGCAATCCTTTTTCAGCAGCAGCATATAAATATGCTCAGAGGCAGCATCAAAGGTAAAACGTGATGGATTCTTGAGGCCCCTTAAAACACTTTCCATTGTCTTGCCATCGATATTGATTTCACAAGGTGCCCCTGGTTTAAGAAACTCTCTGGAAAAGAAATTCACTTTTTAGTTTCAATACAAAAAAGCCTTGGCTTTAAAATCGTACTCATAGATCTCCTGGACTTTACGGGCCACCTGGGAGTGTGCCGATCTTCTTAAGCGATTAACGGCAATCCAGAAACGTATATTCTCATGCGAGTATTCCTTTTCCAAAAAGGTGGTGAACTCTTGCAAGCCCGTCGGATCTGATACCAATTCTTCGATGGAAATGGCCCAGCGTTTGACCCGTTTCTCTGTGGGTATATCAACAAACGTGTTGTTCAGCTGCCAAAACGTAACATCCTCTGTGACCCAAGGATTAGAGGGCAGCACTGGCTGCAAAAAGAAATCATATTCCGAAAATGTTTCCGAATACCCCACCAACGATTCACAGGCCTGTGACATTTTCATTCGTGTGCGATTGAGAGACTTTTTCAAATAGTCCACCTCTCGTTGTATATCCTCCACGGTTTTCTTTTTATTCTGTTTAGTGCCCTGTCTATCACGCGAGGGCACTGGACAAGGCTCCAAAGGAGTAAATTGACCCGGTGGTGGTCTATGCACACGCCAATAGGCTCTCTCTTGGGAATCACCTACAATTTTATCGCCTTTCTTGCGTTCTTTGGCCAAACGTACCTGTTCCTCTGCTTGCATGGAAATAATTTCCCATTTGCCTTTAAGATTCTTGTGTAGAGAGGCCAAGGCCTCCACTTCATAGTCCTCCAAGGCATGACGTTGTTTGTTGCGCAACGAACGTTTAACCAAATAGATGGCATACTCCACATTATCGGGAGCCTTGTGCTGCCAGGGCCAATAGTAGGGTGTTTGGAAACGATACAGCGAAGAGTCATCTTTCACGGCCAAAGTTTTGGTATCGTTAACGGGAAAAAAGTAACCATGAAGACATAATTGATTGGCAATATTCAAGGCCTCCGATTCCTCAATAAGCAAACGATCCATTAGCCACTCGATTAAATCGTAACCTGTTAAGGGAAAATTTTAAGAAAAGTTTTGCAAGAATTTCTAAGGAACACTTACCCATAAAGGCATAGGGTATGGAGGTAAGAAACATTTTTTGTTGTCTCACGGGCACACCATGCTCCGGATCTTGCATTTCTCTTACCAAAGCCTCCATCTGCAAGAAGAAGAAGAAGAAGAAGTAGAAGATTAGTAGAAGAGAACAAATGAAATGCCATTAAATTTCAAGAGAAAACAAAAAAGCTTTGTTGGCCTTGATATTGTCAACACAATTAAACGAAATTATAAAAAGGCCAGTTACAAAGCACAGGGTACTCGAATTCAAATCATTTCTTCATGCATTCAGGCATTCATTCAGTCATGCAATCATTTATGTATGCCAATCACGTGTGCAACCTTTCAATTGCAAAATGAATGGCAAAATTATCACCACAAAACCAACAATAAACGCCTTTAAAAGAGCGGTAAAGAGAGCGAGAGAAAATGTAGGAGAAAGGCATTGAAAATCACTTGAAATACAAAGGAAAAATGGCTTTAACCGAACGCTTGATAAATTGTACGATAGAAACAAAAAAAAGAACACACATACAAACACAAACACTCGTATATAAAGGGTGTTTTTTATAGAGGTATAGAACTTTAACTTGTAATAAAACAACGATGGATTATTCGATTGTCATGAATTTTATTTATCCGAAAGATAATCTTGTGGCATTACATTTTAAATATGATTTCTGGCATATGACCGCCACGGCTGGCGCGGATGTAGTCCAATCTGGACGTCCAATTTTCGATGACTTTTTCCAACATTTGTGGCCGCAATAATACGGCGAATGTTATCTTCCAAATGGTCAAGCGTTTGTGGCTTTACCGCATAGACCAATGACTTTACATAGCCACACAGAAAGTAGTCTAGCGGTGTTAAATCACAAGATCTTGGAGGCCAATTCACAAGTCCAAAACGTGAAATTAGGCGGTCACCAAACGTGTCTTTCAATAAATCTATTGTGGCACGAGCTGTGTGACATGTTGCGCCGTCTTGTTGAAACCACATCTCCTGGACATCATGGTTATTCAATTCAGGAATGAAAAAGTTAGTAATCATGGCTCTATACCGATCACCATTGACTGTAACGTTCTGGCCAGCATCGTTTTTGAAAAAGTACGGACCAATGACTCCACCAGCCCATAAAGCGCACCAAACAGTCAGTTTTTCTGGATGTAACGGTGTTTCCACATACACTTGAGGATTACCTTCACTCCAAATGCAGGCAGTTTTGTTTGTTGACGTAGCCATTCAACCAGAAGTGCGCTTCATCGCTAAACAAAATTCGCTTATGAAAATCGGGAACAACGGTAATCTCGTTTTGGGCCCATTCGACGAATCTACGCCTTACTTGATGATCGTTTGGCTTCAAATCTTGCACGAGTTGGATTTTGTAAGTACGCAAACCAAGATCCTTCCGCAAAATCTTCCATAAAGTGGATGGACACAGATCCAATTCCTGTGCTCGATGGCGGATGGACTCATTCGGGTCTTCCTCAATGCTACGCTCTACAGCAGCAATAGCTTCTTCTGCGTCTCTGGGGATGCGAGTTATCAATAAGAGTAAACGTGGTGCGAAAACGTTCCATGGTTAATCGAATTAACTGCTCTGATGGACGATTTTGTCGACGATAAAATGGACGTAGTGCACGATACGTTTTCCGCACAGAACCATAATTTTCGAAATAAAATTGCACTATTTGCAAGCGTTGTTCAGGCGTGAGTGTATTCATGATGAATTGCCAAACCAAACTGAGAATAAATCACTTGACAGCTGTTAAATCGGTCGCCATCTTGAAAAGTAATGCCAACTTAAAGTTCTATACCTCTGTAAAAAACACCCTTTACTACATACATACACACAGAGAATCATTTGACAAAATTAAGTGTGACGCTATTAAGACTTAACAATGCTGAAAATTGTGGCATGTCACTTTACAGATTTTTCTTCTCATTTCTGTGTATTGCCTCGAGGTATACAAGTGTATCAGGACAACAACTACAATCAAGGAAGACAAAAATGTTCATTTACTTTTGAATAGAGCGAGAGAAAGAGAAAAAGAGAGAGAAAGGCTCTTTCTTCGCTTCACTACAATTTATTATGCCACATATTTATCCCACTCCCCGTTCCCATTCCCATTCTGTTTCAACTCAACTCTTCTTTTATCATTTCCTTTTCGTTTATCAATTGAAAATGAAATGAATTTTCCACACACACACACGCAGAGACTTCATTTTCATATTTTTCCCTTTGCTTGTGGATTTCTGAGAATGTTTTTTTAAATTTTATTCTTCCAGGCCAGAGCTATTACAGCCTTTATGCCCGCCCGTCATTCTTTTGCAAGAACATTATTCACTTTTTTTTTGAAATGATTTTCAAAAAGCATTCGAAGTGAAAGAAAAATATGCTTGTCAGGCACACAATAAATAAATTCAAAGCGATATGAAGTCCAAAATCAATAGAAAAGGATTTCAATTGGTGTTAACAGCTACGTTCTAAGGGATAAAAAGGAAGTTATGATGAGCGCTTAAGAGAATTGCCAAAGAAATCTAGATACTGGTGTTTTTCTATTACAACGCTTAACACTAAAATTATAAATTAGAGCTACAAAAACAAAACAATACAGTAAAGAAACATGTTTACAAATTATCGTACTGCTTAATACAACAACAAACAGCAGCATAAAAAAATGGTAATCAAGTAAACAAAAATCCACAAACAAAACTACAATAATAAACGTAAACAAAATACACAAATAACACTAAAACAATAAATGTAAACTACGATGTTTACACTTATAGAGACTTCGAGAAGGTGAAGTCATGAATATTCGCCTTCAAGAACATTCATCAGACCGTTTACACTGCCATATAAAAGGCAAGGCAAAGCAGGCGAGTGAGTGAGTGAAGTTCAGTTAGACTTATGCGAAGAGTCGGTGTGTTTGAAGAGAGTAATCGTGGTTTGAAGATCTCTGCTACAAAGATCTGTCGAATAATTGCTTAGTAATTGTTGTTGTTTATGCAAATGGTATAAACAGAGGAATAACAAAGAAAAGCAATTGTTGTTGTTTACATCAAGTTGTGCGCAGGGGCACACAGATTGATGCGAATAATAAAGAATTTTAATTCAAACTAAACATCAAATTATTTTTATTTTATTTGCAATCTACGAGCTGATATTTTAAACGTTATTAAAAGGAAAAACAGTATGGAAACCGCAACAGTACCATTCCATCTTCCACACAAAGATTGCATTGCAAATGGTCGCACAGTGCAGTGAATAAAATGAACCGCAAAGGAGCCAAAGTGAAGTCCCCGTAGTCTGGCAGGTAGTGTATTGCTTTATTAAACGCTTGGCCGCGGTTCAAGCTCCAACAAAACGAAATATGAAAAGATATATTTCTTCGGCGACTTCCTCTGAGCGTAATAAATAAAATCGCCATGAAAAGTTTCTCAAAAAATCTGTGATTCGGTGTCGACATTAAACTGTAGGTGCCGCCACTCATGTATATAATTCACACACACAACATAAGTGGTGAGAGAAGCTAGGCCGTAATCCTGACCCTTGGGACAGGAGATTCAAGCCACGAAATCCTTTTTATTGTTACAAGTTCAATTGCAAAGACTTGCATGAAAACAGCTCTCCACCCACAGACCAGAATAGGTCTTCATTGTGAATATCTTAACCACGGTAGATTCATCATAAGAAGGAGAAGGATAATTACAAAAAAAGAGAAAAAACTGACTACAGAAGTAAGCAATAAAAATGAAAAGAATAAGAACAGGTACTTGTAAGTAAAAGCGAAGAGAACATAAAGAAAAAAGAAGACGTAGAAGTGACTTCTTACAACCAATCTAATGTCAGCGAAGAAACTGTGATTGTCAGAAATCCTAGGACAGATCAACCACCCACGTCAATAAAGGAACCCAAGACAAGAATCCTAAGTCTTCATTTCTTCACTTAAGTTAGAGATACAGGATCCGTTCGGTAGTTTGAGACTTTGCCACATTAACACACTCTTTACAGAAAACTGGTCATTGCTTTCAATTGCTTACAATACCAGGAAGAACACCTATACATACATACATACATAATTGGTCATTACAACCCTTCAGTCAGGATTACGACCTAGTTTCTCACACCACTTATGTTGTGTGTGTTAATTTTATACATGAGTGGCGGGACCTACAGTTTAAAGTCGACTCCGAACGACAGATTTTTGAGAAACTTTTCATGGCAATTTTATTTGCTCTCAGAGTTTTTGCCAGAAATCTGCTGAGAGGAAGTCGCCGAAGAAATAATTTTTGTATTTTGTCTTGATGTCTGGCCTGGGTCTCGAACCCTGGCTTTTACGCCTAATAAGCCAACGCACTACCTACTAGACCACGGCGACTTCACACCTATACATACATACATAATTGCTCATTACCACGCTTCAATCAGGATTACAACCTAGCTTCTCACACCACTTATGTTGAGTATGTTAATTTTATACACGAGAGGAAATCCCTGAGAAGCAGTCGTGCAAGAAGTATTTTTTATACAAATCCTAATAAATTCTTTAAACAAAGTCAACACCTATTGATTCCGGGTTAAAGTATTCACTTATTGTCTGGTAACTGTGACAAGCTTATTTGCATCATTGGTCATTACAACCCTGTAGTTAGGATTATAACCTAGTTTCTCACATCTCACATGTTATGTGTGTTAATTTTTCATCCATGATTGCCAGAATCTACTATTTAAGGTCGACTCTGGATAACAGATTTCAGTGAGAAGCTTTTTATGGCAATTTTATTTTACTCTCAGAGAGTTTTTACCAGCAGACTGCTAAGAAGAAGTCATCGAAAAAATATTTTAGTACTTGCTAGCAGGTCTGCAAAAAACTTTTTATCTCTTTAAGAAACACAGAGTTCTCATAAAATATGTATGATGTATGTATGTAACATGTTCTAGAATGATAGGGTGGCCATGTGTCATTCTGAGAACCAGTACGGCTGTTTGAGCCCTAGTTCCTTCCAAAATATAGTTTTAAATGTGACTTAACAGCGCCGGAAGTATTTAACAGCTTAGGCATGTCTGCATTAGGGTTGTTGCATTGAGGATCAATTCTCTCATTATTAAAGAGAGAGAGAGAGAGAGAGAGAACATGCCATTCCTATAAATTCCTAGGCTATGTATTCTTAAGTCCATAACAGCATAAAATAATCACAGTAACGCACATACATAATGGGTTATTACAACCCTTCAGTCAGCATTACGACCTAGCTTCTCACACCACTCATGTTGTATGTGTTAATTTTATACATGAGTGGTGGGACCTACAGTTTAAAGTCGACTCCAAACAACAGATTTTTGAGAAACTTTACATGGCAATTTTATTTTTACTCTCAGAGTCTTCACTAGAAATCTGCTGAAAGGAAGTCGCCGAAGAAATATTGTTCGTATTTTCATTTTAATGTCTGACCTGGGGTTTGAGCCATGGCCTTACGTCTAATAAGCCAAGACACTATCTACTAGACTACGGCGACTTCAGAGTAACGTATCTCACGTTATAAGTTCTCCAAATGATGCAAGGAGTCCTTAGCTGACTTCTCATAGGTTTGAAAAGCTCTGACGTGAGTAATTCTTTCCCAACAAAACAAGTCAAATGTCAAGAAATATTTAAAGTATCCTTAAAACCAATGTTGATCCCCTTTGTATTGTATTTAAAGCATACTCAGGCTCTATACACATACATATTACTAGCTGGCATATATTTTCTCTTAACCACATTAAATCTCAAAGTCCTTTTAACCACACCCTTGCCTTAAGAAGAATATTTATTGTCTTAATGCATCCTTGTTATGGTATGCAGAGAAGAAGAACGAACGTGTTATTTGATTATCACAAACTGATATGTATGCTGGCCATAATCAAGAGTAACCCCCAGTTTTCTGATGGCCTTTTTAAAACTTCTGTTATGCGCTTTCAATTATGAATTCATCAGCAATTGCCAAGTCCTGACAAGATGATCACATTAATTATTATTAATTACGCTGTAAAGTATGCAACATTTTTATGTTTTCTACTGCAGCCTATATATACACTCCTATTTATTTTCCTTTCTCCCGCTCTCACTCTATCGCTTTCTCTCTCTCTCTCTTTGGCTTTTCTGTGTTATATTTTTTTATTTTCCCGAGGCGTTTAAAATAAAACATCGGCAATCTGCATTAATGTTATGCAAGGACAGCGAGGAGATGCAGTGATAAAAACAAGGGAAACAATTTTTTTTCCTTTTTCGTATTGATTGTCAATCATGGCCTGACAATCTGATGATGACGATGCAAAGGAGGCCATAAATGATGATGACGATGTCGATAGCGATGGTGATGGTGAGTTGATTGAAGTCCTGCAGTTTAAATGCATTGCTGGAGGTTTCCTTGAAATTATAATTTAATTAAAAAATCCATTTTATGCAATAACACTCCGTCTCTCGTAATGAGAAAAACTGCAGAAGCAATGATTTTTTAACACTGTAATATGCATTCAAACGAGGGCAGTTGGAAAAGTGCATGGCAGTTAATATTTCAAATGGAAAGTTCTCTATTTCAAATTAAATTTCTTTGAAGTTTTTAGAAGAAAAGGGTTTTTTGAACAGTTGCCAGAGACAATTCTTAGTAAGATGCATTAAAAGCGATCATAGGACAGAGGTGGCCATAATTGTGATGTTAAGGCAACTCCTGAATTTTATGATCTTGATGCTGCAGATGAAGCTGACAAGACTCTCTGGAGATACGTTTACACCATGGCAGGTGTTCTTTTCCGGATCTATGGCCCGGGTGAGTTCTATTCTTTGGTAAACCCTTTAAAGATTAGTTAACTTGTACTTACATACATACATAAATTGGTCATTACAACGCATCAGTCAGGATTACGACCAAGTTTCTTACACCACTTATGTTGTGTGTGTTAATTTTATACATAAGTGGCGGCAGCTACAGTTTAAAGTTGACACCGAACGACAGACTTTTGAGAAACTTTTCATGGCAATTTTATTTATTCTCAGAGAGTTTTCTGCCAGAAATCTGCTGAGAGAAGTCGCCGAAGAAATACTTTTTGTATTTTTATTTTGATGTCTGGCCTGGGGTTTGAACCCTGGCTTTACGTCTAATAAGCCAACACACTACCTACTAGACAACAGCGACTTCGACTTAACAATACGCAATATAATGGTTCCTGTCAATGCTATGTAGCAAACTTCATGCCCATAGACATCGTAGCAAACCTTTCCAAGACTGTATGGAAGCCGCACGAATATCAAAATAGTATTGTTACGAAGACGAAAAATCTAAATACTTGTGTTTTGCTTTTACATCGCTTAACATTAAAATTATAAACAAAATCTACAAAAACAAAACAATGCTGTAAACAGACCTGTTTACAAATTATTGTACTGCTTAATATAACAACAAACATCAGCATAAAAAAATTGTAAACAAGTAAACAAAAATATACCAACAAACACCAGCATAAAAAATGGTAAACATGTAAACAAAAATCCACAAACAACACTACAATATTAAATGTAAACAACGATGTTTACACTTATAGAGATTTCTAGAAGGCGAAGTCATGAACGTTTGCCTTCAAGAACATTCATCAGACTGTTTACCGTGGCATATAAAAGGCAAGGCAAAGTAGGCGACTTAGTTAGTGAAGTTCAGTCAGCCTTGTGTGAAGACGCGGTGTGTTTGTAGAGAGTAATCGTAGTTTGAAGATCTCCGTTACAAAGATCTGTCGAATAATTGCCTAGTAATTGTTATTTTTTATGCAAAGGGTATAAACAGAGAAATAACAAAAGAAAAGCAATTGTTGTTGTTTACATAAAGTTGTGAACAGTGGCACACAGAATTGTGCGAATAACAAAGAATTTTAATTAAAATTAAAAACAGATTTATTTTATTTGCAATTTATGAGCTCATATTTTAAACGATTTTAAAAGGCAAAAACGTAACACTTGCATAAGGGAAAAGTTTCCACCCCACCGGTAATAAAGCGGGAGATGGAATGCATCAGAATCAGTCGATCAGAGTTGAGTTAAGATCTGCTAGATTGGTTATCGGAGGGCTGTTATTCAGACTCGACTTCGATTATTCGAGGAAGAGTGGTTGCTTCTTTGTGATTTCTTTTGACCAAACTAGAAGACATTGCTGGGAATAGTAAAATGCCAAACGAATTGTACTTGGCCACATAACAAATAAATTCTGCAGGAGCTGAAAACACAAGCAAGAGTTATAAACCTTTCTCCACCTATTCAGTACAAGTCCAGCATTATATAGGCGAACGAGAAAGCAAAGAAGTGATCTAAATGGACAATAGGAGTCTAAGTGATTTCATCAGAAGTTCTGAGTGGTTACAGGACAAGGGTAAATGAACAAAAGTGCTATCATAATAGGCCATAAGATGCCCACTACCCACTTAGCTAAAGCCATGAGGAAAAAACATTGTTGAACAAAGCGTAATCGGGTTAATATCAAGTAAAATCGTCGCCATAGTCTAGTAGATAGTATGTGGGGTTATTAGACGTGAGGACATTACTGAAGCCCCAGCTTAGACATCCCGAACAAAACAAAATCTGAAAAAATATTTTTTCTTCGATTTGCTCTCTCTCTCAGAAGTCTTCTGCTAAAGTTCTGAAAGAAAATAAAATTTCCATTAAAAGTTTCTTAGAAATCAGTCGTTCGGAGACGACATTAAACAGTAGTTCTCACCACTCATGACTAATATTACTACACACAACATGGGTGGTTTGAGAAGATAGGTTGTAATCTTGACTAAACGGTTGAAATGACCATTAAAGTAAGTGAGAAGACCAAATTCCAATGTAGTCGCCGTAGGTAGCATGTTGTCTTATTAGATGTAAGACCGCGGTTCAAACCCTTGGTCGCGAACGCGAGATTAAATGAAATTGCCACGAAAAGTTTCTAAAAAAAATCTGTCGTTCAGAGTTCGGCGTTAAACGTTAGGTCTCATCACTCAGGGATAAAATTAACACACACATCATGGATGATGTGAGAAACTAGGTTATAATCCTGACTAAAGACTTGTAATGACAAGTTAAGAGGGGTAACGGAAAGAAAAAAAACTTTGTACAGTAGAAGTCCGATAATCCGGCACATTCGGGGCCGGCTCGGTGCCGGACAACCGAAAATTCCGGTCTATCGGGCGGTAATTATAAGAAGAATTAGGTTAATAATTAAACTACAAATACAGTATGCGAATACATACAACAAAGTTTATTTTACATTTCATATAATGTATGTACACTAGGGTGGTTTTAAAAAATTGATGTCGGATTTTTTTGGGGGCACCCCCTAAAATGTTTCTTTCTATCAGATTTTAGGATTGCCAAAGTTTGAGCACAATTGGAATATGTTAACCCGTGCTACTGGGGCCTCAAAGTTTTGAAAATCTCGATTTTTTGGCAGTTTTGTGACTTCGACGATCCATATCTCTGGAACGGCTACTGCTATTTGCATCAAATTAAAGGCCATACTGTTTATAATATTTTATATTCTATACAATAAATACGCAACTAGTACTGAAACCGAAAAAATAGAGCTAATGTCCCTAAAAACGTGACTAGGTACCCCTGAGAGCGAAGATGCGTTATTTTTATTATTATTGGTTATTATGGACAAATACTTGTACTTTGGAATCTCATTTCATTTAAATATATTTGCTACGGTATACCGTTAATTTTAGACCCACATACGGTATCAATGGCGACCCCAAGCAGGTAAAACCAAACTAGTTTAAAAATGTATTGTTATATTTTAAATATAAGTCCAGAGGTTCAAAGTCTGTTATTAAAGAAAGAAGAGCATAGCTAGGTGGTTCTTGCTTTTATAATTTTGTTTCTTGGTCAGTTGAAAATATTAACAAAGGACATTTTTATTTTAATTAGGTCGCTACCTACTATCACGTAGTCTTTGTTTTAGTTAGTGTCATTCTGTGTTATTTATTCTAGTGAACATTTTTATCATAAAAGCAAGAACCACCTAGCTATGCTCTTCTTTCTTTAGTTCTCATCGGTTAGTTTTTGTTCAACAGGCTCATTCTAGTCGATTAGAAGCCACTGCTCTGCCTCAACTTCAGGCAGGTTTTTTAAGGGATTGTGAGCACTTCTAACAGCATCAAAAATTTTGATCAGAGCATCTTCATGGTTCTTTTCTTCATCCGTCTGTACAGTTGGTGATTGATTAACGGAACTGCACTGCACCTGAATTTGTTGTGGTAGCTGAGACTAGCCGGCGGTTAACTGTTTCCGAACAATACCTAGAGCTTCCGGATGATCCCGAACTACCCCGAAAACTTCCGAATAGCTCTCGAGCGTTTTTATTTGCTTTCAAGACACACTTTGGAGAAAACCAAAATTTTTACAATTTTCCGAAGCGATGCCGAACATTCCGAACTGTTGGATGCCGGACTAATGGACTTCTGTATTTAAAAATTTTCTTCTATACCTAGATGCCTCAGCCTCAGGCTATATTTTTCTGCTTTGCAATTACCCATGCGAGAAGGGGACCAGGACTTTTGAACTTTTTTTTCAGGGATGTATAGACGTATATTATCTTCGGTTTGGCTGCATTAATTCATTCGATTGCTAAATAAAGAAGAAACTAAAGGAAGAGCAACCTTATGCAACCTTAATTACTGGATTAAATACGTCTAAAACTTGTTCATTTTAAAAGCGTGTCTCTCTCATACATACATACATAAGTTGTCATTACAACCCTTTAGTTAGGAATACGACCTAGGTTCTCACACCACTTATGTTGTGTGCATTAATTTTATACATGACTGGTGAGACCTACAGTTTAAAGTCGACTACGAATTCCGACATATTTTTGAGAAACTTTTTTCATGGCAATTTTATTTCGCCAGAAATCTGCTGAGAGGAAGTCGCCGAGGAAATACTCTTTGTAATTTGTTTTGATGTCTGGCCTGGGGCTCAAACCCTGACTTTACGTCTAATAAGCCAACACACTACCTACTAGACTACCGAGATACGATTGCTAGATATCTGCTGAGATGAAGTCGCCGAAAGAAATATTTTTTCGTATTTCGTTTTGTTGGAGGTGTCCGGACTGGGGTTTGAAGTGAGGCCTTACGTTTAATAAGCCAACCCACTGCCTAGTAGACTTTAGCGACTCTCTCTCTCTCTCCCTCTCTCTGTAATATACCCCCTTGATTTTTCTCTCAGTGTTGAAGTACTTTTAAAACAATTTTTTATTTACGTAAACCAAGCCGGGCATTACTTGTCAGTTTATATTTCAAACCGAAAGGAAAAGAAATTCATTTTCGAATTACACAAAACGATAACGAGAGATAACACAATACACAGAATATATTTTTTAAAGAATATTTTTTTTTCTAAACCACCGCCCCAAGAAATAAAAGCAAAAACAAAATGCATTTCAATCTTCTCTTTACAATAACAATAAGCGCTTTAAGTAAGTATTTATAGGGGATAAATGAAGGGGGAAGGAAGGGAGGGAGAAGATATGTACTTAAGAATTTCAATTTCAATTTTATTTCCTTAAAAGTCGTAATGTATGCGAATGGAATACGAGCTTCAAAACGCATTAAACGCCAAACGGAGCTAAAGATGGCCAACACTATTGACAATGATTTTGGAGTGTTGAAAACCCAAAAGAGCGAGGACCATGAGCTTAACCAAAGGAATGCGGAGAAAAATGGTAAGATTTTTATGGATTTCTGTTAGGAAAATTGGAATGGTTTTTGTAAGTAAAAAATGCATTCGTATGTTCTTGAACAGATGGCTCCAATCAACAATCGAAAGAGAATGAAAACAAAGTGATGAAAAGACCTCCCATACCAGCCGTGATTGTACAAGAGAAAGGTGATTAGAAATCCAATAATTTTAAAGGTTTTGCCAAATGACAAAATGTTCAAGGCGAAACAAATATTGGAATTTTAAAATATTTTCTTGCTTTTCCTAACTCAGTACCCGCAGATCTACTCAGTATAGAGAGTAGAGCCCTTACACTCTCTTCCAATAATTCTTCCTCATGAACTTCTTTCTTTTTTTCTAGTTCCCTTAACCATTACCCATGCGGCACGTGTTGTCAAATTGCCCAAGAAGCTAGTACTGCGCAATCCGTCTCATCACAATCCCCAGCTGATTCAACATTTCTCGCAAATCAATGATGACCCCATTTTGGATTATCTTTTCAACACTCTGGGTGGAGCGAAGCCCATGTACCCGAATGTGCAATCATCTGGCATACTTAAGCCACAATATGAATCACCACGCACGCGCACCATTATTTATGCTCCTCCCGTGATTCTTAAACAGCCCGTACAACAGCAGCACAAACAAATGGAAAGTTTAATGGAAAATGCTCTCACAAGTCTTTTACTGGATGACCCAAATGCATTGTCATCGGGAGAGGATGCCATATGTTCTTCACGTTCGAAAACTGGTAACGCTAATGGTAATGTTAGCGGTAGTGTAGCCATTGCTAGCGATGATAATATCGATGATAAGTCCGAGCTGGCCAATAATGATGGCAATGTCATACAGTTTTGCTCGTGTCATTTCATCAAGCGTTTAAAGGAGAAACATTAAGTTTGGTTTTCTTGCCAAACAAAAACAATGAAATTCTTTTGGTTTTTTTTTTTTTAATAAAAAATAAAGAAAAAAATCCTTGGCCTTTACTTACCTTATCAAATGCCATGGGCCGTGAAAGCTTCTCTAGGGTTTGTTGCTGGCCGGCTGCCGAGCCAGTCATGGAGGCCGATTGTAATGTAGTTGAGCTACTACTGCTGCTGCTGGTCGTACTGCTGCCATGTTGTGAGGGTGATGAGGCAGAAGAAGAATTTGATTGTTGCTGCTGTTGTTGTTGTTGCGTTTGTTGTTGTTGTTGTTGTAACCCACCCCCTGCAGCATGATGTTTCACCAAAGCATGACCATAAGAGCTGCCACTAAATGCTGTAGCAGCCTGGGTGGTAGCCGAATATGTTGTGGCTGTTGCCGCCAATGCCGGATTAAGTTGTTGTTGTTGTTGTGTTGCAATAGTTGTACTACTGCTGGTATTGGTACTAGTGGTGGTAGCCTTGCCACATAGACTTGGATCGGGTGTTTCATGAAATGTTACCATATGTTTTAAAAACAATTGACGATCTCTATCTGGCGGTACACCGCCAGGCGGCTCCATGGCCCCAGCACGTATATCAATGAGCGCCGTTGCCTTCGCCGCCCTGAGTGACCCAATGTGGCACTCGTTTTGTCGTTATTCTCCAAAAGAAATATTTTTTTTAATTTTTTTTTTTTGTTTTTTCTTATTCCTTTTTCTTTGTTGCTCTCTCTTTACGTTAAGTTTTCCTTTAGAAAAGAAAAGTTCTTGTCAGTTGTTGTTGTTGTTGTTAATTTTTTTAAGTAGGTTTTTAAAGATTTTTTAGTTTTTCTTTTTTTTTTAATAAATTTTTCTTGGGATTTTATTGAAGAAAATAGTTGAGAGTTTTTTTTGGTTTTTGTTTTTGTTTCTTTTTAAAAAAATCTACGTTTTTAATTTGTTAAAGTTTTATGCGTTTTATCGTGCAATAATTCTTCTTTTGTTATGGCCAAATAAAGATGCTCATTTGTTAACCAAATTCCATCATGTCTTTGTGTATAAAAATATTTGCTGAAAAACATACAAGGAAAAAATAATTTCGAATTTAGAAAAATATTGAAAATATTATCAATAACGAGCCTATTTACTAAATTATTTTTAACACAATTGTAATTGTAATAGCAAACAGTCGAGAAAACAATGATTTTTTTTTGCCATATTTAACGCCCGTGTTTTAACTATCGGGTCCGCCGTCTAACGTTTTTTTTTTTCTCAACCAGTGCTTATTTCGTGAATGGTAACACTTAGCTCATGTCTGATTTGACAGATAATTAGTTTTATTCTTCCGCTGTACGAATATATTTGTGTATACGCTTGAACAACGCTGGGAAATATTGCGACATTACTTTGAAAATCATGGTAAGGTTGCAGGATGTGTGCAAAAATTGCGTCCGGATTTTGGAAGAGAAGAGAAGCACCGTCAGCTCCGTATGTTCGTTATTTTGTGAAAAAAGTGAAAGAAACTGGCATCCTCATCGATAAACCAAAGCGTGAAAAGCCAAAAACAGTGCGTACACCCGAGAATATTGCTGCTGGGGCAGAAAGTGTGCGTGAAGCGCCATCAACATCAATTCACCGTCGTTCTCAAAAATTGAACATTTCGGAGACATCATTGAGACGAATTTTGCATAAAGACTTTGGTATGACGCCATACAAAGTCCAATTGGTTCAGGAGTTGAAGCCAATGCGTTTTCGCTTCGCTAAGTAGGCCTGCGATCGACTTACAGAAGATGCCGGTTTTGGAAAAAAATCATCTTTTCAGATGAATCTCATTTTGATATTGGCGGGTATGTAAACAAGCAAAATTGTCGCAATTGGGGCACAGGAAACCCGCACGCATACATTGAAAAGCCGACGCACCCAAAACAAGTCACTGTTTGGTGCGGATTTTTGTCCAGAGGCATAATTGGGCCATTTTTCTTCGAAAATGAGCAAGGAGTGGCCGTTACAGTCAACGGCGATCATTATCGGGCCATTTTGAACGAATTTTTGTTCATAAAAATTGAAGAGGAGGATATTGGCAACATTTGGTTTCAACAGGACGGCGCTACGTGCCACACAGCCGAAGCTACACTCGATGTTTTGCTCCCTGTTTTCGAAGATCGCATTATCAGCCGCAGAGCTGATGTCGTTTGGCCTGCGATTGGAGCTGCGATTTGAAACCGTTGGACTATAATTTGTGGGGTGACGTCAAAGATAAGTGTTACGCTGACAAGCCAGAGACAATTGACGCTTTAAAGGACAATATTCGTGAAAACATTGGTGAAATACAGCTGCACACAATCGATAATGTGCTTAAAAATTGGACTGATCGTGTAGGCTACTGCATGGCCAGCCGAGACAGCCATTTGAATGAAATTATTTTCCATTATTAACCGGAAGGATTGTACTTTCAAATAAAAAAGAAATTTGAGAAAATATTCAGTAGTTTTTTTTAAAGCATTTTCAAAAAAAAAAGTTATTTGGCGGACTCTTTATAAACTCCACCGATTCTATCAAATATCCGGACGTTATGATTGACGATCATTTTGCTCGCCTAAAGCCAACAAAAGTCTTTTGTCCCGTAAGATGTCAAATGTAGGAGGCCCTAAGCAAAGTCAAAACATTACAAATTTTTAGTCAGGATTACAACCCAGCTTCTATCACCACCCATGCTGTGCGTGTGTTAATTTTATACATAAATGCTGAGACCTACAGTTTAACGTCCACTTCGAATGATGTATATGTATTTGAGAAACCATTCATGGCAATTTTATTTACTTTCAGAGATTTTTACCAAAAGACTGCTGAAAGCTAGTATTCGAAAGAAATGTTTTTTTTTTTCATTTTTTCGAAATGTCTGGACTGTGGGTTGAATCACGACTTCACGTCTAATAAGCCAAAACACTAAATATTATACTACAAAGACAAGTTACTTCACCTTATGCTTCATTTTCGGCAATTTTTATATGGACCTGCTTTCAAAGCGGCTAATATTGGAATAGAGAAGCAATCAAGTTATATCATCAGCTAAAGTAAACCCAAAAAAAGCAATGAGGGGTACTTTGGTAATTTTTTTACAGCATTTAGGTCATGAAATTAGGAAGAAAAAATACCACATTTGGCGAGAATAAAAAGAGAGGCAGATAATGTAACAGTTTACCAGTTCACCAGTTCCCCAGATTTAGCTGAATGGCTTCTAAAAGATTTCTTTACAAGCAAAAACTAGATTCTGACTTTATTCTAAGAAGCTATGAAAACCGGTTAATACCGCTGTGAAAAATGTGTCGAGCTAAAAGCCTATAATAAGGTTAAACTGCCCTCGTAAATTGAATTTGAAAAGAAGAAAAAAAAAGTAATTTTACTTACAATGTTTCATTTTTCTTTCTCCTTTTCAATTCGATTTATTTTTTTTTTTTTTATCAAAAACTTTTAAATGATCTTCGCGATTAAAGTAAAACGTTTCAAATCAAAATTGATTTTTCACTTCGATTTGATTTTCAGTTTTCTTGTTGTCTTCTTCTGCTTCACTATAAATATGCAGTGCGTGTGTGGCACACAATAGCTAGCCGATGTCACTAGGGGGTCGTCTTTATCTTCTGCTGGTACATTAAAACAACGAATTGCACTCGGCTGTTGGCAACAATAAAACATCAGGCTGTTGTGGTGGACCGTTTGGGTTGAAACATCATTTCGTTACTGAGTTACAGGAGAGAAAGTCTGAAGTTGGTGTGCGTTGCGAGAGCAGGGTGTTGTGTCAGTAGTAGTAAGTAAGTGAGTAAGTAAGTGAGTGAGTGAGTGTTTTTAATCAAAAGAAATTTAATTTTCTCAACAATTGTTTCTTTCTGTGAAAGAGGAATTCCTTTTTCAGTTGCAGTTGCTGTTGCAGTTGCAGTTGCAGTTGTAGTTGCAGTTTTTCAACTTTTTTCCGATTCAACAACAAATTTTTGCGAAACTTTTTTGTTGCTGCCAAAACTTTGTTGTCAAGTTGTAATAGTTGTTGTTGCTGTTGTTGATTTGGTAAATGTAGTTGCTGTTGTTGCCGAATATATTGTTGATGTTGTTTTTGCTGTTGTTGCTGTTCATAGTTTATCGACCAGATTTTTGCCGTTGTTGACGCTAAACTCTTGAAATCTTTTCTCTTTTCAATTGCTGTCCAACAACAACGACTGTCATTAGTGGCTGCAAACAACAACAGGAGCAACTTTTTAAAAAGAAAACTTTGTTGTCGACAATATTTCAGTTGCTGCTGCAGCAAATGTTGTAATTGCTCACAGAGCCGCTGTTGCCCTTCGTCTTTTTTGAAACTTAATAGACGCTGTCGCTGTTGGTATTTTTTTATTAAAAATTTATGTTGTTCTGCTCGTTTATTAATACGGAAGCTGCTAGTGCTGCTGCTGTTCTGGTTCTTGTTCTTGTTCTTCTTAGTTAAGGGATTTATATTGAGGGGTGGCCTTAGAAGGCTACCAGCCATTATGTGTCATTACCCAGAAGGATATTAAGCACGGAATTCCATTAAAAAAACAAACGATTTATTTATTTAGTATTTCTCTCTCTCTCTCGTACTTTATCCCGTTATAGTTATCGTTATCGTTATTGTTCAATTAGTTTGTTTTGCCCTTTTTGAGAGAAACTCTTTAGTTTTGCTTAACGCGAGTCATTTCAGCAATTAGTCTGTAGTTTTGGGTGCTGCAAAGAGGGATAATGACAGGATATTAATTTAAAATTTAAACAAGAGAACAAGCTAAATCTACACTTTGGTTATTAATAATATACAGTCACAGAAAAAAGTGTACATACACCGGTATACACCGGAAAGTTTTGTTACGATATAAAGGATGTCCTTGTCTTGCCTTGTCGCTTCTATTGTCTCTACAGGTCTTTTAAACCGTCTGTATACTGGTGTATGTAGACTTTTTTTTCTTTGACTGTATACACAGTTGTAATTATGAAACTATTAAATTGAAGGACAATTTATAGGTCTTTTTAGCCGTGAATTGTTTTTGTAGGGCACACCAGGAATGTATAGGCACTAGATACATTCCTTAAAAATTTATTGATGAGTTTCTATAACATGAGACACTTGGGAGTGTCCTTTCTTATCTAAAGAACCCCACACTCTGAGAGAAGATGACCATACTACTTCTGGACCCAGTCATGACAAGAGATGTCACACTGGAATTCGAAGTAGGGTCCCTCCCAATAGATCCTCTGATATCATCAGCTTCGGAAATTTTATGTTCGACAGGAACTTAAGTCTCTTACTATGGATTTCAGGCCTTGATTCCGTGTAACAGATTTCCCCCTATTAAGATATTTATCCCCTCCGCCAGCCATTAGGCAAACAGATATCTTTGCAGTGCAATCTTCAGGTTTAAACGGGTTGGCATACTCCTCGACCCCTTGATCAGCTTTTATGGCAGTTTCGTGTCAATTTACTATGAATTCCTGCTTAAGGAGACCGAATAATTGTGCAGCTAATGAACTTGCTTCAGCAAGTATTCTACAACCGATTACCAATCCATATGAACAAAATTATTCCACCGCTAGGCAGTCAAAGGTCCCGCCACTCATGTATAAAATTAACATACACAACATAAGTGGTGTGAGAAACTAAGTCGTAATCCTGACTGAAGGGTTGTAATGACCAATTATGTATGTATGTAGGCAGTCAAAGGATGCTGTGTGTATTGACGCTATGCATGAATGGCAAGACCTACAGTTTAAAAGCGACTCCGAAAGACAGATTTTTAAAAAAACTTTTCATGGCAATATTATTTCACTCCCAGAGTTTTTGCCTGAAATCTGCTGAGAGGAAGTAACCGAAGAAATATTTGTTCATATTGCGTATTATTGGAAATGTCTGAACTGCAATTTGAGCCGTAGCCTCACGTCTAATAAGCCAACACAACTATTATACTAGGCTAGACTAGACTATACTAGACTAGACTAGACTAGACTAAACTATCCTAGACTAGGCTAGACTAGACTAGACTAGATACCACCTACTAGAAAACGGTGACTTGCTCCTCTTTAGTTCACTCATTAAAGGAAAATTCTTTCGTATTAATTTCCAGGACAAATAGTTGGCCATTGTCCTCAACCAGAAGATGCTAAAATACTTGCGAAAGCTGTAGTTTGTGAACACTTCCATCGAATACTTAAGTATTATTCTCTCCACTGTTAGGGTGTCAAAGGCTCCACCATATATTGGCACTTAACAAATCCTGGGCTGCGAGAAAAATCTTGCTTTACTGCCAAACTCACCAGCCCTCCCCATTGGATAGAAAGCGAACAAAAAAATCGGTTCCCAGGGTCATCTGCGTCATTATCCCGAGTGCGTAATGGTATAAGAAGGGAATTTGTTTGCTTGGAAACGTCTGTTGCAGATGATGTATACTCTCGTAGAAAGATAAAAAATCATCCCCCATTATCGACACGATTTTCTTCTGTTCGACTCGCTGTAACGGAGCTATCACTACTAGATATGGAACCGATTATCGAAATCCATTAAATTCTTAGGCTAGTTATCTGTTTGATTCTAAAAGAATCATGTTTTAAATGTCAAGCCTTGATGCTAATTGTCGAGGCCGTTTAATCATAACTTGTCAGTTAGTTCGGGCGGTATTAGCTCGCCTCTGTGGTAGAATATTTCTAGACAATAATAGTTGGCAACCCTGTCGTTCTAGATCTACTACAATAAACGAAATCACCTGTTAGCAGCTAATGAAATGGAAACAGAGCAAAAAAAAAAAATTACAGGAAACTGGATAAAAAGTTAAGGGGGAGTAGCTCCTGATCTCCTTACTTTCTAAAGAAAGAATATATCGCCCTTGTATCAATACAGCATGATCACACACAAATAAAATCCGCTTTAGAGTGGATGATGAGTGTCAAACGAAAATTTTGGGATTTTGGCCACTAAACTCTACAGTCACCGTAGTCTAATAGGTAGAGTGTCGGCTTATTAGACTCGAAGCCCCCGTGTCTGACCTGGGGACATCTACAACAAAACGAAAAAAGAAAAGATATTGCGTAGGCAGCTTCCTCTCAGCAGATTTCTGGCAAATACTCCGCAAGCAAATAGATTTTGTTTTGCAAAAAATCAGACGTTCGGAATCGGCTTTTAACAGTAGGTGCCGCCACTCATGTAAAAAATGAACACACACAACATAAGTGAGAAGTTAGGCCGTACTCCATACTGAAGGATTGTAATGACAAATTATGTATGTAAACTCTGGACATTCTCTCGTATAAGCGGTACATTAGCTGTTTAAGACGTTCAACTCAATGTTATCCAGGCAGTTAAAGCTGGCACTTGCCTGAGACCTCATTTGAATCCCAAATGTTAACAGAAACTCTAGGATAAGTAATTCAGTCGTTTCTATTCCAAAAGTAAATCCAATCCCCTTTAATTCTTAATAATAAAAGTAAAACGAAATCCCTTTTCAATAAATTATATTTTCACACGTGGAATTCCAATTTATTTTCAACGATAAAAATCAAAACATTTTGCCTCTTAAATATTCGATGAGCAGAATAAGGATTCATACTTAAATATTACCCCCACACCCGGGATTACCGGGGAACGTTTCCTTTTTTTTTTTTTGTGACAAAACTACAGCATAACCTGCCTTATTGCTGGCCTTTTATTCCTTTCTCTTCACTTAAGCAAACCTTAAGGGCCGTTTAGCCATTTAGAGTAAGAGAGAGTGAAAGAGAGAGAGAAAGAGAAAGAGGGAGCAAGAAAAGGCCAAATATTTCCGTCTGTTCAATGGTAAATATTTGTGTTTGACAAGTATACGACGTTTGTGCGACTTGAGAGAGAGAGAGAGTTGGTTTCAAGTAGTATTCGTCGTTGAGAGTGCGTGGGTGGGGTGATGTTTATTTATTTAGTTATTCATGCAAAAATTGTAGGAAAAAAATAACATAAAAACATTCTTTTTTTATTTGACAAACGGATTAATGGCACTTGTCAGTACAAAATGTTGCAAAGCGATACCACACTTCTGTTACATAAATATTCGGACATTCGTTTTCCTCTTTTTTCTTCCCTTTTCTTCCTTTTTTTTGTATAAATCAGTAGGAAACGGAAATGCCAAATATTAGAGAAATTGAAGAGCATAGTAGAGTAGAGTAGAATGGAGTAGAGAATGAAAAGGATAAATTGGAGTCAACATTGAACCTTTAAATACAACTTTAACTTACACTTTTATACAAACACTTATGTATACATACGTCCACACAAACATATTTTTTTTTCTTCATGGGGGGGGGGGGGGGGGAAAAGGGAACTGTTTTTGTGTTTTCCTTTTAAAGTACCTTTAGTCGTAAATCGTATTTATTTAATCAAATAGATTATCACTCTGGCCATTTGGTAAACAGTTTAGGAAACCGTTTGCAACAAAAGAAGGAGAAAAAGAAACATTAAATAAATTAAAGTTAAGGGGAATGTGCCTTAACTTACATAAATGGTATAAGATTTTCAAAGCTTTGATGGAAAAAAGGTACACAGTGTATGTGTAACAATATAAACCAGTTTGGCAGATAAAAACTCTGCCCAGTTCACTTGAAAACTGCTTAAGTTAGGTTTCTAAGTTAAGTCGCTTTTCTATCACCACCACTAAACCTAAGTTTTTAACCAAAGGTACGGCATCTCCTCATTAGATGTACAAAACCTAGAAATTTTAAGAGGCATATCGCTCAACAAGCCTATTACTGGTCAGAATATTGTTACGAATATGGAAAAATCTAGATACTGGTGTTTTCCTTGCACATCGCTTAACATTAAACAAAAGCCACAAAAGCAAAAACAATGAACTTGTTTACAAATTATCACACTGAATAATATAACAACAAACACCGGCATAGAAAATGGTAAACAAGTAAACAAAAATATACTAACAAACTCTACAAGAATAAATATAAACAAAATACACAAACAGCATTACAATAATAAATGTAAACAACGATGTTTACATTTATAGAGATCTGGAGAAGTTGAAGTCACAAACATTCGCCTTGAAGTCGCCGTAGTCTAGTAGGTAATGTGTTGGCTTATTAGACGTAAAGCCAGTGTTCGAGCCCCATGCTAGGCATCAAGACAAAATACAAAAAGTATTCCCCTTAGCAGATTTTTGGCAAAAACTCTGCGAAGTAAATAAAATTGCCATGAAAAGTTCCTCAAAAATCTGTCATTCGGACTTTAAACTATAGGTCCCACCACTCACATATAAAATTAACACACACAACATAAGTAGTGTAAGAATCTAGGACGTTGTACATTGGGTCAATTCGATATCCGGGTACTGTACTTGTCTTAATTGACAAGTACACGTCCTCTAACCTAACCTAACCTAACATTCGCCTTCAAGAACATTCGTCAAACTGTTTACATAAAAGGCAAGGCAAAGCAGGCAACTAGTGAGTAAAAATTCAGTCAGTCTTGTGTGAAGACGCGGTGTATTTGAAGAGAATAATCGTGGTTTGAAGATCTCCGTTACAAAGATCTGTCGAACAATTACCTAGTAATTGTTATTGTTTATGCAAAGGGAATATACAGAGAAATAACAAAGAAAAGCAATTGTTGTTGTTTACATCAAGTTGATAACAGTGGCACACCGAATTGTGCGAATAATAAAGGATTTTATTTAAAACTGAACACAAATATATTTTTATTTTATTTGCAATCTACGAGCTCATATTTTAAACGTTTAAGAAAGGTAAAAACGTAATATCATCTAAACTAACCCACATAGCCATGTAGATCACATACGAATATATCTCGAGTCCAAGAAATGTCTTCACTGCGTTACCTGTAAGCCTTTGAAAATTACCATCAGTAGGGTTAAGCCAATAAATAAAGATTAAACACAGCCAAGTCGTTCTGTTGGTGTTTCAAATGTGTTCAGCTATGTAACACCAATAGATGTCAAACAGTTCTTGCTTACTTAACTGGTCAAAGCATTTTTTTCATTACCCCTCTTGAGAACATATGGCTTCCCCAAAGCATTTCAGCCTTGTCTTCGTTTCTTTAATCAATTTTTGTTTGTTCCAGCCAAGCAGGCGATTAGTCTGCTGTAACAATTCCTAGGATAATAGGACTGCCATCATTTATCGTTGTCTAGAAACAACGTCTTCTGGGTATTTGGTGCAGTGGTAAGGAACCTTGCTGATCGTTGATATTTATATCCTTTCCCACTAGGAGACAGCACTTCCTTCCTGTGATGTTATCCTTTTTCTATTTAAAGAGGGTGAGTGGTAGTCTTAGATGTATTTTGTTGGAGGAGGGTGAGGCCACTTAATTTTTAAAATTCCAAAAGCATGATGAATGATTTTTTTTCACTTTCCAGTGGGTTTCGAACCAGGACTTCTCGGCATATAGACAAGCGCTTTGAACGCTATACCACACCGTCATTACAACCCTTTAATCAGGATTACAACCTATCTTCTTACATCACCCATATTGTGTGTGTTAATTTAATGCATGGGCGGCGGGAGCTACATTTTAACGTCGACCGAATGACAAATTTTAAAGAAACTTTACATAGCAATTTTATTTACTCTCAGAGTTTTTCTAAGAAGTCGCCGAAAGATATATTTTTTCTTGTTTAATTCATGTATTATTTTGTGTTGTTCGATATATCTGAGGAAGAGGTTGAACAACAAACTGTCGTTTAAAAAGCCAATACACTGCCTACAAGACTACGGCGAGTTTGATAACAAATAATATCGATGCAAAATAATATCGTGTCGCAATTCCTTGTAGTGTCGAGTTATATTTAATTAGTAAAACGTAACAATGTAAGAGTCCACCTGCTTTACTCTACAAAAGATATGAATGGCGCTCCCTTCTCATGCTAGCTACTTCGAAATCAATATCTCTTCTCTGGCACTTCTTTCCTAAGGATATAAGCAATCAAGCGCTCTTTGCTCTTACATTTTTTGAGCCAATAAAGAAAGATTATGGAGCATTCACAACTAGTGCATATGATTGACCAGAGTTCTCGACCAGAAAATGTAAAGAAACTTGTGAAGTTGCTAGCTGGCTGGCATCTCCTGTATGCCGTGAGGGACAGTCGGCACAGGCGCGTATTCATACATACATATGTTTACATACATACATATGTTCGTAATTGGTCATTACAGCCCTTCAGTCAGGATTACGATGTAGCTTCGCACACCACTTATGTTGTGTGTTTTAATTTTATACATGAATGGCGGGACAGTTTAAAGACGACTCCGAATGACAAATTTTGGGAAAATTTTCATGGCAATTTTATTTTTTTTTTTTTCTCAAAGATTTTGCCAGAAATGGCAAAGGCAGTCGCCGAAGAAGTATTTTTCAAATTTCATTTTTTTGAGATGTCTGATCTGGGGTTTGAACCGTGGCCTCACGTCTAATATGCCAACACACTACTTACTGGACTACGGTGACTATTACAGTGTTATTTATTCACTGAAAATTGTTATTTTCGTACGGTAGGAACGAGAGCTCTAAATAGACTCTCGTGTTAAAATGTTACTTCAATTAATTTTTTCTTTTTAAATTCATAACGAATGCCACTTGCCCTAACCCAATAATTGTTGTTTTGAATAATACATGTGTGTGTTTTCTGTCATATCCACTTTCAAATTATGAAACTATTGTCATAAATTTATGGATGCCAGACTTATTGTTATTCGGCTACGAATGTTTATTTAGGAGGGTTTTTATTTTTGTTTGTGTTTTGGCTCATAAAATAATAAAAAAATGCTAAAAAAAACTTTGTTTTTTTGCAAAAACGAATAACAACGAATTTATTTTTCAGAGAATTCTTTACGGCCAACCTTGAATCAATAAATTTGAAGATTTTATTTGGTTTTTTAGATGATTAGTTTGGCCATTTTGGAAGTGTGAGACAAAAAAATGTTTGAAAATTTTATTATTGAATGATAGGGGTGGAAGGGGGATAACCCCTCCAATAACATATCAAATCAAAGATTTTGAAAAATATTTTCGTCACATTTTTTTATAGTTTAGTTGGAGTCATTTTGTGATAAGCAACTAAACAAGGAGAGAGTCAAAGGATTCTACTGAAATTTACTTCACACTCGAAGTGAAGATGACCATACTACTTGTAAACTCTAAACATGACAGGGCACATCACACTGGATGGCAAAACCGGTGCAATTCTTTCTCTGATAGCAACAGTTTCGAAAATTTGATGTACTAGCTGGACTGCATAATGTTCGACAGGAAACTTAAGTCTCTTACTATGTGTTTCAGGCCTTGATTTCGTGTAAGAGATCTCCCCCTATTAAGATATTTATCCCCTTTGCCAGGCATTAGGCAAACAGATATCTTTGGAGTGCAAGCTTCAGTCTTAAACGGGTTGGCATACACCGCGACCTTATGATCGACTCTTGTGGCAGTTTTGAGTCAATCAATTATGAGTTTCTGTTTAAGGAGACCGAATAATTGTGTAGCTAATGAACTTGCTTCAGCAAGCATTCTCCAACCGATTACCAATCTTCATATGAACAAAAGTATTCCACCGCTAGGCTGTCAAAGGATTTTGTGTGTGTTGACGTTATGCATGAATGGCAGGACCTACAGTATAAAGTCGACTCCGAACGACAGATTTTTGAGAAACTTTTCATGGCAATATTATTTTATTCTCACAGTTTTTGCCAGAAATCTGCTGAGAGGAAGTCACCGAAGAAATATTTTTCCATATTGCGTATTATTGGAGATGTCTGACCTGCAATTTGAGCCGTAGCCTCATGTCTAATAAGCCAATACACCTACTAGAGTAGACACCACCTACTAGACAATGGTGACTTGCCCCTCTTTAGTTCACTCATTAAAGGAAAATTATTACGTATTCATTTCCAGGGCATATGGTTAACCATTGTTCTCAACCAGGAGATGCAAAGGTACTTGCGAAGGCTGTAGTTTATGAACACATCCATCGAATACAAAAGTACTCCTGTTTCCACAGTTAGGCTGTCAAAGGCTCCATCATATATTGCCACTGAATAAATCCTGGGCTGCGAGAAAAATATTGCTTTACTACCAAACTCCTCAGCCCTCCCCACTGGATAGAAAGCGAACAAAAAAATCGGTCCCCAGTGTAATCTGTGTCATTATTCTAATGCGGAATGGTATAAGAAGGGAGTTTCTTCTTCTGCAAACGACTTCTGCAGATGATGTATACTTTCGTAGAAACATAAAAAAGCATCCCCCATTATTGACACGCTTTTCTTCCATTCGGCGCACTCTAAAGCAGCTCTCACTACTAGATATGGAATCGATTATCGCAATCCATTAAACTCTTAGGCTGTTTATCGGTTTGATTCTAAAAGAGTCATGTCTTGAATGTCAAGCCTTGATGCTAATTGTCGAGGCCGGTTAATCATAACTTGTCAGTTAGTTTCGGGGTTATTAGCTACTACTCTACTGCAATTTAAAAGAAAACCCAGGCCAACCAATCATTATTAAAAATTAATTTTTTTTAATTCTTAATTTTATTAAAAAAGAAGTCGCCGTAGTCTAGTAGGTAGTGTGTTGGCTTACTAGACGTAAGGCCCGGTTTCAAACCCTAGGTCAGACATCAAAAGAAAATATGAAAAAAATATTCCTTCGGCGACTTCCTCTCAGCAGACTTCTGGTAAAAACTCTGCGAAGTAAATAGAAAATTGCCATGAAAAAGTTTCTCAAAAATCTATCGTTCGGAGTCGTCTTTAAACTGTAGGTCCCACCACTCATGTATAAAAAAATTAACACACACAACATAAGTGCTGTGAGAAACTACGTCGTAATCCTGCTGAAGGGTTGTAATGACCAATTATGTATGTATGTATTAAAAAAGAAACTGATTTTTTCTCCCTTTATGTCCCTCTTGCCATTAATTTTTATATTTACATACACAGACGAGTGACTGTAAATCCATGCCTTCAGAGAAAAGATTTTTACTTGGATTCCCTGTTTTTTGTGTTTGCATTCGTTGTTTAGTTGTGTACATTCGTTTTACTGGCCGGAAGT
The DNA here is from genome assembly GCA_932273835.1 of Sarcophaga variegata. Taxonomy (NCBI): domain Eukaryota; kingdom Metazoa; phylum Arthropoda; class Insecta; order Diptera; family Sarcophagidae; genus Sarcophaga; species Sarcophaga variegata. The sequence continues at coordinate 142,973,761 of OW026358.1, read as the reverse complement.
TTAATTATTTCTACAGGAACTGGCATTTAACGTTACAATTTCCTTCGCTTGCTGTACGTGTTGCTTATGTTTTCCTTTATTATTCTTCTTCTTATTTTGATTTTCATTTTCATATTGTCTTTGCAACATATATTTTGCTGTTGTTGTTGTTAGTAGTAAAACAAAACAACAATAACAACAACAACAATGTAATAAAAATAACAATTTTATTAACAAAACTTTATTTTTTTCTCTCGTTTAATTACACCTACAAGTACTTTTGCCTACCTTGACTGCAGTAAAGAGAGTTGCAATTACATTCTCAACAAAAATCTTGACTTTTGGATGAGTTGCTACACAGATAAGCCATGGGGTTCTAATGCAATGCTCTTCAGCATGAGCTCAGTCATAAGGTAACGTTTTCAGTGCTTCATACAACGTATGCTTCAACGTATCTCGTGTAAGATTCAGAATGAAGACTCTGATTATGTATACGCAGTAGGATCACACATCCTCTCAGCAGATTTCTGGCAAAATCTCTTTGAGATTAAATAAAATTGCCATGAAAAGTTTCTCAAAAATTTGTCGTTCGGAGTCGACTTTAAACTGTAGGTCCCACCACTCATCTATAAAATTAACACACACAACATAATTGGTGTGAGAAACTAGGTCGCAATCTAGACTGAAGGGTTGAAATGACCAATTATGTATGAATGTATCACACATGATGTCTTTGAGATGAGTAAACTGATTCCTGAAGTCGCCCTAGTCTAACTGGTAGTGTGTTGGAGTATTAGACGAGAGCTCGTGGTTCAGCACTCGGCTAGGATATGAAAAATATTTCTTTCCTCGACTTCCTCTCGTTAGACTTCTGGCAAAATCTCTGAGAGTGAAATAAAATTGCCATGGAAAAGTTTCTCAAAGATCTGTCGTTTGGAGCCGACTTTAAACTTTAGGTTCCGCCACTCATGTATAAAATTTAATACAAACACAACTTGAGTGGTATATGAAGCTAGGTTGTGATCCTAACTAAATGGTTAAGAACTATAATTGTTTCATGAGTTTCAAATTTGAACCAAATTCTAAGAACCTTCTTCATTCGAACGAAGATCATGTCTTATTATATTTACACTTCACAGTCAAAAATCATCTTGGATATACTGACTTAAACTCACCATTAATACAGCTGATTCAGCCAGTTTATATTGCTTATTAGACATGAGTCCGAGATTCAAATTCCAGCTCAGACATCTCGAACATAAGAACAAATGAAAAAATATATCTTTCGGTGACATCTTCTCTGCGGATTTCTGGCAGAAAACTCTCTGAGAGTGAGTAAGATTGCCATGAAAAGTTTCTCAATAACACAGCCCTGCAAATTTAGACTTTTTTGGGCAAAGGCTCCAGGTGTTTCCAAAGGCATTTTGCACACTGAGCACGAATCTGGTTTCAAAAACCAAAAGGGGGTTGAAACCCCTCAAAATAGCGTTTTTGGCCATTTTTGAAACATTGTAGAGCTAAAGACTGACGTGCTAGAACCGTCGCTATTGTCAGAAATTGACAATTGATCTTTGCTCTTTAAAATGAGCCCAAAGCCAAATTGTTTGCATGCACGCTTAAAGTAGGGGGTGGGTTTATGTCAAGGGGTGCAAGAGAAAAACATTTTGAATTTTTTAAATCTGAATGGAGATCTGTAATCAGCGACTCCAAAAACCTGCGAGTAGCAATTTTCAAGTAAATCTGATTAAATTTTTATAAGCCTCGACCGCCATATTGGATCCGCCATTTTGAATTTTTTTAAATCTGAATTAAGATCTGTAATCAGCGACTCCTGAAACCAGATTCGTGTTCAGCACGTGCCATCTTATTTGCAAAACCCATGCAGGGCTGTGTAATCTGCCGTTCGGAATCCACTTTAGACTGTAATCCTGACTAAAAGGGTTGTAATGACTACTTAAGTAAGAAAATAAAGAAACGCTGTAAATAGGCCTTCAGTCTAAAAATTACACGAATTGTGTTTACATTTAAATTTCAATACCTCGATTTCTTGATTCTCTTCTTTTCAAAATCAGTTTTATTTCACGTGATGTACACACATACATACTTAAGTGGTCATTACAAAGCTTCAGTTAGAATTATGACCTAGCTTTTCAAATCACTTATGTTGTGTGTGTAAATTTTTATACATGAATAGCAGATTTTTGAGAAATGTTTTCATGGCAATTTTTATTTTACTCGCAGAGGTTTTGCCAGAAGACTGCTTTTAATGTTTGGGCAGGGGTTTGAAAAACGGCCCTACCAGACTGCAACGACTTCTAGAGGACCACCGGACAAGAAGGGCCAACGCTGTACAATTAAAACGTTTAATTTCTCATTGAATCTAGGTTCTAGTCCCCGTTGGCTCTCTCTCATAGAAAATATAAGGGAATCAATTACGCATGCATAGTTGTCCTTCATTAAATAACGATTTAAATTCCCACTAAAGAAAGAATATAACCATGAAACATAATCCCTAGCAGACCTAAAGTCTACGCCAAAAACAAACGACAAATTTTTGAGAAACGTTTTCATGGCAATTTTCTATTTTCTCTCAAAGTTTTTGTCCGAAATCGCCGAAGAAATATTTTTTCCGAATTCATTTTATTGGAGATATCTGAGCTCATGTCTAATAGCACAACGCATTACCTACTAGCCTACGACGACGTGATGGCCACTCTGTAGAATTATTTCTTAATATTTTCACATTTTCATTTTGAATTAACTAAACCATCCATTGCGCTTCAACACTCCAGTGCCATCTTTCCCTTCGTTAAGGAATTTCATTTAAATTACCAAAAATTCTCAAGATAAACTTCTGTTTTGCAAAACACCCGCTTCTTCTTAATATACAGACGATGTATTCATAATGCCTACATACCCGAACTATACATAGCCCCCCTGTGCAGAATAAATAAATAAGACAAGAGAACACAGAGAGAGAGAGAGAGATGATGGTAATACTTCATACATAATGCATGCGTTGTAATGCGATACGTTGCGTTCTTATAATGACATGCGATATGACGCGTTGCGATGCGATGTGATGCGTTTGTGTATGTGTTTGTGTTTATGAAAGTAGTTGATAATATTATGATTATTGTTGTTGTTGTTGTTTTCTCTTAAATATTTATTTCTTTTTTTGTTTTTATTGTTGTTGTATTTATCTATTATTCTATTGAGGGGCATTAATATGATGATGCTTTCAAAGATAACCTTCAAGTTGCCTTGTGAACTCATTATGCCTGTTTTTATTTCTTTTCTTTCTTTATACTGTAGCAATAACAACAACATCAGCTACAATAGTTATAAAAAAAAACAAAAACAAAAACAACAACAGCAATAACAATAGAAATAATAAAACGCCTGTAGTAGAAACACACAAGCAGACCTCAACCTGTACGAGAGAGAGTTAAGGCACAGCAATGGCGGCGGTGTACAGTACTGTTATCATCTATAACGTATAATAACAACAATGACAACAACAACAACAATAACAGTTAAATATCCTATGAATAGCAAAATAATAAAAAGAAAAACGACAACAACACACACAACTATAACTACAACTAAACAAGGGAATAAACGACGTCAAGAAAAACAAGCAAGAAAGGAAAGCAAAAAAAAAATGAAAAGGAAAGCAAAGCAAAGGAAAAACGGTAAAATCGAGCAAAAGAATGTTAAGTTTTCAGTTCTCTTTGTATGATTATCACGATTGTATAATCAAAGTGAACCTTTGGAAATTATCTCCTCTTCTAATGGCATTCACGCATCCACATACATACATACACAGCCACTTATACACTCAAATGTGGCCTTTAATTTAAAAATTTACACACACAGACACACACACTCATACCAATGAACATAAAATTTGTTATCGTATCGAACTAATGAATGAATTTCGTAGACGATAGGAGGAGTATAGAATTAAATACGCGTAGAGCCTCCAAAAATATTTTTCAATGTCAACTGCCAACTTATATTTCATCCAAGCGTTAGACGCTTAAGTATTCCATGACGGTTAACCAAAAATGGAATTGGGAAGACTGTTAGCATATCAGATTAAATTTCAGGAGCATTATTGATGATAACAACTATGAATTTGCACCTTGAAGCTGTGTAACCTATGAACGAAAAGTGTTCGGTTTATGGAACGAGTAGGTCAAGAATTGATATTTAGACGGTAAAGGGGAGTGTTACATTTCAGACTAAAATATTGTTACGTTTTTACCTTTTTAAAAACGTTTAAAATATGTGCTCGTAGATTGCAAATAAAATAAAAATCAGTTTCTGTTTAATTTTAATAAAAATTCTTTATTATTCGCAAAATTCTGTGTGCCACTGTTCACAACTTGATGTATACAACAACAGATGCTCTTTTTTGTTATTCCTCTGTTTATACCCTTTGCATAAACAATAACAATTACTAGACAATTATTCGACAGATCTTTGTAGCAGAGATCTTCAAACCACAATTACTCTCTTCAAATTCTTCATCTCTGAAGAGTGTTCTTGAAGGCGAATGTTCATGTCTTAGCCTTTTCTAAACATCGTTGTTTACATTTATTCTTGTAGTGTTATTTGTGGATTTTTGTTTACTTGTTTACCATTTTTTATGCTGGTGTTTGTTCTTATATTAAGCAGTGCGATAATTTGTAAATATCGGGGCGCCATCTAACGTTTTTTTTTAACCAGTGCTTATTTCGTAAATGGTAACACTTAGCTCATGTCTGATTTGACAGATAATTAATTTTATCCTTCCGCTGAACGAATATGGTTGTGTGTACGCTTGAACAACGCTGGGAAATATTGCGACATTATTTTGAAAATCATGGTATGTTGCAGAATGTGTGCGAAAATTGCGTACGGATTTTGGAAGAAGAGAAGCACCGTCAGCTCCGTATGTTCGTTATGTTGTGAAAAAAGTGAAAGAAACTGGCATCCTCATCGATAAACCAAAGCGTGAAAAGCCAAGAACAGTGCATACACCCGAGAATATTGCTGCTGTGGCAGAAAGTGCACGTGAAGCGCCATCAACATCAATTCTCGTTCTCAACAATTGAACATTTCGGAGACATCATTGAGAAGAATTTTGCAGTTGAAGCCAATTGACCATCCAATGTGTTTTCGCTTTGCTAAGTGGGCCTGCGATCGACTTACAGAAGATTCAGATTTTGGCAAGAAAAAAAATCATCTTTTCAGATGAAGCTCATTTTGATCGAGGCGGGTATGTAAACGAGCAAAATTGTCGCATTTGGGGCACAGAAAACCCGCACGCATACATTGAAAAGCCGACCTTCTGATAGATCTCAGGTCACGTAGGAATTAATTGCATTGGGGAGTCAGATGAGATTCCAAGAAGAGCAAAAAATTCATAGCTCAGTAGGGGCCAGAAAATTGCCATGGAGTGGAGAAAGTGGTTTGGAAGGTTATACTCGGCACAGGGGAAGATAAAGGCGCAGGCTATCCTTAAGCCAAATGGCTTTGAAGCAATCTAAATTTTTGTTAAGGCCTAATTACAACAGCAGATTGAAATCACTTATCATATTGTCCAGGAGCTATCTAAGGTTGACGTTTCCTCCGAGCACTGTGGACTCAAAGAATACTTCTTCTAAATATGAACTTCCTCGAGCCAAATATATAGATCCTGTAAAATTAAATCGCCATAATCTTAGTTTGGTAGTGTATTTGGAAAGTTCTACAAAAGTAGATTTAATTCCGTCAGAATTCCATCATCCTTAAAGCCCGTTTATCTTACAAGTATTGAGAGACAACATGAACAGAAAATTAAACAATTTTAAAACGAATGTTAATATTTCCAAGATGAAACTAGTATTGTTCATTAGAAGAATCAAATTACTCTGCTTTTAGACTTCATAGCATACGCGAACATGCTCTTCAACAAGCCGAAGTACGTATATGAGCATGATTGTGTGCTCAAAATTAACTCAACACCCAATATCAAGTTAGGGAACTTACTTACTACACGTGACGCAAAATTTTTAGACGACGTGGAAGCCGTTATACTCGCAATCGCGCTCTAGATGCACCCATACATTGTAAGACTAAACTAGCCTGTGACGCTTTAATGCGCTCCTGTTACTCTAAGGCCCTCAAAACGAAGGTGTGAAGGAACAGAACTTAAGGGACGTGTAATGACATTAAGTCGCTGTAGTCTAGAAGAACGCGAGACCACGGTTCAAATCCTAGCTCATGCATTTCGATCAAAACGAAAACGAATGAAAAAGATTCTTTCGGCGACTTCCTCTCAGCAGATTGCTGGGAATTACACTGAAAATAAAATAAAATTGCTATGAAAAGTTTCTCAAAAAATCTGCAGTTTAGAGTCGACGTTAAATTATAGATCCCGCCACCATGGGTAGTATGGGACATTGGGTTGTAATCCTAACTATAGTGGTGTACTGGCCAATAAGGTACGTAAGTACTGAAATTAGATTTCAAGTGATTGGATATTAAAAGAAAATATAAGTATCTTGGCACAAAAGCCATACCGAATCACAACTCCTTAGTCATACACATACATGCATACTTGATTGGGCATTACAACCCTTCAGTCCGGATGACGACCTAGCTTCTCACACCACTTATATTGTGTGCGTTAATTTCATACATGAGTGACGGGACCTACAGTTTAAAGTCGACTCCGAACGACATATTTTTGAGAAACTTTTCATGGCAATTTTATTTTACTCTCAGAATTTTTGCAAGAAATCTGCTGAAATTAAGTTGCCCAAGAATATTTTCTTTGATGTTTGAACCACGGCCTTACGTCTAAAAGCCAACACACTACCTACTAGACTACGTCGACTTTCAATGCATACACTCACGATATTCTTCCCTCGAATAACCGCATGATTTTTTGAGAAATAATGCTCACTTTCCAAATCAATATGAGTTTAAAAATGGCCACCAAATTAAAGAAATTTTCCTATCAACGACTAAACGTGAAACGTTAAACTTTAAACATAAGCACGCTTGATTTAATCGAATTAGTGTTCCATGATATATGAACACCAATATTATCAAGTGACTTATACTTTTTATATGACCCAATATCAACGTATTGTATGTAAATCACATCCTTAATAATCCTTAAATGCGCTCCTGCTCCTGCTCCCGGTCTCTACTCTGTCTTTGGTGTGCTTGTCAAAACATATTTAAACGATATTTATTGTGAGAAATTTTATGGTTTTTGTTGCCCGAGACCTAATGGCACAAGACAATGGCAACAATGGCTAGAATAACTTGCAAAGGATTGTGTGTATTTGACCAAGATTTGAACGGGGGCTCTGCCTCTATTAACAAAAACTATTTAATATTTCATACTCGCACACATACTAACTATTGTTTACATGTGTGTGAGGGTGTGTGTGATATACTTCCAAAGGAGAAGGTATGTCGGTACACTTATCACACGAATACATGGAAAATTATCAAGCACACAAACACACACACACGATAGAATTGAAAGGTTTATAAAGGACGTTTCATATCTAAACGACAGTGCTTAAGACTCATTCATTTCAATGGCATAGAGAGAGACCATGTGTAGGTGCATGTGTATGTGTATGTGTATGAGTAGCATTTCTTTATCACATGCCATGTGACAAAGAACAGAATGAGAGGGAGAGAGAGAGGGAAAGTGGTTTCTATTGTATTGTTATTGTTTTCGAAATCACACAACAAAGGTTGTTCGCTGGAGGTTGGGGGGTTAAATTGTTAAGTTTCGTTTTATTTGAACGTCGTATGTCTCGGTATCGGATTATAAACCAGTGAACGTGAGTTGCTCTGATATTTTCTGATTGTCAAGTGTAGTAGAAAAGCAAAGCAAAGAAAAGCAAAGAAAATAAGTGGATAAACGAACCCCTTTTGTTGTGATAACAGAAGAGGTTTTCTTTTTTCTTTAAAAAAAAAGAAAAGAAATCTGATTTAAAAACGTTTTATAATCCAGTTTTTACATAAAATTTCTTAACACAAGTAAAGTAGTTGCTTAAAGGAATTATACACAGAAGAGAGACAAAGAGAGAGAGAGAGAGAGAGAGTAATTGAGATAATCTTCACATTATTAATTGATTTTCAAAAGTTTAGTTAAAAAAACAAACACGGTAAGGATTAGGGGTTCTATTCTGTCATGTAAAACGTGTTTAAGATGGACTTCAAACTAATTCATCTACTAATTCAAATGTATTCGGGATTAAAATATTGTTACCAAAATGGAAAATTATAAACAAAAGCTACAAAAACATGATAAACAAGTAAACAAAAATATAACAACAAAAACGAGTATAAAAAAGGCATAAACAAGTAAACAAAAATGAAACAACAAACTTTGCAAGAATAAATATAAACAAAAATACACAAACAAAAATAATGAAACAACGATGTTTACATTTGTAGAGATCTCGAGAAGGCGAAGCCGCAAACATTCGCCTTCAAGAACATTCATCAGACTGTTTACGTTGACATATAAAAGGCAAGACAAAGCAGGCAACAGAGTCAATAAAAATTCAGTAAGTCTTGTGTAAAGACGCGCGGTATTTGAGGAGAATAATCTTGGTGTGAAGATCTCCGTTATAAAGATCTGTCGTATGATTGCGTAGTGATTATTATTGTTTATACAAAGGGTGTAAACAAAGGAAAACAAACGAAGCAATTGTTGTTGTTACATCAAGTTGTGAACAGTGGCACACAGAATTGTGCGAATAATAAAGAATTTTAATTAAAACTAAACACAAATTTATTTTTATTTTATTTGTAAGATATGATCTCATATTTTAAACGTTCTTAAAAAGTAAAAACGTAAGAGTATTGATGTCAACTTTTAACTGTAGGTCCCGCCACTCATGTATAAAAATAACACACACCACATATGTGGTGTGAGAAGCTAGGTTGTAATCCTGACTGAATGGTTGTAATAACCAAATTATGTATGTATGTTAGACCTCCTTCGTAATGTGCCATTGCCCAACTATGCTGCATAAAAAAGTATGAATTTAATCGGTGTCATGGGGTATGTTGGCTTTAAGGACCGCTGTGGTTTGTGGCTTATGCGCGTACACCTGCGACTTAAGAAAACCCTATAAGAAAAGGTCTAACGTGGTCAAAATCGCACGATCTCGGCGGCCAGTTCACATCACCTCAACGTAAGGCAACCATGCCCTCAAATCGCGTAAGCAGAATATCAAATGTGGCATGAACTCTGTGTGGCTCGTAGTGCCGTCCTGTTGAAATGTCATGTCATTGGTGTCTAGAACATTCAATTCACGGCAAAAAAATATTAGTAAGGAACCCACAAGCTTTAAATCTCTGTGATGTACATCAAATAGAGTCGATGTTTGAAGATTTGCAGGTTTAGCGCATCGGAAATGTTCAACTTTGCAAATTTTACCAATGTAATGGGTTAAATTAACTTTGAGGAGCGGGGTAAAAGCGTACGATCTCGGTGGCTAGTTCACATCACTCCCACGTGAAATGATCATGCCGCCAAACCGCTTGTACAGAATATCCAATGTGGCATGAGCTGTGTTGATTACACCGCTGTCCTATTGTAACTACATACCGCTGGGGTTGAGTTCATCCAATTGAGGCCAAAAGAAGTTGGCAATCATCGACCTAAAGCGCTAATGCCGGCAGCCCGATCTCTACATCAAACAGTAACTTTTTCGCGGTGCATTGAACGCTTTTGGATTTCATAATGGTTAGTAGCGTTCCAAATTCTTCAATTTTGTTTGCTTACGTACTCATTCATCCAGAAATGTGGTTCATCGCTGAAGAATAATTTTTAATGAAAATGAAGATCAGTTGCCGTATGCAACAGAGTCTATTCAGTGAACTTATGTCCTTTTCTGTGGTCTTCCATGATGTTTTGACAAAATAGTCAGAATAAATGGCAACCATTTTGGCAGATTTAGCATTTTCCACTTGACTATGCAGTCACACTAATCGATAAAACCCAATAGGTTCGTGTATGGTCTGGTTGATCCTCAGTAGCATACTCTCTTAACTGAGACATAAAAATGTTCATAAATTTTATCTTATAGTACCCTACAATGGGTCTTGTTCGATTCTATAATTATTTTTTTTTGTTTTTACTTTATTTCTCTCCATTAAAGGTAATTCAGTTTCTCTGTTTTTCTATTCTTAATATTCTTGTTCAGTTGATGTGTTGTATGCCAGGCATTTCTAATGCATTACGCATAAAAATTCCTGCACGTTTATTGTCTTCTTCACTTGTATTGTATTTGGAGACGTGTTTATATGAGTACATTATCGATTGTGTAGGTATGTGTGTGTCTACACAGGTGTATAGGTAGGTGTTCAGGTATAGGTATTTAATTTGACTTTAAATAGTAGGAATGCTGGGTAGCAAATCATGCGTCGTCATTACATTTTACCCAGTGGGCCTGTAAGCCTTATTATTCTGTTTTAATTTCATGCTTAATTAATAATGTTAACGGCCATAAGATGCATTACTTTCGATGTGTGTGTGTGTAGCTAAAAGACAACATACTATAACGTTATTACCTTTTAAAAACGTTTAAAATATGATCTCGTAGATTGCAAATAAAATAAAAATAAATTTGTGTTTAATTTTAATTAAAATTCTTTACTATTCGCACAATTCTGTGTGCCATTGTTCACAACTTGATGTAAACAACAACAATTGCTTTTCTTTGCTACTTCTCCGTTTATACCCTTTGCATAAACAATAACAATAACTAGACAATTATTCGACAGATCTTTATAATGGAGATCTTCAAACCACGATTATTCTCCTCAAACGCACCACGTCTTTACACAAGATTGACTGAAGTCGCCGTTGTCTAGTAGGTAGTGTGTTGGCTTATTAGACGAAAAGCCAGGGTTCGAGCCCCAGGCCAGACATCAAAACAGAATACAAAAAAAGTATTTCTTCGGCGACTTCCTCTCAGCAGATTTCTGGCAAAAACTCTGAGAGTAAATAAAAATTGCCATGAAAAGTTTCTCAAAAATCTGTCGTTCGGAGTCGACTTTATACTGTAGGTCCCGCCACTCATGTATAAAATTAACACACACAACATAAGTGGTGTGAGAAACTAGGTCGTAATCCTGACTGAAGGGTTGTAATGACCAATCATGTATGTATGTGACTGAACTTTACCAACTCAATCGCCTGCTTTGACTTCCCTTTTATATGGCAGAGTAAACTGTCTTATGAATGTTCTTGAAGGCGAACGTTCATGACTTCGCCTTTTCGAAATCTCTAAAAATGTAAACAACGTTGTTTACGTTTATTATTGTAGTGCTGTTGGTATATTTTTGTTTACCTTTTTTCCCTTTTTTTATGCTGGCGTTTGTTGTTATATTACGCAGTGCGATAATTTGTAAACATGTTTGTTTACTACATTGTTTTGTTTTTGTAGCTTTTATCTATAATTTTAATGTTAAACAATGTAAAAGTTAAACTCCAATATCTTGATTTTCCATTTTCGAAGCAATATGAACTGCATAATTATAAAAATTAAATTTTCTTCCTCCTACCCCACTGTACTGATGTAGAGATTCTATGAAAGACAGATTTTCAGTTCGAATAACATTTCACGGCTGTATGGATTGTCATGCTTTAAGGACCACAAGTTTTTCTCATTTTCTTTGAATTTTTCTGCAGCAATACAGCCATATTCTTCAAATTATGTTCCCTGTTCAAATTCCTGTTTCCTTTGCTATTTCCTTTCCTTTACTATTTCTTTTGTTAGGAGAAAGAAGAAAGAAAACTTTTTTAATTTTTCTAGTTGTTGTTGTTGTTGTCGATTATTATTTTTTTTTTTTGTTGCAGGCAGCCTAAAGGCAGAGAATTTGTTTCCAATTTTGTTTTTTTCTTTTTTCTTCTCACTTTTTTTGATTGTGTAACAGGCCCTGCTGCCCATTCATTTAAAAACTTAAAAAACTGAAACGAAAATAAGTTTTATATTCTTCAGCTCTGCCTTTAGCACATCCCTGTTACACATTTTATTTTATGATATTTTGTTGTTGTTTTTGTTTTTTGCTCGTTTTGTTTTAAAAGATTTTTTTATTTAACGTTTGACGTCAGTAGTTGAATATTTTTTTCTCGTCTCTTCTTTTTCGTTCTCTCGTTATCAATAAACGTCAAACAACATCAAAAATGTTCGTTTGCTCCTGTTCCATCAGCTGGGTTTTGCTACTCCAACACACATTGACAGACATTTACTTGCACAAAAAACAACAAAAGTCACTCACTCCCATACATACTTGTTCACTCACTCATACATTTGCACTGGTTTTCTCTCTTGATTATCTGTGGGATTTTTTTTTTCTTTTTTTTAGGTTTTTATTTGTTAAATATGCCTACGGAACATCTCTCTCTCTCTCTCTCTTTCTGTCTACTCCGATGATGTTTGATACAAGGCCATTTGAGCTGCACATAGTCAATTCAATTAAGCGCATCTACTCCTGTAAGCCATGTTATTCAATGCAATTCTGTGTTTTTGCTTTTAGGCTCTCTCTTTATATTCTTTCAAATAAAGAACAGGATTCCGAAATAGTTTCATATTTATTCCGAAATTTCCATAATTCGTGCACATAAACCAGGCTGAATTTGATCGATGGCATGGATTATGTTGACTTTGAGGATCACTGTGGATTGTGTCAGATTCTCATACAACTGCAACATAAGAAAATCCCTCGAAAAAAGTTTAAAGAGTTTAAATCGCACCATCTTGAAGGATAGTCTAGTAGGTAGTGTGTTGGCTTATTAGACGTAAAGTCAGGGTTCGAGCCCCAGGCCAGACATCAAAACGAAAATACAAAAAGTATTTCTTCGGCGATTTCCTCTCAGCAGATTTCTGGTAAAAACTCTGAGAATAAATAAAATTGCCATGAAAAGTTTCTCAAAAATGTGTCGTTCGGAGTCGACTTTAAACTGTAGGTCCCGCACACTCATGTATAAAAATTAACACACACAACATAAGTGGTGTGAGAAACTAGGACGTTGTACAATGGGTTAATTCGACCTCCGGGTACTGTACTTGTCTTAATTCACAAGTACACGTCCTCTAACCTAACCTAATCTATCTTCAAGGGGAATTCATATGACCTCCATGTAAGATAACCATGCCCCCAAATAGCATGGTTAGAGTACTGAATGTGCCATGAGCTATGTGTGGCTCATAGTGCCGTTCTATTGAGATCACATGTCTTTGGTGTCTAGAACATTCAATTTACGGCAAAAGAGGTTGGTAACCACCGACCTAAAGTACTAGTCGTTGACAATGTTGAACTGGGCAATGTTGATCTCAAAGAAATATGAACCAATGTGGCTCCAAATTCGGAAATTTTGTTTGCTCACGTACCCATCAGAGATCAGCAATGAATCGTTTTTTCGCTAATCATAAGTATACATGAAATTTTGAGTATGAGTGAGTCAACAGTATTCAAAACCAACTGCTATGATTCATTCGTATTCACTACAATATTAATTTAAGTACAAGCTGCAATGAGTTTGAGTACAACGTTGACATCAAACTCATAACATTCGAACCATGTTTGCTTCATATGCCTACTCATTCTGATTCATAAATTTAGAAAAATACTTATAATACTACTCATAAATGATTCGAGTGATTCGAATCATTCTTTAAAATTTGCAGTCTTAGTTGTTGTTGCATTTACAGAGAAAGAAGAAAGGCACATAAACAAAAAAGAAAAATACAGCAAGCAGCGCAAACACACAACCTTCTTGTGAGTATTGTTGTGTTCGTACGCCAATCATACTTATTTTGTGATTCGTGTATACGATGAGTCGTGGAGAGTCGAAATCAATAACATCGTGTGTATTGTTAAGTACGAGTGCCATGAGTATTTCAAACTTTGAATATGAGTAGTATGAGTATGACATTAAAATAAGTATGAATGCGTATAAGTATCAGAAATTATAAGTATGATTCGAATCTACTCATCGTTTTGAATACTCATTGCTGATCACTGGTACCGATTATCCAGAAATGTGTCTCATTTCTGAAGAAAATTAAGTGAATACATGTCCTTTTCTATGGTTTTCTTTCTATGGACAATGATGAACTGGCCAATGTTGTTCTCAAAGAAAAATGGATTGATGACCCCGCCAGCCAAAAATTCACACCAAAAAGTGACATTTTAAGATCCATTTGGACACTTTTGGTTTTCATATGGACGAGTATTGTCCCAAATTTAACAATTTTGTTTGTTCGCGTTCCTATTCATCCAGAAATGAGGTCTAATCAATGAAAAGTAGGTTCAGTATCCAACTACTTGGGAGCCTATTTGACAGATTTAGCTTCAAAAAGTTAAACGTAACCAACAATCGAACGTCATAAGATCTAACGAAGATCCAGCGAAACTGGAAGATCTAGCGAAGTTGGAGTATCCAATATGGCTATTAGAATGGATACTTATACTATGTTCAGATATGCACTTTTATTGACTCAATATTCAGTTTATTGAGTACAATATTTTAAGTGTTCAGACTTAATAATATTCGCAGTTCAGCTGCTTATTCAATATTCATTTGAAGGCTGGTAAACAAAACAGCTGGTTTTCTTTTGTTGTTGGTTTTTTTGTCGTTGTTGACAATTGAGTTGTCAAATATCAACAGAAAGTGTTCGAATAATTGTAATATTCGCACTGAACATACTTATGACAGTGCTGCATTTTAAGTTTTACTCAATATTACAACAATTTTCGTATTTATTGCGCAATAATTAATTGAAACGTTATATGAAATATTTAACTTAATAAAGGTGCATATCTGAACACCATATTAGGATTAATGTCCCATTACTGAGAACCTCTTTCTGCACCACTCCACACTAATCAAGAAGACTGAAAAGCCTTCTAGAGAATCTACAAGGGCTAGCAATGTTCGAAGTTCACTCTGGCCTGACTAGATTCAGATGAGATACACTTAAGTTCACTACGACCAGGAGGATCCTCACTCTTTTCATTTATTTTCATTTACTTTATAAAACGAATAGAATGGGTACCAAGAACTCTGGATTATTACGTATTTGCCACTACGGCCATATATTAAGGAGTCAGCAATGAGTATTCAAAACCATGAGTAGATTCGAATCATTCTCGTAACTTCTGATACTTATACTCATTCATACTTATTTTAATGTCATATTCATACTACTCATATTCAAAGTTTGAAATACTCATGGTACTCATACTTAACAATACGCATGATGTTATTGATTTCGACTCTCCATGACTCATCGTATACACGAATCACAAAATAAGTATGATTCGCGTACGAACACTCTGAGTATGTAGAAGGTTGTGTGTTTAC
Source organism: Sarcophaga variegata (assembly GCA_932273835.1). Classification (NCBI taxonomy): domain Eukaryota; kingdom Metazoa; phylum Arthropoda; class Insecta; order Diptera; family Sarcophagidae; genus Sarcophaga; species Sarcophaga variegata. The sequence continues at coordinate 142,958,397 of OW026358.1, read as the reverse complement.
TCTCCTTACTGTCTTTGTCTTTTTTGTTTATGTGCCTCTCTTCTTTCTTTATAAATGCAACAACAACTAAGACTGTAAATTTTGACGAATGATTCGAATCACTTGAATCATTTATGAGTATTTTTCTAAATTTATGAATCTGAATGAGTAGGCGTATGAATCAAACATGGTTCGAATGGTATGAGTTTGATGTCAACGTTGTGCTCATACTCATTGCAACTTTTACTTATAAATCAATGTGGTAGTGAATATGAATGAATCAGAGTAGTTGGATTTCAATACTGTTGACTCACTCATACTCAAAATTTCATGAGTACTTATGAGTAGCGAAAAAGCGATTCATTGCTGATCTCTGATACATATCCTCAAACCTACTTGTCATACTTAATTAGTTATTACACCTCTTTAGTCGGGATTACAACCAAGCTTCTCACATCACAATGCATGTTGTGTATGTTCATTTTATTCATGAGTGTAGTGACCTACAATTTAAAGTCGCCTACGAATGATCGAGTTTTGAGAAACTTTTGGAAATTGCTTTTACTCGTAAAGTTTTTGCCAGAAGACTGCTTAGAAGAAGTCGCAGAAGAAATACTTTTTTATAATATACTAGATTGCAACGACTTCTAGAGGACCACCGTTGTAAGAATAACCAATGCTTTACAATAAAAACGTTTAATTTGTCATAAAATTTAGCGTCTAATCCTTGTGGGCTCTTCCTCATAGAAAATATAAGGAAATCAATTACGCATGCATGGTTTTGCTTTCCTTAAATACTGTTTTAAATTTCATGTAAAAAAAGAGAAAATAAACATGAAACACAATCCTTAGCAGGCCTTAAGTCTACGCCAAAAACTTCTAAAGGATGGGAAGACGTTTTAAAAGAAAAATTCATGTTGAAATATTTGAAAACAGCCACCGCTGAGTTAAATTCGTTTACGAAAAACTTTTGTAGGCAGTTTTTTCATAATTTCATTTTCTTTCTCTTCTCTGTCATTCTCTCTCTCTCTCTCTCTCTTTTCACAGCGTAATTATCTTTGTAAATATCTTGCCAACTGCTGCTGATGGGAGGTAAAAGGTTTTTTTTTTAAATGTGTTGCCATAATAATGGCAGGCAGCCAGCCAGGCATGCTGAAGGTAAGGTAGACAGGCAAAGCTCTTTAAAATCCAAAACAACATTATTTTCACTTACAAATCATCAAATTTAAGGAAAATTCAAAGAATATTTTTTTAAGATTTTCATGGATTTTCAAACCCTCAAAAGCAGAAACTGCTAAGCACGATGTGGAAGCCCAATAAATAAGCCGTTAAACTAAGGCTTTCAACTTTTAAATTTCAAAAATATTTCCACTTTATTTTTTGCAACAGAAAATCTACAGAAAAATTAAAATTGTTTGCTGGGTTATTTCATAGAATTATACACGCTTGCATTACTCTATGCAGTGTTAAGCGTTTCTTTCATTCTTCCATTCATTCAAAATTCATTTTCATAATCGCGTGGTTTTATTTCTTTTTTGGGATTTTGTTTTTAGACTTTCAAACTGTAACTGTAACTGTAACAACAAAATGAGAGAAAAATTTAGAATTTAACAGGCAGTCAGACGGACATGTTTTCTTTCTCTTCTTTTTTATTTTGATTTCCAACATAAAAAAAATGCTGATGACGTCAATATTCCGAGAATATTCATTGAAATTCTAAAGAATTTTCATTTAAAATTTAAGTGTTCGGTTTTAAAGCATAAAAGCTGTATGCAAAGCCTAAAATTTTAATTTTGAAGTCTAAGCATAGTACAGTGGAAGCAGTAAAGTAAATTTCATTTCGAATACAAATTCGCTAATGGCAGTTGAGCTGTTTGTAAAGTGGTTGACACCAAGCATGGCTAAATGCCTATATTCGCTGTGAATAGTGAAAATATCAGAGGCTACAAACATACTAGGGAGTTTTGAATCAAATATGCTTTTGCGAAAATGAAAAATCAAGATATTGGTGTTTTGCTTTTACAGCGCTTAACATTTAAATTTTAAACAAAAGCTACAAAAACAAAACAATGCAAGTAAACAAATCTGTTTACAAATTATCTTACTGCTTAATATAACAACAAACACCGGCATTAGAAAATTGTAAACAAATAAACAAAAATATACCAACAACACTATAAGAATAAATGTAAACAACGATGTTTACACTTATAGAGGTTTCGAGAAGGCGAAGTCGTGAACATTCGCCCTCAGTAACAGGAATGTTTACTCTACCATATAAAAGGCAAGGCAAAGCAGGCGACTAAATGAGTAAAGTTCAGTCAATCTTGTGTGAAGACGCTGTGCGTTTGAAGAGAGTAATCGTGGTTTGAAGATCTCCGTTACAAAGATCTATCGAACAAGTGACTAGTAATTGTTAATGTTTATGCAAAAGAGTGCAAAGAGGAATAACAAACAAAGCAATTGTTGTTGTATACATCAAGTTGTGAACAGTGGCACACAGATTTGTGCGAATAATAAAGAATTTTAATTAAAACTAAACACAAATTTATTTTCATTTTATTTGCAATCTACGAGCTTATATTTTGAACGTTTTTAAAAAATAAAAACGTAACAATGCAATAAAAATCAATTTCGAGTTTGCAAATTAAAAGTCAAAGACAAGACTTAGCTCATAACATGTGACGAAAATTAAGTTCGTCCGTTGATATAGCGCCCCTGTCGAGGTACAGCATTAGCTCACCATAAATGGGACAGATTTCACCCACTATTTCCACACACATTTTGAATATTAGTGTGCTAGAAATTTCAATTTAAAAACAATTCGAAAGATTTGTTCATCTCAACTTGGACAAGGACAACTGATAGGACACAGTAGTACTATCTAACAGACCGGCCGCCATCGAGCACTGTGTTCATATGGAACTATCTGAACAAAGTGAATCAGATAACTCACTTATTAACCGGTCATTATAAACTTTTAGTCACGAATAGAACCTAGTTGTCACAGCACCCATCTTGTATGTGTTAATTTTATCCTTAAGGTGTCTCAGCTTGGATTTCAACCATGGACTCCCGTTTAATAAGCCAACACACTACCTACTGGACTACGGCTGGGTGAACGAAATACTGCCACCCACTGCTGTCAGCTTATGTGGAAATTCATGGTATTGTGCTGGCAGTCAGATCAGCTTCCGAGGAGGGGAGATTGCCGCCGCTGATAAGGCCCGAACCTTCCTGTAGAGTGGCAAGAGTTGTTGGGAGGCGTATAGTTGTCGAAATCCAAGGCAACTTTTTGTAATTAATCACAATAGGAGGGGATTTGAGTCCTGCAGACTCACATTGCATTTGTGCCGAAAATTCATCGCTTCGGGCTCAATATAGTATACATTCTGTGAGGAGGAGAATTAATCGTCACAATACATATCTTAAAGCTGAGGAAATATGTGGGATATAACTGGACACATATTAAAAACGAAGGAGGGTATTATGCTTATTGACATCGTACAACAAATCTGAAGTTTGTTAAGGAAATAGAATTGGGGAAGACATTACAGACATTTTCTGTGTAGAGAGGGGCTAGTACAAAAGATTGCAGTTCACAGAACGTTTGTGCCTCTGCGAAACAATAATAATGTAAAGGACTACGCATCTTATGAAAGTTATCGTCATCTTACGAAAGTGATGGTAAGATACGTAGGAAGTGCGATGGCTTATTAGACGTGAGAACGTGGTTCACACCAGAGGTCAGCAATGAGTATTCAAAACGATGAGTAGATTCGAATCATACTTTTACGCATTCATACTTATTTTAATGTCTTACTCATACTACTCGTACTCAAAGTTTGAAATACTCATGGTACTCATACTTAACAATACGCATGATGTTATTGATTTCGAGTCTCCATGACTCATCGTAAACTCGAATCACAAAATAAGTATGATTCGCGTACGAACACTACAATACTCACTAGAAGGTTGTGTGTTTGCTCTGCTTGCTGTCTTTGTCTTTCTTTTTTTTAAGTGTCTTTCTTCTTTCATTGTAAATACAACAACAACTAAGACTGTAAATTTTGACGGTTGAATCTGAATGAGTAGGCGTATGAATCAAATTTATGAGTTTGATGTCGACGTTGTACTCATACTCATTGCAATTCGCACTTATAAATCAATGTTGTACTGAGTACGAATGAATAAGAGTAGTTGGTTTTGAAAACTGTTGACTCACTCATACTCAAAATTTCATGAGTACTTATGAGTAGCGAAAAAGCGATTCATTGCTGATCTCTGGTTCACACATTAGCCCAGACATATCGAACAGAACGAAATATGAAAAAAATATTTCTATCGGAGACTTTTTCCATCTTCTGGAAAAATAACTCTGAGAGTAAATCATCATGCAGTTGTCCTAAAAAGTTTTTTGCATAGGACTTTAAACTGTTAGTCCCTCCACTTATGAATAAAATTAACGCACTCGATATGGGTGGTGTGAGAAACTAGATCGTATTCCTGACTAAAGGGTTGTAATAATAAACTAACTAAGTAAGTAAAGCAGCCACTAAGCTCTAATAATACAAGTTTTTCAAGTATTATCAATTTATTCGGCATCCGTAGCAAGTTCTGGAATGACAGTATTGCCATGTATTGTTAATTGGAAGCAAAGCTCTTTGAAAATGGAATTTAGTGATTGAATATACAGAATAACTAATAACTAATATAAGAATAACTATGGTTTTATTAAAAAATGGACGATAAAATATCAATGTATTGGCATTAAACAGGTTGTGATACAAATATCAGGACTTCATGTTTTCTTATGTAAATATATCCCTACAGCCACTGAGTTAAGTGGATGCTAAGAACTCAGTTGTGATAATGTTTCAAGGGTTAAACTGGATTGTAAGGCTTTTGGGATGTTGCCTGCAATCCAGAGAGTATTAAAGATTCGAAATTTCTTATTACGAGAATTACAATCGCATAGTAAATGTCTAGCACAACAGCGGATGCTGAAGTATTTTCTTTGGACCCTAGCCATCAGATTTCTGGATGTGTCCATAGCTGCCAGATTTGACGATTTATCGTCATTATGACGATTTTGAGTACCAAAAATATCATTTTGACGATGTGACGATTTATGGCCTTATTTTGACGATTTTTAGAAATTAAAAATTTACATCGTATTCCTTCTTTTAGTACATTAAATACCATTTTAAGCTTTGTACTTGCTTTGCAATTGTTACTATTGGAAATTTATGTCAGTAAAAACAAGGAGTAAAGTTTTATATTTTTAAGTTACTTTCGAATACCTGGTGATAATGTTTCTGTATTTTATAAATAACCTAAAAATTTTAAAAATTCGAGTATAGCTTCTAATATTACCATCGGAAGAACAAAGGCAAGCGCCGTTATTATTATTTTTGTACGACCAACACTCAGGGGATGGATGGCATTGTGTCAGGAACTATGAAAATATGTTGTTATGGGAAGAAGCAAAGAGAGAACAGTGTTTATAGACACTAGGCTTGTATATATTTATACCATAAGTAACAGGAAAGATCTGTGCAGGAATTGAGTTCCACATACGAATAGTCCGACTAAAAAATTTATTTTTACTGTAAAGCAGTGTGCGATCCACTGGACAATCGACCTCATACGGATGTGCTCGGAGGCGAGCGTTACGTGATTTTTGGGAACAAGTCCCCTTATTTTGTTCGAATAAAATCCTTTTGTAGTAGCGATAGAACAGTGAAACACAAACCACATTGCAACGATGCTCCAATGATTTAATGAAGTTGGATACACTGCCGTCATTAACGAGCTACTACGTCCTCTCCTGTACACGGTCGAGAAACCTCAAAATAGACGTTGAGGCACCGACCCTTACATGAGAATTGTGTTCCATTCTCGGTCGGTTACAAATGGTGTAAATAGTAAGATCAGATGATAAGATCTTAAGAAGGAACTGAAGAAACTGAAAAATGTGTTGGTTCTAGCCAACATTACACTGAATTTTCATGCTCAGAATGAGCTTCTGACCCCTTAATATTTACACCACCCTTAGATTAAGATGATGCAATATTATTGCTGCGCTTATGTGTCAATAAACAACACTGGGATACATTGTTTAATCCTTAAAATTAAATTTAAAAAAATTAATAAATGAAGATGAGGGGCGCTAGCCATTAATTTCTAAAAAATTTTCCTTTAAATGTTTTATTCTTGAACTCAGATATGTACGAGTACATACATTGACTTTATATGTTTTACTACAATAGAAATAATTTTGGATTTTAAAAACTTTTAATTTCAATTAATTTATTTTCTCTGACGATTTTTTGACAATTTCAATAAACTTCTTTGACGATTTTGACGACTTTTTTCTCAAATATTTGACGATTTGGTGCCTCATTCATCTGGCAGCTATGGATGTGCCAGGAAACATGTTCCATGGTGTCCTCTAATTCCTCAACATTACAGCTCCTGCTGAAATTGTCCGGCATTTCTAGCCTCTTTTCGTAATAGAAAGAAGTTTTCGGTTTTAAAAATTGAATTCTTCTTCTTTAAGAACATATTTTCTGGTATCCTCCTAATAATCCCATGCAAATAAAATTTAAATTTCATTTCAATTTTCCCATTCTCTCAGTACCAAACCCTCCTTCTTTTGAAACTGCTGTTTGGCTAGGGCATAAATATTGTTTTAATTAAACCAAATTAACTCAGGTGTGTAAAATATATAAAAATTTTACGGTAATTAAAAAAAATTTACACACTTTTTTCTTGAAACTAGGAAAAGTGTACGGAAAAGCCAAAAAGGAAAAGAAAAAAAAACTTTTTAATTGACTACACATTTGAAAGCAATTTTTGCTTTTTCTACAAAAAAAAATGAACGAAAACAACAACATTCTTTTAATAAATAAAAAAAAATAGAAATTTTACAACAAAAATGTGGAAAAAAAAAAGTTTTTGAAAATATTTTTGCCACACATGTTAAGTCATGTACGGCTAAGGCCTGCCTAACTGCCAGCCATCCGGCAGGCATGTTTTTGGGGGGGGGAGGCAAAATTTAATTTATTACAGTCGTATATCACTTTTAATAGAAATAGATACTGTACTCTTCTCTCTCCCTCTCTCTCATTCCCCTTTTTCTTCTGCTTAATAGCTGCTAAATGCTGTCAAGCTGAAGAGAGAGAATATTTTAAAATTTTTACAGAGAAAAAAAAACCGTAAGGAATACCAGCCTCAATTTGTGTTTTTATATCCTGCCGTTAAAAAAAAAGTAGCATCAGCAGGAAGGTGCTTTTGAAGGGTGTTGAACGTTTAGCAAAAGTTTTTAAAATTCAAATTAATTTTTATTAAAAAAAAAAAAAAGAAGAGGAAAAAACAACGTTTAATAGATTTGAGTTTAGAAGACAGAACATGACAACATAAAAGAGCCATTTTATGTACCAAAGACAGGCAGGCAGGCAGTCATTTATGGCTTTATAAGCTGCTTTTACTTCTAAAGAATCTTCAGGGAAACTAAAGCTGAAGCAGGAAAAAAATTAAAAAAAATTTTTGTTTCAATTTAAAAAATTCATGATGCAGCGAAATCGTAGTAAATAAATGAAAATAAAAATTAAATGAAATGAAATGAAAAGTGTATTCCTACTTAAGAGGCACAAATCATAAAATTGTACGTAATTAAAACGAATCCGTTTTAAAGGAAACAAACAGAATCCATTAGAAAGGAATTAAAAAAAAGGAAAAACGCTTATTCTAGGGAAAATTAAAGGATGCTCGGAAAGAGCACAGAAATTGAAAATGGATTACGTTTGCTGCTTGAATTCTACAGAAAGGTGGTGTAACTTATTATGAACGTCACACGATCTGTGAGATAAATTCCTACTTGTTGCCTGCAAGCCATGGTCAAGCGATTCAAGCCGGCTCGTAGGTTCTTGAATTGAATTCCAAACAAATGTCTATGAATAGTTGTGGTTTGTATGCCTGGAAGCTTACTTACTTCCTCAATTGGCCATTAGAATTCTTTTAGTCAGGCTTATAACTCAGCTTTTCACATCACCCTGTATTGTCTGCGTTAATCTTATCCATGAATTGCACGACCTACTGTTTAAAGTCAACTGCAATTGACAGATTTTTGAAAAACTTTTGATGACAGTTTTTATTTACACTCAGACAGAGGTTGCCTACTCTTTTCGGAAAGATAACATTGTGAGATATTCAAATAGTGGTGGAAACCGTACCACCACCACATAGTGAAATATTCAGAATCTAAACGGAGGTTCGAAGTCGCCGTAGTCTAGTAGGTAGTGTGTTGGCTTATTAGACGTGAAGTCAGGGTTCGAGCCCCACGCCAGACATCAAAACAAAGTACAAAAAGTATTTCTTAGGCGACCTTCTCTCAGCAGCTATCTGGCAATAACACTGTGAATAAATAAAATTTGGGATGAAAAGTTTCTCAAAAATCTGTCGTTCGGACTTGACTTTAAACTGTAAGTCCCGCCACTCATGTATAAAATTAACACACACGACATGCTAGGTGGTAATCCTGACTGAAGGATTGTAATGACGAATTATATATGTGCTCTGTTAAGAAAGTTCATCGTGCGCTTCTTCTCCATTTTATGGTCAGTTTAATCGACCCACTGCAGCGGCTATTCGGGCTATTGTGAATAAATTTCGCACCAAATTTACATTGTTGGACATTAGACCACCAACACGCTTACGTAGAGTGCGAACTGAAGAAAATATCGCAGCTGTATCGGCCAGTGTTAATGATGACCATCAATTATCGATTCGTTGCCGTTCCCAGCAATTCTGCCTCAACGTGGATAATTTTGCGGAAGGATTTAGGTGTGAAGCCTTTCAAAATACTTGCTGGTGCAAGAATTGAAGCCGAACGACCTACCGCAACGCAGAATTTTTGGTGAATGGGCTCTTGGAAAATTGGCCGAAGATCCACTTCTTTATCGAAAAATTGTGTTCAGCGACGAAGCCCAATGGATACGTAAATAATCAGAATTGTCCATTTTCGAGTGAAGAGCAGCCAGAAGCACTGTAAAAGCTACCAATGCATCCAGAAGAAGTCACAGTTTGATGAGGTTTATGGGCTGGTGGCATCATTGGACCGTACTTCTTCAAAGATGCTGCGAATCGTAACGTAACTGTGAATGGTGAGCGCTACCGTGAGATGATATCCAACTTTTGTTTGCCCAAAATGCAAGAGCTTGAGTTGCATGACATGTGGTTTCAACAAGACGGTGCCACATGCCACGCAGCACGCGTAATAATGGACTTATTGAGAGGCGAGTTCGGTGAACATTTTATTTCCGCCTAGATCGTGCGATTTAACGCCTTTAGACTATTTTTTGTGGGGCTCATGTTAAACCTCATATCTATACAGACAAGCCCGCTTCAATTGACGCATTGGAAGACAACATTGAAGCATTTATTCGTGAGATAACGGCCGAAATGTTGGAAAGTGTATGCCAAAATTGGACTAAGCGGATGGACCATTTGAGGCGCAATCGCGGTCAACATTTGCATGAAATAATCGTCAAATATTAAATTATATGGACCAGTAATATCGATTCAAATACAGATTTCAAGCATTTTTCTGAATTTTATGTGTTTTTTTTTTTAAATATAGTTCTTAAAAAATCACCCATTACTTGATTGCTTATGAAGTATTATGCGGGGAATTATTCTTACTGACGTCGTACAGCTCCCTGTAGTCTGTCAGGGCAACAGAACAGGAGAAGAAGAGTTTTAACGATTCTTTGCATAGATTGAGGGCAGTACAATAGAGCATCTGGTTGCAGTATTCTCGGACCCGTAATATCCGTCATTTACTTTTATTGTAAGCAAAGATGACACCATTTTATCAATAACTCTCCCATCTCCAAACTGGGAATGATTGATTCATTTAGAATTTTCAATTGCAGTCCCAAAACAGAACCTCGAGTATTTCCTGCTGGCCTCCTTTCAACTACAACTGATGATGACTAATCCTGCAACAGAGCTCCCCCAAACTTTGTTGTGAATGTAATAAGGACATCACAATGGGAGCCTAGTGACCGTAACTAATTCTATTACAAAAAAAAATGAATGCAAATCGAAACTATATTCGTGGCTTTCTTGTTGTTTTCTCTGTCATAAATTTTTAACAAGAAAATTTTTTTTCCTCGTAAAAGGTTAAAGTTCATTACAATTTCATAATAACAAAAAATGCCAAAAAAAACAACAACAAAAACACGAAATTTATCTATTACTTGCAAGTAATTCTTCTAAAAGCTGAAATAGGAAAAAAAGAAAAAAAAGAAAATTTCTATTTCTTATACATTTTATTCCATGAATACAGTCGTTTATAAAAGTATACTACTACTTTTGTAAGCCTTAACAAAACAACAAACGAATTTAAAAGCTGTTTAATACTGATTTTAAACACCAAAATCTCCTATTTTTGTAATACCCACTGAGTGTAAAACTACTTGTATTACTCACTGTATTTGTTTAGTAGAATGTAGGCGGTTTTTTTTTCTAAAAACTTGCTTCTTGTTTTCCTTTTACAAATAAGTTTTTAAGAGAAACTTTTCTTCTGTTTTTTCTTCTGTTTTTTGCTCTGCCTGTTGTTGGAATTCATTTTGGTGTCAAACTTTTTCGCCACTGCAATGCATTGTTAGAAGATGGAAAACAGATTCAAATCGATAAATAAACAGCCTCCACCAAAAATTTGAACGTGTAGGCGTCCTCTGCTGTTCAAGTCAAATGTTTGCTGATAAAGTCTCATTATCAAAATTATATTCTTCGAATTCCTTTCTTTTCTTTCGCTTTTTTTCTTCTTTCGTTTTCTTTTTCAATTCGTTTAAAATTAACGTAACAGCTGTGAGCTGAAAGCAGCTTTTTCGTCTTTAATTTCCTCAGATTAGTACGTTTTGTAGAGAAAATTATTGTTTTTTTTTTTTGATTTGAAGTGGAAAACAGTTGAAAACGTTTTAATATTTAATGTGAAAAGTTTTCACACGTTTTTCTTTTAATTTCCATTAAAATTAAGGGGTTGAAGGGCAGTCAATCTTTCCTTCTTTAATTTGAAATCATTTTGAAGAAAGTCATTGATAGACAGGCAAGTATGATGGCTAAAGGCATGATTGTGCTTTGAATTCTTATGGGCCTGAAGATTTATGGTCCCATATTGCATATTGTTACATTTTTATCTTTTAAAAACGTTTAAAATATGAGTTCGTAGATTGAAGTCGCCGTAGTCTAATAGGTAGTGTGTTGGCTTATTAGACGAAAAGCCAGGGTTCGAGCCCCAGGCCATACATCAAAATAAAATACTAAAAAAGTATTTCTTCGGCGACTTCCTCTCAGCAGATTTCTGGCAAAAACTCTGAGAGTAAATAAAATTGCCATAAAAAGTTTCTCAAAAAGCTGTCGTTCGGAGTCGACTTTAAACTGCAGGTCCCGCCGCTCATGTATAAATATTAACGCACACAACATAAGTGGTGTGAGAAACTATGTCGTAATCCCGACTGAAGGGTTGTAATGACCAGTTATGTATGTATGTATGGTCCTGAAGAGCTAGGGTCCTGTATTGCTTTGTATTGTTACGTTTTAAACCTTTGGAAAACGTTTAAAATATGAGCTCGTAGATTGCAAATAAAATGAAAATAAATTTGGTGTTTAGTTTTAATTAAAACTCTTTATTATTCGCACAATTCTGTGTGCCACTGTTCACAACTTGATGTAAACAACAACAATTGCTTTATTTGATATTCCTCTGTTTACACCCTTTGTATAAACAATAACAATCACTAGACAATTGTTCGACAGATCTTCAAAACAAGATTACTCTCTTCGAACGCACTGCGTCTGCACACAAGACTGACTGAACTATACTCACTCAGTAGTCTGCTTTGCCTTGCCTTTTATATGGCAAAGTAAACAGTCTGATGAATGTTGTTGAAGGCGAATGTTCATGACTTTGTCTTCTTGAAATCTCTATAAATGTAAACATCGTTGTTCACGTTTATTATAAGGTTTATCCATTTCCTGGTTTCAAAAGTATGGAACTGGAATTCGACATCTGTCAAACTAAGTTGTGAAACCAATTTTTTTCTTTTCAATTGAAAGTCTGACATTGACGAAAATGGATCGCTTAACTATCACACAACGCATAAAAATTATCAAAACCTACTACAAAAATGGTGATTCTGCCACGGCCACGTATCGAACAAAATTTTCTTCAGCGATGAAGCACATTTGACACTCGGTGGGTATGTTAATAAACAAAATTTTGTGGTTCTGAGGATCCTCAAGTAATTGAAGAGAGGCCATTACATCCAGAAAAAGTCACTGTTTGATGCGCTCTTTGGTCCGAAGGTGTGCGTCCTTGCTTCTTCGAAAACGACGATGGAATGACTGTCACCGTCAATTCGAAGCGTTATGGTCATATGATAACCGACTTCTTTTTTGCCTGCTATTGAGGAATACGACTTGGAGAATATGTGGTTTCAACAAGACGGTGCCACATGCCACACAACTCGAGCGAATATGACTTTATTGCAAGAGACATTTCCTGGCCGCATAATTTCTCGTCGTGGCGATATCAACTGGCCACCAAGATCATGCGATTTGACACCATTAGACTTTTTTGTGGGGCTACGCGAAAGACCGTGTTTATGCAGATAAACCTTCAACTCTTGAGCACATAAAAACCAACATTCGTCAAGTTAGGGCTGAGATACCGCCCGCCGATATGTGTCAAAAAAGTGGTCGAAAATTACATCAAAAGAATCAATGCTTGCAGCACTTCGCGTGGTAGTCATTTAAATAATGTAGTATTTCACACATAATGTCAACGTTCATACTTTACAATAAAAAAGTAATATCATGAAGAAAATATTTTATATGTGTTTTATTTACGTTCACTTTTGCAACCACGAAATGGATAACCCTATATTATTGTAGTATTGTTTGTGTATTTTTGTTTACTGTATTTCGTTTACCAGTTTTTTATGCTGGTGTTTGTTGTTATATTAAGCAGTAGGAAAATTTGTAAACAGATTTGTTTACTGCATTGTTTTGTTTTTGTTGCTTTTGTTTATAATTTAGATTTTTACAATCCTAACCTACCCTAAAGTCTCACATTAATCATGTCCAGTGCTTTTATTTTATCAAATAACTGACTATTCCCTAGACAGTACCAGTAAACTCCATGATTTTGGAAAATGCTTCACAACAAAACTGGGCCAAAAAGACTGAAAGGAATTATTTTGCTGCTACATACTCTTTTAAGAGAGAAATCATTCTCTGGTATACTAATGGATATATAGCGGGACAGTACCAGAGTAAAATAATAAGAAAACATAAGAAAACTTACAAGTTACTTGTTAGCAAAAGATTACATCATCGAAATACTTGCTCAAATCAACTTAAAAATTAAGTATAGAGAACGAGACATAGCAACACTATCTAACATTCAAGCCGTTCCACGCTACTCAGCTACTCTGAGTTTGAAATGAGATTAGAATGTACAATCGAAATAGCCAGGTCAGAACGGATCTCCAGTAACTTAGGTATTTGCGACAATAAGCCGGCAAGTCAGATTGCGAGGAGGGTAGCCTCCATGGCGCTCATCAGGCCAAAATCGTTCTGTGCAGTAGAAAGGGATCTTGGAAAGAGTATACTCAGCGAAAGGAAAGATGAAGGAAGGCGAACACTCTTCTCAACTTGAACGGATTTGGGAAATTCGTAACTTTAGTTGGGTAATTACAATTAAAAGTGATTTGAACTGGGCATCAGACTATCAAGAAGTAGCCTGAGGACTGTAATTAGCATTTCATAGACTCAAAGGATGTTTTAGAATGGAGAATGGCGTTCCAAACACAATAAGCAGATCTCGTGATGAGAAAAATGAATCACCGAACATGTATTAATAACATATGAGACTTAAATGCATTTCAAAGAGATACATCTGGACGTTTATGGAGTAATAGGCAGGAAATTATTCTTACTGACAACGGGCGGCATCATGAAGAGACTACATAGCTCATGTAGATTGAGGGCAGTATAATAAATAGTTTGGTCGTGGTGCTCTTTTACCTCTTCGCAGTACATTCGGTTTTTATACTTCCATTTTGTTACAAAAATCCATCGAAACACAGAAAACAAACAAATGAAGCTTCTTTGTAATGTATTGCATCGAAAGAACTTCGATGTTTTCTTTTAAAATCCATCACTACTTCGTCCTCTCTTGTACGCAGTCGTTAATTCTCAAAGTAGATTTCGGAAAGAATGAGAATGAGGAGAATGAGTCACAAAAATCCATGTTTGAAGGCTGTGTAGCTCAAAAGAAAGATACACCCACTTAATTTGTCATTAAAAACATTCAGTCAGGATTACGACCTAGCTTCTCACACCACCCATGTCGAGTGTGTTAATTTTATCCTTGAATGGCGGCTTCTGCAGCTTAAATTCCACAGAATTTTTTTGAGAACCTTTTCATGGCATTTTTATTTTCCTCTCAGAGTTTTTGACAGAAGACTGCTGAGAACTCACCGAAAAAAAAATATTTCTTTTCATATTCCGTATTGCCCAAGATGTCTGTGCTGAAGTTTGAACCACGTCCATACTTCTAATAAGTCAACACACTACCTACTAGGCTACGGCAACTTCAAAGAACATTACACCTGAACGTTTATCAATGACAAGTTAAAGAATTAGACTTGTTGACACCTTACTACAGTTTGAAGTTGAATAGGTCAACAAAAATAGGGGAGACATTATACAGACACACTACACAAATTGTCACAACCCGATACGATCATGAAATGAGCATAAGATAGAATTATGTGCACTTTAGTCTTCTACACATTCTCTACAATTTCTTTCCAGTCAATTTTATCTTTAGGTTAGGTTAGGTTAGAGGACGTGTACTTGTCAATTAAGACAAGTACAGTACCCGGAGGTCGAATTGACCCATTGTACAACGTCCTAGTTTCTCACGCCACTTATGTTGTGTGTGTTAATTTTATACATGAGTGGTGGGACCTACAGTTTTAGAGTCGCCTCCGAACGACAGATTTTTGAGAAACTTTTTCATGGCAATTTTATTCACTTCGCAGAGTTTTTGCCAGAAATCTGCTGAGAGGAAGTCGCCGAAGAAATACTTTTTGTATTTTGTCTTGATGCCTGGCCTGGGGCTCGAACCCTGGCTTTACGTCTAATAAGCCAACACACTACCTACTAGACTACGGCGACTTCTTTACTTCGCAGCTCAAAACACCCACTTCACGCAAAATCCTTTGGAATTCCTCATCCTCCCTTGGAATCCCTCCAAATCCTTTGGAATTTCCTCTGTTCCTCCCTTGGAATCCATCCACCTCCTTTGGGATTTACTCTCCTCCTCCTTAGGAATTTCTTTTTTGGATTTTTTTCTCTAGCTGAAGTATCTTCACTCATCTGCACAACATGGCCTATCCTACAGCTCACGGTTCAACCAATGCCAATATCCTTCTACTGCTACTGATTGTCCCATAAGTCTTATGCCAAATCCTGTTCTAAAAGTGTTTGTGCAAGCATGGTTAATCTAATGTTTTGTAAATTTTTATTCCTCTATTCATTCCACAAAATAAAAACAAAAATGACTTTAATAGGCCATCATTGTCTATTTTTAAAATTCATTACAACAAGCTGTCAAAAATTAAACGCACGTAAAAGCTTTGTTGTTTTATGGTAGAAATCAAAATAATAAAATAAAAATCTTTTATTTTTATTAAATTGATCACAATATTTTATGCTTATTTATAGATTTCCACTAACAGAAACACATATACATACACTCATACACCTATACACATGACTAGAAACAAACAAATATTTTTTTTTTGTTTTTGTTTGTGCATCACTCCATAAAGATTTCAAGATTTATTATCCCATAATCTGCTTTAATTTACACTATTTCTCTCTTAAGACACACACATACAAACTCATATGTGTAAGAATACACACTCACACCGCGTAGTCGTGAAAATTTTTGTTGAACAACATTTATTGTGTGTTTCGTTTTATTACAGCCACGAACACAACACAACACAACACCACGGCGTTACTATACTGCTATTACAGCCATTATTTACAAAACTACTGCCATTAGTTTATATCAGCAGCAGAGTAGCAGCATCAGCCGTTAGATGAGAAAAACAATCACGAGAAATCATCACAACAACAACAAAAAATAACAACACCGTTACTTAAGTTAATACATCACAGCTCTTACTACACGTGTATTGTATTGTATTGTGTGGGTATACAGTAACCTTTCCCTGTATTTTGTCTCTACCTTTGCTAGTGTATATGTACGTAAGCTATGTATGGGAGTGTATGTGTGACAACGTCGAAAAGCCATTAAATAAATTGTCCAGAATTGTGTGTAAATGTATTGAAATCTTTCATAACAGACACTGAGCATATATTATTAATGTGGGTGTGTGAATGGCTGTATAATAAAAGAGAGTAAGGAGAGCATATTTAACTATCGGTTGGTGTTGGTATTGTCTTTGAAAATTTATGAGTTTTCGAAATATTTCAAAGCCAAGATAGGAGGAGAGAGAGAAGAATTGAAAGAGAAAGAAAACTAAAGAGCACACTTTTTTAATTAAGGGTTCGCCAAATAACAATTTTTTTTTTTTTAAAGAAAAAACTACTGAATATTTTCCCAAATTTCTTTTTTTGTTTGAAAGTACAATCCTTCCGGTTAATAATGGAAAATAATTTCATTCAAATGGCTGCCTCGGCTGGCCATGCAGTAGCCTACACGATCGGTCCAATTTTTAAGCACATTATCGATTGTGTGCAGCTGTATTTCACCAATGGCTTCACGGATATTGTCCTTTAAAGCGTCAATTGTCTCTGGCTTGTCGGCGTAGCACTTATCTTTGACGGCACCCCACAAATAATAGTCCAACGGTGTCAAATCGCAGCTCCGAGGTGTCCAAACGACATCAGCTTTGCGGCTGATAATGCGATCTTCAAAAACAGGGCGCAAAACATCGAGTGTAGCTTCGGCTGTGTGGCACGTAACGCTGTCCTGTTGAACCCAAATGTTGCTAATATCCTCCTCTTCAATGTTTGTGAACAAAAATTCGTTCAACATGGCCCGATAACGATCACCATTGACTGTAACGGCCACTCCTTGCTCATTTTCGAAGAAAAATTGCCCAATTATGCCTCTGGACCAAAATCCGCACCAAACAGTGACTCGTTTTGGGTGCGTCGGCTTTTCAATGTATGCATGCGGGTTTTCTGTGCCCCAAATGCGACAATTTTGCTTGTTTACATACCCGCCAAGATCAAAATGAGCTTCATCTGAAAAGATGATTTTTTTTTTTTTGCCAAAATCGGCATCTTCTGGTGTAGGCTACTGCATTGCCAGCCGAGGCAGCCATTTGAATAAAAAAAAATTCCGTTATTAACCGGAAGGATTGTACTTTCAAATAAAAAAAGAAATTTTAGAAAATATTCAGTAGTTTTTTTAAAGCATTTTCAAGAAAAAAAAAGTTATTTGGCGGACCCTTTACGATTTGCGTTTATTTTCATAACGTTTTGGTGATTATATGAGTATGCCTTGGCAGATAAGAAGCCGATTACATATGTCTTCATTGGGTAGGTTTTTGTCATATATGAGCTCCATGTATCTGAGAATGCAGATTTAAAGGATTTCGTGGTTGTCGACTTCCATTCCTTTCGTATTCTGGCAGTGATTCTACAACATACTCACATTCGTAACGAAGTTCTTTATCACTGTCAGCAGCCCTTTGTAGTGTAGAATGCAGAGTTTAACTGGTTCTGCGCTTTCCATACAAACGTCCAAACCTAGAAAGACAGCTTGTCACATATGACTTCGACTTTTTCTCAGATTCACAATTGGAATCATTAAAGAATACACGAAGACTGTTACTATTGATGCTGGTGATTTAAATACTGGCTTTACGTTGACATTACGTTGAGTTATTCTATGCACATAACGTCGATCAGAGATTAGGGAATAAATCAACTCACAATAACATGAAACTATTTAGGCCAAGTTAGGTTAGGTTAGGTTAGAGGACGTGTACTTGTCAATTAAGACAAGTACAGTACCAGGAGGTCGAATTGAACCATTGTACAACGTCCTAGTTTCTCACACCACTTATGTTGTGTGTGTTAATTTTATACATGAGTGTTGGAACCAACAGTTTAAAGTCGACTCCGAACGACAGTTTTTTGTTGTAAATTCTGGTCTAAGTTGGACCTCTTCCTTCGTGGGATCTGCCATCTAACTTGGCCTAGAAGTCGCCGTGGTCTAGTAGGTAGTGTGTTGACTTATTAGACGAAAAGCCAGGGTTCGAGCCCCAGGCCAGACATCAAAATAAAATACAAAAAGTATTTCTTCGGCGACTTCCTCTCAGCAGATTTCTGGCACAAACTCTGAGAGTAAATACAATTGCCATGAAAAAGTTTCTCAAAAATCTGTCGTTCGGAGTCGACTTTAAACTGTAGGTCCCACCACTCATGTATAAAATTAAGGCACACAACATTAGTGGTGTGAGAAACTAGGACGTAATCCTGACTGAAGGGTTGTAATGACCAATTATGTATGTATGTAATTGGAATACCTATATCCTGTCGGAGATTGCTGAGCTTCGTACCGACTCTTGCCACCACATCAGAAATGCAATTTTCAAACGATATCCCTGTGTCCCGGAACCCATATAAGAGCTACCTTTGAATAATCGGAAATTCCAAAAAAAAAAAAAATGCACGGCATAAATGCATAAGTACGGACATTGAAACTACGTTCGTTAGGGACTTCATCGCAGATTGGCTTTCCAAGTAAATCAAGAGGTTTTTAAGGAAAATCCTGACACTCAAGCATTGCGTTGCGATCAGAGTTATCATGACCTCTGCTTGGAGAACATTGCAGTGATTAGACAGCCTATAAGAAAGTTTAATATCAGGACTCTGAATAAAGATACCACAGCCCTTCCTGCCACTCATCTTTGAGCCATCCGTGTAAATATAGTTATCATAATAACTTTTCTTGCCTTTACACCGTGAGTAGCAAGAAGAAATCACCGAGGAATTCCGATCTGGACTACATTCCATTAATAAGACTTTATGCGAATTCCCAAAAGCTGCACAGCTTTCCATGTTTGTGCACCAAAAAGACACGTTGGACTGGACTCAATGAATTTTTTGAAACATTGATTCCATGACTAAATATTGTTAGCTTTAGCAATTCAAAAATTTAAGTTTAATACTTAACCTAACGAAACCAATTAAGCGGTCTCATCCATAACTTCATCCTGTCAAAGGATATTCATCGTGTTGGATCCAATAGAGGTTCAAACGCATGGTTAAGAGTTAACCATCTAAATTGGACGTGATTTCTAAATCAAATGAATGAATTAGAAGCTTTACGATGTTATTGAATCAGAGGTTTCTGCTATTTCGAAATGCAAAATGGCAAAATCAGAAAGGTATGAAGATCTCCATCGTAACTATATCTCCATCTCCATCATCTATCGTAAGATAACGATCCATTTCTGACAGCATTGAAGGTAGCATAATTGATGATGGTTTAGCAAAGCCAATTACCAGATTCTTCCTTTAAGTCGTAGCCATCGAATGGTGCAATCGAACCCTGTAAATAGTGTGGCTACCGATTATGGTCTAAGAGAGAATGGGCTTTCTGTGTCATGATTTTGATAGAAGTTGCCATGACACCCTTGCTCACTTCTTCAGTCTGTTTTCTGTTGTTGAAATATGAAGAGTAGAGTTTTTCTTTATGAATTGCCCGATATGGGCCTTAATTGACAACATCTACCCTACTGTTTGAAAGTGTTTGAAGCCGTTATGTTCAGATAGGTTAACAATTACTGTCGAAGATACCAAGCCAGGAACTCACGTGATAAGCTAGCCATCATACATACACTCTTTAGTCAACATCAGATGTCAGCAATGAGTATTCAAAACGATGAGTAGATTCGAAACACACTTATAATTTTTGATACTTATACGCATTCATACTTATTTTAATGTCATACTCATACTACTCATACTCAAAGTTTGAAATACTCGCGGTACTCATACTTAACAATACGCATGATGTTATTGATATCGACTCTCCATGACTCATCGTAAACACGAATCACAAAATAATTATGATTCGCGTACGAACACTACAATACTCACAAGAAGGTTGTGTGTTTGCTCTGCTTGCTGACTTTGTCTTTTTTTGTTTATGTGCCTTTCTTCTTTCTCTGTAAATGCAACAACAACTAAGACTGCAAATTTTAACGAATGATTCGAATCACTCGAATCATTTTTAAGTATTATGAGTATTTTTCTAAATTTATGAATCTGAATGAATAGGCGTATGAATCAAACATAGTACGAATGTTATGAGTTTGATGTCAACATTGTACTCATACTCATTGCAACTTGTACTTATAAATCAACGTTGTACTGAGTACGAATGAATCAGAGTAGTTGGATTTCAATACTGTTGACTCACTCATATTCAAAATTTCATGAGTACATATGAGTAGCGAAAAAGCGATTCATTGCTGTTCTCTGGTCAGCATTAAGACCTACTTACTCACACCACTTATGTTGTGTGTGTTAATTTTATACATGAGTGTGCGGCAACTACAGTTTAAAGTCCATTCCGAACGACGGATTCTTTTGACACACTTTTCATGGCAATTCTATTTACTCTCAGAGTTTTTGCCAGAAATCTGCTGAGAGGAAGTTGCCGACAAAATATTTTTCGCATTTAGTTTAGTTGAAGATGTCCGACCTGGGGTTTGAACTGAGGTTTCAAATCTAATAAGGCAACTCCTACCTATCCTTCATTATTTATAGTTTCTCTTGCTATTATGAGGAGCATAGAATCTCCACGAAATTTTTCTGTCGTAAGTTCACTGTACACTTATGTGTCCCAGTGTGGATGGAAAGATTTCTCCTTCTACCAACTTGCAGATTGCAATCAACTACATTGCAAATGGCATCTCTGACAGCACTACGTAAAACAAGGCTAACTCTTCGCCGGTTTCATAGTTCCCAATTGGATTCAACTCTGCTTAGTGTGTACCGGTATGTGTTCGTTCACTAACCGATTGGGCCAGAAAGGATCGATGTAACTTTGATAATTGCTACTCAGTATAGAAATACTTCTTCTTTTATTTGTAAATGATTTGTAACCCTCTTACTAGGGGCACCTTGTTTTTGATGGAATGAATTTGATGGAATTTGTTTTCATTGTAAAAAAAAAGAAAAATCTCGCTTAACTTGGTAATGACCGCACTTAAATTTTTTCTGTAATCCTTCCTTTCTCTTTTCAAATCGCTCTCTCTCTGCCTTTATGAAAGAAATTGTTTAGTTTTAGTCAAATGGTGGTGCTGGTGGTGGTGGAAAATAAACAAAAAAAAAAGAAATGAAAAAACCAGTCAAATTGAAAAGCACTTTTTCACTTGAATGCTTCACTCGGTTTATGTAGTTTATCTAATAAATATGAGCACTTTTTAAAAGATACTAAAAACTCTATAGTTAGAGAATGGGGATAGTACCCTAAGGATTATATTGTTACATAAATCGAAACGACCTAATATCGTTTAACAATAAAAAAAGATAAACAAAAGCCACCAGCTACACCAACACAATACACACGACACAAATGCACACTAATGAACGTGTTGATTATCTAAAGCTGCGCACACACATATGTACAACGAACCTGGTTGCGTCTGGTACCAACAACAACATGCATGTGAAAAAAATGGATGGACAACGTAAGCAAGGTACACAAACTATAATGTACTAGCAATAGAATTCTCGAGAAGGCGATATCACGATGTTCGATATCATCATGTTCGTTAGACTAGTTGTGTCGGACTATAAAAGGGCTGGACAAAGCAGGCAGTCAGTCAGTTATAATTCAGTCAGCCTTGTGTGAAGACGCGTTGCGGTTTGAACGTACTAGTGGTATTGCTTGCAAAAAGATTGTAAGCAGAGAAGATCTAACGAACAGTTGTTAGTGTTATCGGGGACAGATGTGTGAAATAGAATAGTATACAAGCAAATTATTGTTGTATCGTTAAGTTGTATACGGTGGCACACAAAAGTAGTGTAAAGGATAAAGAGAGTTTAAGAAAAAATAAACGCATATTTGTTTTTACTTGGTTTGCGATTAACGAACTCATATTTACACGTTTTTAAAAAGGTAAAAACGTAACAATATGTTATCATTTACATGAGGACTACAAGTTATTATGAGCTATTATTACCATCTAGGGACTAGGAGCAGCTTTTCTTAAAAAATCTATGACTTTCGTTGCAAACAAAATTCTGAGACATTGTAAGGTCAAAGGTTGGAAAGGCTTTTGCTAAGTGAATAACGTGGTTATCATGGTAATAAGGAGGTTTCCCCTGACTATCAGTAAAATCAGATAGGCAGCACTAAGGAAACTCTATTCTAAAGCATTTAACAGATGTCTAGGGTAGAGCCTTATGTTACTAGTTCCTTTGCTAGCCACCAATTGTCTACTAAGGACAACTGCCTTTAATTATTGGCTTTGATGTAAAGCCAGTAAAAAGAACATTGGTTTGAAAATTTAAAAAGTCTTTATATTCCCTAAGCAGTAGCCCATTCTACTCTTAAGTGCCTAATAAATTAATCAAAATGGGGAGGCAGTCCCCTAAACTACATATACACACAACAATTTAAGCAAATATTGTAATAGGAAAGCATATACGCCCACCCTCACAAACAAATATGCTAAGGAAACATTTTGAGGCTGTTTTCCTATTTCCATTCATATTCTTTCGTTCCTTTTTTTTTTCCTTTCTGGGAGATGCTAAGATTCCCTTTTACTTCTATTTTAATGACAACTTTTCTCCGAACGTTTCCTGTAATCGTACCTAAAATTCTTTATTCCTCCTTGGGGTCATATAATGCTGGTAACCTTTCCTTTATCCTGTAGTTCTTATCTTTTTCCTTATTCTTCTTCTTTTTCTTCTTTTGTTAGTTTTTTTTTTGTATTTTAAAAAGAAATTTTTCATCTAAACTTAGTTTCAATTTTTTTCTAGCACCGGAATATTCACCATAAAGGAAGCATTTTGAAGAGAATGTTTAGACGTACTTAAGCATATACGCTAACCTTTCTATTGGTTCATCTGCCCATAATGTCCTTAAGCGTTCACACAAGTAAATATAGTCGATAGTATCTAGTAACAGCATAAGAGAGGTAGGCAGAGGAAAGAAAGGACGTACGTAGACTTACTTAACTATTGGTTTGTCTGCCCATAATGTCCTTAAGCGTACATGCAAGTAAATATAGTCGATAGTATAGAGAGATAAGGAAAGGTGGAAGAAAAATAGTTTTGATTTGAAAATTTTAAAAGAAAATTGTAATTCTCCTCAAAACAAATGGTTTTTAAGTTTACAAAATTAAATATAGGAGGGTCATCTATCTAACATCCATATAAGTAGGTTAGGTTAGAGGACGTGTACTTGTCAATTAAGACAAGTACAGTACCCGGAGGTCGAAATGACCCATTGTACAACGTCCTAGTTTCTCACAGCACTTATGTTGTGTGTGTTAATTTTATACATGAGTGCTGGGACACAGTTTAAAGTCGACTCCGAACGACTGATTTTTGAGACACTTTTTCATGGCAATTTTATTTACTCTCAGAGTTTTTGCCAGAAATCTGCTGAGAGGAAGTCGCCGAAGAAATACTTTTTGTATTTTGTCTTGATGTCTGGCTTGGGGCTCGAACCCTGGCATTACGTCTAGTAAGCCAACACACTACCTACTAGACTACGGCGACTTCCATATAAGTGTGGCAACATGAAAATAAGGCAGCCTAAGTAGCTTTTTTTGAAGTCCTCAAAATTAAAGGCTCTGATTGAACTTGAAAACATAATAAAAACTGCTCATCGTTATTTTAATTCAATACTTATGTTAAGTTAGGTTAGCTAGCGGTCCATCCCTGAAGAATAAAGCCCCTCTTAGGCTACATATTAGGCGCATTATGATGCCACAAAACAATATCCAATTCGGAAATCAAATATTCTCTTTGGAAACCCCACCCACCGAGTCTAAACCAAAAAACTTGCCATCACATTAATCCTTTCTTTGTAAAGTTAAGTCGAAGATAATAAAACATAAGCAGTCAAAAACTTCCGACACTTCATAACAAGATCCAGGCATTCTCTTCCTCCTCCTCAGATAGCTCCTGAAAAAGCCATTGTTAGAATAACAAATCTATCGGCATGATTTTCAATAGGCCTTTAGTTCTAAAACGGTCCAATTAGTCCAAATCTTTAATTATTAATCATTTTTACAAACAGGTAATGAACGGTAATTTGGTGTGTATATCGAGGAGTTTGAACAGCAGAATCTTGCATGCGTAAGTCAAGGACATATTCATCACGATTAAATGGCTACTCCGTAGCAGATTATTCCCTGAGAATATCCTATTTTACTTGAACGACCAAGATGGCATAAAATCCCTTCCGAACAATATATTGTTACGTTTTTACCTTATAACACAACAACAATTGCTTGTGTGTTACTCCTCTGTTTACACCCTTTGCATAAACAATAGCAATCACTAAACAATTATTAGACAGATCTTTGTAACGATGATCTTCAAAACACGATTACTCTCTTCAAACAAACAGCGTCTTCACGCAAGACTGATTCACTCATTCGCCTGCTTTGGAAATGGAAATGAAAGAGTAAACAGTCTGATGAATGTTCTCAACTTCGCCTTCAAGGAATCTCTATAAGTGTAAACATCGTTATTTACTTCTATTCTTGTAGTTTATTGGTGTATTTTTGTTTACTTGTTTACCACGTTTTTATGCTGGTGTTTGTTGTTGTATTAAGCAGTACGATAATTTGTAAACAGGTTTGTTTACTGCGTTGTTTTGGTTTTGTTTATAATTTTAATGTTAAGCGATGTGAAAGCAAAACACCAGCATCTTGATTTTCCATTTTCTTAACAATATATCAAATGTCCAAGCTTGTCCATGAATGTAAGCTATTTCTCCAGGAAATGGCTGATTATTCGAAAGTCACCATTATTTGAGTCCCATCTACAGTACGATGAACGGCTATGCGATTTAAAGGCAGTAGGCAAGCAATCTTCTCCTTTTCCATAAAAGTACAGCAAAGTCAAGCTATATTGCTTGCTAACCTCCTACTTACTATCTTTGTCATAACAGCACTTTAGTCTAGACTACAACCTAGCTTCTCAGACCACCCAAGTTATGAGCGTAAATTTTAAACATGAGTGGCGGAACCTGCAGTTTAACTTCGACCCTGAACAATTGATTTCAAAAATGTTTCATTGCAAATTTACTTACTTTCAGAGTTTTTGCCAGAAAAGTGCTGAGAGGCAGTTGTAATTTTTGTTCGAAATGTCTAAGCTAAGGTTTAAACCACGGTCTCTGTTCTATTAGGCCAACACACTACCAACCAGACTACGGCGACAAATGGCATCACTGTTGTCTTAGAACATACTACTTGCTTCGCGGGCAATGGTTTATTAATAAAAGTGAACCAAGCCAATTGAAATAAAGATTCTACGAAAAACGTTGAATATGCTTCGTGACAGTGCAATCCTCTGTAAAGTAAGGAAAGGTATAAAAATAAAGAACTTCGTATCAAACCTAGCAAATGTCGAAGGTAGGATTATTTGCTTGTAAATGAAATCGTTTTATCCATTAAACGCAATGAAATTTATTTCTTTATGCATTTTTCCTTTGAAATATCTGCTCTCTGTCTGTTTCTCTCTTTCCCTTTCTCCCAGGCTCTGCCACTGCCCTCGCTCTTTCTCCACAACTCACCATCTCACACTCAATAATTTAAAACATGTGTCGTAACATTATTATCCTCCAGAATTTTTAGCGTAAAACGACTTCTTTTCATATTTATGGGCATAATAAATTCCATTTTACTTTTGCATTTATCTCACTCTCTTCCTCGCTCTCTCTCTCTCTCTCTTTCTGTCACTTTCTCTTTTTCAAACACAAACATAGTTTCACGTTTACATGACAAAATTTGCGTACAAAATGAATGCGTTGGTACGTATGCTCACATACTGAACCAAGAAACAAGAATACAAAGTTAATAAAGGGCCATGGCGAACTACATATATGGCACCCTACATTACTCTCTCACACTTTAAAATTCTTTCGATCATTAGCCTGGCATAACGAATGTTGAAAACAGTTGAGAAGACTGTGGGGTACTGAAAACATGCCAATAAGATCGCAAGCAACATGCAGATCTACTGAACTGAACTGCAGGAATCGTGAACGTCCAGAAGGTGACAAATTAAGCTTTCATTGATATTGGTGATGCTTTTGGTACTACTCTACACAAGGGCATTGAATAGAACCCGAGGAATATATTGTTACGAAAACGAAAAATCTAGATACTGGTGTTTTGCTTTTACATCGCATTTTACATTTGCATTTTGCAAAAACAACACAAATGCAGAAAACAAACATGTTTACAAATTATCGTACTGCTTAATATAACAACAAACACCAGCATAAAAAAATGGTAAACAGGTAAACAAAAATCCATAAACAACACTACAATAGTACATGTAAACAACGATGTTTACACTTATAGAGATTTAGAGAAGGCGTAGTTATGAACATTCGCCTTCAAGAACATTCATCAGACAGTTTATCCTGTCATATAAAAGGCAAGACAAAGTGGGCAACGAAGTCAGTAAAAATTCAGTCAGTCTTGTATGAAGACGCGCGTTGTTTGAAGAGAATAATCGTGGTTTGAAGACCTCCGTTACAGAGATCTGTTGAATAATTGCTTAGTAATTGTTATTGTTTATGCAAAGGGTATAAACAGAGGAATAACAAAGAAAAGCAATTGTTGTTGTTTACATCAAGTTGTGAACAGTGGCACACAGAATTATGCGAACAATAAAGAATTTTAATTAAAACTAAACCAAGATTTATTTTTATTTGATTTGCAATCTACGAACTCATATTTTAAACGTTTTTAAAAGGTAAAAAATTAACAACATGCAGATGTCCTGCACACGCGTTCTGACTCGATCTGAAAGAAACGCACTGGAATGAAATTATAAGCCTCGGCTTGATGAAATTGTCTGGGACTAATGGTATGACAACATGCTTCTCTAATCTGTTGTTCGAAGTCGACATCAAACTGTTGGTCGTCGTCCGTCGCTCATGGATAAAATTAACACACACAACTGCATGATGTGAGAAACTAGGTTGCAATCCTGATTAAAAGGTTGAAATGACCAACTAGGTAAATAGGTAAGATAGAGGGGTAGGAGAGAGGGTGTTCAGTTACAGAGTAATACACTAGGGACCCATGGTAAATTCGTGGATATCTTCCAAACAAAAGTCTATGCCATCGAACACAACGTGGACAGTTAATTGCCACTGGCGATGATAGGACCATAACTTTTCTGTGGAGCAAAGAGGGGTGTTTGGAAGGGTGTAATTGGCAAAAGGGAATATGACGAGAGGCATAGAAGCAACACACTGAACACTTGTTCAGAATATTAGCAGACTGAAGGCCCATGTATGTATAGATTCGGCAATAATGAGAATGAATCACAGGAAAATGAGAATGTAGTCTAGTAGTAGGTAGTGTGTTGGCTTATTAGACGTAAAGCCATGGTTCGAGCCCCAGGCCAGACATCAAAACAAAATACAAAAAGTATTTCTTCGGCGACTTTCTCTCATCAAATTTCTGGCAAAAACTCTGAGAGTAAATAAAATTGCCATGAAAAGTTTCTCAAAAATCTGTCGTTCGGAGTCGACTTTAAACTGTAGGTCCCTCCACTCATGTATAAAAATTAACACACACAACATAAATGGTGTGAGAAACTAGGTCGTAATCCTGACTGAAGGGTTGTAATGACCAATTATGTTATGTATGTTATGTAATCACAGGAAAGCATAGTTGTTACCGGGCGGTATTAATTCATCTCAAAAAGTTAAACCCCGGAGCGTATCTAGTACTAGACAGTGAGTTATCGTCATTGACGGTCTTATAAGGATAGTCCGTATGGATTGAGGTTAGTCTACTCAACAGTAACAATGATTCGGTCTGTGATAAGATGGCCTATTTTAGGGTATCCTTTCAATTCCAATATAAATTATGACAAACAATTCTTTTGTCTGTACGTGAGTGTCATATATGAGTCCTTAAAATGTTAAACAAACATTTCCTCGTGTTTTTTTTTTGACATTCACTGTTGCATCTGGCACCACTTGCAACGTGAGTGCTGTGACTTTTTTTAAATATTTATGCAGGACAAACCAACAAAAAAAAAACGAAAAAAAAATTTGGAAAACCAAGGGAAACAAGTATGTGGCGGATTTTCGTGGCAACATATTGCATTTCATTTTTCATTTTGTTGCATTTTTTTCATATTTTTTCTGTCAAATAATGTAAATTCATGCATGTGCATGGAGGGGAGTTCATAAAAAAATGCTTGAAAACCACGAGCATAAAATATCAAAACTAAATTACATTTGGAAGGCGAAACAAGGAGGGGGAGAGTGTAGAGAGGCGTATAAGTTATGTTAATCAGAAGTATTACAAGAAGAAATGTTTTAAGGGTGTTTTGAAGAGAACTCGAGGCTATTCGCGATTTCTTGTAACGAAATATTTGTTTTGTAACGAAATTTTATGGATTTAAACTCAATTTGCTTAAGGATCCTAAAAATCCAATAAAGAACCTGGTAAGAATATACATGGAGTTGCTAAAAATAGCATCAGACATCAGTTCTGAAATGCTATTCTTAATCAAATCTTCGTTCTCGGTCAATCAGAGGGAATATAATCTACGAATTACGACTGCTAAGTAGCTGTTCAAAGCCATTTAATTAAAGGCTCGTTGCAGTTCCACTTAAGCCAATATCTTAGGCCCATTATGCTATCATTCCATTCAATTCAAAAAGGAGACAATGTCCTCTGGACTGAACCAAACAGTTCTCAAAAATTTCCCAAGATTGTGATGATGATTTCAACAATCTTTAGAATTTTAAAAAATTATCGGCAAAAGGGTCGTTTGTTGTGATGTATTTTTAATTCCACTTTTTTTTATTTCATTTTGGTCTACCGTGTCTCTATCTTCAGGCTTAGGAAACTTAAGCATTTTCTGTTTTCCCAACAAAAATGCGAAACAAAACAGCTCTCGACAAGCAAAGCAATGTGAATGTAGGCAAGCGACTACTTACCGACATTCTACAAAAATATTATGCAAGTTACACACAAAAAGAAAAACCAAGAGAGGGAAAGAGGGAGGAAGAGAAAGAGAGAGAGAGACAAAAAGAGAAAGCAGAAGAAAAACATCGTGAAACAACGTGAAAGAATGTGTAGAATGTTGTCATACAATATTTGTAAAACGTACTTGACAAACAACTTATAAAACAAATGACTTTTCAAGCTTAAATAATACGAAGCATACACAAACACACACCAACATACATACTTACGAATACATAAACTAATTCACTTACTCATAAAGAGACACAGTGATGCCTACATTTAGAATGAGAAAAAAGTGTGAAAATATTGTTAAGTTTTTAGCTTTTAAAAACGTTTAAAATATGAGCCTAGAGATTGCAAATGAAATAAAAATAAATTTGATGTTTAATTTTAATTTAAATGATTTACTATTCGTACAATTCTGTGTGCCACTGTTCACAACTTGATGTAAACAACAACAATTGCTCTTCTTTGTTATTACTCTGTTTATTCGCTTTGCATAAACAATAACAATTAATTGGCAATTATTCGACAGATCTTTGTAACGGAGATCTTCAAACCACGATTACTCTCTTCCAACACATCGCGTCTTCACACAAAACTGACTGAACTTTTCCTGACTCACTCGCCTGCTTTGCCTTGCCTTTTTAAAGACAGGGTAAACTGTCTGATGAATGTTCTTGAAGGCGAATGTTCATGGATACGTCTTCTTGAAATCTCTATAAGTGTAAACGTCGTTGTTTACATTTATTCTTGTAGTGTTATTTGTGGATTTTTGTTTACTTGTTTACTTGTTTACCATTTTTATGCTGGTGTTTGCTGTTGTATTTTTATTTACCATTTTTATGCTGGTGTTTGTTGTTATATTAAGCATTACGATAATTTGTAAACAGATTTGTTTACTGCATTGTTTTATTTTTGTAGCTTTTGTTAATAATTTTAATGTTAAGCGATGTAAAAGCAAAACAACAATATCTGGATTTTTTATTTTCGTAACAATATCGAAATACTGCACGATTATTTTCAGATGGGTTACTGGACACAGCTCAAGGGTCCGCCAAATAACTTTTTTTTTTGAAAATGTTTTAAAAAGAAAAACTACTGAATATTATCTCAAATTTCTTTTTTTATTTGAAAGTACAATCCTTCCGGTTAATAATGGAAAATAATTTCATTCAACTGGCTGCCTCGGCTGGCCAGAAGATTCCGATTTTGGCAAAAAAAAAATCATCTTTTCAGATGAAGATCCTTTTGATCTTGGCGGGTATGTAAACAAGCAAAATTGTCGCATTTGGGGCACAGAAAACACGCACGCATACAATGAAAAGTCGACGCAACCAGAACGAGTCACTGTTTGGTGCGGATTTTGGTCCAGAGGCATAATTGGGCCATTTTTCTTCGAAAATGAGCAAGGAGTGGCCTTTACAGTCAATGGCGATCGTTATCGGGCCATGTTGAACGAATTTTTGTTCACAAAAATTGAAGAGGTTTCAACAGGACGGCGCTACGTGCCACACAGCCGAAGCTACACTCGATGTTTTGCGCCCTGATTTTAAAGATCGCCTTATCAGCCGCAGAGCTGATGTCGTTTGGCCACCTCGGAGTTGAGATTTGACACCGTTCGACTATTATTTGTGTGGGGTGCCGTCAAAGATAAGTGTTACGCCGACAAGCCAGAGACAATTGACGCTTTAAAGGACAATATTCGTGAAGCCATTGGTGAAATACAGCTGCACACAATCGATAATGTGCTTAAAAATTGGACTGATCGTGTAGGCTACTGCATGGCCAGCCGAGGCAGCCATTTGAATGAAATTTTTTTTCCATTATTAACCGGAAGGATTGTACTTTCAAATAAAAAAAAGAAATTTGAGAAAATATTCAGTAGTTTTTCTTTTAAAACATTTTCAAAAACAAAAAAGTTATTTGGCGGACCCTTTATATTGAATGTAACGACAAAGTTGACACTCTGCCGAACGCTGGTACAAGGGAAAAGTCTAATGAACTCTCACATGGAATTGGCTTCACCCTGCACATGGGTAAACAAATGATTGCACACAATTTGCTCTTTTAGAAAGGAAACTATTTCTTTATGAACTCATTTATAAAGTGACCAGACTGACGCGAAATGGATAAGAGCAGAACAAACTTTGCCTTAAACATTGTCAAAGTTCATCTGAGAAATCTCACAGCAAATATAGCAGGACATTGGGTGCAGGGTGTATACACCCGTAGGTTAGAAATCCCTCATGACGTTTTCTTTAGAAGATGTTGTGACAAGGAAGAAGAACAGACGACAGAACAACTTCTCTGTCATTTTCTGACATTTAGCAGTCTGAGTCAAAGGATTCTTGATAGAACATGTCTTGTCAAACACAATTAGAATGGCAGAGAGATCCCAACCAAGAGTTCAGATATTCACTTTAATTGAGTCAATATTCGGTTTATTGAGTACAATGTTTTAAGTGTTCAGACATAATAATATACGCAGATCAGCTGCTTATTCAATATTCCTTTGACAGCTGGTAAACAAAACAGCTGGTTGTTTCAAAAACATTTGTTTTTTGTTGTTTTTTTTTTTTTTTTTGTTTGTCTTTGTTGACATTTGAGTTGTCAAATAACAACAGGAAATGTTCGGATAATTGTAATATACTCACTGAACATACTTATGACAGTGCTGCAGTTTAAGTTTTACTCAATATTATAACACTTTTCATATTTATTGCGCAATAATTAATTGAAACTTTATATGAAATATTGTGCTCAATAATGGCGTTTATTGCGATTTACGCAATAAAGGTGCATATCTGAACACCGTATTATAACTGAATGATGGAATAAATACTACAATGGAATCCTATAGGCCACAAGCTTTGTGGACTAGCAATTTAACTTGACTATAATAATTATTGGAATTATTAAACAGAAATTTTATTTAATTATCATTTGATTATAAAA
Source organism: Sarcophaga variegata (assembly GCA_932273835.1). Lineage (NCBI taxonomy): Eukaryota > Metazoa > Arthropoda > Insecta > Diptera > Sarcophagidae > Sarcophaga > Sarcophaga variegata. The sequence continues at coordinate 142,926,130 of OW026358.1, read as the reverse complement.
CTGAAATTAATATTAAAATATATTCTTTTGATTGCTTACCTCTAAAGTGCTTGAGTTCAAGTGGTTGTAACAGCAACATTTCTAGAAGATAGACAAAGAAAAACTCATTAATACGTTATTATTTCTGTTTAAATTTAAAAAAAAAATTTTATGAAAAATACTTCTAACCCCACCCATTAAAATACCACACAAGCATTTTTGTTTTGCAAACACAAATCGTTAAAGCGCCATTAAAAATGCAATAAAACAAGTGTTATGGTGCCTACAGAGAGAGAGAGAGAGAGAGAGAGAGAGAGAGAAAGAGAGAGTATGAAAGTTCATAAAACATTTAATTTCTGTTTTAAAAATTCATGGCTCAAGTAAATACTGTCTTCCCCTGTTTATTACTATTTTGTTTGACACTGTAACTCTTTTCCACTATATCTGCTGCTAGTTAAACCATAAGTTTGTTTGGCTGTGTGTGTATAAACATGTGCTCGTGAGTGTTAGTGCGTTTAAATTTATAACTCATATCCTGTTGCTGTTTGGCTGCTTTTAATAAAAAAATTTATTGCATTTCTGTGGTCGCACTCAATTATTTTCTTTTATGTTGTCTTAACGCAACTGTCTCTACTAAAATAGCAGCGAAATTTTAGTGTTGGAAAATGGTTTGCGTACTGTATTGTATTGTATGTATCGCTTTGATTGATTCTAAGCGCGAAAACTATTAAATTCACTTGCTACAGATCTCAACGGAATTTAGATTTACACCATTAAGGAACCTCCCCTCTGCAAAAGTCAAAACAAATGATATTCTCAAGCAGCAAGGATGTATGACGCATGCATTAGAGCTCTTCAGGCAATTTCTTTCCATTGTAGCATTGAATTGTAAATTGAAATACGAAATGGCTACCAAATTACCAGTTATTTGGGTGTCTAGATTTCTTCAAATGGTTGATAACTGTTTGCGGAGGAATTCCAAGCTCCCTGGCAACGTTCACCCTGTTTAAATGTCGGTGTTTCAAAAATTTTGTCCATTATTTCATCGACTGTTTTAGTGATTGACAACAGCGGAGAGTAATTTTAACATCAAAATTATCATACCAAATACGAGCAAACCATTTTGATGATGCTTTTCTATTTATTGGACAGATGCGTGAACATACTTTGATACGAAATTTCCTACCAGAATTCTAAGCAGGGAGAAGACAAGTCCTTTGGTATGGTCAGCCTTTTGGATTTTATGTAAGTCTACACGAACGGTTTTGAATTTGAAAATCAGAAAGACTGTGGCATTTTCTGCGGATAGGCTTTATCTTACCATATCTCGCAGTCTCTCTGACTACTGTAGTACGTTCCATTTGAACTGATCGTAAGTAAGAGATCTCCAACTACACAGCCCTGCAAATTTGGAATTTTTTTGTGCAAATAAGATGGCTCCAGGTGCTTCCAACTGCATTTTGCGCGCTAAACACGAATCTGGTTTCAAAAACTTTCCATTACGTCAGGTTTTCGAGAAAAATATGGCGGTCAAGTAAATCTGATTAATTTTTATAAACAACGACCTCTATATTGGATCCGCCATTTTGAATTTTTTAAATCTGCATTAAGATCTGTAATCAGCGACCTCAAAAACCTCTGAGTAAAAATTTTCAAGTAAATCTGATTTATTTTTAAGGACATCCGTAATTTGTTTCTTTTTCTCTTGCACCCCTTGACATAAACCCACCCCCTACTTTATGGGTGCATGCGAACAATTTGGCTTTGCGCTCATTTTAAAAAGCAAAGATCAATTGTCAATTATTGACAATAGCGATGGTTTTAGCACGTCAGTGTTTAGCTCTACAATGTTTCAAAAAAGCCAAAAACGCTATTTTTAGGGGTTTCTCGAAAACCTCACGTGATGGAAAGTTTTTGAAATCAGATTCGTATTCAGCGCGCAAAATGCCTTCGGAAACACCTGGAGCCATCTTATTTGCAAAACCCATGCAGGGCTGTGCTATCAATATAACAACCCTCTATGATAGTCAAATGGCAAGCATATCCTTTTCGAGTATAACCTTCAGATCTAAACTGGTTGACATATGCCGTGACTCTTTATCAATATTCACTACATTTTCTGGTCACAAAGGCTTTCCTAGTAATTGTGAAGCTAAACCTGTTAGAACAGAGACACTCCTACCGGATAACAATTCATACATGAATATACTTCTTACCCCTGATAGACAAACTATTACGAATCTTGAGCTGAGGAAGAATTGTTCCTTATTCCCATTCGCTCCTGATCTAATTTTCACCTTTGCCACTGTACCTATCACCACATTTAGTTGCATAGTGGGTAAGCATGCAATGAGATTTTGCTTTCCAGCAGATGTCGTCTGCAGAGATTGCACATGCGTTGAGAAAATTAACACTAACGTCCACCTTATTTACACAATATGCGTCTCTATTTCGCCACAGACGTCAGCAGTCTGTTTTGCCATATGACCATGAACGACCACAGACAACGGCTGTATTCTGTCTTTGCTGAATGTGCTCTGTAGCAGTTGGCAATTGTCCCTAATTTTTTTGAAAAATCGTTTTCAGCGATGAGGCCCAGTTCTCAATAAATTGATACGTAAAGAAAAAAACTGTCGAGTTTTTGACGAAAACAGACCACATCAAATCCCAAAGAGTCCAATGCATCCCGAAAAAATCACTGTTTGGTGTGGATTTTGGGTCTAGTAGGTAGTGTGTTGACTTATTAGACGAAAAGCCAGGGTTCGAGCCCCAGGCCAGACATCAAAATAAAATACAAAAAGAGTATTTCTTCGGCGACTTCCTCTCAGAAGATTTCTGGCAAAAACTCTGAGAGTAAATAAAATTGCCATGAAAAAGTTTCTCAAAAATCTGTCGTTCGGAGTCGACTTTAAACTGTAGGTCCCGCCACTCATGTATAAAATCAACACACACAACATAAGTGGTGTGAGAAACTAGGTCGTAATCCTGACTGAAGGGTTGTAATGACCAATTATGTATGTATGCATCATCAGTCAATTGGATGGCAATATTACCACACAGATTTTGCCACTTTACATATTCTGCACGAGCGATTTACAGAGCATGGCCATCTCGAGTGTAGTTGAACTGTCCATAGATATTCTTCTTGTAGGTTTTTAAAGTCGCAGTTGTATGCGGATAAGCCAAAAACCTCACCGGTCCTGAAAACCAATATGATCCATACCATCTCTTAAATTCAGTCTTAATACATAACATAATTGGTCATTACAACCCTTCAGTCAGGATTACGATCTAGTTTCTCACACCACTTATGTTGTGTGTGTTAATTTTTATACATGAGTGGCGGGACCTACAGTTTAAATTCGACTCCGAACGACAGATTTTTTGGACAATTTTTTTACTCTCAGTAGTCAGTAGTATGTTTATGGGGTTTCTGGGGCACTTTTTTCATACAAATTTTTCATACATCTTATACACTCATTCTGTCCGTCCAATCATTCGTTTGCAAAACAATACAAATAAAAGGAACAAGAAGAAGCAGTCATGATCCCAAATTTGTATGGAAAAATTGAAAATGAAAATGATTTAATTCTTTTCCAGATGTGCATGCTCCCAAATTTTAACACACACACATACTAAAAAGCATTACCTTTTCATAATACATGTTACAAACTTATAGACCGATCGCAAAAAATTCTGCAACGTTTTTACTCTTTTACAGCTATGCATGTTTCCAAATTTGTATGAAAAAAGTGCCCCAGAAACACCATAAACATACTACTGAAGTCGACGAAGAAATACTTTTTGTATTTGGTTTTGATGTCTGGCCTGGGGTTTGAACCCTGGCTTTACGTCTAATAAGCCAACACACTACATACTAAACTAAGGCGACTTAAGTCTTATTTGTAATATAAACTTTGATACCTTGGATGCACTCCCCCTAGAGAAGCCGTGGAGCACATTTAAACGATTTTATATTCACATACAATGCCATTAAAAGGTCTTCTAGACGTATAAACAATTTCGACGATATCTCACACGCACTTTGTTGCATTTAAATTTAAAGATAGAAAGCACTTAATAATAAACCCGATATGTGCACACGGGAGCTTTCATTTTACAAATTTATTTTACCGCTTATCTTAACCTATCTACTACATAATCGTCACCTTAAACTTCATAAAATTTTTCAATAGCCTTCGCTGCATTCTTAACTCGTCTACACCAGAATAGTTAAATAAGACGGTAATGTTCCGAATATTCAAACATTTTTAATATTTTGTTGAAAAACAATAACAAGTTATTGAAGCTGCTTAATGTAATTCGTATTACTAGCATTTTGTAACGAACAGAACTTTTTCAACCACCTAATAGTTTCTGTAACATTGTTTTTCTCTCCTGGCTTTTCAACATGTTTACTGTGTTAGTGTGTTTGTGCACAGTTAGCAGTGCATAAAACATGGTGAAAATGATAGAGAGTAAGAGAGAGAGAGAGCGAACACGAGAGAGATAATGTGTATAAATGAAATGTTCATTAATTTGTTTTTAAGAGTATGCATGTGGTCGTTTTTTATTTTTTTTTTTGTTTTTCTTGTTGTTGTTTCATAACAATCAACTTCATTATGATGTTGAACATAAAGTATGACAACAAGCCATAACCAACTACACAATATTTTAATGAATACTTCAATTTGCTCTTTAAATGTGTATGCATTGTATGCATGAGTTAATGAAAATGTTGTACATGTATGTGTGTGCTTGTGTTCTCTCCTCATACATGCTCATTTACTTACTTGCGTTATATTTTATATGTCAACCATGAATTCAAACATGAACATGCTTTTTTTCTTTCATAAAACAAATGTTTATGTTGTTAGCATTTGCTATTGCTGTTGCTGGCATTGTTGTTGTTGTTGTTGTTTAATTTTTATGAGTGTAAAACATGTTGAGAAAAATAATGCACATGTTGTGCTCTCATCTCTCGTTGTTTTTTATTTTTTTTTATTAAATTTTCTACACCCTTCTGCTGTGCTGTTGCTGATGTCTTTAATTTAATTATTTTTGTTCTGTGGTGTGTGCGAGTATTTTAGTAAGTTTTGCAATAACTTTCTATACAAAATATTAATACAGAGGGTTTGCATTTAAAAAAAAAATTGTTTAAAAAATTTTAACTCATAACAATACTAACAAGCATACTAATAAGCTGTTCCACTGTTAAGGAGAGAATCAATTGGTAGTTAAAAGATTTTTATTGCATTAATTAAACTGTTGTTTAAATATTTATGAATATGACTTAAAATTGTAATTATAATTCCCAAAATGTTTAAGCAAGGTTAATAAACAATACACCAAAAAAAAGTACGTAGAAAGTACCAAGGATCGAGGCAAAAAAATATTAAAACCGAGCAAATCAGGTGCTTTCGGTGTTAAGGCCTTAGTTTTGAGTTTGTTGACACGCCATAAAAATTGATTACCCTGTCAATTTAAGACCCTTTAAGGAATTCAAGTACTATTTGGGGTTTTATTCAAGTACTTTTAGGGTTTTTTTTATTTTAATAAAACTGTTGGTTAAATAACTACAGAAATTACTTAAAATTGTAATTATGGTTCCCAAAAAGACTAAGCAAAGTTGGTAAACAATGTGCCAAAAAAAAGTACCAAGAAAGTACCAAGGATCGAGGCAAAAAGATATTAAAAACGAGAAAATCATGTGCTTTCGGTGTTAAGTATTTTGAGTTTGTTGACACTGCATATCGTTGACACTGGATTACCCTGTCAATTGAAGGCCTTTTAAGGAATGCAAGTACTATTCGGGATTTTATTCAAGTACTATTCGAGCTTTTTACTATTTTAATAAAACTGTTGGTTAAATAACTACAGAAATTACTTAAAATTATAATTATAATTTCCAAAAAGACTAAACAAGGTTTGTAAACAATGTACCAAAAAATGAATACAAAAAAAGTACCAAGAAAGTACCAAGGAAAGAGGCAAAAGGTATCAACTGCAGAACAATATTAAAAACGGCCAAGTCGAGAGCTTTAAGAGTTAAGGCCCATAGTTTTAAGTTTATCGACACTGTATATAAAAAATTGCTTACCTTGTAAGTTAAAGACCTCTTAAGGAATTCAAGTACTATTCGGGGTTTTATTCAAGTACTATGTATTCGGGGTTTTTATTATTTTAATTTATTTTTAATTTCATTTTTGGTTAAATTACTACAGAAATGACTTAAAATTATAATTATAATTTCCAAAAAGACTAAACAAGGTTTGCAAACAATGTACCAAAAAAAGTACCAAAAAAGCACCAAGAAAGTACCAAAGAAAGACGCAATATGTGTCAACTGCAACAAGATATTGGAAATAAAAGAGAGGTTACTCAAACTAAATGAAGTTGTTAAAAATGTACCAAAATAAAGTACCGAAAGGTACTAAAAGGTGCTAAAAGATACTAAAAAGTTACCAAATGCAAGATTTATAAATTCTGGAGTGTCTGCATAACGCTTTGAAGTCTTCGTAGTAGTAGTATGTATTGTGTTGGCTTATTAGATTTGAGGCCGTGGGTTAAACCGCAGAAATATGAAAAAAATATTTCTTACGGTGACTTGGCCCCAAGCAATCTTCTGCTAAAAAACACTGAGAGACAAATAAAATTGCAATGAAAAGTTTCTCAAAAAAATTTGTCTTTCGGAGTCAACATTAAGCTGTGCATCTCGCCACTCATGAGTAAAATTAACGTACACAACATGGGTGGTGTGAAAAGCTAGGTTGTAATCCTGACTAAAGGCAATTAAGTGAGTAAGTAAGCAAGTGTTTTTGAAACCGGGTCATGCAAAGTCCTTCATATAGGAACCAACCAGCAAACTGAGGTCGTTTAGAATGAAATACGTTTGATTATAAAACCGTATCGTACTGTAGACGTATGCAGGGTAAATGCCCCATTTTATGCCTCTCTTTTCCTAAGAGCAGTATAAAGCAGTTCTCGTTGCAGTGGTTCTACATTGTAAAGCGTGATTTTTTTAGCTGTTATCTTTTTGGCAACACTGGTTTAAACAGCTCACGCACGTTTCGTGTATTGTTTCACTGTCAAACCGCTTCAGTTTGGTCTACAATTTAACCATGAATCGTCTTACAAACGAACAACGCTTGCAAATCATTTGAATTTTATTATCAAAATGCGTGATCTGGTAAGAAAGTTCATCGCGTGCTTCTTCCATTTTATTGTCAGTTTAGAAGCGGCTATTCGGGCTATTATGACTAAATTTCCCACCAAATTTACATTGTTGAACATTAAACCACCAACACGCTTACGTAGAGTGCGAACTAAAGCAAATATCGCAGCTGTATCGGCCAGTGTTAATGATGACCATCAATTATCGATTCGTCGCCGTTCGCAGCAATTGGGCCTCTGTTACTCAACAATGTGGAAAATTTTGCGGAAGGATTTAGGCGTGAAGCCTTTCACAATACAGCTGGTGCAAGAATTGAAGCCGAAAGACTTACCGCAACGCATAATTTTTGGTGAATGGGGTCTTGGAAAGTTTGGCCGAAGATCCACTTCTTTATCGAAAAATTGTGTTCAGCGACGAAGCTCATTTTTGGCTCAATGGATACGTAAATAAGCAGAATTGTCGATTTTAGAGTGAAGACCAGCCAGAAGCATTGCAAAAGCTACCAATGCATCCAGAAAAAATCACAGATTGGTGCGGTTTGTGGGCTGGTGGCATCATTGGATCGTACTTCTTCAAAGATGCTGCGAATCGTAACGTAACTGTGAATGGTGAGCTCTCCCGTGAGATGATATCCAACTTTTTTTTGCCCAAAATGCAAGAGCTTGACTTGCATGACATGTGGTTTCAACAAGACGGTGCCACATGCCACACAGCACGCATAACAATGGACTTATTGACTGGCGAGTTCGGAAAACATTTTATTTCACGTTCAGGACCGGTCAATTGGCCACCTAGATCGTGCGATTTAACGCCTTTAGACTATTTTTTGTGGGGCTATGTTAAAGCTCATGTCTATACAGACAAGCCCGCTTCAACTGACGCATTGGAAGACAACAGTGAAGTATTAATTCGTGAGATATCGGCCGAAATGTTGGAAAGACTATGCCAAAATTGGATTAAGCGCATGGACCATTTGAGGTGCAGTCGCGGTCAACATTTGCATGAAATAATATATAAAAACCCTGTAATTGATTGGTGTGACCAACTAGCGAAACAGAGGTGCCTGGAAGGATATATTAAGACAGGCCGAAATCTGTTAATGGCCAATTAAGTAAGTAATTCCCAGATTTTTTACATTATCAGTTAGCGTAAGTGCTGTACTAAGACTAGGAATTTTGTACTCCCAAGTGAATGCCACTACAAGCAATCCAAAAAAAAATTAGCCTAACACAAATCTCCATAAGAATACCTCTGTACCGCATAAATACTGCGTTTATTAATGAAATTCAAGTTGTGGAATTAACTTTAGTTTTTAATTTTTTTTTATTACCTTCTCCACACCTCCTTCACTTGCGTTTTGTATGAAAACCATCATGCAACGCTTAAAACGATGAAAAGTTTTACGCACAAATAAAAAAAAATCATGCCACTGTTGTGATGGTTTTTTAAGCCTATTTTTGCATAAAAAAATACGAATTTTTTTCTTCTATTTTTTGTAGAATTTTTTCTCTCTCTTTAGATTTTATATTTATTTTCATAACGTGCACTTCAAAAAAAAAAAAAACAACAACAACAACAACGCAAAAGGTTCAAGGATATTTAAAAAAATAATAAAAAAAGAGAAAGAAATTTGTATGCAAAGAGGGAGAGCAATTTTAACCTAAACAAGGCCAAAGCCAACCATTTATGAATGAAAAACTGAAACTGGAAAAAAAATTAAAAATTAAATGCAAAAATAATATTTTTATGGATGAAAATATTTCATATAAAAACAGAAAAAAATATTCATAAAAAAATATTCATAAAAAAATATGAAAAATAGTGTTAAAAATTACCATCAAAAGGGAAAAATTAGTGATGAAAAGCTTATTAATTAAAGGAAAATAAAAACAACAAAAAAATACATGGAAAAGAAGTAATTGAAATCCATTAGCACGGCAGTAAATTAAATCAATTTCGCTATGTTAACACAGAACAACACAATGCATTACAAAACACAGTGTTAAAGGGAAAAGGTTATTAGGACTGATGTTTTCCTTTTAAATAAAATCATAATTTATAATGAACTTAAGTGAATTAAGGAAATTAAATTGGAGTATTGGAAGGCTAAACCCATAAACCCCACTTTAATTCGCCATACAGACAATTCGCCTTCATAGTTTCGGATGAACCCCATTTTCTTGTTGGTGGGTACTTTAATAAGCAAAATAGCGGTACTTGAGGCTCAGAAAACCCACACGTGGTCTTGCAGAAGCCTAATGCACCCATTACGACTGACTGTTTGCAGCGGCTTATGGAGCAAAGGCATCATTGGCCCTTGTTTCTTTGAAAAAGAGGTCAGCGCAACCATTGCGGTCAATGGATTCAACTATCGCATCATGATAACCGATTTTTTTGTATCCGCTTTTCATTCTATTGATGTGAACGATATTTGGTTTCAACAGAATGGTGCAACTTGCCACACATTTCATGTCACAATCGATGTCGTTTGTGTCAAACGTTTGATGGCCGTTTAGTTAGCCGACATGTTAATGTCAATTAGCGGCCAAGAAAATGCGATCAGACGTCGTTGGACTATTTTCTATGGGGTGCCGTTAAAGAAAAGCGTTTTTGTAACCGCTCTTCATCGTATTGATATGAACGGGGTTTGGTTTCAACAGGATCGTGCAACTTGTCATAAATCTCACGTGGCAATCGATTTAAAGCGTCAAACGTTTGATGGCCATTTAATTAACCGAAATGGTGATGTCAATTGGTCGCCGTTGGCACCGTTAGAGAAAAGTGTTATGCCGACAAACCAGAGAAAATTGAGCAACATTCATGATGCCAATGCTGAGATACGACCCCATACACTCGAAAAAATGCACGAAAATTGGTTCAAACGAATGAGGTATTGAGAGGCCAGCCCCGACAGCCATATGATTGAAGTAATATTCCATTCGAAGCTATTCCCTAAGGGCAACCCTTAATAATATTTAAAGATCCTTAGGCTCTTTACTCAATTGAATCGAATCTAAACTTGACTTTCGTAGATTTTTCCAGCAGTCCGCGAACACACTGTAGAATTAATGCGGCGTGATAATCAAACAACAATTAGATCCCTTGCCACAGGAACTTCCAATTCAACTAGTTCAACAGCTCCCACGATTGTCTGTATTTACTCCTACCGTAGCAGGAGTTTTTTTATCCACTCCCTGTAGATTTCTTGTCGCTGGGATTATCCACACAACTATGTATATAGTCGATGAACTTTCACACCACATTCTTAGCTTTGATACGAAAAGCTCCCTATAATGACCGAGTTCCACCAAACTAGGAAAGAAATTGGTCAGCATAAGAGCTGCACATTAAAAACACGACTATTCTACGCTGGAAAACCAGCCCGAAAGTTTAATAAAGGAAGCTATATCCTTCACATTAATGGATAATAGCTCCGTCAAGGATTCTAGGTTCTGCACTTCGAAACAGATGGGCATTGACAACGAAAGTGGATAACAGTCTCCTCTTCCTCAGTAGATCTATGTACACCCACGGCAGGAGTCGTTAGATGGAAGCTGCATTATTTCCGCCTGTCTTTCCATAACACAATTACCTGTAATCATGGCCACTGTGATCGAGATGACGTTACTATGAGCTCCAATTAACTTTATAAGTCCTAAGCGAAGTAGTAATCTTCAATCACTTGCATAGAAAACATACTAATCAACAGCTTATATTACGCCATAGAAACTTTTCTTTCATCAAATTTATATTCACACGTCATTTCATAAAGGACAGGCTGCGGAGAATCATGTTTTATTTGCCAAAGTCTTCTTTAGAGATTGTAAAACGATCGAAGAATAAGAGAGCCTGTCAGTATTCATATTTGAATATCATTTGACTCACGCATGCAGACCTTTTAAGATAAGCAGGTGTGTGATTTACTGCTGCAGATTCTAGAGTGATAGGGTTGCTATCTATCGTTGCCGAAAAAGGTTTTTGTATTGCATAAGCGGTGGGGAACTTTGCTTAATGAGTCGTGCTTTTTCTCATTAAGTTGCTTAACCTAACTTTATTTACTCTGAGGTATGGGGAATCATTTAAGCAAGTTTGTAAAAAAAATTCCTGTGCCAGTGGTGATACAACTTCCTTTTTCAAAGCTGACAATATAAAAACTTTCCAATTTTTCTTTAAGTGGCCTTAAAAATCCATGGGAATAGAAGTTCTATAGTCTGTTGACGTACAACTTGGCCAATTGTTTTTAGGCGCTCTAGGCTTATCCAGTTTTTGCCATAATAAGAGTCGTTGGGATACAGTGTAGGATAGATGCTCGTGCTATAATGGAACACAAAATTTTTTCTGTTTGCCAAATATGGCCACTCTTTCATTGCTTCATTCAAACGCTCAATCTCATCGGACATACAAAATATAATGCCCATGAAGTTTGTTATTCAAAAACCACAATTCCTTGACAATAAATTTTCGTTTAATATTCTCGTATTCGAAACATATTCTATCACCTGCCCTAAGTTACATTTGATATGACTCTTGTTTCATGAGATATTTTATTACTTCCTACACAAGTTTTCACTCATGAGTTAATGAGGTTTGAGGCAATACTTGTTAAATATTCCGTGAAATTAGTTTTGCATTTAAAATATTTTTTTCTGAATTAATTTACTGGCTGTAGATATTCCAATTGCTCTCTTTCCTGTTCTACCCCACTCCCTAAATGTATGCTTTAGTTTCTATCATAGATTGTAAATGTCAACCATATTATGAGGCGTATGAGTGATATTTGATTTGCATTCAGCATCCAATACAAGGTAGCGGTTAATCATACCACACGTTGTCCATTTCGATTAAAACAAGCAAACTAAGAGCAAAAGTAAGTGGGTGTTGTAACTTTAAAATAAAAAAAAAATAAAAACTAAAAAATATGCAGAAATGCCACCCACGTTTTAATAATAAATTATGGCAGCAAAATTTATTTTCAAACCAATTTTGTATATGCACAGCAATTTTTATTTTAAATATAGAAATACGTATAGAAAATCAAGATAAAAAAGAAAAAAAGAGATTCAAATGCCAATGACTTTGTGTTTGTGGTGGGTTAACCCATAATCACTAGGAAAGTGATTGCATGGAACAAAACCTACAGACTTTGTTTACATTAAACTAAGGGTTCTACAATCGCATTCAAAATCTAATCAACATTATTAACCATTTAAGTTTTCCTATGCAAATTAGCTTATTCTCTGAAACGTAAGCAATCAAAAAATTCTAATAAAGGAAATAAATATAAAGCAAAGCAAATCTGAACTAGTTTTTAGCTTTAAACGAAGAGAGGAAGGTCGTAAATTTTTTGTGAATTTTTTTTAAAGAATTTTTTCAGCCTGTGAATAAGTTTTAAGGTTTTCATATCCTAGCAGATATTTTACTTGCTTTAAACTATGCTTCTTATCCCCAACAGATTTCTGACAACAACTCTGCGAATAAATAAAAATTGTCATGAAAAAGTTTCTCAAGAATCTATCGACTTTAAAATGTAGGCTTCGCCGCTCTTGTATAAAATTAACACACACAACATAAGATGTGTGAGAGAAGCTAAATCGTAATCCTAACTGAAAGATTGTAATGACCAATTATGTATGAACATATGTATGTATTGCTACGTTTTTACCTTTTAAAAACGTTTAAAATATGAGCTCGTAGATTGCAAGCAGAATAAAAATAAATCTTGGTTTAGTTTTAATTAAAATTTTTTATTATTCTCACATTATCATGTATGCCGTTGATCACAACTTTATGTAAACAACAACAATTGCTCTTTGTTATTCCTCTGTTTATAACTTTTGCGTAAACAATAGCAATTACTAGGCAATTAATCAACAGATCTTTGTAACGGAGAACTTCAAACCACGATGACTCTCTTCAAACATACCGCGTCTTCACACAAGACTGACTGAACTTTTACTGACTCTGTTGCCTGCTTTGCCTTGCCTTTTATATGACAAAGTAAACGCTCTGATGAATGTTCTTGAAAGCGAATCTTTGTGGCTTCGCCTTCTCGAGATCTCTGTAAATGTAAACATCGTTGTTTCATTATTGTTGTTTGTGTATTTTATTTACATTTATTCATGTAGTGTTTGTTGTTGTATTTTTGTTTACTTGTTTATCATTTTTTATGCTGGTGTTTGTTGTTATATTATGCAGTACGATAATTTGTAAACAAGTTTGTTTACTGCATTGTTTGGTTTTTGTCGCTTTTGTTTATTATTTTAATGTTAAACGATGTAGAAGCAAAACACCAGTACCTAGATTTTTTCGCCTTATAATTAGAAACCACTTAGCAACATGTATGTTTGTTAATTTGTCTTACAGTTTTCACTGTGTACCTCGGATCAAAGGCTTTGTTTGGAAACACCGTTTCTAATTATAAGGCCACCACTGTATGTCCTTATAAAAATGCTTAGGAAGCTACCTGGGTCTCTAAGCATTCTGACAGCAGCTAAGTAATGCCAGACAAATTTCAACGATTCTTTTTCGTAATCTGCATAGTTTATGGCTACTTATTGCAATTTTCTAATCAATCATGCTGAAAATGATGACCATTTTATTAACTCACGTATCACACAAGCCATATTAAAAAAATATTGAAAAATGCTCACAACAAATTATTACACTGGCTTGAATCCCATCTGGCACTGAAGACCACGCAAAGAATTTCCCCTATTTTTCTTTTATCTAGGAATACCAAATTCGTGTATAAATTAAAGCACCTTTGTGCACAGTGGATTATCCGGTAGCAGGTATCAAATTACAAGGAGAACAGGCAGGGTCTGGAAGTAGGTGTGACTGATTCTTTCATATCAGCAGTGTCTGCTTAATAAGTAAACAAGTATTGCCTTTCCATTACTTTTGTGTGTTCTTTTTGCCGTTTGCGTAAGGGGGTTGGGTTCAATAATTCTGGAAACTATCTCTGATATGAGCTACAGAATGTAGGGTCATCCAAAGAAATTATACAACTTATATGCTACGATGGTTTCAAAACGAGTGTACTACCTAGGCAAGCTTTCCAATTCCTTGCGCAACATTTCACGGATCAGTAAAGGATCACTATTACCTCCATTCTTCTTACTAATTTTGATAGATCCAGTTTCTAGATGAAGCAGTTTTTCAATTGAATTTCGTTCATTGTCAAGCCCTCAGGGTCATCAAAAATATATGTTATGTGGCATTGTCATGATAGAACACAACACTTTTTCTGTTGACAAATTGTGGTCGTTTTAAATCAATTTCTTCAAGTCACTGTAAACGAGAGCTTGTGGTTCAAACTACAAAAATAACGTATGATTCATCAGTGTTGCCGGACTCTTGGTCGTGATTCAAGCCTCAGCTCAGAACAAGACGAATTATGGTAAAAATATTTCTTTTGATGACGTTCTCTCAACAATGTCTAACAAAAACTGCGAGTAAACAAAACTGTCACTAAAATGTTCTTAAATTTGTCGCTCGTGCGTCCCTCATGGATAAAATTAACACTCGCAGCATGGGTGGTGTGCAAAGCTAGGTTGTAATCTCAGCTAAAGGGTAGTAATGACCATTTAAGTATGTATGTAAGTTTGCTTCAATCTCAATATTTGCTGATAATAGAGATCACAATCAGTCGTTTAAATAAATTCCAGAAGTTTATATTGAACAGTTCCCTTTTTATAGTTCCCACCAAACACAAAGCATTAACTTTCTTAATGTCAATTCTGGCTTTATCGTCTTCTGAGCAGCTCCTTCATGCTTCATTCAAAATTTTTTTTGCTCATTATTATAGCATCTGATGTAACATTTATGGCCATTCGCTTTAGTTTGGTTTGGTTTTCATCCGATTTAGCAGTGAATGTCCAATAGATGTACAATTCATGCAATTCTTCCCTATTAATTCATGTAACACCCAAAGACTAGCTTTCTTTACGTATCCAGTTTTCTTCAAATGATTGATAACAGCTTTGTGATGAATACCTTGCTCCCTAACCAAGACTATGCCACTGATACCTCATTTTTTGTCAAATTTGTTTCATAATTTTCTTGAGTTTTTTTGTATCGATTAGTCGACAAGGTCCAGCTACACCTTTAACATCAAAGTTGTTACCATTTCGCTACGGTTTTTCCAAATAAATCATTTCAACAGCCTCCAAAGCATTCTTAACTCTTCTGCGATACTGGTAGAAGAGCAATTTTCCAATTGTTCACCCTTTTCTTAAGCACGATTAGATAAGGTCGGGTTAGCTGTTAGCTTGCCATTCACAGGGAAGTTTACTCGGGTGGCCCATATGACCCATATGGCCCAGTGTGCTACCCACTATGAGGTAAGCCCCTTTGTGATAAGACGTGAGTGGAGGATTTGAACCACCTTGAGCTCCGAATGAAACTGACCAGTTCCCTTAGTAACACGTTTGCCATCATGCTCAAATCTTCAAACGTTCTGTCACCCAAAAACAGATGACGTTTGTCCTGAGGTGCAGGGCACTCCCATAAAAACTGTTGTATCGAATCGGTTTTCTCCACGTCATGGCAGCTTCTGTTGCAGCCTTTGCTGATTTGGAGGAACTTGGTCACTTGGTTGTTTTTAACTGTGGCGTCACAACGGGCCCCTAGACGTGCTCAAGTGAACTTTTTTTAGCACAGCTACCGCTCCAACCTAATCTTAACCATGGCAGCTTCTGCAACAATTCTGGTAGGGCAGAGCGAGTCTGTCAGTGAAACTGCAGTGAGCAGTTAGAATTCCAGATGAAA
The DNA here is from genome assembly GCA_932273835.1 of Sarcophaga variegata. Lineage (NCBI taxonomy): Eukaryota > Metazoa > Arthropoda > Insecta > Diptera > Sarcophagidae > Sarcophaga > Sarcophaga variegata. Next base: position 142,910,208 of record OW026358.1, on the reverse strand, counting down.
TGTGAACCGTTCTATTGCCAAACTCAAGTGGTTTTAAGCACAAATAAATGTTCACACAAAATTTTCATTCAAATAATGCCGTCTAGCACACTGAAGCTTAAAAACTGATCTTTGTATCCGCAAATATTGCCTTTGCGAGTGAATGTTTTTGAGCACATAGTTTTACCCTACCGTTGTGCAATATGGCTTGTAACAAAAGAAATTAAAAACAGAACAGAAATGTTTGTTAACCGCTGTTTACATAAAATCTTTGAAATAACCAACGTGCAGCAACGCAAATGACGAAAATATTTAACTACGTACACGTAACTTCTGCTAAATAAGTCGGGGCAATAAAAAGTGAGGACGTTCCCACATTAAGGGATATAAACTCTACATTTGTAGCTAGAAGAAGAGAGGGGCCTTACGTCCAAAGATTGAAAGCAGAACTTATGTTTGATTTTCATTACAATTCAAAGCTTGTTTCTATTTAAATCAGTTTAACAATTTAACGTATTTTTACCCATTTTTTTCTGCTTATCTGTTCACGAGATATGTTACCAGATTCACATGTTTGGGTTGTGTGTTAAAAAATAATTAACACAGTCCATTACGTAGCTTTTATTCTCTGTTATTTTGTAGATTGACAGGCAATATTTTGTTTCAATTTTTTTTTCAACGTTTCCATTTGTATAAGCATTATGAAAAACGTTTATTAAAACGAAAAACACAATAAAAACCATTCTCTGTTTATAATTCTTTTGTTGTTTTTATAGAGAAATTCGAACAATAAACACAACAAAAAATCCTCATGCACAATTACAAACACAATCCGGGAAATAAATTGCAATTGAAAGGTAAAATTCAATGATTGTTTGGTTGTAATTGTAATTGTAATAGATTACCTCTCTCATACATTAATGTCATCAACATATACCGTTAAACAATACGAAACGCAAAAAATTTTCATATTGTAATACAACAACAACAACGACAAAGCCAGTGAAAGCATCAAAACAAGAGAAAGAAAATAAAATACAATTTAAACAATAAAACATAGCAAAATATTACTCTCTCATGTTCAAAAACATTTGCCACACATACATAAGCATTCATGCATGCTTTCACTCATACAATTGTGTGTAGCAAATAGAGAAACATTTAAATTTCGTTTGAAATGTATTGTAATGTCACTCTCTCTCTCTTACTCTAGCTTTGTGAAATACGCTCATATTATTGTTATTTAATGGACAAGAAACAAAACAAATGGTTTTGAACTAGGAAAGATAACAAAGAGCATGGGAGAGAGAGAGAGGGCAAGACAGTTGGTGAATGCTGTAAAGGTAACAGAACGAGAAATAATTTTCATGTGTGGGTGAACATATGAAAATATACAAGGTGGCCATGTAAAGAGTTTAAGTCTGAGATTTAAAGGCATTTTAAGATGATTTTATAAAGCCATCGCATAAATTTTTATTTTTCTTTCATTTTAACTGCCCAAAATGTCACGTCGCCGTGGCCTAGTAGGTAGTGCGTTGGCTTATTAGACGAAAAGCCAGGATTCGAGCCCCAGGCCAGATATCAAAACCAAATACAAAAAAAGTGTTTTTTCGGCGACTTCCTTTCAGCAGATTTCTGGCAAAAACTCTGAGCGTAAATAAATAAAAATTACCATGAAAAAGTTTCTCAAAAATCTGTCCTACGGAGTCGACTTTAAACTGTAGGTCCCGCACCTCATGTATAAAATGAACACACACAACATAAGTGCTGTGAGAAACTAGGTCGTAATCCTGATTGAAGGGTTGTAATGACCAATTATGTATGTATGTATGTATGGTAGAAAATAACGTCAAAATTTTCTGCGTGACAATTTTTTCTAGAAAAATGGCTTCAAATGTTCCAAATCACTTGTAATTTTGACAGTGATAAACCAAAAACCCATCCATATAACAGGAAAGCAGATGTCAATGACAAATCTTGCTCTGGAAGCTCTGCATTATCGAAAAGGATGTGACAACTGCGTGAGATGTTTGCTCGTATGATCTGCGTTTTGCATTTACATCGTTTAACTTTAAAATTATAAACAGAAGCTATAAAAACAAAAACAATGAACTTGTTTACAAATTATCGCGCTGCGTAGTATAACAACAAACACCAGCATAAAAAATGATAAACAAGTAAACAAAAATACAAAAACAACGACTACAGAAATAAATGTAAACAAAATACACAAACAACAATTATTAAACAACGATGTTTACATTTATTGAGATTTCGAGAAGGCAAAGCCAGGGACATTCGCCTTCAAGAACATTCATCAGACTGTTTAATTGTCATATAAAAGGCAAGGCAAAGCAGGCAACCGTAGTTAGTAAAAGTTCAGTCAATCTTATGTTAAGACGCGGTATGTTTGAAGAGAATAATGGTGGTTTGAAGACCTCCGTTACAAAGATCTGTTGAATAATTGTCTAGTAATTGTTATTGTTTATGCAAGGGGTGTAAACAGAGTAATAACAAAGAAGAGCAATTGTTGTTGTTTACATCAAGTTGTGAACAGTGGCACACAGAATTGTGCGAATAATAAAAAAGTTTAATTAAAACTAAACCCCAAATTTATTTTTATTTTATTTGCAATCTACGAGATCATATTTTAAAGGTTTTTAAAAGATAATAATTTGACAACACTATACAGCACATATTTGTAAAGTCTTTAATTTGTCTTCGCTTCATGTAAATCAATGACGATATTGTCAGCATACGTCACGTCGTTACATTGTTCCATATCAATTAGAGAATCTATACATATCACTTGCATAGAAATCAGACAAACCGCAGGCCATCTTAGAACCCTATAAACAAAATACCCTATACCAATTACCCTATAACAATTACTACAGAAGGTGTAACGACGAGGAAGACGCGAAGTCAATGCTCTGTCATTGCTCAGCACTTGAAAATCTGAAACAAAGTATTCCTTAGCACCCATAATTTATTGGCAGAATGTATTTATCTAGTCTATGCGGTTTGGATAGGATCCCTTACTTTACAAAACTCTAAGGATGATTGAAAACTGCCATCCCGGAGAAAGATTTAAGTGACCTTATAGCCTCTTTCTAGCGCCAACCATCTCTTCAATAATGGCCAAACATGGGCAAAATCATTGTGTTAATAATCAAACATCAATCACTGAATTTTCCAATTAAAAAAATTTCTAATTTCAAATCCATTTCCCTCTTTTTTAATCAACCAAAACTAATGGATTTTTACTATTTAAAAAAACACAACAACAACATCAAGAATACAAGCTAAAATCCCATGAAATATGCAATAAAAACAATACATTGGCTTTCAATTGAAATTCAATTTTTTCTGTATTTTTGTCCGTCTCTTTCTCTCCGTTTTTATTTTATTTTATTGCATGATTTTTTCCATTATAATTTAATTAAAAAAATATAATACAACTCTAGAGAGAGAGAACATTTTGGCATAAATTTTGAAAACGAAAATCTGCATTAAAACCCATATGCTGTAGCAAATGAAAGGTAAAAAGCGGAGATGGGTGGGTTAATAACAAAAAAAATTGATATTAAGAACCTGCCTTGAATGGCCATCAGGTATAAATGGCAGTGAACTCTACAAAAATTTGATTTAGAGAGAGAGAGAATATCCTTCCCCTCTCTCTCTCTCTGTCCTTTACATAGCATTTCAAACATTTTGTTATGTACTGTACTGGCCAATACATTTTCAACTTCCGAAAGCTTGATTTTGTATAAATCAAATTAGAAATACAGAAAGAAATGAAATGAAAGAAAGAAAAAGAAAATAAAAAATTCAATTTCATGTAGAAAACAAAACCAAATAAAAAATATTTAAAATTGTTCAATTGAACTGAATTGAATTGAATTGAAACGAATTGAATTTCATTTCTTCTGTTTTTAATCATCTTAAGCATCGTTTCCCTCTGACTGTACATGTTCTATTGGCAAAAGAGATTTTGGAACATACAAAACAAGACAGACAGAGAGAGAGAAAGGGACAGAAGGAAAGAGAGTTTAAGAATGTTACTTCAAAATTTGTGTGCTTGTGAAGGGTCAGCCGAATAACTTTGTTTTTTTTGAAAATGCTTTAAAAAAAACTACTGAATATTTTCTCAAATTTCTTTTTTTTTTTAAAGTACAATCCTTCCGGTTAATAATGGAAAATAATTTCATTCAAATGGCTGCCTCGGCTGGTCATGCAGTAGCCTGACAGGTTGAACTTGATAAACTGTCCCTCTAAGCAGCTCCATGAACACGTTAGAGTTAGTCAAGCATTCTTAGGCCTCAATGCCAATGGATTATGTGCCACTGTAACTATCTGGACAGATGCTTACATACCATTATGTCTTGTACAAGCCACTGCAACTTAGATTCTACTTCAAGATATCTGGGAATATACCCTCATAACTTGAGATTTTATAGGCAGAAGTGTGGTAATGTGTATTCCTACATATCCCGTATCACTGCAGTATTTTCCCGGATGCAAATCATGGCTACGATCATGGCAATTAAATGGCTGTTGAGAGGAAGAAATAAATTCCCTAAGAATATAATGATAAACTTGAACAGTGTGGCTGCTATAAAATACCTTCCATGTGGCTTGTTAATGCCCAAGCTTGTGCATGAATGTCACTTATTCCTGCGGGAAATTGAGTCCATTACTTGGGTCCCTGGACATAGACACATAACCGTAAACTGTCTTGCTAATGCACTGAGCAGAACGGGTACCACACTGGAAAAACTCTTATGAAATTCGTCTTTAAGGATATCCTGGATCGCGATAGAGCTACGGTAGGGAAAAATTTCACCCTTTGACTTGATTGGTCTAGTTCAAGCAAGCATTAGGACACTCAGCGGCTTTATCATAAGTTCCCCATAATACCAGGATAAGAGATGCAATTTCATTTTGGCAAGACCAGGAGCCACACTGGCAGAAGAGTGGCAGCCACCTCTATCTAACCACATCTTCCTCTAAAAATAAAGCCTAGTAAGGTATTCCATCGACTTAGTGTTGCATAAATATATGAGAACCAAACCATCATATTATTGAATGCCCTTTCAACAGCAACTCTCCTGTGAGAGGCAAGTGATTTTGAATATAGAAAAAATCCAGACAATGGTGCTTTGCTTTTACATCGCTTAGCATTAAAATTATAAACAAAAGCAACATAAACAAAACAATGCAGTGAACAAACCTGTTTACAAATAAGCATAAACTAAATGATAAACAAGTAAACAAAAGTACACAAGCGACACTACAGGAATAGGTGCCCTGAGAGTCTAGTGGGTAGTGTATTAGACTTTAAGCGTGACGGTGGTGGGTTCGATTCCCACCAGAGACTCTGGTCTGTGACGCTACACAAAGTCAAAGTTACTCAGCTCGTATATAATTAAAAATAAATTGTAATTTTATTGTAAATAATAAATCCACAAACAACACTACAATAATAAACGTAAACAACGATGTTTACATTTATAGAGACTTCGAGAAAGCAAAGTCGCCTTCAAGAACATTCATCAGACTGTTTACCCTGCCATATAAAAGGCAAGGCAAAAGCAGGCAACTGAGTTAGTGAAGTTCAGTCAGTCTTGTATGAAGACGCGGTGCATTTGAAGAGAGTAATCGTGGTTTGAAGATCTCATTTACAAAGATCTGTTGAATAATTGCCTAGTAATTGTTATTGTTTATGCAAAGGGTGTAAACAGAGGAATAACAAAGAAGGGCAATTGTTGTTGTTTACATCAAGTTGTGAACATTGGCACACAGATTTGTGCGAATAATAAAGAATTTTAATTAAAACTAAACCTAGATTTATTTTTATTTTATTTGCAATCTACGTTCTTATATTTTAAACGTTTTTAAAAGGTAGGTTAGGTTAGGTTAGAGGACGTGTACTTGGCAATTAAGACAAGAATACAATACCCGGAGGTCGAATTGACCCATTGTACAACGTCCTAGTTTCTCACACCACTTATATTGTGTGTTAATTTAATACATGAGTGGTGGGACCTACAGTTTAAAGTCGACTCCGAACGACAGATTTCTGAGAAACTTCTTAATGGCAATTTTATTTACACTCAGAGTTTTTGCCAGAAATCTGCTGAGAGAAAGTCGCCGAAGAAATAATTTTTGTATTTTGTCTTGATGTCTGGCCTGGGGCTCGAGCCTTGGCTTTACGTCTAATAAGCCAACGCACTACCTACTAGACTACGGCGACTGTTTTTAAAAGGTAACGTAACTATATGTTAAGCACAAAAAATGGCTTTTACTGCTGGGAGGAATCATTGCTAAGTAATATTATACCGGTCTACAGATTAATTTGAGAAATTGTAAGTGAAGAAGGGAGTAAATTAGTTTCAACAAATATCTCGTTTGTCAATCTGCCTTTAAAAGAAGAGACAAGTAATTGTCTCCACTCAAGATCAGGCCCTCTCAAGTCCTATATGACCGAAATAAGACTTTAGAACATACAATCAGCCTTACACCAATCTCGCTCAACTCCAACTGATTGTCAAAACCACAATGGAAATGTAATCACGCTTGGCTTCATCCTGAAGCCATGGCAGTACAAAGGAATGAAAATTATCCTGGCATTTGTCTCCGCTACATCCACTACCTTGTAATGTAGAGGAGGAACGTACGAAATTAATTTGTTTAAGTGTACTTGACTATGTCTGCTTAAGTACAATTACAAACAGAAACAACAAGAACAGAAACAATAACCATAAAGAAAATTTGCAAAATAAACAGAAAATATACAATCACACACACACAAATACAATTTGTAACCTTTTTCCTTAAGATCCTTAGCCGTATGAAAGGAGAAAACATAAAGAAATGTTGGAGAGAATGGAAGAAAAAAAAGCGAAAAAATTCGCATGTGTAAGCAAATGAATAAGTTTCTGCAAAAATGTTAACATTTTGTCGCGTCTTTTTGGCGACATTTTGCAATTTTTTTTAGCAATTGTTGTTGTTGTTCATTTTACGTTTTACGTTTTCCTTTATTTTTCCTTTCTTTTATTACCTTATTTTGTTGTTTTGTTTTCGTTTTCAAAAGTTTCCTTTAAAGTGCAAGAGAAGGTGGATTCTTTTGAAAGTTTTTCTCATTGTTTTTCTCGTTTTTTGCTGCCTCAGCAGTTCTTTGAAAACAAAAGGGAAACGAAAACAAATTTTATTACAGGTAAAATATATGAAAGGGTGACCCCTTTATAGCTGTTTATAGTTGAAATGTAATTAAAAAAAAATAAAAATAAAATGGAAGATAAAGATATTGGGCCCTTAAGAGACAAAAGTTTATGTTTTGTTTTGTGCTTAGTTGGTTACAAAAAAAAATGAGGAAGAAATAGAGGGAAGAGTTTCGTTTTCATGCTTAGGTTAGGTTAGGTAAGGTTAGAGGACGTGTACTTGTCAATTAAGACAAGTACAGTATCTGGAAGTTGAATTGGCCCATTGTACAGCGTCCTAGTTTCTCACACCACTTATGTTGTGTGTGTTAATTTTATACATGAGTGGCGAGACCTACAGTTTAAAGTCGATTCCGAACGAGAGATTTTTCAGAAACTTTTCATGGCAATTTTATTTACTTCGCAGAGTTTTTGCCAGAAATCTACTGAGAGGAAGTCGCCGAAGAAATACTTTTTATATTTTGTTTTTGATGTCTGGCCTGGGGCTCGAACCATGGCTTTATATCTAATAAACCAACACACTACCTACTAGACTACGTCGACTTCAAAATGCTTATAAAGCCCAATATATAGTGTTAAGGCCTGATGGCTGTTAATTTATAAGAATGTTTTTTAGTATCATTAGAACGATAACTTTTGTAGCCACCGAAGTCTAGTAGATAGTGTGTTGCCTTATTAGACGAGAGACCACGGTTCAAACCCCAGACGTCTCCAACAAAACAAAATCCAAAAAATATTTCTTCGGCAACTGCATCTCAGCAGATTTCTGGCAAAAACTCAGAGAGTAAATAAAATTGCCATGAAAAGTTTCTTAAAAATCTGTGGCGCGGAGTAGGTCCCACCACTCATATATAAAATAAACACACACAACATAAGTGACATGAGAAGCTAGGTTGTAATCATAACTAAAGGCTTTTAATGACCAAATATGTATGTATGTATGTATGTAGATCGAGAACTTTCAGTTTAAATAAGCAGCACTTTGTTTGATAACTTATGGCCGTTTTGAGTTGAATTCCATTACCACCATAATACTGCGATAACCCAAATCTTGTCTGCTATCTTGTTATCATTTTGGGTGTATTTATATAACAACCCTTTGGCAAGGCTTTAGGCAAACTTGTGACAATAGTGTAGCTCAACATGCGCCTTCTGCTGAAATACATTCCTTTCTCATTGACCAAAACTAGCAAATGAGATCCCATGTAATGAAGATGGGATCAACTTCCCGACGGCCCTATGCACTGCAAATAATCACAGACCTTGTACATCAAAGAATCGAACATGCTCCTTTAATTGGAATGCTCGGATGCCTGTATCTCCTATACACCAGTGTCAGCTAGTTGGTTATCACGTGCTTCATTGTCTCATCTTCTCCACAAAAGCATCTGTAGGTACTAGTATAAGATTCGTCCATCCTATACGAATGCTTACTGTAAGCATAATTTCCTGTAAGCATACCCGAAAGTCTGCTAAAACTTTTACAACCCGATTTCAGAGCTAAGTCCACTGTCCTAACGCCAAAGCTTAGAAATTCTTCCAAATGATCGAAGCCAGTGGTGTCACTCCAATACTTCCTCACACTAAGTATTGACAATTTCATCACTTATCCCTCTCAGTAGACTTTTATGGAAGCCAAAAGATGGAGTGGATCGATCCAGTGAATATCTCTTCAGTCTCTCTTCAGTCCGCATTTTATTTCTTTTGTGCTCCAGGTTGGCAGGACATTTCTGCCAAAGTAATAGTAATAACACTGAATGGCTAGATTATTTAAGAGGTATGCCTTGATTACTTACGTAATTGGTTATTGCTATTCTTTAGTCAGGATAACAATCCAGCAACTCACACCACTTATGTTCTGTGTGGCAATTTTATACATGAGTTGCGGGATCTACCGAAGAAGAGAGAGAGAGAGAGAGAGAGAGATTGTTGCTCAGAAGCCAGCTGAGAGGAAGTCACCGAAACTTAAAAAATTTCAGAAATTTTTTAACCAAGACCGTCTTAAAATCGAGGAAAGTTGTCAGACAATTATAAAGATTTTCAACGAAAACTGATTGGTTAAAAATTTTCTGAAATTCGTTAATCGTATGTCTACTTTTGTGGCTGAGTGTATTTCCTTACGACCTCATGGTTAACATTAAATTTTCTAAATACCGACTGCAAAATATGAAGCATTCCCTCTTGGCGCACAATTATGTATGCCACTGTTCACAACTTGATGTAAACAACAACAATTGCTTTTCTTTGTTATTCCCCTGTTTACACCCTTTGCATAAACAATAACAATTACTAGACAATTATTCGTCAGATCTTTGTAACGGAGATTTTCAAACTACGATTACTGTCTTCAAACTCATCTCGTCTTCACACAAGACTGACTAAACTTCACTAACTAACGTCATGTGGTTTCAACAGAATGGCCATAAGTACCACACAGCTCCTATTACAGCTCCTGGCCATTTTATATAGAGGTGATGTGAATTAGCCATCGAGATAATGTAATTTGACTATGTTAGACGCTTTCTTGTGGGGTTTTCTTATGTCGCTGGTATATGCAAAGGAGCCACAAAGCATTATCGCTCCTTAGAGCCATGCTATCGATCAAATTCAACCCGATTTATGTAGCGAACTCTGTTATATGATATACAAGAGCCGTTTATTTTTCCTATTTTTGTGTTCTCCTAGGTTCTCTTTCATGTCTCACTTCTCTCTCTGGCGTTTATAAAAACTTGCTGTGCTTTTAATTAAACTGTTTATGGGTTTTTGTTTTTTTGTTCTTCTTTGAAAAACAATTTAAATTCATATAAAAATTGTTTTTGTTTTGCGTTGATCTCTTATAGACACGAGTGTGTGCATACATGGCCAGTATGACTCTCATAGCCAGTATGTCTGTCGTATGTCCTTACTTAGTCGAGCTATCTCTAAGGGTTTTCGTAAAAAAATAAATTTTGCTGTTAAACTTCGTAAACAATGTTCGTATAAGTTTAACTATCTCTCTTCTCTCTGTCTCTTTCGCTCTCTCTGTCTCTCTCTGTCCCTATTTTATTTGCTAACCCCAAGTACAAGTTGAATTATTTATTTTGTTTTGTTTTGTTTTGTTTTTTTTTAGTCTTTTTGCCTGATTTATGCAACCTTAAACGGAAGTTGAAACAAAAAAAAAAAAAAAAAAACAAAACAAACTCTGTTTAAATGACACACCATTACACATGCAATACATGTATGTGGACCCCAACTGAACCGGAAGTTCCTATGAAAACTTTTGCCAAATGAGTTTCCGTTTTGAATGAAAAGAAGAACAAAAAATGCCAACATCAGCCATTCAGCTAAACAAATACATACTCATTGTGTGTAAAGCACACACTCACACACATACTGCTGCATATAAAAAGTGAAATTCAAATGTTCTTTTTTTGCTTTTTTGTGTCAGTTTTATTGGTTGATTTTTCTATTTATGGTGACAGAATAAAAAAATTGCAAAAGTTTTTTGAAAACAAAATGCAAAAAAAAATCGGAAATAAAGCCCGCGTGTAATTAGTTGGCTTTTGTTTTTGGCAAAACTGGGTCTCTTTTAAATTGACTTTAATAGGCATTTAAGTGTTGTAAAGTGTGACAAGGTTTGAGGTAATAAATCCACAGGAACTCTTTGAAAAGTTGTTTGACATTTTTTGTTTTACCGGTTTTTTTACGGTATTCAACTAAACGCCTTTTAAGTCATGCTGACATTGCATGAGTTATTGCTTATGAAGCAATAATTAAACACTAGCAGATGCGTTATTTTTGGTTATGAATGGTTGACTGGTTGATCTTTACTACACCCATAATAACTCATTATGTCTGCTTGCTCTAGTAGATGTGACCTTATTAAAAACGAGCCCTTGATTCAACCACTGACTCGGACATCTTACAAAAAAAAAAAAAAAATATTTCTTTCGGTGACTTTCTCCGCAGTTTTTGAAAGTCAATAAAATTGCTGTGACCAGTTCCTAAAAAATCTGTCTTTCGGAATCGCCACTTATGGATAAAATTAACACACACCACATGGGTGGTATGAGATGTCAAACTTGGTTGTAATCCTGACTAAAGGGTTGTAATGCCCACTGAAGTTAGTAAGTAAGTGACAATAAGGACACGTTATCGACGTAACCTCCTTGTGGTTATTCGACTCTTGTTAGAAGAATGTTAATACTCAGAGGAAAGAATTCTCTAAAGTTAAAACCCGAAGGAGGGAGTCTAAATTCAGGATTTCCTGGCTTTTATTGTTTGATTACCCATCGTGAGGATGTATGTCCATCCTTGAGCAGCTAATTCTGAAGTTTTTTTTTTTAATTCTCTCCACTTCTTTTTATTTGTGCAACTTTTTTCTTTTTTAAGAACGAATACAATTCAGTTTCTGAATTTCCCATTCGGAGTCGTACGTCCTATCACTCATTAATAGGAATAAGAGTGGCTCCCAGACTAAAATATGCGGAACATATTAAATACTCTGCTAACAGAGCCCAAAGGATCGTGGGACAGCTCAGCACACTAATGGCGAATATTGGAGGCTCGCTACCGGCGAGATGGAGACTGATAGAGGTTAGTAACAGCATTATGCTTTATGGAAGTGAAATTTGGGCCGAAGAGCTCAATATTAGAAAGCAAGCGCACTCATTTATATCGGTACAGAGAACGGCTGCATTGCGTATTGCTTCGGCGTATCGTACGGTATCCGCACCAGCCGTACTTGTGATTGCAGGTACAATTCCCGCAGGCCGCGGAGCGGATGGAGATTTATAGGGCGAAATTGACTGGAAGTTATACGACAGGTTTCTTCAAGCAAAACACCATCTCAAAATGGTAACGCCAATGGGATGAAGAGGACAGGAGAAGGTGGACGGCGAGACTTATCCCCTTATGGGCTATGAATTGGACGGAAAATCGGAGAGGCCATGGGTATTTTGGAAAGTACCTGCATAGAATGGGCAAGAGCGCCTCCCCTTATTGCCTTTACGAAGAGGTGGAAGGAATTGATGATGCAGAGCACACTATTTTCGAACGTGCATGCTGGCTCTGAACTGACGTCAATAGTTGGAACGATCACGGCCGCTAACATTGCCGGGGTTATGATTGCGAGTATAGAGAATTGGACTTCAGTGCCGAATTACGTGGAGCGTATCCTAGGACTGAAGAAGAGAGATCTCGAGGCTGCGGAACATGTAGGCACGCCGGCATAAATGATACTTGCACACGTGTCAAACAAAATCAGACACAGGGACCTGGACGAAAAGAATAGTGGAGACACTTAGATGTCTCCTCAACTTTCGACACGTAATCCGGACGCGGATATGAACACACAGGGGCCAAAGGACCAAAAGGACTCTACTCCGAAGTAATACCACCGTAGTTCTGGAGTGGGCACAACAAGTCCGCGAGACGAGGGGGCGATTTAGTGGATGAGGGCCCCACACACGGAGAATGTAACGACTTCCTCTGTGGTGCGGTTAGGTACATTTACCCCTCCTCGGCGAGAAAAAAAATCACACTCATCGATAAAATTAACAAATGCAACGTGGGTTGTGTAAGAAACTAGGTTGTAAGCCTGACTAAATGATTGTAATGACCAATTTAGTACATAAGCAATTATACAACAGCAATTTTCAGACGGTTGAAGTCTACGTAACGTAGCCAGGGGTACACAATGTGAGCATGTCTCTGAATTCTTATTCTGGTCCTCGTATCTAAATCAACCTAATGACAGAAAAACTTTCAAATTTACAGCAAATAACATGTGGCTTATACAAGGATATTACGAACTTAAATATTAAAGGACGACAGGAAGGTACAGCAATCATCTGAAGTGTAACTTGAAACTAAGCAACTCTCTTTCTCTTCAAATATTAGTCCTAAACATCTTCATCATCATTATGGAGCAAGGACAGAATGTATTGTTTTTGACATATTCATTTAGCAAAGTGCGTCGGTTGTGGATTGGCATTCAGCGGAATTATAACGAAAAGATGGAGTTGGATGGGTCATGTTATAATAGACTTTAAGACTATGTTGAAGTCGCCTTAGTGTAGTAGGTAGTGTGTTGGCTTATTAGACGTAAAGCCAAGGTTCTATCCCCAGGCCAGACATCAAGACAAAATACAAAAAATTTTTCTTCGGCGACTTCTTCTCAGCAGATTTCTGGCAAAAACTCTGAGAGTAAATAAAATTGCCATGAAAAGTTTCTCAAAAATCTTTCGTTCGGAGTCGACTTTAAACCGTAGGTCCCACCACTCATGTATAAAAAATTAACACACACAACATATTTGGTGAGAAACGAAGACGTTGTACAATGGGTCAATTCGACCTCCGGGTACTGTACTTGTCTTAATTGACAAGTACACGTCCTCTAACCTTACCTAACCTTAAGAGTGCCAGATTGCATTTAACATGGAAAACTGAACACTGCAGAAGACAATCTAAGGCTTTTGGATGGAAATGCTTTGAAAATTTTATGTTCACAAAGGCAAACAGAACAACTTCTCAGTTATTATTTAGCACTTCGGAATTTGGATGGCGAAACGCTAAATAGGAATTATAGTTGATCGAATTGAAATGGAAACTTTTGATATTACAATGGAAGCTTATACGACCCAAGTAAGGCATACCTTTTGATGAGGCTGTCGATTTGAACAAGCATTTGGTCAACATTGAGATTTAATGTAAATCTAATGGTAGAAGATAGCTTTAAACAAAAAGAATTTTTCGATCATCTTCACTTGAATAATCTTTTATAATTCTACCTTAAAATCCATGCGTCTAATCAAACATTCCTTTACCTTGAATGTAATTTATAAGAGCTTTTGTTAATAAGAATTAAATATATTTAAATGGAAATTATTTATTTATTTTATTTTTATTTATTTATTATAATTAACATAACACAACAAGATTTTAATCTTATAAGTTATAGTGCTATGCTTAGGATCAATAAGATATAATACATAAAAAAATAATAAAAATTATGAAATATAAGAAATTAAGTAAAACTAACAAATTAATATAAAAAACAAATTAATTAAAATATTAAAATATTAAAATTGAGTAGAAATATAATTTAATTGATTTAATTATTTTAGGAAAACTAACAATACTACAGAAATAAGAAGAAAATAAAAAAGTTAAAAAAAGATAAAGAATTCTAAAGATATAAAAAAGAAATATTTACAAAAATTGGTATAGAAAAGTAAGCATAAATATTTATCCGATATAATAAACATGCTAAGAACGTAACAAACTTTTCATTAAGATAACAATTTAAATAATTCCTTTTTGAACGCGTTTGCATTGCCTAACTTTTGGATGTAGTTTGGTAGGGAATTCCAGAGACTAGTGGTGTGTATAAAGAACTGTCGCTGTGACAGAAGAGTCCTGTAACGTTGTTGAATAATCTTCATGCTTCGGCATGACCTAGCAAACTTAATACGGTCTACTAAATATTCCGGCTGTCCCGTATTAATAATTTTATGGAATAGAATGAGGCATTTAATTTTCAAAAGAGTATCAAATTTCACACTAAATATCTGATACGCTAAATGAGAAATATGATCCCGGCGACCTTTAAGAAATACGTATCTTGCTATATTGTTGTATGCCAAGTTTAATTTCCGGTTGTCATTACTATCGCAGTTTGCAAAAATTTCGCACCCATACAATAGCACAGGAATCAAATAAGTTTTAGCAAGTTGCATACGAATTGCAAAAGGAGTTGAATCAATGACCGCCCATAAATTCCGTAGCATGCTGTAAATTCTGCCAACGACGACACTTATATGGCCAGACCACGATAATCTGTCATTAAATACAATGCCCAGATTAGTAGCAGACTTGACATAGTCAATTTTATTTCCCCTGATACTCAATCCAGGTATGGCAAACGAAACATTGGTCTTCGAAAGCAGTAAACATTTGGACTTTGAGGGATTAATACACAGTCCATTCGCCGAAGCCCAACGGTCAATCCTATCCAAATCACAGTTAACAGAATGTAAACAAGAATCAATATTCTCCTTACGAGTACTGGCATAAATCTGCACATCATCAGCATACATATGAACACGGCAGTCAACCAAAACATCCGGCAGATCATTAATATACATACAGAACAACAGTGGCCCCAGTATTGATCCCTGGGGAACACCTCTACAAATATTAAGCGAATCAGAAATCTTCCCATTTAAGTGAACCCTCTGACATCTGTCTAACAAATAAGAAAAAATTAGACTAGCGGCAGAATTAGAAAAATTAAACAGCTTCCGGAGCTTATTCAATAAAATTTTATGATTGACTGTATCGAAAGCCTTTGTGTGATCGAGAAGAACTAAAAACGCTACATTATTTACATCCAGCTCCAACCTGAGATCCTCAACTACATTTAATAGAGCGGTAGTACAACTCCTACCTTTCATGAAACCTGACTGACTTATTGTTAAATAATTATGACCTTCCAGATAACCATTGATCTGTCTGGCTATACCTTCGACAAAAAAGGAAGAATGGCAATTGGCCTAAACTCATTGTTTGACTTGGGAATGGGAAGGATCTTAGCAAGTTTCCATTCATTAGATATTGTATTGCAATTGACTTACTTTAATTTATTTGCTCCGGAGAAACGAACACCTGTAATAAAAAAGGAATTTATTATAAAACATTCCGAAAGAATAATTTTTAATTAATTTTTAAAAGTAAAGTTTTTAAATATTTTTTTATTTTATTTTTTAAACAAACAATTGTTAAATGAATCGTCTTTAAAAGAAATAACAACAAAAAGTTTAATAGATCCCTAGAGACTTCGAGACTTTTAGCCTTTGATTCAGAGAATAGAGAAATTCGAAAATCGAATTATCCATTTAGTAGTTTCAAAACAAACGATCTGGCAAGGCTGCAGTAATTGAAATATTTTCTGTCCTTTATTTAGTAAAATGTATGCCATTTATGAATCATTCAACTAACAGAGGAACGCTTAAAAATACCTAAAATTGACTACAAAAGTGGTGATTCAGGTCGTTATGGTTTATAGTGTATTTGGCTTACTAAACAAGAGCTCGCGAGTTTAAACCTTGATAT
Organism: Sarcophaga variegata; assembly: GCA_932273835.1. Lineage (NCBI taxonomy): Eukaryota > Metazoa > Arthropoda > Insecta > Diptera > Sarcophagidae > Sarcophaga > Sarcophaga variegata. Next base: position 142,893,913 of record OW026358.1, on the reverse strand, counting down.
CTTGGATAAAACGAATAAAAAGAAGAAAATATTTCTACCTCTATACAGTCTTCCCGGCAAAAACTCTGAGTACAAAATAAAATTGCAATGAAAAGCTTCTCAAAAATCTGTCATTCGGAGTCGATGTTAAAATGTACCCAGTTTCTTGTAGTCATGTAAGAAATCATCGTTCACAACATGGTTAGTGTAAGATACTAGGTTGTAATCTTGACTAAAGGGTTGTAATGGCCTACTGAGCAAGTAAATAAGCAAATAGTGGTTCAAACATGAACAGTTGAAAGTCTGACATTGACGAAAATGGACCATTCACAACGCCGTAGATACGTGGAATGGGTGCTTGAACAGGCGGTGGACGGCAATTTTTCGAACAAAATTTTCTTCAGCGTTGAAGCATATTTCACACATGGTGGGTATGTTAATAAACAAAATTGTCGTATTTGCGGTTCAGGGAATCCTCAAGTAATTGAAGAGAGGCCATTACATCCAGAAAAAGTCACTGTTTGGTGCGTTCTTTGGTCCGAAGGTGTGATTGGACCTTACTTCTTCGAAAACGACGATGGAACGACTGCGACCGTCAATTCGAAGCATTGTGGTCATATGATAACCGACTTTTTTTTTGCCTGCTATTGAAGAATACGACTTGAAGAATATGTGGTTTCAGCAAGACGGTGCCACATGCCACACAACTCGAGCGAATATGGATTTATTGCAAGAGACATTTCCTGGCCGCGTAATTTCTCGTCGTGGCGATATCAACTGGCCACCAAGATCATGCGATTTGACACCATTAGACTTTTTTTGTGGGGCTACGCGAAAGACCCGGTTTATGCAGATAAACCTTCAACTCTTGAGCACTTAAAAACCAACATTCGTCAAGTTATGGCTGAGATACCGCCCAATATGTGTGTCAAAAAGTGGTCGAAAATTACCTCAAAAGAATCAATGCTTGCAACACTTCCCGTGGAGGTCATTTAAATGATGTCGTGATTCACACATAATGTCAACGTTCAAATTTTACAATAAAAAATGAAATATCATGAAAAAAATATTTTATATGTGTTTTATTTACGTTTACTTTTGAAACCACGAAATGGATAACCCTATGTTTAACAACGAGTAGGCAAACGATAATAAAAAGGGAATAAACAAGTTCAACATGACAATGGATTCCTTGCCGTACGTAGAGCGTTCTCTGCTGGTTATAAATAAGCTCAATGGTGGCTTCCCTATTGGATAGTGTGATATCAGGTCGCTAGCAAGAATCTGTGAGAAATCTTAATCACATATTTCGTAAGGTATACGACAATAAGAAGAATATTAAATTGAAAGTGTTACAGATGCGTTGTGGTCTGTGCATCATCACCATGCACGTAATGCCGCAAATATAGCTTCTGTTAGGAAAACTGTATCAAATAATTCAAATTTGTCACTTAGCAATTTTTCGTATCTCATGGCTCATTATCATGTATTTTGTATTCGCATTTAAAGATCCTTTCATATAAACTCCTAAACATGCAACAATTACTGTCGCCTGATGAGCACTCACAACTCTGTAGGTGTGCTAATTGAATGCCAGTGCAAAAATGCTTTCAAAAATAATATTCTGAACAAAATTTTGTAAAGCGTTGATGATAATTTTTAATGCCCTGGTTACCCAAGCGTAAGAAACGTAAAATCGTAACATACGCAGTCTTAAAAACGTTTGTGTAGTTATAGAAACGTTCAAAACGGGACATATGTCAACGAAGAATGTAAACAAAAACGAAACAGAACACAAAGCAATACACAAACGAACACAACACAATGCAAACAAATTGGTATACAGACTCATCATCAGTGTTGTCGTTTTTTGTTCAATGTGTAGATTTTTCCCGATTTGGTTATGATTTTTCTTATAAAAATAACTTTTGTTTGTTAAAATTAATTAATTAGTAAGACTATAATTTTATTTTGTTATTTTTTGTTTCTTTTTTCTCAATTATAATTTAAATTTGAAAAAAAATTAAATAAAAAAGTGGGAATTTAATTTTGATCATATTGTTCCTTATTTGGTGATTTTTTCACAAATGTTGGTTACAATATTTTTTTTTTCGTGGCAACACTGCCTATCATCTCTCATATTCAAATGTCACGTAAAAACGTGGGAGAATTCTGTTTTGTACAGATCGTTCCATTTTGCTAACGAGAGAGAACGTTTCGGTAATCGTTTACATTGCTCTCCATATGCTAAAAAGAGAACGTTCGCTACGGTACGTTACGTTACGTGTGGGTAACTACAGCATAACTCGATGGTTACGTCCAGAAGTAAAATTCTCGCATATGGTTTAGAGAACTGAAAAATACTAGTGAAAAGCCCTTGTATCTCTCATAAGTGAAGATGAGCATTATATGTTCGATAATAATCCTGCAGGCACGATTACCGTCAACTCTGAGCGCTATGAGCATACGAAAAATGACTTTTTTACGCCTAAAATTAAAGTTTATGAACTAGGCACATGGTTTCAACAAGCTGAACTACATAACACGACTGATGTTGTTATTATTTTAAGCGAAGTTTCCAGAAAATGTAAATTCACGTTTTGATGACCATCAATTGGATACCATGATCATGCGCTTTGGAGCCACTAGACATTTTTTTTCAAATATTTTTTAATTATTTTTTTTCTACTTTGCTCCACTGTACGTACACTTGTGAAAATATTTATCTTTTTTTATTTATTTTTTTTTCTTTCGTTTTTTGCGGTTGATCATAAAACTTAGAAAGAGTAGCAGCAAACTCGTCTAAATCATAAACAAATTTCAAAAACTTTTAAAAGAAATTTATTTTGTTTTTATTTTCTTCTTTTTTTCCAACCGATTTTGTTTGTTTCATTGTTATTTCACGTAAACGCATTAGTAGGTCGTCGTACTTCTGTTTAAAATGCTAGAAAAACAAACGAAAACAAATTCAAATTCAAAAGAGCGATAAACAAACAGATAAACAATGTGAGCTGGCATGGCCGTTTTATACAAATACAAATGCAAACAACAGAAGACAATGATACCCCCTATTGACCAGAGAAAAATTCAAACAGAGAGATACAGAGAGAAAGAGAGAGACATACAACGACATTAGTAAACGTAATAAAAGTAAACAAAGTTTTCAGGTAATTTATTAAGAAAGAAAAAATGAAAAGAAAAAAGAAACAAACAAAAAAAATAATAAATAAATACGACAATATAACGGTAAGGGAGAGAGAGTATGGGGAGAGAGCGTGAGTGTAACCGATGAAATTGAATAAATAAAATATAAATTACCCTTCACTGGATATGACCGTTAGTTTTTTCTTTGTTTTTTTCTTTTTCTCTCCTTCCTTTTGTTTATTTTTGAGTCAAGTGTTCGAATTATAATGAAGGCGGCAAGTTAAACAAGCAGAAAATCTAAATGTAATCAATGTATGCCTATCAGCCGTTGTAAAGTACTTAAGAAAAACTAATGAGAGAGGGGGATCGAGACAGACAATGTTACCATTGATGAAATATTTTGGTTTTTAATTTATTTTTATTGCCGATTGAAAAGGTACCCGATATTTGGAAGACTTTTATTCATGGCGACTTTTTGCAAACAAACAAGAGTTTTAATTCGGAAACTGTTATGATTGGAAACGTATGATAATTTTTTATTAAGTTCTTGAAAAAATAAACTAAAAGGAGCGTATAAGCAATATTTGTGTGCGGCATACTTTCTATTATGCTTTCTGATGATTGAGACTTGAGTGCGGGACCACGTACTAATACGGGTTAATACAACGGCATGGTTTCTTTGTATTGCTTTTAGAGAAAGAAGTAGTAGCCCTGTAAACTACTTTTTAACACTTTTTTGTATAAAAAATAGTGGAAGAGAGCATTGCAAAACGCTAACGTATAGCAAGCCTCAAACAATTCTTAGTCTAAAAAATGTTGCCACTAAAAAATATTAAACGAAGACAATTCTCTTGATTATGGTGTCTAATTGATGACCATCAAAATGTGAAATTAAACTTTGTTTAAATATCTCATGAAATGAAGCCAATATATTGTTACGTTTTCACCTTTTTAAGAACGTTTAAATATGAGTTTGTTAATTGCAAACCAAATAAAAACAAATATGCGTTTATTTTCTATTAAACTCTCTTTATTCTTTACACTACTTTTGTGTGCCACCGTATACAACCCAACGATACAACAATAATTAGCTTGTACACTATCCTATTTCACACTTCTGTCCACGTTAACACTAACAACTGTTCGTTAGATCTTCTCTGCTTACAACCTTTTTACAAGCAATACCACTTGTACGTTCAAACCCTAACGCGTCTCACACAAGGCTGACTGAATTATAACTGACTCTTGCCTGCTTTGTCCAGCCCTTTTATAGTCCGACACAACCAGTCTAACGAATATTCTTGAAGTGGAAGGTTCGTGATCTCTCCTTCTCGAGAGCTCTATTGCTAATACATTTTTGTTCCCTCTTCTCATCCTTTTTTGTCACATGCATGTTGTTGTTGGTACCAAGCGCAACCAAGTTCGTTGTACATATGTGTGTGTGCAGCTTTAGATAACCAACACGTTCATTGTATTCTTGGTGTTAGTGTGTATTCGTATCGTGTGGCTTTTGTTTATCGTTTTTGTTGTTAAACGATATTAGGTCGTTTCGATTTGCGTAACAATATGATGCTCCAAGTGGCTCATGGTATCGTTTTGTTGAAACCGCTTAATATTCTGTACATAATCATCAATATTAAGCTCAAAAAAATAATTTTTCATATGGTTTTAGCGCTCTAAACTGAAAGTAACCGTGCTTACAGGCTCATTTTCCAACAAATATTGCCCAAGACAATATCTTCACTTATTGGAGATGCAATCGCTTTTTCAGTATAATTTTTGGCATCTCTAAACCACTTAAAAGACAATTTTGCACGTGAACGTAAGCTTCGAGACAGAAATCATCATTAAACCACGTATGCAACAATTTTCCTTGTAGACGTAAGCATTGAGTAGGAAATCATCATCACCGCTAAACAAAATTTTATTTAGAAAATCAGTTTTGAAAGCCTATTACACTGGCATCCAATCAGAGCACCTATAGAGTTGTGAGAATGAGCAGCCGAATGTGATTGTTGCATGAGTGTTTACATGACATTTAAATCCAAATGAAAAATACGTCATAATGAGCCGTATGATACGAAGAATTGCTGAGAATTTCGTGGAATCATCAAATTTGGATTATCCGTCGCTACTTCACTAACAGAATAAATTTTTTTCGTCATTAAGTGCATGGCGCTAATGATGTACAGGCCTCAATATGCCTGCAATGCTTTCAGTTTACATTTTTGCCAATTTCTCGAACAATAAATCGATTATGCCGACCATAATGAACCCGTAATCTTCAAAAATCGAAAAACTTGTATTATCCGTCACTCTTTTCCTAACAGTGTTTGTATTTTCGGCATTCAGCGCATGTCTGTGGTGATGCACAGATATTAACGCATCTGTAACGCTTTCGGTTTACAATTTAGTCAATTTCTTGCACAATATGACGATTATGCCGACCATAATCAACACGTAATTTTTAAAAAGTTTCTACATTTTAATTACAACTCGCTTACTTATACTATGTTCAGACATGTACTTTTATTGAATTAATATTCGTTTTATCGAGTACAATATTTTTAGTGTTCAGACACATATTTGACAGCTGATAAACAAAACAGCTGATTGCTTCAACAATATTGCTTTTAATTTAATCGCGAAAATTAGTGCCAAAAATATTTGAATAAAAATGGAAAACAATTTAACGTTGGAAAAAGTCTTACTAATGACTCACTGAAACGTCGAGCTGTTGCGTTTAGTAGGGAATATTTCTGACTCCAAAGTGGCTTCTCTCAGAAGGATGAGAAAGAAAAATTTTATAATACTGCATAGCTTGCAGAAAAGAAAGCTTTTGCTTATGGCACTGTTAGAGGAAAATGAAACTCAAAGGCTTTTATTTGTTAACTGCTGAATACGTCGTATTTTCAAAATATACCGGCCAGTTAACATATTTGGCATAAACCGAGAACTGTTGTAGATTATCAGTCAAGACATAGAAGGTCAGCCATACTTGGAGAAGACAGGTAGAAAGAGAAGCTGCTTCCATCAGAACAGGAACTGGATTCCCAGTAATATCTCAGTTCAGGGGTTTTATAAATAACTTTTCGAAATAAATTAGAAATTATCATCAAACAACATTGCGATCGAAAGTGTTAAAAATTAAATACGACATCAAGTCTGTGATGTTATTAAAATTCTTTTTTTATATGACATCAGTCATCCCTTTCTGATGACCTTCCATTTTTTTGTTCGTCGTTGTTTTGTTTTTGTTTGTTGTTGACATTTGAGTTGTCAAATATTAATAGAAAGTGTTCGGAAAATAGTATTATGCTCACTGAACGTACTTATGACAGTGCTGTATTTGAAGTTATAATCAATATTATAACAATTTATGAATTTATTAACCCTTTCATGCCCGATGTTGCCTATAGGCAACATTGTAAATTTTTGTTCATAAATTCCGTAATTTTTAATTTTTTTAAAAGATTTTTTTGCAAACAAGCTTGGTTAAAAACGTGTAAAACCAGAATACGTAGGACTCTGAATATAATATCACTTCATATTTAGGCCATGACTAACAAACACATGTCCTTAAAAAAAATTTAGCTCTGGCCCAAAAAATTCGGGCATGAAAGGGTTAAGCAATAAGTAATTGACATTTTATATGAAATATTGAGATCAATAATGCCGTTTATTGCGATTTACTCCATATACGTGCATGTCTGAGCATAGTATTACATACTTTATTGGCCATTGCAATCTTGTAGTCAGGATTAGAACCCTGTAGTCAGGATTACAACCGAATTTCGCATACCCCCCATAAGTAGCGGGAGCTACAGTTTAATGTCGATTCCGAATAACAGATTTGAGAAGCTTTTTCATGGCAATCGCATACTCTCAGAGTATTTGATAAACGTTCTGTTGTGAGAGAGAAATAATCGCTGAGAGAAATAATTTCATCTTTGAAAATATTTGAATTGTGGTTTGAACCAGAGATCAGCAATGAATCGCTTTTTCGCTACTCATAAGTACTCATGAAATTTTAAGTATGAGTGAGTCAACAGTATTGAAATCCAACCCCTCTGATTTATTCAAACTCAGTATAATATTGATTTATAAGTACAAGTTGCAATGAGTATGAGTACAACGTTGACATCAAACTCATAACATTCGAAATATGTTTGATTCATACGCCTACTCCTTTAGATTCATAAATTTAGAAAAATACTCATAATACTTATAAATAGTTCGAGTGATTCGAATCATTCGTCAAAATTTACAGTCTTAGTTGTTGTATTTACAAGGAAAGAAGAAACGCACATAAACAAAAAAGACAAAGACAGCAAGCAGAGCAAACACTCAACCTTCTTGTGTGAGTATTGTAGTGTTCGTACGCCAATCATACTTATTTTGTGATTCGTGCATACGATGAGTCGTGGAGAGTCGAAATCAATAACATCATGCGTATTGTTAAGTATGAGTACCATGAGTATTTCAAACTTTGAATATGCGTAGTATGAGTATGACATTAAAATAAGTATGAATGCGTATAAGTATCAGAAATTATAAGTATGATTCGAATCTACTCATCGTTTTGAATACTCATTGCTGACCTCTGGTTTGAACTATCAAGCTCTCGTTCGCAAAGCACGCTCCTCACTAGATTACGACGAGCTCTCGTTGCTGGGCATTAGAATGCTACCCATTCGAAACGCATTTGGCTTGGTCATAAGGCCAATCACTTCAGCACAAGTTGTAGAGATAAAGAAGAGAAAAAAATGTTGAATATTGCATACATGCAGAGCGTTATAGCGTAGGAGAGGAAGGAGAACTGGACGTTTACTAGACAGATGATCTCAATAATCTGTTGTGTCTAACCAGCTTCATCAGAAGCTCCCGATGGATCAAAGACAAACGGAAAGAATGACTATTGTATTATGGTGGGCTTTACTTGATACTCGCCGTAGTCTAGTAGGTAGTGTGTTGGCTTATTAGACGTAAAGCCAGGGTTCGAGCCCCAGGCCAGACATCAAAATAAAATACAAAAAGTATTTCTTCGGCGACTTTCTCCCAGCAGATTTCTGGCAAAAACTCTGCGAAGTAAATAAAATTGCCATGAAAACTTTCTCAAAAAATCTGTCTTTCGGGGTCAGTTTTAAATTATAGGTCCTGCTACTCATGTATAGAATTAACACACACAACATCAGTGGTGTCAGAAGCTAGGTCGTAATCCTGACTGAAGGGTTGTAATGACCAATTATGTATGTATGTATGAGTGTACTTGACCTGAGAGTGTCTCTCCTCCCGAATTGCTAGAGACTTCTCACCTACCTGCCCTAACTACCCAGGGCACTCTACTGCATATAACAATAATCACGATAGTGTATGCACACATACACAAGCATTAAATTTGTTTTCTTTTCCAAGTATTTGTCGCGTGTTTGTATCCGAAATAATTTGCCACGTTAATCATACGCCACCGCGTAGTGCGGCTTAAAGGCAAAACCACAAATTTTAATGTTAATTTTTGGTAAACTTTACAACAACAACAATTTAATTGATAATGTTACAACGGATGCTGTTTTGTCATTGTGGCCATTTTGTGTTGCAATAACAACAACAACAACAACAGCAACGATAAATACGAAGGCATTAGCAAAACAATTTTGATTAGTTGGTGGTTAAAAGCGTTTTAAAATATTAATTGCTTAATGAATAGCAACAACAACAATAATAATAATAATAACAACAACAACACAACAACAATTAGGTTTAAAATCTGTTTTTTTACACGAAATGAAACCAAAAAATTTACGACACTCTCAAATGAAATTTTTCAAAAACGCAGTTGCTTCCCATCGTCGTCTGTGTCTTCCAAATGAAAAACAAAAATTTTATGACCGAAACTTTATCTGAACATCCGGGGTAATATTTTTGTTGCAGGAGGGGCGTCATACTCTTTAAGCGTTTAATTATTAAAAAAAAGATTGAAAGGAAAAAAATGAAAGAAAAAGTCGTAAAAAACTTCACATTTTTTTGTGGTATTTTGAATCCATTTTTTGTGGGAATTTAGAAATTGCGATTTGAACATTTTCTTTATGACTCAAGAGAAGAGCACATAGAAATTAAAAGAAAATAAAAAAACGAAACGAAACGAAACGAACGGAAAGTAGAACAACAAAAAAATAAAAAAAATTTAAAAAAACTAGAAAACGAGGGCAAATGAAATAGAATTGTTAAATAGGAATTAAAGTATGATAACAAAGGGTTACCCACTTAGGGGGTTTCAAAAGTAAACTTTAAATTAAGAAATCTATTAAATCAGAAATCTATGTTTGCAGTGAAACTCTTTTTTTTTTTTTTTTTGAAATGCTTGGACCTCGTTATTATATAAAGGGTCCGCCAAATAACTTCTTTTTTTTGAAAATCCTTTAAAAAAAACTACTGAATATTTTCTCAAATTTCTTTTTTTTATTTGAAAGTACAATCCGTCCGGTTAATAATGGAAAAAAATTTCATTCAAATGGCTACCTCGGCTGGCCAATTTTTAAGCACATTATCGATTGTGTGCAGCTGTATTTCACCAATGGCTTCACGAATATTGTCCTTTAAAGCGTCAATTGTCTCTGGCTTGTCGGCATTGATCTTGATGCGTTGATAGCTCTAGAACTGCCTTTGATTACTCTGCACATCAATTTCAACAATTCTGCTTCATAAAAACCCATTGAAGTCGCTGTAGTCTAGTAGGTAGTGTGTTGCTCGCGGTTCAAACCTCAGCTCAGACATATCGAATGAAACAAAATATAAATACAACTTTTTTCGCCGACTTCCCCTCAACAGTCTTTAGTCCAAAACTCTGTGAGTGAAATCAAATTACCATGAAAAGTTTCTCAAAAATCTGTCGTGCGGAGTGGACTTTAAATTGTCGGTCACGCAACTCATGAATAAAATTAACAAACACAACATAGGTGGTATGAGAAGCTAGGTTGTAATCCTGGCTAGAAAGGACAAATTAAGTTAAGTAAGCAAGAGATACCCAAATGAGCTCCTACGCAGACAATAATCTTTCGATACCAACACATTTCTCAAGCGGTTCGAATTTTGATAATAAAATTCATAGATTTAACTACAGTGGTGGTCTTATAATTAGAAACGATGTTTCTGGAACAGAGTTCTCTGGAGTGGCGAATCTATATTTAATTTGTCCCAATCTGATGGAAAAACATATGTAAAACGTCATCCAAACAAAGCCTTTGATCCCAGGTACACAGTGAAAACTGTAAAACAAATTAACAAACATACATGCTGCTAAGGCGTTTCTAATTATAAGGCTACTACTGTATTTGTGGTGAAATCTCAAGCCTTACTGAGCATTTTCGAAATTGTCACATGCCACGAATTCTCTTTTATGATGGAAAAATTTAAACTGAAGACACTAAAGAACAGAAAAACATAAAGTATTGCAGTGATGCAGATTAATTTTTACATGGAATCGCTACTTGCAACTTTCAAAAATTCAGCTTCCAGTCATTTGTCTTTTGGTTTTCAAAGCATTATGAAGTTGACAACACTTCTTGGGCCATATTCAGTACAAAGTGCAGCTTAAAGACAGTATAACTAGACCTGCTACAGGCCCGGAGGTTAGAAAACTTTGTATCCTTCCCACACATTCATGCATGCAAGCAGTTTTTACAGCAATTTCTCTAAATTTTTCTCTCCCAAACTCTTTTAAATTAATTCTTCAGGATTTTTACTAATTAAAGGTGGCTTTTACAACAAAAAATTATTTTTTTCTTCAAACTTTGTTTATCCAGCCACTTTTAACTCTCAAATTAGTTTGTAAAGCTAAAACTGCTATCATTTCCCTGCTTATTTTTCTTTCTTTTTTTCAAACTTTTTTTCAACCAAAACTAAAAGAAAAAACGGAGAAAAAAGAATATCTTTTCCGTTAAACCACTCAAATAATTCATAGAGTTTTTTTGCACAAACCAACTGACACTTACACAAACAAAAACAACAACATGCACACACACAGCAGAGATAAACTAAGAGAGAAAGAAAGAAGGAAAGAAAATGTTTGCTGTTTTTTCTATCAATTTTTTGCCTGCACTTTGAAGATAAACGGAAATCATGAGAATATGCCAACAAAAACAATAACACACACAATTTAACTGTATATGTTTGTGTGTGCGTATGTGTATTCATTTTAAAACTCTCTCTCTCTCAAACGCACACAATCATTTAATTTTTGTGTAATTTCCAGAGAAACGTAGTGAAACGAAATGCGTTGTAAGCTTAAGTGTTGCCATTGGCCTATATTTGTGGTATTTTAACACTTTTCTTGTCTTTGGGCCTGTAAAGGGTCCGCCAAATAACTTTTTTTTTTGAAAACTGCTTAAAAAAAAAACTACAGAATATTATCTCAAATTTCTTTTTTTATTTGAAAGTACAATCCTTCCGGTTAATAATGGAAAATAATTTCATTCAAATGGCTGCCTCGGCTGGCCATGCAGTAGCCTACACCGGAAATGTCGATTTTGGCAAAAAAAAAAAATCATTTTTTCAGTTGAAGCTCATTTTGATCTTGGCGGGTATGTCAACAAGCAAAATTGTCGCATTTGGGGCACAGAAAACCTACACGCATACATTGAAAAGTCGACGCACCCAAAACGAGTCACTGTTTGGTGCGGATTTTGGTCCAGAGGCATAATTGGGTCATTTTTCTTCGAAAATGAGCAAAGAGTGGCCGTTACAATCAATGGCGATCGTTATCGGGCCATGTTGAACGAATTTTTGTTCACAAAAATTGAAGAGGAGGACATTGGCAACATTTGGTTTCAACACGGACGGCGGTACGTGCCACACAGCCGAAGCTACACTCGATGTTTTGCGCCCTGTTTTTGAAGATCGCATTATCAGCCGCAGAGCTGATGTCGTTTGGCCACCTCGGAGCAGCGATTTGACACCGTTGGACTATTATTGGTGGGGTGCCGTCAAAGATAAGTGTTACGCCGACAAGCCAGAGACAATTGACGCTTTAAAGGACAATATTCGTGAAGCCATTGGTGAAATACAGCTGCACAAAATCGATAATGTGCTTAAAAATTGGACCGATCGTGTAGGCTACTGCATGGCCAGCCGAGGCAGCCATTTGAATGAAATTATTTTCCATTATTAACCGAAAGGATTGTACTTTCAAATACAAAAAAGAAATTTGAGAAAATAATCAATAGTTTTCTTTTTAAAGCATTTCCAAAAAAAAAGTTATTTGGCGGACCCTTTATAACAATTACAGACACGGCAATAACAGAATTGTTATTTAATTTTCGGGTGTATTTTGCAAAATTTTAAATTAAAAGATTTTTTTCAACGTTCATGAAGTTTATTAGGTAATGTCCGGCACTCAAGGGGAACTTTTCCAGTCCGCCAAATAAAGTTTTTATTCTTCTTCCTTCTATCATTGAGGCCAGGAAGATGTCATAAACATACATAATTGCTCATTACAACCCTTTAGTCAGGATTACGATCTAGTCTCTCACACCACTTAAGTTGTTTGTGTTAATTTTATACATGAGTGGTGGGACCTACAGTTTAAAGTCGAATCCGAAAGACAGATTTTTTTGAGAAACTTTTCATGGCAATTTTATTTACTTCGCAGATTTTTTGCCAGAAATCTGCTGAGAGTAAATCGCCGAAAGAAATATTTTTTCATATTTCGTTTCGTTGGTGATGCCTAACCTGGAATTTGAACCGAGGCCTCACTTCTAAAAGGCAACACATTACCTACTAGACCATGGTAGCTTCTAGATGTCATATAACATCAGCTAATAAAGCCAGACTTAAAAAAAAAACGAGTACAATTGGCGAAACCAAAATCAAAAACGATCGACATTGTTTAAATATCCATCACGGCTCCTCTAGGAGAAGCATAACCGAAATTTCCAATTTTCCATGACTCTAGCGCATAAATCAGGACGCATTTGATCGATGGCATGGGTTATGTTGACTTTCAAGACCGCTGTGGTGTATGGCTTGCATATTCCCATACACCAGTAACTTAATTAAACCCCACAATAAAAAGTCTAACAACGTCAAGTAGCACGATCTCGATGGTTAGCTCACATCACGGCCGCCTGAGATAACCATGCCCCTAGACTTCTTCTGCAGAATATCCTATATGGTGAATGTGTTGTGTGGCGTGTAGCATCGATTTATTTACGTGTCCAGATTATTCAATTCAGCCCCAAAGAAGTTGGTAATCATCAATCTGAAGTGCACGCCTTTGGCAGTAATGGCCTGCCCAACGTCTTTCTCAATGAAATATGGATCGATCGACATCGCCAGTCCAATATTCAAACCAAACAGTGAATTTTTCGGAATGCATTGGACGCTCTTGGGATCTAATGTGGATTCTTAACGTGACAAATTCGACAATTTTGTTTGCACATTCATCCAGAAATAGGCCTTATTGCTGAAGATGATTTTTCGCTTGGTGCGAACAGAACACCTAATTTTTTTTATTACTAGCTGTACCCTGCGCATGTTACTGCGCCATAAACTAAAATAAATTTAAAGGAAAGGCATTGCACAAATGTCAAATTAATTTTAAATCATTTTATTGATTTTGTTTCCCGTTGTCCTGATGATTCAGATGAACGGGCCTGAGTAGTACGCATTCGATCAGTTTCTAACCACACTTCTCGTTGTTCAAGTGATTCAACCGAACGGGTCTCAGCGTCATATACTCGAAGATTTTCCAGTCTCAATGCTCGTCTGATTCTGAGGCTCGTAATGCTCTTTTCTTCCGTGCTTGAGGTGTAGGTCAACCAATTGCTTGTCATTCATTTTGAATAATTTTCAGTGACGCCATCCATCGGCAATTAATCGCAACAACCTCCGTCGACTCATGCACAACAACTTTGTTAAAGAATGCACAATTTACGATTTAATTGATTTTAAGTAATTTTCAGTGGCGCCACCTATCGGATATTGGTCATACCAACTTAGAAACCTTACCCGGATAATGCGCAACAACTTTGCTAAAGATCATATCATGATCAAATGGACAGTTTACGATTCTATAAGGTACATACAAACAAACATTAATTTTTATATATATAGACTATGGAAGGTGGCACGCCCACTACAGGCAATTGGCCCATTTTGTTCATATATACGTCAAAGCCGTCCATACAAAATTTCAGGACTCTAGCTGTTGCAGTTTATGAGATAAGGGACATTAAATACTTGGAAAATTTTAAAATAAAAAGTCGGCTATAGTTCCTTCCAGACATACAGGAAGGTAATGTTAAAATTTCAAGAAAATCGGTCCAGCCGTTTAGCCATCTATAGGCTTCAAACAAACATACCCACAAACAAATAAACACACATTCATTTTTATATATAAGATTTGCACGTGTTGTAAAATGTTATATTCGTCCATAATTATTTTATAAAACATGCAAGATGGTTGTTAATGTTGCCGCAGTCGCGTAGATCGTGTTTCACCACACCAGAGCCCCAGTTCACGCATTTCAAACGAAACTAAACATGACAAAAAATATTTCTTTAGGTGACTTCCTTATCAGCAGCCTTCTGGCAAACTCTGTGAGAGAAAATAAAAATTTTCCATGAGAAGTTTCTCAAAAATCTATCGTTCGGATACGGCATTAAACCGTAGGCCTCGTTATTCATGGATAAAATTAACACACACAACATGGGTGATACGAAAATCAGGGTTGTAATCCTGACTAAAGCTTTGCAATGACCAATTAAGTAAAAATCGACAAATAGCATCGACAAATAATAATTTTCATTGGAGATCTTTAATCCATTGAGTAGAAAATAACTAAACAAAAAACAACAAATTCATCAAATTCATCTTGTAAACGTTTCTAATGCTGTAAAAAAATAAAAATAAAAACTTAACCTTGACAACACTGTTCCCAAAAAATATTTCATGTTTTTCATCTCTAACGGTGTTTACTCACACTCACTTGCAGTCAGCCATACACCATCGTTATACAAAATCTGTGGAAAATGTAAACACACACGTACACGCATACTTTCACTCTAAGGCAAAGACGTAAATAGTATTTATTAAACCAACACACACACACACACACACATGCACACAAGAGAGAAAACAATGTTTTTGTAGATAATTTTTCTTTTTCATAAAAGTTGTTGTTGTTGTTATTATTTTTCGGTTTAAAAACAAGAAAATATTGTTTATAAACTCACCAGCTAATAAAACAGTTACAGAAACAAACACACACACTTTTAAATACATATATATGTACATACACATTTAACGGTAAATATACAGGTTTTTTTGTACGAAATTTTTTTTTAAATAATTTTTACTTTTAAAAGATTTTAACGGTAATTGTTGAGATGTTTTCTGTTTTCTTTACTTTTTCTCTAGTCTATGTGGCCAAAATGGCCAACACGTATAATTAATTTGAAACGTAGACGTTGACCATAATGTAAGTGACTAGAAATTATGTTGGAAAACATATTTTCATTATTTTTTTGTCTTAACACACACACACACACACACTATAAATATTTATTATTTATTTTTTTTAAATATTTTAAAAGTCTTCCGTTTTTCTTTTAATAGAGAAAAGAAAATGAAAAATTTTTCTTCCACAAATTAAGTTTCTTGTTAAGCGGTTGGTTTTAATTTTTAAACATTTGTGGACGGACGCAGGCAAAGCACTGCGCGTTGTTTTCATGGTTAAACGTATGGTAACACTTTGTTTTTCAATAAATTCCCTACTTTTGCTCTCTCGCTCTCTGTCTCTCTTATTTTTTTAGGATTATAACTACTGTCTGCGCTGTACTATTAAAATATTGTCTTGCGTCTGATTGTCCCATAATTTGTGTGCAGTTGCTGTCGTTTTCAACACACAAAAACAACGCACAACATACAAAGAGAATATCCCCGTATTTTTTTCATTTACTTTTTCACCTCATTTATGTGTGGTGGTGGCTTTACTCACTTTTTGTTTGTATCTTCCTCTATAACTATGAGCAAAATATCCCACAACAAAAATTCCTGTTTTCCATACAACAAAAAAAAAAAAATTCTTCAAGAATTTCAATTATTTCTCATAAATTTTTTTCGTTTTTACTCTCGCTCTCTCTCTCTCTCTCTCTCTTATATGCTCTTAATATACAATATATTCCTTTATTTTGTTTTTCTTTTTCCTTCATTTTGTTCGTTGAAATGTTTACAAATCATAACCCAAGTGTTTGTACTGTATGTGTGTGTATTGTTTCGTGCTTCATTGCAGTTTCTAAACAATTTCTCTTTTTCTCTCTCTCTCTCTAGTCTCCCTACCACTCCGCTTTTTTTCCTGGTTGCCTCCTAACAGTGTTGCTGTTGTGTGTTATTAACTGCTATAGTTGATTGCGTTCTTCTTCTTCGTTTTTTTTTTTTGTTTTAGTTTTTGTTGTAGTTTTTTTGGTAATTTCGTAACATTCTTTCGTGCAGCTAAAGTTTAAGGAATCATGACAATAGTTACGTTACGTTTTGTTTTAAAAGAAACTTTTTATGTGGAACAACAACAACATCAATAATACGAAGTTTTCTTTTTATTATGTTTTCTACTCTTTTTCTTAATTTATATAATAAAAAGTGAAATAAATTGGACTTAAAGTTTGCATGAAACATTCTTTTTCTTTTCGAGAAGAATTTATTTTTAAAGCAATTACGACGACTGTAAATTGGTCTTCAAAATTGTGTCGAATATAAATTACCACTCAATTACAAGAAGCTATTAAAGGTTTAAACGTAAATGATTTCAAAAATACCAGCCTATAATCAATACAGAGTTGCTTAAAAAGGGTACATTTGAACAAAATGGACGGCATTGTTCTTTAAGAGAATTGCGTGTAGTACTACATGGTCTAGGGGATGGAGAGATAAAGAGTAAAACCTCAATTAATAAATATTCTAAACGTTTAGAAGACAAAAAAATCCTCAGCATTGTTTCTTCGTATATTTAAAACTAAGGGACTTCAATCCCTTACTCTTGACTCTCTGGACATGCTAGCATCGACCACGAAAATCATAAAAAGGTCAGGCAATTCAACCATCTCTTGAGAAAAACCGGGTACAGTAAGAACGATTTCGTATTACACCAATACAACCTAAGGGGATTTTTTTAGCCTATCAATCTAGAACCTGATACATACATACAGTGAGCGCCATTAGTGAGTCAACACTTTTGTTCTTAAGTATAAAAAAGTTCCTTTAACATGAATTGTTGTTTTTGTTTTAACATTTTACAAGTAATAAATAAACGTTTTTATTTTTGGAAATTTATTCGACTATTCTCATTTACTTTTCTCGCTATCCTAAGAAAATGAATTATTTCAGTGGTGTTTACTCACTTTTGGCGCTCAGTGTAATTGGTCATTACAACCCTTCAGTCAGCATTACGAACTAGTTTCTCACTCCACTTATGTTGTGTGTGTTAATTTTTTTTATACATGAGTGCTGGGACCTGCAGTTTAAAGTCGACTCCGAACGGCAGATTTTTGAGAAACTTTTCATGGCAATTTTTATTTACTTCGCAGAGTTTTTGCCAGAAATCTGCTCAGAGGAAGTCGCCGAAGAAATATTTTTGTATTTTGTTTTGATGTCTGGCCTGGGGCTCGGCTTTACGTCTAATAAGCCAACACACTACCTAATATACCACGACGACTTCTAGAACCTAATATAACAGATTAATCAGTTGCTGAGCAAGAATAACTTGGTTCAGAACAGAAAAAAAAATAAATAAAAGCATGGGGAAGATTAATTGGTCATTAGCAAGGATTACAACCCAGTTACTCACACCACCCATCTTGTGTATGTTAATTTTATACATGAGTGGCGACGCCTACAGTTTAAAGTTGACTCTGAACGACAGATTTTTGAGCAACTATTTCATGGCAATTTTCTATTTACTTCCCAGAGTTTTTGCCAGGAGACTGCTGAGGGGAAGTCAGCGAAAGAAATTTTTTATCGTTTTGTTCGATTTATCTGAATTGGGGTTTGAAACATGGCCTCACATCTAATAAGCCCACATACTACCTACTAGACTATGGCGGCACTTAATTTAGTGCATAGAAGTCACGCATTTGCAACTTGTCGATGAATTTAAAGACAGCGAATAGCAATACTATCCGACAGCACCATTCGAGCACTCGGCTCTTATAAAATTAAATCGAGTCCCAGGTCATGACCAGTGACGTCATGTAGAAGTTGGTGGCAAACGTGAGCAAGCAGACTGTTTTAGAGAGGATGTTTGGAAAAGTTTGAACCACGAAAAGGCTGTTAAAAACAGGCAAAGGCACTTCTCAAACCAAATTGGTTTGAGGTTATCAAAACTTTTGTTGGGAAATTACAATAAAAAGAGATCTGGGCCATGTATCAGACTATCAAGAAATAACATGAGATTGATTACCAGTCTGTAGACTCAAAGTACACTTATTCAGGATTGGGTGTGTCTCAGACTCAACAAGTAGATTCTGTAACAACAAAGGAACATGTTTTTGGAACCTGTGAGACGTTAGTGTGCATTCCAGACGGAACCCCCTAAGTGCAACTAGGAGCTGGGCAGCATACGAGCAGCATACTGAGGTTTGTCACGGTAATAGGTTTGGTGGAGACATTATAGGAATATAAAGTTTGATGACAGTACTGCGACCACGTACTGGCAGTATTAAGACACTGCACCACAAATAATAATAATAAAGACTTCTGACATACATACATACATAAATACATACATAATTGGTCATTACAACCCTTCAGTCAGGATTACGACCTAGTTTCTCGCACCACTTATGTCGTGTGTGTTAATTTTATACATGCGTGGCGGGACCTACAGTTTAAAGTCGACTCCGAACGACAGATTTGTTTAGGGAACTTTTCATGGCAATTTTATTTCTCTCTCAGAGTTTTTGCCAGATAGCTGCTGAGAGGAAGTCGCCGAAGAAATACTTTTTGTATTTTGTCTTTGATGTCTGGCCTGGGGGACTCGAACCCTGGCTTTACGTCTAATAACCCAGCACACTACCTACTAGACTTCGGCGACTTCAATCTGCTAACCTTCTAAGCTGTCTGATCCTGTCTTTTTCTGCGGTCTGTCTGTCCGTCTTCTGACTCCTACCAAAAAAATAATTGAATTTCTATTGCAAAAGTTATTCTGAAATAAAAAAAAAAAATTTAATCGAATCATACAAACATTATTGTGCATGATTTATTGCATTCAATTATTCTTAAAGAAAAAATATTTTATTTCCTTATTTATCAAACACTTTAAGAGCATTAAATGACTGAATGAATGACTGACTCACATGGCACTTTTCAATATTGTATAGGAACTTATCAACATTTCCATCTCTGGTCATAATCCTCTTATTAGAAGCAATCATAACAAATAGATCTCGTTTTACTCTCTCCACACAGAAACACATACTCTTGCTCTACTTCTCTCTCCCTCTCTCTTCAATTTTTTCTTTTTCTTTTACAGTTAAAAAGAAGATGGAAATCTAAAAAGTGCAATTGTTGCAAAAAATCACGTACAATCACAATCTGTATATACACACTCGCTTACACCCACATACAATGTATATACATACACATGCATATACTCGTATACATACGTATGTACGTACACACTTGGAAATTGTAAAAATATTATTTTAATGTCTGCTAAATGGACTCGATATTATTTTATGACAGCCATTTAAATTGTTATTATTGTTGCTACCGTTGTTGTTGTTGTTGCTATTACTGTTACTGTTGTTACTTATCTCTTAAATGATGAGTATGTGAGTGCTCTTTGCTTTTCATTTCATTTTTTTTTTTTCGTTTTTCTTGTTTTCCTTTTGCATTAAAACAGTAAATTTACAGCAAGTGGGAGCAGAGAAATGCAGTTTTTTATGTGAAAAAAAGAGAGAAATTCTTAAGAAATTTATTTTAAATTTTAATTTATAAATAAAAATCGAATTTTTGGAAATGAATTAGAAAACTCGTGCTAAAAACATAGCTTAAGACAGAAAAAAACGCTTTCTAAAGCAGTTTTCTAAGAGACTTTATATATATATATATAAGTTCCTGTTGTTCCTATAAGGAGCCTAGGGCGTTAACGATCTCGTTCCATTCATATTTATCTGTTGCTACGATCTTCAGCTCGTTCCACGTTTTCTTGACGTTGGCTGCTTCGATATCTAGTTGTCGACGCCAGGTATGACTCGGCCGACCTTTCCTGCGGCTGCCTTGTGGATTCCAGTCTATTGCGTTTCTGGTGGTGTCGGTTTGAGGTCTTCGCAAGGCATGCCCAATCCACTTCCATTTCCTTTTCCGGATTTCTACTTCAACTCGTGTTTGTCCGCACTCGGCCCATAAGGGTTCGTTTGTGATGGTGTTTGGCCAGAAAATTTTGAGTATGCGACGTAAACAACGGTTGATGAATACTTGTAAGGCATTAATATCGCATTGGTTTGAGTTCCAGGACTCGCATCCGTAAAGCGCAACTGATTTTATGCAACTGTTGAAGATGTTGATTTTGGTGCGCTTTGAGATATGGGGGGACTCCATATGTGTTTTAATTGACCGTGAGCTTGCCTGACATTGTTAATGCGATTTCCAACGTCTTCTCTAGAGCCTCCGCTTGTTGTTATTATGCTGCATAGGTAACAGAATGATTGGACGTCTTCGATCAGTTGTTTTTGTAGCATGAATTATATTTGTTGTGTTGATTCTCATGGTTTTCGTTTTTGGGATGTTAATTCTGAGACCACAAGGTGCTGATTCGGCTTCGATGTTATTAGGCTTTGACTGCATATCGTCGAATCTGTGTGAGAGCAAACAAATGTCGTCTGCGTAATCGAAATCTTCGAGGCGGCCGTTTAGTCGCCAGGTGATGCCTCTTGGTGTTGCTGTGACCTTTTTCATGGTGCTGTCGATTACTACATTGAAGAGAAAGGGGGATAGTGGGCATCCCTGCTTTGACGTCTATTGGACAGCTGATTGTGTCCTCGTGTAGGATGCGGCACTTAGTATTCTCGTACAGTGCTTTAATTAATGTAATAAGCTTTTCTGGTATTCCCTTACAACGAAGTGCGTTCCATATTGCAGCGTGCTGAATCGAGTCGAATGCCTTCTCAAAGTCAATGAATGTTAGATACAACGGGGAACGCCATTCGACTGATTGATCCGTTATTATTCTAAGGCTATTAATATGGTCGATACCAGACTTGCTTGCGCGGAAACCTGCTTACTCACTCCGAATATCGTTGGACAGTGCGGTTGACAGACGTTTGTTTATTATATTGGCAATGATCTTGTTTACCTCTTCAATTCTTGCATTCTGTCAGGTCTCCTTTCTTTGGGATCTTAATTATCATACCCTCTTTTAAGTCGTCACTTAAGTGATTGGTGTCCCAGAATTTGTCTATTATGGGTAATATGAGTTGAGCACTTATAGCAGGACTAGGACTTTAATAGTTTTGGCGATATGTTGTCGATTCCTGGTGCTTTGTTGTTTTTAAGTGCTTTAATTGCAGTCTCAATTTCACTTGTATTGGGTTTATTTATCGATATGTCATGTCTTTCCGTGTGTTGGGGGCAAAGACATGTTGGCTGAATAGTCAGCTGAGTAGTGTTTAGCATTTTCTCATAATGTTCCACCCATATATCAATTTGACCAGTTTTCGATGTGATTATCTCTCCTTGACTGTTTTTTTTAGAGGTTTGCTTGAGTTGAAGCTCTTGCGTCCTAATTGCTTTGTTATTCTGTACAGATCGCGGCTCTAAGATCTAAGAGATTTTAGTAAAGGGTAATTCATTTAGCGGCTGCAGAAGTGCCGGTCTGTCCAGGCTATCAACTGTTAAATAAATATCATCTGAGGGCTGATTATGACCATAATAATTGACGTACTGTGTGCAAGGGATTGGCAAGCTTGGAAAACACTACAGCGATTGGAAGCCTTGAAGATGCAATGGCGAAAATATCGCCGCTGCTAGAGAAAGTGTGCCGGACAATTCGAATTTTTCGATTTCTCGGCATTCTAAGCAATTTGTATTATCTTACGGCTCATTTTAGCGTCAAGAACACTCTTTTTCGAACAAAATTTTCTTTAGCAATGAAGTTCATTTCTCACACCATGGTTGCTTGCTTAATAAACGAAATTGTAGCATATGAGGCTCGGAGGATCCTGAAACGTTTGAAGAAAAACCATTGCAGCCGTATAAATAGAGTGTTTTGTAAGCATTATAGCGCCGTATTTTAATTTTACACGTTGACTGCCGCGGCAATTTTCAGAAAACTCGCCACTCAAGCCAACTGTTTGACTCTTTGTTCCTTTCCCAGAAGCCATTTATCGATACTAGCACTGATATAATACGATTTTATTCGTAGCAACACAAAAATGGCAGGTTTAGTGAGTACGAGATAACTCGTAGTTGGCTCCCTAGAAGGGAACGTAACGGCAGTCAACGTGTTAAAGGACCTTGAAATAACTGTTGCCATAAATTCAAGGTACATATCCTCACTCAATGCGTGATTACAGCCCTTTAGTTAGGATTACAACCTAGTTTCCTACACCACCCATGTTGTGTTTGTTAATTACAGCCTTTTAGTCAGAATTACAGTCTAGTTTCCTACACCACCCATTTAGTGTTTGTTAATTTTATCCATGAGTTGCGAGACTTTAGATTTTTTAGAAACTTTACATGACAATTTTATTTACTTCCAGAGTTTTGGCCTGAAGGCTGTGATTAGAAGAAGTAGCAGAAAGATATATTTTTTCTAATTTCGCTTGGTTCGAGATGTCTGAGTCAGGGGTTGAACCACTGGCTCTCGTCTGATAACCCAACACACTTCCTACTGGACTACAACGACTGTGGAAACCTATTACATCCAGAAAAATTATCATTTAATGCGCAGGATGGTCTGAAGATGTCGAATATTATCCCGTAAGAATCTTTACTGTTCATTCAGAGCGGAATGACAGACTTTATTGCCCTGCAATTGAAGATTTTCTAAATTGGAAAACATTGATTTCAACAAGACGTTGCTATGAGCCACACAACATGACTGATTAAGAGTTTAGTGCATGAGAAGTAATTTCAAGTTAAATAATTACTAAGTTCGTGCTATTTGATGCATTAAACTATTTAGTAGGAGGACATCAAATACTGTATCTGCGTAGATAACGAAATGTCCGAAAAAATGGTCAAAAACTAACTCAAACAGATCATCTGCTGCAACCGATTGAGAGCTGTTTATTTAAATGCCATTGTATTGCGTACATAATGGACAGGTTCAAGCATTATAATGTAATAAAATGTTCCGTAATATCATGGCTCTAATTCTGTACTCTAAAGCTAGATTCACCCATCAGAACAAGCATTTTGTTCCGAAACAATTTCAGTTTTTGAGAGTTTGTTCCAAAACGATTCACCCACTTCGAACAATTGTTCTGTAAACACAAGGTTACCATATGAAATATTTTTGTAAACGATGCGTGTTAGTTTTACAATTAGGCAGCACAGTAGCAGATGATTGCAATTCGTTTGTTTTCTTGGCTTGAGCGTGATCATATTTTTTATTGTGTTACACAACAAAAAACAAATCTTAGTGAAACAAACAGTATTAAACAACCGCTTTGTATTTTATTATACATACATACATACATACATATATACATACATTCATACCTACACACAGATGTACATATAATATGATGTGGCAACTTTCCTAAAAAAAATGAAAGTAGCTGGCAGCACAGTTCGATTGTTTCGAAACAAAAATTAAAATTAAACCAATTCGAGCTGAAATTGTTCCGAAGCAAGCTTACTCTCTTTCGCTCTCTCTCTCAAAAAGAGAAACGTCAAACTACATACAAAGAATTTGTTTCGGAACACAAATTTTGTTCTGAAACGATGGGTGAATCCAGCTTAACTGTGCTTTTAATTAGATTAGCCGTTGCGTGTTGTACACCGCAGCGTATGATTATTATTTTTTTTATTAAAAAAATATCAAATATACGTACATGGCTCTTGAAAAAAAATATCAAATATACGTACATTGGCTCTTGAGAGGGTCCATTAATAAGTATTTTGTGCCATTAAGTGAAAGGACAACACTGCTTCAATCAAATAGCATTTATCAGTTGAGTCCTGGCAAAATTTTAACAACTTGCGCCATTTAGTTTGTATTTGACAGACACTGGTAAGAGGACTATTGCATGGAAAACGAAAAAGTGTGAAATTCTTTGACAATATCCGTTACGCTATCCAATATTAACCTTAATAAGCGCTATAAGCACTCTACAATATTAATTTTAATTGACACAGGCAAAGAAAATGCCGAATGCTCGTTTCTACACCCGCATTGAAAGTACAGGAGATGCGTTTTTTCGTTTATTCTTAAAAAGATTTGCAATTCCATGTAAAAATGCAAAAACAATGGCAACACTGTTTATTTGCTGAATTCAAAGCCTGTGTAATAAGTTAAACGTTTTTAAATAAAGCAAGAAAGTAAACATATTTCTCTATTACAAGGAATTTTAAATAAATTTTGAAAATTTCTAATAAAAAATTCAATTTTTCAATAAAATTTCCTAAAAAATAAGAATTTTTAATGCGGCTTTATAAGAAGAATCACAAAAATTTTGCATGAATCAGCTGACAAATTGCGATTTAACGGGAATCCACGGCAACGTATGCTGGTTAGTTTTTTTTTTGTTTTTGAATTGTTTTCAACACAGTAGCAACACATTTAAACACACACTGTATGGGTAGACAACAAAAACATGATTGAGTATGAGATTGTGTTGGGAGAGTAAAAGATAGAGACAAAGAGAAAACTGTAATGGAAAAAACAACATCACACAACAACAACAAAACAGCAGAAGAGGAAGAAAAAAAGTCTAAAATCTTAAACGACCTTGCCATGTACTCCACATACACAATAAGAACAACAAACTCTCAACGAATGGAGCAAAAAAAATAAATAAAAAAAAAGCAAGAGTAAAGGGACTATAACAACAACAAAAAAGCTGTGAAATAAAAAAACAACAATGTACACCACAATAATGAATAGCAAAATAAGTACAACAAATTTCTTTGGAAAACAAGAAAAGTTTATTCATAAAAAACACGCACGCACACACGTTTATCTAGGCAGACACAGGCAGGCATGCAAACTAAAACAAAATCCAGCAAAATAGAGCAGCAAAATTCATTTAATTTCACCAAAAAACGATATTCAAACAAAAACAACAACAATCTGTACTCTATTGCTCTCATTTATGCTTGTTAAATAGTAAACAACAATAACAACAACAAAAAATATTTGAGAAAAACTTTGCTGCTGCTGATGTTTTCGGGGTTTTTTTGTTTTTGTTTTTGTTTCTGTGCACTTGTGTGCAAAAGTACCAAAAATATGGCATAAAATACTGACAAACAAAAATTTTTTTGGTATCGAAGAAAAATAGGGAATGAAAGATTAGAAAACAACAACAACAATAATAATGAAAACAACCACCCGAATCATGTAAAATGTGAGAAAATAAAAAAAAAACTACAGCAAAAGAAATATTGTAATAAACTTTGGAAATTGCACACTCCCTCACCCACCCATTCCTTATCAACAACAACAACAACAACGACAATAGTTGCCTCTTTTAATGAAATGATAGAAAAACTCTCTTCTGTGAGTGGAATTTCTAAACTAACGGAATAATAAATAAAGTGAGAATAGTGATGCCACATGGTTTGCATTTGGAAAAGTATGTTGGCATGTAAAATAGAAAACGGATTGAACAAGATAATAAAGGGTCCGCCAAGTAACTTTTTTTTTTGTTTAAAAATGCTTAAAAAAAAACTACTGAATATTTTCTCAAATTTCTTTTTTTATTTGAAAGTATAATCCTTCCGGTTAATAATGGAAAATAATTTCATTCAAATGGCTGCCTCGGCATTGTCGCATTTGGGGCACAGAAAACCCGCACGCATTCATTGAAAAGCCGACGCAACCAAAACGAGTAACTGTTTGGTGCGGATTTTGGTCCAGAGGCATAATTGGACAATTTTTCTTCGAAAATGAGCAAGAAGTGGCCGTTACAATCAATGGCGATCGTTAACGGGCCATGTTGAACGAATTTTTGTTCACAAAAATTGAAGAAGAGGATATTGGCAATATTTGGTTTCAACAGGACGGTGCTACGTGCCACAAAGCCGAAGCTACACTCGATGTTTTGCACCCCGTTTTTGAAGATCGCATTATCAGCCACAGAGCTGATGTCGTTTGGCCACCTCGGAGCTGCGATTTGACAACTTTGGACTATTATTTGTGGGGTGCTGTCAAAGATAAGTGTTACGCCGACAAACCAGAGACAATTGACTCTCTAAAGGACAAAATTCGTGAAGCCATTGGTGAAATACAGCTGCACACAATCGATAATGTGCTTAAAAATTGGACCGATCGTGTAGGCTACTGCATGGCCAGCCGAGGCAGACATTTGAATGAAATTATTTTCCATTATTAACCGGAAGGATTGTACTTTAAAAAGAAATTTAAAAAAATATTCAGTACTTTTTTAAAGCATTTTCAAAAAAAAAAAGTTATTTGGCGGACCCTTTATAAAGAGAGGCAAAGACTCATCCCAAACCAAGGGTGTTTAAGGCAATTGATAAATTACAATAACAGGAGGACTGAATCATTGATAAGCGGTCTTTTGACAGGGCACTGTAGGCACTCAAAGTACTCTTATTCAGAATAGTGGCTGTCTCGAGCCTATAAGAGGGCAAAAAGAAGTGTAAGTTGTCGATAAGTATTGCATCCCAGTCAGTGAATTTTCTTATCTCGGCTCTGCCGTTACTAGTAAAAATGATGTCAGTCTGGAGATAAAGCCAGCCAACTGGTGTAATTATGGTCCCAATAGGCACTTGAGTAGCAAACATTCTATACGTGCCGTACATTCTATATATGCTTCTTTTGGGCGTAGAAGCATATACGCTATTAGGCACCGATGTAGCAGCCTTAAGAGTATTCGGGAGAATAGTCCTACGTGCGACCATCGATACAGTGCGAGTTGTCGATGATTTTCACATTTTGCACACGATCCAATAATGACCTGTATGAGCTTCACAACGACATGGATCTTGTGTAGCAGATGCGCTGGCTCAAGGTGGGTATTTGATGCGTGGATTAACAGAAGTCGGCTTAGTGGGTGACCCTTTTTACGTCTAGAGGAATGTGTTAAGGCATGTTAAAATACTTTAATCGAATTGATGATTTCCATTTAAGTAAGTAAGTAAAGTAGTCTCGTGCCCAACACGTATGTAGGTTTTAAAGAATTGGTGAACATGTAAGTGTGTAAATGTATTGATTATTACTCCCATATGCACTCGGCTTGGAAGGCTAAGAAGTCCTTGCTCAAGGTTATTGATAAACATACTCTAGGCTCTACTATTCCTACGCCCATTTCGTGGAGCATAACTTTAACCGGGTAGAAAAGATTACCTTGTATTTCCTAAAGAAAACATTGTTTAAGCGATTGCTTACGTCAAATGAAGAGAAGTTGCTCTTTCATTCATTCTATTCTCCTTATTTACTATTTTTGGTTTCCAATCAATGCAAACCTATTCTGATGAATAGAATTTTTAGAACTTTTCAACAAAGCGCCTAAAGCTCAAGGCAGACTATAGAGGACAACAATACCACGGACTGGTATTAAAAAGTTTCGTTTTTTACAAATTTATAACGTTTATTAATAAGATTTAAATTTAATAAAATACCCCCTATCTGGCAGCTCTGGACAGAGCCATACAAGCACACATACACTGCCATAACCCAAGGAACAAACGACGCATTGCTTTAAATGACAGTTTTTTTCTTTTTTTCTTTTTTTTGTTGTTTTGTACAAAAAAAGATTGTAAAAAATGGATAAAAAAAATTAAATTCTGGAGAATATTTAATAAATTTTTTAATTATTCTTACTTTTTTGCAATGCACAAATTAAGAAAACATAACCAGATGTCGAAGGAAGTACATTAGAAATGAAGAAGAAGAAAAAAACAGGGAAAAAAAGTTGAGTTTGTTGTTGATTTGCTGTAGAATTTCTTTCTTTTTTTTGCAATTTTCCAAATTTTGTTTTTCTTTTTTCGTGTGTATCCAGGGACAATTTTTTTTCTTTCGTTTTTAGACAACTAAAGGAAAATTTTAATTTTCTTGATTACACTTTTTTATTACACTTTTCTTTCTTTCTTTTTTTTTGTTTGCTTTTTCTTGCTACACAAAAATTTTTTTCTTTGCTTTTTTTTGTATCATTTAAGTTTAATTTTTCTTATTTTTAGAAACATTTTTATAGAAAAAACTCTTTTTTTAAAGGATTTGTTGGTATTTTATGAAAACTTTTTTGCAGTTTTCCACATAAATTTTCTTTAAAGTTTTAATATTATTCTGTGGTTTTTCTTTTTTTTTTCTCTTCAATTTTTCAATACACAAAACATTATAACGGTATATTTATTTATTGCGTTTAAAGAAAAAAAATTAAAATCTACACGCACGCACGACAAGGACGTCCGCCGTTAAGACGAAAGTCAAAGCCTTGTCTGAACAATAGTGACAGCGAAATTTGTTTGCCTGTCTGCTTACCATGAATATTGTTTTCTGTTATTTTGCTCTGCTGCTGCTGCTGCATCTCTTTATGACACGACGACAACAAAGTAAGCCCCCCATCGTTGAATTATGCTGTTAGCTTCGTGTCTTCGTAAATGATTTTTCCTTCCACAAACAATATTGTCATACCCGATTACGTGGTACTTTTCTCTATTTTTCCTGTTCTGTTCTGTTCTGTTTTGTTGTTCGCCATACATACATACATACATATAAACAAAGCAACACCAACAATTATTGTTGTAACGTACTAACTGAGCTCTTTAGCTCTCACAGATAATTTTCTCTTTAACTAGACATTTTTATACTCGAATCGCTTATAGTTTATAGGTAACACTCCGCCATATTTATGCCTTCTTATTTTGTCATGGTAACTTGTTTTTGCTTTTTTTTTTTTTTGTTAGAAATTTACTTATGAATATAACGGTAAATTTTCTCACCACTTACTTATATGAGTGCAGTACTCAACTAACACGCTATTGTTTAGGGCGGATGCCTATCATAAATGAAAACAAGTTTACATACACTCAGCAAAAACTTTTAGCTCTCTAATCATTAATCTCGCTCTCTCGTTTCTTTTACTCTTTTTTACTTAAATCCAACACTCTGTCGCTCTCTGTTTATTACCTACAGCTGTGTGATGAGATAGTGTTCTAGTCACCCACTTTTTATTCGGGATATTTTTATGTTTTTATTTTGTTTTTGTGTTTTTGCTACACAATTGTGTTGTTGTTATTGTTGGTTTTTATTAGTTTTTTTCTCCCATATTCCTTGCATGAATGAATTTTGTTGTTGTGTTCCGTACACAACTTCCATTATACTGGTAGTAGTAGTAGTTGTCGTCGTCGTCGTTTTCGTCGTTGTCGTAGTAGTAGTAGGTAGTGGGGCAAAAATTGCTTTGCAAATTCATTATTTTCGTGTTTTCTGGCCATTTCATTTCATTTTCGTCGTTTTTTTTTAGAATGCTGCTGTTTAACGACAGGTTTACTTATTTAACTGTTTATAATGTCGCAATGATTGCATTGTTGTTGTTGGCTGTTTTCTTTTAGGATTCTTGTTTATCTCATGAGCTATCGCTTTCTCTCTCTTTATCTTTTTTTCCGTTATTAAATTTCGGCGACTTTAAAATGGCAACACGATGTTATTTTAGTACCAGTTTGTTACTCTTTATGTTAAAAATATTACTTTTATGATCATTTTTTTCATTGTAACAAAAGTAAAACAATTATTTTTCCAGTATTGGGTCCTTCATAAAGTGCTTCCTATTTTTAAATTTGAAAAAACAAAATGTGCATGAGTTAACATCGAAATTTAAAAGACCTATTGATGCTGTTATGTGTAGAATGCAATTTCAATCTTCTGTTGTTTAATCCTTGCAATTAATTGGGTTAAAATGCTCTTAATTTAACAAGAATGGCCCCCAGAAACAACAAGTAAGTAACACACATTATTAACCCTCATCCTACTTCACTTTGTTTTGTTTTTGTTTCACAGCACTTGCATACAAAATTGTCCGCAAACATACGTCCATCTAAACAAAACAAATCATGCTCAAGTGCGAGAATAACTGATGATGATGTAGACAAAAGAAAGAACCTCTCTTCTCTCTGCTCTTAAGTAAACAATTCTAAGGAAAACATGCATGCATGCATCATTCAAAGAAGCATACGTACATACGTATATGTACGCTCACACACACACACGAATGTATTTAATTAAAGAAATATTGTTATTGTTCTTAAGATGATAAATAAGAACTACAACAAGAATAAAATAATTAAAGTGTAAACAAACAAACACTTTTACAAAAGTACTATTTGATGCAAAAAAAGTACTTTTTCAGTTATAATTCCGTACAATTTCAAAATTTCAGTTTTGCAACACTGACCATCTCCATCAGTGAGTTTTTAGAATATTATTTCCTTCCTGGCAACACTGGTGGTTGGAAATATTCGTTTTTGTTCGTTCAAAAAATAACGTTCTTTACTACTACATAATTCGCACATTCTTTTTCCGTTTCCGGTTTATTATATAAGTAAAAAATTAAGCACTGTTTGTTTTAATAGGAATTTAGAGTGTGGTGCTTGTGTGATTGATGGATATGGGATATGTGATGTGTTTCTGGCATGGGTGTATGTTGCTGCTGCTTGTTTGGTGTGTGGGGGGTAGATCCCTTAGGTGGTGGTAGGGGGGAGAGTATAAGTAGTGTGGGAGGCGGAAGGGGAGCCAAAAAGGGGAAAGGACGTGTAGTAGTTGTTGTTGTAATTGTGGTTGTTGCTGCTGCACCCACTCTTCGTTGTTGTTAGAGTTCGGGTATACGTCTGACGGCGAGGGAAATTAAAAAATAGATTTTTTAATTTACATTTTTTAAGCGTGGTGAATTTCGGTGTTGTGATCTTCCGGTGCGGTGAGTTTTTACAAAGTGTGGTGAATTTATCCGAGGTGGTGAATAAAATCGAAAATCACCAAAGTGCCGTTAGTCGAAATAGTACTATTACCATATACCAATGTACTGTATATTGTGACTTGTATGGTATGTGTCTAGCATAAATAATTTTCACCTTTGTTAGCGGAGGCATTCACCGAAATGCCTGGTTACCAATTATGCACTGTATTACCAACGGTGTGGTTTGTGTTTGGATTAAGGATTATTGATCTCGGTTAGTGAAATACTGAATAGAAGGAAGTAGTACACTCAACGAACGAGTAACGTAGTGTTACCATTGTGTTATTCCATTTAAAATTCTAAAAAAAATTAAAATTAGAAAACTGCATACAAATAATATATAGATTTAAATTATTTTGTAAATGAATTTTTGAATAATTTCTTTCTTTTATATTTTTTATCACAAAATGCTTTAAAAACAAGCTACAAATTGGAAATAATTGGTCATTACAAAACCCTTCGTCAGGATTACGACCTATTTTCTCACACCACTCATGTTGTGTGTGTTAATTTTATACATGAGTGATGGAACCTACAGTTTAAAGTCGACTCCGAACGACCGATTTTTGAGAAACTTTTCATGGCAATTTTTTATTTACTCTCAGAGTTCTTGCCAGAAATCTGCTGAGAAAAAGTCGCCGGAGAAATACTTTTTGTATTTTATTTTGATGTCTGGCGTGGGGCTCGAATCCTGTCTTTACGTCTAATAAGCCAACACACTACCTACTAGACTACGGCGACGGGAAGGCATATACGGATCTAAATTTAACATCAGGAAAAATTATTAAATTCAATTTACCAGTGGTGAACTGTGCGATTTATGTCTAAAATAAGTAAATTTTTCCTCGATTTGTGGGATAAAAGAACCCGCACAAATTAGAATATGAATTATTTTTAATTTTAAGGAATTAATTTTAATTTTAAGGAATTTTGTGATTAAAAATATTTAACCCGAGAATAAAACTTGAAAATAATCTCACAACTATGGTTGGTAATCATTGTTAAACAACTGAATACTCATTTTTAGTAAAGTTTACAACCAAATAGCATTTCATATGGTAGAAGAAACTGTAGAAAAGAAAAGTAGAAATTTTAAAAATATTTTGCATACCTTTTGGCGTTATACTAAATTCAAATAACTGTATTTAGTACTGCTAGTATTGCCAACAGAGAGTGCTTAAGACGACGCTATAATATGACACTGCAATGATAAAACAACCGCGTAGAAGTCTTATATTTTTCCAATTGATTTCTGTTTGTGAACTTTAAAAAAGTGTTTTTGTGCTATTAAAGTAAAGTTTAATTGTGAAATTTTTATTTTAAAATGTAAGTAGAGACCACACATTTAAATAAAAATGCTTGTGAATAAGTTTAACAAGAAAATTTTAAGTTTCATAAAGCAAAAGTGTTTTTAGACAGCAAATACCCCCACAGTACATAATGGGGTGGAATTCTTCAGTTTTAAGGATAAACGGTAGCAAGTGGAACGAACCTTAGAATCTCTAGTGTTTAAGAAAGATTTTCAAGAAATATTGTAATTTACTGAATTTAAGCACTTGTATTATCGTTGAATGCATAACATAAAGTTTAGCATGGCTTTTGAGACACCCAAAGGAAATATTGTACGGGACATACATACATATCGGCGTTAAGAAGCAGGGAACTAGTTTTGCTTTCGTATTTTTGTGCTTTAGTCTCCAATAATCGCGGTAAGCGTGATTCGAGCTAAGTGTTCACTGATATTCAGGCGACACACTATCTGTTTCTGACCTAGAAGATCAAAATTCCTTAATTCCAAATGTTAATAGGTTTCGCGACTAGATTGTTGGCCTAATAGTTGAGGAGTTGACAATCAAAATATTTGTCCCTGGAGACCCTCTCAGCAGTTTTCTGACAAAAGCCGTCTTCAGAGCTCTTCATATCGTACGGATTCATCTTTCCTGCATTGGCTTTGCATCCTTTTTTCACGAGTATGTCCAAACTTTTTTGTGAATTTTCAGCTTTCAGATAATAAGCAGGGGGTATAGACAATTTTCTCTACATTTTTGACTATTGTTCCAGTTCTGGAAGCATGAGTTCTTTTTTCACAATCGTTCCCACTATATGATGCCAAGCAGTTAGAAACTTGTTTAAGTAGCTCGTGTTTTGTACAAAATCGTATGTTCCTAACTGCATTTATTGTTGCTTATGGCATCCTGGTTGGTAACTCGATCATAGTTTTCCGATATAAAAAGGTGAGAGAGAAAGTTCGTCAGTAATCCATGTACAATTTCTTTAATCTGGCTACTGGAACACGGAGTCATCGTTGAAAATGCCAGGATGAATATGAAATAGGTCACCTTCCTGATATCTTCTATCCTATCTATGAAGGAGGCAAAGAGGAACTCTGCACAGCTAGTAAAATATTCTCTGGCCTCAGTATGAAGATTCTTCTCCACCGTTTTTGCACAATCATTGAGGTACGTATAGACGGCTGTCGTTAAATGGTACTCTCACACAGAAATTAAACACTTCTGAGAAGGGTCTCATTATCGTTCTCTTGCTCTGTTAACGACCACGTCTAGCAGTCAGATGATCACTTTTGTTTGAGGCACACTTTCTCTAACGGCTTAGAGCAATCCACAAGTCTAGATACTTTCGATCTTCTCCAAACAGCTTCGGGAGTTTTTTTTAAATCGTTACTCTAGTGATATTTATAGTTAACCGCGTTATTCGATAACTGCCTACATAACCCACCAAACTCCACTTATCGTGATCTCATCATGGAATATAAATTAATTCAATCATCTGATGTGATCATTATCAATATGGGTCGTCCTACATGCCATGTTACATTTCGGTTTTCAATTTTTTAAAGCTGGACGAACCTACGTTTCGTTACTTTCCTCGGATGTCTGGCTAACCGAGGCTTAAGCCTACATACTTACATACATAATTGGTCATTATAACCCTTTAGTCAGGATTACGAACCTAGTTTCTCACACCACTTATGCTGTGTGCGATAATTTTTATACACGAGTGGCGGGACCTACAGTTTAAAGTCGACTCCGAACGACAATTTATTTACACTCAGAATTTTTGCCAGAAATCTGCTGAGAGGAAGTCGCCGAAGAAATACTTTTTCATATTTCCTTAAGTTGGAGATGCCTGACCTGGGGTTTGAACCGAGGCCTCATGTCTAATAAGCAAACATACTGCCTACTAGACCATGGCGACTTGTTTGGGGTACGGTTTCTTCAATGGATTAGAGCAGAGCACAAGTCTAGATACCACTTGATAAACAGCTCAGGGAGGCTTTTTTCAATCGTTACTCTAGTGATATTTATAGTTAATCACGTTCTTCGAAAACTGTCTACATAACCTACCAACCTAACTAACTCCACTTATCGTGATCTCATCATGGAATATAAATTAATGCAACCATCTGTTGTTATCATTATGAATACGCATAAAACATTCCGTGGAAATCTGTCCCAACCGGCTCTTAAGCCTTTCTTAACGAAATTGGGAAGTATGAATAGGAAGGAAAGGTGAACCTACAAATCAGCCATTAAAGGCACCGGTAGATAAAATTTCTACTTATAAAGATATCCCTCTGGCCAGTCAATGCTGTTTTTAAACCCTGAAGTCTGATAATAAACAGAGATCGAGTCTTGGATTTAAGTAGAAAAAAGTCAAAGGTCGAGAGAGAGAGAGTTTAGAGATCTAAAAGTTTTTGTAAGTATAAAATGAAAACAAGTTTTCTTTTATGGTAGACATTCACTCTAAACAACATCATGTCATCTACCAGTTCATCAGCAATTCGACTATCTAGCCATCTCTGCCTACGCATCTACAAACAAGGACAGTGACTTAAAATATGAACTCCTTCTGAGATATATCACTGTTCCGCCTACAGATCATGTGTCTAAAGGGACAATGCTACGTTAATACTACCTATAATAACTCTCATCTTCCGCCTTTCAATGTCTAAGGTAAGTTTCGTTCCTGTAGGATTGAGTCTTTGTCATAAATCCTGCACAGCAGGCAACAGAGCCTGTCCTATATCCCCATTTACGGTTTACGTGTGAAACAAACTTCTCCTGAAGAATTCTAAAAGAAATGTTTCGGTGTGTTAATTTTATACATGAGTGGCGGGAACTACACTTCAAAGTCAACTCCGAACTATAGTTTTGGGAGACTTTTCATGGCTATTTTTTTTTTCTGGCAGAGCTTTTGTCAGAAGACCACTGAGAGGAAGTCGCAGAAAGAAATATTTTTTAAAATTTAATTTTGCTCGACATGTCTGAGTCAGGGATTGAATCACGGGCTCTTGTCTAATAAGCCAAAACGCTACCTACTAGACTACAGAGAATTCTCTTGAAAGAAATTGGCCTTTTTGGGGACTAATAGCTATCAATTTCATGGAAGAGAGAGTGGCAGTTCAGCGTAAATTTTTTGTGATTGACCTGCACTCGGTAGACAGAGGCTTCACCACCTTGGTAGCATTTCCATGCTTTTCTACAAAACCCAAGAAAGTACTTGAATTCTCTGATGGTTTTAGGTTAGAAGGTTTATGTAATACACTTTGCCCAATAGATCTTCATCAGTGTAAATGCTTTCTGGCCCTGAATAATATAATAAAATTCAATATAAAGGGTGTTTTTTATAGAGGTATAGAACTTTAAGTTGGCATTACTTTTCAAGATGGCGACCGATTTAACAGCTGTCAAGTGATTTATTCTCAGTTTAGTTTGGCAATTCATCATGAATAGACTCACGCCTGAACAACGCTTGCAAATAGTGCAATTTTATTTCGAAAATAATGGTTCTGTGCGGAAAACGTATCGCGCACTACGTCCATTTTATCGTCGACAAAATCGTCCATCAGAGCAGTTAATTCGATTAACCATGGAACGTTTTCGCATCACGTTTACTCTTATTGATAACTCGCATCCCCAGAGACGCTGTACGGTGCGTACAGAAGAAGCTATTGCTGCTGTAGAGCGTAGCATTGAGGAAGACCCGAATGAGTCCATCCGCCATCGAGCACAGGAATTGGATCTGTGTCCATCCACTTTATGGAAGATTTTGCGGAAGGATCTTGGTTTGCGTGCTTACAAAATCCAACTCGTGCAAGATTTGAAGCCAAACGGTCATCAAGTAAGGCGTAGATTCGTCGAATGGGCCCAAAACGAGATTACCGTTGTTCCCGATTTTCATAAGCGAATTTTGTTTAGCAATGAAGCATACTTCTGGTTGAATGGCTACGTCAACAAACAAAACTGCCGCATTTGGAGTGAAGGTAATCATCAAGTGTATGTGGAAACACCGTTACATCCAGAAAAACTGACTGTTTGGTGTGCTTTATGGGCTGGTGGAATCATTGGTCCGTACTTTTTCAAAAACGATGGTGGCCAGAACGTTACAGCCAATGGTGATCGGTATAGAGCCATGATTACTAACTTTTTCATTCCTGAATTGAATAACCATGATGTCCAGGAGATGTGGTTTTAACAAGACGGCGCAACATGTCACACAGCTCGTGCCACAATAGATTTATTGAAAGACACGTTTGGTGACCGCCTAATTTCACGTTTTGGACCTGTGAATTGGCCTCCAAGATCTTGTGATTTAACACCGCTAGACTACTTTCTGTGGGGCTATGTAAAGTCATTGGTCTATGCGGTAAAGCCACAAACGCTTGACCATTTGGAAGACAACATTCGCTGTATTATTGCTGATATACGGCCACAAATGTTGGAAAAAGTCATCGAAAATTGGACGTCCAGATTGGACTACATCCGCGCCAGCCGTGGCGGTCATATGCCAGAAATCATATTTAAAATGTAATGCCACAAGATTATCTTTCAGATAAATAAAATTCATGTCAATCGAATAATCCATCGTTGTTTTATTGCAACTTAAAGTTCTATACCTCTATAAAAAACACCTTATATAAGTAGTACGTGTGAAACAAACTTCTGCTGAAGAATTCTAAAAAAGAAAAGCCTTGGTGGTTCGGTTAGTTTCAATAAAAGCTGTACTTAAACTGTTTGTAAATATTCAATTTTTATTTAATTGTTTCGTTTAAAGAGATTTTAAAAAGACAACAATAAATACAGATACATTACAATAATAATAATCATAATAATAATAATACATTTAATTAATGAAATGGAATACATTTGTTGCAAAAAGAAAAAGAAACAGGAATACAAATTAAAATAATAAAATCACTTGAAATTCAATTGTTTTTTTCCTATTTTTTTTTTAATTTTAAAATCAAAAACCATGCTTTAAATATAAATTTTAAGAAAATATAACAATACGCTGCTGTTCTTTATAAATTTGATTTTTTATTTAATTTAAATTTTTTTTTTGCAAAGTTTAATTCAATAAAAACTATAGAGATGTCTGTCTGCCTCTCTAGCCGCTAGAGTATCTAGTGTGGTGGTTAGGCATTAACAAGTTTTTTTTAAAAAAGAAAAATTTTTAAAAATTGTTTTTTTAAAATATTTTCGTTTTTAACATAAAAAAGTTACACCAAAAAATAGTTTCATTTACTATATTATTTTTTAGTTTTTGTTTTTTTTGTTTTTATTTTGTATTTCTATCTTTAAAAAATAAATTTCGAAATTTAAGGTACATTTAAGCAAAAAACTTTGATTCAAGATATGTTAAGTGTTGTGTATTTGTTTTGTTGGGATTTTTTTTTATTTACTTTATTATTATTTTTAATTATTTAAAAAAATATTTAAACATTTATTTAATTTTTAAATAATTATTGAGGAGAAACAAAGAAAAATAATTATTGAAAAATATTTGTTTTTATGAGAATTTTTGGTGCCATGGACAATGCTTGTTTCTTTTTCTTTTTTTTCTTAATAATTTTTTAATTAATTTTTATTAATTCAATTTATTAAATTTAAATTTTATTTATTTTCCTAATAAAATTGTTTTTTTTGTTTGTTTGTTTGTTTGTATATATATTTTAGAAAAAGTTTATATATTTCCACATTTTTTTTATTAATTATTAATTAATTTATTCTCTTAGGCTAACATCAATAATAATTGTAATGAAACTAAACTGAAAGGAATATTCGAACAATTGCTTAAAAAGGATTTTTCTGAAATTGAAAATGAGAGTTTCTTTTTAAATAATATGTTTGAATTTAAAATATAAGGTGTAGTAGAAAGAGAATTATTACATTTCAAAACCGGGGGCAAGCCAGAATTGTAAGGACTATTGTTAGAACATCATGCATTGTAAGCTCTTTTTCCACGGAAAACAACAGAAATGTCATCCAACATCAGCAATAAATCAAGTACTTGAACATGGAAGAACTACAACCAGTGGTGTTGTCGAGCCGGAACGCTCCGGAACGTCGTTCCGGTACTTCCTTTTTGGACAGGAACGCGTTCCGGAACTAAAGATGATTTCTGATAACGAGAATTGGCTGACGTTTTGAAAAAAAAAAAATTAAAAGGAATTGCTAATTTTTTTTTTAATTTTTGACGAATTTTTATATGTTTTTTTATAAGCAAGGGTTTGAACCGAACCCGAACCGGAACAAAAAACGAAACGAACCGGCTTGTTTTTCCGAACCGTGAACCGGAGTCCGGAACGTTTTTTTCTGCTGAACCGGAACTCGACCCGAAGCGAAACAAATACGTGAACCCGAACCCGAACTGATTACTACTTAAGAATTTGAATATTTTAAACCATTTTTTAACCCTTTCGGCCGCATTTAAATTTAACTGTTGCTACCAAGAGAATCACTTATTTTTTTCCATACAAAACTGAAGAGCGGGTATTTCCGCCTTTTTATCATTAAATCATGGTTTTTAACTGTGGGTCAAATGACGGGAATTCCCGTCATCCCGTATACACAAAATGGGTTTCGTAATGATTTTCCTTTCCTTTCCTTTTTATGCTATATACAGGACCGATTCAGGCGACGGGCGAAAATTGGGGGAAATCTCTCCCCCCCGTCGTCAAATTTGAGGCATGAGACCTAAAAAAACGCCGCCGCCAGGATTATCATGGAAAATCACCCCCGTCGTTAAATTTGGGACATGAGACCGCACAGAGCGGCCGCCTACCCAGGATCGGCCCTGCCTATATAATTATATATACGCTTTCCGGTAAAAAAAAATTAGCACAACACCACTGACTACAACTAATACTGGGATTGAATGGCTAGGGAAAGAGGTAGAAGTTTTCCTTTCCTTCCTTTTCATTCTTTCTAATTTCGTTAAGATAGGCTTAAGCCTCGGTTAGCCAGACATCCGAGGAACGTAACGGAGAATGAATGTTCATCCAACTTTAAAAAATTGAAAACCGAAGTGTACCATAGGATGTAGGACCACCCATACTGATAATGATCACATCAGAATTAATTGATATTCCATGATGAAATCACATTAAGTGGAGTTAGGTAGGTTATGTAGGCAGTTATCGAAGAACGCGGTTAACTACAAATATCAATAGAGGAACGATTTAAAAAAAAAACTCCTTAAGCTGTTTGAAGAAGATCGAAGGTATTTACACCTGTGCACTGTTCTAAGCCATTGAAGAAACCGTTCGCCAAACAAAAGTGATCATCTAACTGCTAGACGTGGCCGTTAACAGAGCAAGAGAACGATGATGAGATCGTTCTCAGAAGTGTTTATTTTCTATGTGCGCGATCCATTTAATCAAATATTTATAAGTGTAGGAATTATGGAAAAATGTACATCATTCTTTCTATTTCTCTCTCTCTCTATCTCTCTCTCACTATTCAACCACATAGGTTAGGTTCGGTTAGAGGACGTGTACTTGTCAATTAAGACAAGTACAGTACCCGGAGGTCGAATTGACCCATTGTACAACGTCCTAGTTTCTCACACCACTTATGTTGTGTGTGTTAATTTTATACATGAGCGGTGGGACCTACAGTTTAAAGTCGACTCCGAACAACAGATTTTTGAGAAACTTTTCATGGCAATTTTATTTGCTCTCAGAGTTTTTTTTGCCAGAAATCTGCTGAGAGGAAGTCGCCGAAGAAATACTTTTTATTTTCGTCTTAATGGCTCGAACCATGGCTTTACGTCTAATAAGCCAATACACTTCCTACTAGACTACGGCGATTTCACCACATATATGCCTCCATATTTCTTCACATGTATGACATTTAGTCAGCGTTATGCCTAACTGTCACATTTTCATGAGAAGGGCCGTAATAAACTAAAAATACACTCAAAGTTCCTAGATAATGTCAATTATTTTTAGGCACTTGTTTTTCAATAGAATCCATCATTCACTATTATGTCCCTACCAGAGATCAGCAATGAATCGCTATTTCGCTACTCATAAGTACTCATGAAATTTTGAGTATGAGTGAGTCAACAGTATTGAAACCCAACTACTCTGATTCATTCGTACTCAGTACAACATTGATTTATAAGTACAAGTTGCAATGAGTATGCGTACACAACGTTGACATCAAACTCATAACATTCGAAATATGTTTGATTCATACGCCTACTCACTCAGATTCATAAATTTAGAAAAATACTCATAATACTTATAAATGATTCAAGTGATTCGAATAATTCGTCAAAATTTACAGTCTTAGTTGTTGTTGCATTTACAAAGAAAGAAGAAAGCCACATAAACAAGAAAGACAAAGACAGCAAGTAGAGCAAACACACAACCTGCTTGTGAGTATGTAATGTTCGCACGCGAATCATACTTATTTTGTGATTCGTGTATACGATATGTCGTGAAGAGTCGAAATCAATAACATCATGCGTATTGAGTATAAGGTATGAGTACCATGAGTATTTTAAACTTTGAATATAAGTAGTATGAGTATGACATTAAAATAAGTATGAATGCGTATAAGTATCAGAACTTATAAGTATGATTCGATTCTACTCATCGTTTTTAATACTCATTGCTGACCTCTGTTCCCCATGTATACTTCTGATTTCATGAGTAAATAATACTACAGCCTCCTACACTTATTTCCTTACTTAATTGATCACTACAGCCATTTAGTCAGGATTACAACCTAGCTTCTTACATCATTCTTGTTTTGTTTGTTAATTTTTATCCACGAGTGGTGGGACCTACTGTTTAACGACAGATTTAAGAACTTTGTCATGACAATTTGCTTGGCAAGAGGCAATATAAAGCCTTTAATTTCATAATACGTAATGAATTTCTTTTTACTACACCTTATTTACACTACATATAGCATAAATTATAGTTTGGATACAAACCTTAGAACTTTTTTGTTTAAAAGTCAGTGTCACATAAAAGAGGGTGATGATTTGCGTGAACGTGAGCGGGGTTTTGAAGGGCTTTTTAGGCTGTGACGGGAAGTACTGCGTGATTTAAAACCACCTGTATCTGTCCAGGGTTCAGCTACACGACCATACCAATGTATTAAATCCATTACTTCAAGCTGTCAAGTAAATTTACAAGCCCATCAGTTTTACCAAATTTTATTTAAATTTTTGTTTATGAACCTACCTGTAATGGCCTTGATAGTTCCTTAAACATAGCAGCCTTAGTTAAATGAGAATTTTGTGATAAAAATGAAAGACACTTAGATTTTAAAGCCGTTGCCGTATAATGATCGGCTATACCCAAAAGACATAAAACGGAATGCTCATCTATTTGTGAATTTAAAGTATTTTCACACAATTCCTATAAAAAAGAAACGAAAGAAACAGATTAGAAAACCTTTTAAACCATTATTGGGAAAAACCAAAACATAACCTTTAAATCATCAATTGAATATTTATCAGCCAACAACATCAGTTCACAGATTTGTTCAGCACCTACAGTTTTATCAATGGGGGCACCATATAAAAACAATAGTAAACGGCGAAATATAACCGGTGATGTATCCGTTATAATGATTTTTCTACACGAAAGAGAACAATTTCTTTAGTACTCTCATGAGCTTAATTTTAATTATCTTAGCTCACCTGGTTAAACTTTCCTGCATGCCCGACATTAAGGCCTTCTTGAACCACTCACATCTCGCTGACACGATAACACGATGAGCTCGAAATGTATGCACCTGTATGGGTGCTTTATGAAATTCCATTCCTTGTACATCTAATGTATTCCTGCTCCTCGCATCACTGGCTGCTGTTGTTGCACTAAATGTGTGCACTTCAAATTCCATATCAGCCACTTGGGCCGAATGCAAAAGACGCAAAGCATTTTTCGATAAATTACTATTTGCCGCTATGGGTGGCTCACATAGATGGCGTATAAGGTTCAGCTTAAAATAGAAGAAAAAAAATAAAATTATTCACAAGAAATTAATCTTTAAAAGTCATCTAAACTATAACTGTGGGGCCAGTCTCAAGCTAAACGCCTCCCATTTCCTGATAGGAAAATTCTTTCATAAGCCGCTGTCACAGCGTAGAACAGATCAGAGGTCAGCAATGAGTATTCAAAATGATGAATAGATTCGAATCATACTTATAATTTCTGATACTTATACGCATTCATACTTATTTTAATGTCATACTTATACTACTCATATTCAAAGTTTGAAATATTCATGGTACTCATACTTAACAATACGCATGATGTTATTGATGTCGACTCTCCATGACTCATCGTATACACGAATCACAAAATAAGTATGATTCGCGTACGAACACTACAATACTCACAAGAAGGTTGTGTGTTTGCTTTGCTTGCTGTCTTTTCTTTTTTGTTTATGTGCCTTTCTTCTTTCTCTGTAAATGCAACAACAACTAAGACTGCAAATTTTGACGAATGATTCGAATCACTCGAATCATTTATAAGTATTATGAGTATTTTTCTAAATTTATGAATCTGAATGAGTAGGCGTAAGAATCATAGTATGTTTGCATAGTTCGAATGTTATGAGTTTGATGTCAACGTTGTACTCATACTCATTGCAACTTGTGCTTATAAATCAATGTTGTACTGAGTACGAATGAATCAGAGTAGTTGGGTTTCAATACTGTTGACTCACTCATACTCAAAATTTCATGAGTACTTATGAGTAGCGAAAAAGCGATTCATTGCTGATCTCTGGAACAGAGTTAAGTCTCTTAAGCACTCCACGGATCATTGCAATCTTAGATATCTTAACTGTGTTAGTATTATACATGCACACTAGGACGTACAATATAACGTCGAATCCGAACGACAAATTTTTTTGAGAAACTTTTTCATGGCAATTCTTTTTTACTCGCAAAATTTTTGTCAGAATGCTGCTGAGAGGAAGTCGCCGATAGAAATATTTTTTAAAATTTAATTTTGTTTGACATGTCTAAGTCAGGAATTGAACCACGTGCTCTTGTCTAATAAGCCAACACACTACCTACTAGACTATGGAGAATGCTCTTGAAAGAAATTGGCCTGTTTGGGGACCAAGGTTAGGTTATAGGACGTGTATTTGCCAATTAAGACAAGTACAGTACGGATGTCGAATTGACCCATTGTACAACGTCCTAGTTTCTCACACCAATTATGTTGTGTGTGTTAATTTTATACAGGAGTGGTGGGACCTACAGTTTAAAGTCAACTCCGAACGACAGATTTTTGAGAAACTTTTCATGACAATTTTATTTACTCTGAGAGTGTTTGCCAGAAATCTGCTGAGAGGAAGTCGCCGCGGATATACTTTTTGTATTTTGTTTTGATGTCTGGCCTGGGGCTCGAACCCTGGCTTTACGTCTAATAAGCCAACACACTACCTGCTAGACTACGGTGATTTGGGGACCAATGTCTATCAATTTTATGGAAGTGACAGTGGCAGCTCGGAGCACATTTTTTGCGATTGACTTGCACTCGATAGACAGAGGCTTCACCACCTTGATAGCATTTCCTTGCTTTTCTACAAAACCCAAGAAAGTACTTAAATTCCCTGATGGTTTTAGGTTGAAGTTTAATGTAATAGGCTTTGCCCAATAGATCTTCATTAGTGTAAATGCTTTCTGGCCCCAAATAATAATAAAATTCAAACTGATTTCATTGCGATATGATGGCTCCTTCATGATTATTAAAGATCTTTAGTACTGATAAGTATTCAAAGACTGCCTTTC
The DNA here is from genome assembly GCA_932273835.1 of Sarcophaga variegata. NCBI lineage: Eukaryota > Metazoa > Arthropoda > Insecta > Diptera > Sarcophagidae > Sarcophaga > Sarcophaga variegata. The sequence goes on along the minus strand of OW026358.1, from coordinate 142,849,597 downwards.
CAAAATGTATCAATACAAAGTTTGTATGCAATTCTACTACTGTATATAAACAATGTAGATATGCAAAGTTACCAAACAAGGTTACCAACTATAAATCCGATGCCTGATTGCTTTTGACTGAGTTAAAAATACACATCAACGACGTCTTGAAATGGAATACATTGTATATATTTTGTACAGCGACATTATGAAACACGATACTTTGTTCAAACACAAAGCAACTAACATTTTGGAAGGCAGCCAAAATCTAATAGAGGCCCTTGCAAAGGGATTTTGGTAAAGAATTTTGCAATTACGAGGATAATACTTTTGTCTACCCCTTCTATCACAATTTTGCTGTATTGTTCTAGGTCAGTAAGAGATTTCTAAATTGTTGGATTGGACGATCTAACGTCCCCACTAATGTTAAAAGGTTTTATGGATTCATAAGAAATTCCGACGTGAATGAATTCAATTGCATAGCATTCGGGAGTGACTTCGATTGTTAGCAATTACTTTCTTGGTTAATTTCTTGCATCCAGTGGTACAAATCGTGGCACCTTAACATCCTATTCAACTTATAGCTGTTCCGACATAAGTTGTTCGTTTTTGCCCAAGATTTGTAGAGCATTAAGCAGCTCTAGACTAGATAGCGACACTTTAAGATACCAAATTTTGCATTCCCTGGTTTAGTAAGTTATCGGAAGATATCGTGTAAGAAACGACAAGGCAGAAACCTTTCTTCGAAAAATTATTGGGTAGCAGCACGTGTACAACAAAGTTCTATGATAACACCCGTACAACTTTAAAAATAATGTACAGTGCCCACATTTAAACAAACCAACTGTTTGCGCTGTCAACCTCTTTAATTGCGCTGTCAATCTCTAGTCGCCGTGATCTAAAGGGTCCGCCAAATAACTTTTTTTTTGAAAATGCTTTAAAAAAAACTACTGAATATTTTCTCAAATTTCTTTTTTTATTTAAAAGTACAATCCTTCCTTCCGGTTAATAATGGAAAATAATTTCATTCAAATGGCTACCACGGCTGGCCATGCAGTAGCCTACATGATCGGCCCAATTTTTAAGCACATTATCGATTGTGTGCAGCTGTATTTCACCAATGGCTTCACGAATATTGTCCTTTTAAGCGTCTATTGTCTCTGGCTTGTCGGCGTAACACTTATCTTTGACGGCACCCCACAAACAAACAGGGCGCAAAACATCGAGTGTAGCTTCGGCTGTGTGGCACTTAGCGCCGTCCTGTTGAAACCAAATGTTGCCAATATCCTCCTCGTCAATTTTTGTGAACAAAAATTCGTTCGACATGGCCCGATAACGATCGCCATTGACTGTAACGGCCACTCCTTGCTCATTTTCGAAGAAAAATGGCCCAATTATGCCTCTGGACCAAAATCCGCACCAAACAGTGACTCGTTTTGGGTGCGTCGGCTTTTCAATGTATACGTGCGGGTTTTCTGTGCCCCAAATGCGACAATTTTGCTTGTTTACATACCCGCCAAGATCAGAATGAGCTTCATCTGAAAAGATGATTTTTTTTGCCAAAATCGGCATCTTCTGGTGTAGGCTACTGCATGGCCAGCTGAGGCAGCCATTTGAATAAAATTATTTTCCATTACTAACCGGGAGGATTGTACTTCCAAATAAAAAAAGAAATTTGAGAAAAGATTCAGTAGTTTGTTTTAAAGCATTTTCAGAAAAAAAAAGTTTTTTGGCGGACCCAATAGTAGGTAGTATGTTGGCTTATTAGATATCAGACCCTAGGTCAGGCATCTCCAACTAAACGAAATATGAACAAATATTTCTTCGGCGACTTCCTCTCAGTAGATTTCTGGCAAAAACTGTGAGAGCGAATAAAATTGCCATGAAAAGTTTCACAAAAATCTGTCGTTCGGAGTTGACTTTAAACTGTAGGTTCCACCGCTCATGTATAAAAATTAACGCACACAATATAAGTGGTGTGAGAAACTAGGTCGTAATCCTGACTAAAGGGTTGTAATAACTAATTATGTATGTATACAATAATTCAACAGAATTCTAGATGTCGTTAATACGTACAATGTGGCAAAAATAAGTCCCTCCTGCTAAACTGGCCATTACAATCCTTTTGTCAGAATTACAACCTAGGAAGCTATTTGAATAGTTCTTCCTTCTATCACGGCAACGTACCTTAACATTTTTATAATCATAGTTGTGTTGTCGCTCCAATACCAGTGGATCCAAACTCAATTCAAATGGATCATCCTTTTGTAATGACTTCAATTCACTTTCTAAAATATTTGAAGGCTCCAATAGACCCAACTCGATTAGAGCCTGAGTAAATTCCTGTTTCTGTACAAGTTTGCAAATCTAAAACAGAAAATGATATTTTATGAATAGAGAGGATTTAGAATTGAAGAGAACAATACTACCTGACTCATGGCCTCCTTTAAAGCCGATTTATGATCGAATATTTTCACAATAACGCCATTCTGAAACGAAGAAATTTCAACAAATTTTTACAAGAAAATTTTCATTCTCATCCGCCACATTAAAAACTTACAATTTGTGATGTTGCCAGTTTAAAACAAAATTTAAACTCCTTCCAACCCAGTTTCTCCTCCAAACGATCGGATAGATTCTCCATAATTAATATATAAGTGGGAATATCCACGATTAATTGCTCTAAATTTTGCTGAATTGTACTACGCTTGCTTAGGAAGTCCATTTCACAATAAGTTGTCCTAAAATTTCAAATCCAACATAAGCATTCAATACCTCAATACATATCCTTTTGTAAATAACTTACTTCTTATCCCTTATAATGTCCAATGCAGCAGATATTCGACCATAAATATCACGCATTTTCCTAACTTCATACATGTACAAGACAAATTTCAAATCATTTTCGGCACTCATTAAACGTTGCTTATCCGAGGGATTATCATACAACGTTAAACCTATGGGTGGTCCACGACGTGGCCTTGGTGATAGCGGTGGCTGACTGAATAGCGTACTTACACTATTCTCATCCATTGGATTGTTAGCGGTTATAAAAGTATTATTTTGTATTTGCATAGCTACAGCATCATCGGTTGCATATTTTAAAGATAAATCTAAATGTGAGCATTTCAAGTCCTAACGGGGGAAAGTAAATAAAATATTTTATTATTTCAGTTAAGGGTTGGTGGGTCACACTAAGCAAATAATTTTTGAAAAAAAAAATACCAGTTCTAGGCAGACATTATATTTTATTCTGCGTTTTAATACGTATTTCAAGAGTAGTTTCGTGTTTTAAACCACAAAAAAGCAAAATTAGTTTTTTTGTTAAATATTTGCCTAGTGTGACTGCAGTGTTTTGTGTTGTATTTACTTACTTTACACATTTTTTCTAAAGAATTTTTGATTTCTTCTATCACACTAGTTAAAATCATTAAAGTGGTTTCAATCTGCAAAGAGAAAAAAAAATTGTGATTAAATGCAACACTGAGAAGAAGAGAAGACTCAATAAGGAATATCCTATCCGGTTATCCTATTTAAATTCTGTAAATAAACTTTGCCTTTAACATGACAAATGATTTAAAAAGGAGGGAAATGTTTTCCTTCAGTATTGATTTCAAAATTCAATCGAAGCCGAGGTCATTTACTTCTTAAAGGGTTATTTCGTGTAAGTGTTGCCAGGGACTATGCTGTACTTTGTCCATCCACATAGTTTTTTCTTTATTGCAATCGGTATATCACTAATAACAGTCGTGGCTGGCATTGACAGCCGTCAGCTGGCATTGTGGCTGGCTTATCCCTGTGCATGAAAGATTTCTCATATCTCCTCAACAAATAATCGAGTTCAGTTAAATCGCATGATCTTGGTGTTCCTAAACGTGAGATTAATTGCTCACCAGTTGCGAGTTTGCCATGGAATCGGTATTGTCTTATTGGAACTTCACCTCAACCAAGTCGAATTCTTCCATTTTGGGCTAAAAAGTCTAAACATTGTACGACACCTTGCCACAATGATTGTAAGGTTAGGATTTTCAACGGTCCTGAAGAAGTGCAGTCTAATAATGCCACCGGTGCACAACCAGTGGTGTTGTCGAGCCGGAACGCTCCGGAACGTCGTTCCGATACTTTTTGGACAGGAATGCGTTCCGGAACTAAAGATGATTTCTGCTAAACAGAATTCGCTGACGTTTTGAAGAATAAAAAAAAATTAAAAAGAATTGCTGATTTTTTTTTCTAATTTTTGACGAATTTTTATATGTATTTTTATAAACAAGGGTTTGAACCGAATTCGAGGGGAAATCTCCCTCCCCCGTCATCAAATTTGGGACATGAGACCTAAAATAAAAAACGCCGCCTCCAGGATTATCATGGAAAATCAGCCCCGTCGTTAAATGTGGGACATGAGACCGCACAGAGCGGCCGCCTACCCAGGATCGGCCCTGTCTATATAATTATATATACGCGTTCCGGTAAAAGAAAATTAGCACAACACCACTGTGCACAACCCGCATCAAATAGATAGATAGATATGCACTGTGTGCTGAAGAGTTGCCTTAGTATTGCGACTATACGATCTATTGTACTCCCCTCACACTTTATCGAATATATCTCCAATGTCTTCTTCAAGCCTATTGCCGTGACAAACTTCAGAATTGTGTCACGATGTCAACATTGCCAGTTTCTTGTCCAGCATCTGATATGCACCCGGGTATATGTATGTATTGATAGCTCTTGAAATATCTCTAGCACTTCTGTGTGTTAACGTACCCACGGAGCTTGCCATAAGTAGTTCGAGGTTGTCACTGAAGATTACTTTTTACATTTCTCACGCAGCATGAATTTTGATAATAAAATTCATTGAATTGCAATCGTTGTTCGTTTGTCAGTCTATTCATGGTGAATTGGCAAGGTTAGGTTATGAGGACGTGTACTTGTCAATTAAGCCAAGCACAGTACCCGGAGGTCGAATTGACCCATTATACAATGTTCTAGTTTCTCACTCCACTTATGTTTTGTGTGTTAATTTTATACATGAGTGGTGGGACCTACAGTTTAAAGTCCACCCCGAACGACAGATTTTTGAGTAACTTTATCATGGCAATTTTATTTACTCTCAGAGTTTTTGCCAGAAATCTGCTGAGAGGAAGTCGCCGAAGAAATACTTTCTGTATTTTGTCTTGATGTCTGGCCTGGGGCTCGAACCCTGGCTTTACGTCTAGTAAGCCAACACACTACCTACTAGACTACGGCGACTTCATGGTGAATGGACAAACTTTATTAAACATTTTTGTCATTGCCATGACATGTCACGATTAATTTTTGATACTGAAACAATGTACATTGAACCACTTAAGAACACTAAAGATTCAAAGACCGCTTTCTGGTATCGTTTATCCAGGACTTTCGCTTAGCTCTTGAAATTTTTATTAAGCTCTGCTGATTTTGTGTCAAGTAGGTTTCGCCCTCTCTCTCTGACTACCCAGAGAGTTTCATTGCTGCAGATAATTTTTCACATTTCCCACAGACCACGAATTTTTATAGTAGAACTCACTTTTTATAAGAGAATTCATTGATTTGCAAGCGTTGTTCGTTTGTCGGTCTATTCATGGCGAATTGGCAAACTTGACAGTATTTTTCGCATTGCCACATGTCACGAATCATTTTTTATACTGAAATTTTTTTTATTAAACCACCTTATAAAATCAAGGATTCAACGATCGCATTCTGTTGCTATTTTACTTTCAGCTCTTAAAATTTTTATCAAGCCCTGCTAATTCTCTGTCAAGTAATTGCCTCCATGTTTTATTGGTTCCGTCCTCTTTCTGTCTTTAGCTATCCAGTTAGAAGTGGAGTACCATACTTTCCTTAGCTGTTCATAAACTTGTCTATTTTTGCAAATGCGTTGTGCTTCATCTTCTCTTGAATCTTTAAATTTATTGTAACGCAGTGGCAGCTTAAATTGGCGGTGAGTACGTGCCGCATTTATTCTCAGAGCTTTTGTTGTTCATATTTTTATTTTAAGTTCACATTGCGTTGACTCATCTGCAATGTTGCGTAGTTTGGATTGTATATCTGCTTTGGGGGCTAACAGACTGCACGCCCCAGGTGATCGAAACACCTCAAAAATGTGGACCTTATGCCCCTAGGTAGTTAGGTAGGTAGGTAGAAGTGGCTGTCCCCTCGACGGAGTCATGAGCGGACACACTTAGGCCGCACACAGGGCCCATTCTGATGCCCCTGGATACAGATAAAGTTCTTTTCATAATTTTATCGATAACTACGTTGAGTTATCGAGGGGACAAAAGGACAGCCTTCTCATACATCAAGTTTGATGTTTTTAAGCTGACTAGTGATGTAATCGTGCGAAATATTGATCGTACGTAGAAGCACGATACTTCGCTGGAAAACAGGATGCATTGGGGATTAATCATAGGCCCATAGATCATTCTGACATAATTTCATCGTTTCTTAACATGCCTCTGCTACGAATTGCTTAGTTGGCGAATTGATTAACGCTTGAGATTTTATGGCTTGGCCTACCAGTGCCCTATTAATTGTTATTCGCATAATTCGATTTGCTTAGGACTTACATTTTCGAAGATTTGAATCGTGCATTAAAACGTCGATTTAATGCATTCGCATAAACGAATTAAAGGAAGTCAGGGTCTCCTCAAATTAGTTATCGAAAGGGTTTCTTTGAAGTCATAAATCAATGCCAAATAATTTATTAAATATGTATGTATATGTAAAGGGTGTTTTTTTATAGAGGTATAGAACTTTAAGTTGGCATTACTTTTCGAGATGGTGACCGATTTAACAGCTGTCAAGTGATTTGTTCTCAGTTTGGTTTGGCAATTCATCATGAATAGACTCAAGCCTGAACAACGCTTGCAAATAGTGCAAATTTATTTCGAAAATAATGGTTCTGTGCGAAAAACGTATCGCGCACTACGTCCATTTTATCGTCGACAAAATCGTCAATCAGAGCAGTTAATTCGATTAACCATGGAACGTTTTCGCACCACGTTTACTCTTATTGATAACTCGCATCCCCAGAGACGCTGTACGGTGCGTACAGAAGAAGCTATTGCTGCTGTAGAGCGTAGCATTGAGGAAGACCCGAATGAGTCCATCCGCCATCGAGCACAGGAATTGGATCTGTGTCCATCCACTTTATGGAAGATTTTGCGGAAGGATCGTGGTTTGCGTGCTTACAAAATCCAACTCGTGCAAGATTTGAAGCCAAACGATCATCAAGTAAGGCGTAGATTCGTCGAATGGGCCCAAAACGAGATTACCGTTGTTCCCGATTTTCATAAGCGAATTTTGTTTAGCGATGAAGCGCACTTCTGGTTGAATGGCTACGTCAACAAACAAAACTGCCGCATTTGGAGTGAAGGTAATCCTCAAGTGTATGTGGAAACACCGTTACATCCAAAAAAAACTGACTGTTTGGTGCGCTTTATGGGCTGGTGGAATCATTTTTCAAAAACGATGGTGGCCAGAACGTTACAGTCAATGGTGATCGGTATAGAGCCATGATTACTAACTTTTTCATTCCTGAATTGAATAACCATGATGTCCAGGAGATGTGGTTTCAACAAGACGGCGCAACATGTCACACAGCTCGTGCCACAATAGATTTATTGAAAGACACGTTTGCTGACCGCCTAATTTCACGTTTTGGACCTGTGAATTGGCCTCCAAGATCTTGTGATTTAACACCGCTAGACTATTTTCTGTGGGGCTATGTAAAGTCATTGGTCTATGCGGTAAAGCCACAAGCGCTTGACCATTTGGAAGACAACATTCGCCGTATTAGGCCACAAATGTTGGAAAAAAGTCATCGAAAATTGGACGTCCAGATTGGACTACATCCGCGCCAGCCGTGGCGGTCATATGCCAGAAATCATATTTAAAATGTAATGCCACAAGATTATCTTTCGGATAAATAAAATTCATGTCAATCGAATAATCCATCGTTGTTTTATTGCAACTTAAAGTTCTATACCTCTATAAAAACACCCTTTACTTCTACTATAATTCCAATTAATCGATAACAGTCGTTAACTAATGGGAATTCATGAATTAAAAGAAGGCATGTTCTCCTCTAATTAGCTATCGAAAGGGTTTCTTAATATCGTAGAGCAGCGCCAAATAAGTTAATAAAATATGTACTTCTATGGTAATTCCAATTAATCGATAACTTTCGATAACCAAATACATAGCTTTCACTTACCTCAGGTACTAAGTAATTTGCTAATTCATCTTTTTCAGCGGGTGTTAGACTTAAGAATACGTTTAAAATATTGCGTAGGAGCTGATGTAATTGTGACATGAATATGGGTATGCGTGTGCGTACATATTTAATGATTTCATTCTTCTGATAGCGTGCTATATCGGCGGCATCCTTAATAAATATGTTGCAAAATTGTACAATTTTGGCACATCCTGTAAAAGAAAGTTTTCAATCAGTATGAGGTTGTAATTGGGGGCTGGGGGCATACCTATTGAACATTCTCTTAAACTATCCTTAAATGTGGCATAAAGTAAGGCGGGTTCATGAGATATAGTAACTGGATTAATGGTTTGTATTACGCGATTCAAAATGCTATGCAAATCCATGATTATATTGACAACAACTGCGGGCGATAGAGAGAGAGAAAAATGGAAAAAAATTCGATTAGAATTAAAAAGTTCACCTGGACTTACACTTCTTCAATTTGATCAGTTTGAGATATTTCTTAGCGGGTTCTGCCAATTTCATCAACGAGGGTTGAGTTTCAGCAAAATTAATCAACTTTTCGCATACATCCTCGTTCATATCGGCCATCAACGATTCCGTATACAGCCAATGCAGTATCGGTGTTAGAAGAAAAGCCGGAAGATCATATAACACACCCACGGGTGTAAGAGGCGAAGAAGGCGGTGTATCCATAGAACTGGGAAACGGTGATGGACTCCTGGCCCTATACGGCGACAAAGGTGGTCGGCGTGTATTACATCCCGTGCTATTGCATACCTCCGTTGAATGTTGCAGCATAAGATCTTGACAGAAATTGAAAATATTTTTTGATTGTGGCTGTAAATTGTGTTTTGTCTCCAAATGGGAATCCGAATGGGAGTTGGGAGGAAAACGTCTCATACCGGAAGAATCACTTTTTTGATTGCCTGTCGTTTGGTTGTTTGTCGAAAGACAATTGAAAGAGGACGATAATTGTGTGTAATGTTGGCTTTTCAGGGAGGTATTATTAGTACACGAATGACTTTCTGTGGGTGGTTGCAAGTAAATGGGCGATAAATTAAGGCGGGGTAAAGATTTCTGAAATTGTTCTTCTGTAGTTCGGGCACAGGTTGTGCTAGGCGTTGTCGTTACGGATATTTTAATGGGATTTGGTGAATTGGGTAGACTGGCATTATCTTTAGTTTTTATGGTAAGGGAATCATAATTCTTACATACAGCTTGAGGCAATGATATGGTGCTTGTGGCATGTACACACATGCTACAATCAAATCCATTTAGGCGTAATATTGAAGCGTGGACATGATACTGCAATTGCAAAGATTTGAAATTTTTTTTGTTAAATTTTTTAATTTTAATTCAAAAACTCACCTCAAAACCATCCGAACTTTTTATAATCACATCACTAAAGTATGACTCATTTAAGGCTTCAATGAAGGAGAATTCCTTTTCTTGACCAGCTGCCTGACCCTCCTTTAAGCGTTTACACTCCAAGGCATACCAATTTTCACAATACAGTATCAACGAATCCGAGGGTGTTAAGGTAGATGTCTGAAAGAAGTTCAAAAAATTTGTTAAAAAAATTTTTTTTTTCGAAAGCTAAGCTAAGAATTAAGAACACTACTATGGAAGGATAGGGCTTGCATTTATCACTCTCGGAGACACGTTTGATGATCTTATGATTTTCATTGCAAAGCATTTAGATTTTTGGAAGATCGAGCATTTTCATGAATTTTAAAAATCTCTGGGTCAAATACAGCATCTGGGGCAAGGTGATCGTATGTGCTGAGGCTCTCTAATTGGGGTTCTGAAATTGTTGCTCGATGTACTATTGAAATAAAGTCGGAGAGCTGAATGTAAGACCAGTTAGGATAGTATTGTTTAGAGAAACACTTGTCATGAGATTTTTCTGTTTTCTAGGAATTCCGGATATTTGGAACTACACAGCTTATTTGTGTTTCAACACATAGGCTAAGGCGGAAACATTACATTGGTTTCAGATTTGCATTATCAAACCGCGTCGCTACTGCAAATTTTTATTTGAAAAAAAAAAGTGCTATCGAAATATAATCAAGTTCTCTTCGAATGAAAATATGCTGTAAACCCGCTGCGCTGCGCTTTTCAATCTGGAACATCTAGGTTCGTATTTACTATGATGAATAGGGTGATGATAGATCACGAAAATGTAGTTGCCATAGTATAGTAGGTTGTGTGCTGGCTTATTAGACGTGAAGACATGGTTCAAACCCCAGGTCAGTCATCTCTAACAAAACGAAATATAAAAAAATATTTCTTAGGCGACTTCCTCTCAGCAGATTTCTACCAAAAACTATGAAAGTAAAATAAAATTGCCAAGAAAAAGTTTCTCAAAAAAATGTCGTTCGGAGTCGACTTTAAACTGTGGGTCCCGCCACTATAAAATTAACACACACACCATAAGTCGTGTGAGAAGCAGGGTCGTAATCCTGACTGAAGGGTTGTAATGACCAATTCTGTACTTTCTACGTATGTAGATCACGGAAATATCAAGATTGCACTTCTTTCCATGTGATCATCAAAATTGCTTGATGTTCTCTAGAATTTTCGCCTTATTTTCATTGCATGACCTGATCAATAACAGGGTCCAATAGCGTCCTATCAGTCTTTACTTCCATGCTTTCGTGGCATTAAACTTTATTGTAGATTTCGAAACTTTTTTTCCAACAACATTTTCAGTGTCAAGTAGGTTTCGCCCTCGCGTTGTTCGTGTGTCGGTCTATTCATGGCGAATTGGCAAACTTGACAGTATTTTTCGCATTGCCACATGTCACGAATCATTTCTTATACTGAAATTTTTTTATTAAACCACCAAATAAAACCAAGGATTCAACGATCGCATTCTGTCGCCATTTTATTTTCAGCTCTTAAAATTTTTATCAAGCCCTGCTAATTCTCTGTCAAGTAATTGCCGTATTTGAAGTCGCCGTAGTCTAGTAGGTAGTGTGTTGGCTTATTAGATGCAAAAGCCTGGGTTCGAGCCCCAGGCCAGGCATCAAAGACAAAATACAAAAAGTATTTTTTCGGCGACTTCCTCTCAGTAGATTTCTGGCAAAAACTCTGAGAGTAAATAAAAATTGTCATGAAAAGTTTCTCAATAAATAAAAATCGGTCGTTCGGAGTCGACTTTAAACTGTAGGTCCCGCCACTCATGTATAAAATTAACACACACAACATAAGTGGTGTGAGAAACTAGGACGTTGTACAATGGGTCAATTCGACCCCCGGGTACTGTACTTGTTTTAATTGACAAGTACACATCCTCTAACCTAACGTTAGGTTACGTCCTGTCAATCTTCCCTTCCATGCTTTCGTGGCGTTAAATTTCATTGTAGAGTTCGAAACTATTCTTTCCAACAACATGTCTAGTGGTAGTCTATTAAGGATATCGAGCAATGGCAACGAGTGGTCACCACAGTCTGGTAATAGTGTGTTGACGTACTAGATCAGAACTCCAGCTTTAAACCTCAACTCGGACACCTTGAAGAAAGCAGGGCTTTGGAAAAACCTCTGAGCTCTCATAAGACGTTCAAAGCTGTTTTTTGTAGTTTTTTATTCTGCAAAACCAAACTGGGATATCTTAAAATAGAATTGATTTGGGTCCAGAAGTCATCGTAAGTAGTTTATTAGATGAGAGCCCGTGACTTAAACCTCAGCTCGGACATATTGAAAAAATGGAAGTCTGTTTATAAGGGGTTCAAACTTGTTTTTGTATTTTTTTTCTGTAAAGCTAAATCGGGATATCTTAAAATAGAATTGATTTCATTATAATGTCGTACAGAAGTCTTCGTAAGTATTTGATTAGATGAGAGCCCGTGATTCAAAACCCTAGCTCAGACAAAAACCGATTAAAAAATATGAAAAAAATATTTCTTTCAGCGCCTTTCTCTCATCAGTCTTGTGGCAAAACCTCTGGGAATGAATACAATTTCTATGAAAAGTTTCTCAAATCAGCCGTTAAACTATAAGTCGCGCCTGACGTGCGTAAGTAACACACACAGCATGGGTGTTGTGAGAAGCTAGGTTGTAATCCTGACTAAAGGTTTTAATGATTAATTAAGTAATAAAGTCGTACATCGTGTATACGTTTTTAGGGATAATAGCCTAGCTAAGGCCTATTATTTTACAAAAATATAGAGCAGTTGTTGCTTTAGTGTTACTTCATTTATTTGTTCCGTGGCTCAAATCTCAGCTCGGACTTATACATAAAAATACATAAGTCTGTTCAAAGGGTTTCAAACTTGTTTTTGTAATCTTTTTTTTTTCTGTAAAGCTAAACCGAGATATTTTAAAATAGAATTGATTTCAATCTAAAGTCGTACAGAAGTCTTCGTAGGTACTTTAATAGATGAGAGCCCGTGGTTCAAACACCAGTTCAGACATCTTGAAAAAAAACGATGAAAATATGCAACAGTCTTCTGAGAAAAATTCTGAGAGTTAATAAAATTACAATGAAAAATTTCTTAAATCTGTAGCTCGTAGTTGACATTAAACTGTAGGTCCCATCGCTCATGTGTAAGTAACACACACGATGGGAAGGTTGAGAAGCTAGGTTGTAATCCTGACTAAATGGTTGTAATGACCAATTAATTAATAAAGTCTTGCTTGCATTCAGTATATGTTTTAAGGGATAATGACCCGCTTAAGGCCTATTATTTTTAATCATCGCGATTACAATTTGAAAGCATCAGGAAATTTTTTTTTTGCAGGTTTAACTCAACAATTTTCATACTTCGTGTATATTAGAAGAACAATACCTAACGTATTTTATTTTTTTGCTTTAATTAAAACTTACATTGAACTCGATACTGTGTCCAGCGAAAGCACCAAATATTAAACGTGGATTATTTTCATTGACTTCAAAAGTTTCACAACTGAATAGCACACTGGCCGAATCACAACATGTGTCACAGTCTTTTGTTTCTGGCAATGGGCTGACCAAGTCATTATACCATGTTATATCACTTGTATCGTCCAAACGAAATTTAATGCTACAATACAAACAACAATAACAACAACAATAAGAACAATTAAAGAAGAAACGTAAAAAAGAAAAACGAAATTGATTTTCCAATAAATCACCAACAAACTGACAACTCACCCCTCCAAGCCGGATATTTCTTTTTTGCCTTCAAAGGTACAGGAAATAATCTGAAAAAAAAGGATTAATAAAAATTCTTAAAAAAAGTTAAGGATACTCACCTCCCAAGTACCATGAAAGGTATGACCAACAGCTGCCATGTTCTAATCGACATCAACAAAGTGTAGAGTGGGCGACAAATACAAAAAAAAAAATTCGAATGTTTTTCAAACTACAGAGAGAAGCACAATAAATTGTTGGAAAACCATTAGATTTCTTGATCAAAAATCTTTAAAATTAATAACATAACCTAGAATGAAGTCTTTTTAGAAGAATACAAAAATCGTTTTAAATTTTTTTCTTAGAAAATCAAAAATTACTCTGAAGTAGGAGGTGGTAGAAAAATTGTGTATCGAAATTTCCATGAGCCTCAGTTTAATTTTCTCTTTTGGCCATAATTAACTACAAAAATTACCTTTTATTTGTTTAACACTTTTATTTCAAGCATGTTTTTATTTATTTTGGTTTGAATGCCTTTCGTTTTTTCAATTAAAATTTATTAATTATTGCTCCAGAATTTTTTAGGAATTTTTTTAAAATTTTTTTACAATTTCTTTCTCGTATGTACGTTCACTTTCTCTTCTACTTTTTTTTTTTCTCACTTTAATGTCACACGCTTACACTTGCACACATACGCTTAGTATTTTCACAAGGAATAGCAACAGTGCGAGCATGTATGTAAAGGATATTGATATAACGGTATAAAACAGCTGTGCTTTAAACAGTGTTGTTTTCAAATAGTAGCATATAATATAGGAGTTACAAGGTTGCAATATTTATGAAATATGAAAACGTACTTATTTTGGTTTGGTTTTGTGCGGTAGAAAGGTTATAAGGTGTAGTAAGTAGGAACTACCATTGATATAACAGTATAAAATAGCTGTGCCTCACAGCGTCGTTTTCAATTACAAGTTTGCAATATTTGGTTATGAAAATAACCCGTTTTTAGTTCGTTTTTGTACGGTAGTAAGGCTATAAGGCGTAGTAACTATAATATCAGAAAAATTTTCACATGGCCATGATAACTTTAATTTGCCAAAATTCCCGGAAAAACACTATTTTTTATGTCACACATACAAATATGACTGACATGGCCCTATATTAAAACTGTTTTTCTCGACAAGCCGTGTCAGTCTTATATGTCTGACGCATCCTGTTGTTTTGAACACAGCTTTGAACGCATTGTTTAGGAATCAGTGGTACGTGTAGCATTTACCGAATAACACCTTGTTACTGTGACTATTTCAGACATACATATGTATGTCTGACATGGCTCATGTAGAATTTCTTAGCGTCAGACACATATGACTGACATGGCGAATAACGTGTTAAATATGACCTCTCCTCGCTTTACTAGTCGCTAAAGACAAGAAGGAGTGTATATTCACATTTTTTTGCGCGCACTCCTTATTTTTAAGATAATTCAGTTATAGAAACTTTATAACCCATTGGCCAAATACTTGAACCGTCTAGTTCGTCTGTCGATGTCTGTGAGTTGTTATTATTATTTTTTTTTACCGAGCACAATGCCTTGACTACGGTTGTTCCCTTCAGAAGATTGCTTAGGTCATAGTAGATGATTACCTGTTAATTGCAGCAAACACAATGTAGAAAATTCCCAAAATCTTAATACAAGCTTGATCAGAGTTTCGTATCCATAGAAATCAAGTTTTGTTCACAATCGGTATCGCTAGAGCAAACCATCTGTTTTCGGAATGGGTCAACACTTCAGCAGTCATTCGCGAACTGAATGTGTACCACGAATTATGTATTTAGCATTGTATCCTACTAACGTAGGGGACTTTAAATATGCCACTATTATGAAGATAGTCGTACTAAGCATACAAACTCTGATTACGAGTTTTACGGCTTATGTAACTTCGTCAGACTGGCCTCCGTAGTTTTCATAGAATGGCATAGTGTAGGTAATCTCTGCGGACTGAAGCTGATTCTGGCACTGGGGCGGAGATGACGCTAAGTTGTCCTGTAGCCAGTATATTCCAACTAAGGCGTTTGCCGTCGGCAAGGAATCCAATCTGTTCTGGAATTGTGGTGAGGAATACACTGTAGTCTGCCGTTGTCTAGTAGGTAGTATGTTGGCTTATTAGACATGAGGCCTCGGTTCAAACTCCAGGTCAGACATCTCCACCAAAACGAAATATAAATAAAATATTTCTTCGGCGACTTTCTCTCAGCAGATTTCTGGCAAAAACTCTGTGAATGAAATAAAATTGTCATGAGAAGTTTCTCAAAAAATCTGTCGTTCGGAATCGACTTTAAATTGTAGGTCCCGCCACTCATATATAAAATTAACACACACAACATAAGTGGTGTGAGAAGCTAGGTCGTAATCCTGACTGATCAATTATATATGTATGCATGTAATACACTGTGATTAGCTGTGTGGAAAGTTAAATTCCCTTGAAGGCACTGACTTTGCCGACTTCGTTAGCTCAAGATTGGTAGCAGTCTACAGGAAGGTCCTCACTATACTGGTGGATAGGAACAGAATGATGCTATGTTTGGTTTCCTAAACTTTGCGAAGTATGGTGTCATACAAATGAGTTGGCAAAAATAGGAGAGGCAAAGGGGGCAAACCTGATAGATCAATCGGTTTAACATCCTTCTGGATACTTTTTCAGGTTGAGAGATAGGACGGAGGATGGACGCTTCTTGGCAGAACTGGCGAGATTGTAAACACTTTAGGTTTTACACTCCAGGTTAGACCGCTCTAGGGCATAATGGTTCCTAAAACTGAGAAGGAAATATTTTACAATCTTAATGGATTCTATTTAAGGCGTATTTTTTGTGGGAAGGATTAGTGTATGGGTACATTTTTTCTGGTGAATTTGTAGTAACTACGGGAAACCTGTCTCTATTGAACAGATCATGTGTCGATGTCTCTGCTCTGGTATGCAAAGTTTTCGACTCTGTTTCCCCTTCGGTTTTTCTTTTTTTTCTTTCCGCTCTTCTTTTCGTTGAATAAATTTTCTTTGCTTCTGTTTCTTTCTTCTTTGCCTGTCCATTGATGTGACCCACGTTTTATGAAGGTAACCAGAATGCAGCGCTTTTGATCTCCGAGTGGAGACCACACTAATTTCTATAATCAATTTGTTAATTACGTCACATCCCCTTTGAAAAACAATTTCAGTTCTGCTATATTTTCGATCATCACTATATTGTCGATCAGGTTAGGTTTAATCGAAATTCGTGTAACTTTCTTGCGTTCTATCTTATTCAATAATGCTAGCTTGTTTGGACTTTAGATGAAGAAGAATGATTTAATTTAAAAGCAGAATATATTTATTATAGATTAATAATATATGTATGTATGTATAGTAAAAGCATATGGCATAGATTCAAGTGTACAAAAGTTGTTGTTAATGTTATTCGCTTATAAAAGATGTTAAGAATAGAATATTAAGGCACTTTATATTCGAGACAAAAATATATACTCTTTCTATATAATTGAACAAAAGAGCGATTTTAAAAATCTTTAAATGCTTTAGAAGGATTTAAATTATAAGCCTCTTGATCAGCTTTTGGTTTTAAACAGATATTATCCGCTTTAATAATATCTAAAGGATGGATCTGTAAATGAAAATTGAAATTAAAAACATATTTTACAATGGCTTTCTTGTACTTACCTTTAGGCAATGCTGAGATTCTATGCTAAAATTCTTGTACATGGCTATTCTTTGTAAAGCTCTTACAGAATGTATGCGTTTTTGGCTATCAAATTCCAATAGACGTCGTAAAACATCAAGGGCCTCATGGGGTAAACTAAGGACTTCCGAAGGTAGAAAGTCACAGCAGGTGGTGATTGGTTCTTGAGCTAAGGATTCCAAACTTTTTGGTGGAGCAAAGGCTTTATCCACACTATCCTTAGGTTGTAAATGTGATGGTAATTTAATGTTTATAAATTGCCGGATATCGGGACTCTAAGCAGAAAAAAAGAGAAAAAAATTCTGTTTAATTTTGATAAGAAATTTCTTCAAGTGTAAGCTTTGTTGCACCTGCCGTTTAAAAAAAACGTCTTAAAACGTAAACTTAAACTTCCTTTTTATAAAAAACTATTTTCATTTTATAACAACGACCAGCGCAGCGCTACTATTTTTATCTTCAAGACCAGAATTATTAGCATTGCTTAACAGCTAAAGCAGAAGAGGAAAATCTATTTTTAAAATTCAATTCTTTTTCTTCTTCTCTTTCTTGAAGAACAAAAAACATGAACGAGAAAACCAACTCCTTTTGCAGTCCCAGGAGCTAGCTAGCCAGCCATACCAAACCATATAAATTTCTTTCGAAATGTACTTGAGACGTATAGATGTGTGTGTGGATGTATGCATATACGAGTGATAGTTGCTATGAATTCCTAGTTACAAATCTATTCGTAAAAACATTTTATGTAAGAGAGAATGGAAGGAACGAACGCCTGGACAGACGTCGGCAGTGGTCGTTTGGAATTATGGTTGAAGACAGTCTTACAATCATGTTTAAAATTATTAATTGCCATTATAATGGCCAAAACAACTTTAAAAAAAGGAGTCTTCTTTACTCTCCTTGCGACTCTGCTTCAGTTTTTCACTTTGAAATGGAGGGGAAAGCAGCAGACAAAACAAGACAAGACAAGGCATGGCAAGAATCCATATCCACATCATAAATGGAATGTAAAATTAAGATCTTGTTAAAGCGCATATACAACTCACATAACATAACATAACGTATGTACATTCAGCCACAAAGTATACATACGGTTAACAAATTCCAAAAATTTTTAAGCAATCCGTTTTCGTTGAAAATCTTTATAATTGTCTGACGTCTTTCTCTGATTTTAAGACGGTCTTTTGCATTGGTTCAGAAATCTGTGAAATATGCTAATCGGATGTATACTTTTGTGGGCCTGTGCAGGGCCACAATTCAGTTTAATTTCAGAAATTTTTTAACCAATGCAAAAGACTGTCTTTAATTCGAGGAAACTATAAAGATTTTCAACGAGAACGGATGGGCAAAAATTTCTGAAATTTGTTAACCGTATGTATACTTTTGTGGCTGAGTGTACATATGTCCCATTGTAGTTCTTCACTTCTTGCCATATTTTATTCTGTTCTTCTTGCTTCTTTTTCCTTTTCTTTTTAACCATCATCTCTCGTTAAAGACAATGATGATGACGTTGATGGTGGTTATGATTATGATGAGGAGCCCGCTTTTTTTTTGCCATCTAAAGTTGGTATATAATCAGGTGTACCATCAAAACTTTAAAGCTACAAATTAACATACAAGCGTTTTTAATTAATAGTTTTATACACTCACTGTGTAAGCGAAAGGTTGAAGGAGAGGAGAGGAAACCCGGCTTCCTCTTTCTATTTTTATTACCCCCATTATAATGGGCCTTAAATAATAGTGGCTTTTAAATGTTGCCGTTTTAAATTGCAAAAATGGAAATTAAAATGTTTTAATTATGACAGTTGATTGTAGCTTTTGATTTAACTTCTCCATCTCCATCTCCATCTCTATTCATTTCGTTAAAATGCTGAAGTCAAAAAAAGGAAGCCTACATTGCCACACTATTTTTTCAAAGTTAAGAAAATAGTGTCGAAAGAAATGATGCATACCAGTCATAGACTGTATGTAAAGGGTCCGCCAAATAACTTTTTTGTTCTTGAGAATGCTTTAAAAAAACTACTGAATATTTACTCAAATTTCTTTTTTTTATTTGAAAGTACAATCCTTCCGGTTAATAATGGAAAATAATTTCATTCAAACGGCTGCCTCGGCTGGCAATGCAGCAGCCTACACGATCGGTCCAATTTTTAAGCACATTATCGATTGTGTGCAGCCGTATTTAACCAATGGCTTCACGGATATTGTAACTTAAAGCGTCAATTGTCTTTGGGTTGTCGGCGTAACATTTATCTTTGACGGCACCCCACAAATAATAGTCCAACGGTGTCAAATCGCAGCTCCGAAGTGGCCAAACGACATCAGCTCTGCGGCTGATAATGCGATCTTTGAAAAACAGGGCGCAAAACATCGAGTGTAGCTTCGGCTGTGTGGCACTTAGCGCCGTCCTGTTGAAACCAAATGTTGCCAATATTCTCCTCTTCAATTTTTGTGAACAAAAATTCGATCAACATGGCCCGATGACGATCGCCATTGACTGTAACGGCCACTCCTTGTTCATTTTCGAAGAAAAATGGTCCAATTATGCCTCTGGACCAAAATCCGCACCAAACAGTGACTCGTTTTGGGTGCGTCGGCTTTTCAATGTGTGCGTGCGGGTTTTCTGTGCCCCAAATGCGACAATTTTGCTTGTTTACATACCCGCCGAGATCAAAATGAGCGTCATCTGAAAAGATGATTTTTTTCATCTTCTGTAAGTCGATCATAGGCCCACTTAGCGAAACGAAAACGCATTAGATGGTTCAGCGGAAGGATAAAACTAATTATCTGTCAAATCAGACATGAGCTAAGTGTTACCATTCACGAAATAAGCACTGGTTGAAAAAAAAAACGTTAGATGGCAGACCCATAATATTTTGAAATTGCGATCTACGTTAAATGACTCTGCGTAACATTCTAATCATGTTACTGGCAGTTGGAATATGGGAAAGTATTCACAGTAAAATCCAAATCTGCCATAATAAACCGGCAGGATTTCGAATAGAAGCTGCAAAGATAAAGCCAGTACTGTATGCATTATAATTAAAAAAACTGAAGTATAAAGTACTCCTCTTTATCCCACTGTTAATCGATATCTAGAAAGCGTTCGAGCGAAACTCAGAACTGTCGAAATATGCACGATGATGAGGGAAATGATGTCAGTCTGGAGATAAAGCGCAGGATCATTCTTGCCAACAGATGCTACTCAATAGGCAATTGAGTAGCAGAGACCCTTCTCGTACGACAATACTATACTCTACAAGACGCTCATCCTACCCGTGCTTCTTTATGGCGCAGAGGCATGGACCCTATTAAGCATCGATGCAGTAGCCTTGAGAGAAAAGTATTAGTATTATATTCTATCGGGGCTCCCCTCTTCTATAGCATCTGATTAACACACATACATAATTGGTCATTACAGCCCTTCAGTCAGGATTATGATCTAGTTTCTCACACCACTTATGTTGTGTGCGTTAATTTTGTACATGAGTGGCGGGAGTGTCGATTCCGAGCGACAAATTTTTGAGAAACCTTTCATGGCAATTTTATTCTTTTCTCAGAGTTTTTGTCAAAAATCATCAGAGAGGAAGTCGCCGAAGATATATTTTTTATAATTTCTTTCTTATGTGTGACTTGACGTTTGAACCGTGGCCGTACGTCTAATAAGCCTACACACTACCTACTAAACTAAGGCGACATCTAATTAAACGCTTTCAATTTAATTGAGTAAAGGTTACTCTCTGCCAGAAGTAATTACGAAAACCCCTTGTAATCAAATTTATAGATTAAGTAACCCGCGCTTTTGTTCTTTTCAATTTTAAAAAGTGATTCATTCATAATCTTTACCTTCCTTGAAATTAAAAAAAAAAACAGAAAAAATCCGTTGGAATAAAGAACGAAAAAAAGTTCACCTATTATTATGCAGATCACCATTGTCAAGTTTCGTATGATGATTGTTGATGTCAAAAATTGTTTTTCTTTTTTTTTGTGAAAAAATACTTGACATTTCATGATTGAAAAAATAAAACCAAATATACACATACACATACACATATGTACAGTTGGAAATTTTAATTCATATTGTGGTTTGTTGGGTTATTTGCATATATTTTTCTTTTGTTGCTGTTGTTGTTGTTGTTCCGTTTTATGGAATTTTAATAAAATGTTGCCTGTTTTGCCTGTATTGTGTTGCCTGCAATTAAACACTCATTCAAAGTCATCATCATTATTATCATCATCAGCAACAACGTAACAACTGCATACAATGAAATGGAATAATAAAACTGAAGCTATACAGTGATTAGCAAAAGTAGAGCAATAATTACTTTGTGAGTCAGAGGACAATGTATAATCCTATCTTTTTATCCTGAATAAATTTCAACGAATGACCGAAAACGTTCTTAGGGAAAATGCTTAAATCTGTACAGACCTGGTCGACAAAGAGACCAAAGAAATGTATCCCCAACAGCAACAAGATTTACTTTAAATTTACCCGGAATTCGTCTTAAGGGCCCTATAATGGGTGATTTTTTAAGAGTTGTAGGAGAATTTTTCAAAAAAAAAAAACACATAAAATTCAGAAAAAATGCATGAAATCTTTATTTGAATCGATAGTACGGTCCATATAATTGAAAGTTTGAAGATTATTTCATACAAATGTTGACCGCAACTGCGCCTCAAATGATCCATCCGCTTAGTCCAATATTGGCATACTCTTTCCAACATTTCGGCCGGTATCTCACGAATAAATGCTTCAATGTGCGTCAATTGAAGCGGTTTTGTCTGTATAGACATGAGCTTTAACATAGCCCCACAAAAAATAGTCTAAAGGCGTTAAATCGCACGATCTAGGCGGCCAGTTGACCGGTCCCGAACGTGAAATAAAATGTTCACCGAACTCGCCTCTCAATAAGTCCATTGTTACGCGTGCTGTGTGGCATGTGGCACCGTCTTGTTGAAACCACATGTCATGCAAGTTAAGCTCTTGCATTTTGGGCAAAAAAAAGTTGGATATCATCTCACGGTAGCGGTCACCATTCACAGTTACGTTACGATTCGCAGCATCTTTGAAGAAGTACGGTCCAATGATGCCACCAGCCTATAAACCGCATCAAACTGTGACTTTTTCTGGATGCATTGGTAGCTTTTGCAATGCTTACGGCTGATCTTCACTCCAAAATCGACAATTCTGCTTATTTACGTATCCATTGAGCCAAAAATGGGCTTCGTCGCTGAACACAATTTTTCGATAAAGAAGTGGATCTTCGGCCAACTTTCCAAGAGCCCATTCACCAAAAATTCTGCGTTGCGGTAGGTCGTTCGGCTTCAATTCTTGCACCAGCTGTATTTTGAAAGGCTTCACACCTAAATCCTTCCGCAAAATGTTCCACGTTGTTGAGTAACAGAGGCTGCGAACAGCGACGAATCGATAATTTATGGTCATCATTAACACTGGCCGATACAGCTGCGATATTTTCTTCAGTTCGCACTCTACGTAAGCGTGTTGGTGGTTTAATGTCCAACAATGTAAATTTGGTGCGAAATTTATTTACAATAACCACGAATAGCCGCTGCAGTGGGTCGATTAAACTGACCATAAAATGGAGAAGAAGCGCGCAATGAACTTTCTTAACAGAGCCCGCATTTTGATAATAAAATTCAATGATTTGCAAACGTTGTTCGTTTGTAAGACGATTCATGGTTAAATTATAGACCAAACTGAAGATGTTTGACAGTCAAACAAAACACGAAACGTGTGTGAGCTGTTTAAACCAGTGTTGCCAAAAAGATAATAAAGCTAAAAAATCACCCGTTAGTTATCACTGCTCCCTTTTCCTAAAAACTACTCTGACAACCAGACAATTACAGCTCTAGGGAATTAAATAGCAAAACTTATCTGGTCAGGGTTTGACGTAAATTTGGTCCATAAAGATGGCTGGATTGCGGATTCGTTAATGATAATGTCAGGGATAATGATGTCTTAGTCCTCACGAACACTTTGCTATTCTGCTATTTTCACTGGGAAATAGAAGTCCTAAAATGAGTGGAATACAGCTTACATACATCCAGTGCCTTGGACCAATAAAGGTTGATACCTTAGCGGATAGCTTCATTAACGATCAAGGCGGTAACTGAACCGACTAGACGGCGAATATGAATTAAATTCGTTGCTGAAAGCGTCGTGAGCGCTTTAGAGCAACGAAGATGAAATCAATGTGCGTAGAACCTGTTTATGAGAGGAAGAATAACAACTAATAGGTATCCATACTGGAAGACTTATATGGGTTCTCTAATAATCGTAGACCTTTTGTGTCGATTTCTACAACCCAAAATGATCGGTTGATTGGAATAATAAGTGATCACTGTGCAATGTGGGCAGCATAACTTACTCATATCTCGTGTGGTTTGTATACGCTACGGCCCATAGCTAGATAGAAGGCAACCTAATTGAAAGGGCTAGTAAAGTTGCTTGTGCTAACTACTGCTGCGGTCGCCTCTTTGGTAAAGTGACGGACCTGTTACGGTACAGATTATGGAAGCGTTGCACAGATTTAATCACTTGTCATGTAGCACTTGTTGCAATACGACTTACTAGCCTGTTACGAGTACACTTTCACATTCTTCTCTCAG
The DNA here is from genome assembly GCA_932273835.1 of Sarcophaga variegata. Classification (NCBI taxonomy): domain Eukaryota; kingdom Metazoa; phylum Arthropoda; class Insecta; order Diptera; family Sarcophagidae; genus Sarcophaga; species Sarcophaga variegata. Next base: position 142,825,910 of record OW026358.1, on the reverse strand, counting down.
GGCACTGCTCTACTCTATCTGAGTACCACCTGACTTTGAGTAAAATTACTTACGTCTCGACGCAACTCAATCTTGATAGGAGGGAGATTTTACACTAGAATTCTATACATGGAAGACTGATTCTCTGACATTGTCAGCTTCGAGAATCCGTTGAAGTCTAAATGGAAGGTTTTCGACTCTGAATGATTTGATTGCTTTCCGCCTCCCTAACTACATCAATGTGTTGCAGGTCAATGTATTGCAGAACTGGTCCTGAGGAAGGATCCTGAACTACTAGTTCTATCGCAAACTTCTCTTATTTGCTTCACCTTTTCTTGATATTCTAACGGTACTGGCTTCAGTTAAAATCAGATTAATGACTTAACTTAGGTTAAACTTCTAGGTTGGTTTTCTACTTGATCCTAAGGGAGCCATGCTTTATTGTGAAGCCCTGTTTATTGTTGAGTCCTGCTAATAACAACCAGTCAATTAGCTCTAGTGCAATGGTTTATGTGGTAGAAGTCGCCGTAGTCTAGTAAGTAGTGTGTTGGCTTATTAGACGTAAAGCCAGGGTTCGAGCCCCAGGCCAGACATCAAGACAAAATACAAAAAGTATTTTCTTCGGCGACTTCCTCTCAGCAGATTTCTGGCAAAAACTCTGAGAGTAAATAAAATTGCCATGATAAAGTTTCTCAAAAATCTGTCGTTCGGAGTCGACTTTAAACTGTAAACACACAATATAAGTGGTGTGAGAAACTAGGTCGTAATCCTGACTGAAGGGTTGTAATGACCAATTATATATGTATGTATGTACAACGCACCGCTATGAGCGCTTAAGTGAGTTTTGATTTTAAGGATGCTTTTACCCCTTTCTTATAACATAATGGGCCCTATGCGGCCTAAGTGTCCATCCAATTATCTTGGATGAACAGCCACCTCTACCTACCCCTATCCTTAGACTTAGGATAGCAAAGAGGCTCTTACAGACTAGTGGGTAGTTTGCCAGTCTATTAGTGTGATGGTTGTGAGTTCGGGTCCTACCTGAGCTTCTGTAAACAATACAGGCGAACAGTTAGTAGACACACTTTTAATCGACACTGTTTTCGTATAGCTTCCATACATGTTGCATGTTTTTTTTTCTTATTTTTGAAAACTTAAAATTGAAAGCGAGTGCAAATAAAACAAATAACAAAAAATATTATAGAAGACCAAATAAAATTGTTTTTAACTTCAAAAAAAAAAAACAGATCTCTGAGGAAATTACGACCTAGACCTTAACTATTCAGATATTTTGTAGTAAATTTTTCTTGATTTTTTTTTTGTAGTCTTTTTAATCTTCTTTCTTGTAGTGTTGCGTGTAAATGCGCCTGCGCATTTTGAAATGCTGACATGGCCTCATGTTGTGGGGCTGTTAATATTGTTTTTTTTTTTTTTGGACTGAGAATATTTAACTGGGCTTAATTATGCTTTCAGACACGCCAAAGTCATTGTCAAGTATTTTGTTTATTATAAATATGAGGCCAATATTGTATTCTTTACTGTCACTTTACTACACACAAAAACAAGGCGAATTCATTACGAGGTGGGAATAGTATTACAATAAGTACAACAATACAAAAACAACAGGGATTTTGTTTTTGTAAAAATGTACACATCTTGTCAAAAAAATTAACCCTCAAACCTCCATACGAAATTAGTTAAAGCAATTAAAAAAAACTAAATAAATTTTATATATTGAAAATTCTTATGAATTTTATTATTACATTACATAAGGTGCTGCAGTAACCTGTACATTAAAAAAAATATCAGCTGCAAACGTTATTTCTTATAATAACAAATTTTCAACAGAAGATTGGTCCAATTTGTTTTAATCCCTATATCCCAATCTTCAGAAAGAGAATTTGTTTTAAAAATAACACACAAGTTATTTCAGTCATAATTTAGGCACCTAGTTGGAGACATGAATTTTTTTTGGTAATTCATCACTCTTACCTAAATAACTATAAATATATGTATTTAGTGTTAAAGGCTTAAATATTGTTAATCATCTTGCAACAATTTTAAAATATACATACTCTTCAGTCAGGATTATGATCTAGTTCCTCACGCCACTTATGTTGTGCGTGTTAATTTTATATATGAGTGGCGGGACCTACAGTTTAAAGTCGACTCCGAGCGACAGATTTTTGAGAAACTTTTCATGGCAATTTTATTTACTCTCAGAGTTTTTGCCAGAAATCTGCTGAGAGGAAGTCGCCGAAGAAATACTTTTTGTGTTTCAATTTGATGTCTGGCCTGGGGCTCGAACCCTGGCTTTTATTATTATTAATATATTATTATTATTATTATATATTATTATTATTAATATATAATTGGCTTTAAAATAGTAATCCTAAAGAATTTCCAGAGTGCGTATCGTTAAGGATACATGCGGTACATATGAGGGTTTATGACTAATATGAATACGAAATTGAATATCGAAACAAAATACACAAAAAACAAACATTTTTTTTGACATTGTTACTTACATCAGCTGGTAAAGAAAACCCACCTCGTTAATGAATTCGCCTTGCACAAAAAGAAAGAAAATATTTAAAGCGTTCAAAAAATATGAATAAAATTTCAATTTGATTGTAAAAAAATTATAATAAATTTCTGCTTTAAATTTATTATTTGTTAACAAAATTCTTTGGGAATTGAAGAAAATCCCCCTTTTCTTTGGAAATATTGAAATAGGTTTTAGGAATCGTGGTAATAAACAATCTCCATTAATTTCATGAATTTTTTAATCTCACGTTTGGAAACACGTCTGAACTTCTTGTCTACTCGGCTACTTGGTTACTTTTTGTGGAGATTCGTGAAGTGACATAGGCTGCCTTCCAAAATGTTAGTTGCTTTGGGTTTGAACAAAGTATCGTGTTTTATAATGCCGCTGTACAATATGTCTACAATGTATTCTATTTCAAAACGTCGTCAATGTGTACTTTTAACGCAGTCAAAAAGCAATCAGACATCGGATTTATAGTTGATGCATTGTTTGGTTACTTTGCATATCGACATAGTTTATATACAGTAGTAGAACTGCATACAAACTTTGTATTGATACATTTTGGAAGGCAGCCATACTTGCAGGTACCATTGGAACTGGGGTTCCGGTCGATGTACTGGGTGAAGTATTTTGAAAATAGTGCTCACGGATGGAATACTACGGCGTAGCGTAAATCTTTTTTTGTAGCATATTGAATAGCAAAATAAAGAATTTAAACCATATTAACCATAATTTTCAAATTCATTAGAACTGAGAATAAATCCACAAAAAAGTTTCACATCGGATCTTTCATTGAGAGTTAGCTATCTTTAAATTGAAATAAAACAAAGTGTGTCTGAGATATCATCGAAATTTTTTATTCGTTTGAAAGAACTATTGATGCTATTATATATGGAATATAATATCGTTTAAATGTACGCCACAGTTTTTCTCGGTCGTAAGCATCCGAAATGTCAAATTTTCCATGACTCTGGCACATAAATCCAGCTAAATTTGATCGATATCATGTGTTATATTCGCTACGAAGACTGCAGTGATTTGTGGTTGATTTGCATACACCTGCGACTTAGAGAAAAACCCCTTGAGAAAAATTCTATCCGGCTCGCATAGCACGATATCGGTGGCCAGTTCACACCACCTCCATGTAGAATGATTATAACCTCAAATCGGTCGTGCAGAACATCTTATGTGGCATGCTCTGTATGGCAGGTAGCGCTGTCCTGTTGAAACCACATGTCATTGGTGTTAAGATCCATTTCAGGCCAACAGAAGTTGATAACCACCGGCCTAGAGTGCTCACCGTTGACGTTCTCAAAGGAATATGGACCGATGACGCTGCCAACCCAAAATCTACATCAAGCAATGACTTATGTTGATTGGCATCATCCTAAATTGCGTAATTTTATTTATTCACGTATATACATCCATCTAGAAATGGGCCTCATTGTTGAAGATGATTTTTCGATGAAAACTGAGGTCAGGGGGGTTACTCTCTATTGCGATGCGAAAAGAAAATGGTACGTAATCGAATAATTGGTACTCTTTATTGCGCTTTCGTATTTTACTTACGCATTCCCTTTTTGCGAAAGTTTTACGTAAGCGATAAAGAGTACCAAATTGTACTCTTAACGCATTTAACTTACGCATCGAACTTGCTTTCGCATCGCAATAGAGAGTAACCCCCCAGTAGTCAACTCCTATAATGCCAATAGTCCATATCAATCCGTTCATGGTTTTACAACAAAACAGCGCTTGTGTCTATTTTATGGCATTTGGATTTAAAGGGTGTTTTTTATAGAGGTATTGAACTTTAAGTTGGCATTACTTTTCAAGATGGCGACCGATTTAACAGCTCTCAAGTGATTTATTCTCAGTTTGGTTTGGCAATTCGTCATGAATAGACTCACGCCTGAACAACGCTTGCAAATAGTGCAATTTTATTTCGAAAATAGTGGTTCTGTGCGGAAAACGTATCGCGCACTACGTCCATTTTATCGTCGACAAAATCGTCCATCAGAGCAGTTAATTCGATTAACCATGGAACGTTTGCGCACCACGTTTACTCTTATTGATAACTCGCATCCCCAGAGACGCTGTACGGTGCGTACAGAAGAAGCTATTGCTGCTGTAGAGCGTAGCATTGAGGAAGACCCGAACGGAGTCCATCCGCCATCGAGCACAGGAATTGGATCTGTGTCCATCCACTTTATGGAAGATTTTGCGGAACGATCTTGGTTTGCGTGCTTACAAAATCCAACTCGTGCAAGAATTGAAGCCAAACGATCATCAAGTAAGGCGTAGATTCATCGAATGGGCCCAAAACGAGATTACCGTTGTTCCCGATTTTCATAAGCGAATTTTGTTTAGCGACGAAGCGCACTTCTGGTTGAATGGCTACGTCAAAACAAACAAAACTGCCGCATTTGGAGTGAAGGTAATGTTCAAGTGTATGTGGAAACACCGTTACATCCAGAAAAACTGAATGTTTGGTGCGCTTTATGGGCTGGTGGAACCATTGGTCCGTACTTTTTCAAAAACGATGGTGGCCAGAACGTTACAGTCAATGGTGATCGGTATAGAGCCATGATTACTAACTTTTTCATTCCTGAATTGAATAACCATGATGTCCAGATGTGGCTTCAACAAGACGGCGCAACCTGTCACACAGCTCGTGCCACAATAGATTTATTGAAAGACACGTTTGGTGACCGCCTAATTTCACGTTTTGGACCTGTGAATTGGCCTCCAAGATCTTGTGATTTAACACCGCTAGACTACTTTCTGTGGGGCTATGTAAAGTCATTGGTCTATGCGGTAAAGCCACAAACGCTTGACCATTTGGAAGACAACATTCGCCGTATTATTGCCGATATACGGCCACAAATGTTGGAAAAAGTCATCGAAAATTGGACGTCCAGATTGATTATCTTTCGGATAAATAAAATGCATGTCAATCGAATAATCCATCGTTGTTTTATTGCAACTTAAAGTTCTATACCTCTATAAAAAACACCCTTTACATCTCAATCCATATAAAGTTCAACTCTAGCACCGCAATGACTGTTAATCCCAATCTTACCCACCGCTTCAATGATGAAACTCATTGAGAAGCTCATTTATCACACGGTGATTATTTTAAAAACCAAAACTAAACTCAGAAGTGATTGTGGAAGAATTGCATACACACTGAATGCAAATTATGCTCTGGATATGTCATCAGGTAGTATTTTTTCGAAAATGACCCTAGAAGAACCTCTTCCGTTAATACCAGTACAGTGCTATGGCCCAGCAATTGTGAAGTGTAAAGCGGAGGGTACGTGGTTTCAACAAGGAGACTCGCTATTTTTTTATTTTACTTCATGAGAACTTTCCAGAAAGTATAATTTCACGTTTTGACAACGTCACAAAGGTCATGGAATTAAACTTTTTTGTAAGGTCTTGTCAAAGATCTTATTTATGCTGATAATTTTTGAGTTGTTGTCGCCGTATTGTAGTGGGTAGCGTGCCAAGTCTAGTAGGTAGTGTGTTGGCTTATTAGACGTAAAGCCAGGGTTCGAGCCCCAGGTCAGACATCAAAACAAAATACACTAAGTATTTCTTCGGCGGCTTCCTCTCAGCAGATTTCTGGCAAAAACTCGGAGAGTAAATAAAATTGCCATGAAAAAGTTTCTCAAAAATCTGTCGTTCGGAGTCGACTTTAAACTGTAGGTCCCGCGACTCATGTATAAAATTAACACACACAACATAAGTGGTGTGAGAAACTAAGTCGTAATCCTGACTGAAGGGTTGTAATGACCAATTATGTATGTATGTAGTGTGCCAAGTCAAACATCTTCAACAAAACGAAGTATGATAAAATATTTCTTAGGAGACTTTCTCTCAGCAGATTACTGGCAAAAACTCTGAGAGTAAAATAAAATTGCCATGAAAAGCTTCTCGAAAAACTGTCGCTCAAAGTCGATTTTAAACTGTGGAACCTGCCGCTCATGTATAAAATTAATACATACAACATAAGTGGTGTGAGAAGCTAGGTTGTAAACCTGACTGAAGGGAGAGAAAAAGCTCTGTGAGTGAAATAAAATTGTCATGAAAAATTTCTTAAAAACTTTAAACTGTAGCACCAGCCTCTCATGTATAAAATGAACACACACCACTTATGTATGTATGTAAGTGGTGTGTGAAGCTAGGTTGTTATCCTGACTGAAGGGTTGTAATGACCAATTATGTATGTATGTATGTAATCTCTAAGCTAGGAGCATTTGAGAACAAACATTCGTTAAGTAATCGTCGATATACTGTCCGAAGTGTTTGGAAAATTTTTCAAAAACTATCTCATGATAATTGACTGCCAACCAATCCAGAATCGGTTATTTAAATGATAACCGCATAGACAGATCGTTAAAAGATATTGTATATTAAGGATAAAATGCTAACAATCCCCAAACTAATGTTTTAACACTTAAGGATAGTGCCCGAAAAAATTTGACAATTATTTCAAATTTTTTTTGCATTTTTTTTATTGTTTCAATTTTAAAAACTGGCAATAAAACAATTTTAATATAAAAATAACGGTAATTTATTAATGTATACATATTTTTTTCAATATACAGTTTCTTTTGACGCTCACTATATTTCATACAAAATAGCAAGGTCCAAGCATTATTACGAAGGATAAGAGCAATCCAAATCAAGCTTTATATGTGTTTCAATTTACTTGAGAAACCCAGAGATTAATAAGTCTTTATTATGCCTTTATTAAGCATACAGTGGTGGCCACGAATTTAAGACACGACATTTTATTTATACATTTGTGATAATTTTTATATCTTATCAAAAATATTTAGGGCCATGATATTTTTCTTAAGATTTTAGTAATATTAGGAAGAAAAAGTAATAATATTTTGCTACCTATATTTGGTTGAGAATTTTTATTTACATATTATATAGATCAAGACAAAATGCTAGTCGGGATTTGATATTTTTTGACACAAGTGGTTTACGTTGTGCAATACACCCACGCAAGTTTTTCTCATTTAGACATCTGCTTATTGCCCTAGACGGAATATCGATACCAAAATCCAATATAATTTTATTTTTTATTTTACTTGAGCTCGTGAAAGGATTATTAGCAGCAACTTTAGGGTGTGGTTTTTCGGGCTCTAGGTTGCTGTTTGACATTTTTGATGGTACCATGTTGCTTGATGTGTTCCAGCGCGTTGTAAATCTTGCATCTAAAACATTTAACCGGCGTGGATATCTCCATTACTATTTTTCCATCAAGTTTTAGTTATTGGATCAGTTTTCGCTCGGCATCGGTATTCCAAGTACCTCTGAACATTTATAATTAAATATTTCTATGTATTCCAACATAAAATAAAATAAAACATTCGTTGCTCAACGTTTAGCTTCAAAAAACACCAAAAAATCACTTAAAAACCAGATATTTCTGATATGTCTTAAATTCGTGGCCAATTTCAAAGAAACGTTTTTACAATAATATGATCAAAAAGCAACAAAATGTAAAAAGAAAGGAAATAAAATAATGGTACTTTTTTTTAGTATTACAGGGTACATAGAAGAATAAAGAATATCAAATTTGATATTATAGGATTGTAAATATTATCACATCTAAGTCAGTCATATGTCGTGTCTTAAATTCGTGGCCACCACTGTATATTGTACGATATTATGATTAATAATACCGATATTTTTTCTTTCCTATTAATTCTAATCGCACTTTCCTGCTTTCATTACATTAAGAGAACTTGGAAAGAAAAGTAAACAAGTTAGTTAGCAAATTTGGTACCAATGTTGGCGACTAACAAGCTTACCAAAGTTTTCAAATTCATGTTCAGCTTTATTTTTTTTTTTTTTTTTTAATCTACGTCATCTTCACATTGAATTTTTTTTTTTTTTTTTGGAAGTTGTTGACTTTAAAAAAATTCTTACGAAATATTTTTTTTTTTAATCATTTTATAACGTTAAATGAAATGTATTTCAATATAAAGCGGAGATTTTTTGTCAATTATTTCATTCGTTAAGGCTGTTTTTATTTGGGGTTTTTTATTTATTGTCTACCGCAACGATAATTGAGACCAATTTGCATGCATTAGCGCCTCTACATATAATCAGATTATAAATGTGAGTTCTGAAAATTTTCTTGGCTATTTTCAGGTTTTTTTTTCATCTTTTCAAGTAATTGTTCAGAACATTTTATTGTTATACATTTTTTGTTACTGTTTTTGTATTTTTTTTTTTAAACTTTATAAATAATTTATAAGTTGACTTGTATTATTTAATTGTGTTATACACTCTATGAATGAATCATTTCATTTGTCTCATTAATTATTGTAAGTATTTTTTTTTCGTTTTTCATTATTCTGTCGATTTTTCAAATGACCAACACAATCCAGTAAAACAGTTTTAGTTACGAGTACAATTTGCGTAATTATAGGAATGATAAGTTAAAAAATAAAAAAATATGAAAAAAACTGCATAAAATTTAATTTGAATGCAATGAAATGAAATGCAATGATTTGAGAAATGACGTTTCAATTATTCTCTCTTTTTTTAATTCGCTAAGGAAATGCCTAAAGAAAGCCTTTTAAGTGATAGAATATTGTAAACTGCGTCTTTAGATAACAATATTTATTGTTATTGTTTTAGAAGTATAGTTCTTTAGAAATACAGTTTTATAACAACAACAGTAATTCCTATCTCCATACAATTTATTAGCATATGAAGGGAATGCAATGAACAGAACAGAATAGAACGTTGTCTGAATATGCAAAAATCTTGGAAAAATTTATTGTTTTAAAAATTATTTTTTATTTGTTTGTTTTTACCATTTAACATCTGTATGAGTAACATTACTTTACTGTCATGTTTTACACTATAAAACCATGTAATGATTTTCAAACGTTCTTGGACTTCTTAAGACCAACACTAGCTAGCCACTAGTTCGCCTTGACTTTAAAACCGTAAATTTGGCATGAAGTTTAACAATTATTTTTACTCTTGAGTGTTTTTTTTTTTAAACAAATTAAATATTAATGCCGGCATTTTATATGCATTTTTTACGTTTTATTTTATAAATTGGAAAATGAATAAAAATCTCTTTTTGTATAAAAAAAAATGAATCATATTGGCACTCTTCTAATAGGAACTAAAACGTAATTTACTCGCATTTGATGGGTGGACATGGATTTATAATTTAAAAAACCTGTATTAAATTTTCTAGAATAAAACGATTGGAATTGAGTCATAATATTCTCTTTTCGAATATTGTTTACACACATACATACATCCATATATACATACATACATACATACATACATGCGTACATACATACATACATACATACATACCTACACACATAGTTGGTCATTACAACCCTTCAGTCAGAATTACGATCTAGCTTCTCGCACTACAAACATATGGGCTGACTTCCAAAATGTTAGTTGCTTTGTGTTCGAGCAAAGTATAGTGTTTCATAAAGCCGCTATACAAAATATATACAATGTATTTTATTTCAAAACGTCATCAATGTGTATTTTTAACGCAGTCAAAAAGCAATCAGGCATCGGATTTATAGTTGATGCATTGTTTGGTTACTCTGCATATCGACATAGTTTATATACCGTAGTAGAACTGCATACAAACTTTGTATTGATACATTTTGAAAGTCAGCCATGTTTTGTGTGGTAATTTTATATATAGTATGAGTGTTGCGACCTACAGTTTAAAGTCGATTCCGAACGACAGATTTTTGTGAAACTTTTTCATGGAAGTCACCGATGGAATATTTTTTCATATTTCGTTTCGTTGGAGATGTCTGATCTGGGGTTTGAACTGTGGCCTTACGTCTAATAAGCCAACACATTACCTTCTAGAGACCCTTAAGCCAATTATGATATTTGCAGACAGATGAACTCTTCTATCTTAGCTTGTAGACCATGAATACATTGCACGAAATGCTATTTATTACAGATGATGCTTTACTTTACTTACTTACTTAATTGGCCATAACAACCTGTTTAACGTATTTCGGCCTGCCGCAACACATCCTTCCAGGCGCCTCTACTTCGTGCGAGCCTACGCCAGTTGGTCACACCAATCGATGACAGGGCTTCCTCGATTTGGTCCTTCCAACGGAGCAAGGTCGTCCTCTTCGCCGACTTCCGCAGATTCCCGCATCAAATACCCGTCTCGCCGGAGCATCCTCCTCCATTCGAACGGCATGGCCGAGCCAGCGCAGCCGCTGGATATTAATACGCTGTACAACGTCTATGTCGTTGAGAAGCTCATACAGCTCACTGTTGTATCGCATACGGAAATCATCGCCAACTCGCACTGGACCGAAGATCTTGCGTAGTACTTTTCTCTCGAACACACTCAAGGCCGCTGCATCTGTACTTAATAGGGTCCATGCCTTTGCGATCACAGATGGCGACAATACAGATTTTTCAAGTATTTCTATCACCATTTCGTCAAAGTCTCTATGTAGACTGTTCTCTTCATGTCTCAAGATAACTGGCTTTACACATCGTTTTTCCAAAGAGATCAAGCACTTGGTCAAAAGTACGTTTTACTACAAGCATTCTACGTGATTTGTTATTCCTTTTCGTTTTTTTTTTTTTGGGAACATAGAGATTCTCACAAAGCGTCTCCCTCATTTCACTTTTTTCTTTGCTTTATTTCAGTTTCATTAATTAAGTTTTTTTCAGCTAACCACGTGATTGGTTCAATGTAGCCAGTCCTAGGAAAATAGAATTTCTGTCGTCATCTCGAAATTACGCCCTCTGTGAAAATGTGATAGGTGCAGTGATGTGGAACTCAGATCATTACTTTACGGTTGAAGTCTGATAACATTTTTTACTTCCCCCGGATTCGAATACAGATTTTAGCGGTATATTTTTCAAACACTTTATGCATCATCTAGACCGTAAAGATTGAAATCCTAAACATGATGGCAGTCAATTATCCCTACTTCTAGGGCCATACAGATGCTATTTTGTGGCTCAGTATTATGTAGAGCAGATATACTTCTAGCGCTTTCTAGCGTTACTCAAATTTACTTCCTTTCTTCTTAATTCGTCATTGCCGCAAATTTAGTCAGGATTACAACCTGGTAGCTTACACCGCCCATGTTATGTGTGTTAATTTTATCCATGAATTGCGGAAGCTACAGTTTAAAGTCAACTCCGAAAGACAGACTTAAGAAGCTTTTCATGGCAATTTTATTTACTATCAGACTTATTACCATAACACTGCAGAGAGGTAGCCGCTGAAAGGAATATATTTTCATTTTTCATTTTATTCGAGATGTCTGAGCTGAGATCTGAACCATCATAGGGAAAAACTGCCTACTAGACCACTTTCAAACTATGACGGTATCCAAACCAATCTTATTTGACTCAATTCGCAGATTTTCAAAGAAGTTATGTGCTGTCACTTTTTATCTATTTCTGATGATAGAATCCATATTTGCATTGTCTCCGGCTAGCAAAGATCTATACCAATATGGTGTCGTATCCAATTCTATTTTCAGTAGTCCAACTTCTTCTCTTGAGTCTCAGTATCGATTTGGCTGAGTAGTTTAGGATGTAAATATCCAAGCTCACAACAAAAAGGGTTGTCTACAGGCTAGTATGTGGCGTAGATTACTGATTTCTAATTCCCTGCTGAAGTCGTCATAGTCTAGTTGGTAGTGTGTTGGCTTATTAGACGTAAGGCCCGGTTTCAAACCCCAGGTCAGACATCACAACGAAAAAATGAAAAATATTTCTTCGGCGACTTCCTCTCAGCAGATTTCTGGCAAAAAATCTGCGAAGTAAATAAAATTGCAATGAAAAGTTTCTCAAAAATTTGTCGTTCGGAATTGACTTTAAACTGTAGGTCTCGCCACTCATGTATAAAAATTAACACACACAACATAAGTGGTGTGAGAAACTAGGTCGTAATCCGGAGTGAAGGGTTGTAATGATCAATTATGTATGTATGTATGTATGTAAACTATCAAAGTTTGGAAATCCTGGTTGGAAGTCCCTGTTGCACGACCCGAAACAAAACCAAACCTAACTAAACTTAATTAAAATTTTTATTGCCTTAATAACTGCTCTGTACATGCATACGTTTAACACAAGTTCTAACTACCTTTAGGCGGTTCGAGCATCATTGCAAACTTAAGCACACATTGAATTTCTTCTCCTCCTTTTTTGTTGGCCTTATCTTGGTCTTTAGTTTTATCAACGAACCATGATGGCTTGTATTTTATTGTTTTTATTTTATTTTTATTTTATTTTTATTCCATTTAAACTGTTGGTCCCGCCGCTTATTTATAAAATCAGCACACACAACATATGTGGTGTGACAAGCTAGGACGTAATCCTGACTGAAGGGTTGTAATGACCAATTATGTATGTATGTAATCCCCTGCTTTAAAGGATACCAATACCCCATGCGTCAAACAGATCCAATAACTTCAGAAAAAATTTGGTTAAAAATCTGGACAACAAATGAGAAAATGTTGTTCAAGCCACGCACGTTGATAGGGACTTGCCTGAAGATTTAAAAACAAAATTGGGAGGTTCTACTTTCATTCGCTCCGGATCCAAGGAAATTTTTGCTGTCAAAAATCATCTCCTTCTCTTGTTTCCAGTAAAGCAGGTGATACGTATATTGTAGCACGTTCTAGGATGATAGAGTTGCCTGCCATTTGTTGAATCGTTCTCTTTCTCAAGAGAAGATGGAAGAGTCATAATTCTCTTGCTTTATTTCAGTTCATTATAAAGTTGTTTCTCGCTAAGCAAGTGATTCGTCTCTTTTAATAAGTTCTAGGTCAATAGGGTTGCCAATTGTTAAATCGTACTCATTATTTAGAGGAGATGATAACCTAAGTAGTACCAATGTATGTAGCTGTGCTCAATCAAATACAAAATTAATCTTTTCTACGGGCAATAGAATAAAAAACACTCTCATGGAATTCTTCTGACAAAACAAGCTTAAGACTTAAGTAAGGCAACAAGTTAACCAAATACATTGTTGTCAGCTCTGCTAGTCCTATTTATTTATAATATTTCCTAGGCTAACAGGGTTAAATAATGTTTTAATCTCCATTAAAAGATCACAAATTTAAAACTTATTTTCCACAGTTTGTTGCATAAAAAATTGTACATGAAATTGCATTAAATTTTATAATTTTTCGCGCAAGTCATGCCATACATTAAGGCTACACACTCGTACAGTGTAAAGGTTTCGATTAAAAAAGTAAAGAAAAATTTCAAGTACATATTTGAACACATTGTTGTTGGCAACAATGCGTTTTAATGCGAAAATTTCCCAAACTTACACTGAACTTGTGGGTTTAATTGGACGCCATAAATTAGAAGAATCCACCATAAACGACCGAAGAAGAATAAGAAGAAGAACAAACAAGAAAAGAAACATTTAAACACGAATGTACATGGTAAAGAACAAGAAGGTACATCGAGGAACATCAACTCAATTACACCACATTTGCAATGTTATCGCCAGCGTCACCACTAGAACTTTAATTTATCGTTTAAACAATCAGTTGTTGTTGTTGTATGCTTTAAACGTCTCTGCAATAACAACAACAACCACAACAACACAATCAATGTTAATTCATAATATGGGAATTTAAAGAAAGAAGAACAAGAATAGAACGCGTAAAATGTAAATTTCAATTAATGTTGGCGATGGTGGAATTACAGCAACACCACAACATCAAACAATTGTTGCTAAACATGGTTGATAATTTACGTACCGAACGCGATGAGTACATGCATATGCATTTTGCCATTGCAATAGGGAATGGGCAACGACAATTACCAGAGTCAGTTGATTTTTGTTGAGGTGAAGCCAACAGAAGCCTTTTTTTTACTGCTGCAGGAAAATACCATGTCTGTCCTCCACTATTTTGTGTCTAGTCTGTATGTATTGGAATGAGTACGAGTACCTTAACATTAATTACTAATTGCTGCGATATTATAAATCCTATTATGGTACAATGACGATCATGGTAAAAAGTAATGGCACAGTGGAACTGCGAAACAGAAATGTAGCCGATGAAAGAGAAGGAAAAAAAACTTGGCCTTTAGCCGCATTCAGAATTAAATTCTAATTGAAGCAAGCTTCACATTCAACCTGGCCGTTTCACCAGAGTTTCGACCTTCCTTTACTGCAATTTCTCTCGGTTACATTATCGAAAAATCTTTACGGTGGACGTAGCATTATTATTCATACAAGCAACGTAGCCCAGCATCTATGTTACCAGAATCCTGTTGATGGACCCATATAGTCCACGAATTATCTTGTTTTGGAAATACTTCCGACAGTGCCCTTGCTTCTGCATCATACAATATAACGAGTAGTACTTGCGCCATGATTTTAAATCGTTTTTTTTTTTCACAGCGAAACAACGCTCATTAGCACGTACGGTGCGTCTTACTTTGCCTAAATTAATGGTATTTTACTTATGGCAGTACCAAAGCGTCGAAGACATAGCGAAGAACTTTTACAAGGTGTACCAGTTTCAGAGAAACATTGAAACCAATAACTTAATTGCGTCCGCGTTTACAGCCATACCCACTTTTTCATTGACGCGTTTTCGATAGCATGGGCTTCCTATTGAAAAGTATACACGTTGCGTTAACTGTCACCCTCTGGTATTGAGTGGTTCAGATAGATCCATTATCCATTCATAATTGACGATCTCATGACATACATTCTTCACAGTCTAATCCTATATAGTCGAACGTCAAAAACCTTATGTACCTTTGCTCTGATTACATACATAATTAGTCATTACCACCCTTCAGTCAGAATAACGACCCAATTTGTCACACCACTCATGTTGTGCGTGTTAATTTTGTACAATTTTTGAGAAACTTTTCATGGCAATTTTTATTTACTCTCAGATTTTTGCCAGTAATCTGAGAAATCTGCTGAAAAGTTTTTTTTTCATATTTCAATTTGTTGGAGATGTCTGATCTGGGATTTGAACTCTGGCCTCACGTCTAGCAAGCCAGCGCACTACCTACGGCGGCTTCTTGGAGTATCGAAAACGATCTTGTAATCAACGGGTAGGTTATCGTGTTTGATAATAAGGAAATCAAGCTTCACTACGAAATCTTGAGGACTATATGTTGCGTGAGTTTAGTTTATCCATGACTGGCGGGACCTACAATTCAACATTGACTCTGAACGACAATTAATTAGCTCTTAGCACTTTAATTCATTCTTAGAGTTTTTTCCAGAAGGCAAAATGAGATGTCTAAGCTGGTATTTGTACTAGGGGCTGTCGTCTAATAAACCAACCTACTAGACAATGGCGGCTTCACCTTTCTTTTCTTATTCCTCTCAGCAATCTTCTGACAAAAATTTTAAGAGCAAAATAAAATTCCCATGAAAAGTTTATCAAATCTGTCGTTCGGAGTCGACATTAAATTGTAGAGGTTCCACGCCACTCATGTATAAAAGTATGGGTAGCAGAGGTCAGCAATGAGTATTCAAAACGATGAGTAGATTCGAATCATACTTATAATTTCTGATACTTATACGCATTCATACTTATTTTAATGTCATACTCATACTACTCATATTCACTCATACCTAACAATACACACGATGTTATTGATTCCGACTCTCCATGACTCATCGTAAACACGAAACACAAAATAAGTATAATTCGAGTACGAACACTGCATACTCACAAGAAGGTTGTGTGTTTGCTCTGCTTGCTGTCTTTGTCTTTTTTGTTTATGTGGCTTTCGTCTTTCTTTATAAATGCAACAACAACTAAGACTGTAAATTTTGAGTAGTATTACAAGTATTTTTCTAAATTTATGAATCTGTATGAGTAGACGTATGAATCAAACATGGTTCGAATGTTATGAGTTTGATGACAACGTTGTACTCATATTCATTGCAACTTGTACTTATAAATCAATGTTGTACTGAGTACGAATGAATCAGAGTAGTTGGATTTCAATACTGTTGACTCACTCATATTCAAAATTTCACGAGTACTTATGAGTAGCGAAAAAGCGATTCATTTCTGATCTGTGATGGGTAGTGTGATATCTGACCCATTAAGTAAGTAATGAGTGATTTCAGAGACTGATGCGTTGAAATCTTGTATTTCTATCGTCCTATACGCTGGAATGTTTTAGTAGAGTTTGAGTTTAAAACTTCAATTTTTCTACTAGAAGGCTCAACCTTTTATTTTCCTAATGATCCCACTGTGCAAGTACAATGATAGAAGGGTAAGTGGTTGGAAAAAATAATTTAAACGATTTCCCTTTTTAATAAACCAAACAACCAACCAGCCAGCCAGCCTTAACGAATACTGCTTCCATACATTATTTAAACTTCTTCTCTGGGCTGGCTTGGTCGAATTGCTGTAAGAAAACCTAAACGGCAGCGTTAGCAGTAGTAGTAGTAGTACATACAGGTAAAAACCAAACTATTATATGGCTTTGGCATTGGCTTTGGCTTTGACTTTGGCTGCAAAAAAAAAAGAAGAAAAAAATTGTTGTAATGCCATGACAATGACCTCTTTTTCCGTGCTTAGGATCTTCAAGGCCAATAACGAAGAAGAATTATATTTATTTGCCGTATCCCCTTTCGTGTATAAGAGGACTGATGATGATGATGATGATGATGGGCAGCATTGTATGCAACAACAACAACAACAGCAACAGGAGCAATAGCAACAGCATAAAAGGAAAACGTTGAAAACGATTCAATCAAAGAACAAGAAACTGAGATTTTTCTTGGGTTTTTTTTAATAAATTTTAAATGCAAGTGAAACCAAAGCAATGGCAATGCCAATGCCAAAGCCAAAGCCAATGTAATGCTATCCAAAACCAAACCAAACCAACTACCATCGCACGCATTCTTCATTTACTCCAAGAAGACACTGTTGCCCCTCTGGCTCTTTTGGTTTTGTACATAAGTTCGGTCGCTTGCTGGCTCACTCGTTGAAAGTAAATTACCTTTATTGGCCTGGACTCTTAGATGAGTGGTATGGAGTGGAGAAGTTGATGATGGTGATTGTTTGTTGCCAACAACATAAAAGACTTGCGCTGCTTGTGCTGTACATATATTGACCAAAGTCATCATACCCATCCTCATCATTATCTTTTTTTTTAACTCTGTGTACGTATATAATGTGGCTGTGGCTGGCCATTATAAAATGCTGTGGCCATTAAAGCTCCAAAAAAGGGTTAAGTAAACTTTTGTAACTTAAAACAAAAGACGACACATAACCAAACAAAGTGGCGTAGAATTGAAAACAAAAGCGAAAGCAAAGCAAATCAAACCGAAACATAAAGAAGAAAAAAACCACGAGAAAATTTATTGTTCTTACAACAACATATACTACATATACATACATACATACGTACATATATTTTATTGTAATTACAACAACAAAGGTAAAGAAAAAAAGGAGGCATTACCTGATATCTAAACCAAAACAGAAAAAACAAAGAAGACGCAGAAGAAGAAATGAAGAGTTACAGAACTGAAAACTTGAGGCAAATGCTTATGTTTCAATGAAACAATTGTTGCTCAAATCGAATTGCTATCAAGATGCCCATCAACAAATTTCGACCCGGTAGGAAATTTAAAAAAAAGAAGTTAAATAACTTGGGGCATAACAATTCAATGTCATAAATGGCAACGATCTGTTCAAGATACTTTCACAGAAGTCTGGTGACATTAGCTATTAGGCCCGATGGTTAAACAATGCCCAGCGCAGCTTGACCTTTGAATATGTACCCAATGAGGCACTCACTGACACCCTATCATTGTCTCTAACTTAGAGTTTCTTTGTTGCATAAAAGGAAATGGAGGTGTAGCCATTGGAAAGAGCTTTTTAGAGACAGGATAAAAGAAAATAAGAAAATTACTGGAGATGTCCACTCTACATTCACTATATTAGTTTAGTCCTACCAAGCCACTTTTACCATTTCCTCCGTTAAACTAACATCAGGTTGAAAAATGCTGAAA
Organism: Sarcophaga variegata; assembly: GCA_932273835.1. NCBI lineage: Eukaryota > Metazoa > Arthropoda > Insecta > Diptera > Sarcophagidae > Sarcophaga > Sarcophaga variegata. The sequence goes on along the minus strand of OW026358.1, from coordinate 142,807,344 downwards.
TTCTTGCCGCACTGCTAGAGTCCAAAAACAATTAAAACTGAACCGCACTGACATTTTTAATACTGCACAATAGCAATGCCCAAATACTTGAGGAACTCTGAGGTGATTATATCGCTTCTACTAGTTTGCATCTGCTTCTTTTGTTTCGCAGAATAGTCAAATTTAGGTTCAATGACGAATCTCACATGATTTCTGTAAAGGTTTGTGGGTCAGTCGAAGGAGGACAGGGTATTACTTACTTAATTGGTCACTACAACCCTTTAGTCCCACACCCCCATATTCAGTGTGTTAATTTTATCATTGATTGGCGGAACCTACAGTTTAAAGTGGACTCCGAATGATAGTTTTTTGAGTAACTTTTCATGGCAATTTTATTTATTCTCAGCTTTTTTTAACGGAAGGCTACTGTGATTTCCGAGATGTCTAAGCTGGGATTTGAACCACGAGATCTATGTAATAAGCGACCACACTTCTACGGCTACTTGCACGATACTATCCTTATTTAACATCATTCGATTCATAAAACTTTCAAGCTAGTTTTCAGTTTGATTTAAGGGAATCATGTCTGATTAGTTAGCTTTGGCAACGTTTTATATATCGGCTCAACGGACCCCTGTGCGAGTTCATGTGAGCTTTCTATCGGGTCCGCCGTCTAACGTTTTTTTTTTCAACTAGTGCTTATTTCGTGAATGGTAACACTTATCTCATGTCTGATTTGACAGATAATTCCGCTGAACGAATATGGTTGTGTATACGCTTAAACAACGCTGGGAAATATTGCGACATTATTTTGAAAATCATGGTAATGTTGCAGAATGTGTGCGACAATTGCGTACGGATTTTGGAAGAAGAGAAGCACCGTCAGCTCCGTATGTTCGTTATCTTGTGAAAAAGCGTGAAAAGCCAAAAACAGTGCGTACACCCGAGAATATTGCTGCTGTGGGAGAAAGTGTGCGTGAAGCGCCATCAACATCAATTCACCGTCGTTCTCAACAATTGAACATTTCGGAGACATCATTGAGACGAATTTTGCATAAAGACCTTGGTATGACGCCATACAAAGTCCAATTGGTTCAGGAGTTGAAGCCAATTGACTATCCAATGCGTTTTCGCTTCGCTAAGTGGGCCTGCGATCGACTTAAAAAAGATGCCGATTTTGGCAAAAAAAAATCATCTTTTCAGATGAAGCTCATTTTGATCTTGGCGGGTATGTAAACAAGCAAAATTGTCGCATTTGGGGCACAGAAAACCCTCACCCATACATTGAAAAGCCGACGCACTCTAAACGAGTCACTGTTTGGTCCAGAGGCATAATTGGGACATTTTTCTTTGAAAATGATCAAGGAGTGGCCGTTACAGTCAATGGCGGTCGTTATCGGGCCATGTTGAACGAATTTTTGTTCACAAAAATTGAAGAGGAGGATATTGGCAACATTTGCTTTCAACAGGACGGCGCTACGTGCCACACAGCCGAAGCTACACTCGATGTTTTGCGCCCTGTTTTTGAAGAGCGCATTATCAGCCGCAGAGCTGATGTCGTTTGGCCACCTCGGAGCTGCGATTTGACACCGTTGGACTATTATTTATGGGGTGCCGTCAAAGATAAGTGTTACGCCGACAAGCCAGAGACAATTGACGCTTTAAGTTACAATATTCGTGAAGCCATTGGTGAAATACAGCTGCACACAATCGATAATGTGCTTAAAAATTTGACCAATCGTGTAGGCTACTGCATGGCCAGCCGAGGCAGCCATTTGAATGAAATTATTTTCCATTATTAACCGGAAGGATTGTACTTTCAAATAAAAAAAGAAATTTGAGAAAATATTCAGTAGTTTTCTTTTTAAAGCATTTTCAAAAGAAAAAGTTATTTGGTGGACCCTTTAGTTTAGTCCTACCAAACCACTTATTGAAACACTTCTACCATTTACTCCGATAAACTACTATCAGGTTGAAAAATTCTGGGTTTCTTGCCGCACTGCTAGAGTCCAAAAACAATTAAAACTGAACCGCAGAGACATTTCTGATACTGTACAATAACGCCGCCTAAATACTTGAGGAACTCTAAGGCGATTATATCACTTCAACTAGCTCGCATCTTCTATTTCGGGGAATACCCAAATTTAGGTTCGATAATGAATCTCACATGATTTCTCTAATCATTTCTGTAAAGGTTGTAGTCGAAGAAGGAAAGGGTATTACTTAACTGGTCACTACCAGAGATCAGAAATGAATCGCTTTTTCGCTACTCATAAGTACTCATGAAATTTTGAGTATGAGTGAGTCCAACTAATCCAACTACTCTGATTCATTCGTACTCAGTACAACATTGATTTATAAGTATAAGTTGTAATGAGTATGAGTACAACGTTGACATCAAACTCATAACATTCGAATTATGTTTGATTCATACGCCTACTCATTTAGATTCATAAATTTAGAAAACTACTTATAAATGATTCGAATCATTCGTTAAAATTTACAATCTTAGTTGTTGTTGCATTTACAAAGAAAGAAGAAAGACTCATAAACAAAAAAGACAAAGACAGCAAGCAGAGCAAACACACAACCTTCTTGTGAGTATTGTAGTGTTCGTACGCGAATCATACTTATTTTGTGATTCGTGTATACGATGGATACGATGGAGAGTCCAAATCAATAACATCATGCGTATTGTTAAGTATGAGTAACATGAGTATTTCAAACTTTGAATATGAGTAGTATGAGTATGACATTAAAATAAGTATGAATGCGTATAAGTGACAGAAATTATAAGTATGATTCGAATCTACTCATCGTTTTGAATACTCATTGCTGACCTCTGGTCACTACCATTATTTAGTCAGGATTACAACCTGACCCCCATGTGCAGTGTGTTAATTTTATCCTCGAGTGGCGACGGCACCTGCAGTTTAAAGCAGACTTAGAACGAAAGCTTTTTGGGAAACTTTGTGCTGCAATTTTATTTACTCGAAGAGTTTTTGTCAGGAGACTACTGAGAAGTAATTGCCGAAAGGAATGTTTTTTTCCTTCTTTTTTTTGTGAGCTGATCTGATCTGAGCTGGGTTGTAAATCACGGAATCTGAACTCATAATCCAACACACTACCTACTAGACTACGGCGACTCCGGGGAGTTTATAGCCCACTTTATATGCCAATGTCCGACTCGACACAAAGTTTTCTCATTTGGCACACTATTTTCCCGATCGTCTCACGAAGCTATCAGTACTTAAGATCATTCGATTCATAAAACTTTCAGTCTGGTTCCATTAAGGGGGTCGAGGTTTGATTCAAGAGGATCATTGTAAAAAGCGATAAATTGTTAGTTAGCTAGGCAAGCTCACGTGAGCTTTCAACAACGTTGTCACATTCTGTTCGTTATTCTTCTTCTTCTCTACGGTTAACCGTTGAGAAGGGAGTCACCAGGTTGTTTTATTTATAGTGCGATGTTTATAATTGGATTCTTACTTCAGTTACGACGAGAGTCTAATTCCTCTCCTTTCCCTATCTCCCATAATGTCCTCTCCCCTTTAGGATGTTGTACAGTGGGTCAACTGGACCTCCGGGTGCTGTACTTGTCTCAATTGGCAAGTATACGTCCTCTAACCTAACCTACGGCGAGAGTCAAAATTTCATGGATATTCGTTATAAATTAGCTAGGTTATGGCCGCTTTAGAAGCATTTTCATTTCTATGCAGTTGACTACCAATAGGAAATCATCTGTTAAATTCTTACTTCTTTCTAAATGAGCTGTGATATGGCTCCTCGTGAGGCATTTTATGTTGACTTTGATGTACATTGAAAATCACAAAGTTTGCTGCATACTTAACCGAGGACTGTAACCCTTAGAATTGTAGTTTCGATACTTTCCGCCTTCTAATCGGTGCAACTTCCATGATGAAATTCATACTATGTGCTTATGTCGCCGTAGTCTAGTAGGTAGTGTGTTGGCTTATTAGACATAAAGCCAGGGTTTGAGCCCCAGGCGAGACATCAAGACAAAATACAAAAAGTATTTCTTCGGCGACTTCATCTCAGCAGATTTCTGGCAAAAACTCTGTGAATAAATAAAAATTGCCATGAAAAGTTGCTCAAAAATCTGTCGTTCGGAGTCGACTTTAAACTGTAGGTCCCGCCACTCACCTATAAAATTAACAACATAAGTGGTGTGAGAAACTAGGTCGTAATCCTGACTGAAGGGTTGTAATGACCAATTATGTATGTATGTATGTGCTTATGTCATAACGTTAACATTTCCTACTGGGTATTTTAACTCAGGTTCAGTTTAAAAAATTCCAAATATTATGTCTTGCTTTCAGCATTACACCGAAGACAAGGTTAAAGTGGTCATTTTATTTATAAGATCGTCTATTTTTATACGCATCGTTAATAATGTGTCTGAATTTTAAGAATTCCATTCTATTTCTGTTAATAATACTGTTTTGTTGTTTCAAAATTTTCAAGAAGACTTGACACAAAAAGACATTTGAATTGAAAATGCATTGCAGCCACATAAAAGCCACAGAAAGTATGGTGGAGAGGAAAGGGCCCAAGAAATAATCTTAATTTGAGATAAAATACAACTAATAGTCCATAATGAACTTTACTAGGTCGTTAAACAATATGGTTTAATCACGGCCCAAATCAATTTAAGTTTTCAGAGATAAATAGAGGCTGTCTGGAACACGGATAATAGTGTTGAAGCAGCTAAGCGATGAAGTGTAATTACAACAGGTTCTAATGAATCTATTAAGCATTCTAAAATGTATGCTAGTTCGACCTGTCCATCAGAACAGCGTATATCTAGAAATATCTGCCTACTCCCAGAACGGCGCAGAACAGAGTCAACCTTCGCTACCCATTTCAACTTCCATTATCTTCTAGCATGAACCCCGACTACCATGTAAAGTTGAATTTTTTGGATACTGTTTAGTACAGGGAATCATTTACGATCATAACATTACAAAGTAGGCATTCTAGAACTTGCCTTAATTAGCCCTTCACCAATTTTATTACCTCTTCAAAGTCATTTCAAAAATCAATTTGTAATTAATTATACTTCTGTAGTCGCCAATTCTCATGGATGTGGTCTGAGTGCTTATATTACACCTCGCCTGACTATCATACAATATCACTTCTAGGATTGTCAGATTCTTGGCTGCCCTTGCAATAGACAGATGTTCTTTGCTATTCACGCCGTCCTTGTTTAACCGCCCTAATGAACATTTTCGTCATAGTCTTGTAGGTAGTGTGTTGGCTTATTAGGCGAGAGTCCGTAGTTCAAACTCCAGTTAAGACATCTCGAAATTTAGCCAAAAAAATTTTTGGGCGACTTCCCCTCAGCAGTTTTCTCAAATTTGACTTTCGGAGTCGACGTTAAACGGTAGGTCTCGTTTTTTATAGATAAAATTAACATAGGTGAGGTTAGGTTAGGTTAGAGGACGCGTACTTGTCAATTAAGACAAGTACAGTACCCGGAGGTCGAATTGACCTATTGTACAACGTCCTAGTTTCTCTCACCACTTATGTTGTGTGTGTTAATTTTATACAAGAGTGGTGGGACCTACAGTTTAAAGTCGACTCCGAACAACAGATTTTTGAGAAAGTTTTCATGGCAGTTTTTATTTACTTCGCAGAGTTTTTGCCAGAAATCTGCTGAGAGGAAGTCGCCGTAGAAATACTTTTTGTATTTTATCTTGATGTCTGGCCTTCGGCTCGAACCCTGGCTTTACGTCTAATAAGCCAACACACTTCCTACTAGACTACGGCGACTTCTAAAAAATTAACATACTCAACATGGGTAGTTGGAAAAGCTAGGTTGTAATCCTGGCTAAATGGTTGTAATGAGTAATTAAGTGATAAATTTTGTAAGTTCATAGGTCGTTAGCACGCTTTTTCCCCATTTAAGTTCCAATTTATGAGATTTTCTGTATCTGATTGCCGAGCTTTTCTTCACTAGACGGTGTGGCGGGGACATTTCCCCTGTCGTCATATCTAAATCCCTTCTACAACACTAGCAGCTGCTAAAAATATGATGTGATTTACGCTGAAACAGCTCTATTTTTAAAATTTCGTTGCATATTTCATATTACTCCTTGCCCTACTGCTACAATACACAGTAAACACCGAGTTAGCTTGACGAAAGCAGTGTTTTACTCTCGTATGTTCTGCTACATTTGGTGATAATCTGTAAATAAATTCGCTTATTTTCCTGCAAGCATAGTACATGTCGACGCCTCCATTCTATAACGTTCTAAGTACACTTAATGTTCTGTCAAAATTTGGTTAAGATGCGTCGATCCGTTCCAAAGTTATAGGGAAAAAATCTCCTTAGAATACACATATGGTCGTATGTCGCGTGAAATCTTTGAGAGCTCATAACTCAAAACACACTTTTTCGACTTAGAATGTTATAGAATGGAGGCGTCGATGTGGCGTTTATAGTTTAGGCGATCGTTATTCGCTATGCCCAAATACTTAATGGCCTATAACTCTGACTCTGAGAAGTTAATATTACTCCCATCAACTCAAACCTTCTACGTTTCCCTCTTCTGATTTAGTTAGAGAAGGAAATAACTTATTTTCTTTAATGGGTGTATGTTGACATGTGGCGATCACTTTCCTCGATCACTCTGAAGAAAATTTTTTATTGACCCGCTGGTTTAAGAGGAACTTATATTACAACAACAACAACAACAAAATATTTAAAATATTCTTTAAAAATCATTTAATTCTTCTTTAATTGTTCTCAAGTGCAAAAACTAAAAAAAAATTCATCGTCTTTTTGTTTTTAATTGCAAAATCCTCTTTACGATCATTAAAGGTGCAGCACAGCCAACAGTCGTCATAAATCATTAAGAAAGGCAAGGAATTGGTAACTGAAACGAATCGTCCGTCTAGCAGCTAGTCAACCAACAACAACAACGACTTGAATATTTTATCTGTGATCGTGAAAAAGTACTTAAGCCCTGCCGTCTTTCAACGTTTGAAATTAAACAGATTATCACCACAGACACACACTTACTCGCTCACTCACTTGTTGTTGGTGTATGGTGGTAGTTGAATAGGCTAATGGATCGATCGTTGGTTAAACGCCATTCACTAATTGCTGACGATTTGCCTGCTAAACGCTTCAAAATGACAACGTTAATGATCATTTTGGTTTTGAAAAAAAAATTTTTTTTGTAGAGAAAGAAACCAAACATCTCATAATCTCATAAGCTTTGAAATCGTTCGATTAAATCGGCTTTAAGCATTTAATTTTGGCGTCTAATAGCTGAACAAACAAACAAACAAAGAAACAAAAAATTCACATCTGTTCACAGCAGTTCCTGACTGTCTTAAACACAATTTAGCTGAAGGCGTTTCAAATTGTTTTTTTTTTCAGTTTTTCCTAATGACTAAGTGGCCTTTACTAATTAATTAGTTTTCTTAACTTTTCTCTCTAATGTTTGTTTGTTTGATTTTTTTTTAGCATTTTTTATTGTTTCTATTTTTGCATGCGAGTTTAAAAATACTTTTAAAAACGACGCAATAAAATTCTTTAAACTACAGCTTTGCTATGCTATGAAGGCTCTCTAGTCAATAGAATAGTCGTATCAACACCTGTTTTAAACAGAGATCTTCGAGGTTGGAAACCTTAATCGTACAAGCTAAAGCTATGCACAAGTGCCTTGAAAAAGCTACTCATTCCAGGGGGTAGTATAATGCTGTATTTCATTCCCTAGGAACTAATTCCATTTGAAGACTTTAACACCTTTTTTAAGAATTCAAAGTGATGGGAGCAACTGCCATATACTTGAACATAATAAATGATGCAAAATCAACATATGTTTCAAGTGTCGAAAGAAGCATTCTGGAAGTGCTGCATCCGATCTCACTGCATCTGATCTTCTTACTATTTACACCACATATGTATATTCGACCGAAAATGGAATACAACTTTCATGTAAGGGCCTGGTGCCTCAAAGTCTATTTTAAAGCTTCTCGACCTTATACAGGAGAGGCTGAAGATGCTCATTAATGACGGTAGGGTATCCAACTCTATTGATTCCTTAGAACATCGTCTCAATGTTGCTCATGTTTCACTGTTCTATCACTACTAAAGGGTCCGCCAAATAACTTTTTTTTTTTTGAAAATGCTTTAAAAAAAAACTACTGAATATTTTCTCAAATTTCTTTTTTATTTGAAAGTGCAATCCTTCCGGTTAATAATGGAAAATAATTTCATTCAAATGGCTGCCTCGGCTGGCCATGCAGTAGCCTACACGATCGGTCCAATTTTTAAGCACATCATCGATTGTGTGCAGCTGTATTTCACCAATGGCTTCACGAATATTGTCCTTTAAAGCGTCAATCGTCTCTGGCTTCTCGGCGTAACACTTATCTTTGACGGCACCCCACAAATAATAGTCCAACGGTGTCAAATCGCAGCTCCGAGGTGGCCAAACGACATCAGCCCTGCGGCTGATAATGCGATCTTCAAATAGCGCCGTCCTATTGATACCACACATCGTTGGTGTCCAGATCTTATCTTATCTTCTTATCTTGGCCGATAACGTCTACACCCCAGAATCCACATCAGAAATGGACATCAACGCTGGAGATAACCTTTCAATGAAATTATGACTGCTCCAGAGACCATTCAACCAACACATGTCATTGTCTATGGTCGTTTGCTTTCGGATTCCAGGTCAGTTGCATTTAGAACACGTAAGTCATGACGCAAAATTCTCCAAGTTGTGGTCTGCGAAACGCAGAGTTCTTGTGCACGACGCTGAATCGACGGCCTCAGATTCTCCCGCATACTCTCTCGCAGACAATGGCGATGTTTTCGGCAGAGCTTGCGTTTTTTTTTTTTTTTTTTTTTTTTTTTTTTTTTTTTTTTTTTTTTTTTTTGTAAAATCAGCACTCAGGGGATGGCCCCTACTCATGCAGTGCATTGTGCAGGTTTAGGAAAATAGGTTATAGGAAGGTGGAAAGAGGGAGTAGTGGAACGAACGGCAAGGAAACGAGTTGCTGCTAGGTGACTATATAATGGCCAGTGCTATACCTTCACCATTAGACAGTCTACAGCAATCGTCCCCAAGAAGCCCGCATCTTAAGGTTATTTGAGTTCAAATATTTAAATTCTTATCATCTTTCGCAGACAGTGGCGATATTTTCGGCATATCTTGCATTTTGTCGACGTACACCTCTTGGTCGATCGTTTACTGAACTAGTGGACTCGAATTTATCCAGCGCATTGCGAATAAATTCTCTTCGGTAGGTCGCCAGCGGCGATCGTAAAATGGATAAAGCGTGCGGTACGTCGTCCGAATAGCAACGTGGCCTATTTTGATGATTTTATTATTTTCACGTATTGTTGAATTAATGCGATTCTCTTCTTTTTTCTTTAACTGACCATTACCAACTCGATTAACGGATTTCGGCCTGCCTTAACACATCCTTCCAGGCACCTCTGCTTTTTGCGCGCCTACGCCAGTTGGTCACGCCAATCGATGACAAGGCTTCCTCGATCTGGTCCTTTCAACTTAAACAAGGTCGTTCTCTTCGCCGACTTCCGCAAATTGCCCCATCAAACACCCGTCTCGCCGTAGCATCCTCCTCTATTCGAACGACATGGCCGAGCCAGCGCAACCGCTGGTTGTTAATACGCTGCACAACGTTCATGTCGTTGAGGAGCTCTTACAGCTCACTGTTGGATCGAATGCTGAAACTCTTGCCAACTTGCACTGGACCGAAGATCTGACGTAGGACTTTTCTCTCGAAAACTCTCAAAGCTGCTGCATCAGTGCTTAGTAATGTCCATGCTTCTGCGCCATAAAGAAGCACGGGGAGGATGAGCGTGTTGTTGATTAGTTTTGTCGTACGAGAGAGGTCTCTATTAGGTAGGTAGGTAGAGGTGGCTGTCCAACCAAGAAAAATTCTTGGATGGACACACTTAGGCCGCATTGGGCCCATTGTGCTACCACAGTAATCAGTTATCCCCTAGTTTCGAAACCATTCGGAGCTCTTGATGAACCGATTTAGGCTGCCAATGTCAATCCCTGACAGTTCCTCCAGATCATCCATGTACTAAGTACCCAAGTACTTCCTTCTCCTTTGGCATAGAGCCGGGCATGTACCCAGCAGATGAGGGACAGTCTCCTATTCTTCCTCACCTCTGCAGCTTCTTTAGCAAGGTGTCCAAGTCCAATGCGCCTCGCATGCGTACCCATAATGCAATGCGCCTCTTTGGAGTTTAAGTAGACTCATTGTGCGCCCCCCATCCAGCCTTGGATGGTGTCCGAGGCCACCCACCTGTCGTTGACGGAATCGACGATCGCATTATCAATTATGAGCTTGCAGGTCCTCATAGGTATGCCCAGATTCGAGAACTCAGCGGTGAGTTCGATGGTCGTGCCCCGCCTGGCGAGGTCTCTATTACTCAACTGTAAACTGTCAAAGTTTGGAAATCCTGGTTGGAAGTTCCTGTTGCACGACCCGAAACAAAACCAAACTAAACTAAATTTAATTAAAATTTTTATTGCCTTAATAACTGCTCTGTACATGCATGCATACGTTTAACACAAGTTCTAACTACCTTTAGGCGGTTTTTATTTTCCTTCGAGCATCATTGCAAACTTAAGCACACATTGAATTTCTTCTCCTCCTTTTTTTGTTGGCCTTATCTTGGTCTTTAGTTTTAGCATGAACCATGATGGCTTGTATTTTGTTGTTTTTATTTTATTTTATTTTTATTTTATTTTTATTCCATAAAAGACAGACGGACGACAAGGCACAAGGTACATATATAAATATAAGCTTATCTCTCTCTCTCTGGAGCTCTTTCAAAGAAATAACTTTTTTATGATTATTTCACTTAAAACAGCCTATTTCTGTATGACCTTTAATTAACGCGATCTCATCTCATATTTATTTAAATTTGTTTCTCAGAAATAATTTCAATTTTATTTTATTTTTTTATTTTATTAGTTTAAGCCAGCCCAGCCCAGCCCCTCTAAGTAAACGTTTGCGAATAAATTTATTCATGTTTTAATGACTAAAACAAACAACAACAACAGCAAAAAATATTATAATAATAATATACACGTATTAATTAAGAACAAGTATAAAAAATAATATTATTTTGCATAAATATTAAATAATAAAAAAATATTACAATTAAAATTTTCTATAGAATCTTAGAACGATTTATTAAATTTAATTGTTTAAATATTTATTGCCTTTTGAAAATCTAAACAATAATAATTGCAAATAATAATAAAAAAAAACAACAATAATAACAACAGCAAAAAAAAATATGATTATTGCCGTGGTTAAAATTTCCTTGAATTTTCAAGATTATGCGACTAACCAACACCCGGTGTGTCTCGTTGACCCCATTAGAGTTTACTTAAAATAAATAAAAACCTTACAACATGTAATTAGACATAAAGGGTGTTTTTTATAGAGGTATAGAACTTTAAGTTGGCATTACTTTTCAAGATGGCGACCGATTTAACAGCTGTCAAGTGATTTATTCTCAGTTTGGTTTGGCAATTCATCATGAATAGACTCACGCCTGAACAACGCTTGCAAATAGTGCAATTTTATTTCGAAAATAATGGTCCTGTGCGGAAAACGTATCGCGCACTACGTCCATTTTATCGTCGACAAAATCGTCAATCAGAGCAGTTAATTCGATTAACCATGGAACGTTTTCGCACCACGTTTACTCTTATTGATAACTCGCATCGCCAGAGACGCTGTACGGTGCGTACAGAATAAGCTATTGCTGCTGTAGAGCGTAGCATTGAGGAAGACCCAAATGAGTCCATCCGCCATCGAGCACAGGAATTGGATCTGTGTCCATCCACTTTATGGAAGATTTTGCGGAAGGATCTTGGTTTGCGTGCTTACAAAATTCAACTCGTGCAAGATTTGAAGCCAAACGATCATCAAGTAAGGCGTAGATTCGTCGAATGGGCCCAAAACGAGATTACCGTTGTTCCCGATTTTCATAAGCGAATTTTGTTTAGCGATGAAGCGCACTTCTGGTTGAATGGCTACGTCAACAAACAAAACTGCCGCATTTGGAGTGAAGGTAATCATCAAGTGTATGTGGAAACACCGTTACATCCAGAATAACTGACTGTTTGGTGCGCTTTATGGGCTGGTGGAGACATTGGTCCGTACTTTTTCAAAAACGATGGTGGCCAGAACGTTACAGTCAATGGTGATCGGTATAGAGCCATGATTACAAACTTTTTCATTCCTGAATTGAATAACCATGATGTCCAGGAGATATGGTTTCAACAAGACGGCGCAATATGTCTTTCTTATTGAAAGACACGTTTGGTGACATCCTAATTTCACGTTTTGGACCTGTGAATTGTCCTCCAAGATCTTGTGATTTAACACCGCTAGACTACTTTCTGTGGGGCTATGTAAAGTCATTGGTCTATGCGGTAAAGCCACAAACGCTTGACCATTTGGAAGACAACATATGCCGTATTATTGCCGATATACTGCCACAAATGTTGGAAGAAGTCATCGAAAATTGGACGTCCAGATTGGACTACATCCGCGCCAGCCGTGGCGGTCATATGCCAGAAATCATATTTAAAATGTAATGCCACAAGATTATCTTTCGGATAAATAAAATTCATGTCAATCGAATAATCCATCGTTGTTTTATTGCAACTTAAAGTTCTATACCTCTATAAAAAACAGCCTTTATATTATTTTGAGACAAATTTTCGATTTTATAATTTCCCCTACGCCCTACAAAGAGCATATCAGCTCGACAAATGATGCCTAGTTTTATCTGTTCATTGCCATATAGTCCTTCAGTTTTTTTCCTGTCTTGGCAACTTTTTTTTATCGACTTTCTCCTCCAGCTAAAGCGGGCCTTCGTCTTCAGCCCTTACCTATACCTTGAGTATTGCAATATATTTCACTTGTGGTCATCATTGCAACCTTTTATCATATCCCTATCCAGTTCCATCTATGTAGTCTGATTTCTCACTCGATTGATATTTTATTTGCCTGCGCCCATAACATAGTTCTTGACATTGTGTGCGATCAGAAAAAAAATACCTGTATGGCCTTACGTTTGCATGGTGTGCCGTTCCTCGATTCACAGCCATACAGAAGTATTGTCTGTCGCGTAAGTTGAATTTCTTGATTTTGTATCATAGAATGATAAAATGATGTTGATTTACAAACATTACTCAGTCATTCAAACGCTTGCTTTGCAAGCTTACCGTATTATCCTATACTCGTTGAGGAGCCATCTAGTTTCATTGTAATGCCTCCAGGTCCGCTATAATATATTCGCTGTTTATTCGCATTTGTTTGCGTTTATCCTACACTTATTTTCAATCCATCTGCGAGTTGGACATGTCCGTTTTAGGACAACAGGCACATATTGACCGCATAGTCTAGACCTTCTATCAATATTAATCAATTCTGCTGGACGTTTGTCGGATATTCGCTTTGAGGTAGTGCAGGCGTTAATTTGTTAACCCGAATGTAATTCACACTATATTGTAGACGAAAACTTAAACTTAAACTTATCGTTTCAGTCCATTCTATTGCAATAATCTCGATACCAAACATGAACCACGCTCTGAACCACGATGAAATATTAGCAATCTTTGAGGCAGATGATCACTTTAAGCACTGTTCCGATTGACCTGGATCGAATTTGAAGCGCTGTAACTGTCATACGCTTATATTAAACAAAACGTAGAAGATTTAAAATGTAACAATGACGCCATTCCCATATTTACACATTTCGTTACAACTGTACCCATCATCATATTCATTGGTTTTAAATTCAAATTACCTTAACACCTTCAAATATAAGTTTAGAGCACCTGGGGGAGTCTAACATACATACAATACTGGTCATTACAACCCTTGAGTCAGGATTACGACCCAGCTTCTCACACCACTTATGTATGCTGTGTGTGTTAATTTTGCGCATGAGTGGCAGGACCTACAGTTATAGTCGACTCCGAATAACAGATTTTTGAGAAACTCTTCATGGCAATTTTATATACTCTCAGAGTTTTTGCCAGAAATCTGCTTAGAGGAAGTCGCCGACGAAATGTTTTTTCATATTTTCGTTTTGATGTCTGACCTGGGGTTTGAACCACGGCCTTACGTCTAATAAGACGGCACACTACCTACTAGACTACGGCGATCTGAGGGAGTCTTAGTAACAGTTAACACGTTGACTGCCGCGGTAGTTTTCAGAAAACTTGCGAAAAACTACAATTTGATTTTTTCACATTAGTGAGTACGAGATAACTCGTAGTTTGGCGCTCCAGAAGGGAACGCAATCTACGAGTTATCTCGTAGTCGGCAGTCAACTTGTTATACTTAAACACTTAAACTACGAAATATTTTATGAACTAAACTTCCGTCGGTAAAGAGCTGTTAAATCACATTAAATCCAACAGATTTCTTGATCGGGAGCCACAAAATAATACTGAGAAAATAAAGGACCGTCTTTACTTCGAATTGATGGAATCCGATGACTTACATTGCATCCGATGACATTTACAGTTGTTGTAAATGTTCAATACCCATAAGTTTTGAATTTTTTTGAGGAACGTAATAGTATTGCTTACCTCGGTCCGAAAAAAGCTACCGATATAGTCAGTATAAAGATGCTTATAGACGTGAGACGTCGATTTTTTTAATGCTGTTTAACGACAGCCGTGTTTCACTAGTTGAAATATATTGTAATCCGGCACTAATTATTTGCAAGCAGGTATATACGGGACCATCAATTTGGCTTCAGTAGAATATACAGCAAATATTGTGCAAGTCCGCGGATTGTAAAGGTTTTATGAGCTTAAGAGAAGACGCCGTGATCTAGTAGGTAGTGTGTTGGCTTATTAGATGTGAGTTCTCGGTTCAAACCTCCGGTCAGGCATCTCCAGCTAAACGAAATATGAAATAATATTTCTTCGGCGACTTCCTCTCAGCAAAAACTCTGAGAGTAAAAAAATTGCCATGAAAACTCTCTCAAAAAATCTGTCGTTCGGAGTCGACTTTAAACTGTAGGTCACGCCACTCATGTATAAAAATTAACGCACACATCATAAGTGGTGTGAGAAACTAGGTCGTAATCCTGACTGAAGGGTTGTAATGACCAATTATGTATGTTATGTATGTATGTATGTTATGTATGTATGTATGTTATGTATGTATGTATGTATGTATGTTATGTATGTATGTATGTTATGTATGTATGTATGTATGTATGTATGTATGTATGTATGTATGTATGTATGTATGTATGTTATGTATGCATGTATGTTAAGTATGTATGTATGTTATGTATGTATGTATATATGTATGTTATGTATGTATGTATGTTATGTATGTATGTATGTTATGTATGTATGTATGTTGTGTATGTATGTATGTTATGTATGTATGTATGTATGTTATGTATGTATGTATGTTATGTATGTATGTATGTTATGTATGTATGTATGTTATGTATGTATGTATGTTATTTATATATGTATGTTATGTATGTATGTATGTTATGAGCTTAAGACATTCGAAGAAAGTTGGCTATTTGCTCATAGATTCCAAGATTTACTAATGATAACTACTTTCGTTGCCCTGCTATATTCGCAATTAATAGATTTGTGTCACATTCACATGAAGTAGGCAGGCTATTTCTTCCTTTCTCCTTCCTTGAAAGATTTCCAAGCTTTTGCAGGAAACTTTAACTTTCGAACAAACAAACGAACTAATATAAGACTTTACATATAAACTGTTTGTAAAACATGGGATGTGTTGCGGTTATAAAACAATTTATTAAACAATTAATTTTTTGATGTGTAGTTTGTCTTTGAATTTAATTATGGGTTCGGTAAATTGTTTGTTTATTTGTTTAATTTGAATTTGAATTTATCTTGGCTAAAATAATGTCCAAAACCTGACGCAGTAGCAGTAAAAAAAGGGTTTACGGTCAACAATTTTAACTAAACTTTAGGCATGGTAATCTATACGAATGAAAGAAACAGTCATTAACACCAAATGCGATTTTAATATTTTAACTTGAAACTGTGAAATTGACCCTCATTGATCATTGTTGCCTTTTCTTTCTGGCAATAATTGAAGAATAAAAGAAAAAAGATTTTCAAAAAAAAGAAGAAACGAATGGGTTTCCTAGAATCATTTATTGTGATTGCTCTTAAGTTTTTCAGGCATTTAATAATTTAACGATTAGACAGCAATTTGAAACTGCAATCAGCCAGAGCCAGAGCCAATAAACGAGCTAACCAACCAGCTAATTAAGTATGCAGCGAAATCAATTGTTATTAGTTAATCAATTAATTAATAGATGCTGCTAATAATATTGCAAAAATGCCAATGAATACATAATGCCTGCAATACAACAATTATTTCATGCATGATATTGAAAAGAATTTTTTATTTTTGAAAATGATTTTTAAATGTTTTTTTCCTTATGCACTGATGTGGTTGGTGATCGTCATCGTTAATTAAAATTCATTAAATTTTAATTCAATTAAAATATTTGAATACGTTCTTCAATAATTATGAGATGCAAATATAATGACATTCAAATTTCTCATGCATGTATGGCATGCTTACGGGAAGGGTAAATAAATTTGTTGACCGGCATTTCATTTTTTTTGCAAAAGTGTGGCATAAAATTATACGCACACTTGGTTTACAATTTGAAATTAACAAATATTTGCTTCCGTCTTTTCAAGTGTTAAAGTAAACATTTGAATGAAAGTTAACACAACTACAACAAACCATTTAAAATTGTCAAACAATCTCCGCATTTGAAAGCGATTCTAAAATTACCGCTGAGGTTTCAACACGCAGCTTCTCTCATGCATCAAAATTAAACGTTCTCAGGGGCATTATTACAACTTGTCGTTAAACTTGGGTTTAAGGAACTGTAAAGTTACCTTTAACTTATTTTCGTTATTACAACAGATAAAAATTTTCAAAAATATGGCAGTGCCGGAGCAATGTCGATAAAACTGCTCAATTATACAATTTTTTTTTTGCCGCAGTGGCAACCGCGGGCTTCGTTTTTTGTTTGTGTTGTATATGCTCATTTTGTTTAAATTTGAAGTTGCCATATCGTAAATAATATATAATATCGCAAGTTCAAACATAAAGTGACCTTTAATTGTTAAAGGTAGGATGATCCTCCCTTTAGCTTAACGATCACTTCTATCTTATTGGGTACTCATAATAACGAAAAACAATTTATCTGCCCGTTAAAAGCCTCCCTTTAGTTAACGGCAAGTTGTAATAATGACCCTCAGCGAATTTGAAAGAATGGAAAGAAATTGACGATTTACAGGTCAAGCTAGGATCTACTCTAGGAGAGACTATATTTCATTTACGAATGTAAAGTTTAGGCAGGCAGAGTTTCGTTGACGCAATGAGACCTAACCAAATGAATACCATTATATTCAAGCACCGTAGTGCTTAAAGGCGCCTTACAGAAACAAATAGCATTAGAAGAGGGTGAGAGAATTAGCTGAAATGATAGGTATTTCAAAAAGTTCGTACAAGCTCGTTGTCGCTTTTAGCCTTTTGGAGTACCGAAAGCGAAGACGATGAAATGTCACCACCTGATATTGGGTGGTTCAGAAAGATCGTATCCTTTCCTAATTCATTCTGCATTCGTTCTGCACAGTCATATCCTATTTATTCGAACATCAAAAACCTTATGTACCCTTTGCTCCTATTGGAGTACCGAAAGCGAAGACTGACTGAACTGTTACCATCTGATATTGGGTGGTTCAGAAAGATCACATCCATCATATATAACTGGCGATTTTATGGCATTCATTCTTATGTACCTTTGCTCTGATTGGAGAGTCGAATTCTTGGGAAGTCATGCTACACTGAGAAAACCTGAGGACTATAGTTGATACCTGTTAATCTTGTCATTTTGTATTGTACTTTAGGTTCTTATTTGGTCATTACAACCCTGTAGTCGGGATTACAACCAAGCTTCTCACACCACCCATATTGTGCGTGTGAATTTTATCCATTAGTGGCGGGACGTATAGTTTAACATCAACTCCGAGAGGAAGTCGCCGAAAGAAATACTTTTTCATATTTCGTTTTGTTCGAGATGTCTGTGTTAGGGAGCAAGCAGGTGATTCGAGAGCCTTTAGTCAGAATTACTATCTTCCCTCACCACCCAAGTTCTGCTTGTTTGTTTTATTCATAAGTAAGGCAGGCACTACTTGTAATGTCGACTTCAAACATGAGACACTTTTCTTGGCAATTGCATTTACTCTCGGAATGTTTACCATAAGATTGATGAGAGTCACAATGTTAGCTTAATTTATTAAAATATTTAGGATGATGATAAAACATTCAGTTTTTCGCATCAAACCCTATTATTGAATGCTCGGAAAAAGAACGGGGAAAAGAAGGGATCAGTACTTATTCTCTTCAAAAAGCCTTCCTACGATTTCTGTAGGTTTTGTTCAAAAGCGCAGTGTTTGGTTTGGATGCCAAATTGATGGTCTGATATATTTTTAATCGTATTTTGTATGGACTTCAAGTTAGAAATCAGCAGTGTTTCAAAAACTGTTCGCATTGTTGTTAATAAACTTATGGGCCTGTATGATTCCGATTTCCTGTGATCCAGTTTTAACTAGTACAACATTACATTATAGAATGTTATATACATACGTACATAACTATTCATTACAACCCTTCAGTCATGACTATGACCTAGCTTCCACACCAGTTATGTTGTGTGTGTTAATTTTATATATGAGAGGCAGGACCTACAGTTTAAAGTCGACTCCGAACGTCATATATTTTTTGATAAATCTTTTGTGGTAATTTTTTATTTACTCTTAGAGTTTTTGCCAGAAATCTGCTGAGGGGAAATCGCCGAATATTTTTTCATATTCCGTTTTGTGGGAGAAGTTTGACCTGGAGTTTGAAACGCGGTGTTACGTATAATAAGCCAACACACTACCTACTAGACTACGGCGTCTTTGAATGTTATATTTGATACATAAAATAACATTGAAATCCCAGGGGCCGACCATATAAGCGTTTTGTTACTCAATTTATGTCACAAGTTTTCTTGGGAATAAGGACGACAAAAATTACCCCGGGTCTCTTGAAAATGATAAATTTGGTTGCCACCAATTTTGATTTTCTCACTCAGTCAAATTTGATGTCAGGATGGAGCTTAGGTGGTTAACAAACAAGTAAAGTTGCGTAAAGATGGCTTATAACACCACTTCAAATTCAAATATCTTCTACCAATTAATTTGTAGGTTATTGTAATGAATTTGATCAATCTACAGTTGCATTCAGAATGAAGTGTATGATCAAGGTTGTTACTGTTAATGAGACTTCTATTTGATGCCGATAATTTTCAATAAGAACCTTAAAAAAAGTTTGTTTAGCAATCACTATAAAGGCCATTATTACAACTTGCCTTTAACTAAATGGAGGATTTTAACGGGCAGATAAATTGTTTTTCTTTATTATGAGTACCCAAATAAGATAGAAGTGATCGTTAAGCTAAAGGGAGGATCATCCTACCTTTAACATTTAAAGGTCACTTTATGTTTGAATTTGCCATATACATATATTATTTTCATTAAGGCAACTTCAAATTTAAACAAAATTAGCATATACAACAAAAAAAAAAACGAAGCCCGCGGTTGCCACTGCGTTAAAAAAAAAAACTTGTATAATTGATCAGTTTCATCGACATTGCCTTGGCACTGCCATATTTTTCAAAAATTTTATCTGTAAGTTGTAATAACGAAAATAAGTTAAAGGTAACTTTATAGTTCCCTTTAGCTAAAGGTACCTTTAACTAAACCCAAGTTTAATGACAAGTTGTAATAATGGCTCTAAGTTTCTGTCTTCAGCATAACTATATTAGAACTTTTAAATGGCGGTTAAAAGAGTTTCTTCGTGTTGAAACCATGTCATCACTCATTAAGTCAATCAAATTGAAGGTAAACTGACCGGCAGATAATTTTTTTTAATTTTTTCCAAAAATTCTATAAGATTCTTACAATCCCAAATACAATAGAGAATATACAAATGAGTGTATACACGAGTATATATTCATTAATGGAAATTATATAATTTTCTCTTTTAATACCCGTATTACCCGGTAAAATATATTCATTTACGGTGACAAATTTGATCATCTCTCATTACTAAAGTAAATGGCAATCAGAACACATTTTTTTTGTTCTTTTCTCTTCCGCAAAGACTTGATTAGACGCCTGTATACATTCTGTATCTAATGAGGAAGAAATGCGATGAGAAAGAAAGTGTTGCCATGTGTAGAAATGCATATCAACAAATATACACGATATTAAACGATAATCATCGTAATAATGCTGGTGATAATGATGATTTGCCAAACAATATTTCATTCAATCCAAATACAAATTTATACTTCAGACAACATCATGATAATGATGATAATGAAGAAGAAGAAGAAAAAAACACACACACACACAGAGATTCTATACTTTACGATACAATTTATGACACAAAAATTAAGTCACATTATTATTTCGTTAAAAAAAACCAAAGAAAAAAATCGTTGTCTTGACTGGGATTCAAGTGTCACACTCTCTTTCTCTGTGTAAACATTTGTGCCGGTACATACGTACGTACGTACGCCAATGAATATTCTTAGTGACGTTTATTTATTCATTTCATAAGAAGGAATATTTTTTTTTTTTATTATTTCATATTCTTTATTGTTATTGTTGTTGCATTTAATCATTTTACAAAATAAACTTCGCGACTTTTCCAAAATACAAACACAAATAATATATGATCTTTATATGTATGTATGTATATAACAAGTGTATGCATATATACATATGTATGTATATGAATCGTAATACATGCCTTAAATATGAGGGTAAAGGTAATTGTATGATATATAAATGACCATTGCTTACAGCCAGTGGCGACTAATTAGAATTATGGAATTGGATTTTGTTTTATAAGTTCTCATTTGTTGCTACTTGTCGTCACAATTTAAAGTAAAATTCACTACGAGAACGAAAATTGTATTTAAATTGCGAAGAAAGTCTCAGCTTAAATGAGGCTTCATAACTAAGCTTTCGAAGAAATGAAAGGAAGGGAAGACTTACAGAGTACAGAAACTGGAGGCTTCCTAAAGTATTACTTTGGCACGAACGAAATTCCAATGAACCCAAAACATTTTCCTTACAACAGTAAAATTGTGGTTTCAGAAAGTCCACTTAATGAAGTTTTCTCCTCAACCACTGGAACTAAACCTTATTTTTTTGTCTTAGGCCGGAGGTGGGAATCTTCGAAAGACACTTTTGTTCCAACAAAAGAGTGCACGATTCACCATCACTGGCGCCTACGTACTAAACCCACCTCCTACACACTTCAACCACTCTCCCTCCGCGCGACTGGCGTAAGATATTACTTTGCGGAGGGCTGGTTAGCCCTAAAGCTTGGTCACACTAAGTTAAATTTCGCCTTCGTTCCTCCAGCCTTCAGAGTTCTATCATAACTTCAGCCATTCTCTGACTGTATTGGCTCCATAGAATCCTAGAATTCAAAATTTATTAACATTCCATAAGCCGAGTTGGTCCGAAACTCGTTTCCCCGGGCCATCTAAATCTGGGGCAGCATGTTAGAATATGCTCCGCGTCTTCCTCCTCATCTACACAGTTTGGGCATAAAGGGGAAGTATCATGTCCAAATCTGTGCAGGTATTTCCTGAAGCACCCATGACCAGTTAGGAACTGGGTAACGTAGTAGTTCAGCTCGCAATGTTCATTCTCCATCCAAAGGGTTACATCAGGGACAAGGTGAAATGTCCATCTCCCCTTTAAACCGTGCTCCCATCGTGACTGCCATTTGTGCGTGGAAGTCCTTCGTTCCTCCGCCTTTATAGCTGCAGTTCGTCCTGGAAACTCGAGATGGCGAAAGTATATCCGCCTCATCTCATCCGCCAGTATGTCCATTTATATTGTCTTTGCCAGTACCAATACCGCTTCATCAGACACTGTCCAGAAGCCACTTACTTGTCTAATTGCGCTTAGACGATACACCGAGGACAGTATTCTTTTTGTCGCCCCCACGGAGAGTGCCTCCCACCATATTGAGCAAGCATATAACATTATCGACGTTACAACCCTCGATATTATCCTCCTCTTGAATGGACCTCCAATATTTGGCATCATCCTCGCCAGTGCTCCCTGCGTTTTCGCCGATGTATTTCACGTGCTCCTTTAAGTTCAACCTGTCGTCGATAATCACTCCCAGGTATTTTATCGCTCTCTTAGATTCGATCTTTGTACCTCCAACGGTCACTTCCATCTTCTCCACTATCTTCCAGCCACTTATCAAGACGGCTGCCGTTTTATGGGAACTAAACCCTATGCAACAATATAAATGAGGAGCTATAGTTTTGCGCAAACTTGTCGTGCTTATTAACTGCAGACATTCGAAATGAATACGCAGCAACTGTATTGATGACCTAAACAGTTTACGTATCTTAGTAGTGATATATTCAGATTCGGATTCGAATTCGAAAATTTCAGATGATTTTTAAATTTTTGAATTAAAGGGCACCATGAGTGAGTTGCCTTTATCCCCTTAAATGATGATAACATCAGACAAGAGTCTGGAAACGCTATCTTATGACAAAGAATAGACGTCAATGTGTAAGTCGACAAATGGCAACTCTACCATTCTAGAACTTGCTACAGTGTGTCATGCAGGCATAAAATAAACTTTTTAATGGAGCCATCAACGCAGTCAACATCG
This sequence comes from Sarcophaga variegata, assembly GCA_932273835.1. Lineage (NCBI taxonomy): Eukaryota > Metazoa > Arthropoda > Insecta > Diptera > Sarcophagidae > Sarcophaga > Sarcophaga variegata. The sequence goes on along the minus strand of OW026358.1, from coordinate 142,784,514 downwards.
TAATAAATTTGTTTATTGTCTCATGGAGGGGGATCTCTTACAAATTTCTAGAAGTTTTGTCTTCTGAAATTCATTAATTTTGAAGAGGTTCCAAGTACGTATTCTGATGATACATTCTTCTCATCACAGAATACTCGTATTGGGTTTGGGTGCGGGATACCTATTCTGAAGAAGTGTTTGTTGAGTCTACAGCGCCTCGTCAAACAACCAGTTACTATTCTCAGGCTAATTCTATATAATCTACTGCATGACAATTTGTTTCCAGACCCTACCAATAACATTTATCTGCTCATGCCAGTTTGTTTTACTACGTAGCAAATATTATACGTCGTGCATCTGCACAGCAAAGGTTCTAATCATTAACACGAATAAACGCTCTAAATTTGCAGTCAACAAACTAAAACTCGAAGACGTTTAGTCTTTTAAGACCTTGTCTTTTTTGTGCTAGATTTATAAAATTAACTCCAGAACTATAGTACACCCACGCTAATTTCTAATTAGTTGCCAACTGCTGTATAAAATATCATTTGTGGGATTATTTATACCTCCTGGTAGATACTGAAAATGAAGATGATAATGGTGGCGGCGGTGTCAGTGACGATGAATAATAATGAATGAACTGCTGTGTGTCTTGTCTTTATTGTTATGGTTGTTGTAGTTGTTTTTATTCTTTCAATTTTCAATTCAATTGATGGCGCACGGAAGTTTTTTAACGAGCGAAAATACACAAAAAAAAACATACTCGAGATCAACAAAGTTTCGAAATCTTTCGAAATTCTTTAGAACCGTATGTGTGTGTGTGTGTGTGTGTAATAGAAGGAAATGGAAAGAACAACAGCGACAAAAAGAAAATAAAAGAAAAATATTTCCATGGAATGGAAGCATACGCATGTAAAGTTTTGTAATTTTCAGTAACTTTCTTATTTAAGTACGTACATATGTATACGCACTTAGTGTAAATGGATATTTAAGTAAATAATTTCATATTAAAGTCTACGACTGACTATTCAGTACAGCAGTGTTCACATAACATCCGGCCTTATCGAAGGTTCTGGAGAAAATTTAAAACTAAAAATGGAACACTTTTTTTTTTCTATATTTTACACGTGCTGAATTAAACCAACCGTGGGCCATTTTAGTTGATAATGTTTTACCATTTTTGTTGATGTTTCTGGATTTTCGCAGGAAAAAACTGTTCCAATTGTGTTTTGAAGGTCTCTACTAAATTTAAATTACGGTATTGATAGTTCTGTATTCAGAAGGTTGTCCAAATCATAATCGAAAGACACAAGATTTGAGGATGTACATCAAAACTGTTTACCTAAAGGGTTTTAATACCCGCCCTTTGTGATACCACAATTTATCATTTCTCTTAATCTCTGAACCCTTCGGAGTTTCTGATGAAGTGGTTGAGACTACCAATGACAATCATAGATAATTTTAAATAGTCTAACTAGTAGACACCAAGATACCTTTTTCTATACTGACACAATGCCGGAAAAATGCCCAGTAAGTGAAGAACAGTTTCTTACTCTTTCTCATCTCTGCAGCTTCTATTGAAGTCATTTGCGATCTGTCGAAGACCAATGCGCCAGTAGTGGATCAAAAAACCACACCGAGCGTACTCCTTTGGAGTTTAAGTAGACTTTCCGTATGTCTTCTGTCTAGCCTTGGGCAGAATTTCTGCGACGTTTTGCCCGTATGTGAAACCACCATTCTGGCGTTAATGGAATCCATAACTGTATTGTCATTATGAGCCCGGAGATCTTTAAAGTAATTCCCAAAAGGACTTCATCGGAGAGTTCGATAGTTGTGCCAAATATGCTCTGAAGTTATCCAAAATATCGTCATATCCCGGAATAATAAGAACGTCCTCCCAATCCGTCAATTTGTTGATATGTTCTTGCAGGTCGTTATTTCGGGACCCAGACTTTAATCATCTGCAAATGACTTCTGTGAAGATTATATATCGTACAGATCGATTGAGGAGGGAAAGAGAGTTGCTAGCTATTTACCAATGTCCGTCTCTGGCTCGACATAGACTTCTCTCATTTTGCTCACCCGTTGTCAATAGTTTGTGGAGCTATTGTTACTAGATATTGCATCGTTTCCTAAATTCATTCAACTTTCAGGTTTCTGATCCAAAGGCGTGCTTTAAATGTGAACCCTGATACTGCTGGTCAACACCAGTTAATTGGATTTTGTCAGTTAGCAGATGAAAGAAGCATTTCTTCGTTTGGCTTCGCAGTATATATTCAAATGAGATTTGATTTAATAATGCTACAACTCCCTCCTATCAATTCGTTGTAGTAGTCAATCGAAAATGGAAAGGCGATACAATAAGTTTTACTTCACATACATAATTGGTCTTTACAAAACAATCCTTCGGTCAGTCTTACGACCTAACTTCTCATAAATTTCACTTCATTCATGCAAAAACTAAACATTGAGCTTTTTTGTAACGGGTGATTTTTTAGCTCTTATCTTTTTGGTAACACTGGCTTGAACAGCTCACGCACGTTTCGTGTTTTGTTTCACTGTCAAACATCTTCAGTTTGGTCTATAATTTAACCATGAATCGTCTTACAAACGAATAACGCTTGCAAATCATTGAATTTTATTATCAAAATGCGTGCTCTGTTAAGAAAGGTCATCGCGCGCTTCTTCCATTTTATGGTCAGTTTAATCGACCCACTGAAGCGGCTATTCGGGCTATTGTTACTAAATTTCGCACCAAATTTACATTGTTGGACATTAAACCACCAACACGCTTACGTAGAGTGCGAACTGAAGAAAATATCGCATCTGTATCGGCCAGTGTTAATGATGACCATCAATTATCGATTCGTCGCCGTTCGCAGCAATTGGGCCTCTGTTACTCAACAACGTGGAAAATTTTCCGGAAGGATTAAGGTGTGAATGGGCTCTTGGTAAGTTGGCCGAAGATCCACTTCTTTATCGAAAAATTGTGTTCAGCGACGAAGCTCATTTTTGGTTCAATGGATACGTAAATAAGCAGAATTGTCGATTTTGGTGTGAAGGTCAGCCAGAAGCATTGCAAAAACTACCAATTCATCCAGAAAAAGTCACAGTTTGGTGGGCTGGTGGCATCATTGAACCGTACTTCTTCAAAGATGCTGCAAATCGTAACGTAACTGTGAATGGTGAGCGCTACCGTGAGATGATATCAAACTTTTTTTTGCCCAAAATGCAAGAGCTTGACTTGCATGACATGTGGTTTCAACAAGACCGTGCCACATGCCACACAGCACGCGTAACAATGGACTTATTGAGAGGCGAGTTCGATGAACATTTTATTTCACGTTCGGGACCGGTCAATTGGCCACCTAGATGTGCGATTTAACGCCTTTAGACTATTTTTTGTGGGGCTATGTTAAAGCTCATGTCTATACAGACAAGCCCGCTTCCAAAGACGCATTGGAAGACAACATTGAAGCATTTATTCGTGAGATACCGGCCGAAATGTTGGAAAGAGTATGCCAAAATTGGACTAAGCGGATGAACCATTTGAGGCGCAGTCGCGGTCAACATTTGCATGAAATAATCTTCAAACATTAAATTATATGGACCGTACTATCGATTCAAATAAAGATTTCATGTATTTTTCTGAATTTTATGTGTTTTTTTTTTGGAAAAATTTTCCTATAGCTCTTAAAAAATCACCCATTACTTCCTGCTTTCTTCAAATGGTCTACAGCAGTGCCACCCTTTCTCAACTTGTTCCAAGATTGACAAACCAGAGCGAGTTAACATTAAAATTATCATATCAAAAATGACCAAACCTGTGTACAGCTGTTTTTCTACTGACAGCACCATATTTGTAAACTTTAGAAAAGACTATAAGGTTTCGAAAATCTGAAATTTACAATATCGCCCTTTAAACAAGCTTTAGCGTTGCCCAATGTAATTAATATTACCACAGATATTCCATTTTAAAGTTATCTACCAATAATTTGTAACCAAGAAGTTTGTGAATTATTTTTACTGACAAATTCTCTTTTCATTTATTGCTAGAAACGACGGGACGCCGGATTTTGAGTGAACAATAGTTGTTTTAATTAATAATTAGTTACACTAATTTATTGAGTTGTTTATGTGATGTACTAAAAATAGTTTCTATTTATTTTTGAAAATGCAATCTAAAGAGAAAGTCTAAAAACTGTTGCTGTAACTTACAACAGAGATTCTAAAGATCAAAAAAAATGGTTTTCAGTTCATTAATCATATTTTTTAATTAAACATACATTCTCCACTTTCCAACAATGTTATGTCAAGTATAAGTATGTAACTAATTTCTATTAAATAATAAATATTTTTATAATAATTTCTCTTAGAATTTATTAAACAAACACAGAATAAAAAACAACAACAAATTCCTGCTTTAATGCCAGTAAAAGTATTCGTGTACTGCCCCCAATTATTAATTGTGCACCATAAAATTATTGTTTCTTTCTAATCTAATAAATTCTTTAAATGCTTTTTATATACATATATATGTACATATGTATGTATATACAATATGTATCTACTTTCACACCATTACAAAAGCAAAAAAATTAAATTATTTGTGATTTTTTTTTACTTTTTTTGTCTGTCATTAATTTGAAATTATTTATACTTTTTTTCCTGGTTCAATGTATTCTATGATTCTGTGATTCTTTTTTTTAATTTTATTCGAAAAATAAAACGGGTTTTTGGCAAACATCTCATTTAAAACTTTAAACAATTAAAACACTCTACATTTTGGCAAGTGATTTAAGTTGTTTTAGGCATATGGAATCGATAAAACCGAAATTATTTTACTCCGATTTATTAAGCTTCACAGATGTGCGATTAGCTAGATCGTGATTCTCGAATTCAGTTCAATCAGTTGATTAGCTCAGCAGATCTCTGGCAAGCATCTAAATCATAACATTAGCAATGTCTAGTCTAGCTCCTTACCCTTATAAATAACGAGGTACAGTAATCCTTCGATTTACGTAGCCTCGATTAACGTTGTTTCGATTTACGTCGTCAAATTTTTTGTTCCCTCTAACTACAATTTGCGTCGTCTTTCGATTTACGTCGCCTTTTTTTGGAACCAACTGCGACATAAATCGAGGGATTACTGTATAGGTTCTACTCATAGCTACTAAAATGTATGCCATGTTCTGTAAGAAGTAAAATTTCAGATGAACGTCTAAATGTATGAATAAACAATCAATCGAATATTTTAAAGTTATTTTCATACAAAAAGATTTATTTACTAATTTGGTCATTAGAACCCTTTTGTCAGAATTTCAATCTAGTTTCCCACATCACTAATGTTGTCTTATGGGGCAGAATCTACTGTTTAAGGTCGGTAATTGGGAATTACAACCCTTCAGTCGAGATCTCTACCTAGCTTCCCATATCACTAATGTTGTGTTAATTTTACAAATGAGGGACAGGTCCTACACTTTCACGTCGATTCTGAATAACGGATTTAACTTTTATATTCTCTCCGAGTATTAGCCAACAAACTGCTGAGAGAAAGATTCCGAAAGAAATATTCTTTTTTTGTATTTCGTTTCTGTTCTAGACGTCTTAGCTGGGTTTTGAACCATGGCCTCATGTCTTATAAAACTACACACTGCCTACTAGACTACGGCAACTCATACATACATATAGACTTACATACATAATTGGTCATTACAACTCTTCAGTCAGGTTTACGACCTAGTTTCTCACACAACTTATGTTGTGTGTGTTAATTTTATACTTGAGTGGCGGGACCTACAATTTAAAGTCGTCTCCGAACGACATATTTTTGAGAAACTTTTCATGGAAATTTTATTTCTCTCAGAGTTTTTGCCAGAAACCTGCTGAGAGGAAGTCGCCGAAGAAATACTTTTTGTATTTTATTTTGATGTCTGGCCTGGGGCTCAAGCCATGGCTTTTCGTCTAATGAGCCAACACACTACCTACTAGACCACGGCGACTTTAATAGACGTTCATTTGAAATCGTTGGTTTTAGAAAAACACGGGTTTAGATCTTAACTGGCAGGGGACTGTTTGCAGCCAGTGAGACTTCCATGCAAAGGACTCAGCTAAAATGTTAGCCTTATTACACTCTTTACGGGATAAGGCTATCGTTTAAAGGTTTGAATGACTAAGACGTCCCATTTTTCCCTAAGGAAAGAAAGCAAAAAAGGCAGCATACATGATTATAAAAAATAAAAATAGCAAAGAACTCAATAACGACGATGACATAATCGACGGCTGCCATCAAAGGAATAGAAATAGCATAGAACTCAATAATGGTGATAACACAATCGACGGCTCAGGACATAGCCAACCGTTTTTATGGGATATAATGCAGTACACTAGTCGTCTAAATTGCCATTCATATTTTTTACATTTCAAGTGTATTTAATTTTAACGTCCTAATTTAAACATATGAATCACCGTAGTCTAGTAGGTAGTGTGTTGGTATATTAGACGTAAGGTCAGTAAATAAAATTGCCATGAAAAGTTTCTCAAAAATCTATCGTTCGGAGTCGACTTTAAACTGTAGGTCCCTGCACTCATGTATAAAAAATTAACACGCACAACATAAGTGGTGTGAGAAACTAGGTTGTAATCCTGACTGAGTGGTTGTAATGACCAATTATGTATGTATGTATGATTGTTATTGTTTATGCAAAAGGTGTCAACAGAGGAATAACAAACAAAGCAATTGTTGTTGTTTACATCAAGTTGTGAACAGTGGCACACAGAATTGTGCGAATAATAAAGAATTTTGATTAAAACTAAACACAAATTTATTTCAATTTTATTTGTAACCTACGAGCTCATATTTTAAAAAGTTAAAAACGTAACAATAGATACAAAGCTTCGACTTGTAGACTGTCTACTGCAGTTCTTTGCTATCCCCAGACAATTCCCATTATGGAACGCCTAAGACCCTGTGACTCATATGCAATTATTGACGGCATTGGTCTAATGTTGGCTTTCTGACCTTTGTGTTGTCATTAAAGCCTTGTTTAAAATATTATCTACGAGCTTATATTTTAGAAGTCGCCGTAGTCTAGTAGGTAGTGTGTTGGCTTATTAGACGTAAAGCCAGGGTTCGAGCCCCAGGCCAGAGATCAAAATAAAATACAAAAAGTATTTCTTCGGCGACTTCCTCTCAGCTCAGACATCGCCAACGAAAGGATATGTGAAAAATATTTCTTCCGGCAAAAACTCTCTGAGATTAAAATAAAATTGTAATGAAAAGTTTCTCAAAAAGTTTCTGTCGTTCGGAATCGACTTTAGACTGTAGATGCCTGCACTCATGTATAAAAACTTAACACACACAACATAAGTGGTGTGAGAAGCTAGGTTGTAATCCAGACTAAAGGGTTGTAATGACCAATGATGTACGTATGTATGTATGTGTATTATTCAAACGTTATAACTGAAAGGCAAATTACATTATGAAAGTTTTTTTCACAAACTTTCATTAACCCATTTGCATCATTCAACGATATATTCCGCGTATAAATTCTCTGCCCTATCACGTAAAGCGGAACAATAGCTATAATTAATGATTTTCAGTTGAGCACACCAGATTTTTGAAGAGCAACGCGCATTAAGACCCATTAAACTTTCGTTTGAGCCTAAGAAATTTACAAGAATCTTCAACTTCAGTATATAAATTGTATTCGATCAGGATTACGACCTAGTTTCTCACACCACTTATGTTGTGTGTGTGTGTGTTAATTTTATACATGAGTGGTGGGCCCTACAGTTTAAAGTCGACTGGCAATTTTATTTACTCTCAGAGTTTTTATCAGAAGACTGCTGAGCGAGAGTCGCCGAAGAAATATCTTTTCGTTATGTTCAAGAATGTCTGGAGTTTGAACCGTGGCCTCATGTCTAATGAGCCAACACTCTGCCTACTAGGCAACTTCAATAGTTTATTGCAACGCTAATTTAAAAGTGTAGCGCAACTGTTACACTTTATTAAGGTTGTGGATTATTTGAAACAAAATGATAATGGAAGTATAACACTGTTCATCAAGTAAAGAAGCCTACTCCAATTTGTCTCAACCTACCAATCTCTCTTCTCTTCCTCTCTCTTAAAATTCTCTTACTATAGGAATTAAAATAAAATGTATATACATAAGCCTTATACGGTGTTCAGATATGCGCCTTTATTGCGTAAATCACAATAAACGCCATTGTTGAGCTCAATATTTCATATAAAATTTCAATTAATTATTGCGCAATAAATACGAAAATTATTATAATATTGAGTAAAACTTAAAATGCAGCACTGTCATAAGTATGTTTAGTGATTATATTACAATTTACCGAACACTTTCTGTTGATATTTGACACCTCAAATGATAACAACGATAAACAAAAAAAAAACAAAAAAAGCAACAAAACAAGAAAACAAAATAAAAACAATGTTTTTGAAACAACCAGCTGTTGTTTTGTTTACCAGCTGTCAAATGAATATTGAATAAGTAGCTGAACTGCGTATATTATTATGTTTGAACACTTAAAATATTGTACTCAATAAACCGAACATTGACTCAATAATAGTCCATATCTGCACATAGTATTACCCTGAGTATTAATATCAGTTTCAAAAGGAAATTTGCAAATTTTCTGAAAGAAAACTTTTATAATGTGAACCACAACTTAATGGAATTGTATTGAAAAGAAATATGTTCAAAGTTAAGTAAATATATTTTCATTATAAATTGAGCAAAGACTGTAGCTATTATTAAAAGATACATATATGCGGCTTTATTTAAAAGATAGCCAAGTAATTCAAGACCACCTGTTAAAAAGCCAGCCCATATGTATACAAATTTTCAATGGTAAATTTGATCTGCATATATTTATATACCAAATATTTACAAAATCCATTGATTTTAAAAATAAACAACAAAATAGTCTTACAACTCAGCTGAGACGAGCTTGACTGAGTCATCAATCATCGTAATTAATGGAATTCAAGACACGAAATTTTTGTTTGTGTCTCTCAACTAAAAATATGTAAATAAACAAAAAACCGAAATAAATAAATAAGTAAGTAATTATTTATAAACAATTAAATTTAAGTTACAATTATAGTGCTTCGGTACTTTTTCTTATTAAATGAATACGAGGAAGTACATACAACGTCTAGGAAGGCCCTAGAAAAAACTTTATTTTTTTATTGAATTTATAAAATCGAGAAACCTATAGAGGTTAGCGATAAACGATATATAACGTATAATTTTTAGATTATTTACTTTGTTTTTTGTTTTTAATTTGCCTTGTTGTTGTTTTTTTTTCTGATTGCCTAAAGCCAAAATTTTTATTCATTTAAATTTATTATGTAAAGTTCGAGGAAAAAAATTTAATTTTTTTGCTTTTTTTTTGTAAGCAATTAATGTGAAACACGTGAGTAAGACTTGTTGTTGTTGGAATTTTTTTTATATTTTTTTGTGTATTTTCAACACTGAATTTAAATTAATTACAATATTTGAAATAATTAATTATTCAATCTTTGTTTTTTTTTCTATAATTTTAAATGCCTACAACAAGTATTTACAGTCATAACATTATTATTATTATTATTAGGTGTAGTAAAAAGAAATCTATTATTTTTATAACTCACGGTTTTAGTAATATTGCATATAGCTTAAGACTTTTGAAAGCAGCAAAGCGATCACCAACTAGATATATGTATATATAGTCTGCCACTTAACTGGGAAAACGTTTCACAAAAAACAAAGTAAAGGTAGGATTAGCCAAACGTTCAAGAAACCGTACGGAGGAACGTATGTTCATTTCTAGTATGTGAAATGCATTAAAAACGATTATTCTACTGTATTGGATTCTCGATAAGCATTTGCATTTCATTCGTATGCTATAAACGAACGTAAAATCCAATACGCGGCGTGAACGTTCGACTAATTCTATCATAATACTTCACCTACCCATGGTCTACATGGCTACATTTAATACTACAATGAATAGAAAATGACTATAACATGACATGATATCATGAGATAAAATAAGAAAGAACCTCGCCGTAGTCTATTAGGTAGTGCGTAGGCTTATTAGATGTAAAGCCAGGGTTCGAGCCCCAGGCCAGATATCAAACTAAAATACAAAAGGTATTTCTTCGGCGACTTTCTCTCAGCAGATTTCTGGCAAAAACTCTGAGAGTAAATAAACCTGCCATGAAAAGTTACTCAAAAATCTGTTGTTCGGAGTCGACTTTAAACTGTAGGTCCCACCACTCATGTATAAAATTAACACACTCAACATAAGTGGTGTGAGAAACTAGGTCGTAATCCTGACTGAAGGGTTGTAATGACCAATTACGTACATTTGCATTATTTACATGGCGCGAACGTTCGGCTAATTCTATCATAATACTTCTCCTACCCATGGTATACATGGCTACATTTAATACCACAATACATGAGAGAGAAAATTATTAGAACTGACACACGGTATCATGAGGTAAAATAAGAAAGAAGCTCCAAAAACCATTCAACAGAATAGAAAGATTTTCAGGCAGGCTAGTCGATTGATTTTTTCAATATTTTATTAGGACTGCTCGAGGGTATTATTTAATAAAACGGACACAGTTTCTTACAGGCAAAGTAATATTGCTAGACTCTGTGGGACACATATGAATAAGAAGAGGTCCGACTTACTTCTGTCTTTAAAACTCATCACAATTCATTGCACAGAAGCAATTCTCACCGGCCACTGTTCCTTTAGTAGAAAATCTTCATATTACTGCAAATGAATGAGGACCTAGGGGTCTCAAGAGAAAGAGAAACTGTCCCTTACCTCATGTGCCAGTGCACTGCTCTTGTCATACTGAGACAGAGTTTTTTCACCTCTCATAAATACATAACATACATAATTGGTCATTACAATGCTTTAGTCAGGATTACGACCTAGTTTCTCACACCATTTATGTTGTGTGTGTTAATTTTTTATACATGAGTAGCGGGACCTACAGTTTAAAGTCGACTCCGAACAGAACTCCGACAGAGTTTTGCAGTATTTTCATTGCAATTTTTAATTACTCTCAGAGTTTTTGCCAGAAATCTGCTGAGAGGAAGTCGCCGAAGAAATATTTGTTTGTAATATTTTCGAACCCTGGCCTTATATCTAATAAGCCAACACACTACCTACTAGACTAGGGCGACTTTTTCACCTCTCACTGCCTAAAATTCTTAACCGAGCATTTTTAAAATATAAAGATTGCTGCAATGGCAAGATTTATTTTGAAGTTGGGTTGGTTTGCTCTAGGGAATGCTGGGTCCTTAGGTTGAATATTGATTGTGGTAGAATAATGATTTCAGATAGGGTGAAGGATCATACTAGACAACGATTGCTATTTTAAAAACAAGGCTTTCTCCGATGAGATGCTTATACTACCGCTTGAGTCAGATTCTCTTGTGAATTTTCAAAGCGAGTTGTAGCTTTTAAAGAAAAATGCGTCATTTGCCATAACCTCTAGTATAAATTGTCGTAATCCTATCTCGACGGCTTGTAGGAAATTTAGTACAATTAGATATGTTTTCTTATGTATTTGTATAGATTTGCAGGAAATATATTATCTCGTATTTATTAAAAGCAAACATTCTTCTACTATCCTTCCAAGTCAAGTTTGATTAACCGGTATGTATGACAGCACAAATCCTATATAACAAGGCAGGCAAATAGGAAATGGATTCACTTCACTGCCTTGAAGAAAACGAACCATATCGATGTGCTTATCGATTGACGTTTTAGGTCCTATCATCAAACGGCGACAGTACACTTTGGCCTGGGGAGTCCTGAACATATACAGTCAACGCTCCTATAACGCGATACTCTCAGACCGCGGTTTCCATATAACGCCGGGCTGAAATTGCGACAACCCTCTTATAACGCGGTACGCTGAGAACGCGGTTTCCACATAACGCGGAACTGAAATTGCGACAGTCCTCCCATAACGCGGTATAGGAGTTTCCCTTCAACAACATCCCATAAGTTCCTTCCGCATAGCCTGTGAATGACGCTAGTAACTAGATATTGTAAGAGGGTTTAATATCAGTTTTATCTCCGACGCAAAAGCACAGCCGGGTTATATAACCAACATGTTTATATAAATATACCAACTTATCTCATAGCCGAACACAACATCGATTTCAGTCATCACAGAGCTCTTTCACAGTACATAATTCAATAAAAATAATTTATAATTCATCTTGTCTTGGTCTCCATATAACGCGGTACGAATGATATGATTTGTACTAATTCCGAGTTTCTTATAGCGCGGTTTCCATACAACGCGGTAGACGGTTTCCATAGAACGCGCTACGAATTAGCCTGGTCTGTATGGTTACATCCGAGTTTTTTATAGCGCGGTTTCCATACAACGCAGTACGCACTCACCGCGTTATAGGAGGGTTGACTGTATCATCAGAGACGGAATACTACTGGCTTACGGTTAAACTTTCATCTTTAAACCCTATGGTCAAAAATTTACCCGTATGAAGGTTGTAGTCTTACTTGTAAGAGAGGTTAATCACCCACCCATCTGATTATCCAATAATGGGCTAAACTGAAAAAAATAATGGATTTCTTTTTACTATACCTTATATTAAGATTTTTTTAAAATCTTTTTTTATATTCGATTTTTTTTTGCACTGACTTGCTGTGTTTAATAGTCAACTTAATTTAACTGTCAGATTTCATTTATCATTGTTTATACGTATCAATTTTAATGAATTTCTTTATTTATTTATTTATTTTAAATAAAATAATTATTGTATCTATTTTTTTAATTTATTTGTTATTAGAAAATATTCTCAATTTAATCTTTAAAGCTCTATTAAGATTCATTCAATTTTTATGGCGTGTAAATAAACTTTGTTTTCAAAATGTTTATTTTAGAAAGAAAAAAATCAAAAAAATACCCATGGGAACCTGATTTATTCACGCTTTAATATTGAGGGCTAGAATATTGCAATTATTAAATGTAATTTAATATTATTAACGTTATAATAATATTAATAATAACGTTAATAATAATAATAAATTAAGCTTTATGACCCATTTTAAACAATCTAAAAATGAGTCATTCGTTCAATTTTAGTTGATTTTATTTAAAAAAGAAAAAAAAATTGTTTTGAATCGAAATTATTTGCCAAATTCAACATTTTTTTTCATTACAATTGGTACTCAATTAAAACCAAACCCTTGCGGAATAACCTATAAATTGTTATCGTTTAATAATAATTGTTCTTGTCCTTAAATGTTGACTCTAATTTTAATAAGAATAAGACCTAAGAAGTGATTAGCTCTAGGATCGTTAGGGAATGTCGCCGCTGTCTCGACCTTCTCTCGGGGCGCTTCACCAGTGTCTCTCTGGCGTGGGTCCCCGGGCACAGTGAAATTCCGGGAAACTGTAGGGCCGACGAGCTTGCCAGAATCCTCTTCTGTTGAATTGGGTATGCCACTTGCCTCGGTCAAGTTGACCATTGCGCAGAGGTTCTTTCGGGACGCCAACCTATCCTGGGTCAATGAGGAGTCCTGCTCCACCGCTAGACTCACCTGGCCCAAGATGGATAGAAGGCGTACCAACCGATTACTTGGTCTTGGTCGTGATGTCATCTCGACTACAGTGGCCGTGCTTACAGGTCATTGCGTCATGGGTAGACACGCGGAAAGAATGAGGCTCCCTTTCAACGACTTCTGCCGTGGATTCAGGTCAACTGAGGAAGAGGAGACTGTTCTTCACTTTCTTTGCCAGTGCCCGATTCTTGCTAGGTGTAGATATAGGTTATTTGGCTCCCCATTCCTTGTTAGCTTAACGGAGCTATCATCTATTGACATCAAGGATATAGCTTCGTTCATCAAACTTTCTGACTGGTTTTCCAGTGCGGAGTAGTCGTGCTTTTGTTGTGCAGCCCTTGCGCTGACCAACTTCTTCCTTTTTCCTGATTTTGGTGGAACTTGGTTAGTACAGGGACTGCGTTCACCCGTGGCATCACAACGGGCCGCTATGCGTGCTCAAGTGAGCTTTGTGATAACAGAGCTACCACTCCGACCTAACCTAACCTAACCTAAGACCTAAGAAGCTTGGAAAAAATTCTCTCTCGTAATACCAAGTATTTCGATACACACGTACATACACATAATTCGTCATTATAACCCTTAAGTCAGGATTACGACCTAGTTTCTCACACCACTTATGTTGTGTGTGCGTTAATTTTATACATGAGTGGCGGGACCTACAGTTTAAAGTCGATTCCGAACGACAGATTTTTGAGAAACTTTTTCATGGCAATTTTTTATTTACTTCGCAGAGTTTTTTGCTAGAAATCTACTGAGAGGAAGTCGCCGAAGAAATATTTTTCTTCGTATTTCCTTTAGTTGGAGATGCATGTCCTAGAATTTGAACTGAGGCCTCACGTCTAACATGCCAACACACTACCTACTAGACCATGACGACTTTTCTAAGTAGGGGACGCAAATAATGTAGAAGATTTGCCTCTCTCCTCGAGAAATAGGTGGCGTTCATGGACAAGATTGAACGTCGAAATGAGCTTCAAAAGGGACTTTTTAGAAAACCTGGCTGTCCGCGAATATTAGTATACTCTCAGGGAATATTCCGCTACTGAGGTTCTGAAAGCTAACTCTTCTATGTACAAGCCATACCCCGTTTTCACAGTCAACTTCAAATTGTCGGTATTTCTTCGCAGAGAATATGGAGTAGAATTTAGCTTTGCATACCAGTAATCTTTAATGGTGCCTTGAGACATGTTGTAGAGGACTATATAATCAATCGGTACTGAGGAATAGGAGTCCGCGTCTATAAAGTTTTTATGGTGTTGTTCAGTTTATTGTGTATAAGCCCAATTTAGAACTGCGTGTCGTTCTCAGAACATTGGTAGGTAAAAAGAATGGCGGGCGGCACTCTAATGCTTCAAAACGTAGGCGTACAAATATATGTGTAGGCGGATCCTTAACTTTATTAACGTGTTAATGTCTGTGGACGCGAAGCACACCGTTTTCGAGTGTGCACGCTGGCAGAGCTATCGCTCTGCACTGACGTCGATAGTTGGGACGATCACGGCCGGTAACATTGTCGGGATTATGATCGCGAGTAGGGAAAATTGGACCTCAGTGGCGAATTACGTGGAGAGCATTCTAAGACTGAAGAAGAGGGATCTTGAGACTGCGGAACATGTGGGCACGCCGGAATAGATGAAACTGGCACACGTGCCAAGCGGAATTCGAGGCAGGGACCTGGACGAAAGGAATAGTGGAGACACTTAGATGTCTCTTCAACTTTCGACACGCAGTTCGGACGCGGATATGAACGCGCAGGGGCCAAAGGGACTCCACTCCGAAGTAATACCACCGTAGTTCCGGAGTGGGCACAAGTCCACGAGACGAGGAAGGGAATTTAGTGGGTGAGGGCCCCACACACGGGGGATGTGACGACTTCCTCTGCGGTTAGGTACATTTACCCCTACTCGGCATGAAAAAAAATGTCTATGGAGTACCCACAGCTTGCTTGAGCGATTAACCTAATTTGTTTGAAAATAAATTCAAGGAATTATTGAATTTATATTTAAATTTTGTGAGACGTCTGTAGCGGACTCTAGCTTATACCATAACTTATCAGCGTTGAGCCATTAACACTGTTAATTTAAATTGAAGTTTATTTTTTATGTTTGTTGGATGTTTGAATAATTTAAACAAAGTTTTAAGAGAATCAATAACCATAAAATATAAAATTGATACGAATGGACAGCGGAGCGCAGAACAGCACAGCATTAAGAATATTTAAATTTTTATTTTTTTTTTTTTAATTTCATAGATTTCAGTCAAGCGCACACTACATACAGGTCCCTGCTGCTGCTGGGTCATTCACCCTTTTTGGTTGCTTTTTTTTAATCAATTTTTTTTAAAGATTTTTTTCTTTCATTTTATTTATTAATCTTGAATTATTTTGATTAACAAAAGACGCCGTATAATATTATGAATAATTTTTAAAGTTTTTTTCTTTCTTTCTTTCTTTCATTCTGTCGATTTAATGAAAGAATAAATAAAACTTTCACCCAAAAATTCATTTTGTATGCTCAAATCAAAAAGAAAAGAAAAAAAAAAACTTCAAATTAAAGAATGAAAGATCATTCGGCCGGGCTTTATGAATAAATTTTATTTGAATTTTCTGGTTCTGATTCTGATTCTGGTTCTGGTTCTCATTCTGTTAACGATTTCTGATGGTGTTTCTGTAACTTGACACTGAATGCATGCATTCAAGCTCATACAATAACTAAAGCAACAATAACGGCAATAAAAAACTAAAATTATATGTACAAACGAATGTTTGTTTGTTTGTTTGTTTGAAAGTTTCAGTTCAGCGATTGTCGTGATATTGCTGGAGGCGAAGGAAGGTAGTTTAAAGAGGAATGAAGACTCATCATTTTTTTTCAAGTTTTTAGTTGAGTTAACAGAACACTAGTATAGGTTGGCTTAGCAATGACATTATGTGTGGAATATAAAATCGTTCAAATGTCCGCTACGGCTTCTCCGGTTGAAGCACATTCGAAATCTTCAATTTCCCATGATTCTGGCGCATAAATCAGACTGAATTTGATAGATGGCATGTGTTATATTGGCTTTGAGGACCGCTATGGTTGGTGGTTTATTCCCGTACACCTGCTACACACACACACCCTTCAGTCAGTATTATGGACCTAGTTTCTCACACCATTTATGTTGTGTACGTTAATTTTATATATGAGTGGCGGGCAGTGGTGTTGTCGAGCCGGAACGCTCCGGAACGTCGTTCCGGTACTTCCTTTTTGGACAGGAACGCGTTCCGGAACTAAAGATGATTTCTGATAACGAGAATTGGCTGACGTTTTGAAAAAAAAAATTTTTCTAATTTTTGACGAAATTTTATACGTATTTTTATAAACAAGGGTTTGAACCGAACCCGAACCTGAACAAAAACCGGAACAAACCGGCTTGTTTTTCCGAACCGTGAACCGGAGTCCGGAACGTTTTTTTTTTTTTTGTTGATCCGTCATCCCGTATACACAAAATGGGTTTCGTAATGATTTTCGCTTCCTTTCCTTTTTATGCTATATACAGGGCCGATCCTGGCGACGGGCGAAAATTGGGGGAAATCTTCCTCCCCCGCCGTCAAATTTGGGACATTAGACCTAAAAAAAAAACGCCGCCGCCAGGATTATCATGGAAAATCACCTCCGTCGTGAAATTTGGGACATGAGACCCCACAGAGAGGCCGCCTACCTAGGATCGGCCCTTTCTATATAATTACATATACGCGTTCCGGTAAAAAAAAATTAGCACAATACCACTGGTGGCGGGACCTACAGTTTAAAGTCGACTTCGAACGTCAGATTTTTGAGAAACTTTTCATGGCAATTTTATTTACTTCGCAGAGTTTTTGCCAGAAATCTGTTGAGAGGAAGTCGCCGAATATTTTTTTCATATTTTGTTTTCGATATCTGACCTGGGGTTTGAACCGTGGCCTTACGTTTAATAAGCCACCACACAGCCTACTAGACTACGGCGACTTCTAAGAAGTGAAGTACATCTGAAATGTTAAATATTCCATGATTCTGGTGTATAAATCTGACTGAATTTGACAGGCGGCATGTGTTATATTGGCTTTGAGGACCATGGTTTGACTGTGGTTTGTGCTGCTTAAGAAAACCCCACAAGGAGAAGTCTAACGGGGTCAAGCCGCACAATTGCGGTAGCTTGTTCACATCTTGTGCAATTGAGATGGGTATGCGCTCGTACTGAACTGTGTGGCACATAGCACCGTCCTTCTGAAATCACAAGTCATTGGTGTCCAGACCAACCAATTCAAGCCAAAAGAAGTTGGTAATCATTGACGTACAGTGTTCACGTTGAAAGTGATGGCCTGTCCAACTTCGTTCTCAAAGGAATATGAGTCGAGGACGCAACCAGCCTAAAATTAATGCTAAATAGTGGCTTTTCGGTATGTTTTGAAGGCTCTTGGATCTTATATGGATTCGTATCGTCTCAAATACGATAATTTTTTGCTGACGTGCCCAATCATCTAGAAATGGGCGTCATACTGAAGAGGATTTTTCGATGAAAATTTTGATCGTTTGCCAACTGCTCGAGAGGCGAACACACATTGTTGTTTATAGTCGTCCATAGTGATTTGACAAAGCAGACTGAACAAATGACAACTAATGTGACAGCTGTAACTTCAACAAAATGGCCGTTATTAACTGTCAAAGTGTGAAAGTCCCTATAAACCTTTGTGCTAGAAACGCTTACAGGGTGACCACCTTCTTAGAATATTTGAGTGCAAAATTGTTCGAAACCTTTTTGAGCCAACGCAACATAAACTACCCTCCAATCTGCCACCTCTACAGTCTCATCAATGGATGGGTCAGGGGGGAAGAGCAAAGGCATTGGGGGAATGGATCGGGTTGTTATGTTCCTAGATGTGCTATAGCCTGCTATAGACAGTGTAAGAACAGGTTGGCTGCTGGGCTTAGATAAGGCCCGCTTAAGGTTAGTTATTGGGTTTATTACGGTGCACTGCGAGATTGGGTCGCTGACAAGAGTCTGGAACAGATCCCAGCCGGACTATTGCAGGGTATGTTACGATAAGGAGGAATTGAAAACTATCGAACATCTCCTCTGTAACGGTCCAGCCCTTATTAGTAGGTTGGGGTTGAAGACACTTGGCAGGGGCTTCTTTGTTTGGGTTTGAATTCTGTGTCGGGAGCCGATATAAAGGCTCTCCATAGATTCGTTATCAGTAAGAGCTGGTTGAGAAGTGCTAGGTCGTAGTGTTGTCTTGTGTATTTATGGTCTGTGGTGTTCCTACGCTTCCTTATTCTTCCTTTCTTACTTCATCTCCTTTTTCCCTATCTCCCCTATTATCTTCTCCCCTTTAGGACGTTGTACAATGGGTCCACTGTACCTCCTCGTACTGCACTTGTCTCAATTGGCAAGTACATGTCCTCTAACCTAACATACATAACATACATAATTAGTCATTAGAACCCTTCAGTCAGGATTACGACCTAGTTTCTCACACCACTTATGTTGTGTGTGTTAATTTTATACATGAGTGGCGAGACCTGCAGTTTAAAGTCGACTCCGAACGACAGATTTTTTGAGAAACTTTTCATGGCAATTTTTATTTACTTCGCATAGTTTTTGCCAGAAATCTGCTGAGAGGAAGTCGCCGAAGAAATACTTTTTGTATTTTGTCTTGATGTCTGGCCTGGGGCTCGAACACTGGCTTTTCGTCTAATAAGCCAACACACTACCTACTCGACCACGGCGACTTCCTCTAACCTAAACATAAACAACGCGAAATTGGTGGGCAGAGCTTGTCGCTCTTCTGCAACAGTAGTGGACCGCTATGTGTTGTTAAATCAAATGGAAAGTTGCATTGAAGACGGCGCAATAAAAAGGTGGTTACAGAGAAGCATGGATTAGAGTAGAGGCAACACAGTAAAGTCCATTCCGAGCTAAAACGCTATAAGATAACAGTGCGAATGATACTAATTTTGATACACTGAGAATATATGTTACGAGCAGCGAAGCACATCGGGTTTTAGTTGGTGAAACCTTTATAAAAGAGGCGACAAAATTTAAAAATATTCTTAAGCCATCAATCAAAATCGCTGAAGTGGAAAATTTCCAAAATAAAAAAATAATAATAAAAAGACAAAAAAGATTAATAAAAAAAGAAAGGAAAAGAAAAGAAAAGAAAGGAGAAAAGAAATAAAAAACTTTACAAAAGATTTTTTAAAATTTGTTATCAAATGTCAATGCCAAGAGGCGTTGAATTTCAATTTTTTTGTTGTTTTTTTGTTGTTATTGACTCATTAGCTTTGTTCGATATTCTCTAATAGATAAGCCACACTACAAGTGCAACATAAGGCATAGGGTTCTTAAGAAAAAGACAAAAAAAAATATTAAAAGGTTCTATTTTTGTAGTCTTCATCTACCACTGGCTGCATTGATAATTGCTTTCAAATCACCTCAAAACAAAAATTATGGATTTTCTTTTTATCTCTGAGGTTTATTACATTGCAGCACTTATGGCACAGCGTTTTATCTCTTTTTGGGAAAAAAATTTACTGTTCGTTTAAATAGAAGCATTTACTGGGAAATATTTGCTTTAAAGATTTTACAACCTAAGCAAATAAGACAAGACATTCAATAATGTTTGTCTAATTACCCAAAAAGAAATAGATAAACTACTTATCTATGCTCTATGCATTATCCTTCACGTTGGAATTTAGGAAAATTATTGAAAAGAAATAATTTTTTTACCTAGAAATACGTTTCAGTTTGTGATAGATTTTGGAACAGGCATAATATTTCAATTGTTTTGATAAGAAATTTTCTTAATGCAAATACCTTAAATACGTCAATCATTTCGTTAGTTTTATAACAAAAGGACTCTGCAGACCATCCAATGCACAAAAGCGTTGCTCACAGGTCACTGTTCACTGTTAGTAGACATATCGCAATAGACATATCGGAAGTTGCCGCAGTCTAGTAGGTACATAGTGTGTCGGCTTATTAAACGTAAGGCCACGGTTCAAACTCCAGGTCAGACATCAAAACGAAAATATGAAAAAATATTTCTTTGGCGACTTCCTCTCAGCAGATTTCTAGCAAAAAAAAACTCTGCGAAGTAAATAAAATTGCCATGGAAAAATTTCTCAAAAATCTGTCGTTCGGAGTCGACTTTTAACTGTAGGTCCCGCCACTCTTGTATAAAATTAACACACACAACATAAGTGCTGTGAGAAACTAGGTCGTTATCCTGACTGAAGGGCTGTAATGACCAATTATGTTATGTATGTACTTAGAAAACGTATTACAGACGTATCGGCCAGAACGAGTATTACTCTGGAAAGCCTCGTATGCGATCCATAGTGACCATTCGCTATTAGGCTGGAAATTAGGGAAAATTTGCACTCCTTTGCTAACATTTGCTGGATGATAAAGAGCGCTGTTTAGTCTTGACTTTTTGAAGTCGTCGTAGTCTAGTAGGTAGTGTGTTGGCTTATTAGACGTAAAGCCAGGGTTCGAGCCCCAGGCCAGACACCAAGACAAAATACAAAAAGTATTTCTTCGGCGACTTCCTCTCAGCAGATTTCTGGCAAAAACTCTGCGAAGTAAATAAAATTGCCATGAAAAGTTTCTCAAAAAAAAATCTGTCGTTCGGAGTCGACTTTAAACTGTAGGTCCCACCACTCATGTAAAAAATTAACACACTCAACTAAAGTGGTGTGAGAAACTAGGACGTTGTACAATGGGTCAATTCGACCTCCGGGTACTGTACTTGTCTTAATTGACAAGTACACGTCCTCTAACCTAACCTAGTCTTGACACAGAGTGGATTAAAAATTTACATTTTTTTATGTGGTTTTTGTGCTCGCTGGACACTGCCTAATAGGCTGCACAAGTCCGCAGGCTATGCACCCCACGTGTAATTAATCAGAAACCCCTACTGCCCAGCACTTGCACGAATGGGTGCGAGAGTACTGGAAAGCTCTTTCTTGTCCTATCTGGCGGAACTGTATGAATTTATGATAAGGGACATTAGCCGGCATAAAATTGAGTTTAGGAGGTTTAGTAATGATGTTAATGGAGTGTGTGGGATCTTGATGATGACTTGACATGAACAAATCATAATAATTGGAGGGAATTGCATTATTAAGCATGCTGAATAAAACCTTTCTCCATATCATAACAACGGTCATATTATTGCTTGTTTTAAGAAGAAAAAAATAGATGGGGGTTTGTCCTAACAAGTCATGTATTGATTACATTATCCCTTTGACGGACACCAAAATTTTAGGAGGCCTTCCCGTGGGACACTTTCTGTATCTCCGTTATTTGGAGGAAACAATTTATGACGTGTATACACGTCATGTCCCCCCAGAAACCCTTGTTATGACGTCTATAGACGTCAGTGTCCGTCAAAGGGCTAACCTATTAGAAGTAATAGGTAGGGCTGCCAGTCGAATAAATATTGCCTATGTTTATGAACTTTGCGGA
Source organism: Sarcophaga variegata (assembly GCA_932273835.1). Lineage (NCBI taxonomy): Eukaryota > Metazoa > Arthropoda > Insecta > Diptera > Sarcophagidae > Sarcophaga > Sarcophaga variegata. Next base: position 142,762,413 of record OW026358.1, on the reverse strand, counting down.
GACATTTGACCCCTTGGCCTCGTTCTATTGAATTTATCATGACATTATTAAACCCAAGATTGGGGTTTAATGCTGGCATGCATTAGGGATATTTGATGTTCCAAAGTTATTTAATATCGTTTTAGAAATATACATACAGTGGACAGCAAAAGTCTTAGTACGGTAATATATTTTGACAACAAAAGCGCCTACAATCTTAATACTCTTGCACAAAGTCCCGATATGACTTCAAGAGAGTATTTAGGAGATCATTTGAATGAACGATTAAGTAATCGTTAAACCTCAAACAAAAGTCAACCGAAAAACTTGCTCATGAGTGCCACCAGAAAACACTAAACAAAACTTGTACATTCAATTCCAAATGGATTAAATGGAGTGCTTGACCTTAAGGGATATTCTACTAAATAAAAGGGATAACATTTTCATATAAAGGGTCCGCCAAAATAACTTTTTTTTTTTCTGAAAATGCTTTAAAAAAAAAACTACTGAATATTTTCTCAAATTTCTTTTTTTATTTGAAAGTACAATCCTTTCGGTTAATAATGGAAAATAATTTCATTCAAATGGCTACCACGGCTGGCCATGCAGTAGCCTACACGATCGGCCCAATTTTTAAGCACATTATCGATTGTGTGCAGCTGTATTTCACCAATGGCTTCACGAATATTGTCCTTTAAAGCGTCAATTGTCACTGGCTTATCGGCGTAACACTTATCTTTGACGGCACCCCACAAATAATACTCCAACGGTGTCAAATCGCAGCTCCGAGGTGACCAAACGACATCAGCTCTGCGGCTGATAATGCGATCTTCAAAAACAGAGCGCAAAACATCGAGTGGCGCCATCCTGTTGAAACCAAATGTTGCCAATATCCTCCTCTAGAATTTTTGTGAACAAAAATTCGTTCAACATGGCCCGATAACGATCGCCATTGACTGTAACGGCCACACCTTGCTCATTTTCGAAGAAAAATGGCCCAATTATGCCTCTGGACCAAAATCCGCACCAAACAGTGACTCGTTTTGGGTGCGTCGGCTTTTCAATGTATGCGTGCGGGTTTTCTGTGCCCCAAATGTGACAATTTTGCTTGTTTATATACCCGCCAAAATCAAAATGAGCTTTATCTGAAAAGAAGATTTTTTTTTGCCAAAATCGGCATCTTCAGGTGTAGGCTACAGAATGGCCAGCCGAGGCAGCCATTTGAATGAAATTATTTTCCATTATTAACCGGAAGGATTGTACTTTTAAATAAAAAAAGAAATTTGAGAAAATATTCTGTTGTTTTCTTTTTAAAGCATTTTCAAAAAAAAATATTTGGCGGACCCTTTATTAAAAAAACAGAAACCCAACAGCAACGCTTTCTCTTCTTATTTTTTTTTTTTTAAGTCGCCTAAATTTTAAAATTTTCTAAAAATACGATGAAAAATTTAAAATAGAATTCAATGGCTAACGATGCTTTACATTAAACTGATAATTTAAAACTTGGTTTAATAATAGATTTTAAACACTGTACACAAATCCAGTTTTGCTTTTTTTCTCCCCTCCCTCTTATAATAAAAACCACACAATGCAACATTCTATTAAATTCTGTTCTATTAATAAAACTCAAAGGAAAGCAACAAAAGAGAAGAAAAGCTACAACAATCTGATTATTTTCCTCTTTTGGAATATTGTAGTCAATATCAAATGAAAATAAAAAAGAAGACGAAGAAAACAACATCTTCCCAGAAGCCAAAAGACTTCTTGGCTGAACCTCCACTAGACAACAGCAGCAGCACTGATGGTGTCTAAACACCTTCTTAGCAAAGCTCAAAGCAAACCAAACCAAGCCAAGCCAAATACATACGTTAGAGGGGCACCTCGTATAAAATCAAATAGAAAGAGGAAGAAAACGAAGTAAGCAACCTCCTGCTATTAAATGAATTTTCAATAGCAAAGAAATTATAATTTTTTTCTTCTTCTTCTTTTTCTCCTCCTATAAAAAAATGCTATTACAGCTGAAGGTGACAAGGGGGCGGGCGGGGGACTAAGTTGCGCAAGAAGAAAAAGAATCCAAAGATCCAAGTGTTTCTTTCATCTTTTCTTCCTCTTTTTTTCTTATTATTTTCAACTAAAAATAGCTTGTGCAACTAAATATGGCTAAAAAAAGTAGAAAGAAACGAAAAGAAGAGAAGAAGAAGAAAAAAAGCTCAGCTCAGCTCACGATTTTCAAATAAGGTTTTTATTGGCAATTTCAAGACACTAGACCTTTTGGGTCTTTTGCAATCAGACACACGTTTATGTACACATGTACACTCTCTATGGTAAATAATTTTATTGGAATATAAAAACTACAACAACAACTACAACAATACAAACAAGACATCATCAATATTATAGCGATAATATCAAATGGCCCGTTTTTTCTTCTTTCTTCTTTTGCTGCTCTTTGCTTTGGCTATTGCTTAAAATCATACACTCGAAGAATTATTGCCAATCATTCATTATTCACGCATTGCAAGAATAGTGTTTGTATACAGAATATTCTTACGTTTGTACCTTTTAAAAACGTTTAAAATATCAGCTCGTAGATTGCAAATAATATAAAAATAAATTCTGTGTGCCACTGTTCACAACTTGATGTAAACAACAACAATTGCTTTATTTTATATTCCTCTGTTTACAACACCCTTTGTAATGGGTGATTTTTTAAGAGCTATAGGAAAATTTTTCAAAAAAAAAACACATAAAATACAGAAAAATGCATGAAATCTTTATTTGAATCGATAGTACGGTCCATATAATTTAATGTTTGAAGATTATTTCATGCAAATGTTGACCGCGACTGCGCCTCAAATGATCGATCCGCTTAGTCCACTCTTGGCATACTCTTTCCAATATTTCGGCCGGTATCTCACGAATAAATGCTTCAATGTTGTCTTCCAATGCGTCAATTTAAGCGGGCTTATCTTTATAGCCATGAACTTTAACATAGCCCCACAAAAAATAGTCTAATGGCGTTAAATCGCACGATCTAGGTGGCCAATTGACCGGTCCCGAACGTGAAATAAAATGTTCACCGAACTCGCCTCTCAATAAGTCCATTGTTACGCGTGCTGTGTGGCATGTGGCACCGTCTTGTTGAAACCACATGTCATGCAAGTCAAGCTCTTGCATTTTGGGCAAACAAAAGTTGGATATCATCTCACGGTAGCGGTCACCATTCAGTTACATTACGATTCGCAGCATCTTTGAAGAAGTACGGTCTAATAATGCCACCAGCCCATAAACCGCACCAAACTGTGACTTTTTCTGGATGCATTGGTAGCTTTTGCAATGCTTATGGCTGACCTTCACTCCAAAATCGACAATTCTGCTTATTTACGTATCCATTGAGCCAAAAATGAGCTTCGTCGCTGAACACATTTTTTCGATACAGAAGTGGATCTTCGGCCAACTTTCCAAGAGCCCATTCACAAAAAAATCTGCGTTGCGATAGGTCGTTCGGCTTCAATTCTTGCACCAGCTGTATTTTGAAAGGCTTCACACCTAAATCCTTCCGCAAAATTTTCCACGTTGTTGAGTAACAGAGGCCCAATTGCTGCGAATGGCGATGAATCGATAATTGATGGTCATCATTAACACTGGCCGATACAGCTGCGATATTTTCTTCAGTTCGCACTCTACGTAAGCGTGTTGGTGCTTTAATGTCCAACAATGCAAATTTGGTGCGAAATTTAGTTACAATAGCCCGAATAGCCGCTTCAGTGGGTCAATTAAATTGACCATAAAACGGAAGAAGCGCGCGATAAACTTTCTTAACAACAAAACACGCATTTTGATAATAAAATTCAAATGATTTGCAAGCGTTGTTCGTTTGTAAGACGATTCATGGTTAAATTATAGACCAAACTGAAGATGTTTGACAGTGAAACAAAAGACGAAACGTGCGTGAGCTGTTTAAACCAGTGTTGTCAAAAAGATAAAAGCTTAAAAATCACCCGTTATAAGCAATAACTGATCGGAAAATCTTCTAGCCACTATTACTCTTTTCAAACGCACAGCGTCTTCACACAAGACTGACTGAACTTCACTAACTCACTCTCCTGCTTTGCCTTGCCTTTTATATGGCAGAGTAAACAGTCTGATGAATCTTCTTGAAGGCAAAGGTTCGTGGCTTCGCCTTCTCGAAATCTCTATATATGTAAACATCGTTGTTTCATTATTGTTGTTTGTGTACTTTGCTTACATTTATTCTTGTAGTGTTTCTTGTTGTGTTTTTGTTTACTTGTTTACCATTTTTTTATGCTGGTGTTTGTTGTTGTTGTGTTTTTGTTTATAATTTTAATGTTAAGCGATGTAAATGCAAAACACCAGTAACTAGATTCTTCTTCTTTCGTAACAATATATTGCTTCTAAAGCCCAGGCTACTGCCATTCGATTGGAGATTTGTACAGATACGCTCAACTGATGTCAGGGTACACGCATATGCTAACAGTATGCTTGACAATGCTTGACAGTACATCGAACTTAAAGCTTATAAAACTCTTTTCGTCTGTAAACTACAGCTTACCGAGAAGGGATACTGGACACCTACAACTAACACCAAATAAACGAAGATTATCCAAACAAATTGGAAGGGGAAAAAAGGAAGATGAACTGGGAGTATCATTTTAAATAAACTAAGGTTTGATGCACATGCTTTCAGGTCATGGATGCAACCAGAAGTAACTGTACAATGGGGGAAAAAGCAACAGACTTTAATGCCCATATGAAAATCAAAATATTATTAACGATTTCGAGTACACTTTCGACAAATTTTTCAAATGTATTGACGTAAACACCGCAGAGGATTGGACATTCTAATTATTGAAGCATTGACAGCAGGGAAATGTGATTGAATAGATAATCCAAGCAAACAAGAGAAACCAATGCCTGGTGGTAGCATAGAGTGAATGAAACCTAGCAATGAAAAACGCCATCTGTACGATGCAGATCAAGCATAGTCATGCACAAAAGTAGAGAACATGGACCAACAAGAAGTACAAAAATTAATAAAGTCAAGTTAAAGAGATCATCGTGCAACTGAAATTCTGAAATAGGAGGTAAACAAAGTTTGTAACTGACATGGCTTTTTAGATAGTCCACCATTAAGCTCTGATTGTTTTAAGTACAGTTGTACTTTCGATATAGTCAAGGAATTTATTTATCTGGACTCCGCCTTTACCACCAAAAATGATGTCAGTCTGGAGATCAAGCGCAGGATTACTCTTGCCAACGCAGCTGCTACTATAGTCTCAATAGGCAATTGAGTAGCAGAGACCTCTCTCGTACGACAAAACTATACTCTACAAGAGGCTCATCCTTGTCGTGCTTCTTTATGGTGCAGAGATATGGAACCTATTAATGCAGCAGCCTTAAGAGTATTCGAGAGAAAAGTCCTACGTAAGATCTGCGGTCCAGTGCAAGTTGGCGATGATTTCTGCATCCGATCCAATAGTGAGCTGTATGAGCTCCTTAACAACATGGACGTCGTGCAGCGTATTAACATCTAGCGGTTGCGCTGGCTCGGCCATGTCGTTCGAATGGAGGAAAATGCTAAGCGAGACGGGTATTTGTGCGGAGATCTGAGGAAGTCGGCGAAGTGGACGACGTTGTTTGCGTCGGAAGGATCAAATCGAGGAAACCCTGTCATTGATTGGTGTGACCAACTGGCGTAGACGCGCAAGAAGCAGAGGCGCCTGAAAGGATGTTTTAGGCCGAAATCCGTTAATCGGGTTTTAGTGGCCAATTAAGTTAGTATACGGAGTATGGCACAGTAGGGCTTCGTCTCCATACAGATTGTTATGATTCTGTTCCTTAAATATGCAACTGCAGCTTTATTGTGCGGTACCGGACTGCAAGGTGTCCAGCTACTGAACTCTAGTGCTAGTTTCTACAACGTTTCATAACAATGGTTGAAAAATTTAAGGCCGAGTGCCTTGAAAAGCGTTCAGAGTACCAGCACCAACAACAGAGCACCAGCACCAACACTGTCGCCCAATTTGAAGCCAAAGGTGTGCTGATTCAGATCACATTTGCTTTGAACTCCCACCGACATCAAACAGAACAACATTCTCGGTTATGTAACAGAACCCTGAATCTTCTATTAAAAAATTGCTCCAAAGGCATGGCATACAGAAGCGAGTTCGGGTTAAAACAAATGCTTATTCTTGTCGTCTGGATGCAATTGAATGCCTACAGCCTCATTTCTAGGATGACGCTTATGTGGTTCCAAGGTTTTCATGGTTTTTTTTTATGAAACTCAATGTGCAGATCATCTATAATAACCTTTGCGCGGATTAAAAGAGCTGTCCTCGAGAATTACTTGGAAAGGATATATCGCAAGTGGAAAGATAGCTCTAGAAGTCTTTGGTATCTGCAGACTTAGGTTTCTCACTCGCAGGACATATTGAAAGAAAAGTATCGAGAGAAGTGACTGTGGGGAACTATCCGCTTTGGGACAATGTCCTATGCATTGAAGTACAGCTTAAAGACCACTAGGAGGAGGAGAAGGCAGTTAATCACCTCCTTTTATCTTCAAAAAGCAACGCCTTAGAATGTTTGGCAAGTGATTCTTGCACGACATCTTCGGGATATCAGAAGACCTCTAATGATGTGATAATCACTCAAAACAGTGCCTCATGGTAATTATGAGGGGTTGTCTGAACCATCAAACAGTATATTCATTCGAATCTAGAGATAGTGGATTAATGCTGGCTCTCTAAACCGACTGATGGGTCACTCGATGAGCAACTAAGTTCTGGTCCGCAAGATACCAGCTTTCTAACGACTACCAACATATTTTCATGGGCTTTATTCGATAAATGTTAAGAATTGGATTGTGATTCTTTTGTTCTTTTTTCTTGTTTGGGTTTTCGTATCATTTTGTAGCATAAAAATGGGAAAATTGTTTTTAAAATGCTAAAGGCTAGAAAAACCAGAATTTGTGGCCACATAAGCAGCAGAACGTAGAGAAGAAAGAGAATTTTTTTTTATAGAAAATCCAATTTAAAAAAAGAAGAAGAAACGAAGCCAGGCAAGAAACCATCTCATCATCATCATCATCATCAACGTGGTCATTGTTATTGGTGGTCATCATGTAAAAGAAGTAACACAAGTATGAGCCAACTAAAGTCAAAGTAAAGTGAAGTGAAGTGAAGTGAAGTCAAGTAAATTGTAAGAGTATTTAACATATTCGCTGTAATAATATTTATTTTTGTTTTTTTTTTTTTTGTTTGCCATGAGTTTTCTATTTTTATAAATGGTTGGTCTATTTGGCTAACTTGGCTGGCTGGCTAAATGGCTGACTGGCTGTTTATAAGCGAATATCTCTCTTCCTGATGACAAGTAGCCCGCTTCGTTGGTTGACTTTGAAACAACGTAGAGGAAGACAGAAAAAAAAACAAAACTTTTTCTGCTTTTATGTTTGACTAACAGATAAAATACTATAACAACAATAACAACAACAACAAACTCAATAAATATTGTCAACAGAATATTGAAAACAATCCAATACAAGCCAAGTATGGAATTTTGTACTCAACGTTGTTGCACTCACTGCTAGAAGTAGAAACGTTTACTTCTTGCTGCTGTTGCTCCTGCTGCTGCTGTTCTGAATACACAAACAAAAAACAATTGAAATAAAAATCAAGGCTCATAGAAAAAAAAGGAAGAAACCAACCCGAACAACAACAACAATTATTGGTACTGTTTTTGATGTCGGCAAAGTCGGCTTTTAAAGTTTTTAAATCAAGGCAATAAAAGGTATTTAATACCGCACCGAAACGAACCAAACCAAATCAAACAATGACCACCACTTCAAGTGTATGTATATGCCTGCCTGACTGCCTGCCTTTCTGCTTTCCTATCTTGTGTCTTAAACCATCTTCTTCTGACCACCATAACACATAACAGCACAAACAATCACACTCAAAATGCGGCATTACTTTGCAATGTTTTGTTCTTTATTGTTTTTATTCCTATTCCTTGCTATTCTTAGACTGCTTTTGCAGCTAATTTTGCTGCTATTTCTGTTGCTTCTTCCTCTTTTTTTATTATTATTATTTATTGTTTTTGTTGTTAGTTTTATAGACGCTACATAAACTATTAAAACATGGCTTGAATTGTAAATGATCAGAGGAGCATAATATTGTCTTTAGATTTCGTCTGCCTCTTCTGCAAACAATTGCCAAGTCCCTGCTTTGCCCCTTAAAATATGCAGCATAATTGAATTTAATTGTTGTTGTTGTTGTTGTTGTAAAAATTGTATATGCAGCAGCGTCCATCTCTAGATTTTCCCTAACTAAGCTAATTTAACGCTTTTATTATTAAAAGAAAACGCTTTTAAGACAGCATTTATTCCTTAGGTTAGTTTAGGTTAGAGGACGTGTACTTTTCGATTAAGACAAGACAAGTAGACGGAGGTCGAACTGACCCATTGTACAACGTCCTTAAAGAGGGAAGGATAATAGAGGTAATAGGATAAAAAGGAGAGGATGTAGGAAAGGGGAGAATTTCTTTCTTCAAGGCTTCAAATCAAATTTTCGAAAAAAAACATTGTACGTCCTGTAAACAGGATCCGTAAACGTTCAAATAACTCATTTGGAGTTACTAAAAGAGAGTACGAGAAAAGCAAATTTTCGTTAGTTTGGCAGTTATACATATATTTCGAGCCTATATGTCCATAGAATTTACATTGTTTAACCTCTACACATCCTATTGTTATGTTAAACACAACAGAGTCTAGAAGGTCATAGAATTGGAAACCCGGATTCACTCTAACAGTGATAATATCCGATGTAAATTGTTTAATAGGATGGGTCTTTGAGATATACAGTACCAAGTTACGTAAGTATATTCAGATCTTCGTAAGTAGATGATACACAGCTTCAAAGGCCTTAGAGTCTATTGTCTAGTAGCAAGCAGCTTACGACCAATCAATCAGCTATCAGTTGCTTACAACACATAGTGTACAGTTCATAATCTTCAATTGCAGGTCAAAAGAATTACGATTCTTTCAGGATCTTCTTCTTCCAGGTCATAACGGGCTCGAAACACTCACTTTTTCTCTTTGAATTGACTTTTCTTTAATCTCTTCGGGGTGTTATATTACCCCGAGCCTTAAATGTAAAAAAGTTTCTTTGTTGACGTAATCAAAGAGTATGAAAATTTTGTTCGATAAGATCAGCGTTAAATGGCAATTGATCAGGATAGCTACTGCTTTGTGAATGGTCAGCAGGTTAAAAGTGCTGTGCGGCTTGGAATTTACAAAGATTGAGTTGCAAATGTAAATGCAAAACTTGCAAAAAAGAGGCCTAAGATAGCTTCAACTATTGACGAAACAGTGGAATCGACAAATTCGAAGTATCCGTTACACTTTCACAGTGCGTATACAAAACCCTTTTTAGAAGGCTTTTTATTAAAGATCTGATGAAGAAGAAGCCATTGAATGTGGTAAAGGCGTTAAGAGCTATTTAGTTCTTTGAAGTCTTGTACAAACTGATAGAGTAGACAATATTAATTTCACGTGTACTACTCCTAATACCGGACATAATGCCATGGATTGATCGGAAATTTGGACTACTACGTTACACAGATGCTATCGGGTCACGGATATTTTAGAAAATATCTGCACAGAATGGGCAAGACCGCCTCCCCTTACTCTCTTTACGAAGAAGGGGAGGTAATTGATGACGCAGAGCACACTGTTTTCGAGTGTGCACGCTGGCAGAGCTATCGCTCTGTACTGACGTCAATAGTTGGAATGATCACAGCGGCTAACATTGTCGGGGTCATGATTGCGAGTAGCGGAAATTGGACCTCGGTGGTGAATTGCGTAGAGCGCATTCTGAGACGGAAAATGAGGGATCTTGAGACTGCAGAACGAGTAAGCATGTCGGCATGGGTGATACTGTCACACGTGCCAGGCGAAACCGAAATGATGATTTAAACGAAAGGAATAGTGGAGACGCTTAGATGTCCCCTCAACTTTCGATACGCAATCTGGACGCGGATATAAACATGGAGAGGCCAAAGGGCCAAAAGGACTCCACTCCGAAGTAATACCACCGTAGTTTCGGAGTGGGCACAGACAAGTCCACAGGAGGCGAGGGGGGACTTAGTGGGTGAGGGCCCCACACACGGAGGATGGACGACTTCCTCTATGGTGCGGTTAGTTACCCCTCCTCGGCGTAAAAAAAAATTCTCCTCCTTTCCCTTTTTATACAACCAGTTTCATAAATCCAATAAGATGTCCAGCATGTTTAGGAGACATTCCCTGAGTAGTGAAAAAATGTCACTTAATATTACCATGGGAAAACGATGTTATGATCTTGAATTTTAAAAGAATTAAAAGGCTTCAATCTCCCAGGAAGTTCATTGGAGCCCATTAACGAATAACGAACATCAGACAGCGCCACATCTTTAGAAGGAATAGCACTGCACTCATTACACAAGTTTTCTCACAACTATATCCAATAAAACAAGGCAATAGAATTATACAAACGACATTGTTTATGGGCAGTGAAAGATGGCAACCTGGTCATTCTAGAACTTGCTGCAGTTTATTAATAACCCGCTTGGCTGGAAAAATTTTATCAATTCAACTGAAAAAAAGGAATGAAAGTTATACGATGATGGGGGCAACTGCTTTGTGACAGTTTTAATTTGTTTATGGACAATGAAAGATGGCAACCATGTCACTCTAGAACTTGCTGCAATATAGTAATCATCTGCTAGGCTGGAAAAATTTGGTCAATTCAATTGAAAAAAGGAATGAAAGTAATAAGAGAATGGAGGAAATGCATTGTGACAGCTTTACGTTTCTTAAAAAAAAGAAAAGGATAAAAAGCATTGGCAACACTAATTGTTTACATTTCGGCAAAAAAAGGACATAGAGAGAGGGATAGAGATGACATTTTACAACAAAAGTTTCAATGCAGTTGCAAGTTGTTAGTTGTTGTTCTTGTTGTTGTTGTTGTTGCATACTTGTAATTGCATACAAAAGCCTGTGTAATAACAACTACAAGACAATTTAGCTTTGGGGTATTTTTTCATTACATTCAGATGATGTTTTACTCACACTCATACATACATACATATATAAACACACACACACATACACTTAATATAGGACTCAAACTAAAATTTTGATTACAAATGTTTGCTTGTTTGTTGTTGTTGTTCCATTATAAGCAATGAAATTATAACAACAAAGAAAACAAAAACAAAAAATCAAGAACAAGACAAAAGCAAGAAGACAAAAAAATTAAATAAAAGAATTCAAATACTGAAGAAGAACAAGCAGAGAAGCAGAAGAAGAAGAAGACAAAAATAGATGATCAAATTGTTGGCAATAAAAGCAATCACGTCTCCTCTTGGCGTGTGGTGTGGAAGAGATGGTTAATAATAATAAAAAAAAGGCTTGATTTGGATTGGTTTCAGTTTGGTTGGATGTTATATGGTCAGTCTGTTAAACCCAAGTTTATATATCAAACCGGTTAATTCTTTAACTTTTTTTTTCCTGTTCTTTTCCTAATACTCCTCGAATGTATGTACGTACGTAACGTAACGTAACGTACATGTTACGAAGAAGTATGGCCATTTTATTTATAGAATTTAACAACAAAACGAAAAAATAAAAACAGAAACCAAAGCCAATAAACAAAAAAATACAACAACAACAAGAAAATTTCAAATCCAATAACAACAACAAAAAAAGTCATAAATTATTGCAAACGTATGACTTTGGCAATGATCTGACACGCAGAGCCTTATGTGGTACCCACCATAACATAACAATAATAACATAACAAAAGCAACAACTACAACAACAACAACAACAACGATAGTAACATCAGCTTATAAAAGAAAAAAAAGAAGAAAAAAACTGATTCAATAAAAGTGCGAATAATTTATTTAAAATATAAATTTTCCAAGAAGAATAATTATTTGCAAAAAAAAAGTCATCGTGTATGTATGTGTGTAAGGAAAGAATGGAGAGATGGGGTGGTTTGGTTAGAATTGTTTAAAAATAGATTTTTATTTCGGTCTCGTGTTATTATGGATCACTTGGTTCGTTTAAAGGTGGTCGATCGACTTTTAAAAAGAGATGAATTTGGCTGAATGTGAAAAAGAGAAAAAAAAAATAATTTCAAAACCTTAAGATCTGCGATATTGACACTTTGCTGTATAATTACTTATAACATAACCATGGATGCCAATAACCTGTGGGCTAAGAAACAAAAGCAGCTGGCGTGCATTAAAATCCACTTTGTTCACACTATCCCATATGAAAATGACGTGTAGATCAAGCCATATTAAATCCTTTCACCTCTGTCTCCAAAGGGTACAACCTATGGCCAAGGGAATCAAAAGGAATACAAGAAATGAATCCAATTGTCTAAAAAATGAGTTGTTAATACTATGTTTAGATATGCACTTTTATAGACTCAATTTTCGGTTTATTGAGTACAATATTTTAAGTGTTCGGACATAATTTTATATGCAGTTCAGCTGCTTATTCATTCAATATTCTTTTGACAGCTGGTAAACAAAACAGCTGGTTGTTTCAACAATATTGTTTTTATTTTGTTTTCTTGTTTTTTGTTTTGTTTTTTTTTTTTTTTGTTTGTCGTTGTTGACATTTGAGTTGTCAAATATCAGCAGAAAGTGTTCGTATAATTGTAATATACACACTGAACATACTTATGACAGTGCTGCATCTTAAGTTTTACTCAATATTATAACAATTTTCGTATTTATTGCTCAATAATTAATTGAAACTTTATATGAAATATTGAGCGCAGTAATGGCGTTTATTGCGATTTACGCAATAAAGGTTTCTGTTTGAACACCGTATAAGATATGAAATTAAAGAAATTTTCAAATTCAAGATAAAATAATAAAACTTGGAACATCACGTAAACAGTAACTCATTTGTTGGGAAATTAAACACTAAAAATTTTTGAACCACAATCATAAGGCCCGGATACAAAAAAAGACTCTGTGCGGGTGTCACTAACGTTAAACTCAAAAAAATTGTTCTGCTGCGTATTAGCATTTACATTTACACATTTGTTAACTATATTGTCCTATCAAAAAATTATTTTCTACTTACTCATTATAACCCTTTTGTTAGGATTATAACCTTGCTTCGCATCCACCCATGTTGTATGTGTTAATTTTATACATGAGTGGCTGGACCTGCAGTATAGAAATGACTTCGAACGACAAATTTTTGAGAAGCTTTTTTGCCATTCTTCTTACTCTCAGGTTAAAAGAGAAAGTCGCGAAAGAAATATTTTCTAATAAGCTAATGTACTACCTAATGTACTACAGCGACTTCAGATCATTTTCTTACCTTAAGGTATTCCTAAATAATCTGATGCATAACTCCAATCTCATCTTATTGTAATTTCCCAATAAAATGTTTGATTGCCTCAAACCAATTTGGTATGTGATATGTCCTTGTCCTTGTCCTTTTATTTTATTATTTACCTTTGCATGACATTTGAAGTAAAAATATTCTGAACAAGTGTAGATCGAGTATGAAGCACAATTCAATAAAGGCCCTCAAAAGATATTCAAATCGACTAAGAAATGTCATGGTATTATATACATTTTGAATCATTAAAGAACATTGAGCATATCTCTTATATTATTATTATTATTATTTACATATATCGCATAGTTTCAGTTTCTATTTTTTTATTTCATTTATTTGCCTATGGAAATATTCCTTGCAGGCAATTTAGCAATGTTACAAAATATCAATTTTAATAAACTATGAATTTAAATATCAAATTTTTCCCACTAGCTAGTAACTGGTCAATTGTTGTAATTGTTTATTTTGTTTTATTAGTTCATATAAAATTTTTTAAAATATTAATTTTTGTTTAAAAAATTAATTTCTTTTTTCGCAACAAATTAATTTATTTTTTTTTATTAATTAATTGATTAATTTATTTTTTTTAACTCCTTATTAAATTATATAATTTTCGGTTTTAATTTTTTTTTAAATTTTTTAAAAGTAATTTTCAAACAGAAACTTTTTAAATTTAAAAATAAAATATTAAGTTGAGCATATTTTTATTATTATTTTTTTTTTATTATTTTAAAATTATTTTATTCATAATTTTTATAATTATAGTTATAGTTTTAGGGTTGAGGTCAATTTGTATATAAAATTAGAGATATTTTATTCAAGATTATTACCCTCTGGCTATACAAATGTGTAGCGATATAGTGTGTAGAAAAAAATCACAGTCTTTATGTACAAAATTAAACTAAAACCCAAAATTTAACAAATCGAAAAAATAACTTTAAATTTTTTTTAAATTTTGTTTAATTTTTTTTATTTAATTTTTTTAATAAATTTCTTTTTTATTTAATTTTTTTATTTATGTTTTTAACCAATAAACAAAATTCTCAAGACTGATAACAATTGTTATATTTTATTTTCAGTTTTTTTAACTCCATTTACAATTACTTCTTATTTTTGTATCCAAAAATTAAATTTTTCATAAAAAAACAGCAATCTTAAGCTTGATTGTTTCCAATCACAAAAAATATCAAAAGAAGAATTGTGTTTATTTTTTATAATAGTTTTTATTTTATATGAATGTCAATTATTAAAAAAATTTAATCTTCATTAAAAAAAAAACTTTTTTCTCTATATTTCGACCATTAATTGTATAGCATAGAGAAGGAAAATATTTTTTTTTTAGAAAAGTAAAATAAAATTTTTTTATTATTTTAAAAGCATGATCCTAAGCTTTTTCCCATGCCAAAATAAACATATCTGATGTTTTATAAAAACTCTTAAACAGTTAGTATTTTAAAAATATTTTAAGGCTTTAAATTCAATCTTATTTATTTCCAATACAAAAAAACACAATATTTAACGTTTTTTTTAATATTCATTTTATTCAGGCCACGTTTTTTTATTTTTGAAAAAAAAAAACAAAAACAAATATTTGCAAAATTTCTAATATCTATGTACATATGTATGTAAAGAAAGAAGAGATCTAATTGTCCTAGATTGAAAATTTATTATATTTTCTTTGCTTTTTATTCTGGGCAAAAATTTTTTTTATTTCTTTTTTAAGCTTTTACGACCTGCACAAGACACCACAATAGAAACGTATTAAATCTACATATTCATTTCATTTAATACCAACGATCTCTCTGATATGATACGTTACGATATGATATGGCTATGCTATGATACTGAAAAACTAACAAAACGAAATGCAAAAAAAAAAGAAACACATTTTCGCAATAATAAAAACTTCTTTAAATAAAAAAAAATACACAAAAAATAAATAAATAAAAAATAAAAACCAAATATTTATTAGACATTGTGAGCCACGAATTCGACCACTCACTCTACAACAACAAGTGCAATAACAAACAGACAAATGGACAAAAAAAAAAAAGAACAGAAAAGTAAATAAAAAAATGTTTAATAATATTCACCACATTCTAATAGCAGAGGTAGAGGTAAAGGTACGAGTACGATTACGATTACGAGTATGATCATTCCACATACCGGTCTTTTAAATTTAAATCAAAAAAAAAAGAAGAAAAGAAAAAAAAACAAAATTAACAGCAGATTAGAGAAATTGTATTTAAAATGCACGGAAACACTCTCAAACTCATACACACAGCTATATGTATGTATACATGGCCACACATAGCACAGAGAGCGAGAGAGATTAGAAAAAACTATAAAGTTTTAACAGAAAGAAAACCAAAGTGATCATACATGCTCATATATACTACATTAACTAATACCCACACGTACACACACACAGACAGTCAGCACATAAACAGAAATATTATCTCTTAAAACGCTGTTAAATTATGCTCAAACATTATGTATAAGATAATGGCAACCACAAAAAAGCAACAACAACAACAACAACAACTACTATCACAATAACTAGATTTAACAGTAGCCGCCAATAACATTAAAAACTCATACACCGTATGCCTGTATATATATGTATACTAAGCAAAGTAAGAAAATTATAGTTGCGGTCTAAACCGATTGTTTAATACCCTACGTACATACATAATTGGACTTTACAACCCTTTAAACAGGATTGATTGATTTTGTACACGAGTGACGAGACCTACAGTTTAAAATCGTCTCCGAACAGCAGATTTTTTGATTTTTCACGGCAGTTTTATTTACTCTCAAAGTTTTTCCCAGAAATCTGCTAAGAGGCAGTCGCCGTAGAAATATTTTTTCATATTTCGTTTTAAGTTGGAGATGACTGATGTGGGGTTTAAACCGCGGCCTCACGTCTAATAATCCAATTCCTACTACCTACTAGTTTGTTGGCTTATTAGACAAGAGTTCCTAGTTCAGACTACGTCTCTAAAATCTTAACTAAAAAAATGTCTTTCGGCAACGCCTCATCAGCAGTAACATTAAGCTGTAGATCGCGTCACTATATTCAAATTAACGCACAAAATAGAAAGATTTGAGAAGCATAATCCATACTAAAGGGTTATAATGGCCAATAAAGCCATGTAAATTAGATCACGTAAAATCATATTTTGATCTCTGAATTGTTTAGATTAAGATACACCTGATGAATATCCAATGAAATACCAATAACACACAAATTCAAAAGTGCCTACTTCAACAGACCAGGCAAATAGAACACACAACTTGGAATCCATTTCGACACTTACTCGGTCATGCAGTGTCTAGTAATAAGCCCATAGTATTGTTATATATAGTATTCTTATATATAAGAATCACTTATCATATAAAGGGTATTTTTTTTTATAGAGGTATAGAACTTTAAGTTGCAATAAAACAACGATGGATTATTCGATTGACATGAATTTTATTTATCCGAAAGATAATCTTGTGGCATTACATTTTAAATATGATTTCTGGCATATGACCGCCGCATATGACTGGCGCGGATGTAGTCCAATCTGGACGTCCAATTTTCGATGACTTTTTCCAACATTTGTGGCCGTATATCGGCAATAATACGGCGAATGTTGTCTTCCAAATGGTCAAGCGTTTGTGGCTTTACCGCATAGACCAATGACTTTACATAGCCCCACAGAAAGTAGTCTAGCGATGTTAAATCACAAGATCTTGGAGGCCAATTCACAGGTCCAAAACGTGAAATTAGGCGGTTACCAAACGTGTCTTTCAATAAATCTATTGTGGCATGAGCTGTGTGACATGTTGCGCCGTCTTGTTGAAACCACATCTCCTGGACATCATGGTTATTCAATTCAGGAATGAAAAAGTTAGTAATCATGGCTCTATACCGATCGCCATTGACTGTAACGTTCTGGCCACCATCGTGTTTGAAAAAGTACGGACCAATGATTCCACCAGCCCATAAAGCGCACCAAACAGTCAGTTTTTCTGGATGTAACGGTGTTTCCACATACACTTGAGGATTACCTTCACTCCAAATGCGGCAGTTTTGTTTGTTGACGTAGCCATTCAACCAGAAGTGCGCTTCATCGCCAAACAAAATTCGCTTATGAAAATCGTGAACAACGGTAATCTCGTTTTGGGCCCATTCGACGAATCTACGCCTTACTTGATGATCGTTTGGCTTCAACGAGTTGGATGAGTTGGATTTTGTAAGCACGCAAACCAAGATCCTTCCGCAAAATCTTCCATAAAGTGGATGGACACAGATCCAATTCCTGTATTCGATGGCGGATGGACTCATTCGGGTCTTCCTCAATGCTACGCTCTACAGCAGCAATAGCTTCTTCTGTACGCACCGTACAGCGTCTCTGGGGATGCGAGTTATCAATAAGAGTAAACGTGGTGCGAAAACGTCCCATGGTTAATCGAATTAACTGCTCTGATGGACGATTTTGTCGACGATAAAATGGACGTAGTGCGCGATACGTTTCCGCACAGAACCATTATTTTCGAAATAAAATTCCACTATTTGCAAGCGTCGTTCAGGCGTGAGTCTATTCATGATGAATTGCCAAACCAAACTGAGAATAAATCACTTGACAGCTGTTAAATCGGTCGCCATCTTGAAAAGTAACGCCAACTTAAAGTTCTATACCTCTATAAAAAAATACCCTTTACAATTACCGTTATCCCTATTTAAGGTCCTAATTAATTTTACAGCTTCTTCACAACAATTTTAGCGTTCCATTATGACCGCTATGAGCTTTCTAAGATAGATTCTAAATAAATTAATGAAAATTCAGATCCTCTCTTTCAGAGACAACCGAAATTCTTGAACACTCTCTCAATTGATCCAACGGCCGTTGTCTATCTCTATTCAACATTATTTTATATTAAATCTATTCTAACAGACCGACAATCAATTTTGATAGCCTTCATTTCAGCCTGAATTAGACTACCATAATGAGCTTGTGTTAGGGATTTGAAAAATTTTCATATCGAATCATGTCAAGTTATCTAAAATCATCAGTGAATAATTGGATGATACTCTTTAAGATGTGTAAGTCACTGTCATTACAAGTTCTTTCCGTTATATTTGTTATAAAACTAGAATCTACATCGGCGTCAGATATCATATAGTCAACTAGGAGATCCAAATCATCAGTACCTAAGATTTTGACATGACCATATCCTTTGCTATGGTTATGGTTAAGTTATGGTAGCCATAACCATCTCAGATAGTGATGATAATAAAAAAAAACTAGAGCACGATGAGAGCACAAGAAAATAAAAGAAATCAGTGAAAAAGGCGTAAGCATTTTAATCTGGGAGGCATCTGTGTCATTGATCATAATCGTCTGGTTTCAAGAGACTAAATTTTGAATTCAAGATTCATTCGATTCTCGGCTTTTATTCCCGAGCCATTATTTTTCGGTGTTACAAACACCAGCACACACTCAATACACCCTTGCTAACTAGTGTAGCGTGTATAAAATACATAGAACAACATCTTTCGTTGTATAGTTGTTGTTCGAATGTAAAGAGAGACTTTAACATAAAACCCTCACTAAACACATACACACCCATACACATATGCACACACACATATACACACACAGTCTGTTGAGCTAGAACAGATAACTTTAGAGAGGGGCAAATTAAATTAAAAAAGACAAGAAAAACAAAACACAATCACAACAACAATAAATTTAGTTTTTATTCACCACTGACAGGGATATAAAAGCAGTTGAGCATCACTGCAGCCATTCAAAGTGATTTTTGTTACTGACCGCAACAGTGCAACCAACATTAGCAACCAACCAACCTACTACTACTTTTACTCAACGCTCAACATCAAATTATTTATTTTGAAATAAATTTTTTGATTTGATTTTGATTTCATAAATACAACAACAAGAATTATATTATAAAAGAAGTGGAAAAGTTTTCTTTTTTTATACAGAATTCTTGCTTAAATCAAATCGTAACGAAGAGAATCTTTAAAATTGTGGTGCTTTTTTAAATATTTCTTTTTTAAAACAACAACAACAACGACAAAACAAAAAGAAACTTTGTGATATTTTTTTATTAAAAAAAAACAAAAAGAATTTCAAGTTTTTGTAGAATTTAAAAATTTACAAAAACCTTACAACACACACACACAAAAATACAATTTTTAAGCAATAAAACTTAGAGCAAAACAGTGCAAATTTTAAGGTAAGTTTTGAAAAAATTAAAAAAAAATAAAATAAAGAATATGCGTTAAATTTTTAAATAAAAATTAGTGGGAATGATTGAAAGTGAAGAGTGATAAGGGTTTTTCTAGAATATTCCGAAATTCGGTATTCTTGTGCAGGAAGTTAATTGTGGAAAAACGAATTTATTTTTTTTTTAAATAATGATTTTAAATATTCTTACAGAATTTTAAAAATTTGTGAGTTTTTAATTTGCAAAAGAAAAAAATTTATTAAAATGTGTTTTAAACAGTTCCGTAGCTCGATTTTTTTTTTGAAATTTCGAGAAATAGTTTCTTATTAAATTAATAGATTCACATGGAATTATCGTTCGAATTATAAAACTTTATAATTTATTTTCAAAATCAATTCGTTTTAAATTTAATTTTTGAAGATTTTTTAACTTTTCCTTTGAAATTTCAAGAAATTTATATTTTAAATTTCAATTTAAAAATTTATAAACTTCAAAGGAGTTTCTTTTAAATATTTTATATCAATTAAATATTCTATAAAAAGGATACTTTAATATATTAATTTTCTTTTTTAATACTTGAAACCATTTATTTTTAAAAGCAAATTTAATTTTTTTTAATTTAAATAATAAAAAACTTAAAAATTAAAATTTAAGGAGTTTATTAATAAAATTAAAAAAAACTTAATTTTCAAATGTTTTTTCTTTTAAAAATAATATGTTTTAATTATTTAAAATATTTTATTTTTTTTGAAATTTTTTTCCCTTTTCTTAAATCTTTGAAATCTAATTTTAAAGGTCACTAATGTTATAAAAACATTTTTTTATGTATAATAAATTAGTTTTTCTAAATTGCTATTGTTCTGTAATATTTTTTGAACAAGTTAAATGTTTCATTTCTAATATTATATGAAATAATATTATATTAAATATTAATTGTTTCAAACTTAATATTTTTCTAATATTAAAAAGAAATTATATAATTTTATTTTAATTTTATATATGAAATAAAATTCTTTAACATTTAAAAAAAATTTTTTAAAATTCAAAATTGTTTTAAAATATTTTATTAAAAAAAACATATTTTTTTAAATTTCTTCTCTTTTCAATTTCAAAAACAATTTTTAAATACTTTTATACAAACACAATTTATATTAAGAAATACAGAAAATTGATCTTTCAAATTCTCAATTATTTTAAGAAACTTATTTTAAAGAAAATGAAGCAATTTTCTAAAAAGAAGATAAAAATACTGTCAACATAACTTCATTTGTACAGTGAGTCAATTCGACCTCCGGGTACTGTACTTGCCTTAATTGACAAGTACACGTCCTCTAACCTAACCTAATAATGTCATGTATTTATAAATTAAAATATTAATAAAAAATAAATAAAATAAAGAGAAAAAAAATAAAAAAACCAATAGTTTTAAAAAACTAACTAAAAACATTAACAATTCCTTTGCACATGTTATTTTCTTCTGCTTTTTAGCAGAATTTCTTAAATTAAAAGAAGATTTCATTAAAAAATTAAAAAAAAAATAAAAAATACAATTTTTAAAAAATAAAATAAAATTAAAATAATTTTATTTATTTTATTTTATTTTAAATAAAATTTTAATAAAAAAGAATTTAATTTAGTTAAACAAAATTAAATTAGTTAAACAGTATTAAATTCTTTTTATTTTAATTTTCAAAAATTTTATTTATTATTTTCATATAAAAGAAAAACTCTTGGTGACCGAAATATTTTTCTTTTAATTTAACAAATGTGCTGAAGTCGCCGTAGTCTAGTAGGTAGTATGTTGGCTTATTAGACATAAAGCCAGGGTACAAAAAGTATTTCTTTGGCGACTTCCTCTCAGCAGATTTCGGGCAAAAACTCTGCGAAGTAAATAAAATTGCCATGAAAAAGTTTCTCAAAAATCTGTCATTCGGCGTCGACTTTAAACTTTGGGTCCCACCACTCATGTATAAAATTTAACACACACAACATAAGTGGTGTGAGAAACTAGGACGTTGTACAATGGGTCAATTCGACCTCCGGGTACTGTGCTTGTCTTAATTGACAAGTATACGTCCTCTAACCTAACCTAACCTAAGAAATGTGCTGAAAACCATTGAAAAAAGGAATGTATGCCAATAAATTTCTTTCATATTTGTAGTGAATTTTTTTAAAATTTTTCTATTGAGTTTCTTATATTTTTGTCATCTTTTTGAAAGTTTTTTTTTATTATTTTTTATTGCTTTTTTTTATTATTTTTTAAATTTATTTTTTATTTTTCTTTATTTTTTATTGATTTTTTTATTGAATTTTTTAATTTTTTTATTGAGTTTTTTGGTTGATTTTTTTATTGTTCTTTTAATTACCCTAATGCTTGAAATTATTATGTTGACAGCGTTTTTACCTATTACATGGTATTTTTACACCATATATAGTAAATAAGGCAACGATATTTGCCTGAAACCTTGACATTGAACTTGTGAAAAAATTTATTTTTTCTTCTTGTTAAAATAAACTGGAAATTTAACCGAAAAAAAGAGACTATTGAGCCCATGGCATGATTATGGCACGTACCACAAATCGAACAGATTTAAAACAAAAAGCCAATTAAATATACACAGTAAAAAAACAAATAAAGGAAGTTTTTAAAAGATTTTCAATGTATTTACAAATTTAAATTTATTTAAAAAGATCTTAGCTTCAGTGCTACCACATAAAAGAAAACCTTACAATCAGGCTAAAATAAAGTCATTTTAAAATCTTGATTAAGAAACCTTTCAAAAAAAAATTATTTGAAATTCTTTTAAAGTACTTTTTAAAGCATTTACAATAAAAGACAGCTAGCCAGCCAGCGCGCCATTCAATTGTTATGCTTTTTGAATATTTAATTATAAATGTCGTGTTAATTATTATTAACTTTTGTTTTCTTTTTCTGTTTTTTGTAAAATTGCATAAAATGTCGATTTTTTTTTTCATTTTATAGCAAATAATTGTTAACTGGTCGGTCATATTAATTATATTCATTGATTTTATAAATCATTTAAAAGAAAATTAAAATTAAAATTAAAAAAATCTTTTAAAGCCAGCCAATAACAAGCAAACAATAAACAATTGTTGGATTCCAAATCAATATACAATAAATACAGAAAAAATCTTGTAAGTTTTCAATACAAAATCAAGAATATTTTTTTATTTATTTATTTATATTCTTTTATTTTTTCTAAATGTTAATCAAAACATTTAAAACAAGTCTTTTTTTTCTATCTTGACAAAATTCTAACAATTTATGGTTTTAATGTCAAACTTGTAACAGAATACAAGACAAGACAAGAAGAAACTGAACGAAAAGAATAAAAAAAATAAATAATAAAAACATGTAAAGGTTAAACGAAACAAGTTCTTTTTTTCTCTAAAGCGTTTACACTGGTAACGAAAAATATAGCATTTTTGTTCAACAGCAAGTTTCAATTTTTAAATACGAAAATCTATTCGTTAAAAATGAATTTGTTCTGTGTTTGACGAGTTTACGCGTCACCATAATTAAAAAATCTCAAATATTGAAATCAAAACGCATTTTAATTTCCTATAAAATAGGGGATTTTCTTTCTGCCTCGAGTGTCCTAAGCTATCTGAGGTAGAATTAAAGAATCATTTGTTCTTTGTTTGACGAGTTAACGCGTCATCATAATTAAAAAATCTCAAATATTAAAATTAAAACGCACTTTAATTTCCTATAAAATATGGGATTATCTTTCTGCTTCGAGTGCCCAACCTATCTGACATATTCAATGGCGTTAAAGATTCATTTGTTCTTTGTTTGACGAGTTTATACGTCATCATAATTAAAAAATCTCAAACGTTGATATTAAAACGCATTTTAATTTCCTATAGAATAGAGGCTTTTCTTTCTGCTTCGAGTGCCCAACCTATCTGAGATATTCAATGGTGTTAAAAATTCATTTGTTCTTTGTTTGACGAGTTTACGCGTCATCATAATGAAAAATCTCAAACATTGATATTAAAACGCATTTTAATTTCCTATAGAATAGGGGATTTTCTTTCTGCCTCGGATGTCCTAACCTATCTGAGATATTCTATGGCATTAAAGATTCATTTGTTCTGTGTTTGACGAGTTTACGCGTCATCATAATTAAAAATCCTAAAACATTGAAAGTAAAGTGCACGTTTATTTCGTACAAAACAGGGGCTTATTTTTCTGCTTCGAGTTTCCAACCTATCTGAGCCTACTCTATTTCAATGGCTTCACTGATTTTGAAACGACAATTGAAAGCAAAGGCTAACCAGAAACAGTTACAAAAACTTGGAACTTTGGAATTCATGTCGATGCTTGTCTTTTTTAAAGGAAAAAACCGATCATAATCTGCTTAATAAGAGCACTCGCTACTTAGATTAAACGGTAGCTAGTTTAAAATCTTTTTGGGTAATTAAGTACCAGCTTGCCGGACATGAAGCCATATTCATGCCCAAAACTCTCGCACTCTGTGGGCAAAATTGATTAGAAATAGGTCACCTAAGCGTCCACCAAAGTAAACTTTATGTGATCTGTTTATTCTTAAGAATTTAATTTCGCCGTAGTCTAGTAGGTAGGGTGTTGGCTTATTAGACGCAAAAGCCTGGGTTCGAGCCCCAGGCCAGGCATCAAAGACAAAATACAAAAAGTATTTTTTCGGCGACTTTCTCTCAGCAGATTTCTGGCAAAAACTCTGAGAGTAAATAAAAATTGCCGTGAAAAGTTTCTCAATAAATAAAAATCTTTCGTTCGGAGTCGATTTTAAACTTTGGGTCCCACCACTCATGTATAAAATTAACACACACAACATAAGTGGTGTGAGAAACTAGGACGTTGTACAATGGGTCAATTCGACCTCCGCGTACTGTACTTGTCTTAATTGACAAGTACACGTCCTCTAACCTAACCTAACCTGATAAAATTTTCTGGATGTAAATTAAGTTGCCTTTCCTTTTAAGGCTTCACCAAAGGCTTTCTAGTTTTCCAAACTTTTATTGTTACTGAACAAAACAAACCAGAAGAATGCCTCTTTCAAACCAACAAAATTTATTTTTAAAGCCTAGCTTGACTCTTGTTCACAAAGTCAACTTCTGATGCCACGACCGCCACTAATCTAGGGGCCTTAACCTATTGAAAATGTAGCCTAGAAGTTAGTGTGTTAGCTTATTAGATACCAGCGTCTGAGGTTCAAACCTCAGTTCAAAGAAAACAAAAGAAATATGAAAAAATATTTCATACGGCGACTTCCTCTCAGCAGCCTTCTGGCAAAAAATCTAAGAAAAAAATAAAAGTTTCTCAAAAATCTGTCATTCAGAGCCGACTTTAACCTTGTAAGTGCCTTCACTCTGGATAAAATTAACACTCACCACAGCATGGGTGGTAACAGAAGCTAGGTAGGAATCCGGACTAAGGATAAAGGAGTACACTTTCAGGTTTTAAAAGCCTGTCTTCTATAAATCCCTACTCCGATACGTATTTAAAGGGTACAAAAAAAAAAAACAAAGTCAATTGCATAAATTAAGGCCTCTTGAGGCGATTGAACCGGCCATTGTCCCCTTCCAAGGCTATAAAACTGTTTAAATACCTTTCTCCATTCTCTTAGTATTTGTCCGTTTTGCCAAGTTTATTATAACATTCCTTAAGGCTATTTCAATAGAATGGGCGCCGTTAAAAATAGTATGAACGACTTTATAAAAAAAGTACAATTATTTGTGCCAAAGAGGGCTTGCAGACATTGGGCGACCTTAAGAAAATTTTTAAATAGAAAAACCCCCTGCATATACTAGTAAGACAACATATTTTCAAGGCTAAATAAAGGCTGCAATTGTTTTACAACAAAAATGCCTTTTAAATTTGGTTTGAAGTACAGATTGGTTTCGATTAATCGTAGACTACTAAAGCAGCCCAACTGTTTTACTATCTTTTGCTATTAGTGTGAACACCCTGTTAAGTCGACTTTAATTGCGTTTAAGCAATACAACACAATGGAAAATTTTTCAAATTGACCATTAGAGCAGCAAGCAAATGTGCCTTATCTTAAAATCTATTTTAGCCTTTGCTAACTGCAACTCAAGACAACAGCAAATATTATTAAGTCAATTCAAAATCAATTTCAAACCATGGCAAGAGACAGCAAAAAATAACAACAAAAAAATTATATACTCAAAGACAAAAGCAGAGGCAGACAATTTAAAATTCACTTCCTACACAAAAAGCAAAAAAAAAACCAAAAAAAGAAGGAAAAAGGCAAACCTAACCAACTTGTTCATAAAGTCCTCTTCTCTGAAGAAACTTGTTCATTAGCAATGAAAGAAAGCAAGCCAAGCAGGCCAAATGAAGAAGGCAAAACTGTAAGGCTTTCTGCTTCTTTTCTTTTAGAAAAAGTCATTAAACTTTAAGCACGAGTCTAAGTATCGAAAAAAATTGATTTTTTTTTTAATTTTTCTTTCACTCATTTCTCTCATGTGTTTTATAAGTTATCGATGATGATGATGCCTCTGGGCTTTATGCATTTTTAAAGAAAAAAAAAAAGAAATCCTTGTTTTATTCATTCTTTTTGAAAGAGCTTGAATCAGAAAAAAATAAATAAAAAATAAATTCCAAATGACGTTGCAAAAAAGGCTAAAACGTGCTAAACCCGTTTCAATGGTATGGGGGACTGGCCATTTACTATGTATATAAGTTAGTAACGTTTTATTAATCAAGTATTTTATTACCAGAGCTTTTCTTTTTTTTTTTTTTTTTGCTGTATTCCATAGCATACATACGATATATTATGTATTATATAACGGTTGTGTTAAATAAATGTTTTAAACAACAACGGTATTTTATAATAAAAACAAAACAAATACAAAAACGTCATATTAAAACGGTAGACCATTAAATATGTCTGGACTGGACAAGCACAACAAACGACAAGTCATTTAAAGCAACAAAAAAATCTACAACGCATCGCAGAAGTGGTTTTAAGTGCCATATACACTAAGAAAAATCAAATCTAGGCTATAAAGTTTAACAAAAAAAACTGATTAAAAATTTGAAACTTTTATCCGGCAATAAGTACAGATGATTTTGTATTTACAAACACTTCCTAATGGCTGGGAAAACACATTACACCCACCACTAATGACTATCTATCTTATCTAACGAAAGATAATTTCTTTTAAACTGCATGGCCTTACATCAAACTAACGTATCAAACTGGCATGCACTTTTAAGGAGAAAAACTCACCATCGTTGAAAAACTCACCACCGTTTAAAAACTATCCTCTCCGGAGTTTGCATTTCACCAAAAAAAGATATTAAGTTCAACAATTTGTTTAATTTTTAACGCGTTCATCGTCACGATAATATCAGAAAAATTTTCACGTGGGCCACGGTAACTTTATTAGACAATTTAGCTAAAAATGTATCAAGGAAACTTAACGGATCACAAAAAAATTTTTTTTGCCAAAATTCCCGGAAAACACTATTTTTTATGTTACACATATACATATATGACTGACATGGCCCCATATTAAAACTTTTTTCTCGACAAGCCTTGTCAGTCTTATATGTCTGACGCATCCAAACAAGATACAGAAAGATACAACAATTATGAACCTATTGTTTTGAACACAGCGTCGTTTGCGTCGGATATCTGTGATTTACCAAATCGCTTACGTCAGACACATATGACTGACATGGCTCATGTAGAACTACTTAGCGTCAGACACATATGACTGACATGGCGATGAACGTGTTAATGAGATACCCTGCCATTGCTTAGAGATGTAAGATCACCTAAACACCCTTTACTCCACTACTAGTATTGATGAAAGCAAGTGCACTCCCACATTGAAGCAGAAGCCTATCAAAATGACTCCAATCAAATCTCTTAATGCATTTTGCTTTAACATTTACCTTCAAGGCGACTCACTATAATGTTCTTAGGCTTCAAGAAGCCATAAATGAACCGAACTTAAGTCTAGAAATCCATCTCAAGTCGTTAAAATAATAACCTTTATTATGCCTCATTTCAAGTCCGTCATAGAGATTTAACTTCAAGGCGTTAATTTTGTAGCAAAGTACGCAAGAAAACCAACAATTAAATTTACTTCCCGCTATTTTAGTGCTTTCGTAGACCTAAAGGTGTACATGCCCAAATATCTGTTTTAGGAGGTCACAAGGACAAAATGTTAGTCAATCTTTAAATGTGCATTTGGTCAGAAAGTCAATTTATAATCTAAAGACTAGGAGGCAACTCGAAGGCCTTTCATTCATTGTATATCTTTTTAATTTACGTATCATGGATTAAATACAAAGCTTTATGTCTCTGGCTGCCTTCCAAAATATTAGTTGCTTTGTGTGTGAACAAAGTATCGTGTTTCATAATGCCGCTGTACAAAATATATACAATGTATTCTATTTCAAAACGTCGTCAATGTGTATTTTTAACGCAGTCAAAAAGCAATCAGGCATCGGATTTATAGTTGATGCATTGTTTCGTTACATTGCATATCTACATAGTTTATATACAGTAGTAGAACTGCATACAAACTTTGTATTGATACATTTTGGAAGGCAGCCTCTCTATCAGCTTTAGAAAATGCTGACGAGCTTTAGGGGCTGTCTACTACGACTACAAGAAAAATTTGTCATCATTTTTATGACCATATTATGCATCAGTTTTAGCAATTTCAATCTTACTGTAGCATTTAAATTGAAAGAACTTTTAGACCAATTCAAAAATTATAAATTTATACATGACGTTTATATACGTCTAACTATGAAAAATTTATTTTCCATAGTCCACCGTTAAGAAAAAAATGATGTATTTCCATCAGCAAAAAATGTTGGTAAATTACGAATACAATAAGAGAAATTGGTTATTCGATTGCACACAATTTTGACGTATTTATACGTCATGAGATAAACATTTTATAAAATAAAAACTTAAGATTAAAGCTCTAAGACTGCACAAAATGTTTAATGTTTGCAACAAAAAATTTAAAATTTAAAAAACTTGACGTAGATAAACGTCAACAAGTATTAAATAATCTTATTTACGCTCATCTTAGTTACAAAGCATATGAACAAGTTTAAGGGCCATTATTACAACTAGCCGTTAACCAAAGGGAGAATTTTAACGGGCAGATAAATTGTTTTTCGTTATTATGAGTACCCAATATAGATAGAAGTGATCGTTAAGCTAAAGGGAGGATCATCCTACCTTTAACATTTAAAGGTCACTTTATGTTTGAACTTGCCATATTATATATTATTTTCATTATGGCAACTTCAAATTTAAACAAAATGAGCCCGACGTTGCCACTGCGTTAAAAAAACTTGTATAATTGAGCAGTTTTATCGACATTGCTCCGGCACTGCCATATTTTTGAAAAATTTTATCTGTAAGTTGTAATAAGGAAAATAAGTTAAAGTTAACTTTATAGTTCCCTTTAGCTAAAGGTAACTTTAACTAAACCCAAGTTTAATGACAAGTTGTAATAATGGCCCTAACACTGCACAAAATGTTTAATGTTTTCAATAAAATTCAAAATTTAAAAGCTTGACGTAGATAAACGTCAACAGCTATTAAATAATCTTATTTACGCTCATCTTAGTTACAAAGCAGATGAACAACTTTAAGTCATATTTTCTTACAATAAAAGTAAACCAGTTCAAAAGAACCCGTAGTCTAGTCTGTTAGGAAGTGTATTAATTTACCAGACGAGAGCTCGTTAGTGAATATTAAATATTCTTACCTCATAACTTACAGGGTCTTTTTAAAAGATAGGCAATTTGTTAGGAAATCGAATTGTAAAACGATAAATTATGGAATATTTAATGTAAACGTTTAATTTAAATTTTTCTTATGCGACTATTAAACACCATTTTACGGAAATATTTTTGAATTCTTTTTTAATTTCCATTAAAAATATTCACCTTATTCAGGGGTTTGATTTATTTCAACTGATTAAAATTGAATTAAATATTCAAAAATATACCATTATTCATTGAAAAAGATAACAAAAGATAACAATAAATAATCAAATTAGCATATAATCCAATTACATACGTCATATGCTAAACAACAGCTGATTAGCCGAGATTTCAAAAAAATAAATAAAAACTTTTAATAATAAAAAAATGAAACCTATTAACCCAAATTATATGCAAATTGTATGCATGCATACTAAATAATTATTAACAATTAAAAAACAAACAATAAAAATGTTTTTTTGTTAAATATTTTCCCTTTGATGGTAGATTTTGAAATACAATTTCCTTAACAAATAAGGATATTAATAAAAAATCTAAATTTATTTGTTTTTATTTTAATTATTTTTAATACCTTGGGGTTATCAGCAATAATTACTTTTTTTTATTTATCAAATAATTTATGGCCATTTGTCAAACAAAATTTATTTTTTATTATTCCAAGAATTTTTTATTGTGTTTTTATTTTTTTATAATTTTTTCAATGATAATTTATAAAATTATTTAAATAAATTACAAATATTTTCATTTTTTTATTTTATAAAAATAAAAACTTAATAAATAATACGATATACACGTTACGTTGATTTTATTAAGCTTACGTCATGACGTAAGGCTATTTAATAATGTGTTATACACGTTACGTTATTTTTATTAAGCTTACGTCCCAACGTAAGGCTATTTAATAAAAATAAAAGCTTAATAAATATTGTGTTATACACGTTACGTTAATTTTATTAAGCTTACGTCACAATGTAAGTCTATTTAATAATGTGTTATACACGTTACGTTCATTTTATTAAGCTTACGTCACAACGTAAGTCTATGACGTTGTGTTCAAGATATTCATAAAAAGCAATTCACCCAAGCAAATATACATTTTCATTTGATTTAGTTGGTTACGTTATTTGAATTCAAGTTACGTTTTAAAGTAAATTGTTACGTTTCTAATCCATGCTATTAATTAGTTTTTTTTAACAATTAAATATGATGCTTACGTTACTTTACTTCATATTATACGTTATAACGTAATTCAATTCCGCACATTTGATTTGATTTAGCACAAATCAATTTTCCCTCCAAATTATTTTTCTCACAAAGCTTTCTTTTCCTTGTTTCGTTTTGCCTCACGACCAAAACAGCCAGCTATGCCATGTGCCCGTATTTTGAGCCTCAAATCTCTCCATGAAATTGTGTTCAAACATGCGTTCATAGTTTTTATAGGGATCGCCATCTAGAGCCGCATATTTTGTATTGTCTTTCAAACAAGCTTGTGGCTCCAAACATTGTAGCGAAAAAACGACAGCAATTAATAGTCCACACATTATATATAAATGAGCGTAAAAGCGTCGTTGACTGGCAGCTACGTAAACATTTGTTTGTTCCATTATGATAAAAAAAAAATAAATTAAAAAGAAATTCTTTTTTAACACTTCACACAATTGTTCTTAATCGTAACACTGCCGGTATACGATGAATACTGTTTTGTTTGACAACAATTAGAAATTATTTATACACGGAGAATTTTCAATTGTTGCGAAAAGCTTTTCTATGGAAAAGCTTTACCCAACCAGCCGGCATATGCATGTCGATTTTACTATTGTTAACAAGTGTTTTTTGCCTAACTTGGTGAAATTGTACTGTGAATGGGAATTACGTTATCTGGTATAAAAATAATGTTTTGTTTAAACAAGTAGAAATTGTAGAATGCCGTAAAGCATGTGCAAACATTCTCGTTTGAAATAAAAATGCTTTTGAAGTGCAGTATTATCATTAAAAAGAAATCTTATTACAGGTCTTTATGACGTATATATTCGACATAATTCCAAATTATTAACAAAACTTCTTAATTGCTAAAGACTAAAAGCATTACGGATTCAAATACTACTTGTACAATTTTATTTTTTTAAACAATTTAAAACTTTATACGTACTTACACGTTATGACGAGTATAGTCGTTTTACAAAGAACTTATTAGTTTGCCAAAAATTTATATTTTTAAACAAAATATTTTCCAAACTATCCAAACTTTATAGCAATTGTTAAATATAATAGTTTAAATGATGTGTATACATTTCATGACGTATAAATTCGGCTTGATATTAATATAATTACGGCGATTATAAAACGGATCGAATATTATCGAAAAACTAATAAGTGCTACCAAAATTTATTTTCTAATAATTTCTAGCATTCAGCATCATACGTATACGAGTATATACGTCATGAAAGAAAAACTTTTCAATTTGCTTAAAATTCATTGATCTTAAATAAAATAAATTTGTATACTTCATAGCAAACATTAGATGAAGGATTTTATAGTTCGATAAATGCCTATTATGACGTATAAATACGTTTTGACATTGTTTTCAATTCGAAAATAAGAAAAAATTTGAAAATATAAAAAATTCAAAAATGTTTTCGACATTACATGTTACTAATGCGGCACATTTTCTTCATCACATGGTAGTATCCCATATTTAGGGTGCCCTTATGAATTTCTTAAGCTTTAAAATATCTTTTAATCCAGGAATTCGAAGAGAACTAGTTTTCAGAATAGTGTCTTAAGCCTAGGTTCTTTTTAATAGAATATAGAATTTTTTTTCTACGATTATTGAGTTTAAGGCTCCCGAATTGTCTGGACGTGAATGTTTTAAATCGGGATTAAAATATTGAATTTTTAGCACACGAATGTGTTGAGAAATAGACTTCGAAACAGTCTGAGCTGTCCTGTTTTAAGCGTACAGTGATTCTAATAGCATATTGACTTTTTAGCTCACGTAATTTATCAGAATAAGGTCTAAATATCTATCTATCTAAAACGGTGTTCAGATATGCACCTTTATTGCGTAAATCGCAATAAACGCCATTATTGAGCTCAATATTTCATATAAAGTTTCAATTAATTATTGCGCAATAAATACGAAAATTGTTATAATATTGAGTAAAACATAAAATGCAGCACTGTCATATGTATGTTACGTATTACAATTATCCGAACCATTTCTGTTGATATTTGACAACTCAAATGTCAACAACGACAAATAAAAAATGGCGACCGAAATAAAAACAATGTTGTTGAAACAACCAGCTGTTTTGTTTACCAGCTGTCAAATGAATATTGAATAGGCAGCTGAACTGCGTATATTATTATGTCTGAACACTTAAAATATTGTACTCAATAAACCGAATATTGACTCAATAAAAGTCTATATCTGAACATAGTATAAATAACAAGACTGCTATACATTTCACTTGTTAGACCTATTTTGGAGTATGCGTCTATTATTTGGAATCCGTACTATCGTTGTCATAGTGATTCAATAGAGTCTGTGCAGAACTAGGCTCTAAATAATCTAGAGCCGGAATTGAAACTTCTATCTGATAAATTTGATTGAAATTGGGGCTTCAAATTCGGCTTAGAATGCATCTATTTTAAGCCTGAATGGATTTAAAAGAAATTTTGTAGTGTCATGACATGAATTTTGGAAATTATACTTCAGAGTAGTGTTGGATGGCCTGTTGTAAGCCTGGTTTGTTGGTAATGAACTTTAGAATTGCATTCCAAAACGTTTAAAATTCCGATTACGAAACGAAAGCATAGAAAGTAGCTTCAAACTTTTGAGCTGTGCTTTATTATTTTGAGAATCGAAGGCTTAAAGATGCAAAAATTAGTAAGATTACTCGGCAATAAATAATTCTATTTAGGAATTTGCAACTCTTGGTTTTTGCAATAAAAATAATGCAACAAAGAATCTCTAGAATTTGAACTTTTATGTCAACAACAAAATTTTGCCCCACTTGATTGGGCTCAAATTCTTAAAACGTATACGACTTAATAACAACGACGAAACCTTCTTTATAAACTTTACAAACAAAAAAAGCCACAATAATTTTTAAATAAATTATGTAATCAATATGGCAGATACAATATAATGCACACATGCATGCATATATGTACATATAGGCAGACAGACTAGCAACATTTATTACAATATAAAGAAATAGAAGGAAAAAAATGGAAAAAAAATTCAAATTTGAATTTAAATTTAAATTTATGAGGTTAACGAAAAGTTACAAAACTGTTCAGTGTTGTTATTGTTATTGTTGTTTTGTTTTCAAATGACATTCTTGCCATGGATGTTGGTTGTGCTCAAATTGAAATGTTTTGTGGTTTTTTTTTTAATGAAATTTTTACTTTAGCATCTCATGATGATGATCATCATTATGATGAAAAAAACAAAACAAATTAATTTGTACAGAAAAAGAAGCAGAAAAAAAACATAAATTAAAATAAAAAAGAAAAACAAAAAATAATAATCGAATGACTTTGGATAAAACGGCTTCTAGAGGTCATGCAAGAAGACTTAGACAACAACAAAAAAAAAAACACAAAAAATATAAAACAAAACCGGCGGACAGACAGCTGTATTGAGGGACATATAAACATTAAAGCTTAATGCTTCAAAACGTCTTTGTAATGCACAATCATTAACATGATGTTGATTATTTTTTCTTTCTTGTTGTTGTTCTTTAAATTGCATTTTAAAAAATAGAAAAAAACAAAACGAAAAAAATTATAAAATTGCGCCATAATTTTATTTGTTTCGAAATGCACTTTACAAGTGGGCTTGTCCTCTCCATTTTAAACGTTTAATTAAATCAACAAATTCGCCTAAAGGGGGACCACGACACACATTGTCATCATCATCATCATCATCATCATGATCATGATCATCATCATTCAGCAGCAGCAGCTGCAGTAATATTATCGCTACATTCAGTCTCTCTTGGCATTACCAGCAGCATTCATTCATTCCCTCTCCCCCTCTTCATTATTATGAGTACGTTTGATGCTGAGTTATCGTTAATTTGATTAAATATTTTGTAAATTGACCGACCATTTGATCGTTTAGCGCTCACAGCAGATTTATACAGTTTTTAACATACAAACGAAAAAAAAATTTATTTTTTATTGCATATGACGGAAGTTAAATTTTCTTCTTTTCTTCTTATTAAATGCCCGGGCATATCTTCCAGTATATTCTGTGTTTGATTCATTTGAGAGAAAATCATGTCACTTAAGCAAGTTTAAGTTCAACAAATCTTACAATACATACAATGCGATACAATAGTCAAGAAAAATCATTCAAAATAATTGTGGTGGGAAACTGAACTGAGTTCAATCAATAAAAAAAACCATTTTAATTTGCTCTTTCTTTACTAATTTCCCTCTTTCTATTTCTCTTTTCGTCTCTTTTTAGCATGAAATTCCAATTAGTCATTTTATCCGCCCTTTTGGTGAGCGCTTTCGCTTTGCCCGTACCCGATGAGGAGGTCTCTCCCGTTGTCCAGCCTGTGGCCGAAGTCAAACCTGAAGTTGTACAAAAAGTCGAAGACAAAGTAGTTGAAGTTGCCAAACCTGAAGCACGAAAGATCGAAGAGGAGAACAAAGCTGAATCGGCTAAACCCGCCGCCGAAGAAAGCAAATTAGCTGAATTACCCGCTGCTGCTAGCATACCCGATTCCGAATTGCCTCAAGCTTTGCCCGAAGCCAAGAAAGAGGAAATCAAAGAGGAGAAGAAAGAAGAAGAAAAGAAACAAGAATTGCCTGCTGAAAAGCAAACACGCAGCGAAGATGCCAACCAGGAAGTTAAGGCTACTCCCGCTATTGCCGCTGCCCCACTAGTTGATGCCTTGAACGAAGAACCCAAACAAGTGATCGATGAAGCTAAGCCTGCCGTTAAGGACATTCAATTGGAGGAAGGTAAACCCGCACCAGCTGAACAAAAGAAAGAAGAATTATCGGTGGAAGCTAAACCTGAAATCAAGAGCGAATTGCCAGCCGCTGCTGCTGAGGAAAAGAAAGAGGAATTGCCCGCCCGCCAAGAACGCACCACCACCGCCGATAAGGCAGAAGAGAAAGCCGAAATTCAATTAGCCGCTGTACCCGCTGAAGCTCCCGCAGAAAGCATTATTGCTCCCGAAGTCAAGAGTGCCGAAGAACCCAAATCCGCTGCTCCTGTTGCCGAAGAAAAGAAAGAAGAAGCTGCTGCTGCTGCTGCTGAAGCCCAACCCGAGGCTACTGAGAAAATTGAAGAACCCTTAGCTTTGGCCTCCGAAGAGAAACCCAAAGAATTGAAAGAGGAACAAAAACCAGCTGAAGCCAAGAAAATCGATGATGCCGCCCCCGAAGCTGAAGCTGTAAAGCCCGCCGAAGCTGAAGTTGCTGCCCCCGCTGCCGCTGCTGCTGCTGAAACCAAGGCCGCCAAGCCAGAAGAAAACGAAAAGAAATCCGAAGAAAAGAAGCCTGAAGAAAACTCCGCCACCACTGAAGAAGAAAAGTCCAATGAAAGCAAAAAAGCTGAAGAATCCAAGGAATCTGAAGAATCAAAAGAATCTGAGGAATCCAAAGAGGAAAACAAATCCAACTAGAGACGTTAAATACGCCCTATTTTTATAAACGCTTAAGGTTCACTTAACCCTCCCTCAAAAACACAAACCTCCAACACCTCTCCCCTTCAAATTACTAACAAATTGAAACGTCACTTATTTTTCACCACTCACCCCCAAAAAAACATTCCCTAACTTTTAGTTTTCCTTTTGAAACTTTTTATTCTCCCATTGGCTGTAGCTCTGTAATTAGACAAGGACAAGAAGAGAAGAAGAAAGGAAAGAGGGAAATGCTCAAAAACATAAACAAAAACTCTTAAGTTTAAAAATACTTTAGTTAGTTATTTTTAGTTGTAAAATTAAAACAAAAACAAAAACAAAAAAATGAAAGAGAAAATGAAAAATTAAAAAATAAAAGCTTAAAATAAACAACAAGGATAAGAAGAGAAGAGACGTTAAGTTAACGGACTACAAATATAAAAAAGGGAACGCCAGGAATACACAAGCAAAACAATAACAAAAAAAGAGAAAAGTAAAGAAAAGATAATCAACACAATACAATTAGAGAACAACAACAACAACACAAGTAGAGTAGCAAGATAGTAGAGCAACAAGAGAAAGAGAAAAACATAGCAACAACACAGCATATATAGAATAATAGTACAGTGATAATTAATACAACAAGAACAACACTTACACTTAAAAAGAAAATAAACACAATAACACACACTGAACAAAATAAGAGAGGACAAACCCATAATGAAGGCATAATTTAGAGAGAAAAATATTATTACACACGTCAATATACTTATAAATAAAGAAGAGGAACAAGAAGAAAGAAAAAAACATTAAAAATTAATAATTTTTTTTTTATAAATATATACATACGTTTAATTAAAGTAATAATTTTTAATTTTAATGAATTTTAATTATAAATATTCACAATTCTCTATGTCTCGCCTAATCTAACTAGACCACTCCACCTCCTCCTCCCACCCACCATCAACAACATACACTGTATTATTTTGTAATTCTTAATTATTATTTTTAATTAAAAATAATTAATTTTAATATCGTATTATTTAAAATTTATTTTTGTAAAACGAACAAATTACACA
Organism: Sarcophaga variegata; assembly: GCA_932273835.1. Taxonomy (NCBI): domain Eukaryota; kingdom Metazoa; phylum Arthropoda; class Insecta; order Diptera; family Sarcophagidae; genus Sarcophaga; species Sarcophaga variegata. Next base: position 142,725,242 of record OW026358.1, on the reverse strand, counting down.
CGTACACACGTACACACGTACGTACATGTATGTATGTTTAATGTTTAATTAATTATTTTAATTTCTTTTTATAATTTTTTTTTATTTTTTGTGTAAAACTCTTACTCTCTGCTGGCAATTGATGCAATTGATTTGTTTTTGTAATAACCATCACAACCAATACAATAACATATCCGTACCCCCTACGCCCTCCCCCTCTTAAATACTTTTATAATTCGTTTAATTTAATTTAAAAATTTAATTTAAATTTCTTTATTTTTTGTCAAATTTATTATTTAACGACGACTTCTCAAATGTACAACAACAAGAGCACCAAATATAACGAACAACAATCACGGCATATTTTCCATGTCGTATGTACTGTTCCAAGTCCACTTGGAATAGTGGTGGTGGCCGGAGATCAACCTCCCGTTAAAGTTTTGTACATTTTTGAGGATTCAACGAATTAGAAAGTAATTTAATAATTATTTTTTTGTATGATGATGATTTTTTTTTTACATAGACTGAAGATGAATAAAAATTTTAAAGAAAAAAAATTTAATAAAAAAAAAAACAAAAAAAAATCGTTTTATTTTGGTGGTCTTACAAATGGGGATCAAGATTTCTAAATCTATTCTTTATAAATCCAGAATTCCAGTACCGCAAACCTATTGGAAGATGTTTGTCGCATGACATTCCATAAGTAAAGGGTGTTTTTTATATAGGTATAGAACTTTAAGTTACAATAAAACAACGATGGATTATTCGATTGACATGAATTTTATTTATCCGAAAGATAATCTTGTGCGGCATTACATTTTAAATATAATTTCTGGCATATGACCGCCGCATATGACTGGCGCGGATGTAGTCCAATCTGGACGTCCAATTTTCGATGACATTTTCCAACATTTGTGGCCGTATATCGGCAATAATACGGCGAATGTTGTCTTCCAAATGGTCAAGCGTTTGTGGCTTTACCGCATAGACCAATGACTTTACATAGCCCCACAGAAAGTAGTCTAGCGGTGTTAAATCACAAGATCTTGGAGGCCAATTCACAGGTCCAAAACGTGAAATTAGGCGGTCACCAAACGTGTCTTTCAATAAATCTATTGTGGCACGAGCTGTGTGACATGTTGCGCCGTCTTGTTGAAACCACATCCCCTGGACATCATGGTTATTCAATTCAGGAATGAAAAAGTTAGTAATCATGGCTCTATACCGATCACCATTGACTGTAACGTTCTGGCCACCATCGTTTTTGAAAAAGTACGGACCAATGATTCCACCAGCCCATAAAGCGCACCAAACTGTCAGTTTTTCTGTATGTAACGGTGTTTCCACATACACTTGAGGATTATCTTCACTCCAAATGCGGCAGTTTTGTTTGTTGACGTAGCCATTCAACCAGAAGTGCGCTTCATCGCTAAACAAAATTCGCTTATGAAAATCGGGAACAACGATAATCTCGTTTTGGGCCCATTCGACGAATCTACGCCTTACTTGATGATCGTTTGGCTTCAAATCTTGCACGAGTTGGATTTTGTAGGCACGCAAACCAAGATCCTTCCGCAAAATCTTCCATAAAGTGGATGGACACAGATCCAATTCCTGTGCTCGATGGCGGATGGACTCATTCGGGTCTTCCTCAATGCTATGCTCTACAGCAGTAATAGCTTCTTCTGTACGCACCGTACAGCGTCTCTGGGGATGCGAGTTATCAATAAGAGTAAACGTGGTGCGAAAACGTTCCATGGTTAATCGAATTAACTGCTCTGATGGACGAGTTTGTCGACGATAAAATGGACGTAGTGCGCACTATTTGCAAGCGTTGATCAGGCGTGAGTCTATTCATGATGAATTGCCAAACCAAACTGAGAATAAATCACTTGACAGCTGTTAAATCGGTCGCCATCTTGAGAAGTAATGCCAACGTAAAGTTCTATACCTCTATAAAAAACACCCTTTACTTTCTTGCTTGCAACTTCACATTAACCAAACTTTTCTACATTCTTCCTTGCGCATTCTATAGAAGAGCTTGCGAGCGCTAACGTACCTCCGTAAGAACAGACATTTGGTTTGCAACCGTCAACAGAACAATGCTCCGCATGCAATGCCACCACCTACTAAACTATCCTTGCTGTATTGAACGTGATTCTCTCTGCAGCAATAACTGTGTTAAATATTCGGGTCAATGTTATGAATGTTACGCCTGAAATATTGTTGACAAACAATTTCGTGGCTTTCCCACCTAGCCAAGGAGCTACAAAAGACAGAACATAGCAAAACTATCCAATAGACTGGCCGCCATTCAAACTTTCGGTTCTTATACGGTTAAATCAATGAAAATATGAACCAGCCTGGTAAGCAAAATAAGGTTACCCTCTGCTGGAGCCCAGATCATGTGAGAATTCTCGGCAATAAGAAGGGTAACTAGGTTGCAGGGAGTGGAGCATGTAACCAGAACCATTTTGTGGAGTGGAGGGGGATATTTGGAAAGGTACACTTCTCCAACCAGAGCCATAAATAGACCTGACGCATTCTGCAACTATTCCCCGGCATTCATTCTATAACATCTATAATCTCTGATGCCCCGGAGTGGGCACGGGTCTACGAGACAAGGGGGGGATTTAATGGGTGAGGGCCCCAAACACGGAGGATGTGACGACTTCCTCTATGGTGCGGTTAGGTACATTTACCCCTCCTCGGCTTAAAAAAAATAAAAAAAAATGGATTCACATTTAAACAAGAGACAAAAAGGAAGACACTTCAGCCGAGGTGCAAATCCCATCGAAGAGAAAAAATATCATCATGGTTTTAAATTAAAAGCCTTCATACCTCTCCAATATAATCCATCTAAGAAGCCCCCTCACCCCCTGGAAATGGAAAAACGTTAACATCACAGGAAGATCAGGCCGCGGGACAAAAGACAGGAATCAACGATTAGCAAAATTCCCTACCAGTACATCAAACACTCGGAGGACGCTGCCTCTAGGCAACTATAGATGGTAGCCCCATTATCCTTAGACCTGCTACAGCAGATCAATCACCTGCTTAGTTGGAACAACGAAAAAAAGAAGATAAACAAAAAGGAAACACGATAGAAATGCTTTGTGGAAGCATTCCATATTGGGTTTCAAAGCTGAGATTTTGATTATCCCACCATCAAGCAAAGAATAACTTTCGTAGGAACAGTGGAGGCACGATAATTCTCCTATCTGCGATTGAAAGTCATCCCAGACCACATTTACCATAAATGAACACAGTGAAGTTGGCTAACTCCAACAAGTAGCGTTGTCATTTTATGATACTGCCTAGACCATATAGGCTTCGAGGTCCCAGAGGAGAGGTATACAAAATCATCTTTGTTTTCAATATAAATGCAGACAATATTTGCTGCACTTATAGCACAATCGTCAGTCAATGGATTGCTATAAAACTGTTACACTCGGCTATTCGCAAGAAAAACCACAAATCCCCACTACATCCAAGAGTTTAAAACCTACCAGAATATCCACAAATCTTTATGGCATTAAAGGCCAGATGAAGTCGCCGTAGTCTAGTAGGTAGTGTGTTGGCTTATTAGACGCAAAAGCCTGGGTTCGAGCCCCAGGCCAGACATCAAAACAAAATACAAAAAAAAGTATTTCTTCGGCAACTTCCTCTCAGCAGATTTCTGGTAGAAAACTCTGAGAGTAAAAAAATTGCCATGAAAAAGTTTCTCAAAAATCTGTCGTTCGGAGTCGACTTTAAACTGTAGGTCCCACCACTCATGTATAAAATTAACACACACAACATAAGTGGTGTGAGAAACTAGGACGTTGTACAATGGGTCAATTCGACCTCCGGGTACTGTACTTGTCTTAATTGACAAGTACACGTCCTCTAACCTAACCTAACCTAGAAGGAAACACGATAGAAATGCTTTGTGGAAGCATTCCATACTGAGGCTCAAAGGTGAGTTTTTAATTACTCCCCACCAAGCAAAGAATTACTTTCGTAGGAATAGTGGAAGAACCATAATTCTGGCATCTGCGATTTAAAGCCATCCAAGACCACGTTTACTATAAACGTACGCAGTGAAGTTGGCTAACTCCAACAAGTAGAGTTACATTCCACTTTTCAAAATTCAAAAGATTCATTGTCATTTTATGATACTGCCTAGACCATATAGGCTTCGAGGTCCCAAGGATGTAACATAGAAAATCATCTTTGTTTTCAATATAAATACAGACAATATGCGCTCCACTTCTGGAACAATCGTCAGTCAATTGATTGCCATAAAACTGTTACTCTCAACTATTCGCAGGAATAACCACAAACACGCATTACATTCCAGAGTTTAAAACCGTGAACGCTGCCAGTATATCCACAAATCTTTAAGCATTAAAGGCCAGATCGTACATATATTTTAGCCAAGAAGACTGAATAGCTTTTTGCCTTTGTTTAACAGTCCTTAACAATACTAAAAACTTTCGTAATTTTTTTTCGTCAAATATTTGCTCGATGTGACTTCACCAAACTAGTATAAATCATAGCATGACACAGAATAATATAGAAGTAAACGTTTCGCTCATAAATTACATGATAGGGTGTATGAAGGGTGAAGTCCCCGTAGTCTAGTAGGTAGTGTGTTAGCTTATTAGACGTAAAGCCAGGGTTCGAGCCCCAGGCCAGACATCAAAACAAAATACAAAAAAATTATATCTTTGGCGACTTCCTCTCAGCAGATTTCTTGCAAAAACTCTGCGAAGTAAATGAAACTGCCATGAAAAGTTTCTCAAAAAATCTGTCGTTCGGAAACGACTTTAAACTGTAGTTCCACGCCACTCATGTATAAAATTAACACACACAACATAAATGGTGCGATAAACTGGGTCGAAATCCTGACTGAAGGGTTGTAATGACCAATTATGTTATGTATGTAAACGTTTCGCTCATAAATTAAATGATAGGATTTATGAAGGCTATATTGGTTCCATCTGAAAAAAATTTTAAATTCCTTCTTCTGGCGAAATTCAAACGGAGACTCAGTTACTTACTCCCCCGTGTGAACTGTGATCTAATTTTAGGTTTTAATACATTTATTTACGTCAAATCTTACTTAACGATTATTCAAACGCCAGTTTAAAATTAAATAGTGGTCTCAACGAAATAAAATTATTAACTATTCACGTGTGAATAAATCTTAAAAATAAAATTTCTAGATTCTTACATTACGACGCCAACATCGTTTCATATTGTCCGTGATAAATTTAAAATGTCAGAATTTTATTGTAATAATCAGTACAAATTCACTGTTTATGACAACAAAATTCACAAAAAGAACAACAACAAAAAATATCCGCATGTACATGAAACGTTTAAGTGCACTTGGTTTAAAGTGGTCATAAATTCGATTTAAATAAATCAAAATAATATTCATTTACATTTGCAAGTCTCTATTACATATTTAGAAAGGTAAATAAAAACTGGAAAAATCTTAAATAAAAATACTGTAATAAGACTAAAAATATTCACTGTCGGACAAAATAAAGTGAAATTACACTGACCCTTAGCATTGGCGTAAAGAGAAGCTTATCACAGGATATTATGAACTTCCAAGGGTGATTTTTTTTAGCTATTATCTTTTTGGCAACACTGGTTTAAACAGCTCATGCACGTTTCGTGTTTTGTTTCACTGTCAAACATCTTCAGTTTGGTCTATAATTTAAACATGAATCGTCTTACAAAGGAACAACGCTTGCAAATTTGGTAAATGGGCTCTTGGAAAGTTGACCGAAGATCCACTTCTTTATCGAAAAATTGTGTTCAGCGACGAAGCTAATTTTTGGCTCAATGGATTCGTAAATAAGCAGAATTGTCGATTTTGGAGTGAAGATCAGCCAGAAGCATTGCAAAAGCTACCAATGCATCCAGAAAAAGTCACAGTTTGGTGCGGTTTATGGGCTGGTGGCATCATTGGATCGTACTTCTTCAAAGATGCTGCGAATCGTAACGTAACTGTGAATGGTGAGCGCTACCGTGAGATGATATCCAACTTTTTTTGCCCAAAATGCAAGAGCTTGACTTGCATGACATGTGGTTTCAACAAGACGGTGCCACATGCCACACAGCACGCGTAACAATGGATTTATTGAGAAGCGAGTTCGGTGAACATTTTATTTCACGTTCGGGACCGGTCAATTGGCCGCCTAGATCGTGCGATTTAACGCCTTTAGACTATTTTTTGTGGGGCTATGTTAAAGTTCATGTCTGTACAGACAAGCCCGCTTCAATTGACGCATTGGAAGACAACATTGAAGCATTTATTCGTGAGATACCGGCCGAAATGTTGGAGAGAGTATGCCAAAATTGGACTAAGCGGATGGACCATTTGAAGCGCAGTCGCTGTCAACATTTGCATGAAATAATCTTCAAACATTAAATTATATGGACCGATATGGATCGATTCAAATAAAGATTTCATACATTTTTCTGAATTTTATGTGCTTTTTTTTGAAAAATTTTCCTATAGCTCTTAAAAAATCACCCATTAGTTTCCGATTGGATTGGTTAAAAAATTTCTGAAATATGTTAACCGTATGTATACTTTTGTGGCTGAGTGTACTTACGGGCACAGCACTGTTGACAACATTAAATGTTGTTCAAACCAGCGATAGTTACTATATCAACAGTAGAGCTGTTACAACAACATTACATGTATTCGCCGTCATCTAGACGTCATACCACTAATTTACAAAAATTTTTAAGGAGCATATTTAAATTTTTAATAAAAAAAAATCACATATATTTGTAGCATTTTTAATTTATGAAAAACTAATTTTATGTTTTTCAATAACACAATTATAACAACAACAACAACAACAGAGATATACAAGGTACTTCATAATCCTTATTTTTCTTTCAATTCTAAAAGTTAAAAACAATAAATGTAAGCCCTAAGCCACCAAATTTCGATTTTCTACTTTTTGTAATATTGTTTTCAAACTACTACTTAAAAAAAGAGTTTGTATAAATTAACTCACCTTCTTGACAAACATTTGACAAACAATAATGCCTAATGACCACCAATCGACGGCATGAGTATAGGGTTCACCTCTTAATATTTCGGGAGCTGTAATAAAATTAAAAGAAAAAACAAAAACAATTTACTTACCTTCATTTAATAAAAAAACAAAACAAAGAAGAACAAATAAAATGTTGTAGTAAATAAAATAAAAACCTTTCAAAAGAAGTATAAAATAAAACACAATTTTTGTATATTTTTTTTGCACATAAGTTTTGATTTCAATTTTTTTTCTTTAATTTCTTCATTGTTTTATAGGTTTTTTTTTTTGTTGTTTTTCTGGTTTTTTTTTATCATCATTTACACATTTATATTTAATAATATAATATAATATAATATATATAATATAATATATAATAATTAATTAATAATAGATTTAATATTTACACACAGCATTTATTTATGAATGCTTTTTTGTTTTGTTATTAAAATTAAATTGTTAATAATAATTACTATTAAATTAATATATTTTTGTTTTGTATGCACTTAAAACAACTAGAAAAAAGTTTATTTATTATTATTATTATTAATAATTATTGGTTGGTAAGTGTTTGTTTTATAATAATTTCAAACAAACATTTCTTTTATATTTGTTTTCCATATTCAATTTAAAAACAATAAATTTGTTTTTTTTTTTAATTTGATTTTTTAAATAATTAAGCAAAATCACATTAAATTTTGTTTTTAATATTTAAATGTAAAACTAATTTTAAATATTTTTTTATTTATTATTTGAAGTTTGGTTTCTTTCAACTCCTTCAGTTTTAATACACAAAACTTATATTTTGTTTTTTTTTTTTAATTAATAAAACCTTTTGTTAATCCATTTATAAACTAACTTAAGATGTGTTAAATTTAAATCACTTTCTTATTAATAGTACATATTTATTGTTGAAAAAATTTGTTTAAAAGCTAAATTAAATCACTAAGTTTTCTTCAGTATTCATCTTTTTACAGGTGTTATTAAGGGATTTAAAAAAAGTGTTGTTTTATAATATTTTTAATAATATTTATTTAATTATTTTATTTTCTTGTAAAGATTGTTGGTTTTGTTATTAATGTTTAGCTTAAAAATAAACATTTGAAATATGAATCACAATTATTTTTTTTTTGTATTTTATTTTTTATTTTTAATTTTTTATTTTATTATTCATTATTTATCAATAAGCTTTATTAGGCTTCTATTGAATATCTATTTTAATGTGTATTTTAATTTTCAAGTTTAATTGTTTGTGTATAAATCTTTAAAATTAAATTTTATATTATAAGCATTTAATTATTTAATAACCATATTAATTTGTTATATAAAATCGTTTGAAAACAAAAAAAAATTAATCATAATTATGTATAACAAACATAATATAGAAATTAAATAATTCATTGATTTATTTATTTATTTATTTATTTAATTAATATTGTAGCAAAAAATTAAAATTTGAAAAATAGTTCACCTACTTAAAATCTACTTAAAAAAAATTATTTTTATTTTAAATTTATTTATTTCTAGTTTTTAAGTTTTATTTTGTTTTTATTCATTTACTGTACCTGCTAGTAAACTAAAATGAAATTTCATGTTTGCCATTTAGACAAGATATTTTAATATCATTTTAAAAACTTGTCTAATGAATAATGTATTGCAAAACATAGTTTTTTATTTTTATTAAAATCGAATTATTTCTGTGAAAATTTCCTTGTTTTTGTTTCTATCAAAAATTAAAAGATTTTTAAAAACATTTTAGCCGGTTGTCACATTTTAAGGCATTTTCTTTTCGATAAAGGAGGAATACATGGAAAAAGATTTTCAATATTGAAATATTTCAATATTCTTAATAGGAGGACAGAAAAGAATGTTGAAATTAAATTAAATTCAATTGGCTTTAGTTCGGCTATGTGTTTCTCTTCTATTTTAAGCAATAATTTCTCTCGCAACAAACCGGTTCCACTTATTTTTTATGAATTTTTATATGTTTAAAACATACTTTCATTATTTTTGAGATCAATGGGCTAAAATCAGAATACAAAAAACTGTTTTGGGTCCTAAGCATTCACTTCCAAAAAGTTTGAAACATATTTTTAATTCTTGCCTTCATGGAATAGGCATAATAATGCTAATTGTGTTGTCATTAACCCTTTCATGCCCGATGTTGCCTATAGGCAACATTGTACATTTTTGTTCATAAACCCCGTAATTTTTAATTTTTTAAAAGATTTTTTTTTTTGCAAACAAGCTTGGTTAAAAACGTGTAAAACCAGAATACGTAGGACTCTGAATTTAATATCACTTCATATTTAGGCCATGACTAACAAACACATGCCCTTAAAAAATTTTAGCTCTGGCCCAAAAAATTCGGGCATGAAAGGGTTAAACAAAAAACAAAAAATTCCAGACATAAATACTTTAAAATAAATTTACTTTAATCGATAGCGGGGAAGAATTGTTCGTTTTTTTTCGAAAAAGTCCTTTTTGTAGGATTAAACTATGACCTAAACTTTTAGTTTAGTTTCAGACAAAGGTCCTGGCAATTGAGAATATTGTAGGGTCTTAATAAGACCACATCATTAACACTAGAAACCGCAATATAATGAAGTATCAATTTGTCGATCTTCTACGCTTGTTGATACCCCAAGAATACCACATAAGGATACAGCGTAAAAATACTTAAATGACCATTACTATTGAATATATAATAGAATACATAAAGTGCTGGAAATCTTGTCTTCTAATAATATATAAATACCGTTAGGCATTCCTTGGTTAATGCGCTACAATTATTTCCTTTAAAAGTTTAAAAAAATTCCCTTTCGAAAAGAAAATACCCGTAAATGTTTTTCTAAAATGTATGATTTTTGTTTATACAGATCGTTGTTTGAATTGTTATTATTTCTATATTAAAAATTTCTAATTAAATAAAAATAACATAAAATGATAAGAAACAAATTAATTTCATAGATGTGTAATGATAAAAAGTTACCCATGGAAAAATATTTGTTAACTCACAGCATTTTTTTTATTGCAATAGATTTGATAAAGCTTACAGAAATTCTGTATGCCAAATAGAAACTTTAAATACGAAACTTAATTTTCATATTGATGGCTTTTAATAAACAATCGCTTTAAAACGCTTATCATCATACATACATACATAATTGGCCATTACAACCCTTCAGTCAGGATTACGGCCTAGCTTCTCACACCACTCATGTTGTGTGCGTTAATTTTATACGTGAGTGGCGGGACCTACAGTTTAACGTCGACTCCGAACGACAGAATTTTGAGAAACTTTTTCATGGCAGTTTATTTTACTCTCAGAGTTTTTGCCAGAAATCTGCTGAGAGGAAGTCGCCGAAGAAATATTTTTTTTTCATATTTCATTTTTTGATGTCTGACCTGGGATACGAACCCGGGCTTTACGAATAGTAAGCCAACACACTACCTACTACACCACTTATCATCAATATTTAATATTACAGCGGGTCTTGTTAGTATCTTTAAAAAAGAATATTCGGAAGAAGAACATTTGAAGCAATTAAAACATTCGGATACTAAGTATTGCACAGTAACATTGAAGAAATTAAAAGGAGCATACGAATTATATCAGTTTTATAACGAATATAAACGAAATAGAAAGAAATCTTTATTTATTATACTATCACAACCATATGGCGAACTCATAATTAATACTCGCATAATAATACTCGCTGTGTATTAAAATTAAACGAACAAAAATTAAGTGATTCTATTAATTATACTTCTATATACTAGGTCGTAATCATGACTGAAGGGTTGTACTGACCAATTATGTATGTATGTATGAATTATACTTCTTTAAAAAGATTTTTGCAGCCATGATCGTTGGTATACAATTTTATTTCGTTTAATTCAGTGTAAGGCCATTGAGATGTCAAGAACGTTTTCCAGCGGCCATCGAAGATCGTACATTCATTTTGTTTGTTATGAAAATTTCTAAAAGGAGCTGTTTTTAAGCTTACATAAATACGGCTTACAATGTGCCATTGCTACAGATTAAATACTTTTCTTTGGACGTTTCAAACGTCACTTTATTTCTCCGTCAAGGGGTTCTTATGCGAAGACATTATATGAGAGATTTGGGCATACGATAATATATCGCCTTCGTTATAATACATATGTATAATAAAAACGCCGTTTTTTTTTGTAGATTTTGACGTTTCCAAGCACTGACTTACAATTCTTCTGTAAATTTTTTAAATAAAAATGTCCTACTCTTAAACAACTGTGGGCATATGATTAAAGCCCCTGACATATGGAAGAAGGCCACCATTTATATTAAAGAACGTGATGTCAGTAAGGTGTAAAGAACTCAGAGGATCATCTACAAACGTACTTTGATTTTCTTCTGTTACTTTATTTGTACGTCTAGAGATTAATATGGAAAGATCATATTCGCCTGATTTATTGAACTCTTCAACAATGACAATGACATTCGGAAAGTGTCGTCCATTGTAGACTTAAATATCGCCAAGACGTTAACCCATTTGCTGCCAAACCTAAATTATATGATGTCATTCCCATTGCCATTTATATTTTGAGTGTTATTATTTACCAAAACCCTGTTATTTCTTGGTAAGAGCACATATATTATCATACATAATCATTTTCAAGCAGAAAACCAAAGACGAGTATACTCGTTGTTGGCAATAGGAAGGCAGAAGGACTCGATATCCTTTTTCGGATTTGCGTACGTTTTAGTAGAAACACAAATAATCATTCCCTATAAGAAATAAGGTATTATTTTTGTAAAAAAAATTATTTGTAGTATTTTTCAAGTTTTTTACATATTTATATTATGTTTGTGGCAATAAAAATTTGCTATTTCAAAAAGTTATATTATATTTAAAGTAGGACAAGTATACTCGTCAAAGCAGTGAGGGATACCCTGCCAAAGACGAGTATACTCGTCCTTGGCAGCGAATGGGTTAAGATATGTCTTCGGCTGTCATCGAAAATTGTATATTGATTCTCTTTTTCTGTAGATTTCTAAAGAAAATCTTGTGCTTCTAAGCGTGCATACAATCGTTTTATAGAACTGGAGTAAATAGTATTAATAGAACTTATAAGGTGATGTCGTATTCAAATTATTTACGTCAAAAAGACAATGTAATAGAAAAACAAGTGAACTGCAAGAAAAGTAACAGCATAGGCTGTTAAAGGGCTTTGAACAGAAAATTTTGTATATGAAAATATTTTGTATTTGAAATAGAAAAATTTCCTGAGAGGATATTAAACACAAAGGACTTTCAATCATTAGAAAAAATAGGGAAAAGCATTACAAACGAATTAAAAATGCTGTTAAAAGGAAACAAATATTTTCCTCTTGGTAAAGGGACTTTTTCATTCATTTTTCATTTTTAAAAAATAAAAAGTCTTGTATAAACATTAAAAACAAATATAATTTCGATAAAAAGAAATGATTAGAATTAGAAATAAAAAAATTAAAAAAAAAACTAAAAAGGCTTTCAATTTTACTAAGCTAAAAAAAAGTACATATTTATTCATGTATACATGGTGTGTGGCAGTTTATACTTTTAATTGAAAACGTAAAAGTATAAGTCAAAAGTAAAATCAAATATAAAGAAAAAAAAAACTAAAACGTTATTATAGAGAAGATTTATAAATAAATATAAAAAAGGAAGGTTTACATATACATTCAATATATACTATACAACTAGAATAATGGTCCATATTTTGAAAATTGGTGTTTTGATTTTGTTTTTCCTTCTTTTTGTTTTTGTTTTTGTGTTATAATAAATTTATATTTCATCTTTGTTTCCTTAGTTTTAAAAAAATTTTGGATTTCAGAAAGAGAAAAAAAAGCAAATTCCTTAAAGCAATTGATTCATTAAATAATAAATTTTGCTTTTAAGTTACATACTTAAATAACTAAACGATGGGGTTTTTTCATTTCTTTGTTAATGATAAAGTTTTTGTTTGTTTGTTTGTTTTTTGTTAATATGTAATATAAAGTATATAAAATTAGCTTAACCACTAACAGCAGAGATACTATATTTTAGGTCAGTATATATAAAAAAAAAAGAAAAAATTAAAAAATATAAAAAAAAATTGAACTTAAAAGGGAAGTTTTAAGTGAAGTGAAAAGATATGCCAATATAGCTAAAACTAGAGCTTTATTAGACAAACTCTTTTAAAGTTTTATTGCTTTTAAGGCTAACGAAACCAAGCAAACTATAATCCAAATTAATAAGTAAAAAAAAAAAACAAAAAAAAATTATTTTTGATTTCCAATTTAAAACGTACCTAAACGTCTGGGTGTATAGTGATGTAGATGATGATTATAATAATGCTGTTGAGTTTGACGACGATGCTGAAGATGTTGATAGGGGCGACAAAAACAGAAATACATTAAATTCTGGGCAAAGTGTTGTAAATAATAACTCGTATTATTGAATACATAATCACTCGTTGAACTGCAAAAGGTTGCTGAAGGTAATTGCAACTTTTTGGGTGGCTTATAATAAACAATCAAATGTTTTTTCTCGCCCTTATAAGGCATAAACAAATAAACATTGTCTTCATCTTCATCTTCATTTTCTTCTTTTTCATGCTCTAAACCATCAGCATCATTTTCAATTTTATTTTGAATGCCATTTGCATTGGCATCTGGGTCTGCATAGAGGAGCTTATAATAAACTTGAGACATGTAGTTATTGTTATTATTATTATTGGTATGATTAAGATTAATACACTTTTGTTTATCACTTCGATACAACATTTGCATAACGTTGGCTTTATTATTATTATGCGGCTGCTGTTTCAATTGAGGATTTTTCGTTAAAACTAACGGTTTTACAACGCGTCACAATGCGAGTGTCTCTTTGATAATTTTCTTCATAGCATTGCCCATGGAAGGTGCAGCCGTATCCGATGTTGAGGAGACAAATTTAAATAAATACGGCTGGACATCGGGATAAGTGGTATCAAATATTAAATCCAATTCACTTTGACTGGGCGTTTTAGGTACGTAATCGTGTCTGTTCATGATTTCTGTTATGTAAATGACTTTCTCGGTTAGGAGATCGGCCACATTTTCGCGACACATTTGACGTTCATCCTCGTTCTCATGCTTTATCAAATCCAAATGTATGGTCCACACTTCCCACGGTATACATTCGGCCGTAAAGGGCCAGCGTGATTTTTTCTTTTGGAAAAACTCCAGACTTATTTGGCCAGAACCACAGCTTTCATTGGAACGTAATTTTTCGCTAAAGCCATTAATGGCCCGTTTAACGGTACGCTGTAGACTGTCGGAAGTACAGCATACATAGGTAAAGTCAATGAAATCACAATCGACATCCGTATAGCCAACGGTGCCAATAGAATATTGAGCATCGCCAGTATACATGTATTTGCCAAGGCAGCGATGGAATAGCACCGTATGAAAGATACTAGCAACAGCTTCATCCACTTGCCGACCCTCCATGGTCAAATCGAACACTTGTGAGCGGGCATTCATTTTAAATTCTTCTTAATTATTATTCAATACTTATTACACTTCCTCTCTCTTTTTCCTTTCTTCTATAAAAGCTGGGTTGTCTTACAACTATTTTAAATTAAAATATCTTAATCTCTCTTTTGAAGATTCTGTTTTTTTATCTTGTGTTTCTATATTCTAGTTAAAGGAATAGAATATGTATGTATGTATGTTTTAAATCGTACCCATATATTGAAACGTTCCACACATAGTTTTCGTGGTTAAACCAAATTTCAGCCACTTGCTTAGACCAAAGTCGGTTAATTTAAGATGATAGTCAGCAGTTAATAAAATATTTTCCGGTTTAGCATCACGATAAATAATGCCAGCGTTGTGTAGAAAATCTATTATTAGAAAGAAAAGAAAATATTTGTATTAAAATAATTAAAACAAACATTTTCTAAATAACTAACTGCCGCCTCAAACTAACTTACCCAAAGCCAAAGCGATCTCTGCCAAGTACAGACGTACAAGGTTTAAGGAAAATGTACTTATGGTAGAGAAGAGTTCACCGTTGGGCACGTATTCTGAAACTGAAAAAGGAAATGAATTGTTTATTTTATTATACCCTGATTATATGGTTTTAAATATGGTTTAGAAATTTATCTTTCGAATATTGTAACACAGTTTTATCTCAAGCAGGTACTAAATTTCGAGTTTTTCGAAAACAAATATTCAAAAACAAAAACAAAGTGAATGTTGGAAAATCCATTGTTATCTATCAAAAACAGCTGGAAATGTTTAGATAACGGTGTTGTCAATTCATAGTTCTTTTTCTATTATTTTTGCAGTTTCGAAAATTATGAACACCATAATCTGTAAAGTCTTAAACGCATAGTACAAAAGTTTAAAGTAGAAAAATTAAAACTAATTCGAAAAAAAACATGTCATTATAAAGGCAGCCGGTTACAGACCAGATTTCACTTATTTATCGATATATTTTACACTGCTGAACCCGGCTTTCAAATTCGGAAAAAACAAGAAATTTAATTCATATTCAAATTTCATTCATAATAGGAGGAATTTAAAAAGAGAAAGGAAACTACCACGGAATTGTTATTCTTTATAAAACATACCAAAAAGATAAAAACCATTACGTTAACAACACTGTTTTCTATTCCAGTCAGCTGCTTTTATAGTATAACAAGGAAAACATATTGTCTGTGGATTCGAAAATCATCTTTAGAAACGTTATTACCTGCTACATTATCCTGTTGCAGCCCTGGCCATGCAATTTTGTTACCTACCAACAAAACTAAATCTTTTTTATTTTTATGTTCGAAATTTTCAACCTAGTATAGGGTGTCTATACTAGCATAGTACATTAGTAAGGTACACCAAAAAGGATTTGAGTGCTCTTTTGTTGTTGCTACATCCCTAGATGTAGAATTCATATAAAAAATAAAAGAAATTTTCAATAATTTAGTGTGGGATGAATAAACAACCACTTCTCTCTCTCTCTGCTAGTAGTTGTCACTCTTTGTTTATGTTGGCTTGTCTGTATCGTGATTGTTATCTTTAAATACGGAAAAAAAAAGAAATAAATGCTGTATACGGACGCCAAACTTAGCATCAATTTTTTTCAATAACACACGTGCCTATTGCCAGTAATAATGAATGTCGTTTTACTAAACAGTGCACGTTCAATAACTGAAAGAGGCTACTTTGGAAGGGACAAAGAAAGAACAAAAAATATATTGTTCAGCTTGTATATATATATAACCGCCGTTAGAGGCGGTTACCTCTGTTAAGACATTTGTTAACTTTTTCTCTTCTTATTACACTTCAGTGTAAGATGGATCGCGTAAAAATTTATACAAATACATGTAAATCAAAGATTGTGGGTGAAGGCTTCTAATTTACAGAAATGGACACGCTAACATGTTACCGAGTATATGGTAGAGATATTCGAATACTTGGAAGGATTGTATACGCCATCTATTCCGATTAGGAAATGTCAGATATTTCTAAAAGAGATAGCGAGATATTATCCTTTTACTTTTGGCCAGAAATTTGGTCGCCTTATCTATGTAAGGCATCCTTACACATCTCTTTCTATATTAAATTCGAAATATTCCATTTTTTGCAGATATGAATCACGAAAAGCATCACGCAAAGACATAAAAGTAATGAAAACGTTCATAAACCTATGATTGATAATATTTTTGATAATATTTTAGGCATTCCCGATCTCTATCTAACATCAGTTTCTCGCAATGCATACATATGTATGTACATACATAATTGGTCCTTACAACTGTTCAGTCAGGTTTACGACTTAGCTTCTCACACCACTTACGCTGAGTGTGTTAATTTTGTACATGAGTGGCGGGACTTTCAGTTTAAAGTCGATTCCGAACGACAGATATTTTTTTTACTCTCAAAGGTTTTTACAAGAAATCTGCTGAGAGGAAGTCGCCGAAGAAATATTTTTTCGTATTTCATTTTGTTGGAGATATCTAACCTGGGGTTTAAACCGAGGCTTCGTGTCTGATAAGCCAACACACTAGTGTTTTTCATTTCCCGGACTTATTCATTTCCCGGGAAATCGGGATTAATTTTGAAATTTCCCGGGATCCCGGGAATTCCCGCCTAAAACATACTTTACTTTGTTAAGTATGTATTTTTTATTTTAAATTCATATTAATGAGATCAAAAACATAAAAAAATAACAATAGAAACATATAAAAGGTACAGTTCTTTAAAAAAATAAATAATTCAATTAAAAACTAGTTAAACATTAAACATAAAAAAACTATATACATATCTATTAACATATTTATTTAATACTTTTGAAATGAGTTTTTAGAAAACTCTCTCGCTTTCAACATATGTTGGCTTAATAGTTAACAAGGCCTCTAAAAGATTTTTTATGTTTTCCGATTGCTTACCAGGTTCTCCAAAAAAATTTAAGTCTGTTTTTATCGAACCGGTAGGTACATTAGTGTTTGATGTAGATATTGCACTAATGTTATTTATTGCATCGTTTAAAATGTCCTCAAAATTTTTATCTTCTAAAATATCATTATCGTTGCTTTCTATTTCTTCTAATTCTATATTTTTTTTCAGTAAAAATACAGTTATAAATTTGTTCTGCATATAAAATAATTGAGTGTTTTGAAGCATTCGGAAAAAATGTATTATTTTTATTAAAAATTTCAGGATCTTTCAAGTATTTGGTCAAGGTATACAGTTTTATATCTCTTCTTTCTCCAATTCGGTATATAAGAGATTCAAACATTGTCTTTCCTAGTGAAGTATTAATTGAAGAAATTTGTTGGCATAAAATATTCACTATCACATCAGCTGTTATAATATTAACTTCTCGCCGACATAAAGCTTCCACAGCTAATTTTATTGGGTTTAAAACGACCAAAAGGTTCTGCAAATTATTTATATTGGATTCTATCCATAGATCACCCATTTTCAAATCAATGAGGCTTTTCTTTATTGCATTTTTATAAGTAAAATTTTTTCGATCATTGGAACTAGAGAATTCCATCTGGTTACTATATTCAATACAAGGCAGATTTCCTTATTATATTTGGCCAATACATATTTTTGTAACACAATTTTTTGCTGGACTCTTTCTAAACAATTTAATAACACGACGAGTTTGTTCTAATACCAATTTGTAATTAGTATTGATAAATGATAAATGTTGGCAAATAGTAAACATTTTTCATTCACAGCAATTTCCTGGAATTCCCGAACAAATTTCCCGGGATTTCGGGATTGAAAAATTTGCAACGTGAAAAACACTACAACACACTAATCACTAGGCTACGGTGATGATCAAACCAAACTCCAATAAAAACCAAAATCAGTAAAAAGTAATGGGCATATGATGGGATAAGAACTGAATTCATTTGAAGGCAATGGAGATAGAATGGGTATTTGTTGCGAAAGACAACTATAACCAGACATAACTATAATGGGTTTAGCTTAGCCAATGAGATCGCACTTGTCGACGGGAGATAAAAAAGGAGGCTACAATACATAACCAGAACTGGAATCAACGTGAGACATTGGATTGATCTCAATGGAGAAAATTTGGAACCAAAGAAAAAACAATCTAATGACAGAGTTATGGACATTGAGAGTAATTTAATGACTAATGATAAAAAAAAAAACAGGCATTAGATAACCTGTTTCTACGTATCACAATCATTACATGATGTCTTCTGCACTAAGTGATATTCAAAAGAACAAGCTACGCACTTTGACTGAAGGGATTAGACGATAGCAGATATGAAACGAACCAATTACATATACTATTGCTTGGTAGATTTGACCTCGTTATGACACAATTAGATCTTTACCGCACTGGCTAGTATTTATTAGAGACAACTAAGCATGTTGGGTGGGATGAGTATTGGTTCTTATCTCACATGTAATGACTAGGCAGAAGATGAAATGATGTAGGAGGTTCCAGGGTATAATATTTTATCTCATCTACTATCTTTTAACGAAAGATAGCTTAAGACGTCTATTAGAACTTAGAATTGTGCAAGCATGCTGGGAAATTTGTAAGTAACTGCTGACAGTCGACGTCACTGTCTTGTCTTAGACAGTTTCTTTTCTCTGAATTTTTTGTATAAAATTTTAATTATTCAAAAGCCTTTTTATATGTATGACTAATGCACAGACACTATCGTACTTATTTAATTTAAAATAAATAATATACTCACGTATATGTAGATTATAACGATTTTGCCAAAGATCAATTTGTTTAACAATAAACGGATGATGGCCACAAAGTTTTTGTATATCAACTTCGTCTTTAATCTGTTGTAAACTATTTTCGGAGATTATCTGCAAAACACAAAGGAAATTTAAAATGGGAATTAATGAAATAAAGCAAGAGAAACAATAATAAAAGAAATTAAATTTCATTTCAGTTTTATATACTTTAGATTTCTTTAGAACTTTGAGAGCATAAACCGTAGGACAAGTGTCTTGCTGCTGCTCTTGTTGTTTCTTATTGATGACTTTGAAGACAACACCAAATGCACCTTTAGCTACCAACTGATCGATATGGAATTCCTCGTTCCGACTTATTCCTTTAAAGTGTGAACTGAAAATGACATTTGTTAGGGGTTTATGCCATTGAGTTTTAGAGCGTTTGTCTTGTTGTAAATTATGAAAACTGCAAAAAAGAAGACAATCAAAAATCAAAAATAAAAACAAAAGCAATAAGAAGGAAAAAATCAAAAAGAAAATATGAATAAGTACGAGTAGGGAATTACAATTAACAAAAACAAAAACAAAACCAACAACAACAACAAAATGCTATTTAAAGTGATTAAATTTACTTTCTGAATTAAATAATAAAACGGAATTAATAACACAACAACAAAAATCAAAAATAAATTCAACACATTTAACGTAGAAATTGTGAAATTAAAAATAAATTTTAATTAAGATATTCTTACTCACCTTTTTCTGGACGACTTCTGACGTTGCTTGAAAGAATTTCGACCAGAATATGACAGATTCCAATTCAAACTGCCCAAATTCCAAAGGGAGGTGGCCTAAAAGAAATATAAAATAGAAACAATGATTAAATTATGAAATTGCAAAAAAAATATTCAACAGAGGGAGAGAATAGAATTGTAAAAAAACTAATAAATTTGCAGAAAAGTAAAGTTTTTCGAAGAACAAAAAAAAAAACTCAACTGATAGCTTGAAAGAGCTTCAAGCCGAATGTATTTTATTTATCATCACAACAACAATATAAAACTCAGTGAGTCAGAAGGTCATGACCAAATGATGATGTTAAAATTTCCACATAAGAAAAATGATTTCGCTTTAAACTTTAGTGTTGCTTTGATTCTTTAGAAAATATTAGAACCTCAGTCTAAGCCATAGTGAAGGACAGGGTTTAAATAAATGATCATTTGATCCAAGCACTGACCTGATCTACACAAGAGACCAATCTAGCCACTACACTGGTTATAGCTTCTCTCGATATTATTGATATGAAACTGCTGCTTTAACAAACGTGACAGCGACAAATTAAGATTTAGTCATCGGAATCAAAAGCGTATCGCATGTGGTCTCCAAAAATAAAAGAGGTCATAATATAATGATGAAAGCGGATTTAATAGTTCATTTCAAGATTTTTATGGTTCCGATGACAATAACGTTATTGAGGTTGAATATAAATCGAGTTCTGAAGAAACTGTGGCAACAAAAATACCCATAAATTACAGCCCAGCCAAAGATGATGAAAAAAGTGAAAAACGTGGTAGGGGTCGTCCTAAAATTCATCGGAAAGGTACTCGAGGCCGTCCTAAGAAATTATTTCAAATAATAAAATCAGGTGGAAAAGGATCTAAGGACAATGATAGCGAATCATCTGTTCAGTCGGAGGAAGAAATTTATGAAGAGTGTGAACTAGCATACCTTACAATGGCGAATGATCCAGAAACTTATACTGAAGCCATACAGAATGACGATGCATCCGATTGGCTGGATGCAATAGAAGATGAGTATTTAGCACAAATGTGTAACAACACGTGGGAAATCGTCGAAAGGCCATACTCAAGAAAAATAATCAATAGCCGTTTGGTGTTTCGTACTAAAGATGACGGTAAGAAAAATGTTCGTCTTGTAGCAAAAAGTTATGCACAACGTCCAGGTGAGGATTTCAACGAAACATATTCTCCAATTGCCCGTTCATCGTCTATAAGAATTCTAGCTGCATTGGCAGCAAAATTACAACTAGAGATTCATCAAATGGACGTAGTAACGACATACCTGAACGGTGAGCTCGATGAAAGTGTGTACATGGATGTTCCGGATCAATTGAAGTTCATACTAGATAAAATTTTATCTAGTAAACCTGTGGGTACCAATAAAAAATTAAATAAAAATATCGAAAAGATAACTTTTAGGTGGCAGAAGGCGATATGCGATATGTAATTTAAAAAGTCCCGTATGTCTTCTAAAGAAAGCATTATACGGCCTGCGCCAGTCTGCTTCAATGTGGTACCACAAATTAACATCCGAACTACAAAAATTGGGACTGAAGCCAATTATAAAAGATCCTTGTTTGTTCTCAAAAACAGGCGATAAAATTATAATAATTTTGATTTACGTAGACGATCTTTTATTAGCTTCAAATAAACCAAAATGGACTGACACCATCAAAGTGTCATTATCACAGTCCTTTGATATGAAAGATATCGGTCCGGTTAAACGTTGTTTGGGAATTTCCATCAAAACCTTGAAAAAGGTCAAGTATTCATATCACAACATAAATATGCTGAAGTTACATACATATTTTGGAACGTTTTGGAATGGCAGACTGCAAACCTGTATCCACTCCCTTAGGATTGCAAACTTGTTCGTCCCATAAATAAAGATGAGATTATAATGTCCAAATATCCCTATCAACGGTCGATAGGAGCACTAATGTATTTATCCGTAACAACACGTCCCGATATCAGCTGATATGCTAACAAAAGCACTCAGTAAATTTAAACATTGAAATGAAATTGATTTTGAGTTTATTGCGGCATTGTAGCTGGTCCATTGGAAATTAAAGAAATTGTACAATATATTACACCTGGCCACGATAACAAGCAAAAAAAAATGGCTGCGAACAAGATGCAGAATTATCATGTATCATGTACTGAAATATAGAAGTCACTGAAACGAACATGTAGGCCTCCGGGTGAGGTTTAAAGTATTAGGTATTCATGGAAACGAAAATTATACATTGGCAGTGCAGAGTAGAAGTCAGTGTTTCACTATTTGGCGTACAAGCAAAATTTAGCGATAATCCTTAACAAATTCAAAATTCATGTGATCTACATAGCCTTACAGAAAAATTACTAGGCTGCTGAATTTCTCCAGAATTAAAACAGGACAGCTGATGTATTTTTTCATAATCTGTTTACATGGGAACAGCATTCTTTCCTCCCCCAAGTAGTTTAGAAACGCCATCGTTGCCGAATGCCTTGTGTCATACGATTTTCTCAGGGTACGATTCAATCATTCCAGCTTACTGCGTCGTATTTGGAATTTAATTTCGTTTTGATTAATGCTCCCATGGAGATTTGAAGCACTCGTTTATTAATGAAAATAATACTGTTGACGAGTAGTGGCTTTGGAGATTTATGAGAATTTTTTAAAAGCTTTTCAGTTGGTACTGGATATACGACGGTGGTTTAAGATTACTGCTTATGTGTGGTTTCCATAACTTTGTGGTTAAATTTTTATTTTGGCATGTGACGAGTCTTATAACGGGTGATTTTTTAGCTATTATTATCTTTTTGGCAACACTGGTTTAAACAGCTCTCGAACGTTTCGTGTTTTGTTTCACTGTCAAACATCTTCAGTTTGGTCTATAATTTAACCATGAATCGTCTTACAAACGAACAACGCTTGCAAATCATTGAATTTTATTATCAAAATGCGTTCTCTGTTAAGAAAGTTCATCGCGCGCTTCTTCTCCATTTTATGGTCAGTTTAATCGACACACTGAAGCGGCTATTCGGGCTATTGTGACTAAATTTCGCACCAAATTGACATTGTTGGACATTAAACCACCAACACGCTTACGTAAAGTGCGAACTGAAGAAAATATCGCAGCTGTAGCGGCCAGTGTTAATGATGACCATGAATTATCGATTCATCGCCATTCGCAGCAATTGGGCCTTTGTTACTCAGCAATGGGGAAAATTTTGCAGAAGGATTTAGGTGTGAAGCCTTTCAAAATACAGCTACAAGGTGCAAGAATTGATGCCGAACGACATACCGCAACGCAGAATTTTTGGTGAATGGACGCTTGTAAAGTTGGCCGAAGATCCACTTCTTTATCGAAAAATTGTGTTCAGCGACGAAGCCCATTTTTGGCTCAATGGATACGTAAATAAGCAGAAATGTCGATTTTGGAATGAAGATCAGCCAGAAGCATTGCAAAAGCTACCAATTCATCCAGAAAAAGTCACAGTTTGGTGCGGTTTATGGGCTGGTGGCATCATTCCACGTAACTGTGAATGGTGAGCGCTACCGTGAGATGGTATCCAACTTTTTTTTTGCCCAAAATGCAAGAGCTTGACTTGCATGACATGTGGTTTCAACAAGACGGTGCCACATGCCACACAGCACGCGTAACAATGGAATTATTGAGAGGCGAGTGCGGTGAACATTTTATTTCACGTTCGGGACCGGTCCATTGGCCGCTTAGATCGTGCGATTTAACGCCTTTAGACTATTTTTTGTGGGGCTTTGTTAAAGCTCATGTCTATACAGGCAAGTCCGCTTCAATTGACGCATTGGAAGACAACATTGAAGCATTTATTCGTGAGATACCGGCCGAAATGTTGGAAAGAGTATGTTGGACTAAGCGGATGGACGATTTGAGGCGCAGTCGCGGTCAACATTTGCATGAAATAATCTTCAAACAATAAATTATATGGACCGTACTATCGATTCAAATAAAGATTTCATGTATTTTTCTGAATTTTATGTGTTTTTTTTTTTTTTGAAAAATTTTCCTATAGCTCTTAAAAAATCACCCATTAGAACATAGCTTGAGCGGACGAAGTGCTATTTATGATTTCTGTGTTAACGTTTCTAAACAGAGATTAAGCAGGCGGTAAATCTTTTAAGCGATTATCGAGGAAAAAGGTATTCGGTAAGGCTCTCTTACCAGGACACACTGGCAGTCTTACATTTGTAGTTTAAAAAACGATGAGCTTATGGCAAAAGTTCTAGCTGATGAAGAGTGATATACAAACTGTAAGAGTTGAACTTTGAACCTTCTTAAGCCCAGAGCATATTGAGTTTGCAAATTAAGAATTTCACAAAATGATGTTTCTCCTGCAATAAATATCACATTATAAATAAAAAGAAGAAGAAGAAGAAAAAAAATTACTTAAAATTATTATTATTATCGCTGATATTGTTGTTGTTGTTGTTGTTATTATTATTAAATAAAGATTACGTGCATTTAGTCAGTGAGTCAATAACATATAAAAATAATTTCTTTAACCTTTTTGAAATATCGTATCGTATAATGAATGGTTGAATGAAAGGTTGTCGTAGTGGTGGTGGTGGTGAGGTGTTTCGTTCTTTCAATACATTAACAATACGTAGGTATATTTTGCAAAAAAAATACTTTTTTATTTACTCCATAACATTTCTTATTACTTTTTATTATTGACTGACTACTCTATGACGACTACTTGGCTGGCTGACTGATAAAGTTAAATGTGAACTTTTTTACGTTATTTTTTCGTTTTTTTTTTTTTTTGTTCTTTGCATGTTAATAATGAAATTAAAACAAACAAAAAAATAATAAAAAAAAAATGTGAATTTTTTTTCTAATTCGAAAAAAACTAGACTAATTGTCGGATTATTAATTTAATAATGCTTGTTAGTATAGATTTCTAATAAAAAAAAAAAAAAAACGAATAAAAAAATTGAATTTTTGTCCGTCTCAGTGCATTTAAAAAAAAAATTATTATTTTTTTTTATAATTCAACGTTCAGTATATAAATACAATCACGTTTATTCCCCATTTAATGCTGAATTCCTACAAATAATAATAATGGAGTGTAAATAATTGGGGTTAGCAATTAGATTTTCTATATAAATTTGATAGGCACACCAGACAGAGCGTCAATTCAACGAATGGGGTCATGATAGTATAAAAAAATAAAATACATACAAAAAAGTAGGGAAAATTTCAAAATAGATTATGATAATAGACGTCCCACTACAGGTATTGATTTTCACTGCAAAATATTTAGATTTGATTAACTTAGATGATGAAATAGATTCAGAGGTGACGAAATAGATTCTCGCTCTTGAGGTCAATTCACCAATAAAAGGATTGCTGTTGATGCTGGAATCTAGATTTGCATATGCCTCGTAACATTTTCGCGCATACGGGGTATAAGGTATACATAATTGATCATTATTACAACCCTTCAGTCAGGATTACGACCTAGGTTCTCACACCACTTATGTTGTGTGTGTTAATTTTATACATGAGTGGCGGGACCTACAGTTTAAAGTCGACTCCGAACAACAGATTTTTGAGAAACTTTTCATGGCAATTTTATTTACTTCCTAGAGTTTTTGCCAGAAATCTGCTGAGAGGAAGTCGCCGAAAAAATACTTTTTGTATTTTAGTTTGATGTCTGGCCTGGGGTCGAACCCTGGCTTTTCGTCTAATAAGCCAACACACTACCTACTAGATCACGGCATGCGTTAGTTTAATCCAAAAGTATATAACTGAGTCAAGAATCGCTGCTTCGTATAAATATTAATGCTTCTTATTTGCTCAAAACTTAAAAAAATCATGAACAAATGATCAAAAATAGAATTCAAGCTCACGAAGAAGGGCCTGGATTGGTTAAAGCACATCAAGTTTGATAAAATGTCTTGTGATCATCAATAAAAAGTACTGTTATGCTTAATTTTTAAGACGAAGCCTTATACGAGTTTAGTAGAAAAAATGCTGATTCAGTAAAGGAATGCAAGACTTTAGCAAATAAAAGTGCTGTAATCAGGTCGCCGTAGTCTAGTAGGTAGTGTGTTGGATTATTAGACGAAAAGCAAGGGTTCGAACCCCAGGCCAGACATCAGAATAAAATATAAAAAAGGATTTTTTCGGCGACTTCCTTTCAGGAGATTTCTGGCAAAAACTCTGCGAAGTAAATAAAATTGCCATGAAAAGTTTCTCAAAATTCTGTTGTTCGGAGTCGACTTTAAACTGTAGGTCCTGCCACTCATGTATAAAATAAACACACACAACATAAGTGGTGTGAGAAACTAATCCTGACTAAAGGGTTGTAATGACCAATTATGTATGTATGTATGTATTTGTCAATTCACACAAGCCCTTGTATCGTTTTATTCATTGTATTGTTGGACGAATATACAACAGTGTATGCTTGTTGTTGATAATTTTCATATAATTATCATATGTTTCTGGAAGTTGTATTAGTTTCGTGCTATCAGTTGATGTAAATGCCAGTAATCAAGAAGAAGAATAAAAATACAAAATTTGTCAATTCACACAAGCCGTTGTATCGTTGTATTCATTGTATTGTTGGAAGAACATACAACAGTATATGATTGTTGTTGATATTTTTCATATAAAAATTCGATACACAATACAGCATAGCATTGAGCGTTCACAAACAAACAAATGTATTCAATACAACATACACGATACAAAGTCGTGTGAATTGCCCAAATATTTTCTACGTAACTTGAGTCAACAATTGACATATCAAAATAAAATTTTTCTTACAGAGGATTAATTAATTTACTTTCTTCCGTAAATTTTTCATTTTGTTGCTTAAAAATCAAATAATAAATACTGTTGTTCTTCTTCTTATGAATTTTTGACGTTTGAAATACAACATACACAATACAGCATAACATTGAGCGTTCACAAACGAAAAGTATTTTGAATACAACATACACGATACAAAGTAGTGTGAATTGCCCAAATGTTTACTATCCATTGATGTGGACACCTATTTCTTTATATGAACTCTGTCTATATATAATAAACAAAATTTAATAACTTCCAAACAGTAAGCAACTGTTGTGACAATATTTTGTTTATTTTCGAAAAGAAAGGGGGAATACCCTGCTTTAAAAAAATTAAAATATGTACATAAATACACATCTTCAGTTTTGTTGATTCAGCAGTATTTCGTCACATACCACATTACATATGTATGTATGTATGTATATGTAAACAAACAGCAATATCTAAAGATAAGTGAAGAGTATGAAAAGAATATGTTGAGAAATAAAACATATCTTCGATGCAGAATAAAAGCATTTCATACAGGCATTATAGGCCGTAGAAACGTAAAATACTGCATATTTCAAAGCTTCAGATGCTGGAAATAATCTCTATTCAACATGTTCGTTATCATTAACCTTGGATATGTAAATCATCCGGTAAATGAATTGATTGTTGAAAGGAAAAGCAAAACAGTTCCATTATAACTTCAATGAAAGTGGATAAGAATATAAAAACAGTGATGATGGATGGCTGCAAAAATTCAAACAGAGATCTCTCCTAATATCTCTCTCTTAGCACCTAAATCTCGATTGCATTGTCAGTTGCCAATAATGGTATTACAGATGCCAGCTGACTCAATAATATTTAAAAATTTCACTTGTAAAAATTTTTTTAATTCTTTTCATATTTTGCTTAAGCAAAGTAGTACAGTAAGGTGGTATAAATTTTCACAAATAAAAGTTTGAATTGCCTTGGTTTTTATTAGTTCACATTATCGCCGGTTTACTGTATAATCAACGTTTTACCACAATTTTTTTTTATGAATAAAGCACACACTTACACTCTCGTCGTATTTATTATTAATTTAGTTTTTATTTATCTCAGACGTTGTTAATAAATTGTAAAAACAATTTTTATTTCTTTATGGTTGATGTTTCTATTTTTTTTTTAATATTAAAACTTTTAAAAATATTTTTACAGTCCAGTGAATGAAATTGTTTTGTGAAATATTTTAACTGCTTTCCCGGTTAATAAATTTTTGCAACTGAATACGGTATTGTTTTACAAGAAGTTCTAGGCAGACAGTTTAAGATTAAAAAAGAAATTCTTTACTCGCATTGGTTTTTTTTCCTTTCCTTTTTTCTTTTTGTTTTTATTAATATGTATTGTTGTTATTGTTTACAAGATCAAAACAAAATACAAATACATTGTATTTTATGTTTTTGTTATTATTTTCTTTAATATTTTTCTTGCTTTAAATATTATTTTTCTATGCAACGTAATATTTCTACTCGACGAAATTGTAACTGACAACTATTTTGTTATTGTTATTGTAAAAATAAAAATATAAAATTATTTATTATTATTATTATTATTGTTGTTGATGGTTGTGGTAATAGAAAAATAAAAAACTATAAAGAAAACAAAAACCGAATAAATTACATACGTTTTGTTTATTTGTTTAAATTGCTCAGCACATGTAGTGTGGTGTCTGGCTTGAAGTGTACAACAAGAAAAAAATTCAAAAAATTATTAGAAAAAAAAAAAACGTGTTGGATTTGAAATATTTTAAAATACAATATAAAATCGCAAAAAAAAAAAAATAAAACTAAAATAAGTATAGCAACTGAATAAAAGGGTACGTATTTACAAAAACAATGCGATGATATTAGACGACAAAGTCGATTAGAAGAGAATAGTGAGCAAAGTATACGAAATAAAACATTTTGCACACAAACAACAAAACACGCGTTACGACAAATTCCATATTAGAATAAGGAAACAAAAACAAAAACAAAAATCATTAACAAAAACAATACGAAAGAAAAAAAAAACATAAAATGTGTGTGAAAACAAAAAGCTTAGACGGGTATTTTATTCGATAGAGGAACTATTTTTTTTTTTATAGGAAAAAATCTGCTCTCTTTATAATAAATTTATACGAGAAAACATTAGAGAGCATATTAAACAGACCAGAGAAGTATTTGATTAACATAAGCAGTCGTTGGAGTAGTAATCTGTATATGTATCTGGAGTAAAAAGTTCGTCTCACTTTATTTGGGAAAAAATCTGTTGTTTCCTTGGATTTTCAAACGTGAAACATATAACAGCTGAAGTGCATTAAAGTAAGTAAAAACGTTTGAAGAAACTGTGCACACCACAGCCTTATATATGTATGTATGTTACTTCATAATGGAACAAAGAAATGAATCTTTTCAGAAACAAAGAAGGTATTTAGTTGTGATAAGAGATGGATGTATCTTTCGAAAAATAGAGAAAAGTGCTAGTATTTCAGTTTCAAAAATATATTAAACACTTAAAAGTAAATTAATATTGAAACGAATACCACTGATTCTAATGCAATAGGCGTACAGGGTGGGTAGGTCTATGGAGACAGCTCTTGTAGATAAGTGGCAGCCATTAAATAGAGCTTAGATGATAAAGTGGTAGCGTCAACACACTACCTACTAGTCCACGGCGACTTCGATTTACCGTATTCGAATTATGTTAATTTTAAGAAACAGTATAATCTTGTATTATTTTTACTGGCATTCACTGCATACGCAAATATATTCGACAAGGCTGGCAATTTCAATTTAATTCAGGAAATTATTATTCATCAAATGTTAGTCTTGGCATTAATTAGATACTAAGCACAAGTCAAAATTAAATGGTACATCTGCTGTTATAGTTAAAAAAATATTGTTTTGCTTGTTTTCAGATTTAAAAAAATCCCAAGTAGTACTTACGAAGTAATATTTAATAAAAATAATTGAACAAAAATATTTTTTTAATAAATTTTCGTAATAAAACTAAAACGAAAGTAAAATTAAAACCACACAACAGTAATACAATAAATTATCAAAAGCGGCAACTCTGTCATTAAATACTCTTTATAAGCAGATGAATTACGTTGTTTAGTTTTCTTGTCCTCCCCCCCCCCCTCTATCGTGAAGTAAACAAAACTACTGCTTGTCTGATGAAATATTCACGAGAAATCTTATCAGAAGAAACAAAACAAAAAAAACAATTCGATTGAATGAGATTTTGTTATTGAATTATAAACATGTGCGGACATGTTTTGTTTGCGAATTTCTCTTTCATCATAAACTTTAATGTTGTGTTGTGTATCTCTGTATGGGGTGGTTGTTTTATGTATGGTAGGTATGCATGAAGTGGGGGTGTGTGTTTGTATGAGTAAGAAAGTGTATTTTTTGTTTTGTTTACAATTTAATTTTACTTTGCTTAAGAAATCAAGCACAGTGTAACGGTTTATTTAAAATAAAATTAATTTCTTTATGGGTTGTAACATACAAGCATGTCATTATGGCACTACTCTTTCTTTCTTTCCCTCGCTCTCTCTCTCTCTCACGATTTGTTTGTGTTATTATCATTTAAAAATCGATTTCGTTTGCTTATTTAAAAATAGCAGAGTATTTATTTATTTTTGTCATTATTTTGGAATTTACAAGGTCACTTTACATACAATAGAAAATAGTATTAATTCTGAGTATGTGTACTTACACTCAAGTGCACATTGATTGATACCTTATTAATGAGCTCTCTTTTTTATTTCAATTTCCATTTTAAAGTGCGTAATTAATTAGAAGACAAAGCAAGCAAGAGACAACAACAAGAGCAAGAGACAAGAAGGAAGAGTAATAGAATAAAAAAGAAGAGATTTATTTTTGAAAAAGAAAAACAAAGGAAAAATTCTTTGTTTACCTGTTACTGTTAAGTGCAATATTTTGTTGTTTTTATTGATAGCATTACATGCAGGCGTATGTATGTATGTGTGCATGTGTGAAATGACTAAAACAGAGTGTAAATATCATACGTACTTGATCTATGAGAAAAGAAACTGTTTTTATTTTTATTTTTTTAGTTATTCAAAAAAAGTGTTATTCTTACGAATGTAAACAAAGATTACATAGGTTTGTATGCATGTATGTTGAGATACGTAGTTGTAGTTTAGTTGGAGTAAAAAAACCAGTTTTTCGTGTGTAATTTTCGTTTTTTTTTTTACTACGATTTTAATGTTATTTATTGTGAATAATGTAACAGACGATATTTATTTTTTTTATTTTTTTCCAAGTCTAAAAAACAAGGAAGTAAATATTTATTTAAAATTCTTTGAATAAAAAACCTTGAACCAGTTTGATTAAAGAAAATTTATGTTGTTATTAGAAAGGAAAATAGAATTTTTATGATTTTTGTTTTAAACATAAATAAACTATAAAACTAATCTACCATAAACCCAAATAAAATTAAGTTGTCTGTCTAATTTTCTTCTACGGTAAACAGTGACTGACAAAACTATGTACCTATACACACAATTTTTTTACAATTTTAATAAAGCTTTGCTTAGAATAAAAAGTTCAAATTACAATAACATAACTTCATACATAGGCAAGGAAAGATAAGAATTACAAAACAACACTAAAGTTCATGAAGTTGCCAGACCGAATATAAATAAGGTATAAATAGAGAAAAAGGCAATGTTGGCAGTGAGTGAAAGAGAACACTGAGGTTTATTCTTTATGATAAAAGGATAGTATAAAGGTAAGCAAGGTGCCATACCGTCTGCCCCACAAAATAGAGCGTATGACTCATGATACCAAAAACTATTTTAATATTTGGCCAAGCAATGCACTTTCCTTTGGCGACAATAAGATGCTCATAACGTGGAATTAATGTAGGACTAAGATTTCAAAGACTCATAAAATCGTTGAATTGGTTTTAGTCCTGGTAATTGCCACAATACTCTCACCACTTATTTTTGAATTAAACATGACATAAAAAAATCAACAAATCTTTTGGGAAGAGTTAAGAAAATAAAACATTACCAGGCATAATTGTTAACCTTATGGTGTAATGATTAAAGTATTTGACTATAAACCCGAGTAATTCTTGTTCAAACCCTGTGTAAGCCGAAAAATGTTCATAAACTGTACCACTCAGAGAAAATACAGTCAACAAAGAACTTCAGAATAAGATGGGACAGTGACATCTCTTGAGAAAACGTACTTCAATTAGTAGAAACAGTTCTTCAAAACACTATACCCAACATATGACCAAAGAGAACAATATTTCTAGGCAGCAACAAATTGACACGCTATCATCTAGGAACGTTCATGCTGAAGGCATTCAAAATACATCAATTGAAAGAATTAACGCTACAGTAAGCGACCAAGAAACATACTAATTTTTTAATGTTAATACTATGATCGTCGACCCCTGTATAAATTTTGCCGCAACTAATTTACAGTTTTATTTGTTTTAACCACTGACATAATTTATGAGAATTTTATTTAATTTTTTTTTTGTTTTTTTTTCTAATCTGCAAAAGCAAAAAAAAAGTTAAAAGAATAATTAAGGTTAATTACAGAGAAATCGTATTTAAAAGAAAATATAAACACAAGTTTTATTAAAAAAAAAGAACAGTTGTTGTTGTTGTTATTCATTAAAACAATTCAATTTTAATTTTTTTTTTTCTGTATTTTTCTGAGTGGGAGAGTGCATGACCTCAGTGTAGCCAGATGAGATGTTCTAACAACGACACTCAGCTCTTTTGTATTTTTTATTGTATTATAAGTTGTAAATTAAAAGAGATAGAGGGAGAGCGATAGCGATATTTGTTTATTCCAAGGCAAATTCAATAAGGTAGTGTCAGTAGTACAACAACTCAATTCGCAGTGTTTTTTAACAAAAACAACATGTATTTTCTGTTGTTTTTGTATGCCCGGTTAAGTCAAATTAAATTCGCCGTAAGCCAGAAATGACAAAAGCGAATCCATATAATGACATAAAGTTGTTATTTTGTGTCATTATTTCTCTTTTGTTTTTTTTTTGTTTATAAAATAAAATTTTTTTAAAACAAATTTAAAGGAAATAATTTTTAAAATACGGGCTGATTTGCGCTACCACTAAGGTATAACGACCTTCAGAAGGATTCTGGGAAGCATAAGAGCGGATTCTATAATAAAAGTTGTGCCAGAACATGAAGAATATTTAAATAAATTATAAATTGTGTAGAATACAAATATAAAAGGAAATATAAAATAAATAAACAATGAATGTATATACAGTGAGCAAAAGAAATGTGTACACTTATTGTAAAAAACTATTAAATAAATTATTCCACAGGATTTTGTTTAAGATGACTTTCTAGAAAATCCGTTAGCCATAGTTAAAAAATCATCACTTTTTTTGCCTAAAAATGTGGGAATTTCTTAGTTTCGACAGTTATTTTCTTTTTATGTAACCAATAGAGAAATGTTTATAATCAGAATATAGTTTTTAAGCTTTTTGTAGTCTTAGAATATAGTTTTTAACCTTTTTTTAGTCTTAAGTACAATAAATTTCTTTTTATAGAACATTTTTTGTTCAAAATTTATTTCCAGGTAGTGTGTGTTAGTTTTTTTTTTTTGCTCACTGTACGCAAACAAAATATTTGACAATCCCGTGTATTTAAAAAAGCAATCAGCTGGGCTAATAACATCACCTTCTATGAATTCGCCTTGGTTTATTCTATCATTTAAGCAACAAATACAATAATAACAAAAATATAAACAATAAAGTTTTATGGCCTATGGTAAGACATGACAAAGAATCAAAACATTTGCGAAAATGATTTCATCAGAAGTGTTAGTCATTTTGGATTTTAATTCTTTCTAAAGACATTCAATAAATAATTTTTATATTTGTTTTTTTTTTGTTTATTTTTTTTTAATGTAAAAATGATACTTTTAAATGTGTGTTATTGGAAGAACGAAATAAAATTAAAATAAAACACACACACAATACTTTTTTTTACCAACCACGCTAAAGTCAAGAAACTTTTTGTAAACAATGTGAAGTGAGCGCTGAAGTATTTTTTTAAACAAGCGATTGTAAAATGTGGTTCTTAATAAAAAAAAATTTAAAAAATATCTTAAAATTGTACGAAATTGACAGTGAATGATTGTGAAAATGGCACAACAAAAAGCATGTAAATGTAGCACGCTGTAACACAATGATACGGCGATTCAATTCCTTTGCTTCGCACGCGTCTCGGACTCGCCCTGCATCTATCAGCTGAGGCGGTCTCTTATCTCTCATATCAGGCGGTCTCGCCTCGCATCTCCCATCGCAGCTGGTGTCGCCTTGCACGTCAGGTTTCCTTTGAAGTAGACCACCCTGGGACTACCATTTATATTTGAAGACACAAGTGTCAATTTGCGTATTATCTGACCACAATTGTCTACTTTTTCCACGATTGTAAACTAAAACTTTCCGTCCCTAAATCAACGACATCGCTCTTTACAACCTGGACAAAAGAAGTAAGGAGGGAAGTAGACATCTCCTCCTACACTTAGCAACCTACATCAACCATCGCTCTTTACAACCTGGACAAAAGAAGTAAGGAGGGAAGTAGACATCTCCCCTCCTTCACTTCGCAACCTACATCAACCAAAAATTAAGGACAATGAACAGCGTCATTAAAGCCCTTGCGAGAACATCGTGGCGTACGGACAAGGCACCATTAATCAAGGCAATAGGACATGTATCCCCTGTGCCTTAATGATACCCTGTAGCAAACTTCACTAACAGCACAGAACAGCGCATTCGGATCACGATGAGACCAAGAAAATGTACGTTTAGCAGAACAGCGGGCTATTGACGAAACAATATCTGGTTGCACGCCATTTCAGTGCTCATCCCAATCACCATATCATAAGATCTCCCCTTTGTCGCATTCAACAGGACTTGAGGTAGTTTCTGTACCGATATTCTGAAAATCATACAAACAGATATTGATCAACTATATATATCAAAAGCAAAGCAAACATTGCATCAGTAGACGATAGAAACGGCCATTATTAGCTACAAACACAATAGGATTCTCAGCGAACACCCATAGCTCAGTGTCAAGACTATTGCCTGACTGAAACCTACAATTACAAACGACATCTTTCACTTAACTCATCGTACTTTCATCATTTCATCAAATATATCGTCCATAGGGATACAATTTTTCTTACTTTTTAATTCTGCTTCGACTGTTAAACGGCTTTAACAGTGCTCTGTTAATGTCAAACTTTGCTCTGTTAATGTCAAAAGTGCCTGTGCTAGAAATTTTGGTTTGTGTCTTGGATTTTCATACTCGAATTTATCTTCAGGCATATGAATTATTTTATTTTTTCCTTAACAATTGCAATTTTGGCATTCAAAATTCAACAAATTTACGCCCGTATTTATAAAAAATTAAAATGGATTTGAAATGTATTTAAAAAAAAATTTTTATGAAATAATTTCCTTAAACTACATTTCAAATCCATTTCAATATTTATGACCACATGCATTAATTTATTATTATTGTTTATTATATTAAATATAAATTAAATACTCTTGTACGTAATTTGATTTGCACTGTAATCTAAATACAGGTAAGCTAACACACCTATTATGGTATGTATGTATGTATATATGTATACTACATACATAATAAAATGTTTTTAAGAAATATTTTTATTTTATAATTAATATGTGAATATGAAATATAAACAAAATATAAATATAAATAAAACAAAGGCAAATTATGAAAATATTTAGAATAAGGAATTTCAAAGACAATTTCGCAGTTTAAAATAAATATGTGGTAGAGCCCACCCCCCTCTAAAAATGTATGTTAATATTAGAATTTATTTATATAAAATAATGTTACCATATTTATATTGTAATTTGTTTTTGTTTCTTATAAACATTTGTCAAATACTAGATGACACAGCAAGTGGAATACAAAGAAAAAAAATATTGCGTTTTGCCTAGGCATACCGTTTGAAACTCAACAAAACGTACCTTAAACAACATTTTAATACGATTAATTATGTTTTTTTTTTTAAATTACAGCGATGGTAAAAAAATAGCATTGTATTGTACAAATTTTGTCAGCAACTGTATGCCATGGAATTAGGAAACAAAGTCTCCATGAAATCATTACAATTCAAAATAAATTCTTTCAGCCTGTCTTTATAAACCCAAAATGTTATGCGAGTATTTGCTGTCAAACAAGTAGAAAATCTCAAGGATTAAAACTCACTTTAATACCAAAGAAAAAAGGAAAAAGAAACAAATAAAAATAAAAATAAAAGACTTTTAAAGTACCAACCCAACCCGTTGCCAGTGACTTCTTATACATAAACGTCAGAGTGTGAACATGTAGTAGGTGGTAGGTGGTGGAGTTGATGGTGGTGAGATGGTTGTTGTATTGACAGTGGTGGTGGTTTATTTGGTGCTTAAAAACATTGATAGGCATGCCTTCACATACATCATAACGCTCATAAGCATAGTCAACATCATAATGAACTACGCAACAGCATAATAATTATAATACGTATGTAAGCACATACTATGTATGTATGTATATACATACAATTACGTATGTACATGGTGGTATGACGAATTTATTTTGCACTCAAATTTATTATTCTTTCACACTCAAATTATTATTATTTATGAAAAAAGAGAAAGCAAATCAAAGAAAATCTTTAAATATTACAGCATAAAACGCAAAACAAGTTAAAAACCAAAAAAATATATGAAAACGAATATAAAGAGCGTATGTATGTAGTATGTGTACATGCAGATATGTATGTAACGCTAAAGCAATAGGGTGGTAGGTGGACAAGGGTGGTTTAGAGGCCATAATTTTTCATTCTTGTATTTGTTTAAGCTCATGGGGAGTAAAGTAGATAAAGCAGAAGTAGAAAAACCCATTGAAGCCAATAAACTCTTGACGTTCGTCTTCTGTTTTCTTTCATTTTCTTTTTGAATTGAGCTCATAGTTTAAAACCCAACTCCGCTTTATCAACCGCAACAGCAACAACAACTACTACAATAGCTACAACAATTTTTCACAAGAAGGGTGGCATTTTAACTGTTACAATGACTAGAACAAAAGCACAACCACAAAAAAATAAAAACTTTAGGGAGTTAAGGTTTAGCAAGTGAGTGACCATTTTATTTGTACACACACGCACGCAAACACACATATTTAAACTCTGTAAATACTGTTATCGTGTAAATATCAATAACAAACACTAAAAACCAGTGTTGCTATTGTTATATTTCTGATAAATTTCGTAGTTTATTTAGCAATTATCAGGATACACATAAAAACGAATATATTTACAGTACAATTTAACAAATTTGAATATTTTTTGTAAA
This sequence comes from Sarcophaga variegata, assembly GCA_932273835.1. NCBI lineage: Eukaryota > Metazoa > Arthropoda > Insecta > Diptera > Sarcophagidae > Sarcophaga > Sarcophaga variegata. The sequence goes on along the minus strand of OW026358.1, from coordinate 142,687,948 downwards.
AATTATCTGATTAGAAGTCAATTGCGAAAAGAACGGTAAGGCTGGTAAGTACTCTGTAGAGAGAGACCTTAGGCAAGATGTGCCAGAATTAGTCAGTAACTGTCGACAAAACAAGCTTTTATTGTACCTAATTGTTATATAGTGAAGGCTAAAATACAGTCTTCTTGTAGAGGATCAAAAGTGGGTCAAACCTGTGGTATTATAACACAAACAATTTTATAGACTTTCCATAAAGTCATAGACATTTCCTTAAGAATCATTTTCGGCAATAGCACTATCGCCAGAAAACGTAACTGTAGTGTAGGAATTAGAATTCAGCTCCGTCAGTAGCTGATTTTCATATAATATGTAATACAATAATATTCTGCCCTTACCAAGCTACAACCTACGAATTATTCTATAAATAAGGAACACAATTCAAACTATTACTTCTAAATAAAAAAGGAAAAATACGCTTTAAAATTTTGAATAAGAAACAGAATAAACTAAGAGAAGTGAAGTGTGTACAAGGTGCTAAAACACATTTATACTTCGTTTAATTTTTTTCCGTTCCACATAGAAGAGCTTTTGTGTTGTAGGGAAATAACTTAGGCCGTACTAATCATAGAACTACTAATTTCAATATATTCCTCTACAGCTTATTTCGTAATCAGCAAAAAAAAAACAAAAATATTATCAAACATTTTTTTCTTTTCCACCTTTGCAATAAAATTTCACTTGTTTCGGTTTAAGCAAAAATATCAACAAGAAGGCAACACTGTTATCTACACTGATGTTATTGTTTTCAAAAATAAATAACAGACAAATACAAAAACAAATACTTTCTTTTTTCTCCAACCCCATTTTATCTCTCCTCTCTCCCCCTTTTTCGCTCTTCTCTACACATCATAGCCTACATCTATATGTCTGTTTCCTTTAAAATAAAATGCAACCCAATTTTGTTGTTTTTTTTTTAACACAGAATACAAATAAAAATAATAACACTTGGAAAAATTTATCAAAGAAAAAATAAATGAAAAAAAGAAGGAAAAACAAATAAACAATGACGTTACCTGTTTGAGACGTTGCTGTGCTGCTGCAGCACTGTTAGCTGAACTATCAGCTGCTTTTTGTTGTCGTTGCTTATTACACTGTTGTTGTTGCTTTTGTTTTTGGTCTACTTGTAGTAGTTGGCTGGCTTTTATTGTTTTGTTCGAATTTTCTGTCGTTTTATTATTCTTAACCTCCACTGATAATGGACCTCCTACAGTTATGGCTGCACTTGTTATTGTTGTTGTTGCCTGATTATCCTCTATTGCTTTCCACTTTCTTCTTGTTGTTGTTGTTGGTAATTCTTTATTTGAACTTAAAATCCTAGAAAATTCTTTTTCCTCAATTTGTTCGGTATTATTTCTAGATTTTGCATTGCCCATTAAACAAAAATCAAATTTTTCATTTATTTATTTATTTTTAAATATATTACTATTTCTTTTTGCTTCTTAATATTGGATTTTATTTGGATTTGTTAAAGAGAATTTTTCTTCCACTCTTTTACACTTTCTCTTTGTTTTTTTCATTAATTTTTCTTGATAGGAATTCTTGCAAATGCCCTTTTTTCAGTTTCACACTTTTCTTGTTATAATTTACTTATGCCATCACGGCTTTTGGAAAAAATTCTCAATGAATTTTTATTTATTTTATAAAATTTCTTGTCTTTTTTTATTTGCTAAAAAATATCACAATCACAAAATGGTTTTTCTTCACCTCTTTCACAGCAATTTACAAAATAAATGAAGCAGTGTGAAGTGAAGTTTACATAAAACAGTACTGACAACATTTAATGGAAAAGAAATATTATTGTGATGCCAGATGTCGCCAAATCTTAGTTGCAAATTGCAATACAAACACCATTAGCAGAGCAAGGATATATAAATTAAATGCTTTAAATATCATTGTAAACGTTTTCAAGATCTGTTACTACATCCAACTCATATACTAGATTTATTGAAAAAAACAAAAATTATTAAATGTCTTAGGTCATATGTCATGCCATAAAATTAATCAACTCTGTTGCAATCATAAAATCTGGCATTACAAAACTCCTCTATCACCTTAAGCATCTGGCAACTGGCAAACAAACAACAACCAACTTCAGGGTGATATTTTTTTAATGAAAAAAGACTGCAACTACCGCTACTTGCTCACAATCCTTTGAAAAATCAAGTTGTTTTCGCCAATTAATTACCATTTTTTGTGAATGTTAGAAATTTAATCGTAAATAAACAGGACCAGCAACAGAATTCGATCAACAGCCGCCAAAATGGATATGAGTTTAGATGATATAATTCGCAGCAAAAAAGGAACACAAGCACCCTCAACGAAATTGTAAGTGAAAGAAAATTTGATGCCATGAAAAAGGATTTGTGCAGGAAAAATGGCGTTAAAATGATAGGATTTATTGAAATGAAAATGTATATAATTTTTCTTCTCTCTTGCAGTGGTGTTAAAAGGCCAATTACACAGCCCTTAAGGAAAATATTAAATAAACCAGTATTTAGGGAAACACGACGTATCACTGATGCCAGACTAAAAATTATTCAAAAAAATCGTGCCAAAATTCGTGATGCCCGTGACAAGTTGGCTGAAATTACCCGGAGCAATGGTGATGTGCGCAAGAAGTTAATGCAAAAACAAGACCTGGCCACTTACAAATACAGTAAAATGGGCAGCGGTAGTGTGGGGTCCATTAGTTCCAGTGGTTCGGGGTTAAGAAGACCTGCCAGCGGTGGTGGTGGAGGGAGTGGCAAACACTTAACAGTTGGAGGCTTAAAGACTAACAAAACTTCGAATTATAAGACTTCATCATTGCCAACTGCTCCTTCGAGAAGGCGAGAAAATCATTTTGAAATTCCTCGCGGTTATGTGGACTACGATAATATGGAAAAGATGGAAGAGGGTGAGTACCTAACATACACGTAAAGGAAGTCTTAGTTTTGAAGGAATAATGTAAATTAATCAGTACAGCTGCCTTCTATCTTGGTTCTTCTCCCCTGGCCCATTCCCTTCTACAACGGTGGAATCTAGGCTATAAAAAGCCTAGAGACTTTACAATGTCCACTGTCCCCATGTCTTCTGACGTGATCAATCAGCCCTGAGATGTGTTCTTAGGGAAGACTTCACGATCAATCCATTAGGTTTGCATTCTGTCCAGCTCCTCCTGTCTGCTCATTTACAGCATTGTTGTCCCAAATATAAAGGCAGGGAACCCAACACAATTCCTGTCCTTAAGTATATTGAAACTGAAACCATATCTCCTTCACCTTTGTAGCAGATTTCTATGTAAGCTGGTACTGTTGATTATTCACAGTAAATTTTTAGTTCAACAATAATAATCCTGAGCACATCCCTTTTAAATGTTTTATAAGACAAAAGCCAACTAACTTTTCAGAAGAATTTCTTTTCTTTTTGATTTACATTCATACTTGTAACTCATATCGCTTTTGTACATTGACTGTGGCTACTGTTAGGAGCATATGCATATGCTTATTGAATAGTGAAAGATTTATTCGTAATTCAAACTAAAGTTTTTTAAATTTTCTCTTTCAGAAGAATACGCTGCAGCTTCACGTCTTAGTCGTACTGTAGAAAATGATATGGCGTATGAAATGGCACCACCGGCACCTAGACGTCTGAATTCCTGGGGTTCATCCTCGGCTGAACATTTCGATCCTTTCGATGTCTATGAAGTACCCTATTCGACACGTCACGAACGTCGTATGTCACCGGATATACCGGCACCACCCGTTAAGGGCATATTACGCTCCAGTTCATTACGTGAACGTAGTCCAGATGCATACGCCAGACGTTATATACCTGAACAAACCTCACATTTATCATATGAAATGCAGTCCCGTTTAGAACGGGCTCCGGATCCACATGCTTCGATGGGTATTTTTTCAAATCCACTTAAACCATCTTCTATGTCATCTTCAATGGGTGGCGGCGCACCTATGCCCATTTCATCGTCAGGCTATCGTATAGTGGTTAGCAATTTACACACCAGTGTAACTCAGTCAGATATTAAAGAACTGTTTGAGGATATTGGTGAACTGTACGATTCACGCATTGTTCGGCCGGGAGTAGCTGAAGTTATTTACAAGTCATTGAATGATGCCGAAAAGGCAGTAGATACGTATCACAATCGTCAATTGGATGGTCAGCCTATGAAATGTTTATTAGTTAATCCAAGAGCATCGAATAAACCTACTGCTCCCGCCATGCGCTCGTCAAGGTGAGCCCCCAGGTTGTATGCTTGTTAATTTGTAACATGTGCCTAATGTCGTTGTTCTATGTTCTCTTTTCTTTTTCTCTTTTCCACCCCCGCATCAACGTCTATAGTTTACATTCATCGAATAAGACTCCGCTAGAGATTGATATTGATGCTCTACACAAAGTACTATTTCGTCGGCATTAGTGTTAAGAACGTACATACATATATAATATAATAACGTACTTGAAAAACAATAATTGAAGGCAATTAATTAATTAAAATCGATTTAAAACAATAATAATAATAATATGTAATGTATTCAAAATGTTTATAAGATTATATACAAAAAACAAAAAAAGAAAAGAAAAAATTTAAATTGAATGTTAAGAAAACCAACTTTTTCCTACAATACATACAAACAAACATAAACATTTTCATATTTAATAACATAACATAAGCAAAAGCATTTCAATATTCAAATACGAACGAACACACACACACACATGTTGTACATGCATACATATTTACAAAAATTAAAAAAAAACAAATTACAAGAGAGAATTATTTTTTGTATTTTTTTTTTCTTAATATTTCTTTGTATTTATTTTGTTGTTTATAAATGTTAGCTTTAAATCCTTATTGACTTAATATTTCCTTCCAATGTGAAATTCTTGCCCCAGTGGCTGCTGTAGTTTATTTATTTTTTTTTTTTTTTTTTGAATATCCGATAACATTTTTTAAAGACATTCTTTTACATGCTCTTAGTTTTTAATTCGCTAAACAAATAACTGTATTTAAAGACGTAAAACAAACAAATTATAATAATTATAATTACATTATAAAACAAACAAAAATGCAAAGAAAACAGCAACAACATAAAATAAACAAAATACGTATAAACAAAACAACATGAATATTTTTTGTAAGGTTTTTGTATTCCTCAAACTGGGCAATGGATGCAGTGTAATTTGGGCGTAGTATTTGCCATACATAGGTTAAGTTAGTAGCTACTGTTAGCTAAACTATTCACCCCTATCGCAAATAACTAACTCTTTAGACAGAGTTCTTCTTAAGTCGCCGTAGTCTAGTAGTTAGTGTGTGGCTTTTTAGGCGTGAGGCCACGGTTCAAAGTCTAGTTGTGACATCTTGAAATACAGAAATATAAAAAAAATATTTCTTCGCCGACTTCCTCTCAGCATATTGCTGGCAAAAAACCTCTGTGGATGAAAAAAATTGCCATGAAAAGTTTCCTAAAAATCCCGATTTTAAACTGTAGCTCCCGTCACTCCTGGATAAAATTAACGCACACAACATAAGTGATGTGAGAAACTGGGTCGTAATACTGACTGAATGTATGTCTCCTTTTTAAGCTTAAGATTTTCCGGACATCATTAAGCTAGATATCGAGTCCTTTTCCGTGAGGATAACTTTTTTATCACAAGCTAGTCAGGTTGCGCAGGAGTGCTTAAAACATGGTTTGAATGTACGAAGAGAGAATTACAGTGCAAGAAAGCGTTTCAAATGAACCCTCATATGCTACTGTAAAGTAGATCGGTCATCTCAACGAAATCAAAATGTCTTCCTGACTTGCTTTTAGAGCAGCTACTTACGCATGGTAGTCAGTGTGGCTAAAAGTCATCACCAAATAGGGCAGAGTGAACACGAGTGGGCAGGCAGATGGCATGCGACTGAAGTATGGTTATGCTATATTGCCTGATGAATAGGATATTGTTTTCCTAATGTAAGTGCTTGTGGCACACATTTTACATTTTTACGAATCATATAGTCTTCCAGCGGTTACAGGCTGTGGTTTTCGGGGCAGTTAAAGTATTGGATCTGTTCAGGAAACATATTTACGAATCATATAGTCATACAACGGTTCCAGGCTTTGGTTTTCAGGGTAGCTAAGGCATCGGATCTGTTCAGGAAACATTTTTACGAATCATATAGTCCTCCAGCGGTTCCAGGCTTTGGTTTTCGGGGTAGTTAAAGTATCGGAGCTGTTCAGAAAACGTTTTTATGAATCATATAGTCTTCTAGATGTTCCAGGCTGTGCTTTTCGGGGTAGCTAAAGCATCGGAACTGTTTAGGAAACATTTTTATGAATCATATAGTCTTCCAGCGGTTCCAGGCTGTGGTTTTAGACAATCAGGCAACACTCAAAACTTTGAGAGTACACGTTTTTTAGGTTATATCTAGCCTAAGAGTGTAAAAGGTCGACCTTATGTCAGATTATCAAATTAGTTTATGCTGGTTACCTATTCCTTATGACTTTACGGACAATTTAGTGGCGGATGAATTGTCAAGATTAGAATCAAGATTTGAAAGTAACTTCAGGAAAAACCAGCAATAGGCTCCTTCCTTGAATCTTCTACTACACATCCCCAAGCAGCTGTTTCTAAAAATTGATAACATGCTTCTCTTGATTTAATATTTCAAAATGCCTATTAATAGTGGTAAATCATACAGTAGTACTGAGTTAGTTACCCTGGTTAGGTTAGGTTAGCATGGTAGATTTAATTTACCAAAAAAGCTCACTTGAGCACGCATAGCGGTCCGTTGTGATGCCAACTGACCAAGTTCCTCCGATTCAAGAAGGGGGAAGTTGGTTAGCGCAAGGGCTGCTCATTTTCAAAAAGCACGACTACCCCACGCTGGAAAACCCGCCAGAAAGTTTGATAAACGAGGCTATGTCCTTGATGTCAATGGACGATAACGCCGTCAAGCTGAAAAGGGTCGGAGAGCCAAATAACCTATATCTGCACCCCGCAAGGGATGGGCATTGGCAGAGGAAGTGGATGACAGTCTCCTCCTCCTCGGCGGATCTGCATCAACGGCAGAAGTCGTTAAATGGGAGTCGCATTCTTTCCGCGTGTCTACCCATAACACAGTGGCCTGCAGCCCTGGCCAGCTCGTCGGCCCTGCAGTTTCCCGGAATATCGCTGTGTCCGGGAACCCAGACAAGTGTGACGCCGAGGCGCCCAGAAAGGAGATTGAGGCAGCGGCGACATTCTCTGACGATCCTGGTATTATCCGCAACGTTCGACAGAGACTTTATCGCAGCCTGGCTATCGGAGTAGATCGAGATACGGGTGAAAGGGACAGGAACGCCATAGGCGAGGATCCACTGTGCGGCCCGGCAAATGACCATTACCTCCGCCTGGAACATACTGCAGTAGTCCGGCAGCCGGAGTGAGACGTTCAGGTCCAATTTCCCAGAGTATACTCCACTGCAAACCCCGTTATCGAGTCTGGAGCTGTCGGTGTAGACATCCAGGAGTTCAGGTGGAACGGCCGTGTCAGGGGTCCAGTCACTTCTGCTCGGGATCAGGAAGTCGAAACCCCTATCAAAACAGTATTCCACAGGAAGATAATCAATATTAAATGGGGCCACGGGATCGATCCCCAAAATAGAGGCATGACTAGAAGCGATAACACGCCAACGAGACAGGTCATTGAGTCTTGTCGCCGTGAATTTAGCCACCTGCTTAGCGAGGAGCTCAGAAAGGAGCCAGTAGAGCATACGTAGTAGTTTTTTCCTATGCTTAGGCAATGTACTGCTACTTGGGTTACCCTCGACAGTAGTAGTCTTTTGCTATGCTTAAGCAATGTCTTGCTACTTGAGTTGTGCGGCTCTTCAGGATAAGGTTTTTTTTCAAATGCTTGTAACTGAATTTTTCCTTCTTTTTATTCGATTTAAAATTGACTCGCCTTTAAACTTACCGTTTTAAAAAACTTATTCGAGTAAATAATTTTAATTTAATTCGAATTTATTTTGACTTTTTTATTATTTTTTGTTTAAATTTTATTACAAAATACATTTTGTAGAAGAGAATTTGTTGTGTTTTTTCTTTCTATTTTCTTTTTATTTTAATTGATTAAAAATACCGTAAAAATTACAATAATTAGAGGAGAAAGAGAATAACATTATGAAATTATATTTAAATTTTACAATAATTTTTTTAATTAATTGCAATGAAATGCGAAGTACAAACGTTAGTAGAACGTTTAGAGAATAGAAAATTTGCAAAAAAAATTTAATTTTAATAACAATGAAAAGAAATTGAAGAATTGAAGAAAGAAGAATTAAAAACAAAACATTTATAAACTTAAAAAACACTTGTTGTTGTTGTTGTTGTTTCATTTAAAAAAATTTTTAATGTCTTAAATACACACTTAGAAGCTAATCAGGACTTTTCTTTATTGCAACATTATTTTGCTTACTTAAGCTTAAAAAAAAAGGATTTTCTTTTCAAATCAAAAAAACGTAAACGTAAACGAAACGAAACGATAAACAAATCAAACTTATTTAACACTAAAGGTTGATTGGTTGATTGGTTGGTTGTTGGTGCATATTTTTTTAAAATTGGTTCTGTTTTCTTATGTTTTTAGTACAAAAAAAAAAAAAAAGATTTTAAAATTTTGGGAACATTATCATCATCCGTCATTATTATTATTATTGAACTCGTCGGGGGAGGAGGAGGGAAAATTTTGTGGTTTTATGGTTTAAAATTAAAAATTACGCACACCAGTACCATAATTAGCACCACCGGCACGATTTAAAGCATCACGGAACAATTCAATATCCAGTTCGGTATCAGCACCAGCTTGCAGTTCCACAGCAAAATTCTTTAAAAAAAAAGAAAAAAGTGAAATAAGGTTTCAAAAATAAGGATTTAAATTATAAACAAAGGTCTGTACTTACATTTAAAACATCCTTGATGATGGCCTTATCCGTAGACATCTTAGCTCTTTGTATGACACCCACATCCTGGCCAATCCATGTCAAGAATATAAACTTTTTTCTCTTGGACATTTCATCACCCATTTGTATGCGTATATAGCCAAAGGCTCGTTCATTATCACCGAATTGTTCGCGAAACTCTTCAAAGCATTGGCCACGGGCAGAGCATATTATTTGGGCGCCATCGAATTTAAAAACGGCCCTGTATTGTTTACATATATCGTGAAACAGGAAGAAGAATTAAAAATGAAACATTGTTTTTGAAATAAGTTTTGATTTCAGTTTACCATTCTGTGTCAGTGAGATCAGATCGTACATCCTCATAAGCTTCACGTATGGCATCCTTGTCTAATGATGTGGCCATGGGCATCTGAAATTGAAAACAAAACATAATTTTTTTGAATGATTTTAGACTCACTTCGAAATAAATTTAAGAACTCAAAAATATTAGATTAGGCTTGGTTAGATGAATAGTCAGCAATAGTCGGGATCAGTTGGAGGCCCTTAAGTCTAATGTAACAATGAAACGTACGTATCATTAGTTTAGGGTCACGAATTACGGCAATTTTACAATGAAAACTACAGATTAAATCGACGCCTCCATTCTATAACGTTCTAAGTGTACTTAGAATGTTTTTAATGTTCTAGCATTTTTAAATTCTACGTTCTCTAATATAAATACTGTCAAAATTTGGTTAAGATGCGCCGATCCGTTCCGAAGTTATAGGGAAAAATCCCCTTAGGATACACATATAGTCGTATAGCGCGTGAAAACTTTGAGATCTCATAACTCAAGACACACTTTTTCGACTTAGGATGTTATAGAACGGAGGCGTCGAAATGTAACCTGACCTATTTCTTGATGGGCCAAGGAATTTGCCATTATCGCTAAGGACACAACAGTCCTCTAAGGTGTCTCCAATTCGCAAATGTTAAAGAAACTGCGGAACAGGTTGTGTTGTGGCCAAGTTTTGGAGAGTAAGGAATGAAAACATTATCGTCAATTGCTCGCATGCTAACGGTAGACATTGCGATGGGATAGTGCTGGTTCATGAAAGCAATCAACGAAGTACTGCATATAAATCCTTATGGAAATCCTTGTGGTTATATGCAGCTCCTCCGCTAACCGACTTCTTCGAAAAGTTAAAAGTTTTGTGGTTTTCAGAACACCCTTAAATCCCAATTGTGATTTCAAAAGCACAAGTGATTTGAAATTTTTTGATTTGCAGAACATACCATAAGTCGCCGTGGTCTAGTAGGTAGTGTGTTGGCTTATTAGACGAAAAGCCAGGGTTCGAACCCCAGGCCAGACATCAAAAACAAAATACAAAAAGTATTTTTTCGGCGACTTCCTCTCAGTAGATTTCTGGCAAAAACTCTGTGAAGTAAATAAAATTCCCATGAAAAGTTTCTCAAAAATCTGTTGTTCTGAGTCGACTTTAAACTGTAGGTCCCGCCACTCATGTATAAAATTAACACACACAACGTAAGTGATGTGAGAAACTAGGTCGTAATCCTGACTGAAGGGTTGTAATGACCAATTATGTATGTATGTGAACAAACCTGGATATTGGTGGAATTCGGTCAGTACAGGAATCGTGCTAACCTACAGCGTCACAACGGACTGCTATGCATGCTCAAGTGTGCTTTGGTAATTAAGGCTACCACTACGACCTAACCTACCTTTTGGTTACACAGACCGTGTGCAAAAGGGCGGAATTTAATTTTCCCTCGAAACAATACCGTATGGCAGTAATGCCGAGTGTGGTGGTGGCGATGTACCCCCACCATATGGTTTTAGAAGATAACAATCCGACATACCCAGTGACAACGGGTACCACCTAAAGATGGTTTCCACCTTCAAAACAAACAAATAAACATTCTCTGTTATCTGTTGCTCAGGTTGCGCGCTGTGCATCGGAGACGATATAAAATACCAGAAACTGCGGGAATAACATGCATTCCCTTGGTTTTTAAGGCATTTATTCTGCAACCAACACCTATACACACATGCATACATATGTACATACATGATTGGTCATTACAACCCTTCTATCAGGATTACGACCTAGCCATCCCATTTATGTGGTGTGTTAATTATATACATGAGTCGCGGGATCTACAGTTTAAAGTCGATTCCGAAAGACAGATTTTTTGAGAAACTTTACATGGCAATTTTATTTTATTCTCAGAGTTTTTGCCAGAAAACCCCTGAGAGGAAATCGCCTGACGGAGAAATATTTTTTCATATTTCGTTGTGTTGGAGATATCTGATCTGGTTTTTGAACCGTAGCCTACTACCTACTAGACTATGGCGACTTCCCTTGAATTCTTTGAAGACTTTAAATTGTGCGGTTAGTGTAATAGGTTTTAGTCGCAGTTCATTCTGAACTCAAATAATAATCACACAAGATCCAAGCTGAACTTCACACAACTTTTGTTTGCATAAGTCCTTCCAGAAGCATGCAGCTTTCACAAAGCATCTCCATCTTACACATCTTGTTGCTGTTACTTTTGCGCCTTACCACGCTTGGTTAGCCTGTCTTCTTCTTTAGAGAATTTTGTGTCATCCTTGTGATAATATTGAACTCTCTTCCGATGGTATGATTTGTAGATCCCAGATGTTGATCAAACCACCTCATGATCTTATGTTCTGGTTACAGAAGTTTTCCCAATATAGTGCTCAAGTGTCCCAGATTTTGCAATGGAAGGATGGCTGCTACTATTTGAAAAGCTCACCAACAGTAGTTAACAAAGCGCTGTGATTGACAAAGTAAATGCTCAAGGCCAAAAAGAGAGAAAGAATGGTGGGAGGAGAGATAAAGGAAGGTGGGAAGAGAGAGAGAGAGAAAGAAAGGACGGTAGGAAGAAAGAGAAAGAACGGTGGGAAGAGAGAGAAAGAACGGTGGAAATAGAGAGAAAGGACGGTGGGAATGCGATACCGGCAATGGAGGCTAAAGTTCGCTGGTATAATAACGATGGAAGTGTGAAATCCTCACGCCTTCAAAAGCTGTGCGCGATAGAATGAGATGCTAATGAGGCAGAAGTAGCAACTGCAAACCGTGTAAGATTAGTTAGACATGTTTCACTGCTATGTAGCGTTGTTGATTTAAAATACGCAACGAAATTGGTCTTAAATTTTTTTTTGTCCCTTCGCTTGAAGTAAATACTTCACGTCAATCATACAACTGCTATCTGAGCATACCTTCAAGAGTCTGCTTTTGTGAAAGCCACATACTGCCAAGTGTATTAACTTTCGAGAGGAAAAACAAAAAATTGTTACTCAAAGAATTTATTTTTAATACATTAAACGGTTAAAAAAACTTCAATTTATTTCTACATATGGACGAAGTTCAAGGTCGCAAAGCAGATCAAGCCTTAAATCCTTTTCTGTTGCACCGCTTGAAGTAAATACTCCACGTCAATCATACATACATACACACATACATAATTGGTCATTACAACCCTTCAGTCAGGATTACGACCTAGCTTGTCACACCACTCATGTTGTTTGTGTTAATTTTATACATGAGTGGCGGGACCTACAGTTTAAAATCGATTCCGAACGACAGATTTTTGAGAAACTTTTCATGGCAATTTTATTTGGAGTTTTAATGATGGCGTCTTCAATTCATTGGATTTTTACAAAGTTTTGGAATTGCACTTTGTAAATTTCTTTAGTTAGGGAAGGTTCCCCAACTAATGAATTTATTAAATATGCATTAAGTAGAGTGTAGCCAGTTTACACTCAATTTAATCAGCTTATTTAAGAGCAATTAACAAAAATAATTGCAAATAAAACAGAGGCGTTTAATTAAACGGCAAAATTTGCAACAAAAAAAAAAATGAAAAATGTTACGAAATAATTGAAAATCTTTTTCCACACACACACACACATTAAAACATAAGGAATTCCATTAAAAAAAATAAATTAAAACGAAATTAAATAATAAAAAAAAGAAATAAAATAATAACAGACATGCAAAAAACAGGCGAAATTTACGCTAAAAATTTCCAAAACGATGAAATTGAAAACGAAAGTAATTTTTTTCTACATTTTTTTTATTACAATTTTTGTTAACAAAAAAAAAAGCTGAATTAACAACAAAACAAGTGCAGTGTAGTAGTAATAAAATGAATATTTTGTATAACACATCGCAACAGACATGCAATTTTTTATAAAAAAAAAAAAGAAAACGTTTTAAGTGTTTAACACTAAAACAGAAACAAAAAAAAAATACACCGAATTTCAATTCAATTCAACATGAATTTGGAAAACAAATAAAGGATTTATTTTTTTTTTGTTAAAAATTAAATTAAAAAAAAAAAAAACATTTCCAAATAGAAACACAAAAGCATACAAAACAATTCCTTTTATGGCGGCCACAGAGGCCTCAATAATCATTACCAAAATCCGTGATGTTTATTTATTGTTTTACCAAATTAAGCAAGCATTTTAAAGGTTTTTTTGTTTATTTGTTTATAATTTAAGGTGATTTAAAAAAAAAAAATTAAAATTAAAAAAAATAAACAAAAAAAAAAGAAAATAAAATTGCATTCATTATTATGCACTTTTTGTTGTTGTTGTTGTTGTTGTTGTATTCAAAATACCCGGCCGCATAGTAATAATATTTCATGGTGGCGTTGATATTTTTGTGTGTCTTTTTTCAAGTACATCACGTAGTACCAGTAGTGTCTGTCTGTCTGACCAACCAACGTAGTAACTCCTAGACAGCAATTTAAATCACACACTTATAGTGTTTTCACACCGAGTGGTTTTAACGCAAAAGTTGGTTTTAACGTTAAAACCAAAAATAAAACCTGATTTTACCATACAAAATTATTGTGTTAAAACCAAAATAAAACCTTTTTTGAATTGGTTTTAAGTTGGTTTTATGAAATACAACCTTGTTTTGATGTACTAAATGTACTAAATCAGAGCTACCAGCTCTGAAAACCTGAAAACAGCTGATAAAAACAAAAACAAATGTAAATAAATAAATAAATAAATAAATAAATGTAAATAATCATTTATTTTGTATTAAAAAAGGAAAAATTTGGAATATTTTTAATTTCTTCAATGAAAATCTTAAAAATTTGTAAATATTTAATTATCAATCGAAATGTGTGTTGTTTCTGGTCATAATGAATACAGTTTCTTGTGCGAAAGGTAAGTTAGAAGCTAAATATATCAAGATGAAGTAAGGCATATTGCTCATAAATTTTTTTTCTCGCAGTCATAAATGTCATGAATTTAAAACCAATTTTAATAAAACTTGCAGTGTGAACGCAAAATCAGCTGTTTATGGTTTTAATGCTAAAATCAGGTTTTAAATTTTGGTGTGAAAACACTATTAGTTGGATTAAGGTGTGATGTATAACAGGAAACATAAAACTTATGCATGATCATCATAAATTTTTATTAAAAACTTTTTAATAATAATTTTTATTTTTCGATTTCAAATCTGATTTCTTTCAAATAGTAAATCATAATAAAAAAAAATAATTGAAATTTTCCAAACAAACAGAAAGAGGAAAAAAATGAAAATTTTGTAATAAATTTTATTGATTTTTTATAACAGTCTTCGTCTTCTTCCATTAATTTCTTTAAAATATTGCTTCGTAATCAAATAATAAAAATTAAAAAAAAATCGAAATGAGGAAATTAAATTGACAATAGGAAGTAAAAAAAAAATTGAAGTTGAGTTAACCGTTTAATGAATAAAAGAAAAAAAAATAAATTCTTTGAGTAACAATTTCTTATTTTTCCTCTAGAAAGTTATGTTTTCCCGCTTAATACACTTGGTAGTAAAGGGTCCTCCAAATAACTTTTTTTTTTAAATGCTTTAAAAAAAACTACTGAATATTTTCTGAAATTTCTTTTTTTATTTGAAAGTACAATCCTTCCGGTTAATAATGGAAAATAATTTCATTCAAATGGCTGCCCCGGCTGGCCATGGTCCAATTTTTAAGCACATTATCGATTGTGTGCAGCAGTATTTCACCAATGGCTTCACGAATATTGTCCTTTAAAGCGTCAATTGTCTCTGGCTTGTCGGCGTAACACTTATCTTTGACGGCACCCCGCAAATAATAGTCCAACGGTGTCAAATCGCAGCTCCGAGGTGGCCAAACGACATGAGCTCTGCGGCTAATAATGCGATCTTCAAAAACAGGGCGCAAAACATCGAGTGTAGCTTCGGCTGTGTGGCACGTAGCGCCGTCCTGTTGAAACCAAATGTTGCCAATATCCTCCTCTTCAACCAAAATACGTTCAACATGGCCCGATAACGATCGCCACTGACTGTAACGGCCACTTCTTGCTCATTTTCGAAGAAAAATTGCCCAATTATGCCTCTGGACCAAAATCAGCACCAAACAGTGACTCGTTTTGGGTGCGTCGGCTTTTCAATGTATACGTGCGGGTTTTCTGTGCCCCAAATGCGACAATTTTGCTTGTTTACATACCCGTCAAGAGCTTCATCTGAAAAGATTATTATTATTTTTTTTAAGCATTTTCAAAAAAAAAGTTATTTGGCGGACCCTTTATATGACTTTAAGAAAAAACAGGCTTAGAGGCATGCTCAGATAAGAGTTGCACAGGATTTATGCAGTTATCTGATTGACGTGGAGTATTTACTTCAAGCGGTGCAAGAGAAAAGGATTTAAGGCTTGATCTGCTTTGCGGCCTTGTACTTCGTCCATATGGAGAAATAAATTGAAGTTTTGTTAACCGTTTAATGGATTAAAAATAAATTAATTTGAGCAAAAATTTTTTGTTTTTCCTCTCGAAAGTTAATACACTTGGTAGAATACAACTTTCACAAAAGCAGACTCTTGGAGGTATGCTCAGATAGCAGTTGTATGATTGACGTGAAGTATTTACTTCAAGCGATGGGATAGAAAAAGGAAAGACCAATTTCGTTGCGTATTTTAAATCAACAACGCTACATAGCAGTGAAACATGTCTAACTAATCTTACGCGGTTTGCCAGTTGTTACTTTCGCCCCATTACCATTTCATTCTATCGAGCACAGCTTTTGAAGGCTTGAGGATTTCACACTTCCATCGTTATTATACCAGTCAACTTTCACCTCCATTGCCGGTATCGCATTCTCACAGTGCTTTCTCTCTTTCTCTTTCCACCGTTCTTTCTCTCTCTCTTCTCACTCTCCTTGAGCATTAACTTTGCTATTTGCAGCAGGTTTGTTAACTGCTATTGGTGAGCTTTTCAAATACTAGCATCATCGTTCCATTGCTAAATCTGGGACACTTGAGCACCATATTGGGGAAACTTCTGCAACCAGAATATAAGATCAAGACGTGGTTTGATCAACATCTGAAGAGAGTTCAATATTATCACAAGGATGGCACAAAATGCTCCAAAGAATAAGACAATCTTGCGTGGGAAGGCGCAAAATTAACAGCAACAAGATGTGTAAGATGGAAATGCTTTGTGAAAGCTGTATGCTCCCAAAAGGACTTATGCAAACAAAAATTGTGTGAAGTTCATTTAAAGGCTTGGATCTTGTGTTATTCTTATTCGAGTTCAGAATGAACTGCGACTAAAACCTATTACACTAACCGCACAATTTAAAGTCTTCAAAGAATTCAAGGGAAGTCGCCATAGTCTAGTAGATAGTAGGCTACGGTTCAAAACCCAGATCAGACATCTCCAACACAACGAAATATGAAAAAATATTTCTCCGCTTGCGATTTCCTCTCCATCGGTTTCTGGCAAAAACTCTGAGAATAAATAAAATTGCCATGTAATAGTTTCTCAAAAATCTGTCGTTCGGAATCGATATTAAACTGCAGGTCCCGCCACTCATGTATAAAATTAACACACACAACATGAGTGGTGTGAGAAGCTAGCCCGTAACCCTGACTGAAGGGTTGTAATGACCAATTATGTATGTACATATGTCGGTCTCGGAATAAGTGCCTTAAAAACCAAGGGAATACATGTTCTTCCCGCAGCCTCTGGTATTTTATATCGTTTATAAACTCCAAAGCACCGTCTGTGTAAACACCTGACCAACATGATAACAGAGAATGTTTATTTCTTTGTTTTGAAGGTGGAAACCATCTGTAGGTGGTACCCATTGTCACTGGATATGTCGGATTGTTACCTTCTAAAACCATATGATGGGGGTACATCGCCACCACCACACTGTGGCATTACTGCCATACAGTATTGTTTCGAGGGAGAGTTCGATTCCGCTTTTTCACACACGTTCTGTGTAACCAAAAGTTAGGTTAGGTTAGGTCGAAGTTATAGTATATATATAAGCAATTCAAGCACTATCTTGGGTCTTGCATTCTACAATGTAAGTGGAGGCCTCACAATGTTATCAAGACAAGCTGAAGGCTTTGTTTACGCAGTTTCTGTTATTAACAAATAATGTGTTCAGAGATCTCTCCAAAAAAAAACGAGAGATTTTGCTGTCAGAGAGACTTATATACAGTGAGGTGCACAAATGAGTACATGTTTGTATTTTTATTGAATAAAACTAAAAGTAATAAAGAAAACTTCAGAAGTTTTTTTTTGTCATTTATTTAGCATTTAGTAATTAACAAAATAATATAAAATTTAAAACAGAAATCATCAAGCCCTAAGAAAAAAAAAACAAACAAGGCAAAATCAACTCGCATGTACTCAATTTTGCACGTCTCCATTTTATGATGTGTTTGCCAAAACGAAATCAAAAACTATCGTTATTTTTTCATGTTTTTGCACTACTTTGCCTTTTTTTAAAAAAATATTAGTTTAATATTAATTACTTGATCTCGTTGAGCGAATATTTTTTGCAACTTATCGAACAAAAATCAATTTCCATTAAAAAATGAAGAAACTCTCAAAATCAACTGAAGATAGTGTTGTAGCTTTGACTGGAAGTGGCTTTTCTACCAGGGAAATTTGTAAACAACTTGGCGTTAGTCAGTCAGTAGTCATCAGAGTCCAAAAACGGTCTGTTGTTCCCTAGCTTCAAGAAATTATAGAGATGCTGGAGAGGATGCCAAGTCGCGTAAATGAGGCTTTACATAACAAGGGTCTTTGGACCATATATTAATATACTCGTATATATATATATATACATATATATACTCATATTCCCTAAAATTTTAGAATGGTGCAAAATTGAGTACATCCGAATTATTTTCTTAGAATTTGTTCATTTTAGTTTTGAAATTTATATTATTTTGTTAAGAACTAAATACTAAATTAAAAACGAAAAAAAATTTTTGAATTGCTTTAACACTTTTATTTTCATGCAATTAAAATTGCTCAGAGTACAAACATACACTCATTTGTGCACCCCACTGTACATACCTACACTTGTGGACATACAATTAAGTCATTTCTGCATGCGGTTTGCCAAAACCCACCCCCATAAAGACGAAAAATTTTGGAAATTAGTCGTATGGAGTGATGAGTCCAAGTTTAATATCTTTGGAAACGATGACAGACCCTATGTAAGACGTTCTGTCAATACACAATTAGACCCAAAGTACACCAAAAAAAAACCGTAAAGCATGGAGGTTCGTCAGTAACGGTTTGGCGTTGTTTTACCTCATCCGGCGTTGGTGCACTGGTAAGAATCGATGGGAAAATGACTGCGGAAATGTATTAAAACATCCTACAGAACAATTTGACTAAAGATTATGAGGACGAATTACCACTAGCGTGGATATTTCAGCATGATAACGACCCGAAGCATACATCTCGAGTAGTTAAAAGCTTGGTTTGCTGAGGAAAAAAATAAGAGTTCTTGATTGGCCTGCTCAAAGTCCCGATCTGAACCCTATTGAAAATCTTTGGGGGATCGTAAAACGAGCAGTTGCGGCCAAAAAACCTAGCAGCAAAAAAGCACTTTGGCAGCTTAGCCAGGCAGAATGGAATAACATTAGTCCTGAGCAGTGTCGCAATTTAATCAACTCAATGCCGCAAAGATGTACTGAAATAATACGCCAAGAAGGGTACCCCACAAAATATTAAGGGTTCAAAATAGTTTGGGTGAAAAATAAAGCAATTAAAATAAATTTTCAATATTTTTTTTTTCAGATGACTTAATTATGTGTCCACTTAAATTTTAAGACCGATATCAACTCCGTACCAAAAAATTTTTTATAATGAATAACTATTTAAGTGTTTAATTTTAAAATTAATTATTAAGCATATGAAATTAACAAATATTAGTTGTTTTTGTTTCCATTTTTCTTAAATCTTTTTAATTTTTACAAAAATGAAAAATGTTGCAAAGTGACTTAATTGCGTGTTCACGAGTGTATGTTGTATGTACGTAAGATTTGGGCTTTTAGAAGAGAGTTTTAAGTATGATTTTGGGTAATGCATTTTTGTATTCTTTTAATTTTTTATATAAAATTTTATTTTCAATTCTAAAAAAACAAGAAGAAATAAACAAAAACTCAGTACATATCACATCCGTATCCGGCATTTACTCATATAAATGC
Source organism: Sarcophaga variegata (assembly GCA_932273835.1). NCBI lineage: Eukaryota > Metazoa > Arthropoda > Insecta > Diptera > Sarcophagidae > Sarcophaga > Sarcophaga variegata. The sequence goes on along the minus strand of OW026358.1, from coordinate 142,668,479 downwards.
CTGCTGCTGCCTACATTATCAGACATTTATTGTATATGGCGTTCGCATTTTGATTTCAAATCCAAACGGAATATGAATAAAAAAAAAATGATTTTTTTATGAATTTTTTCTTACTGATTATAAAAATATATTTTTGTATATGCATATGTACATATATATATATATATATATATATATATATATATATCTGAGTATATATGTACGTATGTATGTATATTTTTATTTAATCAGTCGTCTTCGTAATAGTTGTTGCATATTAAACTAAATGTGTAATAAATGACTACGAATTTATGTAAAAATTATACAAATTCACACATTAGCTGGATGGATGGATGGATGGATGAAGTCTTTTTTGTTGCTGTTGTTAATTTTTTCCAATTGCAATTGGAATCATGGAAGACAACGTCTCTAGGCTTTTACTGTATTTTATAACATTGATGGGGTGGAGTGGAGGGAATCAAAAGATGATGCGCAAGACGGCACAAGCGAGCGAACGAATGGAAATAAAAAAATAAAATTAATGAAAGAAGGAATCCATAAATAAATCGTACACACATGTTGTAAAATTGCAAAGAAGAAAAAAAAAATAACAAAAAAGAAATTAAAAAAAAACAAAATGAAGGAAAAAGTAAATCTTGTTGTATGTACAAATATTTACATAAATATTTGTAACTTGCTTTGTTGTTATTTATTTATTCATTTGCATTCGCTTTTTATTTGTATTGAATTTTAAAAATAAATTTCCATCATCGTCATCATCATCGCCATCATCATTATCGTTATAAAAATACGCAAATACGAATTGCAAACGCATTCACTTACGCAGCTAAACGATCGCCAGCAGGCATAGTTTAGGGATAGTTTTGTAGCTTTTTTCTCCCTCCTTTTTCACTTATTTCCCTACACAAATCTTAGTTGAATATTATGTTCTCCTTCGAACATTTTTAGAGCAAATAATGAGTCAGCGTGAGAGCGAGCCCATGAAGTTGCCTAGCGACAAATGCCGCATGTTATCAGGTAAATCATACAGAAGTCCTTGTGGCAGTAAAGGGTGTTTTTTATAGAGGTATAGAACTTTAAGTTGGCATTACTTTTCAAGATGGCGACCGATTTAACAGCTGTCAAGTGATTTATTCTCAGTTTGTTTTGGCAATTCATCATGAATAGACTCACGCCTGAACAACGCTTGCAAATAGTGCAATAAGAAACACCCTTTGGAACGCAAATCACTCGTAGTCTATATAGCAGCAGATCTCCTTACATTATCCTGAAGCTTTACATCTCAAGTTTTATTGAGGGCAGTTTACCCTCGAGGACAAGACTAAATGAACCACCACAGGAAGACGTTTTCAGCTACAATCACTTGTCCTATGAGAGTAGTAGGTGGCGCAGATTGCTTTCCAAAAATAATAGCGAAGTCGAGAAGCCAGCCCAGGATACCTAACGGGGATGAAATGCTGTGACTATCGAAACCTTTTATACATACAGTATTCCCCCGATATAAGCACTTTCAAAAAATGCTTGTAGGTCAGTAGTGCTTATAAGCAGGGAATTCTTATATCGAAAGGAGAATTCTTATATGAAGTCGCCGTAGTCTAGTAGGTAGTGTGTTGGCTTATTAGACCTAAAGCCAGGGTTCGAGCCCCAGGCCAGACATCAAAACAAAATACAAAAAGTATTTTTTCGGCGACTTCCTCTCAGCAGATTTCTGGCAAAAACTCTGCAAAGTAAGTAAAATTGCCATGACAAAGTTTCTCAAAAAAAAATCTGTCGTTCGGAGACGACTTTAAACTGTAGGTCCCACCACTCATGTATAAAATTTAACACACACAACATAAGTGGTGTGAGAAACTAGGACATTGTACAATGGGTCAATTCGACCTCCGGGTACTGTACTTGTCTTAATTGACAAATACACGTCCAATACCTAACCTAACCTACTTATATCGAAATCCCGCACCTGAGAGCAAATAGCCGCTTGTCATTCAAGCTGAGTGCATTTTTATTTGTCTCATAGCTGTCATTGGCTTTGTATTCGAGGGAATACCGGCTGGTCGAAAAGGCCTTTGATCATCTTCTACAGCTCGGTGTAATGAAAAAATTGTAATTTACTGGGCCTCCTTGTCACTTCGGAATCACTGCGCAGGAATTACTGAAGTAGAAGGATCCGCAGCAGACTTTTCAGACATAGTCAAGAGTCCTATTGTAGCATTAACTAGGTAGAGAATCAGGGCGTGGATTCGCCTGAGACCTGTACCAGCAGGTCAGATTAGTAGAAGAAGAGCTTTATAAATTACGAAAGGCGAACATTTTTTGCTTCAGTTGATTATGTCTTCTGAATGGGACAGAGTGCAAGCAGTGGTGTTGTACTAATTTTTTTTTTACCGGAACGCGTATATATAATTATATAGACAGGGCCGATCCTGGGTAGGCGGCCGCTCTGTGCGGTCTCATGTCCCAAATTTAACGACGGGGGTGATTTTCCATGATAATCCTGGCGTCGGCGTTTTTTTTTTAGGTCTCATGTCCCTAATTTGATGACGGGGGGAGGGAGATTTCCCCCAGTATACCCGCTCTTCATTTTTGTATGGAAAAAATAAGTGATTCTCTTGGTAGCAACAGTTAAATTTAAATGCGGCCGAAAGGGTTACAAAACTGGTTTTAAATATTCAAATTCTCAAGTAGTAATTAGTTCACGTATTTGTTTCGGTTCGGGTCGAGTTCCGTTTCAGCAGAAATAAACGTTCCGGACTTCGGTTCACGGTTCGGAAAAACAAGCCGGTTCGTTTACATTTTAAAAGCAAAAATCGAGCTACTAAAAGGGGAATTATTATATCCGGGGAATACTGTATGTATAAGAGGTTTCGACAGTCACAGCATTTCATCCTTGCTGAGTTTCCTGGGCTGGCTTCTCGACTTCACTATTATTATCGAAAAACAACCTGTGCCACCTACTACTACAATAGGACAAGTGAGTCAAGATGAGAACGTCGTCCTGTACTGGTTCACTGGATTTATTTAACGAATCTAATCTTGTCCTCGGGTAAAATGCTTTCAATAAAACTTGAAATGTAAAGCTCCTTGATAATGTAAGGGGATCTGTTGCTATACAAACTACAAGTGCTTTGAGTCCTGCCACTACAAGAACGCCCTTTATTATGCTTAACTGGCTTCCATCTATATTACTGGCCAAATAACATGAGGCTTTTGTCTCAAGACAACTTATTTACTCTAAAAATCCTTTGTTCTGAGGATCCTTAGACTATAAAATGAAATTGATTGTACTCCTCGGAACCTAGAAATGAGGTTTCATACTAGAATTCCAAACAGGAAAGACTGGATCTTTGAAATGATCTGCTCTGGTGATTGAAAAGAGGGGGGCGGGAGGCTACACAGACGATTGTTGCCCTCTCACGCTGTCACATTATTTCTTCTCTGTTGTATCTAAAGATGCCTAGACTGTACTCCTCGGAACCTGGTATTGACATGAGGTTTCATACTAGAACTCAAAGCAGAAAAGACTGGACCATTGACATGATCTGCTCTGAGGAATTGGAAAGGGGGAGAGAGGTAGTCTACACAGACGATTTTGTAAAGTTAAGCATAAAGTAGGCTGTGAACATTTCCAAAAGGATTAATCTTAGCATATCTCCTTGCCTTCCTTACTAGTGCAATATGTTTCAACTCGTCGGCTAATACATATTTGGTACTTTTAAATTGCTAAAAAATACATTTTGTTACTTATTTGTTGTTTGATAAGTACTTTTTGGTACTATTCAAATAATCAAAAAGTACTTTTGGTCTAGACTTAAATATAGCACTTTTAAAATGTTGAACAAGGTTTTTAAGAACTTAATCAGTACTTTTCAGGTACTTATTTGTTGTTCGAAAAGTACTTTCTGGTACATTTTAAATATTCAAAAAGTAATTTTTCTCTATATTTAAATTTAGCACTTTTAAAATGTTCAACAAGATTTTTTAAGTACTTAGTCGGTACTTTTCAGTACTTTTCAAGGTACTAAAAGCATTTTTTTAATACTTTGTTAACTGTTTTCTATGAGCGTGATCTAAGTTTTAAGAGAAACATTTTAATTGAATTTATCAAGTACTTGCTGGTACTTTTAAAATGTTCAAAAAGTACTTTTTGGTTGATTATTATCAAAAAGTCTGTTTTTTCTATTTACCTTATAACAAGCTATGAACACTGCCCAGTATATGGTATACGTCTGCTAGGCGTATTCCCTCTACTAACACGACGACTATTAATAATAAATTTTTCATTTTTCTCCCCCTTTTTTTTCGTGTTGCTTTACTGCCAAAATTAAACAAAAGCAAACACTGCTCACAACGATGCAATCAATTCGAGTAGCAAATAACAGAAGCTCTATTGAGGAGGTGCGGGGAGGATAAACAAAACACGGACGTATAATTTAACATTTTGTTGGCATTTTAGGAGTAACAAAACAAATAAAAAAAAGTACTTAAAAAAATCCCTAAAAACAAAACGGGCGGATAGTGTGTGGTGAGTCACAATTAAAAAGAATTATAAAACGTAGCGAAAAAGAAGAAAAAAGCAAAAGAAAGAAGAGGAACTTGGATCCATATGTACGCATTTAGTAGGAACGATTATTACTCATGATTATAAAATGTTTTGAAAGAGAATTTTTGTTTCCTTTACGACACACAAAAAAATATAAAAAAAAAATCTGTTTTTAAAGCAGAAAGAAAAAAATGAAAAAAATTTAGAGTGAAAAGCAAAAGCAAAAAAAAAGGTGAGTCAATCCTGTCGCTGTCAAATATTTAACAAAAAAAGGCGTGTATGTGTGGACACTATTTAACATTCGAGTTGTTGCTAATGATGACGACCGTACACCATATGGTGTGGCAAAGCAGGATAGCATAGAAAGAAGAATTCGCCTCATGTTTGTTTGTTTGTTTTTTTCTTTCGTCTTCTTTGACAAACAACAAATATAGACTGACCATCAGACCAGACTAACTATTCAATGCAACAGCACATGGATACACACCATGCCAGTGATGACACTGTAAAGGAACACACATCATTACATTGTAGCATTAGTTCTATACAATAATGATGACACACAGACGCAACGCACCACACTGGTTCGTCATTCATTTGAAATTTTTACATGAATTTATCATGTTGCAAATGATACGTTCATCTTGCTCATCATGCTCATAATGAATCGGTATGTCTCGTATGTCCCCTACCCTTGTTGACTACGTTATTTGACGAGTACAACTACTACAAGCATGACGGGATAATATGTATGTGAGTAATTGTATGTGATTGTTGTTGATGTTTTATTCCTTTTTTTTGCATTGAAATATTTTCATTTGACAGTTGCAAACATTGCATTGCGATAAGGCAAATATTTTAAACAATTAAAATCATTGTTTAGTTAATCACTGCTGCCAACTGGTCATTGAGTTTGGGTTCATAAACAGAACAAATTACTCGATTAATTGTGTTGTTGCTGTGCTGTACCAGACCACATTCGGATAATTTGCATTGCATTTGAAGGCAAAGATTATTGGAATATGGAAGCGATATCTGGTATAGAATTACATATTTAGGGACAGCACAGAGGAACCCGGTTCCCATTAGAAAAAAAAACACGTAACAAGTTTCTATTAATCATTTATGAGTGGCGTCGAAACCGAATGACAGGCTTCAGAAGCTGTTTTCATGGCAATTAATTAAATTCAGGGCATTTGTCAGAAGACTGAGAGACGGAGAATGATCCACCCAAAAAAATATTTTTTCTTTTTTTTTCTCAAAGTATCAGAGGATCGTGAAGTCACCGTGATCTAGTAGTGTGTTGGCTTATTAGACGTAAAGCCCGGGTTCGTTTTCCAGGTCAGACATAAAAACGAAATATGAAAAAAACAAATATTTCTTCAGCGACTTCCTCTCAGCAGATTTCTGGCAAAAACTCTGAGAGTAAATAAACCTGTCATGAAAAAGTTTCTCAAAAATCTGTCATTCGGAGTCGACGTTAAACTGTAGGTCCCGCCACTCACGTATAAAATTAACACACACAACATGAGTGGTGTGAGAAACTAGGCCGTAATCCTGACCGAAGGGTTGTAATGTATTTGTCTGAGAGGGATCCACCAAAAAAAATATTTTTTTCTTATTTTTCTCAAAGTATCAGAGGATCGTGAAGTCGCCGTAGTCTAGTAGGTAGTGTGTTGGCTTATTAGACGTAAGGCCATGGTTCAAATCCCAGGTCAGACATCAACGCGAAAATATAAAAAAATATTTCTTCGGCGACTTCCTCTCAGCAAATTTCTAGCAGAAACTCTGAGAGTAAATAAAATTGCCATGAAATGCTTCTCAAAAACTGTCGTTCGGAGTTGACTTTAAACTGTAGGTCCTGCCACTCATGTATAAAATTAACACACAACATAAGTGGTGTGAGAAGCTAGGTCGTAATCCTGGCTGAAGGGTTGTAAAGACCAATTATGTATGCATCAGAGCTGAGGAGTTGAACTAACGAGCTCTTATCTAAGAATCCATCACACTACTCGGTAGACTACGACGACCACAATGAATGTTTAACCAGGAAAATTATATGCTGACAGCATTTGCTTTTGGTGCCAGCTCCAGATTTTTAAAGATTTTCTGGGCGATAAGAATATTTGCCGACAAAAAAAGAATACTGGTGTCCTATTCAGAGTTGACATTTAAAGTCATCAAACTGGTTTGTATCAATTCAGTTTCAAAATATTTTCCAGCTAACCTGAAACGCACATTGGTCCTTCAGACTGCTTAACTGTCTATTTGTCCTTTGAAGAAGTTTTCAGAGGCCATTGCTTGTATGACAGACACCTGAATAATATCGGAAGAAGTTGGGATGGATTGCTTTGATTGTACAACAATGGAATTATTTTCGGCTACAGGCAAGTGTTTTTTGTAACAACTTCAGACTATAATCCACTATCCACACATAATTGGTCGTTATAACCCTTCAGTCTGGATTACGATCTAGCTTCTCACACCACTTATGTTGTGTGTGTTAATTTTATACATGAGTGGCGGAACCTGCAGTTTAAAGTCGACTCCGAACGACATATTTTTGAGAAACTTGACAATTTTATTTACTCTCAGAGAGTTTTTGCCAGAAATCTGCTGAGAGGAAGTCGCCGAAGAAATATTTTTTCATATTTTCATTTTGATGTCTGATCTGGGGTTTGAACCGTGCCCTTACGTGTCTGATAAGCCAACACCCTACCTACTAGGCTATGGTGACTTCATTATATATAAGGTATACGTTTGCTTTAGGCTACAAAGTACCGATGTGTACATCCAAATAGCACACAATTTTTTGTTTTAACTAAGTCGCTGGCCTATGCACTGACTTTCATGACTCAAATATACTGTAGTAGGTCCTAGCTTGATAGGTTTACCATCTAACAGTGCCTAGAAGTAATTCCCTCTGAGTGTAGTCAAAAGTAACTTTGTTCATAGATTCCTAGTGTTTCGTTATGGCTGTTCTAAACTCGGGGAGGTCCACAGTTTAAAAATTCACCTGAATGGATTAGTTTATGGATTGTTTATGGTCGATTGGCCAGTGGATGGGCTACTATACATTACAGAGAAAGTTCGTTTTTTAGCCGAACGTTTCTCCTGCTTAAGATTTTGCTATTATTTACAACATACACACGTACATACATACATAATTGGTCATTACAACCCTTCAGTCAGGATTACGACCTAGTTTCTCACACCACTGATATTGTATGTGTTAATTTTATACATGAGTGGTGGGACCTACAGTTTAAAGTCGACTCCGAACGACAAATTTTTGAGAAACTTTTTCATGGCAATTTTATTTACTCCCAGAGTTTTTGCCAGAAATCTGTTGAGAAGAAGTCGCCAAAGAAATATTTTCTTATTTTCGATTTCATGTCAGACATGGGGTTTGAACCGTGGCCTTACGTCTAAGAAGCCAATAGACTACCTACTAGATTATGGGGACTTCAATATACATATATAAGGTATACGTTTGCTTTAGGCTACAAAGTACGGATGTGTGCATCCAAATGGAACACAATTTTTTTGTTTTGTATTGGCTTTCATGACTCAAATATACTGTAGTAGGTTCTAGCTTGATAGGTTTACCATCTGATAGTGCTTAGAAGTAATTCCCTCTGAGTGTTTGACTACACTCTGAACTTTGTTCATAGATTCTTAGTGCTTCGTTATGGCTGCTCTAAACTCGGACAGGGCCACAGTTTAAAAGTCCACCTGAATGGATTAGTTTGTGGATTGTTTATGGTCGATTGGCCAGTGGATGGGCCACATACACATTACAGAAAAAATTCCTTTTTTAGCCGAACTATATGTATGTATATGAAGTCGCCGTGGTCTAGTAGGTACTATGTTGGCTTATTAGACGAAAAGCCAGGGTTAGAACCCCAGGCCAGACATCAAAACAAAATACAAAAAGTATTTCTTCGGCGACTTCCTCTTAGCAGATTTCTGTCAAAAACTCTGCGAAGTAAATAAAATTGCCATGAAAAGTTTTTCAAAAATCTGTCGTTCGGAGTCGACTTTAAACTGTAGGTCCCGTAGTGGTAAGTGGTGTGAGAAACTAGGTCGCAATCCTGACTGAAGGGTTTTAATGACCAATTATGTATGTATATGTATGTATATGTATGTGAAACGCTTTTCTTGCGTAAGTTTTTTCTTACTTACTTACAACATACACAGATAGACTCAAATCTAATGTCCATAATGTCCTCTTAAACGCAACCTATTTTCCTAGATCCAAAGCAATACATTTCTTGAATAGGGTTCATTCCCTGGCGTAACCTCAACCTCCTTCTTTCCTCTTAACCGCAACCTATTTTCCTAAATCCAAAGCAATACATTTCTTGAGTAGGATGCATTCCCTAAACTAACCTCAACAAAGTAATTTACAATTCAAGCGACCTGACCTGTCATTGTGTAGTTTATTCATGACTTTAAATATGGTAAAAAAAATAAAAAAAAATATGTATGTATGTTTTAATGGTAATTAAAGTAATAGCCAACGATTGTATTTGCTTCTTTTGACATTTGAGGTGTTAAGTTTTAAAGTGCCTTAACACAAGTGAATGGCATCACCAAGCTTGTTGTAATTGTTGAAATCATTCTTCCTTTTTTTGTTGATGTTTTTGTTTAATGACCTTTTAAAGTTAAAAACTTATAACGGGAAGTACGTGTCATATAAACAGTTACACCAAGTCACACCCTTATTTAGCATGTTTTTATATGGGGCTGAGAATTCAAGGTGAGGTTATGCTGCCAACTCATAGCTCATAATAGCAAACAATAACAATACAAAGGTTAATACAAGACCGGGGACATTAACATGTATTAATTTTGCATGTATGTATGATGCATGAGTCCTTTAAAAACGAGAGAGAGAGAGAGAAAGTAAGAAAAAATAAAAACCCAGGGAATATTTACTAAAAAGTAAATGAATTATTTCAGAAACCATGAGTTACAACACACACACACACACACACACATATAGACACATGGTAAAACAAAGAAACTGATATGCTTACTAATGCCAGCGTAGGAGGGAGGGAGGGTTGCAGGGTTGATTGCTATGTAGTGTAAGTCATACAAAGAAATATTATTTTAAGAAATTTCATTACAAAAAAATCTGTTTTTATAATTTTTTCTTTCTTTCTTTTTTTTTTTTGTAATTTTGTTTCCAATGAAATGAAACATTAAGAGAAAAAATGATTCATAAAAACTGTGTGTTTTTTTTTTTTGTTTGTTTTTTTCAGAAAACAAATTTACAACCTCCACTTATTTTTTTTTTTTGCTTTCAAACCATATAAAGAAATAAAAAAAATATAAAAAAAATTAAAAAAAATTAAAAATAAAACTCCAACAGCAGCAATAGCAACAAACACCAGCCCAGATGAAAATGAAAACTTCTTTTCTTTGCTGCGAGTGTTTTTCGTTTTTATTTTCTTGGTTTTTTTTCTTGATTTTTTTTAAATACAATCAATGGCAATGAACTTTTCAAAAATCTTTAAATAAAACTTCAAGTTGTTGCTGTTGTTGTTTTATTTCATTATATATATTTTTTTTATATTATTGTTGTTGCTGTTGTTTAATTTATTTATTTTTGGTCATTCCTCCATTCAATTCATTTGAGTTATTTAACAAAAGTACTTGGATTTTTAAAATAAACAATTAAAAACAAGACAATAAACAAAAATAAAGAAAAGAAAACACAAAACAATCATTAAACCACAATGACAGAGAGGAGAGACAGCAAAGGGGCAAAATATGAATAGAAACAAAACCATCACTTAATAAATAAAAATTAAAATGAAAAAAGTACCATTTAAACTGACATTTACTAACAACTGTCAGTGAGTATAACGGTTTAATATGTCATAAATTTTTTGTTTTGATTTCTTTGTGTTCTTTTCCCATGTGATATGCTTCCCCATATCACAAAGCATTGCCTTCCCACTTTTTATCACATCAATTTCATTCAAAATTTTTTTTTTCAAAGCTGAGCCAGCTAAGCACGGTCCTTTAAGATCATTCTGTGATATACGGATAAGTCGAGAACTAGCTAAGCCAGCTTAGTAAAATTGTAGCAGGTGTTAACGTAATTTTGCAGTCGTCGTAGCCTAGTATGTAGTGTGTTGGCTTATTAGACGTAAGGCCCCAGGTCAGACATCAAAATGAAAGTATAAAAAAAAAATTCTTCGGCCAATTCCTCTCAGCAGATTTCTGGCAAAAACTCTGCGAAGTAAATGAAACTGCCATGAAAAATTTCTCAAAAAATCTGTCGTTCGGAGTCGACTTTAAACTGTAGGTCCCGCCACTCATGTATAAAATTAACACACACAACATAAGTGGTGTGAGAAGCTAGGTCGTAATCCTAACTGAATGATTGTAATGTAATTGTATGTATATATGTTACCGTAATTTGTAATTCCTTTAACGGACTATTTGAGACAATATATTGGAAGAGTAACGAGGATCTCCGGTCATAGAGTGAAATGTTTGATACTCATGACCGAGAAACTCGCGTGTATCATTCGAAGGGAGGACCACGACATCGAAAGCAGTGCTTAATTCAACTTAAATAGGCAGTATAAAGGCCAGGTCCAGGAATACTATTTGACAATGTGAAAGCCATCCCAATGTTTGGCTCATACTAGAAAGAATCTAGAATAATATGGAACTGCCAAAGCAAGTTGGAACACCCTTTGTTAGATCACTGGTCCTTTGGGTATTTACAGCAATGAACAGGCTTAAGTTTACAATGAGGCTATGTTAGGTTAGGTTAGCGGGTAGCTTGTTACTCATAGAAAAATTCACTCGGCGGCCATATATCCCATTTTGTTACCCAGCGTGAGTAATGATCCGTTAATGGTGGGTTTAAACCACCCCGAGATGCGGATGCAAACGGCCAGTTCTTTTAGTGGCACATTTGCCACCATGCCCAGATCTTCAAAGGTTTTGCCATCCAACCGATGACGTTTGTCTTGAAGTACAAGGTACTCGTATAAAAGCTGCTGCACCGATTCCATTTTTTCCACATCATGATAGCTTCTGCAGTAATTCTGGTGGGGCAGACCGAGCTTGTCAGCGAAACTGCCAATAGCGCCGTGCCCTGTGAGAATTCCCATTACAATGCGAACCGTTTTCTTGTCGAACTCAAGTAGTGCCCTGGTTTACAATGAGGCTATCTTCCAGAACATTTCTGTGTAGGGAGTTTAGTTAAGTATACATAGCGAAAGAGAATATGCAAAGAGAAGGGGAGAATTACAGATAGGTTTGAGGCAATCACTGTTATGCATCAGACTATCCTGAACATGGTAACCTGCCTTTTGACCAGGCACTGTAAACTCGCTGTGGACTCAAACATTTGAAATTTGGTCTTGAAGTCCAATTTATAAACTCTGTTGAATTAACGCAATATAGTGCACGGTACTGTCAAAGTCGCCGTAGTCTATTAGATAGTGTGTTGGCTTATTAGACGTGAAGCTGCAATTCGAACCCCAGGTCAGACATTAAAACGAAATATGAAAAAAATTTTCTTCGGCGACTTCATCTCACCGGATTTCTAGCAAAAACTCTGAGAGTTTCTCAAAAATCTGCCGTTTTGAGTCGACTTTAAAGCTGTAGGTCCAGCCACTCATGTATAAAATTAACAAACACAACATAAGTGGTGTGAGAAGGTAGGTCGTAATCCTTGTAATAACCAATTACGTATGTACTGTACGGCATTAATGTGTGCCAGAAGGAAATATCTGGGTATAGATGGGGAATTGTACTTTTTGACACTGAGCAGCATTGTGAAGCTTATCGAGCCATTAGGATTGAAAGAGGGCTACTCAGGCATGGGTAGTGTGACTAAAGAAACAATTTTCTCTATATTATTTGGAACTATACGCTGGCCATTCTTTTACGAGCATATGTGCTGTGCGAGACAGACAAGAATCGCATGAAAATATTTAGATTTTGACTACAAGTCTCTATTATTTTACTAGAGCCCTTTCCGGGTTTGTATCAATAAAACACTGGAGCACACAGACTATATTGCCCAAGTGCTTTAATAAATCAGTAGCGTGTGACGTAGCTGTCAAGTGATTTATTCTCGGTTTGGTTTGGCAATTCATCATGAATAGACTCACGCCTGAACAACGCTTGCAAATAGTGCAATTTTATTTCGAAAATAATGGTTCTGTGCGGAAAACGTATTGCGCACTACGTCCATTTTATCGTCGACAAAATCGTCCATCAGAGCAGTTAATTCGATTAACCATGGAACGTTTTCGCACCACGTTTACTCTTATTGATAACTCGAATCCCCAGAGACGCTGTACGGTGCGTACAGAAGAAGCTATTGCTGCTGTAGCGTAGCGTAGCATTGAGGAAAACCCGAACGGAGTCCATCCGCCATCGAGCACAGGAATTGGATCTGTGTCCATCCACTTTATGGAAGATTTTGCGGAAGGATCTTGGTTTGCGTGCTTACAAAATCCAACTCGTGCAAGATTTGAAGCCAAACGATCATCAAGTAAGGCGTAGATTCGTCGAATGGGCCCAAAAAGAGATTACCGTTGTTCCCGATTTTCATAAGCGAATTTTGTTTAGCGATGAAGCGCACTTCTGGTTGAATGGCTACGTCAACAAACAAAACTGCCGCATTTGGAGTGAAGGTAATCCTCAAGTGTATGTGGAAACACCGTTACATCCAGAAAAACTGACTGTTTGGTGGAATTATTGGTCCGTACTTTTTCAAACACGATGGTGGCCAGAACGTTACAGTTAATGGTGATCGGTATAGAGCCATGATTACAAACTTTTTCATTCCTGAATTGAATAACCATGATGTCCAGGAGATGTGGTTTCAACAAGACGGCGCAACATGTCACACAGCTCGTGCCACAATAGATTTATTGAAAGACACGTTTGGTGACCGCCTAATTTCACGTTTTGGCCCTGTGGAATTGGCCTCCAAGATCTTGTGATTTAACACCGCTAGACTACTTTCTGTGGGGCTATGTAAAGTCATTGGTCTATGCGGTATAGCCACAAACGCTCGACCATTTGGAAGACAACATTCGCCGTATTATTACCGATATACGGCCACAAATGTTGGAAAGTCATCGAAAATTGGACGTCCAGATTGGACTAAATCCGCGCCAGCCGTGGCGTTCATATGCCAGAAATCATATTTAAAATGTAATGCCACAAGATTATCTTTCGGATAAATAAAATTCATGTCAATCGAATAATCCATCGTTGTTTTATTGCAATTTAAAGTTCTATACCTCTATAAAAAACACCCTTTACAATTATTTGCAATGAATTAATCAAAATCGTATCAGAAATTCTTTATCTGTTTGACCTACATTTTCATGGAGTAAGAGCCAAGAGCCGTTTATTAATTACTGAACAAATTATTTCGTATTTTCCTCCTCCTTTTTTTGAGATAATAAATCTTTTTTTTATTTTAAACGTTTTCAAATGAAAGTGTCATCTCGCATGCGGCATATCGCCTACCTGTCTGTCTGGCTGTGTGTCTGTGTCCGTCAAGTGAAAGCATTTTTTCAACTCAATTTCACTTAAAATTTTAAATCGTCATCGGCGATTGTGTTCAAACACATTTTCAGATTTATTTAAACGGCTTTTTTTTTTTTGCTTTACGTTTCCACTAAACAGCACTGTTGACATTGAGGTTTATTTCATTACAACAACAACAACAACAACAGTAAGAAAATAAATAAATAAATACGTTAGTTAACGTTACTTTTTTTTGTCATGACATTAAATCCGATTTGAGAGGAAGAAAACAAAAAAAAAAAAGTGAATCTCAAAAGCGTTTTTTTTTGTTGTTGTTGCATTTAAAGGCCATCGTAATTAATTGTCGAGACGAGAATCGTAGTGGCATTAAAAACTATGATTTTATTTCAAGCGAATCTTTTTTAATTATAAAGCGGAGGAAGGGGGGTAAAGTAAAAAAACGTGATCGTGATTTGTGATTGTGATTATTTATTACAAATATTTTTAATCAATTGTTTATGACAAGAAAGACGAATGAATTTATCATAAAACGTTTGATTTAATTGTGCCTGATTTAATAATTAATTGTGTTTTAATGGCTCAATTAGGAAATTTTCATTTGAACGTCGTCTAGTCTGTTAGATTTTTATACTTGACTAGGCTTCAGGTGGTTTATTTTAAAGCCATGATTAGATTTTTTAATTTTTCTTTAGTTTTTATACAAAAAATCAAGGAAAGAAATGTTAATAGAAAGCAAACCATGTGAGACGGCTATTAATAGGACAGAATACGATCAAGAGTAAACGTTTACAAACACGCAACATTAGCAACATATTCTTGTTAACAAGAATTCGAATAATACATTCAGCTTTAGATCTAGTAAACCTGCCATCGTATATTGGGTGATTTTTTAAGAGCTATAGGAAAATTTTTCAAAAAAAAAACATAAAATTCAGAAAAATGCATGAAATCTTTATTTGAATCGATAATACGGTCCATATAATGTAATGTTTGAAGATTATTTCATGCAAATGTTGACCGCGACTGCGCCTCAAATGGTCCATCCGCTTAGTCCAACATACTCTTTCCAATATTTCGGCCGGTATCTCGCGAATAAATGCTTCAATGTTGTCTTCCAATGCGTCAATTGAAGCGGGCTTGTCTGTATAGATATGAGCTTTAACAAAGCCCCACAAAAAATAGCCTAAAGGCGTTCAATCACACGATCTAGGCGGCCAATTGACCGGTCCCGAACGTGAAATAAAATGTTCTCCGAACTCGCCTCTCAATAAGTCCATTGTTACGCGTGCCGTGTGTCATGTGGCACCGTCTTGTTGAAACCACAGGTCATGCAAGTCAAGCTCTTGCATTTTGGGCAAAAAAAAAGGTGGATACCATCTCACGGTAGCGCTCACCATTCACAGTTACGTTACGATTCGCAGCATCTAAACATAGATGCCCATAAACCGCACCAAACTGTGACTTTTTCTGGATGAATTGGTAGCTTTTGCAATGCTTCTGGCTGATCTTCACTCCAAAATCGCCAATTCTGCTTATTTACGTATCCATTGAGTCAAAAATGAGCTTCGTCGCTGAACACAATTTTTCGATAAAGAAGTGGATCTTCGGCCAGCTTTCCAAGAGCCCATTCACCAAAAATTCTGCGTTGCGGTAAGTCGTTCGGCTTCAATTCTTGCACCAGCTGTATTTTGAAATCCTTCACACCTAAATCCTTTCGCAAAAATTTCCACGTTGTTGAGTAACAGAGGCCCAATTGCTGCGAACGGCGACGAATCGATAATAGATGGTCATCATTAACACTGGCCGATACAGCTGCGATATTTTCTTCAGTTCGCACTCTACGTAAGCGTGTTGGTGGTTTAAAGTCCAACAATGTAAATTTGGTGCGAAATTTAGTCACAATAGCCCGAATAGCCGCTTCAGCGGGTCGATTAAACTGACCATAAAATGGAAGAAGGGCGCGATGAACTTTCTTAACAGAGCGCACGCATTTTGAAAATAAAATTCAATAATTTGCAAGCGTTGTTCGTTTGTAAGACGATTCATGGTTCAATTGTAGACCAAACTGAAGATGTTTGACAGTGAAACAAAACACGAAACGTGCGTGTTAAACCATTGTTGCCAAAAAGATAATAAAGCTAAAAAATCACCCGTTATCATCATATTCTGCCCCATCTTAAAGAAGACCCATAAAAACCAAGCCTATACACACCATCTCTTTGTCGACTGTAAGGCAGCATTGGCTAGCCCAATAACGCATCGCGTTTGTGCAGAATAACACACATAGCTTCGTATGCGTGCATAGCTGATGAAGCTTTGAAGTATGTTGTTGAGCAACTGCTGTAGTTACATCAAGTAAGTAGGACCTCTCTAAACCTTTTGAATATGGGATCCGATCCCTAATCATGCTGCCTCTTCAAATTCATTATGGAAAGTGCTGACAGACACCTATTTTTTTATAAAAGCGACCACTTGCTTGGGTATGCCGATGACAGTGACATCATAGAGCATACCTAGCGAGCTGTTGCCCCTTGTTTTTAATACTATAGAAGGGGAATTTGTCAAGATAAGACTGGCATTCAATGAAGGCAAAATGAAATACATGTTGCTGACAGGAATGCACAACGTATTGGGTACCAGGTTACAGTCGATAACTTTATGTTCCATTTTCCCAAGGAATTTATTTCTATTGATTATCGAAAATAATGTTAGCCTAGAGATCAAGCGTAGCATTACTCTAGCCAGCGGTGCTAGTATCATTTTATTAGGCAATTAAGTAGCAGAGATCTTTATCGCGTGACGTATCTAATGCTCTACAATTGTTCATCCTCTCGTTCTTCCCTTTAGCATGGACAGGGCTCTAGTAAAATAATAGAGAATGGTCAGCGTATTGTTCCGAGTAGTATAAAGAAAATTGTTTTTTAGTCAGACTATCCTATAAAGTCTCATTGAATTCTATTGCTGCTCGATGTCAAAAAATACAATTCCTCGTCTAGCATCTGATATATATGCCCCAGATGTTGCCTTCTGGGATACATTAATGCCGCACAGTATGTTACGCAATATTCGAGAAGAAACTTCTGCGCAAGACTTTTAGTCCAAGGCGAGTTGGCGATGATTACCTTATCCATACATTATTACACACCAAAGCCGCTGCCTTAGGAGTATTTGAGAGAAAAGTTTTACACAAGATATTTAATGCAGTGTGATGATTTCCGCATACGAACTAAAAAGGAGCTATACGTGCTTCTCAATGCATACATACATGCATACATACATACAAAATTAGTCATTACAACCCTTCAGTCAGGATTACGGCCTAGCTTCTGACACCACTTATATCGTGTGCGTTAATTTTATACATGAGTGGCGGAACCTACAGTTTAAGTCGATTTCGAGCGACGGATTTTTCGAAAAATTTTCCATGGCTATTTTATTTACTCTCAGAGTTTTTGCCAGAAATCTGCTGAGAGGAAGTCGCCGGGGATGTCCTCAATGATATGTACGTTTTCCAGGGCATTAACGTCCAGGGTCTAAGCTGGCTCGACCGCGTCATTACGATGGAAGCGGATATTCTGTAGTAACGAATATTAGAGTCGAGGACGAACGGACTTCAGCGTAGAGGGTTATTTACACGAAGTAGATACGTCTGGCGTCTAGAAGTCGCCGTAGTCCAGTAGGTAGTGTGTTGACTTATTAGACGTAAAGCCAGGGTTCGAGCCCCACGTCAGACATCAAAACAAAATACAAAAAGTATTTTCTTCGGCGACTTCCTCTCAGCAGATTTCTGGCAAAAACTCTGTGAAGTAAATAAAATTGCCATGAAAAACTTTCTCAAAAATCTGTCGTTCGGAGTCGACTTTAAACTGTAGGTCCCACCACTCATGTATAAAATTAACACACACAACATAAGTGGTGTGAGAAACTAGGTCGTAATCCTGACTGAAGGGTTGTAATGACCAATTACGTACGTACATTTAAAGTGAATAAATAAAATTAAATCTAACTCACGAAAGTGAAACGAACAAAATGAAACTTATAAGGTCAACTTTCAAGCAAACTATATAGTGTTGCTTAATAAAGGGTGTTTTTTATAGAGGTATAGAACTTTAAGTTGGTATTACTTTTCAAGATGGCGACCGATTTAACAGCTGTCAAGTGATTTATTCTCAGTTTGGTTTGGCAATTCATCATGAATAGACTCACGCCTGAACAACGCTTGCAAATAGTGCAATTTTATTTCGAAAATAATGGTTCTGTGCGGAAAACGTATCGCACACTACGTCCATTTTATCGTCGACAAAATCGTCCATCAGAGCGGTTAATTCGATTAACCATGGAACGTTTTCGCACCACGTTTACTCTTATTGATAACTCGCATTCCCAGAGACGCTGTACGGTGCGTACAGAAGAAGCTATCGCTGCTGTAGAGCGTAGCATTGAGGAAGACCCGAATGAGTCCATCCGCCACCGAGCACAGGAATTGGATCTGTGTCCATCCACTTCATGGAAGATTTTGCGGAAGGATCTTGGTTTGCGTGCTTACAAAATCCAACTCGTGCAAGATTTGAAGCCAAACGAGCATCAAGTAAGGCGTAGATTCGTCGAATGGGCCCAAAACGAGATTACCGTTGTTCCCGATTTTCATAAGCGAATTTTGTTTAGCGATGAAGCGCACTTCTGGTTGAATGGCTACGTCAACAAACAAAACTGCCGCATTTGGAGTGAAGGTATGTGGAAACACCGTTACATCCAGAAAAACTGACTGTTTGGTGCGCTTTATGGGCTGGTGGAATCATTGGTCCGTACTTTTTCAAAAACGATGGTGGCCAGAACGTTACAGTCAATGGTGATCGGTATAGAGCCATGATTACTAACTTTTTCATTCCTGAATTGAATAACCATGATGTCCAGGAGATGTGGTTTCAACAAGACGGCGCAACATGTCACACAGCTCGTGCCACAATAGATTTATTGAAAGACACGTTTGGTGACTGCCTAATTTCACGTTTCGGACCTGTGAATTGGACTCCAAGATCTTGTGATTTAACATCGCTAGACTACTTTCTGTGGGGCTATGTAAAGTCATTGGTCTATGCGGTAAAGCCACAAACGATTGACCATTTGGAAGACAACATTCGCCGTATTATTGCCGATATACGGCCACAAATGTTGGAAAAAGTCATCGAAATTTGGACGTCCAGATTGGACTACATCCGCGCCAGCCGTGGCGGTCATATGCCAGAAATCATATTTAAAATGTAATGCCGCACAAGATTATCTTTCGGATAAATAAAATTCATGTCAATCGAATCAAATCCATCGTTGTTTTATTGCAACTTAAAGTTCTATACCTCTATAAAAAACACCCTTTATAAATAATATTACCAAAGGTGTTATATTTTAGAGCCAACTACTGGTCATATTATAAACGTACTTAATCCAATAAACAAATATTCAAACTTGTGAAGAACAAATCGATATCGTGTTATCGATATCACTCACATTAAAGCTCATAGCCAGGTGTCAAACTGCGGCTTTGCTCATTGAATTTGATTATTTTAATCGTATTAATGAATGAGGTAGTGTGTGCCTTTATTCAAATTTATTTATTCAACGATTGAATTTAAATGGTATTAAATTGATACCTTCGTTTTTCTAAAGCCAGTTTTTTTTTCTTGTCAACAGTTTTATGGGTCTATTATTGTTGAACGTGTACCGTTTTCAAAGTGGGGCATCGGTTTCTTTTCTCAATTTTCAGTCACAGCTGCTTAAAAAGGCATCATTCGGTACTTTTTCATCCATACCCGCTTGTGTTAATCATTTCCCAAATGATGGACATGATCTTTAAAAACAGAACACAGGCTTAAATAACCGTCATTATTTCTATACTTTGTTATAATTTATGTTGTTGCTGTAAATAAATTTAAAACTGAACTTAAAAACGAATTTAAAACAGACTTCGCGCTGTGTTTTGTTGTTGTTTCTTTCATTCATTCCGTTCTTGTTTAATTTGATAAATTTCTGTATCATCTACGCGATTAAATTGGTAATCGCCTCTCTTCGAAAAAAAAAAATCAGAAAAAAACTAAGAAGAAAAAAAAAACGTATAAAATGGTAATAAAATGGAATACAAAATAAGAAAGAAAGAAAGAAAGAAAGTGTTTTAAATTTGAACTTGTTTTTTTTTGTTGTTTTTTCGAAAATTACGGCCAAATATGTATGTAAACAGTGTGGGTCTATGACGATTTGTTTTTGTTGTCGTATTTTTTTTATTACCCTACACCATTTTATGCGGTCAGTAATTGATTTGATTTACAGATGAATGACAGTTATTCCACTTAAATTTCATTGGAAGAAGAACACACGCTTTCGAAACGAAATGAACTAAGTTAGGTTAGGTTAGAGGACGTGTACATGTGAATTAAGACAAGTACAGTACCCGGAGGTCGAATTGACCCTTCGTACAACGCCCTAGTTTCTCACACCACTTATGTTGTGTGTGTTAAATTTTATACATGAGTGGTGGGACCTACAGTTTAAAGTCGACTCCGAACGACAGATTTTTGAGAAACTTTTTCATGGCAATTTTTATTTACTTCGCAGAGTTTTTGCCAGAAATCAGCTGAGAGGAAGTCGCCGAAGAAAATACTTCTTGTATTTTGTCTTGATGTCTGGCCTGGGGCTCGAACCCTGGCTTCACGTCTAATAAGCCAACACAGTACTTACTAGACTACGGCGACTTCGAAATGAAATGAACTAAATTGATGAACGAAATGAACTGAATTTCTGAACTTCTAAGCGACTTTATAATACATGAGTAAAATCTGAAAAGTTTGTGATATTTTTTATACACAAGGCCAGGTCAACAAGTCCCCAACTTTTTGAATTTTCCGCCTCGAAACTGAAAGACAACACTGCTTATATTCACAGGCATTTATTAGACGACACCTGTTAACATTTAAATAAGACAAGTGACGTCATTTAGATCGGGTTTGATGAAAAATTTAAGAAAATTGTTTACGTAATTTCGCTGTACAAGTTTGAGAGATTGCGAATGATCTGGATGCCCAGTTATTGTAGCTTTTACGCCCAAAACTATTGAAACCATTAAGATTATATATATACTAGCTGTACCCTGAGCGTGTTGCTGCGCCACCAACTGAAATAAATTTAAAGGAAAGGCATTACACAAATGTCCAATTAATTTTGAATCATTTTATTGATTTTGTTTCCCGTTGCCCTGATGATTCAAATGAACGGGCCTGAGTAGTACGCATTCGCATTAGTTTCTAATCTCACCTCTCGTTGTTCAAGTGGTTCAAGCGAACGGGTCTCAGCGCCATATACTCGAAGATTTTCCAGTCTCAATGCTCGTCTGATTCTGAGGCTCGTAATGCTCTTTTCTTCCGTGCTTGAGGTGCAGGTCGACCAATTGCTTGTCATTCATTTTGAATAATTTTCAGTGACGCCATCCATCGGAAATTAATCGTACCAACCTCCGTCGACTCATGCGCAACAACGTTGTTGAAGAATGCACAGTTTACGATTTAATTCATTTTGAGTAATTTTCAGTGGCACCACCTGTCGGAAATTGGTCATACCAACTTAGAAACATTCGTCGGCTCATGCACAACAACTTTTCTAAAGATCATAACATGATCAAAAGCATAGTTTACGTTTCTATAAGGTACACACAAACAAACATTCATTTTTATATATATAGACTATGGGAGGTGACACGCCCACTATAACCTATCCGCCCATTTTTTCATATATACGTCAAAATCGTCCGTACAAAATTTGAGGACTCTAGCTGTTGCAGTTTATGAGATATGTGACATTAAGTACTTATGGGCGTGGCACCTCGCCTAGTTGAAATTTTAAAATAAAAAGTAGCCTATAGTTCCTTCCAGACATACAGCAAGGTACTGTTAAAATTTCAAGAAAATCGGTCCAGCCATTTAGCCGTCTATAGACTTCAAACAAACAAACAAACAAACCCACAAACAAATAAACACACATTCATTTTTATATATAAGATATATATATATTGACAGTTCGCTGGTTGAAAGTGATAGAGATTATGGAAGCCACGTCAATTTCACATGCCTCAGAGGTTTCTATTTTGAATGATCACTTGCATATTTGAAAGATTTCCGCAATGGTTGAACAATTTAACGGGTAGGTATTGTCTTATCAAACCGAAATATGAACCAGTTTTACATCGCTCTGTAAACGTGGAGGAAACATGAATCTACTATCGGGTACGCCATCTAACGTTTTTTTCTTCAACTAGAGCTTATTTGGTAAATGTTAACACTTAGCTCATGTCTGATTTGACAGATAATTAGTTTTATCCTTCCGCTGAACGAATATGGTTGTGTATACGCTTGAACAACGCTGGGGAATATTGCGACATTAATTTGAAAATCATGGTAATGTTGCAGAGAATGTGTGCGAAAATTGCGTACGGATTTTGGAAGAAGAAAAGCACCGTCAGCTCCGTAAGTTCGTTATCTTGTGAAAAAAGTGAAAGAAACTTGCATCCTCATCGATAAACCAAAGCGTGAAAAGCCAAAAACAGTGCGTACATCCGAGAATATTGCTGCTGTGGCAGAAAGTGCACGTGAAGCGCCATCAACATCAATTCACCGTCGTTCTCAACAATTGAATATTTCGGAGACATCACTGAGACGAATTTTGCATAAAGTCCTTGGTATGCCGCCATACAAAGTCCAATTGGTTCAGGAGTTGAAGCCAATTGACCATCCAATGCGTTTTCGCTTCGCTAAGTGGGCCTGCGATCGACTTACAGAAGATGCCGATTTTGGCAAAAAAAAAAAAATCATCTTTTCAGATGAAGCTAATTTTGCTCTTGGCGGGTATTGGGGCACATTTGGGGCACAGAAAACCCGCACGCATACATTGAAAAGCCGACGCACCCAAAACGAGTCACTGTTTGGTGCGGATTTTGGTCCAGAGGCATAATTGGGCCATTTTTCTTCGACATTGAGCAAGGAGTGGCCGTTACAGTCAATGGCGATCGTTATCGGGCCATGTTGAACGAATTTTTGTTCACAATAATTTAAGAGGAGGATATTGTCAGCATTTGGTTTCAACAGGACGGCGCTACGTGCCACACAGCCGAAGCTACACTCGATGTGTTGCGCCGTGTTTTTGAAGATCGCATTATCAGCCGCAGACCTGATGTCGTTTGGCCACCTCGGAGCTGCGATTTGACACCGTTGGACTATTATTTGTGGGGTGCCGTCAAAGATAAGTGTTATGCCGACAAACCAGAGACAATTGACGCTTTAAAGGACAATATTCGTGAAGCCATTGGTGAAATACAGCTGCACACAATCGATAATGTGCTTAAAAATTGGACCGATCGTGTAGGCTACTGCGTGGCCAGCCGAGGCAGCCATTTGAATGAAATTATTTTCCATTATTAACCGGAAGGATTGTACTTTCAAATAAAAAAAGAAATTTGAGAAAATATTCAGTAGTTTTTTTTTAAAGCATTTTCAAAAAAAAAGTTATTTGGCGGACCCTTTATAACCCACCAAAGTGGATTTGGTGACCAATAAGGCCGTTTTTGAGATAAGCGAGGTATTATCCCCACTGGCTCTCTTTAAAAGTGTAATACCATCAAAGGCGTACAATAAGACAACACATTGGCTCGATTTGTCGCCATAGTCTAGTAGCTAGTGTGTTGGCTTATTAGAAGTGAGGCCATGATTTCAACCCCAGGTCAGACATTTCGATCAAATCAAGATCTCAGCAGATTTCTAGCAAAAACTCTGCGAAGTAAATAAAAATTGCCATGAAAAGTTTATCAAAAAAAATCTGTCGTTCGAAGTCGATTTTAAACTGTAGGTCCCGCCACTCATGTTTAAAATTAACATACGCAGTATAAGTGGTGTGAGAAGCTAGGTCGTAATCCTGACAGTAGGGTTGTATGGACCAATTATTGATTTTATATATACTAAGTCATGTTTCGAAGTCGCCGTAGTCTAGTAGGTAGCGTGTTGGCTTATTAGACGCAAAAGCCTGGGTTCGAGCCCCAGGCCAGGAATCAAAGACAAAATACAAAAAGTATTTTTTCGGCGACTTCCTCTCAGTAGATTTCTGACAAAAACTCTGCGAAGTAAATAAAATTGCCATGAAAAGTTTCTCAAAAATCTGTCGTTTGGAGTCGACTTTAAACTGTAGGTCCCACCACTCATGTATAAAATTAACACACACAACATAAGTGGTGTGAGAAACTAGGACGTTGTAACAATGGGTCAATTCGACCTCCGGGTACTGTACTTGTCTTAATTGACAAGTACACGTCCTCTAACCTAACCTAAGTCATGTTTCAGTTGTGTGGTGAACATCGGGCGGATGGCAAGTGCTTTATTAGAATACATCAGTGGATAAATGGATGAAGACATCAACTACAAGGGCATTGGAAATAGCATTCCTCTTGCAGACGATTGAGATACGGGTTTGATGCGGTTAGGGATACGATGTGGATACTGGAGTGATACTTGCCTAACGTAAATGAAGTAAATAAAATTGCCATGAAAAATTTCACAAAAAAATTTGTCGTTCTGAATCGACTTTAAACTGTAGGTCCCGCCACTCATGGGTAAAATTAACACACACAATATAAGTGGTGTGAGAACCTAGGTCGTAATCCTGACTGAACGGTTGTAGTAACCAATTATCATTGTATCATTGTATACATGTTACCGTAATTTGTAATTCCTTTAACGGACTATTTGAGGCCATATAGTGGAAGAGTAACGAGGGTATCCGGTCAAAAAGTGAAATATTTGATACTCATGACCGGGAAACTTGTGTGTATCATTCGAAGGGAGGTCCATGACATCGAAGCATGTACTTAATTCAACTTGGACAGGCAGTACAATGTGCAGGTCGTAGCAATACTATCCGACAGTGTGGCCGCCTTATCTTAACACTTGGCTCATACGAGGATGAATCGAGACAAACATTTGTGCCAAATTCATTACAGATTATTCGCCAATTTCTGTGTGCTGCTACACAGATGATGTGGTCATTGATTCAACTTTTATTATCCCAAGTGCTTTAATGCATAATGGATTCGATTCCTATTGGAGACTGTATAATTTCAGGCACTCCGCTTGTAATAATTAATTGTTCTTGCTGTTGTAAATAAATAAATCGTTTAAAAGTTTTTTTTGTAGCTCCTTAATATAGAGGCTTAAAGAAGAATTTTTTGAATTTTATTTTCCATTAAAAATGGAAAGGAAACAATGAAGAACTCTTCCCAGGTAACAAGCAAATGTTTTGGAATTTCTCTACGATTCTAAAATGCTAATCATGTTGGCCCCATTTATATGCATTGGCTCTGACTGACGACTGACTGACTGACTGCCTGACTGGAATGGAATGGAGTGGCAGTGGCAGTGGCAGTGCTAGTGATGGCATGTTAGTATGGCGGCATGTTAGTATGGTGGCAGTGAATTTAACTCTAATTTTTCATCAAATAGTTGCCAGTGGTTTGTAATTTTCTTATAATTTTTTTTTGTAGAAAATTATCAAGAATTGCACGTTTGTACAAGAAAAACTTGTGTTTTTTTTTTGCTAAAATACCTGGTACACAGGTATTTTTTCTTTCTTTCTTTGTTTTTTCTTATAAAATGTTTCAATTCTGTCTGCCAGCCAACCAGCCAGCCAGCCAGTCAGTCAGCCTGCATTTGAACAACAGTTTTAGAGTTTTCTTGTGTTACAATAACCGTTGATTTATACGTTGTTTGTTGCTTCTCTGATTTCTTTAAAACAAATACAACAACAACAACAACAACAACTGTTTGTAAAAGTTGGCAATGAAATGTATTACCAGTGACGACAAGATAAACAAATCAGCTATGGGAGCTTAATCTTGACTAACCATCCATGTTGGATAAATTAAATACGATTCCCCTTCTAAAATTCTCCTCTTTCTTCATATGCAATGCCTCTACAATATTTAAATCAATTTATAGAGTTTTTAAAAGACATAACATAACCGTTACAATTCATTTCATATACAATTTGGTACTTTTTTTCAATTCCCACTTTGTGACCTGAATTTCAAGCAAAGCAAATTGATTTGGTACCTTTTTTTTGAAAATGTAAACGTTAAGCAAAGTAAACTTGCTTCTTATTATATAAGCATTTGAATACACTTTTGGTACTTAATTACTGGGTACCTTTTAAAGTAAAGGGTGTTTCTTATAGAGGTATAGAATTTTAAGTTGCAATAAAACAACGATGGATTATTCGATTGACATGAATTTTATTTATCCGAAAGATAATCTTGTGGCATTACATTTTAAATATGATTTCTGGCATATGACCGCCACGGCTGGCGCGGATGTAGTCCAATCTGGACGTCCAATTTTCGATGACTTTTTCCAACATTTGTGGCCGTATATCGGCAATAATACGGCGAATGTTGTCTTCCAAATGGTCAAGCGTTTGTGGCTTTACCGCATAGACCAATGACTTTACATAGCCCCACAGAAAGTAGTCTAGCGGTGTTAAATCACAAGATCTTGGAGGCCAATTCACAGGTCCAAAACGTGAAATTAGGCGGTCACCAAACGTTTGTGTCTTTCAATAAATCTATTGTGGCACGAGCTGTGTGACATGTTGCGCCGTCTTGTTGAAACCACATCTCCTGGACATCATGGTTATTCAATTCAGGAATGAAAAAGTTAGTAATCATGGCTCTATACCGATCACCATTGACTGTAACGTTCTGGCCACCATCGTTTTTGAAAAAGTACGGACCAATGATTCCACCAAACAGTCAGTTTTTCTGGATGTAACGGTGTTTCCACATACACTTGAGGATTATCTTCACTCCAAATGCGGCAGTTTTGTTTGTTGGCGTAGCCATTCAACCAGAAGTGCGCTTCATCGCTAAACAAAATTCGCTTATGAAAATCGGGAACAACGGTAATCTCGTTTTGGGCCCATTCGACGAATCTACGCCTTACTTGATGATCGTTTGGCTTCAAATCTTGCACGAGTTGGATTTTGTAAGCACGCAAACCAAGATCCTTCCGCAAAATCTTCCATAAAGTGGATGGACACAGATCCAATTCCTGTGCTCGATGGCGGATGGACTCCGTTCGGGTCTTCCTCAATGCTACGCTCTACAGCAGCAATAGCTTCTTCTGTACGCACCGTACAGCGTCTCTGGGGATGCGAGTTATCAATAAGAGTAAACGTGGTGCGAAAACGTTCCATGGTTAATCGAATTAGCTGCTCTGATGGACGATTTTGTCGACGATAAAATGGACGTAGTGCGCGATACGTTTTCCGCACAGAACCATTATTTTCGAAATAAAATAGCACTATTTGCAAGCGTTGTTCAGGCGTGAGTCTATTCATGATGAATTGCCAAACCAAATTGAGAATAAATCACTTGACAGCTGTTAAATCGGTCGCCATCTTGAAAAGTAATGCCAACTTAAAGTTCTATACCTCTATAAAAAAACACCCTATTTATAATTGAAATGTAAAACCTTTTAGCATATGAAGAACAGATGCAATAAAAAAGTACTTTTCTAAAGTTAAAAATCACTTGAATACCAATGACGATTGACAAATTCGCTTTAGTCACGCAATCGTTTTTTTTCGCGGCTTTACATTAACCCTGAAACGTAGGGCATTAAAAAGCCTTGCTATAGCAATAGTACATATTTTCTCATTCAAATATAATTCCTGGCTGGTATTTCTAAGTCATCGTAAAGCTTTTACGAAGATTCCATCGAAATTCTGTCATAAGTTCTGGGTTTCCAAAAAATCCTTCGCCTCTGCTTCCCCACAGCCGGGCAATGATAGAGAATAAGTTTTGTGGCCTGCCGTTCTTTGTAATTAAATTTCCTTAGAAGTGATTGTAAGGTATTGCCAGCCTCAAATCATTTGTACCCAAGGGACAGCGTAATACCATAACTGCTATGGGGTGCCTAAGATGGATTCCACTTACGTTCAATGCAAATTGTATTCTGTTAAGGATCTCATAAGAGATTAAAAGTCGAATGTCTCGTTTCTCCTGCATAGACTTTGGAATATTTGGACCATTAAATATGTGGTGTACACAGGCTAGGGAGGATTTAATGGCCGCTTAACTGGTTTATTAGACGTAAGGTCGTGGTTCAAACCCCAGGGCAGATATCAAAACGAAAAAATATTTCTTCGGCGACTTCCTCTCAGCAGATTTCTAGCAAAAACTCTGCGAAGTAAATATAGCTGCCATGAAAAAGTTTCTCAAAAATCTGTCGTTCGGTATCGACTTTAAGCTGTAGGTCCCGACACTCATGTACACAATTAACACACACAACATAAGTGGTGTGAGAAACTAGGTCGTAATCCTGACTGAAGGGTTGTAATGACCAATTATGTTATGTATGTTAACTGTTATTAAATAAACGTATGTCTCTAGTCTTATAGCTAGTGCGTTGGCTTATTAGACGTAAGGCCGTGGTTCCAAACCCCAGATCAGACATCAAAATGAAAATACGAAAAAATATTTCTTCGGCGACTTCCTCTCAGCAGATTTCTGGCAAAAACTCTGCGAAGTAAATAAAATTGCCATGAAAACTTTCTCAAAAATCTGTCTTTCGGAGTCGACTTTAAACTGTAGGTCCTGGCACTCTGGTTAAAATTAACACACACAACATAAGTGGTGTGAGAAGCTAGGTCGTAATCCTCACTGAAGGGTTGTAATGGTCAATTATGTATGCGTGTATCTCTCTACTCGTTATGTTTTGAAACCGTATTTGCATAATCTGAATAATACTACAGAAATCGGGTACCACAGTCGCCGTAGTCCATTAGATGGAATATTGACTTAGACACGAGCCCGTGGTTTAAACCTCAGCTCAGGTCGAACAAAATGACGTATGAAAAAAATATTTCTTTCGGCAACTTCCTTTCAGCAGCGTTCTACCAAATACTAGGAGAGTAATAAAATTGCAATGAAAAGTTTCTCAAAAATCTGTCGTTCGGAGTCGGCTTTAAACTGTAGGTCCCGCCACTTTTGGATAAAATGAACATATACCACATGGGCGGTGTGAGAAGCTAGGTTGTAGCCGTGACTAAAGGGTTGTAATGACCAATTGAGTAAGTAAGCATGTATGCATGTATATCAGCCTAAAAAAGTACAATTGGGCAATTCACACGACTTTGTATCGTGTATGTTGTATTGAATACATTTGTTTGTTTGTGAACGCTCAATGATATGCTGTATTGTGTATCTCGTGGCATTCAAACAATTTGATAGCCCGAAACCAACACAACTTTTTAAAAACATATGAAAACATATACACATTTTTTTTCATTCACACATTTTGATAGCACGAAACCAATACAACTTCCAAAAACATATGAAAAAAAATGTGTATAAGTGTATCGGATTTTTATATGAAAAATATCAACAACAATCATACACTGTTGTATGTCCTTACAACAATACAATGAATACAACGATACAACGGCTTGTGTGAATTGACCAAATATGTAGTACCGTACTGTAAGGGACACACTAAGATTCAACGGTTCCGAAACGATTCCACATTCAATCTTATTGCGTGGTCTCAATACGGCAGTGAATATTTGGATGAGAGTAGTTGTGGAGACTGTAGTTGAGGTGGAACTTACTACAGATACTATATTAGAAGAAGAAGCATTTGTTACCGCACCTCCTAAAGGTATCGTATGTATACCAGTTCTTGTAGTTACAATAATGATTTGTTGGTTGCTTAGCTGTTGACCTGTTGTTGAATGAGGTGCTCTGGGAAGATTAAAACAGTACTATGATAAGGAGAATTTGATGTCTTTTTCGATTGAGACGGATAATCTCACAATATGAAGGAATTTATTGTCTTTTATCGTTAAAATGAAATCCATATATGAGTACATATCATACATGCATACAAACATACATAATTGGTCATTACAACCCTTCAGTCAGGATTACGACCTAGTTTCTCACACCACTTATGTTGTGTGTGTTAATTTTATACATGAGTGGCGGGACCTACAATTTAAAGTCGACTCCGACCGACAGATTTTTGAGAAACTTTTCGTAGCAATTTTATTTACTCTCCTAGTATTTGGTAGAACGCTGCTGAAAGGAAGTTGCCGAAAGAAATATTTTTTTCATACTTCATTTTGTTCGACCTATTTGAGCTGAGATTTGAACTACGGGCTCGTGTCTAAGCCAATATTCTATCTAATGGACTACGGCGACTGCGGTACCCCATTTCTGTAGTAATATTGAGATTGTTTAAATCCGGTTTCAAAGTATAACGAGTAGAGAGATATACGTATACATAATTGACCTTCAGTGATGATTACGGCCTAGCTTCTGACATCACTCATGTTGTGTGTGTTTGTTTTGTACATGAGTGTCGGGACCTACAGTTTAAAGTCGAATCCGAACGACAGATTTTTGAGAAACTTTTCATGGCGATTTTATTTACTTCGCAGAGTTTTTGCCAGAAATCTGCTGAGAGGAAGTCGCCGATGAAATACTTTTTGTATTTTGTTTTTGATGTCTGGCCTGGGGTTCGAACGCGGAATTTGCGTCTAATAAGCCAACACACTACCTATTAGGCTACAATATGAGTACATCTCATCACTGCTAAACATGAATGAAGTTTAGTGGGTTTTCTGGGCGTCTCACAAAATAACCTGATGAAAGTTTACTGTGTTCATCTGTATCTAACTGTTCCACTGTATATGAAATTTTATTGCATATAAATTTATGAACAGTTTTTAAGCAATTTTCACTTACTTTGTTAATATTCTGCAGAGTATTTTTTTTTATACTAAAAATATTGTATTTATTGATATCAATCTCGAACTTACCTAAAAAGATAGAAAACAAGAAAATTATTAATTTTTTATTCAAATCCTTAAGATTTTTAATTACAATATCAAATACAAGATAATTATAAGCCAGTAAATACAGCTTATCACAGTTATTCTACTTCTAATTCATTTAAAGATGGCACTCGAACTTAGTATGTCGAGTGACCAGCTGAAAAGACTTTCACAAACGGCAAACAAGAAAAAAACTTTTAAATTCCAAGTTAATAATGCAAGTAAGCTTGCATTGGTAATAATTTTTGGCAACGATTAGTTTTCTATAAAATGGAGGCCGGTCTTAAGACTTCTGATATGGTAATGGGTCCGCCATATTTCGTGAATGGTAACACTTAGCTCATGTCTGATTTGACAGATAATTCGGTTTATCCTTCCGCTGAACGCATATGGTTGTGTATACGCTTGAACAACGCTGGGAAATATTGCGACATTGCTTTGAAAATCATGGTAATGTTGCAGAGAATGTGTGCGAAAATTGCGTACGGATTTTGGAAGAAGAGAAGTACCGTCAGCTCCGTATGTTCGTTATCTTGTGAAAAAAAATTGAAAGAAACTGGCATCCTCATCGATAAGAAAAAGCGTGAAAGCCGAAAACAGTGCGTACACCCGAGAATATTGCAGAAAGTGTGCGCGAAGCGCCATCAATATCAACTCACCGTCGTTCTCAACAATTGAACATTTCGGAGACATAATTGAGACGGATTTTGCATAAAGACCTTGGTATGCCGCCATACAAAGTCCAATTGGTTCAGGAGTTGAAGCTAATTGACCATCCAATGCGTTTTCGCTTCGCTAAGTGAGCCTGCGATCGACTTACAGAAGATGCCGATTTTGGCAAAAAAAAAATCATATTTTCAGATGAAGCTCATTTTGCTCTTGGCGGGTATTGGGGCACAGAAAACCCGCACGCATACATTGAAAAGCCGACGCACCCAGAACGAGTCACTGTTTGGTACGGATTTTGGTCCAGAGGCATAATTGGGCCATTTTTCTTCGAAAATGAGCAATGAGTGGCCGTTACAGTCAATGGCGATCGTTATCGGGCCATGTTGAACGAGTTTTTTTTCACAAAAATTGAAGAGGAGGGTATTGGCAACATTTGGTTTCAACAGGACGGCGCTACGTGCCACACAGCCGAAGCTACACTCGATGTTTTGCGCCCTGTTTTTGAAGATCGCATTATCAGCCGCAGAGCTGATGTCGTTTGGCCACCTCGGAGCTGCGATTTGACACCGATGGACTTTTATTTGCGGGGTGCCGTCAAAGATAAGTGTTAGGCCGCTAAGCCAGAGACAATTGACGTTTTAAAGGACAATATTCGTGAAGACATTGGTGGAATACAGCTGCACACAATCGATAATGTGCTTAAAAATTGGACCGATCGTGTAGGCTACTGCATGGCCAGCCGAGGCAGCCATTTGAATGAAATTATTTTCCATTATTAACCTGGAGGATTGTACTTTCAAATAAAAAAAGAAATTTGAGAAAATATTCAGTAGTTTTTTTTAAAGCATTTTCAAAAAAAAAAGTTATTTGGCGGACCCTTTATTTTGTTTAATTCTTTTTTATCAAAACAACCAAACGAATCGTTAAATTGTTGCATTTACAAAGTGTTTCTATATTTACATGACTATTTTAATATTGATCATCACATCATTGCAGCTATTGAAATGTCGTTTTAATTCTGTTCGCATTATTCTTCTGATGATCATATAAAAATCTAGAAAATAAACTATTCCTGTGGTTTTCATTTATCAGATGATATTTATTTACGATAATTTATTTCTGTCCATTCTTCATAATCAATATGTGGTTAGGATTTATTTATAAACATATTAAAGAATAGCAGTTCATTCAAACATGAGAAACTAGGTCGTAATCCTGACGGAAGGGTTGTAATGACCAATTGTGTATGTAGTCCATTGAAACATACAGGACTAATTGATAGCCTTCCTTTAACATCACGCATCTTTTCTTTTAGTTGAACGATTTATTACTTGACATACAAAGACATGATAATTACTATCCTTTAATTAGAATTTCAGGCTTATGACATGTGGTGTCCAAGTATAGTTCGTCTTTGGTTCACCATTTTTCCTTTTCAAATGAATAGAGGTTGTTAGCCATCATTTGAATGCCAATCTCACGTATGTTTTCATTTGAATTTTCTGTTGTTCCAACCTTTGCGGCTTTGTTGTTACCTCCTACTCTCTATCTCCTATAAAAAACTCGACCTTTTTTGATAATCTTAGATAAGGCGTACATACTTTCTTGGGATCTTTTAACGATCGCTTTACTTACTTATTTCATTGGTCATTACAAACCTTTAGTCATGATTACAACCTAGCTTCTCATACCATTCATGTTGTGTGTGTTAATTTTACCCAGAGTGCCAGGACCTACAGTTTAAAGTCCACTCCGAACGACAGATTTTTGTGCAACTTTTCATAGCAATTTTATTTACTCTCAGAGTTTTTGTTAGAACGCTGCTGAGAGGAAGTTGCCGAAAGAAATTACAACCCTTCAGTCAGGATTACGACCTAGTTTCTCACACCACATACAGTTTGTCAACAAAATCTTTGCACAGATTAAAAAAATGTAAAATGTGATCTTCTTTCAAGAATTCCAACAACAAAATCTTTACATACTTTTTTATTTTTGCACACATTCTATAACTGTACTTGTTTACGACCATAAGGCGCCAATAGTTTTCTAATAGTCATACACATTACAATAATAACAACAATAAAAGAACTTTACACAGTATAAAGGGTGTCAAAAAAATCTTTGCATATTGAATGAAGATAATAAAAAAATGACAAAAAATGCCGTTATTTCCCAAGAATGTTGTGCATTTTGGGTTTTTTACAAATGAGATGGAATGTGAAAGGGGTAAACAACGTTTTATTAATGAAGTGATCGTTTTTTATGTAACAGGTGTCCTTATATTTGAATACAAAAAATGCCAGGAATACGAGTTTCAAAAAATATTATACAATTGGTCTATTGCAACTACTACAAAGGCAAATCTGCCAAGTAAATCGCCGATATGTTCTCCTTGAACATCAGGACTGTATATAATATTATAAACCGTGCTGAAAAAGAAGGAGGACTAGACTTAAAA
Source organism: Sarcophaga variegata (assembly GCA_932273835.1). Taxonomy (NCBI): domain Eukaryota; kingdom Metazoa; phylum Arthropoda; class Insecta; order Diptera; family Sarcophagidae; genus Sarcophaga; species Sarcophaga variegata. The sequence goes on along the minus strand of OW026358.1, from coordinate 142,634,352 downwards.
GGATTTACAGGCAGGCCAAAAAATGTGACGCAGCGAGTTGAAAGAAAAATTATTAGAATCGTGTATGGTAGCCCACAATCCAGTACGAGATGATTAGCTCTTCAAGTGCAAAAAGACTTTGGGTTACGTGTTTCCCAAGAAACCATCAGAAATGTTCTTCAAAAACACAAATATTCTTCAAGAGTGGCTAGGAAAAAACCCCTGCTGTCAGCACAAAATGTCGAAAAGAGATTAAGATTTACCACCGAATACATTTCACTTCCTCCGGAGTACTGGGACTCTGTTATTTTCTCAGATGAGACGAAAATAATGCTTTATTATCATGACGGACCATAAAGAAATTAAAATCTTATTCCTACAGTAAAGTTTGGAAAACTGTCTGTAATGGTATGGGGCTGTATATCCAGCAAGGGAGTTGGTGTAATCAGGATTTTGGATGAAATAATGACTAAGGAAGTATATCTTGATATTTTAAAAAATGAGCTGACCGCCAGTATTAAGAAATTTGGTTTTATTAACCCGGTTAATCCGAATAAAATTAATTACAAGTACTATCAAGATAATGATTCTAAACATAAATCTTATTTATGTAAGTCCAGGTTACTTTACAACTGCTCCAAAGTTATTGATACTTCTGCCCAAAGTCCTGATATTAACCCTATCGAAAATTTGTGGGTTCATCTAAAGCAAAAGGTAGGAAAAAGATCGCCCACAGATAAAAACGAATTGATAAAGTTCATCAAAGAAGAATGAAAAAAATACCATTAGAATATGACATTCCGAAGCTTATTCAATCCATGAGGAGGTGTCTACAATCGGTGATTGATGCTCAAGGTGGACACACAAAATATTAGCACTATAATTTTAAAAAAATTGCTTAGTCTTAATATTTTATCAAATGTGCAAACATTTTTTTGACAGCAGTAAAATTGAATTGTTTTTTGTTTTTTAATATTTTACTTCAGAATATTTTCATTGTTATAAAAGTTTTTTATTTATCATATTAACAAAACGTGCAAAGATTTTTTTGACAAACTGTATGTTGTGTGCGTTAATTTTTATACATGAGCGGTGGGACCTACAGTTTAAAGTCGACTCCGAACGACAGATTTTTTGAGAAACTTTTTCATGGCAATTTTATTTACTTCGCAGAGTTTTTGCCAGAAATCTGCTGAGTGGAAGTCGCCGAAGAAATACTTTTTGTATTTTGTTTTGATGTCTGGCCTGGAGCTCGAACCCTGGCTTTACGTCTAATAAGCCAACACACTACCTACTAGACTACGGCGACTTCTGAAATTATACAGCTTTGCACAATAAATCTGCCTTGGTCGAAGTTCTTTCTGAAGAGTTTTTGCCAGAAGGCTGCTGAGAAGAAGTTGCCGAAAAAAATATTTTTTTTTCATTCCTCGTTGGTTTGAGCTGGGGTTTGCATCACGGCCTTGCGTCTAATAAGATAACAAACTACCTACTAGACACAGGCGTTTCACATTCAATAAATCGACGCCTCCATTCTATAACGTTCTAAGTGTACTTAGAACGTTTTTAATGTTCTTGCATTTTTAAATTCTACGTTCTCTAACTTAAATGCTGTCAAAATTTGGTTAATTTTGCCAAATGAGACGAGTACAGTACCTGGAGGTCAAACTGACTCATTGTACGAAACGTCCTTACTGGTGTTAAACATTACAAATACAAGTTCATCGTTAAGTTATACTTTCGCACGTTAAATTTCATATGAAGATGGAATTAATTTTTCCCAAAAATTCTTGAATTATTTACGGTTTCAAATTATTGTCCTTATTTTGTAATAATCCGCACACTACCCACCACCACTCTATGTCTTTATGATACACAATGTAAAGAGTTTTAACCCGTTTTTAATTAATTAACACAAAAAAAGGAAAAAAACTTACAGTGCCAAGCAGCAGTAATTGTATGACTGAATGTCTAAGACTGAACTGTTTCTGTTTAATGCACGTACTTCTCTTGTTACAATGATTTTGATCGTCATCATCATCATCATCATCATTATCGTCATATGCGTGCCTTTCATTATTAATTTTTATTTTTATTGAAATTTATGACCACAAAACGAATAGAAAACGCACACATACACACATAATTAGAACAAAAGAAATTCTTCATTTACACTTACATACGTTTACCCGATCCCCCCTTCTCACTGTATAATGATAGTGGCTGGCTTTTATTTTAAATAAATTCTTCAATTTAAAGTTACAATTTCCGTTATTTTTTTGTTTTTTTTTCTGTTTTTCTTTTTGCTTCTCTTTTCAAGTATAATAAGGCAGTCAGTGATGACATTATTTTGCTTCAAATGTTTCTTTTTTTTTAATTAATTGTTTAACCAGAAGACAATTAAGAAAATCTATTTATTTTTGTTGTTGTTGCTATTGTTTTTTTAATTACAATATTTAGTTTATCAAATGGTGTCAATAAATATGATGAAAATGTGTTTTCATACCCTCATATACTCGTATATGGGGTTTCATTTCCCAAAAAACCCAACCCTATTTTGTCTTTCTGTTTCTATTTATCAGACTCCTAAATAGTTAATAAAACAGAAAAAATAATAGAAATAGAAAAAAGAAGAAAAAGAAAAAAACAATATAATGATGGTGTCATAAACAATTTTGTGATAATTCTGTTTTGCCACAGAGTTTCAATGTTTTATTAAATCACGGGATTTTTTCCAATTATCTTTGCCTCTCTATCTATCTGTCCTATCCTTTTGTTTTTGTTGCTGTGGGCAATTTATTTTGATTAAACATTGTGCGTCTACAGTAACACTCTCGTTAGCCTCCATTTAATTGCAGCAAAAAGTACTTTTTATCTACCAAAACAGCAACTTGTTATCAAAATGTCACAAATTGTGCTGATTATAAAGCTTTTTCAACTTTTATTCGATATTAAATGCTTGAATAGGAAAAAAAAACATAAGCATTGTATTAAATTTTAGTCAATACTCTATAAATAGAATAGAAAAATTTGTCTGATAGGTTTTTGCCAAAACACTTGCAAATACCTTCTCTTTGGGACTTTTTATAACAGCATGAAAACGCCTAAAAGAATGGCCATGATTAATAATTGAAATCTGCAACCCTTACAATTGTAGCGGAGTCTAGTCTGGGAAACTGGACCGGGACATTTCCCTCCGACTGCCGGATTACTGTAGCGTGTATCAGGCGGAAGTAGTGGCCATCTACCGGGCTGCTCAATGGATCCTCATCAACGGTACTCCTTTCACCCGCATCTCAAACTGCTCTGATAGTTAGGCTGCTATAAGAGTTCTGTCGACCGTTATGAATAACTCCAGAATCGTTAGGGAGTGTCGCCGCTGACTCGACCTTCTTTCTGAGCGCTTCAGTGTCTCACTTGTCTAAGTTCCTGGGCACAGTAATATTCCGAGAAAATATATGGTCGACGAGCTCGCCAGGGCTGGCTCCTTCCGAAATCCTCTTCAATCGACTTGGGTATGCCACTTACCTCGGTCAGGTTAGCCATTGCTCGGAAATTCTTTCGGGACGCCAACCTATCCTGGGGCAATGAGGAGTACTGCTCCACCGCTAGACTCACCTGGCCCAAGATGGATAGAAAGCGTACCATCCGATTACTTGTCTTGTTCGTGATTTCATCTCGACTACAGTGGCCGTGCTTACAGGTCATTGCGTCATGGGTTGACACGCGGAAAGAATGAGGCTCCCTTTCAACGACTTCTGCCGCCCTCGATGGTCAGAAGGCGCACCAACCAGTTACTTGGACTTGGTCGTAACGTCATCTCCATCACAATGGTCATGCTTATGGGGAGACACGTAGAAGGAATGCAGCTCCCATGTAACGACTTCTGACATGGCTGCAGATCCGCTGTGGAAGAGGAGACTGTCATCCACTTTCCTTGAGAGGTGCATATTGTATATGTTGGCTCTCCAATCTTTGTCAGCTTGACGGAGCTATCATCCATTGATATTAAGGATATAGCTTCGTTTATCAAACTTTCAGGCTGGTTTTCCAGCGTAGGATAGTCGTGCTTTTAATGTGCAGCCCTTGCGCTGACCAATTTATTCCCTAGTTTGGTGGAACTTGGTCAGTACAGGGACTGCGTTTACCTGTGACGTCACAACGGACCGCTATGCGTGCTCAAGTGAGCGTTTGAAATCAAAGCTACCACTCCAACATATCTATCTACCATTAAATCCCATGTGAAATACATTAACGAAGCTCAGGTTTCTAGTATATGTTCTGGTGATACTTTAGATCTCCTTTTTGAGTCTCCATAGTCTGTATAGCCTATGGCAACACCCAAATCTATTTCCACTAAAATTACCTACTAAAAGTTTAGATTGTCCCAACTACGTCAGGATTGAGAAGAGTTTCCATTTCTCCATGTTCCCTTTTGTCACGTTTTTCCCTCCAAACTCCATTTCTCATTCCACAGCAATGTGATAGCTCACGTCCTGGTCAACTCATTTGCCCGCTCATTAGCCCACTCATGATCCTGAAACTCCTAGTGGCCTGGTATGTACCCAATGGTGATTCTATTTCCCTTTTGCAGACAGTTTCATACTAATCTCAAGTCTATCTCAGTGGCGGTAAGAGCTTAGATGGCGTTCTGATGATCAAATATTACTTCAGCATTCTGTACCAAGCTAAATTTAACACATCTTCCGATGATATAAACAAAAGTATACTGGATGTATAGATATAAGCGTCCAAAGCATTGATTTGTTAGTGAGTTATGGATATGAATTCCTTTCGCGCTTTTTTCTCTCACCGAGGAGGTGTAAATGTACTTAACCGCACCATAGAGGAAGTTGTCACATCCTCCATGTGTGGGACCCTCACCCACTAAATTCCCCTTTATCTCATGGACTTGTCGTGCCCACTCCGGAACTACGGTGGTATTACTTCGGAGTAGAGTCCCTTTGGCCCCTGCGTGCTCATATCCGCATCCGGATTGCGTGTCGAAAGTTGAGGAGACATCTGAGTGTCTCCACTATTCCTTTCGTCCAGGTCCCTGTTTCGAATTTCGTTTAACACGTGTGCCAGTACCATCTATGCCGGCATGCCTACATGTTCTGCAGTCTCAAGATCCCTCTTCTTCAGCCTTAGAATGCGCTCCACGTAATTCGCTACTGAGGCCCAATTTTCTCTACTCACAATTACCGACAATGTTAGTGGCCGTGATCGTTCCAATTATTGACGTCAGACCTATCGCGCTAACCTGCCTAAAATTTAAAGAATTTTGAAGCCGGGTATTAAATTAATCTGAATATAGTATTTCTGTTTGTTTACGTACTTTTCCTGGATGTTTAGGTACATACTTTAAGAACGTCTCAGTTAAATCAGTACTAAAGCTTAGAAAAACGTGAACATTCTACATTAGAGGAATGAAGTAAAATTTAATAGATAGACGGATTACAACCAACCATGGACCAACCAAATTAGTTGATAAACTGTTCATTGACTGACCCACCCTCCTACAGCTAACAGCGTAATAACTGCCATGTGTTATATGGCGTCCGAGAGTTCCCTTCTCGTGTATGCGCAATCAGTTTTCAGTAACTGTATTTCTCTAACTTAAGCAGCTTTAAAGTGGCACTAACACAGCTAAAGTTGTATTGAACAGAGTATTCATATACATAATGGGTAATTTTCTAAGAGCTATAGGAAAATTTTTCAAAGAAAAAAACACATAAAATTCAGAAAAATGCATGAAATCTTTATTTGAATCGATAGTACGGTCCATATAATTTAATGTTTGAAGATTATTTCATGCAAATGTTGACCGCGACTGCGCCTCAAATGGACCATCCGCTTAGTCCAATTTTGGCGTACTCTTTCCAACATTTCGGCCGGTATCTTACGAATAAATGTTTCAATGTTGTCTTCCAATGCGTCAATTGAAGCGGGCTTGTCTGTATAGACATAAGCTTTAACATAGCCCCACAAAAATTAGTCTAAAGGCGTTAAATAGCACGATCTAAGCGGCCAATTGACCGGTCCCGAACGTGAAATAAAATGTTCTCCGAATTCGCCTCTCAATAAGTCCATTGTTACGCGTGCTGTGTGGCATGTGGCACCGTCTTGTTGAAACCACATGTCATGCAAGTGAAGCTCTTGCATTTTGGGCAAAAAAAAAGGTGGATACCATCTCACGGTAGCGCTCACCATTCACAGTTACGTTACGATTCGCAGCATCTTTGAAAAATAAACCGCACCAAACTGTGACTTTTTCTGGATGCATTGGTAGCTTTGGCAATGCTTCTGGCTGATCTTCACTTCAAAATCGACAATTCTGCTTATTTACGTATACATTGAGCCAAAAATGAGCTTCGTCGCTGAACACAATTTTTCGATAAAGAAGTGGATCTTCGGCCAACTTTCCAAGCGTCCATTCACCAAAAATTCTGCGTTGCGGTAGGTCGTTCGGCTTCAATTCTTGCACCAGCTGTATTTTGAAAGGCTTCACACCTAAATCCTTACGCAAAATTTTCCACATTGTTGAGTAACGGAGGCCCAATTGCTGCGAACGGCGACCAATCGATAATTGATGGTCATCCTTAACACTGGCCGCTACAGCTGCGATATTTTCTTCAGTTCGCACTCTACGTAAGCGTGTTGGTGGTTTAATGTCCAACAATGTAAATTTGGTGCGAAATTTAGTCACAATAGCCCGAATAGCCGCTTCAGTGGGTCGATTAAACTGACCATAAAATGGAGAAGAAGCGCGCGAAGAACTTTCTTAACAGAGCGCACGCATTTTGATAATAAAATTCAATGATTTGCAAGCGTTGTTCGTTTGTAAGACGATTCATGGTTAAATTATAGACCAAACTGAAGATGTTTGACAGTCAAACAAAACACGAAACGTGTGTGTGCTTTTTAAACCAGTGTTGCCAAAAAGATAATAGCTAAAAAATCACCCGTTACAAGTAAATATACTAAGGCTACTATGCATCGTACTTAACCTCACATAATGCGTAAACATTGCATTTTTCTTAAACATTAAAACAACTTGAAGATATTCCCACCGCTAATTACAGTATTTAATAAAGAGAAATAATATGATAACAGAAAAATATAAAACTGATAAACAAAAAACAACAACAACAATTGTTTTTTTTTAAATATTGTATAAAATTATACAAAAAAAAAACAAAAATCAAGTCAAATATACTACACCCAACATCTTGTCATATGAGACCTTCTCCACTTAGAGAAAAAAAATGAGAAAAAAAAACTCAGACATCAAAAACACATTTAGATAAAGTGTTCGTGTGTAAATATAAAAAAAATAGGAAAAAACAGTTTCCATATCTATTTCATATACCCCAGTACCATCTGCATTCATATCTCTACGGTGTGTTTGTAATTTCTCTACAAAAAACCTCTACGGAGCTGTGATCATTCATACAAAATTTGTAAATGCCCCCTGCTTTAGGAAATAAAAATCTTTAAATATTTGAAATTTAAAAAAGTTTTTTCGTCAGATATTTTGTCTTAAATAAAATGTTTTTATTACACCAAAAGCAACAACAACCAAGCATAAATCATGTATTAAATTGTAGCTAATTTTGGTTTTTAAACAGCAATTGTCACTTAACATTATCCCCATAAATTATCGTGTTAATTATTACAATGCGTAACACAGGTAATGTCACGTTAATTTAAAATTTTCATTACACCTCTCGAAAGCCATATGGCTTCCACAAAGCATAACCATCTTACATGTAAGATCACATTTACTCACGCTCATGGAGTATCGTGAATCTTTGGTCGACTCTAGATTTTTAAACATTAAAGATTCGGCTCTCGTGAAAGAATTGAGCTTCCCCGAGATGGCTTAACCGATCTGCCTACAATATCTTAAGATTCTTTTAGATGTAAAGTAAATGAACCATGTTTACATTGGCTAGAGTGCAGCAATGTAGCGGGAATGACGAGCCACGCCCACAAATAAAAGCTTACATACAACTAAGGCCATGATAAGTAGTTATCTGAGTAGCAGACAGCTGGTGTATAACACAAGCTCGGGCCCAAGGGTGAAACATATAACATCAGGAGCGGCACAGGGATCTATCCTTGGCCCCGACCTATGGAACGTCAACTACGATGGAATTCTGAGAGAGGATATGCCAGAGGGAACTTTTTTGGCTGGATAGCTGTTATCACGGCCAGGAACACGGAAGAGGCACAACGAAAACTGAGACGTGTCATGCTGAGAACGAAAACATGGCTGGATGCCCACGGCCTGGATCTGGCCATGCATAAAACGGAATTACTGCTGATCACTGGTCGTCATATCCCCTTGCAGGTGGACATGAGTATAGGAGACGAGGTAATTAGGACCAAGAGCTCGGTGAAATACCTGGGAATAAGGCTGGATCCCAGACTAACATTTTCACATCAGATTCAGTACTCGGCTAACAAGGCCCAAAAGATCGTTGGACAGCTCAGTAGATTAAGGGCGAACATTGGAGGCCCGCTACCGGCGAGACGGAGACTCCTAAAGGAGGTTGGAAACAGCATTATGCTTTATGGAAGCGAAATTTGGGCCGAAACACTGGATGTTAAGAAGCGGACAAACGCACTGGTAGCGGTACAGAGACCGGCTGCATTGCGTATCGCGTCGGCATATCGTGCGGTATCCGCTCCAGCCGTAGTGGTGATCTGCTGGCAGCGGAGCGGATGGAGATTTATAAGGCGAAATCGGCTGGAAGTCACATAACCGCTCATTTCAGGGAAAACACCATTTCAAAATGGCAACAACGATGGAAAGAGGAAGATAGAGTAAGATGGAAGGCGTGACTTATTCCAGACATAAGGCCATGGATTGGTCGGAAATTTGGAGAGGTAAATTACTACGTTACACAGATGTTAACGGGCCACGGATATTTTAGGAAATATCTCCCCTTTACGAGGAAGGGGAGATAATTGATGACGCAGAGCACACCGTTTTCGAGAGTGCACGCTGGCAGAGCTATGACCGCGAGCAGGGAAAATTGGACCTCTGTGGCGAATTACGTGGAGAGAATTCTAAAACTGAAGAAGAGGGATCTTGAGGCTGCGGAACATGTGGGCACGCCGGAATAGATGAAAATGGCACGCGTGTCAAGCGAAATTCGAAGCAGGGACCTGGAGGAAAGGAATAGTGGAGACACTTAGATCTCTTCAACTTTCGACACGCAATCCGGACGCGGATATGAACATGCAGGGGCCAAAGAGCCAAAGGGACTCCACTCCGAAGTAATACCGCCGTAGTTCAGGAGTGGGCACAACAAGTCCATGAGACGAGGATGTGACGACTTCTTCTATGGTGCGGTTAGGTACATTTACCCCTCCTCGGCGTGACAAAAAAAAAAAAAAATAAGAATAAAGCTACGGATCCTAATTCATTATTCACGTGGGTTTTGGAAAACATTTTTCAGAGTGTCTCATTTGTTGATTCTTCTGCAATGGCTTCAAATATTTTTCTAAAATTAAGCCAGCAAATGATAGGTTCTATTTACCATCAACCTTCCTCAGTAAAGCCCAATTTAGCTTCCTGTCGACTGGGAGGGGAAACGGATTTTGATATGTATATTGAGGTTGTGGAAGACAGATGCTCACTGCTTAGTAACAGAGGATTTCTTAAGAATATATGTACCTTGCGAACGAACGAACATCACCGGGAAAATATAGATTTTTTAAGTCTCCACGAATTGTTGGCTGAAGCCGTAAGTGAAGCACGTAAAGCCGTCCGCTCAATCTCGGTGAGGCTGGAAGTTAGTAATACTTCAAAGCTAAAACTTCCTAAGTAGAAAAGAGAAGCTCATCATCTATCACTAGGTTAAGCCGAACAAATCTCAATCCAAAAAGAACAAGATTTTGTCATCTCGTCTAAAAACTCTCTGCTTGATCTCTATCGTTAATGTTAACTAGGGCGGCATGCCACTTGGGTAGGCTCAATATCACGCGATTTCCGTAGAATTTGGGAGTCAGAGAAGAAGAAAAAGGTCGTCTTTTATAAAATGCATCACTGTTCGGCACTTGCGCTATTGCCTATAAGGCTACAGGATGGAATTGCCAGAAGTGAAATTGAAGAACATTATCCGGTGCAGAAGCCAGTCTAAATAGCTTGCATTAGATGGCTCTCTTATCATGTTAGCCCATATAGGCCAAATAACCTTAGAGCCTTATGTCACTAGATAGGGTGACACCAACTGATCTAAACTCATCAAAACACGCAATGAATTAGTGGTAGGTAGGTTGGAGTGATAGCTTTGATACCAAAAGCTCGCTTGAGCACGCATAGCGGCCCGTTGTGATGCCACAGATGAACGAAGTCCCTGTACTGACCAAGTTACACCAAACTAGGGAATAAATTGGTCAGCGCAAGGGCTGCATATTAAAAGCACGACTACCCTACGCTGGAAAACCAGCCTGAAAGTTTGATAAACGAACGTTGAACTTAATGGATGATAGCTCTAACAAGGATTGGAGAGCCAGATAACCTACATATGCACCTCGCAAAAGATGGGCATTGACAAAGAAATTCAATTCCTCAACGGATCTGTAACCACGGCAGAAGTCGTTAGATGGAAGCTGCATTCTTTCCGCGTATTGTCTTCCCATAACACAATGACCTGTAAGCATGGGCACTGTGATTGAGATGACGTTACGACCAAGTCCGAATAACTGGTTAGTGCGCCTTCTATCCATCGAGGGCCCAGTGAATATAGAGGTGGAATAAGACTCCTCATTGACCCAGGATAGGCTGGCACGCCGAAAGAATTTTCGCGGAATGGCCAACCTGAGCGATTGAAGAGGATTCCGGAAGGAGTGCACTAGCCCTGACAGGCTCGTCGGCTCTGCATTTTCCTGAATATTACTGTGCCCAGGGACCCACACAAGTGAGACACTGAAGCGTCCAGAATTATTGGACAAGAAGCCCTTATCTTCGTCCAATTCCAGAGTACTGAGCTAGTTTTAAAAGAAGACAATTAGAAAAGAAGTCGGTACTGAGATTCTGTTGTTTTGGCAATGTTTGCAATTTGAAGTCGCCGTGGTCTAGTAGGTAGTGTGTTGGCTTATTAGATGAATAGCCAGGGTTCGAGCCCCAGGCCAGACATCAAAATAAAATACAACAAAAAGTATTTCTTCGGCGACTTCCTCTCAGCAGATTTCTGGCAAAAACTCTGCGAAGTAAATAAAATTGCCATGAAAAGTTTCTCAAAAATCTGTCGTTCGGAGTCGACTTTAAAACTGTAGGTCCTGCCACTCATGTATAAAATTAAAACACACAACATAAGTGCTGTGAGAAACTAGGTCGTAATCCTGACTGAAGGATATGCAGCACTGGTGGATCGAAAACTTCAATACTGATTTAAGAGTCTCTTAAGTCTAATAGGGAATATTCAGGCTTACTAGATGGGAGTTACAATTTCAAAGCTCAGCTTTGATATCTTGAAAAAAAAAAAATAGAAATATTAACGACTGACAAGGCTCTCTCAGTCATCAAGAATAAATTGTAGATCCTGTCACTCATGGATTTAGTCAATGGATTACCGCTTTGTGGGTTTTTTCAAAGCCTTTATGTGGCCGGATTTTATGTGAACAGTGGAGTGCTTTAACAATTTAAAAATTAATTTGTTCTTTAGCAACTGTTTTGTTTTCTGCCCTTTTTTTCTGTTTCCTACTCTTCTGTTTTATTTTAATTTGAAAATATTTTCTAGTTTTAGTTTTATTTTTCTTTTCTTGTCAGATTTTTAACCAGAGATTACAATTAAGAGATGCATTTGTGTGCTTAATGTTGTTGTTGTTGTAGTGTAATGAGAACGAATAAATGAACAGCAATTGAGATACACGTTCTATACACAGGTACAAGCATACAAAACCATGTTTTATTAAGTAACCAGATACTCTTTCTAAAGAAACAGTTGTTTTGAGTTGAAAATCTGGATCAATCTTGATATACGAAGAAATTTAAGAAAAAAAATTAAAAAAAATTTTAATTAAAAAAAATTAATTTTAAAAAATTAAAAAAAAATTTTTTTTAATTAAAAAAAATTGTTTCGGTTGTAGAAAAATGTTTCAAAAAAATTATTGAAAAAGATTTTTTTAATTAAATTTGTACCATAAGACCATTATAGACAGAGTGAAGAGCTGATAAAGGGTGTTTTTTATAGAGGTATAGAACTTAAAGTTGGCATTACTTTTCAAGATGGCGACCGATTTAACAGCTGTCAAGTGATTTATTCTCAGTTTGGTTTGGCAATTTATCATGAATAGACTCACGCCTGAACAACGCTTGCAAATAGTGCGATTTTATTTCGAAAATAATGGTTCTGTGCGGAAAACGTATCGCGCACTACGTCCATTTTATCGTCGACAAAATCGTCCATCAGAGCAGTTAATTCGATTAACCATGGAACATTTTCGCACCACGTTTACTCTTATTGATAACTCGCATCCCCAGAGACGGTGCGTACAGAAGAAGCTATTGCTGCTGTAGAGCGTAGCATTGAGGAAGACCCGAACGGAGTCCATCCGCCATCGAGCACAGGAATTGGATCTGTGTCCATCCACTTTATGGAAGATTTTGCGGAAGGATCTTGGTTTGCGTGCTTACAAAATCCAACTCGTGCAAGATTTGAAGCCAAACGATCATCAAGTAAGGCGTAGATTCGTCGAATGGGCCCAAAACGAGATTACCGTTGTTCCCGATTTTCATAAGCGAATTTTGTTTAGCGATGAAGCGCACTTCTGGTTGAATGGCTACGTCAACAAACAAAACTGCCGCATTTGGAGTGAAGGTAATCCTCAAGTGTATGTGGAAACACCGTTACATCCAGAAAAACTGACTGTTTGGTGCGCTTTATGGGCTGGTGGAATCACTGGTCCGTATTTTCTCAACAACGTATGATCGGTATAGAGCCACGATTACTAACTTTTTCATTCCTGAATTGAATAACCATGATGTCCAGGAGATGTGGTTTCAACAAGACGGCGCAACATGTCACACAGCTCGTGCCACAATAGATTTATTGAAAGACACGTTTGGTGACCGCCTAATTTCACGTTTTGGACCTGTGAATTGGCCTCCAAAATCTTGTGATTTAACACCGCTAGACTACTTTCTGTGGGGCTATGTAAAGTCATTGGTCTATGCGGTAAAGCCACAAACGCTTGACCATTTGGAAGACAACATTTGCCGTATTATTGCCGATATACGGTCACAAATGTTGGAAAAAGTCATCGAAAATTGGACGTCCAGATTGGACTACATCCGCGCCAGCCGTGGCGGTCATATGCCAGAAATCATATTTAAAATGTAATGCCACAAGACTATCTTTCGGATAAATAAAATTCATGTCAATCGAATAATCCATCGTTGTTTTATTGCAACTTAAAGTTCTATACCTCTATAAAAAACACCCTTTATAAACACTATTTTTACTAAATTTACAACGACAGTTTCGAAAATAGCTCACCTAACAAAGAATTCACAACAAATTTGGACAAGTTTTCTTATTCCCCAACATAATCTCCGTTTTAGCTCGACAAACTCGTTCTAGACGAAATCAAATGGCATCGATCTGTTGTTTATAATACGAATTAGTGTGTCTAGTTTCCTTAAAGAATAGCAAACGACCTTGAAGAGATGTTTCGGACTTCAATTCATTTGCTACAACAATGGAGAATGTGTGGACTGTAGTTGGAAAGTGATAGTTTTTTGACAATTGTAAACTTTTTAGTTTAATTTCCTTTCCTTTGTTATCATAACATAACACAGTTGTCGCCATTTGTCCTTATACGAACATAGCACATCAAATCACAAAGCTTCTCCTCCATTTTTTTATTATTTTTGTACTTTACATACATACATAATTGGTCATTACAACCCTTCAGTCAGGCTTACGACCTAGCTTCTCACACCACTTATGTTGTGTGTGTTAATTTTGTACATGAGTGTCGGGACCTACAGTTTAAAGTCTACTCCGAACGACAAACTTTTTGAGAAACTTTTCATTGTAATTTTTATTTACACTCAGTGTTTTTGCTAGAAATCTGCTGAGATCTCGATTTGATCGAAATGTCTGACCTTGCGTTGAAATCGTGGCCTGACTTCTAATAAGCCAACACACTAGCTAGTAGACTATGGCGACAAGTCGAACCAATGTGTTGTCTTATTCTACGCCTTTGATGGTTTTACACTTTTGAAGAGAGCCAGTGGGGATAATACCTCGCTTATCTCAAAAACGGCCTTATTGATCACCAAATCCACTTTGGTGTGTTATAGTAGATTCACGTTTTATCCACGTTTACAGAGCGATGTAAAACTGGTTCATATTTCATATTCTGCCAGAGAGGAAGTCGCCGAAGAAATATTTTTCATATTTTCGTTTTGATGTCTGACCTAGGGTTTGAACCGTGCCCTTACTTGTCTGACAAGCCAACACCCTACCTACTAGGCTACGTCTTCTACAATATTTTAGTACTTTGTTTATTTCAATTTGAAAATTTTCCAGCTAATTAGGTGCTTGGCATTTCATAGCAAGTTCTAGAATTAAAGGGTTGTTAAGCTGGTGACAAAATTTGCTCTTATTCAAGAGCAAATTTCGTTATTGATGTCAAAAATAGGTTACTTTGCTCCAGTATTTTGGAAACAACACTATGATGTCAGTGAAGATAAGCAAAAAAGTTATGGCATGCACATCTGGCAAGATCAAGTCCTTAAACTTGCCTGCACACGGAACAGTTTTTGTCTTCGTTAGACACGTCAATCTCTTTCAATCCAATTCACTAATTTGCTTGTTTTTTTGCCTCAGGTTTGAAATACTGAGCCTTGGTCGCTTTCATACATACATACATACATAATTGGTCATTACAACCCTTCAGTCAGGATTACGACCTAGTTTCTCACACCACTTATGTTGTGTGTGTTAATTTTGTACATGAGTGTCGGGACCTACAGTTTAAAGTCGACTTCGAACGACAGACTTTTGGAAAACTTTTCATGGCAATTTTATTTACTTCGCAGAGTTTTTGCCAGAAATCTGCTGAGGGGAAGTCGCCGAAGGAATACTTTTTGTGTTTTATTTCGATGTTTGGCCTGGGGCTTGAACCCTGGCTTTTCGTCTAATAAGCCAACACACTACCTACTAGACCACGGCGCCTTCCTAGGTCGCATTCACTGTTAGAAATTGATGCTAATATCTACCTATGTTACTTCACAATGTGGATGTGGCCTCTTAAAAAGGGTTCCCTAGAAGAGTGATCCCATTTCTGCCGAGTTCATATCTGATTTCATATGAAAGTTTGTAATCACCTCTTCATAGTCTACAACACGCCCTCTTCAATTCCCCACTTAAGATCAAATAATTAATTTCCAATTTGGACTCAAAATTAACATGGAATTTTAACATACAAGCGTGGCTTCTGATGCTGCCTACTGCTGCAAAAGGCCAATGGGCACAACTTCAGTTTCACATTTTCATGAAAATTGGGTCCAAGCTTCAGAACGACTTGCCATCCTGTTAGCAAAGACTTGTTAGCTCGTTAACAGCTTTACAAATGAAGAGTTTCCTTCCCAAGGAAGAACTTCTAGCAACTGTAGAACCATGGATATACAAATATTCGTCTGATATGGGGCTCTTTTGTAGCATCAATCTTTTCAGAAGAAATCTGAAAGCTTTCATGAGAGATCATTATTTCTCCCTAACACGTGAGCACATGGGATGATGCGTACAGAAGAAGCTTTCGTGATTTCATACATGTGCCATAATGAATTGATGATGAAAAGAATGGCTAAGGACTCGATTATGAATAGCAAGTGAATTTCCGCTGTGTTACCAGTTACCAAAAATAGTATTACAAACGGCAATCGCCGACCAACATTTAGTTACCAGCTAGCAACGCAACAGAATTTCGTTTAGATTAGGGCATTTGAAGTCGCCGTAGTCTAGTAGGTAGTGTATTGGCTTATTAGACGTAAAGCCAGGGTTCGAGCCCCAGGCCAGACATCAAAACAAAATACAAATAGTACTTCTTCGGCGACTTCCTCTCAGCAGATTTCTGGCAAAAACTCTGCGAAGTAAATAAAATTGCCATGAAAAGTTTCTCAAAAAATCTGTCGGTCGGAGTGGACTTAAAACTGTAGGTCCCGCCACTCATGTATAAAATTAACACACACAACATAAGTGGTGTGAGAAACTAGGTCGTAATCCTGACTCAAGGGTATGTATGTATGTAGGGTATTATAATGTCGACGTGGGTTGTTTCTAAATTCCCTATTATTTGTTTGTTTAATTGCTGTTCAGAATTGCTTCATAGAAATAATGGCAACGACTCATAAGTACAAAAAATTTGTTTTTTTTTCGCTTTTTTTTTATGATTCTTTTGACACAATAAAGTTTCATTGTTTTTTTTTTTTTTTTTTTTGTTGTATAATTCGTGGAATTCAACTGCTTTTATGGACAGACGTTTAAGTATTGATACGGCAAAGGAAACAGAAGTGAGTCAAAATATAAGTGGCCGTGGTGGAGTGGTTGTGGAGGCAAATGAAAAAAAGGAAACAACAACAAAAAAAAAAAAACAAATTTTTTCTTTTCTTTTTTTTTTTAATATAAAAACAATGAAAAAAAATTGATAAAAAAAAGTTGAAAAAAAAAATTACAAAAAAGTGAAGAGGAACATGAATTAGAAAGAAAAAAAAAGGAATTTTAGAACGTGTTGTTCCAATAAATATTTCTTTTGAGATATAAAATATAAGAAAAAAAAAGAAAAAATAAAATAAAATAAACTCGTCATAGTGCCGTTCGTTCTTTTTACATTCTTTTTTTTTAACTTTTCTTCTCTTTTTTTAAATTTTTTTCTACTATTTTACGGGGTTTTTATTTAAACGATTTGTATTTGTATTTGAATTGTTTTTTTCTTTCTTTTTTTTTTCTTTATTTAACCGTTTAGATTAGAAATGTTGGAAAAACAACAACAAAATATTCCTGCATTTGTGGCACGAGCTCAGATTGATAAGTTCATCACTTGAAATGCATTTTTGTGTCTAATTTTTGGAATTTCTTTAATCATCCCAACATAAAGGCGTATTAGGAGGAAGCGCAGTATCAAACACGAATATTATTTTGGATCACAAAGAACTTTAAAGCTAAAATTAGCCGAAAGTTCACTGAGCGCAACTGAACGTTTCTAGCATGTGAAAAGCAATAAGAACGATTACCCACCCGTTTCTAGACCTAGGCTTGGGTAAGTTGGAATAATAGCTCTAATACCAAAAGCACACTTGAGCTCGCATAAAAAACCAAACTTCCACCAAACTGGGGAAGAAGTTGGTGAAACAGTTTATCAATTAATTTGTTTGGTCCATGATGGTTGTAATCCGTCGCTCTATTAAATTTTACTCCATTCTTCTAATGTAGAATGTTCACGTTTTTCTAAGCTTCAGTACTGATTTAACTGAGACGTTCTTAAAGTACCTAAACATCCAGGAAAAGTACCTAAACAACCAGAAATACTGTATTCAGATTAACTTAATACCCGGCTTCAACATTCTTTAAACTTTATGCAGGTTAGCGCGATAGGTCTGACGTCAATATTTGGAACGATCACGGCCACTAACATTGTCGGGGTTATGATTGCGAGTAGAGAAAATTGGGCCTCAGTGGCGAATTACGTGGAGCGCATTCTAAGGCTGAAGAAGAGGGATCTTGAGACTGCAGAACACGTAGGCACGCCGGCATAGATGATACTGGCACACGTGTCAAACGAAATTCGAAACAGGGACCTGGACGAAAGGAATAGTGGAGACACTCAGATGTCTCCTCAACTTTCGACACGCAATCCGGACGCGGATATGAGCACGCAGGGGCCAAAAGGACTCCACTCCGAAGTAATACCACCGTAGTTCCGGAGTAGGCACAAGTCCACGAGACGAGGGGGGGATTTAGTGGGTGAGGGCCCCACACATGGAGGATGTGACGACTTCCTCTATGGTGCGGTTAAGTACATTTACACCTCCTCGGTGAGAGAAAAAAAAAGCGCGAAAGGAATTCATATCCATAACCCACTAACAAATCAATGCTTTGGACGCTTATCATCGCTTACATCCAGTATACTTTTGTTTATATCATCGGAAGATGTGTTAAATTCAAATTGGTACAGAGTGCTGATGTAATATTTGATCATCAGAACGCCATCTAAGCTCTTACCGATTATGAGATAGACTTGAGCTTTAGTGTGAAACTGTCTGCAAAAGGGAAATAGAATCACCATTGGGTACATACCAGGCCACTAGGAATTTCAAGATAATGAGTGGGCTAATGGGCGGGCAAATGAGTTGACCAGGAGGTGAGCTATCACATTGCTGTGGAATAAGAAATGGAGTTTGGAGGGAAAAACGTGACAAAAGGGAACATGGAGAAATGGAAACTCTTCTCAATCCTGACGTAGTTTGGACAATCTAAACTTTTAGTAGGTAATTTTAGTGGAAATAGATTTGGGTGTTGCCATAGGCTATACAGACTATGGAGACTCAAAAAGGAGATCTAAAGTATCACCAGAACATATACTAGAAACCTGAGCTTCGTTAATGTATTTCACCTGGGATTTAATGGTAGATAGATGTGCTGGAGTGGTAGCTTTGATACCAAACGCTCACTTGAGCACGCAAAGCGGTCCGTTGTGATGTCACAGGTAAACGCAGTCCCTGTACTGACCAAGTTCCACCAAACTAGGGAATAAATTGGTCAGCGCAAGGACTGCACATTAAAAGCACGACTATCCTACGCTGGAAAGCAGCTCGAAAGTTTAATAAACGAAGCTATATCCTTAATATCAATGGATGATTGCTCTGTCAAGTTGACAAGGATTGGAGAGCCAATTAACCTATATCTGCACATCGCCAGAGATGGGCGGCCATAAACAAAGAAAGTGGATAACAGTCTCCTCTTCCTCAGCAGATCTGCATTCACGGCAGAAGTCGTTAGATGGGAGGTGCATTGTTTCCGCGTGTCCTTCCATAATACAATGACCTATAAGCATGACCACTGTGATGGAGATGACGTTGTGATCAAGTCCGAGTAATTGGTGTGGGCATAGTGCAATGCATTTCAGGTTTCCTTACGGTCAAGCATTACTTGTGACCGGAGACAACCACTCTGGAACGATAGTGTATGGAACTTGCTCTCGCAACGTTTGACAGATTTTGATATTGTGCTGTATAGAGTATATCTTTGATCTGATGAATCTCAGAATGTTGATCGGTGGCTCAGAATACATATATAACAACCGCTCGAAAGTGTCATACACAGCCAACGTTGCCATTTGCCAAGTATTCCCTTTTTTCCAAGTTTTTTGAGATGCGAAAAATTTTTCATTAAAGTTGTTTTCTAACAAAACAAGTTTTTTCGAAGAATTCAAGATTTCAATAAATTCAACAATAACACGAAATATTTATATTTTTAAATAAAATATTGTCTATTTTATTAGTCCCTGCAAAAATAGCAAAGAAACACCAATAGAGGGCACCGGTCTCCGGTGTTTCCTTTAATAATTTTGAATTTTTTTCCCAGAAATAATGATTTAAAAAAATAATTACTGGCGACGCTGTTAAAAATATTCAAGGTCAAGGACAAGGTCGATTATCATTCTCCTTTTTACTACATAATTGTCAAGCAAAATTTTAAAATCAAAATGGTTTGGCCTGAGTTTACGTCTCTCTTTATTTTTCCACAGAGTGGTCGTAGTCTAGTAAGAATTGTCTTGACTTATTATACGCGATTCCGTGGCTCAGTTCCCGGCTTAGATATCTCGAACAAAACGAAATATGAAAAAATATTTTCTTCTGGCAAAAACTCCGAGAGAAAAATAAAATTGCCATGAAAAATTTCTCAAAAAAAAGGTCCCGCCACTCATAAATAAAAATTAACACTCACAACGTGAAGTTAAGTCGTAATCCTAACTAAAAAGTTGTAATATCCAATTAAGTAAGTAAGTAAGATGGTTCAGCCTCTGATCCTTATCTTTCCAGAGAGGATATAACATCAACAACGAACATCATCGAAGTTCAAGTCATGCTACCTATTGGGAAAAAGTAGGTCTTAGTGATAGAAACTATACCTAATACAACAAAACAATACATTTTTACGAAGAGTATTGCTTCTAGACAACTTCAGGTGGCAACCCTTCTATTCTAGAATTTGTTATAGTGGAACAATTAATCCAATGAAAGCAAAAAAGAAATGGAGAAACGAAAAGAAAAATTAAAAAAGTGGAAATTTTGGAAAAATTGGTTTCCAATCAATTAGTTTTGATGTTTAACAACATAATCTGCATACGAAACTATTGTGCAGCACTACCCAGATGCATTGGCAGCTTCTTCATCGCCATGTTTGTCCCCTCTGAACAGCATTGTATGCACACCGTACTCTTCCAATACATATGTTCGCTACGACCCTTCTTGTAGGCGTGTTAAGACAGTATCAAGTGTAATAGTTTTTAAAAGGATTTCGTTTTTATTTGCAATAATCAAAAAAAGCAAAGAAAATATAGAAATTATTTTTTCTGTTCTGTTTAGTTAGCAGTTATTTTTAAACTGTGATAATCTTTTGAAAAAAAAATCCAAATTTAAACATGATTTTTAAGAATGAAAAACAAAAACAACGAAAAATAAAAGGAAATTTAATTCTCTCCCATTTTAAATGTAAAAGAAGAGTACGTAGCTGTAAAGGCAAGTAGTGTGTGTGTATTCCAGAGTTTAAGTGTGGTATGTAAGTGATATCCTAGTTGTTGTTGTTGCAAACAAGAAGTACTTCTTTAACTTATTTAAAGAGAGAGAGACAAGCCGCAAAGACATTGAGAGAGAGAGACATGTCTAACTGAAATATCTTATGAAAAACAGAAATTAAAGAGGCGAACATAAGGAGTAGGAAGAAGATAAAAAAAAAATTATTAAAACAAGAACTAAAAGTAGTCTTTAAGAATAATAAGAGGGGGGAGGCAAAGTATATTTAAGTTGAGCTAAAGAAGACAAAAGTATAAGAAGAAAACACTTACCCTTCTTGGTTTGGTTTCAATCATTTGTTCAACTTCTATACCGTCTGACATCTTGTTATAGTTGTTTTTTCTTTGTTATTGTTGTACTTGACTTAAGCGATTTTTCTCACCACTTTTAAGAAAAATTCTTCCTTTTTTTTGCTTATATATGTGCTGCAGCTACTCTACTACTTATGCTGGCGTTGGCGCTGCTATATTTTTGTTATTTTTGTTGATGATAATGGCGTTGAAGAGATGCTGCACGTTTTAGTCGTATGGTGTTCTTAATGTTTTTCTATATTTTTTTTTACTTTTCTTATAAGAGCCTCGCTTTATTGTTACAATGCCGGTTTTGTTATATTCTTTCTTTTTTTTTGTTATTTTTTTTTTTGCGTTCGTTTTTATATTTTTAGCACACAAACACAGTGTATAGAACAGTATGTGTTTCAGAGTTTTTGATTTTTTTTTAAGATTAAAGGAGTTGTGGTAGGGGAAAAATATGTGAAGATGGAAAATAAATGGATTTTTTGAAATTCTTTATTTTTATAATTTTTGTTTCTTTTCTTTTAGCATTAAACTATAAAGAGAAAAAAGAAAAATAAAAAATTTATAAAAAATTAAAAGAATTTTGTTTTTTTTTTACATAAAAATGTATGAATTTTTTAATCCTTTATGTATAAGAAAAAATATTATCAAACACTCATACACATACACACACCTTTTTTAGTTTTCTGTAGAAATTTTTTTATTTTTACAATTTCAAAAACAACGGTTTTTCAAAAAACAAATTTTTTAATTTTTTTTCTTATTGGCTACGCGTAAAAACACGTCTGAATCGTTCAAAAGTTACACACGAATGATACGTTAAACTTGTGTTATGACTATAAACGGACACCCAACAAAACTGAAATCATTGTCGTAATGAAATGCCACTACACGCAGCCAGCCAAGCAGCCACACCACACAACAGCAACAACTACAACTACAAAAGAATATCTACGATAACAATGTAGAAAAAGTAAATACAAGAGAAATGAAGTCGCTGCAAAAATATACACACACATACACATATATAAAGCATTAACAACCACAACTCTGTACATTGTAATTGTATTGATTGACAAACACACTCACAAACCCATAATAAAGCTGCATACACTTCACACATACAATATATATGTATGCCAGGTTCCCCAAAAATACTCTCGCTCTCTACATTTTTCTTTCTCTCTTTACAGAAAACTACAAACAATAAAGAATGTGGGCATTTTAACACACAGCCATTTACAAAAGACATACGTGTACGTATACTCTTCTCAACAGTTTAGTGGTGTTTAAAAAATGTGGAGTTTCTTGTGCTGCTCTCATTTATTGTGTATAGTATATGCATGTGTGATGTGAGCAGTGTTGCCAGAAATATGCGAAAATTCCAAAACGTTTAAATTCTCAATGTCAAGACAGAGGCGTAGGGGAAATCGAAGAGATTTTTTTCTATTTGCCAAAATGTAGGGATTTTTTGTTTTCATTGTGCATTATTTATATAAGAACTGTGAAAATAAAATTTTGAAACTAGTTTCTGTTCAAAGTGGTCAAACAAAATTTGAAATAAGCAATTTTACATTAAGAGTTTGTGTGCATATATTGTGTGCATTGGCTGCTTAAATTTAAATTAAAATTAAAGTTAAATGCAATTCTGTCTGTTATTTTTTTCAAATTTAGTGGCAGTTTTTGAATAGTAACTCAATTAGGACAACGCTAAGGTGGTGATTGAAGCAGCATAAGCTCGGTTGCTAAGTTTTTGTCTTATAATTCGAACACTCAGGGCATTAGTGTCACAATGCACTCAACAACTTTGACCCTCAGAATCAAGTGGCAAGATGGCGGATGCCAGGATATGAGGAGCATAAAGCAAATTAAATGTTACATAACTATGGCAAAAGAAAACTAAGATAAATTTTACTAAAATCAATTCCTTTCTTAACAGAAGACTCCTGAAAGTGTAGACAACAACATTCATCGTAATAAAATGTTGACTTTGACCAATCCAACAATTCCATCAGCGCTACGAAGGCGAACTTTGCCCTGAAATTAGACGGAAATTGCAAGTACACTAACAGGTCACTGTCATTGAAGTAAGCTAGTGTAAGGATAGTCAAGTTAATAATTAGTACCTGCAGATTTGCTGTAATTGAAAAGTAGTCGATGGGGATACAGACTATTACTATTACATACACTGAATGAACATGACTTCCAAGCAGTTGGTAGACCTCCTTAGCCTATAAATAACACAATGGATTAACAGTGGCCACAGTGTCAAAGATCGTTTTGGGTCTGACACCGTCTTCATTACATTATATTGTACCTTGCACCTGTGTATGGCGATTACATGCATAAATAATTGGTCATTACAACTCTTCATTCAGGATTACGACCTAGTTTCTCACACCACTTATGTTGTGTGTGTTAATTTTATACATGAGTGGTGGGACCTACAGTTTAAAAAGTCGACTCCGAACGACAGATTTTTAAGAAACTTTTCGTGGCAATTTTATTTACTTCCCAGAGTTTTTGCCAGAAATCTGCTGAGAGGAAGTCGCCGAAGAAATAGTTTTTGTATTTTGTTTTGATGTCTGATCTGGGGCTCGAACCCTGGCTTTACGTCCAATTAGCCAACACACTACCTACTAGACTACGGCGACTTCGTCTATGGCGATTAATGCATAAAAATCGATTATCTCTGCACTTATTTAGCATAATGAAATTCGATCATCTACAAAAACGGCAAAAAATTACTGATTTAAACGATCTTTATAAATTAAACTTATAAACATTTAATAAAACTACAAAAAATCAACATTTTATTTACACATAACAAACTTTTTATTACCCCTCCAGTCGCTAAACGTTGCCTTTGTATATTTATCTCTCAGTGTCGCTCTCTCTCTCTCATTCTCTGTTTGAATGGAGGCAAACAAAAACCCCCTAAATAACTACGCCAACCATGCCGCATTATGCCATGCACGCAGTACATAACATTTTGTGCAGCATTGAAAACCCCTTATTTTTGTTTGTGTGTTCAAAACCCCGTATTTTGTCTGACATTGATTGTAGTTTTTTAAGGCGGATTCACCCACAGGTTTCTGAAACATTTTTGGTTCGGACAAAATTTTTTTTATATGGAGTTTGACGTTTCTCTCAGAGAGCGAGCGAAATTATTTTGTGCGAACAACTCTCAGTGTGAATTAAATTAATTTTAAATTTGGTCCGAACCATTTTAGAAAAGGTTGCCACACCATTTGAAATTTATACAATACACAAATATTTGCAGAAGTTCATCGAAACACCCAGAGTCCATGCGATGAAAATTTATAAATGAATCTACGTAATTTAAACGCATTTCGGAAACTAGCAAGTGAAAATACCCTTTGGCTTCTCTTTGTTTTAAAAGTGGTCTTACAGCCGTCCTCTTGTTTATCTTTGATTTTCGTTTTTCATAAATATATTTTGCAAGTAATTTTACTTTGGTCACTTCAATGGTGAACAAGAGTAGCAAATGATTTATATCCATTTTATCCATCGCAGAACAAGATGTTTTTATTCTTACCAAATAATTCACCACAAATAGTGTTTATTTTTTGTTAGAAATATTAATTTTTTATTTCTTTATTTTGACACAAATATAATTAACTTTCTTAAGTTTATGCACATATACATTTATTTCTTTTTCAATTAAATATGGCAGCACTGTTTTTACGAACAAAGTTTCTGAAATGGGTGAATCATGTTGCGGAAAACTCTCAGTAAGCAAGAAAATTCTCCGAACCAAAAATGTTTCAGAAACTTGTGGGTGAACCCGCCTTTAAAGTGATATTTGTTTTAATGTTGTTGTTGTTATTTGTATACTGTCTGCATGTGTTGTTATTGTTGCATTTTCTCTTTCATTTATTTGTAGTTGTGTCTGGTTGTGATAATAAAAAAAAACTACCTTAAATAGTCGAATGATATTAGTGGTGTTATTTGCTTGTATGTATGCTTGCACTTGAATGTGTGTGTGTGTTCTTCCTGTGGATTAATACCCTACATTTATTATGCAATATCCGCCACACTACTCTTCTGTGCCTTACTGTATCACATCGCAGCATTCTGGCTGCTCTTCGATTATTTCCCTTTCTGATGAGGTTGTTGTTACCAAAATGGATTTGCGGATTTTCTCTGCTATCCCCAGAGCTGCGTTTACTGATAAATGAACTCCAGCACCGCTGCAATTTCTGAAGTCAGGATCCGACCTATCACGATCAAAATTACTATTCGATGTTCGCCAAATTTCAAGCATTTAAACAAAATAAATTTCGCAATTCTGTCCTCAGTTGATTGCGAACGCTTTGTTGTAATATAGTGTACGGAGTGCTATGTGGTGCTTTCCATAACTTCTATTCTTTTGCTTTATCATTTAATACTTGGGATGAGGTCGTAGGTCCCTAACCGCCTACGATTATCAACTTTTCCTGCATGCATTTTCGGTATCCAGGGTGATAATGGCATAATATTTCCTTGCCTTACTCTCGTTAGACTAAAAAATCACTTCTTCAGCATAGAGACCATATCAAGCCCAATGTGTCGATTCTGTGATAATGAGCGTGAGTCATCAGGACACATATTTAGAATCCGTGTGGGGTTAATACACCTCAGAAAGAAATATGCGGATGCGTGTGAAATATAGTCAGCACAACAGTCCGCGATGTTCTTATTACGTGGGTAGGTGGACACAGGGAAATTATGGGTAACATCAGAACGGAACCATCGAACTCCACGCTGAATTCACGACACTGGGAATGTTTTTTAGAACCTGCAAGCTTATAATTGACAATGTATTCGGGGACTCCGTCAACAATAGGTGGGCGACTTCGGAAACAGGCAGAAGGGTGCAGAAAATCTGGCCAAGGCTTAAACTTCAAAGAAGCAAGCTCAATATTGTTGTTGGGCATTGCATTGTGGGCACGAATACGCGGCTCAAACAGAAATTAAAGAGGCGAATATAAGGAGTAGGAAGGAGAAAATAAGAAAATATTAAAACAAGAACTAAAAGTAGTCTTTAAGAATAATAAGAGGGGGGAGGCAAAGTATATTTAAGTTGAGCTAAAGAAGACAAAAGAATAAGAAGAAGAAAACATTGGTTTTGGACATCTCGGAAATGATTTCTGTAGGAGCTGCAGAGGTCAAGAGGGCGATGAGACTGTCCTTCACCTACGACGAACATGCGCGGCACTTTTGTAATCTGAGTCACTCCATCGAAAGCTCTCAGTGTTTCCGGAACTAGGGAATAAATGCAAAACTATGGTATCGCAATGGGCCCCATGTGCCTAAGTGTGCCCATTCATAACGCGTAAGGGGTTAGTCACCTACCACGGGCATATAGGGTATCATATGATTAGTCACGAACTACCATAACTTTCGTACTTACTATTTTGGGTGGTTTCCTCATTGCGTGTGTGAGTCTTGTTCGTGTGTTAGTATTTCTGTTCATATTCATATGTACCAGTCGCCCTAGCCCTATGCGTGTAGTTGCTCTCTTTTTTTCAATTTTAAATTTATTTCTCTGCGTTTAAATATTAAAATTTTAAATTTTCAAAATTAAATTAATTTTTTATGTCTTTTTTTCATTCATTTTCAATCGTAACTGTCTGTCGTCACAGTTTTATTGGATTTCTGCTCGAATTTATTGATTTTCTTGGTGAAAGTTGTAGAAGAAAAGAATGTTTTCGTACATTAAAGTCATAATGGTGGCGCCCAGGGACTGCAATTTCAAATTTATTTATACACAGGGGGTGGGTTGCTAATTATTTTAATTTTCTTTTCGTTACTCGGTGAATTGGGAATTAAGAATTTTTTATTTCATATCTATGTGTGTCCTGTTTATTAAAGCATCCTGGTGAGCAGATGGCCGACGCCTTTTTTAGCCAGCTTTAATGTAGAAAACAATAAAACAGACTTTCAAAGGAATCACTTCTTTTTTCTTGGCCAAATGTAGAGTTTTTTTTTTCAAAACCCTCACCATTAACGGAAGCAAAATATTCATCCATTGACTGTTTCATTCTTTCTAAGGTCCACACCTACTTTGATGTTCTTTTAGCACCAAGAAACCCATTGTTCACACTGGTGTTCGACCCTATTGAGCTTAAATAACTCCAAATACTTTTGCAAACATTTCAAGCTCAAGTGAACATTAAAAATTCAAAACACTGAGATGTCTAGGATGTCTACAATCTCTAGCACATATCTCATTATACGATTGGCTAACTCTTTATTGTGTATTTTTTAAATTGGCGTTCTAGAGGCCATTAGCAATGTGTCTGTATTTACAAGCTCTCCTCTAGTAAGCCAAAACACTAGGAGAGGCCATCTGAACGCTTAATTCTGACATTAAGTATTAAGATTCTCTAAAAGACTCCTCTTTGTTGTTTAAATAATCTTCGGTACCCGCACAAGGAGATGATTTGATTTCTAAACTCCATAAAAGATTACATTCTTTTAAAACTCTGCTTAAGGAAAGTAAAATCTTGTCCTTGAATACCTTATTCAATTTGTTTTCTTCTATAAATAGAGGCATCTCTTGTTACGTCTGTAATCTTATCACCATTTTAAGTGTTATCTGTTATGTATGCTATCTGCCTTATCTGTTTATCTCATGTGAACAATAAAGAAAAGCAATAAAAAATCTAATGAGCCGCCCTACATTTTCATGGACTTTAAAACTTCTACAAGGCGCCACTTTAAATGACTGTTTTTTTTGTGTATTTTAAAAGGAATTTTAGTCGTACAAAGTGGGTTATTTAAATAAAGGTGCTGCTCACTTGCTTACTCACGTTAAGTGGTTTCTGAAGCACTTCAAACAGGCAGAAACGGAAACAGAAACGGAGAAATAAAAAATCAGAATTACTAACCTAATAAGAATTAAGGCAAATAGACATAAAATATTAGAACTGTTTTGATAAGCATTTTAACGAATAATATTTATTTTAATATTCTACTACAACATGTAGGGGGTATTCACTTCAAACTGTAAGTAAAATGTTTCAATAATTTGGAAAACATATTACAAATTCAATTTCTTATTTAAGTTCTTTTCAATGGATTTAATTTAATAACGTGTTATACATTTAGTGGTTTCAAAATCTTGGATGTGTAAATTTTATGTATCGCCATGCTGCTTAATTGTCGCCACAGTTGCAGGTTGCAAGTTCTCTATGAAATGTCCAATTTATAGAACTCACCCCAAAAATTCGATGGTTTTGTCAAATCTGTACAATTCATTCGTTCAACAGTTGCCGGGAATCTACTATGTTCTGGTACTACACTGCTCTGCCATTCTAAAGGGTGTTTTTTATAGAGGTATAGAACTTTAAGTTGTCATTACTTTTCAAGATGGCGACCGATTTAACAGCTGTCAAGTGATTTATTCTCAGTTTGGTTTGGCAATTCATCGTGAATAGACTCACGTCTGAACAACGCTTGCAAATAGTGCAATTTTATTTCGAAAATAATGGTTCTGTGTGGAAGACGTATCTCGCACTATGTCCATTTTATCGTCGACAAAATCTTCCATCAGAGCAGTTATTCGATTAACCATGGCACGTTTTCGCACCACGTTTACTCTTATTGATAACTCGCATCCCCAGAGACGCTGTACGGTGCGTACAGAAGAAGCTATTGCTGCTGTAGAGCGTAGCATTGAGGAAGACCCGAACGGAGTCCATCCGCCATCGAGCACAGGAATTGGATCTGTGTCCATCCACTTTATGGAAGATTTTGCGGAAGAATCTTGGTTTGCGTGCTTACAAAATCCAACTCGTGCAAGATTTGAAGCCAAACGATCATCAAGTTGTTCCCGATTTTCATAAGCGAATTTTGTTTAGCGATGAAGCGCACTTCTGGTTGAATGGCTACGTCAACAAACAAAAATGCCGCATTTGGAGTGAAGGTAATCCTCAAGTGTATGTGGAAACACCGTTACATCAAGAAAAACTGACTGTTTGGTGCGCTTTATGGGCTGGTGGAATCATTGGTCCGTACTTTTTCAAAAACGATGGTGGCCAGAACGTTACAGTCAATGGTGATCGGTATAGAGCCACGATTACTAACTTTTTCATTCCTGAATTGAATAACCATGATGTCCAGGAGATGTGGTTTCAACAAGACGGCTCAACATATCACACAGCTCGTGTCACAATAGATTTATTGAAAGACACGTTTGGTGACCGCCTAATTTCACGTTTTGGACCTGTGAATTGGCCTCCAAGATCTTGTGATTTAACACCGCTAGACTACTTTCTGTGGGGGCTTTGTAAAGTCATTGGTCTATGCGGTAAAGCCACAAACGCTTGTCCATTTGGAAGACAACATTCGCCGTATTATTGCCGATATACGGCCACAAATGTTGGAAAAAGTCATCGAAAATTGGACGTCCAGATTGGACTACATCCGCGCCAGCCGTGGCGGTCATATGCCAGAAATCATATTTAAAATGTAATGCCACAAGATTATCTTTCGGATAAATAAAATTCATGTCAATCGAATAATCCATCGTTGTTTTATTGCAATTTAAAGTTCTATACCTCTATAAAAAACACCCTTTATTAAGAGACTCTTGGCATTCTTAAACCATCATAAAGGTCATTATGTTATAACCCAGTGCCTTATCAGGTTTCTGACTAGCTAAAGGTATGTTAACATCTCTTCCAGAGATATTTTCATACACAATATCGACAAATTCTCTTATGCCCGCCAACTTCAAAAAGTTGACTTCATAATTTGCCTTAGAAACTTATTCTCTCTTCGAACAATTATTTACATGGCTCAGCAACAAACAGTACCTGTCAATAAACATAACATCAACATATGGTATGTTGACAAAGAAATGTATTTGGCAACACCAAATATATAGGAAGTGTATATAATATGTCAGAAACATCAACATGTTTAAAAGCAAAGTGCAACACAACGCAAGAGACTGTTTTAAGTTCTTCAGCAATAAAAACTAAAGTTGCTTGGCCACACACCAAATAACGGATCAGTCTTAACTTTTGGCTATTGTGTTGGTAAATAATACTCACACATATACGTCTAGATGAATATCAAAATACTTTTGATTTTCACTATCTGCGTTGCATAAATCATATGTTCTCTTCTTCTTCTTCACTGCAACTATACAATGAAGTTTGAAGGCATAATTTTGAAGTGTTGCTGTACTAAGCAAAATAAATAAATTTGACAAAATAACAAATTTGTCGCCATGCAGCTTAATTGTGTTTTACCATTGCCTTTGTTTATGTTTTCCTTAAACATGTTTATTTGCTTTGAATGAGTGTGAATAATTACGTTGTGTGTCAACATTTGTTGTATTATAACAGTTATTACAGTTATAGATGAAGACAATTGATTGCAACACAAAGAAATACACAAAAATTGTAAAGGGTGATTTTTTAAGAGCTATAGGAAAAATTTCAAAAAAAAAAACACATAAAATTCAGAAAAATGTATGAAATCTTTATTTGAATCGATAGTACGGTCCATATAATTTAATGTTTGAAGACTAATTCATGCAAATGTTGACCGCGACAGCGCCTCAAATGGTCCATCCGCTTAGTCAAATTTTGGCATACTCTTTCCAACATTTCGGCCGGCATCTCACGAGTAAATGCTTCAATGTCGTCTTCCAATGCGTCAATTGAAGCGGACTTGTCTGTATAGACAAGAGCTTTAACATAGCCCCACAAAAAATAGTCTAAAGGCGTTAAATGGCCGGTACCGAACGTGAAATAAAATGTTCACCAAACTCGCCTCTCAATAAGTCCATTGTTACGCGTGCTGTGTGGCATGTGGCACCATCTTGTTGAAGCCACATGTCATGCAAGTCAAGCTCTTGCATTTGGGGCAAAAAAAAAAGTTGGATATCATCTCACGGTAGCGCTTACCATTCACAGTTACGTTACGATTCGCAGCATCTTTGAAGAAGTACGGTCCAATGATGCCACCAGCCCATAAACCGCACCAAACTGTGACTTTTTCTGGATGCATTGGTAGCTTTTGCAATGCTTCTGGCTGATCTTCACTCCAAAATCGACAATTCTGCTTATTTACGTATCCATTGAGCCAAAAATGAGCTTCGTCGCTGAACACAATTTTTCGATAAAGAAGTAGATCTTCGGCCAACTTTCCAAGCGTCCATTCACCAAAAATTCTGCGTTGCGGTAGGTCGTTCGGCTTCAATTCTTGCTGCAGCTGTATTTTGCAAGGCTTCACATCTAAATCCTTCCGCAAAAATTTCGACGTTGTTGAGCAACAGAGGCCCAATTGCTGCGAACGGCGACGATGGTCATCATTAACACTGGCCGATACAGCTGCGATATTTTCTTCAGTTCGCACTCTACGTAAGCGTGGTTTAATGTCCAACAATGTAAATTTGGTGCGAAGTTTAGTCACAATAGCCCGAATAGTCGCTTCAGTGGGTCGATTAAACTGACACATAAAATGGAAGAAGCGCGCGATGATCTTTCTTAACAGAGCACGCATTTTGATAATAAAATTCAATGATTTGCAAGCGTTGTTCGTTTGTAAGACGACTCGTGGTTAAATTAGAGACCAAACTGAAGATGTTTGACAGTGAAACAAAACATGAAACGTGCGTGAGCTTTTTAAACCAGTGTTGCCAAAAAGATAATAAAGCTAAAAAAAATCACCCGTTAGATGAAGGCAATTGATTGCAACACAAATAAATACACAAAATTTGTATTACAAATAATGGCAACATCAACATGTTTACAAGCATTTGTTGCTAACGTTGCTTTACAATACCAGCTTCATACTTGTTATTAAACATGTTGATATGTTTGAATGTTTCTGTGTCTGTATACTGTAATAATATTTTGTTGCTGGTCATGTTACACTGTTTCTGTTGAAATTTTAAAAATGTTTAAAAAATAATTAATGACTGCAATACGATTGTTGTACGATAGTCGTGATATTTAAACTTACGGCAGATTTTACTTCTCACCAATTATGGTGATTCCACTTGCAGATATCTAAATTAACCAGTTTGTAGCTGCGAAATCTTTTGATCAAATATTTATATAGTAAGTCCATAACACTTAAAACGACAATTTACTAGACGTACATTGATTTCTTTCAATTAATAATTAGAAAATTTATTGTCTAAAAAATTTATTTAAAGCCCTCTACTGATGGCTCCAGGCACATACTATCCAACTCTATTGTAACAAGTCCACATACATTATTTTATTACTCATATCACGGCTACCTTTTTATCTTCCCTACACTGTTGCAACTACTACTGTTACTTGATTAAAACTTCTCCCTTAGCCACTTTTCCATATTGTCATCATCTATTAGGCCTCCCGTCCACGATATAATCTGTTGGTAATTTTCCTTATGCATATCCATGATAATCTCGACATTTTCATTATTGCGCCTTAGGTGATCGAGTACCATTTGACCGCGTGTGTGCGTGCCCGTCAGTTCAACAGTGGCGTGATATAGACGCTGACTGGTAATCATTAAATGTTGAAAACAATAGGCGGCCACCAGCATTGCATCACAAACAATCCATTTAATGAAACCTTTGGGTAGAAATATTGCACATTCGACGGTGTTCATCAGCTGCATGGCACGCGTTTCTATTTTGCCCAGTTCGTTAATGCGCCAATCCTATGGGGAAGAGGAAATTGAGTACATTTTTGAAGGAGTCTCTGCAATAGTATAGTTACCATGGATAAATTCATATCGCCATCTATACATGTCTCCCAGGGCAAAAGGGTGATGGTGTGCTCCTCCTTAACACTTTCGAAGACAATATGAGCCGCTTCAGGGTCCATCATAAAATTGAATTCCGCACTTTTTGTTATGTTGCCTTTACCTAAAATAAGCAAAAATCAGGTAAAAAAGAGGATCAGTTAATGGTGAAACACTATTTAAAATCTGCAAGGAAGTCCAATTAATATAATCTTGATGCATGACAAGGCTCAAGAGCCAAAATTACTTGATGATGCTAAATATGATGCTACTCACCTCTATAGTTTCCTCCCATTATGTAAATATTTCGAACTTTACTTAGAAACTCATCTCCATACATATTGATGCACATGGCGAAATTGGTCAGAGGACCCACCAATAAAAAGTCTACCATATAGGGATACTGAAATGGAAACCCAAAGAAACGAATTCATTCATTCTCTTCTAGCATAACCCATGTTACTAACCCGACACACTGAGGCGTACATAACATTGACAGCATGTTCCGTTTGTGCTTGAGTACCTACAATTTCGGGTAAATCGGAAATATCACCAAAACCATCAACACCATGAAAATAATTTGAACGTTTCCAGGAACGAGGCAATATGGGATTATTACAGCCTTTGTAAACGGGTATCTGAGAAGGAAAAGCTATTTTTCTTTATCGTTTTTAATTGTAAATTAGATTATGGTGGCGCAAAAATAATGTCATAATCATTTTCTGGAATAAAAAAATATTTGCGGATGTACAACGGCATTTAGAACAGAGTTACCTCCACAACAAGAGACTTCCAATTAAAGATTTCGAATTCGGAAGCAATATTCATTCACCCTAAAGATCAAATTCAATAAATTTGTATAAGATGTGCTCTTTGTACAGATCTTTGTCTAAAATCAGGTCCAAAGAACATTTGCTGAACACAGTTGACAGTTAAAATGAAATTCAGAAGATTCTGAAAGAATACAAAGGCTGATTGGAAATCACGTTGCAACACTTTTGCAACATAATTCAGTAATAACAACTTCTAGAGACATATTTGTAGAAGTTACGGCTGAGTCATGCAGATTAGCGATTTACTAAAGGGTGTTTTTTATAGAGGTATAGAACTTTAAGTTGGCATTACTTTTCAAGATTGCGACCGATTTAACAGCTGTCAAGTGATTTATTCTCAGTTTGGTTTGGCAATTCATCATGAATAGACTCACGCCTGAACAACGCTTGCAAATAGTGCAATTTTATTTCGAAAATAATGGTTCTGTGCGAAAAACGTATCGCGCACTACGTCCATTTTATCGTCGACAAAATCGTCCATCAGAGCAGTTAATTCGATTAACCATGGAACGTTTTCGCACCACGTTTACTCTTATTGATAACTCGCATCCCCAGAGACGCTGTACGGTGCGTACACAAGAAGCTATTGCTGCTGTAGAGCGTAGCATTGAGGAAGACCCTAATGAGTCCATCCGCCATCGAGCACAGGAATTGGATCTGTGTCCATCCACTTTATGGAAGATTTTGCGGAAGGATCTTGATTTGCGTGCTTACAAAATCCAACTCGTGCAAGATTTGAAGCCAAACGATCATCAAGTAAGGCGTAGATTCGTCGAATGGGCCCAAAACGAGATTACCGTTGTTCCCGATTTTCATAAGCGAATTTTGTTTAGCGATGAAGCGCACTTCTGGTTGAATGGCTACGTCAACAAACAAAACTGCCGCATTTGGAGTGAAGGTAATCCTCAAGTGTATGTGGAAACACCGTTACATCCAGAAAAACTGACTGTTTGGTGCGCTTTATGGGCTGGTGGTATCATTGGGCCGTACTTTTTCAAAAACGATGGTGGCCAGAACGTTACAGTCAATGGTGATCGGTATAGAGCCATGATTACTAACTTTTTCATTCCTGAATTGAATAACCATGATGTCCCGGAGATGTGGTTTCAACAAGACAGCGCAACATGTCACACAGCTCGTGCCACAATAGATTTATTGAAAGACACGTTTGGTGACCGCCTAATTTCACGTTTTGGACCTGTGAATTGGCCTCCAAGATCTTGTGACTTAACACCGCTAGACTACTTTCTGTGGGGCTATGTAAAGTCATTGGTCTATGCGGTAAAGCCACAAACGCTTGACCATTTGGAAGACAACATTCGCCGTATTATTGCCGATATACGGCCACAAATGTTGGAAAAAGTCATCGAAAATTGGATGTCCAGATTGTACTACATCCGCGCCAGCCGTGGCGGTCATATGCCAGAAATCATATTTAAAATGTAATGCCACAAGATTATCTTTCGGATAAATACAATTCATGTCAATCGAATAATCCATCGTTGTTTTATTGCAACTTAAAGTTCTATACCTCTATAAAAAACACCCTCATACTCCATGCTCTCATACTCCATGATGAGCAATTGGCAATCTGAATATGTTCATCTACAATTTGTTATGACTCCATCAAGATCGAGTCGTTATGTATCAGCGGAACCGATATATGGATTCAGATCGGCATCCAATAAATGTTTTGTTCTTAGCACACGCCTCACACCAGCAAAATTACGACTCATTTATATTACGACATTATTTCTTCGCCACTTTATAAAACCTTCATAATTTTTTTTTGAGAAAATCGAATTCATGGAACTAATTTATACTTTTTTGTTCACTTACATCTAATCTATCCACCGTATCCAGTACACGTAAAGCATTCTTGGCACAGTTATCAACATCGGTATTACCCTGCACACAGGTAATGCCCAATATTTTATAAGAATTGGGCAATGATTTGCTGCTGCTGTCATCTACAACAACTTTATCCGCCAGTGTCTGAAACAATCGTTCCCCTTTGATAAGCATTAATAAGCCCCAAGCATCATCGGTGCCAATGTCACAGTCGTAAATAACAAAACCGCCAATGTTCGACATCGTTAATTACACTACACACTCTCTTGTTCTCTCTCTTTCTCTTTCCGTTTTCTTCTATTAAAATATCTCTTAAGACTTAAGTTTGTTTTGTTTTTATTTGCTTTTCTTATTGTTTTCGTTTTGCTTTTTGTTTGTGTTTGTTGGGTTAAGGGGTTTAATATTCTGCTTGTAATTCTTTTAATTGTATTCGTTGTTGCTGTTGTGTTGTGATAACAGGTGAATTTTTAGCTGTCAAATACAATTTTTGTTTGGTTTTTTACCACCAGTTTGTTACACGATATTTTAGGTCTCCGTTGGCATTAAATTACGTTTGAAATAAAATTAAAAAAGAAACAAATAAATTAAAACGCAACGAAAAATAAAAAGAGTTCAACACTATTATAGTTATTGTAGGCAACTGACTGAATTATCTTTTGCCAAGATACCTATTAAACAACCAAACCAAATAGCCCGCCTTTACCTCTACACCACTTGACTTTTAATTTAAATATTTTTTCTTTTAACCCACATGTGTCTGTTTCATACTCTTCAGTATTTGTGTTTCTCTTTGTTAAATACCATTTCCCTTGCTCTTCTAAATGTAATGGCACTAATAACGGTAATAAGAGAAAATTTAAGGAAGGGAAAATTTGTTCTCTTAAATCTTGAAAGCAAATTCAAAAGTCTTCAGAGAAATTTCTGTTTTTTCGAAATGTCCCATTGGGGGCATTTGTTTAGCAGGTTTGTGGAGGAGGTTTATTCAACCCACATGTGCTTTTTTGCTGCCATTCTCTGATAGATCATGAGTTCCGCCGGCAGTGCTGGTCACCATGCTTGCTAAGCTCTATTGCATAGAAATCTATTGGCATCTGCCTGGATGTTGCATCAATTGTGTCTTTTGAGATACTAACCTGTATGCGCAGAAATTGCTGGAGCTGCTTAGAGTGCGAAAGAGTACTTTTCGTACCGTGCGAACTACGAATATTCTGAACAAACGCGCAGTTTGTCACGATGTAATAATACGTAAACGCGCTTCTGATTTGCGCAACCGCGAAGATGCTCCACCTTGCGTAGTATAAAGGTTAGGTTAGGTTAGGTTAGAGGACGTGTACTTGTCAATTAAGACAAGTACAGTACCCGGAGGTCGAATAGACCCATTGTACAACGTCCTAGTTTCTCACACCACTTATGCTGTGTGTGTTAATTTTATACATGAGTGGTGGGACCTACAGTTTAAAGTCGACTCCGAACGACAGATTTTTATTTATTGAGAAACTTTTCATGGCAATTTTTATTTACTCTCAGAGTTTTTGCCAGAAATCTACTGAGAGGAAGTCGCCAAAAAAATACTTCTTGTATTTTGTCTTTGATGCCTGGCCTGGGGCTCGAACCCAGGCTTTTGCGTCTAATAAGCCAACACACTACCTACTAGACCACGGCGACTTATAAAGTCACCAAAGATTATACTTTACCTGTCGGCATCTTCCCAAATGTTACAGAAGTTGACCGTTCGGATCCTGTCCTACATTGGTAGGAGATTTTTAACGCGCAGCGTTAATCTGCCGGATAAATAGTGACGATTGTATTCTGTTCTAACGCAAAAAAATTAGAGCAAAAGCAATTGAATTCTCCTTACAAGTCTCTCTTAAGAATTTTTCTTCAACCTCGTAGTTCTCTTAATTTCGCTCTCCATCTATTTTAAATTTTAATAATTTTGTTTGGCTCATAATCGCAATATGTAAACAAAAACAAAAATAACAAGCAACTAAATATCTCTTTCTCTCTCTTTCACCCATATGAGTGAGGCATAGTATTTTTACGCAGTTTAAAATTTTTATCCATTCGGTAAACAACGAAAGGGAGGAAAGAAAATTTCCTAAGACAATCGGTAATTTCCATTGTGTTACGGGAAGATTATTTCAGTTTATTTGCATAGATTTTAATAATAAAATGCAAAGAATACAAATAGAAATTGTCTGAGTGTCGAAATGGCAGTCCAATATGCCTTTCATTCGGAAACTTAGTAATGACCTGCAGCATTTAGTGCCTAACGGATTATCAAAAGTGCAAGACCACCTTAATGTACATGTGTTCCATTGTAAAATTGTTTTTTGTGAATCCTTTCCAGAACTTGGCGGAGTCCTGATATCAAACCATGTCAAGTAAAGCGATAATTATTTCAATCACTAATTTAGAACAAGATTAATGTTGTTGTAGCTTATTACTTTGGTGTACATGCGTGTCTATGCCTTATTAAAAACATTTCTTTTGTTTTGTTTGTTTAGTGCGCATTCTTTGATAAGCTATCGCAACTTAGCAGCGATTGCAAATTATTTTTATTATTTTCGAATATAATTTATTATTAACAATGCAAACAAATAGTACATGGTTATAAACTAATATCAATAAAAAGCAAAAAATAAAAATATCCATGACAACAACTCTTTATTAAAATGATTAACGACGTACAAATAGAAAAAAGCAATAAACTTTTACTAGCATACAGCAAAGATTCGCAAACATTTTCAGAGCTGTGCTCTTATTCCTGGGTTAAAAGAGGTTCTATTGCTTACCAGTGTTGAAAAATTCAGTACTTTGGTACTTTTTTCAGTACTTTTTCATTTCAAAAATATCGCAGTACCCCCTCGGCGTTTTCAGTACTTTTTTATTATTACATATTTTATGTCTTGCGCTTTTCAACTATTAATGCATTAGTAGCGTAATGCTAATGCATTGCTCTTCATATGCTAAAAACAAACGTTCCATCGACTTATGACTAAACGGGGCTTTTATATTTTACGTTACGTTCCGAATCAAATGTTTTTGTCTTCTATGTGAGGAGCACGAATAAGTCGTTAGTTTTTCTGTTCCGTGTCGTATGTGTATTAAATGTAAAAAAATAAACAGTCTAGTAGGTAGTGTGCTCGCTTACTAGACGTGAACCCACGGCGAATCATCTATTAGAGACCTAATGCGATACATTCATTCTTTGAATTTGCCTTTCTTGACCTTCTGGCAACTCTGAGAGTAAATAAAATCTGTCGTTCATAATCGAAGTTAAACTGTTAAGCTACTCTTGCATAAACTTTATAATCCTGATTAAAAGTTTGTAATGATTAGACATCTCGGCGACTTCCTTTCAAAAGTCTTCGCGTAAAAACCCTGAGAGTAAATAAGATTGTCAAGAAAAGTTTCTCAAAAAAAATCTGTCGTTTGAAGTCAACTTTAAACTGTAGTTCCCACCACTTATGGAGAAAATTTGACGCACACAACGTGGGTGGTATGAGAAGCTTGGTAATATGGTAATACAGGCTAAAGGAGCACGTTCAACGTCTTTGTTGAAGGCATTATTATACATTGAGTTCTGTATAAACAAGGGAGCGCGCAAAGGCCAATCCTCATCAAATACAGCAGTATACAAACAACTAACACACACAACATAAGTGGTGGTAGAAGCTAGGGCGTAATCCTAACTGACCTGTAATGACCTATTATGTAGGTATGCATGTAGAAACAATCTATTTGTCATGAGTTTCACACTTTTCAATTTTAAGAAATAAAAAAGTTAAGTGGCTTACTCCACATATAATCCATTCAGAAAACTTTTGATCTTCCATATACGATAACATCAACAAGGAACATCATCAGAAGGTCTAGCAGCGCCAATAAGTAAATTCACCGCAGTCTAGTAGGTAGCGTGTTGGCTTATTAGACGTTTCTCAAAAATCCTTCGTTCGGAGTCGACCTTAAACAGTAGGTCCCGCCAGTCATGTATAAAATTAACACACACAAAATAAGTGGCGTGAGAAGTTAGGTCATAATCCTGATTGAAGAGTTATAATGACCAATTATGTATGTATGTATGTATTTTTTTACAAAAGTACCATTTGATGCAAAAAAGTACTCTTTCAGTTATAGTTCAGTACCATTTCAGAATTCCAATTTTGCAACACTGTTGCTTACATTATACATTTGCTTGCGTGTTGTTGGTACACTCTCTCTCATTGATTTTACAACGACAGTGTTATCAATTGTTTATAAAATTAAACGCAAAACAATGTCGTAAAAGGTTTTTTTTTATAAGGAAATAACAATCTAAATAAACGTTAGTTTAATGTGTCAAATAATTAAAAATATATGTATGTATATACATCTTTATTTTACGACATCAAAAATATGGGGTATTTAATTATAATCATAGATTAATACCTTGTTGCTGTAAGGCGAAAGGTTTCAGGTGAACGTCTGTTTACAATCTATTTAAATGTAAATTTTTTAGTACCTTTTAAAATGCGCTATTGGCACCACTGTATTAACGTAAACAAAAGAATGAATAGTTCATGTTGTTGTTTTTACTTTGTTGCAAAAAAAATTCTAGTATCTTTGAACTCTTTCTCTGTTTGGTTTCGTTCTCTTGTTTGGTTTTGTATATTTTGTTTTGATTTTATTTTACTGTGTGTGTGTGTGCGTGTGTTTCTTCTAAAAGTATTTCTAGTACGCGTTTAGTTTGTTTTTGTCTTTATTATTATACACACCGTATAAATTTGCCTGGTTAAACGTCGGCGTAAGCATCGTTTTTATTTTTATTTACAATTCTTTTGTTTTTTGTTTTATTACCTTTTTGGATAAGAATTAAATTATTTTATTACTATTCATAATCTTATTGTGTTTTCTTACGTGTGCATGAATTAAATTATTAAAGAAAACTAAAAATATTCTTGGAAATTAGAACGTATAGTCAAAGAGAATGTGGTTAAAAGAAGAGCACAAAAAAAATGCAAAATGTATCCCAAAGAATTGAGCAAATGCCGGGGGCAAACATGTGTGACATCTCGTGAACATAAATTAAGTAAAAACAAATAAAAAAAACAATCGATTAAGGTCGACATTGTGATAATCTACTCCATCACTTTTATGGGAAAAAGGAAAATTGATCAAATATTTATAAAGATTAGATTTGGTTGGAAGGAAGCGGCCATTTTCAGTATTGTAATCCACATTTCGCCACTGGATGTAAAAGCGTGCGTCCATTTATCGTTGTGATACTTTGCCTACTATAAAGTCGGCTGAGCTAATGCGCTTGGTCATCCTTCGTATAATAATGAAATTACTTGCAGTCGCAGGAGAATCTTAGCTCAGTGCATCTAGGAGTCTGTGTTATGTATCTCATGCAGAGGACAGTCGGCTTTAAGGTGTGCTGCTTGAAACTCAGACCATGTATTAATCATTACGCTGAGGTTCATCCAATTGCCCGTGTAGACCACTATGACTAGAAGAAGTTTTAACGTGTTATAAGGAAGGGCCTCTTATTTTCTAATGGAAGGTTTGGCAGTCCCAAATTTTGTTATTTTTGGTTATTTGATTTGGCTCTCAAGGAGGATCCACGCCACATTTAGATTAATGTTCCTATTTCCCGCCACATAGCTCCGTATTAACTTTAAAACTCTTCATTACTATATTCAGTTTCTTCACTTAAATTTCGTTTCTGTATCTTCCCCAGACTTGCAGGGAATAGAAAAACAAAAGAACAACCGAGACGAAGATAAAAATCTGACATTATTTTATAAAGATCACACTGATGACACTTTAACGAACCTATAACCCAACCCATCGGCGAAAAAACTAAAGGAATATTAAAAAAGAAAAATAATATCCCTGCTGTAGAAAGGTCAATTTAAACGACATTGACATGACCTCGAAGAATTATGTGATATTTGACTGTGATGGTGGCAGTGATGATGCCTGGGCTTTGTTGCTGTTACTGAAAGCTGAAGCGGAAAATCATTTAAGCATTTTGGGCATTACGATATGCGGAAGCGGTAATACCACACTACACAATGCAGCCTATAATGTGTTGCGCATCTTAAAGGCGTGTGGAAGAGATGAGGTACTATTGCTTAGTATTAAAAAATATTTTCTTTTTTTTTAATACCTTTAGTGTTCTCTTCCAGATACCCATTTTCTTAGGTGCTGGAGAATCCTTGTTACCGGCACATGATATGGATAAGAAGCCCCTATTTCATGGCAAAGATGGCTTTGGTGATGTGTTGCCACAGGATGAAGATTTAGATGTTCAGGAAATGGTCGAAGGTGAACATGCTGTGGCTGCTATAAATCAATTTTGCATAGAGGTAAGGGCCTATTGAAGGTTTATTTTGTTTAGTTGTATTTTGAAGGTTTTTTTATTTGATTTTCAGAATCCTAGACAGGTTACCTTAATTGCTGTGGGTCCTTTAACAAATATAGCCTTGTGCTACTCCATGTATGGCCAAGAATTTTCTTATAATATTAAAGAACTGTATATAATGGGTGGCAATCATCAGGGTATGTGATACTTTCTAAAACAATAATTAAATTTGAATATAATTTGCACTTTCTTTTTTACACCAGGCGTTGGCAACTTTTCACGAGCAGCCGAATTCAATTTCTATGCTGATCCCGAGGCAGCTCATATAGTTTTAACAAAATCTAAATGTCCAATTACCATTTTACCTTGGGAACCATGTATGGCTGAAAGATTTTTCATTTGCATAGTAAGTGTTTCCCCCTATATTGCTGTAAGGAAATAAAAAAAGACGAAATTATTTTCCTATTAGAAGTGGCGTTTAGAACACTTTGGCTCTAAGGCCAGCCAAAATCCTGCTGTCGATTTGTTAAATCTTGTTGAAGCTGCCCAATATTTATCACCCGGCAGTAAGACCTGGAATCCTTGTGATGCCATGCTAGTGGCCGCTTTCCTTTTCAACACTCAAATTATACTCAAACAAAGCCTGTGGAATTGTGTGGTGGATCTGAATGGTCATACGCGCGGCCAAATGGTTTTGGATCATTTGCAAGAAGTGGAAAAAAATCCGAAAAATGTACGCATTATTGAATTAATCGATGCCGAATTCTTTAAGAAGGTTGCCGAATGGGGTTCAGGTTTAAGAGAATTGAGTGTGGACTTGACGAGACGTAAAGAGGATATTAAACAGGAAGTAAAACAAGAGAATGGCTCGTAGAGGCAGACGGCCACTTACTACACACAACTGCTTATTTTTGTATGAAAATAATGTAACAAAATAAAGTTTGTTTCACTATTTTTAAAAATGGAAGCCTTAGAATGTTACTTTTAACTGCTGAACTATTCTCGCACTTTTTGAATTCCTATTCTTTTCATTTCCAATAATAAAGTTTAGAAATTTTTAACCGACAATATTTTTTCTTGAACAAAATGCTTAATTTTACCTTAAAAATCAAATCTTTTATGATTTTAACGTACTTTTCAATCAATTCTAGCCTGGCAATGCGTTTATTGATGTTTGTTATGGCAACTCTCTTCATTACTCACAAGAAAAGTAATGCCAAGTTCGTTGACAAACAAGAAAAAAGCAAAAAAGAAAATTTTTAGCAAAACAAAAAGCGCAATATAAACAAACTGCTGGCTATACAACAACAATAAATACGGTGATCAAAACAAAACGAAGAGACTATAAAAAGTGAAAACAATAAAAACAACAAAGAAAAGAAAAACACCCAAAAAACGAATGTCAAATACCAATGTCTAATAAGAGACAAAAACAAAATACATAAGTGAGTAGTGATGTTACACACACACAGTTATTATATTGCTCTTATTGATAATAATACTCACATACTTGTTCAAATTCCAATCAGAACGTTACGAACCGTGCTAGAGGAGACATTGTTATTTAAGAGACGCTTCGTTTATTAACACTCTTTTGTTTTGTTGTAAACAAAACATATACATCTACAAAATAAACTATTATTACGTACGAACCTTTTTGTAAATAAAGTTAGATGTTGTTGTTCTTTTTTTGGTGTTTTAAATGAGAGAACAAAAGAAAAGGAAAAGCAGGAAAATATAAAGTTATTACGAGAGAGAACTTGAAGAAAGAAAAACACAACATTTTTTTATTTATTTTTTCGTTTTACTACAAGTTTTTTTGGCAAAACAATTGCTCTTTACTGCTCTTTTTCTCCCGCGGTGTGACTGTTTTGCGCTCTCAGTTGCTTGTATTGCAAATGGAGCTGTTTAAAGGAATATAATAAAACTAGCGCGATTATGTGAGTGTGTGTGTGTGTGTGAGAGTACCAACAAAACACAAGTTTTAAGTGAAAAAAAAGAGCAACAAAACAACGGTTACTAACGTTTCTCACACAAATAGTTAAAAGGAAACAAAACAAAGTGAAAAATAACAAAAACAACAACAACACCGCCATCACCACGACCACCAACACCACCAACAAAAGAGTATTGTTTTGACAGTTTCGTGTGTGTCGTATGCCAGTTGTGCTGCTGCTTCTCTTTCAAGTAGTTGCGGGCATAGCACTCTTCATATTTTTATTACATTATTTAAGTTACATTTTTAATGCCATTGTACGCGATTTCTGTGAGACTCTAATAACGACCAAAGAATTTCTCCAACAATTGCAAGACGCGTACGCTAATTCCGCTGCTGGTACCGATTACCTACACGTCCAACACACAACATCTCCGGCGTCGTCATCCTCGTCGTCGTCGTCGTCGTTGTTGCAGGCCGTTGACAAAAGGAATTTCAGCAAAATTCCAATTAAAGTTCACAAAATGCATACATCGGACGATGCTAAATTTATTAAAAAGTGAGTGTGTAACAATATAAGAAAAGAAAAAATCTCTACAAATAATTAAAAAAATCAAAATCAAAAAACGAAGTCAAATCAAAAGAATTAAAGAAAAAGCAAAAAATCCTGTTTAAACTAGTGGCCGGGTATATAACGAAAAGAGAAAAAACGCCATGTTTTATTGCAAAAATTATGAAAAACAAGTGTTAAATTTCATTAAAGATGTTTGATTTCCTTTTGAAAACAAGTGAAAAAGTTAACATAAAATACGATATTAAAGAAAATTCTTTTCATTATTTCCTATGTGTTGTACCATGTCTGTCGTCAGCTTTTATTGATTTTCCCATTTTCCCTTTATATACTTTTGGTCTTTTTTTCTCTCTTATTCATTTTTTCCTTCTTCTACCACAAAATACAACAAACACACACGGTACAAATAAACACAACATTTTCCGCGCATGCAGCCACCCATTTCTATGCGTGTTGCCACATCAATTGAAGGACAACAAATAAAATCCCCAAATATAACCCAATAATAAATAGTGAAAGTGAAATAAAAATAAAAAAGGGAATGTGTGTGTAAAAAAATAAAAATTAA
This sequence comes from Sarcophaga variegata, assembly GCA_932273835.1. Lineage (NCBI taxonomy): Eukaryota > Metazoa > Arthropoda > Insecta > Diptera > Sarcophagidae > Sarcophaga > Sarcophaga variegata. The sequence goes on along the minus strand of OW026358.1, from coordinate 142,589,394 downwards.
CCAGCAAATTTGCCTCCTTTCAACAATCAATTAATATTTAAAGAAAATTTATTTAAATTGTTTGCATACAAAGGGCCATAATCAGGCTTTTATTTTTCTAAGGATTACCATACGTAATTAAATTAAAGTATCCGAATCGATTGAAATCAAAAAATAATATTTAAAATAAATGTAAATTCATTCTAAATTAGTGCTCATCAGTTTAGCCATTTCTCAAACGAAAAGTATAAGAAAAAACTATAAAAAGCAAAGGTTATTTCGGACCGGTACCAATACCGTCATTAAATACTAAATCTTAACAAATCCAAACAATTTCGTAAGTTTTACAAAACTGTGGGTTCTGTCCAAATCTTCTTTAGCTAGAGACGTTCTGTGTCCTATGATGTTATGTTACTTGTTCTCTTCTTCATTCTCGTCATTACAGCTTTTGCTGAAAGAATTCTGAAGGTTTCCTAGTATCCGACCATGTGTATCCTGGGTTGTACTGCTGTGAGGTTTCTAAGACAGATTATGACTAGCTTTAATGAAAGTTTTGTTCACCATATATCCTTAGCAGGTCAGAATTGTCTGATCTATAAACAAGTGGTTCCATAATACCTCTCCTTGCAAGTACATCAGATTTGTTGTCACTTTTAATATCACCGTTTACAGGAATGTACGAACTGTGGCTATCTGCTTTAGAGATACGTAACATTCTTGTACAATTTTTTATGTGGTACACACGCTTTCTAAGGAATTAATGACTGCTTTGTTTTGAGTAAATGTCTCTATGCGATATACTCCGGCACCGAATCCGCACAGCGACAGTCTGTTTAGACATTGCCCGTTTACAGGATTTCATTTCAAATCGTTACCATCTGGCAGCTCTTGTTAGAAATAGAAAAACAAGTGCTTGCTTTCGTACATAGAAAATAAACGTATACAGTTACTCTTACACTCTCTCTTGCTCTCCCTCAGTTTTTGAATTACTCTCTCTCATATACAAAAAAAAAAAATACATAACGTACGTATAAACGTAACGGTATATTAAATGTGAATACAAGTGTTTAAAGAAAAACGAGAAATTATTAAAGAAAATGCCGAAAATAAAGAAAATTTTGCAAAATTTATAAAAAAAAAAAAAATAAAAAGAAAACACAAAAGTGACGCAAACAAATTAAACTGAAAGCAATAAATAAATAACAAACACCCAAAAAAAGTGATGATTTAAACAAAATACAAAGAAAATAAAATTATCAAAAAATAAGCATTTAAAATTTTTTTTCCATTTCTTTAAAAAAATTTTTTTAATGATTTCATTTTCTTTTTCAAGTTCTGTTGTCCCTGTATTAATAAAAGAAAATTTTTGGTTTATTAACGTGATTTAAATTTAAAAAAAATATTGTGTTTCTTTTCTATTTTGTATTTTTAAAAAAATAAAAATAAAAAAATATTGCTTCCTCCTGATTAAAAAAAAAATATTGAAAAAAAAAAATACAAAATCATTATTTAATAACCGCTGGAAATACATAAAATGCTACAAAAAAACAGACGTTGGAAAGGCGGCAGTATTGAACCTCATCCCACTGATAAGGCCTTAATTGTCAATTACCAGCTGGAGGCTACAGTCTTTGGTGATCCCAATAATCCCATGTTAGAGGAGAAAAAGGTAAGTGTTACTTATACACAAGCATACTTGCATACTTTTAAAAATACCATAAAAACCTCTCGTTACTTTTTTCTATGTGTTTCTACGTTTGTTGTTGTTGTTGTTTATTTAATAGGACTTTGTTTTTGCAGCCTCTTACAGCAGAGTGTCACCTTGTGTTTTATCGTAACACAACTCGCTCTCTCTCTCCTCTCCTTGCCTTGAACAACCGTTAGTTACAATTACTCTCTTTTTTTTTTGCTTGTAAATTCATAACAGCCAGTGTGTTTAATTTTCCTTTTTTGTACGCTCTTTACCCTTAAGTTAATTGTTTCATGGTTTAAAATTTATGGATATTTCGTTGTTGTTATTCGCTTTTTCCTTTACTTAAAATGACTAATAGCCTTCGCAAGTGTATGAGTGTGTGTGTGTGCGTGCTCTAAATGAAAAAAATTTTCCTTCGTTTTTACAGTTGTGTTGTTGTTGTTTTTTTTTAATGAATTTTGCAGACATTTTTTCATTATAATCGTTGTTGTTATTATTGTTTGTTGCTTACTTAGTTGATAGAGTATTTGTTGGGTTTGTCTTCTGGCTCCCTTAATCATCTGTCATCTTTGGGTTTTTAAATGCTTGAAAATAAGTTTTTTGTTCTTGTTTTTGTTTTAGGTTGGCGAAGCAATCAATTTATGAAAAATGTGTGTCTGTAAAATATTTTCCGCATGATTTAAGATTTAATGAGCAACACAACACATTTTTTATGTTTTTTTTTGTTTAATTGAATTGTAAATAAAATTTAATTGCTTTGAATTAAACAAATCTTATACTATTTAAAGATTGTTGGTTGTTTCTCTGTTGGTTCATAGAGTAAGCGCTTAAGTTTTTAATTCAGAATAAAATTTGACAAACCCTTTACATTTAAATGCTCCAACAGAAACATTTGATAAAAGTGTACCGAACATTGGCTTTGGCATTGATCTTCATATAGTTTTTCCCTATTGTGCAGATGTTGGTGATAGATAGTCCATGACCTGAAAGTATCCGCATCAAGTAATAGTTTAGTTTCGCCTCTCCTTAAAATAACAGCACATGGTATCAGTCTCGATGTCCACCTACCGTTCGTGGCGATATTTCATCTTGCTTTCCAATACTACATAATTTGTACGGTCATGGAAGGTCATCTGCTCATTTTAGTCCACATATTTTCTAAGGTTCTTTCAATGATGATATCCTCAGGGTTCTTCCTGAAGGTATTATTCGCAAGAGATGAACATATTTTCGTCTCCATACTTCATCCACTGTTTTCGAATTAATTCATGCAGTAAAACAGGTTATTGCTGGCGTGGATATTGTACGATATGCCGACTCTAAGAGTAATACGTTTTCCAATTTTTCTCATTCTATTTGCCTCCCTAAATATCGCTCCCGCAGAAAAGGATACAGTCGTCATAAAAAAGTTATATCTGCTTGGAAATTGTGCTCCTAAGAGCGCAATTTGATGGTGTTTTCGAGTAAATTGATATGTTAACAAAATCTTCACATGATATTTTACACCCCATAAGTACCTTTGTGATGTTATATGACTATTTTTAGGATTCTCTAATGAGCTATAAAAATCGCTGTCCCCGCTAGCTAAACGTTTCACTTGTCTGTCTAGCTCGCTGTAACGTATGTATCTGCGGATGTAGTTTAACACGACGAGCGCTAACGAGTTTAGATTTCGTAGTTCGGTTATACGCCAGGTTTCAACGGAGATCCATTCCTTTCGTAAAAGTCCTTTATGGTGGGGTCAATAAACATGGACTTCGCTCTTTCCCATTACGAAAGTAAGATTATAGCACGAATGGTGTTTCCATTGCCGGAATTTCTTATACATATCTGCTAGTTTATACATACTGTTTGTCAAAAAAATCTTTGCACAGATCAAAAAAATGTAAAATGTGATCTTCATTCAAGAATTCCAACAACAAAATCTTTAAATACTTTTTTATTTTTGCACACATTCTATAACTGTACTTGTTTACGACCATAAGGCGAAAATAGTTTTCTAATAGTCACACACATTACAATAATAACAACAATAAAAGAACTTTACACAGTATAAAGGGTGTCAAAAAAATCTTTGCATATTGAATGAAGATAATAAAAATATTACAAAAAAATGCCGTTATTTCCCAAAAATGTTGTGCATTTTGGGTTTTTTACAAATGAGATGGAATGTGAAAGGGGTAAACAACGTTTTATTAATGAAGTGATCGTTTTTTTATGTAACAAGTGTTCTTATATTTGAATACAAAAAATGCCAGGAAAACGAGTTTCAAAAAATATTATACAATTGGTCTATTTCAACTAATACAAAAGCAAATCTGATAAAAACACAAATATTCTTCAAGAGTGGCTAGGAAAAAACCCCTACTGTCAGCACAAAATGTCGAAAAGGGATTAAGATTTGCCACCGAATACATTTCACTTCCTCCGGAGTACTGGGACGCTGTTATTTTCTCAGATGAGACGAAAATAATGCTTTATTATCATGACGGACCGCAAAGAGTTTGGCGTAAGCCTCTGACAGTACCAGAAAATTAAAATCTTATTCCTACAGTAAAGTTTGGAAAACTGTCTGTAATGGTATGGGGCTGTATATCCAGCAAGGGAGTTGGTGTAATCAGGATTTTGGATGAAATAATGACTAAGGAAGTATATCTTGATATTTTAAAAAATTTACTGACCGCTAGCATTAAGAAATTTGGTTTTATTGACCCGGTTAATCCGAATAAATTTAATTACAAGTACTATCAAGATAATGATTCTAAACATAAATCTTATTTATGTAAGTCCAGGTTACTTTACAACTGCTCCAAAGTTATTGATACTCCTGCCCAAAGTCCTGATATTAACCGTATAGAAAATTTGTGGGTTCATCTAAAGCAAAAGGTAGGAAAAAGATCGCCCACAATTAAAATCGAATTGATAAATTTCATCAAAGAAAAATGGGAAAAAATACCATTAGAATATGACATTCCGAAGCTTATTCAATCCATGAGAAGCTGTCTGCAATCGGTGATTGATGCTCAAGGTGGACACACAAAATATTAGCACTATAATTTAAAAAAATTGCATAAGTCTTAATATTTTATCAAGTGTGCAAACATTTTTTTGACAGCAGTAAAATTGAATTGTTTTTGTTTTTTAATATTTTACTTCAGAATATTTTCATTGTTATAAAAGTTTTTTATTTATTATATTAACAAAACATATGTTTATAAAATCCTGTTTGAAAAAATTTAAAAAGTTGGTTATTTATATTAGTAATCAATGAATTTTTCGAAGTTTTTTTATTTTTCTCTATGTGCAAAGATTTTTTTGACAAACTGTATATCTGCAATTACAAAATGATCATTATTTGCCATTTACCCCTTATTGACACATGATCTATTTGGCTTTCCGTTCTCTGGTCCGGGGAAACCCAATCCAGAATATTTTCCGCATGCTAGTCAAATTATAGTTCACTATTCTTAGTTTTGTGAAAAAGTGAATGGCTGTCCATAATTAACCATCACTGTACTATGCAAAGTACATTCAAACAAATGTTGGACCTTCACCGGTTTTTTTTTGGCAATTCGAATAAAAATAGTAACAAAAACACGATTTGATTACTCGCATATTCCATTAAACAAAAAATAATCCCAATAAACAATAATTAAATAAAAAAAATTATTATTAAATGATAAAATCATCGTAAGCAGATAAGCAAAAATTAAAACAAAACGCAGCATAGTACAGTTCAATCGTTATTTCTTCTTCTTCTTCTTCACATTTTTCACTTAATCATTATTTGCTAATTAATTAACGCTTTAAAAAAGTGTAAACAACACAATTTCAGGCAACAAAACCTTTAACGCTGTTATTGTAACGCTATTATGCTAACAGATGAGAGAAGTCCGAAGAAATAAAACGAGCAACAACAACTACAACTTCACGTTGTTTTTTTTCACTATGATTTTGAAAGCGAATTTGTTTTGGTGTTTGTTTTTGGGTTTTTGTTTTGTTTTTATTTCCTTTAAATTTGTTGTTGTCGTTATTGTTTTCTAACTGTGCTACACTGTAAGTGTTGTTTTTCTAAATGAGTGTCATAATAAAGAAAGATTGCATGTGTGTGTGTGTGTGTAAGTGATCATATAAATATGCCCACCGAACATTTTCTTCAGTAAATAATTACGATTTACGATTATTACGATCTTATTTTACGATTTATTTTGACAGACTTTTGAAACAGTCTTGAATGCACCTTTCTTGTCTATTTTAATTGCTTATTCTGAATGCATACCGTGTTGTTTAGTCGTTTTCCGAAACTTATTTAGAAAGGTGACATTGCCTAACCGTGTCTCTTGTTGATGGTACACTATCTGGAAGACATCGGGATACTTCCTGCATAAATTGTATGTAGAGAAACTAAAGTGTCGTAATTTTGTAAATTCGTAAATCTTGATGAAAATATTTTCACCTCTATACTACATGCACTACAAGCAGTTAATATGCCGACTTTGCTTGTAGTGGTGATGACCCCTACACTGACTGAAAAGCTTTTCTCTCTCATGTATAAAATTTAACACACACAACATAGTTGGTGGGAGAAGCTAGGTTGTAATTCTGACAAAAAAGGTTGTAATGATCAACTAAGTAAACTTAGTGGGTCTATATTCCGACAGGCCTCTATAATAATCCGAAAATAATGGTTCTGTGCGGCAAACGTATCGCGCACTACGTCCATTTTATCGTCGACAAAATCGTCCATCAGAGCAGTTAATTCGATTAACCATGGAACGTTTTCGCACCACGTTTACTCTTATTGATAACTCGCATCCGCAGAGATGCTGTACGGTGCGTACAGAAGAAGCTATTGCTGCTGTAGAGCGTAGCATTGAGGAAGACCCGAATGAGTCCATCCGCCATCGAGCACAGGAATTGGATCTGCGTCCATCCACTTTATGGAAGATTTTGCGGAAGGATTTTGGTTTGCGTGCTTACAAAATCCAACTCGTGCAAGATTTGAAGCCAAACGATCATCAAGTAAGGCGTAGATTCGTCGAATGGGCCCAAAAGGAGATTACCGTTGTTCCCGATTTTCATAAGCGAATTTTGTTTAGCGATGAAGCGCACTTCTGGTTGAATGGCTACGTCAACAAACAAAACTGCCGCATTTGGAGTGAAGGTATGTGGAAACACCGTTACATCCAGAAAAACTGACTGTTTGGTGCGCTTTATGGGCTGGTGGAATCATTGATCCGTACTTTTTCAAAAACGATGGTGGCCAGAGCGTTACAGTCAATGGTGATCGGTATAGAGCCATGATTACTAACTTTTTCATTCCTGAATTGAATAACCATGATGTCCAGGAGATGTGGTTTCAACAAGACGGCGCAACATGTCACACAGCTCGTGCCACAATAGATGTATTGAAAGACACGTTTGGTGACCGCCTAATTTCACGTTTTGGACCTGTGAATCGGCCTCCAAGATCTTGTGATTTAACACCGCTAGACTACTTTCTGTGGGGCTATGTAAAGTCATTGGTCTATGCGGTAAAGCCACAAACGCTTGACCATTTGGAAGACAACATTCGCCGTATTATTGCCGATATACGGCCACAAGTGTTGGAAAAAGTCATCGAAAATTGGACGTCCGGATTGGGCTACATCCGTGGCGGTCATATGCCAGAAATCATATTTAAAATGTAATGCCACAAGATTATCTTTCGGATAAATACAATTCATGTCAATCGAATAATCCATCGTTGTTTTATTGCAACTTAAAGTTCTATGCCTCTATAAAAAACACCCTTTACTAAGAAAGCATTTTCTTTCCCAACCTCAATAAAATTTTTAATTTCAACAACATAACTGGCTTGTGAATAGGCTTCTCTAAATAAAAGTTCTACCGCCACTCAAATTGTTCACTGGGTAATGATAGTAGCTGAGAAAGCATTTTCATTTTAAAAGAGAACCGCGGTTAAATTTTTAATTTCAAGAACATAAATGGCTTGTGAATAGGCATCTCTAAACAAAATATCTATTGCCACTCAAATTGTTCACTGGGTAATGGCAGTAGGTAGTATGGCAGATCGCCAGTACATGGACATCAATTCCACACTTGAGTGTTAATTTATGCTAAAAAATCAATATTTGTTTAGCACTTTAGATTATGGGGAAAAATAAAAATAAATGCTAAATACCAACAACAACAACAACAACAATAATAACAACAAATTCAACTAATGTTTACAAAGTGAATATTTGTTTTATTATTGTTGTTATCCTAGGCTTAGGCTGTCGTAGCTATCACAGACAGAGTGTTTATAGAGTTTAACGTTGATTTTAATTTCTATTTTTTGCTTTGCTAACGGTTATTGATCTTGGGTGTCATTTGAAGGTCAATTACCAGCCAGGGTTGGGTTTCGATATGGCTGCGTAGAGTAGTTTTCCTTCTCCATGTGAAATTGAAATTCAGCTGATCAATGAAACCTAGAGACAAGGGCATGTTAATGTTAATGATAATGCGAGCGTAATGGGTGTTAATTAATGCAAACAAATGAAGGCAAACAATTGATATATGTTTTCCTTTGTTGGAAAAATATTTTTTAATTTCAAAAAATTCAAATTTTTTGTAGCCTTAGACATTCTGTTTGATTTCGAGAGTTTGTAAGGCGATTGGAAATCCGAAAGGTCTTTAGTAATTCAATCATTAATGTCTTTATCCCATCAGCAATGTTTAGTCATAGTGGTACCAAGATAAAGGCGATTTTATGGGAGTTTTTTTTAACTAAAGGCTGTTTTTTATAGAGGTATAGAATTTTAAGTTGCAATAAAACAACGATGGATTATTCGATTGACATGAATTTTATTTATCCGAAAGATAATCTTGTGGCATTACATTTTAAATATGATTTCTGGCATATGACCGCCACGGATGTAGCCCAATCCGGACGTCCTATTTTCGATGACTTTTTCCAACATTTGTGGCCGTATATCGGCAATAATACGGCGAATGTTGTCTTCCAAATGGTCAAGCGTTTGTGGCTTTACCGCATAGACCAATGACTTTACATAGCCCCACAGAAAGTAGTCTAGCGGTGTTAAATCACAAGATCTTGGAGTCCAATTCACAGGTCCAAAACGTGAAATTAGGCGGTCACCAAACGTGTCTTTCAATAAATCTATTGTGGCACGAGCTGTGTGACATGTTGCGCCGTCTTGTTGAAACCACATCTCCTGGACATCATGGTCATTTAATTCAGGAATGAAAAAGTTAGTAATCATGGCTCTATACCGATCACCATTGACTGTAACGTTCTGGCCACCATCGTTTTTGAAAAAGTACGGACCAATGATTCCACCAGCCTATAAAGCGCACCAAACAGTCAGTTCTTCTGGATGTAACGGTGTTTCCACATACACTTGAGGATTACCTTCACTCCAAACAAAACTGCCGCATTTTTGTTTGTTGACGTAGCCATTCAACCCGAAGTGCGCTTCATCGCTAAACAAAATTCGCTTATGAAACAACGGGAACAACGGTAATCTCGTTTTGGGCCCATTCGACGAATCTACGCCTTACTTGATGATCGTTTGGTTCCAAATCTTGCACGAGTTGGATTTTGTAAGCACGCAAACCAAGATCCTTCCGCAAAATCTTCCATAAAGTGGATGGACACAGATCCAATTCCTGTGCTCGATGGCGGATGGACTCCGTTCGGGTCTTCCTCAATGCTACGCTCTACAGCAGCAATAGCTTCTTCTGTACGCACCGTACAGCGTCTCTGTGGATGCGAGATATCAATAAGAGTAAACGTGGTGCGAAAACGTTCCATGGTTAATCGAATTAACTGCTCTGATGGACGATTTTGTCGACGATAAAATGGACGTAGTGCGCGATACGTTTTCCGCACAGAACCATTATTTTCGAAATAAAATTCCGCTATTTGCAAGCGTTGTTCCGGCGTGAGTCTATTCATGATGAATTGCCAAACCAAACTGAGAATAAATCACTTGACAGCTGTTAAATCGGTCGCCATCTTGAAAAGTAATGCCAACTTAAAGTTCTATACCTCTATAAAAAAACACCCTTTATTAATATACGGTCACAGGAAACATACAACAGTCTGTGCCTAAAGAGGAGCTTAATCCCGATTAAACTTTTGTTTAGAAAATCGATTAGCCAAGTCCCCAATAATCATTTGATTAATGAAACTGCAACACATTCCTCCCTCCACCGTCCTCTTTTACTGCTCTCACCATCAGTATTTAACATCAATCACACGCATTCAACTAAAAAAGAAGAAAAACTTGATGAATTTTTTTATGGCAAACAAAAATTTAAGTTTTTTTTTTCTTCTATTTCTTCTTCTCCTTTTAAAATTCCAGCAGAGCGGTTCAATACAATTTCAGTTGTTGGTAATTAATTGCCGAAGGGAGGGAAAGGAGGCAACAGCGTTTGGGTAGGCTGTCTTGCTGATGATGAAGACGATGACGATGATTTAACGTTGATTTCTTAATTAATTTCATGGCACATTCATTATAAAGTTATGAGGCACAGGCACACATGTGGTCTTTATTTGCTTCTGTAATTTTCGATTTATTTTTTCTTTGCTTTTCTTATTTTCTATTCTCTTTTGGTTTGTTTTTCTTGAACAAAATATATTGAAAAATGGAAAATTCATCAAAATTGTGGAATGAACGTAATACGCGCACAAGGTTTTCTTCCAACAACTCAATTGTTTCTCTCTTTTTTTTTTTTTTTTTTTTTTTTTTTTTTTTTTTTTTTTTTTTTTTTTTGCAAAATGCGGCCAAGTATTAATTGCAAGATGCCCTACAATCAGCAAGCAGTTTTAACTGTTTCGACAATGGATTTGTTACCAATATTTTGGAAATTCTTGAAGTTTAAAGAAAAATGGTTTGAGAATTTTGGGCAGGTTTTTTCCTAAGACTGTATTATGGCGATGTGGTTTGATAGATGATACGGTCCCTCCTTTGTTCTAGGTTAGGTTAGGTCCGAGTGGTAGCTCTGATATCACAAAGCTCACTTGAGCATGCATAGCGGCCCGTTGTGATGTCACGGGTGAACGCATTCCCTAAGTTCCACTAAAATCTGGTAAAAGGAAGAAGTTGGTCAGCGCGAGGGCTGCACAACAAAAGCACGACTACCCCGCACTGGAAAACCAGCCAAAAAATTTGATGAACGAAGCTATATCCTTGGAATGGGGAGCCAAATAACCTATATCTACACCTAACAAGAGACGGGCACTGGCAAAGAAAGTGAACAACAGTCTCCTCTTCCTCAGTGGACCTGCATCCACAGCAGAAGTCGTTGAAAGGGAGCCTCATTCATTCCGCGTGTCTACCCATGACGCAATGACCTGTAAGCATGGCCACTGCGGTTGAGATGACGTCACGACCAAGACCAAGTAATCGGTTGGTACGCTTTCTATCCATCTTGGGCCAGGTGAGTCTAGCGGTAGAGCAGGACTCCTCATTGACCCCGGATAGGTTGGCGTCCCGAAAGAACCTCCGCGCAATGGTCAACTTGATCGAGGCAAGTGACATACCCAATTCAACAGAAGAGGATTCCGGAAGGAGCGCACCAGCTCTGGCGAGCTCGTCGGCCCTACAGTTTCCCGGAATTTCACTGTGGCCGGGGACCCACGCCAGAGAGACACTGGTTAAGCACCCCGCGAGAAGGTCGAGACAGCGGCGACATTCCCTAACGATCCCAGTGTTAATCACAAAACCCGATAGAGATCTTATCGCGGCCTGACTATCAGAAAAGATCGAGACGCGAGTGAAAGGAGCATCATTGATGAGAGAAGGTCGAGACAGCGGCGACATTCCCTAACGATCCCAGAGTTAATCACGAAACCCGATAGAGATCTTATCGCGGCCTGACTATCAGAAAAGATCGAGACGCGAGTGAAAGGAGCATCGTTGATGAGGATCCATTGAGCGGCCCGGTAAATTGCCATCACCTCCGCCTGAAACACACTGCAGTAGTCCGGCAGACGGAGAGAAATATTTAGGTCCAGTTTCCCAGAGTAGGCACCGCTTCCAATCCCATTATCGAGTTTAGTGCCGTCGGTATATATATCCAGGTCCTTTGTTCTAGCAAGGCGAAGTTTATTTCCCAGTAATGATTCCCTCTTTCGGAATATTTCAATCCATGCAAATCGGTAGCGATGCTTTTCAAACATGTATTGGTCGTGATTTTCTCTATCAGCGTATGAACAGTTGGGCAGGGGGACTTTTATATCGTCCCCTTATTCATAGTTTCTACATTTTACAGGGTTGAGGTCTTACCGAGTATATCCTGGGTGACTGGTCACCCGGAAAACCAAGTCTCTGACAGTTTAACAGAAGCAGGCAGTAATAAAGTCGATGTGAACCAGCTTAGTTGACTTCAAACTGTACAATATGCAGCAGCATTGCAGGAATGCAAATCAGACAAGCTCTCACAATACATCAGAAATGGAATACGCAAGAACGCACGCCCAACTGGAATACTACATCACACAGATATCGTCCGATTGCGGATGCTTTTAGCAATATTTGCACCGTTTTCAGCTAACAAGCAGTCAAAGTGATACCACGAAATATGTCACGTTCGAATGGAAAAGATTCACTGAAAAACGTAGAGCACTAGACAAAGTTTACGGGCTGCAGACCGCTAACCGCTAAATATTTAATGCGCCCACGTAGTGCCAATTGGAAAAGAGAGAGAATGCCGGGTTTTGCTACAGCGTGCAAAAGCAACAACTACATTAATAACGGGCGGACATCGAACGGAGACGATACTCCTGCTTTTTTTACTTAATAGGGTTTTATAACCCTTTGGTCAGGATTACAACCTAGTTTCTCACTTCACTACAGTTTGATGTCGACTCCGAACGTCAGAATTGAGAAACTTTACATGGCAATTTTAGTTTACTCTGAGAGTTTTTGGATAGAGAACTGAGCCAGAAGAGAAAGTTGCTTGTAAGAAGTAGGTTCTCATATTTCGTTTTGTTCGAAATATGTGAGATGGGGGTTGAACTACGGGCTCTTATCTAGTAAGGCAATACACTACCTGGTAGATTACAGCGACGGCTGACGATTTTCCTACAGAAACAATCAAACTAAATGGTGTTTTTTATAGAGGTATAGAACTTTAAGTTGCAATAAAACAACGATGGATTATTCGATTGACATGAATTTTATTTATCCGAAAGATAATCTTGTGGCATTACATTTCAAATATGATTTCTGGCATATGACCGCCACGGATGTAGCCCAATCCGGACGTCCTATTTTCGATGACTTTTTCCAACATTTGTGGCCGTATATCGGCAATAATACGGCGAATGTTGTCTTCCAAATGGTCAAGCGTTTGTGGCTTTACCGCATAGACCAATGACTTTACATAGCCCCACAGAAAGTAGTCTAGCGGTGTTAAATCACAAGATCTTGGAGGCCAATTCACAGGTCCAAAACGTGAAATTAGGCGGTCACCAAACGTGTCTTTCAATAAATCTATTGTGGCACGAGCAGTGTGACATATTGCGCCGTCTTGTTGAAACCACATCTCCTGGACATCATGGTTATTCAATTCAGGAATGAAAAAGTTAGTAATCATGGCTCTATACCGATCACCATTGACTGTAACGTTCTGGCCACCATCGTTTTTGAAAAAGTACGGACCAATGATTCTACCAGCCCATAAAGCGCACCAAACAGTCAGTTTTTCTGGATGTAACGGTGTTTCCACATACACTTGAGGATTACCTTCACTCCAAATGCGGCAGTTTTGTTTGTTGACGTAGCCATTCAACCAGAAGTGCGCTTCATTGCTAAACAAAATTCGCTTATGAAAATCGGGAACAACGGTAATCTCGTTTTGGACCCATTCGACGAATCTACGCCTTACTTGATGATCGTTTGGCTTCAAATCTTCCGCAAAATCTTCCATAAAGTGGATGGACACAGATCCAATTCCTGTGCTCGATGGCGGATGGACTCATTCGGGTCTTCCTCAATGCTACGCTACGCTACAGCAGCAATAGCTTCTTCTATACGCACCGTACAGCGTCTCTGGGGATGCGAGTTATCAATAAGAGTAAACGTGGTGCGAAAACGTTCCATGGTTAATCGAATTAACTGCTCTGATGGAAGATTTTGTCGACGATAAAATGGACGTAGTGCGCGATACGTTTTCCGCACAGAACCATTATTTTCGAAATAAAATTGCACTATTTGCAAGCGTTGTTCAGGCGTGAGTCTATTCATGATGAATTGCCAACCAAACTGAGAATAAATCACTTGACAGCTGTTAAATCGGTCGCCATCTTGCAAAGTAATGCCAACTTAAAGTTCTATACCTCTATAAAAAACACCCTATATAACTAGTTGAGCCCAACGCTCCAAGGAAGACTTAACCCTCAGTGTCAGCGGGGTGGTGTTAGTGGATGGAAGTTACTGAGTAACTGAGGCTTTCATCTACTCTACACCTTGTTAAAAAAACCAGGAATCTATCAGTCTAATCGTAAACGGTACTATCACTAAAAGAGCTCAGCTCTTAGCCACACTTAGCCAACAACATGTGGAATCTGAATGATGGCGGAAGACGGGGAACCATAAATGGTCTTTCAAAAACTCACCCATGAAACCTGGTAGCATTTATCAGCAACCGAAATGAATGGTCGATGGTGGGCTTTATGAATCACAAAACTGTGATAGTCTTTGCGTATACCTCCGTCATAAAAGTGTAGGGTATTTTAACAATCAATCTTTATCTCCTCTTAATTTCTTAACGTTATCAGCACACATACTCTGATGGTTTAAATGTTTTGACCGACTTGTTACTCATAATTTTATGGCAGTACAGGGTGGGTAACGGCAGGGAATGGTAGTATGGGTATGGCTATGGGTTTGTGTGTTGGTGTGGCCATATTTTCAAAAACGAACAACTGACTCAAGTGAGTCATTCCATGGATAATAGACGTCAGTCATATATTACACAGAAGCAGAAGCAGAAGTTAGTGTGGCAGTGTGGTGCTGATTCAGTGTTGCATGGAAAATGCGTAATTGTTGCATTATGAGTTGTTGTTGTTTTGTTTTGTTGTTGTTGAATTATACAATCGCATTTTGATATCTCTATTGTTTGTTGTTGTTTTTTATATTGTTTTCTATTATTAAACGTTATTAAGAAATATACCATAATAATAGTAACAACAACAACAACAAGAATAGTAATAATAATAATAATAATAATCAACAACAACAAAAGTAAACCAAATTTGGTAAATAAATCGTAATGAAGAGACAAAAAAGAAAAAAATAATTCTGAAATAACAATAAATTTTTAATTTTATTTTTTTTGCTTTATTTGCCAATTTTTCTAGAAAATTTATTTAATTTCCGTTTTGTTTAGAGTTTCTATGGCCTTTTAAGGGAACTTGTTTAGCCATTAACCTTAACACTTTCATTCTAAGTCCAGCTAACTGGGAAATTCTGCGAAAGTAAATCAATTGCAATTTTAAGCAAGGTTACCATTCCGTTAAACGCTTCAAAAAACCTAACCTAACTTAGTTTGCAAGTTTCAGCATTCAAGCATTTCCTAAAGGGGACATACACTGAGCGCCAAAAATGAGTAAACACCACTGAAATAATTCATCTCCTTAGGATAGCGAGAAAAGTAAATGAGAATAGTCGAATAAATTTCCAAAAATAAAAACTTATAAAATGTTAAAACAAAAACAACAATTCATGATAAAAGAACTTTTTTTATACTTAAGAACAAAACTGTTTTATATAGAGGTGTTTTTTATAGAGGTATAGAACTTTAAGTTGCAATAAAACAACGATGGATTATTCGGTTGACATGAATTTTATTTATCCGAAAGATAATCTTGTGGCATTACATTTTAAATATGATTTCTGGCATATGACCGCCACGGCTGGCGCGGATTTAGTCCAATCTGGACGTCCAATTTTCGATGACTTTTTCCAACATTTGTGGCCATATATCGACAATAATACGGCGAATGTTGTCTTCCAAATGGTCAAGCGTTTGTGGCTTTACCGCCTAGACCAATGACTTTACATTGCCCCACAGAAAGTAGTCTAGCGGTGTTAAATCACAAGATCTTGGAGGTCCAAAACGTGAAATTAGGCGGTCACCGAACGTGTCTTTCAATAAATCTATTGTGGCACGAGCTGTGTGACATGTTGCGCTGTCTTGTTGAAACCACATCTCCTGGACATCATGGTTATTCAATTCAGGAATGAAAAAGTTAGTAATCATGGCTCTATACCGATCACCATTGACTGTAACGTTCTGGCCACCATCGTTTTTGAAAAAGTACGGACCAATGATTCCACCAGCCCATAAAGCGCACCAAACAGTCAGTTTTTCTGGATGTAACGGTGTTTCCACATACACTTGAGGATTACCTTCACTCCAAATGCGGCAGTTTTGTTTGTTGACGTAGCCATTCAACCAGAAGTGCGCTTCATCGCTAAACAAAATTCGCTTCGACGAATCTACGCCTTACTTGATGATCGTTTGGCTTCAAATCTTGCACGAGTTGGATTTTGTAAGCACGCAAATCAAGATCCTTCCGCAAAATCTTCCATAAAGTGGATGGACACAGATCCAATTCCTGTGCTCGATGGCGGATGGACTCATTCGGGTCTTCCTCAATGCTACGCTCTACAGCAGCAATAGCTTCTTCTGTACGCACCGTACAGCGTCTCTGGGGATGCGAGTTATCAATAAGAGTAAACGTGGTGCGAAAACGTTCCATGGTTAATCGAATTAACTGCTCTGATGGACGATTTTGTCGACGATAAAATGGACGTAGTGCGCGATACGTTTTCCGCACAGAACCATTATTTTCGAAATAAAATTGCACTATTTGCAAGCGTTGTTCCGGCGTGAGTCTATTCATGATGAATTGCCAAACCAAACTGAGAATAAATCACTTGACAGCTGTTAAATCGGTCGCCATCTTGAAAAGTAATGCCAACTTAAAGTTCTATACCTCTATAAAAACACCCTTTAGTAATAAAACAAAAGTGTTGACTCACTTATGGCGCTCACTGTAGGCACTTCGACTGTTGAGCGTATTAAATTGCAGTTGAGGAGAAGACTAATAGGTTTGTGATTGGGAAACGTTTCTGTTTTGCTAAACAGGATGAAGTGTTAAGTGTAACTTTTGTCGCCGTTTTAGAACTTTTTACGAGAGACTTTTCACAGAGTCGGCGGTGGAAGATAGGATATTTAGAACCTGGCTCTGACTTTCTGAAATACTGGTTCATCTTAGTTACTTACTCAATTGGTAATTACAGCCATTTAGTAAGGATTACAACCTAGTTCCTCAATCCACCCATATTGTGTGTGTTTTATCCATGAGTGGCGAACAGTCGGAGACAGATTTTTGAGGAACAATTCATTACAATTTTATTTACTCTCAGAGTCTTCACCAGCAAGTAATCGAAGAAATATTTTTTCATATTTCGCTCTGTTTGAAATTTCTGAGCTGAGGTTTGAACCACGCCTTTTCTGGGTTAAGATGCGACCAGATTAACTAAGCGGGCGAACAGGTGTTCTTTCCAAACCAGAAAGTTTTAGCCAAGGCGTGAACTTTTTCCCCAATTGCCAACCTAATTGCGGTCAAGATGATCCATATGAGCAGATTATGTATTCGATTTGCCATTGTGGTACATGCCGTGCTGGCCAGTGAGTCCACAATACAATTCCAGGGTATGCCAGAGTCTTCAATATGACCAGGGACTTTAATAATGGAGACGTTAAAATAATCCGCCATCAGCAGGAGAAATAGTCGTCATTTACAGCCTAGACGCAGCTACGACGCACTATGTGGCATTTTGCCTGAAAACCTGGCCAAAATTAATAGAAGTGTTTTATGAGTTAATGGCTGGAATTTTTTGATAGTGTTAGGGATAATTAGGCCCAAAGATGAACCCAACTGAGTTTGGTTCAAATCGGTTCGTGATTTCGCCTAGCCCCCATACAAATTCCCCTCGAAATTGCACTTATTTACACATAATTATGGTAATTATGCAACAATCATGATAAAATCTAGCATGGATCAGTTCTGTGTACTAATAAATCATGGCGTAAAGTTTGGTGAAAATCGGATCACATTTGACCCTAGTCCCCATATAAAGTCCCCTTTAGAAATTCACGTTTGCGCTTATAAATGGCTTAAAAACATCGGTATTGTGAAGAAATTCGGTATGAACATGTATTTTGTAAATCTAAATCATATTACCAAATTTTGTTATGGTCGGTCAATAATTGCCTCTTGGTCCAAAATGGGGCCCCTTAAGAAAATATGTTTAACAATTATAATTGGCTTAAACATTTTATTACCTCGATGAAATTCGTCATGAACATGTTTAATATGAATGTGAATCATTTATGATCACATTTTATTATGATCGGATCATAAGTGCCCCTAGGCACCACATACGGTCCATTAAGAAAATCAAACATATGTACGTCTCATATTGTTATAATAGTCGATATACATACATATGTAATTAAGTTTTTAAAGTTCTATGATTATTAATATTTTATTTATATTATTTATTTTACATTATTTAATACTTAACTTACAAAAATACTTAAAAAGTGAAACGAACTACAATCCTTAAAATCGTTATCATTTTCATCATCAATGTCAGGAAGGAGTAATTTAATAATATCTGAATTCCTTCGCAATTTTTGTGTACCGCAGCTTATAAAAGGGTCACTGTTTAAAAGTAACCTATTCAGGACATCTCGATTGGTATCGTTTCTACTGAATTTCCTCGCATAATTCGTACGCCACATATGGCGTTATTGCCTATGGCTTTATTACACTGCGACTAAAATTTTAAATTTTTCAAAAATAAGTAAAATTTTCAAAAAATCGCCAAAAATAATTGCGCAAATTTGCGCAAACTTTCCTTTTTGTTCCTGCATGTAGCGAGTTCATATTTTCTTGTGGTATATAACATTAAACCACTAAAAACTACTTTCACCTTTAAAATCCTTATTCTTTTTTTAGGAAGGGTAAAAAAATGTGAAATTTTTATTATTTTTAAATTTTGAAGGAATAATTTTAACATTAATATATGAGATATACAGTTGTGTTCATAAAAATAGGAGTGAGCCCATTGAAAAACAAAAGCTTAAATTTTAACAAATAAAAATGCATGGTTTAATTAAATTTTTTGGTGTAATGTAATGTTGATTCAATACTAAATTATTTAAGTTATTCATTAATTAAATAAAGCTTTCAACAAGTAAGTAACAGGAAGTTTAAAAAAAAAATATCTTAAAAAGTGCTGTTCAAAATAATAGGAGTATTTCTGTTTTTATAAAGATTTACTATTAAAAAAGTTAAAAATGCTTATGACTATAATCAGAACCTTTAAATACTATCAGTATTTGGTAGAATAGCCTTTACTTTTTATTACATCTACGAGGCATGGAGTAAACTAAATCCTTGCATCGTTTTAGTGGAACTTTATTCCACCCATCTTGCACTACAGACCACAACTCAGTTGCATTTGACGGTTTTCTCTCGGCAATATATTTTTTAACATCCCTCATAGATGTTCTATGGGATTAAAGTCAGGAGACTGAGCTGGCCACGCCATAACCTTTACCCCATTAACCCGAAACCACTAGAGGCGTGGAGTATGGTAACATCACTTCTCTCAAAATGCCAACATAGACGTTCCTATCCATTATGCCTCTAATTGGATGTATTGGGCCTAAACCATTATATGAAAACCTTCCCCATATCATTAGTTTTGCACCACCATGTTTAACTGTCTTTTGTGTATACTGAGCTTTATATTTGGTGTTGGGCGGACGTCTAACATGCAGTCTAGGCCCAATGCCACCAAATAAAACAATTTTGCCTTCGTCAGTCCACAATAGGTTTCTCCATGTTTCTTTCGGATATTTGATATGTTCTTGGGCAAACTTTAAGCGTGCTGCTGCCTGTTTTGTATGTCAACAATGGCACCTTTTGTGAACTTTTTGCGAATAAATTGTTGTCCATCAGACGTCTACGAATAGTAGGGACACTTACGGCAAGATACAGATCCTTTTGAATTTTATTTGAAGACGCTGAAGGATTTATTTTGCTGTATCGCACAATTCGGTGGTCATCGACAGTAGATGTTTTGGCCTTGCGCCCACGCGTTTCGAGGTTTTTTTTATATTTTAATGGATTTGCGATCATTTGATTGGAGCAACGTAAGGTTTCCTCAATTTCTTTAGAAGTTTTGCCCTTTTTTCGAAGATTTTTAATTAGTTTTCTCTTTTCTTCAGTACAGTGCTTTCCTCGTCCCACTATTACAAAAATTTATGTGAATCACTGTAGAAAAAGTTTTAACTACATTTTTACGTACTTATTTTTCACTTTTTTCTTTAAATTATGTGCTGTTATGTTGTTATTTTTAAAAGAACACTCACACTCCTATTTTTTTGATCAACTGAATTCAGGGGCAAACACAGAAATGAATCAATTTCATCGTAAATATTAAAGTTATTACGAGATTCTTTTTTGTATTTTATTTCTTACATATCGTTGTAACTACCATTAAAATATATCATGTTTTGCAAATTGGTAGAATAAAAAATTTTAACTTTGAAAATATTACATGGTAGCACTCCTATTATTTTGAACACAGCTGTATATATATATAAAAAAAAACTAAAAGTAGTAGCTCATACCTTTCAAATAAAAAGAAATCAATATAAAACCTCTATTCGTTTAGCCACAAAAAAATATCATAGAAAAAAACGCCAAAAACGCATTTAATTTTCTTCACTTTCCTGACTTTGACATCGTCTCAAGTCTACAAATCTCAACTTAAAGTCGTGAAAATTCACTATATAATGCAGAATTTTGTTGTCTATCGAACTGCGTACTTAGTTTCTTAAATTTCTTTAAATTCATTTTTACCCTTTTGGCCAGCTTTTCAGGGTAAATGCCACACATAGTGCGACGTTTGAACAGCAGCCTGGCCGTCCGGTTATATTGCGTCCAAGTTCCGCCTGGCAGACATTGCAGTGATCAGAGAGTCTGTATGAGTTCCTGTTTATACAACCGCATCCCATTTTCCCTTTCTTATTTCTTTCTTTGGGCTTCTTTGTCATTGAACGCCGCCGCCCTCGTATTCAGATATTTTTCTCTTTAATTGCATCTCCCAAATGCTACACCCTGTATTATGTTTTACCATTTCCTTTTTTAATTGTGTTTTATATTTTCTTAAACAAAAAGAAAAATCACAATTAAAACAATAACAATAACAACTGCTTCGTTTAGTTTTCCCCAACCGGAGTATGTGTTTGGGTCTGTGTGTGTGTGTGTGTGAGTGTTGCCATGATGATGAAATGCTCGTAATGTCGTCGTAACGTGATTAAATTTTTTTTGTTTTGTTTTGATTTTTTCGGTATTGTGCACAGAAAAATTTTTGTTACCAATTTATCACCTATTTTTGGCCATAAACAATAACACAGTAAATGCACGAACCACTAGGAACGATGCCTGCTCCCGTGAAAACCCTCTTAGAAAACACACACCCCATCTCCCCTCCCCCCCCTTAACAGCCAGGTTATGCAGCAAGCAGTCTTTGGCTTGGGTATTTACGAAATCAAAAACCATTTTTTTATTGTTGTTGTTGTTACCATTGGTTTTAGTTGGTATTTGTTGTTGTTGTTGCAGCCTAGATAATGTTGCATGCAATGATTTCTATTTTGTATGAGTTTTTCTATGTTTTTTCTGCCTTAAACGGTAACACACTTCTTGCTTGAAATCATGAGCTTTTTAAACATAGGCAGGCAGTTAGTCACGTCAGTCAGTCAGTTAGGTTTTCCATTTGGTTTGCAATGGTTTTGAGTTGGGTTTTGTTTTGTTTTTTTTTTTTACTGTTTTTAGGTTTTTTAGTTTTACTGGAGGAGGGTTGAAGCATAGTTTTCGTTTTTTTTATTATTATTGTTTTCACTGTTGTTGCTGTTGTTGTTGTTGTTTTTATTGTTATATTTATACAAACAATTGAATTGTTATTATCGTCTGTTTTATTTTTATTGTTTCCATTGTTTTTAGCCATTGAATATGAACAATAGAACCCCTAAACATTTCGAAATAATCGATAAACGGTTTTGCCCTCAAACAAAAGAAATTTCCATTCTAATGTAAAATGTTGTAAAAAAGAAGGAAAAATGGAAATGAAAAGGTTTTTATTATTTTTTTTTTATTTGAAAAGCATATTGAGTTCAATTTGCCTGCAGATAGGCAATGGATTTTTATTTTTTACAGCCGCCTTAATGTATGCTTTTAGCTTTGAATTTCTCTGCAAATCTGTGGAAAATGTTGTAGAGAAATTCAAATTGGAAGGGCAACTGTTTATTAACCCTACAGGACCAGGGTATTCTTGGATCAATTATGAGTTCAAACAAAACTCACAATCCAACAGTGAGGAGGTTCCAAAAGTAACCAAACAAAGAAAAAACAACAAAAAAAAAATTGGAGAATTTTCTACTCATTTAGATCATTGTTATTATTTATTATCATCCAACTTCGCATATGATGCATGTGGTGACTTGAAGTTTCGTTACGGATGTATTTTAAAGGAACCAGGAAATTAACCTGATGACCCTTAGCATATGCCGGGGCTGCCAGCTACGCCGCGAAGCTAGTAAAGCAAAAAACAGACGTTCCCCGGAAGTCAGATGCTACTTGAACCGATGTTCCTGAACAACAAATGCTCGATGTTCCTATTGGTCCGTGTGAAGTATTTAATTTTATAAAGGGTGTTTTTTATAGAGGTATAGAACTTTAAGTTGCAATAAAACAACGATGGATTATACGATTGACATGAATTTTATTTATCCGAAAGATAATCTTGTGGCATTACATTTTAAATATGATTTCTGGCATATGACCGCCACGGCTGGCGCGGATGTAGTCCAATCTGGACGTCTAATTTTCGATGACTTTTTCCAACATTTGTAGCCGTATATCGGCAATAATACGGCGAATGTTACCTTCCAAATGGTCAAGCGGTTGTGGCTTTACCGCATAGACCAATGACTTTACATAGCCCCACAGAAAGTAGTCTAGCGGTGTTAAATCACAAGATATTGGAGGCCACCAAACGTGTCTTTCAATAAATCTATTGTGGCACGAGCTGTGTGACATGTTGCGCCGTCTTGTTGAAACCACATCTCCTGGACATCATGGTTATTCAATTCAGGAATGAAAAAGTTAGTAATCATGGCTCTATACTGATCACCATTGACTGTAACGTGCTGGCCACCATCGTTTTTGAAAAAGTACGGACCATTGATTCCACCAGCCCATAAAGCGCACCAAACAGTTAGTTTTTCTGGATGTAACGGTGTTTCCACATACACCTGAGGATTACCTTCACTCCAAATGCGGCAGTTTTGTTTGTTGACGTAGCCATTCAACCAGAAGTGCGCTTCATCGCTAAACAAAATTCGCTTATGAAAATCGGGAACAACGGTAATCTCGTTTTGGGCCCATTCGACGAATCTACGCCTTACTTGATGATCGTTTGGCTTCAATTCTTGCACCAAGATCCTTCCGCAAAATCTTCCATAAAGTGGATGGACACAGATCCAATTCCTGTGCTCGATGGCGGATAGACTCCGTTCGGGTCTTCCTCAATGCTACGCTCTACAGCAGCACAAGCTTCTTCTGTACGCACCGTACAGCGTCTCTGGGGATGCGAGTTATCAATAAGAGTAAACGTGGTGCGAAAACGTTCCATGGTTAATTAACTGCTCTGATGGACGATTTTGTCGACAATAAAATGGACGTAGTGCGCGATACGTTTTCCGCACAGAACCATTATTTACGAAATAAAATTGCACTATTTGCAAGCGTTGTTCAGGCCTGAGTCTATTCATGATGAATTGCCAAACCAAACTGAGAATAAATCACTTGACAGCTGTTAAATCGGTCGCCATCTTGAAAAGTAATGCCAATTTAAAGTTCTATACCTCTATACCACGATCAACCGATTGCTACAAATAGGGTCCTCTTCTGATAAAATCTATTCTCCTTCGTTTATACCCAATCGCTAACCCGTTGTTAAAGGCAGCAGGTTGGAAAATCAATGAATCTAGCAATCACATCACCATTGAAATGAGAAAGTAATCTAATAAGAGCATTAGCTTTTTATGTTCAAGAAGATTACTCTGCTTTGGAAATTATCATAAACTAATTCGCTCTGCACCAAAGTCCACTACGGAGTTATTGTCGTAATTTTGTATACTTCGGTTGTCACTAGTTTTATAATGAAGCTGCAACCCGACGATGATCTTACAAAAGATTACCGTGCCAGTAGCCCCATTTCTGCTTATTCTTGAAAATGGGTGTTTCCCACTTCTTCAGGAGATCCAATCTGAAATCTTCAACTCAATAAAGCACAAAATTTGAAATGGCTGTCAGAACACAGCTGAGGGATAGTTGTATATTTTTTTTTTTATCAAAACTAAGATTCAAATTCAGAATTCGCTTATAGCAACCCAACAGGGTGCTATATGGCAGATTGAGGGTTAAATAATTTCAATTTCAGGTTCACTATAAATTTTCTTATCAGTAAAGTCAACAAATGTTTTCTAAAATTGACGGAATTAAAATTGCATCTTTAGTTCCTCACCAATTTTTTAATTCCAAGTACAGTGTGATGTGATAACCTTTTTAATTTTTTAAAAAATAAAATTATTATTATTATTATTGTAATTGTTGTTTCATTTTAAGCACCTTATTTGAGCATTAATTTTAATTTAACGAATGAAAATACGTTTTAAATTATAACCTAAAGAATTGAAAAGTAATCAGACATAAACTTTCATAAGTTTTATTATGTACTTCAGCAATAAATTAAAAAAAAATTAAACAACAGCAACACTGATGCATAATTAGCTGTCAAATTATTATTAGCTGCCATTAAAAACACTCACTCTCACACGCATTTAATATACAACAAAAAAAACCGCTAAAAATAACAACCAGAAACACACAAAAAAAAAACTAATTCGCCTAGAGAACGAGCACAAGCTACAAGGTCAATGAGATATCAATTTTGTTTATAGTTGTTGTTGCTGTTCTTATAGTTCGTGAAGTTAAAGAAAAAAAAAAAAGAAAAACAAGAGTATTAATAACACCAAAACCAATAACAAAGATAATGATCGTGTGTTATAATAGAGAGGGTTTGAGAATGTTTGAGTGCGTATGTGTAGGGTCAAAGCCTAAGTAGTAATGGAGCACAAAAGCATTATAATTTTCTTCCGCCAAATATTGTTTAACTATAAACAAAAACAACACTAACGTATAATAATAATGCATAGTTATTTATAGAAATAGAAAACAACAAAAACAACAACAAATGCAAACACAAATATTGTTAATTAATAGCAAACAGGTTTTTTCCTCCTTTAATATAAACAAACAAATTTTAGAGTAAGCAAGACTGTAAGTGTATGTGTTTTACTTACAATATTTTGCTTTAAACTATCGTAGTATTTTTTGTTGTTGTATATATGGCTAACCACAAATTCAAACATTTGTGGCGTATGGAGTATGAATATCACAAGCAAAACAAAACAAAACAAACCAGTCCCAGTGACAGTGTTGTCCCGTAGATAAAAAATAGTCATTCAATCATACTCACACGTGTAAACGATGCTGTCTGTGATGTGTGATTTTAACCGTAAAAACGTATATTTTTTGGTTAGAAAAAAAAAAATAAAAAGAAGCAACAAAATGAATAAAAAAATTATGGCATAAATATCGGCAATGAATAAAATTAAATATCAGAAAGAAAATAAAAATAATACATTTAACAAAAAGGTACATTTCAACAAATTATAAATTCTATATTTTTATTGTTCAAACTGGTCAATTTATTCAATTTTACACTGAGAAAAATTGCGCAAAGAAATTTAACCGTAAAGGAATGGCTTAAGAAAAGAGTTTTTCACTATTGCTATGGCAAGGCTGTCGGCTTTTAAAATTGTGCTTCAAACGCAGCAATTTTTCCAGGATTACAGGGCGATAATGGTTGTCATAATCGACCTAATGTGTAAGGAATTGCCTATATTACAGAGAAATCCCAATAAACTAAAGCGTGTTTTTTATAGAGGTATAGAACTTTAAGTTGCAATAAAACAACGATGGATTATTCGGTTGACATGAATTTTATTTATCCGAAAGATAATCTTGTGGCATCACATTTTAAATATGATTTCTGGCATATGACCGCCACGGCTGGCGCGGATGTAGTCCAATCTGGACGTCCAATTTCCGATGACTTTTTCCAACATTTGTGGCCGTATATCGGCAATAATACGGCGAATGTTGTCTTCCAAATGGTCAAGCGTTTGTGGCTTTACCGCATAGACCAATGACTTTACATAGCCCCACAGAAAGTAGTCTAGCGGTGTTAAATCACAAGATCTTGGAGGCCAATTCACAGGTCCAAAACGTGATATTAGGCGGTCACCAAACGTGCCTTTCAATAAATCTATTGTGGCACGAGCTGTGTGACATGTTGCACCGTCTTCTTGAAACCACATCTCCTGGACATCATGGTTATTCAATTCAGAAATGAAAAAGTTTGTAATCATGGCTCTATACCGATCACCATTGACTGTAACGTTCTGGCCACCATCGTTTTTGAAAAAGTACGAACCAATGATTCCACCAGCCCATAAAGCGCACCAAACAGTCAGTTTTTCTGGATGTTTCCACATACACTTGAGGATTACCTTCACTCCAAATGCGGCAGTTTTGTTTGTTGACGTAGCCATTCAACCGGAAGTGCGCTTCATCGCTAAACAAAATTCGCTTATGAAAATCGGGAACAACTTGATGATCGTTTGGCTTCAAATCTTGCACGAGTTGGATTTTGTAAGCACGCAAACCAAGATCCTTCCGCAAAATCTTCCATAAAGTGGATGGACACAGATCCAATTCCTGTGCTCGATGGCGGATGGACTCATTCGGGTCTTCCTCAATGCTACAGCAGCAATAGCTTCTTCTGTACGCACCGTACAGCGTCTCTGGGGATGCGAGTTATCAATAAGAGTAAACGTGGTGCGAAAACGTTCCATGGTTAATTAACTGCTCTGATGGACGATTTTGTCGATGATAGAATGGACGTAGTGCGCGATACGTTTTCCGCACAGAACCATTATTTTCGAAATAAAATTGCACTATTTGCAAGCGTTGTTCAGGCGTGAGTCTATTCATGATGAATTGCCAAACCAAACTGAGAATAAATCACTTGACAGCTGTTAAATCGGTCGCCATCTTGAAAAGTAATGCCAACTTAAAGTCCTATACCTCTATAAAAAAACACCATTTAGTAGCCTTACAGACGTGATTAGGTTTTTCCTTCATCGCAATGAGAGCACAGCCAAAAATATCGCTTCTGTTAGAGAAATTGCGGCAATTGGACATATTTTACGGCTCGATTTGATTATCATGTAACAATGAAAGTCTAAGCGACGCCGCAGTAGTGCCGTAGTGGTTGGGAAAAGTCATTTCATCGGGAAATTTTCACTGTTTGGTGCGCATTACGATCTGGAGGTACCACTGGACCGTATTTTTTTGCGATAATTAAATTGAAAGAATCGTTACCACCAATTCAGAGCACTACGTCCGCATGAAAATCGATTTTTTTCGCATGCAATTGAAGGTTATGGACATAACATCAAAAGGATACTATTGCTCGAGAAATTAGCGGAAAGAGAAGTAATTTCAAGTATAGGCGACCTCAAGTGGCACACAAGATCATGCGAATCAATGCCGTTAGACATTCGTCAAGTATGCCGCCATGAAACCGGTCGAAATGTGCGAAAAGTTGATTGAAAATTTCCTTGAAAGAATCAACAGCCGCAACTAATCCAAAAGCGGTCTTTTATAAAGGGTGTTTTTTATAGAGGTATAGAACTTTAAGTTGGCATTACTTTTCAAAATGGCGACCGATTTAACAGCTGTCAAGTGATTTATTCTCAGTTTGGTTTGGCAATTCATCATGAATAGACTCACGTCTGAACAACGCTTGCAAATAGTGCAATTTTATTTCGAAAATAATGGTTCTGTGCGGAAAACGTATCGCGCACTACGTCCATTCTATCATCGACAAAATCGTCCATCAGAGCAGTTAATTAACCATGGAACGTTTTCGCACCACGTTTACTCTTATTGATAACTCGCATCCCCAGAGACGCTGTACGGTGCGTACAGAAGAAGCTATTGCTGTTGTAGCATTGAGGAAGACCCGAATGAGTCCATCCGCCATCGAGCACAGGAATTGGATCTGTGTCCATCCACTTTATGGAAGATTTTGCGGAAGGATCTTGGTTTGCGTGCTTACAAAATCCAACTCGTGCAAGATTTGAAGCCAAACGATCATCAAGTAAGGCGTAGATTCGTCGAATGGGCCCATAACGAGATTACCGTTGTTCCCGATTTTCGTAAGCGAATTTTGTTTAGCGATGAAGCGCACTTCTGGTTGAATGGCTACGTCAACAAACAAAACTGCCGCTTTTGGAGTGAAAGATAATCCTCAAGTGTATGTGGAAACACCGTTACATCCAGAAAAACTGACTGTTTGGTGCGCTTTATGGGCTGGTGGAATCATTGGGCCGTACTTTTTCAAAAACGATGGTGGCCAGAACGTTACAGTCAATGGTGATCGGTATAGAGCCATGATTACAAACTTTTTCATTCCTGAATTGAATAACCATGATGTCCAGGAGATGTGGTTTCAACAAGACGGCGCAACATGTCACACAGCTCGTGTCACAATAGATTTATTGAAAGACACGTTTGGTGACCGCCTAATTTCACGTTTTGGACCTGTGAATTGGCCTCCAAGATCTTGTGATTTAACACCGCTAGACTACTTTCTGTGGGGCTATGTAAAGTCATTGGTCTATGCGGTAAAGCCACAAACGCTTGACCATTTGGAAGACAACATTCGCCGTATTATTGCCGATATACGGCCACAAATGTTGGAAAAAGTCATCGAAAATTGGACGTCCAGATTGGACTACATCCGCGCCAGCCGTGGCGGTCATATGTCAGAAATCATATTTAAAATGTAATGTCACAGGATCATCTTTTTCTTAAATAAAATTCATGTCAATCGAATAATCCATCGTTGTTTTATTGCAACTTAAAGTTCTATACCTCTATAAAAAAAACACCCTTTGTATGTACATACATATACAGGGACTCTATTAGTTCAACATCAGACTGGCATATGACTCCTAGTGGTGTCAGGTTTCTGAAAAGAATCTGGTATAGTTTTCAGCTGGAGGTGAGAAGGAAATGGAGCATATGGTCTGTTCTTGTACAGCTCTTGGTAAAAGAATGCTGAATAGTCAATAAAGCCGATTCATTGACTCTCTTTCGGGTGCTGATATTCATGCTCTGCTGATGCTTATTGTGGGATTAAGCTGACGGAGTCCTCCCACAACTGATTCTTTTGTTTCTGGTTACTTTCACTCACTGACTCCTTCATTATTTCCGGTCTGTATACACTTTTTTTCGGCTGTGAGCACAATGGATACCATGACCTCCGTGTGCATGTAGTGTTTGTTATAGTTTTCTAACCGCTTTTTAACATCCGTTCAGTAAAAGTGTTGTATTCCTTTGCATACTTTTAAGGAACACACGGCTGTTAGACAGCAACGCCCTCTATCTTCTTAACTTCTTTGCTTTGTATCAGTTTCACAAACTTCGATCTACTATAACAGGTTTCAGGAAGGTAGGATTGCCATCTTTCGCCACCAGAACTACAAGTTCTACAAGTTAACCTCAACGGTTCCTAGAGATCAAAGTTAATAGCTGAGGGTTAATTTTGTTTCCGTTTAACATGGCGACTGTTTGCTGTCATAAAGTTTCTGTCAATATATGGTATAAATAATTGCCTGCCCCTATTCATTTTGTTCGTTTCTCTTTTATTTTTTATGTGTCACACACATTTTTCGTCACCCAGTTTTACTTTGCAACACAAAGTTGTGATGAGTCGTTCAACAAACTTGAGTACATATATGTCTGTTGTAGTTGGGCCATGAAAACAATAATTTGCCATTAAGAACGTGCTTATTTGTATTTTATACATACGATAACAACAACAACAACACAATGTTAAAACTTAAGTTAATATTAGGGGAACAGAAAAGAAAATACAAAAAATAAAAGTAAAATGCAACTATGAACTCTATTCGATTAACGTTCTTTTTTTTATTTTGCTTCTATTTTACGAACAGCAAACTTTCAAGGCTTCTAAGAAAAAGGAGAAGAAAAGGGAAAGAAACGCTGAACTTTGTTTTGTTAAAACTTAAGCAATTGAAGCAAACAAATAGAAAAATATTCTTGCAAATGTTTAAAACGGTTGCCAAATATAAGGTGTAGTAAAAAGGAATCCATTAGGGTTTTCGTAATCGATATTGCAAGAGTTTTGGCAGCAACTGGAACACAATATTACATCCAAATTTAATTAAACTTAACTGAAAACGTTTTTCTTTTTTCATATATCGTTAGAGGGCAAGTCTATCATTCTAAAACCTGTTAGCTAAGACCAAAGCATCTGCTTAACTTGGGAAAATTTGTTTAAGAAACTGAAACAAAGCAAAGAAATAATAAGAGAGAGGGAATATGCATTTTTATACCCCTAAAGCAACTAAAAAGGAATAAAAAAATTTGTGAAAATCGATTTCACGATTTTGCCATTTATATACCAACAATTCGCCATAAAAATCTGGGTATAATTGACCAGATTACCAAGTATTTCAAACTTTGCTAAGTAAAGCCTTCCATTTCAAGCAAAACTAATGTAATGCTTTTAACTACACCTTATATTTGCCATTTAAATTCGTTCTACTTTCAAATACATTCCATTATTAGTTTACTTATAAGTGTACAATTCGTTTCTTTCATTGTATTTTAAATCTTTCATACGTGTCGTATTCAATTTCTAGCAATTTAAACCTTCCTATGGCTGGTCTTTGCAAGCGTTTCCTTACTCTAGCTCATTCTGCTGTTGTATCTCAATGTAAATAAATGTGTTCTTGGATTTATATTCAATTTGTAGTTATTTAACCCTTTTGTTCGAGGCTTATTAAAGTGTAAACAATTGTTTTACAGTGTAATAATGGGTGAAAGTGCGTATGATTATTTATTTAAACCTTTAGCAACACTATTATACATTTCTATTACTTATTCTCTACTCTCTTTTATACTGGTTTACAGTTCTTTATTAAAATGTAAACACATCATGTTTTTTGCAGTGTAAAAATAAGTAAAGGGTGTTTTTTATAGAGGTCTAGAACTTTAAGTTGCAATAAAACAACGATGGTTTATTCGATTGACATGAATTTTATTTATCCGAAAGATAATCTTGTGCGGCATTACATTTTAAATATGATTTCTGGCATATGACCGCCACGGCTGGCGCGGATGTAGTCCAATCTGGACATCCAATTTTCGATGACTTTTTCCAACTTTTGTGGCCGTATATCGGCAATAATACGACGAATGTTGTCTTCCAAATGGTCAAGCGGTTGTGTCTTTACCGCATAGACCAATGACTTTACATAGCCCCACAGAAAGTAGTCTAGCGGTGTTAAATCACAAGATCTTGTAGGCCAATTCACAGGTCCAAAACGTGATATTAGGCGGTCACCAAACGTGTCTTTCAATAAATCTATTGTGGCACGAGCTGTGTAACATGTTGCGCCGTCTTGTTGAAACCACATCTCCTGGACATCATGGTTATTCAATTCAGGAATGAAAAAGTTAGTAATCATGGCTCTATACCGATCACCATTGACTGTAACGTTCTGGCCACCATCGTTATTGAAAAAGTACGGACCAATGATTCCACCAGTCCATAAAGCGCACCAAACAGTCAGTTTTTCTGGATGTAACGGTGTTTCCACATACACTTGAGTATTACCTTTCACTCCAAAAGCGGCAGTTTTGTTTGTTGACGTAGCCATTCAACCAGAAGTGCGCTTCATCGCTAAACAAAATTCGCTTATGAAAATCGGGAACAACGGTAATCGCGTTTTGGGCCCATTCGACGAATCTACTCCTTACTTGATGATCGTTTGGCTTCAAATCTTGCACGAGTTGCATTTTGTAAGCACGCAAACCAAGATCCTTCCGCAAAATCTTCCATAAAGTGGAAGGCGGATGGACTCATTCGGGTCTTCCTCAATGCTACGCTCTACGGCAGCAATAGCTTCTTCTGTACGCACCGTATAGCGTCTCTGGGGATGCGAGTTATCAATAAGAGTAAACGTGGTGCGAAAACGTTCCATGGTTAATCGAATTAACTGCTCTGATGGACGATTTTGTCGACGATAAAATGGACGTAGTGCGCCATACGTTTTCCGCACAGAACCATTATTTTCGAAATAAAATTGCACTATTTGCAAGCGTTGTTCAGGCGTGAGTCTCTTCATGATGAATTGCCAAACCAAACTGAGAATAAATCACTTGACAGCTGTTAAATCGGTCACCATCTTGAAAAGTAATGCCAACTTAAAGTTCTATACCTCAATAAAAAACACCCTTTACTTGTGCATGTGTTTCTCTCTCTCTCACACACATACACTATCATTCTGATTCTTTATTAAAATGTAAATAAACGTTTGGCAGTCAAAAGCCTTGGGATTCATATTCAATTCGTATTTATTTAACCCTTTAACAACACTATGCCTTCGTACTCTATTTACCATAATGCTCTCATGGCTCTTTATTAAAATGTAAACAAACGTTTTACATTGTAGAGCATATGTGCGTATGTGTTTGAACACTACGCCTTTAGTACACTCTCACTCCCTTTCACTTTAATTTTGATTCTTTATTAAAATGTAAACAAATGTTATGCCCTGTAAGAATGAGTATAAGTGTGCATGAGTTGTGTTTAAGTGCAAGTGAGAGGGTTATAAAATGATGACTAAAGTAATAAAATTCTTTAGTTTTAATTAATTTTGTTGAATAATAAATAAATGAAATTCTTTTTTTGTGTTCGTTTTTGTTGTAATATTTCATTCATGAAAATAATACGAGCATATGTCGTCAATTTTCATATAAATCATTCGGATGTTTATTGTTGTTGTGTTGTTTTATTTACATATGCGATGACACACAAACCCTTTTACGAACACGTACGTACATGTACACGAACATGCTATATTAAGAGAACGACGTGCACAAAGTTTTATTATTAAATTTTACATATGCATACATGTACATATGTACATATGTGCGAGTGTATGTATGCATAAATGTATGTAAATAAAATAACTATTTCCTTTTTTCTATTACAAGCATGAGACAAGAGTAATAGCAGTAGCAGTAGAAGAGAGCATCTTATGTCTCTCTCTCTGTCTCATACACTTGTTATAAAAGCTGAAAAACAACAATAAATAAGCATAACCGTTTAATTTTGACTTAAACTAACAAAATAAATAGAAAAACAAACACCAACAAAATCTACTCTATGTGGGGGGAAGGTAAACTAAGTGTGATATTGTTTACATTAAAATTATTCAAGAATTTCTAGGAAATTTTAAGGAAATTTTTATATTTTATTATTGATACGCGTGTTCTCAGTTCTTAAGCTTAATTTTTAAAAACATAACAATTTAATGTTACTCATTAAACGATATCATGAATAATTTATTGTTGTTGGCCAAAACTTTTATCTGAGAATGGTTGTCAATCACTGTCTTGGACAGTAGTTAAGCAAAATTTAAACTTACTTAGTTTTTTTTTACAAGCCTTTAGCCAGGACTACAATCTAGCTTGGTTCACCACCAATGTTGTCTGTATTAAGTTTTATCAAAGAAAATAAAGTATAAAGAATGTGCATTTTAACATATTTTGGAATATTTTTCAAAAATATTTCATGACGCGGGGGGAAAGATAGAAGGGAATGATACAAAAACCAAGAGCGTAACAATGCGTTGTTCTCCTCGTGCGTTTTTGTTGTTTGACCACTTTTTTATTTATTTTTCTGGTGTTAAAAACAGACGTCGGCACCAATGTCCCTCAGGGGAAGAACATCTTCGGCTTTTTACACACATAGGACACGAACATCAAGAATGTTCGTTAAAAAGAGCGTACAAATCTTGTCAGCTTTTAAAGAAGAAGGTTCATGTCGCTTTTTTCAGACTTCAATGATACACCCAAAGAAATTTCACATTAGTATTCACTAATATCAATGAGAAATGATTGCCAAGTTAAATACGGTGTCTTTAGGGATTTAGTGCAGTACAATATTTCTATATTTTTCGATCACATATACTTATAATTGGGTCAATAAGTAGACTTGACATTATTACTAACAATTTTCCTCTAGGTTAACACATGCCTTTGGTTATGGATTAGTGAGTGAGAGAGAGAAAAAAAGTTGAGAGAATT
Source organism: Sarcophaga variegata (assembly GCA_932273835.1). NCBI lineage: Eukaryota > Metazoa > Arthropoda > Insecta > Diptera > Sarcophagidae > Sarcophaga > Sarcophaga variegata. The sequence goes on along the minus strand of OW026358.1, from coordinate 142,555,240 downwards.
TATTTATTTACAGCCATATAAAAGTGTTAGTAATATACGCTATTTTTATTTTTATTTCATCTACATACATAAAGCTGTCTATCTTTGGCTTAATAATTTTAGATAAATAAATATAAAATAAAAAATCGATTTTATTATTAAAAGAACATAAAGCTATCCATCTTTGGCTTAAAAATTAGGCCATGTATTTTAGATAAATAAAAATAAAAAGAATAAAAAAACATTTTTTATTAAAAGAAAAAAAAAACGAACATTCCAAAGCATTTAAAAAAAATATACTATGGGACAAAATAAAAAATAAAATACGTCCAGCTAATGACATAGAACATTTTTAACACAAAATATTCTTCGAGTGTTATTCTGAAATAAAATGATAAATCATCCGCAGTACATGTATTCTTGTCGCAGTCTGATCGACAACTAAATCAAAAAACACAAAAACACAAGAATACATACACTTGTACATACGTACGATGAGAGCAACACATTTTTACGCTCTTTGTTTGAGTTCATTTTCCTTCTGTCTTCCTCCCTCTCATCAAGAAATGATTTTTAAAAATATTTTGGTGAGAGCGGGTCGTAATGTTACGACCCGCCATAAGAAATTTTACTTCTACATGATGCGTATTCTTTATATCCATATTCTTTGACAGTAAAGCAAAATTTAAACGTACTTACTTAGTTGGTTTTTACAAGCCTTTAGCCAGGACTACAATCTAGCTTCGCTCACCACCCATGTTGTCTGTATTAAGTTTTATACTTGAGTGGCGGGACTTACGGTTTAATGCAAATTTTTTTAACTTTTCATGTGGAATTTTCTTTACACTCAGGGTTTTTGCGAGAAAACAGTAGAGAGAAAGTCGCCGAAAGAAATACTTTTTCATATATTCTTTCAAGAGGGCTAATGGATGCTTATCGTTTAAAAACTTATGACATTACAGTTCTTATTTCCTGAAAAAATCTTTTTCAGCCTGAAAATTTAACACATTCTTTGTTCTCATTGACTCCCAATGGACTACTTGCCCATTCAAAAGTGTGTTTTGTGTGTTTATTGTGAAAGATTCCTTCCCCTTTAATTTATTTCTTAATTTTTTGTTATTGTTTTTGTACAAATTTATATTTTATTTGAATTATGAGTAATTTTAAACGCATTTAATATTAAACCAGTATTACAGCTCACTCTCCTATAAACGCGAACACACACACACACACACACATTCATTTATGTATGCAAACATTTGAAGCAGACACCAGTTTACGTTGCTCTCTGTCGACGCAGCCAGTAATTGTGGCAGTGTTTTTTGAGAGCCATATGACAAATTTTTTTCACAAACTTACTTTGTTTGTTTTTATTATTTGCAGTGTTATTTAATTTATTGTTGTTGTTGTTGTTGTTATTTTTTGCAAAAAAAAAAAAAAAAAAAAATTTTTTTTTGTTTGATGTTCTGCCAAAGTAGTGTTCAAAATTTACTGCCTGTTTGGTGGTATTGTTGTTTGTTTTTTTTTGGAAAACTAGTATTAAGAAAAATTTAAACAAAAAAAAATTGTTTTTAAAACACAGTCAAGTCAGTCAGTCAGTATCTTACAAACTTTCAACTTGAATACATTGTTTAACGAAAATGCTTTTAAAAATAATAACAAAAATAATTAATTTATAAAAACGCTTATTTGTAATTTAATCGCGAATAAAAGTAGAAAAAAACAACCTTTTGTTAGGCATTAAAACGGTAGTACGCTAATGAGTATCGTTTTGTTATTATAACTCTCAGTATAATAACCGTTACAATTGCCGTTTGTTGTTATTGTTTGTTGTTCATGTAATACTCATCGGGTTTTTAAAATGTACAATTGTTATTGGATTGTGTGTGTATTCTGCATTAAAAACAAAACAAAACAAAAGAAAAAGCAAAAACAATTGTAATGAAAACAAAATAATTACGAGCATAATTGAAAGCATTGCTCGTGCTCTCATTCTAATTAGGCTCCTTTTGTGTGTTTTTTATTTATTCTGTTTGTTTGTTGACAATAATTTATAACGGAGTTTAGTGTTGTTAAGTGCTTTTGTTCATGTCCCTTTTCTAAAGAAATTATAATCAGTGTTGTTAACAGGTGTTAAATTACAAATTATTGTTATCATCATCAGATTTTTTATGTGTTAATATGGGGAAAAAACAAAAATAGTGCAACAAATTTATAACAAATATGGTCATTAATATTGAATAAAGCTTTTGTTTTCTCCTATTATATGTTATAACAAGTGGAACGAATACAAAAACATTGTTGAACAACAAAATTATTAGAAATATGATGTCATATTTGATAGATTGTTTAAAATTATAAACGAAAGTTTCTTAAGAAATAAACTTAATAATACTTCAAAAATCAAGAAATTCAAATTAAAAAATAAAAAGAAAAAACTTTTTGCTAATATTTGATAACCTTTTGCAACAAAAAAAATATCTTGTTTAGCTTATTATTTATGAGTTTTAAATTTATTTTTTTTTATAACATATTAAAATAATTTGAGTTTTGGCGTTTTTTTTTTTTTTCGTGGCCGTATTGAATTTTATACGCTCGTTTAATTTTCCATAATGGGAAAACTACCTGTAGCGGTAAGTGGTTGCTTATTGGTTTTATATTTCTTTGAAAAACAAAAAAAACTTATCTTTTTATTTAATATTTACATTTTATTTATTGAAATGATAAAACATTTCTTTTTTTTTTTAATTTTTTTTTTGCTATCATATTCTATTGTTACGCTAATCAATTGAGTGTGAATAATAATATTATGGGTATTTTATTACGTTTTCATTTTTTTAAATATTAAATATACACTACACTCAGTCTTAGGGACCCCAAACATGTCGTTTGAAACAATCTTTAGGTAGTTAGACAGGTTCGATGACATATATGATCATAATAACCCATTGAACAATCTCGAAGCCCTTTAGATTTCTTGTATTCATTCTAGAAAAAAAGGCAAAGTGGAAAAAACTAAAGTACATCAACAAAATAAACAGTAAAATAGGCGGCACATGCCTCAGTCCCGCAATAAACCTTAGAAAAATTTCAATATCGGCTTGCAAAAGAGATTTTAAACTTTCAAAAAATTACCTCCTTGGTGTATACATACAACCCTCTTCTACCAAAAGCCAGACAACCATCGAGGAGAAACTCTATTGGAAAGAAATTCGGTTGAGATCTATTCCAGATCTGTTTTAGCAAGCAAACATCCCAATGTCATGTTGACATTGTTGAGTTCCAGCAAGCTATCGTCGTCAATCGATGGACATATATTCTTAGTATTTTATAAACTATCCTTCCAACGTCTCTCCTTCTTTACCGGAAGCCTCTTTCATTAATGAGACCATAGACCTAGGCCCTACAGAATGAGAACCTAATTTAGCAAACAAAATCTGACTTCTCGTTCTCTTTCTCTGTGCCCTGGAGCCTAACAGAAACAAATTCAATTTGTCCCAAAATACATACATAATTGGCCATTACAACCCTTTTGTCAGGATTAAGACCTAGTTTCTCCTCATACTGCTTATGTTGTGTGTGTTAATTTTATAAAGGGTGTTTTTTATAGAGGTATAGAACTTTAAGTTGGCATTACTTTTCAAGATGGCGACCGATTTAACAGCTGTCAAGTGATTTATTCTAAGTTTGGTTTGGCAATTCATCATGAATAGACTCACGCCTGAACAACGCTTGCAAATAGTGCAATTTTATTTCGAAAATAATGGTTCTGTTCGGAAAACGTATCGCGCACTACGTCCATTTTATCGTCGACAAAATCGTCCATCAGAGCAGTTAATTCGATTAACCATGGAACGTTTTCGCATCACGTTTACTCTTATTGATAACTCGCATCCCCAGAGACGCTGTACGGTGCGTACAGAAGAAGCTATTGCTGCTGTAGAGCGTAGCATTGAGGAAGACCCGAACGGAGTCCATCCGCCATCGAGCACAGGAATTGGATCTGTGTCCATCCACTTTATGGAAGATTTTGCGGAAGGATCTTGGTTTGCGTGCTTACAAAATCCAACTCGTGCAAGATTTGAAGCCAAACGATCGTCAAGTAAGGCGTAGATTCATCGAATGGGCCCAAAACGAGATTACCGTTGTTCCCGATTTTCATAAGCGAATTTTGTTTAGCGATGAAGCGCACTTCTGGTTCAAGTGTATGTGGAAACACCGTTACATCCAGAAAAACTGACTGTTTGGTGCACTTTATGGACTGGTGGAATCATTGGTCCGTACTTTTTCAAAAACGATGGTGGCCAGAACGTTACAGTCAATGGTGATCGGTATAGAGCCATGATTACTAACTTTTTCATTCCTGAATTGAATAACCATGATGTCCAGGAGATGTGGTTTCAACAAGACGGCGCAACATGTCACACAGCTCGTGCCACAATAGATTTATTGAACGACACGTTTGGTGACCGCCTAATTTCACGTTTTGGACCTGTGAATTGGACTCCAAGATCTTGTGATTTAACACCGCTAGACTACTTTCTGTGGGGCTATGTAAAGTCATTGGTCTATGCGGTAAAGCCACAAACGCTTAACCATTTGGAAGACAACATTCGCCGTATTATTGCCGATATACGGCCACAAAAGTTGGAAAAAGTCATCGAAAATTGGACGTCCAGACTGGACTACATCCGCGCCAGCCGTGGCGGTCATAGGCCAGAAATCATATTTAAAATGTAATGCCACAAGATTATCTTTCGGATAAATAAAATTCATGTCAATCGAATAATCCATCGTTGTTTTATTGCAACTTAAAGTTCTATACCTCTATAAAAATCACCCTTTATATGAGTGCCGCAACCTACAGTTTAAAATCGACTTCAAACGACAGATTTTTGAGAAACTTTTCATGGCAATTTTATTTAGTCAGAGTTTTTGCCAGAAATCTGCTGAGAGAAAGTCTGCGAAGAAATATTTTTCAAATTTCGTTTTGTTGGAGTTGTCGGGTCTAGGGTGTGAACCGTGGCCTCATGTCTAATACGCTAACACACTACTTACTAGGCTGCGGCGACTTTTTACGAGTTTTCTTAAATTGACGAGTACAGGCATTTTAAGGCCTCAATCAGAATATCCATCAAGAAATCAGAAAAGGAAAACTTCATAAATCGACCCCGTAAGATAGTCAATCACATAATTCCAAATTAATCTGTAGGGTATCTGTCTATCACCCGATTCTGAGTGATCGACTGTGACTTTTTCTACTTCTTTTGCCATGTTGTTATCGGTCATGGCTTTAGGTCTTCAAGTCAACGTACAATTTATGGCCAATTTTTTGTTTTTTTTTTTTTCGTTTCTTTCCATAGAAGTGAATAGAAGTTTAAAAATAAAAACCCATTAAAGATAATGGGAACGGCCGGCCTATTTACCTGTACGCGTAATGCTTAAATATTGTAATAATTATTCTCAGTGTATGAATATTGGAGTGATCATTAACTCATAACCTCCAAAAAAAAAAACAAAAAAAAAACAAGAAGGCAAAAAGCAAAATAAAATAAAATTAAATAATTTATGTTTTCATTTTAACAACAACATGTCATTCATTAATTTTACAACATGCTCTTGACATTTTTAATATTTTTTTTTTTTTTTTTTTTTTATTTTTTAATTTATTTTAAAACCAACATACATTAGTAGCAACACACTAACAAAAAATAAAATTAAAAACTAATTTTGGATTATTTTTATAAATAAAAATATGTACTCGCATTCACATAAATTAAAAAAATAATAATAATTTTTTTAATAATAATTTTAAGGATTACCCACATAAATCTCCAGTAAATAAATACAATATCACACAATAAAAACAAACAAAATAAAATAATGCTTTTAATAATAAGAAAAATTAAAAAAATATTAAAAACAAATCAAAGTAAACTTAAATTTTTTAGCAAAAAAGGTCATTTTAAAAATAATTTTGTTTTAATAAAAAATTTTCAAGATTTTTGCTTTTTTTTTGGAGCACAAACAATATTTTTTAATACACTACCGCCACAGCTTTGGAATTCTTTTGAAATCTAAAGGGTTATCCATTTTTAGTTTTCAAAAGCTAAATTTAATCAAAGAATATGGATATAAAGAATACGCATCATGTAGAAGTAAAATTTCTTATGGCGGGTCGTAACATTACGACCCGCTCTCATCAAATTTATTTCTAGATGAGAGGGAGGAAGACAGAAGGAAAATGAACACAAACAAAGAGCGTAACAATGTGTCGCTCTCATTGTACGTGATTTAGTTGTCGATCAGACTGCGACAAGAACACATGTTTCGTGGATGTTTTATCATTTTATTTCAGAATAACACTCGAAGAATATTTTGTGTTAAAAATGTTCTGTCATTAGCTGGGCGTATTTCATTTTTTTATTTTGTCTCATAGTATAATTTTTTTTAAATGCTTTGGAATGCTCGTTTTTTTTTTCTTTTAATAAAAAATGGTTTTTTTATTCTTTTTATTTTTATTTATCTAAAAAACATGGCCTAATTTTTAAGCCAAAGATGGATAGCTTTATGTTCTTTTAATAATAAAATCGATGTTTTATTTTATTTTTATTTATCCAAAATTATTAAGCGAAAGATAGACAGCCTTACATATGTATGTTGATGAAATGAAAATAAAAATAGCGTATATTACTAACACTTTTCTATGGCTGTAAATAAATAAATTCTCTCAACTTATTTTCTCTCTCTCACTCACTAATCCATAACCATAGGCATATGTTAACCTAGAGGAAAATTGTTAGTAATAATGTCAAGTCTACTTATTAACCCAATGATATGTATATGTGATCGGAAAATATAGAAAAATTGTACTGCACTATGACACTAAGACACCGTATTTAACTTGGCAAGTATTCTTCCAAAAATCGAAATCATTTCTCATTGATATTAGTGAATACTACTGTGATATTTCTTTGGCTGTATAATTAAAGTCTGAAAAAAGCGACATGAACCTTCTTCTTTAAAAACTGACAAGATTTTTACGCTCTTTTTAACGAACATTCTTGATGTTCGTGTCCTATGTGTGTAAAAAGCCGAAGATTTTCTTCCCCTGAGGGGCATTGGTGCCGACGTCTGTTTTTAACACCAGAAAAATAAATAAAAAGTGGTCAAACAACAAAAACGCACGATGAGAACAACGCATTGTTACGCTCTTGGTTTCTGTAACCTTCCCTTCTATCTTTCCCCCCGCGTCATGAAATATTTTTGAAAAATATTCCAAAATATGTTAAAATGCACATTCTTTATACTGTATTTTCTTTGATTTAAGTCTGGCGACTGTGCCGGCCACTACATTACATTTATTTTATGTTCGTCGAACCACTTCTCGGCTTTTCGACTGGTGTGTTGTGGGTCGTTGTCCTGTTGGAGGACCCATGACAATGGCATTTCCTCTGAAGCATACGGTAGCATAACAATCGCCAGTATATCAACGTAAACATGTTGATCCATCAATGTTTTGATCCAGTACATATATTGGACCCACACCGTAATATGAAAAACACCCCCAAATCATAATGCTCGAACCTCCATGTTTTACGGTCTTGCAGGTGAATTGGGGGTTATATTCAGCGTTTGGTGGTCATCGTACAAACGTTCGAGAGCCTTTTCCACCATACAAAACAATTTTGCTCTCTTTCATATTTCCGTTTTGATGTCTGACCTGGGGTTTGAACCCTGGCTTTAAGACTAATAAGCCAACACACTACCTACTAGACTACGGCGAGTTTAATAACACACATAAAACTATGATTTCGATGACACACTTATTTCCTTTTAATGCTTGGACCTGACCACTTTCTGAGAATTACCATGCCAATGCAATTTAAATGACCGTCTCTGGTTTGGTTGTAGCAGCAGTCGATCCTTTTGACCTAGTTTTCGACTAAGTTTTCTTACATTTCGGGCTGTAGCTTGGCCGAATAACTTAGAGAATGTTGTCTTTCTTATGCTGTAATATTAGGAGAGCGAAGAACAAGGTCGATCGAATCACATGATCTTACGTACCAATTGAGATCGTAAAAATGTGAAATTTCTTCTCTATCGTTAGGGGAGCTCAGAAAAGTTCTCTGATGTAGCCCCGATCGAATCACATGATCTTACGTACCAATTGATATGGCCAAAATGTAAAATTTGTTCTCTTTCGTTAGGGGAGCATAGGCAAGGCCTCTGATATAGGCCCGATCGAATCACATGACCTTGGGGGTGACAACTGAGGTTGCGAAAACGTCAAATGTCTTCTCTTTCTGGAAATCTCTCGTGCAATAATGCCAAAATAGGTCGTGTTTTGTCGCTCGTGGCATAGTCTTGTTGAAACAACCTGCTGTCCAGTTCATAATCTTCATTTAAAGGGTCCGCCAAATAACTTTTTTTTTGAAAATGCTTTAAAAAAAAAACCTACTGAATATTTTCTCAAATTTCTATTTTATTTATTTGAAAGTACAATCCTTCCGGTTAATAATGGAAAATCATTTCATTCAAATGGCTGCCTCGGCTGGCCATGCAGTAGCCTATACGATCGGTCCAATTTTTTTAGCACATTATCGATTGTGTGCAGCTGTATTTCACCAATGGCTTCACGAATATTGTCCTTTAAAGCGTCAATTGTCTCTGGCTTGTCGGCGTAACACTTATCTTTCAATGCGGCACCCCACAAATAATAGTCCAACGGTGTCAAATCGCAGCTCCCGAGGTGGCCAAACGACATCAGCTCTGCGGCTGATAATGCGATCTTCAAAAACAGGGCGCAAAACATCGAGTATAGCTTCGGCTGTGTGGCATGTAGTGCCGTCCTGTTGAAACCAAATGTTGCCAATATCCTCCTCTTCAATTTTTGTGAACAAAAATTCATTCAACATGGCCCGATAACGATCGTCGTTGACTGTAACGGCCACTCCCAATGGTCCAATTATGTCTCTGGACCAAAATCCGCACCAAACAGTGACTCGTTTTGGGTGCGTCGGCTTTTCAATGTATGCGTGCGGGTTTTCTGTGCCCCAAATGCGACAATTTTGCTTGTTTACATACCCGCCAAGATCAAAATGGGCTTCATCTGAAAAGATGATTTTTTTTTCCAAAATCGGCATCTTCTGGTGTAGGCTACTGCATGGCCAGCCGAGGCAGCCATTTGACTGAAATTATTTTCCATTATTAACCGGAAAGATTGTACGGTCAAATAAAAAAAAGAAATTTGAGAAAATATTCAGTAGTTTTCTTTTTAAAGCATTTTCAAAAAAAAAAAGTTATATGGCGGACCCTTTACAAACGAATAAAGTCGGTTCTCATACGATCACAAGGCTTTGAATTGACTGTAACGATTCTTCCAAATTAATCTACGCAAAAATACGGCCCAGTAATACCTTCAGATCATATTGCGTCACGTTTTCCGATGCAATATGTTTTTCCTATCGCTCCTGGGTGCTCCTATCCCTTATATACCTTAATTCTGCTTGTTAATGTTGTTGAGCTTTATCGCTGAAATAAATCTTCTTTTTTTTTGAACAATCAGCATTTAAAGCCTGATGCTCTCGCATCCAATCTAGCCTATCTACTGCACACTATGGGGCATTTACCCCGAAAAGCTGGCCAAAAAGGCAAAAATGAATTTAAAGAAATTTAAGATTTAAGATTTAAGTATGCAGTTCGATAGACAACAAAATTCTGCATTATATAGTGAATTTTCACGACTTTAGGTTAAGATTTGTAGATTTGAGACGATGTCAAAGTCAAGAAAGTGAAGAAAATTAAATACGTTTTTGGTGTTTTTTTGGAAATTTTAATAGGTTTCTATGATATTTTTTTGTGGCTAAACGAATAGAGGTTTTATATTGATTTTTTTTTTATTTGAAAGGTGTGAGTAACAGCTACTTTCAGTTTTTTTTTTATATATATATCTCATATATTAATGTTAAAATTATTCGTTCAAAATTTAAAAATAATAAAAATTTCACATTTTTTTATCCTTCCTAAAAAAAGGATAAGGATTTTAAAGGCGAAAGTAGTTCTTAGTAGTTTAATGTTATATACCACAAGAAAATATGAACTCTCTATATTCCGGAACAAAAATAAAAGTTTACGCAAATTTGCGCAATTATTTTTGGCGATTTTTTGAAAATTTTACTTTTTTTTTGAAAAATTTAAAATTTTAGTCGCAGTGTAATAAAGCCACAGGCAATAAAGCCATATGGCGTACGAATTATGCGAGGAAATTCAGTAGAAGCGATACCAATCAAGATGTCCTGAATAGGTTACTTTTATGCAGTGACCCTTTTATAAACTGCAGTACGCAAAAATCGCGAAGGAATTCAGATACTATTAAATTACTCCTTCCTGACATTGATGATGAAAATGATAAGGATTTTAACGATTGTAGTTCGTTTCACTTTTTAAGTATTTTTGTAAGTTAAAGATTAAATAATGTAAAATAAATATTATGAATAAATATTAATTATCATAGAAGTTTAAAAACTTAATTACATATGTATGTATATCGACTATTATAACAAAATGAGATGTATGTTTGATTTTCTTAATGGACCGTATGTGGTACCTAGGGGCACTTATGATTCGATCATAATAAAATGTGATCATAAATGATTCACATTCATATTAAACATGTTCATGACGAATTTCATCGCGGTAATAACATTTTTAAGCCAATTATAATTGTTAAACATATTTTCTTAAGGGGCCCTATTTTGGACCAAGAGGCAATTATGGACCGACCATAACAAAATTTGGTAATATGATTTAGATTTACAAAATACATGTTCATATCGAATTTCATCACGATACCGATGTTTTTAAGCCATTTCTAAGCGCAAACGTGAATTTCTAAAGGGGACTTTATATGGGGACCAGGGTCAAATGTGATCCGATTTTCACCAAACATTACACCATGATTTCCTGGTACACAGAACTGATCCATGCTAAATTTTATCATGATTGTTGCATAATTACCATAATTATGTGTAAATAAGTGCAATTTCGAGGGGAATTTGTATGGGGGCTAGGCGAAATCACGAACCGATATGAACCAAAATCAGTTGGGTTCATCCTTGGGCCTAATTATCGCTAACACTATCAAAAAATTCCAGCCATTAACTCATAAAACACTTCTATTAATTTTGGACAGGTTTTCAGGCAAAATGCCACAATGGTGCTGCATTGCAAGTGGTCCTTTGGCTTTCAGTGTTGCTTGAGTTGAATTCTATATGGACGGAGATGTAAATCTCATTGCAAAATACACCATATTGACTCGTTAAGAGACCCCAATTGTTAAAATAGACGTGTAATCAACAAATTCGAATTATCTGGGACATTTTCTCTAACAGAAGCAATATAAAGGGTGTTTTTTATAGAGGTATAGAACTTTAAGTTGCAATAAAACAACGATGGATTTGATTCGATTGACATGAATTTTATTTATCCGAAAGATAATCTTGTGGCATTACATTTTAAATATGATTTCTGGCATATGACCGCCACGGCTGGCGCGGATGTAGTCCAATCTGGACGTCCAATTTTCGATGACTTTTTCCAACATTTGTGGCCGTATATCGGCAATAATACGGCGAATGTTGTCTTCCAAATGGTCAAGCGTTTGTGGCTTTACCGCGTAGACCAATGACTTTACATAGCCCCACAGAAAGTAGTCTAGCGGTGTTAAATCACAAGATCTTGGAGTCCAATTCACAGGTCCAAAAAGTGAAATTAGGCGGTCACCAAACGTGTCTTTCAATAAATCTATTGTGACACGAGCTGTGTGACATGTTGCGCCGTCTTGTTGAAACCACATCTCCTGGACATCATGGTTATTCAATTCAGGAATGAAAAAGTTAGTAATCATGGCTCTATACCGATCACCATTGACTGTAACGTTCTGGCCACCATCGTTTTTGAGAAAGTACGGACCAATGATTCCACCAGCCCAGAAAGCGCACCAAACAGTCAGTTTTTCTGGATGTAACGGTGTTTCCACATACACTTGAGGATTACCTTCACTCCAAATGCGGCAATTTTGTTTGTTGACGTAGCCATTCAACCAGAAGTGCGCTTCATCGCTAAACAAAATTCGCTTATGAAAATCGGGAACAACGGTAATCTCGTTTTGGGCCCATTCGACGAATCTACGCCTTACTTGATGATCGTTTGGCTTCAAATCTTGCACGAGTTGGATTTTGTAAGCACGCAAACCAAGATCCTTCCGCAAAATCTTCCATAAAGTGGATGGACACAGATCCAATTCCTGTACTCGATGGCGGATGGACTCCGTTCGGGTCTTCCTCAATGCTACACTCTACAGCAGCGATAGCTTCTTCTGTACGCACCGTACAGCGTCTCTAGGGATGCGAGTGGTGCGAAAAAGTTCCATGGTTAATCGAATTAACTGGTCTGATGGACGATTTTGTCGACGATAAAATGGACGTAGTGCGCGATACGTTTTCCGCACAGAACCATTATTTTCGAAATAAAATTGCACTATTTGCAAGCGTTGTTCAGGCGTGAGTCTATTCATGATGAATTGCCAAACCAAACTGAGAATAAATCACTTGACAGCTGTTAAATCGGTCGCCATCTTGAAAAGTAATGCCAACTTAAAGTTCTATACCTCTATAAAAGACACCCTTTATTTGGCAGTTCATACGGACTGACAACATCTGTAGTTGGATTATGTCGACCATAATCATTTCGTAATGCTGGAATAAGGCCACATTCAAATCAATATCTTTGTAGTCAGTTTTAAATATTTTTACGCCTTCTTTGATTCCTCAGCGACTCATATTCCTTAGTATACCATAGGTTTTGATACCTCTAAATGCATAACCCTTTATAATATCAATTCGAATCAATCTTTTCATTCAAAAAAAAAGAAGTTTTTTTATTAAACACAAAAAAAATAGTTTTTGGAACAAGAATGACGCATTAGTTCTTCACCACCGTCATCATCAATATCATCATGATCATAATTATGATCAGCAGCCACCGCCATCAGTCTAGTCTGTTCGTCAACCACACCATTTGGGTTTTGAATTGTTTTAAGAGTGGGCAGCCAGTAATTATTTATTGTTTTAATTCTTTTTAAATTTTTTTAAATATTTTTTTAATTTTTTTTCTTTTGTTTTATTTTTTTTTATTTTTTCGAACTTCATAATGTTTAATGCTGCTGCCAAATAATTTTTGTTTTTTTTGTAAATTTTTTTCTTGTGTTTCTTGAGTAATTCTTTTGTTAAAAGCACAAGTCATTGTATTCTAATTAATGAAACACTGCTGGTGTTTGCTGATAGCATCAGTGACACATAAAACAAGGTAACGCAAAAGTGCGTTCATAATATGAATTTATTTGACGCTGTAAATCATATCGTCTCATATTGGTTTTCAAAAAGACATTCACAACAGTTAAATCAAGTTAGAGAGCGAGCACCTAGGGTAACGGGAAGTACAGTTAGTGCTGCATGCTGCATTTTGTTTGAAACACGTGTTCGGTAGTCGCAATTCGCGCAGTTATGTTTAAACACAGCCATTGAGTGTAGCTCTGTAGCGTTCGTAGCTTAAAGTAGTCATCTGACCCGCAGTGTTTAAAAAAGTAAGACTCAATGGCAAACCATAAAAGTAGACTTTGAGTGGACGTATGGCTCAACGTGGATTAAATTTCTCATTACTTATGATAATTTTCGGTGAAAAGCAATCTCCACAGAGGTTAAAATTCAAAATTGCTTGAGAGCAACGCTTGATGCCTAATTGCTTGGTCCTATCGATAATCCCAGCTACCCTAAGACATCTGCCGCCACATCTGCTATATTATCAACAAAACAACTGTTTCGGGGAGCCGTCCCGATCTGCCAGCATTTCATATTGTTAAATGCTCTTCTAGGCAAGCATCTAAAGGCCGTAGTGTTTGCTTAGTTGTTGGCGGACAAAAGGAAAATCTATGTGTAAATCCAATCTGCCTTAACTCTACTTAAAGTTTGGATAATGTATGTGAGTTTTTGCTGTTAAAATTTAGCGCTCAGTATTCATGTTGTGCTGGAAGTCTACACCGACGGCTCCAGAATCGGGTGGGCAGTGGAGTATACTCTGGGAAATTGGACCTGAACATCTCACTCTGGCTGCTGGACTACTGCAGCGTGTTCCAGGCGGAGATAATGGCCATCTGCCGGGCCGCACAGTGGATCCTCGCCTATGGTGTTCCTATCCCTTTCACCCGTATCTCGATCTACTCCGATAGCCAGGCTGCAATAAAGTCTCTGTCGAACGTTGCGGATAATTCCAGGATCGTCAGAGAATGTCGCCGCTGCCTCAATCTCTTTTCTCGGCGCCTCGGCGTCACACTTGTCTGGGTTCCCGGACACTGCGATATTCCCGGAAACTGCAGGGCCGACGAGCTGGCCAGGGCTGGCGCACTACTTCCGGAATCTTCCTCAATCAACGTGGGAATGCCACTTACCTCGTTCAAACTGGCTATTGCGCGGAAATTCTCCCGGAATGCCAACAGGTCCTGGGTCAATGAGGAGTCCTGCTCCATCGCTAGGCTCACTTGGCCCACAATGGATAGGCGACGTACCAACCAGCTACTTGGACTTGGCCGTGATATCATCTCGATCACAGTGGCCATGCTTACAGGCCACTGTGTTATGGGTAGACACGCGGAAAGAATGCGACTTCCATTTAAAGACTTCTGCCGTGGATGCAGATCCGCTGAGGAGGAGGAGACTGTCATCCACTTCCTCTGCCAATGCCCATCCCTTGCGGGATGCAGATATAGGTTATTTGGCTCTCCGACCCTTGTCAGCTTGACGGAGCCATCGTCCTTTGATATCAAGGACATAGCCTCGTTCATCAAACATTCTGGCTGGTTTTCCAGCGTGGGGTAGTCGTCCTTTTTGGGAAATGTGCAGCCCTTGCGCTGACCAACTCCCACTCCTTGGATCGGAGGAACTTGGTCAGTGCAGAGACTGCGTTCACCTGTGGCATCACAACGGGCCGCTATGCGTGCTCAAGTGAGCTTTTTGGTAAATTAAAGCTACCACGCTAACCTAACCTAACCTATTCATGCTGTGTTCGACCACAATATTAGAGACATTATCTGTCCCTGGATGTTTTTATGCATCTCCGAAAGTCTGCACAAGCTTTGGATTCGCTGCTTTTGGGAGCAACGAAAGCGAACCTAATTTTTGATGTCTTTAGAAGCCTCCGTAGTCCAGTAGGTAGTGTGTTGGCTTATTAGACGAAAAGTCAGGTTTCGAAACCCCGGGTCAGATATGAAACCGAAAATATGAAAAAAATCTTTCTTCGGCGACTGTCTTTCAGCAGATTTCTGGCAAAAACTCTGAGAGTAAATAAAATTGCCAAGAAAAGTTTCTCAAAAATCTGTCGTTTGGAGTCGACTTTAAACGGACCTACACTCGTGTATAAAATTAACACACACAACATAAGTGGTGTGAGAAACTAGGTCGTAATCCTGACTGAAGGGTTGTAATGATCAATTATGTTGTGTATGTCTGTCTGTCCATGGAATTTAATGAATTTTAATCACACAAACTTTGTGTTTCCAGTCTTGTGGAATGACTTTTGAGTTCCTTATTCAAAAATTAATTTAAATTATTTAAAAATTCCTTATTTAAAAATGTTAGCGAGCTCAGTGGCACTAGTTTAGAAAAATTTTGAGATAAATGGCAACTGATATTTCTTTTAAAGTCCATTTCTATTATTGTCAGATGGTTATTGTGTTCAGGTTTTATTATTTTGATTTGTGGATTCTAAATATTATTTTTTTTTCTTATTTTATTTTTTATTAATTTCATGCTTTTCTCTACTTTAACAGATATTTTGAAAGTTAATAAAATGTAGACGAACTTTGGTATTGAAGCGATTTAGAAACTGGTTTGATGTTGATTACAATGTGTAGCCCTCAAAAGCATTATTATTGATGAATAATAATAACTGCGTATTGTTTTTAATAAATTTTTATTTTAAATTAGTTTTTGTTTTTATTATTATTATTATTTTTAATTTAAAACAATAAACTTCAAGAATTATGTACGGTATACTAATTATATTTCGTTTTTTTTTATTGTTTTCTTTGCAGGTATGTATACGTTTCATGGTTAATCTAGAAGAAAACATTATTAAAAGGGTAACTACATTCCTTTTCATTTACGTATAGAGTAAGAAAATAAAGAAAAAATATTTAATTCTTACTTAAAACTGTTTGTTGTTAAAAACCTTACAATTTGCCATCTAAGTGTCCTTATACTTTTGACTACAACTGTTTCATTAACACTAAAGCTGCCAATTGTTCTTTTCTTTCATAAACAAACACTTACGCACACTGTTTGTACACAACAGCATTGTTACTGTTAACATAATGCATTACAATGTGCTCAATTATATTTGAAAAGTTGCTTACAAAGAATAAAAAAAATACAACAACAACCACAAATATTGTAATTTAACATTTAATTTATTTGAAAAAGACGACATGTCACATAAACTGTTGTGTTATAATTCACATATGCGAGGGTGGCCTTCTAAAACCTTCACACGTACATATTACAATATTTTTTAGTCATTTTTTACTAAACATGTCAGCCTTCTCTCTTATTATTTCTCTTCTTCTTATTGTTATTATTGTTGTTATTGCTATTTTACTTATATTCCTTATATGGTTGGTAAGGTGGTGGTCATTGACATTTTAAATGTTAAAAAAAAATTGTTGTTACACGCAGTTCAATTGCCCAAACAAGACAAGACAACAATCAATTGCAAACAGAAAACAATAATAATAACAACAACAACAACACTAAAGAGTAAAGTGCATCAACATTAACTACAATTACTACAACAATAACTGTGATAACTGTGGACAATAAATGGCAACAACTAAACGCAAATGGTAATGACAACTTAAACTATTACCACCACTACTACACATCGACTACTATTGTTATGCTATAATACTAGCATGTATTTGCAATAACAAAAATAAAAGCAACAACAGTAATCGTGTTATACAAAATGATGATTATTTTAAGCACTCTCTTAGATGCTCTCATATTTATGGGCATACATACATACATACATATATAGCAACCATTTATGACCAGACAATATGTTTTTCTTCTTCTGCACAACAAAAAAATAAGAGAAAAATTACAACAAAACCCATCTTAATTACACAAAGCATTCAACGCGGTTGACACATTTGGTTTGACCATGCAGTTATTTATTTTTCTTTCCTTCTCTCTCTCTCTCCATCTCGTCTTCCCCATTACACAGGGTTTTTTTTTATAATTTGCACTATTTAATGACTAAGTTAATGAACTTGAGAAGTGTTGTAGGATGGCTGGTGTCATTTTGTTGCGGCTGTTTTCATTTTCTTTAACGTTGTTGTTTGTGTTGTAGCCATAGTAGCTATCTTAAAGGTATTCTTGGCGACAAACATGTCTGCCATATTGCGTAGGTGTTGTCAACATGTTATTTAATATTTTATTTAATGTTATTATGATGTATTCTGACTTTTGTATTTTATTTGTATTTATTTATACTACAATAATAAGTCCCTATTGATGTCTATTTCTATTTATATTTACATTTATTTATTTTTTATTATTGTCATCTATTGTTTTAGAATATTGCCAATGAGCCCAACGTAATGTTTGTGTTTATGAAGGGATTTTACAGTCTGTAAAACAATTTAAAGTTATTTAGAAAATCTTTTAGAAACCCCACAAGAAAGAGTCTAAGAGTTCACATCACCTCTACGTGAGCAGAACGTTCCCTCAAATTGCTTTTGCAAGATATACTATGTCGTTAGTGTCTAAATCATTAAATTCTGGGCAAAATAAAATTGGTAATCTTCGACTTTTAGTGCTCGCCGTTGACGACAATGGCCTGGCCAACTTCGTTCTCAAAGAAATATGGACCGTTGACGTCGCTGGTCGAAAATTCACACCAAAGAGTGATTTTTTCGGTATAAATTGAACGTTCTTCGATCTCATGATGATTGTTATCGTCAGAATTTCGATAACTTTTTATGTTCATATACTCTTTCATCTAGAAATAGGCCTCATGGCTGAAAATGATGTAGTTATGAAAATGAATAAGGTTAAGGACAATCGCTAACTGCTCCAGAGGCCATTTAGCGTACACACGTCGTTGTCTGTGGGTACTTCCCTTCAGTTACCGTGTTAATTCAATTTTTTAAGGTTACTGGTTGAAGTTACAATGAAAAATTCGCCAAGTTGTGGCATGCGAAGGGCAGAGTTCTCGAGAGCGATGTGAATTCAACATGCTGCGGTATTCTCCTCCACATTCTAAGGCGTTGTTTTTTGCAGATCTTTCGTTTCGTCTACATAAGGGTGTTCATTGATCGTTAACTGCTTCAGTGGACTCAAATTTAGCCATCCAATTGCAAATAGTCGTCTCGTTATGACGATTAGAACGATCGTAAAAAATTGAAAAGCGCGCGGCGCGGTGAACAAACTAAACACCCGTCTTGATGAAACAATTTTATTATCTACACGTGTTGTTCAAAGTATGGAGGATCTTAGATTGGAGCTAGATGTAAATAGTGTAGCGTTTTTAGTTCTTCTCGACCACACCAAGGCATTCGATACAGTCAATCATAAAATTTTATTGAATAAACTCCGGAAACTGTTTAATTTTTCTAATTCTGCCGCTAGTCTAATATTTTCTTATTTGTTGAACAGATGTCAGAGGGTTCATTTAAATGGAAATATTTCAGATTCGCTAAATATTTGTAGAGGTGTTCCACAGGGATCAATACTGGGGCCACTGTTGTTCTGTATGTATGTTAATGATCTACCGGGTGTTTTGGTTGACTGCCGTGTTCATATGTATGCTGATGATGTGCAGATTTATACCAGTACTCGTAAGGAGAATATTGATTCTTGTTTGCACTCTGTTAACAGTGATTTGGATAGGATTGACAGTTGGGCTTCGGCGAATGGACTACGCATTAATCCCTCAAAGTCCAAATATTTAATACTTTCGAAGACCAATGTTTCGTTTGCCATACCTGGTTTGAGTATCAGGGGAAATAAAATTGACTTTGTCAAGTCTGCTACCAATCTGGGTATTGTATTTAATGACAGATTATCGTGGTCTGGCCATATAAATGTCGTTGTTGGCAGAATATATGGCATGCTTAGGAATCTATGGGCGGTCATTGATTCAACTCCTTTTGAAATTCGTATGCAACTTGCTAAAACTTATTTAATTCCTGTGCTATTGTATGGGTGCGAAATTTTTGCAAACTGCGATAGTAATGACAATCGGAAACTAAACTTGGCATACAACAATATAGCAAGATACGTCTTTCTTAAGGGTCGCCGGGATCATATTTCTCATTTAGCGTACCAGATATTTAGTGTGAAATTTGATAATCTTCTGAAAATTAAATGCCTCATTCTATTCCATAAAATTATTAATACGGGACAGCCGGAATATTTATTAGGCCGAATTAAGTTTGCTAGGTCATGCCGGGGCATGAAGATTATTCAACAAAGTTATAAGACTCTTTTGTCACAGCGACAGTTCTTTATACACACCACTAGTCTCTGGAATTCCCTACCAAAGTTATTTAAATTTTTCTCTTAATGAAATGTTTGGTTATTATATCGATTACATATTTATCCTTACTTTCTATATCGATTTTTGTAAATATTTCCTTTTTATATTATTGGAATTCCTTATTTTTTTAACTTTTTATTTTCTTTTTATTTCTGTAGTATTGTTAGTTTTTCTATATTATTTTAAATTACATTTCTACTTAAATTTTATATTTTAATCAATTTGTTTTTTATATTAATTTGTTATTTTTGCTTAACTTCTTATATTTCTCATTGTATATCACAATTTTTATTATTCTTTTATGTTTTATATCTTATTGATCCTAAACATAGCACTATAACTTATAAGATTAAAATCTTGTTGTGTTATGTTAATTATAATAAATGAAAAAAAAAATAAAAAATCGTGCTTTAAATAAATGACAACGAATTTTACAGATGTAGCTTCAACAATAGGGGCGTCAGAAGTCCCCGTTGATAGTTTAGAAGTAAAAAATTAATTCCGAATTACCAAGCCAACACATTTTAATAAAGTCTGAAGCTAGTATAACTACTTGAAGAGTTTAAATCAGTGATTTCATAGGGAAAATAGGACCACCCTTTGCTGGATTCCAGACCAGGTGGAAATTGATGGCAACAAGCAGGCAAATGGTGTTGCCAGGAAGGCAGTTACCATGCCGTTTTTAGGGTCATCTACAACTATAGTGTGTCGAGAGATGTCTGGAAGGCTATATTTGGTGGAAGGGAAAATGGACAGAGGCGAAAGATCTTCTCAAATCATATGAAATTGAAGCAATCGAAACTTTTGCCGGGTATCAGACTATCCAGAATGTCTTTTACTAAGTTAATGCCTGCTTGTGGATGTTTAAATTTCTTCCATTGGTCCAATTCTCAACAAAATAAAGGGTGTTTTTTATAGAGGTATAGAAATTTAAGTTGCAATAAAACAACATTGGATTATTCGATTGACAGGAATTTTATTTATCCGAAAGATAATCTTGTGGCATTACATTTTAAATATGATTTCTGGCATATGACCGCCACGGCTGGCGCGGATGTAGTCCAATCTGGACATCCAATTTTCGATGACTTTTTCCAAAATTTGTGGCCGTATATCGGCAATAATACGGCCAATGTTGTCTTCCAAATGGTCAAGCGTTTGTGGCTTTACCGCATAGACCAATGACTTTACATAGCCCCACAGAAAGTAGTCTAGCGGTGTTAAATCACAAGATCTTGGAGGCCAATTCACAGATCCAAAACGTGAAATTAGGCGGTCACCAAACGTGTCTTTCAATAAATCTATTGTGGCACGAGCTGTGTGACATGTTGCGCCGTCTTGTTGAAATCACATCTCCTGGACATCATGGTTATTCAATTCAGGAATGAAAAAGTTAGTAATCATGGCTCTATACCGATCACCATTGACTGTAACGTTCTGGCCACCATCGTTTTTGAAAAAGTACGGACCAATGATTCCACCAGCCCATAAAGCGCACCAAACAGTCAGTTTTTCTGGATGTAACGTTGTTTTCACATACACTTGAGGATTACCTTCACTACGAATGCGGCAGTTTTGTTTGTTGACGTAGCCATTCAACCAGAAGTGCGCTTCATCGCTAAACCAAATTCCCTTATGAAAATCGGGAACAACGGTAATCTCGTTTTGGGCCCATTCGGCGAATCTACGCCTTACTTGATGATCGTTTGGCTTCAAATCTTGCACGAGTTGGATTCTGTAAGCACGCAAACCAAGATCCTTCCGCAAAATCTTCCATAAAGTAGATGGACACAGATCCAATTCCTGTGCTCGATGGCGGATGGACTCATTCGGGTCTTCCTCAATGCTACGCTCTACAGCAGCAATAGCTTCTTCTGTACGCACCGTACAGCGTCTCTGGAGGTGCGAGTTATCAATAAGAGTAAACGTGGCGCGACAACGTTCCAACGTTCGTTAATCGAATTAACTGCTCTGATGGACGATTTTGTCAACGATAAAATGGACGTAGTGCGCGATACGTTTTCCGCACAGAACCATTATTTTCGAAATAAAATTGCACTATTTGCAAGCGTTGTTCAGGCGTGAGTCTGTTCATGATGAATTGCCAAACCAAACTGAGAATAAATCATTTGACAGCTGTTAAATCGGTCGCCATCTTGAAAAGTAATGCCAACTTAAAGTTCTATACCTCTATAAAAAACACCCTTTAGAAAGGAGGTTGACTGCATAAAGTCCTTTAAGTCTTTAAGCCTCCTATTTTGTTTAATTAGTTTTAAAACTCAAAAAGGGTAAATTAAATCAAATCCAAATATCAATATTTATTACATCCACATGTGCATACATATATATGTATGTACATATTAAAATTTTAATTAAAATTGTTCAAATTATTGGTTGATAAATCCCACAAAAAGGTTGACACAAATTAAAGTTTGTAATCAATGTGCCACATGTTTTATTATTAAAGTTTTAAGATGTATACAAATATGCCTGTGTATGTAGCGAGTGTGTTCTAATCTAACCTCACATTCATATACCATTAATATGTTGAGCCTTTTATCCCTTTCCTTTTCATCATAAATGCTGAAAAATAATGGAAAAAGTTTTCCTTTTAAATCTCTCTAGTAAGATAAGAATGAAAAGCATTTTGAAGTTTACGACTTATTGGCTTTTCCGTTTGTTTTTCTGTTTTTCTTATTCAAATTGTAGTTTGTTTTTAATAAAAATATAACGAGGGTTGTCAGGACTAAAGGTTATCTTGTAAGCTTCTTATGGCTCGGAGTAAGTTTCTTTTGCAATACAAGTTTCCGCATGATGTCAATAGAAAAACTTGGTGAGGAAGCAACAAAAATTGCTGCAGATGAGAATTAAAAATGAAAGAACTAAAGATTACGGCATCAGTCACATAAACTTTGAATAAAGGTGAAATGACGTCATGCCAGACATTTAACATAGTTTGTCAAACACTTGCATAGAGCAATCCACGACTTCTAACGGGAAATCACGCGCATAATGTTATGATACTTATCGCCTAACAACAGTCAAATCATTTTCTCGATGAAGGGAAATATTGATGCGTGCAGAGTCAGGCGTACACAAAAATTCTGTATTGAGTTGCAGGACTGTTTAATGCCAATGGCAATAAGAAAGCCGACGAACTTGATCGTAAGCGACTATCCTGTTTCGTTGTGTGAACTCATGCAGATATTATGAGAAACATTTTTAGAAGAGACAGAAGTCATGGGTAATGGCCATGTGGTATCCCACTATATATCCATGGTATCAGGGATTCTAAAACAATTTTCATCACAGTCGGGCGTTAGGTTAGGTTAGAGGACGTGTACTTGTCAATTAAGACAAGGACAGTACCCGGAGGTTGAATTGACCCATTGTACAACGTCCTAGTTTCTCATATTATGTTGTGTGTGCTAATTTTATACATGAGTGGTGGGACCTACAGTTTTTAAAGTCGACTCCGAACGACAGATTTTTTTTTTATTGAGAAACTTTTTCATGGCAATTTTATTTACTTCGCAGATTTTTTGCCAGAAATCTGCTGAGAGAAAGTCGCCGAAAAAATACTTTTTGTATTTTGTCTTTGATGCCTGGCCTGGGGCTCGAACCCTGGCTTTGCGTCTAATAAGTCAACACACTATCTACTAGACTACGGCGACTTCACAGTCGGGCGTTACTTGAGATATAAGCGACGAAGCTGATTGCTTTCTTCAAATGCGTAAAAGCCATATGGCTAAGAGAACAGTCCTTGCCTTTATGCATTTGCCCATAGTTAAGTTGTAGTTGACCCCAAAATACGGCATGTAAGCTGCCCTCCTCGCAAGCTCATTTGCCTGCTTATTGTCGCGGATATCTACACAATCTGAAATCCAGCAAAGAGTGACTGTATTTCACTGCCTAGCTGACTCAGCTTTCCTAGACAGGCTCATACCAAAGAATATGGATATAAAGAATACGCATTATGTAGAAGTAAAATTTCTTATGGCGGGTTGTAACATTACGACCTGCTCTCACCAAAATCTTTTTAAAAATCATTTCTTGATGAAGGGGGGGAGGACTAATCCATAACCATAGGCATGTGTTAACCTAGAGGAAAGTTGTTAGTAATAATGTCAAGTCTACTTATTAACCCAATGATATGTATATGTGATCGGAAAATATAGAAAAATTTTACTGCACTAAATTCCTAAGGACACCGTATTTAACTTGGCAATCATTTTTCATTGATATTAGTGAATACTACTGTGATATTTCTTTGGCTGTATAATTGAAGTCTGAAAAAAGCGACATGAACCTTCTTCTTTAAAAACTGACAAGATTTTTACGCTCTTTTTAACGAACATTCTGGATGTTCGTGTCCTATGTGTGTAAAAAGCCGAAGATGTTTTTCCCCTGAGGGACATTGGTGCCGACGACACCAGCAAAATAAATTTAAAAAAGTGGTCAAACAACAAAAACACACGATGAGAACAACGTATTGTTACGCTCTTGGTTTCCGTATCATTCCCTTCTATCTTTCCCCCTGCGTCATGAAATATTTTTGAAAAATATTCCAAAATATGTTAAAATGCACATTCTTTATACTTTATTTTCTTTGCTTATACATACTATTTTCAAGTTAACATCATCACAGCCGAGTGCTCAGATGACGGGGGGTTAGTATTACGATCCGCTGTCCCTAGAACTTTCTGTTCAAATTGAATTGATCACAGCAATCGCCTTTGGTTTGGAATAAACTCACGAGTTTATCCACCCCTTTGTCTCTCGTATAAAACCTCCAAAGTACTCCATTTAGTCTTATTTGTTAGTCTCACTGCGAAGTATTTTTCAAATATCGTCATAGTCCATCTTATCCCACTCCATCCGAAATGTTTTCAAATTCATTCTTCATTCGTTTATAACGTTTGCGTTTAGATTGTAAAGTTCCCTTTTCTAAGTGAAAAATCTTTCCTTTTATACATCACTTATCATTTGATCCAATCGCTGTGCAGACGAATGTAAAAATAATTTTTCCGCTTCATTTTCATTGGAAGTTGTAAACCTTTCGAAAAATCCCCCTTTATTTTTCATTTACAATTTACAACGTTTTGTTTTGTTAAAGTCGCTGCTGTACGGAATAAAAGTAAAACGAAACGAAACGAAACGAAAAAAAGAAAAAAAAATTGAATGAAAATAAATTAATTTTATGCCTGACATGTGTTTTATTATATGGCACGTACGTACGGCTTCAAGCGTCTTTCTTCCTTTTCAATTTTCAATTTTAAATTCAAATTCCATTTAAATATTGTTACACTTCCATCTCCACAGCCAGTTATAGTCAGTCAAGTCAAACGTAAATTATTTCCAGCACACGTTTTACAACACCGATCGCATGCCACCACATACGAGTGGAGTGGTGTGGTGTGGTGTGGCCTGAAGTGAAGTGTAGTACAGGTCGATTCCAAAAGCTAATAAATATTGTCAAATTCTCAATGAACGAACGTACGTTTTGCTAATTTACCTGCAAAGATTAATTCAATTCTCACTCCTCCTACTCCCTTCATCTTGTGTACTTTTTTAAAAAAAGAATGTGAACGTAAATTGAATGGAGGATGAATGAATGTAATCTTCCTTTTTCCCATTAATTTTCTGTCCAGAAGCATTTCATTTCCAAAGAAATTGCAAGCATTGTTTAGTTTCGAACAATAAGAGCGTTCTGTTACAGATATTCGTATAATTATTTGGGTCAGCTATACTGCTGGAAAATACAATACAGTGGCAGAAAAAAAAGTAGGCAACTGTGGAAGAAGGAGCTTTAATGTAGGAAATGACCATAAAAGTTCAGCACTTGGAAAAAACAAGCCATGTTCTATAAAATCTTAAAGTATTGTCAAATATTTTCCTCAGTTCTTTTCTATACATTTCCATTCCTTTTAACACGAAATACCGATGGTACATGAGTTACAGGGCCAGTGTGCACATATTAAAAATCATAAGACTCTTACAGAGCGTTAGAGGACGTGTACTTGTCAATTAAGACAAGTACAGTACCCGGAGGTCGAATAGACCCATTGTACAACGTCCTAGTTTCTCACACCACTTATGTTGTGTGTGTTAATTTTATACATGAGAGTATGAGACCTACAGTTTAAAGTCGGCCCCGAACGACAGATTTTTGAGAAAATTTTTCATGGCAATCTTATTTACTCTCAGAGTTTTTGCCAGAAATCTGCTGAGAGGAAGTCGCCGAAGAAATACTTTTTGTATTTTGTGTTGATGTCTGGCCTGGGGCTCGAACCCTGGCTTTACGTCTATTAAGCCAACACACTGCCTACTTGACGACGGCGACTCCGTTTTCCTTTTGTTTTTATTTTTAATCCCTTGAGTTTCATTAACAAAGTTGTTCTAACAACCAAGCAGGGTCAACCCTGGTATATTCTATAATATCAGGGTTACCATTTGACGTTAAATAAAAAGGACAGGCGTTGTGCTATATTTACGTGCCTAGAGAATATAAATCACTTCAAAAGAAACTTTCAATAGGTCTCAGATGCCAATGGGTTTGTGTAGACTCTGTGACCATGAAATTGAATCATCAGAGCACATTCTTGAAACTGGTAAGGCATTAATCCATCCCAAGAGTGCATACCAGCTGCTGGCCAAGTAATTGGCAGTGTTAACACCGAGCAGCATCCTTAAATTTGTCAGTGCAAAAGCTTTGATGGAGACATTATAGGAATGCATATGAGGAGAATACAAATAGATCGAATGGTTGTACTACTAAGATACCACATTACGGTAAATAATAAAAATAAACGTCTAAGACATGAGAAGAGTGACTGTCTCTGTTTTTCCGGCCTATCAGCAAGTGTACACTTTCAAATCCAACACCGCAGAAAGGTTTTGATCTCATCAGTGGCATAGAAGCTACCCTAAACACAAGCTGATCTGACTACTAATTGATGCCAATTCGCACATGAGCTGAAATTCCTACCTATCCAGCTGATTTAGTTTCCCCTTATAATCTAAAGTTAAACCATAAAAACTGAGTGCTCAGATGGCTGCCGTGGTGCTGCAAATTCGCACATGACCTGGAATCCGATCCTACCCAGCTGATATAGTTTCCCCTTATAATCCTGATTCGCCGTAGTCTAGTAGTTAGTGTGTTGGCTTATTAGACTTAAGGCCACGGTTCAAACCCCAGATCAGATATCAAAACGAAATATGAAAAAAAATATTTCTTCGGCGACTTCTCAGCAGATTTCTGGCAAAAACTCTCTGCGAAGTAAATAAAATTGCCATGAAAAGTTTCTCAAAAATCTGTCGTTCGGAATCGATTTTAAACTGTAGGTCCCGCCACTCATGTGTAAAATTAACACACACACATCAGTGGTGTGAGGAGCTAGGCCGTAATCCTGATTGAAGGGTTGTGATGGCCAATTATGTATGTATGTACAGCTGTGTTCAAAATAATAGGAGTGCTACCATGTAATATTTTCAAAGTAAACATTTTTTATTGTACCAATTTGCAAAACATGTAATATTTTAATGATAGTTGCAACGATATGTAAGAAATAAAATACAAAAAAGAATCTTGTAATAACTTTAATATTTACGATGAAATTGATTCATTTCTGTGTTTGCCCCTAAATTCAGTTGATCAAAAAAATAGGAGTGTGAGTGTTCTTTTAAAAATAAAAATATAACAGCACATAATTTAAAGAAAAAAGTGAAAAATAAGTACGGAAAAATGTAGTTAAAACTTGTTCTACAGTGATTCACATACATTTTTGTAATAGTGGGACGAGGAAAGCACTGTACTGAAGAAAAGAGAAAACTAATTAAAAATCTTCGAAAAAAGGGCAAAACTTCTAAAGAAATTGAGGAAACCTTACGTTGCTCCAATCAAATGATCACAAATACATTAAAATATAAAAAAAAACTCGAAACGCGTGGGCACAAGGCCAAAACATCTACTGTCGATGACCACCGAATTGTGCGATACAGCAAAATAAATCCTTCAGCGTCTTCAAAAAAAAATTCAAAAGGATCTAACTCTTGCCGTAAGTGTCCCTACTATTCGTAGACGTCTGATGGACAACTATTTATTCGCAAGAAGTCCATGAAAGGTGCCATTGCTGACAAAAAAAACAGGTAGCAGCACGCTTAAAGTTTGCCCAGGAACATATCAATTGGCCGAAAGAAAAATGGAGAAACATACTGTGGACCGACGAAGGCAAAATTGCTTTATTTGGTGGCATTAGGTCTAGACAGTATGCTAGATGTCCGCCCAACACCAAATATAAAGCTCAGTATACACAAAAGACAGTTAAACATGGTGGTGCAAAACTAATGATATGCGGAAGGTTTTCATATAATGGTTTAGGCCTAATACATCGAATTAGAAACATAATAAAAAGGAACGTCTATGTTGGCATTTTGAGAGAAGTGATGTTACCATACTCCACGCCTCTAAAATGGATCTTCCAACAAGATAATGACCCGAACCACACCAGTAAAATGACAAATGAGTGGTTTCGGGTTAATGGGGTGAAGGTTATGGTGTGGCCAGTTCAGTCTCCTGACCTTAATCCCATGGAACATCTATGGGGAGATGTTAAAAAGTAAGTTGCGGAGAAAAAAACTTTCGAATGCGCAATGCGTGGCATTAAATTCCTTTAAAGAGATGCCAAGATCTTATTGACTCAATACCTCGTAGATGTGCTGAATTCATTAAGAACAAAGGTTATTCAACCAAATACTAAAATAGCTTTACTATTTTAAGATAATATCAAACTTTTGTGCCTTTTGTTTAAAAATTATTAGGTAGTTTGCTAACACTCCTATTATTATGAACAATTAATTTTGAGAGTAAGCTTTATTTACATAAAATATTATATATATAATATAAAAAATATATATATATAAATATATATAATTAGAAATAAATTTTAAGTAAAAACAATTTGATATTTTCTTTTTTATTTTTCTTAATTTTAAACTTTGCTTTTAAATGACGGGCGCTCCTATTATTTTGAACACAACTGTATGTATAATCTTAAGTCAACCTATAAAAGCTGAGTGCTCAGATGGCTGCTGTATTACTGTTTCATCCTCTGGACTTCCTTGCAATATTAATTAAGAATATCATTCGATTACGCAATCGTTTGCTTACAGGAAACGCGAGAGTTTATCGATTACCGAATATACATATATCCGCTACTGCTTCATTATCTGTCTTTAAACCATTCACATAACACAGTTTGTTTTTACTCTTAGAACTTGTCCATTTACTATTATTCATTGCCCATAATAATAAACCATAAAAGTATCGAATTTTAATCAATGTATCGATAAGTTACATCGATAAGTTACATTTTAAAATGTCGCTGTTTATCGCCCATCACTAAACTAAACTCATGTGATATCCCTGCACAGATAGTGTATGTTTCCTTAGCTTCAGCTGGACTCTTCTTGGACAGAAGAAGTTTCCTCTCGTGTGGTCCAGTATTAAAAAGTGTCCAGTATCAGTTCTTTTATATGTATTTCTACATGCACTGTATGTGTATATGTGTCCATGCCTGCAATCATTTGCATTCGATTTGTGATGCATCTTTAACCGTTCAAGGTCACAAAATTTTTTTTTAAATTCTTCTCGTATTTCTTTCTTTCTTTTATTTTCTAGACAATAAAACAAAAACATTAATGAAAGAAAAAAATAAATCGAAATAAATTTTATGCCTCACAAAACTAAAATAAAAATTGAAAAACGAAACGAATGCCATGGAATTGGATTCTCATTTTTATTTGAAATATTAAATGCCGTGTTCACTTTCCATTCCACTCTTACTACTATTTTTTGTTTTTCCTTTTTCATTTGGTTTTTTGTTGTTTTAAATTCACAAAAAAAAAACAGGACAAAAGGTAAGAAAGAGAAGCAAAAAAAACCCAACGGAAAAACAAAAAATATATATGCAATCATGAACATAAAATGCGCAATTTAATGGCACCAGTTCGTGGTTGTTGCTGTCCTTTTTCTGTTTCGTTGTTTTTTTCTGTCGCTTGCATTGTGCCTCAGAACAACTAACACCTGAGCAGAGATGGAATGTAGAGTTGGTTGGTTTGCTATCCTAGTGAATGCATGCTGTATGCGTTCAGTGACATAATAGTGAGTCTTTAAATGCATTAGTGTGTGTGTGTGTATGTGCGCAAATGTAGTCACACTCTCAAAAGCTTTAATTTCCGCTAAAGTATTGCCATTGCCTTAGAATGAAGAGTAAGTGTAATGGTTGCTCTTAATTTTTTGCTGTTTCCTGTTTAGTTGGTTATATTTGTTGACCTTTTTGACATTTAAGGTCATATAATAATAGAGACTTTTATTAGTACCCGATTTGAAGATTTTTCCTTTATTTTAAGTGTCCCAAATTAATGCTTTGGCAGCTGTTACCTAGCCAGTACAACCCTTCAGTTAGAATTTCAACCTAGTTTCTCACACCACCCACAGTGTGTGGGGATAATTTTATTCGTGAGTAACGAGACCTACAGTTCAACATCGTCTCTGAATGACAGGTTTGAGCAACTTTAAATGGCAATTTAATTTCGTCAGAAGACTGCTGAGAGGAAATCGCCAAAAAAAAAATTTCATTTGAATTTCGTTTTATTCGACATGGCTTAACAAGTAAATTAAGCCACCTTAAAATGTTTTTATTGCAAAAAATATATTCATTTCACTATTTTATTACTGGTTATTAAATTTTACTGTTTTCTTAACCCTTTTCACTCGGCACCGTTTCGGACTTTACCTACCAGCAACTCGACGCCACTTTTTAACGAAAACGTACATCCTTGAAACGTGATATTATACAGCATAATTTTAGAACCAAGTAAGGAATTGTGATTAAATTTGTTTTATATGAAGTTGTGGACATTGAAGAACATATATTTACAAAAAAATATCAAAGAAAAAAATCAGTACGAATTGAGATCTTGTATATTTCTTCTCTCGGTTATCGGATTTCTTTATTATCGTATCAAGTTTCCCACTTCATTGAGCCACACCCTTGTAGCTTTGGACGCCTAATCCACTATATCTACAATTTGCTCAACGGATCAGAGAAGTGTACAGTCCGTCGTGAACGCACTTCGCACGTTCTTCTTCGACGTGTAGAACGGACGATTTATTTATCATGCATCTTGTTAATTCTATCACATTTCGATCAATTTTTTTGTGCCATTTTACAGAAAACTACAGGAGAACACGTGTTTCTTAAAAAATTGCGGTGGAATAATTTCATTGTCTGTAATCGCTAACAAATCTGCGATTTACCCTCAAAGGGAACAACCTGGTGATATGCTAGACTTACGTTGTCGCCTCAGAGGAGACAGCCGAAGGGTTTTTTTCTTTCGTTTATAGACAACCTGCCTAATTTCCTCGGCATTTTGTACCACAATTCAACAAATAGGTCGTTCAAAAAAGGGTTCAGAGCTGTTTGTTGAGTTGTGGTATCCTGGATTTCCAGCCTGTACATACATCACATAGTGGTCAATGTCCCACAGCATATTAACATCGGAAAAATATGGATTATGGAAGATTCTTAATCCCTTTACAGACTGGGGAATGCTCCTTTCCAAATATTTTTAATACCTTTTAAAGCATCTCCAATACCTTCTTATAATTTTTTTAAATTGTTATACTTTCATTAAATCAGATTTTCCATCTAAGCAAGTTATTGCTTTAATATAGCAGGTGCTAGAATAATAGGGTTGCCAAATATAGTTGCCTAGAAAAACTCTCTATAAACATGTGTTGAATCCTTCTATTTCTCATAAGATGACGTAATATTCCGTACAAATTTTTTCTCAAGGACCGTATTAATTTCCACCGAATTGTTGTTTTACAAAGTAGTATAATGGTAACCCTATTTTCCTTAGTGCACTAAAAAAATTTACGCTTTCAAAAAAAATATTTCGTTGGTTTTCATTTTTTTTCTCTGCATTTTTTAAATCCCATTTGTAGCTGCACGAGTGAATACCATATTCGTACAGCAGCAGTAACAATTAATTTCAGTTTGGAACGACCGTCACATACGTTTCTGACAAGGATAATAATTGGGTCAATGTCATTGTCATTTACCATTGAACATGAAGAGACAAAAAGAAAACCAAACTAAATGTAAGAGCGAGAGAGAGAAAGAGAGAGACTGAGCAGATCTTTAATAAAAGACAAAAAATAAAAATAAATTGAATAGAAAATCAACGAAGAAAGCAAAAGAGGGGACTGGACTTAAATAAAAATATAAATCGTATATCGTAAATTGTCTAAAATAATGCACACACGTACACACTCAATAATATTTCAAATTGTATTTGAAATTGACCTCAAAACGTTTGAAGCAGTAGTTGAAAAGTATCAAATCCTTGACTTGAGAATAAGACATTGAATTGCAAAGAATTTTTTGTTTAAAAACGAAAGAATTCTTTTCATTATCTGCTGCTGCTGCTGCTGTAAGCCTTAGAATAATAATCAGCTTTGAACACTTGCAAGTGAACTGAACTGGATATAAAATAAAGTGCTTTAGATAAATAAGAACAAAAACAATAGCAACAACAACAATAATAACAATCAAAAGGATGTCGGCAAGTCATAGAAAAGACAATAGTTTTGTCGTTTTTCATCTCTTTCAATCTTACGCTCTCTCTCTCTTCTACCACACATAATTAAATATGGATGACACAATAACAATATGACCAACAACAATAAAAAGAGAAGAAAAAATATACGAAAATAATAATTCACTTTGAAAACATATAGACATACATATACGAGGACTGTAACGAATTAAAACGATTGCTTTATTGATGATGTCAAACCAAATATATTGTGTTAGTTCGTGAGAAAGTTCTCTTCTCTCATATGCTTTACAGTTAAATCATGTTTCTTGTAGGCAAAAGCTAGATTTCTATTTATTTTTATTGTAGTATTGGTTTTACTAAACTAACCCTCGTTTTTAATTTCACATACGAAGACATTTCCTATCAAAAGAAAAAAATATGAAAAGAATTGTAAGAATTAAAATATTGTAGAATATAAACTACTTGTTATTCTCTTTGCTACTCTCACCCACTCTCCCTACCTTCTTCTCTGTTTTGTTTCTTTTGTTTTTGTATTATTTTGTATTAAAATGTTTAAAGTTGACATCACTCAAGGTCCTTAAAAATGTGTTTCTACTTGCTGCTCTGTCTCTCTCTCGCACACATACAAATACTTGTAAAACAACACAAGCAGCAAAACAACGGCCATTGTAGAAACAACGGTAATAAGAAATGCAACAAAAACAATAACATTAACAACATGATGATGCCAAAAGCATAAAACTGTTTTGGAAACATGCCCAATTTGTTGACGATGACGACGACGATACACGAGAGGCTTTACACAAGAGACGATACACATTCCTTGCTTAAAAGTGCAACAACATCATGATGTTTTCTGTTCTGTAGTGTGTTATGTTTTGATAATGATGTAAAATCTAAATAACAATCATTGTAATGATGACGATGATGATGATGACGGCAACGATAATGAGGTTTTCTTATTGCTGTTCCTTTAACAAGAAATTGCAAATGCTTAAGGAAATGATAATGTTGGTTTGGTTGTTCGCTTGTTTGATTGTTTGTTTCTCGCACACATACATACATACATTCTCTCTCATGCATAAAATGTTTTTATTGTGAGGTTGTGTTTTGGGCTGCAGGTGGTATTGGTATTAGTGGTAGTTTGAGTGTTGGGCAAGCTCTTGGATTATGTGTCAAAAGAATGTTTTGTGATGGCCGGTCGAATAGAGACGTAGAAGTAAATGCAGAAAAAGGACAGTAACTTGAACATTTTTCAAGTAATACTTGGCAGCATTTTTCTTTAAGAAACTTAAAAATGAATTTTATTTTCTTCTTTCAATAGAATTAAGTTTTTGTCCTTTATTACATCAATGTTTTCTTTTTTAATATTCTTAAGGGAATTGTGTTTGAATGCATTTAAATTCTTAAATTTGAAATACATATGTATATGTATTATATGGTCAGATAACAAGCATCCGGTTGTTATCGGGCAACTTTAACCGGACAATGTAAGACGCCTTCTGAGAAAACGTATAGTAATTAAAACCTTTTCTCACTGGCCGCTGATATTTCTTAATTGGAAATAAAATGTCATTCTTATCCGCGATGTTCGCAATTGAGGTTATACTCCGTGAGAGTCAGTGATCAGGGAACTTTCTGAAAAAATTTCGTAGTGGGAGATGGAAGAATTTTAATTTTTCAAATTCAAATTGTCGAATGTGGAATCTTTCCGAAACTGTTGAGTTTCAAATTGTCGCTTGTGCTACACAGGATAAAAAATTGCTATAGAAAAGAGCATCGAGTGGAAATATAAGCATTTTTACAGACTGTGAAGCGGCCACTAGAGCCCTAGAGATTATGTGTTCACATTTAACATTTTCCGAAAATATCTGAGTGCCTATGGAGGAGATAGCTCGGCATTAGACAATTGCCCTCATACGAGCCCCTAAACAGGAGGACGTCGAAGGTTGCAACAAAGCTGACGCACTAGGAATGTCTGGCACAATAGAAAATTCAAATGATTTTGTATGTAAAAGGGGCATTCCTCTGAAAAGGAGCTAACAAATATTTGCACACAAATTTTAATCATTTCCAAAGAATTGCAAAAGATTGGATAATGAACCCAATTGTTTGTTATATACATACATACATACATACGTACATACATAATTGGTCATTACAACCCTTCAGACAGGATTACGACTAAGCTTCTCACACCACTTCTGCTGTCTGTGTTAATTTTATACATGAGAGCCGGAACCTATTGTTTAAAGTCGACTCCAGACGACAGATTTTTGAGAAACTTTTTCATGGCAGTTTTATTTACGCTCAGAGTTTATACCAGAAATCTGCTGAACAAAATTTCTGTTGAACCTAATCGGAGTGCATCTTGTCAACCTCGTCGCAGTTATAATGGGACGTTGGTACTTTTCACATCTTTGTAAGACTCTTAGGATGGTTGGGAAATGTAAGCCTGGAATACCTACGGCTATTAAAACGGGACCCAAATAAATTATGCTTATTGAGGCGGCTGCTTAACTAACTTAATCCAAATAAATAATGAAACATGGTACCCAAACTTAACATACATTTGAAAAACTTTTAAAAATCAATAGAATCCATTACTCGTGATGTTTTTTGTTGTCTACAATATTTGTGTCAAATTAATTTTATTTTTTAGTTTCTTTTAAATTTGAAAAGTGGATTAATAATTCATATTTTAAATGTTAGTGTCGTTTACAAAATTTTTTTATCGATTTTTGTTCCTTGTATTTTTAAGGGCAACAACTGGCTCTTATTAAAAAGTAAAAAAAACTAAAGAAATTTTTTAAAAAACAAACAGAAGAAGAAGGATCCTTTATTAACAGTGTTTTGTTTATAAAATTAATATCGTGTGGACTAAATTAAAAGAAAAACAAAAAGAACAAAAAAAAAACAAACAATAACCTATAAAAACAAACATACACAGATAAACACTTTTTTGTAACGCCATACAACTATGTACACGGTGTTGGCAACACTTGCTTACAATCATGGAAAATATTTAACAAAGGCAGGCGGCGGCACTCCTTCCTGTCTTGCTATTAAGAAGAGAAAAAATATGTTTTTAAATTTTCTTAATATTTTTGTAGTTGTTGTTGTAGTTGTTGCTGCTGTAGTTGTAACTGTTTACAAATAATAACAAAGAGAGTGCAAAAATTGTTAAAATTAGTTTTTTTTGTAATTTTTATGGAAATTTTGCTTTTTCAGAACAATTGCCAATATTGGATAGAAAGATTGCAAGGAGAAAAAGAGTGAAAGGGTATGAGTATGGCAGGCAAAGAGAGCAAAAGTAGCTGTACAAATTGTGTTGTTAGATGCATGAATGTGTGTGTGTTTGTCGTGTGCTTGTGTTTGATTATAATTTGATTTTAAACTTCCCACGATTGACATGTGATTGATTGAATGATTTTTTCTGACAGTTTTTTTTTTGTTTTGTTTTCCTTTTCTTTTCTTTTTGTGAATAAACAATGAATAAAACAAAAACAACAACAAGAAAAACAAAAAACTGTGTGTAAATATTCTATAGAGTATGTACTTGTGCATAAAGAATATTAAATTAGAAAGAAATGATGAGGGGCTTAATATTCATATTGCTGTGTGCTCAGAAAAAAAAAAAATACTCTCTGTACACTCTACTATAAAAAGCAACAACATTTTAATTTGTAATTGACATAAATTTTATGATGTTGATGATCATGATGATGATGATGATGACGACGATGATGATGAAAAAATTGTTGTAATTTAATGGAGTAGAACGAATAATTTGTTTTAAACAACAACTAGAATAAAAATTTGTAACTTTAGTAAAACTGACTTAATAAAAATGCAATTTAAAAATAAAAATAATGAAATAATTTCAAATAAAATAAAATTTTTCATAAAGCAACATTAATTCTCATATTGATGCTATATAGCATAAGACAACCCTGAAGTTAAGGCCATAGAGAGAGAGCGTGAGAGTTTATTCAGAAGTTTTTTCGAAGTGAATGAAAAACAATTAATTTGTTATGATTGGTATTGGTTTGGCTTGGTTATAATAGTCCGAATGCAATATTTAAGACTTTTGGAAAGTGTAATGGAATTCTATAAATTTTCTAGCACGATAATGACCAAAAGCGTGCTTCGGGTTTATAGAAGAAGAGTTGACATCAAACCAAAACAATGATATTCTGAACTGACTACGCCAAAGTTCTGATCACAATCAAAGTGACAAGCCATAGGCAATTGTAAAATGCGATCTCATGAATAGAAATTCACCAAATGAATTCATTAAATTGAAATGTTGCAATTGTTACAGTAAAATTGGAGAAACGTGCAAGTGAATATCAATTCGAATTTGAAACCCTAAGAAACAAACACAAAATTTTTAACAAGAGAAAACTTTTAACTTTTTTTTACTCTTTACGTAGGAGGGATATCTCTACAACCATATGAAGGTTCCAAGGTCTATTAGTAAAGGGTGTTTTTTATAGAGGTATAGAACTTTAAGTTGGCATTACTTTTCAAGATGGCGACCGATTTAGCAGCTGTCAAGTGATTTATTCTCAGTTTGGTTTGGCAATTCATCATGAATAGACTCACGCCTGAACAACGCTTGCAAATAGTGCAATTTTATTTCGAAAATAATGGTTCTGTGCGGAAAACGTCCATTTTATCGTCGACAAAATCGTCCATCAGAGCAGTTAATTCGATTAACCATGGAACGCATCCCCAGAGACGCTGTACGGTGCGTACAGAAGAAGCTATTGCTGCTGTAGAGCGTAGCATTGAGGAAGCCCCAACGGAGTCCGCCATCGAGCACAGGAATTGGATCTGTGTCCATCCACTTTATGGAAGATTTTGCTGAAGGATCTTGGTTTGCGTGCTTACAAAATCCAACTCGTGCAAGATTTGAAGCCAAACGATCATCAAGTAAGGCGTAGATTCGTCGAATGGGCCCAAAACGAGATTACCGTTGTTCCCGATTTTCATAAGCGAATTTTGTTTAGCGATGAAGCGCACTTCTGGTTGAATGGCTACGTCAACAAACAAAACTGCCGCATTTGGAGTGAAGGTAATCCTCAAGTGTATGTGGAAACACCGTTACATACAGAAAAACTGACAGTTTGGTGCGCTTTATGGGCTGGTGGAATCATTGGTCCGTACTTTTTCAAAAACGATGGTGGCCAGAACGTTACAGTCAATGGTGATCGGTATAGAGCCATGATTACTAACTTTTTCATTCCTGAATTGAATAACCATGATGTCCAGGAGATGTGGTTTCAACAAGACGGCGCAACATGTCACACAGCTCGTGCCACAATAGATTTATTGAAAGACACGTTTGGTGACCGCCTAATTTCACGTTTTGGACCTGTGAATTGGACTCCAAGATCTTGTGATTTAACACCGCTAGACTACTTTCTGTGGGGCTATGTAAAGTCATTGGTCTATGCGGTAAAGCCACAAACGCTTGTCCATTTGGAAGACAACATTCGCCGTATTATTGCCGATATACGGCCACAAATGTTGGGAAAAGTCATCGAAAATTTGACGTCCAGATTGGACTACATCCGCGCCAGCTGTGGCGGTCATATGCCAGAAATCATATTTAAAATGTAATGCCACAAGATTATCTTTCGGATAAATAAAATTCATGTCAATCGAATAATCCATCGTTGTTTTATTGCAACTTAAAGTTCTATACCTCTATAAAAAAAACACCCTTTACAACAACGCACATGTAAAGCGAAATATTATGAAGAGTGACTTAAAAAAATCATCTTTTTTAAATTTGTCAAAGGGATGAGGAGTTATTTCTTAAAGACATGGAAGGGCACCCCTTTGCCACTATGCTGATTTAGTAGGCGAGGGCTCGAGCTCTTAAGAAAAGGAAAAAATGTGCTTTGGTCATCCACCTATCAGCAGTCCTCTAGCAAATGCTTTGAGAGGTAATAATTGCCATGAAAATCCTTCTCGAATCTATGGAACTCATGGATAAAATTAACACATAGAAAATGTGTGGTGTGAGAGGGAAGTAATCTTAACTAAGAGTTATTTACGTTACAATTTTACCTTTTAAAAAACGATTATTTGATGTAATTTTAAGAATTCCACTTTTATGCAGAGCTTATTGCTCATGTTTTTTACTACCACCGCATAGATAGGAACGCTCCCAGTCGCTATCGAAATCAAATCTTTTTTTAAGCGAATGATTACAGGCAATGAAAAGTGAATCCA
Organism: Sarcophaga variegata; assembly: GCA_932273835.1. Lineage (NCBI taxonomy): Eukaryota > Metazoa > Arthropoda > Insecta > Diptera > Sarcophagidae > Sarcophaga > Sarcophaga variegata. Next base: position 142,516,735 of record OW026358.1, on the reverse strand, counting down.
TACAATAATATGAGAAAAAGATCGCTGACGATGCAAGTTAAAGCTTTGAAGACGGTGTCCAAACCTGAATTGACACTAAGAAATGTTTCTTGTGGGATTGAGAGGGAAATGCTCATTGTAAGACTGTGCAAGCTGGTCAAAAAATTGATTCTGAAGTCTGCTGTGAACTCAATTAAGTCGGTACTTGATGACTCGAGAGAAATTAAGAGAGTTTGGCTGCAAAGTTTGATGCCCTTATTATATAAAGGGTAATTTTTATAGAGGTATAGAACTTTAAGTTGCAATAAAACAACGATGGATTATTCGATTGACATGAATTTTATTTATCCGAAAGATAATCTTGTGGCATTACATTTTAAATATGATTTCTGGCATATGACCGCCGCATATGACTGGCGCGGATGTAGTCCAATCTGGACATCCAATTTTCGATGACTTTTTCTAACAATTGTGGCCGTATATCGGCAATAATACGGCGAATGTTGTCTTCCGAATGGTCAAGCGTTTGTGGCTTTACCGCATAGACCAATGACTTTACATAGCCCCACAGAAAGTAGTCTAGCGGTGTTAAATCACAAGATCTTGTAGGCCAATTCACAGGTCCAAAACGTGAAATTAGGCGGTCACCAAACGTGTCTTTCAATAAATCTATTGTGGCATGAGCTGTGTGACATGTTGCGCCGTCTTGTTGAAACCACATCTCCTGGACATCATGGTTATTCAATTCAGGAATGAAAAAGTTAGTAATCATGGCTCTATACCGATCACCATTGACTGTAACGTTCTGGCCACCATCGTTTTTGAAAAAGTACGGACCAATGATTCCACCAGTCCATAAAGCGCACCAAACAGTCAGTTTTTCTGGATGTAACGGTGTTTCCACATACACTTGAGGATTACCTTCACTCCAAATGCGGCAGTTTTGTTTGTTGACGTAGCCATTCAACCAGAAGTGCGCTTCATCGCTAAACAAAATTCGCTTATGAAAATCGGGAACAACGGTAATCTCGTTTTGGGCCCATTCGACGAATCTACGCCTTACTTGATGATCGTTTGGCTTCAAATCTTGCACGAGTTGGATTTTGTAAGGACGCAAACCAAGATCCTTCCGCAAAATCTTCCATAAAGTGGATGGACACAGATCCAATTCCTGTGCTCGATGGCGGATGGACTCATTCGGGTATTCCTCAATGCTATGCTCTACAGCAGCAATAGCTTCTACTGTACGCACCGTACAGCGTCTCTGGGGATGCGAGTTATCAATAAGAGTAAACGTGGTGCGAAAACGTTCCATGGTTAATCGAATTAACTGCTCTGATAGACGATTTTGTCGACGATAAAATGGACGTAGTGCGCGATACGTTTTCCGCACAGAACCATTATTTTCTAAATAAAATTCCACTATTTGCAAGCGTTGTTCAGGCGTGAGTCTATTCATGATGAATTGCCAAACCAAACTGAGAATAAATCACTTGACAGCTGTTAAATCGGTCGCCATCTTGAAAAGTAATGCCAACTTAAAGTTCTATACCTCTATAAAAAACACCCTTTATATAGAGCCTAGACTTTTCACGTTCAGATACCATATGTTTTAATTGCTTTAGATCAAAACGGCTTACATTTATTTTGTTAAAATTAAAATCGTTTTAAATATAAAAAAAAAATTATTTTCGATAAATTTGTCATCGAGCGCTCTATTAATTTTTAATTTTTTTTTTAAATTTTCTCTTAAGAGCACAGCCCACATCAGTGATCGTTTCGATGTCCACTCCAGACATATCACTGTAATTAAATTTTTTTTATTGTAAGCTTTAGTATGCTTATAATTTTTATTTGTTTTTATTCACATTAAATAAATAAAATGTATATCATCATATATAGATATTATAATTATTTATTATATCATGCATACATTATTTAATTTCCGCGCATTTTAATAGTAAAACTCCCACATAAAAAATTATTAAAAAATTAATTTTTGCTTAAGGCATATAAAACTCAACTTAAATTTGAAGACCACTTCAGATTTATTAAAAATAATAATACTTTAGAGAACGGTTTCTTTCTTGCTTTCGTATTTACATTCTTTGTTCTTGTTGCTTTGTTTTTGTTTATTTGAAGTAATTTCTAAGTACCAGCATATCATACAGATTCCCAGTGGGTGTTTAAGGGTGTTTTGTGCTTGTGATGTTTGTTTACAAAACATTTAAATTTCTAGGCATAACGGTGCCAGTATTATGAAGATTATTTCTTTGTTTTTTTCCTTTTTCTTAATTTTCCTTTTGTTATTATCGTACTGTAAGTTCTAAATGAACCGTTTTAGGGAGAGAGAGAAAGAGAGTGCAAACAGTTGAAATTACAACAAACAAACATACAAACAAAAAAGAACACTCGCAATAATTAAAATTCCTTTGAAAACTGGTTTTACTGTTTGAATAATTAAAAAAGGAATTCCTTTCTTAGCTGCGTTGCCAATTAATATTTACAGGAGGTCAGTGGAAGGAGAGAGACAGACAAATTGTTCTCATTCTCTTGAGACAAATGGGTTAACAGCTCAAAATATTTTGTGCTTAATTTTCTATACAATTCCATTACATACAATGTTTGTATGTGTGATAATAGCACCTAAAAAAAATAATAATAAAGGAATAAAATTGAAAAAAAAACACATTTCCTTAACTCCCATTCTTTATTTTTATTATTATTATTTATTTACATCAACTCTTATGTAAATTTTCTTCTATTTATTTTGGCAACTCGCTTTGTTTACCTTACAAGAAGACAAAAACGAAATAATAAACGCCGCACTACTCAAATCTCAATAAAGGCGGGGAAGAATACTTTATTCAGAATTTACTTCAACCATCGTATGCAAATTGAAGTGTTTGCGTGAGGAAATGAAATAATTTTTACATTGATTTTCCTATTTTGGCATAAAATGTTCGAAAAAATAAAAGAAAGGAAACACGAATAGTAATAATAAAACAAAATCTAAAAAAAGAAGTTGCCATTTAAGTTTCATTGCCGTGTTTATTTTAATCTGATCAAGTGTTAGTGGTTGTCTGGTTTGTAAAGCAAAATTTATGGCGAACCATGAAAAGTTTTCTTTGTGCTAAACTTATTACAATATTATGGGTCGAGAATTTAAATTTAAACGGCTCCAAAAGAAATTTATAAACACATCCATGTTTTAGTAAAAAAAATCTTTTGTTAAAAGGCTTTAATTGGAATCACTTTTTAGTGTTATTCTTAAAATCTCACACCATTTATGGAATATTCGTCATTTTACACCCATATTTGAACTCAGAAAGGTATGAAAACCTTAAATTATGTTGCAGTTAAATGTATATTTAAGCTTGGTTATCTTTGAGAAAAATTCCTTGCAAGCCAGCTTTGAATGAAACCTTTAATTTGGAACTAATTTTATATTTAACACAATCCGTTTGAAAAGTTGCTTGACTAAAGCCTCGCAACAGCCTTACTAGTTGGCCTATTTGCCAGATTTTGGCCTGTCTAATCACTGCTTTTCAGGAGCCTCAAAAGAGTCACACCAAACAAAGACATTAACTCCTCGATTTGATATTTCCAGCACAGAATAAGTTGCCTTTAACTTGATCTTCCATGCTCGACAACGCGAAGCTTTACTTATTTATTCCTGCATTTACTTACTTAAACTACCTAACAACCTACCTACATTACAATCCTTTAGCCAGAATGACGACCTATCTTCTCACACCATCCACGTTATGTGTTCTTTGGTCGAAGCTCATCCGCAGTCTTCGTACTAACCAAATTCCACCAAACTAAGGAAGAAGTTGGCCAGCACAAGGGCTGCACACGTTATCCATAACTGGCGCGCCTACAGTAAAATTCGATTCTAAACAACAGATTTTTTTCATGGAAATTTTATTTACTTTAAGAGCTTTTACCAAAAATTTTTCTGAGAGGAACTCGCCGAAGAAATATTTTTTCATTTGTATTTCGTTTTATTCGAGATGTCTGAGCTGGGGTTTAAACCACGGGCTAGACGCGCGGGCCAACACACTATCTACCAGACTACGGCGATTTCCGTCTTTTGGTTACAAAAAAGTGTAGAGCTTTCTGCATTCATTTATTTAGACTACGCTGCAATCGATTCCTATCTATTCCGTTATTGTTAGACTTCTTCCACTCATTTACTCTAGCTCAGATGCGAAAAGCATTTGCCAAACTCCCACAGAATCGAAGATCTTGCGTAAAAGTTTTCTCTCGAATACTTCCAAGACAGTTGAATCGGAGCGTTGCCTATACTTGCGCGTCGTAGAGAATCTCGTCCCAAGAGTTAGCTTTCTGCTACTCAATTGCCCAATAGAGACCATGATAGCAGCACAGCATAATAAACTCCTGTAATCAGAGAATTGGAATGTAACTCTGCGTCGAGGAAGACTAGAACTATAAATACTTTCCCAAGACTACACAAATAAATGAAAATAACTGGGACTCGCATACAACAGATAAGAAGCGACAAGAAATATGATAATGTGTAGGATTTCTTCGATAGGGATCCTGAGAGTCAGAAATCTTACCTCTTAAAGCCTATTTACTAATAGTTCTATCAGGAGGTGGTGTTTACAGGGAAAGGGATAGTATTCTAGGCAATTAGTTTGATTGGTGAAGTCAATTCTATACTTGACATATGGTTTCGCAAAAATTTCTGAATAAAAATTAAAAAAACTTTCCCAGAAAAAAGCTTTTTTTAACTGTGTCATGCCAAACTGTTTTCTTTTTATAGATTACAGGTGTACTATTTATACACTATTATACGCCATAGAATTTGTTTAAATTGCTTTAAATGCAACAAAATGTTGCATTTAAAATTTCTATGTAATTCATATCCCGTATCGACCTGTATTCAACACGCAACATATAAGATACAATAAAAAAAAACTTGCATTTAAATTGTATGCTTATTTTTTGTTTTTTTTTTTTTTGTTAAAATAGACAAATGCTTTCAATTTAATATAAGCAGTATAGGGTAAGCCAGTAAAGGGCTTTGTTTTAAAGATTGTCGTATAAAAACATAGAATAGAAGTGCCACCACATGCCATACCCCATAGCTAGCTGACAACTCCTAATTAACCAGTCTCTAGCATCAGGAGTTTGCATTAAAACATAACGACATCTAGTGATCGCTTTGATGTCAAGCAAGAATAGCTTGAAAGCCGTTAAACTATAAAGAAAGGGTCAAAGGTAATATCTTCCTAGGTTTCTTGATTCAAATAGTTCTTGATTCAACTTATAATACGAAAACTGCGGAAAGTTTTCTTAAACTAAATTACTCGATTAAATGGTTATTGAAAGAGCTGACCTTTATATTGGTTAACCCGGAAATCAATTGACACGAGAGTGTTGGGATTGAGGGTTCCCACCAGAAATTTTACATTCCAACACATTGCATTGAATAGGTAGAGGACCGTCATTCCTGAGCGTTGGCCTCAGTTAAAAAAAAAAACGAATACCAACCGTTCCCCGCCGTAGTCTAGTAGGTAGTGTGTTGGCTTATTAGACGCAAAAAGCCTGGGTACGAGCCCCAGGCCACGTATCAAAGACAAAATACAAAAAGTATTTTTTCGGCGACTTCCTCTCAGTAGATTTCTGGCAAAAACTCTGAGAGTAAATAAAAATTGCCATAAAAAGTTTCTCAATAAATAAAAATCTGTCGTTCGGAGTCGACTTTAAACTGTAGGTCCCACCACTCAAGTATAAAATTAACACAAACAACATAAGTGGTGTGAGAAACTAAGACGTTGTACAATGGGTCAATTCGACCTCCGGGTACTGTACTTGTCTTAATTGACAAGTACACGTCCTCTAACCTAACCTAACCTAACCTAACCGTTCCCATCGTATATGATTCCTTTTCAATTTCCTACATTCCAAACACTTTCTTGGAACCTATGTGCCAAGAATGCATCCCAGAGGGAAGCAACTGGGCGTATATCAGGTGCTAAGCAGGGATTTGTCTTTTGTTGACACCGAGCAGCAACGTGGAGTTTGTTAGGGCAATAGGCTTGTAGTAGATATTATAAGGGTACCCTATATACATAGTTTGAGAGGTGAGCAATAGATCGTATGGTTGCTGTACTAAGGCACCTCTTCACAACAATAATAATGGTATCGCAGCCTCAGAGGTCCTTCTTTGTTTAATCCTTACTGAGAGCCAAATGTACTAGTTTTGTTCGTGGGCCTGTGATGTTTGCAGTCTTTGAACCCTCTCTTTCTCTCTCTATCCCACTCTTTATTTTTTTTTAAATATTTTTTAAAAATTTTTTTTTTTTTTTTTTTTTTTTTTTTTTTTTTTTTTTTTTTTTTAAGAGGAAACCTCCTTTTGTGTTACCCTTTTCAAAAGCAACCAACATCAGCACAAAAGGAAAATCTCTTTTTAAAAGATTTTGTTCGTGTTTTTTATTTCTTATTGTTGTTGCAGTTGCTGCAACGATTATTTAATTTTTTTTAACAACTACTGGGTTTCAGGCTAATCGTCACACCAACGTCAACATCGTCACCAATGTCGCACATAAATATTGTACGACTACTGTCTGTCTGATTTCCTCTCTCTTGCTCTCCCTAACCCTATATGTATCTTGTCATTCATAATGTTGGTGCTGTTTGGCCTGGTTCACCCACAAGTTTCTGAAACATTTTTGGTTCGGACAAATTTTTTTTTATATGGAGTTTGACGTTTCTCTCAGAGAGCGAGAGAATTTATTTTGTGCGAACAACTCTCAGTGTGAATTAAATTAATTTTAAATTTGGTCCGAACCATTTTAGAAAAGGTTGCCACACCATATGAAATTTATACAATACACCAATATTTGCAGAAGTTCATCGAAAGTCCCAGGGTCCATGCGATGAAAATTTATAAATGAATCTACGGCATTTAAACGCATTTCGGAAACTAGCGAGTGAAAATACCCTTTGGCTTCTCTTTGTTTTAAAAGTGGTCTTACAGCCGTCCTCTTGTTTATCTTTGATTTTCGTTTTTCATAAATATATTTTGCAAGTAATTTTACTTTGGTCACTTCAATGGCGAACAAGAGTAGTAAATGATTTATATCCATCGCAGAACAAGATGTATTTATTCTTACCAAATAATTCACTACAAATACTGTTTATTTTTTGTTATAAATATTAATTTTTTATTTCTTTATTTTGACACAAATATAATTAACTTTCTTAAGTTCATGCACATATTTATTTACCTTTCATATTTCAATTAAATATGGCAGCACTGTTTTTACGAACAAAGTTTCTGAAATTGGTGAATCATGCTGCAGAAAACTCTCAGTAAACAAGAAATTTCTCCGAACCCAAAATGTTTCAGAAACTTGTGGGTGAACCCGGCCTTTGTTTACTGGTGTTACAATATTTTCTTTTTCTTTCTATTATTGCTGTTGCTATTGTAATTTACATTTAATTGTAGGTATGTGTGAGTGTGTTTTTTAAGTATTTGTCTGCCGTTGTATACTAAGTGCGTTGCGTGCGTGTATATGCCTGAAATTAAATAATTCCTAAAATAGTTCTTCTTCTACTACTTCTCCTTACTTTGCATTTGTATAGGTTTTATGCAAATGTTTACAAAAATAAAAGAAAATAACAACATAATACAATAACAATAATATTAAAGGCAACAACAACAACAACAACCACTACACTGTAGTGGTGACTACAGCATTAAAGAAACAACTACAACAACATTATTACGGTCTAAGCACTTTAAGTACCTTCATTTAGTACTTAGCTTTACTTTGCTTCGCTTATATTATTCTTATTATTGTTGTTGTCGTTTCTGTTTTTCGTTTTTGTTGTTATTGTTATCATTGTTGTTGTTGTTGCTACTGCTACTTTAAAGTCTTAAAAAGCCAATGACTTTTTAGGTGGATTCCATGCCATTTTGCAAATGTTTTCCAAAAAAAAAAACACAATTTAAAAAGCTATTGTTATTGGTTGGCAACACATGGTCGTTATGGCAACTCATCAACGGCAAAAATAACAACAGTAGTCGAAGTGGCAAAAGAAAAATAAACAGGAATTACAATGTTTCGAAAACAACAGCACTTTTTAATGGTGGAAAATTGAGAGTGAGCGAGAGAGAAAATAAATAAATTTTTTACACTACAATTGGAATCCAAAGAATTTAATTTGTTGGCCTTAATGCGGGAACACTGGCTGGCTTTTAAGCACATTCATTCAATTTGAAATAGTTTTAATAGCACCTCTTAACGTGACACTAAAATGGAATCCATTCCAATCCAACCCAACTCAAAGCGTAATACCTCCTGTAGTTGGTTTTCAAGATTATAACAAGTGTGGTTAAGCCTCTTTCTGTGAAATATCCAGAGTCACATAATCTAATCAGTTACACATAAAGCTCGCTCCACTCGAAATCTATAGGCTTTATTCTTAGCAAGCTGAAATAAATTCCTCAAACAATTGCCATACATTCTCACGTTATTTTATAGAATGTGTCATTTCTTTTTACACTTTACACGTTGTAATTGATCACACTCCTTCGGACGAGTTCAAGTCAAAGTCGGGGGTAACACAGGATTATGTTATAATTTCGACTGCTTTTCCCAAATGCATTCTCTCATTAACTATTACTTGCATACACTATTCCTAATCCTAAATTTCTAGTCTTATCTGTATAGTGGCTAGCGATATGAGGATTTCCCATAATCCTTTTGCTGAGTGCAGTGTCTTTCAGGCTAAAGTGTTTGAGAAAACTATGTGGCATCTGAGCTGATTTGTGAACATATCGCAATGGGTGAGGGCACGGAGCAATGTTAGTTTGCGACAGCTTACATCTCGCAGAAATACTTTCGGTGTACTTCTGGATAAGTTTTGTTTGAAGCTGTACAGAGATTGTAAATAAACTAGCGAGAGAAGATGAGCCGAAGAATGTGAATTTGGTCGATTCCCAATTCGAATCTTCTTTGGACTAACAGATGTGTCATGGTGATATTATAGAATCTTCAGACTTCTATGATCAAACAGGACCATTTAGAACGGATCTTTCAGGTTCTTAATAGGAGTTCTAAATAGGAATTGTTCTCTGATAGGGAAATCATGCCCGGTTTCTGCATATTATGTTGCAATAAAGGGGAGCCTATAGGGGCAATTGATATACCCTTGCGTGTTTCATCTTTTCGTCAATTTTCTTCTTGTTTTTGACATATTTTTAGTTACCTAAGCTACTGAAGATGTTCACAATGAATTTTTTTCCAGATCTCTGCCTGGAAGGGTTTTTAATTTTCTACCTCCTGAGTCTTACCTTTTGGTAACCACAATTTGCTGTATTACCACTACTTCTCTAGACCTTAATCTTTGATATCCTTCCATATTATTAATCTCATCTTTTCTCTAATAGGTTGGGGAAGTAGTAGTATGACAACGAATGTCAAAATTATAATTTCATGTTAGAACCTGAGCTGGTTTACTCGGAAGAGAAATCTTTATGGCACAAAAAACCTAACAAGGTTAAGTTCTAAACAAGACGTTCTGAGAACTCATATGAACGAAGTTGTAACACCAATGAACCTATAAGATAATGACAAGTTTGTGACCGGGTACCATATGTAGATTCAAAAGAATAAAATACTACAGTCATATTCCCTGGTTATATCACAGAGAATACAGATTCTAAATTGGGCTAACAATTTATAGTGTTTGTAACTATGTAACCTTAACCGGAAGGGAATATCATGACGTCAATTTAATATGACAACACGCTCAAATACCAGCAGCGAATAGTACATTTTCCATCAAAAGTTCGAATACGAAAGTGTAGTTGTTCTTGTTAAAAGAAATGCAATGTTCCAAACGGCCAATCGAAATTATTCGAGTAAACCTCGATCTTGGTTATCGATCCTATATTATTTCTTTTGAGTTTCTTTAAAGAGTCTCGAACTTTCAGTTCTGTTAAATCAGTTTGTTCTAGTGATTGGTCTACTGTAGCAAATTCTAGAATTATAGGGTTGCCATCTCACATTTTCTAGAAACAACAATGCCTTCTGTGAAAATGTATTCGATTATATTGTTTGCAACCGGCTCTTTACCAAAAGGTGGCATTGCTTGACTTTGTTGTGATATTTGTTGTTTATTGTATTCCCTCTAGCGAGTCAGAAAGCTTCTGGATGGATAATTTGTGATTGGGAGAAGGGGGAATGAAGCCTTTTTAAAAATTCGAAAAATCATAATCAACAATAGGTTTCTTCAACTAAAGGGTGTTTTTTATAGAGGTATAGAACTTTAAGTTGCAATAAAACAACGATGGATGGATTATTCGATTGACATGAATTTTATTTATCCGAAAGATAATCTTGTGGCATTACATTTTAAATATGATTTCTAGCATATGATCGCCACGGCTGGCGCGGATGTAGTCCAATCTGGACGTCCAATTTTCGATGACTTTTTCCAACATTTGTGGCCGTATATCGGCAATAATACGGCGAATGTTGTTGTCTTCCAAATGGTCAAGCGTTTGTGGCTTTACCGCATAGACCAATGACTTTACATAGCCCCACAGAAAGTAGTCTAGCGGTGTTAAATCACAAGATCTTGGAGGCCAATTCACAGGCCCAAAACGTGAAATTAGGCGTTCTCCAAACGTGTCTTTCAATAAATCTATTGTGGCACGAACTGTGTGACATGTTGCGCCGTCTTATTGAAACCACATCTCCTGGACATCATGGTTATTCAATTCAGGAATGAAAAAGTTTGTAATCGTGGCTCTATACCGATCACCATTGACTGTAACGTTCTGGCCACCATCGTTTTTGAAAAAGTACGGACCAATGATTCCACCAGCCCATAAAGCGCACCAAACAGTTAGTTTTTCTGGATGTAACGGTGTTTCCACATACACTTGAGGATTACCTTCACTCCAAATGCGGCAGTTTTGTTTGTTGACGTAGCCATTCAACCCGAAGTGCGCTTCATCGCTAAACAAAATTCGCTTATGAAAATCGGGAACAACGGTAATATCGTTTTGGGCTCATTCGACGAATCTACGCCTTACTTGATGATCGTTTGGCTTCAAATCTTGCACGAGTTGGATTTTGTAAGCACGCAAACCAATATCCTTCCGCAAAATCTTCCATAAAGTGGATGGACACAGATCCAATTCCTGTGCTCGATGGTGGATGGACTCCGTTCGGGTCTTCCTCAATGCTACGCTCTACAGCAGCAATAGCTTCTTCTGTACGCACCGTACAGCGTCTCTGGGGATGCGAGTTATCAATAAGAGTAAACGTGGTGCGAAAACGTTCCATGGTTAATCGAATTAACTGCTCTGATGGACAATTTTGTCGACGATAAAATGGACGTAGTGTGCGATACGTTTTCCGCACAGAACCATTATTTTCGAAATAAAATTGCACTATTTGCAAGCGTTGTTCAGGCGTGAGTCTATTCATGATGAATTGCCATACCAAACTGAGAATAAATCACTTGACAGCTGTTAAATCGGTCGTCATCTTGAAAAGTAATTTCAACTTAAAGTTCTATACCTCTATAAAAAACACGTTTTATATTCGAACCTTGCATGCTTACGCTCATGCCACCACTATACATGGGCTTTCCAAATTAGTTTTAATTCTACAGGGAGATGGGATCATTAAAATCGAATTTGATTTAATTTAAATGCTTATATGTCCCTCATAACAATTAAGGCAATTAAGGGATTTTTCGGGAACATTTTTATTTTCTGCTTATATCACTAAAATCACTACTACTCCACCCTGTATTATGAAATTCACATCCTTAAGGAGACGAAATCCTGCAATTAAAACCATTCAAATGCGTGCTGCATTGAATACACGCTCAATTCATTAAAAAAAAATTATTTAAAAACTACGCCATTAAACTCCAAACAACCATCCTTTTTATGTCTTCAACTCTGACCTATAACAACAACAATAACAATAACAATTCCATGTATATGACACTAGTGGGTCAAGGTAACATTAACACGAAAACGACCGATACGTATGTACACCCAGCTGACCGTATACATTTACATGTGATTGTGTGTGACAATAATTCCTACGAAGGAATAAAAAAGGAAAGGCCTTAACGGGGAGGCATAATAAAATTAAGGAATGTTACGAAATGGTGTCAATTGAAAATCGATGAAACGGTCTTAAATAATTAAAACTTGTTTTTGTTTTTAAATCCTACAGAACACCTAAAATTGTTTAAAATGGTGTCACGTCAATGACAGCAGGAAATTATTTTTTTATAAACAGATGTGACTTTATATAAAGGGTGTTGTTTTTAAAGGTTTATAATTATAAATTGAAAAAATTATACAAATCTTAGTATCAAATATTGGATTTATTTGAAAGATAATTAATATTTGAATATAATTTTGGTTATCAGACAGCCATATGGCATAAAGATGGAACAATCTGTTAGCAAGATTATATATTTTTTCCATACGTCACCCTATAAAACAAAAGATAATTAAAATTTCTTGATTTGATAGTTATATTGTAAGCGGCTATAGCCAAAGCATCTTCGTTATTGCCATCTAGATATCCAGCCTCTAAAGAAGATATCGTTAATTGATCTCAAATCGATCACTAGGTTAGGTTAGGTTAGAGGACGTGTACTTGTCAATTAAGAAAAGTACAGTACCCGGAGGTCGAATTGACCTATTGTACAACATACTAGTTTCTCACACCACTTATGTTGTGTGTGTTAATTTTATTTTTTTATTTTATGGGACCTACAGTTGAAAGTCGACTCCGAACGACAGATTTTTTGAGAAACTTTTTCACGGCAATTTTATTTACTCAGAGTTTTTGCCAGAAATCTGCTGAGAGGAAGTCGCCGAAGAAATACTTTTTGTATTTTGTCTTGATGTCTGGCCCGGGGCTCGAATCCTGGCTTTACGTCTAATAAGCCAACACACCACCTACTAGACTACGGCGACTTCAAAATCGATCACTAAATCCAAGAAATTTTCGAGTTGGTTTTTAGCTTGTTCCCAAGGGATGTTTTAATACGAAGCTCCGATGCCGATTGTCGAGTTCCATTTATCACAACTTGTTTGGTTAGCTCTGAAGCATCGCTTCATGTGGGATCACAATGACTAATAATAATTAAGAGATTAAAAGTGCACTGAGCATAGTTCATGCGTTTTTGAGGTGACCCTTGTTGTCAAAGAGGCTGTGGGAGATATCAGGAACTGCACACCTCTTAAGCACGTTTACGTTCATAAGAAACACTTCTTTATTCGATTAGTATTAGGACGTACATATATTTCGAGTCTATCACAAGTTTATTATCAAACCAGATATTAAGTGACAGCAGCCTGATGTCGCGTAGGTCTCTCACGGTCTTAATAAAGGGTCTTAACTTTTTTTTTGAAAATGCTTTAAAAAAAAAACTAAATATTTTCTCAAATTTCTTTTTTTTTATTTGAAAGTACAATCCTTCCGGTTAATAATGGAAAATAATTTCATTCAAATGGCTGCCTCGGCTGGCCATGCAGTAGTCTACACCAGAAGATGCCGATTTTGGCAAAAAAAATCATCTTTTCAGATGAAGCTCATTTTGATCTTGGCGGGTATGTAAACAAGCAAAATTGTCGCAGAAAAACCCGCACGCATACATTGAAAAGCCGACGCACCCAAAACGAGTCACTGTTTGGTGCGGATTTTGGTCCAGAGGCATAATTGGGCCATTTTTCTTCGAAAATGAGCAAGGAGTGGCCGTTACAGTCAATGGCGAACGTTATCGGGCCATGTTGAACCAATTTTTGTTCACAAATATTGAAGAGGAGGATATTGGCAACATTTGGTTTCAACAGGACGGCGCTACGTGCCACACAGCTACACCGAAGCTATACTCGATGTTTTGTGCCCTGTTTTTGAAGATCGCATTATCAGCCGCAGAGCTGATGTCGTTTGGCCACCTCGGAGATGCGATTTGACACCGTTGGACTATTATTTGTGGGGTGCCGTCGAATATAAGTGTTACGCCGACAAGCCAGAAACGATTGACGCTTTAAAGGACAATATTCGTGAAGCCATTGGTGAAATACAGCTGCACACAATCGATAATGTGCTTAAAAATTGCACCGAACGTGTAGGCTACTGCATGGCCAGCCGAGGCAGCCATTTGAATGAAATTATTTTCCATTATTAACCGGAAGGACTGTACTTTCAAATAAAAAAAGAAATTTGAGAAAATATTCAGTAGTATTTTTTTTTAAAGCATTTTCAAAAAAAAAAGTTATTTGGCGGACCCTTTAGAAGTTCTAACTACGCATTGTGCTCTGAAGGCGAAGACTAGTTTATGAGACAAACATTTCCGATTTCTGCATATTATCTGGCAATGGAAGGCAAACTAAGACGTTTAAGTCTTATTACTAGGCAAGGGCATATTTGTTTTCTTTTTGTCTCCTCTTTCTTTCTATTTATGAAATGTGTTTCACTTTATCTTCAATTCTTTATTTCTTTTTCCATCACTTTAATGCCTTGCTTTTCATATATATTTAATTACCAGCGCTACTGAAGATGTCCACAATGGGCACTTTTTAGGTCCTTGGGTTACAATGTGTTTATTTTACTGCCTTCTTAGCGTAACCTACTATTTTGTGTCCACAGTTTACTGTATTATCCCTCCCTTCATCTCTAGACCTTATTCGTTGATGTACTTCCATATTATTAACCTTGCCGTACTGCATTCTCAGAATTTTTTGTCATCGAAATTAATCTCAAGCCAGTATGAAAAACTTCAAGCAATCATAAACTCTGGATAGGATATTGCGCAGCGCCTTAAGCGCATTCCTAAAACCGCTGAAAATATCTGATTACGTAGTAACATAGCCAAAGCCTTACAGCCTTTTTATTTACAGTGGTGGCCACGAATTTAAGACACGATATTTCACTTATATGTTTGTGATAATTTTTACGTTTTATCGAAAAAAGTTTAGGTCCATGATATTTTCCTTAAGATTTTAGTAATGTTATGAAAACAAATTAATAATATTTTGCTACCTATATTTGGTTAAGAATTTTTATTTACATTTTATATAGACTAACACAAATTTTATCCTGGTCATGAATTTAAGACATAGGCAAAATAGAACTTAGTTGACTGAAGTAAAGCTCAGCTTCATAAAAAAAAATCCTAGTATTTGGTGGGAAATCCTTTATTTTTGATCACAGCAGCACATCTCCTGGGTAAACTTTTAAATAATGCTTTGGAATGGTTTACCAAGCCTTTTGGATTTCTTCCCACATATCGTTTGAATTTTTTGGTTTTACTGTTCCAAAATGTTCCTCAACATCATTCCACAAGTTTTCAATTGGATTGAGGTCCGGGGATTGAGCTGGCCACTTAAGAACAGTGATATTGTTTTCCTCTAATCAATATTTCACTTGACGTGAAGTATGCTTATTGTCATTATCATGCATAAATTTCCATATTAGAGGCATGTTGTCTTCAGCGAATGGTATCATAGTGTCTATTAGAATGTTTTTGTAAACGTGCTGGTCCATTTTAGTATTAATCTCGTATATGGGACCTACACCATGCCAGGAAAATTCTGCCCACATCATCACATTTCCATCACCATGTTTGACCGTTTTAAGGCTGTACTTTGGGTGATGCTTCAGGTTTGGAGGACGCCATACTTACTGCTTTCCATCAGAGCCGAAGCTTCAAAACTTCGACTCGTCGCTCCAAAGTATATTTTTCCAAAATATCATCGGTTTATTGAGATGTTCTCTCGAAAACGCAAGTCGGGATTTAATATTTTTTTTTGACACAAGTGGTTTACGTTGTGCAATACACCCACGCAAGTTTTTCTCATTTAGACGTCTTCTTCTTATCCTAGACGAAATATTAATACCAAAATCCGATGAAACGTTATTTTTTATTTTATACTATGTTCAGACATACACTTTTATTGAGTCAATATTCGATTTATTGAGTACAATATTTTAAGTGTTCAGACATAACAATATACGCAGTTCAGCTGCTTATTCAATATTCATTTGACAGCTGGTAAACAAAACAGTTGATTGTTTCAACAACATTGTTTTTGTTTTGTTCGTTGTTTTTTTTTTTTATATCGTTGTTGACATTTGAGTTGCCAAATATCAACAGAAAGTGTTCGGATAATTGTAATATGCGCCCTGAACATACTGCACTGACAGTGCTGAATTTTAAGTTTTACTCAATATTATAGCAATTTGCGTATTTTTGAGCAATAATTAATTGACATTTTATATGAAATATTGAGCTCAATAATGCCCTTTATTGCGATTTACTCAATATAAGTGCATGTCTGAACATAGTATTACTTGAGCTTGTGAAAGGATTATTAGCAGCTACTTTATAAATTAAACTACCCTCCCTGGGTGTAGTTTTTCGGGCTCTAGGTTGTTGCTTGACATTTTTGGTGGTACCATGTTGTTTGGTGTGTTCCAGCGCGTTGTAAATTTTGGATCTAGAACATTTAAGCAGCTTGGATATGTCCATTACTGTTTTTCCATCAGATTTTAGTCGGTGGATCAATTTTCGCTCGGCATCGGAACTCCAAATACTTTTGGCCATTTCTATTTAAATATTTCGATGTATTCCAACATAAAATAAAATAAAACATTTGTTACTCACTGTTTAGTTTCAAAACATCGCTTAAAACCCAGATATTTCTGAAATGTCTTAAATTCGTGGCCAGTCTCAAATTAACGGTTTTACAATAATATGATCAAAAAGCAAGAAAATGTAAAAAGAAATAAAATAAAATAACGGTACTTTGTCTTAACATTACAGGGTACATAGAAAAATAAAGAATATTTAATTTGATATTACAAAAATTATAACAAATAAGGCAGTCATATGTCGTGTCTTAAATTCGTGGCCACCACTGTATACGGGTTTTTTTTATATTCTCACCCTGAATTTTATTGCAATTTTTGCTCCTATGATTTCGTTTGTTGTCTTCAATTTCAAAGGCAGAAAACTCATCTCAGTTTATCTGATATTCTTTCAAATCATGAAGATTTTCTAGACAAATTTCATAATAACACAAGTAACTGTCAATCGTTAAAACCGATTGTCAAACACTAGAGTCTTGCAAACGCCAAGAAAACAACATCAAAAAAGAACACCCGTTCAACACAGTTTGCCTGCAGTGTTATGACAACTAAAAGTACTTTCGTATTCACAATTTAATTGCTTCCATAAACCCTTTGTGGTAAAATCCATTCAACTGGAATATGACAGGGTTTCCAATGTTTCTTTTGTTTGTATTTTGTTGTTGTTTTATAATATAATGACCACAATATTAAAACAATAACAGGAAAGTGTGCGTGTAAAAACTTGGAATTTCTTTTTTTTATAAAATCCATACCCTTCTGCTGTTTTCCTTAACTATTGGCTCCTTAAGTTTATAGAGGAGGACTATATACATACCTTCATGGTATGTAAATATGTTTAGCATATGTATATGTAAGTATTAGAGGTACACAGTCAGTAATAACTTTTTTGCTCTTGACCTTTAAATAATTGTTAGTTTTTCTTGTTTTTTTTTTCAGAAAAAATTTATTGATTTTTAATTCACCCTCTTTGTTTTGTTGTAATTGCAGAACTGCCAGAAAATAATTCGTTTACGTTCTTTAAATGCTAAAACAGATCCCGCAGCACTTGCACGCGAAGTTGTGGACAAATGCGATTTAATTCATAAATCCCAATTGGCCGATGTCGAACAGATTATATTCTATTTGAAGAATCGTAAAGATAACGCCGGTATAGGTATGCTATTCTTGAAAATTCTAAAGGGCTTCAATATTGAAATGAATTTTCTTTTTTTGCCAGATACACACGACAACAATACGGGTCATCATCGTTCAGCTATAGCCTCACACAGGTCATCAGCACGTCCACATACGGCCATGAATTCCAGCATGTCATCTTCAACCCACTCAAAGTCATCGGATTCTTCAGATGTCTCCATCAATTATATAGACGAGTATGCTGAATTGTTGTACGAAGACTTAAGCGAACGCATTCGAGGTTCAGCTATGATCCTGCAAGTGGCACGTAATCCTGATAATTTGGAAGAATTAGAAAAAAATGGTGAGCCTAAGTTTTCATTTCAGGTGTTCGTAAATGTTCGTAAAGTCAATTTAAATAAACCCAAGCCTAAACTAGGCTTAATTTAATCTGTATTGTTAGAAAATGTTAATGAAATTTAACCTTAAATGTTCTACAGAATCTTGTTTAAGTGCTTTGTCGCGTGTTTTACGTGAAGATTGGCGCAAAAGCTTAGATTTGTCTACGAATATTATCTACATATTCTTTTGTTTCTCCACCTATACGAAATTTCACTCGGTTATAGTCCAATATAAGGTAAGCCCTTTCCATTTGTAATAGCCCAATAAATATTTCTTTTCCTTATTGATTGTAATTCTTAAATGCCTAGATTGGTTCTCTGTGCATGGATGTTATCGATTACGAATTACGTCGTTACGAGAGTATGCGTAATGAATTGGATATTCGTAAAAATCCTGGTGGTTCGGCTCCCTTGTCGGCCAAGGCTAGCAAAGAGAAATTAAATAACAGTTCCGATGATTTTCTAGATCTCATGAATGAAGAGAAACCCAAAGAGGTTGGCAGGAAAACAAATTAAAATTGAAATCAAACGTTTACTAATTTTGAATTACAGATGGAGCCACCCAGACGCCGTATACCCGAACTGAAACAACGTCCCAAATCGGGCAACTGGTCTAGCTTTCATAGTTCCATGTCATCATCGTTGATGAAAAGTCAAATCCTAAATAGCAGCTATCATGAGGCTCTGTCAGCCGGTGCCCAAACCCCCGACTCAGGTATCTCTACTAACGGTGGCGATATGAAAGCCACCAGCAATGAGGCTCTCGATCGTAATGATCCCAAAGTGAAGAAAGAAGAAATCGAACGTCTTAACAAACAATTGAAACTGTTTGCCAAGAAACAAGAGCAATTGCTAAGGGTAGCCTTCTATTTGCTCTTGAACATGGCTGAGAATGTTAAGCTAGAGGAGAAAATGAGACGTAAAAATATTGTAAAAATGTTGGTTAAGGCTTTGGATCGCCAAAATATCGATTTACTTATGCTGGTGACCACATTCTTGAAAAAACTATCGATTGTAGGCGATAACAAGGATGATATGAGTGAATTGAATATTGTGTCAAAATTACCGCGGCTCTTCCAAAGTGGTCATACCGATCTAGTACAGGTTACCCTAAAGTTGGTCTTTAATTTATCATTTGATGGGCAAATACGCCGCAAAATGATAGTGGCCGGCTATTTACCGCTTTTGGTCATGTTCATCAATGATGAGAAACATCACGGCATTGTGGTGAAAATCTTATATCACATGAGTTTGGATGATAAGGTTTGTTAATCAGTTAGCATTCACTGTGTATAATTGCTACAATTTTTATTTTTCACAGGTTAAAGCCATGTTTACCCATACCGAATGCGTTCAAATGGCCACCGATGCCATTATTTTAAATCTCAATTCCAAAGTTGATTTGGATTTGATAGCATTATGCATCAATCTCTCATTGAATCGTCGTAACGCTCAAATTATGGTCGAAGGCAATCGTTTGCACAGTCTCATGGATCGTTCCTTTAAATATGAAGATGCTTTGCTAATGAAACTTTTGCGTAATCTGTCCCAGCATGAATCATTACAGCCTCTCTTCATAGATTATGTAGGCGATTTGGCACGCATTCTGACCATTTGCGATGATGAAGCCTTTATGGTGGAATGTTTGGGCATTTTAGGTAATTTATCTTTAACCGATTTGGATTATTCGCAAATCTTACAAAATTTCCAATTGATACCGTGGATAAGAAACGTTTTAATACCTGGTGCAAAGCTAGATGATCTCGTCTTGGATACCATTGTCTATTTGGGCACTTGTGCCCATGATGAATTGTGTGCTTTACTGTTTTGTCGCGCCAATGTTGTTCTTTCGCTAATCGAACTGCTGAAGGCCAAACAGGAGGATGATGAAATTGTTTTGCAAATTATTTTCGTATTCCAACAAATACTACGACATGAAAGTACCCGAGAGTATATGATTAAGGAGACAGAATCACCGGCATATCTTATCGATTTGATGCATGATAAAAATGCCGAGATACGTAAAGTATGTGACTACTGTTTGGATATAATCGCGATTACCGATACCGAATGGGCCAAACGTATAAAGGTAAGAATTTCGTTCAAACTATCCAATTACAAAATATAGTTCGCAAGCAAGTTAAGCAAGTTTTAAGTTTGATGGCTTTACAATGGACCTTAGGGCCTCAGTGTATTATAACGTTATTGTATTGCAATTCCATTTAATTGTAATTATTTTTTTTTTTTCATTTCAGTTGGAAAAATTCCGTAATCACAACTCGCAATGGTTGTGTATGGTGGAGTCGCAACAACACGAAGACAATAACGACAGTTTCAATGATGAGGAAGAGGAGGTAAATGATTTAGACAATTACTTACGTGGAGAGTATTTGGACAATTGTGCTTATGTCGATGATCTCTATAATAGTAATAGCAACAGTAACAACAGTAACAATAAGGAAAGCGAAGACAATGACAGTAACAATAGTAATAATCCCGCTAGTCCCGCCAATTCAACCTATAGTCGTCCAGTTAGCAGGTAATATTACAAACAAAATTGTTTCATTTGATTTAAGCTTTAAATTATAATTCCAATTTGTTTTCAAATTCTGTATTTCAATAGTTTTAGACGCAGCCAAGATTTAGATGACATCTATAATATGACATTTAGCAGCAAATCTCAAAACTCTAGCCAGGGTGATTCCTCCAATTATATGTTTAAATCGAATAAATCCCTAGATTCAGAAGGCTTGCATGAAGAACTGTTATTGGCTTAAGAAAAACATTTTTTTTATAGCAAACACTGCTTAAAGAATACTAGTAGGAGAAACAAACAAGAGAGAAGAAGAAAGAAGAAGCATTTAATTAAAAACTTAAATTATTTTGCATTTGAAAAAGAAGAAAAAATTACAAAAAAAAAAATCATAAAAAAACAAAAAAGTTTTGCTTTCAATATGGAGTTATAATAACCAAATATTTGTAGAGATTTCTTTGCTTAGCGCACATTATGATGTAGTAGTATAACATTTAAAAAGAAAAACGACTTTTTTTTAGTTTTATTAATTATTTTTAAACTTAAATAACGACATTTTTTTTATAATAATTTTATAAACTAAGTTAGACAAAAAACCAAAACGAAGCTAGTCCTTGTTTTTACCACAAAATAAAGAAAGAAAAAAAAACGAAACGAAAACAAAAATAAAAAAATATTATTTTTATTATTTTAAATATTTTTATTAAGCGATTAATTTTGTTTTAACTTTAAATGTTTAGTTAAGTTTTGTATGTTTTTTTTTAATTTAATTTTAATTTTATTTTACAAAATACATGTGATATTTAACTTTCCTTTAAAGCATTGTAAAAACAAAAAACAAAAACAAAAAATCAATAATTAAATGCAAAAAAAAACGAACGAACAATCCTAATCCTTAGCAAATGAAATTCAGTTATTCACCAGCAATTATTTATAATTATTTAATGACATGTTATGTTATGATTATTATTTAATTTTTTTTTTGTTTGAAATTTTAAATATTTAATTAAATTTAAATAGTGGCTTACAAAATTCTGCAAAACAACTTTACTTGTGTTTAAATTTTAAAAATTCCTTCCTTCACAATTCTACCTGCAGAGACATAGATGCATAGATTCAAATCTAATGCCCATAAAAATTAGTCTTTCCTCCTACAACCTATTTCCGTAGATCCAACACAATGCATTGCATTACTAGAGGTCATCTCCTAAGTGTTGGTAGAAAGAATAAAAATAAAACAAACGGGAGGGTGAATTGCTTAGTAGAGAATCTGTTTCGAAATTCTTCAATGACTTCTTTGTTGAAATCTATTGCATATTCCATGTGGCGAACATTGGAGTCCTTTATTATTTCACGACTAACATGACACGGAAAGGATAATATGCGATAACATAATATAAAATGAAGTCGCCGTAGTCTAGTAGGTAGTGTGTTGGCTTAGACGTGAGACCTCGGTTCATATCCCAGGTCAGACATCAAAATGAAAATATGAAAAAATATTTCTTCGGCGACTTCCTCTCAACAGATTTCTGGCGACAACTATGAGATCAAATAAAATTGCCATGAAAAGTTTCACAAAAATCTGTCGTTCGGAATCGACATTCACGTATAAAATTAACACACACAACATCAGTGGTGTGAGAAAGTAGGTCGTAATCCTGACTAAAGGATTGTAATGACCAATTATGTATGTATAATATAAAATAGGAGATGATAAGACACGTTTTCAGATTTACTGGACATCGGCCGAGTGGTATCCATGCTAGCCGCATGGGAATACAATATAATGATCACTGTCATACATAGCTATGGTAATGCAAAAGAAATGAAGACTGTAAGATACTCTCCTTAAAAACCACAATAGTCTCGTGACTAAGTCGCCGTAGTCTAGTGGGTAGTGTGTTGGCTTATTACAAGTAAAGCCAGGGTTCGAGCCCCAGGCCAGACATCAAAACAAAATACAAAAAAGTATTTCTTCGGCGACTTCCTCTCAGCAGATTTCTGGCAAAAACTCTGAAAGTAAATAAAATTGCCATGAGAAGTTTCTCAAAAAACTGTCGTTCAGAGTCGACTTTAAGCTGTAGGTCCTGCCGCTCATGCATAAAATTAACACACACAGCATGAGTGGTGTGAGAAACTAGGTCGTAATCCTGACTGAAGGGTTGTAATGACCAATTATGTATGTACATATGTATGTATAGTCTCGTGACTATCGTGCATCGATGCGGATGACATCCTTAGAGGTCTTAATCTAGCGAACTGGATATAAATGACTCACAAAAGACATTGCTTACCCAACTAAGCAATCAAATGTAAAATACAACCTTTTCTATGGTATCGAAATGGAACATAGAATGCAGGACATACAGTGGTGGCCTTATAATTTGAAACGACATAGGAACATGTATGTTTGTTAATTTGTTTTACAGTTTTCACTGTGTACCTGGGATCAAAGGCTTTGTTTGGAGAACGTCTTACATACGTTTTTCCATCAAATTGGGACAAATTAAACTTAGATTCGTCACTCCAGAGAACTCTGTTCCATTATATAATTATAAGGCCACCACTGTATAAAGCAGGGTTTGTTAAATTAAATTAAAAAATATTTATTGTGTTTATTGTAGACTTTTGTCGGCCACTGTATGTCAAAAAAAAACAAGAAAACGATAAGAAAAGTTTTATGTCCGATGTCTGTATACCAAGTGGAAAATAAAGAATTGAATACATTTTTTTGATTTGAATTAATTGGACAATTAAAGGTATTTTTAAATCAATTTGTTCCAATAGAATAGACCTAAGAAAATTGCAATAAAAAGAAGAAATTATTATTCCACTTTAGACAAATTTAGAATATAGAGTGCTGAATAGTTAAACACCCTGTTGATTTTAAGTAAAATTTAAAAACTAAAAATTTAATTTTAACAAATCCATACTTTAAATTTGTAAGCCTTTACATACTAATGATTGGTTATGATATTATAATTTTGAAAAAAAAACACACCATAACCCCCTATATCTCCAGCTTTCATAACTATTTGAAATCAAATTATTCAAATCCTTAAATTTTTGTGTTACTTTTTAATTTAAAAAATAAAAAATTTAATAAAACAGTCGTTATGCCCCCCATAATTTCTTTTCAAACATATTTTGCTTTTAAATAAATAAATAATAAACCACTGCTTAACGTACAAACTGGATAAATCATGTTTTTTTTTAGTTAAAATACATACTCATTGGCTTAAAACTAGTATAATCCTATAATAATACAAAATATTATGAATAAAATAAATTTAAAAAAAAATTAATAAAATCATCAATCAATAAAAGACAAAATTTCCCTATAGAAGATCCCCTCTTTTTACTTTTTAAATGTAATTGTCAATAAAACAAAATGAGAGAAAAAAACATTTTTTTAGCTGAAATCAATATCAACAAATGATTTTTAAAATATTAAAAATATTTAATAAACAAAATGAAAAATCAAAACTAAAAAGAAAATTATATTTTGCAACTATTTGGTGGACAATGATGTTGAAATGAAAATAATAATTATGTCTACGATATATGTTTGTATGTAGTATGAGACAGAGATATTTAATGTATGCCATAATACAAAATAAAAGAGTTATAAAAACAAATATAAAAAAATATTAAAGAAAATATAATAAATATATCGTATATTACAAAAACTAAAACAAGACTTATTTGTTCAGAAATTCAAGGGGGAAAAAGGGGTAAGTTTCTGTTGATGCTTGAATTCCGCACTGTATACATGGGCTACGTAGTTTGTTCTGGATACAACCCTTAAAAAGATGTGTTATAGCGTAAGTACAACTTGGCAACCTTTAGTGGAATAGAGTGGAGCTTTCACTCTATTTTAAAGCCTAATATATTGGAATTATTCTACAAATTAGGTTGAACTGGAAAAGAAGTAAAGGATGAGTAAAGTATAATTTTAAATAATTTTTACCAAAGTCGCAACTCCCTACACAAAATTGGGTACGATTGTCAGAACAGTTATTACGTAATACCGTGAAATGGAATGTCTTGGATAAAAGTTTACAGCTGAGGATCTTGAATGAGGTAGAGCTGTCTGCCTCTCAGACTGGTTTTGATGCTATTGTCTGACTGACTCCACTTGACTTCTACATCAACGTAGAGCGACGCACTGTGGTCCAAAACCACAATCTAGCCGGACAAAAGTAATTTTTAAAATATTTAAAAAGTAAATTTTTTGTGTAGTACTATGTTGACAAGTGTTTAAAGTACATAACGGCATATTTTTTTTTTTCTTTAAACAGCTACACTAGCTTTGATATATTGCTTCAAATACAAGTAATTGCTTCTTTGCTAAAAAATTAATATCTCAAATGAAATTTAATAGTGCGAGTGAAATTGTCGTGAAAAAATAATAAGAACAATTAAAAAAAATTTGTTCGTGTAATTAACATAACAAAGGTATGAGTAAAAAAATACTATTTAAATTTTTCATAAAATACGTTCTGTTTTTAAATAAAATGCAATTATGTACATGTGTGTTTTAAATGTGAAATTTTTGTTTAATGTCCGAATTCAATTAGAATTTCAAATGGTAATTTATCGTACTTAAGCTTTAGTTTTTATGTTGTCGTCATCTATATATATGTAGCTTTTTAGGGCCGTTTTTTGAATGCAAGTTTAAACTCGAGATTAAGTTAATCTCCAGTTAAAGTTAATCTCCAGTTAACTCAGTTTTCATTTTTTCAATGCGAATTTAACTGGAGATTAACTTTGTAGAGCTGCCGTACTTATAAGCAAAAATGGCAACATTTTCTTCGTTTATATTGTTGTTTTTACTACTTTTTGCAAATTATTTCACAACAATTAGCTTTTGTATATAACAAAAACAAACAAACAAAAGCTGAATACTATTGATCTTTATGTAAAAAAATCATTTTCTTAAAATAATAAATAAATTAAGACTGTCTGTTGTCAATTTGTGTGTTATATAATTCATAGTTACTTAAATATTTGTCTTATTCGGCTTCCCCTCACTTAAAAGCTTTTTTTAAAAAAAAAATTTGTCAACTACTTGTCACAGTTAATCTCGAGTTTAAACCACCAACGTTGCTGGTTTAAACTCGAGATTAACTACTTAACCGTAAGTTTAAACTCGAGATTAAGTGAATTCAAAAACTGAAAACGGAGTTTAACTGGAGATTAACTTAATCTCGAGTTTAAACTTGCATTCAAAAACCGGCCCTTAATGTTTAAAAAATTAGCTGCCGGATTTTGCCCAAACGATTTTTATTTCATTTAGAGTTCAACATGTCCATTACAAGAAAAGAGCTGTATAATACTTGGCGTAATGAAAAACAACTAACGTTGTTGCTAAGATTGGTATTAAGAATGATGAAACGGATAGCCTTCACAGAAAAATAAGGCTCACGTTCGAAGATAAAAAAAATATTGGTTAGAAGGGTATTTTCTTCATCATCTCGTATTGAAGGATGCTTAGATAGACCTTCGACCTCCAATTATGGCAGACCTTTTAAGGAATTTTTATGTAAAACTGAGAGAACAAAGCGTAGAAATGTTGCTCCTTTATTAGAGGCTAGGTCGGCAGAAGAACTGACTTTTGCTGCTGGAACAAGTCTTTATAAGTCCGGGAAACGGTCAAAACTATAGATTCTTCTCCCTCTAAAGCATTAGAAATAAAAACAATGAGCTTTTCTCCTCCACAATCCCTTACACAAGTGAGGAGATGTTAACTTTGTATGTCGATGGTGGATATACAAGACACACTTACAGTCTATTACGTGCAGGTGCCAAAAATCATAACGCTGATATTTACCTTTCATACCATAAAGTTTTGGCTGCCAAAGAAGAGTGTTATCCGAGTGGTGATCTTAGAATTACTGAAATGTCGGCAGAGATAGCTCTTCAAAGTTTGGTAGATCACACTGCTAAAAGGCTCTTAATTTCATCATACATGATTTGGGGATTTTGACTGTTATAGTTTTCCCAGATATATGAATTTTAGTATTTTATTTATATTGGAGGTAACACGCCCACTGTAGTTAGTTCAACCATTTTTCCCACAAATGTTTATGGGGATATCAAAGTTGTCCATGCTGAATTCGAAGATTCTAGCTGTTGCAGTTTCCATGATATAAGACTTTAAATACTTAATTCTAGCCTATAATTCCACCCACACATACAGAAATACGGTGTGAAAATTTTAGGAAATCGGTTCAGACGTTTTGTCGCGTTTAGGCTTCAAACAGACCCCCAAAAAACAAATTTACATACATACACATACTCATACACACACATATACATTTGATTTTTTTCTCTCTAATTATTTATATTGATGAAATCTATAAACGTACCAAGTTTCATGTCGGTACGGCTTTGCAAAAGCGAGTTATAACTTTTGTCCGGCTAGATTGAGCATTCGGACCACTGTGCGACGCCTAGTAACTTGTGCATGAGGGAACCGGACTTATGGAAAGAACCAACGAATTTTACGTGGTTTTTCTTGACATTTAAGCGACTCTAAGGACAAGAGCAAAGGTTTGGTATAAGTTGCGAATTGGCCGTGACTGTAAGGATCTATTATAGAGGCCTATCTACCAAATCTGCTGTATTTCCGGGCAAAGTGAAATTCGACAAAAGATATGGCGATTTGCCCTATTCCCTGTTGGATTCATTGTGAGATGAGTCCGAGAGAGCGGTCACATGTGTTGGAGGAGAGATCAGAGTGTTACGTAACCAGGCGCCTTTGGTCATCTATTTATTAATCGTTGCTGGGACATGATTATTGTCCCAACAGCAAGACATGTTTGACTGCGTTATGAGATAGAAATTGGAAAAATAAGTGGAAAAAACGACAATACACAAGAGAGCTACGAATACCATACCGACAGGAGAACCTAAATGTTGTCACTCGACAGTGAATCTAAGCCCTCAAAGAAACCCGTACCTAGGGCCTTCAACCTCATTCTTCTAAGAGCTGGACAGATGCTTTTTGCAGGCATTTATTATTGTTTGTATGTGTATACACATGTATGTTAATTAATTAATTGGAGAAACTGTGGTACTTACAAAAAGTTAAGCTGCAATATTCCACTATGCATTAATAAAGTTGAAAATTATTCAAAAACGTACGTCATATTTATAAATCCAATGACGTACGGTACGGTGCTCAAGAATTTTAAATAAAACTTTAAAACTGCAGTTACGGCTCATACTTTAATTTCTATCATTATAGCTTGCAAGGGACTAGTTATCAATAATTTTTCTGGTTCTCATATATTGAGTATCGTCACAAATGCAATTTTATTTAACCTGTAATGAGTTCTGTAAGTAATAAAACCAAACTTTATGCGAATATATTTATATACTTGCCTTGATCTGTAGTCAATGAATTTGGAAAAAAATTTTTGATTGTAGTTTTCTTTCTTCAATTGAAATTCACTTTTGTTTGTTTATACTTGCCAATGCTTGAATACATCTTTGAAATAAAAAAACGCGATACAATCTTGCGGGTTTCAAACAATGTGTAGGTAAAGGAGAATATAATATTATATCAGGAGAAAAACTGTAAACTGTTTGAAGCCAAACACTTCTTTCAAAGAACTTTTTGAAGATAATTGGAATAACTTTAAATAATTTTATCATTAACTCGTTTAATTTTTATTTATAATTCACTGTATTTATTTAAAGTTCAACTTTCTAATTAATAGAAATATTAGAGAAAAGAATTGTTGTTAAATAAATTTCTAAATTCATTATGAATAAAATCAAATGTTTCTGTAAATTTAATACAAGAGGCAAACTACGACATTATTTGTATGATTTACATGGAAAAAAAGATTTCATACGTTCAATAACGATTTGTCGTCATATTAACCTCGGTTTTTTAAATTTGTAGTTTTTAATTTAAGTTTGAGTTTTCTAATTTAATATTTATATATATATGTATGTATAGAGATATATTCAATTTTCATTTATATATTTCATACTCGTACTAAATTTAAGTTTAAAAATGGCCCTGCCACAAATATAAAAATGTAAAAAATTGAAATTGTTATTTTCTACGTTTATATTAATAATATGTAATAATAATATTAATAATATAATAACGATACGATTATTTAAATATTGCAGTAGTTTTATATTTTTTTGTTTTTCTTTTTTTTTTTTAATATAAAAAAGCTAAAATAAAATAAAATAAAAATGAAAAAGTAAAGTAAGAATTAAATAAAAATAAAATAAAACATAAAAAACAATATTAATACAAGAAGCAAGTAATGCTTACAATATTGCTGAAATCGTTTTGCATATTGTTAGTATAATAAATTATATAAAAATATATTCATTAAGAATCAAAGCTTATATATTAAAAACAAAATAAAGCCATAATTAATTAAAAATATAAAAAGAAAACATTGAAATTTCATTTAATCAGTATTTGCTAATATGTAATAAGAATAATAATAATAATAATAATAGAATAGAGATTCTTCAATACTATAAATTGTTAAGGAGTTTCTTTTGCATATTTTTCAAAACTTAAAACAATTACAATTTTCATTAAGAAAAAAAAATTCAGCAAGATTTTTGTTTTGTTTTTTGTTTAAATGTAAGACTTTTAAATATATTTACAAAGCATTTTTGTTTCATTTAAAAGAAAAATTATGATAATTATAATATATATATATATGCGTGAATATATATATAATTACTACAATTAAAATATATTAAATATTTTATTTACCTGTATTTAATCATATATATATTTTATGTATGTATATAAAAAAAAAGTACAAAATAATTTATATATTATATGTATATAGAAGATAATTTTGTTTACAACTCGCTTACATGCCATAAAAAGACATTACAAAATCATCCCTTTCACGTGGTACATAAAAAGCTGCACATGTACATTCCCACACTTCTTTGGGGTACTCCCATTCGACATTAAACGACCATTGTTTTGTATCTAAATCGTAACATTGCACGGCAGAGGTGGCACGATTTATTGTATTTGTTGACAGTAGACCACCAATAAAATAAATGCGTCTTTTTACAGCCGCTACACCAGTGTAATATTTTGGCATTGGATTTTTCGTTTCCGTAGACCAGGTGTTTGTTTTAACATCATAAACATCAATGGTTTCCGCTAAAATTCTTGATTCGGTTAAAGGGTCTTCATACCAACCACCACAGGCGAAAATATGTTGGTCAAAAGCAATGAGTATGTGATCTGCTCGTGGTGTTGGCATAGGGCATAATTTATTCCATTTTTCGATCTTTGAATCAAAGCTCCAAAGCGACGCTAATACCATATGGCGATCAATTCCACCTAAGAAAAGTAAATTATGTTTAACTTATTGCTTACGTAAGACAAACTATTGCGTGCTTTTTTTATTATTTTAATAATTGCAAGTTCTTACCCGATATATACAGTTTATCCCCCAACACAACACCAGCATGTTGACTACGATTTTCAGACAAGGCGGGTAAATACTCCCACCGATCTACACTCGCATTGTAACGTTCACAGTTAGATGTTGCCATTTCGTTAGCATAATGATCGCCATCATTGTCATTTAATTCGCAAACTCCGCCAACGGCATAAAGAAAATTATTGCCCATGGCATTTAAGGAAAATCTACAGCGGTCTGCTTGAATTGGAGCAATTGTTTTCCATTTATCCTTGGTGGGACAGTAACGAAAGCCAAAGGGATGTATGTATTCTTTTAAACAAACATCATATGAACCGCCAACGATATAAAGATCATTGCCTAAAACTGCAGTGCCATAATTGCCTAACAATATAAAGAAAGTTAAGAATAAAAGTATTATATATCAAGGTTTTTAATTTATTCCATTTACTTACATTGTTCTATATGTGGAATCACAGTTAAATCTTCCCATTTGCCAACCGAAGGCAAATAACAACTTATTTGATTTGTCAAGCCATTAGTTTCGAAGCCTCCGATTTTAACTAAGGCTAATTCCATGCCTCGTGAATTTGTTAAGACACTTAGAGATATCACTTCTTCACTATCCGCACAATGTTTTTTCATTTGATTTTGTTTATTAACTTCGGCCTTAATAACATCTATATAGGGTTGGGAGTCTTCTTCGGTTGTTTCTGTATTTGACAATAACGTATTCAATGCTTTCGCTTCAATTTGATTGAAACGTATTTTGGCAAATAGCATTCTGGCCAATTCTACTTTAAGTCTTGTCTCCAAACAATATTGCAAAGTTATCTGTAATACTCTCTCTTCTGAACAATCGACTGGATAGTTGCATAGCAATATATACTCCAATTGATCCCATGTGAGATTAATTAAATCTGGTGTTTGCGAAAACTCATCTAGACGCGCACATATAAAGCGATACGTTTTTCTTTTAAGTACATCTAATGCATATAGATCGGCTAAAGCAGCTATAGCAACACAATTTTCTAAATCGATTTGAGATTCTAAATAATTTGAACAGGCCTCAATAACTGCTTTCATTTGAACGTGAGTAGAAACGGATAGTACGTCCTGAATATTATTACGATCTAATTCTAATTTAGATGTATAAGCATATTCGATTAACAATTCTATGCCTCGAGCATTAACGCCGTTTAATTTAATTTCTGATTGTCGTGCTTCACGCATGGCATCGGTGAACATTGCGCAAAAGTAATCGCTGCAAGCTGCTAAAACAACGCGATGTGCCTGAAAGATATAAAAATCGAAAATTAATGACGATCATAAAAAGGTTTCTACCGTATGGCCTTTTATTCTGGCAGAAATAGCATTCAAATGTTTATTGGCAAACAGACGATTGCTTTTCGCTATATTGTGCCTATTCGAATAGACCATTGACAAAGATGTTAGGTCCAAATACGACTGCGTCTCAGTAGAGCTCAAAACTGGTATTCCCGACCATTCATATTATTAAACTCTTGCAGTTGATCTTCTTCTTCAACTTTAATTTTATTAAGATCAAAAGTGTTTTGAATGAAACTGCTTAAATAGCATTGAAATGGACAGAACTGTTCACCTGAGTTTTTTCTTTATATTGGATCTCGATAACTATTCCTTTTTGAACTGAATATATTTAGAACCTATTAACTTTAGATCCTATATAACAAAATTGTGAAGAAATATGCAATTATTTTTGTATTTAATGGTTTCAAATAGCCAAACTCCATTCAAAATTTCTATACAAGTATTTAATCATAATGTACATACATACATATATATGTACACATTGTAAAATAAAACAGAATTTACCTTAAATGTTTTTCCCTCAACAATAAGTGTGACGTCGAACAGTTTGTCAGAGCATCTTAATGCGTTGAGACCCTGTAGCAGAGCCTCTGAATGTGATGTCAACATAAAATTGGGTTGTTGTGTGCGCGAGTATGGTGATGTTGTGCTGTTGTTATCTCCATTAATAACTGCCGAAGAGTTGGTGCGTTGCTCGGAATTATTACGTAATATCGAAGCAGCACCACCCGCCATTATTGTCCACAAACAACTAGTTTTGCACAACAAAATCTAATGATGAAGGTAAGCTTCCAAACTCTTTAATAAATCATATGCTTTTGTTGTATCTTACAGCTATTTGTCGCCTGTATAATCGAAATAAAAAGAAAACACAGAATTATAAAGTTCACAATAAAGCAATGTGATGTCATATTCATAATATCAATGCAAAATTAAGAAAACACATAGAGAAATAGGAAAACGTTTTCTTATCACTACAAATACATTTCCAAGGTTAGGAATGCCCTAATGAACAACGTTAATCACGTCAAATAAACAACAACTACAATAAGAACAAAAACAAATTGTGTGATGCAGTGTTGACTGACCCAGTTTGAGGAAGAAATACAATTTGTTTATATTCTTTATCAATCTTTTGTTTTTCTTTTTTGAAGGCAGGTCAATAATCTCACTACTTCGTTTGCGTTGGTGTTTTTAAATTTTTTCTTTTGCAAATTGATATCGAGTTATTAACATTTCTTATTTGTTTAATCTTTTTTCCCACATTTTGTTTTGTTTACTTTCTTTTATTTATTGCAAAAAAAACCTCAACCAACCAACCACGACTTCTTTTTGCAAATTGTACTTCGTTTTCTGCACTTAATTCACATAACTTTGTATGTGAACCTTTAATTCCTCTATACTAGTTTATTAAATATTGTATGTTATTAATTGCTCCAAATAAATAATTAAATGTCCCATTCACTTACCACCACCACTATGTGTGTGTGTGTTTTTTATGTTCTTTTATTTGTAGATTTATTTAACCATTGAAATACTATGTAATCCGTTGCTTGACATCTGCCGTGGAGCTTTTGATAAATTTTTTCAATTACTGGCTGTGCAATTTAGAATTTCTTATACGAACTATTTTACTCACTAAAAACTACACGAGATTTACAAAATGTATTTTATTAAATGCTATATTATTGCAGAAAAATATAGATTTTGTTTAATCGTCGATTTTGAGAAAATTTTGACATTTCTGTGTGATGAAAAAATGAAAAGAATATTTCAGAAGATAAAAAAAGAAGATACCAAAGGTAAATGAAGAAGGAAGGAAGAGAAAAATAAAGAGTGCGAATAATAATAATTAGGAGTAATTGGCAACACTTCTTATCAAAAGTAAACAATTGGCACTGCTAAATCGCTATAAATTATACGTTTAAAAAACATAAACTAAATCCGATATAATGGTTTCATAAATATTATGATATATATATATATATGATAATATCAAACAATTATTTAAGAAATGCAACTAAACAAATTGATCGGTGAATTGCCCTGTGGAATTGCTTAAGTATGTATTAGTACATATAGGTCAATTTTCAAACCGTTATATAAGAGACAAACTGTATTACCAACTAAATTATTTTAATTTTTGAACAATTTTTATTTAATTTTTAATAAATAACTATTATTGTTCTAGCATTTGTTTCATCTTGAAATTTTGAGTTACCTTTTTAGGGTTAAATAGCTACTTTTCTCACAGTAAATAAAAATAGTATTTTTTAGTACTACTACTGCAACCAAGTGTATTCTTTGAACAAAGCCCATATTTAACCGGCATTATTTCACGAAAACGAGAAACACGATAAATTTGGATAATTGTAATATTTTTAATTGATATTTAGCAATTAATGTCTTCAGATTTAAAAACGCATAATGGTATCCCTACAAGATATGTCCACATTACATTCAACGAGTCCAGTGCCTCCATGTGAGAGAACAGGTCGTCTGTGCGTTCTGCCACAACATGAAATCCAAGGGAATTCATATGTGGTAATTCTGAAATTAACTGCAAGTATTTTCATAATAAAATTTAATTAAAAACCTTTTAGTTGGACTTTTATCCAGAGATAAACTTAAATTGTGATGCACACAGTAGCACTTCCATAGCTGGCTCTTCCTTGTCCAACAAATGTGCAGATTCTTGGCGCAATGTTTTAGTACCGGTAAATGAAGGCGTCTTAAAACGTATTATACGCACATTTTTCGAAAGTGGTTTTACAGAGGCTCTCAACGAAGCACGCGATAGTCAGACAGCAGCGCTAAATCCAATGATATCTTCTGCTGCTGAATTTACTTTTCGCACAATTGAATTTTTGAAACGTTTAAAAACAAAAGTGTTTCCCCACACGAAAGAGCAAGGAATTGATAGCATTGCTAAACATTCAGAAACAAGGTATGTGTAGTTATTCTGCTTCTTCATCTTTATCCGTGAACTAATTTAGTACATACCTTATTTTTTAGAAATTGGTTAAGGTCATATATTCGTTGTATTGTGTGGCATCCAAATTGCTTTAAAATTGCAGTTGCTGGTCTGGATGATATTGTGCGTATTTATACAGATGAACCAGCCATAGTGCCAGTACTGAAGGTAAATGTGTGTGTGTTTTTTAGAAACTTTTAAATTAACGCTTGAAAATCCTAGAGTACTTCACAAAAATGGATAACATCAATGGCATGGCGTCCTTATAGTGCAAGCGAATTAGCTGTTGGCTGTCAACGTGGTATTTGTCTCTGGACTATGGATAATAATCTGAATATAACACGTTCTACTTGTCAAGCCGTATTTCTACAAAAGTAATTATTGGCTTTGTTGAGGAAACTATAACGGAAATAAAAAAATGTATTTTCATTTACTTTAAAGTCCTAATCATTGTCCCATAACATCTGTGCAGTGGAATACTGATGGTACGCTTTTAGCATCATCCTCCATTGGTGATACTGATGTTTTAGTGTGGAATGTGGATAAAATGCAAAGTACTGCCTTAAAAAGAGTAGGACAGCCATGTGCTTTATTAAAATGGTCACCAGATGGTGCTTATTTATTCTCCTCTACGGTGGGCAGTGTGTTTCGTGTTTGGTCTTGTGATCAAAAATGGCAACCAGAAAGATGGACTATAACATCGGGCTATATACAGTCAGCTTGCTGGTCTCCCTGTGGGAATTTCCTAATATTTGTCACCTCCGAAGAGCCAATATTATATCGTTTGCAGTTTTTTGAAGAGCATTTATTTCAAAGTAAGATAATATAATGAAGATACAGATAAGGCAGTAGAAATTGATTTTAATAGTTTAGAATGTATAACTCTAAAACGATTTCTTTGAAATTTTCTTAAAGAAAACTGCCCATATTAAAACAATAAGGTTTAAAAGGCAAGCTACAGGTGAATTTTAGCTGGAATACCGCTAATAATTTGTATAATGCTGCCTACATTTTTTAAACTACAATTGATTTGTTTATAGATAAAATTCTAATTATGTTTCCTTTGTGTATTTAGCTGGTTCTGCTCCTAAGCTGGCCTTGCCTGTGGCTGATTTAACAAAATCTATTGTAGGCCAACATGAAGTTGGCGGCCAGCCACAATCTGTGGTCTGGGATCCTAATGGTTTATATTTGGCGATTATCTTTAAGGACTCTCCCTGCATTGCTGTCTTCTCCACTTGCATACGGAAATTCAACTTGAACGTATCACCCTCCTGTTTTATAGCAGGCATTGGCGAAGAGTATCCTTCATATATTTGCTTTCAAAGTAAAAATCGTAAAAATTCAGATTCTGTTTTAACCATTGGTTGGTCTAGTGGTCGCATACAATATTTTCCCTTCATTAATTTGTAATTTGAACAAAAACCACAAATTGATCAACATAATTTATTACAACATTTTTATTTAAGTTTATCTTTTTCGCATACGAATTTGTTTAATTTTTTTTTATTTTGTTTGTCTTTTTATATAATATATAGCATTAGATAAACTGTGAGTGGATAAAAATTTTGTGAAACAAAAAAAAAACTAAAAAGATTAAATGTTTTTGTATGTATATTTATAACGAAATATATTTTTGTTTCTTTCTGGTTTTAACTTTCATTTAGAACGATTATAATAACATTTCCTTTAAAGTTCTAAAAATATTTAATATTTAAGCAAAAAAATGAACAAAATTTTAAATCTTTGAATGTTTAAAAAAATAAATTTGGGAAAAGGGGCACATAGTGGTGGTGTTGGTATATTAATAGTGTTATAAATTTGAAGAATATTTTTGAATATTTTCTAATCACAAAATAGGTTCTTTCAAAGTTATAGATTGACATGATTTATTATTATGTAAATATATTTAATATAATATTTTAATAAGTGCTTAAACTAAAATACAATACAGATAACATAAAAAATAATAATAGTAATTAGGGGAAACATCACATATATAACATATTATTTATTTTTTCTTTTTATTACATACACATATTTAAATCTATTCTATATTCAAAATTTTGGCATACTTTAAGTCCATAAAATAACGTCTGTGAAAAGAAGTTTTCAGTTTAGATATCGCCAAAGAAAAAACCTAGGGCGGTAGCCGCCTTAACACGAACAAAATGATTTTCATCTTTAAGTAATACAGCAATTTTGTTGCCAACAGCTTCCGTCTGAGTATTACGTTCAGTTAGGAAATTATTTAGGATGCCTGGGAATATTAAAGGATTAATTATAAACGTTGCTTTGTATTTTAAGTAATATAAATATACCAATAACAATGGCAGCACTGCCTCTAACTTCCGGCCACTGGCTGCGCAATTTGGGTATACAAGAATCTATGAAATCCTGTATGTGATCAGTTAACTCCATAGCCTATAATTAATATAAAATTAAATTAAAAAATTCATTTTAAAACATATTCGTATTGATGTAACAAAAAGAATTCTATTGTAGTTTCTATAAACTGCTGTAGAAATATGTAGTACATTGCGTTGTTTATACACATACATACATAATTGGTCATTACAACCCTTTAGTCAGGATTACGACCTAGCTTCTCACACCACTGATGTGTGTGTTAATTTTATCTGAGTGGCGGGATCTACAGTTTAAAGTCGATTCCGAACGACAGATTTTTAAGAAACTTTTCATGGCAATTTTATTTACTCTCAGAGTTTTTGCCAGAAATCTGCTGAGAGTAAGTCGCCGAAGAAATATTTTTTCATTTTGATGTCTGACCTGGGATATGAACCGAGGCCTCACGTCTAATAAGTCAACACACTACCTAATAGACTACGGCGTCTTCGTTGTTTATACATATTGTTCTAACAAAAGGTTTTCGAATGTTTTGGAATAACTTGTTGGAGCATGAGAAGCTTGCAAACGGAAAATATGCAGCCTGAGTCCAATTACTTTACGAAAACCTTCAATTTAATGCATAAAGACGGAATTCATTTTCCTACATCTAACATTTGTTTGCAATACTCACAATAACTTTCACAAAGTCCACAATAAAATTGCTGTAATTCAATTGTCCATGATCCAGTAAATGACGTTGAGCCATATCATTGATTTTCAGAGAGTGCAATAGACTGCAAACTTTACGTAGAGTACCCTTACAAGCCTGAAATTAAAATGTATGTTTACAAGAAGATTTCATTTCATTTTAAACTAAAATATTACCCTTATGATCGTAGCTTCGCCTTCACTAAGATGCAGTAAAAGCGGAAAGAGATTAGCAATTAATTGTTCACGTAAGGCTTCGTGCGAAGAATTGGGGGATACTGTGCCATCATGAAGAGACATTTTTGATTGGCATAAATCACCAAAAAGTATAATCGCAGCTTCTCGAATCTCCAAAGAATAACTACCAAAGAAAGGTCGTATGCGTATGGCCAAAGAGACATGAAAAGATTCAACACGATCACTGGGTAAGTTTTCCAAAATACGTGAAAGACCACGCATACTCTCCAGGGGTATATTTATCAAGCAGTCACTGTATTAAGAAAAAATTTTAATAATTATTTACAATATACTTACTATTAAGTAAAAAATAAATACTAACCTTACGGTGTCATCAATGCCTTTAAGTAGTGCTGTTATGGCAGTTTCATCGAATTTTTCAATATCCTCTTCCGTTAAAAGACCTACAAAGCCCATGCCCTGAATACTTAAACCTCTGACAACAGCATTGGGGTCGCTTAAAGCCGATGTCAAATGATTCATAATAAGAGAGGAAACTTCACCACATGGTTTTAAAGGTACTAAGCGTGAAAACAAACCCACAGCAGCTACACGCTGACTATCATATTGAGAGGATACATATTTGCTTAGTTTGGTTACAACATTTTTCATTTGACTGGAATTAATATCAATTTGATTGGCTAGTCCATAAGCCATGGGCGTTAGTAGTTCAATAAAATGTTTGAGATCTGAGCTTGAGGCCAAATGTATGTGTACCGTCAGAACAGTGGAAATTTGTTCCATTTCTAAACTATCCAAAAACTGTTGGAATGTCTCCAACACAATTTGACATGGATTTAATTTAACGGTTTCCTTATTCGGCACAAAACCAAATTTCGTTTTAGTTACTGATGTTATAGAATTATTAGAAGAAGAACCCATTGTAGGTGAAGTACTTCTGGGGCCAGTATTCATAGGTGCTGCTAAGTTTGTATATGAAGCCAAAGAGGTTAAAAGCATGGTAAACAATTCAGGGAATTTTGAATTTAATTGCTGAAAAATAATGTAAAAACAAACAGTAAGTATTTGTATTCGATTAAAGCTGTATAATTTTTTTTAAACTTACATCCTTGATGTCTTTGCAAGGCATCATTTTGTGAAGAGCACAAAATATGGCAAACGGTTGAACGCTGGCAATTTTTTGTCTATCTACACAGGGCTCATTTGGCTCATATATGCATGAGGAGGAGAGTATTTGTAGGAAGTTGTCCAATAAGATGCCCGTTAAGTCACTGTCTGTGCAAATTAAATGCCAATATTCCACAACATTCCTGTAAGCAATATATTAAGTATGCCTATACGCTTTAAAATTGATCTTTCATACTTACTCATCATATGGTAATTGTTGTGTTAGCATTTCACAGGATACTAATTGAGGATGGTGTTTAGTTAAGGCTACCAAAGCTTTCAAAACTCCAGACTTTGCACGATTTACATCGCAATTATGAATAGCCTTTAAAGATAAATATAAAGATATTAAAAAAATATACTACAACTGCAATAGAACGTTAACTTACGGTCAAACTTTCTTTTACAATATCCGGTATGGCATGGAATAGCTCCGAACCCTTTTGTTGTATAAAGAATTTTAAAACAACCGAAGCTCCAATAGCTGAACTTTGTTCAGGATCTTTTAAACTGTATAGCAAAGTTTTACTGAAATAAAATAATAATCTTTAATGAAAACAACAACGTTTCATAATGTGTATATTCCATTTATAATTACCAAAATTGTAAATATTGAAAATTGGAAATACGTAAAGCAATTATTTTTGCAATCTCGCCAGCAAGATTGTAAATTTGTTTCGGATCATCAGTTATGATTTCGTCTTTCACCACTTCGATTTCTTTTATCCAATCGGTCGTACTATCGGCTATGGTTAGGGTTTCATAAATGCAAGCTATCTCCAGAGTTTTTTGCAATATATCCACCGATACTTGTCGTACAGTGCCATTCGAATCAATACAGCGTGGCACTATTTTGCCCAACATTTGTCCAGTTTGATTAAATTTTGAAGGTGCTTCACAGCCAATTTTCATGGATTTTATATAGA
The DNA here is from genome assembly GCA_932273835.1 of Sarcophaga variegata. Lineage (NCBI taxonomy): Eukaryota > Metazoa > Arthropoda > Insecta > Diptera > Sarcophagidae > Sarcophaga > Sarcophaga variegata. Next base: position 142,476,921 of record OW026358.1, on the reverse strand, counting down.
CTTCTAGAGTGTTATTGTAAACGTGACTTGCACAAATGCGCACCTCTGAATTCTTGTCTCTTATCCAGGTCTCGAGTATTGAAATTATCAAATCTAGCGTTGAGGGCGAAGGATCTTGTTCGATTATAACTTTGACCAATTGATTGAGTTCCGGTAATGATTCGTTGAGATATTTAGCCAAAAAGCTATTGCGTTCATCTTCTTCCTGAGATTCGAATTTCATTTTCAAATTTTGAGCACAAGAAAAGAAATTTTTACAGGCTATTTCAAATATAACGCCACCATCAACAGATTCGGTGGCCTCTTCGGCGCCAATGCGTATAAAATCGGTACCAAGTTTTAAAATAATGGGCAGCAAAGGCAAATCATCAAATGGTTGTTCTATGGGTATGCTAAAAACGGCTTCCATTATTTGTTTGCGATATTTTAAAGGTGATGGCATTTTTTCCTTGGTATGTATCATTTGATTGCAAATACTTAACAAGGTTTTCAAAATAGCAGACATAACACACTGGTCTTTGGTATTGGTTAATTGCAATATTAAAAAGTTCAATATGGTATCATCTAAATTGGCCAATGATTGCAGCGGATCGGCTTCATCCATTATATGACCAAAGGCTTTAATAACCAAAAGATTAGTTTTGAAATTCTCCAATTCTTTATGGGTATCTTTGATGAAATGTAAGTTGGAGAAAAAGCCCGTAGAATGTTTACGTCCTCCTATATGGGCCAATTCGGCCAATTTCTTTATTAACACACTGAGATGTTTGCGTGAAATGTAGCCTATAGCCAAAGCACAAGGAACAATCTTTTCTTCATACTCGGCATGTTTAGTATGTTTATCCAGTTTTTCTTGACGGGCTGAATTTATGATCAAGTCAATCTTTGCACTAACAATTTGGGCATCTGTAACATGGCACAATGTCAAAGCTATGGCCTTAATAAGCATACCTCTTTCGGAGTTTAGTGTGGGTATAACAAATTCATTATGCGGCAATACCAAAGGATAAATAATCATTTGCTCAGCCATTTTATTGGATAACCTTTCGGCAAAATGCTCATCGTGTTTACTAAGCAACTCGTTTGTTTCCGTTATGAACGATGTTAATTTATTAAAATAAAGACTTTCCTTGTTAATATTTAAAAGTAGATCTGAAATACTTTTATCCCAAAGCTTGGCTAATTCTGGATTTAAATGGGGATAATAATACTTAAGGAACGATAAAATATTGGTGGCCCTTTTAATGCAGTGGTAATTACCCAACAACGCCAAACATCTGGCATATATTGTCTCTGCTGACGGTACCACTACTTTGCCACTTTTAGCAAAACTGGGAGCAGGAGATTTACTCAAACCATCACCTTCTGGTCCAACAGCTCCCTCTTTCTTATCGGCTTCTTGACCTTCTTCATCTGGCGCAACTTCAAATTCTATATTTGGTGATTTTGCAAACAAGCTAGCCAAGCATTTGGCCAAATTCGAGCATATATCTGTATAGTCCAGCAGAACGAAATAATTTAAAAGTTCTCTCTTCAATAGCTCATCCATAGTGCCTACAGTCGAGGCTAAAATAAATAAGGAATTCTCACAGGAAAGAACAAAATTAGCGTGTTCTTCTAAGGAACCGTACTCCTGATTGACTTTGGTAAATTTGCAACTGTAGCGCACTATAAACCAAACAAACTCTTTATCTTTGATCAAGGACTTTTGTGCCAGAGCCACTATACACTTTAATAATGTCATCTTCATTTTTATGTTCTTTTCGCTGGTTATCATTTGCTTTAAACAATCCATAAAGGCATGCAGTTTGTTTTCAATATTAACCGTGGAAGTGTTTAAGAGATGAGTCAATATCAGTAGGCTTTTTATTCTCTCACGTTCGCTATTATTTCTTAAATGCATTAATAAGGTTTCCATAATTTTGGTGGCATATACGCCGGATAATAAGTGAAAACATCTTAATACTTCGTAGTGGCCCTTAACCGTCTGTGGCTTTTCATAGTCTGGATAAATGCAGACCAGATCAAAAAGATTGGATATTAATTGGTCCACTACTAAATCCAAAACTGAAGGTTGTAAGGCTATATTTGTTTTAAGAACTGAGGATAAGAATTGCGTAACGGAGTTTCTTTCTATAGATCGACGATACAAATTTAATATCTGTGGTATAAGACGGGGAGTGCGATCCTGTATTTTATCGGCAGGCAGCAAAGGAAACATAGAGGAAAGGGCATGTAAAATTTCCACACAGACTTTAGGTTCTCTACAGTGTAGCCATTGATTAAAAAGCACATCATAAGCAACCGAAATTTCGGTGGAACAATTCAATAGCGCTTCTACTTCGGCAGCTGTAGGTGATATAACCTCATTGTTTTCCTCTTTAGATGGAGAGTTTATGACAGCATTCACGGATGAATGTTCTAATAAAGCTTCACTAAAGCGACCAATAGCTAAAAGTAAAACAAACAGTTTCTTTAGATTAATTAAAATTAATTTAATTTAATTGCATACCTACCATAGGCATGAGCTTGTTTAATATGATCCGATTTTATGCTGTTCATACTGGGCAAAGTTGAAGACATTATGGGCTTAATAAAGGGCACTACACCAGGTACATTAGTGGATGCCAGAGTGCCCAAACATTGCATAACCATAAAGTGGGCAACAGTACCCTCTTTTGTATGACCCATCAATGCCTCTATAACCAGTTTACAATCATCAGTACGTCCTATGGCCACTAAAATAGCTAATGCATGATTTTGTATATTTGGAACATGTTCATTGGAACGTGTCAACTCTTCCAGCGACAAGGTTATAAGCTTTTTATTCGCTTCTGTTGGCATGGATACTTCAGACGACACGACCTTTTCAATGGCTCTGGAATAGAAAAACAAATCGAATTATTTTGTTGCTGTTGATTGTTGAAATATATTTCAACTTACTTCAGTATAATTGTAATAGTTTGTTCGTTCATTTTCGGATGTTTCTCTTTGTATTCCACCATTATATCTGTAGCTCGGATGGGATGAGTTTCGAAAATTTTAACCAAGGCCGATTGTATGGCCATGCGTACCGTTTCATCTTTGTCTGCTAAGCCATCGAATAAATTGTGCAAAACTCCTGTAGACAAAAAAAAATATGTTTTAATAAAATATAATTCAAAAGAAATTTATTGGATAAAGGTTTCTCATACTGTCCCGCACATGAAAAGTCGGTATTTTGCAACATTCAAAACAAAGAGCAATTTTTAAGCCACTAACCGGTTCACATTTGTTCCTATTGAGTTAAAAACCGTAGAAAACGGGGACAGACCATTGTTCTGAAGAAATAAATCAATGAGATTTAGTATGTAAATTTGAGACTTTATGCGATGAAACGGTTTTTTTTTTTGAAGTGGAATTGTTTTTACAGAGTTGTGTCTCAGATAATAAAGCGTCATTAATATTTTTCTCCCATAAGACAAAACTTATGAGAATGATAACCACCACAAAATCTTTCTGTACAGTCAGTCTGTACAGGTTGTACATTCGAGAAAAATGGCGACTCAAATCAAGGCAAGTGTATTATCAACAAAGCATGGTATTCCATGTACAGGCTTAGGGAAGTATGGATGTTTACTGGCACACTCGTATATATGTATGTACATAGATGTATAACCTTGGCCCTTATCTTGAAACAACACTCGATGACTACAAATTAATCCCTTCTGACCAATCTTCATACATTATATTGAACTTCTTTGTACTAGAAACCAACAACCAATCAAGTACGACGTCATAAGAAAAGAAAAACTATAGATTATAAATGTGACACTGCTGTTCAAGCCCCAAGCATCGAAGAACATTCTGGTGTGCTGCAACAACGCGCGTACTGACTATTCTAGAGTTTTCAATGAATGAAATAAGAACAACTCCCAGTAGGGTGCACGAGAATGAAAATAATGGAACATGAGTAAATCCATTAAATCCGTAACCATTAAAAACTTTAATAATCCAAATTTAAAATTTTAGTTTGACTTCTGCTCTATTTAAACAAAGTGAAGTTTAAACAAAATCGCTTTATTCGTTTGGAAACATCCATTTACATTCGTTTTTTTTAATCAAACCTCCTACTGCGCTATATCAGCAGCTTTAGGTTTGGGATAGAAAAAGCTTTTTTCTGGATGCTTTTACTTGTAATTAAATGAAATTACCATAACACATAAAATTTTCTATTAAAAATGTAAAAATATAAAAATAAAAATATGTGTGGTGTCTGTAAACATATTAAATAATGTACAAAAATATTGTATGAAAACATAAAATATGCACAATCTATTATTATGACTGTATATATTTACATAGGTGTCAGTTAGTTAGGCTACCTTGTAAAGGAAACCGTACTAGTACGTACATACTCGTATTCAGCCCTGATTGTCGGTCTCATGTTTGGTTTAGTTTGGTGCGTTGGTAGATTGTTTACCACCGACACAGTAGTGTATGACTATGATGATTGCTGTTTATTTTTAACCTACATTTCAACAAGAATGAATATTTTTAGCCATGTTATCGTAATGCTTTTTTATTGATAATAATGTAATTTTATTTTAATTAATTTATATTCTAATTTTTTTACTTTACTTTACCTACTAAATCACATTGTTTATAAATTCCATTTGAGATTTGCATTAAACACTTTTTATTACTTCTTTTACTTTTATTTTTCTTACGAAATACTTGCTTAATTGAATCTAAAAGCATTTTCACTTTAATTTCGTTTTCGTTTTTTTTTTTGTTCGTACTGAACATATTTTTAAAATTTCACAAAATATAGAAATTTTATAAACATTTTAAATGTTTATCAGACACGCAACTGAATTTTCAATTGTTTTGCTGCAACGGTTATTAAAAAGAAAAAAAGATTTGTTTTGGTTTAAAGTGCAACTGCTCGGAAGCAAGCCTGTCTCTTTAATATTTGCAAGCATAGTATGTTGTTATTGTTAAATAGTAAGTACTTTTAAATGCTATGAGTAAGACAGAGAGAGATTACGATAATTGAGAGTATATACGTGTTTAGGGTTTCAATACATAGAACAAACGAATTTGGAGGATTTTTGATATAACAGCGAAAGTTTTATTTTAGCCAACTGTATGAAAAATATTTGTTTATTTTTCTTTTACTTGGATAATGCAAAGATTAAAAAATAACTTCCGTCAAAGTTTCATTTGTTAGTTTTTAATTTAATTCAATGTAAAAAAAACATCCTTTTAATTAGATGATATATACATTAGGTCCCACTACTAGGAGTATAGCTGTAATCGAATTAAGGAAAGTAACCAAGTCGCCGTGGTGTAGTAGGTAGTGTGTTGGCTTATTAGACGAAAAGCCAGGGTTCGAGCCCCAGGCCAGACATCAAATAAAATACAAAAAGTATTTCTTCGGCGACTTCCTCTCAGCAGATTTCTGGCAAAATCTCTGAGAGTAAATAAAATTGCCATGAAAAGTTTCTCAAAAATTTGTCGTTCCGAGTCGACTTTAAACTGTAGGTCCCGCCACTCATGTATAAAAATTAACACACACAACATAAGTGGTTTGAGAAACTAAGTCGTAATCCTGACTGAAGGGTTGCAATGACCAATTATGTGTTATGTATGTATTCCTTCGGCGACTTCCTCTCAGCAGATTTCTGTCAAAAACTCTGAGAGTAATCAAAATTGCCATGAAAAAGTTTCTCAAAAATCTTGTCGTTCGGAGACGACTTTAAACTGTAGGTCCCGCCACTCATGTATAAAATTAACACACACAACATAAGTGGTGTGAGAAACTAGGTCGTAATCCTGACTGAAGGGTTGTAATGACCAATTATGTTTGTATGTATGTAACCAAAAGACCAAAAAAAGAAACAAATCCATCTTAAAGAAATCAAAATAAACAAATTACTGACTAAATGGCCTCAAATTTCAAAGATGTATAAATAGTTAAATATCTGGAAAGAGTTGCAGACGATATAGGGCATCACCTCTGTGACTGTAACTGTCCGATTCTTTGCAGAAGAAGGCGGAATTCCCCATGAAAGATTATATTTGGTTGTTAAATTCCCTGTGGGGAAAAAATATTCAGGCTTTAGAGGGTTTAAAAATAGGATTACGCAAAGTAATCTGAAGCTAGTCTAATCTAAACTTTGTTTATTTTTGGCTTTTTGAATGTTGTTGTGCAAAAAGCTCGGAAGTACTTGCTGCAATAATTAGTGATATGACATTTGGGAAAACTTATTGAAACAAATGTATTACTTCTGAAAAGGCTTAGCTTTGGAATATAATAAATGGTATGATAAATCAATTAAAAAACACATTTAAAATTTGGGGAGTCAATTGTTTTCTTTTATCCCGTTACAACATTAAAATTCCCCCAAAGAAAATCCCCAAACCCAAAACCCCTAATACTAATATTGTGTCATTAAAATCTAATAGAATGAGTCATTGATTTATTTGCAAATTTTTGCATTGTATTTAATTTTCTTTATTTTTAATTTCATAATAAAAAAACACACATATAAATATTTTTGTTGATAATTGTAATTCAATTATATTGTCTGAATGTACTTACTGATAGCTGACTTTTTTTCTTTTTTAATAAACAATAATAATGAAATTATTCTGTTACAATTAATATAAAAAAATGATAATTTTTAATTCGATATACACACATAGTGATTTGCGAAATATGCAAGTGATATTCTAACGGTTTAAGGTTTTAAGATTTACAGAGAAACGCATTCTGATTTTATGTTACACATAATAGATATTAATATAAGCGAAGATGATTATAAATAAACTGAAAAGTTATTGAAATACCTTATTTTTTATTTGTAATAGAAATTGTTATTGTCGGCAGCTTTGAAATTATAAAATATCATTGACAATATTGAATGAAGCATAATAAATTAAAAATTCGAATATTCAGGAATTATTTGATAACATTGACTTAGTAAATGTAAAGATAAATTCCAATTTAAATCACAAAGCAATTTAAACGCTTCACTAAGGTCTACTTACAACCCGTTTAACTGTGACAATTATTTAAAGATAAAAATAAATAAAGAATATAATCACAGAAACTTTATTCCAAAAGCGGTTTTTTAAACTGTAGTATTGGTGAATGTGGCCTGCCTCTTCCCACGTTATGGCGAATAATTTTATTAATTGAAACTGAGATCCGAAGATGAAAATGGGAATAATTGGATGACCACAATCAAACATAACCTGAAACGAAATTGAATGGAATACTAAGAAAGTAGAAACATCAAAAATAAACGAATTTTGGAACGAACTGAAACCTTTCGCATTAAAAAAAGAGAATGGCGTGCAACCTCTGCTCCTTTCTGGAACTGCAGAGTAGAAGCTCGAGAGTGTCATAATTACAGTCAAAATGGTAGTCATTTATTATACAAAACGATGCAAATATGACCTGAATAGAGTTATGTATATTAACTATGCTAAGTAAAACCATAAATTTAATGCAAAAATAATGGATTTCATTTTACTACGTCTTATGTATTACATATACAGTACGTATGTATATTACCAGGAGAGTCTTTAAAATTTTTTTTAGGATTTTATTACTCAAGCACCTTTTCAAATCCAGACAAAGAATTGTAAAAGGACCCTTTTTCCTTTGAATTTAAATAAATCCCAGATATAAAGAAGTAGATTATTAAAAGCATAAAATAAACAACCATAGCATAACGAAAACATTCAAGGGTAGTGGTTGGTAAGCGTTAGATATTTGTGTAGTTGAAAGGTATATTGCCTGTCATAACCCAGGAGGAAGCACTTCTGTAAATGTAGAGTATAAATATTTATGCGACAGTGTGACGCCAACAAAATTCTATGATTTGATTAAAGCACGCAACTATTTTTCATCTTTCCTTCATTTCCTTAGCTTTTATTTCATTACAACTACGTCTGTATGTAGTAGTTTCCGTCTAGAGCAACATGTTGCAAAAATGTCTGTTTGGTACGAGTAGTTTAAGAAAAATCAATAATAAAAATAAAATCCACAATAAACACATCTGCTTAATAAAAAGAAAAATAACAAAAAAAAAAATTAAAATAAATATAAATTATTTGTTTATATAGTACAGGGGCAAAGAAAAATTTGGCTTTTAAACTGTCCCCGGCCAAATAAAAGATTTAGAAAAACTTATCTTTTTTTTAAAAATCAGTAAAAAAAATAATGTGTTTTTTTAGTCTTAGTTAATCGGATCGTATAATTGGAATACAATTTATAATTGTATTGTGAAAAATAACTAAATTAATATATATTTATGTAGCTCCTTCCTTAAAAAACCCATTGCTAAATACGCCCCTGATATAGTATAAACATAAAAAACTATAGAGAATTTGTTATTTAAATACAAAAAATTAAAATAGAATTAATATTTATATGCGTATTAAGATTAACAAATTAAAGCTTAAATAAATTTTAATAAAGTGAATAATTTTCACTACTTTGTAACTCTTCTTCAATAATTTCAGATATCATTTGAGATATTCTTTAATTATGTAAAAAAATTCAGATTTTCTCCAAAAAGATCTTAACGGGTGACTAATTGCAAGTAGCAGAGTATAACAGAATATACGATCCAAACTAAAGCCTCAGTGAAGGAACCCAAAAGGCCCATGTTTTACACAAACACGACAAGATCAATCAAATATGTAGAAAATTAAAAAAAATTAAACCACTTACACTCTATCACTATTCCAATTGGGATATCTTTTGAGAAATTAACCCCACGTTGTACTTGTCAACCAGAGTGAAGCTGAGAAACTGTTGCGGAATAGTTGCAATACTTCCAATATATTGAGAGCACTGCCTATAAAGTATTTAAGTCCAGGTGCATATCAACATTTCAAACCTGATAATACAAATATGAGTTTTTTCTCTATAGCTTCCAGATGCAGCATGTTCGTTGTCTAACCGAATACAAACTGGCATTCTTCAATTACCGATAGTTGGTTCACTGACCGACTGCAGTTGATAATATGGACATTATTTTCTTGCTGAAAAAAGGTATTAATCGCAGAGCAACTATCCATTAAAAAATTAATTTTACATACATAATATGTATATTTATTTTTGAAATTTATAATAAAAGTGAAATATCTCAGTTTTGAAAATAAAAAGTGTTATAAATAATTAGAAATGCTAACGCTTTCTAATGCAAATTTATAGAAATAAAAAAATAGTTAAAAATAGTCAAAAAACTGACTCATTGCTTGTTTATCTATCTTTTCGAGCCATTAACAGTAATAAATAACGATAAACTTTTAACATAAAGATGCAAAATTAGCTAAAGTTTTCTACTTGCATCAAAATAAACTTACAAATTGCTTAAAAATGCTAATTTTTTTAAGGAATACAAGAAGTATTTTACTTTATTTAATATATTGATAATTTTGTTCGTGCGTTCGCATTATTTTCTATTAAAATGAATGTTACAAATTATAGTCTTAAATAAGGAATGTTCATGAAAAAATGTTATTGAAAAATTAGATACCGTTACTTTATTGATTACAAAAAGAAAATTTAAAAAAGAATTTGATCTTAATACATTTAAAGTGCAAGAAGAGATTGTCAGAAATACAAAAAAACATCTAGTAATTTTTCTGGCCAGATTTTGTTTGTTGAAACTTATTGAAGACTGAAGGCTACTTTTTGTATGCATTTCAACTTAAACAACATTTTGTTTAATAACAATAAAGGCAGTAATAATTACAATATTAAGTTTAGTTTGTATAGAAATTTGTACGTTAATTTTTTCCTACACAGTCCTTAGAATTTTTTCGTTTGTCTCTGTAACCTGTAATTTAATTCAATTTTAAATTGATTTTCATAAATTCAACCAGCAACATTCTGGTTACATCCTTTTTTTCATATAAAGGACATGGTTCCTTTGATAACAAGATTAAATTATGATGTTTTCATTCGCGTATTGAAGTACTGGGGTGTATTGTATACTTGTATGTAAAAATGTACATATAATAAAAAATGTTTTCGGTGTAAAAGGTTGTAATTGTAAGCGAACATTACGAACTAACTTTTCTTATTGCTTTCGATAGAAAATATTAAAAAATATTGATTCAAGAGAAGGAATACACAGGTTTTATATCGGTAGTAAGAGAGTTTTACGAGAGAAAATGTTTAAGTTTAAGATTTCAAGATAGTACAGCTAATTTTAAAGCCACAGCTATTAAAGTCTTTTGTTAAAATCTCGCAAAGTAACTTTTCTGCCACAACATTGTAACCGACTGACCGGTTAGCTAAGGTTATTTTCAAAATAACAATAAGTTATTGAATATTGAAGATTGTTTTTTCTTCAAAATTAGTCTTTAAAGTAGTTTTGGAACTGTTTTATTCATAAGTATTACAAATATTATAAAAGATATAAATTGCTTACTGAAGTGTAAGTTACACAGTTAAATATAAACGTAACTGAGTGTTAAGAGAAAATCCCTAAAGGGACCAAATCCCTCACTAACACAGGCACTCATATACTACACAACCAAACTATTAGTGCTGCTTGTTGTTGTCAATTATAGTAAACAATAATATTAAATGACACATAACAAAGGACCATTTATTAGAGCGGAGAGTAAATATTGGGAGCTTTTAGTATGTACATAAACACATACACAATAAATAGGGGATTGTGTTTGTTATCCTTTTTTTTTCAATTTTAACATGTCCATATACCTACATAGGTATAAAAAGATAAATATTTAAGTAAAAAAGGGAATATCAATAATATATTCGGTATTGTACACTACTATATTTTTAAAGAAAAATCAAATTCATTTGTGTTTTCCGAATACATCTATTGATTAGTTCACTTCAACGTTCTAAAAATAATTGTACGTGTTTATAAGTATGCATGTATGTATATTATTTAAGCTAAAGAAATTTCATTGCATAGAATAAATTCTTTGGCAGCACTGATTATTGTATTGTTGATGATGGTCGTCATTGTTCAAAACAACATCAGACAGGACAAACAAACATCGACAGTTGAAAAAAATATTAAAGTATTGTAGTTCAATTACCTTCTAATATGGAAGGCTTATCAGGTGTTAATGTGACACCTGTGCCGCCTCCACCTCCCTTATTTGGATGATCCATTCGTTTAGTTGAGGAGCGTGTTCTCTTCCACTTCTCCAGCTTTAAAGCTTAATATTTTGTTGTTATTCTATTTTTATGTTTTTTTATAGGCGTTAACTTTAATTTCACAATTTGCTATGGAAAATAAATAATCACACTTTTTTCTTCCTTTGTCAGAGAATGTTAATTGCTAATTGCCAGTCCAGTAAGACAGACTGTCACAATGTGTGCTTTAAAACAAGTCACCACGTAATGGATTTTTTTCGCTTTTGTTTTAATTTATTACTACACTTTTTTGTTTTCTTTTGATTTTTTATCACTTTAGCAAAGAAAAACCATTATTTTAAAATGGTTGGCAAACACTTTCTTGAATCATGAAAATTATTTCTTTTTTTAATTACTGCACTGAACTTTTTTCCTTTACGAACGCTATGGCTAATACACTGTACAAAGTTCTCTAATCAACTGGTTTTATTTTTGCATGAGAAAGATTTCAAACAAATACAAGAGAGATAAAGAGAGAGATTGGCTCCAACTAAATAATCACAACAAAAGGGGGAGTGAGTACTTGTTTATTACGTCGCTAATTATTTTCTTTTGGAATTATATCTCATATTTTAAAATATTTTGTTTTTAATAAAATATTTTCCATAAAATATTATGGATTATTTGTAAATTTATTTGTAATAAAATCAATCTTGAAAATATTTGCAATTCTCCCCAATTTGTAAAAGAAAAGTAAACAACAAATTACGCCGATGAGTACAATTTTTCGGTTTGACAGTTATAGTAATTGTCAAATAAGGTACATAGTTGTATTAATATGTACCATTATGAAAATATTTAGTTTTTACTTTTTTTTATTCGAAAGTATTGAACCTCAGCTAGATTAAAAAGGCTTTATATTTTCATATGTACTTTCAATTAAAAAAGAAAACATGATGAAATTTGAGCAAACTACTAGACTATAGTATTTACTATTTTTCAGATCTTGGTAACACATGCAACGCTACAATTATTTACCTTCCAGTTCTTTTATTGATAAAAGATCTGGCATCACCTTTTAAAAACATTTTGTTTTCTTAACAATCCTCAACAAATTTTAACCAATTGAATAAACGTTTATTAAAAAAAGAATTATACTAAGTGATAAATAAACGTTTGTTAAAAAATGGAAAATATACCGCTTACACATGAGGGTAAGTAATCATTTGCAATAATATAGTGATAACAAATATCAAAAACTTTTATCGGAAAAATTTTATCATACCACCATGTTATTTTTTTCCACAGACATTGAGGCTCAAATAGCAGATATACAGTCGAAAAAGAAGGAGGTGCAAAAAAATGCAACGGAAGGTGTAGGTTTATTGGAAAGCGGTAGTTTTTTTGATACAGAATTCTATGATGAAGGTAGTAAAAAGAAAAGCCGGTACGATGGGTATCACACATCCATTGCAGCCAACGATGAAGCCGACGAGGATGAAGATGAGGGTATACCAGTTGCACAGAAACGCACTACTTATACTGCTCCGAAATCTATTTTAAATGATGTGACCCAGGTTAGTGCTTAAAAATTTACACATAATATATAAAATTGTATTCATTATGTTTTCTTTCTAGGGAAAAGAAGATGTTGATCCTTTAGCTGATCGCAGACGGCCGACAATTGCAGATCGAGAAGATGAATATAAACAAAAACGTCGACGTGTTATCATTTCTCCAGAACGTGCTGATCCATTTGCTGAGGGTGGTAAAACACCTGATGTAGGTTCTCGTACTTATACAGACATTATGCGTGAGCAAATGTTGAAGGGCGAAGAAAGTGAATTGAGACGAAAAATTATTGAAAAATCCAAAGACGGCACTTTATTAAAAACTGTGCCTGATCCCCCGAAAGAGGGAGGACGTAAACGCGGTCGTTGGGATCAGACTGTAAGCGATAGCTTTGTGCCGGCTAAAGTGGCAGCCACACCGAGTAGTGCTGCTACCCCAACTTGGGAAGAAGTAAGTTAACGCAGATTATTAAAATATTCCTTGTCTTAAAATTGATTCTAATATTTTTGTTCATATTTTTCAGAAAACTCCAGCAGATCATCGTTGGGATGAGACACCAGCTCACAAAACGGGGGCAGAAACCCCGGGGGCTACTCCTGGCCTTAGTACACGTATTTGGGATGCCACTCCAGCTCATGCTATGACTCCAGGTCACGAAACTCCTGGACATGAAAAGTCTGTTCGACGTAATCGTTGGGATGAAACACCAAAAACCGAAAGAGAAACACCAGGTCACAGTGGTTGGGCCGAAACACCTAAACCCGATAGAGGTACAAGTGATAATGTTGTTGCTGAATCTACACCAGGAGCGTCGAAGAGACGTTCGCGTTGGGATGAAACACCCTCTAATGCTACACCTTCAGCCATGACTCCAAGCATGACACCCAGTATGACGCCTCACGCCACTCCCGGTCATGTGACACCAATGTTAACACCCGGTGGTTCTACACCCATCGGTGTTAAGGCTATGGCTATGGCTACACCGACTCCTGGTGCTTTGGCAGCCATGACGCCCGAACAATTACAAGCCTATCGTTGGGAAAAAGAAATCGATGAACGTAATCGTCCCTTTACTGATGAAGATCTTGATCAAATGTTTCCTCCAGGTTACAAAATTCTTCCACCACCAGCTGGTTATGTACCCTTACGTACACCAGGTCGTAAACTGATGGCCACACCCACTCCCATTGCTGGTACTCCAGCTGGTTTCTTTATACAAGTAGAAGATAAAAATGCTAAATTTATGGACAATCAACCAAAGGGACAAAATCTACCATTTATGAAACCTGAAGATGCTCAGTACTTTGACAAGCTCTTGGTAGACGTCGATGAAGACTCTCTTTCACCCGAAGAAATGAAAGAACGTAAAATAATGAAGCTTTTATTAACGATCAAGAATGGTTCCCCGCCTATGCGTAAATCAGCCTTAAGACAAATTACCGATAAAGCTCGAGAATTCGGCGCAGGTCCATTATTTAATCAAATTTTACCCTTGCTTATGTCGCCTACACTAGAAGATCAGGAAAGACATCTTTTGGTTAAAGTCATCGATCGAGTATTATATAAATTGGATGATTTGGTTAGACCTTACGTCCACAAGATTCTTGTCGTCATTGAACCTTTGCTCATCGATGAAGATTATTATGCTCGTGTTGAAGGTCGTGAAATTATTTCAAATCTTGCTAAGGCTGCTGGTTTAGCTACTATGATTTCTACTATGCGTCCCGATATCGATAACATTGATGAGTATGTTCGTAACACCACTGCTCGTGCATTTGCTGTTGTCGCTTCCGCTTTGGGCATACCTTCTCTGTTGCCTTTCCTTAAAGCTGTCTGCAAATCGAAAAAGTCATGGCAAGCTCGTCACACTGGCATAAAAATTGTTCAACAAATTGCCATCCTAATGGGTTGTGCCATTTTGCCTCACTTGAAGGCTTTGGTGGAAATTATTGAACATGGCTTAGTAGATGAACAACAAAAGGTACGAACAATCACTGCCTTGGCTATAGCCGCTTTGGCTGAGGCTGCTACACCATATGGCATTGAATCATTCGATTCAGTACTCAAACCGTTGTGGAAAGGTATTCGTACTCATCGTGGTAAAGGTTTGGCTGCTTTCTTAAAAGCTATTGGTTATTTGATACCTCTTATGGACGCTGAATATGCCAACTACTACACGCGTGAAGTAATGTTAATCTTGATCCGTGAGTTCCAGTCTCCTGATGAGGAAATGAAGAAAATTGTATTGAAGGTAGTGAAACAATGTTGTGCCACAGATGGTGTAGAAGCTCAATATATTAAAGAGGAAATTTTACCACATTTCTTTAAATTCTTCTGGAATCATCGTATGGCTTTAGATCGTCGTAATTATCGTCAATTGGTTGATACTACAGTTGAAATTGCAAATAAGGTTGGTGCCTCGGAGATTATTAATCGTATTGTCGATGATTTGAAGGATGAAAACGAACAATATCGAAAAATGGTAATGGAAACAATTGAAAAAATCATGGGTAATTTGGGAGCTGCTGATATTGACTCTCGCTTAGAAGAACAACTTATTGATGGTATTTTGTATGCGTTCCAAGAACAGACCACTGAGGATGTGGTTATGTTAAATGGTTTTGGAACAATCGTTAACCAGTTGGGCAAACGTGTTAAACCCTATTTGCCACAAATATGTGGTACTATTCTCTGGCGTCTGAATAATAAGTCTGCCAAAGTAAGACAGCAGGCTGCTGATTTAATTTCCCGCATTGCTATAGTAATGAAAACGTGTCAAGAGGAAAAGCTTATGGGTCATTTGGGTGTGGTTTTGTATGAATATCTTGGCGAAGAATATCCAGAAGTATTGGGTAGTATTTTAGGAGCTCTTAAGGCAATTGTCAACGTCATTGGCATGACCAAAATGACGCCACCCATTAAGGATCTATTACCGCGTTTAACACCGATTTTAAAAAATCGTCATGAAAAAGTGCAAGAAAATTGTATAGATCTTGTCGGTCGTATAGCAGACAGAGGTCCAGAGTATGTCTCCGCCAGAGAATGGATGCGTATTTGCTTTGAACTGTTGGAGTTGTTAAAGGCTCATAAAAAAGCTATTCGTCGGGCCACTGTCAATACATTTGGTTATATTGCAAAAGCTATTGGTCCTCATGATGTTTTAGCTACTCTACTAAACAATCTTAAAGTTCAGGAACGCCAGAATCGTGTATGTACCACAGTAGCTATTGCCATTGTAGCGGAAACTTGTCGACCATTCACTGTTTTACCTGCTTTAATGAATGAATATCGTGTTCCAGAACTGAATGTGCAAAATGGTGTGCTGAAATCATTGTCTTTCCTTTTCGAATACATCGGTGAAATGGGCAAAGATTATATTTACGCTGTATGTCCTCTACTAGAAGATGCTCTAATGGACCGTGATTTAGTGCATCGTCAAACAGCTTGCGCTGCCATTAAACACATGGCTTTGGGAGTTTACGGTTTCGGCTGCGAAGATGCTCTAGTACATTTGCTAAACTATGTTTGGCCAAATATATTTGAAACATCGCCCCATTTGGTACAAGCTTTTATGGATGCTGTCGAGGGATTACGCGTATCTTTGGGCCCAATTAAAATTTTACAATACACTTTACAGGGCCTTTTCCATCCAGCGAGAAAAGTACGCGATGTCTACTGGAAAATTTACAACTCACTTTATATTGGTGGCCAAGATGCTTTAATAGCTGGTTATCCACGTATAACTAATGATCCAAAGAATCAATATGAACGTTATGAATTGGACTATACCCTTTAAAGTAGCATGTTTCATAGGAAAACATTGGCTACATCAGCATAACATCGTGTTTAAAAATTCAGCAATAGAGTTTAAAAATTTATATTTTAGTTCTTTAATACCAATAAAAAGTAAAAAAAAACTACGAAATTAAAATGTTCATACTCCATACGATTTTCTTAGTGTCAATAAAAACTATGTAGATATTAGCTTCTGTCGTTATTAAAGTACGAAAATAGACTATTTGTTGGGCGATTTATACGATTTTGAAAAATATCAATATCCCAATGCTATTGTGGAATAGTTTCCAAAACGCAGAGTAATTGATTTTCTGCACTCTTAACCACAGTCTTTAAATGAAAAGAGGACAAAATAGTTATTCCCAATTGCATACCAAAATAAGATGTTAAAGTGAAACCAATATAATAATTTGTATATGTTGTAAAGGATCATTTTTATGATTACATTTTATTATTTCTTCTAAACCATTTTAAATTGCTTTTAGTGGTACGGCGGTTGTTTGTCATAATGGTCAATAATAATTAAAAAGTGAGAACCTCTTTTTTACGAAACGCTGTTCGTGAGATAGTATCAACATATATGTAGAATATAATATATATGGTGTAATCGTTATCCAGATAATAAGATGTACAAAATAAAATTTTTACAAACTAATTTATACATATAGAATAAATACCATACACGTACATACATATAAGACTAAGAATACTAGTTTAATGGTAATAATAATATGAGAAGTAATGAGCTAGATGGCGGTAAGGAATGACAAAGTACAACAATAATCGGATGAAATCAATTCTAACAATATTGAAAGTTTTAATCAATGCTTAATTTATTTAACAATTGGTTCTGGCGAAGTGATTCAAAGAATTTTTCTTTAGATAACGATTTCTTCAATAATCCGTATAAGATTTTCCAAACCAAATAAATAATTTGAATCCAATTGATTGTCTTCTGCTGGAAAGACGTGAGCAAAATCAATCAGTCGTACTTTAACGAAATCCTCTGCATTTATAGTGCACTGAGTGTTCTTATAAGTGAAAGAATTTTGTCTTATATCGCCATTTGTTAGAAGATTATAACCTGTTATATGATTATTACTGCATGGAGGTTGTGCGTCGCCACCATTTGTCAAAACTGAGCCATTTTGTTGTGCATGTTGTTGTTTGTGTTCGTGTTGTACTAATTCTAAGGCATCATAGTCATAAACAATCAGTAAGGAACTAGCGTAGAAGTGTAGGATAGTCTGTTTTCTAAACCATTCACGTATGCGATAGAGTTGTTGAAGCACTTCCCTTATAAGAGGTTGGCAGCCCTTGTGCTGTGCATTCAAGAACTGACTTATTGTCTCTCGCAGACCAGCTGGATCCAATTGTTTACCATAATCCTTCCCATATTTGTGTAGAACACCATTTTTGTACACCTGAAAACCTGGAAGACATAGGCCCAAGGTTTGTTTGCTTTGCAAATATTTCTGCTCTTCCACTTGACGCTTTTGAGGCGAAGCTAAAGGATCCCAAGTACGTTTGCCAATCTTTATATCCATTATACATGGCTTATGCATGCCATGTGTGAGATCTTCTAACTTGAGAAAAGTATGCACTTTGCAGTTTACTTGCAATTTCAGTTTGTTGTAAAATTTTGGCACTAAATCACGAGCTTTCACTAATACAGGGTCAGTGGCATTTGTTATACTCTCGTAAAAACTCAATTCCCTCTCACCGCACTGAGGCTTACCCATCGGCTTGAAAACACAGCCTACCGTTTCATCTTTAAGCATTCCAATCGCCTGAGCGTTTTCAGATGAGAAAGTGTGTCCGGCCACTTGTGTCTCAAGCAGACTAAAACCTTTCGGCAGTTGGGGTTGTACTATATCCATCTCGTTGCGTCTCTGTTAGATGCCGAAGTGTTGTAAACTGACTTTTATATCGAGTTTAATAACTTTATGCACAAAATGAATCACACCATGCGTTAAATACCCTTCTGAACATTTCCTGCCTGTTGTTGTATGTATTTGTTTGTTGTAGGCTTCTCACGAAGTTGCCAATTTTGAAGGTATTTTTGGACATTTACGAAGTTATATAAATTTTCGTTTTTGTTATGAACATTTTTAAACACATTTACGCCTTAGTTTTTAATAAATAATACATGAAAATTATACTTTTCGTATTAAAAAGTTGGCCTTTTTGTAAAGGCAAAATTTTTTTGTTATTAAATACGCGGACGTTTCTACACAAAATTATGTTTGGCGCTTAATATAAATATGGCATCATTTTCTGTAATGTTGCCGTATTTATATTAGATATACTACTTATAACACAAAAGTAAATCAAAAATCTCAAAATCTGTCGTAATTTCCAAAGAATAAGAGCAAGGAATTTTATTTCAAAAACTTATTTTTGCCTGTGCTTTTTGGCTTAACTAAAGGTGTAACTAAGAATAGCATAACTTCTAATGGTGTATGGTTTTTTATTAGAAGAGATAGGGAGCATTCTGGCGTATGTTAAAAACCTTACAACTCCATTTTGAAGCCTATTCCCTTGCGTCTCTTTCATAGAAAACTGCGACAATTCAATTTATAATAAAAGAAATTATATTCTATTGACACAAGTCTTATATCACGATCAATTATTACTTTAATTGATATATGAGCATTTGTTTTTGACACATTTGAACAATAATGTGTCAAACAAAACTGCCGATGAAACATTTTCTTATAAAATCAAACATGGCAAAAAACGGATCGCTAAAATCTAAACCTGAACTTGCATTTTATGTCTTATTTTCTTAATAACATAATGTATTTAATTACACATGTTAATAACCCACCTATTTGGTTAATAAAAATTGTATGCATCTGGCAACATCAAACGACACTGACGCGAATAGACTGATTCGCAAAAATCGTATAACAGCTCGCCAAAAAGGGGACGAGTGCGTGTGTGTGCCTGAAACTGTCGGAATTTTTCTTTCTATTTGAATTTTTTTGCAAGACGAGAAAAGAAATATCGAACTTTAATTTCATTGTTTTCTGAAATTCCTTGATATATAAATATAAGTTAATAACATAATGGCATTGAATCCACAATACGAGGATATTGGCAAAGGATTTGTCTCACAGTACTATGCCATGTTCGACGATCCGCTGCAGCGACCAAATGTGGTTAATTTTTATAGCGTGAGTAAAAAAAAAGATAATCAAATAAATTACAAGTGAATAAAGAAAATCATCATGCCATAAAAGGGCAAAATTAACTTTAATAATTTTTTTGGAACATTCAATTGAATCAATTTTAATATATTGAACTTTTATTTTGCCGGTGATTGTGAGTAAATTCTAGAAATTATAACTAAGTTCTGTTTAAAAAATTCCAATTGAGTGAGATCATAAATTTCCATAGGAACAAACAATTGTTAAACAAGAAATTTATTGGTAAAAAGAAGAGTAAATGCTGAAATCTATTATATCTGTATGCAGTGAATATATGTTATCGTGGCCAGATTATTTGCAGCTGATATGGGACACATTTCTTATAATGACAACTTGTGCAAGAGAGATTGACAAAGGAAATGATGCTTTCCATTTCAGAGATTAGCTAGTTTCCACTTCAAAGGAATGGATCACTGAAGTGGCCATTGAAGCGAACGTAGGTGTGGCATAAATAAAAAAAGATGCTTCGTTAGAAGTTTGGTTAGTTTTTATGCTCAGAATATGGTTCGGTAGGAACATTGAAAAGAGAGTTTGGAAGGAATGTAAAATGGAAAATCTCAAATGTCTACCTTGCCTTCTTATCTAGACAGAAGGCCTAAAACTAATTGTCAGTTAGTGATCGTAAGATATGCATATATTTTAGCCGTAGCCTTTGTTTTTAGAAGCAACTATTCTTGCGCCATAAAAAGTGTGTTTTGTTGGATTAACCGGTAATTAACGGAAACAGAAGCACACAAGAACACAAGTCAATATCAATTGTAAAGAGGTCCTTAATATCTCAAAAAAAAAAGATTTGGTTAAAAGCCAGGATCAAATTTATTGTCACGATTCTTTTGATAAGCGGTACTCTCTCTTTTTTTGGACAAAAAAACGGGAGATTTTAGGACTTTTGACTGTTTAAGCATAAATACGTATAATTAGTCAACCAAGATCTTACAGTAAATCATTCGGAAAACCACAGTTTTTATGACCAAAGAATAGGCAGTGCCAGATTATTCCTAACAAATTTGCAGAAAACTGTATTGATTTATCTTTAAAAAATATGATTCAAAGCTGGTGCCTACATACTATACACTTCAAAGAGAAAGCTCAAAGGTTTTAAATAGTCTATTATCATCATGTACACCTGTGGCACTACCAATTGTTTATAATATTATGACACCCAAAATCAAATTTCAATTCTATTAATGCATTAATATTCAACCTTTGTTGGTCTTCCCCTTTTGATGTAATATGATGTAAAAAATTTAATATTTAATTCAATTAATTTTTAAGAAGATTTACGCTATATTTACTTATAACAAAAATATATTTCTTTATTTATGACTAATTTTAAATAAATAACATTTCAATAAAAAAAATTAAATATTTTCAGGCCACAGATTCCTTTATGTCCTTCGAGGGTTTACAAATTCAGGGAGCGCCAAAAATTATGGAAAAATTAAATGTAAGTTTTATAATTTTTGGAATAAATATTTATATGCAGGTGTTTCTTCTATTTTGAATTATTTTTCTATTGCAGAGCCTTACATTTCAAAAAATTTCACGTGTCATCACAGCTGTAGACTCTCAACCAATGTATGATGGTGGTGTTCTGATTAACGTTCTTGGTCGTTTACAGGTAAGCTTTTCCATACTTTTATTTATCTTTTTTATGTATTAATATTTAATTATGATTAAATCATTATCATTGACAAACGCATAATTCTTACTCCATTCCTGCTATTTATAAACTTTTTATTTAATTTTGTTGTACACAAGGGCAAGGGCAAGTAAATGGTTGTGGTATACATGCGTTTGTGTTAAAAAATATTAGTAATAGCAACTGTGCCCTAGTTACTTTGCTTTTTAATTATTTGCTAAAGCTTATTTAGAAACTCTTAAATTAATAACCTCTATAAGATTTCACATTTGTTGTCATCACATGTAAATTTGTTTTTATTCTTTGTTTTAAATCTCTGTTGGGCAAATGTCGGACGCTATATGACATTCGTTAAAGTAGTACATGTAGTTTGATTTCTTATCTGAACAGCTAAAGGCTTATTTTATGTTGCATATTCTTTCACAATTGCCAATTTTATTCTTGAGCTTATTTCTTTGAGATTCTTATTTACGATTTTCTCAATGTCATCGAAATATTGTTATTATTATTCATTAGATTTATAACTAAATTATAATATTTAAGTAAGAAATTAAGGAGCACTACCAACGAGGCTAACGGCTCTATGTAATAATTATAGTTTAACTTCTGCTATAGATGTAAAGTAATTTAAAAAAACATGATATGCGAATGCCTTGCATTATATATTCTGGTATAAATTTGATTACCAAAAATCTTTTTGGAAGCCACTCAATCTGTCTATTTACCGTAAATTTTTTTCTATTTACTTCTCCTTTCTATTGCATAATAATCCCCTTTTAAGTTTAGAATATAAACAGTATTTGAAATTCGCTAACTATAGTTTAAACTCCTCTGTATATGCATATGCATTACAAATAAAAATTTATAAAGTTGGCAAATGGCCAGCCAGGAAATACTCAAAAAGTTTCACCTTTAGTAGTAATATCGCATATATTTACTCAAGGTTGTTTTTTTTTGTTTAAGTCAAATAAGGTAATCATTGTAGTGCAGTGTTATTTTGAATTAATGTACTGAATTTGGAAACGAAGAAAATATTCAAACACTTTTAACTAATGAAACAAAATAATTATGGATAAAACTTAGCCATCAACAACACTTTCTTAAATACATATTAACTGTTTGCTAACATTAGATCATAGCCTAACTTAAGAACATATTAATATTATTTGTTCTAATATTGCTTGCATAATTTTTAAGTCATGGCATGTTTTTATTTGTCCAAACACTTTTCATTTTCATTAAGATCACCGTATTCATTCACAACTATTCCTATTTAACATTTGCTTTATATAGTTTTATAAATCTCAAATCTCAATTGTTGGTATTTCATTTGTTTTTCTTACAGTGCGACGAAGATCCTCCACATGCTTTCTCTCAAATTTTCGTTTTGAGACCTATGAGTGGCACATTTTTCTGTGCTCACGATATTTTCCGTTTAAATATTCACAATACAGCCTAAGTAAATGATAAAACAAAAATAAACTGAAAATGATCCTGCTCGTGTGCTTTTCTTATTGTTTTTTCTAAAGCATTATTTTAATAAATAACTGAAAATAAATTTATAAGAACCTCGAGCCTTTCTTTGTGAATTCTTTTTATTACCTCTTCATTTTTTTGTGCGCTATTTATTTTGTTCTTATTTCTTAATTGAATAAAAAATCAAGATTTACGTTTATAATTTAATTAAAACTTAATTATGAAAGTATATTTAAATAATAATTTAAATTATAAAATATAGTTCCGATTTTAAATTACATTGAATCTGTTCTCTCTTTGGTTAAAATTTTATTTTTCTTTTAAGTACTAGAATATATACATATATATATATATATATATATTGTACATATACATTTTGCATTTTAAATGGAAAATAGAAAAAAATATGACTAAAAAGCTATCACAGTCAATACGAAAATTTAAAGAAAAATGTTTCGAAATAAGGTATATAAGCATTTAGAATACCAAATATGTTATAATTTTTCGAGCATGTTTCCTTCGCTCTAATTCCAATTCAATATTTGCGTTGACGTGAAGAGCGTGATGTAGATAATCCCTTCAATGATCGCATAGCCATGGCACGATTAAAATGACGTTGTGGTTTTACATCATACGATTCCGATTGATTGGTACAATGACCATTCGAATAGTGATGCTGTTCACGGCGAACTTCAGCAATCATTGATGTTAGAATAACAATTAAAACCATTATAACCTAGAAATAAGGGAGAAAAAATCATACATGAAATCAAAGTTTCAAAAATTTATAATAATTTAACACGATAATGACATTTGATGTTGCAATATAATTGAATAATAATAATAATAATTGAAAGCAGACATTTAATTGAGTATTTTGATAGGGTTGTTTTTTGAAGCTAATTAAATAGAGATTAAATGTGTTAAGTTGTACTAAAGAAAGTTAAAGGAATGTTTGTAAGTAAAACAAAATTTTGTATATAAGAGACAAAATTCCTCAACTAAATTCATTATTGTCCGAGAAAGGTGATTTATTATATCGCTAGCTAATGAACAAATTTAGACAATATTGGTAATACTTTATCGAAGAAAAGAATGCATATTAGATCTGAATGAAATCATTTCAAGCATACTAAAACACCTACAGTTTAGATTTGTTTTAAGTCTCAGCATTTCTCACTTTCTATACTTACTAAAATAACTATTATAACAATAGTATAGGCATGTAGCGTAGCCGATGGTTTACTTTCGGCCTCATTTAATGATCTTAAAATTAATTCTTGCGTAGGATTTAACTCTAAAGCCAAACGATAATAGTGAATAGAACCTCGTAAATCTCCATAAGTTTTCATTATGTCACCCAATAATAAATATTGACGCCACGCTGTATAAGGAGGCGCTTGAAACTCAATAGACCTGTAAACAATTGAAAGTTGTTTTAAATATTAAAATTGTATAAACAAATACAACCTTACCTTCGGGCCATATGAATAGCATCGTCCAAGTATTGTAAATTATATAAAACTTTAGCTAAATCATACATCACATCTGAAGATGCTGGCGATAAATCTAATGA